>CM067327.1:139425000-144225000 GCA_034376525.1 Nicotiana benthamiana | reverse complement strand
TTTTTCTCTTATTACGTGTCTTTCGCCTGTCATTGAGTTTTTCTTGTGCAGGCCTATGATAGGTTTGCGTCTTAGCTGGTCCGTCAAAGGGTTAAGCTTTAGAAAATTCAGGGTGAGGGAGAATATCTTAGGCTGCTTAGCAAGGAGAAGGATGGCGAGTTAACGCATTGGGGATGTGAGGCATACGGGAGGTTGAATTATGAGAGCTATTTAATGGCGCAGGTAACTTTATGCAGCTCAAGCTTTGGCCCCTTCGGCCTCTTTAGGTTAACGCCCCTCTTTGTTATGTCAACTGCATAAAAAAGCGGATGTAATAGAGTACCTTAAGGGCGATATCAACCGTGCCAGAACCGTTTGTGGTAAGCCAAGGGCTCAGGTGCAAGCTCATGCTTTAGAGGAGGCAGACGCCTTGGCCAAGGTCCCTACCCTCGAGGTTCAACTCCGCTTGGCTCGAGGTAATGCCAAAGTACAAGTAGATATGATCGAGAAATTCAAATTTGAGCTTTCAAAAACCAGGGCCGAGGTAGTTGACGCCCAGGTTAAGGCGATGCTAAGTCAAACCAATGTTGATCAGGAGGTGGCGATTCGTATGAAGGATGTCATAAATGCTCAAGCCAAGCTGAAGTGAGCCCTCAACCGGGAGAAGAGGATCGAGGAATATGTTCGCTGTAGATCTCGAAGAGAGGTACTCGAGGAGGTCGATGCAAGGGGCTTCGTTCTCTAGAAGGAATTGGCTCAAGCAAGGGCAGACGAGCGCGACGCTTAGTCACTTCTTATTATTGTTGATGACGGCAAATTTTGACAAGCTATACCCCTTTTAGCGCGGACTGTAGATTTTTCCATTGTTGCTTTGTCTCTAATGTATGCAGAAGGTGCTTGTAGATGGAAAGTGCGCCATTTTTTTGCATGTACTACATAAGAAGGAATTTGAAGCTTTGTCTCCTATGACCTTTTTCTTTGTTATCACTTTCGATTGGGTGGGCTGGTTTTGATGTTTGGCGGGATCCTCGTAGGTCTGGAACTAATCGGACAGATCGGGGGCTCTTAAGCGTGATCTTTGATGTGGGATGATTTTGAGGCCTCCGTGATTGGCCTGGCAGTTTTAAGCTTAGTCCCTGAGTCGGGGTTTGGCTAGAGCCTTCTCGCCCTTGAATCTTATGTGCCCGTGCGGGTAGGTAGCATTTGATTTTTCATCTTTTGCCTTTGGGTATTTGCTGCTCCAACTGTTTTGAGTCCAGTCTCTTAGTTGAGTTGTGACTCGAGCTTCAGTTGACCCTCAAGCTCTTTCCTGTTTGCATGGCAGAGGACGATGGTCCTTTGTGCTCTGGGTTGAAGTGACCTTGCCGGAGTGTGGTTTGGAGAGTTAATTGGTTGATGACGGTATCATTTGATTCGTGCCCTTGGGCATATTGCAGTTTAACATATTTTTGGGTCCAGCCTTCGAGTCGCATCGCGATTCGAGCTATAATAAACCCTTAATCTTCCATGATTCTCTGGCCTGCGATAGTGGCATTTATGCCATGCCCTTCGGCATATTACAATTTTTGGGTCTAGTCTCTGAATCGTGTTGTGATTCGAGTTGTAATCGAACATTACATTTCCTTGAGATTCCGACCGATAATAGTAGCACTTATGTCGTGGCCTTAAATATATTACAATTTTCGGGTCGAGTCTCCGAGTCGCGTTGCGATTCGAGATGTAATCGACCCTCAAATTTAATTGAGTTTTTGGCCGGGATAGTGGCACTTATGTTGTTTGGTCATTGAGACCTTTTAGTATGTTGCCCAGAGGCTTGCATAGTTAACTATTTCGGATCCGCTCTCCAAATCGGGTTACAATTCGAGCTCATTTTAATCCTCAAGTTGTCAATTCTTTAGCTGGCGACAATGGCTCTTATGCTTGTTTGGTCGTAGAGACCTTTCAACATGAAGCCTGTAGGCTTGCTTAGCTGGCGACAATGGCTCTTACGTTGTTTTTGACCGTGGGCTTTTTAGTAGGCTTTGTTTCTGCTAGTTAAGATCTTGTAGAATATTTTTGCTTGACCCGTCGTCGATTCTAGAAGAACCTCGATTTCAAGTCATTGTCGGCGATGTTTTGAGCACCTCTTAATGTCCATAGCTTGTAGGTCGAGTAGATCGACGCTTTTGCAATTTGGAGATGACGTGGTCGAAGCTCATTTTTTTCCTGTTGAGGGAAGCCTGTTTTAACTGGTTCTTTCTGAATATTTGAAGTATTTTTAGCGACAATCGGGCGTCTCTGAGTCGCATTATTTTGGTTGTATCAGTTGTTTTGACCGTAGTCATATGCGTTTAGCCGGAGCCAATTTTGATCCCAAGTGACAGTTTAGGTGTCTACATCGAGGGTATGCCCTTCAAGAAGTCATATAAATTGCCTAAACTGCGGGATTTTCATGCATGTTGAGGTCTTACAGTATGTCATGCCTATTGAGGTCTTATAGTTTGTCATGCCCGTTGAGGTCTTACAGTTTGCCATGCCTATTGAGGTCTTACAGATTGTAGAATAGATATAGTTACGCTGGCCCGCTAAGGGTCTTACCATTTTAAGTTTCCAGTCGTATGGCGATTAATGGCAATCTCCGAGTCATCGAGTTTGTTTAAGCTGAAGACCACTTCTCGTGAACTCAAAGTTGCCTTATAGGGGCTTGATGAGCCTTGAGTTCCGACCCTAAGGGAACGCGGGTGCTGAATCGTTCAAGTCTCCAAGTATCTCGGAACTTATTTGGCAGAGAGGCCTTCGCCATGAATATGCCAAAATACCCTTTTTCAAAACATGAAATGCCAAAAAGATATTCTTTATTGCTTGACGTAAATATATGACGTAAATACATATCGTCTCGTTGTTGTGAGCTTGGCCCGCACAGGTGCGATTCCTCCGATTATCTAATTTGTTTACATGATTCCCTTTTGGAACTTAGCCTGACATTTATTGGCCCTTCCGAGGGGATGGTGTCCTTAAGAGGAGATCATCTCATGTCGTCTGACCGTAGAAGAAAGGACTGTGATCTCGTCAGATCCCTTTCTTAGGGGTATGTTGCTCCGCTAATAATCTTGATGGTGGGACCTTCTTTAGGTTAGAACCCGGTTGAGGAAAGAGAGCCGGCGGGTCACGCAGAGGCCTCAAATCTCCAAGTGGAGTTCAGAACTTCTAAATGCTTCGGCTGACTACATATATACAAGTTAGCAAACAGAAAAGAAATGACAAAGGAGCGGAGTAGTTCTTCCTTGCTGCAGGATGCGAAGGAAACATTTCGAGGCATGAGACCTAATGCAGTCTTCTGCTATGTACGACCAAGCTTGGCTAAAGATTTAGTTCTTCTTACCCTTTGTTCCCTTCGAGGGCGGAGGCATCGATGCTAGCGATGGATCACATGGTGAGGGATTTCCTCTCGTCATGTGTAGCGTCTTGTCTAATACTTTAGTCCCACCTTTGTCATGGGATTTCACCCCTTTAGCGGAGCAGGTTCAAAGTCACCTCTAGACGGTGTGTCCGTTATCATCTAAATAAAACGTCCGCACCTCGCGGCTCGATGTTCCAACTCGAGCTCAGGCGGGCTATATAGAGGGAGCAACCTCCCTAATTGTTTTGGCGATTGGCATCCGGAACCCATCAAAGGTTTGAGGCGCTAGAGTGATTTGGGTCGTTAGTCCGAACTGCCCTATATTAGCTTTGGCCTGGCACCGTTGGTATAGTTGGTCGAACCATATGTACTCATGAACACATGTTTTATTTGAAATAATTAATGAGGGATGGGGTTACCAATGCGTTAATACAAGACCGAGGCGAAGTCTCGGCGTACCTTTCCTTGGATGCAAGGGTGTTCTTTGGGAATATTCCCTGGAACCGTCTCTTCCCAGCGATAAGCACTTTCACTCTACACTTTATAGATCTTTGAGGGGTGCCGCCGCCCCATTACTATCGTGGCAATAAGTCGTGGCTTGCCAGTTTCGTTTTTCCTTATATCCTTCCTCCCTTGGAGCTAGATACGAGTCTGACTATTCGATGATAATTGGTGGCGACCTCTATTGAATAGCATAGTTGTCGCTCTTTTGAGCCAGTGACCCAGCACGCTCTGCGGTTCCCGCATCGAGCCATGGCTCTCTTGAAGGGGTTTTGGTCGAATAAGACAAAGCCGCCTAGCATTCCTGGTTTCGCTTATGGTGATCATGATGCTTGGTATAGCAATGCTGAAATCGTACTCGGGCGGGCGGGGTTTCCCTGCCAGTTGTGCCTTGTTGAATCTGGTTCCATTGGAGGTTCCTCGATGGTGCTATCCTCGGGTTATTTCCCTATTGTTGCGAGGTGGGTTGCATCTCGGGTCGTTCTTTCCATTCGCAATGCACGGATGATACCTCCATCTATTTGCCATCAGCTTCTTTGTCGGGAGGTCTACTTAGATATATACAACCCGAGGAGGTTCCTGGACAGTTATCTATGGCCCTGATTTGGGGCTGGTGTCGGTTGTGGGAATCCAACAAGCTCTCGGCTAGGAATCTGATAAGGCTTTCCTTGAAATGTCCTGGATTGGTTGGGTATGCTTTATTTAGGCTTCGAGTGAAGGGTTGTGTTGCCCGATCATCCGAAACCGGGAGCGATCTCATTCGTCCTATAAGGGAATGGGGTGAAGCTTCCCGCTGCATTTTATTTCTTCTTTATTCGGCCCTAGGTGTATTGGGCCCTCTAGGTACTGCTTTGATGGCACCGGTGCATGCTTCCGCAGAGGACCACGCTTGTATGGTAAGCGGGTCCATGAGGTCAGGTGCCAGGCAGTGGTGCTGCGTCATGGTTTCTTGAGAGAGAGTCTTTTCGAATTATTTTAACGGGATGGGCTCGAACTCAACATTTTCGAGGTCGCTGTCTCTAAATGAGCATGCGTAAGTGGCACTACGCCCGTAGGGATCTGAGGTCCTGTCACACCTAGGGAGTATCGGCGTTCCTGATTTCTATGAAGCGAATTCTGGGACCGTATCCTCATGAGACGGTTGCTATAAGAGCTTCCACAAGCCTGATTCAATCCGTTCGAAGAGGTTCCCAAACATCCTCACTACGGCGGGGTCGGTTGTCAATCCGTCGTTACTCAATCTCTCGGGTTCTAGTACGACGTAAAGAGATGTTTCCAGCACTGCTGCATTGGGAGTCTTAGGGAGTCTTTACAACTGAGCGATAGCCAACTGTTGTACCTGCAACATTTCAAAAATAACATGAAAACTAACTTCCTTTTCTACCCGGGCCGAGGTTTTTTGAAATTCTTGTTGGCCAACACGTTGTATGTTATCATTGGTGCACGAGGCTTCGTTGATCTGTTGCGCGCCTTGTAAGCCCGCGTCCGCTTGAACCGATCCATATGTGTTATCGGGGTCTGCGGTATCGTTCCAGCCATCGGAACAACCATACTGCTTTCTCTGTGATTTTTGGTTTAGCCGTTATCGATTTTGTTTACACAACCGTACATTAACCTGAAATCAAAATATCTTGGGCAAGGAAAAGTGTGAAATATAACGTGCATTCGTATGACGAAACTAGCAAGAAAATAATCATTATTATTTTTAGCTCCACGGTGGGCGCCAAACTGTTTACTATAACAATAATTACATTTGTAAATAGGACTCTAAAAATGTGCGATCTATTCCCGAGCTAATTGTTAAAGTAGTTAATGCTAAGAACATGAAGTATAATGAAGGAAAAGCGAGTTAAAACAAGGCAGTAACCAAACCAAATGGTCTATTGCCTGGATGCAAGGTTAGTCGACTGGGACCTCGGGGCTGAGGTTCAAGCTGAGCTCGAGCGACTAAGGGCAATCGGGAATGGGATAACAAGCGGAGATATGATTAACCAAAGCTCTATGTTATCAATATTGGGCAAAGTAGTGGAAAAAAAATAAGAAAATGATAAACGCTAAGGCGGCCTCGGGCCAGTGAGAATGAACAATTCAGAAGAAAAGAGAGAGAGAGAGAGAGAGAGAGAGAGAGAGAGAGAGAGAGAGAGAGAGAGAGAGAGAGATTATTGCATTTATGGAGAAACGGAGCCACATCAGTTCCTTACAAGGTAGGGTGAGTCCCTTTTACATATGAGGGGAGACTCAACTACAAGTATGTGGAGATTAGTTTCAAAGTATGATGATTGGATGGCTTGACACGATGCCTCAGCATAGGCTCTAGATAGGGTGGCCCTGTCAGACTCAGCCATGTGTCTAGGGGCTTCCCCCTCTGTCTTGGCTTCATTATCCATTTCCTCCAAGTCGGTCTTTGACAGCCTCGAGGTCGAGAACTCTATCGCAACCTCCTACCCTCGGGGTCCCGAGGCATGCTTCCGAAAAGTCTTGACAACAAAAAATCAAGTCTCTGATTTTGCCCCGTACAGAAATAGATCTAAAGGTCACTTTGGTTTGAAATCTACCAAAATAAATTTAGGTGGAGTAGTTGTTGAAATATTGAGGTTGAAGACATAGTTATCTTCTTTGTAATATTTCATTGTCTGATATGGAGTTTATGTAATTCAATGTGGTTATTTAACAGGCTTTGCATAATTTTGCGTTTATAATAATGATATAATATATGATTTAGGATGATGTTAATTAAGAATTTATGTTAATATTTAATGATTAATTTGTGCTTGTCCAAAGATTTTTGTGAGCCGTGATTTATGACTAGGTTCATTTGGAAAGAATTTGTGGGTTTAGCCTATTCCTGATTTGGGCTTGTTAGTTGGCCCAGACAAGGCTGCATGCCCAAATTGGAGCCTGATAATAGGCTATATAGATGATTTTTACACCCTCAATGTACCGTTCTCTATTATTGTTTTATAGGCTAAATGATAACAAAATGCTCTAATTGGTGTTCTTTTGCTTCGCAGGGACTAATCCAAGTTAGGAAGAACTATGGACTGTTTTGGAGTCAATAATGTGAAGAAAAGGTCCAATCAAGAAGCACCCGAGTGGAAAGAAGAAAAAAAGGACTGGGTTGGAATCCACCGCGACCGCGGTTGGACCGCGGCAGGCCAAAAACAAGAGGCAGGATGTTTATTCTCACCGAGGTCGCGCCGCGGCCGCAGTGAACTATGATGTTGCCTAGAACTTTTGGGACCAAAGAGTAAATCGGAAAAAACTTATTCCAAACCCTTATAAACTAATGAAGCTCGCCCAAGAAGGAAAAAAGCTTGTTTTTAGACTACTTTGGAGGCAAGAACAAGTGTGAGAAGAGCAACCAAACATTAGAGTTTTTCTATATTCTCTTTATTACTGCAATTACGCATTATGATTTAGTAGTTTTATCTTGTTTTGTTATAAGTAGATAATTCCTTAGTCTAGGTTTTTTATGGAAACTATTGATGGATTAACCTCTTGTTGTGTTAATATAGTTTGCCCGGTTTAATCTCTATTTGTTCAACTACATTCTTGTTGTAGTTAATTGGTAGGACACTCAATAGTTGTGCCTTTTCAGTTCGCATAACTCGGGAGAGTGCGTCTAGTAAATTGTCATGATTACTCGGGAGAGATTTATGGTAATAAGAGTGCTCACAATTGATAGAGACGATTAGACAATCTATGTGAAACATAACCGGAAAGGATTCCACCAATAGGGGAAATCATAACCTTAGATCCTTCTCGTAACTGTTTACACCTTAATCATAGTTAGTCTTTATTTGAGTAATTACATTCAGTCTTAGTTAGTAGAAACATCCTCAATTGATATTCAAAATGTTTGGGAAGTTGATTACGTTGAATTTTGTAAGTCTAACATGAGTAATTGATAGGTTAATTCCTTGTGGGTTCGGCTATAGGCTAAGTACTCAAATTATATTTGCAATACCCGCTTAGTCCTTTTTATAAGGAATAGTTAGGCATGATCAAATTTTAGCGTCGTTGCCAGGGAATTGACGGTGTTATCAATAACAATTGAAATAAATACAAAATTCTTAGTGTATTCAAGTATCTCTATACCCAATCCATACATTGAAATTTTAACATTTGTTGACTTGGTTATTCAGGTGTATGCCTAGAAACTCATCGAGAATTGGTGAAGTATTTGAAGCATTATCAGATCCCAAGAAAGTTTTTAAGGCCTTGAATCGGGCCAACCGAAAAAACAAACAAGTGAATAATTCGAACCAGACATAGGGGATAACATAGTAAACTCAACAGCGCCAGTGGCACCTCTTGTGACAAAGGCTGCTATATGACGGGGCACAACCCATAGTAGAAAACTTGGCCACCGTGATTTTAGTACCGTAGATACAGGCAGAATCATTTCAGTTCATGAATAACATGTTGCACTTGTTGCAGAACAAGGGACTAATTTCGGGGTCACAAATCGAAGACCCTCAACAGTACTTGAAGAATTTCCTGTCAATCTACAAAACTCAAAGGCAACCCAACGTAACTCAGGAAGCAATCAAGTTGTTGTTGTTTCCATTCTTAATGGCAGTAGCTGCCCAAACATGCCTAATCTCACTCCCCATTAATTCCATAGCAACTTGGGAGGAGTTAGTCAAGCAATTTGTGAACAATTTTCATCCACCCAACAAGACTGCTCAACAAGTTGATGAAATCTTGAGTTTCAAGAAAAGACCAATGGAGACACTACAAGAAACATGGGAACTATTCAAAAGGATGTTGGTTATATGTCCACACCACGGTATTCTAGATCAGATGTTGGGGCACCGGTTCTACATGGGTTCGGCAGACAACGTGAAAGGTAATGTTGATGCTTCAGCTGGTGGAGCATTTGTTAGCAAAACATGGAGAGAAAGCCAGAGTCTGGTTGATAAGATGGCACAGAATTTAGGGTGAACAAACAAGAACGCACCTATCACTCTAGTGGTTCACTCAGTACCCCTAGATCCATCCAACAATCTTGTTGAAAATATGGCCACATTAATGACACAGACGAGTATACTCACCAAAAAGGTGGAAGAGTCAGGGCTAAAGCAGCAGGTACATATTATAGATACTACTAATGGGGGCTTATGCACATCTTGCATTAGTCATCCAATTGGTAACCAGTGAAATGCAGAAAGTGATCATCATTAATACCATGAGGACATAAATTATGTGTCTAATTATGAAGGCCGAAGATAGGGTGGTCAAAGTTGGGGCTAACAAAATCAGTCATATATACTAGTCCAGCCATTGTTCAACAATAGAAACATGAGAGTTATGAGACCTCCCAATAATATGGCACCTTACCAAAGGCCACATGGATACAATAATCAAAATCAGTAGCAGGGGTATCATTCTCCTCAGCAGCAGCTGGTGGACGGCAGGAAGATGGGTTTGCTAGACTCGAGGCAATGATGCAACAGGTTATTGTGTCTAATGAATAAATTTGTGAAAGAGTAGATGCAAATAATTCAGCTATCAAGAATATTGAAGTGCAGATGGGACAGATTTCGATGTCTCAAAATAATCATCCTCGTGGGACATTACCTGCAGACACTCAAATAAATCCAAAAGATCAAGGCCTGAAGCAGCTGATTGCAGTGAATCTACGTAATGGAAAAGACTTAGACTTGGAGCAAGAGAGGGCTCGAGAAAGCAGACAGACTGAAACACTTGTACCAGTGCCCATTGAGCTAGATGAGTCAATAAAACTGATCGAGGTGATAGCACAGCCTTCCTAGGAAGAACATAACATACAAATCGAGGCTGAGAGAGAAGATGAGACAGCCCGGGAACCGGTAGTTGAGATGGTAGCTGAAAAAGAAAATATTCACATCATTGGGAAGAAAAGATCCTCCGTACCGCTCCCACAAAGGCTGGCCAAGTACTAAAAGGAGAAACAATACAAGAAATTCTTGGAGATGCTGGAATAAATCCAGGTAAATATTCCATTGATTGATGCTTTGAAGGAGATGCCTGGTTATGCAAAAATGATGAAGGACTTGATGTCTCAAAAATTCAATTTCCAAGACTTGGCCATGGTGATTTTGACTCAGACCTGCAGTGTGGTGGTGACGACGCCAATTACTGAGAAACTGTCTCACCCAGGGAGTTTCACAATTCCCTGTACCAACGGTAATTTTGCTTTCCCCAAAGCACTGTGTGATTTGGGGGCTACCATAAATCTTATGCCGTTGGTGATTTATAAGAGGTTGGGGATTGAAAGAGTTAGACCCGCTTATATATTTATTACAACTGGCGCACAGGACCGTGAAAAGACCTTCTAATATCTTGGATGATGAGTTGATTCAGGTATGGAAATTTTTGTTCCCTACAGATTTTGTGATTCTCGATTGAAAGCTGGATGAAGAGATTGCCATAATTTTGGGAAGACTGTTCTTAGCCATTGGGAAAGCTCTTATTGATTGTGAGACTGGGGAGCTCAAGATGGGATTGAACGATGAAGAGATAACATTCAATGTGCATAAATCTATGAGGTGACCAAGAAAATTCGCCAATTGTTCTCTTATTGATGTCGTGGATGTAATCGTAGAAGCTGATGACGAGATGTTGACTATTGAGGACCCTCTTGCTGCATGTCTAACAAATTAAGATGAGGTGAATGTGGGAGAACTGGCGGAATGGGTTAGAGGACAGAGGGTTCTAGGATAAAACTCTTGAATTTGAGCCCCTACACTTAGGAAACATAGAAACTCCTCCAGCCAAGCCATCCATTGAAGAACCACCAAAGCTGGAATTGAAGTCACTGCCCGCCGATCTCAGGTATGAGTTCTTTGGACCTAACTCCACTTTACATGATATTATCTCATCTAGTTTGTTAGATGTGCTGGCACAACAACTTTTGCAGGTAGTCAAGGAGTGCAAGATTGCAATAGGGTGGACCATGACAGACATTAAGGGGGTAATCGTAGCCTATTGTATGCGTAAAATTCTACTGGAAGAGGGTCAGAAACCTTATAGGGAACACTAAAGAAAGCTGAACCCCAACATGAAGGAGGTGGTGAAGAAACAAGTGATAAAGTGGTTGGATGGAGGAATCATTTTCCCTATCTCTGACAGCAATTGGGTTATCTCGGTTCAATGTGTGCCAAAGAAGGGTGGCATGACTGTGGTAAAAATGATAGCAATGAACTAATCTCTACAAGAATTGTCACGGGCTAGAGAATTTGCATGGACTACAGAAAGTCAAATCTGGCCACCCAGAAAGACCACTTCCCATTTTCTTCATTGATCAGATGCTAGATAGATTGGCAGGTAGGTCTCACTTATATTTTTTGGATGGGTACTCAGGGTACAATCAAATCTCCATTGCACCTGAGGATAAAGAAAAGACCTCCTTCACTAGCCCATATGGCATTTATGTTTTTCGGAGGATGCCATTTGGCCTATGCAATGCACCCGCCACATTCCAAAGGTGCATGATGTCCATATTCACTAACATGGTAGAGGACATAATGGAGGTATTCATGGATGATTTCTCAGCAGTGAGGAACTCATTCGATGAGTGCCTTATAAATTTTACTCGTGTGTTGAAACACTGTATTGGGATTAACCTAGTTCTTAATTGTGAGAAGTGCCATTTCATGGTACAAGAGGGCATTATCTTGGTCATCGGGTATCAGGTAAAGGAATCGAGGTGGATCGCACTAAAGTTGACGTGATAGCAAAGTTTCCACCTCCAACGTTAGTTAAAGCAATCAAGAGCTTCCTCGAGCATACCAGTTTCTACCGAAGATTCACAAGAGACTTCTCAAAAATTGCCAACCCTCTCTGTAAGTTGTTAGAAAAAGATCACCCCTTGTTGTTTTTTGATGATTGCAGGGTAGCATTTGAGGAGTTAAAAAAGAGGCTAGTCACAGCACCCATCATTGTTGCCCTTGACTGGGAGCAACCATTCAAACTCATGTGTGATGCCAGTGACTACGCAGTGGAGGCGGTGCTGGGATAGCAAAAATACAAGCTAATGCATCCAATCTACTACTCCAGTAGAACGTTGAGTGGAGCCCAGCTGAACTACACTGTGATTGAGAGGGAGATATTGGTCGTGGTGTTTGCTTTCGACAAATTCAGAGCACACCTGATTCGCTCTAAGGTAATTTTATACACTGATCATGCAGCTCTCAGGTACTTGATTGAGAAGAAGGAGTCTAAACCATGCCTGATTTGTTGGGTGTTGTTACTGCAAGAGTTCGACCTCGAAATTCTTGATCGTAGGGGCATAGAAAACCAAGTCAATGATCATCTTATCACGACTTGAGGGAGATGAAAACTCAGTTGAGGTTGAGGATATTCTGGAAACCTTTCCAGACAAGCAACTGCTCGCTACAAGTCTTGAGGAAGTGCCATGGTATGCAGACTTTGCAAATTACCTGGCCAGCAGTATAGTTCCCTATGAGCAATTTAGTAGTTTTATATTGTTTTGCTATGAGTGGCTAACTCCTTAGTCTAGGGTTTTGATGGAACATATTAAAGTATGCACTTCTTGTTGAGTTAATATAGTTTGCGTAGTTTAATGTCTATTTGTTCAGTAACATTCTTGTTGTAGTTAACTGATAGAATGCTCAATTAGTTGTGCCCATTTAGTGTGCATAACTCGGGGGGAGTGTATATTTAGCTAATTTTTGAAACAACACCACTCCCAAAGTATATGAGGGATCAATAACCGAGGGTTTAAAAGAGGGATTATGGAAAACGAAGCCTTGAGTGCAATCTAAAGTGAGCTGTAATAAACAAAGAAAGCTAGCATAACTCAGGAGAGTGCGTCTAGTAAATTGTCGTGATTAATCGGGAGAGATTTATGGTAATAAGAGTGCTCATGATTGATAGAGACGATTAGGAAATTTTATGTGAAATATAACCGAAAGGGATTCCACCAATAGGGTAAATCATAACCTTAGATCCTTCTCTTAACTGTTTAAACCTTTAATCGTAGGTAGTCTTTATTTGAGTAATTACATTCAGTCTTAGTAAGTAGAATCATACTCAATTGATATTCAGAAGGTTTGGGAAGTTGATTACATAGAATTTCGCAAGTCTAACAAGAGTAATTGATAGGTCAATTCCCTGTGAGTTCAACTCTGGACTTAATACTCAGATTATATTTGTAACGTCTGTTTTGTCCTTTTTATAAGGCATAGTTGGACGTGATCAGAGCCTAATTGATTCCATACTTTATTGTTATTTGGGCTCAATTGTAGACTCATATAAAGGCATTGGCTTACCTTGTAGAAGCCTAGCCGTATCAGAAGGGCCAGGAGGCTCCAAGGCCTTATGTTAGGCCCACAAACGCCTATAATAGACCTAGTAATGGTCTGCATGTTGGCGTTCTCTCTTGTACATCAGCAATCTCATACCAACTAAATCTTAGTCAAAATTCATAATCGATTAATTTTCCATTTGTTTATGGGTTGCCAACTTATAATGTAAGGTAATTTATTAACTACATAATAGTTTCATAGTTTAAGTGGACACCGAGGTTCTTGCCAGGTGTCTAATTCTATAAATTCTTGGCCTTTGCGATGATTTTAATCTTAGAAAAATTGATAAACTTATGAATCTACATAGGATGCTTTAGGCGCTTTTTATTCTATTATCGTGATTATGTACATTTTCGAGTAACATAACTATGATTCCAAATTAAATTAAAGAATGTGTCGTGCAGCTTTGGCCAAACAATCAATAATAAGGTGTTATTCATTGTGTACACGTATAAATGGCATGATTTTTAGGCACCAAATAAAACAGATTTATGCACACTTGATCCTTTTTAAAGATAAATCCAAAAACGCCATAATTAAATGCGGTAAAAGATAAAATGCACATAGGTACTAAATATACGTAATTAAATAATTAATGACCATGTATAATTAAAGCAACCGTACTAAAATCACGAAATCTAGAAAAGCCTAACACCTTCTTCCAGATTAACAGAATTTCTTACCTCGTCATAAATTCAATTTCCTTGAATTGAGATTTTAAAATAAATCGGTGACTTGGGACACCAAAACAATTAACTCAAGTGGCAGCTCTGATCAATTAAATAATCTCATTTCGAATAATATCACGTTAATTGGAAAAACACCATATTCTTCAAAAAAAGAGGTGTGACAGAGTGGAGCATATGCAGTGAAGGTTATTAACTTTATGCTAACTAATACACCGTTGGATTAGCTTAATGACAAGCGAATGGAGTTGTTCAAGGGAAAATTTGCAATTGATATCTTCAGGGGAAGGATGTACCTTTAGTTCTATAATTGAAATTTCAAGTTGGGTTTGTCATGGGACATTCATTTTGGGTAAACTTGTAATTTATGATATTTGCATCTTCCTCTATATAATGAAGATATTTTGTTGCTTATTAATTGTTGAAATTGTAATTTTTGTGTCCTTAGCACTTCCTTATGTAGTACAACATGCAACTACTTCGTTGCGTAATAGATTGTGTCTAGTAATAAACTAGCTTCTTGGTAGCGTAGTAAAAATTGTGTCTAATACTAATAACTTGATCAAATATAACATTGCATTATGCATAACATAGGTTGTGTAATAGACATCAGGTCCATCAATAAACTAGCTATTTGGTTGCGTAATGGACTCAAGGTCCCGTTTAATAACTTCAACCAAATTTAACAATACATTAGTACAATATTACATGATCTAAAATACTTCCGACGAAATAAACTTACAGTAATTAAACTATTTTTACCAACAATAAACCAATGTTCTCCTTCTCACTTCATCATTCAAGCTGCCAGAAATCCGACAACGATGCACAAGAGCATTACCCACTTATTGAGCCTCATTTCATTCATCATAATCATCTCTCCAACTGTACAATTTATAGGAATATTCCAACTCTTCAGTTCAATCCCAAATCATCATCATCTCCCTCGTGATCCTCCATTGATAATATATTTTCAAGTTCAACCACCTTCATCCATAGAACGATCTTTTCACGATTAAGAGCATCCTTTTCACAATTGAAACTACTGATAAGCTCAACAATCCTTGGATCTAGCATATCATCGTCCAATTCCCAAAAATTGACATCTTTTACCCTATTGAATCGAATGGGAAAAATAATTTATTTGTAAAATTAAATCCCTAAAAATAAAAGAGGCGAATATATGGAATTAATCTTACCTTATTTTTGGAACATTTTGAGAAATTCCCACCAGCATTCACCAGAGTTGTAGCTGTAAATTGATTGACAGCCATGTCGTAGTGATAATTCTTTCTCTACCCAAAAGATGCATTCGGCCCTTGACTCATTTTCCTTCAATTGTTTGAGTAATATTTTTCCAGAAAAAAATAGGGATAAAATGTGATCAAATTTGTTCTTAGATGGCACGTAAACTAGGTCAAATGGGTTAATTTGAGCAGGTAAAAAACATAGTTGAAATGTGATCAATTTTATTTTGATCACATAGTCGGTCATGTGATGACCCAACTGGTTGTCTTAAGAATTAATGCTCTGATCCACTATTTACTGCTTTTCCTAGGTTATTTCTGCAAATTTATTTGACGGGGCGTTCGTTTTTGAGTTTCGTAGGGTTTTGGGACACTTAGTCCCTAATTGAGAGTTTAAGTATTAGAAAGTTATCCCTAGTTAGAACAGTGTGAAGACAGTCTTGGAATGGATATCCGATGGTTCCATTAGCTTTAATAGGTGATTTCGGAGTTGGGAGTGTGTTCGAAATGTATTTTGGAGGTCTGTAGCTAATTTAGGCTTGAAATGCTGAAGTTGGAATTTTTGAAGTTTCCTGTTGATAGGCGAGATTTCGATCCGAGAGTCAGGATGGAATTTCGGAAGTTGTAGAAGCTCCGTCATGTCATTTGGGATGTGTGTGCAAAATTTCAGGTCATTCAGACGTGGTTTGGTTGGGTTTTGATCAAACGCGTGTTTCGGAAGTTTTTAGAAAACTTAGGCTTGAATTTGATGTGAATTGTTGGTTTTTGTGTTGTTTGAAGTGTTTTGATGATTGGAACAAGTTTGAATGAGGTCTTAGAATATGTTGGTGCTTTTGATTGAGATCCCGGGGGCCTCAGGTGAGTTTCGGGTGGTCAATCAGACCATTTTGATTTTTGGAAAGTTGCAGATTTTGATTCCAGCAGTTGCAGGAATTTTAGGCCTTCGCGTTCACGAGAAGTCTCTCGCTTTCACAAAGGAATAACTAATGAGGCTGGGTATTTGTCTTTGCGTTCGTGATGTGGATCCCATTTTCGTGAAGGGTAAGGCCTGTGTGTTACGCGGACGCGATGGAATTCCTGCGTTCGCATAGAGTAGCCAGAGGAAGGTGTGATTTTGGCCTTCGCTTTTGCGCAAGGGCAATGCGTTCGCGTAGGGACGCCTAGGTGAAGCATCGCGTTCGCGAGGTCTTCATCGCTATCGCGTAGAAGGAAAAATGGTAAACATAATTTGATCCCCTTACACAGTTATATAGAACTACTAGGTGTTTACATTTGAGACTACGGACTGGGGTTCTGGTAGATCCTCGAGCATTGATAGTTAGACTACGGGACAGTATCCTGAGAGATCATTCGGAAATATATATACATATGATGGACTATGGGACGGTATCCCGGGAGATCCGCTGGACAAATGATAAAAGGGACTACAGGACACATATGATGGACTATGGAATGGTATCCGGGGAGATCCTCGGATAGTTGATGAAATGGACTACAGGATGGTATCCTGGGAGATCCTCATCGTTGGTACTGATATTGAGCTATTTACTCCGTGTTACCTTATTTTTGGTGTATTATTTGTTGCCTTGTATAACCTGTCTTACTTCATAGTTGTATTCAATATTCCTGCTTATTTCATACTGTTGCAAAGTTCATTAATATGTTTATTATCAGTAGGGCCCTGACCTTCCTCGTCACTACCCGACCGAGGCTTGGCACTTACTGAGTATCGTTGTGGTGTACTCATGCCCTTTCTGTGCATGTTTTTCATGTGCAGATCTAGGTACCTCCAACAAGGTGCATTATCCTCGAGGTGGAGAAATCTAGCAGAGACTTCGACGTACATCTGCCGCGTCCGCAGAACAGGAGTCTCTATCTTATTCTAGCTTTAGCAGTTAGCTTTCCTTTCATACTGTTGTTTAGATATTCTGGAGTTAGAGCTGTGTATCACATTTTGTCAGCTTGTGTTCCCATGAGTTTCTGGGTTTTGGGATAGTATTGCAGTAGTTGAGCTATTGTGCTATATATGCCGAGTGGCATTTTACATTCTGCATTTCATTTTGATAAATTTGTGTTTTGAGTTAAAATTTCCGCAAATTATTTGTTTTTCGCTTTGTTAGGCTTACCTAGTTGTAGGGACTAGATGCCGTCATGATATGTTCACAGAGGCGAACCGGGGTCATGACAAGTTGGTATCAGAGCTCTTGGTTCATAGGAGTCATGGAACATAGGACGGTTTATTAGAGTCTAACTTATCAGTACAGCGACGTATATACTTATCTACGAGAAGCTATGTAACCATTAAGAAAATTCCACTTCATTTCCTTCCTTAATTTATTCAGTTTGAAGCCTATATCATATGTTCTTTTTGTGTCCACTCGTATATTGAAGTTGCGCACTCAATATCAAGTATACACCAACGATTCGTGATGCCACAAAAGGATTATAAGGGAGCCAAGAATTTCTCAACCATTGTTACCGCGTGTCATCCATATCGATAATATAGGAGTATTGAGAGATCATTCAGTTGTGCACATGGGGGTGCAATAGGTTCTGACATCTGGTTAATAAGTACAGGGTTAAAAAGGTTCACTTAATTGCCTCATCGTCGCGATAGTAATAGAGTCATGAGATGGATATAGATCTGAAGATAGTCGGTGGTAATAGAGACTATGTTGTTCATATGAGAGTTCTATTTAGCGAAAGGTATAACCAGTAGCCGAGATGCTGGAAGAAGTGAGCTTAATTGTCATAAGGACGACATGCACCAAACAAATGGCTTGAGTGTCTTATGATGGTGTCGTACAATCGATAAAAGCTAGTATTATGGATTATCGGAATGTATCTTATGGTTTTGCGCAAAGATAAAGGAGTCCACTATCAGCGATCAAATTGTGGGGGTCAAGTGTCATATTAGCTTTGGCCCGAGATGTATTTTTGTGGTGTTCAAAGGTCCTCTGAAACTTGTATATAAGTAAAAGCTGAGATTTCGATGGGATGATGCAGGGACATGGAAACATATTCAGAATACTCGTAGTGCTTAATCAGGGCATTCAGTTGGAACAGTCATCTTTTAATGCACAACTGGTATATAATTCCTACAGTGGCTATTCTATTTATCCGGCACAAACTCAGTAGGAACAGCCAAACTGCATATGGGTGTTATGAATGTGATAATACTGGGAGCATCATGAGAGATTGTCCCATACTTGGGAGGAATCTATTTCATCAGAACGGTTAGTCCACACACTACATTATAGTTACTAATCTACATACGTACAAGTTAGAGATAGAGAACAAGCGTGTTGTTGGCGCCTAAGAGGTAGGGCCCAACCCATTGATATAATTTCCATGGTATAGATGATATCGGTACACCAGATGGTGTCATAAAAAATATGGTCTCAATGTAATTATAAAGTAAAAATTTCAGTAAATCGATTCGGTTCTGTGTATCGAGGCAAGTCCTCTAAATATGCTACACTCATGAGTGAGTTTCGTAATCCTGAAATCTACTTATGTGAATACTCACATTTGGTTATTATATGGAGATAGCTATTTCTTGTTAGACCTCGTTTAACCTCGTTTGGAAATCATTGATATATTTGATATGTGTGCTTTGGTTGTATTAGCATGATTTTCAGGTATAGGTTTTGATGAATGACAAACAATGAAGTCGATTGTCAAACAACGATATTGTATGACAAAACGATGAAGATGCATTAGCAAACAATCGAGATAGTTGACAAGTCAATGATGGGTGAGCTAAATTTCTTTTTGGGGTTGCAAGTGAAACAAATGAAAGAAGGAACTTTCATTTGTCAATCTAAGTATTGCAAGGAGTTGCTAAATCGTTTTGAAATGAGCAACGCCAAAGCAATGGCCACTCCAATGAGCACATCCGACCATCTTGACAAGGATGAGAAAGATGTGATATGCGAAATTAAATAGCGGACTAAAGTTGAAGTCCAAGAACAAGAAGTTCAAGACAAGATCAAGAGAAGCAATGAAAATAAATGAAGACATATTTGAGTCATATTTATATTGTGATCTTGATCCTACTTTAAATTTAAGTCTTAGCTTCTCTCAAAAATAATTTTATAAAAATATGCATATCATAAATATTTTTATTACACTTAGAACAAATTGATTTTAAATGTTTTAATTGAACCAAAAAGGTCCTTAAAATTGTTTTTCATGTTTAAGACATATACTATATTCATAGTCTTCAAACAAAACAATGAAAAACGTTATATAACTGATTTTTCAGTAAGTTAATCGATTAACATAATAGATAATCGATTACCCAATATATTCTATTAAACTGGACCTTTTCCGCAACGCATGTTAGTCGACTATCCGATTTAGTTAACCGACTAACCTAATGACCGTTGCCTAAGTTAATCGATTATCACTTTTGTTAATCGATTAACCTTATGTCTGTTGCCTGTTCAACGACTAGTTTTTTAAACGTTGAAACAGGTTAGTCGATTATCTATTTGGTTAATCGACTAACCTCAGCAGATTTTGAAAATATTGTTTAATTATTAAGCAACGGATACAAGAGTTTTTGGGGCTATAAATACACCCCAAAACCTCTCATTTGACACACAACATCTGAGCAAAACATATACAAGCTTTCAAATACTCTCTATATTCATTTTATTATATTCAATTGCTTTTGAGAGCCAATTACTTGAATTTATTGTTGTGTTCTTGAGCGTACTTGTTTACTCATATCTACTCTTCAAGAGAGTTCTGTTTAAGTGAGTGTTAAGTGTTTGTATACACTTGAAGGGAAGTTTTAATCCCTTGTTGTTGTAAGAAGGAACGTCTTTATTCCTTCTTTTGAAGTCTTGTGGTGCGGTATCCACGAGCAAGGTGAAGTCTTGAGGTGCGGTATCCTCGAGCAAGTTGAAGTCTTGTAGAGTGTACATCTACGAGCAAGTGTAACGGTTTGTTAGGCATCCGTAAGCTTAACGGAGTTAGTGGAATCTCGAGAGAGCCTCTCGGGGACTGAACTAACCACACGTTGTGGTGAACCAGGATAAATTCGGTGTGCTCTTTCCTTACTATTTTAATTACCGCATTTACTTTACTCCTACAATTTTTAATTCCGCAATATTTATCAATATTCTCGTGCCGCACTATTCACCCCCCCTCTAGTGACGGGCATAAATCCTAACAATTGGTATCAGAGCCAAACTCTCTGAAGCCTTAACCGGTTGAGAGAACGATATATATTTTTTTTGTTGAGAATGTTGAATGCAGGCATAATGAGCGAAGGCCGCTCTACTATTTTGCCTCCGTTATTTGATGGAAGCAATTACACATATTGGAAAGAGTGGATGGGAATCTTCATCCAATCAAACAACTTTCGTGTATGGCAAATCATCAAGAACGGTGAACAAATGTCGACAAAGAAAGTTGGGGAAGCCATGGTAAATGATTACAATGCCAAGGCCATCAATATGTTGTATAGTGCTGTGAACCCGGATGACTATCGGAAAATTTCCTGCTGCACAATTGAAAAGGAAATGTGGGATAAGCTTGAGGTCATTTATGAAGGTACACCTCAAGTCCGAGAAGCGGACAGCTCGTGTGACGAACCGGCTGCCGTATGCCTCATGGCCAACGAGGAAGAAGAGGTAAGCACTTCTAATTCTTACTCTTTTGAAGAATTACAAGAAGCTTTTAAAGAATTATTTGGTGAATTGAAAAAGTCTTCAAAAATCGCCAAAGAGGCCAAGGCTAAAATCAATGTTTTAGAAGAGGAAAATAAATTTTTGAAAAGTGATAATGGTGATCTTAAAAATAAAATTAAGGCGATGAATGAAGCATCTTCAATTGATCAAAGTTCTAATTGCTCATCTTGCGATTCATTGAAAATAGAGAACTTAGATCTTAGGAACACACTAGAAAAACTCAGTGTAGAAGAGCCTAAAACAATTGAAGAGATTAAGAAGAAAAAGCCCAGGAAAAATAAAAGGCGCAAAAAGAATAAGAATCACGATAGAAATGGTGTTGCCCAACCTAGAAATAATTCTAGGATTTTTGTTAATAATCCTAGAAATAATCATTTTAGGCCACCTAGAAATGACTCTAGGAATTCTGTAAACGAGCCTAGAAATAATCATTTTAGGCCACCTAGAAATATTCTAGGATTTTTGTAAACGAGCCTAGAAATAATCATTTTAGGCCACCTAGAAATGATTCTAGGATTTTCGTTAATGAGTCTAGAACTAATCATTTTAGACCACCTAGAAACGATTCTAGAAATTGTGTTAATGAGTCTAGAAATAATTATTCTAGACCACCTAGAGATGACTCTAGGAATTTCAACGCGTCTAGGAATGATGACTTTAGATCACCTAGAACGTATTTGGCTCAACCGAGGCATATGAACAACCCGAATGTAATATGTCATTATTGCAACCGGGTAGGACACATAGCACCCGTATGTTTTACAAAACATAGGGATTTATCGTATGGCTATGATTATTATTTGCCTAACCCCCAAGGACCCAAAAGTGTTTGGGTACCTAAAACCTATTTTTAGGTACGTTTGCAGGTGTGCTTGAAGACTACAATATCGTAGTAGATGCACCAAGCACGAAACCTTATTGCATCGAGGGGGAATTTCGGTTAGTTATCATATTTTTGATAAAAACGTAATAGTTGATATATGTTAACGATTGATATGTCTTTGTTAACAATTGGTATCAACTTTTTTTTTTTGTTTTGATAACTTTTATTTTGAATAAGAATTGGAATCAATTACTTTTTTTAAAAAAAATGATTGATCCATGTTTTGATGAATATTAGTTATTTTTTGATAAAAACCTAATTGTTGATATGTGTTAACAATTAGTATCTTTTTGATAAAAATAATATTTGAAATGTTTGTTTTGTTTAACAGTTGGTAACAATTGGTATGTATTAACTGTTAGCATGTTTTTGCTAAAAACATTTCATTCATGTTTTGATGAATATTAGTTTTGATTTGAAGAACAGTTGGTATATTCTTGAAAAATAAATGATTCATGTTTTTTTTACAACTCTTGATTTATTAAAAATTAACAGTGGATATTTTTTTTGATGTTGGTATCTTTTAAATTAAAAACAAATGTTTATTTTGTTTTTCCTAACAGTTGGTAACCAATTGATTTTATCATGTTTTTATAACAATTGGTATCATTTAGAAAATAATGATTGATATATTTTTCTAACAGTTGGTATTATTTTAAATTATTTGACAAAAATTCATCATGCATATTCCTCAAGATCTTTCCTATTCTATTTTGACATTCGGGAAATGTCGAAAGGGGGAAGTAGCCTTAGTATACTCTCTTTTTGCTAATGCCAAAAGAGGGAAGAGCTTAGGCGATATGCATCAAATAAGGGGGAATGTCTCTACATTCTAGTATGCCTTATTTGAGGGGGAATTATCATTAAGGGGGAATAGTTTGCATGAATTTAGGGGGAATCCTATATGCATATCTCCTATTGTTTGTCATTATCAAAAACGGGAAATTGTTAGACCTCGTTTAACCTCGTTTGGAAACCACTGATATATTTGATATGTGTGCTTTGGTTGTATTAGCATGATTTTCAGGTATAGGTTTTGATGAATGACAAACAATGAAGTCAATTGTCAAACAACGATATTGTATGACAAAACGATGAAGATGCATTAGCAAACAATCGAGATAGTTGACAAGTCAATGATGGGTGAGCTAAATTTCTTTTTGGGGTTGCAAGTGAAACAAATGAAAGAAGGAACTTTCATTTGTCAATCTAAGTATTGCAAGGAGTTGCTAAATCGTTTTGAAATGAGCAACGCCAGAGCAATGGCCACTCCAATGAGCATATCCGACCATCTTGAAAAGGATGAGAAAGATGTGATATGCGAAATTAAATAGCGGACTAAAGTTGAAGTCCAAGAACAAGAAGTTCAAGACAAGATCAAGAGAAGCAATGAAAATAAATGAAGACATATTTGAGTCATATTTATATTGTGATCTTGATCCTACTTTAAATTTAAGTCTTGGCTTCTCTAAAAAATAATTTTTATAAAAATATGCATATCATAAATATTTTTATTACACTTAGAACAAATTGATTTTAAATGTTTTAATTGAACCAAAAAGGTCCTTAAAATTGTTTTTCATGTTTAAGACATATACTATATTCATAGTCTTCAAAAAAAACAATGGAAAACCTTTTATAACTGATTTTTCAGTAAGTTAATCGATTAACATAACAGATAATCGATTACCAATATATTCTATTAAACTGGACCTTTTCCGCAAGGCATGTTAGTCGACTATCCGATTTAGTTAACCGACTAACCTAATGACCGTTGCCTAAGTTAATCGATTATCACTTTAGTTAATCGATTAACCTTATGTCCGTTGCCTGTTCAACGACTAGTTTTTTAAACGTTGAAATAGGTTAATCGATTATCTATTTGGTTAATCGACTAACCTCAGCAGATTTTGAAAATATTGTTTAATTATTAAGCAACGGATACAAGAGTTTTTGGGGCTATAAATACACCCCAAAACCTCTCATTTGACACACAACATCTGAGCAAAACATATACAAGCTTTCAAATACTCTCTATATTCATTTTATTATATTCAATTGCCTTTGAGAGCCAATTACTTGAATTTATTGTTGTGTTCTTGAGCGTACTTGTTCACTCATATCTACTCTTCAAGAGAGTTCTGTTTAAGTGAGTGTTAAGTGTTTGTATACACTTGAAGGGAAGTTTTAATCCCTTGTTGTTG
Source organism: Nicotiana benthamiana (assembly GCA_034376525.1). Taxonomy (NCBI): domain Eukaryota; kingdom Viridiplantae; phylum Streptophyta; class Magnoliopsida; order Solanales; family Solanaceae; genus Nicotiana; species Nicotiana benthamiana. The sequence goes on along the minus strand of CM067327.1, from coordinate 144,201,105 downwards.
TAAGAAGGAACGTCTTTATTCCTTCTGTTGAAGTCTTGTGGTGCGGTATCCACGAGCAAGGTGAAGTCTTGAGGTGCGGTATCCTCGAGCAAGTTGAAGTCTTGTAGAGTGTACATCTACGAGCAAGTGTAACGGTTTGTTAGGCACCCGTAAGCTTAACGGAGTTAGTGGAATCTCGAGAGAGTCTCTCGGGGACTGAACTAACCACACGTTGTGGTGAACCAGGATAAATTCGGTGTGCTCTTTCCTTACTATTTTAATTACCGCATTTACTTTACTCCTGCAATTTTTAATTCCGCAATATTTATCAATATTCTCGTGCCGCACTATTCACTTCCCCTCTACTGACGGGCATAAATCCTAACATTTCTATCGTTATGTGTTGGTCACTAAGAATACCTATGAGGCTAAACGTGACTTTCTATTACTTACTACAGCGAGTTTTGATGTGATTTTAGGATAATTAAATTCAAATGTGAATTATATGCCCTACCGATATGAGGGTTCATTATATGATGTGATTTTGTTTGACGGAAATTATTTTAAAAGAAGAAAGAAAGGAAATGAAAAGTTTCAGTTGGCACAATATGCAACTGTGATTCAGAGTTGAGGACGATATCCTCACATTTTTTATATAATGTTGAATATTTTAAACCGGTACAAGTTGCGGTGGATGTTATATAAGGACGAGGTACTAGTGGTGAAAAGTTTATGTGAAATGTTTTCTATATTTTAATAGGGATTCATGCATTTTAGGCTTATTTGTCAATTTTTGTATATTTTCTATTCGTAATCAGCCATTTTTTGAGTTATAGACGTTGAGTTTTAGCCTACGAGATGGGTGCCCAGGTGGCGTTAAATATGACTCATTATTTCGGCTAAGTAATTATGAGGTCTCTATGCCTTATTGTGAGTAAAGTGGAGGTTTTAAATGAGAGTTTGGTAACATAAGGTTAATTGGTAGTGTTGTGATTTATGAGTAACTATCATGGCCAGAGACATTGTTATGTGCATACATATGATGTGTTTCACCTCCAAATATTGTTATGATAATGTCGTGCTTGTAATGCAGAGATTAGCATATATACATTATGGTGACTTGTTGAGTTATGAATATGTTGTTAGGAGTTGTTTTAGTGTTACTCTGACAGATGGCTAGTCCCAATTACAGGGGAGACTCTGCCGAAATTTCTGATAAAATTTTTTGGGACATTAAGATGTGTGAAGAAAGAGATAAATTATGTTGTGTATTTGAGGACGAATGACCCTAAGTGGGGTGGGGGAGAATGTAACATCCCAGAAAAATTTTGAAGTATTTAAGCACTATAAAGAGTTGAAGAGTGTTGAAATAAGACTAATGCAGCGTGATGATATGAAACTCTGTTCCTATGACGAATGTCAGATGTTGAAGTTTGGGTCATGTCCTAGGGTTATGGACCAAGGATGAGGTGAGACCATTAGTTAAGTTGAAGGATTAGTTACAAGAATTTGCTCTATGAGGGTTATATTCGTCCCATTATATCACCTCAGGGCGCTCATGTCTTGTTTGTGAAGAAAAAAGGATAAAGGGGACGGTCCTATGCATATGTGCATCGATCATTGCTAGTTGAACAAAGTTACAGTGAAGAAACGACATCTTTTACCTCATATTGAAGATCAGTTGGACCATCTACAAGGTGCACGAGTGTTTTCTAAGATTAGGTTGCGTTCACGTTACCACCAGTTGAAGATTCCTGAGCCAGATATCCTGAAGACTACTTTCAGGACTCGGTATAGTCATTACGAGTTCCTTGTTATGTCATTTGGGCTGACCAACGGCCAACAACCTTTATGTATTTGATGCACAGTGTGTTCCGTTTATATGTTGACTCGTTCGTCATTGCCCTTATTAAAGATGTACCAGGATTTAAGGCAGCACTATTGGGGGAGGCGTATGCAGAAAGATATTGTTGGGTTTGTAGCTTGGTGCCTCAATTGTCAGTAGGTGAAGTAGGAGCACTAGAGACCGAGTGGATTGCTAAAGCAGATAGAGATTTTCGGAGTGGAAGTGGGAGCGGATCACCATGTACTTTGTAGTTGGACTCCTACGAACCTCGAAGAAGTTTGCTGCTATTTGTGGAATTGTAAATCGGCTGACCAAGTCCGCTCATTTTATTCTTATATGTACTACTTATTCATCGGATCGGTTGGCGGAGATTTATACACGGGAGATCGTTTGTCTGCATGGTATTCCAGTTCCTATTATTTTGGACAGAGGTCCTCAGTTTACATTTGGAGAGCGGTTTAGTAGGAGTTGGGTACTCGGGTGGAGTTGAGCACAACATTTCACCACCAGACGGACAGACAGTCCGAGCGCATTATTCAGATTCTTGAAGATATGCTCCGTGCGTGCGTGATTGAGTTTGGAGGGTCTTGGGATTAGTTCTTGCCATTTGGTGAAGTTTGCTTACAACAACAATTATTAGTCCAGCATTTAGATGGCGTCGTGCGAGACTTTATATGTTAGGAGGTGCAGATCTTCGGTGGGTTAGTTTGAGCCGGGTGAGGCCAAGCTATTGGGTACCAAGTTGGTGAAGGATGCATTGGAGAAGGTTAAGGTGATTCAGGATAGACTCCGTACAGCCCAGTCTAGAAAAAAGAGCTACATGGACTGGAAGGTTCGTGATGTTTCATATATGGCCGGAGAGCGGGTTCTGCTTCGAGTTTCGCCTATGAAGGGCGTTATGAGATTTGGGAAGAAAGGGAAGTTGAGTCCGAGATTTTTTGGCCCTTTTGAGATATTGAGGCGTGTTGGGGAGGTTTCTTATGAGCTTGCCTTTCCTCCCATCTTGGCAAGAGTTCATCTGGTACTTCACGTTTCGTTGCTCCGGAGATATGACGGTGACACATCGCACGTATTGGATTTCAGTTAAGTCAAGTTGGACAATGATCTATCATATGTTGAGGAGCCAGTGGCTATATTGGACAGGCAGGTTAGAAAGTTGAGGTCAAAGAACATTGCTTCAGCAAAGGTTCAGTGGCGGGGTCAGCCGTCCTAGGAGGACCTGAGAGACCGAGGAAGATATGCGCAGCAGTTACCCTCATATTTTCACTATTTTGGGTATGTCTTTATGCTCGTTAGAGGACTAACGAATGTTTAAGTATAGGAGGATGTGACGACACGGCCGATCCTATTAAGACTTAATGCCCTGATCCCCTATTTACTGCTTTGCCTAAGTTTATTTCTACTAATGATTTGTCGATACGTTCGGTTTTGAGTTCCGGAGAGTTTTGGGACACTTAGTCCCTAATTGAGAGCTTAAGTGTTGGAAAGTTATCACTAGTCGGAACAGTGTGAAGACGGCCTCAGAACAGTGTGAAGATGGTCTCTGACAGTTCTGTTAGCTTCGTTAGGTGATTTCAGGGTTGGGAGCGTGTTCGGAATGTGTTTTGGAGGTCCGTAGATAATTTAGGCTTGAAGTGCCGAAGTTGGAATTTTTTAAATTTCTGGTTGATAGGCGAGATTTTGATCCGAGTGTCAAAAGAAATTCTGAAAGTTGCAATAGCTCCTTCATGTCATTTGGGATGTGTGTGCAAAATTTCAGGTCATACAGACGTGGTTTGGTTGGGTTTTGATCAAAAATTTCGGAAGTTTTTAGAAAACTTAGGCTTGAATCGATGTGAATTCATGGTTTTGGTATTGTTTGAGGTGTTTTGATGGTTGGAACAAGTTTGAATGAGGTCTTAGGATGTGTTGGTGCTTTTGGTTGAGGTCCTGGGGGCCTCGGGTGACTTTCCTGTGGTCAATCAAACCATTTTGGTTTTTGGAATATTGTAGATTTTGGTTCAAGCAGTTGCACGCATTTCAGGCCTTCGCTTTCGCGGAAAAGCTCTCACGTTTGCGAAGGAATAACTGATGAGGCTGGGTATTTGGCCTTCGCATTTGAAATATGGGTCCCGCAGTTGCGAAGGGTAAGGCATGTGTGTTATGCTGACACGATGGAATTCCCGCGTTCGCGTAGAGTAGCCGGAGGAAGGTGGGATTTTGGCCTTCGCGTTCGCGCAGGGGCAACGCATTCACCTAGAGCCGCTTGGGTGAAGCATCGCGTTCGCGAGGTCTTCATCACGATTTCATAGAAGGAAAAATGGTCAACATAATTTTGTGCTTCGTGAACGCGTGGTGCTGACCGCGTTCGCGAAGAAGGAAGGATGAGACATGGGCAGAAGGTTTTAAACATTTCATCCGCGAGCTTAAGTCATTTTTCCACCATTGTTGAGTATTTTGAGAGCTCTTTGGGAGTACTTGAAGAGGGATTCGAGGAGGATTGATTGGAGGTAAGTTCTATGAACTAAAAACGTGCTTTTATTATGAAATTAACCTAGAAATTCATGAGATTTATTTGAAAAGGGAAGAATTAGAGCTTGGGATTTTGTGAATTTTAAGTTAGGATTTAAGGGGTCATTTGAACATTGATTTTTGTGTTCTTGTTATGTATAGACTCGTGGGAGTATGAGGTTTCTGAAAATATAAGTTTCACCCGATTCTGAGACGCTGGCCTAAGGGGAATTTTTGTTATTTTACCTAAATTCGCGTCTTAGCTTTGAATTAACTAGTGGAATCAGTTGTTTGAGATGTTATTTACGATATGTAATTGAATTGAATAGATTTGGGCCATTTGGAGTCGGATACTCGTGGCAAAAGTGTGATTTCGAGTTGATTTTGGAGCCGGTTCGAGGTAAATGGCTTGTCTAACCTTGTGTGGAGGACTTTCCCCTTAGGATATGATGTTCGGTAATTGAATGCCCTGTACGTGAGGCGACGAATGCGTACTTGAGCTAATTGTTGAAAATCCGATTTTACTTAAATACTTAGATTGAGTTTCTTTCTTATCTGTTTTATTCTATTAGCAGTTATATCATGTATTAGTTTAGAAAACCATGCTTAGTTTATCTAAATTGCCTATTTTCTTAGGTTGCTTTGTTTGTACTACGTGAAGCATGTTAGGCTAGAACTACATGTTGCCTTGTATTTCTTGAACTTAATTGATGAATATCTTCTTGTTGTGGCTTCGTATTTACATTGGCTACATATGTGAGATTCCGGTAGCTCTCCCCTTGTTTGTTTACATTGGGACCACGGGTTAGTTTCTCGGTAGATCCCCTTACACATTTACTTTGGGACTACGGGTTAGATTTCCGGTAGATCCCCTGCCACATTTACTTTGGGACTGCGGGTTCGATTCCCGATAGATCCCCCTGCATATTTACTTTGGGACCATGGGTTCGCTTCTCGATAGATCCCCATGCATATTTACTTTAGGACTGCGAGTTCGATTCCCGATAGATCCCCCTGCATATTTATTTTGGGACTACAAGTTCGTTCCTGATAGATCCCCTTGCATAGTTATATGGAACTACTGGGTGTTTACATTTGAGACTACGAACCGAGGTTCCTGGTAGATCCCCGCGCATTAATTATTGGACTACGGGACGGTATCCAGGGAGATCATTCGGATATATATATATACATATGATGGACTACGGGAAGGTATCTCGAGAGATACGCGGACAAATGATGAAAGGGACAACAGGACGGTATCCTTGGAGATCCTCGTTGTTGGTACTGATATTAAGTTGTTTACTCTGTGTTACCTTATTTTCGGTGTATTATTTGTTACCTTGTATAACCTGTCTTACATCATAGTTGTATTCAATATTCCTTCTTATTTCAAACTGTTGCAAAGTTCATTATTATGTTTATTCTCAGTAGACCCTGACCTTCCTCGTCACTATCCAATCGAGGTTAGACTTGGCACTTACTGAGTACCGTTGTGGTATACTCATGCCCCTTATCCGCATGTTTTTCATGTGAAGATTCTGGTACCTCCACCCAAGCGTATTATCCTCGAGACGGATAGATATAGCAAAGACTTCGAGGTACATCTGCCGCATCCGCAGACCAGGAGTCTCTATCTTATTCTAACTTTAGCAGTTAGCTTTCCTTTCATATTGTTGTTTAGATATTCTGGAGTTAGAGCTGTGTATCACATTTGGTCAGCTTGTGTTCCCGTGAGTTTCCGGGTTTTGGGATAGTATTGTAGTTGTTGAGCTATTGTGTTGTATGTGTCGAGTAGCATTTTATATGTCGCGTTTCATTTTGATAAATTTGAGTTTTGAGTTAAAATTTCCGCAAATTATTTATTTTTTTGCATTGTTAGGCTTACCTAGTTGTAGGGACTAGATGCCATCATGACATATTCATGGAGGGAGAACTGGGGTCGTGACAAGTCAAATGGGTAATTTTAAATTGGTCAAATGGGTAATTTCAATAGGTCAAAAAAATATATCGTTAGGGATAGGCCATGTGGATATATTTTAATTTACCGAACAACACGAGCTATCTTCCATCAACAACTAATCGCCAATATACTTCTTTAATAGTCTACAAACCATGAAGCCTAACCCTAATCCTGAACCCAACCCTGGGTATTCAGCATAAATCAATAGACTTCCTTAATGGGTGATTGCTAACTTTGAGGTTTCATGCTCAACTCTTACTATGGTCGGGGGTAAACTAATGATCGAGAATTCACTAAAATAAGGATTACACCACGTTCGACCTTGATTTTATTTTTTGATTTTATAGTGTTTAAACGTCTTATTAAAAATCATGTAATATTTAAAGTTATTATACATGACGGTGTATTTTATGCCATCAAGAGTTGGTCATTCTAGAACTTTTAGCAACTCAAGAAGCAAGACCTCAAAGTATAAGATTATTGTCTAGTGAAGTATTGTCAACAAGTAATACCTCTAAGTATAAAGTTTTATATTGAATTCCAGGCTGTAATATCAACATGTGTTGATATTAAGCAATGTTATGATCGATTACAATAGGTAACTACTTTTCAAATTGCATATATTGCCTTAATATTATGTTGTAATAACATTCATTGATTATATAATGAAAATTATTTTTGCCAATTATAAGCTTAGGTTGATACCGGTATAATTGATACGTCGTAGTAATCCATTTTATCCAATTCAAAGTTTGCAATTTGTTGAATTAGATGTTTATAATATAAAGTTATTCACAAATAACTGTCATTTTTTATTTAATTTAACTAAATTAATACTTTACACTAGCGAACAACTAATAATCGAGGAACTATTTTTTTTTTTTGGCAATCCGCTAGGCAATCGCCTAGGGTTAGATTTTATATTAAAAATTAAAAAAAATAAAAGGAAATTACAAGGTCCGAAGACTTGCTAAAAGAGGAAATAAAATTTGACAATTACATTCTTCCTATTACCAAAGTTAAGATATACTTAAACTTGGTATCAAAAAATGCAACTATAATTAAAAATTGATGCCCATCCATATAAATGCCATTAGCTCCATAGCTTGCCATCCTGCTCGTGCAATGTCACCTTTCCTTCCTCGAGGGAATGAGCAGAAAGTGCTAATACCACCCATAGAGGTCGTATTGAGTGGCATCACTGCAACCAATAAATTGAATTGTATACATTGCATCATTGGCTCCTGAAGGCAAGACTGCCCATGTGTGCGTCTCATTATAGTTTAATGAGCCTTAGCAACTGTTTTGATCCAACTGTTTTGAGCAACTTATGACGATATTCCAAATGCCCTTCCCGCCAACTCCTCGAAGCAAAAATCCAGCAGTTTTGAGGAAGATTCCCACGCTTGACTGGAGATGAGTTCTAGTGGAATGACATTCCCCAGGACAGCTTCCATTACCAAAATTTGTTGTGTTCTCGAGTCTCGAAAGTCCCAGGACCATGCCCTCTAACAGATTTATTGAATAAAACTCTAAAAGCTGAAGGGCAGCACATGGGGGTTGTAGCCAACACAACATTTTGTATTGTTTATGAATATAACAGGCATGCTTATCTGATAGACAAGGCATATTTTGACTTAGGATTGGCGTGATGAATGCACTTCCATGTGCTGTCAAGGTCCAGCGCATGCATTGAATTGATTTAATAAAACTGATTTGTAGCCCATGACACCACCACCCCATTTCTTTCTGTTCTCCTCGTACTTATCTTTGAAGTTGGCCTTAATTGCCTCCAAAATTCTACTGAACTCCATCTTGTCTTCATTCTTCACAGTTGTCAATCATAATGCTGAAGCAGTTTTCTTATGTACAATCGATCCTAAACGTGCTTTTCCCTTCACAATACAATATGGAATTTCCATCTTCCTGCACTAGGTGATGTGGCAAAGACCATACTTTACAATAATAGGTTTCTTGGTTTCAGAAAATTTTGCCTTCTACCTCGGCTTGAGCTCTTTTAACAAGGCGCTCCTTTATTGCAGCCTTGTCTTGAAAATTCATGATTTCTTTTTAGATTGTTTGGACTTTGTTGATGTAGATGGGGCGGCCTGCTTAAGCTTCACATTTCTCATTGGAGGTCGCCTAACATTATCGTCCAAGCTCTTTTCCTTTGTATGTGACTTTTGTTCCTCTGTAGCATTAATTGGGACTGTTTCGAGGTGTTGTGACAGCACTTCAAATACTTCACCTTCTTCTGTTGTCCGCTGATTTGGCATGTGTAAAACACCATGTGCATCCAAGTTTGGTTCATCTTGTGTTTTAACATCGCTTGGCTTGATTTGTTGTTGTATGTGAACCTCATTCCTGCTCATATTTCCACGTTTAGGCTATAAGGATCACGACCCAAAATTTTGAAAGGATGTGCAGTTAGCATTGCATCCAGTAGTTGTCTGTCATGAGATAACAAATCTGTTTTACTGCTCTGTCTCATTGGTTTATGCCTAGAATTAACGAGATAATCTGTGACATTAAGGTTACTATAGGATCCTACTTCCTCCGGTGTGCTCAATTCTTCATTACTTTCGTAACCTCGGTCGTCACATGCTCGAGACACCACCTTGTCCATATAATCCAATAGTTTTCTTTCCTCTGCTGAAAATATTGCACTAGTTTGAATATGATCATCACAAACAGTAGTTAGTTTGATTCCTACACGAGTAGCAGTAGCATCTTGTAACACAACATCCGGATGAAGTTGAGCAGCAATGTGTGAGTTACACAAACGTGAATCAGCTGTAGCATTAAACAAAGTTATTGCTTTCCATGGCCCACGAAATTGTCTAAGTTTTGCTCCATATTTTCAGCAGCTTTTGCTTTCATATGGCCCGCAATTTGCTCAATATTTTCGTTAGTCACATGGCCAGCACTTTGCTCCATAATTTCGGCTTCTTTTGATTTCACATGGTCCTCATTTTGCTCCAAGTTTTCGCATGTCACCAAACTTGGATGTCCAGCAACTTTGTTATCTTTTTTCTCCACATTAGACGATTTTTTTTGTTGCCAAAATTTATCAACTTTCTTTCCATTCAAGACATGGCCCGCATGGGCTACCTTTTGTTCAAACTTTCCAGAAATTTGTTTCTCCACAAAAGCCAAACTATGGCCCACATGCATGTCCTTCTTGACCGCAAATTGCTCCATAATAGCAGTAGCATTAACATTGTTATCATGCCCATCTTGTCCATGTAGGCCCACATCAATATTGTGGGATTCCTTTCCAGCTGTAACATATGATTTTTCCGTATTCACATGATCCAAATGTCCCACTTCGTTGACCACTGTTTGTTCATCTCTGTCGCCAGAATTTCTTTCGTTTTCCACCATTGATCTTTGTTGTTTCTTATCATACAGAAGATCCATTGAATTTCCTTGTAACTTGTCAACCTCACCTTCATCTTTCGTGATTGTTTCTTCTTCTCCTTGCGTAACATTTTGTTTTTCTTGTTGAAAATTATCTACTACCCTCCCTTTCAATTTTCGACATGTATTTTTATCATGTCCTTGATGCTTACAGTGGAAACAATACAATGGAAGATTGTCATAAACTAACTCCTGACAAAATTAATTGATTTTGCCTGTCTGTTTGTCGACAAACTGCAAGACTACCTTCTCAGGCAACTTATCTTTTAAATCAAGGATCACCTTGACCCTTGCTATACTAGGACGAGATTTAATTTGAGTCGCTTTATCAATTGATATGGGCATACCAGCAGCAGAAGCTATTGATAATAATACTTTTTTGGCAAACAACTCCGGTGGTAAGTTTGGCATCGATATCCATACAACAGCCTTTGTCGTCTCCTCTATTACATTAAAATCAATAGACCATGGAAATACAATTTGGTGCTCCCTTCCATCATGATTAAAGTACAGAACTGACCTCGCAGTGATGTACGAAAATCGTCAAATTGATCCATCCTGATAAGAATTTGTCTTGGTGCAAGTTGCTCGATCAAAGCTTGTCCTTTAATTCTAAGGATTTTTGGCAGTATGTTCCTCAAAGTTGATAACTCCATCTTGTTTGAAGATAGTTTCACCACAATAGTTTGATGCAGTCCCTCCTCTTTTGCATAATCTAGTCGTTCTTCCTTTGTAAATTGAATAGTTGGTACTCCATGTATAACTTCAACTTGTTTTAGATTAGTTTGGTTCGAAAAAACTGAATTGGGATGAACTAAACTTGCAGCATATGAAAGCTTATTGTTTTGGATTATGGTCTTTTCTTTTTGGTTTGGAATTGTTGTAGTATTGTTTTGTATTAACTCTCCCACAACCAAAGGCTGGGGAGAGCTTTCAGCGGCCATGGCTGCCCTTGCTCTAGAAAATCACCAATCTAGAGAGAGAAAGTAGAGAGAAGGTAGAGTCGAGGAACTACTTATGCCTTTCCAATTAATGACTAATATATTGTTCTTAATTTTTTACTATGAAATTTTACGTTCTTTCGTATGTAGAGAATGCTTTTAGCTCTTTGAACGACTCTGCTCCTATCTCATCCGATGCTCTAGCTAATTGTCCCCCCTTTCCAAGTGTCATTTCTATCCTATGTATGGTCGTGCCTAAGGGCATTTCGGTTGAAGTAGATTCTTCTTTTGATCAATTCCCAAACCGTACAAGCTTCTTCCAAAGCATACGACTTTCTGGATGTAGATGATGATATCTATACAATGTATCTTATATATATCGTAGAATGAACCACCAGTGGGGTAGACTATATACAGTAGGTTTATTCAACAACTCTTGTGAGATTTTCAATTCATTAGCGGGAAATTCAAATAATTGGAAGACTGAAATTTATATTCTCTGAGTTGTATGTTTCTGGAACTCTTTATTTTGTTTTGGGAAATAAAATAAAAAAACCAACCAATGCATAAAAATAAAAAAATAGGACAGAAAATTAAATAGACAAAAACTTAAGTTAATTATTTTTATTAAAAAACACCCCTCACAGCAACATACATTTTCCCCCATTAACTAAAAAAAGAAGTTAAACTGCAGGGGTAGAAGGACCACAGGGAGGGGAATTTGTTGGGTTAACATAGTGGTGAATATTTACACCAGCCCTACGAAGGAGAATCTACAACATGTATGTAATACAACAAATGTTTCTTTCTTGCCTCACCCTGTCTTTGTGGATCTCTCGGATGAGTCTATCCAGTGATTCTCTTATATAAATGGCGTCCATGCTTGGTCTTGGCCTCAAAAACATTTATCTATTAAGTAATTGGGATATTTAGAAGAATGATGAATAAATATTTTCATCAAAACTAGTGTATTTATAGGTAGAGTTTGACACTAAATCGTGCCTTTTCCGATAACTTCTCGTAAATGACGTGACTATTGAGAGTTTTGAAAATCGAATTGATGCTTTGAATCGTCGTATTCGATGTATTTCAATTAATTAGACAAGTTCTTTTCATATTGATTGCCATTGTTATTATCATTATACATTAAATTAACTACCTAAACCAATGATTGTCAATAGACCATCTAAACCACTGCAACAAGTCTTGGTTAAATTGAAAATATTGATGGGTTGCCAATAGAACATTAGTTGATTACACGTGGTTTACTCTACGACAGAAGATCGCATGACTCCTTAAAATAAGAGGGGTTAATTCTAGATCAAAAGTTTATAATAGATAGTATGGATGGTTGCCTATAAAATAGTAGTATACGAGCCAACTTGGTTACATAACTCCTTAAAATAAGGGAGGGTTGACTCTAGATCTTAGGTTTGCAATTAAGGTGTCTAATGGGTGAGTCGGGCCAGGCCGGGCTGGGTAGGAAAAATTTGAAACTGTTCGGATTTCGGACTGGACCAGTTACGGATTAACGATTAACGGGCTTAACGAGTTCGGGTTCATCCGAGTAAAAAATGAACCATAAAGTTTACGGGTCCAAGGGACCGTGCCAGGGCGGGTTAGTATTTTTTTTATATTTTGTATAACTATCATAATTAATATAAGTATAAGGTAAACATATAAAAAATACAATGAAGATGGAAAAAAATACACTTATAAATTGCAAGTGTTATGTTTATTTCAAAATTCAAACTTACAAATCGAAAGGTTTACATTTAACAATAGGTAAATTAATGAAAAAAGAGTAAATTTAAAGGTTTTGCATTGCCTTAGACGCTAAAAACCTTAAAAAGATAAATGAAATCTAGCCTTCAAACTGGTCTAGCCGGTTAACGGGTTCTATGGGAATTTTAGTTGACCAGGTTTGGCCATTCCGATTAACCAGATGAATTAAAGTGAACAGAGCCAACCCCCTAACCCCAGTAACCCATCCCACCTGGCCCCCTAAGTACCGGGTTTGTCCGGTCCGGGTTTGAACCGGTCCGGGCCGACTCAGGCCCAGGTCAACGATGCATGTTCAACACCTCTATTTGCAGCAAAAAATGCTAGTAGTTGACCATAAAATAATAGTCAATGATCTACAACGCAACAATGATAGTAAAAACAACAAGTCTAGTAGAAACAACAAGTGATTGCAATCAACAAGTCTAAAATATTAAAAAAAGTTAATTATTTTTTTTACAACACCAGTAGCTAAAAGATCAAGAATGTTGCAACAATACTTTACAAGTCATTTTCTTTTGGCCGAGTTCTTTGCAAATGGACTTTTTCTTTTCTTTTTTTCTGCTACCAGAAAACTAGGTTCTAAAATTCTTGGCCATTTCTTAAACTTCCTTCTACCCTTTGTAGGCTCGACATCGGGTGAAAGTATTTTTGTGGATTGAATCTCGTCAGGCACCACCCATTTTTCTTCTGTAAGGATTGTGTGAATGATTTCTTTATATGCAGTCAAATATGTTGAAACCTTACTGAACGGAGAACAATGATCATTAATAGAGGAACCATATCCCTCCCAAAACTCAGTCTTAGAGTTGTCATTGCATGTGGGCAGGATATTTTTTCCAAATCAAACTGACAACAAGAACACATATTCAAATCCAAATCAACTATTTCATCCTTGTTGTGTCTGACGACACTAAACTGGTTAATTTCTCTAATTGATGCACCCGGAGCACGTCGCCGGCAATCATATTATTCCTAAGCTTTTTTTTTCAGCACAAGGAACAAAGAGGGTCAAAATATTTTTTTAATTTATTACGCGGCTCCTCAAGTTTTTCTACAAACTTTCGAACAATACGATTGTTAGGCCAATGATCGGAAAGTCTAAGATCCTTAAGCATTGTGTTAAGTGATTCTGTAATGTTCGTTATCAGTACGCCGTATCGGTTTCCTGGAAATAAAGCCCTGCTCCATTTTTGGAACCCAATTTCTTTTGCGAGGAAATTAGCTACTTCCTTGCTTTTATCACACAATTGCTTAAAATTAGTCAAAGAATTTCTTAGTACTATATGACTGCACGACAGAAAAGAAATGTTTAATAAAAATTTCTCCATGAAACCTCTTGCGCATTTTTTCAGCAATGTGATGCGTGCAAAAATCATGATGAGCGACGGTAAAAACTTTTTGGAAACTATTCCCAATAGATAAATGCCAATCAGATATAATGCATAATTAATCATTGTTGTCAATGTGCCGCAACTTTTCAAAAAACCCTGTCCAAGAATCGTCGCACTCTTATCGCATTCTCTATCGACTACACATAACACAATTGAAAAAATATGATTCTCTTTATCTTGTGCCACAACAGACAACAAACAGCCTACATACCTGCCATTCAGAAATGTCCCATTAATAACAATAACCTTTCTCATATGCGCGAATCCATTAACGAAAACTCCAGCAAATAAGAAAAAATATCTAAGATGCAATTATCATCAACCATCAAATCAACAATACTTCCTTCATTATAGGACAATATAATGTGGCGAGAAGATTCCAATAAAGCGTACCCCTCTTTTCTGAGAACCCCTGATCATAATCTTAACTATTTCACCTACCTTCCAACTCCTCTATTAAGTAAGATTTTGATTAAAATTTGAAATTTAGATCTAATGGGGATGAGCTTTTGCCATTAACATATCGTTCCTGGTAATATGCAGCTAAAGTCTTCAACGATGCGTTAGGATGACGACTTGATATGTGTTGTACATGTATGTGGGCTCACCGTAGTGCTTGGTAATATAAAACCTATCAACATTGTCATACTTTAAAGCACGTAACTTCCATGGGAAACTTACATCTCAGCATGCTGCTTAATTTAATTTACTACTACGCTTTCTGATACAAAGCGTAAAATGCATTTTCACATAAGCAATCTTCAACTGTTTCATTAGATCCAATTTGTTGTCAAAATATTTTCCAAGGAAAAAATCTGCACCTGGGGTGGATATATTGTGTAGCTAACGAGTCTACCAAGCCTTTATCTATAGCTGCCTGACTAAAAATATCTGGAAGCTCTTCCGCTCCATCAACATCTTTCAGACCATACGAGTTTATTTCATTGTCACCAAAATCAAAGCCATATTTCATCATTTTTCCTTCTCTACTTCTAAAATTGATGGATGTGTTGGTGGTGGCGGTGGCGGTAGTGGTGGTGGTGCTGATGGTGCTGCTGTAATATTTGAACCTTGATGAGACCTTTCAACAGGAACTTCAGCCCCTTCTTCAAACTCATTTTCAGCTACAAATATCTTCAAACAATTCCCGGTACTATCAATTGTAACGTAAAGGAGGTATACAAACTTTTGTCATTCATAACGAAGGAAGGAGGAATGTTGTCCCTCTTTGATGCAGAGCTGAGTATATATGTAATATTTAAATTTCTCGGGTAACATGTTAGTTTTCCACGTTCAATAATAACATCAACAAATTCGTCAAATATATAATTGCTAGGTATACAGATAGGTACTGTAACCTTTATATGGGAATTCTAATTCCAACTAGTTGGCCCCTCAATCCATTCATGAGAATATAGGTCGCATACTAATATATAATCTCCCATTAGTCTATTGTGAACTAGTGGTCTACTCTAACAGTAGTCTATTATACACTAATGATCGAGCAATGTGCAAAATTTTTTTGCAGCAACCTAAATTAACAATGACGAAGAAGATAAATGAAAACACTTACTAGATGAAAGAGGTACACAATATACTATCTGGAATGGGTTATCAATCCAATGTACAACCAATTTCTTCCCAAATTGACACATCCGAAAACCCCTAATTTGTCGCTTTTTTCAAAGTAAATGATAAATCAAAAGAATGAATCCTTGAAATGAATGGCGAAGAAAGGAAACGACCTCTCATTGGTCTATTGTGAACTAGTGGTCTACTCTAACAGTAGTCTATTATACACTAATGATCGAGCACTTTTTTGCAGCAACCTAAATTAACAATGACGAAGAAGATAAATGAAAACACTTACTAGATGAAGGAGGTACACAATATACTATCTGGTGTGGGTTATCAATCCAATGTACTGCCAATTTCTTCCCCAAATTGACACATCCGAAAACCCCTAATTTGTCGATTTTTTCAAAGTAAATGATAAATCAAAAGAATGAATCCTTGAGATGAATGGCGAAGAAAGGAGACGACCTCTGTGTGTTATGCAAGAAAAGTAAGCTGCAATGAAGGAATCAGCCGTGAAAATTGGGGACTCGGGCGGCAAATGAAGCGGGAAGGACTGGAATTTTTTTTTAGAATCTGATAATATTACATTTATATTGGTTGTGTCCAAAGTATAATAACTAAAACTTTAAGGATAAAAATTCAATTTCTCCCCCTCACTTTATAATCTCACTTAACTATTAATTAAGCATGAAAGTCAATCCTACAATAATTAAAACAAGAAGATCACATGACCAATTCAAGTTTGAAAAGAGATCACCTCCCCAACTATACCAAGTTACACATTTGACTTTTCGATAAAAAATAATTATATTTCACTAGATAAATAGTTTTAAAAAATATAATATATATATATATTGCCGGCTAATATGTTTTAGAGTGGCTATAACATGTAATTTTTCCAAAGGGTTTTTTCTTCCTTAACACAATCACTTGAGAAGGTCAATGTAGAACAAAAGAAGGAAAGACTTTTTTCGTAGACCAGTCTATATCTATACAAGAAAAGTGCTTCGTTTAATTTTATAAAATATAGTACTAGTAATAAACAGACGACATTAATTAAATTTAAAATTCTGATATCATCATCACCATCTCCATTCGCAATCTCCATCTCCATTTTCAATTCTCCAGCGCTGCTCCGCTCTGGAGCTCTCCTCTTTCCCCCACCCCCACCCCACCCTACCCGCTACCCCAGCCAACACAGTCGTTTCAGTCACTCTTAATTGATGCAATTTAAGTCTTCTACTGTTTCTTAGATCCGAATAAATTTACAAATCCCTCTTCGGTACTCTCTCTTCTCTTATAAATGCAAAACTGCTGACAATTTAGATTCATATTTTGAGCTATTTTTAATCTACCTGTCTTATTATTTGATGCGATTTTTATTTTTTGGTGATTTTGTAGTGTTAAGTATATCGAGATGGGAAAATTTGATCTACTGCCGATTCCTAAGGACAAATCGGTGAGTATAACTCTTTCTTTTTCTCCTTAACTCTTTCTATTATTGCCCTTTTTACAGCTGGGTTTTGGCCTTTTGGGGATATTTGATGAATTTAACTTGATATTTTTACTCTTTATGACATGCCTTGCCTCTTTACTTTTTCTGCTTTCCTTAATTAGTTCAGAATCTTTCTATTTTTGGTAACTTGTAATGAAAGTTGGAGGCTTAGAGCTTATTGGGGCATTTCTTTGATCATATGCTCTGAAAAGATAAAACACTCAGTAATTTCTTCCCATCAGCTTAAGCCTCGGTGGCAGAGTTACCTGGTAACTATGCTGGTGAACGACACCCAATAGAACTATCGACGTGCACCCAAGCTTGTCGGACACCACCATCATAACATAAAAAAGCTCACATGGGTTTTTTCTTTTCCCTTGTTTGAGTCTTGGGTTATTTCTGTAGCATTTCTTTGATCATATGCTCTGAAAAGAAATAATTGTTGTGTGCCCTAGCTGGCTCAGACACCACCGCCATAAAACATGACAACTTACATGGGTTCTTTCTTTTCTCTTATTTGAATCTTGGGGTATTTCTGTACCATTTCTTTGCTCATATGATCTGTCGTACAATCTTGCTATTTGGTAACTTTTGATGAAATTTATAGTAATTGTGTTTTGATCTGTTATTTGAGTCTTGCGTTTTTTCTGAAGCATTTATTTTGATATAGGCTCTGTGATAAGTAGCTTGTGGTCTTCCTTTTTCCGTAACTTGTAGTGTTAAATATATAGTAATTGGATTTTATCTCTTATTAAAATCTTGGGTTATATCTGTAGCATTTGTCTGATCATATGCTTTGTGGTAATTGCAGTTCTTAAGGGAGGAACTTGCTAGGGTAGACGAGAACTGGGCTGCTGCTCGGTTTGATTCACTGCCTCATGTTGTTCGTATATTGACCTCGAAAGATCGTGAAGGTGATGTCCAGGTCTTAAAGGAGCAGAGTGAAATTATTGAGGAAGTTGTAGATGAAGTAGTGCATGCCTACCATGGTGGCTTCAATAAAGCTATTCAAAATTATTCTCAGGTGTCTTGTTACACCGTCTCTTCTTTATTTATTTCATTTTGAGGAAGTAGTGAATTTCCTAGATATGCAAATTTCTAGTTTCAAGCAAATATTTATGTAAGCGTACTATCCAAAAAAGAGATAGTCATACTGAATGAGATTCTGATTTTTTGTTTTATCTTTCATGGATGTGATATTATCCTCTATCAAGTTGGTAGTCAGTAAATACCGAACTTATGGTCCACAATGATTGCAGATTGTTAATTAGCAGAATACTGAATTACGATGAAGTAGATCATAGATCATGCTCTTTGACGTCTCCACTGTGTTCAGAAGTTATTAATTGATATTCTCAATATATAGTAAGAAATTAGTGCTATATGAAAGAAGTCATCTCCTTTGAATGTGCATTGAGAAATTAAAAAAGATATGAACAGAAAGAGAGCTCACTAGTGCGGATACATAAGATCCTGTCATTTTTAATTTCCTCATTTTTATGATGATTCCAGTGACATGTATAGATAATGGAATTAATGTTGTTGAATATGACTCCTACCCAGTGCATGAATCCTGCATATAGGGTTTCTTTTATCTTTTCCTTTTTGTCAATAGAAGTTACTCTTGTAACCAAAAAAAATCTTAATAAAGAAAAAATTGAACCAATGTGTTTGACATCCACCCTTACTTAGGGCCCAAAGAAGGAAAAAAAAAATAAGAACACGCTAACCAAAAAGCTTGTTTTCTATGATTACATAGTAATTTATCCATTTTAAAATAACATTTATTGATATATGAAAGCAGAGATACTTGTGTATACAAGAAGTGCAGAATCCTGGAGTGTCCCAAAAAAATTATAACCAAAAAGCTTATAATAGATTGAATTCATAATAGAAACTAACCTAATAATGTCGCTGTTGATTTCACAATTTATGAAATCAATCGAATTTATGTGTTAGGTCTTTCTGAAAGTGGCAAATCTTTAAAGGTATTATTAAACTTATTCTCGATAGCAATAACCTGAAATGAAAAATGACTTATATTTGGTGAAGTTGATGCTACTTCTGAAGTAAGCTCAGAAGAGGGCTTCTTTCAGCAGCCTGAAACATGAGTTTATGTATGTAATTACTGTTAAGCAATTGCTGAAGTCTAGTTTTATGCTTCTCTTTTGCCTTTTCTTTTATATTAACAGTTATTCATCTTATTCTATTACTCTGCTTTTACCTTCAGATTTTGCGGTTATTCAGTGAGTCTACCCAAAGTATTGGTATTTTAAAAGGTGACTTGGCGGAGGCTAAGAAGCTTCTTGGTGCCAGAAACAAGCAGTTGCATCAGTTGTGGTATCGCTCTGTTACATTGCGACATATTATCTCCTTGTTAGATCAAATTGAAGGCATAGCTAAGGTCAGTTGTCTTTATGCTTTATATTTTTTTTATTAGTGCTGTTGTTATATTCTTGCTCCAGTCCTTGCGTGTTTTTACGTTCCTATTTTTCCTATTATCTCTGTGGTGAAGCTAATGTTCTCTCGTTTTTGTTTTTCTTATTATCTTGAGCCGAGGGTCTTTCGGAAACAGTCTCTCTACTCCTTCGGGGTAGGGGTAAGGTCTGCGTACATACTACCCTTCCCAGACCCCACTTGTGGGATTTTACTGGATTGTTGTTGTTGTTATCCGTCTATCTTAAGAATGGATAGGTGCATACTAGCAATAAAAAAAATGTTTATACTACTTGATGTACTGGTGTTTGGAGGTAGGATGATTAGAATGGTTCCCTGTAATTGGGGTTGTTGCCCAGTTCCAGTTCTGTTTCTTTGCTTTTGTTGAGCTGTAAAGTTCACTTGGTAATAAAAAAATTTAGTTGCCAAAAAATAATGTTTAAACTACTACTTACCAAGAAAAATGCTTAAACTACTTTGTTTGAAAGATAATTTAGAGTCTTGTATCTGTGCGCCCACTTAGAAGTAGAAAGCTATATATATTTTCTGAAACAGGTAAGGGTTTTATAAATGATAACAACCAAGCTCTAAAACAGTGCTTGAGATTACATGTTATTGGGCCCACGTATACAAAAACAAAAAGAAGGGATCCCATCTGTACAGAAGAACCTAGCCTGTAGTAAATTGATGTAATCTAGCATGCTGTCTTCATCCTTTACATTTTCGATGTTGCACCAAAAAGCCAAAAACCATAGAAATCTGAAGTTGGATTTTACTTTGATTCAGTTGAAGGATTCAAAACATAGTTTTTCAAGGTCCTACTGAAGAGTAAATATAGTTTTAAATTGTCGATAAAGGAAACTGCCAAATAGGTCTGTGGCTCTGGGCGAGGCTTTTCCTTCAGACAACCTTTTCGCGAGGCTGGTCCGACCACTCCCATACAACGACCTCCAACTTCCGACCACTTTTACTTTTTCCGGCATCGATGAGGATTTTTCCTTGCGGGGGAGGGGGGGATCTTATGATATAACTGAAAAGCATATGGATAGAGAAACGTGGTTTGAATGAGTTGAGCTCACAAGAAACCTGATGAGAAGGATGACTTTCAGCAGAAGAATTCTCTTGTGGTTATGTGATTTACTGCATAAAGCTTCTGAAAGAAGGGGTAATATATCAAATAGGTGGAGGACCAGAGACCATTTATTCAACTTTTATTGCTCACAGAAACACAATAGTTATGGGAGATTCATTAGTATTGTTTCTGTACGTGGAGAAAGCCGAGCAGTTATTATTCTACATGAAGTTGAACTAAATGCAGGGTGGGGAGAGATAACCTCTTTTCTAAAATAGAAAGGTTCGTTCACATAAACTTTCGCTTTACAAGAGCAACAAAGGTTTCAAAATTACATAATGATTTTGCTCATAGCCTACGTTCAAACAAATGGTCAGAATCGAATGCCAAAATCAGGTTAATTCCACCAGAAAGCAGCCCTATCAAAATCGTTGCTATAAAAGGCTTTTGAATAGGTGCATCGTTGGCAAGTTCTTGAAAGAACTAGATTTAATCCCCTCACGCACAGAGGTTCGGAGATGGGTAAACAACAAGTGGAGCAATGCTGTTGGAGTCTATGAACTGAATGGACTACAATTTCTTTTCGAATTCCCCACCAAAAGGATGACAGAGCAGACTATGGAGGAAACTCGGAGATGGAAGAATGCTATTCTATTGCTGAGCTGGTGGTCCCCAACATTAGCTTGTTATCCTTCTGAAACAAAATTCGACTGGATTTGGGTGAGGATTCTTGGACTCTCGTTACATCTATGGTCACCAGGAATCATGAAAGCTATCGGAGAAAAATGCGGTGGCTGGATTGAGATGAAGTTAGAGACGCAATTGCGAAATCACATGAGGTGGGCTCGTATCAATGTTAAGGGGCCGGATGAAAAGATCGCTAGAGTCGTACAAGTAGAAGAAGGAGGAATGCTTTTTTCCTTACCATTGTGGAGTGAAATTCCGACGACCGTGAAAGTTTTTCAAGAAGATGCAGGAGCAGAAGTACGTCCTAAGGTATGTGATGATACAGGCATTATTTTCATAAAAGAGGGATCTAGGCACCTGTGTGCAGTAAAAGGGCCATTTAATTCAAAATTTGATAGTGGTAGCCCACGTGCCCTCGAGCGCGGGAATTGTTCTAATGAGATTAAGGAAAATACTAAGGGGGGTCAAGCTCACGAGAAGCCAAAGTTTTTACAAAAAATAAAAGATGCAGATTCTAGAAAATTGGTTAATGCAAAAAGCCCGAGTTCTATTGCAGATTCTAGAAAATTGGCTAATGCAAAAAGCCCGAGATCTATTAAGGACAGCTGTGGGGCCAATCTAGCAAGAACAAAAGCTTATGCACTTCTAAACTGTGGGCCCGATGTCATAAGCGAGGAACTGAATAGGGATTTTAATTCATCCAAGCAAATGGAGCGGCCAGACTTACTATTCCTTGAGATAGAAGCATGTAAACATACAGAGGTGTACCTGATAGAGCAAAATGAAAATCAGCAGCGGCTCAACAGTTATTATCTTAATTGGAAGAAGATGGAAGTCACACGGTTCATGACACACAAAAAGGGGAAATTGAGGGGGAGGTTCTGATGCTTGATAATTAGATAGAAGATGTTGACCCAATTCAAGTTCAATTCCAAGAAGCCGAAATGGAGCAACTTTATGGGTACATAGGAATATATTGAGACTGAGCAAGGAATGTGGGGCAATGTTAAAAGGTTGTGAAGGGGAGGCCTATCTCTTTTTATGAAACTAGACGCCAGAAGGAAGGAGGAGATGATAGAAACCCCTAATGCCATCGTTGGTACTCCAAAACAAAAGGGGGCAAAAGAAGTAGAAAAACAGATTTTCAATGTGACGTATAAAGACGAGGGGAAAAGAGCAAGGAGGGTCAATATCCAGAGGTGAACCATGAAGATAAAAATTATCTCGTGGAATGTTTGGGGACCGAATAGTAGGGAAAAGAGAAAGTTAGTGAACAATTTGATACAAAGGTGGAAAGCAGACATTTATTGCTTTCAAGAAACTTAAGTTACAGGGAAATATTGAACCATTAGTCAAGCAAATATGGACAAATAGACGGGTAGAGTTTGGCTGCTTGCAATCAAATGGGAGAAGTGGGTGAATTATTATTTTATGGGATAATAGGGTATGGAAAGGAGAGGTGTTCACCACTGGAATATCCACAATTACTTGTAGATTCAGCTTGGTGACAGATGAGTTCTCATGGCATCTCACAGGGGTATATGTACCATGCTACAGGGTGGAAAGACAGCTTATGTGGATGGAAATTGCTGATACTAGGGGACTTTTTGATGGTCCCCGGGTAATATGCGGGGATTTTAACACAACTAGATTTGTAAATGAGAGGAGAAATTGCAGGAGAATAACAAGATCCATGAGAGAATTCTCTGATTTTATTAATGACATGGAAATGGTGGATCCTCCTCTTATCGGAGGAAGTTTTACTTGGGCAAAGGGTGACAACCAACAATCTTTTTCAAGGATAGACAGGTTTCTATTCTCTACGGAATGGAATGATGAATTGAAGAATATTTCCCAGACGTTGTTACCCAGAGTTTCTTCTGATCATGCTCCCATACTGTTAGAATGTGGAGAATGGGAGAATCATAAGTCTTATTTCAAGTTTGAGAATCGGTGGCTTGGGGTGGCAGGTTTTACGGATAGGGTGAAAACGCGGTGGCTTTCTTTTGAGGTACAGGGTAGACCTGATATATTTTGGCCTGCAAACTAAGGATGCTGAAAGGAAAGCTAAAAGAGCGGAATGGTACAAACCATGCTAACTTTGAAGTAAGAAAAACTCAACTTTTAAGTTCAATGGCAGAAATGGATGTTGTATAGGAAATTAGAAACTTATCTGAAGATGAACTTTTGCAAAAGGCCAGCATGTTCATAGAGCTGGAACATATAGCAAAAAATGAGGAGATAGCTTGGAGACAAAGATTTAGAATTCTTTGGCTCAAGCAAGGGAATAAGAACACAAAATTTTTTCAGAGAATGGGAAATGCACACAGGAGAAATAACACAATTGATAAGTTGAAAGTTAATGGTGTGACAGTAGAGAATCCAGAGACTAAAAGGGAAAATTGTATCCTTCTACCAAAAACTTTACACTGAAACAGAGGAATGGAGACCAGAGTTTGTTTTAGCTGATTGTACTTGTATAATTGAGAGTGAGAAGCAGTGATTACAAAGATCATTTCAAGAGGATGAAGTTTGTGCGGGAGTTAAATTATGTGCTTCAGACAAGGCACATGGGCCAGACGGATATACTATGGGTTTTTTCCTTTCTTGCTGGGATATTGTAAAGGAAGATGTTATACAAACCTTGAGGAATTTTCATACACAGGAGTTTTTTGGGAAGATCTTTAATGCATTATATATAGCTCTTATACCAAAGAAGATTGGAGCTCGAGAGTAAAAAGATTTTAGGCCTATTAGCTTAATTGGGTCTGTGTACAAAATTATTTTTAAGGTTTTGAACGAGAGATTGAAAACTGTGATCTCCAAGCTAGTAAATAGGCATCAGATGGCTTTCATAAAGGGGAGACAGATAATGGATGTAGCATTAGTGGCTAACGAATGTGTTGATTCAAGGCTAAAGATGAAGACTCCTGGAATTCTTTGCAAACTTGATATTGAGAAAGCATATGATCATGTGAGCTGGATTTTTCTTCTTAAAATGCTGAGATCTATAGGTTTTGGAAGAAAATGGATTAGATGGATGCTCTTCTGTATAAGCTCAGTCAAGTTCTCTGTTCTCATCAATGGTTCCCCGAAGGTTTCTTCCCTTCACATAGAGGTTTGAGACAGGGTGACCCTCTCTCCCCTTTTTTATTCCTAATAGCAATGGAATGTCTAAATAACATGATTAAGGTAGCAAATTACAATAGGTGGATGAATGGTTTAAGGTGGCAAGTACTGTAGGCGGAATGCAGGTAACTCATCTACTATATGTAGACGATACTTGGGTATTTTGTGATGCAAAAGAAGATGAGTTAAGACATCTCAGGTTATTTCTAATAATTTTTTAGGCAGTCTCTGGTCTACATGTCAATTGGAGGAAAAACCTTATTTTTCCGGTAAATGAGGTAACTAATATACAAAGGCTAGCAGGTGTTCTTGGATGCACAATTGGAACTCTTCCAACAACTTACTTAGGTATGCCACTGGGTTCTAAAAACAAGTCGTTAGATATTTGGAGTGGGGTGCTAGAAAGATATGAGAAAAGATTGGCCAAGTGGAAAATGATGTTCCTGGAGGGCAGAGTAACTTTGGTTAACAGTGTGTTAGATGCACTTCCCATATACATGATGTCCCTTTTTCCTATTCCTACAAAAATAGAGAAAATGATCAATATTATGAGAAGGAATTTCATTTGGCAAGGAAAAAAAGAGAAGGGGGGTTACCATTTGGTAAAATGGAATGTTTTGACGCAAAGCAAGAAATCTTGGGGCTTAGGCATAAGAAACTTGAGACTACATAATAAAAGCCTACTCATGAAATGGGTTTGGAGGCTTGGCAGGGAAGATGAAACTCTATGGTGACAGGTCATCACTGAAAAATATGGATTAGAGGGACAATGGATACCTAGTGCAGTGACAACAACATATGGGGTTAGTATATGGAGGTCCATCAGGGCTTTTTGGCCGCTTTTGATGGAAAATGTTTCTACTGTAGTAGGGAATGGGAGGAAAACATCCTTTTGGAATGATAACTGGCTAGGACATGGACCTCTAAAAGACCTTTTCAGTGACATGAAAGTTCTGAGTTTGAATAATGCAGCCACGGTGGAAGTCAACTGGGATCAACACAGACGGATTTTCAACTTTAGAAGAGAGTTAAATGACTGGGAATTACCTAGATTCACTGAATTTCTGAATGTTGTAGATCAGTTCAACGGGACTACAGTGGAGGAGGATATGTTGAAATGGACAAGGCATAGGAGTGGCTCTTTTACAGTAAACTCAGCATACAAAATGGTCAACAATCAAGGTCAGCAAACCCAATTATAGAGTTGGAAAACAATATGGCAAGTCAAAATACTAACTAAAGTAGCATGCTTTGTATGGTTGGCAGCCAGGGATGCTTGTCTAACACAAGACAATCTAATGAGAAGAGGCTTGCCATTGTGCTCAAGGTGTTATGTGTGGAAATGAGGCCGAAAGTAGTAGCCATTTATTTATACACTGTAAGTTCGCTACAACTTTATGGAAACTATTTTTGAACATGAAAGGGCTGTCATGGGCCATGCCCAGGAGTACCAGAGAGCTGCTTGCTTGCTGGAATTTCTGAGGAGACTTGATCAAACAAAAAAAGGTGATGGAAGACTATCCCTGGATATATATGGTGGACAATTTGGATGGAAAGAAACAGTAGGTGTTTTGAAGGACACAACAACTCCGTACAGAAGATCAAGATGAACTGCCCTTGTACAAGAACAAGGGGACATCCAGTGCTGCAACAACTATAGGGGTATCAAATTAATAAGTCACACCATGAAGGTTTGGGAGCGGGTGATCGAGGCGAGGGTGAGGGAGATGACATCTATATCTGTGAACCAGTTCGGTTTCATGCCGGGTCGCTCCACTACAGAAGCTATCCACCTTGTCAGGAGGCTGGTGGAGCAGTTCAGGGATAAGAAGAAGGACCTGCACATGGTGCTTATCGACTTGGAGAAGGCATATGACAAGGTCCCAAGGGAGGTTCTATGGAGGTGCTTGGAGGCGAAGAGTGTGCCGGAAGCCTACATCAGAGTAATCAAGGACATGTACGATGGAGCTAAGTCTAGGGTTAGGACGGTGGGTGGCGACTCAGACCATTTTCCAGTGGTTATGGGGTTTCATCAAGGATCGGCGCTTAGCCCTCTCTTGTTTGCCTTGGTGATGGATGCTCTAACCCGACATATTCAAGGGGATGTGCCTTGGTGTATGCTATTTGCTGATGAGATAGTCTTGATAGACGAGACGAGGGTCGGTGTTATTGAGAGGTTTGAGGTATGGAGACAGACTCTCGAGTCTAAGGGTTTCAAAATAAGCAGATCTAAGACAGAATACCTGGAGTGCAAGTTTAGCGTCGAGCCGAGCGAAGTAGGCAGGGACGTGATGATTGGATCTCAGGTCATCGCCAAGAGGGACAGTGTCAGATATCTAGGGTCGGTGATTCAGGGGGACGGAGAGATTGACGGAGACGTCACTCACCGTATAGGAGCGGGGTGGTCAAAGTGGAGGCTTGCATCAGGAGTCCTGTGTGACAAGAAAGTTCCACAGAAACTCAAGGGAAAATTTTATAGAGCTGTGGTTAGACCTGCCATGTTGTATGGGGTGGAGTGCTGGCCAGTGAAGAACTCTCATGTTCAGAGAATGAACGTTGCGGAGATGAGGATGCTCAGGTGGATGTGCGGGCTCACCAGGTTGGATAAGATTAAGAATGAAGTTATTCGAGAAAAAGTGGGGGTGGCCCCGGTGGATGAGAAGATGCGAGAAGCGAGGCTGAGGTGGTTCGGGCATGTGCGGAGGAGAAGTCCTGATGCCCCGGTGAGGAGTTGTGAGCGGCTGGCGATGGTCGGCGTACGGCGAGGCAGAGGGAGGCCTAGAGGTATTGGGGAGAGGTGATTAGGCATGACATGGCTAGAATGCAGGTTTCCGAGGACATGGCCCTTGATAGGAAAGTCTGGAGGTCTATCAGGGTTGTAGGATAGGGGCTCTTAGAGTTTTTTTTCGTACTCCTCACCCGGGGTTGGGTGAGGCTTGGCAGGGCTATCCATAGATGATTTGTGTATTGGATCGTGTCTCCCGTATGGTAGTTATTTATGGTAGTTACATTCTGATATTATTGCATGCTATTTTATTTGTGGTTCTTATGTTTAGATAATTATTTACACTATTTCTGCTGGAGTTACTAATGTTTGTTTTTGTTTTTGTTTTTCCTTTCCTTCACTGAGCCGAGGGTCGATTGGAAACGGCCTCTCTGCCCTTTCGGGTAGGGGTAAGGCCCGTCTACATATTACCCTCCCCAGACCCCACTTTGTGGGATTATACTGGGTAGTTGTTATTGTTGTTGTTGTTTTGGTGTAAGGAAGATTTTGTATACGATGTAGATTCAATGATAGATATCATAGGATCACTGTAGTAGGAGTTAGAAGATAGCGTGGCTTTGCTCGTTTTTGATATATGTATCTACGACCTTAGCGTAGCCTTCGTACTACGATTAAATAATATGTTACCTTTATTAAAAAAAAAGGTCTGTGGCTCTGGGATCTGTGCTATAAATATGAAGCTATAAAAGGACCTTTTCAGCGCATCCAAGGGTGAGGCTCAGAGGTCGATGAAGCTGGAACAAAGACCATGGCAGACCAGGGTTTGAATCCCAGTGGAGGCAGAAAAGGTTGGATGATTTCCTCCCATCGGCCTGAGCTTTTGTGAATAAAATTACCTGGTATCTGAATACCTAGTGGGATAGTCGGAGTCACGTGCAAGGTGACCTCTATATCACTGTTGTAAAAAAAAGATAAAAAAGAAAATAGAAGAACCTCTCAGAAGGCAATTAACATGATTAAAATGGTCATATTGTTAAACTGTTCATGCTAGTATCCATGTAGTTCTGGATCAATGGTTTGGTTGTAAAAGCATAGTGGAATATAATTGTCATGTCTTTTAATCTCTGTGTCAAGTAATTAATCCCAGAGAAACAGTACAGTATGTATCTAAAATACATCAATCTTATAAAATTATTCCGAAAAGGGAAAAACCATTAAATACACAGAGGTCAGTGCTCGAGATTCTATATGATAAGAAGCTCATCGCAGTTGGAAGTAGTGATACAATCTATCCTCTGTTTGGCACACGAATTCTTCAATGAAATTTCTCCCTTCCCTTTTTATGTTTTTGGTCTCTCGCCTTCTGCATTAAAGAAAGGTAGTTTACGTATTAATTTTTATTGACCTGATGCTTCCTATACCTGTGAGAAGATGTTTGACCAGAATGATATTCTCCTTCTAATCTGATAAAAGGAAAGGGTGGCTTTGGTATTGCTTAACGGTTTAGTTAGTAAAAAGATGAGGCACTATGGAGATTGCTGATTCTATATGAGCTTGAAAGGACAGTTTAGGGGTGGTCTCTCTGTTCTACAGTTTTACTGTATTCTATATTGTTTTTTTTTGAGAAGGTACTGTATTCTATATTTTCATTAAGACCCACGAGGCCGAAATGATTCTCTATTAGGAGTAGAAGGGTCAAGCGTGCCAGGTTGAGGATAAACTGTTGAACCATCCTTGTGGGGAGCAGCTCTCAGTCTCAATAATGAAAATATTTTGTAAAATTTTTCAAGTCCATGACTAATTGAACTTTTATTAAACCTCAACTGAGCACTTGCTCTTCCCAAATTGTGGTATGAATTTTTCATCTTGGACTTGTCTTATATTTATATTATGCTCTTGGCTTCTCAAGTGTTTATGATGCTGCCACCCTCCCAGAGACGCCTGTACAAGCAATTTTAATCAAGAAGAGGCTGCACGTATTGATGACGCTATGCTGATTCTCAGATTCCTTCAGCTCTTTATTTTATCATTCATTGTCCATCTTCATTCTTGTTGATGCCTTACCTTGTCTTTTCTGCCACAGGTTCCTGCTCGTATTGAAAAGCTGATTAATGAAAAGCAGTTCTATGCTGCCGTGCAGTTGCATGTTCAATCAGCTCTTATGCTTGAGCGAGAGGGCCTTCAAACGGTGGGCCAATTAAAACTTCATAGCTGATTCTACCTTCACGCTTTCCTTGTGGCTGCTGGGAAAAAACCGTGGACAAAATTTTAACACACTGACTTTTTTTGTCTCACGTGGATCAAATTTCTCTACTATGTTCATGATACCTAGTTTGAAATGTACGTTAAAACTGATTTTTGTTAAAAGAGGCAGCTTTTTGGTCTATAGGAATTGCATTGATATTACAAATGCTGCATCTCCTGTGGTCAACACTGCATAGCCAATTTCAAGTTGATGAACAAGTTTAAAGCACTAATCTCTTGTAGCATTGTTTGTTGGCAATCCTTGCTCAATGTTGAAAGGATGACCCAGTGTACTTACTGAGTATTGGCGTCACACAGGTTGGTGCTTTACAAGATGTCAGATCTGAGTTGACAAAGCTACGAGGAGTTCTTTTCTATAAAGTTTTGGAGGATCTGCACGCCCATCTTTATAATAAGGGTGAATACAGGTACATATTATTTTCCCCCGAGTCTATGTAAACCTTCTAGTTTTTTGAGATTGTATACATGCCAAGTCTCTCATTTGTAGACATTATTCTTTTTGATCGATGAATCTGATGTTTGATATCCATATCTTGCTGTCTTTATCTACTTAAATATTGAAGCTGAGGCTTTTTCTAGTTCGAGCCGTGGAAACAGCCTCTTGCAGAAATGCAGGGTAAGGTTGCGTACGATAGACCCGGTGGTCTGGCCCTTCTCCGGACCCCGTGCATAGCGGGAGCTTAGTGTACCGGGCTGCCCTTTTTAGGCTTCTTCTAGCAGTGCGACTGGATATTTGGTATGTTGACATAACTGGGTGGTTAACTAATTTCATTGTGCTTGGAATTAGTGGTGCGCAATTTTGGAGGCGATTCTTCTTGTACTTTGT
Organism: Nicotiana benthamiana; assembly: GCA_034376525.1. NCBI lineage: Eukaryota > Viridiplantae > Streptophyta > Magnoliopsida > Solanales > Solanaceae > Nicotiana > Nicotiana benthamiana. Next base: position 144,171,077 of record CM067327.1, on the reverse strand, counting down.
TATCCTCAACTTTCTGTTAGAGAGGAGCCACATGCTTTTAATTTTGATTTTAATTTTAGATGTTGCTGTATATTTGCTTAACATTGCCCTTCCTTTTGCAGCTCAACTCTCTTCAGTATCAATGAAAGGGATGATGAAGTACCGACCACTGTTGCTGTACCATTGTCCATGAACAACTCACAGCCTGTCTCTCGAAGGACTAGGTTGCTAAAAGGTGAAAATCAGTTTGGTTCCTTTGGACCTGGGGAAGGATCTCACAGAACTAGCTCTATTGATGGCAGGTAAGACAAAAAGTTTAAGTGATGTGGTTCTGTTGGTAATATCATCCTCAATATTGCTGCAGATTACCACATGTAATCTAGACCTACCTCTTCCATTGATTTCATCTTTAAGTGAAACTTGACAGAATCCTCATTAAACGCCTTTTGCAGTGATAGTTTAACTTTATCAATCTCTTGGTAGATTCTCCATCTATTCTTCTTCTGGTGCAAATGATAGCTGCTGAGTCACTTTCTTCTGCCTTATTTGCAGCTCTGTAGCAGAAGGTCATGATGAGGATGGTGAAGATACTGTGTCAGATGGCTATCCTACCTCTTTAAGGATTAATGGCACTGATGGTGCTTCGAAGGATGTCAAAATGGTTTCTCATCAAATTCCGACATGGCTTTCAGATTCTACACCAGATGAATTTGTTGTAAGAAAGTTGCCAAACCCAACTAATTTGGGGTTGTGGCATAGTTGACTGATTGATACAAAGTTGCCTTATGCATGCTTGTCAATAGCAAACTTCTGATATATATTCATAAGAGTGCTAATGATTCCGATATACTTCAAATGTAGGAAGCAATCAGGAAAACTGAAGCCCCGTTGCATGTGAAGTACTTGCAGACCATGGTGGAGTGCCTTTGCATGCTTGGGAAAGTTGCAGCAGCAGGAGCCATAATATGGTTCGTCCTCATATTCATACTTTTGGGCCAATTGGAAGCAAAGCTCTGAGTTGATCACCTGCATTTTCTTCTTTTTTCGGGTAGAGATATGTTATAGAATGACCTCATAGGCCGTGGGATCCAAATAGGTGCTAACCAAAAAGATAATCTGGCAATAGGGGAGGGGTGATTCTGCCATTGATGGCGGAGAAATGATCAAAGGAAGGTTGTAGAGCGTTGCTGGTCAGTTGAGACAGAGAAGCTCTTTTAAAACTTGTAAACGAACTGGTTAAGACCCAATTTCTCAATGCGGCAAACCATGTCAACTGAAGGATGACATTCACGATCTTAAGGCAGCTTTGCACTTTTGGCACCCATTAGCAAATAAATGTATTCCTGTTAATGCTTGAATACAATGCTAATGGAGGTTACCAGAACTATGATTCGAGGCTATGATTTTATCTTTGCTCTAAATTATGATGATTTCACTTGTTTACTTTTCATGGTTGAATTGGTTGACTTATATTTTTTCTTTCTTTAAAGAGGTTATCTTCTTCGTGTGGTATTTGAATATTTAGTCCCTGACATTTCAACAGCCAAAGGTTGCGGCCGACAATTCATGAGATAATCACAACAAAGATCAAAGGTCACGCAGAAAATGCTCCACGGCCTGGCATTGGCCAGGCTGCCCAAACAGCCATTACTGGTCTTCACTATCTAAAAGGGCAGTTGGAGAGTTTTCAGTCATCGAAACAGAAGCATCAGAATGGGATATATCTCACATTGCTACTAGCAGTCAGCCCTGTTTCACCTGTCATGGCTCCTACAGGAACAGCACAGGCTGCTGCAAAGGAACTCCTTGATTCAATTCTTGATACTGTTGTTCATATATTTGGTAAGTGATAAGGTCTTGCAAATTTCTTCATCAGTTTTGCTTCTTCATTCCTTATTGATTTTGCTTCTAGTAATCTACATTCAGCTCCACAATCTCTTACTTTCGGTTTGTGATTGCAACTGGAACAATTTCCAGAGAACCATGTCATTGTTGGAGAACTTCTTGAGTCAAAGTGTTTGCAACAAGTTGACTTGAACACGCCTAAGTCCATGCCTACAGACATCAGTTGGAACCCTGATTCAGATGCATCTCATGACACTGGAGGCTATAGTATTGGCTTTTCATTGACTGTCTTACAGGTCAGCTTCTTCCATGTTAATCATTTGCATCTTGATGCCGAAGATCCCCTGAGTTGATTAGATTACAGATGTATGGTGTAGTAACAAAGCAGTGCCAACTCGATGATGGATGATACAAATATATTCACTAATGTTATTTGTAAACAGAGTGAATGCCAACAACTCATATGTGAGATCTTGCGAGCTACTCCAGAAGCTGCATCCGCAGATGCTGCTGTCCAAACAGCAAGACTTGCAAGCAAGGCCCCTTCAAAGGATAAGAGGCAAGTTAACGGACTGCTTATCACTGTTCTTGTTCTTTCGTTTGGGGTATATACTATGTTAAGGGGAGGGACTGGTTGAGATCATGTGCTTTCATTGAGTCAAATCCCGTTTTAACATATCTCTTGATGCTTTTATGTTGTAACTGAATTGGAAACGCCTAAGTGCTGGTTGTGGTTTTTTTATACCAATTGGGGCTCTCACTTCACCAACCCCTTGGGGATGGTCTACAGCATTCACAACTGCTACTCTTACTACTGGACACTTACCAAGCCAATGCTTAGATCCGGAGAGGGGGGGGGGGGGTTCTTGTATCTCTGGTTTCTCTTAGCTCAGTCTATATGCGAAGGACTATAATTGTTAATAAAATACCCGGGGCCTCGTTCGGAAAAATATATGGCCCAATTCTCTTAGTGGGGTAGAGTAGCTGGAAAGTGGCAACTACTCATAAATTTAAATTCATTATTTTTTTATCTGTGATGGAAAAGGCACTTATTAGGCGGAGATAGCAGACTTATTTCCATTAACTATTGAACGAGGATAAAGTATTGTGCTGGGTGATTTGGAGCATTCCAAGGGTCGGTGTGATTTTGGATATTGTAGGGGTATTAAGGTTGAGGGGGCGTTGCATAACATGAGCAAAGATAGAGCGACCGGGCCAGACGAAATCCCGACGGAATTTTTGAAGAACACGGGCCGAGCAGGCTTGGAGAGGTTTACTAGGTTGTTCCATGTCATTTTTGGGATGAAGAAGATGCCCAAAGAATGGAGGTGGAGTACGATGATTTTGCTATACAAGAACAAGGATGATAACCAAAATTGCAACAACTATAAGGGTATCAGGCTGCTAAGTCACACTATGAAAGTTTGTGAGAGGGGTGGAAGTTAGGGTAAGGAGTGTGTCTACTTTCGAGAACCAGTTCGGATTCATGCTGCGGTGATGGACTACGGAAGCTATTCATCTAGTAAGGAGATTGGTGGAGCAATATAGAGAGAGGAAGAAAGACTTGCATATAGTGTTCATTGACCTAGATGAAATCTCGAGGGAGGTTCTGTGGAGATGTTTGGAGGTTAGCAGTGTTTCGGTAGCGTACATTAGAGTAAAGATATGTACGATGGTGCTAGGACTTAGGGTTGTGGACTGCGGGAGGTGACTCAGTACACTTCCCAGGTGTGATGGTGTTGCACCAGGGATTGACCCTTAGCCCATTTTAATTTGCCTTTGCGATGGATATACTGACGCGACACATTCAAAGGGAGGTGCCATGGTGCATGTTATTGCCGATGACAGTGCTGATTGACGAGACGTGAGGCGGGGTTAATGCTAGGCTAGAGGTTTGGAGACACACCCTGGAGTCTAATGGTTTCAAGTAGAGCAGGACCAAAACATAATACTTGAAGGGCAAATTCGGTAATGAGACGCATGCGGTGGACGTGGATGTGAAATTTGATACTCAAGTCATCCCCAAGAGAAGTAGTTTCAAGTATCTCGGGTCTATAATCCAAGGTAATGGAGAGATTGACGAGGATCACTCATCGTATTGGAGCCGGTGGACGAAATGGAGGCTCGCATCTAGTGTTTTATGTGATAACAATGTGCCACCAAGGCTTAAGAGTAAGTTCTACATAGCGGTGGTTAGACCAACTATGCTGTATGGGACCGAGTGTTGGCCAGTCAAAAACTCATGTTAAGAAGATGAAAGTAGCAGAAACAAGGATGCTGAGATGGATGTGTGAGTATATCAGGAGATATATGATTAGGAATGAAGTTATTCGACAAAGTGGGAGTAGCCCCCTTGGAGGACAAAGATGCAGGAGCCGAGGCTGGATGGTTCGGGCACGTAAAAAGGAGAAACACTAGTGCTCCCATTAGGAGGTGTGAGAGGTTAGTCATGGCGTGTCTGGGAAGAGGTAGGGGTAGGTCAAAAAGGTACTGGGGAAAGGTGATTAGACAGGACATGTCGTGGCTTCAGCTTACTAAGGGCATGACCCTTGATAGGAGGGTGTGAAGATTGAGAATTAGGGTAGAAGATTAGTGGGTGGTCGAGAGATTTCCGTCCATTACCCGTGGTATTAGTAGCACTCGTATTTTCATATTCTTAGAGCTCTATTTACACCATGTTGTTTTGTTCGCTTCAATTATCTTATTTTCTTGTTGTTACTGCTCGGTGCTACTTCTTCTTTTTCACTTCCTCTTCTTCTTCTTTGCACCATCAAGTGTTTTAATATATCGCACCATCAAGCTGCTTTTCTCACCTTTTTAAGGGGGGAGCTCTTTGCCCTATGATTTCACACAGTTGACACTGTTAGAATGTGATTGTTTTACGTAAAGATTAAAACCAAAACCAAGCCCACAAGCCATCTGAAGTTTTGTGCCTAAGATTTGTTTAAATGGTATCGAATTGCAGAACAGATGGTTCACTTTGGGCATTCTGTAGTTTTCCAGTGGAAATTCATATTTCACTTATGCCCGCAGAAATACATCCAATTTTAGCTGGTGGCAGCATTATGAAAAGAAGAAACATAAAGTAATTGCTTTTTTGTTTGTGTGCTAAGTGGTGAAAATGCTTTCCCTCTTGCAATAAGATAGAGTAGTGGACTGTTGTGGAACTTGGATCATTGATGTCATCATATATTGTTCTCAACATTTCGTTTCCATGGAAAAAGGGAACTATTTTTTGTTCTGTTAGCTATCATATGTCAACTTTCTCTCTAGTGATCATGGACCATCTTTGATTTGTATTGGTTACAGGGATGGGTCAGAAGATGGTCTAACATTTGCATTTCGTTTCACAGATGCTACTAAATCCGTTTCAAATCAAGGTATGTCAGGAGGTTTACCAAAACAACAAGGTTTATTAGCTTTAGATTCGTTTTGTTGGGCATTGTACATGTCTATTTTCTTATTGATCTTCCTACTAAATGAGCAGGGTGAGAAAGCTTCTTATTGCACCTTCATCTCTTGTTTGGTTAGTTTAATGATTTGACTTCACTCAGGGGTTGATCTCATTAGGCAAGGATGGAGTAAGAGAGGCTCCAATGTGCTCCAAGAAGGTTATGGTACAGCAGCTATTTTAGCTGAGCAGGGAATTTATTTAGCAGCCTCGATATACCGGCCTGTTCTTCAGGTTTGATCTAATCATAATGCTATAATCAGTGCTGGAAAGTTCTACACTAATTTTACTCCTCAACTCTCTGTGAACAGTTCACGGATAAAGTCGCTTCCATGCTGCCACAGAAGTACTCGCAACTTGGGTAAGCTGGATTCTTTTGTACCTTATCTTGTTTGATCTATCATGTTTTCAATATTTATGTGAAATGTAAGGGTTGTTGATGACATGTAGCCTTCTTTTCACATTGACCCCCTTGAAATGATTTGTCTACTGACCAGCAGAAGCACTTCCCCACCAAAGTAAATAGGAAATTAGGATTAATTTCATCCTGCTTTGTTAATTCTACTGCTTTGGTATAGAGAAATCTATATTGCTAAAGTAACAGTTAATGATTTAGCATATTTGTGTTTTGATGTTTGCTTTTCTCATTTCCATGTTGCGCTTATAGTGTAACAAAATGTCCCAGAGTTATGGAAGGCAATTTTGTCTCTGTATGTTATTTGGAAACAAAATGTCCCAGAGTTATGGAAGGCAATTTTGTCTTTGTATGTTATTTGGAAACTGCGCGCCTTCAAAAGTTTGATGCAGTTATTATATTCACTGAGGGCTGTTTGGTCTAGAAGCAAATTATACGAGGATTAGTAATGCGTGTATTTTTTTTTATAAGGTAAATTGTATTAATCAAAAGGGAGAGAACTCCTGTATACAGGAAGTATACCAAAGAGTAGAGAATTTACCTCAGAACATGATTTCAAAAGCGATCAAAGATAAAATACTATTCTTAAGATGTGAAAAAGGAGACTCAATCCCCTCAAAAGCTCTCCTATTTCTCTCCCCCCAAACTATCCATATGAGAGCTAACGGCGCGAACTTCTAAGCTTTTTGCTTTCTTCTTCTACGGAAACTAGCTCAGCTGTATAACATCTCCTAGTAATGCATGTATTATGTAATACAAGGAGTAATAATGCAGGGATTGTAATGTAATGTAGGAATTACTTATTATTGGACATTTGGTTTAATTATATTAAAAGACTATATGAGTCAACCAAAAGCGACCAAAGATAAAGACTATTCTTAAGATGTGAAAAAGGAGACTCAATCCCCTCAAAAGCTCTCCTATTTCTCTCCGCCCACACTATCTACATGATGAGCTAACGTGGCGAACTTCCACACCTTTTGCTTTCTTCTTCTACGGAAACCAGCCCAGCTTTATAACATCTCCTAGTAATGCATGTATTATGTAATACAAGGAGTAGTAATGCAGGGATTGTAATGTAATGTAGGAATTACTTACTATTGGACGTTTGGTAATTATATTAAAAAGACTAGTATATAGTGTATATTTTAAAGTTTTTTTTCTTTTTACAAAAATATTATTGCTACATGAAGGGTTATTTTGTCATTTAATAGTTTTAATCCATGTATCACTACCCCACTTGTAGGATTTTACTCGGTTATTATTGTTATAATAGTAATCCATGTATTATCTCGGGTCCGTATTCTACATTCTATCCCGCATAAAATAATATATAGATTCAGGTATAAGTTATGCGGGTATTATTTATGAGGACAACCTGTTTCATAAACTGTTTAATTGCCCCTATACCAACATCAGTTGCTAACAGTCTCTGGCACCTCCCAGATTTTAAAGTTATATGGGACTTTGCAGCACGTGCCTGTGAAAAAGCTGCTTCAAGGTGTTTGTAACAGGTTTTAGATGCTTATTAGCTTAATGCTAGTGGGTATCACATATTCTACATTTTGTTTAGGAACATTAATTGCACTCTCAACCATGTTATTTGTTCCAATAGAGGTTGCATCAGCAATAGTGCAAATCCAAGTTTCATTATAATCTGACACTCTCCCTTAACTTTTACTTATAATTATTGCAGGAATGATGGACTTCTGGCATTTGTGGAGAACTTTGTGAAGGATCACTTCTTACCAGCAATGTTTGTTGATTATCGGAAAGCTGTACAACAGGCAATATCAAGCAAGTCTCTTAACAGGCTACATTCTCTGCTAGCTAATGAGAGTTATTGAAGTTGCAAAACAATAGTCTGTTGTTAAAAACACAAATAGGAACTTTAATGGTAAACAAGAAGAAGAAGAAAGCGTGCTCACATTAAATGGGAAAATAATCATAAAAGAATGTTGCATTGCATGTTGTTATCAAAAAGAATATTGCTTTCATGGTTGAGAAAGAGATTTGAAGATGTGGATTGATGAGACAAGTTCCTAATTTCATTGTCTTTTTAAGCATCCAGCCAAATACCTTCACGACACCTTTGATTGATTTTGTGACGAAGGTTTAATTGATCCGGATCTTTGATGTTTGATCTCAAAAGTTCCCAGGCCACATCCACACATTACACTAGTGACATATTTCCTTAGCATCGATGACCTTTCTTGTCTATTGCTGCTTTTTCTCGATAGTGGAGTCTTGCATCTATCTGTCCATGTATAACATATGAACAAGTAGTGTTACTAAATGATATGCATAATTATGCATAAACAATACTAGCTCTTGGCCTATGTATTTGTAAGTTCAAACTTTATCGTACGTACCGCCAAAAGTACAATAAATGACATATACTTGATACTTTTACTTATTAAACACCAAGAAGTTTGGTTGGGGCTTTGGTCTAGTGGTAAGTGCACAAAGCGTGATGTGTGGTTCGATTCGAACTATGCCACAAACAAAAGCCTGGTATTTAAGTGGAGAAGGGTAGAAGGGCGGGGCCCCGTTATTCACTAAGTTTTGAACCGTGTGCTACCGGCCCTCTGAGATTTCTTGGTCATAAAAGAAACAGCTAGAGCAAATTTAAAGATGGAGTTTAAGGCGATGCATGGTATTCACAATTTTCCTCAAATGTACCAGAAATATAAAATCTGCTTTGACATTGTTGAATTATGTATATAGATACTATGAAGTTGTAAAACTTAAAGTTCTTTTGTAGGCCCAGCGGCATTTCGTCCACGCGCGCATGCTGTCACCTCTTATACCCCATTGGTTGAGAAAGGTCGACCTATCCTGCAAGGACTTTTGGCAATAGATTTCTTAGCAAAAGAGGTACTATATGTTCATTGCTTTTTCTGATAAATCTTGGATATTTGTCATTTCGTTATTTTTGAGCAGGAGTGAAATGCCTTAAAGTTAATCTGTTCTCTGCTGTTAGCAAGTATGAGCAATGGTTAACATCATAAATTGTTGTATACAAAGTGAAGACATCATTGTCTTTGTCCTCTTATGATATTTTACATTCACACAGGTGCTTGGATGGGCACAAGCAATGCCAAAGTTTGCTGTTGCTCTTGTGAACTATGTTCAAACTTTTCTTGAAAGAACATATGAAAGATGTCGCACTTCATACATGGAGGTTTGACCAATTCTCTCTCCTTTGGTGTTTTTTAGTATAGGTGAAGAGGTGCTTGTATCACATATCTTTGTATTGTTATTACTTGCCATCAGTACTCCCTTAGTTTGTTATCACGACATATCTTGTACTGTTATTACTTGCTACCAGTATCCTGTCATCTTCTCTTTTGCATTCTTGGATTGTTATTTGCTATCAGTGCTTCTTCCATCTTTTCTTAGCCGAGGGTCTATCGGAAACATTCTCTTTGCCCTTCCAGGATAGGGATAAGGCTGCGTACATCCTACCTTCCTCAGACTCTACTTGTAGTGTAAAGCTGTTGTTGTTGTAGAGAGGTGCTAATCGACATTTCTTGTACCGAAGAGGATCGTCTATAGAATGGGAGGATCAGTTCTCTACTGTTCTTTTATCAGAATAACTCTATGCTGAGAAAGAAATTTCTTTTCAAGATACAAGTAGAGTTTTACAGCTAATTTACTGCTAAACAAAAGTCTTCCAAACAAACAAACAAATCGGAGAGTTGCCTTATGAGCATACCCTTAATTCTTATGATTCATGTTTATTATCTTTTTCCTCGTAAAAGGTAAACTTTCACTTTGTGGGGCATAGTTAAAAGATGGAGTAGAGTAGAGAAGTAGAATATTATTAGGCTGCCTCAATTTCCTCGTTCCATCTTTATTGGCTTGACCATCCTATATCTTATTTATTCAGGCAGTTCTTGAGAAGCAAAGTTATATGCTCATTGGCAGACATGATATTGAAAATCTGATGCGGCGCGATCCAGCCAGTACATGTTTACCCTGTTCAATTGGTGAGCTAAATGCAGAAAATGGTGCTGCCGATGCTGAAAATTTGGAGGTTGAAATGGAAATCAGTGACACGTTATTGAATTTGCGGCCAATCAGACAGGTATCTTCTTCAGCAGGTTAATAGTTGATGATTCTTGGGCTGTTACAAGATGCACTGCATATTTTCCGTCTTTGTAGCACGTTTCTGTCATCAACAGGTTTACCTCGAATACATGCTTATTGTCTACTAAATGACTCCGAAGAGTGTTTACTTGATCAATGAACTCCAAGGAAAGCAATGGAATATTCACAGTAGAAATTTAACATTATTACTCATGTTTTAAAACAAATGCTGCTGGAAAATGCCTGTGTAAAAAAGCTTTAGATTAAAAGGGAGATACTTACCGACACCGTGGCTACGTACACAATAGCTAAAGAGGACTAAGACTTGGTCCAGGATGATCAGGATCAGACCTATTAGAAATACAGTGCTTTTGTTCTAATTGGAAGTGAAGAAGAAGAAGAGGAAGATGAATACTAATGTGAAAAGAGGTGGAATTATTACTTGCTGCATTACCCCATAAATGAGATGAATGTGAAAATAATGGAACAATAGATGATAGCATAGAGGTGACATTGATTCAGAAAACTTGGCAAGTTAAATAAGTTTATTTAAATTTTCTCCGTGCCGTGTCTGAAGATTTTGAGATGATAGCTAGTTTCGATTCCTTTTTGCAGGAAAACTTGATTCGTGATGATAACAAGCTAATTTTACTGGCATCTTTAAGTGATTCATTGGAATATGTTGCTGATTCAATTGAAAGGCAAGTTCTTAAAATCTTTTTGCAGTATTGTCCTTCGTGTTGAATGTTTACTTGAGTCTGGAGAACATAGAGTTTTTCGTGTATTCTCACATAGTTAGGGAGAGGACTGCCACACAGACAAGCATTTATGAATAACTGCACTCATGACATAGATAGGCGAAAATATGTCTGTTCATTTGGTTATGGTACACTAATTTAGTTAGAGCGCACAATAGATGCCTCATATTTGCCTATCATTTGTCATTACCAATCAGCAGTGGCAACTCTTTGGCGTCTTACTTTGATACTCCTAACCGACATCTCATATTTTCAAATTTATTTTTATGTTTTTAACAATTTGGACCCATCCTTTTAGAGTTCTAATACTTAGAATGATCTATAATTTTAATTTGACTGCACGTCTTGTTTGTGTAACAATAGGAAGGAGTTGTTTTACTGAAAGGAAGAAAAAGGTTTTCTAGAGAAATGGAAAAGAAAAGTTGTCTTGAAAACATAGACACATCTGAGATACTGGTACCCTTAAAATTGCTGCGTCTGCCTCCTGTTCCCCTCACAAGCTCTTTCCCCTCCCCAAGGTTGTTGGCTAAATGCATCATTTTTCATTTAGGGGAAGCTTTAACATTGATTGTTGATTGAACATAATGAAATTTTCTGTTTGAACTTGGAATACTTTTTTATTGCTAGTAAGCCAAGTTCTGATGCAAATTACAGGCTTGGGAAGATTTGCCCTAGCACATCAAATCAGGTAGAAGAAAATGAGAAGCAGAAAGCTCCAAAGCATTCTAGAACAAGCAGTACACCTCCTAAGGATTTGACATCTTTCGCTGAAGAATATAAGAAACTTGCAATTGATTGCCTCAAGGTTCTTCGTGTGGAGATGCAATTGGAGACTATTTTTCATCTGCAGGTTTGTGGCATGTGGTGGTGAATTCCATTAACTTTGTGGAAGAGATAATATTTACAACCAACAGTATGAACAACTCTTTACAGGAAATGACGAGTAAGGAATACCTGGATGATCAAGATGCAGAGGAGCCGGATGATTATATAATTTCAGTAACTTCCCTGGTAAATGTTTCTTCGCTCTTTGCTTATTATAATTTTCCTATCATTTCCTCGTAATCATCTCTTTCCTTACCCTTTACAAAGTCTCCTTGTGGTACTATTCGTATGTTGTGGTCTACCACACAATCTCTCTTTCTGTCTTCTCCTTTGCGATTCCAATTCTCACTTTGTGGATGAGCTAAACTTGTATGCTGATTTTCTCTTGGGAGGGTAGCACAACAATATCATGTTTCTTGTATTGTATTTTGTATCCCGACTTCATTGTAGGGTTTCATACCTCCTCAGTGCCCAGTCTGTGATATTAATTCTAAAGAAATATACGGAAATTTATTAGAAAATCACGTAGAAGATAAAGTTTTATAACAATGTGTGAAACATTCTAAGCACTTGACGAGTAACACAGGCTTCGGGGACCAGCTTATTTGGTATGAACTTAAGAGAACTTGAGTATATAAAAATGGTACTGCCATTTGGCCAATTGACTTATAATTCCTTCTGGAATGGCCTCATGTGGTCTTTAGAACAAATACGTAAAAGTCGTTCAGAGATGTAGATGGCATGGACTGTAGAGGAGGAAAATCATCTCGCCGTGTTTGTTATGTAGCTTTCTCCAGAAGATTTGAGAAACCATTGAAGCTAGATGACAAACGCTTATATTTTTGCTTTTGCATATTACTCATTCAGGGTTAATTCATTGGTTTTCTTTTTTCCAATTGCATCTTTTTGGATTTGTTATCAAACCGATTGAACTCTTTTGTCCTATTTTATTTAGTTCTTCACTTATTAGATAAAAATTGAAGAACCTACACATATTGTATATCTATGTTTTACTCTGGTTTCTGTAATCCAGATAACACGCCGGGATGAGGAAATGGCACCCTTCATTGCAGGATCAAGGCGGAACTACATATTCGGTGGTATATGTAGTGTTGCTTCAAATGCATCGATCAAGGTCTGCACAGAGCTGTTATGTTGATAAAATTCTAATACTCAACTGAATTTCTTACCACCTCCCATCGTATTCTTCTCTTTTATCACCTCTTAGGCTTTGGCTGATTTGAAATCTATCAACCTGTTTGGAGTTCAGCAAATATGCCGTAATTCCATCGCACTGGAACAGGTGGTTTCTCTTTCCTTGAAAGGATTTCTTTATATTGCTTCCATTTATTGAGCTAAATGCAACTCAATTAGTTTGATCTCTCAATTAACACCTCAAGGACACCAATGTGCTATTATCTGTCCACTCATTGATTCTACGTAATTTTCATTTTTCCTTCTAGCTCCAATGCTTGCGTTATTATTTTCTCCCACAGTATAGCTAATAGTTTTCTTCCAAGTGGTGTAGGCTCTGGCTGCTATCCCCTCGATAGACAGTGAGGCTGTGCAGTTGAGATTAGATCGTGTTAGAACTTACTATGAGCTGTTGAACATGCCATTTGAGGTAATTAAGTCTGGAAGTCACGTCGTTTAATTTTCTGATGTCATGCTTCTGATATTTAGTTGTATCATGTGTCTAACCATTGAATTCCTTTTCTCAGGCCCTACTTGCATTTATCGCGGAGCATGAGAACCTGTTTACATTTGCAGAGTAAGTATATTGATGTTAACGCGGTTAATAGATGTGACAATTGGGCTACAAGTGGTGATAAGAATGACATTCAATATCTTCTCTTCAGGTACTGTGATCTTCTAAAGGTCCAGGTCCCGGGTAGGGAAATTCCAGCTGATGCACAAGATCGTGTAGCTGAAATTTTGCCCCGCTAGTTCAAATTGAAGTGCAGCAAGAACCCTGCATTTATTGGAATTTGCTGAACAACAGTGTTTGCAGATTGATTTTTTTCCGTTGCAGAGCTTTGTGAAGTGCAGGCATATGTATAGATTGTCGGCTATGATAGTGGGTGCTTAAACTGGAGTTGCAACTAAATTGCATGGAAGAAGCATAACCAGAGCGCACCTTCAGATGGCCGATAAATGTTAATGGTTTGGTCAGGCTTGATAGACTTATTGTTGTTATTATTCTTTTTGTAGTCATGTTCTTTAGTGTCTTGCATCATTTTTGGCAAGCTTTTATTTCTTCTTGTTCATATGAAAGAGCTTTTCTTTAGTTTGGATGAAATGGATCGTGTCTGTAAAATACTGTATTGAGTAATAAAAGATCTTTGCTTCAAACGCTGATTGTAAGTTGATCGTCAACACTGGCTATTTACTCCATTTGCATTGTAAGCCTTTGGCTATTAAAATAAATTGACATTTTTCGAAGTGTAAGCTTAGTGGTGCGGCTGGATGACTGTTCATAGGTTGCTCGATGAGGCCAAATAACCGATTTTGAGTATGCCTGAGATTGCCATAAGACCTTCTCCCTCTTGGAAACAGGTTAATCAAAAGGGGGCACTTTTTCCATTTTACTTTTCTGAAATTTTTGCTTTCTTGCCTTATTATATTATGGGAGTACAATGTTTATGGATAATATGTTGCATTGGTTAAAACTTTAACCTCACATCAGTGCCTAGGGCCTATTGAATTGCTGCAGATGCTATCATAGTATCATGAATGAAGGCCTAAGTGATGCTCACCAGTGTTGGGAAATAGATAGGTGGTTCAGCATAGTCCCTAGAAGGGAAGATTTAAGTGCCTTGGGTTTATTATACAAGGGATGGAAAATTGACGAAGATGTCCCACATTGTATTAGGGCGGGATGGATGAAATGGAGATTTGAAGTAAGGCTTAGATGGTTTGGACATGTGAGGAGGAGAAGCACAGACACTCGGGTACGGAGGTGTGAGGGGTTGTCACTGGAGGGCCTTAAAAGAGGTAGAGGTACGCCGAAGAAGATTTGGGGTTAGCTGAGCATGATATGGCGCAACTACAATTGATCGAGGACATGATCGTTGATAGGAAGGTGTGAAAGTCGAGGATTAGGGTAATAGATAATGTAGTCGAGATTATTCATACCAGTAGTATTAATACGTACTCTCGTATTTGGTTGGTATTAGATTTCTTTGACTACCTGTCGTTTTTTGCATTTCCATCATCTTACTATCTTGTTATTTATGTTGCTTTTAAATGGCTTCTTGGTGTTGTCCCGTCTTATTTTTCTTTTTATTATTGTGGTGTGTTTGCTTTCCTGAGCCGAGTGTAGGAGTAAGCTCCGCGTACACATCACCCTCCTCAGACCCCACTATGTGGGATTATATTCGGTATGTTGTTTTGCATCGGAAAAGACTAAATAAATTTCTTAAAACTCTTTAATAAGCTACACGGCTTAATTTAGAAGAAACTCCATTTTCTTGAGCGTATCTTCCTATTAGCAAATATCTCGATTTTCGTCATGTTTGTGACGTCCATTTGCTCGAAAATTTTCATATTGGTTTGCTGCCATCAAAGTATGTTTAATAGTGACCTTGTTGGCTTTTAGCATATATTTACAATCTTTTATAATAGCCCTAAGAATTTTTCAGTTTCATTTTGAAAATGTTTTATGATTTTGCATGCCAAATAGTGCGAAGTGATTTCCAATTCTTCAACAGTCCAATTCACGGTATTCTCTACATAAATTGATGTCGATGAATTAAAATTAATTCAATCAAACAACAAAAAGTTACAACTCGAAGCCTCTCTTCCAGGCTTTTTTCCGTCATTGTCCGCTTAGCCTTAGGGTCTCTATTCGCTCGGCATAAATTGTTCAAAGAAATTTCATTCTGAATATAGAGTTCTTATCTAAACCAACGGATCTTTCGCAAACAGCCTCTTCACCCTACCCCAAGGGATTCATACACACTACCCTCCCTAAATACCCTCCCTAAAGCCACTAGTGAGTTGTTGTTACCTAAACCAACGGGAAAGTGTTGCTCAAGGAAGTTATCAGTCTCATTCAAAGGTGGATTATTTGCCTACCATTAAAAATTAAGAAAGTAAAATAAAATTTACTATATTGACTACCCCTTTCTGACATTTTAACTTTCATGTCCAGTCGCTTAGTAAATCGCATTCAAGCATAATGGACTTTTATCTTTATAAGTCTCCGTACTAAGCAGTAGAAGACGAGCATGGACCGTCCGCTATCAAACTCAAGAACACATACAGTCTGGTGAAATTCCGAAAACTATTGGTTGCGCTAAAAATAGAGGGATTAAGGCTATCCAAAGTTTCTTTAAAAAAAAACTGTCACTCAGAAATAGCAGGCGTAGACATGGTTCATTTTTCCATTCTAGATGATTTGGCATTCAGACCCCCCCCCCCCCCCCCCCAACAAAACCAAACAAGATGATGACAAAAAGCGAGCAAACGCACAGTGCTAAGAATTGCGAGTCATAGACTCTACCTTTCACACTCGAGATCACCAATAATGCTGGTGTTCATCATTTTCTTTCCTATCGAGCAACAAACACCAAATGATCATATACACAAGATACCGGAACAAGGGGTGTGTGTGTGTGTGACCTTCAAGTCTCCTCTAAAAGCTCTTAGAAGCCTACACAGTTCACAGTCCACTGCTATTTCCCTCACTTCTTCAACAACCCAGTATAATCCCATTTAGTGGGGTCTGGGGAGGGTAGTGTGTACGCAGAACTTACCCCTACCCTTGGGTAGAGAGGCTGTTTCCAAATAAACCCCCGGCATCCTTCCAAAATGAACGAGCTAATTTTGAACTAATTTTAACAGTTTCTGCAATCTCATATAGACTATTATCATCTGCAATTAGATGTCAGCATCAAGAAAATTCCCAGAAAGTGTTACCTGCCAAAGCAGTGTGAGAGTGACAAACTCAATTGGAATTTATAATGCAAACAAGAATATAATAATATAATGAAAAAAAATAACCAATGAGACTAAGGCTCCCCAGGAATCATTATTATCCTCAGCGAAGAACAACATAAAGTGCAACAGCCATAACTGATCGGGTTGGATTAAATGGTTACTCATTTCACACACACACAAAAAAAAAAAAAAAAATCATCAGTAGCATCACTCTGATGCCCAAGGCCCCAGTTAAGTGCAATAAACAAATCTGTCTGTGACAATGAGATTCGCTCTCCTCCAGGATAATTAGACAATCTGGCTTTGATTTTAAAATCCTTCTTTTTTATAATGTAGATTGGAATTTTATTCAAAACTCAATACCAAGAGAACTTTTTCGTTACATGGTAGTGACGACGATGAGACATAAGTTATTATTCTTAACCACCAACAAGCAAAACCTAATGAGATTTAACAACTGGCATCACTTCAAAGCCTTACATAAATACAGTCCTATATTTAGGATCCACCATCGGTTTTAAACAGATCAACTGGGTCTGTTCATATTTTAAGAGAGCCACATGTGAGATCCAATCAAAGCAAGAATACTTGAGATGCCAATCATAAACCAGTTCATACTACCCTCCTCTTATTCAGGATTCTAACAAAGAGCAGAATCACAACTCCGTTGCTTGTCATCTAAATGCATTATTTCCATAAGCAAATGATTGGTGAGATAAAAGCTTCAAAGATGCAATCAGATTTTGGTCACTAATCAAAAGGTTTCACTTTCATGTTCACCATAAATACTGGCATCATTACAATAAAATGTCAGTACACATCGTCTTCATGTATACTGCAACCTTTTTCCTTAGGCAAGTAAGGAATATATACAACAACAACAATAACAACCCAGTATAATCCCACTTAGTGAGGTCTGGGGAGGATAGTGTGTACGCAGACCTTACCCATATCCTGGGGTAGAGAGACTGTTTCCAAATAGACCCACGACATCATTCCATCCAAGAACTTCCCACTTGCTCTTGGGGAGACTCGAACTCACAACCTCTCGGTTGGAAGTGGGGGTTGCTTACCATTAGAGCAATCCCTCTTGTCGCAAGTAAGGAATATATAAATGTATATTTATTCCTGGATAATGAAATCTCAGAGAAGGAAATAGAAAAACGGAGGGGAATAACTTGTTCTTGCCATGTACCTTTTCGCCTAGTTTGAACGGAGGAAGAACTTTATAAGGACACGTACTGCAACGGAAAGCATCACCTAGACCACACTGTCAACATAGAAAACATGTCCCAGAAAAAACAATAAACAAGAAGACAAGACTCAACGGCAGATCAATGAAGGTAATAATCAAAAGAAAGAAACCAACTAGTTGTCCAGCTGTCTGCTAAATCACACTATAACACCAATCAACAACCAAATATACAAGTTATCGGTAGGTGACAGTGCACTTGAAAATAGATTTTCAGTTTTCTGCAGAACAACTTAAGTACTCCCTCCTAAACAACAACAACAACAACTACCCAGTATAGTCCCACAAAGTGGAGTCTGGGAGGATAATATGTAGACGAGGCTTACCCCTACCCGAAAGGGCAGAGAGGCTTTTTCCAATCGACCTCGGCTCAGTGAAGGAAAGGAAAAACAAAAACGAAAACAAAAGAGAATTAGTAACTCCAGCAAAATAATTATCTAAATATAAGAACCATAAATAAAATAGTATACAATAATATCATACATTAACTACCATAAGGGACTTAAGTACTCCCTCCTATACAGGCAAATTAGATGTACTAGCTTGGCGACTAGTAAAGACACTAGCGTATGCACCTATTCAAAAATTTATTAGAAATTCAGAGTTGAATTGAGATAGTAAAAGGCAACTATCAGTATTTATAGACAGTAAATTTCATAGAAAACCGCAAAAGAAATGAGCAGATTCTTTACTTTTGTATAGCCACAGAACAATTTTTTTAAAGGCTAAAAGTTAACACCACTCTGAATACTTTGAAAGAAGAATTTTTTTCATTCAAACAACAACAACAAAAGCAACAACAACGACCAAGTAAAATCTCATCATATGAGGTATGAGGAGGGTAGAGGAAAAGAAATATATGCTTCTAAAATCATGCCTAGAATAAATGAAGCAATAATTATACCCTTAATTTGAATTATAGTACATAAATTGAAATTTGGTATACTTAAATTTTTTTGACGCAAGATTGTAGTTTAATTGTAGTATAAATGTAACAATACAACTTTATACAATACTTAAACTGATTCGTAGTTTATTTGTAGAAATTGTATCTACAAACTGAATACATTGAATTTTAATATCCCAATTCTCATTTCAATTGTAGCATAATTGGCATTTTCGACATAATTGTAGAAGACTTGTAGAAGTTTTAGTCTTTCCAATCTACAATTTATCTACAACTTATCTACAATTCTACAATTTATCTACATTTAAATATAATCCTGGAAATATGTCTTCTTCTTCTTCGACGAGTTTCAATATGAAATTCAGTCAAAACCAAGTCTAATCTGTTAGGATTATGATTCCTACTAAAGACAACGACCTTCATTTGAATAATCGGATTTACAACTACATGAGCGGAAGCTAACCTGAATCCATATGTGGAAAAGTTGAGCCTCCTTCTTGATGATTGTCCTTGAGCTTTTGAACCTCTTGATTATTTCTTCAAGAATGACTTGTGGTTTGTATGTTACCACAAGAATGAATCCTCAACAATAACAATATATGAAAGGTTTACAAAATAGTATTATGACAATGATCAAGGTTTTGGCTTATGGTTTTCCACTCTATTTGCAAGACAATGGACAAATGGTTCTTACTTCAATGGGTAGAGAAAGAACTTGTCTTGTTAAAGAATGGGAACCATAACCCCACTTTGTAACTCCAGGAGTTACATAACCCAAGAGACAAGAGTTACAAGACAAGAGTAATGTCTTGAGTAATGTCTTGCAAGAGTTACAAACCCAAGAGTCACAAGCATTCATGTAACCATAGTTACATATGTAACCTTAGTTAGCCCATCATAAACTAAGGTTACACTTTTGGGTATCTACACATTAGTCCTACACTTTAGTATGACAATACATTGGCCCCCTTAACATAATGTCCATAAGACCACATAATTAGGCCAAACCTTAAGATAGCACATAACATATAATTATTCATGTATTTTTCATATGTGTATAGATATAAGTCCATATATCTAGATATAAATCCATATATCTTACAATCTCCCACTTGGACGAGATATACAAACATATGTACAATCCTTGATATTATAAGTTACAAACCTTAGTTGCGCAAAATTGCTATCACAATAAAATTGTCATGAACAATCCGGTCCATCAATCATACCAACATAGGACCTAAGGGCTCGTCGTTACTCATTCGTAACTAGAACCAATCATAGATCACGTATATCAATATAACCAACGACATGGATCAAGTGTGGGTATGTAGCATGGAAATAACATAAAGTGTGGTCAATAGTATGTCTATTTACCAACTGGTTCACTTAATTGAGATCAAACAGAAACTGTAAGAGTACAATAAACTTTAAAACTGAATATCTGCAGATATAACTGAATTACTGAATTTCTGAATATAATGAACAATTACAAAAATGTGCAATACAAAACTCCCACTAAAAATACATAATCCTTATCTGATTTGACACCCATACAAGCAACATGCTCATGAAAAACTTTTGGTGTCAATCCCTTAGTTAGCGGATCCGCAAGCATGGAGTTTGTACTAATGTACTTAATGCACAATTGTCCATTTTGTACTCTTTCTTTTACAACCCGAAATTTGACGTCCATATGTTTTGCTTTCGTCAAACTACTGTTGTTATTAACATATGCAACCATGGTTACAAATGTTATTAGCATAAATGGCAAAATTGGAGTCGGTATACCTGATGATCTCAAACTGGTCCGAACTCCAATATGTAAGCATGTAATCCTTTGTTCTATGTATGTTCCTCATGACCCTTTTGGCTGCCTACCAATGGTCCATACCCGGATTGCTTAATATCTGCCTAACATCCCAACAATGTATGCTATATCAGGTCTTGTACACACCTGAGCATACATCAGACTACCTACCGCCGAAGCATAAGGTGTCTTCTCCATTTCCGAAATTTCATAAGTACTGTCTGGGCACTGTTTGAGACTAAATTTGTCTCCCTTAGCAACAGGGGTGTTGAATGGTTTACAATCCTGCATGCCAAATCTTTTCAGAACTTTATCGATATAGCCCTTTTGTGACAGACCGAGAACACCTTTAGAGCGATCTCGTTGTATCTGAATTCCTAATACAAAAGAAGCTTCACCAAGATCTTTCAATTCAAATTTCTTTGAAAGAAATTTCTTAGTTTCAAGTAATAATGCTATATCTTTACAGGCAAGCAGTATGTCATCGACATATAAAACCAGAAAAATATACGTCCTCCCACTGAACTTATGGTATATACAGTCATCAGCAATATTCGGTTCAAAACCAAAAGATGTAACGACTGCATGAAACTTAAAATACCATTGACGAGAAGCTTGCTTGAGCCCATAGATGGATTTCTTTAATTTGCAAACCTTTTTCTTTGATTCATCCGAAACAAAGTTTTTAGGTTGCACCATATAAATTGTTTCCTCAATGTCACCATTAAGAAAAACAGTCTTAACATCCGTTTGATGAAGCTCAAGATCAAAATGTGCTACTAATGCCATTATAGTCCGGAAAGAGTCTTTCGATGAAACTGTAGAGGAAGTCTCTTTATAATCAATGCCTTCTTTCTGAGTGTAGCCTTTTGCGACAAGACGAGCTTTGTACTTAATAACATTGCCCCCTGAATCCCTTTTGGTTTTAAAAATCCATTTACAACCAATAGGTTTCGTACCTTCGGGCAATGTAACAAGCTCCCAAACGTCATTATCGCTCATAGACTTCATCTCATCATTCATGGCATCAATCCACTTTTGAGAGTTAGAACACTTAATGACTTGACTGAAGTTGATTGGATCATCTTCCTCAAGTCCAATATCACTTTCTTGTTCTTGGAGAAATACATAATAATCATGCGAAATTGCATTTCTCCTCTCTCTAGTGGATCTCCTTAATGGCATTTCAGTTTCTTTGAGGTTGTTGAGTTTGATTTTCATTAATTATATCAGGTTCCTGATGGGGGAGATTTTCGAGATTGTCTTGAACCGGGAGTTGTGTGATCCGAGTCAGTAAGACCAAGATCAACAATTTGAGGGAAAGACACATGTTCTTCCTCAAAGACAAAATCTCTAACAACTTTATCTCCCCACCCCCCAAACTCAATATCCTCAAAGAACCTAGCATTTCCCGTCTCAAAAATAGGTCGTGATGTGGGATCATAAAACTTAAAACCCCTGGATTTTTCAGAGTATCCAACAAAATAGCTACTAACCGTCTTAGCGTCCAGTTTCTTTTCATTCGGCCTATAAGTCCTTGCCTCAGCTGGACAACCCCAAATGTGAAAATACCGAATACTGGGTTGATGCCCAGTCCAAAGTTCATAAGGGGTTTTGATTGTAGCTTTAGTTGGAACTCTATTAAGAATATAAGTTACGGTTTTTAATATGGATTGGGACTTTTCATGAATAAGATATAGGTACCCATAACGAGAGTAATCGTCTATGAATGTGATAAAGTATTGTTGACCATTCCGACAAGGAGTAGGAAATGGCCCACAAATATCCGTATGTATCAATTCTAAGACGTCCGAAGCCCTCTTAGCACCTAATCTAGTTCTTGTTTGTTTGTTTTCCCTTGATACACTCAATACAAAATTTCCGAATTTGAGGAATCAAGAGAATTAAGAATTCCTTCTGACACGAGTTTCTGAATTCTTTGAATGGATATATGACCCAAACGTTTATGCCAGAGTGAAATAGAATTCTCATTAGTTAACTTTTGGTACCATTAAACTTGTATGCAAAGTTTCTTTATTTGAAGTTATTGTTTCAACCAAATATAAGCTATCAAATGTTGATAAAACACCAGTACCAATAAGATTTGAATTCCGAAAGAGACTAACTTTATTGTCCCCAAATGTACATTTATAACCGGATATGTACAATTGGGGAACTGAAATTAAATTCCATCTAAAAAACGGTACAACAAAAGTCTCATTCAAATCTAAATGAAAACCGGTCTTAAACAACAGCCTAAATTTGCCAATAGCTTCAACTGGCACCTTCTTGCCGTCACCCTCATAGATGTATCTTTCACCATCTTTTGGTTTTCGGCAGTTCAGGCAACCCTGCATAGATATACTTATGTGAGTAGCATAACTTACCCACCAATTATCCTTAGGTACCGAAATTATATTAACTTCAGAACAAACAAGAGACAGAAATGTACCTTTTTTCGCACGCCAGGCATGGTACTTGGTACAATCTCTCTTTACATGATCAGTCCCATTACAGAGAAAGCAACCTAATCTAGTAATTTCAACCTTAGGTTCCTTATGTTGCTTAATCTTGGGCCTTACAACCGCAACTTACTTATTTTTTTTTTTTTCTCTTCTTAGTTTCCTTAGAAGAGGATGCCAAATGAGCACTTTCAGTCGTATCTTGCTTAATCCTTTCCTCTTCTTGCACACAATGTGAAATGAGCTCGTTAAGAGACCATTTCTCCTTCAGGCAGTTATAACTGACCTTAAACTGATTAAAGTGTGCCGGAAGAGATATCAAAACAAAGTACACAAGCAGTTCCTCAGGTAATACTAGCTTGAGTAACTTAAGTTTCGAAGCAAGATGAGACATTTCCAAAATGTACTCCCTAATGTTTTCCTTGCCCTTATACCTCATAGAAACAAGTTTACTCAATAGTGCACTTGTTTCCGCCTTTTCGTTTTGAATAAAACGCTGTTCGAGGTTTTGAAGGAAAACTTTGGCATTAGGTTCATCATTCATAGTGCCCCTGAATGATTCTGGAATTGCACGCTTCATGATCATTAGACTCAAGCGATTCGAGCGTTCCCACTTCTCCATCGCTCTCTTTTCATTAGGAGAGGATGTATCCTCAAGAGGAGTAGGTTGCTCGGTCCGAAGGGCTAAGTCAAGATCCATGCAACCGAGAACGATCATTACATTCTCTTTCCATTCCTTAAAGTTAGTGCCGTTAAGCACAGGGATGCTATTGATATTGGCAGAGATCGTAGAAGCAGAAGAGTTTACTGAAAATTGAACAAAGGATTACTAAATACATGCTTACAAAACTTTAACTTTAACTTTATAGATTCAAAGTTAGGCAATTCCCATTACAAGATACCTAGCACAACATTGCTTTTAGTCTTTGGTACTCTTGGTGTAGTGATCAAACATAGACAATAAACTCCTGTCAAACATTAAACCTTCCTTTGGGCCGATTTAATATTCACATGGAAAACCAAATAATCGTCTCATATTTACCACCACAAGAATGTTCGAATTCCTGCCAAATAACACCTTCCTTTGGGCCGATGTTAAACGCATGGAAGACTAACATCCACAGTCATCTCATATTTTAAAATTAATCAATCTACACAATAGAGGTTACTTTGGCAACTTAATGCTTCAATTGAAAAACTAAAATATAAGATGCTATAAACTTTAGTTCCTTAAGCCATTTTATGAATCTCAACTTAATGTGTTACAAGATTAGATGTGTAACACTTGAATATTAATTGTTGATTGCTTGATAGGACAATTCTAGATATATAAGAATTGATGGACTATTAAACAATTAACATTCACTGAAACTTAAGAGAGTTGAAACATTTTTCTTAAACATTACTGGACCAGACAATCGATTGTCAAAAGAGACAATCGATTGTCTGACATTTTCTGAAATTTTTGTCACTGGAAGTCACGAGGAAAAATTTTTCTAAGTCATTTGGGCCAGACAATCGATTGTCAAAACAGACAATCGATTGTTTGACGTTTTCTGAAAAAAAATCTGTCTTTAGACCAGACAATCGATTGTCAAACCAGACAATCGATTGTTTGGTTTTTTCTGAAAAACTTTTAAGTCTCTGTAATTGACAAGGAAAAATTTTTCTAAGTGTGGATCATCCAACAATCGATTGTCAGGCTAGACAATCGATTGTTTGAATTTTTTCTGGAAAAATTTTTCAGTCTGGAAACGTTTCAACTCACAAAAGTTAACTGCCAGAATTTTTAAACGATTCAGACAATCGATTGTCTAGCCTGACAATCGATTGTCTGACTAGTTGTGAAAAAAAAAAAAAGTTTTCTGAATAACACATGATTTTCAACATGGATCTTAAAAATAATAAACATGTTGTCAACCTACTAAAATCATGCTGAATCAATGATATAATAAACAAATATATCATCTTCATAACAATCATAAGATCATGCTATTTCATGGTAGAATTTCTTGAACAAAGTTCTAAGTAAACTTAAACATGATTTCTTAAATAACATAAACCTTATGATCATCCAAATTATCCAAAATGAAGGGCGGCTCTGATACCAATTGTTAGGATTATGATTCCTACTAAAGACAACGACCTTCATTTGAATAATCGGATTTACAACTACATGAGCGGAAGCTAACCTGAATCCATATGTGGAAAAGTTGAGCCTCCTTCTTGATGATTGTCCTTGAGCTTTTGAACCTCTTGATTATTTCTTCAAGAATGACTTGTGGTTTGTATGTTACCACAAGAATGAATCCTCAACAATAACAATATATGAAAGGTTTACAAAATAGTATTATGACAATGATCAAGGTTTTGGCTTATGGTTTTCCACTCTATTTGCAAGACAATGGACAAATGGTTCTTACTTCAATGGGTAGAGAAAGAACTTGTCTTGTTAAAGAATGGGAACCATAACCCCACTTTGTAACTCTAGGAGTTACATAACCCAAGAGACAAGAGTTACAAGACAAGAGTAATGTCTTGAGTAATGTCTTGCAAGAGTTACAAACCCAAGAGTCACAAGCATTCATGTAACCATAGTTACATATGTAACCTTAGTTAGCCCATCATAAACTAAGGTTACACTTTTGGGTATCTACACATTAGTCCTACACTTTAGTATGACAATACATTGGCCCCCTTAACATAATGTCCATAAGACCACATAATTAGGCCAAACCTTAAGATAGCACATAACATATAATTATTCATGTATTGTTCATATGTGTATAGATATAAGTCCATATATCTAGATATAAATCCATATATCTTACATAATCTTCACCAAAACCTCTCAAAATTTAGATATAAACTCCTAAACATATTCAAATTATTTACAACAACAACCAATCCAAACAAATAATGATTTTTGAAAATTCAAATTTGAATTCAAATCTTTCAAGCTTTTTAATGGCTATCAATGGTGAAAAATACATTGAGAATGAGAGAATCACGCTACAATGGATTTGCTTCCGTTTTAAATCTCGAAATTAATGGTGATAGAATCACCATTAAATCTGATTCATTCTATTTTGGCGCGTTTATAAGGTGGAATTCATCTATTTTTGGTTTGGTACAGATTTTGTAGACAAACTATGAACTAGGCGGATAAATAAAATATTATGAACATTTTTGGTAATAAGGTTTGATATATGGTATAGATAGGTAAAAGCCCGTTTTTTAAAGAGAGTGGTTGGCTTGCACCTATATCTATGTAACGGGTTCATTTTGGGCCGACTTGGGCCAACTTAGAGTAACTGGATAGGTAGGCTCGGAATGAACCGCTAAAATAGTCGCTTTTCTACTACTATATTAACAAAATTGTCTCAGTTTTGGAAATTACCCCCCATAAACACGTTTTTCCGAGAAATCTTATTATGTGAGTTACATAACCAACATTACTTATGTGAGTATAGTTTATTACGTGACAAGTGGACTCATGTTCCTACTTTCTTATTTTAAAGAATTTAAGGTAAAAAAGGCAATATTTAGGTCCTACTCTTTTTCCTTATTATAGTCGTAACTAATGAACAATAAAAGGAAGAAAAAGATCTATTTCATTACTCCTATTAAGTGTATTATAATTGCATTTTATGATAATCCAATCACTTAGTACAAAAAAATAATAATTATGACAAACTAGAAAAAGAAAATGAGTTTCACAAGGAAAAGGATGAAGAAGCTAACGTCCACAGTCATACAACCTATACATAATGAACAATCCATATCTGAAATGCTTCGCAAGAATAAAATATAATATTGTAAACAAGCTACATTGCTCCAAATACATTTATCATTCACCATGATAACATTACTACATCGGATATACATAATTGCATCACTAGACACAAATTATAAATCAACAACAACAACAACAACAACTACCCAGTATAGTCCCACAAAGTGAGGTCTGGGGAGGGTAATATGTAGACGAGCCTTACCACTACCCGTAAGGGCAGAAAGGCTGTTTCCAATCGACCCTCGGCTCAGTGAAGGGAAGGAAAAACAAAAACAAATATTGTTCAGATAATATAAATAATAAATATATGTTGACTCTTCAAGTTGTTCATACTATAAATATTGTTCAAGTGATCTATTTGACACTATCATTCCGTTCATCCGTAAATCAACATAATCCATAATTAAGATAAATAAGTACAATCTTTGTCAAACTTTGGTTCTCAATGCCACCTCCAAATTGGTTAGTTGAAGCCTGAGTCACCAGTTGGGTAAAGCCAGTGTTTTGATCTCCATATAATTACAACATCGAATTAAAAAGAGTAAAGCAAAAAAAATCAAATTAAGACCGCTAAATAAATTAAAATATAAATACTAATGACAAATTGAAAAATTATAACTTGATTATTTAGAGATTGAACCTCAAAATTTAATCCCAAAGATTGTTGCTCATGTTGTTATGTTGCTCTAGCTTTTGATGTCTTTTCTGGTGCTCGCCTCTTTTTTTGCTCAATTCTTGATTTTAATCTTCCGCATCCATTTCGATTACCTTTTTCCTTATTTGGATCCAAAACTTGATCATTGAATCCAAAGAAGGCCCAATAAATGAACTAGATTTGGAACAACTCCTATGGGCACCTTCTGCATATAATTCAATATGGAGTTTAGTGATCTCAACCCTTGCTTGAAAGAAATATTTTCTAGCAATTTCTTCAGACTCAGACATCATTTGCAGCTAAAGTCATAACTGCAAATGATTCTTTCAAATGCATTTTACGATAACTTAGCAGCGAAGTTGAGCCGTAAGAATATATATGTCTGGTCAAATGCACCTAACATGGTCAGTTTGGCATTTTAAATGAGTTCATGCAGAAGATCAATCAAGCGACCTGAGGTACGGCTCCCTTCACCTCCTGGAATTTAGTAAACAAGACATAGTATGAATTTATGTGATCAAGTCTCTATCTAAAGAAATTATTGTGAAATTCTCCTTACATTCGAAACCTCTACCCATAGATCAAGTGTCTTCAGTGCTTTGCCGGAGACTAGTATCTTACGAGCTAATGCAACTCCTTCAGCCAGATTCTTAACATGTGCACTTACCAGGAGAGCAGCTGCTGCATTTAGTGCCTGTGAATTTGTTTGATAGATAATGTAAGAACTTTCAAGGTGAAATGACATTATCGAAAATGGAAACAAGTGCTCTGTCAATCTTTTTATAAGGAGGAGCCTTAAATCTGACAACAACCTACATCAATTAGACAAGTTTATAAGGATATTTGAAGCATAACAGACAAAGAAACTTACAAATGCATCAGCAATCGGCCCTTTTTCTCCGGCCAGCACGCGTTTGAGCATCTCGGCATTGTAATCTGGACCTCCACCTCGCAAGCTTTCCAGAGTACATCGCGGGATGGCAAAGTCCACTATTGAAGAATAATCTTGTCAGATTAATTTTTTCACAAAGACAACGTTGTATATACAAAAAAAAAAGGACAGCCCTTCACGCAAGGTACGGAGAAAGGCTAGATCCCAAGGGGTGTGATGTAGGAAGTCTACCCCAAAGAGACAATGTTATATGACTAGTGAAAAACACATTAATCATATTGCATCATTCTTTACTGCAGAGTTCGCCAAATACTCAGCGGCATTCACTTGTTATCAGTGCGAAGCAATAAATACATCCGGCTCCAGACTGCCTTTTTCTGATTTCATGAGTTACTTACATGGATCAAAGGAGAACTTCTCAATTTTGTCTGGTGTGACATCAAGGACTAATCCCGGTCCTGCGAAATGAATTGTCATACTTAAAGATATACAAGCAAAGTCAAACTAATAAAAGATAATGTTACCAAAGACAACATATTTACTAGTGTCGTGGAAAGGGACCATACCAAGAGGACTCATCTCATCTAGGCCTTCTGAGTGAACAACCAATGCTCTTGTCATGCCAAATCTCTGGACTGCTTTAGCCATTTTGTGGACCTACAACAAGAGATGTTTCATTCACCAAATGAATGTACACAACACATAAAGAATAACATTGAAACAGGTCAGAAAGCTATGAACCAAAGCGCAGAATGAAGATAAGACCAGAAAATTTAGCACCGCAATAACATAATATAAGACTACAAGATTCTTAAAGCCACATTCATAGAACAAGTGATATTAGTGTAATTCAACAGTTGAAAATGTACCAGGTCTTCTTTGTAAACTCCAACTACAGCAAATGGCACTCTTGCTGGGTTCAACATAGGCCCCAAGATATTGAACACTGTCTTTACTTTCAGCTTTTTCCTGATAGGTCTGACAATCTTCATCACTGGATGATATATTGGAGCCATCATGAAACCTATTCCAGCTCGAGTTACACACTCTTTCACCCCCTGAAGCCAGTAACGAAGAATAAATGCATGTTTGTTAGATGGCTCAGTAATTAAATTACGTTAATAATTTGATTTGGCGCCACATCTAGTGTTTCTCCTTATAAAGCAAATATTAACTTATGCGATAGAGAACATTTTTTAACCTTCATTTCATAAAACTATAGCATATTTTTCTCTTTTCATAAAAAAAATCGTAGAACTACATACAATATCAAAAGTCCTCAACTACCAACATTTTTCAGCCAAGAACAACAATATCACCAACCTCAGGGTCCAGCTTAATGGCAATGCCTAGTGCTTCCAATACATCTGCACTCCCACAAACGGATGAACTCGACCTATTACCTTGCTGCAGTTTAATCCCACAAATTTTTAGCCTCAAATGCGCACAGTTTTTAGTGAAATTAAATAACTTTGGACAACAAAAAAGAGCTCTGTCAACCTTTGCTACTTTTGCACCACAAGAAGCACCTGTTGAGATATTCACAGTATTTGCACCATCCCCTCCTGTTCCAACAATATCAACCACGTCGTTTAAGCCTTCCACTTGTCTGCAATGCTATCATTGCCCTAGCCAATCCGACTACCTAATTATTATCACTAGCTCGATTAATGAAGGAGCGAATAAAGACATTCTGGTTATGTGAAATCAGATTCATAGGCAGAGAATTGCACATCTAAATGGAAGCTCTACAGTATATTTTAAATTAGGACCCGTTCTTCAAAAAGCATAGAATTTTCTGGAAAAAAAAATTCATTAGAAAGGAAATACTGTACTAAAATATTTGTTTCACCTAAGTTATGATTCAAAGGGTATACATAAACCTTTACAAATATGGAAATAGTTAAAGAAGAAACTTACTTCTTCAAAGGTTTCACCTTTAGCTCTCAAAAGAACAAGAAAAGCACTAATTAAAGCTTCATCAGCACCATCCAACAAATAATCAAGAGATTCTTCTGCTTCATATTCCGTCAAGTCTTTCCCACTAATTAAAGTCTCGATCAACTGAACCGATAAAAAAAAGGAAGAAACTTTAATCACAATAAGAAAAACCCAATTCAGCATTGTATTTAAAAAAAAATAAAAAGCATTCTTATTTATTACCTCGCTAAAGGTGGATATGGATGACTGCTTATTGGAGGAATTGGTCAAAGTATAATGAAGAGTTGAAAACTTTTTTTGGGTGATATTGGCAAGTGGGTTACTTCCAAGAAACAATTTAGTAAGGTCTCTTATTGCAAAAAGAGATGCAGATGCGGCTTTCTGTTATCCAATTTAATTTAAAACTAGATTGTGGAGAAATTTATATTAGTACGACCCAGTACAATACCCGGCATAAATCCCCATAATTTGCTCCTGGGGAGACTCGAACTCAGCGAGGGTTGCCATCAGACCAAGCCCCTCTTGTCTGTGGAGAAATATATATGGGGAAGGAAATTGAGTTCGGTAACAGAAGGAATACCAAACATATGAAATTAAACTGCCTTATGGATATGATGTAGTAGTGCTAGTTTCTTGGTATTTTAATTTACAGTCAACTTCAGGAGGGCCCATATTCATAAATTAGGGTTTCTGACCTTTAAAGTATAAAACCAAGACTTGTATTATGAGACCAGCTTTAGGCCTTGTTGTTACATCAATTAGTGAAAATATTAACTTGAACAAAAAAAGTTATTATTTGAGATAAATTGAAATATTATAAGATATAAATTAATATTTTATTAAATGAAAATTATATATATTATCAACAAGTGTAGTAGCGAAATGTAACCAACAAAATATTTTGAACGTAAAGTATGCATACAAGATATATGACTTCAAATTAGTAAGATGTTAGTCATATATTTACAATGCATTATCTTGGATCTTGATGTAAAAAATTTTATTTGCTAATAAAAAGTTTTGACTAGTTTAATTCGAAGTTCTAGAATATTTCTTATACTAAAAAGTAAATATTTTTTGTTTTTTTAAAACCTTTTTTACACGGATTTTATACTTTTTTCTACAAAGTTCAGAACTGTCTAAGTCAAAATATTATTACCTATTTTACAACACTTTAGTAGCCTCACTCTTGAGCCACCTATGAAGATAAGTTGTACATTTCTAAGCAAATAATCTTTTTGAAGATTGCAAAAATATAGTAAATTGTATTGATCATAAACACAAAATAGGAAAAAATTAAGGAAGTAAAGAAGCTATTCTTGAATAAACAAAAGAAAGCATGATTCAATTATAAAACATGTAACATATGACGAATAATTCAATAGCAATAGCATATAAATATTCAGAAAGCACTGAAATATAAATCTTACTTATGTATACATTATCCGAATTCTAGCCATAGCAAAGTTTCTTAATTTTAGACGAACTTCATAAACACCACTTACGGTTTATATTTCAACTAGAGAAATTGAATTTCAGTCACTAATATGCAATTCTTGAAGAAAACAAAAGAACGTTCAAAAGGGACTATGTGAATCTGCAAAAGAAAATAACATTGCTAACAATTTAGAACACGTCCCAATTAGAGAATCAGGATGTCAATAAAATCAAGAAAAATTACAGAAAATTCAGAGATTCAATCAAAATAGAATATTCAAAAGTGAGAACAAGACACAAATAAGAGGCAAGCAAAACCTTCTCTTCTCGATCGTATTTAAAAGGTGTTTTTTTAAATCCTAAACTCGAAACTGAAATTTACTATTAGAAAAGTGGAAAAAGATGGAGAATTCCAAGTATAATTTTCAAAATCTTACCCAGAAAAAGATTCGGCGGCTGCGAGAGAAACGTGTGAAGGATAAAAGTTATTTTGGGTTTAAAAGAAATAGCCCGATGTCAAGAGAAAGAAAAGGAGGCGTGTATTTTCGGTATTTTCAACGGTTAAGGGTCAAATATATCCTTGTACTATTAAAAATAGGTCATATTTATCCTCCGTTTGAATTTTTTATCAAATATGTTCCCACCGTTATACATTAAGGCCATATATATCTCTCAACCGTTAAAACTTGTTTCCAGATTTTTTTTAACACATGGCATATTCTGATAGAACCAGATGACCCGCTCATTCGATTAATTAAATCCGCCCGACCCCATAGTATTAAATACTTTGCAGCTAGTGTTATTGTTGCTGGTTACCATTGTTGGATTCCCTGAAAATAACATCCCTCCACCTACATGTCCTACAACACTATTATTTACACTAAAATTATTCATCCCAAACTGACTATAATAATCACTCATCAAAATCATTTGGGATGATGTGTTGCCAATTGCCCCTGATTGAAATGATAAAGCTTGCTGCTGGTGATAATCATCTGCAGCCATTTCTTGAATAAAGCATTTAACTTTATTCAAGATATATCCAAGATATTTATCTAAATTCCTTGAATCCACTCAAAGCTACTAAAGAAAAGCAAAACTAAAATCAGAGCTTCAAAATCCCAAAAAAAAACCAAACTTTATTCCAATACAGTAAAAGGGGATGCAATAAACAAAATTATACAGTACCAAGATGAATCATTTCACCAAGATACCTTCACTAACGGGAAAAATCGACTTCAAGAAATGGACCCCACTTGGGAATTTGTATCTTTGTTGATTAAATTACATTGCTTCACACGTTTACCATTACTGAGCTCAGCCACTTGCTGAAGCATAAAACCCCAACCTCAAAGAATCAAGAAATGGTATATATGTATTAGTGGAGGTACAGAGTAAGAGAACAGACAGAAAGGAAACCTCTGTTAGATTATAAATCCGACTAAAACATAATAGCCTTCATATCGAATTATTTGGAATAACAACATAAGCGTAAGCGTACCTGAATCCATAAGTGTAAATCCTTAGTCCTTTTGAAGATTGTCCAAATGTTTGGCTTTGAAAGCTCCTTAATCCTTCTTGAAAAATATCTTGAAGTTTTCCCAAGAGGTATGGCTTTCACAAGAATATCCAAGACAAATATGAGGAATGGTTTTCCACTTGATATGCAAGACAACAATGGCTCTCTCTCTCAATGGGTGGAAGAAGAAGAGAATGTCTTGCATTCTTATGGGAACCATAATCCCCCCTCTTATAACATATAAGTTATGAAACTCAAAAGTCATAAGCATGTAACCATGGTTACATGTATGTAACCTTAGTTAGTCCATCATTAACTAAGGTTACCCTTTTGGGTATCTACACATTAGTCCTACACTTTATATGACAATATATTGGCCCCCTTAACAATGTCCATAAGACCACCAATTTATGCCAAACCAAAAGATAGCACATAACATATAATTAATCCATATATTGTTCATATGTATGTAGATATAAGTCCATATATCTAACAATCTCCCACTTGGACGAGATACACATACATATATACAAACCTTAGCATTATATGTTACATTATAACCTTATGAGCTCAGAATTGCTATCATAATAAAATTGTCATTGAACAATCCGGTCCATCAATCATACCAATATAGGATATAAGAGCTCTTAGTTACTCTTGCGTAACTAGAACCAACATAGATCACGTATATCAATATAACCAACGACATGGATCAAGTGTAAGTGTGTAGCATGGAAATAACATAAAGTGTGGTCTGAAATAGAATGTCTATTTCCAACTGCTCTTTATTGAGATCAATCATAAACCTTAAGAGTACATAAAACTTTAAAACTGAATATCTGCAGATATAACCTTAAAACTGAATTACTGAATGTAATGGACAATACATAATTGTATAATACAAACTCCCACTAAAATCCATAATCCTTAACTGATTTGACACCCATGCAAGCAATATGCTCATGAAATACTTTTGGTGTCAATCCCTTAGTGAGCGGATCCGCAATTATGGAGTTTGTACTTATGTGCTCTATGCACAATTGTCCATTCTGTACTCTTTCTTTAACAACCCGAAATTTGACGTCCATATGTTTTGCTTTCGTCAAACTACTGTTGTTGTTAGCATAAAGGACTGCTGATCTGTTGTCGCATAATAGCCTAAGTGGCTTTTTAATGTTGTCAACTATGCGCAGTCCACTAACAAAATTCTGCAGCCATAATGCCTCATTGGATGCTTCATAACATGCCATGAATTTCGCTTCCATAGTGGAAGTGGCCGTAAGAGTTTGCTTGATGCTTCTCCAAGAGATAGCACCGCCAACAAGCATGTAAATATAGCCTGATGTAGACTTCAGACTATCCTGACATACAGCAAAATCGGAGTCGGTATAGCCGATGATCTCAAGCTGGTCTGATCTCCGATATGTAAGCATGTAATCCTTTGTTCTCTGTAAGTACCTCATGACCCTTTTGGCTGCCTTCCAATGGTCCATTCCCGGATTGCTTAGATATCTGCCTAGCATCCCAGCAATGTATGCTATATCAGGTCGTGTACATACCTGAGCATACATCAGACTACCTACAGCCGAAGCATAAGGTGTCTTTTCCATTTCCGTAGTTTCAAAATTATTATTTGGGCACTGTTTGAGACTAAACTTGTCTCCCTTAGCAACAGGGGTGTTGCCTGGTTTACAATCCTGCATGCCAAATCTTTTAAGAACCTTATCGATATAGCCCTTTTGTGACAGACCGAGAACACCTTTGGAGCGATCTCGTTGTATCTGAATTCCTAATACAAAAGAGGCATCACCAAGATCTTTCATTTCAAATTTCTTTGAAAGAAATTTCTTAGTTTCATGCAATAAAGTTATATCATTACAGGCAAGCAGTATGTCATCGACATATAAAACCAGAAAAATATACTTACTCCCACTGAACTAATGGTATATACAGTCATCAGCAATATTCAGTTCAAAACCAAAAGATGTAATGACTGCATGAAACTTATAATACCATTGACGGGAAGCCTGTTTGAGCCCATAGATGGATTTCTTTAATTTGCAAACCCTTTTCTTTGATTCTTCCGAAACAAAGTTTTCAGGTTGCACCATATAAATTGTTTCCTCAACGTCACCATTGAGAAACGCTGTCTTAACATCCATCTGATGAAGTTCAAGATCAAAATGTGCTACCAGTGCCATTATAGTCCTGAAAGAGTCTTTCGATGAAACTGGAGAGAAAGTCTCTTTATAATCAATGCCTTCCTTTTGAGTGTAGCCTTTTGCGACAAGACGAGCTTTATACTTAATGACATTGCCCCCTGAATCCCTCTTGGTTTTAAATATCCATTTACAACCAATCGGTTTAATACCTTCGGGTAATGTAACAAGCTCCCAAACGCCGTTATCGCTCATAGACTTCATCTCATCGTTCATGGCATCAATCCACTTTTGAGAGTTAGAACCCTTAATGACTTGACGGAAGTTGATTGGATCATCTTCCTCAAGTCCAATATCACTTTCTTGTTCTTGGAGAAATACAACATAATCATCCGGAATTGCATTTCTCCTCTCTCTAGTGGATCTTCTTAATGGCACTTCAGTTTCTTGAGGTTGTTGAGTTTGATTTTCATTAGTAATATCAGGAACTTGATTGGGGAGATTTTCGAGATTGTCTTGAACTGGAGTTGTGTGATCCGTTTCTGGAATGAGAACACCCTGACCAAGATCAACAACTTGAGGGAAAGACACATGTTCTTCCTCAAAGACAAAATCTCTAATAACTTTATCTCCCCACCCCCCAAACTCAATATCCTCAAAAAATTGAGCATTACCCGTCTCAAAAATAGTTCTAGAAGTGGGATCATAAAACTTAAACCCCCTGGATCTTTCAGAGTATCCAACAAAATAGCTACTAACCGTTTTAGCATCCAGTTTCTTTTCATTCAGCCTATAAGGCCTTGCCTCAGCTGGACAACCCCAAACGTGTAAGTGCTTAATACTGGGTTTATGCCCAGTCCAAAGTTCATATGGGGTTTTGATTGTAGCTTTAGTTGGAACTCTATTAAGAATATAAGCTGCGGTTTTTAATGCTTCTCCCCAGAGTGAGTCTGGCAAAGTAGTACGACAAATCATACTTCTTACCATATCCTTAAGGATCCGATTTCGTCTCTCAGCTACACCATTCATCGTAGGACTGCCTGGCATAGTATACTGAAGGACGATCCCACACTCATCTAGGAATTTAGCAAATGGCCCTGGACGTTGTTCACCTGAACCATCATATCTGCCATAGCATTCACCACCACGGTCGATCTAACGGATTTAATCCTTTTGCTTAGTTGATTTTCAACTTCAGCCTTATATGATTTGAACACGTCTATGGATTGGGACTTTTCATGAATAAGATATAGGTACCCATAACGAGAGTAATCGTCTACGAATGTGATAAAGTATTGTTGACCATTCCTACAAGGAGTAGGGAATGGCCCACAAATATCCGTATGTATCAATTCTAAGACGTCCGAAGCTCTCTTAGCACCTAATCTCGTCTTGTTTGTTTGTTTACCCTTATACACTCAACACAAATATCCTAATTTGAGGAATCAAGAGAATCAAGAATTCCATCTGACACGAGTTTCTGAATTCTTTGAATGGATATGTGACCCAAACGTTTGTGCCAGAGTAATATAGAATTCTCATTAGTTAATTTTCTTTTGGTACTAGTTGAACTTGTATGCAAAGTTTCATTATGTAAGGTTATTATATCAACCAAATATAGGCTATCATATGTTGATAAAAGACCAGTACCGATAAGATTTGAATTTTGGAAGAGACTAACTTTATTGTCACCAAATGAACATGTATAACCGGATATGTCCAATTTGGGAACAGAAATTAAATTCCGTCTAAAAGACGGTACAACAAATGTCTCATTCAAATCTAAATAAAAACCAGTCTTAAACAACAGCCTAAATTTGCCAATAGCCTCAACTTGCACCTTCTTGCCGTCACCCACATAGATGTATCTTTCACCATCATTTGGTTTTCGGCAGTTCAGGCAACCCTGCATAGATATACTTATGTGAGTAGTAGCGGCAGAATCTACCCACCAAGTATCCTTAGGTACCGAAATTAAATTAACTTCAGAACAAACAAGAGAAAGAGATGTACCTTTTTTCGCACGCCAAGCGTGGTACTTGGTACAATCTTTCTTCACATGATTAGTCCCCTTACAGAAAAAGCAACCTGATTCTAAAGTTTCAACCTTAGGTTCCTTATTTTGCTTTTTCTGGGGCCTTGCAACCGCAACTTCCTTACCTTTCCTCTTCTTAGTATCCTTAGAAGGGGATGCCAAATGAGCACTTTCTGTCTTATCTTGCTTTATCCTTTCCTCCTCTTGCACACAATGTGAAATGAGCTCATTAAGAGTCCATTTCTCCTTCAGGCAGTTGTAACTGACCTTAAACTGATTAAAATGTGCAGGAAGAGATATCAAAACTAAGTACATAAGCAGTTCCTCAGGTAATTCCAGCTTGAGTGACTTAAGTTTCGAAGCAAGATGAGACATTTCCAAAATGTACTCCCTTATGTTTCCCTTGCCTTTATACCTCATGGAAACAAGTTTACTCAAAAGAGTACTTGTTTCCGCCTTTTCGTTTTGTGCAAAACGCTTATCAAGGTTTTCAAGGAAAACTTTGGCATTACTTTCATCATTCATAGTGCCCCTGAATGATTCTGGAATTGCACATTTCATGATCATTAGACTCATGCGATTTGAGCGTTCCCACTTCTCTATCTCCTTCTTTTCATCAGAAGAAGATGTATCCTCAAGAGAAACAGGTTGCTCAATCCGAAGTGCAAGGTCTAGATCCATGCAACCGAGAACGATCATAATGTTCTCATTCCATTCCTTAAAGTTTGTGCCGTTAAGCACAGGGATGCTGTTTATATTAGCAGATATCGAAGCAGCTGAAGAATTCACTGAAAATAGAACAAGGATAACTCAATACATGCTTACAATTACTTGAACTTTAACTTTAGTTTACAGATTCAAAACAGGCAAATCTCATTACAAGATACCTAGCACAACATTGATTTTAGTCTTTGGACAGAAAATCAACTTGTAAGTGGTACTCCTGGTGTAGTGATCAAATATTGACAATAAACTCCTGTCAAATATCAAGCCTTCCTTTGGGCCGACTTAATATTCACATGGAAAACCGAATAATTGTCACATATTTATCACCACAAGCATGTTCGAATTCCTGCCAAATAACAACCTTCCTTTGGGCCGGTGTTAAACGCATGGAAGACTAACATCCACAGTCATCTTATATTTCAAGATTAATCAATCTACACAAAAGAGGTTACTTTGGCAACATAATGCTTAAATTGACTAATTTAAAATATTAGATGCTAAATCATATAGTTCGTTAAGCCATATATTGAATCTTAACTGAAAATTTACATGTTTTGACATGTAACATCTGAATATTAATTGTTTTAGTCTTAATTGGATAATACCAAAATCTGAAGCATGATGGACTAAAAAACAGTTAATATTAAAAACTGAATATTAATGTATAAAACATTAATAATTTAAAAACTGAATATTAATTGACATATTATTAATGTACAATTAAAAAAAACTTGAAAACTTAATACTTAAAACGTTTCATTAATTATGAAAAATGTTTCTTACATTATGTCCTCATTAAACAGCCAGAAAACAAAACGTTTCTGCAATTTATGGCCAGATAATCGATTATCTGAGCCTGATAATCGATTATCTGGGCCTTATGGGATCTCAAATTTTGCTGAAAAACTAGGATAATCGATTATCTTTTTAGGATAATCGATTATCTTGGCTCTCTGGAATTTCCAATTTTTGCTGAAAAACTCCAGATAATCGATTATTCTGGCTGAATAATCGATTATCCTGCAATGTTGTTTCAAAAAATTTTCAATAATCGATTATTCAAAATGCATAGTCGATTATTTGCTGCTTCTGTTTAGCAAAATTTTGGTGAACTTTACAAGATAGTCGATTATCTGGAGAAGATAATCGATTATCTTACCATTCTGTCCAACGACTTAATATGGTTTCAACAAGAAACTTAAACAAGAAATCATGTTGTTCATCAACCAAGATCATGCAAATTTCAATGTTTCATTTCATATAGAGAGAACAAGATATTGAAACGCCAAAGTTCATCAACAACACATCATTCATGAAATCATGCTATATCATGGTACTAGAATTTCATAATCAAAATTCTATCTTAACTTAATCATAAACTTTATATAACATGAATTTCATGAACTTCCGAATAATCCAAATATGAAGGAGGCTCTGATACCAATTGTTAGATTATAAATCCGACTAAAACATAATAGCCTTCATATCGAATTATTTGGAATAACAACATAAGCGGAAGCGTACCTGAATCCATAAGTGGAAATCCTTAGTCCTTTTGAAGATTGTCCAAATGTTTGGCTTTGAAAGCTCCTTAATCCTTCTTGAAGAATATCTTGAAGTTTTCCCAAGAGGTATGACTTTCACAAGAATATCCAAGACAAATATGAGGAATGGTTTTCCACTTGATATGCAAGACAACAATGGCTCTCTCTCTCAATGGGTGGAAGAAGAAGAGAATGTCTTGCATTCTTATGGGAACCATAACCCCTCTCTTATAACATATAAGTTATAAAACTCAAAAGTCATAAGCATGTAACCATGGTTACATGTATGTAACCTTAGTTAGCCCATCATTAACTAAGGTTACCCTTTTGGGTATCTACACATTAGTCCTACACTTTATATGGCAATATATTGGCCCCCTTAACAATGTCCATAAGACCACCAATTTAGGCCAAACCAAAAGATAGCACATAACATATAATTAATCCATATATTGTTCATATGTATGTAGATATAAGTCCATATATCTAACAACCTCTAGTTAGAGAACAGACAGCTGCAAAGTATTTAATACGCTGGGGTCGGGGCGGGTTTAATACACTGGGTCGGGCGGGTCTAATTAATCGAATGGGCGGGTCATCTGATCCTATCAGGACATGCCACGTGTTAAAAAAAATATGGAAACAAGTTATAACGGCTGAGGGATATATATGACCCTAATGTATAACGGTGGGGACATATTTGATAAAAAATTCAAACAGAGAATAAATATAACATATTTTTAATAGTACGAGGATATATTTGACCCTTAACCGTATTTTCAAAGGTCTGACCGAAGCAGACCCAATTAGTTTTAAGGGATTTTTACCTATGTATATCATATAGCAAACCTTAGTACCTTTCATGTTTAAGGTTTGTCTTTATTACATTTAAGCATACCAAGTTTCAATTTATATACCATAATTCAAATTAATGGTATAATTATTGCTTCATTTATTTTAGGCATAATTTTAGAAGCATATATTCTCCGATTGGTATAATTCTTCGTGTGTATTATATAGAGAGAGAAACTGTGTGGAATGTTGAGTTCAAAAGGATACTCCAGAGAGTCTCTCTTTAGTGCTTAAACAAACTCTCTATATTTTGAGTCCTGAAATGCAGTGCTTTTAGGGCTTTGTTTTTTCTCTCTCTAAAAAATCTGATTAACAGGAGAGAGAGAGAGAGAGAGAGTGTGTGTGAGTGTAAGTTGTTTGTGAGTTGTGTTTTAGCTGGGTTGATATGAGATTTGAGAACAAATAATGTTGATATATGCATTCTGTTCAGATGCTTTTTGAACTTGATTTGACTATAGCTCCCCTTCTATTGACTTCTTCATTAAATTTTGAAACTTGCTTTTGGTTTCTAAATTTTTCAATAACGCTTGTCAATATTTTTTATGACACAAGATTGTAGTTTAATTGTAGTATAAATGTAGTAATTTTGTAGATACTCTTAAAAACAATACAACTTTATACAATACTTAAACTGATTTGTATTTTATTTGCAGAAATTTTATTTATAAAATATCTACAAACTGAATACATTGAATCTTAATACCCCAATCCCCATTTCAATTGTAGCATAATTGGCATTTTCGACATAATTATAGAAGACTTGTAGAAGTTTTAGTCTTCCCAATCTACAATTTATCTACAACTTATCTACAATTTATCTATATTTTGTCTACAATTTAACTACAATTGAACTACAATTTAACTACAATTTCTGGAAAAATATGTCTTCTTCTTCTTCGACGAGTTTCAATCTGAAAATCAGTCAAAACCAAGTCTAATCTTCACCAAAACCCCTCAAAATTGAGATATAAACTCCTAAATGTATTTCGAATTATTTACAACAACATCCAATCCAAACAAATAATGATTTTGAAAATTTGAATTTGAATTCAAAGCTTTCAAGCTTTTTAATGGCTATCAATGGTGGAAAATATATGGAGAATGAGAGAATTACGCTGCAATAGATTTTCTTCCGTTTTAAATTTCAAAATTAATGGTGATAGAATCACCATTAAATGTGATTCCTACAAATTTGGAGCCTTTTTAGGGTAGAATCTATCTATTTTTGGTTTGGTACAATTTTTGTAAACAAAATATGGCATAGGCGGGTAAATACCAAATCATACACAATTTTGATAATAATATTTGCTTTATGGTATATATAGGTAAAAATTCCTTTTTTAAAAATTAAAAAACAAAAATACTTAAGGGGCTAAGATCTGTTTCATTCAGATTCAGACCCCCCTCAAGTGCTTTGGAAGATTTTTTCTAGTTTTCTAGAAATTAAAAAAAAAAAAAAAAACTTTCTGAAGAAAATAATGAGACTATTGGAGATTAATGTAAAGTATTGACAATCGACTTTGAATATAGCTGATTTCTAAAGTCTCTATAGGATTGCAAAAAAATTATTTTCTCTTGAATTGAATTAAATTTAGGGGTGTAATATTAAAATTGGTGACAATGCTTCAATAGAATGGTCGGTGGGATAACTTCCAGATATATATAAATTTGATATTAATGGAATTTTAGTTGATGAAGATTCAAATTGTAGTCAAATGAATCACACAATTGCAGAGCACCTAGTGATCGATACTTCTGTAAAAATCATCAAGATCAAATACACAATGAACGGACGTTGTCCTCCAAATAAAATTCGAAACGATATCGGTGTTCGAGTGTATATAGAGACGAAAAAGTAAAACAAAAATCGAGTAATGTTCGAGTAGCATGATGAAATCATGCATCTTGTATAGAAGATAGTGTTGCATCAATCAAGGTATATATGAATAGAGCTGTTGTGTTGATTAAATTCTGATATTCAGCTGAAATTCTTACCACATCCTCTTAGGCTTTGGCTGATTTGAAATACATCAACCTGTTTGGAGTTGAGCAAATTAAATATGCCGTAATTCCATGGCAGTGGAACAGGTGGTTTCTCTTTCCTTGAAAGAATTTCTTTATATTGCTTAAGCTAAATGCAATTCAATTAATTTGATCTCTCAATTCTCATATTTTGTTGTATCATGTATGTAACCATTTTCTTGCATTTATCACAGAGCATGAGAACCTGTTTACATTTGCAGAGTAAGTATACTGATGTTAATGCTGTTAATAGATGTGACAATTGGGCTGCAAAGTGGTGATAAAAATAACATTCAATGTCTTCTCTTCAGCTACTCTCATTCGGCAAAAACCGACCAAGAAAAATCGATCAACTTGGGTCGGTCAAAATAAGGGCAAAAAACGGATCAAAGTTGGTCGATTTCTCAAAATATTTTAATTTTTAATTTTTTTTTACAAAATCGACCAACTTTGGTCGGTTTCTTTGGCGCAAATTTACTTTTCAAGCAACCGACCAACTTTGATCAGTAATTTTATTTTTTAATAAGACCAACCAACTTTGATCGGTTATTTTCATGCGAAAATACAATTAAAGAGCATAAATAAAAAATAAGACCATCTAGAAATAAAATGCACCAATTGTCTAGTGGTAGAATAGTATACTGTCACAATACACATCCCAATTCGATTCCCAGATGGTGAATCTTTTAATTAAATAATTAAAATACCTATCAACTTTGGCCGGTCTTTTTTTTTTTTTGCAATATTTTTTTTGAATTTAATTGACCGACCAACGTTGGTCGGTAATTTCCGTCCAACTTTGGTCAGTATATTAAAACGACCATCAAAATACAGTCCAAGCATATTTGGTCGCGTTTTAGTCAGTAATTGGTCATAACCGACCAAAGTTGGTCGATTTTTTTGGTTGGTATTTCCCAAATTTCTAGTAGTGTCTAATCTTCTAAAGGGAAAATTTCAGTTGATGCACAAGATTGAAGGGGAGCCTTAGCATAACTTGTAAAGGCTTTTCTTTAGTTTGGATGAAATGGATCATGTCTGTAAAATACTGTATTGAGTAACAAAAGATCTTTGCTTCAAACGTTGAATGTACGCGAACAAGTAAGATATACTCAGTTGGTAAAGCACCTTCATTCACGACCATTAAGTCGTGTCAGTGGGGACTACAGGCCAGGAAAAATTACACACAAGGGATATGCCTTCTTATCTCATATTCTTTTTAAGGTTTCGATTTGTTCCTGGTGCTTTTTTCCTGTCACGCAGGTTCTTTTTTTGTCCGTATATTATGCAAGAAAAAGATAGCTTATTATTTGTTTAAGATGACTTCCAGCAAATGTTTACTATCTTCAATAATAGCTTTAAGAGCTGGACATCAAGTAGGCAATTCAACACCACTCCCAGTTCTTTATGACCAATTTCTATTGCTAAATCAACACTTAAAAAACTACGATAGATTGTACACTATCTGATACCATAATTTAATTGATTGATTATACCCTGGCATGCATATTAATCCAGCAACCACCATGTAGAAAGTGGGGAATAGACTCAAATGAATACACAAGATTCATATATATAGTTTTTGCAAGTCGAATAATAGGAAATCCAACGAAAAAAACATACCGTTATATATTAAAATTAGAAGACTTGATGTTATATTTTTTTTCCCAATGTCAGAGTATGGAAGATGCATAGTACACAAAGACTACAATCCTATTCAATGAAAATCTAGTCAACAAATCACAATAATTACAGTGTAGTATGAACTCAGGGACAGATATAGATCATAATTTATGGGTTCATCCGAACCTATAGCTTTGGCTCGGATCATGTATGTGTTAAAAAAATTCACTAAATAAATACAAATAATAGATGTTGAACCCGGTAAATCAAATGGAATGTGATAGAATCAGAAACTCGAACCATAATATTCAAATCCTAGATCCGTCTTTGTATGAACTAATAACGCGAAAATTTCTTTTTCCTTTTATTTTTGCATTAATACACTAGTTGAATTGGAATGTTGACAAATCATTTACAAAAAACATATCATAAAGAATCTTAGTTACATTTTTTTTATTTGCACCGGGTGTCCGAATCTCTAAGAGCCCCGACTAATCTCGGGAGTGCACAGGCCCTCGGCAAGAAGTTTCCCGCAAGTGCACCACG
Organism: Nicotiana benthamiana; assembly: GCA_034376525.1. Lineage (NCBI taxonomy): Eukaryota > Viridiplantae > Streptophyta > Magnoliopsida > Solanales > Solanaceae > Nicotiana > Nicotiana benthamiana. The sequence goes on along the minus strand of CM067327.1, from coordinate 144,126,596 downwards.
GTTAATTCAGGTTTTACCCAGTTCGATGGCCCTCAGAAATTGTTTGCACCCAATGGGTTTCGAACTTGAGACCTTGAAAGGAAATAAACCCAAAGACTCAAGTCAATTGCCACCAGGCCAACCCTGAGGGTTCTTAGTTACATTTTGTTGGACTACTTACAAGACTGTTGTAAATACATGTTAGTAAAAGAGGCTACTTCATAATGTTCTACTTCTGTAGACTCAAAAAACTGGAATTTCATTATATTGGTTCAAGTGTTGCTTTTACTATGCACTTATCTGAGCAGAAATGTAGGACTCAACTTCAGTATCTTCTTAGCCAAATTGCGAATATCTTCTCGTGAAGATTCAGTAGATATTCGTACCAGTTCATCCAATGCTCCACTCAACACGAAATCTCTAGCATTACCCTCTGCCATAGCCATTAGGAAAAAGTCATTATTTGAGTTTAGAGCAATAGGGAAGAACCTGTAGGTTACTAAAAATGACTTCAAAGGGAAATAAAGAAATTATCAACTGAGTGAATGAGTAGCATATGTGACATAGTTAACAGTAGAAGTGTGTGCTGAAATTCAATTATACAAAACAAAACTATTACTTGAATAGTAGCTTCTAATACAGGAAGGGGAACCTAGGAGCAACGATCAAGTTATCTCTACATAGGTCACGGGTTCGAGTTGTGGAATCAAGCCACTGATGCTTGCACTAGGGTAGACTACCTACATCACCCCCTTTGGGGTGCGGCCTTTTCCCAGATCCTGCGTGAACGCAGGATGCTTTGTGCACCAGGCAATCCCCCTTTTTTTAGTAGTTTCTAATACAGCTTCCAGGGAAGAAAGAAGTATGAGAATTGGTACATTAGAACTTTTAAAGTATATTATGCCGCTGAACTTGTATGAGGTGGATAAACCGCAAGTAAGAAGTTTTTGCTACTCGATAATTTGATCTAATTCCAGAAAAGGAATAAAAGGAGGAAATAAAGAGGAAAAAGAAGCCAATAGCTCCCAATGATTATTGCATTACTGCCAGACATGCATGATGACCAAGTTTAATCCATCAACTGCATACAGCTGCAGCTGTGTGACCAAGACAGAAAAAATGGAACATGAAGAAACTGATGCAGTTTTTCCTTGTTTGAGAGGATTCAGACCTAGACAAATGCATTTGTTAAGCTCGGGAACAATACAGGAAGCATAAACATATGTTACCCAACACTTAAAGTTACCATTAGCCGTAGTCATGTTAAGATTAACTATCAACAACAACCACGCTGCAGTCCAAAACAAGTTGGGGTCGGGATATGAATCCTCACTCTTTTTCTTTTTAAGCTCAACTCATCAGATGAAAAAAATGATTTTCAAGGATATGCACGCGAGAAATTGATTAATAACTACAGAATCCTTAATAATATTAGTTATATGTTCAACAGAGTTACAAAAACACTCTGTTTTACCTTTATGTTTTCTTCTCATTTCAATTTGAGTGTACCTAGAAACTTGCAAACTGTAATCTTTACTTTTTAAGTACTATAAATAACTTCATATATCGCCATTTTGAGGCAGAGAGTATTATATCCCCAGACAAGCACTTGCCAAGGAACAAAGGTATACCACTAGGCCAGAAGGTTTAGCTGTTTTCAACTATCATAAAAACTATATACATCTGCATATTACTCTAATATGTTTCCTGAATCATCATCTATAACAAGAAATAAGTTTGGACAAGTAGCTAACCATTTTGTGCCAAATGGCAAAGAGCAAGTTCAATGTGGCGCTTAGTCGAAGAAGAAGCACTGTTAGAGTTGGTTATCAACCATCTTAGAACACCATCTTCCATAAGAGTAGAGCGGCCTTTCCTATGTCCTGGAAAAGTAATATAAGTCAAGAGCATGCTACAGGAAAATGTTGGGAATAAAATATTAATTCCCACTTTACTCGGTCGTTGAACAATATGAAAAATAACACAAGCAATCGGAACACCAAAATTTACGTGGAAAACCCTCCCAAATTTAGAGGGAAAAACCACGGGCCAAACTCCGAGAAATATCCACTATAAAAAAACAATGGTACACCAAAATCTCAAGTGACCAACTTGAGAAACACCAAAAATAGAGACGATACATGAACACCCTTTGGGACAAATATTGTACCCAAAGAAACCTCACAAATACTCTTGTATAATATACACTCTAATTTTTGGACACTAACTACCACTCACCAAATTGTGAGTAACTCTCAAAATTCTCTCTCGGATATAACACACAAAAGAATTGTTTTTGTGTTGGTGTGTTTTAGCTTGCTCCCGAATGGCCTTTATATAGGCAAAGAATGTGGTGAAAACAACATGGTTGGTGGGGTTGGTGACCTACCAATTTTGAACAAATGATGTGGTTGGTGACCTACCAATTTGAACAAGATTGTGGTTGGTGACCTACCAAATTGAACAAAAAATTGTGGCTGCACCTTTTCACATGGTTGAGAGATTATTCAACAATCTCCCCCTCTCTCATCCATGTTAATATGACTCCATTACTTGGAGCGTATACCTGCAACGTTTCTACAGAACTCAAATTTCTCCCGAGTCAACACTTTCGTCAGCATGTCTGACGGATTCTCATCGGTATGAGTCTTCTCAAGTAGTAACAACTTAGATTCCAATACATTGTGAATCCAATGATACCTCACGTCGATGTGCTTCGACTTTGCATGAATGAAGAATTCTTCGCAAGGTGTATGGCACTTTGACTATCACAATATAACCCATACTTGCTCTGTTCGAACCCAAGCTCCTGAAGATACTTCTTCATCCATAACAATTCCTTACAAGCTTCTGTCGATGCAATGAACTCCGCTTCCGTTGTAGAAAGCGCAACACATTTCTGTAACTTTGACTGCCAAGAAACAGCTCCCCCTGCAAAGGTAACCAAATAACCTGAAGTAGACTTACGAGAATCAACATCTCCAGCCATATCAGCATCTGTATAGCCAACTAACACAGATTTGTCACTCCCAAATGTGAGTTTCAAATCTGTTGTACCTCGAAGGTACCTCAAGATCCACTTCACGGCTTTCCAATGTTCAATTCCAGGATTGGAAATGAATCGACTAACTATACCCACTACATGAGCTATATCCGGCCTCGTACACACCATTGCATACATTAAGCTTCCCACTGCTGACGCATATGGAACCTTTTCCATACTCTTCTTCTCACCTTCCGTCGAAGGACTCTGTTTGGTGCTCAACTTAAAATGATTAGCAAGAGGCGTGCTAACTGCTTTAGCATTCTTCATATTGAACCTTTCGAGTACCTTTTCAATATACTTCTCTTGCGACATAAATAGCTTTCTAGCTCCTCGATCTCGGGTAATTCTCATCCCGAGAATCTGTCTTGATGGCCCCAAGTCTTTCATTGCAAAAGACTTGCTCAACTGCTTCTTCAATTTCTCAATTCTTGAAATATTCTTGCCAACTATCAGCATATCATCCACATAGAGTAAAAGGATGACAAAATCATCATCAGAGAACTTCTGCATAAATACACAGTGATCTGCACTAGTCTTCTTATAGCCTTGAGCCTCTATGACAGACTCAAATTTCTTGTACCACTGTCTCGGTGCCTGTTTGAGCCCATAAAGACTCTTCTTCAACCGACACACATAATTCTCTTTCCCTTTAACCCTGAAGCCTTCTGGCTGTTCCATGTAGATCTCCTCCTCCAAATCTCCATTGAGAAATGCAGTCTTTACATCCATTGAGAAATGCAGTCTTTACATCCATCAAGACTTGCAGCTAAACCAAGTACCACACGAACAGATGACATCTTCACAACCGGGGAAAATATCTCATCAAAGTCAATACCCTTCTGTTGACTAAAGCCTTTCACCACCAGTCTGGCTTTATACCTGGGTTGTGAAGATCGTTCTTCATGCTTTACCTTAAAGACCCATTTGTTCTTCAAGGCCCTTTTACCTTTCGGCAACTTCACTAGCTCAAATTATGATTATCATGCAAGGATTCATCTCATCTTGCATGGCTTCCATCCACTTCTTACTGTGCTCGTCGTTTACAACTTTCTTATAACATTCGGGTTCTCCCCCGTCAGTTAATAACACATACTCTTGGGGAGAGTATCTCCTGGATGGTTGACGATCTATGGTAGATCTCCTAAGTGGAACCGCTGGTATCTCAGTCTGATCCTGAGTATCATCAGGTGTTTCAACAGGAACTGATTCGACTTCCTCTCCGACGTCTTCTTCAGTTGGTGGAACATGTTGATCATTTTCAACATGTCTTTGCACAGCATCTAAAGGGACCGGATCCAAATCCATTAGCCCATCACTTAACTCCGGTGATGATGTCTTTTCTGCCTTGTCAATGTCTTCAATGGTTTGATCTTCCATGAAGACTACATCTCTGCTCCTAATTAACTTCTTGGAGATAGGATCATATAACCTATAGCCAAACTCATCTTGGCCATAACCCAGAAAAATACATTGTCTTGACTTTACATCAAGCTTGGACTCTCATCTTTAGGAATGTGCACAAAAACCTTGCACCCAAAGACCTTCAAATGATCATAAGAAACATCTTTCCCTGACCATACCTCGTTTGGCACTTCGAACTGTAGTGGAACACATGGTGTCAGATTCAAAACATACACAACTGTATTTAATGCCTCACCCCAAAAGGACTTTGGCAACTTTGCTTGTGAAAGCAAACATCTGATTCTCTCCAGAAGCGTTCGATTCAGCTTTTCAGCTAAACCATTAAGCTGTGGTGTCTTTGGCGGTGTCTTTTGATGTCGAATTCCTTGCTCCTTGCAGTAGTCCTCAAAAGGACCAATATATTCTCCTCCATTATCTGTCCGGATGCACTTCAGTTTCTTACTAGTCTCCCTTTCAACTGATGCTTGAAACTGCTTGAATATATCCAATACTTGATCTTTTGTTTTCAAAGGATACACCCAAATCTTCCGTGAGTAGTCATCAATAAAACTCAAAAAATAGACAGATCCGCCAAGCGTTCTTGTCTTCATAGGACCGCATACGTCAGAATGTACAAGCTCCAATACACTCGACCTTTTCTTCGGAGGAGAGCTTCTAAATGAAACTCTATGCTGCTTCCCTTCCAGACAATGAGCACATTTTTCCAAATGAGCTTTCTTTATACCCGGCAAACGATTCTTCTTTGCCAATAATGCCAAGCCCTTCACACTCATATGGCTCAACCTTTGGTGCCACAGATCAATTTTCTCCTGGTTATCCAGTGCATTGATAACCCCTTTGGAATGCCTTGCTTCCATCACGTACAGGCTTGACTGCTTCTGACCTCTAGCCACGATCATAGATCCCTTAGTAAGCTTCCATTTACCATCGTGGAACACATTACAAAAGCCATCTTCATCAAGTCTTCCAGCAGAAATCAAATTAAATCGAATATCAGGAATGTGCTTAACACCTTTAAGCACCAGCTTCGTCCCGTTGTTCGTTTCCAAACAAACATCTCCAATTCCAACAACGTTGGAAATACAATTCTTCCCCATCTTAACAAACCCAAAATCACCGGCTGTATAAGATATGAACAGATCAGGATGAGCTGTTGCATGAGTAGAGGCACCGCTGTCAATTACCCAAGTTGTTTCCTCACTTGCAAGATTGATAGCATCCCGTCACAGACAATGAAATAATCATCACCGACTTTGTTAATTTCATCGTTGTCTTTCTTCTCCTCTGCTGGCTGACCCTTCTTCTTTTGCAACTTAGGACAGAACTTCTTTGTATGTCCTTTCTCATGACAGTAGTAGCACTCAATATTTGCAAATCTGGCAGACTTGCTTCCGCTCCTACTTTTGCCTCTCTTTGAAAGACCTCGACTTTTGCTCCTCCCCCTGAACTCAGTGACTAAGACCTCTGATTGTGAAGATGATGAACCTTGACTCTTTCTCCTCATCTCCTCGTTCGGAACACTGCTCTTGGCTAGATCCATTGTGACTATACCATTGGGGGCTGAATTTGACAGGGAGGTTCTGAATGTCTCCCACGAATTCGGTAATGTACCGAGTAGCCACAATCCTTGTATCTCGTCTTCAAACTTGATACCCATTTCAGAGAGTTGATTGAATACTCCCTGAAATGTATTCAAATGATCTGCCATGGAAGTCCCTTCTTGATACTTCAATCCCATCATTTGCTTTATCAGGAATAATTTACTATTCGCCGTCTTCTGGGCATACAACTGTTCGAGTTTACTCCACAGTGTACGTGCATGTGTTTCTCCACTGATGTGGTTTAACACATTATCATCCACCCATTGCCTCATGTATCCACAAACTTGTCGATGAAGTAAATTCCACTCCACGTCCATTTTGTCCTCAGGCTTCTCCGTAGCAAATACCGGTAAATGATAGCCCTTCACATAAAGAAGATCTTCCATTTTGCCTTTCCAAATATGATAATTTGAACCGGTCAAATTAACCATTCTGCTTGTATTAGTTTCCATCACAGAAGTGACAGTTCAACAACACTGCTGACTACACCAAAAAAATAGTATAGAAATCAGTCTCGTGAACAGTAACCCAGTAACGGATGAACATGGCTCTGATACCACTTGTTGGGAATAAAATATTAATTCCCACTTTACTCGGTCGTTGAACAATATGAAATAACACAAGCAATCGGAACACCAAAATTTACGTGGAAAACCCTCCCAAATTTAGAGGGAAAAACCACGGGCCAAACTCCGAGAAATATCCACTATAAAAAAACAATGGTACACCAAAATCTCAAGTGACCAACTTGAGAAACACCAAAAATAGAGACGATACAAGAACACCCTTTGGGACAAATATTGTACCCAAAGAAACCTCACAAACACTCTTGTATAATATACACTCTAATTTTTGGACACTAACTACCACTCACCAAATTGTGAGTAACTCTCAAAATTCTCTCTCGGATATAACACACAAAAGAATTGTTTTTGTGTTGGTGTGTTTTAGCTTGCTCCCGAATGGCCTTTATATAGGCAAAGAATGTGGTGAAAAAAACATGGTTGGTGGGGTTGGTGACCTACCAATTTGAACAAATGATGTGGTTTGACCTACCAATTTGAACAAGATTGTGGTTGGTGACCTACCAATTTGAACAAAAAATTGTGGCGGCACCTTTTCACATGGTTGAGAGATTATTCAACAGAAAAACAGTAATTACATCCACGTCTGAAGCATGCAAACCTTGAATTGTTCCTCGTGATTCACACTTTGCAAAGTTAGCCAATCCTCTGGCAACCTGAGCAATGACGTCAATATTTCCAGATCTAGCCATTTCTAACAAAGCTTTAACAGCTCCATCTTCTCTCAACGTAACATGTAACTTTTCTGTCATGAAAACATAAATGAACAAATCATCCAGCCAGAGGATCAAGGAAACAGAATGTTTTTTTTAATCCAAAAGATGTTGAGGAAGATAATGCATTGCGAACAACTAGCACCAGTCATTCCACGAATGCGCATGAAAGTAGAAAGCTTAGCGAACATAATGCAAATTAATTCGCCATCTTTTGTGCAGAGTGACTACACATACAGTATAACTTACCGTTTCCACACAAATTTGCAATTGCTCCTGCGACCATTCGAAGAGTTTGGGGGTCATCAGTTCTGACAGCTGTATTGGCCAAAAGTCGAGCACCTGCTTTACTTGCTATTAATCCTTGATTCATTTCTGAACAGGTTAAAATTTGAAAGTTTTCAGTATAAAGCAAGTAAAATTGGAAGCATCAGCTCTTTACAACAGATTAATGTGAAACTAAAAGAGCTTTTAGAGGTTAAAACATCAAACTGACTGGATAATAATCAAACTGTGTTTTTCTTCAGAACATCATAGTGAGCTTAGATCAGACATGCAATTCTATTCAGATGTTTACACCTTTAATCTGGAAAAAAATAGACAGATTGATGCACAAGATTACTGTCACTTGAACGTTCTATAATGAATGGTTTAAAGGAAATTCCTGTGGTTTTTGAAAGTTGAAGAAGGGAAAGGAAACAAAGGAGTGTTTATATCCTGAATAGTTCTGCACCTGGCAGCCTCCTCCTTTTGTTTGTTTTTACTGTTAGTTTTCTGTTATTATTCCACATTTTCATCTGTCCTTGTCCTCTAAATAGATCAGTCAAAGCTCCTGGGCCCAGTTAACTGGTTCTACCGGATTGCGTCTTATACTACAACAACAACAACAAACCAGTAAGTGGGGTCTGGGTAGGATAGTGTGTACGCAGACCTTACCCTACCCCGAAGGAGTAGAGAGGCTATTTCCGAAAGACCATCGGCTCAAGAAGATGGAAAAGACGAGAAGGGAAGGGAAAGAACAATATATTAGTACCATCGAACTGAAACCAAAGAAATAATATTAGCATCATAAGAACTAGAAAATAGTTGAAATGCAATAACAAAACCATAAAATAAGCCAGATGCTACAAAAACGTAAAGATAGGGAGAACACTAACATAAACCCCTAGCATTCTAAGACCACCCCTATCGAACTAGCCTCACCCTAGACTCCACTACGTCCTAACGTACAACCCTAATGCTCGACCTCCACACGTTCCTATTAAGGGCCATGTCCTCGAAAATCTGTAGCAACGTCCTGCCTAATCACCTCTCCCCAATACTTTTTAGCCGCACTCTACCTCTTCTCGAGTCTCGACCCTCCCGGGGCTAAACTTTCGCACCTACTCACTGGAGCATCAGGGCTCCTCCTCCGCACATACCCGAACCATCTGAGCCTCGCTTCCCGCATCTTGCCATTCATAGGAGCCACGCCCACCTTCTCCCGAATAACTTCATTCCTAATCTTATCCATCCTAGTATGCCAGCACATCCACCACAACATTCTCATCTCTGCCCAATTGCGTTTAATATTCTTCTTTTATGGCCAGCACAAAGAAGAATATCCTAACTTACCTCATCGACATTTTAAAAAGAGATGGAAACATGGTTAGAAGGTTCCAGTGAATGAAAAAATCCACATCGAGGAAATTCTTAGGACAGATGAGTATATAATGAAGAAAAGATTCTAAAGTACCATTCATTGCCAAATTGGCAATAGCTCCAGAAGCCACTCTGAGTATAGTTGTATTTTGGGATGATTGCAGCAGCATGAGAAGCGCATCTAAACCACCTTCCTGCACAATCTTTTCCTGATTGCCGTCTGAAATAAGAGAAAAGGACTTAGTTTTTGACTCTGCGTTGATTTCTTTTTCATGAATCAAAATGGCAATAACGTGTTCATGCCAGTCTTGTGGAGTTCAATCAGGTTATGGACCTAGTAGGAATGTTAGAGCACGTAGTGATAAAATGGTGGGCTTAAAAATCTCTTCTTCACCTCTCTTCCTCTCAATTCTGATTGATTAGCCAATTACATTTGTTATATAACATTAAGCACCAAAATCTACGTAATAACCAAAATAAAAACCTAATATCATTCACCTCAAATGCACATATTTGTTGATATGTTTAAAGGTTTAGGAAGGATATTTTGCAACTTTGCAATTTATGCCATAACTCTAATAATTTCATGGCTTTTTGTGCAGTTGCAAGAGGTAATTCAGAGTATCTTCCCAGCCAAAGAACCATCCTTTTCAGTTACCATTCCAACAAAGATTTATATCAAGCTACTCTGTTTGATGCTATCGACAAACACACCATAGTTTTGACACTTGAATACAACTCAAAGGTCAGCTATACAGACCTTCAGCTGCAAGATTGGCTACCACTTTCACAGCATGAATTTGGACATCCAAATCGGCTGATGACAACAAAGAGATAATCTTCTGGAAACCAACTGAATTGCAAAGTCATTAAACCTAGTTAATTTAAGGACTCCAAAAGATAAATCGAAAGAGACATGATTATGCTATTATACAACAGTGAGACCTGACTTTAGAATTTAAAAAATTTACCTTCTTCAATTATCTTTGTCATGGTGTTCTGATGGGCAAAAATTCTCTCCCTTGATTCAGTTGATCTGTGCATATTGAATGATCCACTGGTTGTATATTGCTTCATATATGACTTCTTATCCTGTAAATATCAGATGTTAACGCTAACCAAGGTTTATAATTGACAAGGAACTCCCATGGTAACACTTACCTCAAAGCCATCTTCACTCTCAGGCACAAGCTTCTTCATATTAAACAGCTCATTTTCAGCAGCTTTCCTTTGCTTTTCCTCGATTAGAAGTGTTTGTCTCACTTCGTGTAGTTCGTCATGCAATGCTTTCTACCGGATCATATTAAGGAAGCAAAGATATCTATAAGTGCATTTTCCACTTACACAATTTATGTTTTTTGTTTATGTAATAGAATACAACAACAACAACAACTACCCAGTATAGTCCCACAAAGTGGGGTCTGGGGAGGGTAATATGTAGACGGGCCTTACCCCTACCCGAAAGGGCAGAGAGGTTGTTTCTAATCGACCCTCGGCTCAGTGAAGGAAAGGAAAAACAAAAACAAAAACAAAAACAAAGAAGCATTAGTAACCCCCGCATAAATAACTATCTAACATAACAACCATAACTAAAATAGCATGCAATAATATCATACAGTAACTACCATAAATAACTACCAAATAACTACTATAAGGGAGACACAATCCAATACACACATCATCTATGGATAGCCCTGTCAAGCCTCACCCAACCCCGGGTGAGTACGAAAAACTCTAGGAGCCCCTATCCTACAACCCTGATACTAGACCTCCAGACTTTCTTATCAAGGGTCATGTCCTCGGAACCCGCATTCTAGCCATGTCATGCCTAATCACCTCTCCCCAATACCTCTTAGGCCTCCCTCTGCCTCGCCGTACGCCGACCATCGCCAGCCGCTCACAACTCCTCACCGGGGCATCAGGACTTCTCCTCCGCACATGCCTGAACCACCTCAGCCTCGCTTCTCCCATCTTCTCGTCCACCGGGGCCACCCCCACCTTCTCTCGAACAACTTCATTCTTAATCTTATCCAACCTGGTTAGCCTCCACATCCACCTGAGCATCCTCATCTCCGCAACCTTCATTCTCTGAACATGAGAGTTCTTCACTGGCCAGCACTCCGCCCCATACAGCATGGCAGGTCTAACCACAGCTCTATGAAATTTCCCCTGGAGTTTCTGTGGAACTTTCTTGTCACACAGGACTCCTAATGCAAGCCTCCACTTTGACCACCCCGCTCCTATACGATGAGTGACGTCCCCGTCAATCTCTCCGTCCCCCTGAATCACCGACCCAAGATATCTGACACTGTCCCTCTTGGCGATGACCTGAGATCCAATCATCACGTCCCTGCCTACTTCGCTCGGCTCGGCGCTAAACTTGCACTGTTTATGCAATAGAATGCGAAAAAAAATTCCTGCTCTTGCTGTTTCCTTTTTCACTTTTTTTTTCTTTTGCGGGAGGGTTGAGAGGGAAGGTGGGCATTGTAATATAATTTAAGTGAATTAAACGTTAATCAGAACCTAGAGGGGACAATGTTAGTGTGCTTATCATACCTTTTTTGATACTAGAACCTGATATTCTGTTTTTAATGTCTGAAGTTCCTCCACAGTTGGTTCATACAGCTGATGCATGTCTTCTAATCTGGATCTAAGTGCATCGATCTCTTTTTCCCTCTGAATCTACAATCAGGAAAAGCAATATGAATCCTCATTTACCATGTTCTCGATTTTAATTAATCTCAAGCAAACATTATATAAAATTGAAATAAAAATGAAAAGTGCTAGAAGTTCTCTATAAACAGTTATTGAGCTTCACCTTCACTGAGGTTTCATGATCAGTAAATTGTTCTTCAATTGCATGTAGTTGTTCCTTCACATTTTCAACATGAGAATGCTCATCTTTTAACAGTTGTTCCAATTGTGCTATTTTCTCCTCATACACAAGAGTAGTGTCTGCAAGTTCCTTCTGATATATAGATGTTTGCTTTTGATGATGCTTTTTAAGGACCAGAAGAAAAAAAACAGAATTAGTTTCTTTTCCATAGCAACCCAGGTCGTAACGTCGTATAGAAAAAAAATGGGCTCCTAATTAGTTTCAGCATGATGACAAATGAAAATTAGATTAACTTCATTGCACAGGCTAACTATAGGCTTTTACAACTTCATTATGCGTAAGTTAAGTTTTGCTAAGAAAAAACTTTTAACAAAGTAAGAGCCATGGATTCAGGAAAAAAATTGCAAGTGGATGTCTTATAAAGCAAAAAGAGCATTCCAGTTTAAATGGTGAACCTGCATTAATTCCTCAACGCCTGTTAATTGCTCCTTCATCAGTTCTAATTGTTGTTGAGCATTTTCAGACTGAGCACGCTCATCTTCTAATTGCTTCATCAGATCAGCTATCTTCTTCTCATACGATTGAATGTTCTCAGCAAGTATTTTCTGATATGATGAATTTTCTAGCTGTTGTTGCTACTAACAGAAAACCAACAAGGTTAGTGCCTCCAGCGAATCAATGAGAAGACGATGTCCAGTTTATGACAGAAAACTGGACTCAAAACTACTAAATAAGCATAATATCAGAACCATAAAGCAAATTAAAGTTTCAAATCTCAAAATTGCCAACTACTTAAAGAATATTATAGTAATAATTTCAATTTCCACAAGCACATTTCAGAAGGAGTTCAGCAAGTACATGAAATGGTTTGAAGTCGACCTTAATAATATAATCTATAACATGACAGATTTTTAATTTCCACTTATTATTCAATAAGAGTTTAGACAGAATACCAGAGAGGTTTGAAGGGCTTAATATTTGTTGTAAAATAAATAAATGAAAGAAAAATCTAAAGAAGACGTGAGGAAAAATAAAAGAGAAAGTGAGACTTGGAAAACAAAAGAAAACTAATTTCTTTTTATGAGAAAACAAGTTCCTTACAGCTGACTTATTTGATAGTTACTTTCTAAAGCAATACATTGTTTCTTTTGGCAAGGAATATAAATGAATAGATTTGTCCAATGTGGAACACTAATACATATAATAGTATGTCGGTGCATATGCAACTTAATTACTAAGTCTAACTATCTAAGTCTAACAGAGGAAATAGGTAAAGGAGAATATATAAAAGATTAAAAAATAGCTCTGTATAACTTTCAACGGAAATATGTGAAAAGAGGATAATTGGTCAACCGCATACCTTGCTCTGATTTAAACTCCTTTCAAGGTGCACAACCTCATCCTGCAACAAATTATTATGAATTTTCTCTCTGTTGAAGTCTTTCAGTACGTTCTCCAACTCCACTTTTAAACAGCCATTCTCCTTCTCCAGAAGCTGAAATTAGATAAGACTAGCTTAGGAGCTTTGATCTACTGGTTTGAGAAAGTTCAAAGTTTGCAGGGATTGGAACTAAATGCTCATTGTTAGTAAAACATTTGAAAAAAGAAGTCATTCTGCCAAACATACCTTGCTATTATTAAAATCTGATTCTAGCTTCACAATCTCATTTTTCATTGAATTGCTCTGTTTCTTCTGGCGATTTAACTCCTCCAACAGATTTTCAAGATCAGACATCAAGCGACTGTTTTCTTTCTCTAGAAACTGCAGAGGATACAATGCATGCAGGAAATAGAAATCATGGAAGTAAATAATATCAGTTCACTAACCTTCAGAATGAGAAGATATATAAAAGGGAGAAGATGGCATAAGGATTCCTTGTTTAACAAGCTCAACCTCAGAGAAAGCATATGTATAGAAATCCAATCTCAAAAGCAAAAGAAAAGAGGTCAAAAGAATTACCTCGGACCTGGCAACTATACTTCTCTCTACTTCAGTAAATGATGTTTGACACTCTCTGAGTTTTTTCTCCATAGCCATTTGGTCATTTGCCCTAAACTTTTGCTGCCTATCAACCTCCACAATGAGTTGCTCCACTTGAGTCTCTAGCTTACGGCATAAGTTCTCGTAATCAAATTCTTCTCTCAACTTTACTGAGTTAACTATTTTCATGGCCTGTATAAAGCGGTGAATGCTAGCTCATGGGGCAAGAAAAATGTGAAGTGTCAACTTCAAAACAGCATATCAGGTATAATATATCAGTAGAAGCGCAAACTTTTTGGGTCATAAATTGGCAGAATGCAGTCTGTCATGTCATGATTAGCAACAAGAACAACAAAAACAACAACGACCCAGTAAAATCCCACAAGTGGGGTTTGGGGAGGGTAGTGTGTACGCGGACCTTACCCCTACCCCGAGGGAGTAGAGAGGTTGTTTCCAAAAGACTCATGGCTTAAGAAGACGAAAAGAGACAATATCAGTACCACCAACAGAAAACACAGGAAACATAACATCATGAAAATGTGAAAGTAGATGCAAAGCAAAAGCGATAGACAGGAAAAGGTAATAAAAGGCTCTCTATAGATCAGTTCATATTTTGCTTTCAAGTGTGTAACTTCTTATAAGAAGGCTCTCTGTATATCAGTTCAATGATAAGCAGAATAAGGCTAAGCTGATGCATTGGCTGAAAGCACAGATGAACTACTTCGTTCTCTGACATATGCCGAATGTTATAGATAAAAGAGAGCTTAGGCATTCAAAACAGAGACAAGAATTAAGTTGGTTGAAAGACCAAACGGTTAACACTCCTTCAATATGAGAGATACTTGTAGTAAAAACATGAGTCTCTGTGGAACCAGATTAAAGATAAGAAGACAGAGTGTGCAAGTACAATTCAGTAGGAAAACTGAAGACAGTTGAGAGGTTAAAGGACTACAAACAAATTGTCGAACGTAATAAAAGAGCACCAATCTCACCCGTTGTCCAAACATTATTGTGCTTGTGGTCTCTGCATAATGTCGGGAAGATGGTCCAATAGTTACAATAAGTGAAGTTCGTGCAGAACCTGTTTCATTAGCTTATATTAGTTTCAAATAATCAAATACCAATAAAGCCAAGAATTGCATTCACATAATACAAACTTACAGCCTAGGCTGTCAAACATAAATTAGATACAAACCATAGAAACAGTCACAATCAGGCATGACGCACAATTAATGTATACAGAAGTGTACAGTCCATACTCCATCCAGTAATGAAAAATTCAATAGTCAAGTCATAATTAGACATCTGTCTAGAGAAACAGATAGATCGAGTAATATTTTAGCTTTCAGGAAAGGAAGAACAGACGTTAGCCACAATTATCTGCAATAGCTACCAAAATCTTTCCCATACAACATGCAATCTAATATCTGGAATCAACTTAGACGTGAAAATTCATTCTTACGCATATGAAAGCCACATAGATATTCATGTTACTAAGCATTAGCTTGAATCAATTCAACTGTTATCTTCTTTATCACTTCACAAGGAACATAAATTTCTTTATCAAAAAAGAAGGAACATTCGTTGTTGTGAACATATATGTCAATTGAAGATCAATGAGGTACAGTTAGTGGTAGATGTAGTTTTTTTTAGTAATGGTAGTGTCTATCTCCCATCAGCACATATACCTATATTGCTCGGACTCTTTGAAAATGTCATTGGGTGCGTGTCGGATCCTCCAAAAGTAGTACACTTTTTAAGGATCTGACATGGATGCGGCGGCATTTTGGAGAGTCCGTGCAATATAGACAGATACTAGGTAACTCTACCCACTAAAGCTTATACAGCTAGTAAAAAATTAACTAGCGTTATTTTCTCCCTTGATGGGAATTGAACTCTGGTCTCTCATGGTGGAAACAACCTCTCTACTCCCTCGGGGTCGGGGTAAGGTCTGTGTACACACTACCGTCGACCCCACTAGTGGGATTTTACTGGGTCGTCGTTGTTGTTGTCTCTCATGGTAGATGTAGGGTAAATTATTTGAGGTCATATATAGCAAGAATTTATTTGGGAGGCCAAATAATAGATTTTTGAATAGAGTGTTCACACCAAACTCCTTGGGACAGGATACTACTTACTAATATATACCCACATGTAGCAAAATACACAGTAAATTTTTAAAAATATATTTATAGTAGTGAAGAGCTAGAATAACTAACTCCACGGACTGAGAGTACAAGTAGCTCAAGTGAAGAAGATTCAAACATTACAGTGAAAGAACAGGGCATAAGAGCACACTTACATACAAACAATCAAACATACAGTGAAAGAACAGGGCACAAGATTACACTTACTTGCAAGCAACCTCTACATGACAATGGACAATACTTTGAGATTTAAAAGAGCTAAAGCAAGTGAGAGAAAATTTAAATAACCTCCAAATGAATCACGAAGAAGCCGTGTTAGTTTAGAATCTCTTGTAGGTATATGAGGACTGTTCTCAGCCAGGGCGTTTATACATTTTCCCAAAGAAGTAAGAGAGAGATTAATAAATTTAGCCTCTTCCAGCAAGCGACCTTCACTCCCTGCAACACAGTGAAAGAATCAAAGACTATGTTTATTAATCTGGAGAATGAACCAAATAAAAGTAAGAGATATATGAACATGTATTGCAGGCTTCCACTTCTTAAGTTTCGATCACCACATTACCACAATGTCGCAACCTCCCAGAAACAGCCTATGTGTGAAGATTTCAAATAGGAAATCAAAATGAACCTGTAAGTTTGAATATAAGAATAACAAACCAGATTTGTCTATTCGTTCTGATCCTGCAAGAT
The DNA here is from genome assembly GCA_034376525.1 of Nicotiana benthamiana. Lineage (NCBI taxonomy): Eukaryota > Viridiplantae > Streptophyta > Magnoliopsida > Solanales > Solanaceae > Nicotiana > Nicotiana benthamiana. Next base: position 144,109,956 of record CM067327.1, on the reverse strand, counting down.
CAACTATTAGCAGCTTGCTTTTACGAACAACAGGTATCTGATTGCCATGTCTATCAGTTTTGCTGTCTTTCTCTCCAAAAGAAGAGTCGGGTTCTTCATCAATTTTTACAGATTTACAGATGTTAACCTGTAAAATAAGGATAAGACGAGAAAAAATTAATAGAAAAGTTACCTGTCTTGTAATAAGATTTATTTTTTTCAAAAAGCATGTTACGATTCAGAAAACTATGTCAAACACCGTAGAGAAAATGGACCTTGGCATAATTCAACCTCAAAAGCTAGCTCATAAGGAGAGGATTGCACACGATATATAAGAAAACAATAGCTTATTCCCTCTCCAACGTGGGACAATCTAACTCCTTTTCGCACAGCCCAGGACTGGACTGGAGCGTGGAAAAATAATATGGGAGTCCAACATTATGCAATCAAGAATAACAATGGGTCTGAGTATAATACTGTGTAAAGAAAATGACAATGATCCTAACTCAAACCAAAAGCAAGCTCATGAGGTGAAAATTGTCCAAAAACATGTAAGGAGACAACAATTGCTTTCACTCACCAACGTGGGACACTCTCATGCTTTCTCAAGACCAATGACATCTGTCTGGAGTGTGAATAAAATAACATGGGATCGAACATTTCATAAACAAAGTACAGGAAGGGATCTCGCTCTGATTCCATGTACAGAAAATGGACATTGAGCTAGCTCAACCCCAAAAGCGAACTCATGAGGTGAGAATTGCCTAGGCCCATATAAGGAAACAACAGTCTATTCCCTCATTAATGTGGGACACACTAACACACATTGTAGAGAAAAATATAGCACCATGAGACCTAGAGGCAATAGTTTGCAAAGAAAAGTAAATCGATCAATAATGTTATGATAAGAATAAGTCATGAAAATAAGGTGAAAATACTTTGTGGAAAACGTTATAATTTAGATATCTGATAAGAAGACGGGATAGACAGGCTTCAGAAATTGATGGAGCAATTTTTCCTATCTAGAGCTAATGCCCTAATCGGAATTTGGTGGCATCTCCTTGATGAAAGATGTACTGAAATTATCCTCCATATTTTTTCCGCGAAACCTTGTATCTGAAGTATGCTTAATTTTAAAGATCTTAAATGCATGAACCGGAACAGGAGAAATGGTCAAAATAAAGTTATGTATCTTCATTCCTCAACTTTTTGCAATAAAAGAATAGCCGAGGAGAGTTAATACATACCATAAGAATTGCATGGCTACGTGATGATTCAGTATTTAACTTAGTATTTGCTGCAAGACGGTTGGCTTCTCCAATTTGCAGTAGTTGCATGAAGTGGTCAAGATCCTGAATCTTGACCACTGTAGCACCAGGGACAGATACTTCTCCAGTCTTAGCATCTTCGACAATTGGGATGTTTATCTTTTCAGGAGCAAGCAAATCTTGGATAGACTCCATGTACAACTGATGCATCAATTACAATGTCAGTTACTACCCGTGAAACTCATAGATACAACGGATTCCATTAACAACTAACAAATAAATGTTAGACCATCCGGAAGAAAATATATGGACAAATTTACACCACTACTGGTATAAACTTTTTCCTGATAAATTTAATGATGTGTTAAAGAATTAAAAGAATAAGTAGATGGAAATATACTAGGCGGCAATAAGGTACAGCGATAGTAAAAAGTTGCTTTGATGTGCTTCTTTTTCTAATTGAAAAGTCTGACCATGTGACAGTAATTACCGTGTCAAAAGATTCTTAATCTCGACGAGAACAAAAAAGTTATAGCGACCATTCAATCAAATATTGAACCTCAAAATCTAGCATTGGTCATCACTCATCAAGCTACCCAGTTGAGAAGCATCGACATGTCCAACAACCAGAATGATGTCTTATATCTTTAATTCCCAAAAGAGCTTAGCATTGAACTGCCTCGTTAATATACCTCAAAAATTATTTCTCTCGTTGAAGAATACTTTCAAGGTAATGCTATCACATTTAAAATTTAACCGATTCAAGAGAATAAGAATACTTTCTACAAGCATTAAGTTGTTATGGGCATTCACCTATTGTCCACAGTCCACTTCTCTTACATATTTCCATTTTCTGGATCAGATGCAATGAATACATTAATGACAGTATAACCACCTTTCTCTAGAGTTGGGCAGTAGTAAGAAAATTTCACTGCTAACAAGGAAATCGAGGATGTCAAGAAGCCAATAGAAACATCTGATGCTGGCTATCACTAATGTTGAAAGTATAAGATTAACAGTTAAAACTTCAAGCTATTCAATAAAGTTTATACCTAATGAAGTAATGAACAACCATTTTCCTGTCCGAGTTTTAAATTTTCTAAATGCAAATGCAAACTGTGCGACAAACCTACAAACAGCATTAAATCCAAGAATTAATTTGCATATCTGTAGCTTCATAAGTTAAAATGAAGTGCTCTACATAAGATACAAACTCGGATACCTATGCAAACAGATTTCATCATGTTAACCAATATGAATACCTGCACATAGGACATCTCCACACTGTCAGATGCGGGGGTTGTATTGACAATAATATCCTCCAAAGCTCTAACCATGATGCCACGTTCCGAGACATCATCTTTACCCAATCTACCAAGTGTATAAGTCTTGCCAGTACCTGTTTGACCATAAGCCATAACTGTCCCATTATACCCATTCAGCACGCTCTGCAAAAATCAATCAAATTTTACGTTTACGGAGATTAAACAAGAAATAAAAATAGTCACACACAAAATCAAACCATGGTTTTGTTTCCTACAACATAAATCAAGAAAAAAAAGGAAGAAATCCATAGTTGTATAGCATAATAAAAGTTCTGTAGGTTTTACTCAAATAGAGAGCCACGTAAACCCTTCTAGTATCTTTCATGTTTGTTAAGAACAAAATAGTTTCACTGAACATTGGGATCACGAAATATCCATATCTTTCACCAACTCTAGAAGACAACATTTGTCTTTGATACACCTTTAATTGATCCGTCTAGCTTGTATTTAGTATGACATAAACTTTAACGGCCAACAAGAATGCACATCAATCAACCTGAAGTAACTTGAAATACAGTCTTAGTAAGTAATTACAACAACAACAACAACAACCCAGTATAATCCCACTTAGTGGGGTCTGGGGAGGGTAGTATGTACACATACCTTACCCCTACCCTTGGGTAGAGAGGTTGTTTCCAAATAGACCCCCAGCATCCTTCCCTCCAAGAACTTCCCACCTTGCTCTTGGGGAGACTCGAACTCACAACCTCTCGGTTGGAAGTGGGGGTTTGCTTACCATCAGAGTAACCCCTCTTGTCTTAAGTAATTAGTAGTGATTAAATATATATTAAAAAAAAGTAGCAATAGCATTTCTCACAGAATAGGAACATGTGCTAATGTTGGTCTTTGGGAAGGGATGGTGTCTCATGGAAAGGCAGAGAAAGCAAGCGGTTTCTCTTAAGCTACCGCTTCCTGGAAATTCTTTTCTGCTCTTTAGGGGCTTTTGGACCCTCTCACTCTTTTTCATAGTTAGAACTTAGAAGGGAAAATGAATCACAAAAAGGTCTGCCAGGATTGCGACTGGCAGGTTCCAACAATAACTCTAAGTTATCCTATGCCTATTTAGCTAATCGGGCAGTTGGTAGCGGAAATTCACAGCTCCGGTTAAAAGTTGGAACTTATTACAACAGATAATATCCAACTGCGGTGAAACTCAATGCCCTGATCATTGAATACAACAGCTAACTATGTCTTCCCGAGTCAAAAGAATTATATACATAACTACATTTCATAACCTATCACTGCTTACTAGTAATCATCAACAAACCAAATAAAATAAATTTTCCAATAAAAACCTATCATAAACCATAACCAAAAGCTACTAGCTTTTCATAACTGAACTACTCCCAAGAAGTTTCATGGACATTTAATGTAAACAAATACATGAAAACTTGCTAATTTCTATGATAGCACGCTACAGAGGACAGACTACACTTCTATATCTTGTTCAACCCACTGTAGCTGCCACCATACCACTTACCTCAACTACAGGCTTTGCAACTGTCTCATAAACGCGCTTTTGCGATGCACTTTCAGCAAAAACTTCATCAAACTTGTAAAACTCAGAATTCCAATTGTTCTTTCTCAGCTTTAACTTCTTGAGCTGCATGATTAAGGAAGTAGTTAGATCAATTTCGTAAGTTATAACGAATTCAAAGACAGGGAAAAGACAAATAGACATGCAAATTCGCAGTAGAGATTAATCACCTCAGGCTGCACTTCAGTGCAATCCGCAAAATCAGCATCTGAAAGAAGATCCTCGGCATTTCTTGGTCGAACTCTGACTGCTACTCTAACTCTTCCAGGTTCTAGGAAATTTCATAGTATTTGCTCAGTATGTTGATTTTGACAAATGACCAAATTTAATAATGACATAAGATAATATACAACATGTACAAACAGGTCCACAGCACATAATATCTGACAATTGCATACTTACCACAATCCCTAACAAAGACTTAAGATGCTATTATCATTGCATATAACAACAGTAACAGAAATGGCGTATGGTATAAAAGCAGGTTGTATAGTAGATAATCCTAGGTAATGTGGGTGTTCACTACTCATTGATTGTTTCGTGCAAAAGGTGATTTTTCTTATGCACATTACTTGAGCCTGTAGACCATTCCATTGTTTCCCACCAATCAATTCATGAAAATTCCTTTATTGCTGTCACGTCAATTGGGGCATGGGGGGAAGGTTAAAAGCGAAGTGTGGCCCTAATATTCTCAACAAAAATGAATCCTTTTGATAATCTCATACAAGCCTAGAACTTTACCAAAAACCAGACTTTCTCCTATCCACTTTCCACTTGCAAAATTCTACATTAAATAGTCTCACATTATTCTCTCTTTTTTTTTGGCTCAAACATGAAGGGCTCTGTTGCTCAACTGTCACTCAACCCTCATGTGAATTTGGGAGATGAGACCATATCCTAATCGGGGTTTAACCGGAAAAAAAAAAAACTTTTTCCCAGGAATTGCAATTTTCTTTAGCATCCGGTTCTAATGTTAAATGGGCAATAGTATTAATGGACCTCGATATAAAGGAATAAATCCAGAGTTTGAGATTGAGGTGCAGTTGACTGATTGATCGCTAACTTCATCAGCACCTTTACTTGCACCAATAACATGAGCCGAATGATAAGGGGTAAAATGACTAGCGCATCACAACTAATTTAAAGGATCTGCACATTACAAAATTTTCCAAGATTTGTTAACCAAAGTTACACATCATTCACCCTACTCTCACCTCAAACGCTTCAAATCTCACTTCCAGATAAAACCAAAAAATATACAGCTTTCCGTACCGAAATTCAACTTAGCTCTTCCTTTTCTATTTTCCTTTTCATGTGTGGAAAAGACACTTTTTATACAACTCAAATGTTATATAACTGCCACATCAACAACTTCACGTCTGAACGTTTTTCAAGAGTATTACTTCCTTGTCCCTTGTGTGTCACTTTTCTTCAAGTCTGTCCCAGAAACGGACACACTTCTATAATAAGAAACAATTTAACTTTAAATTTACCATTTTATTATTAAGGGAAATAGTTATAGCTTCATAAATGTTTATGACTTGTTTTAGGCAACAACTTTCAAAAGTCTTTTTTTTCTTTCTTAAACTCTGTGTCCAGTAAGACACCCTCACTTAGAATGGAACGGAGGGAGTACAACTCAATCCTCCGTAACTAAAAAAAAAACATAAACCAGTACAACAAACCCAGTGAAATTACACCAGTGAGGTTGGGAGAGTACGCAGGCCTTACCCTACTGAGGAGGTAAAGAAGCTATTTCCTAAAGCCGGGGCGGAGGACAAGCCAAATACGGGTTCGGCCGAACCCACTAGTTATTGCTCAAACAGTAAATTTTGTATTTATAATCCATTAAATATATACTAATATTAAATTTAGAACTCAATCACTAACACTTTTAATCGTAGTTCTTAAATCCAGAACCCATAAGGTATAAGGTTGAAATCTTGGCTACGCCCTAAAAACCCTCCCTTTTTCACAAATACAAACACAAGACCCTCGAGAGGAAAAACACAAACCAATAAGTACCCCAAATACAAGAATGTTCATTTTTTCCATAACCAACAACAAAAACCAATTATAACAAGAAAATTCTAAATTCACTAACACAATATACCCATTAAACTTTTTCAAACAAAAAAGGTACCTGGATCATTGTCTTGAGGAGGAGCTCGAATTCGTGAAGTGGGTGTAACAGAACGTCTTGAATTTATTTTCGAACGCTGCTGCTGTTGTTGCTGTTGTTGTCCAGTGGCATTATTAACATTAGCATTAACAGCCCCATTATTTCTTCCAGAAGAATTATGAGGAGGTAATCTTTCAGACTTGTGTGAAGATGATGGTCTACCTGTAGCATTAGAACTCGCCATTTTTTCAAAGAATAAACAAAATCCAGAAACCAAAAAAATGGAGAAAAGGAATTTAGATTAAGGAGAAATAGTTATAGAATATAGAGAGAGGGATTCACGTTAGGGAGAATTTTATTAGAAGAGGACGGCACGTACAATTTTTGATTGAAAAGTCGGATTTGAAAGCTTAAGATAAAATAAAAATTTAAGAGTCTTTTGTTCTTTTTCCTTTTCTTAAATTCCCGCGTTCCCGCGTTGTCTTACTCTCTCGCTCTCTCTCGCTCTCGCTCTCTCTCTCTCTCTCGCTCTTTGCCTTTCATATGGTTTTGTGGGTACCTTAATTAAGTGGAATTAATCTTGCCAAAAGATTTTTTCTATTTTGATCTAATGTATCATATAATATTTAGCTAATGTTTGATTATAGATTCCAAAATTTATTTTGAAAATTTTAATTTGTGTGAATTTTGGTTTGAAGATGAAAGTATATTTGGATATAAGTTTTCAAAATATATTTTAGTTTTTAAAAAAAATATGAAACATGATTTATACCCATAAGTTCTAAAAATTATCATAAATACTCAACAAAAATTGTATCAATAACATTTATTATATTATCGCAAATCATACTTTTGAACATAAATAAATTTGGTACAACATTTTTTTTTTGGTAATTAAAATTTTTATTAATCACCAAAAGGATGCCTTACAAAATCATAGGACAGTTTAATCTCAACTGCCTATCAAAACTGGAACATGAAGTATCAATGCTACTCTAATCGTTCAGCATTTATAACATGAAATGCTGAATATACGAACTAAGCCTAGGAGGAGCTCGAACATTACAAATATAGGCTATACTACTTAGGAGTTTATCACAATTACAATAGGTGTTTTCAAAGATTCTCGCATTCCTTTCTAACCATAAACTATACAGCATTTCTGTAATTGTTATCTTGAATGTGTGAGCTCGGAGAGATTTCCCTTTGGACTGTATGATGATCCAGTGGCAGAATTGTGTCCAAACTTGTCCAGTGAAGTCGTCAATTCCCAGCCATTGCATTGTTTGATATCTCAACTGGGAAGCATAGGTGCAATGCAGAAATAGATGATCTCTAGTTTCCTATTCTTGTTGACACATAACACAGATGCCTGATATGTTCAAATTCCATTGCAGCAGTCTGTTCTTGGTAGGAAGTCTATCCTGCAGTAACAACCACAAGTTGAAGATAGCTTTAGGTCTAGCAGCATTTTGCATTACCAGATTCTTCCATGAAACTCTAGTTGATTCTCCAAGCAGTTGCAAGTATACCTTCCTTATGGTGCAGTCAGTGTTGTCTAGCAATTGATGCTGATGAAGTAGCTTAGCTCCCTCCACAATTTTCCTTACCATCCAGCTAGCATTAGCTGGGATAGTAAGGTTCTCCAACTGGTGATTTGATATAAACAGAATGGATCCATTTCACCCACAACAAGTCTTTCTTATGTGCTAAATCCCAACTTAGTTTAGCTATGGCAGCTCTATTCCACAATGAGATATTTGTTAAGTTCAAACCTCCAACAGACTTAGGCATACAAACTTTCTCCCAAGCCACATAGGCTTTCTTTGTGATATTAACAGACCCTGACCAGATATAAGTTCTGCATATAGTCTCCAGCAGTTTAACAACTTTTGATGGTATGATAAACAATTGAGCCCAATAAGCTTGAACTCCAAATATGACTGACTGAACCAACTGGCATCTGCCTGCATAAGACAGGTATCTTGCTGTCCAGGAAGTAATTCTTGCAGAAATTTTATCAACCAAAGGTTGCCATTGAGCAACTGACAGTTTTTTGGTAGTTAAAGGGACTCCCAAATATTTAAAAGGGAGGTCCCCTTTAACATAACCAAGATGATCAAGAATTTGTTGTTGAATTTCAATTGACACCCCACCAAAATACACAGCACTTTTGTGTAAATTAGCCTTAAGACCAGTAGCAGCAAGTAATTGAGAAAAGAATAAGAACATGGAGCTTACTGATTGAAGCTCCCCTTTGACAAATAATAGCAGGTCATCAGCAAAGCTCAAATGAGTAATTCCCAACTTCTTACAACCAGGATGATATATGAAGCTTTTAGTATGTTTCAACTCTGCCAAAGATCTACTAAGATATTCCATTATAATAGCAAACAGAAAGGGAGATATTGGATCTCCTTGCCTCAATCCTTTGGCAGCTTGAAAAGGCTTTGTTGTTTCTCCATTAACCACAACAGTATAGCTAACAGTTTGGACACATTCCATGATCCATCTAATAAATCTGCTAGGAAAATCCAGTTCCTCCATAATCTGTTGCAAACTGCACCATTCCACTGAATCATAAGCTTTTTGAAGATCAATCTTGATCATACATCTGGGAGAGATATGTGATCTGGAATATTGTTTTATTAGCTCATGAGCTAATATAACATTATCTGCTACTCTTCTTCCTGGTATAAATCCAGATTGAGAATTACATATAATGCTACTCATAACTTTCTGGAGTCTGTTAGCCAACAACTTGGAAATAATCTTATATAAGACTGAGCAACAAGCTAAAGGCCTGAATTCTTTAACTGTCTGAGGATTGGATACCTTTGGCAGTAAAGTGAGTGTGGCACAATTAGTAGGTCTGTACATCTTGGAGGTCTGAAAGAAATTCCTGACAGCTAGTATAACCTGGTTACCAATGATGTGCCAAGATTGTTTGAAGAACATGGCATTAAATCCATCAATCCCTGGAGCTTTATCATTTCCAGTACCCTTCAAACTGTCAAGTATCTCTGTTTCAGTAATATCAGCAACTAGATCCATCCTTTGAAGGTGAGATAGTTTTGGTCCATTCCTCATGTGCATCTTGTTCACAGCTGGTAGTGAATTGGCTGTAGTTCCCATTAGAGCTTGATAAAAATCCCTAATCTCCTTCTTCAAATCTGCATGATCAGTTATCTTCAGTCCTCCTTCTGTAGTGAGTTCAATAATCTTCTTATACTGGCTCCTCTCCTTCATGACTGCTGAAAAGTATTTATTATTGGAATCCCCTAGTTTGATCCATTTAGCTCTAGACTTTTGCTGCAAGGCTGACTCTTCAATTAAAGACCATTTCTCTAGCTGTTGTACCAGAGATTTTGCTCTTTGCTGAAGTGTGTCTGAATAAGATATAGCCATTTGATGCTGCACATCTTCCAGTTCTTTCCTGCTGCTTTCAATCTTTTGAGAAATATTCTTAAAATCTCTAATATTAAGAGATTTTAAGGGAGGTTTGAGAGACTTAAGATTATTCCATACTCCTTGAAGAGTATTCTGCTCCTTGGTTTTCCAGTAAGTTGAAAGAATAGCCTGAAATTCCTTATGCTGGATCCAAGCATTAAAGAATCTGAATGGTGTTTTCCTTGTAGATATATCTGTTGTCAAGGTTAGTAACATGGGATTATGATCAGATATGAGGGGATGGCCATATACAGTATGCACATGGTTCCACTTCATCTGCCATTCAAAATTACCAAACACTCTATCCAGTCTACTACATACTATATCATTACCACTTTGTTGATTAGACCAGGTAAAATAATTTCCCTTCCATGGCAGCTCAACTAGTCCTGATTGCTGAATGCAATTATTGAAATCAACAAGGTCCCTTTGCTTCACTTGTTGGCAGGATTGTCTTTCCTTGCTAGACAGAATTGCATTGAAATCCCCTGCAATAATCCAAGGATCAGTAATACCAGCTGATAAATTTAGGATAGAATTCCACAGCATCCTCCTTTGGTCACAGTCATTAAAACCATACACTACTGAAAGCCAGCAGATAATGTCACCAGTGGTATATTGAACTTGACAATGAATGATCTGAGCTTCCTCAAGATATCCAGTAACCACCACTTTTGTAGGATCCCACATAATCCAAATCCTGCCATTTACAGCATCACTATAGTTAGTTATCATGTTCCAGTTAGGCAACAAAAAACTAGCTATTCTACTAGCATTGTGTTGTTTAACCTTAGTCTCTACAAGTCCTACAAGGTCAAACTTATTATTTCTAAAGTAATTTTGAGCTTCTTTTTGTTTAAACCTTTTATTTACACCCCTAATATTCCAAAAGATCCACTTCATTGAGTTTTACTAGTTCCCCCTTCATCCAGGGGATGATCAGCCCACCTAACTGTCCCTACTTCAAATCTGTTAGACATCACAAGAGGAGATAAAGGAGGAAAATTAGCAATGTTGAAGAATGGAGAGTCTTGGACAACCTGCTTCTGCCTGTTTCCAATATCAGCTGTAGGTGTATTGCTTGGCTCTTTAGTTACCTCTTGACACTGGATGTGAGGCATCTGGTTGTGTTGGACTGCTGTACCTGGTGCTTTCACTCTCCATTCTTGTATCACCTTATTTTTCTGTGTAGGTTGAGCAGTTTTAGTTACACAGTTATGGCCAACCTCCAAGCATTTCTCACAATACATAGGTTTCCACTCATACATCACATCCTGTATGAAACTCTTTCCATTTGGATCTAGAATCTCTATTTCACTAGGTAACTTTTTTGACACATTTACCTCAATGAGCATACGAGCATAAGAGATTCTGGATTGTTTAGCAGTACACTCATCAGCAAATATAGGTTTACCAAGGACACTGGCAATTCTACTTAAAGACTTGCTGCCCCAACAAGACATAGGTAAGTTAGGAAACTTTATCCATAAAGGAATTTCTGAAGGGAAAGCTGCCTTGAAATCAAAATCCACAGACCATTGCTTCACAATCATAGGTCTGTTAGCAATAGTATAAGGCCCTCCACACAGAATTTCCTTAGCATCTTCAATGCAACTAAATTTAACAATATAATAACCCTCATCATGATAAAACAGTTCAGGCTCAGGAACGTGTGACCAGTGAAGATTAATAAATCTCTTCATTCCATTATACCCCGGGCTATTACCTAATACAAATACAACAAGAGCACATTTCCATTTCACTTCTTCCTCCTCCACTTCTTCCTTCACCAATTGACCAACTAGTTTGCCATTAACAAGTGTAGGGGGAATGTATTCTAAGGACATACCATTTGCAGCAAGTCTGTTACTCTGGAAGAGACTAGTCCACTGTTTAGGTGGATCTAACTTTGGATCTTCCTTTGTAACAGATTTTGGATCATCAGCTGGTGTTGTTTGTTGCATGCAGATCTGGACTCCATTCTCAGGCTCCATCGGACCAGTTACAGGCTTGATTGGAGGCTCTGTACTCTTAACATTTGCTATTGGTATCACTGGAACTCCAGATTGTTGTGGATCTGGTGTTACTTGAGGCAATGGAACAGTACTCGCAGCAGGATTTAATGGAACAGTAGTACCTACCATCGGTACAGTGGTAACAGCTTTTGGTATCACTGGAACTCCAGATGGTTGTGGATCTGTTGTTACTTGAGGCAATGGAACAGTAATCGCAGCAGGATTTGATGGAACAGTAGAAGCTACCATCGGTACAGTGGTAACAGTTTTTGGGACTACATCACTCGCATAAATTGGTACTAATTCTTTTCTTGGGCGACCTCTCCTCCTTGCCATAACAATCTCTGCTTAAGTTTACTTACCTAAGCAGATGCAGTGGAGAAGAAGGTGATGAAACAGGGAAGAAGATGATGAGAAAGTTAGAGAGAAGGCAGAGCTTCTCTCTCTAGCATTATTTCTAATTGTACAATTACTATAATTTGGTACAACATTATTATTTTTATAATACACTATCAGATTACCGATAAGACGAAGAAACATTATTAAAAAATAATAAATGGTGGGATTTTTATAAAATACAAAAGTTTGGGACAATTTTTAGAAAATGTGATAGTGATATTTTGGGCCAAAATCTTGAGCTAGTTTTAAGACGGGGGTTTTGGAATTTGAAAATTTACCAAAATATAGATTACATGTATGGCCAAATATATATTGCCAAAAATCCCCCTTTTGGTAAAATTTATAGCCAAAAAGGTCCTTTGTTAGGTAAACATCTTTAAAGTCTATATTTTTATTTTGAAATTTGAAAAAAAAAGGTATTTAGCTACCCATATACCTTGACTATCAGATAGGAAGGAATTCTAATATTTTGTCTTTTACTAGAAATTAAAATTTGCCTTTCATGATTTTCATTCATTGAATACTAGGTACACTATAATGATAATTTAAAATTATACTTAAATAGACAATTTAGGTGGAGATATGATAAAAGAAATTATTCACGACCAGATGCAGATGTAGTACACTAGTTATAAATTCATTCATGCTTAATAATTTTGGCTCATAACATATATAAACGTTAAAAAATTACCAAAATAAGTAGGCAAAATACCTTATTACCTCTTAAACTTGATACGGATTATACACTTGCCTGTCACGTGAATTTTTATGTATATGTAGTATTTTTTTTGGAAAAATAAAACAAATTTTACTATTATAAGTATGTTACTTTTTTAGATAATTTTTTTGAATACAATTTATAATAAAACTTGAATATAATTATATTATTTTATGCTAAAAAAATTATTTGATTAAAAATAATAAAGTTTTAGTTAATCTTTTTTTGAATTTGACATGAAAATAAAGATTTATACAATTAAAATAAATATTCAAGGCATCTAAAAAATAATAAAAATACATAATTTAAAAGTAATTATTTTGGCTATAAATATTTTATATAACTTTAAATTATGGTGCTCTAATTATTATTTTTTACATATTTTGCCTAAAACAAGTAAAAATACATGGTTGAAATAAACAATCATTGCGTCAAAGGAAGAAATTAATATATATATATATATATATATATATATATATATATATATATAATTGTTAGACATTTGGACTTGTACTACATACATATGGACAATATATGGATTAATTATATGTTATGTGCTATCTTTTGGTTTGGCCTAAATTAGTGGTCTTATGGACATTATTATTAAGGAGGCCAATACATTGTCATATAAAGTGTAAGACTAATTTATGTGTAGATACCCATATAAAGTAACCTTAGTTAATGATGGGCTAACTAAGGTTACATACATGTAACTATGGTTACATGCTTATAAATAGGGGGTTATGGTTCCCATTTGATGCAAGACTAATTCTCTTCTTCTTCCCATTGAAATTAGAGAGCAAATCCTTTGTCTTGCACATCAAGTGGAAAGCCAAACCCGGACAATCTCCAAGCCGGATCAAGGTGATCTTCAAGCCGGATTAAGGAGCTTCCACCAATGGATTCAGGTACGCTTCCGCTTATGTTTTAGTTCCAAATAACTCGATATGAAGGCTAAAGTGTTATAGTCGGATTTATTCCAACAATTGGTATCAGAGCCTCCTTCGTATTGGGTCATTTGGAAGTTCATGAATTCAATATTATAAAGCTTTATGATTAAATTAAGATAGAATTTTGATTCTGAAATTCTAGTACCTTGATATAGCATGCTTTCATGAATGATTTGTTGATGATAAACTTTAGTATTTCAATACAATGTTATCACCATATGAATTGAAATGTTGAAATAAATTGCCTAATTTCGATTGTTGAACATGATTCCTTGATTAAGCCTTTTGTTGAAAGCCCCATTAAGTTTATTATCGTTGAGTGGCGATCTCAAATGTTGCCACAAATAACCTTCAGTGACGGCCACTCCAGTTTCAATACATAGTCGCCACTAATACATTTAGCGGCGACTTCTATGGGTTTAGTGGCAGCGTTCGTCGCCGCAAAAGGTCCTGGAATAAATTTGCAGAAACGTTTGATTATCTGGCAATTAAGAAAGAAACGTTTTTAATAAAGATAACGTTTTTTTATTAAAAACGTTTTTCTGGTGACATTAATGAAACCATAATGCAAAATTAATTAATAGAAACGTTTTTCATTATTATTGAAATATTTTTTTATTTAATTAAGATATTAATGGAGTCATAATGCAAGATTAATATTAAAACATTAATCTTGCATATTAAAGAAACGTTTTTCCATTAATTACAGAAACTTTTTTCATTATTCAAGAAACGTTTTATCATTAATGGAGACATAATTAGTCTTGCATTATTTATTGAAATGTTTTTTATAATTAACATTTTAATGAAGACATAATGTACAATTATTAAAGAAACGTTTTTCATTATCAAAGAAACGTTTAAGTTTTCAGATTTTAATTGTACATTAATGTTTTGTCCATTAATATTCAGATTTTAATATTCAAATTTTACATTATAAACATTTGATATTCAGTTAAGATTCAATATATGGCTTATAGAATTAACTAATTTTACATCTAATATTTTAAATTAGTCAATTGAAATATTATGTTACCCAAAGTAACCTCTTTTGTGAAGATTGATTGATTTTAAAATATAGGATGACTGTGTATGTTCGTATTCCATGCGTTTAACACCGGCCCAAAGGAAGGTTGTTATTTGGCAGGAATTCGAGCATGCTTGTGGTAATAAATATGTGACAATTATTAAGTTTTCCATGTGAATATTAAGTCGGCCCAAAGGAAGGCTAAATATTTGACAGGAGTTTATTGTCAATATTTTGATTACTACACCAAGAGTACCAATTACAAGTTGATTTTCTGTCCAAAGACTAAAATCAATGTTGTGCTAGGTATCTTGTAATGGGATTTGCCTATTTTGAATTTGTATACTAAAGTTAAAATTCAAACATTATGATAGTTGTCGGTTGCATGGATCTAGACCTTGCACTTCGGATTGAGAAACCTGCTACTCTTTAGGATACATCTTCTTCTGATGACAAGAAGGAGATGGAGAAGTGAGAACGCTCAAATCGCATGAGTCTTATGATCATGAAACGTGCAATTCCAGAATCTTTTAGGGGCACTATGACTGAAGAAAATAATGCCAAAGTTTTCCTTGAGGACTTTGAAAAACGTTTTGCACAAAACGAAAAGGCGGAAACTAGTACTCTTTTGAGTAAACTTGTTTCCATGAGGTATAAAGGCAAAGGAAACATAAGGGAGTACATTTTAGAAATGTCTCATATTGGACCAGCTTGAGATCATCGGGTACACCGACTCCGATTTTGCTGGATGTCAGGATAGTCTGAAGTCTACATCAGGCTATATCTACATGCTTGCTGGCGGTGCTATCTCTTGGAGAAGTATCAAGCAAACTCTTACGGCAACTTCCACCATGGAAGCGGAATTCATGGCATGTTATGAGGCATCCAATGAGGGATTATGACTGCGCATAGTAGACAGTATTAAAAAGCCACTCAGGCTATTATGCGACAACAGATCAGCAGTCCTTTATGCTAACAATAACAGTAGTTTGACGAAGGCAAAACATATGGACGTCAAGTTTCGGGTTGTTAAAGAAAGAGTACAAAATGGACAATTGTGCATAGAGCACATCAGTACAAACTCCATGATTGCGGATCCGCTTACTAAGGGATTACCACCCAAAATATTTCATGAGCATATTGCTCGCATGGGTATCAAATCAGTTGAGGATTATGAGTTTTAGTGGGAGTTTGTGTTATACAATTATGTATTGTCCAGTACATTCAGTAATTCAGTCTTTAAGATTTTATCTGCAGATATTCAGTCTTAAAGTTTTATGTACTCTTATGGTTTATGATTGATCTCAATAAAGTGAACCAGTTGGAAATAGACATTCTATTTCAGACCATACTTTGTGTTATTTCCATGCTACACACCTACACTTGATCCATGTCGTTGGTTATATTGATATACGTTATCAATGTTGGGTCTAGTTACGCAAGAGTAACGAAGATCTCTTAGATCCTATGTTGATATGATTGATGGACCGGATTGATCATGACAATTTTATTTTGATAGCAATACTGAGCTCATAAAGTTATAATGTAACATATAATACTAAGGTTTGTACATATGCATGAGTATATCGTCCAAGTGGGAGATTGTTAGACATTTGGACTTGTACTACATACATATGGACAATATATGGATTAATTATATGTTATGTGCTATCTTTTGGTTTGGCCTAAATTAGTGGTCTTATGGACATTATTAAGGAGGCCAATACATTGTCATATAAAGTGTAAGACTAATTTATGTGTAGATACCCATATAGAGTAACCTTAGTTAATGATGGGCTAACTAAGGTTACATACATGTAACTATGGTTACATGCTTATAAATAGGGGGTTATGGTTCCCATTTGATGCAAGACTAATTCTCTTCTTCTTCCCATTGAAATTAGAGAGCAAATCCTTTGTCTTGCACATCAAGTGGAAAGCCAAATCCGGACAATCTCCAAACCGGATCAAGGTGATCTTCAAGCCGGATTAAGGAGCTTCAACCAATGGATTCAGGTACGCTTCCGCTTATGTTTTAGTTCCAAATAATTCGATATGAAGGCTAAAGTGTTATAGTCGGATTTATTTCAACAATAGTTTCAAGAATCTTAAAATTTAAAAGGACAAGTTGAGGGAAGTAATTAAGACCACGAATAATTTAAAGTTGTAACTAATAATTCATTTCAAGTATAGAGAAAAGCATTTTGTCAAACAAGTATAAATAATATATTTCGAATGCAATAAACGCAATGAGTTGTGATAAAAATTTAAATTCGAACTTGAACTCATAATATTCAAAATCCTAAAAATTACCTATATACACGATAATCAAGAGTAATATATAGTGTTTGTTTGGAACCCGCAGAAATATATTACTTGTAGATATTTATAACATCAAAACATACTTTACCAACTTTCGAAGAGAATAAAATGAACAATATTTTAGATAACAACAACAATTATTCAGTATAGTCCCATAAAGTGGGATCTGAAGAACAATATTTTAGATGAATCTGCAAAAAGGAAAAAGTTAAAATTATTATATTTTTTTGTTAAATGTAAGAATACATTTCATGTTAAAAATAATATATTTTTAATTGATTCCATAAATTATTCGTCACTATTTGATTCAATTATTATCAATATATCTTGATAAATGATAGATTTCTCAAAATGTAATTGATTTAATAGTGGTACGTTGAAAATATAATTGCCGAAATATGTATTTGATAGTGCATGTTACATATTCAAGAAAAAACGACAAACAATTGAAACAACCGAAAAAACCGACAAAATCCTATATAAATCTAATTGAGAAAAAAACGATTTAATTAATTTAATTTTATTCTAATATTTAAAAAAATAAAAAATTAACTTATTTGATTTAATCTATTTTTTTTAGGAAAAAGAAACGATTCATGAACATTATTACTCTCAAGGATAACAAATAAGTGCAAAAAAAAAAAAAACTACTAGTGAAAAAAGAAGAATTCCTTTTTATCTTTATGGTTGGAAAAGGAAAAGAAAACCTTTATGGCGAAATCACTACTATCTTTTTCCAAAGATTGACTATAGATTGATGCGAACTTAAACAGCCTTTTGAAAGTAAAACAAGCATGGCCACTTTTTAACGACCATGCATTAATTATCAAGAAAAGCTATAATAACATAGAAGAGAATCGCTTTAGATTTAAGCATGAAACTATAAATTTATTCAAACTTCAGTAATAGTAGAAGTAATCTTTTAAAACTAATTATGATTCATCAATATTTTGGACTTTTAAACACCTATATAATAATAATTAATGGGGGAGAACATGTGAACTTTAACATGGGTTGCCGGCCTAAGACAGCTTCTCCTAGTTCTACAAATATATCACTATCTTAACCCCTCTTACTATACATGACATTGACCACAACAACAACAACGACAATACAATATAATTCCACTTAGTGGGATCTGAGGAGGGTAGTGTGTACGCAGATCTTACCCCTACCCTTGGGTAGAGAGGTCGTTTCCAAATAGACCTCAGCATCCTTCCCTCCAATAACTTCCCACCTTGCTCTTGGGGAGACTCGAACTCACAACCTCTCGATTGGAAGTGGGGTATACATGACATTGACCACGTCCTTTCTAATTTCTGAAATATTCATCATTCTCATTGTCATATTCAAATCTGTCAATTCCAAACAAACAATCAAAAATCTATTGTTGCCATTTACAATGGGAGTAGTTTTGTGGGTGGGATGGAGTTATTGGAAAAAAATCTCATTATAATAAAAACAAATTTTGATACGATTGTGCTAGTTAATCTAGTTTGATTCGTTCAATATATATTATTATCTTGATACATTGAGCGTGAATATTATTTTTTAGATTGTCCAAATTTGTTATTGGAGGATGATTCACTATTTGAGAGGCGAATGTAAGGTATAGATCCACTATTTCAGAGGTGAATGTAAGGTATCGGTACTAGATTTTCTACTAAACCTCATATTTTTGGCGCGGAGCATAATTTATGTGTAAAAATTTATTAATATTATAATATAAAACAATATAAACCCATAACTAGTGGTGTCAAAATAGTTTTTTTTTAAAATAATTAACCACCTATATTATCTACTAAAAAATGGGTTGGATAATGAACTTTCAAAAAACGGGTCAAATATGGATAAGAACTATATTATCCATATAGAAAATGCATAACCAATGGGTAACCAATGGATAATCAAATGGTCTAACTTTTAAATTTGTAAAGCCTCAAATTGGGGGTTCTCAAGTTAGGGAGACTAAAGATTCTTCCAAAAGTGATCACTATGCAAGAAGTCGTGAATAATATGATTATCCATATTATCTGCTGATTAACCTGTTTGTTATCCGTATTAAATATGGATCCGGTTGGATAATTTATCCATTTTTCATCACTTATTTTTTTATCAGAACCATATCCGACCTGACCCACCAGTTTACTACTCCTACCCATAACTTTAAAAATACTATAGATTCGACCCTAAAAACTATATAGGTTAGAAGTTAGAACCCATAAAACTTAAAACCTCTCACTATTTGATCTTTTGCCTTAACCGGCGGTCTGCAAACGGGCACGAGAAAGACAACAGAATATTGAGTCAGATCCAAGATGGTTCAATTTACGCTTTACTGTTTTTAAATTTAATTTTATACAAATTTTACAAAGTACAGGGTCTTTCTGTTCTACATTTGTCGGCAATATTAAAGAATGCCCATCAGATAATCACTTGGTTTCTTAGTTTCGAAATTCCATCTTTCCATGTCAACATCAGTGTTTTGCAACATGAGCAATCTAACTGGAATTATCTGTGCAGCAAATAAACCAAATCAGAATTGAACTACAGAACAAGAAGCATAATGCTGGGCAACAACTATAACCTGGATCACTTCCTTCCATCAGTGTACATTCATATAACAACTAGGCCTCAAACCCGAGCAACTTGGGATTAGCTGTGAGTTTCCACTGGTCATGCCTCTTCGTTTTCGCTTAAGTACTTAACTCGGTCCAATATTATGCTCCCTCCGTTTTAATTTATGTAAACCTATTTCTTTTTATCTGTGCCAAAAAGAATGACCCGTTTCTATATTTGAAAACAATTTAATGTTAAGCAATGATTTATTTTACACAAGTTCAAAAGTCTTTACTTGTTCTTAGTTTCTTACACTCCATGCGCGGACAAATATGTTCATATAAATTGAAAGGGAGGGAGCATAAAATAAATTTTAAAAATAAAAAGTACAAGTTCTCTATAGAAAAAATTGTACATTCATCAACCACATAACTGTGCTATGTACAATTTTACAGGCCTGTTGCTTGCTAATTGGCATATAGTCGGAGATGTATCTCTAATGGAGGTACTAAGCTTCCAATTTCAGGAATACTTACTGATGATAGCTGACATATGGGAATTCATCTTGCAAGGACTAAAACACCATTAGATCCTCAAGATTTGGAAGGTTTAGGACATGAAGAAGTGCATGCTACTAACCAGTCACAACCAAATTCTTTTTCTTTTATCCAGGTCAGCTTGTCTCAACTATTCTTCTACATAATCCTTGATAGTTATGCCCATTTGGTGCATGTTGTTAGGAGACTAGGTTTTGACCTCATCTAACTTTTGACTCTTCCAACCCAATGCCCTCAGATTAGCTTGATTTAATTCAACATGCTTGCCAAGCCTGCAAAGTTGAGAATTAGCAACTTCGTACTAATTTCAAGAAAGGGGCAGCAAAAACGCGCCCCAGGGGAGCAGAAAACCAATATAAACAAGTGTGTGGCACCAATTTCCAATCACTAGACCTATATATGGAATACATGTAGCCATTGTAACAACCAGGTCCATGTCAAAAATGCAGAAATTGGAAGATTTTTTAGTCTTAATAGCATAAAAATATAGGAGACAGGAAGGCACATGTTCAAAATATTGGAGGCCTCGTGGATCAATGGCAACAAACTTGAAAATTTACATATTTATAGCATTAACGGAATAAAACATCCAAAACACACTCCAATTTCACAAGCTTCTAAAATCACAAATATTAGATTCAAAAAAAGCAACATCACATATCAAGACTATAAAACACATCTGAAGTACTTCCCTACAAGTAAACTGAATAATGCACAAAGCCTCTGATCATTAGAAAGCCTCGTCATTTTTATGCGTCGGATATATACTTGTCAACAAAAGAAGTGCAAATACAATTTTTTTTCATTTGCTTATACCTGAATTAATTCCTTTTTCTGCACTTTCTTCCCATTTTTAGTGAAATGATTAATCTCCCCTTTCAAATGGTTACATAGCAAGACGGCCAAGTACAATCATTTTAAGACATTTCTATAGAAAAGTGTAAGCTTTGCACCTAGGTGCCTTCATGCAAACTCAAGAAACATACTTGAAATATTTTTAGATCCTATTTGTGCACATACCAAGTAGTGGACCTCTGTGTCTTCTTAATCTATTCCTTTTTCTCCAGTTTTATTTTCTGCAGTTAGAAGGTTGCCATGGATAGAAAAAGGTGCAAGATGCCAGTTAACACAGAACATAGAAAATAACGACCTCAAAGTGAAAAAAATGGAATTCTTTTTTTTTGGGGGTGGGGGGTGGGTGGGGGTGTCTAAATAGTTTAACAGCAATATCTACATAAAAGAGGAAATGAAATGGTTTTCTATTGACGCTGATTACAAGAAGGAAAAGTGTTCTTTGCAGCAGAGAACAAAAAGACAATCAGCTTTTAAAGAGCGCAACCCCAAAACCCCCTGTCTCGCTTTAGCTTACTGCTTTGCTGCTAGCATCTGAGACACTGCCTCCGTGAATATAAGATATAGATAAAGAGAAAACAACAGCTCAAAGGAAAAGCATATAGGAAACGGTAATTTCAGGCTTCAAACCGTAGCAACCAACCTCAGCTCCGGATGAGCCCAAACACACAAAATATCACATATTGAGATCTAATTCACTTTTTACCTATGTCAGACTTCCCCATACTTACTAATGAAAGTTATTGCATAAGTTAATAACTTAAGGGACAAGTGAATCCTATCCTTCGGGAAGCACACCTACACCCCGTCTCCGTGTTTTAGGTGTGGAATATTTGACAATTTGAGAGATTTAAATGTGTGTTATCTGACTAGAACTGCACAAATCAGCTTTCATACAGGTTGAAGATGTAGTATACATTATAACATGACCTTCCTAATCATAGTACTGCTTCACCAAAAAACGTTCAGAAAGAAATACTGCAAACTTACGCAAGATCTGATGGAAGCCTGAAACCACCTATACGTATACGTTTCAGTGCACGCAACTGAAATACAAAAATGCAGCAGAGTTGAGGTCAATACAAGAAACTTCAGAAAATTGAGAACAAAAATTTGAACTTACATTAAAGGAAAAACTGAAAAGTTATTAATGAATAACACGGCAAAGTAGCAACAATGGATCTAGCACAACATTGAAAGTAACAGGGTTGGACAGAAGTGAAGCTGACCCTTAATAATACATCCAGGGATCTTTCCGGAAGTGAAAGTAAACGTGAGCATGTAAGCTTCCAACAATCAAAGGTTGAACATGTCTAATAGCTACACCGTGTTATGTTGATATGAACTCTATGTTTTCATATGTAATGTTATTTCGCATAAACCCATCACTTTCTTTAGCTCTCACTAAGATCTGATCTGTTATACGGTAAGATGGACAGACTAAACTCGACATAACCAAAATACCTGAAGTCCAGCATTTTTCACAAGTTCACGAACTTCATGATTCCGTCCTTCATGAACCTATATCATAAGGAAAAGAAGAAATTTAGGTCCACTGAGTACTATTTCTAGTGTGGATTGAAACCGCATTGGTAATAGTATACAGCAGATTGGGAAACCAGGATTTACAAGGTCTATCTAACGTGTGTATCAGTGTAAGAGAACCTCCTTATCCGGAAAACTTTTTTTATCAAAAGAGAAACCTGGGCTGGTCTGACCTCAGCCCTTGGTTGCTTAGCTTTCATCTGCTCAGGCTAGACTGGCCTATCTTGTGGAACTTACTTTCTTATAGACCATTGTTTATTACGAAAGGAAGTGAATGCCAGTTAATCTAAAGGTCATCAGAATTCAGAACCCACTTAAAAAGCAACTAAAATCAGAGCTGACAAAATCAATTCGTAGACTATAGCGAGAAGAAATTGAACGTGCTATTCCTTTTGCTATCCTTCCACAAAATCAATTCTTATTTTCTGCTCATTTGCTCTATGATCCTACTTAAGAAAAATATATGTAGCAATAGAAGTAAAGAATTTTTTTTGACAGAATAGCCTATACCAACTAGTTCATGATTTTAAGAAAACAATATGGAGCTAGCTGTCTCTTCTAATAGACAAACAAAGATAAGTGACTGAGCTTTTTCATCAAAAAAAAAGATAAGTGACTGAGCAGTGAACAGTACCACAATACGCAGACGAGGTCTTAGTACATCAGGTTGTCTTGGTAGTAGTTCCACCGCATCTGGAGTGCAATGGGCACCATCAATGACTGTTCCCTCACTAATGGCTATCAAGTGTCGCTTATGTATTTCACCATCAATAGTTGCAATGTATCTAGAACAAGATCATCTGGTAAGTGATGATCATAACAGAAAGATAAACTGGTTTGCTTAAACATTCAACAATACAAGAAAATAAGTTCAGTAAAAGTCGCAAAAATTTCATAATTGTACAGATAATTGTTTTTTCCCCCCCCCCCCCCCCCCAAAAAAAAAAAAAGAAATCAAGGCATATAAATAGGGAAAACATAAAAAGAACATACTCCTTTGACAAATTAGACGAAGGATGTGAAATGTGATGCGTGAACTCCCCTGCAAGAGCAGCATAAACCAGATTACTGTGCAGGCGGCATTTGAAGTGAACCTTATGAGGTTTATCTTTTTTTTTATAAGACTCGGTGAAGTCATAAATAACATGTGCTGAGGAATTATAAAAGAAAATGTCATCTATACCATCATTAGTCACAATAATCAAGCCAGTCGTGGCAACATCAAGTCGGCCTACTGTAAAGAGCCGAGGTTTTGGTTGTCCGGGATGCCTTTTATCCTTTAATAAGAAGATACAGCAGATATAAAAAGTCATGAGTTAGTACAGGCAATGCTTCAATAGTAACAGCTTTTCTTATTGGGTACAACTTCCAGAGCTGACACTGTGTATAACATAATTCCTAGTATAAATTAGCGCTACAAAATAGCTCATCCTTCCCAGGGCACAGTTTTAATAAAAGAACAAACATTTCCAGAAGACCCATACAAGCAGAAGGAAACATACCCAACTCCTAATAAAATCATCAAAAAGGGACATGACTGACTTAGTTTCTTTCTCCCCGGATGAGCATATGTACCTGTATTTTGTTAAACTTGAATCAACTCGACTCAAACAACAACAACAAGTACCCAGTATACTCCCACCAGGTGGGGTCTGGGGAGGGTATTATGTAGACGAGCCTTACCCCTACCCGAAAGGGCAGAGAGGCTGCATTGGAACTCGACTCACAGACATATAATCAAAATCCCGAACTCCTCCAGTGTTAATGATAAAAAGAGAAGGATAGACACACCCTTTTGGCTTGTTTAGTGCAAGATAGATCTTTGAAGGCAATTTCTTCGGAAGACGATTCCCGTTGACATAAATTACATCTCTAGCTGGATCTACTTTAGTCTGCCAACAAGCAGAATAGATGTCAACAATATAACCAAACAAAAAAAATGCACCGGACTACAACCCTAAAAAAATTTGCAACATGGGAGCATTTCTGAACTTGACCTGTGGAGTTTTGCAAACAGAACCATTCACAGTAACCCGACCTTGAAAAATCAGCTCTTCACTGCTCCGTCTGGATGCCACTATAAAACAAAACCTAAATTTCAGATAATCTATCAGCGCAGTCATTGCTCTAAATACGCTGATGCTCACCATTTTACATCTCATTATTAGTTCATACATAAACAACAAAGCAAGCCCATAAACAAAATATATTCTGTTTTCTAGCATCACTAACTTCCAACTGAGTTCTAAATATCATTGCCACCACTACAATACTTTTTTTTCTTGATAACCAAGCCAGTGATCACTGTATGCAGCTTGTCGGATAACCCCCCCCCCCCCCCCCCCCACACACAACACAGTCTATGGCATCAGCAACTCTCTATTACTTACAACTTAAGAAATTGATGATGTCACTTCAATTCTCTTTAAGATATCTCATAACATAATCTACGTCATCAGCAATTAGATAAGCGCAAATCTTTTTCGTCTCTTTTTTTTATTTGCACTGGGAGTCCGAGTCTCTAAGAGCCGAGAGCCCAGACTAATCTGGGGGTGCACAGGCCCTCAGCAAGGAGTTTTCCGCAAGTGCACAATGGTTAATTCAGGTTTTACCCAGTCTGATCACCCTCAGAAATTATTTGCACCCAGTGGATTTCGAACTTGAGACCTTGAAAGGGAGCAAACCCCAAGGCTTAAGTCAATTGCCACCAAGCCAACCACTGAAGGTTGCAAATCTTTTTCGTCTCTTCTCTCAGTTCTTTTAGTCTCCTCTCATCTAATGAGTATTGAACTAAAACGGGCCCAAATGGAGCAGAACATATTGAAGGCTTCCCCCAACTAGTTTGGAATAGAGACTCTATGTCGTTAGTCTCTCAATATATATAGTTCCTCTGCCCAATTTTATGTGATAATGTTTGATTGGCCACGAAATTAAAGAAAGAAAAACTTTTGAAACTTAAGGTCAAAAACTAATCACATACATTGCGTGGTTACAACTGATCTCAGATTATAAATCATCTCATTAAGACTAAAATGAAAACTTACAAAGTAAATTTGTTTCTAAATACAGAAATGTGAAATTTTTTGGGATAGACTAAAGGAGAAGTATATCACATAAAATGGTAAGGAGGGAGTATTTTTTTTATTCAGGGTTTATTTAACGAGTATTGTAATGAAACTGGTCCCAACATAGCTGAATCAATATAAAGGATTTATCTAGACAACCCAAGTAGATTCCTAATTGAGGCATAGTTGCGATTGTTGTTAGCAATATTTTAAAAGATTAGACAAATATCTTCATGCATGGAAGGTTATGAAACAGTAGCACTCAAGCTATCTCCACGGATATCTGCTCATAAATAAATATCAATATTCTTTCCTTACTTTACAACAATGTTTCTAATTTTGCACAATGGTGAAAAGGGTACAACTAGAGATGCTAAAGTTACCTCCGGAAGCAGCAAGGACTTTACTGAGACGTTGAGGAGGGTCTCTAAAGTTCTCATTATAAAACCGGCGAGCCGCTTTTGAATACTTAGGCTCAGATGTAGGACCCACCGTCGCGGCTTTAGCAGCAATCTGTTTGCTCTTCTTATTATTATTCTTACTTGTGCTAGCATTAGCCATGTCGTGGAGTAGACGCGCCGGAGGAGTCGATTGGAGAGTGAGGTTACCTTTTTCATCACGCACAATCCAGGGGATATAGAGTTGATCACCGAGTTCAGCGATGTCCGAGCTGGAATTAGGGTTTATGGGAAGTGAGGGTTCTGGTTTATTAGGTTTTGGGTTTGGAGGAGCGAAGGTGATGTTGAATTCAGTTGAGGAGGAAGAGGAGAGGGAGGATGTGATGAGAGTGTGAATGTGGCGGCGCGTGTAGGGAGTTGCGCGAGTGAGGTGAAGGGAGGTGAAGGCAGAAGAGGCCGCCGCTACGGCGGCTGCAATCGTCGCCATCGCCGGTGACTTTATTTGATAAGGTTTTATGGAGGTTTTTGAAGATGATGAAGGAATGAGTGGGGGAGAAGACAGAGTTTTATTTTAGAAAAATAATTACCAAAATGTGCACTTTATACGTATGGAGAGGAAATTAGTTAAAGAGGAATTTTACCATTTTAAATTAATTTTAACCCTTTTCCCGTTCTTATAATAATTTTTAAATTTTTTTCATCCACAATAAAAAGTTGATGATAAAAATGAAAAAGCATAGGTCAATCCTAGCAATTCAATTTACACTTTATTTGGATCATTGTTTTCACTATTTTATAATATATTATATTGTACTCTACTGTACTATATTGTATCGTTTCGATGAATACAACGTTTGTATAGACTGTATTATTTGCTGTTGTTAAATAACATCTTTATTATTTGGTTTGACTGTACTGCTAAATTTATTAAAATACCCTCAATTATTTTATTAAAGGTTAGAAAGAGGTATAACACTTTAGACCAATGGGAGGGTTGAAACATCTATATCATGAGGACCATGAGACAAAATGTAATAAGAATGCACTTACTAACACAATACCGATGAAGAAGACAGAAGACAATTAGCACCACAGGAACAAGTTAACTGTTGCAGCTATTTCAAGTGCCCTAAAAAACAGCCTCTTTTATCTATATTTGCAGTACTTGCTCGCAGGAATTGCAATAGCACATTATTATATAAGGTTGCCAAGAATTTTTTTCTAACCTCTTAAGAATGATTGTAAAAACATACTAATCAATCATTCCAAGGCTGATTGGATTTGGAGAAAAAAAATATCTAGACCAATTTAGATTTCTTCGGTCTAGCACACTATCAGCTTCTTCAACAGGCAAAAGATGAAGAGTAAACATTAAAAGCTGGGTTAAACAATGGAAGAAGTGAAACTTCAAGATTACAAATTCAAACAATATGATTATTTTCTGATATTTACATGTTAAATGACATGTACTTGTCAAAATATATAGTACTAAATACCATTCTTTGAAAATGATATATCAGAGCTAATACAGACACAAATAGAAGATAACTAAACAACCACAACATAGAGAAAACACATGAAGTGGAATGATATTGTTCCATATCTCAAGGAAACTAAATAATTCCAAACTGAAAATTCACATGAAGTGGAATAATGCGAGCCCCATTTCTAACTCATTTATCCACAATTTATCTCTCTTGATTGCCCCATCAAAATAGAGTAACAGCGAACTTGATTTTCTAACCTTTAATGTGGTAAATAATCCATAACTTAAAGTGCATAATATAATAAAAATTTCTAGCAACATCACATATAAAATTCCATCATATCGATCTAGTAAAGTATATAAAATCCTCAATAGCTAAAGCACAAAAATATTTAGTCTAACTCAATTGCCAGGTGACGACATCAAGGTCAGTAAAAGAAATTCGCGGTCTTCCAATGTACACCCAATCGGTGTGCGGTACAAGTTTGCATGTTTGCAAAGAAATATACAAGCTTTCATGTGCATACTAGGCTCTAAATTCAACACTTACCATTTGTCATATCTCACTCTTAGAAATAGGTGGCATAATTGAAAGGCGATTAATTGCATTAGCCAAATTATTCATCCCACCTCTCAACATATCAGCCATGCTTTTAAGATGATCATGTTTATATTTTTTATTCCTGCTAGAAGTCGGTACCTCTGAATATGCATTAGATTTATGTGCTTCCTGAATTGATTGATATTGCTCATGTTGTACATGTTCCTCAATATTTTCCAAAGAGGCATCAATAGTCAATGGACTATCAATTGATTTCTCAAATTATTACAAGCACCCCTTTTTATCATATCTGCTCCAGTCTCAGCTAGCTTTCCAGTAGCTCTATCCTTTCCATATAGCTCAATTAGCTTATCATAATTTCTAATCAGCTTGTTTCTTCATTCGGTAGCTTCAGGCTTAGCCTGAACAAAAAAAGTACAATATAATAATGCAAAAAATGAAACTGGATACCTAACAAGGATTTTTTCATAACTATTTAAAACAACCTCATCCACTCAATACTTTATGGTAATTAGCCTTAATGGGTAACATATAAACATTGAAAATTACATATACACCATCATATATTATCTAAAAATCAATTACTATTTGGTGCTTTACGCCTTTGGCTCTTCAATCCAGTTTGAAAAGTGAATCACTACATTATGGAAGTGTCACAAAGCGTAAAAGATAGAGGAAAATTCATATCCTATCAGATACGAGTAAGTTGACAATGATAATACAAGGACTGAAGTTATCATCGTGGATTATGTGAAAGAACAAAATTGCGAAAAATAAATGTACCTGTATCAATTGATCCCATACTTCAGATTCAGCACTCCACATACTTGTGTTGGAATCGCATGCAAACCCACTCATCCTATTTTGAAAAAGTGTCATAACACTTGCTAAATTTTGATTTAATATTTCTCATTCGGTTGTGAACTCTCTCTTTGGTAAAAACTTTATCTGGAAATTTTAATTGCATCTCTTTCACTATATTATCAATCGCGTGTGCAGTAAAAGTTCCACCAATCCCGTTTTCAAGTGTGTGCTCATGATAGAATACATCAATTAAGGCATCATCCATATCATTTGACCAAATACAAATAGAAGTTTTATCTGAAATATTTGTGTCGCTTGAGGATGTCTTTGACCTTTTCGGCATATTAATAACTACATAATTAAGAGATATTCATAAGACTTAATGAGAAATTAATCAGACATAATATTTGTAAGAGTTATAAAATAAAATAAATGCATACTACATAATATATTTTATTCAAATAGTGGCCGAAATTACTTTCAAACAACATCAAATAAATAAACACGAAAAAATTCGTTTACTTTTTCTCTCCTAGAAGATTAAACTTGATAATTAGCTAGCCCATATGTCAGCTGCTATGCCATCTCTAATCAACTTCCACCTTCTAAACTCCTCATTACTTTCCCTATAATTTGGTGGTTCTTCATGCACATCATTATCATTCATAAGCTCCGCACCAACTTGTGCAAGTAACTCATCATTTGGATCTGCACCTCTTAAGTAGTTATGTAGAATATAACATGCAAAAATAATAATCTTTTGGGTTTCAACACCATATCACGGTTCAGTTGAACTAGAAATTATAGGAAATCTCTTTTTAAGAAATCTAATAGCTCGTTCAATAGCATTACGCAAAGATGCGTGTCGCAGATTAAATAATTCACGAGGATTTCGAGTGATATCACTCCCACGATAAGGCGTAATAAGTCCACTTCTCAACATCAATTCACCATCAACAAGATAGTATTTTTCTAAGATAAAAAATAAAAGTATTAATTATTTATTCATCACATCTAACTTTTTCTATATAAATATATAAAATATTTACCTTCTAGAAGTTTTAGCGGGTCTTGCTTATTTAACGCTTCTTTCATGATTCTTAAATCAGACACTGTCCCTTCCCAACCAGCTAACACATATGCAAATTTTATATCAAATGTGCATGCAGCCAATACATTTTGTGTTGGATAATCTTTTCTTTCGCGGTATCTGGGTGCTTCACATTGTGAAACTTTAACACGTATATGTGTTCCATTAATTGCACAAATACAATTCTAATTTTATTATAATAAATTATATGCAATCAACCTTGAATTTAGCTAAAAATTCAATAAAATTATATTTGTGTTCGCCTTAAAATATGGGTAGAATCTTGGCTTGTTGGCAATTTCAAAAGAAACTTGAGAGCCATCATATTGTTTAATAAATTTTTCATATAACCCCAAGATCGCTCGCAGGACAATATGAAAATGACGACTAACCGACTCCCCAGATTGCCGAAAGATAAAAGCTAACTCGCGATTTGCCGTATTATGTGCTAATAGATAAAGTGTTTTTGCAACTTGCTCTTCAACTGTAGCTCGAAGTGTTGGTCTAAGATCACCCTCTCTAACTAACATCTCACATAGATCGGTAAAAGCTAAAGGAGTCATTCTTATATTATTACAATAAAGTTCAGTTGAGATAAATTACTCAATAATTTATGCCTAACTTATTCACTTTCCAGTCGTATATCATGTATGATCGTATGTCGGTCATTTCCAATTTCACGTACATAAGTCCAAAATCAAATAGCTACTAAGCAAGCAGCATATGTAGCTAAAGAGTTCACTTATTCCAATATTTGTCTATTATTTTGATTATTCGGATTAACCATCTATAATAAAATTAAGGGAGATACATCAACCAATATCATAGATGAACTAATCAGAAAAAATACTGAAAAGATTCAACAAATTGAATCAAAACCAGTATCGTCTTTGTTTTCCTGCCCCCAAATTTTCCAGTAAAATAAAACTAAAAGCCAACAAAGTATCCAGCTAAACCCAACAGTAATGGTACATAATAACAATGAGCAAAAAGCACATGATACATAATAGCAACAGTGGAATTAACATGTATTTGACACACATATAGGAGATTGCGTCTGTATCTCTGCAATTGATACTATGTCATCGAGCACTGGCACAACCACATATGATTAAACTATTTGTAGAGAAGTTCCCCGATTGTATATAGCCAATATATTTTTGTTTTCTCCAATACTGTGAATTTTGAAACACCGGATAAATTTAAAATGACCTTAAATAAGCTGCAATGAGTTCTAGATAGGTAGGAAAAATAGGAATCGATTGTTTCAATAAGAAACCATTGAGCAAGTGACAATAGTAATACCAAATAATTGACAGAAAAATAAGCAAACAAATACACTCCATTAACAATCTGAAGTAGTTCAACATCAAAGATTTGGTGAATCATTAGTAATTCTTAATCATAGCTATAATACACTCACCTATATGTGACACCAAATAAACTTACGACTTAATAGCAAGCAATAGAGCACATGAATAACAAAAAAGAGAACAAAGAATTGAATTGGGTTTGGCTAGGTAGAGGAAGTTTGATAAAAACAGGAAGAAAAAAGATGAAAACTAACATGTAAATAGTTTGTTGGAAAGAGACGATACCGTCATTAACTAGATGCACGACAGAAAGAAGATGGAGACAAAGTACTTATTAGTTTGGTGAATATAATATAAATAATAGGGTAAAGGGTAAATTGAAATGTAGAATAATAAGTGTGAGCATAATTGGAAAGGACAATAAGGAACAATTCTACCACACCGATTTGGTTGTTTCATAAAATGAGGTTATTCATTGTTCCGGAACAATAAATTTAACAACACGATGCAATCAGTTTTATATTAACAATCAGAACAAACATTATATCTGAGGTAACGATACAATACCATACAACCGGAAACAACCATCCAAACAACGCGTTAAGCCATCAAGTTTGAGCATCAAGGTTTACGAAATGCGTTTTTTTTTTCCTTTTATTGAGGAGAATTTATATTTTTTTAGGTATTTTTCTACTTGATGTTTAAGACTTTTAAGGAAGAAAAAAATAGAAAATAGATGGAATTTTTTTTTGAAAGGTTTATCAAGTTCATTCACTTCATGTAATATGAAGTTTTCCGGGATATAATGTTTTTGAACAATTTTTTGTTGTTGTAAATTTTCTTAGCTAAGTTATGTATATGAAATAAGTAAATTTGTTTCAAATTAGTAAAATAAAATAATATGATCGCCTTTAGAAGTAAATAGAATTGCTTATGATACATATGAAATCGTTTATTATCTATCTAAAATCGTCTAATTATGTCTGAATCACCTACTCGATTATTTAATATTCGTGTTATTAATAATGGAGCTTGTTTATTTTTATACTATAAAGTTGAATCACCTAAGTTTAGTTCACAAAAACCGCTTAAGAATGAATATAATTGCATATATTTGGACAATCTTAAAAGCGAGATACATTTTTGTAAATTTTTGAGATTGTGATATGAACATGCTTAAACAAACTTTTAAGAAACAAAAAGTTTGTCAAATAATTTGAAAGTCGTGAAGTAGATTTGGAATGTCTTTAACCATATTATATATAATGTTCATCCATTTCACGTATTATGATGTCTTTCCGGGATAAATTATGTATAGGAAAAAGTACATAAATATTTCAAAAAGATAAAAAAATAAGATCAATCTTTAAGAAAGACTTTAATTACTTCATTCATGTCTAAAATCGCCTACTTGTATATGTGAAATCGCTTACCGGTTAATATTTGGTGATACAAACAATAAAGTTCTTTTGATTACCATTCTATGATGTTGATCGGGTTAAGTTGTGTTTTGCAAACGTAAAAATTGCATCGGGCGCTTCTTTTTAATCTGTACCTGTTTTATCTTTTTGTTTGTACTCGTATTCGTTTTTTAATTAAAAGTCATTTGAAAAGATTATTTTATCTTTCTTTATTAAAAGATTACTTTCTTTTCAAGTATACGCTAGTTCTCGACTGTCTCTCTCTCCCGTTATTCGCGTTTTTGATTTGTTCTTCTTCTAAAATCAAACGATTTCCGTTGTTGTTTTGAATTTTCAATTGCTAGTCATCGTTATTCTCACATTACGATTTAATCACAGGTACATTGCATTAACTTTCTGGGTTTTATTTTACGATTTAATTTCTGGTTTTGGTTTTGATAAAATATATTCTTTGGGTCTAGTTTGATAAGTGTTAGTTTTACTTTTACGATTGTATTTTTAGGTTTTTTGAACGAGATATTTATATTGTTAATGAAAATTCTATATATTCTTTTGTAATCAGTGTCACGACCCGGATTTCCCACCCTCGGGAGTCGTAATGGTGCCTGCTAATGTGAGCTAGACAAGTCAATCATTTGAACAATTTGACCTTTTACCCACTTTATGTCCTTTAACAATTACCAAGATATAACATTTAAACAGCGGAATTTAACATATGCGGAATAAGATCAATAATTATCTGAACATAAACACCTAGTACAACTGTTTGAGTCTCGACAACCCAAACCTGGTGTCACAGTTTCACAGACGGTCTAGGAATTCTATAAATAAAGGCCCGAAAGAATTAAATACAATGCTGTCACTGGAAATACGTGTAAGAAACAGGAAAGTAGATAGAAGGAGCCTCGGGTCGCCTGATGAACAAGATCCAGCAATCTCCCCGCGATCCAAAATCCACACCACTGCGGTCTGCACAAAAGAGTGCAGAGCAACACAATCGACCCCATGTGCTAGTAAGTGTCTAGCCTAATCTCGGCGAAGTAGTAACGAGGCTAGAACCAGACTCCAGATAAATTTGTGCAGTTATATAATATATAGCGGAAAAGTAAACAAGTAATGAACAATTAAAGTTGGGGAAGGGAAGCATGTTACGGGGATAACAAACATACAGAAATTCAAGGGAATAATAAGGAACATCAATAATTTATCTCTAACACGGATAAGGAAAATAAAATCAGACTTCACTGTCTGTACACATCTCATTGCAGGCGTGCAACTCGATCTTATTTTTCAATGTTTCCATGGTAGGCGTACCATCCGCTCCCATTTTATCAAACTGCGTGGTAGGCGTATCACCTGCTCCCTTTTCAATATATCAAACAGTTCTTCCAAATGAAATTTACTCTAATAACGCAATAATTAATACGAATTCATAGGACGACAAGTATATAATAATTATAATTCATTGAGGAAAACAAATGATGACAAGTAGCAATTAATTATGCGCTTTAAGGAGCAATTAGGAAATTTAGTATTTAACGTGTCGAATGTCAAGTAGCAATTAATTCACATAATCATATAGCAATTATGGCATAAATTCAAGACATGACGTTGCACAAGGATACCTTGATTCAATAATAACAAGCAACACAAATAAAGGGAGATGTCAACACAAAGAATCACGGTCATAGTGAAATAAGACAATTAAATGCACTTGAATTGATAATAATAAGAAAGCATAACAAACTGCAATAGGTGCACGGCATCACCCTTCGTGCTTTACCGTCATCCTCACCAAATAATGATATAATAAAATGTGCACGGCATCACCCTTCGTGCTTTTACTCTCTTTCCTTACATATAATCAATAGAATCGGCACAGAATAATACATTGTGCGGTACGGCATCACCCTTCGTGCTTTAGTATTCATATCACGGCACGGAATGTTCCTTCGTGCATTAGTATTCATATTATGGAACAGAATGTTCATTCGTGCTTTAGAATTTATATCTTGGCATGGAATGTTCCTTTGTGCATTTGTATTCATATCATAAACGTGCACGGCATCACCCTTCGTGCTTTATCACTCTTCCTCACCCAACAACAATCACAACAATGGGGCGAGGGAATAGACAAACAAAAGCAGGTATCCTGGCAGGGGAACAATGACAACAATCAAACAGCAAAACATCCCGGCAAGGCAATAACCATTAGCTCTTTAGCTTTCTTTCATTTCTTACCTCATATCTCACTTTATCACTTGAGCCAATGCTCCAAAGAATTCATAATCTCGTATACCTTTTCACTTCGTATCACAACTGAGCCAATACTCCGCAAAATCAAATGATCATAATATATTTCACATGTTCTTTACAATATATAGAAATCCTCAATTTAACATGAAATTTACAACTAAATCATGATTATCACATTTTAAAGACTCACGGTCATGCTAGACACCAATGTGTATATACTCGTCACTATGCCTATACACCGTACTCGACAATTAGCAAGTAACAAACAAGACTCAACTCCTATTTTCTCAAGCTAAGGTTAGACCGAGCACTTACCTCGATGTGTTGAACTCACTCAAGCTTCAATTACAACTTTACCCCTCGATTCCGCCATCAATTCGCTCGAATCTAGTCACAAATTACTTAAATACATCAACAAATGCTAAGTGAAACAATTTGAATGCATAAAAATGGGTTTCCAAAAGTTTTGCCCAAAAATTCGAAAAATGCCCCCAGGCCCGCGTTGTCAAACCCCGAGGTTCGAACCAAAATCCGTTTATCCATTCCCCCATGGACTCAAATATATGATTTATTTTGAAATCACACCTCAAATTGAGGTCAAAAACCCCCAATTTTAGAAAACCTAGGTTCTACCCGAAATTTCCAAATTTCCCCATTAAAATCTTACATTTAAAGTTGAAATTATGTTAAAAGATGTTAAGTAGTGAATAATAAATACTTTAGAAATCACCTACCAATCGTTTTGGAGGAGAAGAGTTGTTTGAAAAATAGTCTCTTATGTTTTGGGGTTTTTAAAAAGTATAAAATGACTGAAAATCCCGCCTTTTTATACTCTCCCAAAAGTTCCAGCGCGGACCGCGCAAAGGTGGGCCGCAGCCGCGCTGAGGATTGGACCAAGGTGCCAATCTCTGAAGTTCAATGCGCGGACCGCGGCCGCGGCCTCCGCGGCCACACACGTTTTCATGCGGGATGCGCCAGAGGGTCTTGAGTCCTGCAATATAACAACCCTCTGATTCTTCCAGCGGGGACCGCACTGATAGGGAACGCGGACGCACTGGTTAACTTGGAACAGTGCTATTTTTAAGCCTAAGACCTCCCGGAACCTATTCAAAACTCATCCGAGCCCTTGGGGCTCCAAACCAAACATACACATCACTTCAAAAATATCTTACGGACTTACTCGTGCAATCAAATCGCCAAAATAATATCATATGCATATAATCAAGCCCCAAAGTTTAAGATTTCTTTCATTTCTTTCATGAGACATCAATTTTCCATCTTAAGTTTGAAATACTTCAAATGACGTTCATTTTCAACCAATCTTTAAAAAAGTGCTTAAATCACATATGAGACTTGTACCAGGCGTCAGAACCAAAATACGAGCCCGATACCACAACCTTTTAATCAATGTCATTAGTTATTTTCAGGAAATAATTTCACATAAAAATTCATTTCTCGGACTCGGGGCCTCGGAATTCAATCCCGGGCATGCACCCAAGTCCCATATTTTCCTACAGACCATGTGGGACCGTCCAACTGCGGGTCCGGTTCCGTTTACTCAAAATATTGACCAGAGTCAACTTTAATCATATTAATATCAAAATTCATCATTTTCACACAAAATTCATATTTAAGCTTTTCGGTTACTCGCCCGGACTATGCACGCAGATCGAGGCAACCCTCAATGAGGTCTTCCAAAGCCTCAGAGACGCGAATGAGTAAAGAAATAGGTGATGACCCTTTGGGTCGTCACATTCTCCACCTCTAAAATAATCGTTCGTCCTCAAACGGACAAAAGAAAGAAGTACCTGAGTTAGGAAATAGATGAGGAAAACGGCTCTGCATATCAGACTCGGACTCCTAGGTCGATGCCTTAGGAGGCTGACCTCTCCACTGAACACGCACGGAAAGATATTTTTTCGACCTCAACTGTCGAACTTGCCGGTCTAAAATAGCCACCGGCTTCTCCTCATAAGACAGGTCCTTGTCCAATTGGACAGTGCTGAAATCTAACACGCGGGTTGGATCGCCGTGATACCTCCGAAGCATGGATATGTGAAACATCGGATGCACGGATGACAAGCTAGGCAGCGAGGCAAGTCTATAAGACACCTCTCCCACACAATCAAGAATCTCAAAGGGGCCAATGAACCTAGGGCTAAGCTTTCCCTTCTTCCCAAATCTCATCACGCCCTTGATAGATGATAGTCGGAGCAATATTCGCTCACCAAACATAAAAGCCACATCTCGAACCTTGCGATCTGCATAACTCTTCTGTCTGGACTAAGCTGTCCGAAGCCTATCCCGAATGGTCTTGACCTTTTCCAATGCCTCCTAAACTAAATTTGTACCCAATACCGAGCCTCTCCCGGCTCAAACCAAACGTTGCCTACCATACAACGCCTCATAAGGAGCCATCTGAATGCTGGACTGGTAGCATTTGTTGTACGCGAACTCTACTAACGGCAAAAACTGGTCCCACGAGCCTCCAAAATCAATGACACAAGCTCGGAGCATATCCTCCAATATCTAAATAGTCCGCTCAGACTGCCCGTCCGTTTGAGGATGAAATATTGTGCTCAGCTCCACTCGGGTGCCCAACTCTCGCTGAACGGCTCTCCAGAAGTGCGACATAAACTGCATACCTCGGTCCGAAATGATGGATATACCCCATGAAGGCGATCAATCTCTCTGATATAGACGTCAACTAACCTCTCGAATTAATAAGTGGATGCAACAGGAACAAAATGTGCTAACTTGGTCAGTCTATCAACAATGACCCAAACTGCGTCAAACTTCTTACGGGTCAACAGGAGTCTAGTAACAAAATCAATAATAATCCTCTCCCACTTCCACTCGGGAAGCTCAATCATCTAAAATAGTCCATTAGGCCTCTGATGCTCATACTTAACCTGTTGATAGTTCAAACATCGAGCCACATATGCAACAATATCTTTCTTCATTCTGCGCCACCAATAATGTTGTCTCAGATCCTGATACATCTTCGCGGCGCCCGGGTGAGTAGAATATCAAGAACTGTGAGCCTTCGCTAAAATCAACTCTCGAATCCCATCAACATTGGGCACACAAACTCGCCCCTGCAATCGCAAGACACCATCATAACCTAAGGTCTTCTTCTTGGAAACTCTACGCTGTATCGTGTCTCTCGAGACACACAAATAGGGATCATCAAACTGCCGCTCACGGATACGCTCCAACAATGAAGTGCGAGCAATCATGCAAGCAAACACTCAGCTAGGCTCAGAAATATCCAACCTCACGAATCGATTGGCCAAGGCCTGAATATCCAAAGCAAGCGGTCTCTGGCTGACCATAATATAAGCAAGACTACCCATGCTGGCTGACTTCCTACTTAACGCATCGGCCACTACATTGAGCTTCCCTGGGTGATACAAGATAGTAATATTATAATCTTTCAACAACTCCAACCACCTTCTCTGCCTCAGATTCAGCTCCTTATGCTTGAATAGATACTGAAAACTTTTGTGATCAGTGTACACCTCACACGTCACACCATACATATAATGCCTCCAAATTTTCAATGCGTGAACAATTGGCTGCCAACTCCAAATTATGAACCGGATAATTCTTCTCGTGGATCTTCAGCTGCCTCAAAGCATAGACGATGACATTGCCATCCTGCATCAATACTGCACCAAGCCCAATACGGGAAGCATCATAATAAACTGTATAAGGCACTGAACCTGTGGGCAAAACCAATACCGGTGTTGTAGTCAGAGCTATCTTGAGCTTCTAAAAGCTCTCCCCACACTCATCTGACCATCTGTTCTAAGCACCCTTCTGGGTCAACCTGGTCATAGGGGCTGCAATAGATGAGAACCCCTCCACGAATCGACGATAGTACCCTGCTACCCCAAGAAACTCTGAATCTCTGTAGCTGAAGCTGGTCGAGCAAACCGTCAATTCTCGGCAGTGGATAATTGTTTTTGACCATTACCTTGTCCAATTGCCGGTAATCAATATCCATCCTAATTGACCCGTCCTCCTTCTTGGAAAATAACACTGGAGCACCCCAAGGTGAGACACTGAGTCTAATGAAACCCTTCTCAAGCAAATCCTGGAACGGTTCATTTAACTCCTTCAACTCTGGCGGGGCCATACGATATGGCGAAACAGAAATAGGCTGAGTGCCCGGGACCAGATAAATGCATAAATCAATACCCCTATCGGGTGGCATACCCGGCATGTCTGAAGGAAAAACATCAAGGAACTCACAAACAACGGGCACAAAATCGATAGAGGGAACCTCAGCACTAGAATCCCGAACATAAGCTAAATAAGCCAAACATCCCTTCTCAACCATACGCCGAGCCTTCACATACGATATGACACTACGAGTAGAATGACTTGGAGTCCCTCTCCACTCTAAACGAGGCATGCCCGGTAAAGCTAAGGTCACAGTCTTGGCATGACAGTCCAAGGCAACGTGATAAGGTGATAGCTAGTCCATCTCCAACAGAACATCAAACCAATCATGTCCAGAAGAAGTAAATCTACATGAGTCTCAAATCGGCCAATAACCACTATACATGAACAATGAATTCAATCCGCCATAAAAGAATCACCCACGGGCGTAGACACATAAATAGGGAACTCAAAGAATCACTAGGCATGACCAGATACGGCGTAGAATAAAATCGAAGCTTCTCTACCACATACCAGAACAATACATGCACCTCCACCTCTAATACCTCTACCTCAACCTCTAGCATCTCTACCTCTACCTCTAATACCTTTACCTCAAGTCCTCCGAAGACAAAATTTACCTATTACTGGTCTGTGCTACTACGTAGCTGAATAAGCGGTAATTGACCTTGCCATTCGCAAAAGGACAAAAGTACAAGTTTCAATTTAGCATTGAGAAACCAAACCGCACGATAAGAGAGAACAAATGTGAAAGTTTTCCAAACTTTGTAGCCTCTGGGGATAAATACAGACGTCTTCGCACTGATTCCTCAGACTCTACTAAGCTTGTATGGGCACTGTGAGACCCATGTAACTTAGAGCTCTGATAACATCTTGTCACGACCTGTATTTCCCACCCTCGGGAGTCGTGATGGCTCCTACTAATGTGAGCTAGGCAAGCCAATTTTGAACAATTTTACCTTTCACCCATTTTATATCCTTTAACAATTACCGAGATATAACATTTAAATAGCGGAAGAAGAACAATAATTATCTGAATATAAACACCTAATACAACTATTTGAGTCTCGACTACCCAGACCTGGTGTCACAGTTTCACAGACGGTCTAAGAATTCTACAAATAATGTTCTGAAAGAATTAAATACAACGATGTCTCTGGAAATACATGTAAGAAACAGGAAAGTAGATAGAAGGAGACGCCAGGGCCTGCGAGCGCCTGCAGACTACCTTGGGTTGCCTGATGAACAAGATCCAACAATCTCACTGCAGTCCGCAATCCACAACACTGGGTCTGCACAAAAGAGTGCAGAGCGTAGTATCAGCACAACCGACCCCACCTGCTGGTAAGTGTCTAGCCTAA
The DNA here is from genome assembly GCA_034376525.1 of Nicotiana benthamiana. NCBI lineage: Eukaryota > Viridiplantae > Streptophyta > Magnoliopsida > Solanales > Solanaceae > Nicotiana > Nicotiana benthamiana. Next base: position 144,069,387 of record CM067327.1, on the reverse strand, counting down.
CCTCGGCAAAGTAGTGATGAGGCTAGGACCATACTCCGGATAAACCTGTACAGTTATATAATATACGGTGCAAAAGTGAAAAAGTAATGAACAATTAAAGTTAGGGAAGGGAAGCATGCTGCGGGGATAATAGATAATACAGAAATTCAAGGGAATAATAAGGAACATCAAATTTATCTCTAACACGGATAAGGAAAATAAAATCAGACTTCACTGTCTGTACACATCTCGTTGCAGGCGTGCAACCCGATCCAATTTCTCAATATTTCCGTGGTAGGCATACCACCCGCTCCCATTTTATCAAACCTCGTGGTAGGCGTACCACCCGCTCCCATTTTATTATATCAACAGTTCTTTCAAATGAAATTTGTTAGAATATACGCTTAACGCTAGGGGGGGGGGTGAATAGCGTTATAATAAAAAAATAGCGTAAACTTGCAGAATTTAAAAATTGCAGGAATGAAATAAGTGCGATAAGTAAATAATAAGGAACGAACGCACCGATGTTATCCTGGTTCACCACAACCCGTGGCTAGTCCAGTCCCCGAGAGACTCTCTCGAGATTTTTACTAACTTCGTTAAGCTTACGGGTGCTTAGCAAACCGTTACAAACTGAGAACTTGAGTCACACAAGCCTCAACAACCTTTGCTCGAAGATGCCACACTTCAAGACTTCAACCAAAGGAATCACAACGTTCCTTCTTACAATACAAGGGATTAACACTTCCCTTCAAGTGTATAAAAACACTTTGCACTCAAAACAAGACTCTCCTCAAGAGTAGATATGAGTAAAATAAATGCGCTCAAGAACGCAACAACTTTCGTCAAGAATTTAGCTCTCAAAAACTTATGTAATGAATAGAAAATGATGGATAAGAGAGTATGCAAGCTTTAGCAATAATATGATCAGTTGTTGTACTTAAAAGACTGATTTTAAGATGTATTTATAGTGTTGAAAACATGCACAACCGTTGCCTAATTGCCAATTAAGTATTGCTGATTTTGTGCTAAAACAATCGATTGTCTAAGTTGCATAATCGATTGTTTTCCAATCGTCCAAAAATCATTCCCAGATTTTACGCATAATAATCGATTATCTAAATCGTATAATCGGTTATTTGGCAACGTTCAAAAAATCTTTTTCAGATTTTACTTAAAACAATCGATTATCAAAATCATATAATCGATTACTTGGCAACATTCAAAAAATCTTTTTCAGATTTTACTTAAAACAATCTATTATCAAAATCATATAATCGATTACTTGGCAACGTTCAAAAAATCATATTCAGATTTTACTTAGGATAATCGATTATCAGAATCATACAATCGATTACCAGACAGAGTTTGAAAATATTTTGGCAACGGTCATTTACATAATCGATTATGCTATATGTATAATCGATTATATTACAGTCTTGAAAAGTCAAATAGACACTGCCTCAACACAATCGATTATCATATGGTGCACAATCGATTATTTTGTAGCTTTGAAAAATCTGATGGACACTGCCTCAATACAATCGATTATCATAAGGTACACAATCGATTGTCTTGCAGCTTTGAAAAATCTGATGGACACTGCCTCAACACAATCGATTATCATAAGGTACACAATCGATTGTCTTGCAGCTGCCTTAACATAATCGATTATCATAAGTACATAATCGATTATCTTTGTCCAGATTTTAGAGGCATGTTTAAAAATCATTTTGGTTAAAATAAATATGCATGATTTAAAATCATTTTGCTTTAAATTAAATATGCATGATTTGATAAAAATGATTTTACGAGAGAAGCCAAGTCTTGAGTCAATTGTCGGATCAAGATCACAATTAAAGAACGACTCATGTATAACTTTATTTCTTTGCTTAATCTTGATCTTTGTTTGTCTTGTGCTTGAATCTCGTTATGTATCAATTGCGCGCTTGTGCTTGGACCTCGTCATATGTCAATTGCGCATCGTTTGTCATTTATCAAAACCTACAAATATGAACACACGTTTAGTTTAGTGCCTTGTGAGAACGTGTTTCAACAATTTCCCCCTTTTTGATAATGGCAAACCTTAATCGGGATATGCATATTAGATAATTCATAATGACGATCCAAGACAAGTAAATAGATATGCAATTAATTCCCCCTCAATTTATGCCAATAAATATTAAGTGCATAGCCCTTATTCTTCCCCCTTTTGACATTAGCAAAAAAGAATAAGCAAATAACTTGTTTATTGATTAACTAGAATTGCAATTTCATAAAAGGAATAATAAAACAAATAATGTCAACATAATCAATTAGTGATACTTGATAATCGATTATATATTAAAGAGAAATTGATTATTCTGAAGAGGAATCGATTATTCTGCACCAATCTTTTATAATTCCCCCTGCCTTTAGGGCGATACCTTCAAAAATAAGTTAGGCTCCTCCGACGCTCAAGTTAGTAATTATGTGAATGGGAAAATGCAATGCATGACTTAGATCAACGTGGAGTCAAGAATCCCGAGTTCACTACGAATTCGGAAGAAGGACTCTTTCTCTAAAGGCTTTGTAAAGATGTTGGCCAATTGATGTTTGGTTTCAACAAATTCAATTTCGACATCACCTTTGAGAACGTGATCTCTTATAAAATGATGCCTATGTGTTTTGTTCTTGAATGAAGAACGGGGTTCTTCGTCAAGCATATGGCACTAGTATTATCACATCTAAGAGGGATATGATCGATACTTAGGCCATAGTCCAAGAGTTGCTGTTTCATCCAAAGGATTTGAGCGCAACAACTCCCCGCGGCTACATATTCAGCCTCGCTTGTGGACAACGCAACACTTACTTGTTTCTTGCTAAACCAAGAAACTAGAGAGCTACCGAGCAAATGGCAAGTGCCACTAGTGCTCTTGCGGTCCAATTTGCATCCAGCAAAATCGGAATCGGAATAGCCAACAAGTTGTGAAGAACCTTTGGGGTACCATAGACCCACATTTACAGTACCAACAAGATACTTCAATATCCGTTTCACCGCAGTTAGGTGAGACTCCTTAGGACATGATTGATAACGAGCGCATAAGCACACGCTAAACATGATGTCCGGTCTACTAGCAGTAAGATAAAAGAGAGATCCAATCATACCTCGATACTTCTTGGTGTCAACTTCCTTACCTTTCTCATCTTTGTCTAGATGGTCGGATGTGCTCATGGGAGTAGTCATTGCTTTTGCGTTGCTCATTTCAAATCGCTTTAGCAATTCTTTGCAATATTTAGCTTGACAAATGAAGGTTCCTTCTTCCATTTGCTTTACTTGCAGCCCCAAAAAGAAGGTTAGCTCACCCATCATAGACATCTCAAATTCGCTTGTCATTAAATCAGAAAATTCCTTGCACAAAGCATTGTTAGTAGCACCAAAAATAATATCATCCACATAGATTTGAACTAGTAAAATATCATTGTTTTTATGCTTAACAAATAGAGTGGTGTCAACTTTTCCCCTAGTGAATTCATTTCCAAAAGAAATTTGCTCAATCGTTCATACCAAGCTCGGGGAGCTTGTTTAAGACCATAAAGTGCCTTTTTAAGCTTGAAAACATGATCGGGAGATTTAAAATCTTCAAAGCCCGGGGGTTGTTCAACATAAACTTCTTCTTGAATGAAACCATTTAGAAAAGCGCTTTTTACATCCATTTGATATAAATTGAAATTCATAAAAGAGGCAAAAGCAAGTAATATACGAATAGCTTCTAACCTTGCTACGGGTGCATATGTTTCTTCATAGTCAATTCCCTCTTCTTGATTATAGCCTTTTGCTACAAGCCTAGCTTTGTTTCTAGTGATTACACCATTTTCATCTAATTTATTTCGGAAAACCCATTTCGTACCAATTATGGTATGATTTTCGGGTCTTGGCACCAAATTCCAAACGTCATTTCGTTTGAATTGGTTAAGCTCCTCTTGCATTGCCATGGTCCAAAATTCATCCCCAATTGCTTCGGAGATGGTTGAGGGTTCAATTTGAGAGACGAAAGCAGTATGACCAAAGGTGTTCTTATGAGCATTTCGAGTACTTACCTGTTGTTCAGTGTCGCCAATTACCTGGTCGAGAGGATGGTCTTTGATTGTCCTCCACGCGTTAGGCAGTTTCGTTTCTTTTTCCAGTTGTGGCGCTTCCTCCGATAATTGTTCCAAGATTTCATCTTGAATTTCCTTAGGAGTTTCCTCTTGTACTTTGTCTTGAGGACTTATTGAGTTTAAAATACCTGCAAGATCAAAACCAGAATCCTTTCTCGCCAAGCGAGTATTATTTTTGGAAAACACAATATGAGGGGATTCCTCCACAGTTTCGGTTCTATTGTTGAATACTCTATATGCTTTTCTACGTGAAGAGTAACCAATAAAAATTCCTTCATCGGATTTTGCATCAAATTTTCCCAAATTGTCTTTTCCATTGTTATGAATAAAACATTTACAACCGAATACTCTAAGATGGGAGATATTTGGTTTCCTTCCCTTGTAGAGTTCATAGGGAGTTTTCATGAGTATTGGCCTTATGACTACTCTGTTTAAAACGTAGCATGCGGTACTCACGGCATCCGCCCAAAAATGTTTGGGAATCTTAGCCTCATCGAGCATGGTTCTAGCCATCTCTTCGAGACACCTATTTTTCCTTTCCACCACTCCATTTTGTTGTGGTGTACGTGGAGCAGAGAAGGTGTGCTCGATACCGAGTTCGTCACAAAATTCCGCGAAGAGATTGTGATCGAACTCTCCCCCATGATCACTTCTTATTGAAGTGACGGTTGTGTCCTTTTCATTTTGAACACGTTTAAGAAAGCATTTAAAATTATGAAAAGCCTCACGTTTGTGAGCAAGAAATAGTGTCCATGTAAATCTAGAATAATCATCAACAATAACAAAAGCATAACGATTTCTACCAAGACTTTCAATGCGAGATGGTCCAAAGAGATCCATGTGAAGAAGTTGCAAAGGTCTAGTAGTTGAAACAATATTTTTCGATTTAAAAGATGCTTTTGTTTGCTATCCTTTTTGACAAGAATCACAGATAGAGTCTTTTTCAAATTTCAAATTTGGAAGACCAATAACTAAATTTTGTGAAACTAATTTGTTTAAAAGATGCATGTTGATGTGAGCTACTCTACGATGCCATAACCACATATCATCTTCTTTGCTCATAAGACAATTCACATATTCAGATGAAGAGTTTTCGAGATCGACCATATAGATGTTATCCATTCTAAAACCACGAAGAATAATTTTAAAATCGTTACGGCGAAAAACTAAGCATTCATCCGAATCAAATAAAACAAGATTTCCCTTGTCACATAATTGACTTATACTCAAGAGATTATGTTTTAGACCTTTAACTAGCAAAATATGCTTAATGGAAGAAGGTTCATCCTTACCGACCGATCCAATGCCGATAATTTTTCCCTTGTTGTTATCTCCAAAAATAACGCTTCCTCCTTCCTTGTGTTCTAGTTGAAGGAACTTGGATTCATCTCCGGTCATGTGTTTGGAGCATCCACTATCAAGGTACCAAAGTACACTTGATCCCTTCAAACATACCTACAAGACAAATTAATGAGTCTTTGGTACCCAAGCAGTTTTGGGTCCTTGAGAGTTAGGTGTAACATGTTGTTGTGCTTGACATGCAGTTAAGTGTCTATGTCTAGTGAAACAAGCAGGAGCAATATTTCCAATTCGATTGCAATAATGACAAATGACATTAGGATTATGCATTCGTCTAGGTTGATAGTAGTTGGACGGACGAAATTTGTTTACTCTATTTTCGACAATATGACTATTGCGCATTTCATGAAAATCATTTCTCCTACTATTTGTTCTAGGATATGCAGCATTTCTAGAATAGTTATTTCTAGGTTGAAAGCCATTTCTAGGTGTCCTGAAAAGTTCAAAGTTTCTTCTAGTGTTTGGTCTAGGATATGCATCATTTCTAGAATAGTTATTTGTAGGTTGAAGGCCATTTCTAAGTGTCCTAAAATGTTCAAAGGTTCTTCTAGTGTTTGGTCTAGCATGCATGTTGATTCTAGGATTGTTATCTCTAAGATGAACATTTGTTTTATTTATCCTAGGTTGAGCCTTAGGTGGTTGGGGTTTGGCTTCAACTTTTTGTTTAGGCTCGTTTTTAAAACCTATCCCATGTTTGGTCGATTTCAAATTAACAAGAACTTCATTCAAATTTTTATGAGAAGAATTGAACTTATCTAGGGTGCCCTTAAATCTTTCTACCTCAATTTTTAGATGCATGCAAGAAATACAATTTTTACTAGAGCTCTCAGGTTTGTCGGCGCTTCTCTTGCCGAAAAATTTGTTTTCTTCTTTCAACTTCTCATTTTCCAAAATCAATTTTCCAAATCTTTTTCTTTCAAAGAGAGTTGTCTTTCAAAATCTTTTTCTTTCAAAGAAGCATTTTCCTTAGTGTTTTTAACAGTTTTGGAAGCTTTAATGAATACACTATACAACTCATCAAAGGCATTTTGCATTTCCTCAAGAGAACAGAAGTTTTTGGAAGAAATTTGACATACCTCTTCTTGATTGTCTTCGTGTGCCATAAGACAAAGATTTGCGGTTTCGTCTTCTTCTTCCTCACTTGACTCGTCTCCGGAGTCGCCTCCCCAAGATATGTATGCTCGTTGTTTCTTGAAGGGTTTCTTCTTTTTGACATTTGGGCAATTTGATTTAATGTGCCCGATTTCTCCGCATCCATAGCACTTTACTTGATCTCCTTGTTGTTTGCCTTTTCGTTCATACTCTTTTCGCATGAACTTTTGAAATCTCTTAATAACGAGTCCGAACTCGTTATCTCCGTCCTCATCATTTTGAGGTTGACTTGTGCTTGCCTTGAGGGCGATTCTTTGTTTCCTTTGATCATTAACAAGAGGGTTAAGTTTAGTAGATTCATAAGTTTTAAGATTACCTCTTAATCCGTCGATGGTGACATTTGAAATTCCAATAGACTCTTGAATCGCGTCGGCCTTGGAGCGCCATTCCGGAGTGAGACTTCGGAGAATTTTTCAGACAAGTTCCTTATCCGTGAAGGTCTTCTTAAGAGCATGTAAGTCATTAACGATTTTTGAAAATCGTTCGAACATGTCATCTACCTTTTTGCCTTCCTTCATGTGAAACAGTTCATATGCATGGGTTAGAAAATCAACTTTAGCCTCTCTTACCTGGTCCGTACTTTCGTACGTGATTTCCAGCTTATCCCACATTTGCTTCGCCGTTGTGCAACATGATATTTTTCTGTAATCATCAGCGTTTATAGCACAATACAATAAGTTGATGGCTTTAGCGTTGTTCTGCACTTTTCAGATATCATCCGCATCGTATTCATCTTCGAATTTTGGAACCCATTCATTTTCAACCTTTTTGGTTGGAATTTGTTCTCCCTTCATTATAACCTTCCACAGATGAAAATTATTCGATTGAATGAATATTCTCATCCTCTCCTTCCAGTACGCATAAGTTGTACCATCGAATAGTGGTGGTCGGGTGGAGCATTGTCCTTCACCTATTCCTGCAAAAGAATCACGAGTAGAAGCCATGGATTGTTTCTCTCAAACGGTTAAGTTTTTCAGAGAGTTGGGCTCTGATACCAATTGTTAGAATATACGCTTAACACTAGAGGGGGGGGGGGGTGAATAGCGTTATAATAAAAAAACAGCGTAAACTTGCGGAATTTAAAAATTGCAGGAATGAAATAAGTGCGATAAGTAAATAATAAGGAACGAACGCACCGATGTTATCCTGGTTCACCACAACCCGTGGCTAGTCCAGTCCCCTAGAGACTCTCTCGAGATTTCCACTAACTTCGTTAAGTTTACGGGTGCTTAACAAACCGTTACAAACTAAGAACTTGAGTCACACAAGCCTCAACAACCTTTGCTCGAAGATACCACACTTCAAGACTTCAACCAAAGGAATCACAACGTTCCTTCTTACAAAACAAGGGATTAACACTTCCCTTCAAGTGTATAAAAACACTTTGCACTCAAAACAAGACTCTCCTCAAGAGTAGATATGAGTAAAATAAATACGCTCAAGAACGCAACAACTTTCGTCAAGAATTTAGCTCTCAAAAACTTATGTAATGAATAGAAAATGATGAATAAGAGAGTATGCAAGCTTTAGCAATAATATGATCAGTTGTTGTACTTAAAAGACTGATTTTAAGATGTATTTATAGTGTTGAAGACATGCACAACCGTTGCCTAATTGCCAATTATGAATTGCTGATTTTGTGTTAAAACAATCGATTGTCTAAGTTGCATAATCGATTATTTTCCAATCGTCCAAAAATCATTCCCAGATTTTACGCATAATAATCGATTATCTAAATCGTATAATCGATTATCTGGCAACGTCCAAAAAATCTTTTTCAGATTTTACTTAAAACAATCGATTATCAAAATCATATAATCGATTACTTGGCAACGTTCAAAAAATCTTTTTCAGATTTTACTTAAAACAATCGATTATCAAAATCATATAATCGATTACTTGGCAACGTTCAAAAAATCATATTCAGATTTTAGTTAGGATAATCGATTATCAGAATCATACAATCGATTACCAGACAGAGTTTGAAAATATTTTGGCAACGGTCATTTACATAATCGATTATGCTATATGTATGATCGATTATATTACAGTCTTGAAAAGTCGAATAGACACTGCCTCAACACAATCGATTGTCATAAGGTGCACAATCGATTATTTTGTAGCTTTGAAAAATCTGATGGACACTGCCTCAACACAATCGATTATCATAAGGTACACAATCGATTGTCTTGCAGCTTTGAAAAATCTGATGGACACTGCCTCAACACAATCGATTATCATAAGGTACACAATCGATTGTCTTGCAGCTGCCTTAACATAATCGATTATCATAAGTACATAATCGATTATCTTTGTCCAGATTTTAGAGGCATGTTTAAAAATCATTTTGGTTAAAATAAATGTGCATGATTTAAAATCATTTTGCTTTATATTAAATATGCACGATTTGATAAAAATGATTTTACGAGAGAAGCCAAGTCTTGAGTCAATTGTCGGATCAAGATCACAATTAAAGAACGACTCATGTATAACTTTATTTCTTTGCTTAATCTTGATCTTTGTTTGTCTTGTGCTTGAATCTCGTTATGTATCAATTGCGCGCTTGTGCTTGGACCTCGTCATATGTCAATTGCGCATCGTTTGTCATTTATCAAAACCTACAAATATGAACACACGTTTAGTTTAGTGCCTTGTGAGAACGTGTTTCAACAAAATTTACTCTAATAACGCAACAATTAATAAGAATTCATAAGACAACAAGTACACAATAATTATAGTTCACTAAGGAAAACAAATGATGACAAGTAGCAATTAATTATGGGCTTTAAGGAGCAATTAGGAAATTTAGTATTTAACGTGTCGAACGTCAAGTAGCAATTAAGCACATAATCATGTAGCAATTATGGCATAAATTCAAGACATGACGTTGCACAAGGATATCTTGATTCAATAATAACAAGAAACACAAATAAAGGGAGATGTCAACACAAAGAATCACAATCATAGTGGAATAAGACAATTAAATGCACTTGAACTGATAATTATAAGAAAGCATAACAAACAGCAATAGGTGCACAGCATCACCCTTCGTGCTTTACCCTCATCCTCACCAAATAATGATATAATAAAATATGCACGTCATCACCCTTCATGCTTTTACTCTCTTTCCTCACATGTAATCAATAAAATCGGCAAAGAATAATACATCGTGCGGCACGACATCACCCTTAATGCTTTAGTATTCATATCATGGCACGAAATGTTCCTTTGTGCATTGGTATTCATATTATGGCACAGAATGTTCCTTCGTGCTTTAGTATTCATATCATGGCACGGAATATTCCTTTGTGCATTAGTATTCATATCACAAAGGTGCACGACATCACCCTTCATGCTTTATCACTCTTCCTCACCCAACAACAATCACAACAATGGGGCGAGGAATTTACAAACAAAAGTAGGAATCCCGGCAAGGGAACAATGACAACAATAAAACAGCAAAACATCCCGGCAAAAGAATAACCATTAGCTCATTAGCTTTCTTTTATTTCTTACCTCATATCTCACTTTATCACTTGAGACAATGCTCCAAAGAATTCATAATCTCGTATACGTTTTCACTTCGTATCACAACTGAGCCAATACTCCGCGAAATCAAATGATCACAATGTCTTTCACACTCAATTTAACACGGAATTCACAACTAAATCATGATTATCACATTTTAAAGACTCACGATCAATTTTCCATCTTAAGTCCGTAATTCAGCAAATGACGTCCGTTTTTAACCAAACTTTACAGAAAGTGCTTAAATAACATATGAGACTTGTACAGGGTGTCTGAATCAAAATACGAGCCTGATACCATAGTCTTTTAATCAATTTCATTTTCCAATTTCTTTAGTTATTTTCAGGAAACAATTTCACATAAAAATTCATTTCTCGAACTTGGGGCCTCGGAATTCAATCCCGGGCATACGACCAAGTCCCATATTTTCCTACAGACCCTCCGGGATCATCAAGTCACGGGTCCGGGTCCGTTTATCCAAAATGCTGACCAGATTCATCTTTAGTCATATTAATATCAAAATTCATCATTCATATTTAAGCTTTTCGGTTTCTCGCTCGGACTGTGCACGTAGAGGAAACCCTCAATGAGATTTTCTAAGGCCCATGGACACGAAACGAGTAAAGAAACAGGCGATGACCCTTTGGGTCGTCACAATTAGACGTTCCAATTTTTAATAAAGAGATGATAATGGACCCTTAGATACGAGTTGACGTTTTTTTTCATGTTTTGGCATTATTTTTTGATTTGAATTTGTATTTTCGTTTTTTTATAAAAACTACAACATGGTTTTTTGCTTAATATTTTGTGTTTGTAATTGGTCAAGTTAGCTTTAGGAGCTGAAGTTATTATGTTTGTAACTGGTGAAGTCCAGCTTTAGGAGCTGAAGTTTTTGTGTTTGTAACTGGTGAAGTCCAGCTTTAGGAGCTGAAGTTTACTATTGAACTTCAGCTTTAGAGATGAAGTTTTGTGTTGTTACTGCTGAAGTTTTCATTTTGTAATTATTGAACTTCAGGTTTAGAGCTGAAGTTTTTATTTTATACCTGTCGAAGTTTTTAAATAATAACTAAAAAACTTTAGCACCTATGCCAGAGTTTTTTTGGTGCAATATGAATTTTTAATATACTAGTGTACGAGGAAAACTTCCGCTCTTACTGCTGAAGTTTTAAATAATAACTAAAAAAATTCAGCACCTATGCTGAAGTTTTTTTGGTGCAATATGAATTTTTAATTTAGCCAGTGTACGAAGAAAACTTCAGCTCTTACTGTTGAAGTTTTTAAGTAATAACTAAAAAACTTCAGCTCTAGAGCTGAAGTTTTTATTTTATACCTGTCGAACTTTAGTCTTCTTAGGTATTGAAATTTTAATTGATATTTTTTATAATTTTCTGATGTTATTTTTTATATCTTTTACTTTTATTGAGCAGATGACTCCTAAAATACCTAAAGGTCCTAATACAGCTAAAGAAAGCAAAGCACCTAAAGTACCTAGACTACCTGTAATTTCCCCAAGTCCTTATGTCCCTGCTCATCCATCTACAAAACCAGGACAAAGATATTTAGAGTTTGGAGATTGGTTTAATTCTAAGGGTTACTAGAAGGGGAACCATGATTTGAAGAATTTAATTGAAACTTTCTCGACTCCTACACAACAGGATAAGCTTAAAAATGGTATATTTAGATACATTATGGCTATGGAGAATTTCAAATGCAGCATGAAGTTGGTTCATTGTCTGTGTCTTTCTCGAATATTCACGAATGATCGAGACTCCAAGTTTCAAGATTTTTGGCCATGATATCTCCTTCACCCTTGAAGACTTTCACATTATGTGTGGTTTGCAGATCACAACACATAATGTAGAAAAAACAATTAATCGAGAGAGCAATATTCTGAAGCGCTATTTTGGTAAGTCCAAGAGTGTGACTTTGAAGGATATTCGAAATTTTATGACTGGCAATAAAATTCCAAAGAATGCTGTGAATCATGTACATGCATGTGAGAGTGATGATGATGCAGTTAAGTTTTCCGAAATTCTTGTTGTAGAGTCTATTTTCTTTGGGAAAAATACCGAGTCATGTGTGATAGATGAGTATGCATCTATCGTTGAAGACGATAAGGTTTATTCTGAATATCCTTGGGGTAATGTGGCTTATGAGAAGCTCATTTTATTCACTGAAACATGCATTGGATAAGCAGAACAAATCCTATGCTACTGAGTATAAACTTGGTGGATTTCTATATCCTTTATGTCTTTGGTTCTATGAGTGCTTCCCATATGTTCGGGAGAAGTATATAAGAGAGGATAAGTACCTTGATATGCCGTAGGTCCCCAAGATGTTATGTATGTATGCATGGGAGAGCCTAAATTTCTCGAACTTTGTTTTATGTTCAGTAAACATGAAGTAAGTTACCTTTTTTTTGGTCTTTATGCTAATATGTTGATGTATAAGTTTTTTTCTCCTCATAATATAATTTTTTGTCTTAAACATAGATATCGCGACTTTAATGTATTTTATATAATTCGTACAGAAGAGGAATTGAATTCAATGCCTTTAATTAGGAAATTACCATGTAGCCGGATTCGTTCAAATGTAGTTAATACAGTTCCTTCAAATTGTGAATCACCATGTACTCTGAGTCGATCAAAAGAAGCGACTCGAACTCCTATCATTGATAAATCACCACGTACTCTGAGTCGATCAAAAGAAGTGAGTCGAACTTATGTCACTTGTGAATCATCACATAGTCGGAATCAATCAAAAGAACCGAATCCAACTCCTTTTATTTTCAAAGAATCTCGTACCCAGAGTCGTTCTACCCCTTCTACATCTGACTTTGATGACAATGAATTACTTGAGACAATATATTATGTAAGTTTTTATTTGAAGTTTTTTGGTTTTATTTTTGTAAAAGTCAACATGTGTTTTGAGCTGAAGTTTTCTTCTATATCTGAATTTTTGTTGTGTATTTATTCTAGAGGTTAACGACAGAGGTTCAAAGGCGTGGAGAAAAAGAAAGAAGCATAATCGTGAACAAAGTTTTTGATAAGTTTAAAAGGGAGGAGCAATCTGCAATTGTGGATGCAATTTTTGTAAAAGTGAAAGTTAATTTATAGAGAAGTCTTATTATTTGCGCTGATATTATTCAAATTAATCATTGTTAGTATTTTTTTTCTAGGAATATTTCAGTGAGAAGTTTGAACAATTGTTTACGATTATCAACAAATCAAACGCAATGGATGATAACAATTTTGATTTCAATAAGCATCGACGATATAGTAGGATGAATGAATCTTACGAACATGCATCAGCTTTTGAAGGCGATCAACATTTTCAAGAGTTAGTTGAAGATGATGCATTGCATAAAGCGTAGATGATTATGCTACACATAATGAAGTAGCTGTTGAAGGCGATGGACAAGGTGCAAATGATCAAATTGTTGGAAAAGGTAATTTGTTTAGTGATGGAGATCAAGCACCTATTTGTAATTTAGAACTGAAAGTGAGTGATGTGTCTTGCACTACTAGGAAAGACGATCGGTATGCATGATTACTAGTTATTTGCAAAGAACTTCTAGGTGGTGATACATAGGAAATTGTTACTACAGGTATAAAGTGTGAAGTTTTGTAATATTTAAATGATACCTTAGATAGGAGCTGAAGTTTTATTTCATGTGTTTGTGTTTTTTTTTAAAAAATACAGCATGTTTTTGGTGAATGTTTTGGTTTGTAACTGGTGAACTTCAATTATAGAGCTGAAGTTTTTATTTTTATAACTGTCAAACTTCAACTATAGAGCTAAATTTTTTTTTGTAACTATCAAAGTTTTTATTTTACTGGCTAACTTAATCGTTCTTTGAGTTGAAGTTTTACTATTCTATTTATAATATCCTATAGTGAAATTTTCACTACAGGTATAAATTTTTTCTATGTTGAAAAACTAGTTGATCTATTCCCCCTCTTTATGAATATGCAACGGAAGTTGAAACTAGTCGTGTTTCAGTTGGCACAACTCAAAAACTCTATGATGATGCAGAATTGAATGAAGGTAGAGTTGAGAAAGCCCTTCTAGAGAATACTCAAATGTTTGTTGACGTTGGTCCACAATTGAATGAAGCTAGAAATGCTGATATCGACAAAGGCATGCAGCGATGATGCAAAATTGAATGAAGGTAGAGTTGAGAAAGCCCTTACAGAGAATACTCAAATGTTTGTTGACATTGGTCCACAATTGAATGAAGCTAGAAATGCTGATGCAGCCTGGGGAAACCATTGCGGAAGACAAACCTCAAGGTATTCTATAGATCATGAATTTATTATATTTGATCGAAGTATTTATTTTATAGTTTTAAATTTTACATACTTTATTTTCTTTTTTATGTTTTTTTAATAATTTTTCAGAAAGAGTCGATGCAGCTCAAAAAGAATTTGGTGAGCTATATGAAAAAGGAGGAGTAGATATATTCACACCTGTTGCCTCACAGACAAGTGTGAATTGTTATAAAATTTAGTCGTATTATTTATTTATTTATTTATTGCATGAAGATACACGACCTATTGGAATGCAAACACCATCCGTGTCGCAACACTTAGACCAGGTAGCTATTATCTGCAATTCGATTATAAGCTATTTTTTGCCTAATGTGTGTTTTCTTTCAGTTTTATTTATGTTTATATTTTCCTTGCTTTTGCAGATCTCATATGATGCATCAAAACTTTTTCCAAGACCTAAGAGAAGGAAGATTTTCAGTTTTCTATGTGTGACACCAGTGATCTCCCCAACTTCAATTTAAACGTCGTGAACAGTAGGGAGTTGGTCAAGCATCTGCCATGATGGTTGTAGTTTTTACCCCGCTGCTAAATAATATCAACTAGTTGTGACAGAACAACAGGAACAACAAGCAAACGCAAAACTAGATAAAAAGGGAAAAGGATTATGGAGAGTATTTTGTTGAGATCTCCTTACATAGTTCATAAAAAGTAAAAGCAAAGGGGTGAAGATTAGAAAGTAGGAAAGAATACAAGAAGGTGTCCATTCTATTTTGTTAATCAAGATAGTGGATTGATGGAAAGATTTAAAGAGTGGTTGGAGATGGATGACAGTGAATATGATTCCAATCGATTCAGATTAGCCGGACTTGATATTCCAAAATCATTCTTTACAGAGCTTATGGATCCTCACTCTGATCTTGCAGATGAAGTAAGTATTTAATTTTGTTTTTTGAATTGGTTTTCAGTTGTATTTCACAAAATTTCAGCTTATTTTTTATAGTATAGTTTTTGCACTGTAATTTTGAAAACTTCAGCTTTATTCAGAGTAAATTGCTGAAGATTTTTAGCTTATTTGCTAAAACTTCAGCCCAACACTTCAAACTGAATATGTTTAAGTTTTTGTCATGCTGTTTGTAGTTGTGTAATGTGTTTTTTTCTAAACTTCATAGCGGTAATTTTACATGTTATCATTTGTCATTGATTTGTAGCATAGTGATATGGGCATATATTACTTGCGTAAAAAATATTGCTATCACCTTCCACGTTATCCAAAATCAAGATATGCAATAACAGATTTACTTTTCGATCAGTATATGACTATCCTGGATAGTATTCATCCTTCAGAAGAAAAGATAAATATAATTAACAAAAGGAACCAAAAGAATGGAGGATAAAAAAACAGCAAATCAAAGAGAAAGAGGATATCCAAACAACAACTTGAAGGAGGAGAAGAAGAAGAAATGGTTATCAAGCCACTTATGTACTTTAGTTGGTATGAGGAAGAATCAACAAATGAAAAGGTGGTCAACTACGTAAAAAGGCCTTGACCTTTCATGTGGTATCTCATGGGCATCTTCCAAAAACGTTTCTTCCATTTTGAGTTAAGCCAAGGGAGGGCCAGAAATCTACGCACTACTTTTTTGGAATTCTGGACTTTGAAGAAAAACTATATATGTGTATGATTCCATGAGCAGCGTAACTTACGATCGTGCGCTTGAACATGTCAGAATTTATGCCCGGTTGATCCCACACTGTCTCAAATGCTTAAATTTTGGGGAACATAATAAATTTATGGAGACAATCCTGTGGAAAAATTTAAAATTAGGTGGGTGAACATACTAGAACAGACTAACAAGTACGTGTTTAACATATGTTTTACCATGCATCTTATGTTTATTATTTTCTGCCCTTGTGTTAACTATTCTTTAATTTCTTTTTCAGGTGTTTTTTTGCAGTGTTGATTGTGGTATATTTGCTCTTAAGTTTATTGATTTGCGGTTGAAGAGAGAAGATGTTTTCAATTTCAATCAAAGTGAGACATTGATATTGATGAGAGAATTGGCTGTCAATCTTTGGGCTCATGGAAAGTGGGAAAAACATAGCGGCTATTGAACTCCAGAAGAACGATAATGAAATGATTATGGAGATTTTGAAGAGACTCTGTGTGAGTTTGTTGATTAGAGGATTTGTCATGACCCAATTCCCGAACCCGGTCGTGATGGCGCCTCTCATGAAGACGAGGCTAGGAATACCCAAACCGAACACCTCAGGTAAGCAGTTAAGTGATAAATAACATTTCTAAGCATGATATAATAACCAAATTTGCGGAATATAGCGATAACAAAAAGGAGGAATATCCCGACACAGCCCAAACTGGGGTATCACAAGTCATGAGCAACTAATGAATCCTGATGCAAGTATACTAAATACGAAATATTATACAAAAGTTTGAAAGGCATAGAGTAATAAGATAAGGGGAGCATGGGGCTGCGGATTCCAACAGCTACCTCGCAATCTCCTAGACACTGCTTGGACTGCGAGGATCAACACTCAGGAGCGAAATCTTCTATGCCTGAATCTGCACACACAGTGCAGGGAGTAATATAAGTACTCCAACCCAGTAAGTAATAATTATTAATAATGACTAAAATCAAGAAAACTCGCAAAAGCACAAAGCAATTCCATATCAAGCAAAAAAATCACTTAAAAAGGTAAATCAATGAAGAAGTCAAATGAAATTACTTTAATGCAAGTAAAACAGGCAATTTAGCAGGTAAGTAACAAGTAGGAACCTCCCCTCGGGCATAGTATCAATCCCTTTGTAGTATCATCCCTTCGGGCTCACTCTCAGTACAGTATCAGCCCCTTGGGCACAATATCAGTCACTCAGAAGAATCAGCCCCTCGGGCTCGCTCTCAGTACAGTATCAGCTCATCGGGCTCAGTATCAATCACTCAGAACATGATGGGTGCCCGCACTTACTGTGGGTGTGAAGACTCCGAAGGGAGCCCTTACGGTCCAAGCGCTATATCAAGCCACCTCATGGCATCATCACTCGGCACTCGACCTCGCATCACTCAAGCCACCTCGTGGCATTTAAATGTATCTCAGGCCCTCAACCTCATATCAATCAGCATATCTCACATATGGCTGTCGGCCTCACTCAGTCCGAAAAATAATCACAAGCCCCTCGGGCATTAGTAAAATAGTAGTTCTCAGCCCAAAGCATCATTTAGAAATATTGTTAAGTTTCAAATCCGAGTAAAAGTGGTTGAGTTTGTAAAACAGTAAGTATTAACAGGACTAAGTTCAAGTAATAAATCAAAACGATGAGGAAATAGTGATAAAAATCCCCGAAGGGTTCAAATAATCGGCACGAAGCCCAAATATGACAATCAGCCCAAATCATGATGATAACAAATAAGTTTCAATCAAATATATGATAAAAACCATCAATCGGGAAAGACCAAGTCACAGTCCCCAGTAGTAAACGACCCCACACTCATCATCAAACGCATGTCTCACCTCAACATAGCACTACATTGTGCAATCCGGGATTTCAAACCCTCAGCACATCATTTACAATCACTACTCACCTCGAATCGACTATAACTTCAGCTTGCGATGCCTTTGCCCTTCAAATAGGCCTCCACATGCATGAAATATATCCAAAATCACAACGAATATGTCACAATATGCCAAGGAAACAATACCCAATCGAAAACAACCGAAAATATCAAAAATTTCAAAATCGACAAAACCTGAGCCCCGAGCTTGCTTCTCGAAATTCAGAAATTATTACATCAACGGGTTCCTTATCTTCCTACAAGTTCATACATACCAAAATTTCTCAAGTTCGACCCCAAATGGTCCGCCAAATCCTCAATTAGAATTTCAAAATTCCAAGCCATATTCTTCCATTGTTAGCAATAACCCAATGATTTCCTTGGTGGATTTCACAATATAATTTTGTTTTAGGTTTATAAATCTTAACTCCAGTCGATTGCCTTCACATCCCTCCCCAATTTCCTTCAAAAGCTCTAAAAAATGGCCAACAATGGAGTGAAAATGAGCTCCAACTCGCGGATGAAATGTTTATAACCCTTCTATCCAGGCTTGAAAATCCTTCACCGCATTAACGACCTAAGCCTCGCGAACACGTAGCACCCCTTTTTTTTACCAAGCTTAACCTTACATGAACACGATACCCACATCGCGAACGTAATTCCTTATTACCCAGACCTATGCGAATGTGACTTACCTGATGCGAACGCGAAGCACCAGAAAATAACCTTCCGCGAACATGGACCCTCAACTGTGAATGCGAAGGGTAAAACACCTGTCTTCTAATTTTCTTCTACGCGATCGCGAGGAACCCCACGCGATCGTGAAGGCTTAAAATTTGCTGCAACTGCTGCTCATTTTCTGCAATTTCCAAAGCCTCAAAACCTCGCGTTAGCCATCCGAAATCACCCCGAGCCCCCCGGGACCTAAACCAAAAGCACTAACGCATCCTAAAATATCATTCAAACTTGTTCCAATCATCAAAACATCTCAAAAACCTCCAAAACCATCGAATTACATCAAATTCAAGCCTAAGTTCCTCTAATACTTCTGAAACACGCATTTGATCAAAAACCCAACCAAATCACATCTGAATGACCAAAAATTTTTCACACGCATAAAATATCACATAACGAAGCTACAGTAACTCTTGTTCCATTCCGACCCTCGGATCAAAATTTCACCTACCAACTAGAAATCGCCAAAATACTAACTTCGCCAATTTAAGCATAACTCTACTCCGGACCTCCAAAACCAATGCCGATCACATTCCTAAATCACAAATCATCCTCCAAAGTTAACCGAACCATTATTCACATTCGATCCCTCTAACTCATAAGTCAACATCCGGTTGGCTTTTCCAAGCGAGGTCTTCCTTAAAGAGACGAAGTGTCTCATTTCTTACCAAATCCACTCCAAACACAAACCAATCAATTCGAACACATAAAACACGGATAACGAAGCATAAAAAGCAGAAATAGGTGAAAAACGAAGCGGCAACTCATGAGACGACCGGCCGGGTCGTCACAGGATTGGTTGAACATAATTTGGATTTTGTGAATGTACATTAATTATTTTTTTAGTTCACTTATTTGTCTTACAAATATGTATGTGTCTTTTATCATGAATTTTAAGTACTTTTTTTTTGAAAAAACTTAAACATGACTTCTGCTTTTTGAGTTGAAGTTTTTTTAAAAAGTGATAAGAAATCTATTGAATCCAACACAGAAGCTTCAGCTTATCATGTGCTGAAGTTTTTAGAAATATACTAAAAATTTTCAACACATTGGGCCGAAGTTTCTTGAAAAAACTTTAAGACAAAAACTATGAAATCCAATACAAAAATTTCATCTTATCAGGTGCTGAAGTTTTTCTAATTTTACTAAATAACTTCAGCACATTGGGCTGAAGTTTTTCGAAAAAGCTTTACGACCAAAACTATTGAATCCAACACAAAAACTTCAGCTCATCAGGTGCCGAAGTTTTAAGAAATATACTTAAAAACTTCAGCACATTGGGCCGAAGATTTTTAAAAAAGCTTTACGACAAAACTATTCAATTCACGGTGAAAAACTTTAGCTTATGATGTGCTGAAGTTTCTAGCTATGAATTAAATAACTTCAGCACATGGGGCTGAAGTTTTTGAAAAAGCTTTATGACAAAACTATCTAATTCACGATGAAAAACTTCAGCTTATGATGTGCTGACGTTTTTTGAAATGAACTAAATAACTTCAGCACATGGGGCTAAAGTTTTTTTCAAAAAGCTTTAAGACAAAAACTTTAGCATATTTTGGTATTTTTTTAAACTTGATTCTTATCTTTTTTGCATTTTCTAGCTACTTTTTGTCATTTATCACCCATATCACCTACTTCTTGTGGCCTTATTTTTTACTAATTTTATTATTGCATGTACCACTAACTTGTTTTGCCAAATAATTATCTTGTTACATCAATTTCTTTGAAAAAAAATAGTTAACAATTTCTTCACGATTTGTAGATATTAAATTGATTAGTTGCACTCTTTGGCTATATTAACAATCTTTTCAGTTGGAAATTTCATAGTCATCCATAGACTTCTATCATATTTCTTTAAATTTGTATTCAAAGAAAAAAAAGAAAATGTTGGCTAAGACATGCTTATTGGGTGTAGCAGGGAGTTCGTGGGAAGGAAAGATGGTGAAGGAGAAGTCGAAATACTTCATATGTGAAAGAGAGTAGCCAACTCAAACACTCGAGCACCAGGACAATTTGATTTTTTTACTAGTTGATAAATCTAATTTTTAGGAGAAAGAGCAAATTTCCTAGGGCTTGAGTTTTTGATGTGGCCACTCTTCGTCACATATGAATTATTTTATACTTCTCTTTCACTATCTTTGCCTCCAACGAATTTCCATATGCATACCAATAATCATGTCTTTGGACAATATTTTCTTATTTTTTTCTTATGAAAGAAGACGGTAGTTGGTAAAAAAACTAATGTACTAAACTTCGTCAACCTGTGTCTGATAGAAAACGCTTGGTGGAAGACATAGTGAAGGTTCATGGAATGTGGTTAAGAAAACCAAGAAGAGCAACTAGGATATGACTATGGCTAATATGAAGACACTTTGTGAATTTCTTGAATATAGAATAATTTGTAAACAAAGAACTAATTTTTTTTTCAAGGATGTAAGTGACAACAAAATTAGATTTTGTGAATATACATTATTTTGTGAGAATTATGTGACTTGGATTGATTCAAATATGTTTGTGTCTTTTTTCATAAATTTTAAGTATATTTTTATTGAAATTCAGCATGCTAAACTTGAGCATGAAGTAAATCACTTTTGCTTTTAAGCTGAAGTTTTGGTTAAAAGTCATAACAAAAGTATCAAATGTAGTACAAAAACTTTAGCTTATCACTAAATACACTAAATAACTTCAGCAGTTTCAGCATAAGTTATTTGAAAATTCTTTACGACAAAAACTATGGAGTCCAGGACAAAAATTTCAGCTTATCAAGTGCTGAATGTTTTAGAAATGTACTAAATAACTTTAGCACATTGGGCCGAGGTTTTTTGAAAAAGCTTTAATATAAAAACTATTGAATCCAACACAAAAACTTCAGCTTATCAGGTGCTGAAGTTTTCGCAAATGTACTAAAAAACTTCAGCACATTGGGCAGAAGTTTTTTTAAAAAGCTGTACGAAAAGAACTATTGAATCCAACATTAAAACTTCAGCTTATCAGGTGCTGAAGCTTTTGAAAATATACTAAAAACTTCAGCACATTGGGCCGAAGTTTTTTGAAAAAGCTTTAAGACAAAAACTTCAGCATGTTTTGGTATTTTTTTAATTTGATACTTATCTTTTTTGCATTTACTATCTACTTTTTGTCTTTTGTTATTTTTCTGGCTGAAGTTATCTTTTTTACTATAGAAAAACTATGGTCTTTATTAAGGCTGAAGTTACATTTATTTTTTTATTTACCACATACTTGTTTTTACCACCTACTTATCTTGTTTTATTCAATTTCTCTGAACGTAAACAGTAAAAACAATTGAAAAGTTACTTTTACATTTATAGATATTAAATTGGTTCGGGGAACTCTTTGTCTATATTAACATAGTCATTCATAGACTTCTATCATATTTCTTTAAATTTATATTCATCCTTAGTCTTTCAGCTTTTATTAAAGAAAAAGTGTCTGGTGCAAGCGGAAGTAAGATGCCTAATATGGATGAAATTATGAAGAAGTAGGAGAGTTTTAAGTGTGAGTGGTATAATAACAAACCGATGGCTAATCTTATGCTTTTTTGGAATAAGATAATAGCTGATTGGGAGAGAATCAGACCAAAGCTCCGTGCCAATGAATCATTCCAGAACAGGCTTCACCTGGAACGTAGTTGGGAGATTATTCAACCTCGTTCGATAAAGTTGTGCAGCAACTTGATAGTTTTGAGTTTCCTAGTTGGACCGACTATTCCAAGCTGCAAAACAACCTGAAGATTCTTACTCCTCTTATGGACAGAGTAATCGTCAAACAAAGTCAGTTGTGTGACGAATTCAATAAGTTGAAGGCTGATCTTCTTAGATTCAGTGGTATTTTGCTCGATGACCCTATAGTTATCTCCGATAGTGATGACGATGAGATATTTAGAGAAATTAAAGAGTAGTGTGATGATGATGATGATGATGATGGTGGTGATGATTGTTAGTATTTGTAATTCTTTTTCTTTTTTATGTTTTAATGGTATGCTTTTTTGTTAACTTCAGCCTATAGAGCTGAAGTTTTTTTAGGTTCATTTTGTATAACTTCAGCACGAAAAGCTGAAGTTTTATTTGTAATTTTTGTGTTTATCTCTTTTTAAATCAATGTAATTGTAGTCCTCTTTGTTCTTAGCTTTCTATTGCATTATCCTTGTTATTTTTTGGTATTTGCTTTATACGTCTTAGTTCAGTATGGTACTTAGTTTTAATTAAGCTATTTTTCTATAACTTTAGCTTAGAGATGTTGCGGCTTTTGTTTGTACATGCATTTCTTTTTGTGTGTTGTACGCGTATGTGTGTGTGTGAGTGTGCATAGGGTATGTGTGTGTGTGAGTTTGTTTGTTTACGGATATGTATTTCACATACTGTAACCTGAAGTTTTTTCTCGCATAAGTCATTATGTACTTTTTTAAAATGCAACCAAACCTGTAAGTAGTCAAGAGCTTATTCGTTTTTATTGCTATGAAAAAAATCACATTTCAATTATGTCATACAACAGAGAAAGTGTAAATTCAGACCAAGGATTATTGAAGATTGGAGTATTTTTCAGTGTGTATCTCGGAATATGGATGAGGTGTTGGAGAAGACAAACAAGTTGTTCTGTTATGCCTGACTTGTTTACATCGAATGCATTTGGTAGACTTGAATGGTACTGATAATTCAGTCGCAGGTATATGCCTCTTTTTTGTCTTCTTCCTTGTAAAATCTATACATCGGGAGGTTTGTGATCTCAGATTGTATATTTTGTGGTATATCCCATAATTTTTGATCTCCCACGGTATTAACATGTCCTTCATATGTTTTCAGCCATGTTTCCCCTGAATACTAATTTGAGCAGTAATCAGATTTCTGCAAATATCTCTTATTAATAGCAGCAATTGCATGTTGACAGGGCAGTTCATCAAGTTGAAATTCCAGGCAGTCACAAGTTCTCTTATTTAAGTCCACACTGAATTCAATCCCTTCACTATTTATTCAAATAATATTGAGTCAAGGTTGAACACCTAACAATGAATGAAAAATTAAGACAAACTAACGAGGAGAGAGGCGGTACGAGGAACTAGGGGAGAGAGGCAGGGATAGGAAGTTATTTCGGTTAGCTAAAGCAAGGGAAAGGAAGGCACGTGATATGGACCAAATTAGGTGCATCAAGGGCGAGGATGGTAGAGTTCTGATGGGGGAGTCTCAAGTCAAGCAGAGGTGGTAGGCGTACATTCGAGACTTACTTAATGAGGAGGGGGATCGTAACATAGAGCTAGGGGAGTTGGGGCATTCAGAGCAACATAGAGACCTTGGGTACTGCAGGTGCATAAGGGCGGAGGAGGTCATGGAGGCTTTGCGTAGGATGAGTAGGGGTCGAGCGACCGGGCCTGACGAGATCCCGGTGGAGTTCTGGAAGTGCATGGGTAGGTCAGGAGTGGAGTGGCTCTCCAGGTTGTTCAATGCGATCTTCAGGACCAAAAGGATGCCGGATCAGTGGAGGTGGAGTATAGTGGTGCCCTTGTACAAGAACAAAGGGGATATCCGATATTGCAATAACTATAGGGGTATCAAATTAATAAGTCACACCATGAAGGTCTGGGAGCGGGTGATCGAGGCGAGGGTGAGGGAGATTACATCTATATCTGGGAACCAGTTCGGTTTCATGCCGGGTCGCTCCACTACAGAAGCTATCCACCTTGTCAGGCGGCTGGTGGAGCAGTTCAGGGATAAGAAGAAGGACCTAGTGCTTATCGACTTGGAGAAGGCATATGACAAGGTCCCAAGGGAGGTGCTATGGAGGTGCTTGGAGGCGAAGAGCGTGCCGGTAGCCTACATCAGAGTAATCAAGGACATGTACAATGGAACTAAGACTAGGGTTAGGACGGTGGGTGGCGACTCAGACCATTTTCCAGTGGTTATGGGGCTCCATCAAGGATCGGCGCTTAGCCCTCTCTTGTTTGCCTTGGTGATGGATGCTCTAACCCGTCATATTCAAGGGGATGTGCCTTGGTGTATGCTATTTGCTAATGACATAGTCTTGATAGATGAGACGAGGGTCGGTGTTATTGAGAGGTTAGAGGTATGGAGACAGACTCTAGAGTCTAAAGGTTTCAAAATAAGCACATCTAAGACAAAATACCTGGAGTGCAAGTTTAGCGCCGAGCCGAGCGAAGTAGGCAGGGACGTGATGATTGGATATCGGGTTATCGTCAAGAGGGACAGTGTCAGATATCTTGGGTCAGTGATCAGGGGGACGGAGAGATTGACGGGGACGTCACTCACCGTATAGGAGCGGGGTGGTCAAAGTGGAGGCTTGCATCAGGAGTCTTGTGTGACAAGAAAGTTCCATATAAACTCAAGGGGAAATTTTATAGAGCTGTGGTTAGACCTGCAATGTTGTATGGGGCGGAGTGCTGGCCCGTGAAGAACTCTCATGTTTAGAGAATGAATGTTGCGGAGATGAGGATGCTCAGGTGGATGTGCGGGCTCACCAAGTTAGATAAGATTAAGAATGAAGTTATTCGAAAGAAGGTGGGGGTTGCCCCGGTGGATGAGAAGATGCGAGAAGCGAGGCTGAGGTTGTTCGGGCATGTGCGGAGGAGAAGTCTTGATGCCCCGGTGAGGAGTTGTGAGTGGCTGGCTATTGTCGGCGTTCGGCGAGACAGAGGGAGGCCTAAGAAGTATTGGGGAGAGGTTATTAGGCATGACATGGCTAGAATGCAGGTTTCCGAGGACATGACCCTTGATAGGAAAGTCTGGAGGTCTAGTATCAGAATTGTAGGATAGGGGCTCCTAGAGTTTGGTGTTGGCAAGGTAATCCATAGATGATTTGTGTTTTGGCTTGTGTCTCACTTATGGTAGTTACTGTATTATATTATTGCATGCTACTTTATTTATGTTTCTTATGTTTAGATAATTATTTACGCTATTTCTGCTGGAGTTACTAATGCTCTTTTGTTTTTGTTTTTGTCTTTCCTTTCCTTCACTGAGCCGAGGGTCGATTGGAAACAACCTCTTTGCCCTTTCGAGTAGGGGTAAGGCTCGTCTACATATTACCCTCCCCAGACCCCACTTTGTGGGACTATACTGGGCAGTTGTTGTTGTTGTTGTTGTTGTTGTTGTTGTATTTTGATTCAAAAAGAAAAAAATATGAATTTTTTTAAAGATAAGCAGTAAATTAGTGCAACAGATATAAAAAACTGAAGTTAATAAATATACCCACAAACATTTTGCAAGCCAAGTCTATCTTCTTAGTCATCTCTTCTTCTGCCCATATTGATATTCTGTGAAAAGTTTCATTTGCCTTTTTTCTCCATTCATAAAACCACTCTCCCAACTTTTCTTGGATGAAATCTAACATTCTTAAAATAGCCATTTCTCTCCCTTTAGTAAAATGGAATTCATTGATTCTACCATGTTTGTTGTCAGCATATCATAACGTCGCCGTGGGAACCACGATTGAGCCCATCTCTCGGGAGGCTCTTCCATTATGTAATTGTATATTTTCTTGTCAATATTTTTGAGTTGGAACATTAACTGATTAAAATCTTCATGTTTGTATGACCTTGCAGTACTTTGAAAAATATTTATTATATTGGCCTATGCATGTCTTTGCTTTAAATTTTTCTCAAAATGATAGAGGCAGATACCGTGGTGAGCTTCGGAAAAAACTTTTCTAATCCCATTTTCAATCGATTGATTTCTATCTGACAAGAAAACTAGTTTACGACTGACTTGAATTTCTTTTCTCATTTCCTCGAAGAACCAAAAGTATGCCTCATTATTTTCTGAATATGCTACACCAAAACATAGAGGAAAATTTGATTGTTTGCATCCTTTGATACAGAAATAAATAGAACACCACAATATTTTGACTTCAAAAATATTGCATCTACTGCAATAACGGGTCTACAGTAGCACCAACCAGCTATTGATGCCGTAATAACAAAGAACATGTAAGCAAATCTGTACATTGACACACAACAAGACAAATCATAAGGTGTGAAGTTTTTCAAATAGTAACATTTGAAACTTCAGGCTGATGGTTAATATTATTTTACTTACCTATTATGCGCATCTCTTTTATACTTGTGTACGTTCCTGGGTTTTTGGCCACCATCATGTGTAGGTATGAAGGAAGAATCTGGTAGTTCTCTTCGGGTATTCCCCTTATGCAAGCAATAGCTTTTTGAATAGCACGCCATGCCTTGTGATAACCAATGTCAATTTCAAATTTCTTTTTCATTTTATTTTTTTATAAATGCTGGTGTAACCTCTATCTTTTTGTCTCGAACATGTTCTATAATTTTCACTTATAAAATTTGATGCAGCATGCCTTTGATCTAATTTTCTTGCATCAACCGAGCATTCATGTATGTTATGATATTTTATCACCCTGAACAGTGTGAACTTTTTTATTAAGGTAGCACGTACATTTCAATCAAATTTGTCCACGATGCATTTCAGCTCGTATCTCTTGGAACATGATCTAACAACAGTTAATTCAACTTTCTGGTTTATCTCCAAGCTGCAAAAAAATTTAGTCATGTTTTGTTTGTTCTCAAAGATTGATCCAACTCTTATTTCCTCAGGCAATGCATCGTGCCTAAGTATTTTACATGGTGGAGATTCTTTCATCTTTCTCCTCACTCTTTTCCTTAATTTTTAAGAAGCACAAGAACTTTCAGCAATTTCTTCAATTCTTTCTGATGTTATCGGTATATGCTCCATATTTACTTCATCTTCATTGTTGCTGATCATTGCAGAAGGTAAAGAAAAGCTTTGTTGGATTGTGTGTTGGTTATCAATTTGCATTATTAATTGTTCTTCTTCTTCTTGGGCATCGACAAACTGATGTGAATTTATTGGAGGAGAGGTTAATTGTTGCAGCACTATATATTATGAAGCAGCTGTAATATTAGAAGGTTGTTTCCTATTGTCTACTTTTATTATTGGCTGTTGAACTTCACGTTTATAGTTAGCAAACGGCTCTGAATCTATCGCATATACAAGAGATTCGTTGAATGTTGTAGATTCTGATGGTTGTATTTTTTTTATGACGAAATGGCAATTCTTGTAGGCTGAATCAGTTGTAAGCAAATGTATAGACGTACTGAGTTCTTCGTCAGAAGTTATAAATATTCCTTTGCTTGTATTTAGTTTGATATCAAACCATACTTTTAGTGTATATCTTGTTGAATTAATATTTGCAACTTCACTAATTTTCTTCAGGAAAGTATTAAATGATATGTCCTTATTAAGTAGAACAAGTTTTGTGTTATGATCCCAGTATATAAAATTAGGAGTACAACTCCCATTGAAAGTTATAACAATGCAAATCGAATTCATCCTACAGATTCATGTTTAGTGGCAAGTATTAGGAAAGTAAACAGAAGAATTTTTAGGTTGTTTGTGCTGAAGTTTTTATAAATAAACTAAATCACTTAGGCATCTTCTGCTGAAATTTTCTTGGAAAAAGATGTATGATATAATTAATGAATCCTGTACAGAAAATTTTAGCTTATTAAGTGCTGAAACTTTTAGACATAAGCTTAATAACTTCAGCATATCAGCTAAAGTTTTTTTTATGACAATGATTCATCAATAAAGGGGAAAAAACTTTAGCTCATTAAGTGCTGATGATTTTATAAATGAACTAAATAACTTCGGCACATTGGGCTAAAATTTTAGTAAATGAATTTAAAAAACTTGAGCATGTTTCAGCATTAATTGCATAGTATAGAGGAGTACTACACAATTAAAGTAGTAATTATATTGCGTTTGGCGGCATGTGTTAGTGTAATAATTACATTCCTATCACATTCATGCATGTTTTTTATTAGAAAACCTTTGAAATTTCTCTTTGCCTTTTTATATACCATGCGGAAGTTTTTTCCCATGTATAAGCACGCTATTCCTTGTGAGTTTATTAATTCAAACACATATATTTTAGCAGACATAAAATACAAAAAGAAGAAAAATAGATGATGTCATCCAGCAAATGCTGGAAGAAATCAAGCAAGACATAATAAATGCTTTTGAGCATAAACTGGATGAGCTCATAGACAAATAAGACAGAGAGGTGAAAAAAATTAACAACAAATTTGATACGCTTGTGATGTATGCAAGATTTGTAATCTTGCTGATGAAGATGCTAGTCAATTTGGTACTGACAACGATGATGATGATAATGATATGGACGATTGAATTTTTTTTTTTTGTCATTTATGTAATTTAATTTATCTTTTTTAATATTTTAGTGAAATATTCAGTTTTTGTTTAAGTTTTTTATGTGTTTTTTTCAATATTAATTCTATTCAAACTTTAGCTCCATTAGCCAAAGTTTTTATAGAATTTTTAAAAATTTCAGCACCAGTGCTGAAGTGTCTTCCGCAATATGAATTTTTAATTTATTTTTTATTTTTTATCCAATGTAGGAGGAGAACTTCAATTGCTCCTACTGAAGCTTTCAAATAATAACTAAAAAACTTCAGCACCAATGCCGAAGTTTTTTGGTACAATATGAATTTTTAATTTTTTTTATCCAGTGTATATATAGTATTATTCACCTTTTTTTAATATAATATACCTTTTATTTTTTTTCTTTCTCAGTTTTTAATTCAATTATTAAACTGAAATAATATCAGTTGTCACTTGATCTAACTTACTGAATATTACATTGACTGCTGTTGAACATCGTAAATTACATAATCAGATTCTAGGAATCAACACGTGATTTCCATGTAAATCTTGATATCCTTCCCTATAAATATAAATTCACACTCTACCATTCGCAGTAATACAACCAGTTATAAAGTAAGAAAATATAATCTACGGCAACCAAATCTCCATATATACTAGTTAGAATAAAAATGATAATAAAATATTAAAAAATACAACAAAAGTATAAGTAGAAAAAAAGACTTCTAGTACACGTGATACCAATATGGTATATAACTATACCAACATGGTATATAGTTTTACTAGTTAATTTCCAGTAACTATATGACTATACTACTATTACATAACACACATGCATAAAGAGAAAAATAAAAAAATAGTATACCACATATTAATATAATCATGTATTTCAAGATATTGTACTATATTACTATTATTAAAAAAATCAAATAATTTACTAATTAAATACAACAAATACAACCAAAAAAATGATTCAACTAGCATATGATACCACTATAGGATATAACTATATTAATAGGGTATATAGTTGAAATGAATTGTATACTAAAATGGTATATTTGTATACTATTTTGGTATACAATACAAATTCGTCTTCTTCTCTGGTTCAATTATATTTCAACCCAAATTTCTAAAATTTACTACAAAATCTCACCAAATTGACTAAACTTTAGCTACAACCTCCAATCAACTTTCCAAACTAACCCATACAGGATCGAATCAAAACAATTAAAAACTCAAACAAACCAAGTTATGAATTTCAAGCTTCAAGGTCCTTAATGGTGGATTTAAATTTTTGTACAATAAATCTCCAAAAACCCGCATCAAAGGACAATCTACACATCAAAGAACAATAATTAATGAATTTCAACAGTAAAACATTATAGAAAATCAGATTTGGCATTTTGAACTCATTCATATGGAGTTTCAACAATTGATATGTTTTTCCTATGATCTACCGCTTGGTTCCTCAAACATACAAAACACAGTTGGACAAATACTATCGTTTGGGGGTTTTCGAACTATTTAGTGAGAAATTCTCATCAGTAGATATTACTATATTAGGAAAAATTGCAGAAGCGAGACTGTAGTTTCAGTGATTCAACCTCAGTTCGAGAAAGCAATCATGAGGAGAGAACATTGGCATTTCATACAGTTACGTAAAAAATTCAAAAGGGTGAAAGAGACAAGAATATGCTCGATTGTGTTTTCTTTTCTTTTCTTTTTTTGAAATGGTAAAAGTTTATGCTCGATTACTTTCAAAAAAGTTTCCATTCAAATCTAAGCAGGTCATAGATGTTTATCGAAAGAGTTTATACAAAGTTAATAATTGGGTAAATAGTTTGGTAAAAGTAGTAAATAGTTTGACCCCGGGCATTAAAGGGTAAATTCTTTAAAATTCATGGGTATACAAAATCTTAAAATTAAAATAATAATAATAATAATAATTTTTTTTGGAGATTGTGATCTCAACATGCTTATATAAGTTCCTTTCGAAGAAAACTTAAGTTTGTAAAATAATCTGAAGGTTGTGAATTAGATACAATAAGGATTCGATTGATATAAGAGATAAGGTATATAATCCCGAAATTAAATTTGAGATAAATTTATTATATATTTGATTGTGATAAAATCGTGGTATAACTAGTCCGGGGATTAGTTATCCCGTAATTGTAATAATTTTTTATTCCTATAGAAGCATGAGATAACTAATTTCAGGATAATTAATACTGAAATAATTAGCCATAGTATAACTTGTTTTCAACCAACAACCCCTAAACTTATCCCACCTTATCTCGCATATCAAATACGTATAAATTTAATCTAGGAATTATAATCCCATAGTAATTTAGTCAGCAGACCAAATGACCCCTAAAATTAATTACTTACGTAGTTTTGGAATGTCTCTAACCCTTTAGTATATAATGCTCGTCATACAGAGATTCAGACTCGCTAGCGCCTTTCGGTTGGGTTCCGCCCCGTGGTTTAGGTTAGACCGCTTGGGTTTTTTTCCCTAGTATATAAGGCAGTCAACGTGCCAACCATTCTTCCCCATTAGACTTGTCAATCCGTTGCTCTTTTTCCTTCTCTCTCCTAGATCTCCCCCTCTACTTTATTTTACAGAGGCGGAGAATACCATTCTATCAATAACAAGAAAAAAGGAACAATTCTGTTTCAAATGGTTTGAGCTTCGAAGCAACCTACTATCGATATAAGAAATTGACTAAACGATGAACACAAGGATTATTGGACTCTGTATCGGTGTAAATGAACTTGTTACTAGTAATAAGTTTGCATTATACAGGTCTACCACCCTCTGTAGTTCTCAATTGAGAACGTCCTCTTCCTTCCCACTATCAACACTTCAAAAGACCAATCCAGTGAGTCACTAGGACACACATCGACATGGATGTGTTTAAGAAAGAAGTGACTTTCACCTCAGAGCAGGAGCAATGTACAAATTCAAAGACATCAAATGTCTCCTTTAAAGCTTTGAAGCAGTAGATGTTTTTCTTCTCAAGGCAACGGCAGCCTTCGAACCAGAAGGGCGACCCAAATGTTTGCAGATGAAATCTCCAGCCGATAGAAGCTTTCTCATATCCACATTTGTCTTCACTCCTAGTCCATTAAGCATGTAAACGACATCCTCTGTAGCCACATTACCTGAGGCACCTTTGGCATATGGACAACCTCCAAGGCCTGATACAGATGAATCCACCGTGCTGATCCCCATCTATCAAGATAAAACACTTTGGTAAATAAAGCAATATTTATGCATTAAGGTTCAAGTGTCGAAAAATACATAATAAGTTTATGCCACTTCCATCAATTAAGTAATTTGCCAAATGACATAGATACAGTAACAAGATGCAGTCCCTTGCCTTTGTATATACAGGTTAAGTTAATGCTTCCATGCATTCGTGTACGGGAGTTTTATACTCACTCTCTTGCCTTCATGTGTACGGGTTAGGTTAGTGCTCTAGTTATGAGGTTTGAGTACCAATACATAGAGATTTGCTGGTGAGCCCCACTACAGTGGCAGGTCAGTTTATTTTTCTTATTGTTACTCATTTGTCAAGCTATATTCAATTCACTTTTTGTACAACAAATTTCTTAGAAGCTTCATGATTCACTATGGGTAGATGTGTAAGTATGATTATAGACTATGCTTCGTCGAGGCTTAAGTTAGATACACTATGCATTTGAATCTTTCTATGGGATGTTTATGTTTGGTACAACTGATGCATGGCGAAGTAGGGTCGCCCAGATTTATGACAAGAGCCCAGATTTATGACAAGTTCAAGGGTGCACTCGCCTGACATCTGGCTTGTCAGGTACCAGTCACTGCCCTACAGTTTGGGGCGTCTAACTTGGTGTCAGAGCACAATATTTAGGTGTGTCATAAAAATCACAGTGTTGCATCTAGTAGTGTCCTACTTATGTGTGTGTGCGGAAGGCAGATAATTGGGTGCTACGGTGACTACAAAGTTCTCCTTCATTATAGATCATGTGTTAAGAGTCTAAAGTAGGGATTTAATTCCTATTCCTGTCCTTCCAAATGATTAACACGATTGTCGAGCACGAGATGCCGTTTAGGTGGCAAAGCTGCTCGAGATGTAGCACAACAGGTGCCTGCCACCTGTTGTAGGTCCGGAAGGAGGCCGACACCGAGGAAGCTGGAGAGCCAGTTGGAAAGTGTTAAAGAGTCATTTGTAATGCCTATTTATATTGGACGGGCCACAATGACACTACACAAGCTCATCCATAAGAAAGCAATTGTAATCCCTATTCCTCCGGGAGAAAAATATTACACAGGTTTGGAGCTAACAAATCCGAAATACAATCCAGCCAGGATACTCATCTTTTACCAAACTTAACATAACAATCTTTTTTATCTGTCCTTATCCTCTCAGAACCACACACTGAATACCGCACAGTCACTAACATTCTTTTCATGCATTACTTTATTATCAGGATTTTTATTCTTATCACCTCTTAAAAAACTACATTCCAAAAAGCTGACAGAAGAAAATACAACGTTAACTCATACTTGAAGTGGTACAGAAAATTATTTCCCGAATGAAACAAAATGCTTGAAGATTCTGTAATAATTAATAATTCCCCACAGCTTCCCTTCTAAAAGAAGGGAATCAACAGAAGTGAAGAAAGTTCTTTGGTCCATTCTTGCAAGACCAATTAGCTTAGTGAATTGTTCCTGTGATTACTATATACCTTCAATATTTCATTTTACATTTCTCTTTTTTGCCTTTTTTTTACATGCCAGCTTGCATAAGAAAAAAACAAGACATGCTAGACCTTTTAGACTTGGATGGATATAGTACCAACTATACAGCAAAAAAATGTTCTCATAATGTGATCAAAACGGCCAGAATAAACATCCAAAAAACATATCTCACTACAAGAAGACAAATGTTCTCATAATGTGATCGAAACGGCCAGAATAAACATCTGAAAAACATATCTCACTACAAGAAGTGGAGAAAGGAGATCTTACTTGCAGCGACACAAGAATATTGGAAAGAGCTTGTCCATAAGTGTCATGAAAATGAACAGCAAGCCTCTCTACCGGGACAACTTGGGTTACAGCATCAAGCATTGGAATAACGGTACCTAAAAAAATGGAGAGTTGGAGACGGAAAATATGGGAAGGTTTAACAAATAAATGATGGTTTACTGAAGCAAGGAATGGCATTTGTGACAAGTCAAAGCAATTTCACGTAAAACCCAAGAAAAGAAGTGACAAATAGTAAATGTCTTCTTTGAATTTTAAGGAAAACCATTTGATGAACATTCATTGCACTTATTTTACTAGTTTCGGCATAGATGGTTTAGTTGAATAACAGATTCATAGATGGACAATACTTTCAGATGGATTCTGTGTCTACTTCAGAGCACTCTGTGCTGCTTCAGGTCACATCATCTCCTTATTAAGCAATCGAGATATCGCATCGTACCTGTCGTGCGTAGACTTCACAGAAGGTGAACACCATTGTCTTTCCTATCGTGCCTTTATCAAGGTTATCAAGACCAGTACAAACATTTAACGGTTAACACTTGATAGATGATATCAATTATTTTAAGGATTATATACATTAACTTCTTTCTCTTTAAAGCATCGAATTAAAAAACTTTATCGTAACCAAGAAATCCCTCAGGGCCCGTGGCACACGGTTCGAAACTCGATGAATAATGGGCCTGCCCTCTTACCCTTCTCCACTTAATAGCAGGCTTTTGTCCGCGGCAGGGGTAACATAGCATTAAAAACTACTTGGCACTATCCTGAGAGTTTTTTTTATAGTTTTATTCTCTTAAAGCCAGAGGAAGACCAAATCGAAACATAACTTAATACATTCCAGCATAAAGAGTAAGCAGTCATCAATATGTGTCACTGGACATTGAATATAAATCCAGCAATTCTACGAAGCAATCTAATTCTACTAAAATGCGGTACTAATTGACCAATAACATAGTAACACTGAACTTCTCTAAATAAAGCAAATATATTGTTTAGCTGTCTATGTTGTCTCAGTAGCTTATAGCTGAAAGTAACCCAGCACTATCTTCTCTCACAAAGAAGTGAAATGCAAATAAAATTCTTCTTCAATTAAGAATCAGAATTACTAACAAGCAATGTAATTTGCTGGCATGTGCTAGAATTTTAACAAAGGCACAAGATACAGATTCTTCTGGCAGACAAAAGGTACAAAATGGCAAAACGGTGAAAGAAGAGAAGATTCAGAATTACCTGGAGTACCAACTCCAATTGTATCACCAAGAGAAATTTCAAAGCAACCCATATCTATTAGTTCTTTAGCCACATATGCAACTTTTGACGGAGACACTGCTCCTTCTACGGGACAGCCAACAACGCATGATATATACCTGATAGAAAATAATGATAGCCCCTTTTTCAGTTAAAGAGATACAACCTTAGTTCTCCAGATAAACTTTCATACAACCAAAGAACACATTCCTACATTACTACCAGTTATTCTAACAAATTTATGACTAGTGCTCGTTTGGAACTTGAAATACAAGAGTTATCTTGATTTGAAGATATATCTAATACCATAAACCAATTTTTTTGCATGTTGAAGTCTAACCACTGAGAAAGGAATAATTTGATTTCATAGATGTAGGTAGAGTTTAATAATCAGGAAAAGAAAAAACCACAAATTTGTCACAAGTGTTAATCCGGTAAAATTGGAAACGTCTACCTAATTCCTAGAAAATGTAGATATGCTAGAACTCATACCCACGAATGGGGATGGAATGGTTTTTGGCTGCAAGAGCAACATCACGATAACGAGCAAGACTGTCTTCAATGCTACAATTTATGTTAGACCGAGAAAAGGACTCGGATGCTGCAGCAAAGATTGCTACTTCCTTGGCTCCAGCTGCAACAGCTGTTTCAAAACCCTGGAATAGGGCCAATGACAATTATGAGTGATCCCCATTATCCAGGTTCCAGTGCGAGCATGAAAAATGCACACATATTCAACAAGAAATATAAAGGAGAGTCTCACTCTTCGAATTTCTATCAGCTTACTTTAAGATTTGGTGTCAAAACAGGTAAGCGGACTCCTGTAAGGCTCCTAACTGCTTCAATTACATCCTTAGCATCAGCTAGCTGCAATTTGGTTTTGGTAAATATTTCAGAGAAACAATATTCTAAATAATAACTATGCTATAGATACTGATTGAGGGATAAGCTGCAACAATATAGTTCATGAAAGGCTAAACAAAGCACATTCATGCACATAAATTAAAAAAATCATTAACAAGCCTATCACAGGATTAAGTCACCGAGAAGTATTTCCATAAATCTCAACAAATTAACACAGCGGGTTATCACTCTTACAGCTAGCATGGAGATGGAAGTTGAAGATTATAGGCTCGTAAACGATGAAGAACATTATGAAGTTGTGAAGCATTTATTCATCCACGGTAGAATCACAAAATCAGATCAAGTACAAATTTTTGAATTTGCTTGAAGTTAAACAGTGCATGCCAGAATATCATAAAGATGTTCTACTTTGTCGGAATAGAGGAGAAATATAAAAGGTGAAGAAAAAGTTGTGGAACACTATACCAATGGTAATTTGGTGGGACTATGTGGAAGGAGAGAAACAAAAGATCCTCTATAGGCAAAAAGGAAAAAAGTTGTACCTTAAAGCGTGGATGTTTATGAAAAGAATGGACCTTGGGCCTAAGTCAACCCCAAAAGCTAGCTTATGAGGTGAGGATTGCCCAAGCCATATAAAGAGACCAAGGACCTCAAATCCCTCCGATGTGGGACAACTCAACACCCCCATCACGCCCAGATCTCTGGAGCGTGGACAACATAAATGAGGGCCCAACATCGGTAACAATAATTGGGATGGGCCTGACTCTGATACCATGAAAAGAATGGACCTTGGGACTAACTCAACCCCAAAAGCTAGCTTATGAGGTGAGGATTGCCCAAGCCATATAAAGAGACCAAGGACCTCAAATCCCTCCGATGTGGGACAACTCAAATGTTAGAATATGTAATAGTAGAACCCTAATCCAATGTGTATTAGGAGTAGCCTAATCCAATGTTTATTAGGAGTAGGTTAGGTTATGTGTATTATAGGGCTCATTGTATCATGTTTAATATGAGTTATATTTTTCTCCCGTGCTTTCTCACATGGTATCAGAGCTTTGGTGAGATAATTATCGTTGTGCGTCATTCCAACGACATCCGAGAAGAAATAACTCAGTCAGCGTGCAATTTTCCGGTGACCGAAATGACTAATTGCGTCAAAGTCAGTAATTATCAGTGTTGTGCAAAAACCAACACCACCACAAGGTTCCCAAGAGAGATCCGACCAAACCCCAGCAAACCCCACCGGAAAACGCGCCCTCACGCGTCAGATTTACCCAGGCAGATCCGACTCACGCGCCCCACGCACCGGCACGTGAGCACTATTCCGGTGAGATTCTGACGAAGGTCTTTCAGGGCAGTTAGATCGCCCTCAAATTCCAAGCCTACCCATATTTTTACTTTTCTATTCCGACCACTTTGAAGTTTTTCCGGCATCTACAGTGATATTTTCCGGCAAAAACAGTATTTCCTTCATCTATTTCGGCAAGTTTTCAACGATGTCTTTGGGACTCGATGCTTTCGGGTCTACATATGTAACAAGCTCGGTACATATGATTTATATGCACCAGCTTGAGGGGGAGTGTTAGAATATGTAATAGTAGAACCCTAATCCAATGTGTATTAGGAGTAGCCTAATCCAATGTTTATTAGGAGTAGGTTAGGTTATGTGTATTATATATAGGGCTCATTGTATCATGTTTAATATGAGTTATATTTTTCTCCCGTGCTTTCTCACAGTTTAGCTTTCTTGGTTTTTTTTGTGTAAAACTGAAAAACTACTAGTAGATAGGATGGTTAATTTCTTAGTTCTTTTCACATGTTGCTAACAGCGAAGGGTTAACATAGCGTGCGTCCAGGAGACTAGGTGGAAAGGGTCGAAGGCGCGGGACGCTGATGGGTTTAAGCTGTGGTACTCTGGGCTTGAGAGGGGTAAGAATGGAGTGGGCATCCTGGTTGATGGGGACCTAAGGGAGTCCGTGGTCGAGGTTAGGCGAGTGAATGATAGGTTAATGTCTATTAAGCTGGTTATTGGGGGTGGAGTCCTCAACGTCGTTAGCGCTTACGCGCCGCACGCAGGCTTAGACGAAGAGGCTAAAAGGTGCTTTTGGGAGGACTTGGATGATCTGGTGGGGAGGATTCCCCAGTCTGAGAAGTTAGTTATTGGAGGAGACTTTAATGGCCATATTGGGGCTGAGGCTGGTGGATATGATGAGGTGCACGGGGGCTTTGGCTTTGGTGCCAGAAACGGAGGGGGCACTTCGCTGCTTGATTTCGCCAGGGCTTCCGAGCTCCTGATTGCGAACTCGACATTCCGGAAGAGGGAGGAGCATTTGGTTACTTTCAAGAGTGCGGCGGCGCGGACTCAGATTGACTACATCCTCATCCGAAGGAGCGATCGGGGCTTGTGCAAGGACTGCAAGGTTATTCCGGGTGAGTCGCTTTCAACTCTTCATAGACTTCTAGTGTTGGATATCGATCTTTGGGTTAAGAAGAAGCGGAGGGGCGCCCAGGGGCAACCGAGGATTAGATGGGGCGCTTTGTCTAAGGAGAAAGCACCGGAGTTGGAAAGGAGGTTAGTGGAGGGCGGAGCTTGGAGAAGTTACGGGGAAGCGGACGCTATGTGGACAGTGACGGCGAACTTGGTTAGGGGGGCTGCACGGGACGTGCTCGGGGTAGCTAAGGGATATTCAGGCAGACATCAGGGTGATTGGTGGTGGAACGAGGTAGTCAAGGGAAAAGTGGAGGTGAAGAAGGCGGCGTTCGCTAGGTTGGCCGGGAGCTCAAGCGAGGAGGAGCAGAGAGCGAACAGGTTGGTATACAGGGAGGCGAGAAGAGAAGCTAAGATGGCTGTCACGGAAGCTAAAAACGAGGCGTTCGGACGCATTTATGAGGAACTAGGGGAGAGAGGTGGGGATAAGAAGTTATTCCGGTTGGCTAAAGTAAGGGAAAGGAAGACACGTGATCTTGACCAAGTCAGGTGTATCAAGGACGAGGATGGTAGAGTTCTGATGGGGGACTCGCAAATCAAACAGAGGTGGCAGGCGTACTTTCGGGACCTTCTTAATGAGGAGGGGGATCAGAGCATAGAGCTAGGGGAGTTGGGGCAGTCAGAGCGCCATAGAGACCTTGGGTACTGC
Organism: Nicotiana benthamiana; assembly: GCA_034376525.1. Lineage (NCBI taxonomy): Eukaryota > Viridiplantae > Streptophyta > Magnoliopsida > Solanales > Solanaceae > Nicotiana > Nicotiana benthamiana. The sequence goes on along the minus strand of CM067327.1, from coordinate 144,030,174 downwards.
AGGCGCATTAGGGTAGAGGAGGTCTTAGGGGCGTTGCGTAGTATGAGTAGGGGTCGAGCGACCGGGCCTGACGAGATCCCGGTGGAATTCTGGAAGTGCATGGGTAAAGCTGGAGGGGAGTGGCCCACTAGGCTGTTCAATGCGATTTTCAGGACTAAAAAGATGCCGGATGAGTGGAGGTGGAGTACAGTGGTGCCCCTGTACAGGAACAAAGGGGACATACAGTGTTGCAACAATTACAGGGGCATCAAATTAATAAGCCACACGATGAAGGTTTGGGAGAGGGTGATTGAGGCGCGTGTGAGGGAGGCGACAACTATATCTGGGAACCAGTTCGGTTTCATGCCGGGACGCTCCACCACAGAGGCGATTCACTTAGTCAGGCGGATGGCGGAACAATTCAGGGATAAGAAGAAGGACCTTCATATGGTGCTTATCGACTTGGAGAAGGCGTATGACAAGGTCCCGAGGGAGGTGCTATGGAGGTGCTTGGAGGCGAAGAGTGTGCCAGAAGCCTATATCAGAGTAATCAAGGACATGTACAATGGAGCTAAGTCTAGGGTTAGGACGGTGGGGGGCGTATCAGACCATTTTCCTGTGGTAATGGGGCTCCATCAAGGATTGGCGCTGAGCCCCTTGTTGTTCGCCTTAGTGATGGATGCTCTGACCCGACATATCCAAGGGGATGTGCCTTGCTGTATGCTCTTTGCTGATGATATAATATTGATAGACGAGACGAGGGCCGGTGTTAGTGAAAGGTTAGAGATATGGAGACAGACCCTTGAGTCTAAGGGTTTCAAGATTAGCAGATCTAAGACAGAATATCTGGAGTGCAAGTTTGGCGAGGAGCCGAGTGGGGTAAGCGGGGAAGTGATGCTTGGTTCTCAGGCCATCGACAAGAGGGACAGTGTGAGATATCTTGGGTCTGTGATCCAGGGGGACGGAGAGATTGACGGGGACGTCACCCATCGGATAGGAGCGGGGTGGTCAAAGTGGAGGCTTGCTTCAGGGGTCCTGTGTGACAAGAAAATCCCGCACAAACTAAAGGGGAAATTCTACAGAGCCGTGGTTAGACCTGCAATGTTGTATGGCGCGGAGTGCTGGCCCGTGAAGAACTCGCATGTTCAGAGAATGAAGGTTGCGGAGATGAGGATGCTTAGGTGGATGTGTGGGCACACCAGGCTGGATAAGATCAAGAATGAAGTTATTCGACAGAAGGTAGGGGTGGCCCCGGTGGACGAAAAGATGCGGGAAGCGAGGCTGAGGTGGTTCGGGCATGTTCGGAGGAGGGGCTCCGATGCCCCGGTGAGGAGCTGCGAGCGGTTGGAGATTGTTGGTGGTCGGCGAGGGAGAGGGAGGCCTAAGAAGCATTGGGTAGAGGTGATTAGGCAGGAACCAGAATGCAGGTTACCGAGGACATGACTCTTGATAGGGGAGTCTGGAGGTCTAGAATCAAGATTGTAGGTTAGGGGCTCATAGGTGATTAGTGTTTTAGTATGGTAGTTCCTGCTTGATATTACTGCATGCGACTGTATTTATGTTGCTTATGTTTTCATAACTATTTACGTTACTATTGTGGGAGTACCTATGCTTTATTATTTGATTTTGTCTTGCTTGTGTTTCTAATTTTATCTCTGTTTCTTAATGCAGCTTTCCCATTTTTACTCTACTCGCCGAGGGTCGATTGGAAGCAGCCTCTCTGCCCTTTCGGGCAGGGGTAAGGCTCGTCTACATATTACCCTCCCCAGACCCCACCTGGTGGGAGTATACTGGGTAGTTGTTGTTGTTGTTGTTGTTTTCACATGTTGCTAGTGTACTGAGATGCATATTGTTGGGTCGTACTACTTATCCGTTGCACTCTCTGGGTGCTAATTTTCATTACATTTTCGAAACTATGCCTCAATCCCAAGCAGGTTTGGATCGCTATATGAATCCTCACTATCCATGTCACCCCATTTAAACTAGTCTCGATCTCATATCATGAAAAATAAATCTTTTTAGCACCAAGTTCTCTACATTTTCTACTGGAGCATAAGCCTATTTCTACTGCCACATAAGGTTCTGACAAGACAAAAAGACTCCTAAGGAACATTGGACCTAACAAACCTACTACCATGACTAAAACATAATCATGACTAAAACAATGCAAGGTGCATGTCAAATTAGAAATTTGGTTGATGAACCTCAGAGAATTTACATATATAGAAAAGAACACATTATGCAAGAGAAAGGGGGACATCATATCCGGGAGAAGTGAGTAGACAGAAAGTACAGTTTTGATTTTGAACTTTTAGTGAAATTGACATGACTTGCACATGTCAAGCAGAATGAACACCATTTTTATGATATAGAAGTATGAACTTGATAAAAATGCAACGTACAAACACTTTATCAGCATAAGTCTTCAAACTTGTTCCAAACAATTCCCGCACATATACTACTCATTTGATCATTTGACATTCAAAGCAAAAAGTTAATCAAGAACTTGAACCTTTAAACACGAAGCCTTTCCTAATATCTCTACCTTAGGGAACCAGATCTTCGAGGAACCATGTGTTTTCTCCTCAAAAATAAAAAATGAATTACAAAAGCACTCAAAGAGAATTAAACAATGCTTTTCATGGTCATATGATCTTTGCAAAATAGACAGAATACAAAAGTAACAATCCTTAAGGGCCTTAGTAATGGTCCTAACCAATGAGTAGCTAATGATCATAAGAAAAATCCCATACTCATGCTTTAAGATGAAAAACTAACATCAAAAGACTGAACTGAAATGAAATTCTTCTCGTTTCACACAGTTGATAAAGACAAATTAGCAACAAAAAAGCACATTATGTAAGTCCAGTATACAAGGATGACAAACGCAAGATATATAAAGATAAGATCCGCTGGGACAAGCAAAATTTGTATACCTGTGGTACCCACTTTGGAGACACAAAACTAGTAGCCTCAACAACTGGCAGTCCACTAGAAACAAGTAATTTAATAAGCTCCACCTTCACTTCTGTAGGTACTATTGTCTTCTCATTTTGCAGTCCATCTCTTGGGCCAACTTCTACTATCTTGACAACTTCAGGGACAGATCCTAAGAACTACACAACATATTAGATGGTTCCAACATTATAAAGAGAAAAATTCAAAGAACTTAGAGCTGATGACAGAGGAAGTTAGCATATGTCTAATCCTTACACAAGTTAGGACACCAATATTAAAGATCCAAAGAGGAGAGCGCACTACATGAAATGACATCAAAGATCCACAAACACTAACAAAAAATAGAATACCTTGTCTTTGGCATCTTTTAAATATCCATGGCTGCTGTAAGAACAATTTGACAAAGAAAAAAATCTGATACTTGTTCTAACCACCCTATGATCTTGATCAAATAAAGAATTACATAATGAATCCCTTCTCATTTGTCTTCGCAACTGAAATGATCCTCCTTCAATGTCATTGCTGCAACGCAATAGTTACTTTACTATCAAGAAAAGGTGAAAAAGAAGAGTTGCTAGTCAAAATTCACCGGATGCTAGTAAACTAATCAGAAAAAAGATAATAGTGAAAACCTTGCACAGAAAACCACTGCTAATTTGTTTCCAAAACACTTGACGTAATAGATTATTTCCAAAACACTAGACTTCAAGCAACTACAGAAAACCACTGCACCGAAGTGACACAATTTGAACGACTAGCACGAAACCATCCAAGATTCGTAAAAATGCTTATGGGTTCCAATCTTCTGATCCAACTGAAATGACACACTAACAGCTATACTTTTCTCCGGACATATTACTTAAGATTTATTTTGGAAAACTACTTCAAGCCACAAAATAGATATATCAGGCTTCCATCCTATTATCATTATCTGGTATGATCTAGCCATGAAAAATTTTTGTAATGTCAGGGCGAGCTAATAACTGCTAAATGAAGAGCCTCATTATCAATTAATTTGCTTCACTGACAGATCAGCTTTTTTTTTCTAATTTTATCAGGACACAACAACAACAACAGCAACAACCCAGTATAATCCCACTTATTGGGGTCTGGGGAGGGTAGTGTGTACGCAGACCTTACCCCTACCCTTGGGTAGAGAGGCTGTTTCCAAATAGACCCCCGGCATCTTCCCTCCAAGAACTTCCCACCTTGCTCTTGGGGAGACTCGAACTCACAACCTCTCGGTTGGAAGTGGGGCTTGCTTACCATCAGAGCAACCCCTCTTGTCTAATTTTATCAGGAAACATCAACAATCTTTTCTCCCAGTGTTCTACAGTTAGTTGGCATGATTCAACATGATTGCTTCTTTGAATTTTTTTTCAGTCATTATGATTCCAACACAGAAGAACTCCAAGTATATGCATTACATTTAAGTGTTCCGTCGATTTATTCTCTCGGTTGTCACGATAAACTCCAAATCCATGACTATCTAGAATCATGGTGAGGAAACAAATTAAATGGTGCAGGAACCGGCGGCGGAGCCACATAGCTCCAAGGGGTGTCAATCCGAAAAATTACACTTTTTCGATAGGTAAATTTTTTTAATGTATATATACTATATGTTGAATCCCCTTAACTTATTCATGTATTCATTTCTTTAAATTTTGACACCCTTAATAAAATTGCTGGCTCCGCTATTAGCATGAACAAAATAAATCTTTAATATCTTAGGCTATGAGTAATTCATCAAACACCACAGCAACAAAATTACTAAAACACATAGAGGAAAGGTTAACATCAGAAAAATTTCTCCAATATCCCAAAAAACACATAATAATTGAAAGAGGCTTTAATTAATAAAAGTTACCTCATACTGATTAGGGACAAAATATTGTCTGCTTCACTCGTCACAGCAGAAAATGATCGACTTGCTAACAAAATATAGTTCCATCTTAATGTTTTCTTGATGATTTTAGAAGCTAACATTTCACCACTATTTTGATCATTCAACTTCCCCTCTACCTTCACAAAAACAAACTAAATTACACAAAATTACCCATGATATAAAATATCACACATAAAACGAATTTCACGTATTTAGTCTGATAAATTGACAATTACTGAACTGAGTATGTTGAGAAGTTGAAAATACATAAATAAACACCTAAAAAGTGACCCAAAAAAAAATAAGCAGAAAAATCAGCGAACTTTTTCGACGACCCGTTTAGCAGAAGAGCGGATAGAGCCCGTTTGGTAGCTTTTAAGTACCAAAATGTGAAAATGTCGGAAATGATTTTAACAGCTACATATTCGGAAAATAAGTTATTGTTGTATCTGGTAAAAATAAGTTTTTTTCTGTAAAAATAAATAAATTATTTTTTGTTATAAATAGACTTCTATTTAAGGTGAATATCTATAATTAGAGAGATTCTAGAGTTTTATTCTTGGTAGCTAAGTTACTACCTCCCTATAAATAAAGGGGTCTTCTACCATTGTAAATCATCCCTAACAATCCCCAAAGTATCAATAAGAATACTCCTCTCCCTATTCTCTCTATATTGTTTTTGTTCTTGCATTATTTTACTTGTTCTTATATTATTTCATAGCACGTTATCAGCACGAGTCTCTAACCAATTGAAATTTTCGATTGTCTTAACTTTTGTTTGTGTAGGGTTTCACGTGAGGTTCTGCCGTAACCAAATCCCGAAATTTCTATACGAAAAAAAAAGGAGGAAAAGAAACGAAAAACAAAGAAAAAAAAAGGGAAACAGTGGAAACGAAAAACAAAGAAAAAAAAGGAAACAGAAACGGAAGAGAGAAAAGGAAGAAAACAGAAATAGAAAACGTGAAAGAAAGATTGGAAACAGAAATTCGAGATTTCGATCTCGGTTCCGTGTTCGTGATTCTAAAAGGCACGAGACTCTACCGTGTCAAGAATCTTCTTGAGAAAATTAAGGTAAGTATTTTACTTTTCTCTTTCAAATTCTTGGAATTCTATAATTTGATTTTATATACAAACATAGACAACAAAGTTTGATTATAACTCTAATGGAGTGTGTAAGAAATTATAACCACATGAAGTGGTTAAATCTCTATGTCCTGCCATGATTAAATTCATGTATGATTGTGGGCAAAGAATTAAAAATCCGTCCCATTGAATTTGCTCCATTCCCTTTAGAGAATGTGGAAGCAGTATATGATAAGTCTGAAAGAAGACAAAATTATTACCATGAAGGTATCAATGAATGTGGACGTGGCAAAGAATCCCGTCCAATTGAATTTGCTCCATTCCCTTTAGAGAATGTGGTAGCAGTATGTGATAAGTCTGAAAGAAGACAAAATTATTACCGTAAAGGTATCAATGGATGTGGACGTGGCAATAGACGAAATTATAATCGTCATTATTGTGATAATGAGAATAATAAAGATTCTCAAAATAATCTTTCACTTTATGAAAGTAATATTTGACATGAGATTGTGTATAGCACATACAGATGATTATGATCCATTCACTGAAGTGAATGTGATAATTGTAATAGAGCCCGTAAGTATGAACACGCTCTTGATGTAATTCTGTTTCATGTCTGACATTATAAAAGAAAGTTCGTTGCCCTTGAAATTTCGGGCAAGAACTATATGACATGGGTGTTGAATGCTGAAATCCATTTGGATGTAATGGGTCCTAGAGACGCCATCAAAGACAGAAATAATGCATCCACCCAAAACATTGCTAAAGCCTTGTTTTTCTTGCGCCATCACCTTAATGAAGGTTTGAAACTATGCCAATGGCCTTGATTCTCTTGCACCATCACCTTGATGAAGGAAGATGGAATTGTTTGATTTTATTTCACTTATTTGTAATAGTTAATGAATAGACTAATATTCATTAGTATCAGCTCGTATTAGTTAGTTCATGATATAATGTTAGTATTAGTTCGTTAGAATGTTTCTACATGCTCAAATTTCAATAATATTTTTATTTTTAAGTAGAGGTAATCGACTAACCTAACAGTTAGTCGATTATCTAATATTTCGCATTAAAACTGCAAAACAATCGATTGTCAATGTTCAACAATCGATTGTCAATGTTCAACAATCGATTGTCTATGTCTAACAATCGATTGTCGTGAGACAGTGTGATCTGGAATTTTTTCAAAATAGTCAACAATCGATTGTCTATGTTTAACAATCGATTGTCTTAAAACAGTGTGATCTGGAATTTTTCAAAATAACAAATAATCGATTGTCTATGTTTAACAATCGATTGTCCTAAAACAGATCTGAATTTTTTCAAAATAGCAAAATAATCGATTGTCAATGGTCAGCAATCGATTGTCAATGTTCAACAATCGATTGTCTATGTTTAACAATCGATTGTCGTAAGACAGTGTGATCTGGAATTTTTCAAAATAGCAAATAACCGATTGTCTATGTTTAACAATCGATTGTCAATGTTCAACAATCGATTGTGTGTGTTTAACAATCAATTGTTTTAAGAAAATGCTTAAACTGAAATTTTCAAACTGCAAAGTAAACGATTATGGAAAACATATAATCGACTATCTGATTTAGTTAGTCAACTGACCTCAGCAGATTTTGAAAATATTGTTTAAATGTGAAACAAACGGATTGAATTTGTTTATTCTCATGTTCGTATATTTTCTTTTGTATGCCAAACCATGGGAAGTAAATTGATTGAAGGCTCCGGAAGAGCAACTGTAACTCTGCCCAAAGGCACGACGTTTATCTTAGAGAATGCAATATTCTCCTCCAAGTCTAAGAAGAACTTGTTGAGTTTTAATGATATCAATCAAAATGTTCTCCTCCAAGTCTTAAAGGAACTTGTTGAGTTTTAAAGATATCATTCAAAATGGATATCAGTGAGATAATACATGAGTATAATCTTGAATACCTCATTTACTCATGAAAACGAGGCTGCCCACTTCGGTTTGGGGTCACGCCATTTTGCATACAGCAATGCTAGTTCGTCTCTGACTGACGAATTGACACAAATATTCCCCGTTGCAATTGGTTTTGAGTCATGAACCTAATATATCCCATTTAAGAATCTTTGGATGCGCAGTATATGTGCCTATAGCACCGCCATCCCGCACCAAAATGGGTCCGCAAAGAAGGTTAGGAATATATGTTGAGTTTGAATCGCCCTCCATTATTCGCTACCTCGAAACATTGACAGGAGATTTGCACGATTTGCAGACTGTCAATTTGATGAGACACTTTTCCCAAAATTAGGGGGAGAAGTTGGTGAAACCAAACGGAAAATTTTATGAAAAAATGCATCATTATCTCATCTTGATCCACATACCTCTATTTGTGAAAGAGAGGTACAAAAGATTATCCATTTGCAAAGAATAGCAAATCAAATGCCTGACGCATTTACGGACTTGAAAAGGATAACGAAATCCCGCATCCCCGCGGAAAATGTTCCAATGCGTATTGATGTCCCTGTTGGACAATCATCTAGTGTCATATCCAATGAGTCAAATGCACGCCTGAAGCGTGGCAGATCATTAGGTTCCAAAGATTGAAATCCTAGAAAGAGGAAAGCAAATGATCAAAATGACACTACAAAAGAATCTCATGAGGAAATTCATGATTTAACAAATTCTGAGATTCATGAAGAATCCATTGAGCCCGAGGCTCTGGAAAATACGGAACTATCCATAAATCCAATCAATATTGAGGCAAATATTAATCGAGTGGATATAGTGGTGGATAATGTCTTTGCTTATAATGTCGCATCTAGCATTATGCAAGAATGTGAGGATCTCGAACCTCAATCCGTTGAAGAATGTCGAAAAAGACATGATTGGCCAAAGTGGCAAGAAGCAATTCAATCAGAATTGAATTCGCTGGCAAAACGTGAAGTTTTTGGCCCTATAGTTGAAACACCTAATGGTGTCAAGCCTGTTGGCTATATATATGGCATGAATGATCGTTGGTCACGTACCTATTGTACGCCAAAGTATTTTGGAAATATGACTATTAAAGGACAACGATAATGCAAGAAACATATCTTGCATATAAGTTTGACATGACCATAATGGTATAACTTTCTCTTTAAGAAAGATATTCACCACATGGATGTTGATGAATCTGTGGTAGTACAAAATTAATTGAGAGCTCTAGAAGAGCCAATTATTACTATGTTGGAGAAACACAATTGAGTGTTGTGCTGTAGTAAGTCTCAAAGAAACTTATTCAGTTTCCAAAGTACACGCGAAAGCGATTGATTAAATTGAGACTATAAATAAAGGAAGGATTTGATATCTCCTATACTACAACTTGTAGCGGGGTAATTTGTATATGAAAAGCTACCCGCTTTGTTCTCTAGTTTGTACTACACAAACGAAAGAATGCCACAATAAAGTGGATATCTATTGGTATAAAACCCATGTCATAATAAACCTGAAGTTTATTGATAAGTGCACATGTCATGGTGTAAATTTGAAGTTTACCAATATTGATAATTTATTCAGTTGGCATTCGTGTTAGCCATCTCATTTTAAGTATGATGTGCAAATTCACATAGGTGAATATTAAAGAACTAGAAAGTTCTTTACGAATTCTCTTGTATCACTTGTTCTCATTAATGAACTGACCAACTAAAGAGTTCGGGTTGAAGCCCATAAATTCTGGAAATATCAAAGGTGAATATGGGCCCATTCACCTGCCATGTATACCACATATGATGCATCTATGAAATGGTTACATGCGCAATTGTTATTAACCCGCAGCCTGGCCGGTGCTTGCGAGGTAAATTGCTCAGTAATCTAACTTCGAGCATAATTTCCAGATTCTCTACTCAAGATAGTTCATCTTGATAAGTTGGTTTATATCAAAGTTGGTTTAGCAAGATAATTATTGAGTGCTTCCACTTAATAGCTAAACTGTTTCTTATGAGAACAAAGTTATATATATCAGTTTGATATAAGTTGTATACGAGAGTATATTCTCCCCTCACAAGTGGTTCAGGGTCAGGAACCAAATAATTTCATCTTATTATTAATGTGCTGTGTATATTGACATGATAATGCACAAAGATGATTTCCCAAAATTGAGGAAACAAGTTAGCTTTACTAACATGAGGGGGAGACATGATAAACGCTTGAGAAGAGGTTACATGGGATGAATTATCATTTGTATATGTAAATCCCCAAATATCATGATATGAACCTAAAGTTCATAAAAGGATAATTCAATTGCAATATATTGCAAAGCATGCTATACGCATTTGCTGACCCAAAGAATGTAACTATATTCTCACTACAAAAGTCCCTGAAGGACAAGGTTTTGGATACGATTGAAGCGTATAGACAAATACTTGATTCCATGTGAAAGACATGTAGATTTGGACATGTAGTTCAAATACTTGAGAGTATAAAAGTCAAAGGTATGTATAATCAGTTTTCGATATCTTATTTGTTTAGCATGACGTAAAAACTTGATATGCATCTAAAGTCTATTATGTGACTTACATGACTTAACTTGAAAGATTTAAGTTGCTTGAAGCATATGCAATTCTTGGTCCTGAAGTACCACATCCCAAGTACAATTTGTGTAAATATGAATCTTGCTATAACTATAAGCATGATGGCATTGAGAATACATCTATGAAGATATTGAAGAGTCATTCCGCAACATTATATGAAGATGTTCATATCTATCAAGAATGATGATTTTAAGGTGCGGAATATTTGTTCAAGTCAATATGGTTGATTTATTTATCAAATCTCTACCAAAGATCGTTTTGGAGATGATGCACAAGATTGGAATGCAAATGCTCAAGGATATAAATTGATGTTCTTATTAGGGGGAGTTAATGCGCGTTGCACTCTTTTTCCCTTACAAGGTTTTGTCCCACTGGGTTTTCCTTCCGAGGTTTTTAACGAGGCAACCAATAGGCGCATATTCAAACATGTGTACTCTTTTTCCTTCTCTTTAATTTTTCCCATTGGGTTTTGGTTTTAAGGTTTTAACGAGACACATTGTTGAATAGACATTCAAGGGGGAGTGTTATAAATAGACTTCTATTTAAGGTGAATGTCTATAATTAGAAAGATTCTAGAGTTTTATTCTTGGTAGCTAAGTCACTACCTCCCTATAAATAAAGGGGTCTTCTACCATTGTAAATCATCCGTAACAATCCCCAAAGTATCAATAAGAATACTCCTCTCCCTATTCTCTCTATATTGTTCTTGTTCTTGCATTATTTTACTTGTTCTTATATTATTTCATAACATTTTTAAAGTTGTTACCACTAGAAGGATCTGATATTATAGTAATTTTTATGCTAAGTTAGTGTTTGTCATAAATTTTTAAATTTATTTTAAAAAATCTGATTTGGATTAAGTTTGGTTCGAATATAAAAATATATTTGGACATAGTTTTCAAAACTTATTTTCCAAATTTATTTTGAAAAAATATGAAATATAACTTATACCACAAATTCTAAAAACTATCACAAATACCTAACAGTACCATTATCAATAACATTCATTAAATTATCGCAAATCTTAGTCCTAAACATAATAAATTTGATACAAAATTATCATTTTTATAATAAACTACATGATACACTATCAGAGACCGAGAATACGAAGCAACATTATTACAAAATAATAAATGATGGGTTCTTCTATAAAATACGAAAGTATGAGGCAATTTTTTTAAAAATATAATAGAAATATTTTGGAATTTAGAATTTTACCAAAATACAGGTAAAATCTATAGCCAAATAGTATTTGTTAAATAAAACTTAAATTTATTTTAGCAAAATTTATGATTAAACGGGTCGTAATTTATTCAAATACAAATCTTTCTGATTTGTACAGCAGTATAATTTATATAATTATAATGGGATTGAATAATAAAACACATGGTCACTAATAAATATTCGGCAGAATATTTATTAGGTGTTTATCCATTCCATTCAACTTATGACATGCTGACTATTTACAAAATTGATTAGTCCAATCTGCCGAATTCACCTAATAAATATTCAATCTACAACTGCAATTTGCTCTCCCTATCCCTCTTATGCGACTCTATCTCGTTATTCCTTTTTTTTTCCTCTGTTATTATCCTTGTTATTGTTATAAAATAATAAAAGAACAATAGCAATATTACAGAGAAAGAGAGAGAAAATTTTTATTGAATTTTGGGTGGGTTATAATGGGGTAAGACCCCTCTATTTATAGGAGTAAAAATAACTTAGCCTCAAAGTAAAACTCTCTACAAGATAGACATTCACTCTAAATAGAATTCTATTCTTAACACTCCCCTTTAAATGTCTATTCAACAAGTAATGTGCCTCATTAAAACCTTAACTAATACAAAACCCAATGGGAAAAAATTCTAGAAAAGGAAAAAGAGTACACATATTTAGTAATGCGCCTATTGGTTGCCTCGTTAAAAACCTTGCAAGGAAAACCCAGTGGGACAAAACCTTGTAAGGGAAAAAGAGTGCAACGTGCATTAACTCCCCCTGAAAAGAGCATCAATTCACATCCTTGAGCCTTCGCATTCCAATCTTGTGCACCATCTTCAAGAGATCTTTGGTAGAGATTTGATAAATAAATCAGCCATATTAACTTGAATGAATTTGTTTCACTTTGAAATCATCATCCCTAATAGATGTATCGTCTTCGTATGATCTTGTTGGAATCGTCAGTTCTATATCTTCTCATAGAGGTGAAAAACTCTTGCTATCACATTATCATGCTTATAGTTATAGCAAGATATATTCGTGCACAAATTGCACTAAGGAAACAGTACTTCAAGATCAAGAATTGTATATGCTTCAAGCAACTTAAATCCTTCATGGATTGACATATAAGTTAAGCCATATATGCCATATAATAGACTTTAGATGCATATCAAGTTTTTCATGTCATGCTAGACAAATAAGATATTGAAAACTGATTGCACATACCATTGACTTTATACTTTCAAGTATTTGAACTACATGTCCAAAACTACATGTCTATCATATGGAATCATTTCTACTTGAATTGTGTCTCTACCATTTGGCCAATATTTTTGTGTCTATATTCGATAGACTTAAGATCCTCATCTAAACTTAGCGCTATGATAGATATCGACGACAAATATTTTATATCGGTTCCAAAAGTATTCCATAAAGACATAACATAGCGATCTCTTCATTCATATATTGAGGTACCTAAATCTCTCATGAGATTTTATGAAGTGTTATGTCATGTGATCTTCTAGATCACTTGCCTCCTTATTATGATCACTTTGATCATTTGCTCATCTTCTTTATTAAGAAGTTCTTTTTGAAACCAATTTGTCTATACGCTTTAAGCGTATCAAAGACTTTGTCCTTCTAGGACTTAATATGAGCATTTGCAGTGAGAATATAGTTACTTTCTTTGGGTCAGCAAATGCGTATGGCATGCTTTGCAGTATGTTGCAATTGAATTATCTTTTTATGAACTTCAAGTTCATATTATGATATTCGAGGATCTATATATACAAATGATAATTCGTTCCATGTAACTTTTTCTCAAGTGTTTATCATGTCTCCCCCTCATGTTAGAAAAACTAACTTGTTTCCTCAACTCTGGGAAATCATCTTTGTGCATTATCATGTTAATATACACTGCACATCAATAATAATAAGATGAAATTATTTGGTTCCTGACCCTGAACCACTTGTGAGAGGAGAATATAATATACTCTCGTGTATAACGTATATCAAATTGATATAGATAACTTTGTTCTCATAAGCAATAATTTAGCTATTAAGTGGAGGCACTCAATAAATTATTTTGCTAAACCAACTATGATGTAAACCACCTTATCAAGATGAACTATCTTGAATAGAAAATCTGGAAATTATGCTCGAAATTAGATTACTGAGCAAGTTACCTCACAAGCACCGGCCAGGTTGCAGGTTAATAATAATCGCACATGTAACCATATCATAGATGCATCATATGTGGTATACATGGCAGGCGAATGGGCCCATATTCGCCTTTGATATTTTCAGAATTTATGGGGTTCAACCTCAACTTTAGTTGGTCAATTAATTAATGAGAATAAGTAATATAAGAGAATTCGTAAAGAACTTTCTAGTTCTTTAATATTTACCCATGTGAATTCTCTATTATTGTTGCACATCATACTTAAATTGATATGGCTAACCCGAATGCCAATTGAATAAATTATCAATATTGATAAAATTCAGGTTTACATCATGATATATGCAATTATCAATAAACTCTAAGTTTATTATGATATGGGTTTTTATATCAATAAACATCCACTTTATTGTGGCATTCTTTTGTTTGTATAGTACAAATTGAAGAATAAAGCTGGTAGCTTTTCACATGCATATTATCATGCTACAAGTTGTAGTAATAGAAGATATCAAATCTTTCTTTTATTTATAGTCTCAATATAATCAATCGCTTCGCATATACGTTGGAAACTGAATAAGTTTCTTTGAGACTTACTACAATACAATACCTTATTGGTAATCAATTATGTTTCTCCAAAATAATATAATTGGCTCTTAAAGTTGTACCATTATGGTCATGTCAAAATTATATGCAATATATGTTTCTTGCATTATTTTAATAATCATATTGCCAAAATATTTTGGCGTACAATAGGTGCGTGACCAATCACCATTCATGCCATAATAATGACATTATTTTCTTATATCATCTCAACCCTCCTTCTAGAGGTGAGTGTGGTATATTCAATACCAATAGCACGTTCATATTCTTCCAATAATGAATATGTATTCATAAATCATATGTTGTCACATTCACACCATGAATGGATCATAATCATCTATATGTGCTGTATAAAATCTCATGTCAAATCGATGACATATATTACTTTCACAGAGTGAAGGAATATTTTGAGAATCCTTATTATTCTCATTATCACAATGATGACGATTATAATTTCGTCTATTGCCACGTCCATATCCATTGATACCTTCACGGTAATAATTTTGTCTTCTTTCAGACTTATTACATAGTGCTATCATATTTTCTGCGGGGATATGTAATTTTGTTATCCTTTTCAAATCCGTAAATGCGTCTGGCATTTGATTTGCTATTCTTTGCAAATGAAAAATCTTTTTCACCTCTTTTTCACAAATAGAGGTATGTGGATCAAGATGAGATAATGATGGATTTTTCCACAAAATTTCCCGTTTGGTTTCACCAACTTCTCCCCCTAATTTTGGAAAAAGTGTCTCATCGAATCGACAGTCTGCAAATCGTGCAGTGAACAAATCCCCTGTCAATGTTTCGAGGTAGCGAATAATGGAGGGCGATTCAAACCCAACATATATTCCTAACCTTCTTTGCGGACCCATTTTGGTGCGGTATGGCGGTGCTACAGGCACATATGCTGCGCATTCAAAAATACTTAAATGGGATATATTAGGTTCATGACCCAAAACTAATTGCAAGGGGAATATTTGTGATAATTCGCCGGTCTGAGACGAACTAGCATTGCTGCATGCAAAATGGCATGACCCCAAACCGAAGTGGGCCTCGTTTTCATGAGTAATGGTCTTGCAATCAACTGCAGATGTTTAACTAAAGATTCTGCAAGACCATTTTAAGTGTGAACATGAGCTACAGGATGTTCCACTTTTATCCCAATTGATAAGCAATAATCATTAAATGTTTGGGATGAAAACTCAGCAGCATTATCTAGTCTAATAGACTTAATTGGATTATCAGGAAATTGTGCTCGTAATCGAATTATTTGTGTCATTAATTTTGCAAACGCAAGGTTACGTGATGACAATAGGCACACATGAGACCATCTAGAGGATGCGTCTATTAAGACCATAAAATATCTAAAGGACCCACTAGGTGGGTGAATAGGTCCACAAATATCCCCTTGTATACGTTCCAAAAATGTAGGTGACTCAGTTCCAACCTTTGTTGGTGATGGTCTAATAATTAACTTGCCTTGATAACAAGAAGTGCAAGAAAATTCATTATTTAAAAGAATCTTTAAATTCTTTAATGGATGCCCATATGAGTTTTCTATAATCCGTCTCATCATAATTGATCCAGGATGTCCCAATCGATCATGCCAAAGTACAAAAGTATTGGAATCAGTAACCTTTTGATTTACTATGGAATGAGCCTCAATTGCACTAATTTTTGTCCAATACAGACATTCCTTGAAATGATGAGGTATTCAAGATTATTCTCATCTATTGTCTCAATATGATATCCATTTTGACGGATATCTTTAAAACTCAACAAGTTCCTCTTGGACTTGGAAGAGAACATTGCATTCTCTATGATAAATATTGTTCCTTTAGGCAGAGTTATAGTTGCTCTTCCGGAGCCTTCAATCAATTTACTACTACCAGAAATTATAGTAACATCTGCCTTACACATAATAGTTCGGATGGCAACTTATATATTTTGCCTATTGTATATGAAAGACAATGTAAAACAATAAACAGGGTCTTAATTATCATTCATTTCTTATGAATGATGTATTTTATATAATATCAGAGGACAAAACTCAAGCAGGCCGCAAGTTAACTTAATACAGACCCTAAATGCATGCTTAACTAAGAAACATGATTGTCTTTACTCTTCCTAAATAAAATGCTAGATTGTTTAAATCTGATAGAAGAAAAATAAATAGAGACTAACCAAACACATAATGAACCTAGCTTTTACCCTCAGAAACAGATTGCATAGATAGTCAAGATTAAGACATTGCATTTCTTGTTCAGTTACATCCTAACATGCCCTCTGTGATTTAATCAAACTCATCCTTAATACATGAATAATCAAAGATGTATTTTACGCTTTTAATTCTTAAGGTAAGCAAAAAAAAACTTATAAAAGGACGTAGAATCATATACCAAATATGTCACAATAACATATGTTTCCGTTAGCTAAAGTCTATATTACTGTGAGAAATTCTAAATCCTTTGGGCATCGCTTCTAATTAACCAATTTAAACAGCAAGATTAATCTAATATCCATAAATTTGCAAAAGGTAATATAAACACTTATTTCAAATAAGCAATACTCTACCGAAGCAAACACTATCCAGATCATATAGGATAAATTATTTAAGTAAATAGCGCATACTTACTAGAAGACAACCATGAAGAGAGCAACTAATGCACTAATATATTCATATGACCATCGACTCTTTATTTTACTTAATTAAGAGATAATTTAAAAAAAATAGTCTTGCATGATTTCATACATGAACAAATCTATAATGGAAATAAACTGGAGACGAGATTTTTAAAACAAACAAACAAACAAACATTTCAGATCTTCAAATATAGGAAAGCCGAGAAGAAAGATTTTGAAGTTGCTGACCTTTTTATGGTCAGTGAACGAGGCATCGTCAAGAGGTTCTCTGGCTTTGACTCATTTAGTTCATGTCCGAAATTTCAAGGGCAACAAATTTTCTTTTTATAATGTCTGACATAATTAAAACAAAATTAGGAGGAGAAAAAAATACCTTAATTTTCTCAAAGAGATTCTTGAGATAGTAGAGCTTCATGCTGATAACGTGTTATAAAACAATAAAAGAACAAGAGCAATATTGCAGAGAAAGAGAGAGAAAATTCTTATTGAATTTTGGGGTGGGTTACAATGGGGTAAGACCCCCTCTATTTATAGGAGGAAAAATAACTTAGCCTCAAAGTAAAACTCTCTACAAGATAGACATTCACTCTAAATAAAATTCTATTCTTAACAGTTTAGATAATGTCTATCTTCTTATTTTTTCCATGTACTGAGTTTCTATTTATGAAAGATTAATTCACAATTTCTATTTATATTGTGTTGTTTGAGAAGTTCATGACAGAATATATATATATATATATATATATATATATATATATATATATATATATATATATATATATATATATATACTTTTTTATTAAATTGCATAATTGAACAGGAGCAACTCGAGAGGAATGTCAGTAAATTCTTTGCTTTAGTCTTAGTAGTGGATTTTATGATTTTATTTTTTCTTAGATAATATTGAATTTGGAAAAAAGTAAAAAAAAAAAATTAAAGGAAAGAATGAAATATTGTCTATTTTAACATTAGAAATATTTTATAACTTTGAATAAAACTACTTAAATCTTCATATTTGTTGTAGATAATAAATTTGCATCGAGAAAATAAAATCAAGACCGAAAAATATTACAACAATTAGTATTTTTATTTCGAATATTAAAGTGTTACAATCTCTATGAATCTTCTGATTCTTCTTTCCAATAGTAAATAAATTCAAGGACCTTTGAGTTTGATCTCGAATCTATATTTGTTTCCACGAACGATGATCTTGTTCTTGAGCTTGATTGCTTCAACTTGATCTTGATTCGTTCTTGAGTTTGAACTTGATTTCTTGAACTTGAACTTGATTGCTTGAATCTTGAAACTTGTAGAGAAATTTGCTGCGTTTGATCCACGAGCTCTCTCTTGCTTCTTGTTATCACTTCCAGTCCCTTTTCTGAGTTATGAAAGACCCCTATTTATAGTTGTGGAAGGGAAAAGTTATGATAAGAACAATCACTTTCCGACCAATCAAATTGAAGTGTGACATGACCATATTTGATTGGCCAGAACATGTCATTTGCACACGTGACGTGATTTCGTTGGTCTTTTAGTGTAAGTTGGCATGCCTTGTCATTTTGACATGTGGCATGATCCTATTGGCTCTTTCGTTTGACTTGGCGCCCCACGTCGTTTAACACGTGACACCAAACTGAACCTCTAGGAAGATGACATTTTGGACTCAATGAAGTGGGCTCATTACTTTAGCCTAATTAAATGGGCTAGCCCAATGAACTAAGACTTATTTATTTAATCCATATATATCAGACTTATATAACTAATTCAGTTATATTAGCCCAATAAATTTGTTTGAACTAATATATCTTGAATTTAAATATAGTCTCAACTATTTTATAAATTTATTCCTATAAAACTTATATGCCTACAAATATCTCAATTTCAAATCTTGTCGGAGTGTAAATTTGTCGTAACTAAAAATGGGGCTTGAAGTATTGACTGACTATTAAATTTGTCGCATGCCAGATTAGAATGCAAAGTGCAATTTGTCACATGTATACCCATTCAATTACTTGAACAACGTAACAACTGATCAAGGACAAAGGCACAACCATACAAACTGTCATTTTAATATACATTGTAATTGCCAATGACATTTATATTTCCCAGTAAGAAACGAATTCTCTCTTATGGTAATGATTAAATACATTTCACGTGAAAGATCCTTAATCCCAATAACAATCTGAGTTGCTTTAGCATTCCTGTATTGCCGTCGGGATTAGACTCCGACGTGCATTAGAATCAATTTATCGATAAATCGAATCGATTATTTGTTATTGATTTATTGATATCGGTTTATCGATTTCGATTTAAAAATTTTTCTTATCGAATTATCGATTTCGATTTCGATTCTGTCCTTTTCGATTTATCGGTTTATCGATAAACCGATAATATACACTATTTTTTAATTTTTTTATAAATTATTTTTAAAATTTTTAAATTTTTTTTACCCTTATTTTATAATACCATTTCCTTTACCCTAAGTCCCTAGCGCTATTATTTCCTCTACCACATTTAAGGAAGGATCATATTTAAAGCTTTAGGAATAACGTTCAAATTAATGGAAAATAAAATTAGCCGTGATGATATATTTGATTTTTTTATACCGTTGCAGTGTTGGTGACATATATTTGATCCCTTACTTTAATTTCGTTTCATGTGCTTGTTGACACAATATTTATGTTATAAACGATGCTCTTCTTATTTTAGCTTCTTTTTGTCCATATTAGTTAGGCGTGTTTGTAGCGATATACTTTTTGTGGAATTCCGAAAATTTTCTTATTGATGTAATCGATAACCGAATCGATAAGCCCCAAAAATCGATAAATCGAAATCGAAAAAATTAAAACCTTATTAAAACGATAATCATATGTTCAAATCGATAATCGATAAGGATCAAAATCGAATCGATAAATCGAATGCACACCCCTACTCCTTCTTCGAAGGAACATTGTAGTAGCTGAATCCTGTGCGGAAAACAATTGTAAAACATATGATCCCACATCGGACTTTACCCTTTTAAGTCATCTCTTCCATGTTATATAAGGCTGCATGCACTCCCTACGTTGAATATCGATTTACATTGTTCTTAAATCAGAAGAAGTACGACAGTGTCGAGGTAACTTCTTTTTCTTTCTTTTGCGTCTTTTTTTTGTTGTCATTCTTTTTTGTAGGTCAAACAAGAAGGATGGTCTTAGGGTGTGAGGAGATAGATATTTATCTCTGCCCAAATATCATAGAGATTACTTTCATGACCCGATTCTTGGAGAGATTACTCTCATTGTGGCCTAATTCTTGGAGAGATTACTCTCAAAATGACCCGATTCTTGGAGAGATTACTCTTAATGTGGCCCAATTACTGGAGAGATTACTCTCAAAATGGCCCGATTCTTGGAGAGATTACTCTCAATGTGACCCAATTCTTGAAGAGATTACTCTCAATATGGCCCGACTACCGGAGAGATTACTCTCAATGTGGCTTGACTATCGGCGAGGCCAACTTAAGGTGCAAAGAGACTTATATGTCCACCTTAAGATTGGAAAGTTATAGTTCCTTTTAAGGACAAACCCACGAAGATGCCAACTTAAGGTGCAAATGGACTTATATGTCCACCTTAAGATTGTAAAGTTATAAAGCTTCAACTTGAAGACGAGATCGACTTGAACACTTGGAAATCTTTGAAGATTTGGCGGACTTTGCAGACTTCGACTCGAAGATTCAGAGGGCTTAAACAATTCAATTTTAAGATCGGCGAATTTGAAGGACAAAAACTTGAAAACCGACGAACTTGAAGACTTCAACTTGGGGGCTTAAATATTTCAACTTTAAGACCTGTGAATTTGAAGACTTCAACTTGAAGACCGAAGGACTTGAAGACTTCAACTTTGAGACTTGGATGGCCTAAATATTTCAACTTGAAGATCGGCGAATTTGGAGACTTTAACTTGAAGACCGACGTAGTTGAAGATTTCAACTTGGGTACTTCAACTTGAGTACAGACGGACTTAAAGATATCAATTTACCATGGAGGGTTGCCCCTTTTAAATCATATAAGATTAAAGTTCCACAAGAGGATGGCATTTCAGCTTGATTTTGCATTCCTTCATACTTCACTCGGACAACAACTTCGGCAATATGTATCTTTTGAACATATGCGACTGAACTTAGAATGAAACTCTAAGCTTGCTACATACATCGGCGAAGAGGATCAAGTCATACCGTAGTTCAGACTGGCTGATTTTTTTATTTTATGTCCTAACTTTTGCCTAGGCCGCCTCTTTCGAAGTTTTCAACCTAGTGGACTCTTTTCTTCTTTTTTTTTAATAATTATTTTATTTTATTTTTTTACATCCTAACTTTTGCCTAAGCCGCCTCTTTCGAGATTTTTAACCTAGCGTACTTTTTTGGGGCCATACATAGTTTATACTTTTGTGGGCCAGGAGTGTAGCAACATGCAGTTTAGGCTCGTGCGTCAAGGAGCATCATAACTTGCAGTTTAGGCTCGTACGTCGAGGAGCATTATGACTTGCAACTTCATGGATAATACTTCTTAAAAAACTTGTAGTTGATAGTGCCGATTCTCATACCATCTACATCAACCAGCTTGTAAGCCCCACTTGAATAAGCTTTTTGCATGACATATGGCCCATCCCACTTTGAAGTGAACTTCCCTGCAGGTTTATGGAAGTAATTATGGGTCTTCGTGCGGCAAGGACTTGATCTTCTACTTGAAAGGATCTCGGTCGAACTCTTTTATTGAAGGCACGAGACAATCAAGCTTGATAACATTCAAGACTCTGTTGAGCTTCCAATCTCTTTTCGTCAAGAGATTCCAACTCTGCTAATCGAAGTTGAGCATTTTCTTCATCGGTGATCCCTTCTTGAATAGCCAACCATAACGAAGGTATTTGACGCTCAAGTGGCAAGATAACTTCGACTCCATGAATGAGTGAACAATGAGTCGCCTATGTTGGCGTGCGGTGAGTCATCCTATATGCCCATAGAGCTTCTTCCATACGGTCATTCCAATCTCGTTTGGATTTGGAGACGACTTTCTTTAACAAGTTGCATAGAGTCTTATTGAATGCATCAGTTAGACCATTGGCGGCAGCATTGTACATCGAAGAGTTACGTTGCTTGAAGCCAAAGAGATCACAAGTCTTGTTCATCAGCCTATTGTTGAATGGCTTTCCATTATCCGTTATTATGTAAAGAGGAATTCCAAATCGATAAATAATGTATACTCGGATGAAACTTGCGACATTTTCCTTCTTTACTTCTTTAAGAGCAACAACTTCAGCCCATTTTGAGAAGTAGTCAGTTGCAACCAATATGTATAGGTGCCCACCAGAGGACTTTGGCAGTGGTCCAACAACATCCAATCCCCAAGTGTCAAATGGCCAGGATGCAATAGTCGGGTGCAGCACTTCATGAGGTTGATGAATAAAATTCACATGGAATTGACAAGCCTTGCTTCTTCGGGCGTAGTCCAAGCACTATTTTACTATCGTTGGTCAATAATATCCCATCCTTTTTATATGGAAGTGGAGCTTTGGTCTAGACTGGTGTGACCCACATACCCCAAAATGTGCCTCTTGCAAAGCTTGGAGAGCTTCTTTTTCTCCTAGGCATCGCAAGAGTACTCCCTCGAACGACCTTCTGTATAAAGTATCCTTTTAGTAAAGGAATCAAGGTGCACAACGACGAATTTCAGTCATTCTCCTTAGATTTTCTGGAAGTATCCCATAGCATAAGTAGTCGATAGGGGTTGTCGCCATTCTTCTTTCACAACTTCAGAAATAGCAACAAGATGCCTGAGTTCATTTTCTTCACCTTCAGCCTCATTTGGCGGCAGTACTAACCATTTTTGGTAGACGATAACTTGCGCTTGGTCAGGCAGGGCTAATGATGATGCTAGAGCAGCTAAAATATCAACCTTCTTATTTTCTTTCCTTGGCACATGCTGAATAGTCACATCACCGAGCCACCTCATCAACTTTTTAGCGTAATCATGATATGGGCGTAGTTTAGGCTTCTTGACCTCGTAACTACCTAACAAATGATTGACCACTTACTGGGAGTCACCAAAGACTTTCAATTGCAATTGCTTCATATTAACGGCGATTTCGAGCCCAAGTATTAATGTTTGATACTTAGCAACATTGTTGGAACAGAGTTGTGTCAAGGTGAATGAGTAGCGCAAGACTTTACCTTGGGGAGTGACAAATACTACGCCAGCCCCAGCTCCCCCACCATGCGTAGCACCATGAAAGTACATCTTCCATGGAGGTTGAACTTCAATGACCATTGCTTCCTCATCAGGTTGTTCATCAGTTAGCTCCTAATCATCAGGTATTAGATGATCTGCCAAGAAGTCTGCCAATGCCTGTCCTTTTACAGCCTTTTAGGGATGTACAAAATATGGAATTGTTGAAATTGGAGGTACCATCTCGCTAGTCGATCACTACGAACAGGTTTTGACATCACGAACTTGATGGGAAAAGGATTTACTTTAGAAAAAAGATTGACAACATGAGCTTGAAAGTAGTGCTTCAACTTTTGAATTGAGAAGACTAACGCTAAACACAAATTTTCAATTGGCGAATAGTTCAACTCGTTAGGTGTCATCATCCTGCTTAAGTAGTAAAGAGAATTTTCTTTCCCCTCACTATTTCTTGGTCCAACAATTCTCCAACAAACCTTTCCTGCCCCGCAATGTATAGTATCAATGGCTTTCTAGGTATAGGAGCTGCTAAAACTGGAGGCTTTATCAAGTAGGTTTTGATACTTTTGAAGGCATTGCTACAAGCTTGGTCCCACTTAAAAGGAACGCCTTTCTTCATGAGACGACTAAATGGTTGGCACCTCCCAGCTAGGTTTGATATAAATCTTCTAAGGTATGCTAGATTTCCTTGCAAACTCTTTAGTTCATGGATATCTCGAGGCTAAGGCATTTTCAGTATGGCATCCACTTTGGTTTGATCAATTTCAATCCCTCGACATCGGAAAAAGAAACAAATGAACTTCCCAGAAGTAACTCCAAAGGCACATTTCAACGGATTCATCCTAAGTTGGTACCTCCGGAGCAATTCAAATACCATCCTCAAGTCTTTCATTTGGTCTCCATTCTCTCTTGATTTCACCACCAAGTCGTCAACATAGCATTCGACATTCTTATGGAGAAAATCGTCGAAAGTATTCTACATAGCCCTTTGGTAAGTCGCACCAACGTTCTTCAAGCCAAAAGGCATTACCTTGTAGCAGTAAATACCTTTTGGGGTACGGAATGCAGTAAGCTCTTCATCTTTTGGTGCCATGCGTATTTTGTTATAACCCAATGAGTTGTCCATTAAAGACATTGCCTTGTAACCATTAGTAGCATCGATCATCAAATTTGGAATAGGAAGCGAAAATTTATCTTTCGGACATACATTGTTGAGATCTCTAAAGTCAACGCACACTCGAATCTGGCCATTCCTCTTCCTTACAGTGACAATAATTGAAACCCATGTTGGTAACTTTGTGAATAAAGCCAGCTTCGATGAGTTTGTTAACTTCTGTTTCAATCAAGGGAACCAAGTCCGGCCTAAAACGCCTTTGAGCTTGTTTAACATGCCGAGCACTATTTTTGACAGCAAGGTGATGGACTGCTACTTTTGGGTTCAAACCAGGCATCTCTTTGTAACTCCAAGCAAAGACATCCCTGAACTCTTTGAGTAACTCAATATAAGTGTTCTCTTCATTAGTTTCTAGTAAAACACTTAGGTAAGTGGGTCTTAGTTCTTCATCGGTGCCAAGGTTAACATTTTTTAAAGCATTAACTGACTTCACTCCTTTTTCAAGTTCAG
Source organism: Nicotiana benthamiana (assembly GCA_034376525.1). Classification (NCBI taxonomy): domain Eukaryota; kingdom Viridiplantae; phylum Streptophyta; class Magnoliopsida; order Solanales; family Solanaceae; genus Nicotiana; species Nicotiana benthamiana. The sequence goes on along the minus strand of CM067327.1, from coordinate 144,005,239 downwards.
GTGGAGGATCTTTCGCATCTTCATCTTCTTGAGGGTCTCCATCATTGGAGGAGATAACATGGTGAAACATCCTCCAATTCCGCATTTGTCTTCTATCAAAGACGAAACACCATTCTCGCCTTGTACAGTGACATGATACGAAGAACCTATACTTTCTTCATCTTCATCACATTCCTTAGTGTAGACCACAGTAATGGCTTTACCTTCAGTACTTCTTCACATGAAACCACCAGTTTTGTTTGTCGCCTCATTCCGGAAGGAACCAAACTTTGGAAATCCTTAGAGATCTCCTGAATTTTGTGTGAAACAGGTGTTCTTGTATTTGGATGATTTCTCTGGAACTTATTCCCCTTCTTTAATGGACTCAATCTCTCAAATACAGAAGTTCTCATAGTTGATTTTCCAAGCCGATCAAAGATAGAAGGCTTGTTAGAAGCGGGTGATTCATCTTCTACACTGATATAACTGCTACCCTCCCTTCTTATTGAGATGCGCATTGGTGATGGTTGCTTGTATCCCAGACCTTCACGTGGTTGTCTCGTTGCAGCTTTTGATGGGAGCTTCCCTAATTTTGACGGCTCATTGGAATTGTATCAATATTTTGCAAATATCTTGTAAGTGTTAAGATCGAAACCTTCATCTGTTCGCTTTGCAGGGAGTGCCACATTCTGCAAACGATTTTGGGCTACAAACCCTGCAAGCGGCATTGAGGATGACTTTATTGCTTCAATTCGTTTGACCGAAAGATTCAGCTCCTTTAGCATGTTATCTTGGTGATTAAATGATTCACCTTCATCTTTCTTCTTTTTAGGGACATATTGGAGCGCCAGACTTACTTTCTTGCCATAAGACATAATATTCCCTCTATAAGATTTATTCGAGTTGGGTTGTACCTCCTTACTAACAACTTTGGCTTCACCAGTAGTCACCTCTTCTCTTTTAGTTGAGAGCTCTTTATTCTTGATTTTCATGCCATCATCAGCTTTCAACTCCTTCACAATGCGGTGCTTCAAGTAGAACTTTGCATCGACGAAGTGTGACTCAACCTCGATGAATGACTCATCATCAGCAACTACCATCTTCTTGCTCCACCCTCGTAGCATTTTAAATATTGATTGTTGGTAGATGGAACTACTTTGTTATCATGTATCCAAGGCCTCCCAAGCAAAACATTGTATGAAGTCTTCTCGTCGATCACATGCAGCCATGCACTTGATTGCATATCTTCAATAGTGATTCCCAACCTGATTGTGCCTATGCTCTTTGCCCCTTGGTTGAATCCTTGGATCATCACACGACTTTCTGAGAGTTCATTCATGGGAATACCAAGTTATTTATAGTGTAGATTGGAAATATATTCACTGAGGATCCTCTATCAACCAAAATCCGATTTACCCTTTCATCGCGCATATAGCCAACCAGGTACAATTGGCGATTATGAGGAGTGTCACCTCGCAAAAGATCGTCATTTGTGAATTTGACCTTTTTCTCACCAGCATTAACTTTCTGAGGAGTGGACTCGATGGGCTTTTCAGAAGATGGTGCCAACGGTTCATCACTCTTTTCTTCCCCTTTGTCAGCATGGCAACAAGAGGCATCAATGCCCTTATTGGAAATCTTCGTGCGGAACCAACTTGGTAAGAACTCCTCCAAGATCACTGGATGGCGTGGCTTTTGAGGGTGGTGCATCTCCACTTTTTCTTTCTTCAAATGCCTAACTGGATTCCTTTTTATTGGTCTTTTTACCATCATCTTCCTTGTTTATTGTTCTACTGATTCCTTTTGTGGGCTCCTTTTGTGGCGCCTAAGACGAGTCACCAATGTCCAACCTTCATTATCATCAGGTTTTCATCTTCAACTTTGTTTTTCTCCAGCAATTCTTCATTTTTGATTCCTTTAATACCGTATAATTCATTTGGACCAAATGAGCCAAAGGTGATAGAGACTTGGTTTGCGCTTGCTTTCTCATCTTCAAGCACGATCTTCTTTTCGCGAGCCAAGTCCATGACTCTATCCTTGAAGACAAAGCACTTCTCCAGAGGGTGGCCTACAAGTTGGTGATATTTGCAGTAGTTTGGGTCATTTGTTTTCCCAGCTTCATTCGGTCGCTTCATCTCGGGAAGCTCGATGAGATTTAACTCGAGGAGTTCTTCGAAAAAGGCTGGCACATATGAATCTAGGAATGGGTACTCTTTCTTCTACATCTCTTTTAGAGTCAACTTTCCACGTGGCTTGTCTTGAAAAGAAGCGGATTTCATACTTTGCTGCTTGTTTAGCTTCGTCGTGAGCTTCATAGGTGACGTATTGACATTCACAGCTTCTTTTCTTTCATACTTGGGTATGGACTTGCCCCACTTCCTAACTTCTTGCTTTTCATTTGGTTTGCGAGGTTCATAGATGGGTAGCCTTTCATTTCCAATGGAGGCCATGCTCAATTCCATGTCATGGGCACGAGTTGTAAGTTCTTCAAATGTGCTAGGCTTGATTCCTTACAAGATGTACCGCGATCCCCAATGCATGCCTTGGATTCATATCTCTATGTCTTAAGCTTCACTAAGCTTGTCTTTGCATTTGAGGCTTGCATTCCTCCATCGATTGATAAAGTCGATAACCGGTTCCCCCTTTCGGTGACGAGTATTGTAAGTTCTATCATACTCACAGTACGTCTCGTACTATAAAAGCGATCAAGGAACTTTTGCTCTAGTTGATCCCAGCTACCGATAGATCCAGCCTCGAGGTTCGTGTACTAGTCAAAAGCATTTCCTTTTAGTGAAAGGACAAACTGCTTGATGAGGTAATCTCCATAAGTCCTAGCATTGTTACACGTCTCCACGAAGTGCGCCACATGTTGCTTTGGGTTACCTTTACCATCAAACTGTTGAAATGTTGGAGGTTGATAGCCAGAAGGCATATTCAATATATCGACCCTTGAAGTGTACGACTTTGCATACGTAAGGTAGGATTTGGCAGAAACTTCATATTTGTTCTTAATGGTTCCTTCAATGAACTCTTTTAGTTGATCGATTGGAATCATTCCTTCAGATGAGACAGTGACAGCCTTAGTTGATGCTACTTGTCTTGGGGGAGAGTCACTCTCTAGAACTTCTGGGAGCTTGCTGGGTGCATGGGTGGATTCTTTTTCCATCAAGATTCCCACCCCTTCTATTAGCTTGTCAATTCTAACATCTTGATTTTGCATGCATTTGGTCAAGCCAGCGATTGCTTTCGTCAAGTTTGCCAAATGCTCCTCCATGGATGAAGTGTTTGTCACCATGGCTTGCATGATTGTTGTAGATGACGGAGAGTAGCATGGATTTTAACACAGATTGATCCTTGTTTGGCTCACACTATGTGGTGTAAGTAAGGAGGATCCATCACTTGAAGCATCACCATCTTCCTTCACAACAGAGTGCTTAGAGCTGGAGAGGTCAAGAAGAGCAAGAGTTTTCTTGATCTTTTCAGCAACATCGCTTCCTCCTTCAGATGCGTTTATGGCAGATCTTGCTCCTTTTGAGGATGAAGATACGAAAATAGGGGTTGATGCAGACGACACTTGGGGTTCTTGTTGTCCTAAAGAGCTTGCTTTGCTTATAGTCACTGGTCCGAAGCTTCTAAAGGTGACATCGAGGATGCTTTCCACATCAGCATAGAACCTGGAGTTAGCAGCCTTGGTGGAAGTTGAAATGGAGTTGATTTTCTTTGAAGCCATTTCAATGTTCTTAACTTTGGTGATTAAAAAGTTGAGATGAGAGGTAGAGATCGTCCCACCGGGCATGTCAAAATTTGTAGATAATAAATTTGCGTCAAGAAAATAAAATCAAGACCGAAAAATATCAATAAATTCAAGGGCCTTTGAGCTTGATCTCGAATCTATATTTGTTTCCATGAACGATGATCTTGTTCTTGAGCTTGAGCTTGATTGCTTGAACTTGATCATAAATCGTGCTTGAGTTTGAACATGATTTCTTGAACTTGAACTTGAACTTGATTGCTTGAAGCTTGAAACTTGTAGAGAAATTTGCGGCGTTTGATCCACGAGCTATCTCTTGCTTTTTGTTATCACTTCTGGTCCATTTTCTGAGTTATGAAGTCCCCAATTTATTATTGTGGAAGGGAAGAATTATGATAAGAACAAACTCTTTCCCACCAATCAAATTGAAGTGTGACATGACCGCATTTGAATGGCCATAACATGTCACTTACACACGTGACACGATTTTGTTGGCCTTTTAGTGTGACTTGGCATGCCTTGTCACTTTGACACGTGGCATGATCCTATTGGCTATTTCGTTTGACTTGGCACACCACGTCATTTAACACGTGGCACCAAATTGGACCTCTAGGAAGATGGCATCTTGGGCTCAATGAAGTGGGCTCATTACCTTAGCCCAATTAAATGGGTTAGCCCAATGAATTAAGACTTATTTATTTAATCAATATATATCGGGCTTAGATAACTAATTCAATTATATTAGTCCAATAAATTTGTTTGAACTAATATATCTCGAATTTGAAATATAGTCCCAACTATTTTATGGATTTACTTCCTATAAAATTTATATGCCTACATTAGTAAATAAACCATTTTACAATAAGATTTAAGTATATATTACAAACACATGGCTAATATTTTATTACTTTAATTAATCCTTACTAATATAAACAATAATATCATATGAAGTTAATTAAGCTTTTCAAAAACGATTAAATCTCGTGGGTTTAGTATCTGTATTGCTGAAACTATTGCACTCTACCCTATTTCCATGGTTTTAATCAATTACTTGAAAGTGAATTCCAAATTTCTTGTGACCATTTTTTTAATGTAATAAAATTATGTGTTGCATTAGCCCTTAGTGCATCACTTAGTGCTTTGGGGGTAGTGAAGGATCCTTAGAGGATTGCGCTTCATCCCTCCAATGCTTTCCAATCCATGCTGGAGGCATTCGCTATATGTTCGACCCAATAACAGTACGTCGATAGATCGAGAATATCATTATGGATTAAACTCGGTAAGTATTAGAAAGTGTTATGCTTACTATCTTTGATGTCCATATGTTTGCATTTAAATACTTAATGCTTTCATTAATGTACTTTATGAAATGTTCAAGCTATTATATTATTGTCATGACCCCGGTTCGCTTTCGTGAACATGCCGTGATGGCACCTAGTTCCTATAACTAGGTATTCCTAACAATGCGGAAAATAACATAGCTTGCGGAATAATTAATTAAAAATTGATCAATTAAAAGAAACTGTATATAAATTTCGCTCGGCATATACAACTAAAAATGCAAAAGTTTACAATATCATCCAAAAACCCGGAAACTCACGAGAACACAAGCTAGAAGAAGTATTGTAAAACGATCTAATCTCCAAAAATGTCTACAACAAGAGTACGATAGAAGGCTAAATACTATAAATAGAGTAAAGAAGGAGACGTTTCGGTCTGTGGACGCGGCAGATATACCTCAAAGTTTCCATAGCTCTCCCCGCCTCAAGGATAGTGCACCTGAGTGGAGGTACCGTGATCTGCACATAAAAAAACATGCGCAGGAGGGGCATGAGTACACCACAATGGTACTCAGTAAGTGCCAAGCCTAACCTCGGTTGGGTAGTGACGAGGAAAGGTCCAGGCCTTACTGAGATATAACATAATAAATAATAAGATGAGGGGAAAACAATATAGATAAATTGTACAACGAGAATCTAAATCAGATAAATGCGGAAACCGTAATAGAAAGCAGAAAAACAAGACAATAGTAGTAAATACTATTCGCAACAGGAACTACAACCGGGGATCTCTTGGTATCATCGCCACATACACGAGCGATCTCTTCGTATCCTTTAATCTAACAATTTCATGTGCCAGGGATCTCTTAGTATCCGGAGGATCTCTTGATATCCTCAAATCTTACAATTTCATGTGCCAGGGATCTCTTGGTATCCTCAAATCTTACAATTTCATGTGCCAGGGATCTCTTGGTATCCTCAAATCTTATAATTTCATGTGCCAGGGATCTCTTGGTATCCGTCACCCTCAGTCCATAACATATTAAGTGAAGGGGGATCTCCCGGGAGGCCAACCCGTCCCAATTTAAAAACACACAATAGCAACCCAAACATTATGATAGATACTAAACTCAGGACAAGAAATAGAAAATCCTAGCGAAACATACTGCACAAACAAGACAGTTTAAGCACTTGGGAAAGTAAGTCAAATAAACATGCATCTTTAAACTAGCATAGAATAAACCTACAATTTAAAATGAATAGGTAAGCAAGAAAACCCAATTTTAATACTTCAAGTAAAAAAATTGATTTTCGATAATTTGCTCAAATACGCACTCGTCACCTCACGTATGAGGCATTCAAATACCAAACATCATGTCCTAAGGGGAAGAAGTCTCCCACACAAGGTTAGACAAGCCACTTAACTCGAACCGGCTCCAAATTCAACTTGAAACCACACTTTTGCCATGAGTATCCGAATCCAAATTACCTAAATCTATTCATTTCAATTATATCTCATAAATAACATCTCAAACAAGTTATTTCACTATTTAATTTAAAGCTAAGACGCAAATTTAGGTAAAATGACCAAAACGCCCCTCAGGCCAACGTGATAAAACCTGGGGTTCGAACCAAAATCTGGTTACCCATTCCCCCAAGAACCCAAATATATTATTTGTATTGAAATCAGACCTCAATTTGAGGTCCAAATCCCCAATTTTAGAAAAACCTAGGTTCTACCCAAACCCCCAATTTCACCCATAAAATTCCTTGATTTTAAGTGGAAAACATGTTAAATGATGTTAAAGATTAAAAGAATTGAGTAAAAACCAACTTACAAACAATTTGGAAGAGGTCTTGTTCTTGAAAAATTTCCCAAAGGAGTTGCGTTTTGAAAATAGGGTGAAAATTGTCCAAAATTCGACTAAATATGGAAAAATGCAGGCTCCAGATATGGGAAATGCGAACTAGGGTTCGCAATCCAATTATGGAAATTGCGAACTTTAGTTCGCATTTGCGAACTCAGAGCCAACCGGAGGACTTCGCATTTGCGACAAATGTATTGCATTTGCGAACGTCCAACCTTCGCATTTGCGATCCAAGGCAGGCCTAGCTGGATTCGCATTTGCGAATCCTGTAGGCCTGTTCATACCAGATTTTCCAAAATTCAAAAATACAATCCGACACCTATCCAAAACTCACCCGAGCCTTCGGGGCTCCAAACCAAATATGCACACAACCTCAAAAATATCCTGCGAACTTATTCGCACGATCAAATCACCAAAATAACATCATACCCATCGAATTAAGCCTCAAAACTCATGATTTCCTCCAAATTTTCATAGAACATCAAATTTCCTTTTTAAGTCCGAAACATGTCAAACGACGTCCGTTTTCAACCAAACTTTATAGAAACCGCTTAAACCATATATAAGACTTGTACCGGGGGCCGGAACCAAAGTACGGGCCCGTTACCATAGTCTTTTAATCAAATTTTATTTCCAATTTCCTTAATTATTTCTAGAAAATAATTTCACATAAAAAATTATTTCTCAGGCTTGGGACCTCGGAATTCGATTCCGGGCATACGCCTAAGTCCCATATTTTCCATAGGACCCTCCGAGATCGTCAAATCACGGGTCTGGGTCGGTTTACCCAAAATATTGACCAATGTAAAATTTATTCAATTTGAAATTAAAATTTAGAATTTTTCTCACAGAATCCATAACTAAGCTTTCCGGTTACGCGTCCGAGCTGCACACGCAAATCGAGACAATCCTAGATGGGGTTTGAAGGCCTCAAAAGTACAAAATAAGTAAGAAAATAAGTGATGACCCCTTTTGATTGTCACAATATTTATCTCGTATCTCGGAGTTTCAAAGACGTCGCTCAAATTTGGGAGGAGTCAATGATGTTTATGGGGCACAAGTTCAGTTAAGTCGTGATTACGAATACTTAAAGGGGAAAACAGCGAGGGTTTTGCCTCATAAGTTTATTTTAGATTAACAATTCTATATTTAAATGTGCATCTGAACATTAAAATGATGTATCTAGATCCGAATACTGAATGATTAAAAGGTTTCATTTTTCAACATCTAAATGTGTATATTTATATATATATATTTTTACATAATAAACATAAAATTCAAATAAAAATACTTAAATATTATATTATTAAAATATTAACTTGAAGAACAAATCATTATTTAAGGTAATTGAACTATTTAATTATATAAATGAATATTTTATGTTTGATATAGTTGTTGAACTTTTGAACAATAAGTAAAAACTATATAGTGAAAACATAATTGTCATAGTAAAATATAATTACAAAGATTAGTGAATTGAAGACATAGGCTCCTTCGAGCTCCAAAAAAAACTTCAAAAATTTTTCCTTTTAGAGAAAAGACCCGGCTATTTCAGATGAAAAAAGTTGGTAGCTCATCAAATCATCTAAAATATATGACAATAAAGCTCCTATATTATGAATTTGTGCATGTTCCTTATGTAGTGAATTATCTAATTTCGTTCTTAGTCAGTTGGCCCCTGCATTGTATGAGCAATACCCTGCTAGTTTAATATAGGATTCAATCTTTTAACTAAAGCAAATTGTGCATTTGATCTAATAATGGATATATATCATATCATTTGTGCATGAAAATCTTGATTTGTTATTTGTTTTTTTGATTGAATGATGGTTGCGGATGAAATGAGCATCTTATTCTAGTTTTAATATTTTTATTACTATTATTAGTATTATCGTTATTATTATTTTTTTGTAGCAAAATCAAGACAAAATAGATTATATATAGATAGATAATATATATACTGACAAAAATGGTAAATTGAGAGTAGAGGACTATGGAGTGCTTATCTCTAATGGGGTAAAGACTACTTGAAATTGCAAACTTAAGTTTAAATATTTAGTTTTATATTTTTTGTTCACTTGATCTCGTAGGTTAGATTACACTTCACCGATAGCACCCCTGTCGGCCATCGATTAGACCTAGGTAAGTAACTAGTCTACAGATTTTAATAACTTTTTCATACTCCTCAGTTTTTCATTCTTGTACTTAATTAACCCATTTTTTGTTTGTGCGCCTCTTACCGTTCTCGCTCAGTCTTTCAACGGCCGGGAAGGCAGTCGTAGAAATGAAGCCTATCGTCACGCCGACCATCAAATACGAAAATTGTATTCTCTGGTCCAATTGTTGTTTTTCTTTCTGTATTTCAGATTTATCCACTATGTCAGTTTGGTTGGTTCTTTGCACCTAGTTTTGGTGTAGCAGCTATATTTCGATTCATCATCTTTTTTCAAGGGTTTCATAATTGGACCTTGAACCCCTTTCATATGATGGGAGTTGCCGGTGTATTGGGCGCTGCTTTGCTATGCGCCATTCATGGTGCTACCGTAGAAAAGACTTTATTGGAAGACGGTGATGTTTGCAAATACCTCGTTGCATATCAGACGTTATACCTCCGTTAATCCCTTGGTAGTACTGGAACTACAACATTACTTTCTTCTCATGTCTTTTATTAATTTTCATAAAAGAATATAATGTATCTCATTCACATCATTGAAAGTAAGTCCCAAATTCTTATCATATATTCTTTTTTAATTGTAACAAACTCTTGCATTGCCTTCACTCTTAGCACCGTAGTTAGTGCTCTAGTTGCAGTGGAGGACTTTGGTGCGATTGAACCTGATCAATCAAAGTCAAAAATGGTTAATTGTTTTCCAATCCATCATGGAAGGCTCTGCTCTTTATTTGGTTATGAATACGTTATTGTGAGGGGCCTGCACACAGAGAAAGAATATCCATATTTGAATGACTACAATCTTCTGTGTCGATGCCTCGATTTATGAGTATGTTCGTTACATATTTTCTTTTCAAAATAATAATTTAAAAATATATTTATGTGTGTTACAATTCACGTGTTTTATGAGTTGACCAAGATCTCTTGTGAGAGGAGTATTTTTATCGAGCGGTTTGATGTTCTAAATAATTTATGTTTCCAACCTCTTACAACGGGAATATATGTGTATCATAGCTTTATCGAACATTATTGTACTCCCTATAGATCTATAATGGAGTTATAAGTAAACTTTTTTTATACTTTATTGATTATGATGCGAGTACTTGATTTATTTTTGTCCCTTTGCACCTTAGCTATCTAATTCATAGATTGACTTAATAACCCAATGACATAATTGTTGTATTAATTAGTTTGTGTTCACAAAATATTATATATGATTCTTTTTCATGTGGAATAGAAATTTTACTCTTAAAAGAGTTATTTTTCTTTGGAAGACTTGAAAATGATCAAAGTATATTTTTTTTTTGGTAATTAAAGTTTTTATTAATCACCAAATGATCCATTTACAATCACATAGGTCAGTTTAACTCAAACTGCCTATTAAAATAAGAGGAAACTAACAAGCTGCCTATCAAAATACTAGTACCTAGAGTATTAAACTACAGAAAAGATGTTGGAGATAAAGCCGAACTCTAGGAGGTGCTCTCACATTGCAAGTATAGACAATGTTCCTAACTAAGATTTCACTGGGACAATAGTTGCTTCTGAAGATACGCGCATTCCTCTCCAACCAGATGGCATAAAACATCTCTGCGCACACCATTTTGAAAGCTTGAGCTTTGGGGGATTTCCCTTTGGCTTTCTCTGTGATCCAGCTGACAAATTGAGCCCACGACTGTCCAGGAGGTTGAATCATATCAATCCATTGCAAGATGAAGTTTCTCAGTTGAGTAGCAAATGAGCAATATAGGAACAAATGATCTCTTGTTTCACTTGATTGTTTGCACATAACACAGCAACCATCTACATTCAAGTGCCATTTAATCAACCTCTCTTTGGTAGGGAGTTTGTCTTGAAGCAGTAACCAGAAGTTGAAAAGAGCCTTAAGTCGAGCAGTATTTTGCATAATTAGATCTTTCCATGGAACTCTAGGCATTTGACCAATTTGTTTAAGGTAGATAGTCTTGATGGAACAGTTACTATTATGCAGAAGCTGATGTTGTTGTAGAAGCCTCGTTCTCTCAATGATCTTCCGGACTATCCAACTGGCTTGTGCAGGAATGTTCATGTCCTCCAGCTGTTGTTATTTAATGTACACTGCATGAATCCACTTCACCCATAGTAAATCTTTCTTGTGAGCCAAGTCCCAAGCTAATTTTGCAACAACAGACTTATTCCAGATCAGAAGATTAATCAGATTCAAGCCTCCAGCAGACTTTGGCTGACAGATTTTATCCCATGCTACATATGCCTTCCTGGTGATATTAACTGAAGCAGACCATATGAAGGATCGACATATAGCCTCTATTAATTTCATGACCTTAGCTAGAAAGAGAAATAACTGAGCCCAATAAGACTGAACACCAAAAATAACTGTTTGAACCAATTGCAGTCGACTAGCATAGAACAACTGTTTAGCTGTCCAGTATGTTGTCTCGCCCTAATGTGATACCATATATTTTTAGGGTTTATGGATTTCATATAATCTGAAAACTGATTATAAATGAAAAATCGTTGTGCACTTTTCTATGCTTAACCGGTTAGTAATGTTCAGAAATTTTGTATGGATTGAAAAACATGTATTTAGCATATTTATTTTTAAAATGAAGGCTTGATTCAAGTTTAGTATGTTTTCTAAAGAACCTGTTCAATTTAATCTACTTTTGTTTCAGGGTGTTTATTTCCCTCGGTATGATGCATTACGCCCCACAATATTACGTCTAGCAGTAATATATTATGATGATATGATGCCTTGCAGTATTATTACGATAATGTTATGCCTTGCAGTATTATATTACGATGATATTATGCTTTGTAGTGTTAAATTACAATAATGTTTCACCCCTAGTAATTGTACGTTGAATTTGTCATAAGGTAATTCACATTTGTACCAGGAAAAAATTATTTGGAGATTATAAGGATTATGCTATTTCAAACAATGTATGAGTAAATTTGTGAAAGTGAGAGGTAAGCAAATCGAAGGAAATTAATTCCTTTGAAATTTGGCATTTTGGGATAAAATACGGTCCGAGCTAAAAACACTTGATATTTATGGACTAGCAAGGTACCACATGGTCATGATAGTAAGGCGTATAAGATATGTGAAAAGTGAATAATATTTTAAGTAAATGAAGATAATTTTTAATTATGTGAATAATTGGTTGATTATTAGTTAATTAATTAAATAAGATATTAGTAAATAAATTAAAATGTTGGGATAAAGCCTTATAGGCCCAAAACCGTGGAAAGCCCCAAGAATTGCATATGATTCATTACATTTAGGTGGCCAAATTAGAAGCCTATGCAAAGGATCAGTTGATCTCGCTCAACTCTAGTCATAAAAAGGATAAGTGGTCGCTGGAAATATAATTCTGTCGAAAAGTCTAGAGTCGAATCTCACAAGGAACTAAGGTTTCACTATAACTATTCAATATCACTCGGAAGATAAGCTCGAACAATTTTCAAGTTATAATATTAAAATTTTTGTATCTAACTAATTACTAAGAAACTAAAGCAGTAAATTAAACACTAAAGATACTAAGGGTTGAAGATTAAATTTAGGAGGTCTAGAATAATAATTTCTCCAATTATCGGAATCCTTCCCTCTATGTACCCTGCAATTTCTCCTATATAATCTCTACTGATCATGAGCACTTTAGGTGTCATAATTCTCTCTCGAACAACTATAATAATTTAACCGCTCATTGCGACCACATCAAGGCTTTGTTATGTCTAAACCTACCTTTAAACCCGTTGTTCTGATTTCTCACATACGTTAGGAGTGACGTTGTTCAACAACCACCTAAATATGTATTATTTCTCAAGCAACACATAATAAATAGTCACAATCAATTGACATCCATTCAATCAACAATAATAAATACGTAGTTGAACAAGTAGAGAAATCCAACGGATCAATGATATAAAAACATAACAAGAATTTATCCTATAAAAGGTTCCATCAAAACCCTAGATAATAAATTAGCTATTCATAGTATTATGTAAAACTACAATACTAAAATTTATAACTAATAATAAAAAATAGGAAGAGAGAGAAAAAACTCGTAGAAGAATTCCCCACCTTGCTCCTATTGTGTATATGCCTTCTTAGATCGAATATGTGTCAAAAATATGCCTACTCCTCCAAATACCATTTTTCATGTATATATACCAAGTAGGGTTGGACCCAAACAATTATACCTTATCCTACGCACAAAGTATAATTTTTCAGGTCTGGACGCTCGCGGTTGAGGTTCGGGCGCGGTATTTTCACAGTGCACTACCTTAGTTTGCGTCCAGCTGCGCGGTCGGTTTAGACTATACTTTTCACCCTGTTCCTTTTGAAATTTAGAAAAATGTAAAACATGAAAGTTGTATCACTTTGATTTATCTTTCAAACTATATATTATATAGCCCACATAGAGTTCGGATAAAAAAGTTATGTATATTTTACTAGACAATGCATAATATACCTGCTCGAATCTTTGTTCGTTCTTAACTATCAAATTTGACCCCTAAACATGATCCCACCTTAATTCCTTGGTCTTTCTCAGAATTCAAAGCTCCAAATCACTTGAATTCATTCTATAACATGTATATAGCTCGAAATTACTCCTACAAGGCACACACAATTAGTGCAAAACACTAGCGATTAATGCTCAAACTCAACACACCAAGAATATTTAAAATAGACTAAGCACAAAAAGCGTAACATTTTCACCTCAAGATTTGACTCACAAGTACTACGTATTATTCACAACTCACCCATTTACTCTAACATAGAAGTCACTAACATTACCTTTCATTCATGAATCAAGTGGCCCCATACAATAAAAGAGAGTAGTTCCACACAATAAAATTTAAGAATACTTAGGAACTAAAGATAGAAAGAATTCACTCATTCTCATAAATAACATTCATATGCCGCAAAAGATGCACCATAGGCTTGCCCATAGTGTACAACTCTACTAATCAAGCTTACTCAATCTAGGATCAAGTGGGACTTTATTTGATTGTAATATAGGCCGCGGGACGGGTAAGATATAATTAGATATAAGAGTGACTACATTTAGATAAGCACTTTATACATATATTCAAACCACATACTTATGTTAAACCAAACTTCACCTTCACCTCAATGTATCTTACCACATACGTTTTTAAGCATAATTACATCAAGAGTCATCATTATCAAGGAATACTTTTTTTTTTCCACAGAAATAAAACTATTTTTCCCCAATTCAAGTGGCTCTTACTTGTTCAAAATAATACTTCTTTTTCCTTATTTCATTAGTTTCACTCAAAAGCAAAACCAGCCACCCCATACTTTAACTTTTACACAATTCATAAATAAATCAAGTGCTCATGAAAGATTACAATGGTTGAAATAGATGGTTAATTCAAACAAATAGGTAAGGCTTGTAATGTGGTTTCCAAAGAAACGAGATTACAGGCTCAAAGTGGTTAACTACGATACAAAATAATTAGGCGGGTAAAATATACATATTTGGCTTAATAGAGAGATGCCTATATCACTTCCAAGATTGAATAAAACTACTATTTCGCTTTGCAAACACACATGTAAGTTCTAGGCATTAAAGTCAATGTACAAATTAACACCCAAACCTCACACACACATGACACATAACTCACTCAAGTTGGGTTTCATCAAGACATTCTAGCTAAAGCAATTAAGCAAGTTAAAATCATACAATTTAAGGTACTTATACAAGAGTAAAAAATTGCACCTAAGCGTCAGAACCAGATTACTTACTATTCTCACGGCATAACAAAGTCAAGAGATGTTGCTTCAATTCAAAATACAGCATAACGGATCCTATTCCTAAAAAAACAAAAAAAACTATACCCGGTTCAAACAAAACCCTTGAAAAAAAATTTCTACACAAAGAAAAACTAAGGAGTAGTTGCTACATTACGTAATAACAGAAAATCGTTTTGTCTTTTTCTTTAGACTTAAATCCCTCAAAAACATTATCTAGTAGATCCCTCGTCGGGAAAAGTTCAATCTCTAATTTTTGTTTTTCTAAAAAAATATACAATAATATTCAATTAAACTAAAACAACAAAAATAACATAGAAAGTCACCCAGACAATCTCCTCCCCCCATACTTAAAATTGTGCATTGCCTCCAATACACTCCATAACTAACAAAATGGTAAAAAGGACTCCCTGGTAGACCAAAGGCCGAAGATGGGTTACTCAAACTTCTCCTAGGCTTGGTCCTTCATGCGGGTACCTCACACTTAGTTCCAACTATTTAGTTTTCTGTTGCATCTTTCCAATAGCTTTGCTTTCCATGCTCCTAGAAGATAAAAAATTGACACCATAAAAATAATACAATTAAAAAAAATTAATAAAAAATAAATGACAGCAATAAAGCTGGGTTGCCTCCCAACAAGCGCTTGATTTAACGTCGCGGCACGACACATATCACTTTTTTCCTCCACCTTGAGATTATGAATTGAACCGCAAGTTTTGCTTCAAGCTTATGATTATGCTCTTGGGGTGGTACAAATTCTTGTGAACCAAAAATTAGATAAAAGCTTATGCACTTTTTGGCTCTCGACTAGAGTGACACCTTGCCTAGACGACCTTAAGAAATCCAAAATATAAGGCTCATCTACCTCTTCCTTGGACTCCATTTTATGCTCAAAAGGATGAATTTACATTTCACCCGTCTGAATATAATATAGAGAAGTGTTTGGAATAAGGTCCAATGCGCTCAAATACATGAACTTCAAGATTGTTTACCTCCTTAACACCAATCATTCTAACGTCAACTAAATTTGTATCTTCAACGTCCTTTGTTGACTTTAGTATTACTTCTTCAATATTGACATCCTTAAATTCTAGTTGGTTAGATTGTTGGTTTTCTACTCTAACCTCCCTCATTTGCACCTCAATTTCAGCATCTAATTCATGATCTTCTTGGATACTACCCACAATATTAGCTTGTTGAGCATTAAATACCTCAACTAGTTGACTCACATGTGCCTCCAGGCTACGAATAGCAACATCTTACCTTTGTATGTGCATTTATCTCTCATCATTTTGTTCTATAAGGCACCTTAACATATCCTTGATCTCTTTCAAGTCATCATCCATGGGTTCTTTATTTTTATTAACTTCAAAAGAAAAATAAGAAACATCAAAAGTAAGAGGTCGGAGGAAGATAAGAAATATAAGTACAACCATAAAAGTGACCATCTTGACCACCACATATATCACATACATTCCACACATAAGATTGAGTTGGTGCACATAACTTGCTCTCGCGAATATTTTGATAATTTTGATACAGGTGGTTCAGAATATGTATGGAGATCAATAGTAGAATTATCTACACCTAAATTCCCATAATTCCAAGATGTCATGTTTTTCAAATCAATAGTTATTAAAAAAAAATACAAAAGAACAAAAACAAAATAGAATAAAAGTTCAAACTTGAACCTTATCAATAATACAACTACAACTACACCGTTAATTCCCGACACCAGCGCTAAAATTTTATTACGCCCAACTCTAGTCTTAGAAAGGATAAGCGGTCGTTGAAAATATAATTCGGTCTAAACGTCCGGAGTCGAATCCCATAGAGAACTAAGGTTTCATTTTAACTGTTCAATATATCTCGGAAGACAAGCTCGAACAATTCCTAAGTTATAATATTTAGATTTTTATATATAACTAATTAACTAAGAAACTAAAGTAGTAAATTAAAAACTAAAGATACTAAGGTTTGGAAATTAAATTTAGGAGGTCTACAGTTATGATTTTCCTAATTGTCGGAATCCTTCACGCTATGTTCCCAATAATTTCACCTATGTATTCTCTACTGATCATTTTTTCAGGTCTCGACGCTTGCAGTCACGGTCCAAGCGCAGTATTTTCACAGTGCACTGCCTTAGTCCTCGTCCATCTTCGCGGTCGCGGTTTAGACTGTGTTTTGCACCCTGTTCCGTTTGGATATTGGAATAACGTAGAATAGAAAAGTTGTATCCCTCTAAATTATCTTTCCAACTATGTATTATATAATCCCAAATGGAGTACGGAGCAAAGAGTTATGTTCAATTTTCTAGACAGTGCGCAATATGTCTACTCGAATCTTCATTCATTCTTAACTATCAAATTTGACCCCCAAACACGTTCCTGGTTTAATTCCTTAGGCTTCTACTTAGACTTTAAAGCTTCAAATCACTTGAATGTATTCTGTAACACTTATATAGCTCAAAATCACTCCTATAAGGCATAAAACGCACAATTAATACAAAACACTAGCGATTAAAGCTCAAACTAAGTCAGGCCCACCTAAGATAACAATTTTAGTTCAAAATTCAATTACAATCTCTTATGAAATTTTTCAGCAAAAGCTTGATTTTCATTGAAACACTAATACCCCTCTCTTTACAAAGAGTATCAACAAACATTATTTTTCATAAGCAATGTGATTCCTCACATCTTAAGAAGAACACAACAAAGATGATTCTACAATAGCAACGATACTTTGAGCATTTCATACGAATTTTTCCTATTTCGATCTCATTATTACGTGTTTCATCGCGATTAGCGTGTGTTAGAAGGATTTTAAAGAGAATCGGTTTAGGTATTTTAATGCTATCCCTTCTTTATTTTAGCATAATCTATACGACACAAACAAAACGAGCAAATGTACAATTTTCGTAAATGATTCTTATAATAGAAATGCTAGAGATGTTTATGTTCTTGATTCTCCATGTGTCATATTATTTTATCCTATGTTCTTGGGTCTCAGAAAAATATGTAAGTTGAAAAACGTTTACTTCATGATATTACTCAAATGTATAATTATCTTATGACATTCCAAGAGATTTTATTAACGTTTTTCTCATGCATTGCATTCATGTACATTGACCCATGACCAGATGACCCTATATATATGTGTGTATGTGTGTGTGTGTATAAATATATATGGGAAAAGGTTATGGCGTTATATACGCTTCATCACCTGATCAACTGGTATACTTTGATGATTTTGATCACAATGGCCAAGATGATATGATGGGACACCCTCAGAGGCCTGATAACGTTATGAAACATGTACCTATGCACAACGTGACATTGATACGCATATGAATGATACTATAATTATTTCATGAATTACAGAATTATTTGGACTTACAGGTTGAGTCATTTACTCCATATTTCTTTTGTCTGTTATGTGCTTATTTATGTGCCTTACGTACTGATGTCCCTTTTGCCTGGGAATGCTGCATTTCTGATTGGGTCTAACCCTAGACCACTAGAAAGTGACAAGAGCGGTCGAAGCATCTTTTACCTCAGATGGTTGGGATTGAATCCACAGGGAGATAAAAGTGAGAATTAGAATCCTATCTAAACTAGTAGTGCGTAGTGCTCTTAATTACACTTCCAATCATCTTGTGTTGTTTGACACTTCTAATTTTTATGTTAATAATATACTAAATTAAACTAAGAGTGAAATGCTTGTAAGGTTTTCTAAATAGCTAAAGAGGCACTAGGGAAGTGATTTTCTCCTAGGTGACTACTTGACGTGATCTAAAGTCTAAGGCAAAATTCTTATTATGGGGATTACGATATAACCAATGCACAGAACTGCTCACTCTATACCTCTCGGTAGTTTGAGTGATTTTTCCCTAATTGACCTTCTCAAGACCAATTGGGTATCCAAATTGTGCAAGCTATTTAGGTTCAAGTCGGGCATTACTATCTCTAGGTTTAACCCTTTAATTGGGGCTATCAATATCTTGAATACGCCCAAATTTTTGGACTAATTTTCCTAGACTCAAACTCTCTTTCTCAAGAAGAGCCTAAGTCAAAAAGGCACAAATTAGTGTATGCAATCACTAATTCAACATGGAAAATACAAATTAGTCCAAATATCAAACATCAATAAACATTCAAGCCTTAAAACTCAAGACCCATCAAATACCCACACAAGGGTTGAGCCATAACCCTAGCTAATGGGTCTAGCTACTCATAATAATGGAAAAGAATTGATAAATAGATGAAGAATAACCCATAATATTTAGTTACAAGCTAATAATTGAAGATTCAATGATAAATATACTATAAAATTACTCAAAATAGTCAAGAACCACCTTTCACGTGCTCAGCTCAAAGTTAGATTACAAAAGATACCCTAAAAATGTGAAAAGAAAGTATTTATACTAGGACAAATTTTCTGAACAAATATACCCTTGACGAGGTATTGCGGTCTGCATAAAATGCACCGCGGACCACGATGAGGCTTTTGGCTTGACTTTTTGGGTCTCTTATCTATCCATCGCGGTCCGCACAAAATGTACTACGGCCGCGATGGCTTTACTGCGTCCGCATGAAATGGTTTGTGGCCGCAATGGTTTCCAACAGTTTAAATCCCAGTTCTCTGAATCTATGCTCCACGGACCGTGTAAAATCGATTGTGGCCGCGGTGAGGCTACTGCGATCTGCACAAAATGGCTTGCGGCCGCAATGCTTGAGCTTCCAAAATTTCACTTCTTTGAATATCCTCACTGCGGACCGCACTAAATGGATTGCGGCCATAGTGGGTGTGTTGCACCTGTGCTTGGACTTGTTCTTGGTGCTTGTGCAGGTTTCACTCATTTTTGAGCTGGTTTTGACTACGTGTCAACTTTTTGACCAAACCCTGCAAACAAGTGTGAGCATATGATTTTTACCCGGTTGAAATAAGCTCCTACAGGACTCTCAAAATTTAGGATTTTCTTTAAATTCAATTTTTATTTTTTAGAATTTGATCGTGTGCCAGTGCGTGTTTGTTGATGCATGTTTAAAATTATTTATGATTTAATTGTTAAATAAATTTGTTTTACAAATTTAAATACAAAAAAATACATTTCCGACATTTTTCGATTATTTTGGGTTTGATATCAACTTGTTGCATTTATTTGTGTTAATTAGGAGTTTTTGGTTTTTAAATAAAATTAGGAGTAATTAAAATTAAAGAAAGGAATAAAAGAAAAATACAAAAAATAATAAATACATATATATACATAGCCACTCAGGCTGGCCACAATTGGCCCAGACCTGAGTGGCACAAACCTATTTCCCCTTTAAAAAACACACAACCCAGCCCAAAAAACCGACCCTTTAATCCAGTCCACACCCAAAGACCAAACGACACCATTTCAAAAGGGTTCATCACAGCCGTCGATCATGTGCTCATCCAATGGTCACGTATGCCCCACCAAAATGATATACATATGTCCAAACATCTCCAATACAATCAGAGACCAAACCCCCCTCTTCCTCGAACCATCTTCCCCGGTGTAACACTGCCCTTGACCACCCCTTGACCACCCCACGACCACCATTGACTACCTACCTACCACCCTAATGCCGCCGCTGGAAATCGCCTCACAGCGGCGGCCGGTAACCAAACCTCCCCAAATATACACCACTAAACCGTCACAACCTCCTCTTTCCCACCTTGTACCATCGAACAAGCCCCCTTCGTCTCGAATATTCGAAAACAAGGTCGTTGGAACCACCGTGTCCGACGACCTTGTTCCAAACCCCTCCAGCTTTACACCATAGAACCACTAGACCTCGCCTTCCCTGTCCTGCAGTTCGTTCCCTTCGAATGACCCCCCATCGACTCAAATATTCATCGAAAGGTCGTTGGAACCCCATCTCCGGCGACCCCAACTCCAAAACCCTCCAAATTGACACCCTTAAACAACTCAGTCTCCTCTTTCCAACCATATGTGTCACACCCTTCAAATCCAATCCAAACATGTCGAATATTGATTTAAAGTTTAACCCTAAAATCCCAACCCTGTCGGAACTTAGTCAAGGTTCTCGCAGGAAATCCTTGGCCTTTCCCTTCCCCAACCATGCCTCCCACGACTCCCAAACAACCTCAACTACTGAATACATCCAGATCTGAGACCTCATTGGGGTCTTAAAATCACAAAGAGTTTCCTAAACTCTAAACCGGTTGCAGAACATTGCTAGTTTTCCTAGGAGGTTAAGAACCTCTACAAAAGGGGTCAAGAACCAATGAAATGGTCTAGAGTGGACGTGCATAAAAAAAGCTAGGTATTCTGTATATTTTCTTCATTTCTTTAGCTGTTTTATTTCCTTTTAATAATTGTTTGCTTGTCCACAATTTCATATGAAATGGGTTCAGTAGTTATATTCCTATTAGTTTGAAGTCCCATCATTTTGATTTCTTCTGAATAATTATTGTTTGTCCACAACCTCATATTGTTGAAACACGTTCTCAAGTCGCTAAAACTAAACGTGTGTTCATTTCTGTAGGTTTTGATAAATGACAAACCGACGCGCATGGAACATTGACATATGCCAAAGTCCAAGAACATGAGAAACAAAGAGCAAAATCAAGAATAACAACAAAGTTATAAATGAGTCACGTTATAGTGTGATCTTGATCCGACAACTTATTCAAGTCTTGGCTTCTCTCGTAAAATCATTTTCATGCATAGTTGAGTTAAACCAAAATGATTTTAAACATGTTTTTCAAATCTGGACATAAATAATCGATTATGTATTTCTTATAATCGATTGTGTTAAGACAGTGTTAACCGAAATTTTCAAGACAGCAATATAATCGATTATGTCTTACTTATAATCGATTATGTTAAGGCAGTGTTAACCGAAATTTTCAAGACAACAATATAATCGATTATGTCTTACTTATAATCGATTATGTTAAGGCAGTGTTAACCGAAATTTTTCAAGACAGCAATATAATCGATTATGTCTTACTTATAATCGATTATGTTAAGACAGTGTAAAATCGGATTTTCAAAGCAACAAAATAATCGATTATACGAGATAGCATAATCGATTATTCACTGACCGTTGCCAAAGTATTTTTAAAACGCTGAAATATAATCGATTATACACAAGGCAATAATCGATTATGCTTGCACAGAATCTGCATCCGATTTTTTAACGTTAACAGATAATCGATTATGCAACATGAACAATCGATTATTCTGTTTGAACGATCTGCAGATAATCGATTAACCGGATCATATAATCGATTATGCAAGCACAAAATCAGCAATTAGTGATTGGCAATTAAGCAACGGTCTTGGTGACTTTGAGCACTATAAATACAGCTCTAATTCACGTTTTTAAACACAACTGATTATAATTCTTGCATAAAGCTTACATACTCTTCTCTCATCATTTCATATCTATTTCATAATTTTTGAGAGCCAAAATCTTGAACTAATTGTTGTGTTCTTGAGCGTATTATTTTTACTCATATCTACTCTATAAAGAGAGTCTTGTCTTGAGTGCTAAGTGTTTGTACACACTTGAAGGGATATTCAAATCCCTTGTTGTAAGAAGGAAAGGTAGTTCCTT
Organism: Nicotiana benthamiana; assembly: GCA_034376525.1. Lineage (NCBI taxonomy): Eukaryota > Viridiplantae > Streptophyta > Magnoliopsida > Solanales > Solanaceae > Nicotiana > Nicotiana benthamiana. The sequence goes on along the minus strand of CM067327.1, from coordinate 143,982,799 downwards.
GGCTTGAAGTCTTGAGGTGCGGTATCCTCGAGCAGGTTGAAGTCTTGTAGAGTGTATATCTACGAGCAAGTGTAACGGTTTGTTAGGCACCCATAAGCTTAACGAAGTTAGTGGATAACTCGAGAAAGTATCTCGGGGACTGGACTAACCACACGTTGTGGTGAACCGGGATAAATTCGGTGTGTTCTCTCCTTACTATTTTAATTACTGCACTTATGTTATTCCTGCAATTTTAATTCCGCAAATTTACATTGTTTTTTATTATAACGCTATTCATCCCCCCTCTAGCGTTAAGCGTATATTCTAACAATTGGTATCAGAGCCTAACTCTCTGAAAGACTTAACAGTTTGAGAGAAACAATCCATGGCTTCTACTCGTAACATTTATGCAGGACTAGGTGAAGGACAATGCTTCACAAGGACACCACTATTCGATGGCACAAACTATACTTATTGGAAGGAAAGGATGAGAATATTTATCCAATCAAATAATTTTCTACTGTGGAAAATTTCAAGAATGGAGAGCAGATTCCAACCAAAAAGGTAGAAAATGAAATGGTGCCAAAATCGGAAGATGAGTATGACGCAGACGATATTAGAAAGGTGGAGAACAACGCTAAAGCCATCAACATGATGTACCATGCTGTAAATCCTGATGATTATCGGAAAATCTCATGTTGCACCACAGCTAAGCAAATGTGGGATAAATTGGAAATTACCTACGAAGGTACGGACCAGGTAAGAGAAGCTAAAATAGACTTTCTAACCCATGAATATGAACTTTTTCATATGAAGGAAAACGAGAAGATAGATGATATGTTCGAACGATTTTCAAAAATCGTTAATGATCTTCATGCTCTTAAGAAGACTTTAACGGATAGGGAACTTGTCCGTAAAATTCTTCGGAGTCTCACTCCGGAATGGCGCTCCAAAGCCGACGCTATTCAAGAGTCAATCGGCATTACAAATTTCACAATCGACGGGCTTAGAGGTAATCTCAAAACCTATGAATCTACTATTCTTAACCCTCCTTAGGATGATCAAAGTAAACGAAGAATCGCCCTTAAAGCAAGCACGGCACAACCTCAAAATGATGAGGATTCAAGCGACGAAGATAGCGAGTTCGGACTCGTTATTAAGAAATTTCACAAGTTCATGCAAAATAAGTATGAACGAAAAGGTAGGCAACAAGGAGACCAATTAAAGTGCTATGGATGCGGAGAAATCGGGCATATCAAATCAAATTGTCCAAATACCAAAAAGGAGAAGAAACCCGTCAAGAAACAAAGAGCATACATCTCTTGGGGAGGCGACTCCGGAGACGAATCAAGTGATGGAGAAGGAAACGAGACCGCAAACTTGTGTCTTATGGCACACGAAGAAACTCAAAATGAGGTATGTACCACTTCTAAGAACTATTTCACTTTAGAAGAAATGCAAGATGCATTTGATGAGTTGTATAAAGAGTTTATTAGCGCTTCTAAATCTATAAAGGATTTAAGAAAACAAATTTCTTCAAAAGAAAAGGATTTGGAAAAACTAACTCTTGAAAATGAGAAATTAAAAGAGGAAAACAAGTTTATGGCAAAAGAAGCGCCGATAAACCCGAAAGCTCATATAAGGATTGTACTTCTTGCAAATCTCTAAAGGAAGAAGTAGAAAGTCTTAGAAGCACTTTGCACAAATTCAATTCTTCACACAAAAATCTCAATGAAGTGCTTGTAAATTTGAAATCCACTAAGCACGGTATAGGCTTTAAACACGAGCCAAAAGGAAAAGTTTAGTCCATTCCTAAACCACCTAAGACTCAACTTAGGCAAAATAAAATAAATGTCAACACTCAACCTAGAAATATTAATCTTAGAATTGCAACTCATCCTAGAACAAATGCTAGAAGAAATATTGGCATGTATAGACCACCGAGACAAGATTTTCGAAAACTACATCAAAACTATATTCCTAATAATAGAGTGAATATTGGCATGTATAGATCACCTAGACAAGATTTTCGAAAATCACATCAAAACTATACTCCTATAAATAGAGTGAATAAATTTAGACCCCCAAATTATTATCATCCTAGAAGAATGCACAATCCGAATGTCATTTGTCATTATTGCAATAAAATTGGACATATTGCTCCCGCATGCTTCACTAGACATAGACATTTCACTACGGATCAATCACACCACTATTCTGCACCTAACACACAAGGACCCAAAATGGCTTGGGTACCAAAATCTCATTAATTTGTTTTGTAGGTATGTTTGAAGGGATCAAGTGTACTTTGGTACCTTGATAGTGGATGCTCCAAACATATGACCGGGGATGCATCAAAATTCCTTCAACTAAAACCCACGGAAGGAGGAAATGTTATTTTTGGAGACAATAACAAAGGAAAGATTATCGGCATTGGATCGGTCGGTAAGGATGAATCCTCCTCCATTAAGCATATTTTGCTAGTTAAAGGTCTTATAATCTCTTGAGCATAAGTCAATTATGTGACAAGGGAAATCTTGTATTGTTTGACTCCGAAGAATGCTTAGTTATCCGTCGTAGTGATTTTAAAATTATTCTCCGTGGTATTAGAATGGATAATATCTATATGGTTGATCTTGAAAATCCTTCATCAAGTTATGTGAATTGTCTTTTGAGTAAAGAAGACGACATGTGGTTATGGCATCGTAGAGTAGCTCATGTAAATATGAATCTTTTAAACAAACTAGTTTCACAAGATTTAGTAATTGGTCTTCCAAACATGAAATTTGAAAAAGATTCTATTTGTGATTCATGTCAAAAAGGGAAACAAACAAAAGCCTCTTTTAAATCCAAAAATGTTGTTTCAACCACTAGACCTTTACAACTTCTTCACATGGACCTTTTTGGACCATCTCGCGTTGAAAGTCTTGGTGGAAATCTTTATGCTTTTGTAATTGTTGATGACTACTCTAGATTCACATGGACATTATTTTTTGCTCATAAAAGTGATGCCTTTCAAGCTTTTAAAAGTTTTCTTAAACGTGTTCAAAATGAGAAGAACACAACCATCACTTCCATAAGAAGTAATCATGGCGGAGAGTTCGATCACAATCTCTTCGCGGATTTTTGTGACGAACTCGGTATTGAACATACCTTTTCGGCTCCACGTACACCACAACAAAATGGAGTGGTGGAACGCAAAAATCGATGTCTCGAAGAGATGGCTAGAACCATGCTCGATGAGGCTAAGATTTCCAAAAAGTTTTGGGCGGATGCCGTGAGTACTGCAAGCTATGTTTTAAACAGAGCTGTCATAAGACCGATACTCATAAAAACTCCCTATGAACTCTATAAGGGAAGGAAACCAAATCTTTCCCATCTTAGAGTCTTCGGTTGTAAATGTTTTATTCACAACAACTGAAAAGATAACTTGGGAAAATTTGACGCGAAATCTGATGAAGGAATTTTTCTTGGTTACTCATCGCGTAGCAAAGCATATAGAGTTTTCAATAATCGAACCAAAACTGTTGAGGAATCTCCTCATGTAGTATTTTGTGAAAATGATGCTCGCTTGGCGAGAAAGGATTCTTGTGTTGATCTTGCAGATGCTTTAAAGAAAATCAATCTTCAAGACGAGGTACAAAAGGAGGATCCAAAGGAAGTTCAAGATGAAGTCATGGAACAACCTTCGGAAGAAGTACCACCACAAGAAGAAGAATCGATGATGCCTAAGGCTTGGAGGACGTCTAAAGACCATCCTCTTGACAAGGTAATTGGCAACATCGAGAAAGGGGTAAGTACACGAAATCTTCTTAATGACACCGTAGGGCATATGGCTTTTGTTTCTCAAATAGAACCTAAAACCATTTCCGAAGCAATTGGGGATGAGCATTGGACCTTGGCAATGCAAGAGGAGCTTAACCAATTCAAACGTAATGATGTTTGGGAATTGGTGCCAAGACCTGATAATCACACCATAATTGGTACGAGATGGGTTTTTCGAAATAAATTAGATGAAAATGGTATAATCACTAGAAACAAAGCTAGGCTTGTTGCTAAGGGCTATAATCAAGAAGAAGGAATTGATTATGAAGAAACCTATGCACCCGTAGCACGGCTAGAAGCCATTCGTTTATTACTTGCTTTTTCATCATCTATGAATTTCAAATTATTTCAAATGGATGTCAAAAGTGCCTTCCTCAATGGGTTTATTCGAGAGGAAGTGTACGTTGAACAATCCCCGGGCTTTGAAGACTTTAAATCTCCCGATCATGTCTTCAAGCTTAAGAATGCGCTATATGGACTTAAACAAGCTCCTCGAGCTTGGTACGAGCGCTTAAGCAAATTTCTTTTGGACAATGAGTTCGAAAGGGGGAAAGTTGACACTACACTATTTATCAAAAATAAAAACAATGACATTCTATTAGTTCAAATTTATGTCGATCATATTATTTTTGGTGCTACTAATGATTTTTTATGCAAGGAATTTTCTAAGTTAATGACTAGCGAATTCGAAATGTCAATGATGGGTGAGCTAAACTTCTTCTTGGGGTTGCAAGTGAAACAAATGAAAGAGGGAACTTTCATTTTCCAAACCAAATATTGCAAGGAGTTGCTAAATCGTTTTGAAATGAGCAACGCCAAAGCAATGGCCATTCCAATGAGCACATCCGACCATCTTGACAAGGATGAGAAAGGTAAGGAAGTAGACACCAAGAAATATCGAGGTATGATCGGATCCCTTCTCTATCTTACTGCTAGTAGACCGGACATCATGTTTAGCGTGTGTTTATGCGCTCGATATCAATCATGTCCGAAGGAGTCGCACCTAACTGCGGTAAAACGGATAATGAAGTATCTTGTTGGAACTATAAATGTGGGACTATGGTATCCCAAAGGTTCTTCATGCCAACTTGTTGGCTATTCCGATTCCGATTTTGCGGGTTGCAAATTGGACCGCAAGAGCACTAGTGGCAATTGCCATTTGCTCGGTAGCTCTCTAGTTTCTTGGTTTAGAAAGAAACAAGTAAGTGTTGAATTATCCACAACCGAGCCTGAATATGTAGCCGCGGGGAGTTGTTGTGCTCAAATCCTTTGGATGAAACAACAACTCTCGGATTATGGTCTTAATATCAATCATATCCCTCTTCGATGTGATAATACTAGCGCCATAAGCTTGACGAAGAACTCTGTTCTTCATTCAAGAACGAAACACATAGAAATTAGGCACCACTTCATAAGAGATCACGTTCTCAAAGGTGATGTCGAAATTGAGTTTGTTGAAACCAAATATCAATTGGTCGACATCTTCACAAAGCCTTCAGAGAAAGAGTCCTTTTTCCGCATTCGTAGTGAACTCGGAATTCTTGACTCCACGATGATCTAATTCATGCATTGCATTTTTCTTTAAATAATTACTGACTTGAGCGTCGGAGGCGCCTAATTATTTTTTGCAGGTATCGCCCCAAAGACAGGGGGAATTTTCGGGCACTGGTACCAAATAATCGATTATTGACTAAGAACAATCGATTATTTCTAACATCTCGGTTTGTAGGAATTTGGCAATAATCGATTATCATATATTACTAATCGATTAAGTTGAGATTCAGTGTTACAGGTTTTATAATAATCGAATATTTAGTACTGCATAATCGATTACCTTTTATCGTCTTGGCTTTTCATCATATCACTGGACTGAAATAATCGATTGTCATATTAACCAAAATCGATTATTCCCCGAGTCTGGACCCTCATACTACTTCCGTCTTCAAATAATCGATTATCTCCTATCGCATAATCGATTTCTTCTCTGACTACAATTCAAAATATTGGCAATAATCAATTATTCAGCCTCCATAGATTAGCAACGGTCCGTGTTTAAAATTTTGTTACCGTTTTTGACCGTTTGGCTTATGAAATCTGCAGCTTTTTTTGCTCCATAAATGCCTCACTTCTTCAATTCTATAAATAGGTGTGTTCATCCTTCAAATTTCTCACTTCAAACTTCACTCTTAGCTTCAAACAATCTTCAAAAGCCCTCAAACTTTCTGTAACAGCTCTCCTTCCTCCATAAAAATGACGGGCAAGAATTCCAAACGCGCTCGTTCCGGCAAACATATTGCCTCCTCTTCCGCCGCTCCTCCACCCGTTTTCCACTATAAAGACGGCTCTTATTTGCGTTTTGATACTCAACCCGAACTTCTTCGATTCATTGAAAAATTTGAGAATCGAGAAATCCTTCCGCCTCGTTTCTCAACTACTCGATATCTTCGAAATAGCGCACCCCCATCAACAGAAAACATTCTTATACAAAGCCAACTCATTGACTTTCTATATCTTCAAACTCCTTACATTCACCCTGCTCTAATCCGTGCCTTCTATTCAAATCTACAGAAGGACGAAGATGGTGACCATGTCTCTAGCATCAATGGAGTTCCAATTTTTGTAAATGAGGAAAACTTGCAACTCCTCACTAACCTTCCACGACATGGTGAAGACATCTCTCTCTACACTAGAGAAGCAAGCACTTTATTTGATGAACAACTTCTTTTCCACCAAATTGGTATTGGCGACTGTCCAGAAAATCGTCGCCCAACCATTATGCACATGCTCCCAGAATATCGTCTAATATTTTATTTCATCACCCGAGTTCTCAAACCCCGCAAATTCAATCATACCACTCTCTCTCATGAGGATTCAAAACTCTTGCATGCAATTATCACCGGGGCTCGCATCAATTGGTGCCAGTTCGTCATGACTCACATGTATGATGCAATTGGGGAAGATAAGCCACTCCCATATGCTTTTGTCATAATGGCTATTTTTGAAGCCTCCGGTATCGACACCTCCATCGGTCCTCACAAAAAGGCAACAAAGCATTGTGAAATTCAAGAATCTTCATTTCCCAATATTGGTGAACATCCTCCTCCTCCTCCTACTCAAATACGTCGTCCTCAAGCTCCTACTCTTCAAACCATTTCGGACCAACTTGCTTCTTTGTCAACCTCAGTGACTCGTATTGATCAAAACGTCACTCGTTTGACTTATGAGCTTCATGGGTACTTTGATCATGTCAACTATCCATATGCCCAAATTGTTCTTCCGGATGGAGTGCCGGATGCCGAGCCGGATGTTAATGATGAAAATGAATAATAAATTTTTTTATGTATCGTTTGAATTATATTATGTCTATTTTTCTTGCTTTCTCATGTATGTTTAATATTTTTAATGAAAGTTCATTATTTTTGCTAATGTCAAAAGGGGAAGAATAAGGGCTATGCACACTAATATATATTGGCATAAATTGAGGGGGAACTTATACTTATGAGGGAACTTATACTTATCTTATGCATATCCCGATATTGGTTTCCCATTATCAAAAAGGGGGAAATTATTGAAACACGTTCTCAAGTCGCTAAAACTAAACGCGTGTTCATTTCTGTAGGTTTTGATAAATGACAAACCGACGCGCATGGAACATTGACATATGCCAAAGTCCAAGAACATGAGAAACAAAGAGCAAAATCAAGAATAACAACAAAGTTATAAATGAGTCACTTTATAATGTGATATTGATCCGACAACTTATTCAAGTCTTGGCTTTTCTCGTAAAATCATTTTCATGCATCGTTGAGTTAAACCAAAATGATTTTCAAACATGTTTTTCAAATCTGGACATAAATAATCAATTATGTATTTCTTATAATCGATTATGTTAAGACAGCGTTAACCGAAATTTTCAAGACAGCAATATAATCGATTATGTCTTACTTATAATCGATTATGTTAAGGCAGTGTTAACCGAAATTTTCAAGACAGCAATATAATCGATTATGTCTTACTTATAATCGATTATGTTAAGGCAGTGTTAACCGAAATTTTTCAAGACAGCAATATAATCGATTATGTCTTACTTATAATCGATTATGTTAAGACAGTGTAAAACCGGATTTTCAAAGCAACAAAATAATCGATTATACGAGATAGCATAATCGATTATTCACTGACCGTTGCCAAAGTATTTTTAAAATGCTGAAATATAATCGATTATACACAAGGCAATAATCGATTATGCTTGCACAGAATCTGCATCCGATTTTTTAACGTTAACAGATAATCGATTATGCAACATGAACAATCGATTATTCTGCTCAAAATCCGCATATGATTTTCGAACGATCTGCAGATAATCGATTATGCAGATCATATAATCAATTATGCAAGCACAAAATCAGCAATTAGTGATTGGCAATTAAGCAACGGTCTTGGTGACTTTGAGCACTACAAATACACCTCTAATTCACGTTTTAAACACAACAACTGATTATAATTCTTGCATAAAGCTTACATACTCTTCTTTCATCATTTCATATCTATTTCATAATTTTTGAGAGCCAAATTCTTGAACAAATTGTTGTGTTCTTGAGCGAGTATTTTTACTCATATCTACTCTATAACGAGAGTCTTGTCTTGAGTGCTAAGTGTTTGTACACACTTGAAGGGATATTCAAATCCCTTGTTGTAAGAAGGAAAGGTAGTTCCTTGGTTTGAAGTCTTGAGGTGCGGTATCCTCGAGCAGGTTGAAGTCTTGTAGAGTGTATATCTACGAGCAAGTGTAACGGTTTGTTAGGCACCCGTAAGCTTAACGAAGTTAGTGTAAAACTCGAGAGAGTCTCTCGGGGACTGGACTAACCACACGTTGTGGTGAACCAGGATAAATTCGGTGTGTTCTCTCCTTACTATTTTAATTACTGCACTTACGTTATTCCTGCAATTTTAATTCCGTAAATTTACATTGTTTTTTATTATAACGCTATTAACCCCCCCTCTAGCGTTAAGCGTATATTCTAACACATATGAAATGGGTTCAGTAGTTATACGCCTATGTTTGTTGTTAGTTTAAAACCCATTCGTTTCTTGAATAATTTGACATCCTGTTAATTCACATAGTTTGTGACCTTCATCTCATGATCCTCATGTGTTTTGTTCCCTGATGTTCTGACTAGTTTGATTATCTTGTTTATGCTACTGAGTGCTTGATTCTCATTTCACTATAACTTTGATCTTCAGTACTTATGCATAATTAAGTTGTTCTTTCTCGCTGAACCCTTACTTGCTTCTTAATTTTGCTCGTAAACTAAGTACTCACCCCCTGCTATGTGCTTCTCATTTTTAAAATATTTTTGAGCATTTTGATTGAGCTATATCTAAAAATTTAAGCTTTAATAGATATATTCATTCTTCTGGTTGTTTTGGTCCTTTGTTTTGATAATCCGGAATAAAGTTTGTGTGCTGAAAGTCTACATTAAGGCATTGGTTTTGAAAACCTAGTAGTTTTGGCTGATTTTGAACTTTAATAAGCCTGTTAGTCTAAGATTGAAATGTGACCCAAACTTGATTGGCCTGGGTCAATTGTAACTAAACCAGGGTCAAGGAATAACTGAGATTAAAACTTCCGGTGGGTAATTTAGGAAAGGAAGTAGGTATAAGAGGGATTTGAACCTTAAGGAATCCGATAGTAATCCCCTAGAACATTCTAGTGAGGGACTAAAATACAATTTCTACCTCAAACTTGAGGCACAAGTCAGAAAATGAAAGACCATTAAGAAAAGTGCAAATCTGAAGCAAGGACTAAAAGAAAAACAAGAGAAAAGCTGATGTCCTAAGGCTCCATTATAAAAGAAACCACCTGAGTACATTTTGAAGGATCCCGAAACCTTTTTCTTGAATCCTAGAGCTAATATACATACTAGCTCTTCCTATATCTGTTAAATACCATTAGTGTTGTTTGAATAATTTCTCTGAAGATTTAATTCTCTAAAAACTCTGATGATCCTAGATGCACTGTTTGATTGGCTACTGCTTTCTTAGCTGATTCGTTACATTTACTCATAGGCTTTGTTTTCTGCTGAATTACAGGTAACATCCAATGTTCATTGATTTATTTGAAGCTCACGTATAAAGTACTCATAAATTTGAAGATCTGAGTCCGTTATACCATTCTAAATCCTCTCCCTATTTTCCCCTTATTTAGTTTTAATATAGCTGTAGTGATAAGATAATCATCATGTTGTAATTAAATGTTGGATTGATTCATTTTTGTAATAATGGGGCTTTAGAGACTGATTACCTTATAATATCAGGACATTCGAACCATTACTTTAAGCATGTACAACTGATAGAACATTTAGTTAGTGATGTGGTTGTTTAGGTGTTCATGTCTTGCTTTGTTTAGAAATGAGGAATTCTGGAAATGATAGTTTAGTAAGTATTTAAAATCCAAACATTGTGTATCGTTTTAACTAGTCTAAGTTTCAACATGTTAGCAATATTTTATTTCAGATCTATAAGTTGTAATTAGAATCGTAGTTGAATTTTGAAAGCTGGACTCATATACTCCGACTGACGAGTATATGAATAAGTTAATTCAAATCTAATACTGAATACTGATATAAAATGATCGTTGGTACCCTCTTTATAAATGTATAGATAATTAATCTTGTGTATAGATTTGAACTGAAAAAGCATTATTGAAACTTGTTCATATGGACTCCCCGTCCAAATTAACTTTTGGCCTAGTTGAGAGGTCCAACAGTGGCCAAGCACAATGTGTGTTCTGGGCCAGCCCAAACTTGAGTCCAGTGTGTGCAATTAGCCACGAATGAGGCTAAGAGGCACGTATTGTTTTCCCAAACACACAGTCTATACATAAAATTGATATTGCATTTAAACACTAGCTATAGTAGAGAATTTAGTATACATTTGAATGTCCTAAAATAAAGGGGAGCATGCGATGGCTCCTTAATTCATTAAAACACATAGAAAAATAGGAAGTGTCGTTTAGCGAATTTTATAGCCTTCCCACGAATTTCGAAGACGTAGTTGCTATAGGCACGTGTTTAATAAAAAACCTTCCGAAATTCGGGTGCACATTTATGTGACCCAAATCCTATTCTCAATGGAATTAAAATATGTCTAAAATTGTGGGTGCATTAATGTGACGCGATTGGTGACGTGTTTTAATAACATTGCAAATTTTCCTAAAAGATGTTAAAAGCGGTTAATAATCTAAAATTTCAGGATTAACAAGTATAGCAAATCATATTTTTAGCCACTTATAATGAGTTTAAGCAACCGTGCTCAAACCATGGGATCCGAGGGTGCCTAACACCTTCCCTCGGGTCAACATAATTCCTTACTCAAGAATTTCTGGTTCGCAGACTCCAATATGGTAGTCGAAACATTCCTCGATTTGGGATTCTAAATAAACCGGTGACTTGGGACACCAAAATCCAAACCTATCCCAAGTGGCGGCTCTTGAAATAAATAATTAATCCCATCTCGAATAATGTCACTTTAACTGGAAAAACTACTATACATGTGTCATCTTTCAGGGTAGCCACGTGTAAGCAGAAAAAGGAGATGTGACAACAAGCACAACATGTAAGCGAGACTATTTGTATACAGTTTTAACTAAAACTCAAATAAAATAGAGTGTAAATTGAACGAGAATCCCTAGTTATCAACTTCCCCAAACTTAATCTTTTGCTTGTCCTCAAGCAAACAATATAAGCCCCACCTCTTTAAGAGTAAAACCAAGAAAATTTGCGACCTAAAGTGACCTCATCTAGCATCAATTGGAACTAACAATTGCCCTCAATTCAAATGAATCATTAAAAACATTCATCCTTTTAAGAACCATGGTTTGAGTGCAATACAAGAGCATCAAGAATTGACTCAACCCATCAAGGAAACTATTTCTAATACTTTGGCCATTGTGGAACCCAAACTCATATATCCTCAACTCTCTCTAAGAAAACCTCACTTTTATATTGTAATACTCAGAATAAGGATAGTGGAAACACTCTCATCTCTCTTAAGAAAGGTCACATGTCCGGCTCTAAGTACCATAAGATTTCCCCTTATACACGTCACCGCTAATGTAATTTCAAATCAAGATCATATATGGCTTTTGAGGAGATATAGTCAAGGCTTTTAGTTCAGGGTAGGAAATATTTGGTCTAAGTAGGTACACATTCTCTTGACTTTTTTTAAAAGCCATTTAATTCTTTCTTGGGGGTTAGAGAGACACACTGCCACTCTTTCTTGTTATTTTCAAACCTTTTTCTCCTTTCTAAACTTTCCACACCTTTCATCTCTTTTCTTTTATTGAATCCCTTTATTTCTTCTACAGTGTTCATTCTTTTTGACTTTTTGATTTTCTTTCTTTTTCATTACCTTTTCTTTTCTTCATTTGTACCCTTTACCATATTGTTGCTTTCCTCGTCTCTCCCCCGAAATTTATGCTTTTTTCCTTGTGCTAAGGAAGATAGGGTGCCAAGAGAGAGTTTTTTAAGAATGGGCAAAGGCTTGTATCATGGTTTTTGGAAGAAAAAGGGTTATGGCTAAGGGGTGGAATAGGGTTAGTATCATTGGTAGGCTATGGAAGGTTTCAAGACATCATTCGGATCAAGGAGAGCCTATTATCACTTCTAAAGTCAAACTACACTTAGGATTTCGCCTAGACAAACATTCATGTCAAGTTCTAGACCAATGGCACATGACTTGGACTCGTAGTTCAAATTCTCACAACACAAGCTATAGGATTACTAAAGAGATAGAGCTAGGGGGCCATAATGATCTTAGCTAATAGCTAAGATTTGAGCAACAAAATGGTCCCGAAAAATCACTTGATTTTTATCGGCCAACACAAGAGTCTCAAGGTCACAAATTTCACCATCATATACACAATAATTTATTTTTAACCATAGGATCAAAGGCAAATGCGTTAGGCCAATGTGAAGTTTTTCTTGAGGCACCACTATTCACTAGCTACTATTTACACAAAAAGAAAAAGAAAACATACTTAAACCCTTAAGAAGGTTGTCATGCCATCCATCATTAGGAAGAGCACCCAGTTCACACAAATTCCAACTTTGGAAAGAACCGTGGCATTAAGAAAACCAAAGGCTTATTGCACGCAAAAACTGAAAATAAGAAGCTATCAAAATGAAATATGAAGCTAGTAAAGAAAAAATAATTGTGGAAAGTAAAATGAATATGTACAAGAGGGGATTTAGTCGAATACACATAAGGGGAGTGAATATATAAATCAGAAAGTAACTTTATATATAGATCAAAGTTGTAAAAGTACAAAAAGTGAACTAAAATGGTAAAATTATGTACATACCAAAAGTGAAAAGCTAAGCATAATAACAAAAGTAGTGTCATATACCGAATGTCATCAAAATAGGGTTACCCCTTCAAATGAAAGATAACATTGTTCTCAATGTTAACTAACCAAAATAAGATCAATAAAAGATAGAGAGTAAAGAAAAACTCCCTATTGGCCCTCCGTCTGCATATGATCATGAGTCTGGGACCTTAGATTCTCGGATTGCTCGGGAACTTGTGACTGGATCCCTATAAGCTGTGTCTGCACTGGGTTCTGAGCCTGCACTGGGGCCTGAGGATGGCTAGAGGAACCTCCATGTGGGTCCTCCAACTCTATCACAACATCATCAGCACAAGGAATCACCATCTTCCTCTTTGATGGCCTCTCCACCTCTTGTTCCGGCTCAGGCTAGGCTGGTGGAGCTGGGTCATGCAATAATAGCTCCAAAGGCAAGTGATGAGCCTTCAATTTCTCTACCTCTACCCTCAACTCTTTTACTGACTCCTTTGATGCCCGAGTTTTTTTAAACTTCTTTGTTTCCTTTGTGAGCTCCTTCAATGCTTTCCTATGTGTACGGACTACCTCCAATATCAACTGTTAGTCCTCTAGGAGCTTCTTCTAGTTTTCCAGTAGCTCCTTGATAGTGTTCTTCACTAACTGTGGGACCTGTGGTTGAGGGGGTACCGACTGGGCTGCCATCGAGGTAGAAAAGTACAAATAGCTTAGAAGTGGCTGCCTGCATCCAATTGTCGATGCCAGCAAGGGTCTGGTTTAGACAGTTGGCAGTCAGTGGGTAGGCTGAAGAAGAACAAATATCTGGGGTAGTGGCAGTAGAGGGTCTTGGGTCCATATCTGGGGTAACTAAAGGAGGCTGAGTAGAAGTTACAAGTACTACTACTGGCTCTTTAGACTAGCTAGTTGAAGCAATGGATTTTCCTTTAGGAGCTTTGCCTTTGGGGTTGTCATCGCCTTGTAGGCTGTACCAGGAAAAGGTGCCTTCAGTTTCACCTTCACATAGAATCTCCTTTTTTCTACATCCTGATCCTCAAAGTACATAGTCAAGAAATTTAGGAAGGGGTATGATCTATTACCTTCATTGACCAACCATGCGATTATCCTGGACATAATATTCTCGATGTTAATCGGTATCCCCCATGATAGAAGCTACCAAAATTGCCCGAGAGATATGAATAGAGTTCTCATGAGTGGTAGGGTCTAGTTTGCTGCAAACAAATGTCTCCCACCCTTTTGCCTTGAAGTTCAGGGTTCTCCTTAAAATTTTTACTCCCATTGTCAACCATGCTGGGGAGGTACCTGGGATTGCCAAATACTCCACTAACCACGGACGAGCATCCTCCCCTAATGCTATTTTTTCTAAGTATAATGTTTCATCTTCCTCCGGAAAGCCCATGTAGTCATTGATTGGTTTCCTATCAAACTTTACTTTATTATTTCGCACCTTAGTCACTATAGTGCCCTTTTTGATGTGGGAAACATTATTGTAAAATTCCTTCATCAAGTGCTCATTTGCATCCTCAACGTTGCTTGTGAAATAGTCCCAGCCCAGCCTCTCTCTGAATAACCTCCGCACATTTGGCTTGTGAGGCAGAAGATACTTGTCAATGAATCTCCGTTCAAGTATTAACGTCCTCTCGGTCCACCATTCTCTGAACTTGTGGTATGCCACTTCACTAATAAACCTGTATTGCCAAGCTTTTGGTTTTTTTGTTCTAGCCACCCCTCCTACTTCGGGATCATCCCCTCTTTATTTTTCTTCTATGGGATCCTCACCGAGTGTTGAAGCTATAGGTAAGGTGGAAGAGAAACTGTCACCGTCCACAAGTGAGCCCTCAGATAACTTAGAAGAAATTGCTACTGAAGCTTGTGCAGTGGGAGAGTCTGAAGGTGTATCCCTCAATTTGTGCCTCTTCGTCTAGTCAAGAACATACTCTGGCATGGAGTCGAAGTCAGATGCCTCCCTGGAGGGCACATACTCACTTCCCAAAGGGGAAGCAGCTCTATCCGCAGCCCTTAGTGACTTCCTAGTGTATTTGATTGCCTGCCGGACGTAGTGGGTCAATCTGATCATGCCTTGTTCCCTACCCACAGAGGACTCTCCTTTTCCCTTTTTTTTCCACACTGCCTCGTGATTTAACCACCGGAAAAAATAGCACCGCGGTTTGCGGTACTCAGAAACATGAAGCACTGGGAAGACATCCACTACGGACCACAAGAGATGCTCTACGGCCGCAATGGTTCATCGCGGACTGTACAAAATGCATTGCGGCCATGGTGGAAAACATAAAAAAACCCCCATTATTTACCAATCAACACTGTTGAACACATTGAAATTTTTCCCCCGCATTAAGGCCTTTGCGGTCACTATAAATGCACTACAGTCGTAGGGCAAATTTTAGAGAGTGCACAATTTTCCCAAATTGGTCTTGCATTGCATCAAAACAATCTTATACACATCTGAACCAGTTAGTCCAAAAGTAAATCCTACCTTAAAAATAAAATCAAAGAAAAATAAATAGAAAGACATGGGTTGCCTCCCATGAAGTGCCTGAATTAACGTCACGACACGGTGTAGGTTACCATCAAATCACTTTAGATTGAATAGTGCCACCACATGGCTGTCATCAATTTTGCCCAAGTAATGCTTGACCCTGTGCCCATTAACTCTGAAAACCTCCGCATTTTTGTTCTTCAAGTCAAGTGCACCAAATGGAGTCAGAAACACCACTTCAAAAGGTCCACTCTATTTCGACTTAAGCTTTCCATGAAACAGACATAACAGAGAATTGAACAAGAGAACCAAATCACCTACTTTGAACTCTTTTCCACGAGCATAATTATTATGAAGGTACTTTATTTTGTCCTTATACAAGGACGAACTGGAGTAGGAATGGAATCGAAATGCATCAAGTTCATTAAGCTTTTCCACACGAAGATTTTCTGCCACATCCCATTCAAGATTCGGCTTCCTCAAAGCCCACATGGCCTTGTGCTCTAACTCCACCGGTAGATGGCAAGCTTTCTCAAACACCAATTGGTTCGGTGACATACCAATCAAAGTCTTGTAAGTAGTCCGATAAGCCCATAGAGCATCATCTAATTTCTTTGACCAATCGGTCCTATTTGTATTGACCGGCTTTGACAATATACTCTTGATTTCCCTATTTGAGACTTCAACTTGGCCACTTTTTTGAGGATGATAAGGAGTAGAAACTTTGTGATTGACACCATACTTTGCAAGCAAAGTTTCAAAAGCTCTATTACAAAAATGAGACCCTCCATCAGTTATGATTGCACGAGGAGTGCAAAACCTAGTAAAAATGCTCTTCTTGAGAAATGCAACACCACTCCGGATCTTATTGTTAGGTAAAGCCACAATTTCAACCCACTTCGATACGTAGTCAACCGCCACAAGAATGTATGTGTTTCCACATGTGCTAACAAACGGGCCCATAAAATCAATTCCCCATACATAAAAAATATCAACTTCGAGAATGTTATTGAGAGGCATCTCATCTTTCTTTGAAATTCCGCCCGATCATTGACATTCGTCACACCTCTTCACAAGTTCACTTGCATCTTTATACAAAGTTGGCCAGTGAAACCCACCACTAAGAACCTTCGAAGCTGTCCTCACCCCACTGTGATGGCCACCGTAGGGATAGGAATGACAAGCTTCTAAGATACTCAATTGATCCTTCTATGGACATACCTTCAAATCACACTATCCATGTAGATCTTAAATAATTATGTCTCATCCCAATAGGAACCCAAACTATCCCCTTTGAGCTTCTTTATTTGGTTAGAAGAGAGCTCATACGGGATTATACCAATCACAAGGAAATTAGTAACATCCGCAAACCATGGCACATCATTTATCGCCACAAAAAGTAGTTGCTCATGGGGAAATGAATCATTGATCTTTAGGCCATCACGAGGCCTCCCTCCCTCCTCCAAGCGGGACAAGTGGTCTGCCACTTGGTTTTTACTACCTTTCCGGTCCACAATTTACAAATCAAACTCTTGAAGTAGCAAGATCCGTGGCATTAGCCTAGATTTGGAATCTTTCTTCGTCATCAAGTATCAAAGAGTGGCATGATCGGCATTTACTATGACTTTGACGCTTATGAACACAATAGCAAAAAGCTCTTTTTCAGTCACCCTATAGTTCACTTGGGAATCATTCATTATCTTGCTTGCGTAGTACATAGGATGAAACATTTTATTCTCTCTTTGACCCAAAAATGTCCCAACCACAACATCACTCACGTCGCACATAAGCTCAAAAGGAAAGCTCCAATTGGGTGCATTAATAATCGGAGTGGTGGTCAACTTGTGCTTGTGAAGTTCAAAAGCATTGCATGCATCTCTCATCGAACATGAACTTAGCATCCGTTTCCAATATATTGCATAAACTACCTTCGAAAAGTCTTTGATAAATCTTTAGTAGAACCCTGCATTCCCAAGAAACTTCTAACCCCCTTGACAGAATTAGGGATTGTAAACCTTAACATCACCTCAATTTTATCTTTGTCCACCTCTATACCATGCTTTGAAATTTTATGGCCAAGGACTATGCCCTCCTCAACCATGAAGTGGCATCTCTCGCAATTGAGCACAAGATTGGTTTCTTTACATCGGGCCAATACCCTATCAAGATTCTTCAAGCATTCATCAAATGAGTCTCCCACAATACTAAAGTAGTCCATGAACACCTCCAAAATATCTTCCACCATGTCGATGAAAATGGCCATCATACACTGGTGGAATTTTGCCGGTGCATTAAACAACCCAAAAAGCATCCTAGAAAAGGCAAATGTGCCATATGGACAAGCGAAAGTGATCCTCTCCTGATCTTCCAGAGCAATCAAGATTTGGTTGTACCTAGAATACCCATCAAAGAAACAATAGAAGGCACGACCCGCAAGTCTGTCTAGCATCTGATCAAGAAATTGCAATGGAAAGTTATCCTTACGGGTCACCTTGTTCAACTTGCGGTAATCCATGCACAACCTCCATCTAGTGACTGTCATTGTGGGAGTTAGTTTATTTTGTGCATTGTTCACCATAGTCATTCCACCCTTCTTCGGAACACATTGCACCGGTGAAGTCCAAAACCTATTAGAGATGGGGCACATAACCTTGGCATCCAACCACTTGGTCACCTCCTTTTTCACAACTTCTTGCATTACCTCGTTCAACCTCCTTTGATGTTCCAAGGAGGGCTTTGAATCATCATCTAGAATAATCTTGTGCATACAAAATGTGGGGATTATTCCCTAAATATTAGCTAGAGTCCATCCAATTGTCTTCTTCCGCTTTGGAGCACTACCAATGTGGCATCTACCTGCATGTTAGTAAGACAAGTGGAAAGAATAACTGGAAAAATTTAACTAGGGCCTAAGAATTCATACCTGAGGTATGGAGGCAATGGCTTCAACTCCAACACCGGAGGTTCCTCGATTGAGGGCTTTGTTAGTGGAGTCTTCCTATTCTCAAGATTAAAAGAGAATTTTCTAGGCTCATAAGAGTAAGAGCCCATTCCATGTAAAGCATTACCACATTCCACCCGGTCTTCATCCCCATTTACATCAAGATTCAACAAAACCACTTCTAGAGGGTCCTCTCCATTGATTATTGCACTAGTATCATTAATTATCACTGCCGTGACAAGATCCACAAATGAGCACACTTCAGTACAGTTGGGCTTCTTCATTGACTAGCACACATGAATGACCACCTTTTTATCACCCATTCGGAAAGTGAGTTCCTTTCTTCCACATCAACTAAGGCCTTTCTAGTTGCAAGGAAAGGTCTTCCCAAGATTATAGGTACCTCAAAATCGACCTCGCGGTCAAGAATCACAAAATCATTCGACAAGATAAATTTTTCCACCCCGACAAGAACATCATCAATAATACCCAATGGTCTCTTCATTGATCTATACACCATTTGCAATCTCATGGAAGTCGGCATCGGTTGCCCAATAACCCAAGTCTTGAAAACGGAGTAACGCATCAAGTTGATACTTGCCCCCAAATCATATAGAGCATTTGCAAAGTCTGCTCTACCAATGGTGCAGGGAGTGGTGAAGGCATTAGGGTCTGCTAGCTTCAGAGCCATAGAATTCACTATTGCACTAACTTGGTGGGTCATCTTGATAGTTTCACAATCCATGGATCTTTTCTTTGTCACCAAGTCCTTCATGAATTTAGCGTAACCCGACATATGATCTAGAGCCTCCACCAAAGGCAAATTAATGGATAAGCTCTTTATCATGTCAATAAACATATTAAACTAGTTCTCATTTTTCTGCTTTGCTAGCCTTTAAGGATAAGGTAGAGGTGGCCTTGACAAAGGAGCCTTGGCTTTGGGCACAACCATTTTCAGCATGTCTATTACGTGTTCCCTAGATGGGTTCACGTCATTCTGTGTTTCCACCTTGTTAGCTTGGATATTAATCCTCACTTCTTCATTCAAGTTCTCCTCAATCACATTCTCAACCACCAAAGGGACCTCATTTTCTTGCAACTCAACTTTATCACTCAAAATTGCTTGTTGATTGGAGGCATTCACATCACTGCCTCATCCCTCCTTGTAGTTACCGCCATTGTATGTCCAATATTGATCCCACCCTTTGGGTTGACTACCGTATCACTTGGTAGAGCTCCCTTAGAGTGAGTATTCAAGGATCGTGAGATTTGGCCTAATTGAACCTTTAAGTTTCTGATTGAAGTATTATGGGAAGCCAATCAATCATCACAGTCTGCATTCTTTTTTATCATTTGGTCAAACATAATTTCAATTCTCCCTATTTCATCGCTGGAAGAACTAGGACCTTGTGATGGAAGTAGGGGTGGATTGCTCGATTTTTGATGCATTGGGGGCCTTTGAAAGCCTTGCCCCTGATTTCCTTGATTGTTATTTTTCCGACCACCTTAATTGTTGTTTCCACCCTAGTTGTTGTTCTTGTTAACCCAGTTGCCCTAATTGTTCTGACTATTGCTACAGTTACCCCAATTAGGGCTTTGGTTATTGTTCCCCAATAATTATTCCCTTTCTGTTGATTTCCCCTATTGCGTTGGGGACTCCATTATTGTTGGTTCGAAGAATTTCCCCTTTGTCCTTGATAGTTATTCATGTATTGCACTTCTTCATTCTGTTCTTTATACCCATCATCTTGAAACCCACCACTATCTTGGTTGTATTCATCCGAATTCCCTTGGTTCTGTTTCCCCCCGCTGTCTTCTTTTGTTCAGTAACATGTTGATAACCTCCCTAGCATTCACTTGTCATGGAGCTTGAACCTGTTGTAACTATGACTTTGCTAGCTGGTTCATAGTTGTTGTCAGTTCTCAATCGTCTGCCCATGATCATAGAGCTCTTTGTGCTAGTGAATGACTGTGGGGTCACCATGTGGCGCATTTGCTCTACTTTGCCAAGCGGAGGAAGTGTCCGTCATCTCATCCAATATCTCACAAGCTTGATCATACGGCGTGTTCATAATGTTGCCCCCAACTAGTTGGTTCACTATGCACTAATTTGTTGTGTTAATGCCCCGGTAGAATGTCTATTGTACCATTTCCTCAGTCATATCATTGTTTGGGCATTCCTTCACCATGGTCCGGTATCGCTCCCATATTTTATGTAGTGGTTCATTAGGCTCCTATTTGAAAGCTAAGATTTCATCCCTCAAGGTTTCCATGTGACTCGACGAGAGAATTTTTGTAATAAATTTATCCGCCAACTCATCCCATGTATGGATGGAGTGGTTGCGGAGTCTCTTAAGACAATCTAATGCCTTCCCTCAAAGAGAGAAAGGGAATAATCTCAACCGCAAGGCACCCTTGGACATGTTCGTTTGCTTGCTCCCCTAACATGTATCAACAAAACCTTTAAGGTTCTTGTAAACATTTTGATGGGAGCACCTGAGAAATACCCTTGTTGCTCCAACAAGGTCAACATCACATTGGTAATTTGAAAATTGCTCGCTCGGATTCAGGGAGGGACAATTGCACTAGCATATTCTTGGTTGGGAAGAACTTGAGGAGCCGCTCTTGGAGGTGGGGGGGGGGGGGGGTCTGGAACATTAGCATTGGCATTGGCCTGGCGGCCTCTCTGTTTTCCTTGAGGTACAAGAGGCACCTCATTATCACCAATATCATCAACCTCCTTCCCCGCGATCATATTGACAAGAGGGTCATGGGTGTTGTTTGCCATCATTATGTACCTGAATTAGCGTCAAACAAAGATTTGTAACACAGAAGGAAAGAAAAACAATACACAAAACTATTTAAATAGATAGCCAAAACTGTTAGACCCCGGGCAACGGTGCCAAAAGTGATCGGATCAAACCCTACACCACTACAAAGTGGCAAGAGCAGTCGAAGCAGCTTTTAACTGAGATAGTCGGGATCAAATCCACAGAGAGCGAAAAATGGCAATTGGATTCCTACCTAAACTAGTAGTGCATGGTGATTTTAATTACACTCCAATCATCTTTAGTTGTTTGTTACTTTTAATTTTTTATGTTAATAATTTACTAAATTAAACTAAGAGTGAAATTCCTGTAAGGCTTTCTAAATTGTCACGACCCAAAATCCACGAAGGGTCGTGGTGGCTCCGGAAACTACTGTCAGCCAAGCAAACCAAATTACTTGATGAAGTTCTCATTTTAACAATCTTGAAAGCTAAGTTTTTCCTTAAATTTTATAAATGAAAAGGATAACCTCTTCAATTCAAAGCAAATGATACACAATTAATACAAAATATTTCAAAACCAACCCAGAACCCAGTGCCACAAGTCCATGCGCATTTACCAAGAAGAGAATAAAATACAACAACTATTCGGAACACAATATTGGACAGAAAATAAATACTCATCAAAGAGATTCTGCTGGCTGCGGGTCTCCTCGAGAAGTGGAGTTCACCTAAGTCTCTGTATCAACCATGCTGCTACGCCCAGTAGGCCACTAGAGTTACATATACATCTGCAACAAATATGCACAGAAGTGTAATATGAGTATGAAAACAACGTGCATTCAATGAGTATCCCGTCTAATCTCGAAGAAGCAAAGACGAGATGGTCGACTTTGACACTTACTAGTGGTCCAATAATGATGTCAATAATACAATAAATTGTGGATTTCTATAAACATGATTATAATCCAATAGAAGAAACAAGCAAACAATTATTTCTTTAATAGGAAATTTCCAAAATTCCTTTTCATTATTATCCAAATTTTCTCAAGTCATGAAGAGGCAAAAACACCTTTAGTAAGTTTAGGGCAGCAATACAAGCATGAGCAAATCATGTGGAAGCGTACGACCCGCTCCAACAGAAAGTAAACTGTGCACTGCCGAGGGTCAAACGGTGCGAACCGTAGATGCATCTATTTAATCTGCCAAGGTGTTCGGCCTGTTCCAAAAATAAACACACTGACAGTCAATCAAGAAGCCCACACAGAGTAATTATCCAGTGAAAACAACTCCCCTTTTAACCATTGAAGAAAAATGAAGTTTTATCCGTTTAGAAATTCATTCACTAACTCGATGTGATTTAAGCAATTTAAGCTATCAATAGGTTCATAGATAATCCAAGTATAGCCTGCTTTTGGGTCCTAACTTCCCGAAAAATAGCATAATAGTAGCTAAGCACAAACTCTCGTCACCTCGTGCGTACGTAGCCCCCGGCAATTAGGAGCACATAACCAATTATTTCACCTATGGGGACAATTCCTTCTTACAAGGTTAGAAAGGAGACTTACCTTGCTCCAAAGTATACTTCCTATGCCAATACGAGCCCGAATGCTCAATTCGAAGCCGAACGATCCCAAACTAGTTAAATGATGGAGGAACTAGTCAATATAGACACACAAATTCGTATTCTAACTCTTTATGAAATTTCCCAACCCTTAACACTAGTTTCCTAAAATCCGACCCCGGGCCCACATGCCCCGATTCCAAAAAATTTCAAAGGAAGTTGTTCTATACAATCTAAGGATCAATAATATATGATTTCTAATTAATTCCATTACAATTTTTGTAGTTAAATATAACTTTTAGCAAAACCCTAGGTCTTACTCTAATCCCTGAATTTTACCCAATTTTTAGTGTTTAATCTACCTAATATGCAAGTATTAAACTAAGTATGGTGGAATAAACTTATCTCACAATGCTAAGTGGAAGTCTTCTCTCCAAATCTCCTAAAATCGCCAATGGAAAAGTATATATGTGATAAAAATGGTCTTGAACTAGCATTAAATGAACCTCACTGCCCAGCGATTTTTGCATCTGCGGTCCGGGGACCGCATCTGCGAGGATTTAATCGCATCTGTGAAAATGGAGAGGGAAGGTTGGACTGCATCTGCGGTCTGGAAGCCGCATCTGTGGTTCCTGGCTTGGCCGCCTTGGCCGCATCTGCGATTGAAGTGCCACATCTGCGATCCCACATTTGAGGTCCAAAAACCGCAGATGCAGTTATGACAGAAGCAACAACTCTTAGGCCTTTCCCAAAATACTAATTTCGATCCGTTAACCACCCGAAATCCACCCAAGGCCCCTGGGACCCCAGCCAATCATACCAATCCGTCCCAAAATACATTATGGACTTGCTCGAGGTCTCAAATCATTTTATACAACGCTAAAACCACGAATCGACCTCCAATCCAAGCTTTATGAACTTTAGAATTTCAAACTTATACTTTCGATGTTTAAACCTATTAAATCACGTCCGATTGACATCAAATTTTGCACGCAAGTCATATTCGACATCACAGACCTACTTCAACTTACGGAATTAAATTCCGAACCCGATAAAAAAGTCCACTTGCTGTCAAACTCCTCAAAAACCTTCACATTCTATCTTTAGCCAAATGACTCAAAAATGACCTAGGGACCTCCGAAGTCACTTCCGATTGTGCACCCAACTCTAGAATCACCATACGGAGCTATCACAGACTTGGAATACCAAACGGACATCGATAACACTAAAATGCATTTCAAGCCAAACTTATGAAATTTCTTCTAAAATCCTAACTTCCACAATACGCGTCAAAATGCTCCTGGGTAATCCAAAACCCGAACCGGGCATACGTCCAAGTCCTAAATCATCATACGAACCTATTGGAATCTTTAGATCGCGATTTTGAGGTTGTTTACTCAAAAATACCATTCTAGTTAATTCTTATAACTTAAAGCTTCTAAAATGAGAATTCTCTTTCTCAATCAACTCCGAATTTTTTGAAATTCAATTCGACCACGCGTACAAATCATAATGCCTGAAATGAAACTACTCATGGCCTCACACTGCTGAACGATATGCTAGGGCTCATAATGACCGCTCGGGTCATTACATTCTCTCCCACTTAAACATATGTTCATCATCGAACGTGCTGAGAACCACACTGAAGTAGTATGAAATAATTATTTAACGCCTCATGTACCTTCCCGTGCTACCACAACTCAGTTGAGCACCTTAGCTTTATCAATTCTGAAGATATTTCCTTTTATTCAATCAAATAAGCCTTAGAGCCTAATTCCAACATCCGGAATTCTATGCCAGGCCTGATTCTAACATATGAACATCGTAAATCACCACACGATGCACTAGCACATGGCTGCATACCTTTGCTGAATTCACACCTTTCACCTCTTTACTCACAAAACAACAATAACATTCTCTAATCAAATTAGTCTAAATTTCACGAGTTTGATGCTTCTATTGCCCCTCATGACATACATAGGTCTTGCCCTAACTCTTATAATACAGACACGATGGATGAAATATGTAGTAATTCTTAACCACTACTTAACCCATAATTCATTAGGTCTATACCCTTGACATGAACTATCACCTCATACTGAACCAAATAATGGTCTTTGCTTCTTAATATACTCCATATAGTCAGATTGCACTGATCCTAAATCCAATGACCTTGTCTCACCCAGTACAAACTACTCAGACAATAAGCTACCCCATACATAATCAAAAGTCTTATATGATGCCACAATAAGCCAATAGGCTACCAATTCGAGCGTGATACAAAATGAAAACGCACTAAGGAACTACCTAACTCACGCACTAATACGAACCTTCCTTAGAAAATAGGGAGCAAGGAAAACAAAAATAGAATGTAGAAACTATACTCAACATCACACTGTTGCGGTGTGCAACCCGATCCAAATAACATACCCACGACGGCATGCCACCCGATCCACACATAACATACCCATGACGCCGTGCCACCCTATCCACACATAACATACCCCATGGCGGTGTGCCACGCGGTCCACACATAACATACCTATGGCGGCGTGCCACCCGATCCGCATATAACACTCACCTAAGGAGATGCACATCGAGCTAAATTGCTCATCACAATAAAATACCGAATTTCTGTCACAAGCACGCTAAGTGCATAATACCATCCTTGAGGGGACATATAGCGCTATAAGCTACAAAGCTCAAGCACAACTGAGGTGTGATATACTATCTTTATTTCAAGAGCCATTTTGCTCATATAATATTAGATCTACATGGATCCTCAACACACAAGCATCTTCTCAAGCCATATCATAACTCAGGTGAATTCTCATAACCATGGAAATATGCAAATCTCTAAGTAGTGATCTAAGCCACCATAGCCCCACCATCACAATTTACTTACATAACTTGATCACACAGAAAGAATTGATCACTACCAGCAACATGCCAATTCGATTATGGATAACCAATCCCTCTTCTTCCAATTTGTCCTTTATTGCCATAGAAACAATGATAACTCCATGCAACACTTAGCACACTCCATCTACACTCATCCTAAATGACCCTGAATCAAGAGACCGTGCCGTCTTAAATCCCACAAACCATTTCCTACCTTCCAAGTGCTACATCGCAAGACAAAACATCATAGAACATTTTGTGCCTCTTCTCATAGGCTGCTACCAAGCTTGGTTCTTAACCGTACCTATAGGCTTGAAATCATTAGGCATCACACCTTATCCTTTGAATTCACTAGGACCGTTGTTGAGAGCCATCCATTCTGACTTGGCCCTGAATATAATCAACTCCATTAGTCTTATACCACATGAATACCCTCTTGGTGAAGAACCTGACAGAATCATTTTCCTTGGACCCCGCATCTATATGAAGAAAAAATCCTGAATCCTTTCCCAAGTCTGAACATGGGCCAATAAGGCCAACGATAGCACACCTTTAATAATTCCTTTTATCAAATTACCACTTATGGTCCTTTCCTGTAGCTGCAATAACCGATCAATATCCTAATGACCAGAAAGTTTGCAAGTAGTTAATTATGCAACCCAATCATAGACGTTAGGACTCTCCCACTTGGCTTGAAGCCCTTACTACACAACTCTGAAATTCACCAGGTTTCTTTATCTCTTATTGACGTAACCTTGCACAATCAACCACTTAAATTCTCTATATCTTACTGTAGCAACCCCTTTTTTATACTCTGAATCAACAACATTAGCAAGACCGATCCATTCGCTGTATAACCCATAGAATTCTTCACAGAAGCCTCGCCAACCACGCGACCACTAACCTGCTCAAAGGAATAACCTACCTATAGAAATCACTCCCCGACATCTTCCAGCACTGCTACACGGGTACTATCACTACGACATAATAACCTATCCTGATTCCGAGATTACTCTCTAGTTGCTCAAGTCCATTCACCCCTTATGGACATCAATTAAATATGCGACAACATTCTTATAATTCAAAGTTATATTGCATCTTTTTTTATTCAAGCAGCTCCTTCATGTTATATCAAATCTTCTGCTGCATAATAGCCCATACTTCAAATTAATTCGTAGGCCCAAATCACCAATCACTAAAATTTCCCCAAATCACTCTAATCTCTTATTAAGGTGCATAGTCATCCTACCACAATGCCCATATGCAATTCCGCCACTCTTACACTTTGGCAGGACTCATCCCTTTAATCGACTACTCGATCCTTGGACTCTTATACTTGGCCTTCTAAGAATTTTAGCCGCCGCCTTATACTTCCCACGTGTCTTTCCTCATCCCTTGCTGCTCAGCTACTGACTTAAATAAAATCTATCTTCGTGGCACTTGAACACACAATTGCTTCTAACTTTACGCCTCGCGGAAGATCATCTTTCTCATACCATCAACATTAGAAACACTAATTCAACCCTGAACTGTCGCACCCCGCGATATCTGACAACCGCATTTTTGACACTATTTCACCATAGCTTGCCCCAAAGGCGAATTTTAGAAGACCATAACACCGACAAACTTAACACATACAATTGACGACGGCGATACCACGTCATAGATAAAGATTACACCTCACTTGAAACACTGAGCCTCGCTACTCCATTAACCAAAATCTAAACATTCATAGGCCAATTACTTTTTTCTTTCCAGGAAAATTACCAAACCTCTAGATCATGTACCGAGTAAACCTCCTTTTAGGTCATTCACTGCCACGACACGTAGGCAGACATCCTACCATGAATTCTTCTTTGAAGTTTATTTTAATGAGCATAAAACTAGGCGTAGAGTCTAAATACTGCTTTTCTGTTGTTTCACTTTATAGGGTAGAGTCAGCGTGCCTGTGTGGGTCATAGAAAAGAAAATACGTAAAGCCTAACAAGCGAGCCATGATTTCTTGAAATTTTTCAGAATTTTCATCACCTATGGTTTGATTAAGAAAAAAAACTGGAAACAAGAGACATGGTTTTTTTTCCAGTTTCTGATTCCTGAATGTCTGCATCTATTGTTGTTGTTATAGATGAACTACACCTCCTGAATTACATCCCCCCTTGCATGCATTTGTTGATTCACTTCCCTCAACAACGAGAATTCAGAGTATATTGTATGTCCGCACAATATTTTATGATTTTTCGGAGGAATTTATAGCACCCATATGCTAATGTGTAATGTGCTGCCTGGTGACAAACCACCAACTTAGGAGTCCTTGAAAGCCTTGATCTACGAAACTTACATATACTTGTGCCCAATGCATGCATCATCAAAAGTGGAACATAAAATATTCTCATCACTGAGGCCATACAAATTGAACACTATTGCGGAACAACCGTTCATAGCATCATGGAAATCTGTGCCTAGCCTCAAAGTTCTCAAAAGTACAGCTACTGGGCTGAAACAATAAAATATCCTTCCACAAGCAATGATAATGATCCGATCAGCTATATCGGGATAAACGTCCCATATTACATCTGAATTACCATTACGATTCTTCAATTATCAGTTTATAACAAGTGGTTCGCATCGTGTCAGATTTAGTAGGAATGAATTAAAGGCATATGCCTCCAAAGATCAAATCGCACGATAAGGAATCAAGAAGGGAAGTTCTCCTAACAGTCCTGCAGCCTCCGGAGGATAAGTAAAGACGTCTCCATACCGATCCGCGAGACTCTGCTAGACTTGCTCTTAACTCGTGAGACCCTAGGAACCTAGTGCTCTGATACCATATTGTCATGACTCAAAATCCACGAAGGGTCGTGGTGGCGTCGGGCACTGCTGTCATGCAAGCCAACCAAATTACTTGATGATCTCATTTTAACAATCGTGAAAACTAAGTTTTTCCTTAAATTATAAACGAAAAGGATAATCACTTCAATTCAAACCAAATGATATGCAATTAATTGAAAATATTTCAAAACCATCCCAGAACCCGGTGTTATAAATGCATGAGCATTTACTAAGAAGGGAATAAAATACAACAACTGTCCGGAACACAATATTGGACAGGAAATAAATACTGATAACTGAAAGAGACTATGCTGGTTGTGGGTCGCCTCGAGAAGTGCAGTTGACCTAAGTCTCCGTATCAACCATGCTGCTACGCGCAGTAGGCCACAAGAGTTACATATACCCGTGCAACAAAAATACACAGAAGTGTAGTATGAGTACGAAAATAATGTGTACTCAATGAGTATCCCATCTAATCTCGAAGAAATAGAGACGAGATGGTCGATTCGACACTTAATAGTGGTCCAATAATAATATCAATAATACATTAAATCGTAGATTTATATAAACATGATTTTAATCCAATAGAAGGAAGCAAGTAAACAACTATTTCTTATATAGGAAATTTCCAAAATTCTTTTTCATTATTATCCAAATATTCTCAAGTCATGAAGAGGCAATAACAACTTTAATAAGTTCAGGACAACAATACAAGCACGCGCAAATCATGCCGAGGCTTACGGCCCGCTCCAACAAAAAGTAAACTGTGCATTGCTGAGAGTTGAATGGCATGAACCATAGATGCATCTATTTAATATGCCAAGGCGTTTGGCCCGTTCAAAAAATAAACACACCGACGGTTAATCAAGAAGCCCACACATAGTAATTATCCAATGAAAACAACTCCTCTTTTAACCATGTAAGAAAAATGAAGTTTTATCTGTATAAAAATTTATTTAATAATTCGATGCCATTTAAGCAATTCAAGCTATCAATAGGTTCATAGATAATCCAAGTATATCATGCTTTTGGGTCCTAACTACCCGGACAATAGCATAATAGTAGCTACGCACGAACTCTCGTCACCTCGTGCGTACGTAGACTGCAATTCGGAGCACATAACCAATTATTTCACCTATGGGGACAATGCCTTCTTACAAGGTTAGAAAGGAGACGCACCTCGCTCCAAAGTTTACTTCCAATGCCAATACGAGCCCGAATCCTCAATTCGAAGGCGAACGATCCCAAACTAGTTAAATGAAGGAGGAACTAGTTAATATAGACTTACAAGATCATATTCTAACTATTTATGAACTTTCCCAACCCTCAACACAAGTTACTAAAATCCAACCCGGGGCCCACGTGCCCAGATTCCAAAATTTTTCGAAGGATGTTGTTCTCTACAACCTAAGGATCAATAATATATGATTTCTAATTAATTCCATAACAATTTTCATGGTGAAATCTAACTTTTAGCAAAACCCTAGGTCTTACTTTAATCCCTTGATTTTACCTAATTTCTAGTGTTTAATCTACCTAATATGAAAGTATTAAACTAAGGATGGGTGGAATAAACTTACCTCTAAATGCTAATTAAACTAAGGATGGGTGGAATAAACTTACCTCACAATTCTAAGTGGAAGTCTTCTCTCCAAAGCTCCTAAAATAGCCAATGGAAAAGTGTATATGTGACAAAAATGGTCTTGAAGTCGCATTAAATGAACCTCACTGCCCAGCGATTTCCGCATCTGCGGTCTCACATCTACGTGGATTTAATCGCATCCTCGAAAATAGGGAGGGAAGGCTGGACCACATCTGCGGTCTGGGAGCCGAATATGCGTAGCCGCATTTGCAGTTCCTGTCTTGGCCTCCTTGGCCGCATTTGCGGTCCAAAAACTACAGATGCGGTTATGACCGAAACAACAACTCTTCAGGCCTTTCCCAAAATTCTAATGTCGATCCGTTAGCCACCTGGAATCCACTTGAGGCCCTCGGGACCCCAACCAATCATACCAACCAGTCCCAAAATACATTATGGACTTGCTCAAGGTCTCAAATCATATCAAACAACGCTAAAACTAGTGGTGTTCATCGGACGGATTGGGCGGCTTTTTGCTCTTAACGGTTTGGCTTAACGGTTATCGGCTTTTGAATGTATTAATCTGTTAGCCACCCGATAAGATATCGTGCGGATTGGTATCGGGTTAGCTCTTATAGGGCGGTTATTGGGCGGCTTATTGGCCTAACATACATGTTTACTAAATATCTCTTTTGGCTCTCAAGACTTTGTGGAGATAGAACTTTTTAGGGGAAGGTTGGATATACATGAATATGAAGATAATCCCAGTATTGCACGTTGGCCTTTAAAATTTGGGTTGACAATAGTTGGCTATCACTGTATTCTTGAAGGTGCTATCACCGTATTCTTGTACACTATTTTGCTGATTGAGAAATTAGCTATGGAAATTTTGGACACAAGTGATGAATACTATGCTTGGTAGAAATTTATGGCAATTCGAATGTACATCGATCTCCATTGTGTGACCAGCATTATAATTCATTGACACTGAGCAAGTTTTCTTGAATAAAGTTGCTGATACTAGTGCGTCTTTGGTAGCAACCAGTTAGAAGACACAGTACAGTTTTATTTAGTAACATTTTCAGATGTTTGAGTAGAAAGCTATACTGCAACAAGGTTCGAGTCTCCCCTATCTACATCTTAAATTTTCATTTTCAATTTAATTCCCGTGATTAAGAAATTAGCTTTACCATCTCCGGCATGTTGCCAAACAGGAGGATTACAACCAAAAATAAATTAAAAATAGAACCAAAAAATTTCTAGATCCTGAGATTAAAAATGCTTAGAAGTAGAAATAAACTTTTGTTAATCATATTCAAGGGTTTTAGTTTTTTTATATTTAATATATATAAATATAAATAAGTTATATATATATATAATATATTTATATTCTTAACGGGTTAACGGATTAGCCGTTAAGAAAATTGAATAATCCATCCCCAAACCGATAAGCCGTTAATAAAAAAATTCAATCCGTTCCCCGTCCGTTAAGCCGTTACTAGTAAGTCGTTAAGCTTCGGGTTGGATCGGTTTTCGGTTTCGGTTTGGTTTTGAACACCCCTAGCTAAAACCACGAATCGACCTCCAATCCAAGCTTTATGAATTTTAGAATTTCAAACTTCTACTTTCGATGTTTAAACCTATCATAATACATCCGATTGACTTGAAATTTATTCACGCAAGTCATATTCGACATCACGGACCTACTTTAACTTCCGAAATCAAATTCCAACCCTGATATCACAAAATTCACTTCCAGTCAAACTCCTATAACATTCAAATTCTATCTTTAGCCAAATGACTCCAAAATGACCTAGGGACCTCCGAATTAATTTTCGATTGTGCACCAAACTCTAGAATCACCATACGGAGCTATTCACAAGCTCGGAATCCAAAACGAACATCAATAACACTGAAATGCACTTTAAGCCAAACTTATGAAATTTCTTCCAAAATGCTAACTTCCACAATAGGCGTCAAACGTTCTCGGGTTATCCAAAACCTAAACCAAGCATACGCTCAAGTGCGAAATCATCATAGAAACATGGTGGAACCTTCAGATCTTGATTCCGATGTCGTTTACTAAAAAATCCCGTCCTAGTTAATTCTTACAATTTAAAGCTTCTTAAATGAGAATTCTGTTTTCGAATCAACTCCGAATTTCCCGAAATTCAATTCCGACCATGCGCACAAATCTTAAGGCCTGAAATGAAGCTGCTCATGAACTCAGACTGTTGAACGAAGTGCTAGGGCTGAAAATGACCAGTCGGGTCGTTACATAAATAGTTAAAGAGGCACTAGGGAAGTGACTTTCTCCTAGGTGGCTACTTGACATGATCTAAAGTATACGACAAAATTGTTATGTTGGGGATTACAATATAATCTATGCACGAAAGTACTCACTCTATACTTCTCGGTAGTTTGAGTGATTTAGCCCTAATTTATTTCACAAGACCAATTGGGTATCGAAATTATGCATGCAATTTAGTTTCAAGTCGGGTACTATCTCTAGGTTTAACCCTTTAATTGGGGCTATCAAATCCTTGAATAAGCCCCAATTCCTTGTTGGACTAATTTTCCTAGAGTCAAACTCTCTTTCTCAAAAAGAGCCTAAGTCAAAAAGACACAAATTAGTGTTTGCAACCACTAATTCAACATGAAAAACACAAATTAGTCCAAATATCAAAAACCCATAAATATTTAAGCCTTACAACTCAATACCCATCAAATATCCATTGCGGTCCACACAAAATGTACCGAGGCAGCTGTGGCTTCACTACAGTCCACATGAAATGGTTTGCAGCCGCAGTGGCTTCTAACAGATTAAATCCTAGATCTCTAAATCTCTGCTCTGTGGACAACATAAAATTGATTGTGGCCGCAGTGAAGCTACTGCGAACCGTACAAAATGGTTTGCGATTGCAGTGCTTGAGCTTCCTAAATTGCACTTCTCTGAATCTCCTCACTGCGGACCGCACTAAATGGATAGCAGCCGCAGTGGGTCTGTTACAATTTTGCTTTGACTTGTTCTTAGTACTTGTGCAGGTTTCACTTCTTTTTGAGCTAGTTTTGACTATTTGTCATCTTTTCAACCAAACCTTGCAAACAAGCACAACATGTAAGTCTTTGAGACTATTTGTACATTTTTAACTAAAGCTCAAGTAAAACGGAGTGTTGAATGAACTAGAATCCCTAGTTATCAGTTTAACGCCCGCAGGTCCCGATAGACAGGTCGAGAGCCCTCCAAGTAGGCTATCAGCTCAGCGGAAGGTGTTGGTGCGCTCCATTTTCTTCGGAGTTTCTTATTTTGTTGGTATGATTTAAATGTGTATTTTTCTTTATTAAAATTATGTATTCATAGAGGCTTGTAGACAGATGTCATGTACGTAAAAGATTGTATGGCCTTGTCAGCTGTGACGATCTGACCCATTATCTCATGAGTTACTGTCCCATTTTCCCTATTTATGCTTCTTTATGCTTCATTATAGAAGTATTGTGTGAACTAGTTGATTTGGATTGATTTTAGAAGGAAATGAGACACTTAGTCTCTTTAAGGAAGGATTGTTTTGAAAAAAAAGTCAACCGGACATTGACTTATGTGTTAGGAGGCCCGGATGTGAATCCCGATGATTTGGTTAGCTTCGAGGGAGGATTTATGACTTAGGAGTGTGATCAAAAGTGATTTTGGAGGTCCGGTGTAGAATTAGGCTTGAATTGGCGTAGTTAGTATTTTGGTGAATTCCATTTGGTAGGTGAGATTTTGATCCGAGCGTCAAAATAGAATTTCGTGAGTTGTTGTAGCTTCATTAGGTGATTTGGGATATATGTGCAAAATTTTAGGCCATTCAGAAGTGTTTTGGTTGGGGTTTTGATCAAATGCATATTTCGGAAGTTTTAGAAGAACTTAGGCTTGAATCCGATGTAATTTAATGGTTTTGCTGTTGTTTGTGGTGTTTTGATGATTGGAGCAAGTTCAAATGATGTTTTAGGAAGGGTTGGAACTTTTGGTAGAGGTCCGGGGGCCTCGGGTGAGTTTCAGATGGCTAAAAGGGAAGTTTTAATCTTGAAAATGCATTAGCAGTTGCAGGCCTTGCACATGCGAGAAAGGGTTCACATTCGCGATCTCAAATTTGCGAGTGAGGCGTCACATTTGCGATGGCCTGAGGTAGGGATCACATTTGCTAGAGTTTGATCACAGTTTCTACCTTGGCAGGAGTGGCATTGCGAAGATTTTGTCGCATTTGCAACGTTTGCATTTGTAAACCAGGTGTCGTAAATGGGGCATCTGAGGGTTGTGTCCAGTTATAAAAATCCGAACTTAGCCTGTTTCCCTTACTTCCCACTTGGCTTTGGGCGATTTTTGAGAGCTTTTGGATGGAGATTGAAAAGGGTGTCTACTGGAATTGATTGAGGGTGTGTTCTATGAACTAAAAACATGATTTAATTGTAGAATCAACCTAGAAATTCACGTAAACTTAGCAAAAAGAGGGAAGAACCAGGGCTTGAGTTTTGATATTGAAAATTAGGATTTGAGGGTCATTTGGACTCCGATTTTGGTGTTCGTTATATGTATAGACTCGTGGCGAGATAAGGAACCCGTTGGTATAAGAATTTTCGAGTTGTGAGAAGTGAGCCCAGGGCTCGGGTTTTTCTAATTTCGATAGTTTCTCTATTTTTCGATTGTTTTTGACTGGGTATTGTTCCATTGGCATATTGTGACATATTCGTTGTGGTTTTGGTCAGATTCAACGCGCGAGGAGGTTGACTTGAAAGGCAAAGGCATAGAGAGCTAGGATTTTGGCCTGCTTGAGGTGAGTAATAGATTTAAAGGATGTCATGAGGGTTTGAAACCACGGGTTTTCACATCATAGTGCTATATTGAGGTGACTTGCACGCCGTGTAGCGAGTGTTGGATAGAGCACTGTTGGAGATTTTGACTGGTTCGTCCCGGTAGATGAATATACTACGTATTTAACTAAAATTTAATTATTATTATTATTATTCTTATTCTTATTATTATTATTATTATTATTATTATTATTATTATTATTATTATTATTATTATTATTATTATGATTTGAGCTGATCGCTACGATTAGGCTTTGTGCCTATTAATTGAATCCTTCAGGGATTGCTATTACTGGTTTCTTACCATTTTTACGTATTATTAAACTCAGTCCTAGCATTTAATGCTATTTTTCAAACTCAACCATCTTTTCTCAAACTTGAAACTTAAATGATATTTCTAATGAAGTTTGGGCTGAATATATATATATAAGTGTGTCGAGGGGAATATATTATTCTAGACTGAGCATGGGATCAGGTTGCGCGCCGCAGCAGTATCATATTGATATTGATATGAGGCTGAGGGCCTACTTGATGCCACGAGATGGCTTATATTGCGCTTGGGATGTAAGGGTCCCCTCCCGGAGTACCAGACTATGTGTTGCTTTTCATATTTGCATGTCATTTACTTACTTATATGTTGTAGCATTTCCAGAATTGTTGTTATTGGTTTACTGACGTAATACTATCTGGTTCAGGTTGCTGTATTTATAGAATTACTTTGTGCCTATTCAGGATTTCTTATTCTCAGCCTTTATTTATGTTTGTTACTCACCGGTCAAAGTAATCACATTACCCTTTGCACCTTCTATGCAGATCAGGTACATTTGATGCTAACTGAGGATTTCTCTACCGAGTAGCTTAACCGGGAGTATCAAGGTAGCTGCATGATGTCCGCAGTCCTGATCTTCTTTCTACCTTATTTGCTTTATTTCTGCATTTCTTTAGAATGATGTGTGTTAGGTTGATACTCATGTATTAGAGGCTCAGACTTGTGATATTGGATTCTTCGGGCTGTGTAGTAGTATTGGTATTTGGGTTTTCCACATGTTTTATCTCAATTTCAGGTTTTCAGTATTATGATTTAGTAAATTATCTGTGTTAATTAACTTAATGAACTGTATAAAATTGTTAGGGTTATTGAATTGGTTGGGCTTGCCTACAAGTGAGTTGGGCGCCATCACGACCGGGGTTGGGGTCGTGACAAGTTGGTATTAAAGCCTAGATTACGTGGTCTCGCAAGTCATGATCCAATTTAGTAGAGTCTCGCGGATCGGTAAGGAGATGTCTATACTTATCCTCAGGAGGCTGCACAACCTTTAGGAAAACTTCACATTCTTGAAATTCTTATCATGTCCTTGATTTAGCTTGAAACGTAACTCTTGAAATCTCCTTCCATGTGCTAGTATGCGCACATGAGCGCTCAGAGTTAGATGTGTCTTGATGGCTTGTGATTCTCCGATCGAGGGGCGAGATGTCATCTCTGTGAGTTTATGTTGGGCCATTCTGGAGGACTTGAGGCCGTATCTTGGCCTATGGCTTGAGCACCAAGGTACTGATTGTGTGAGCAAGTGTTTCAAATTTATACGTTCGGTGATGTCCCTATTAGTGGAATGTCGGTTGGATAGCCACGTGATAAGTATGTTAGTACTGCAAGACGTATTTATGTGACTTGGATGTGACGATGAAGGTCTGTTGGATAATAGAAGAACTATTAAGTGTTTGATGTCCATCATGATTCGAGGTATAACCCCGAGTTATGGGCGCGTGAAGAATCTTCTCATATCTCCAGTTGAGAGTGGAGTAAATTTCATGATGCGGTATGAGTTCAGACTCAGGAAGGCTAAGAGGTTGTGTAATGTGTATGATGGCGGAAGGTATACAGAAATGTTATATTGAGGCGAAACATGTGGGTTATCTCCTGCGGAGTGTTCTAAAGTGGTGTGATCCTTATGTGTGCGTTAGGAGATCTCATTTACAAGTGAAGAAAATGTGTTGAAATCTCGATTGGATCGCCCAGAGAGTGGGCTTAACTGTTGTGTGAGTGAATGCGAGATTTGTAGAAAAGTTAAAAATCCTAGATAATTTGTGTTTCCACAAGCTTATGAAGGATTGAATTTAATCTCACTATGGTATTAAGGACACAATAGAGTATATACGTTATGAGTTATTGTGCATTTTGATCTATGGCTTCGAGCCAAGTTGGGGAGGTTGTTATTGATTAGCTGATTGCACAGTTATGTGCTATGTTGGTGTTGATTTAAGACATGCTGGCGAATCAGTTCTGGCTGCAGAAATTTTGTCGAGAATGGCTCGAGTGAAGGAAAATTTTGACAAAGGTGATATAGTTCCTTATAGATGTGTGAGAATCACAGGATGTCTTAAGCTGTTGTTGGTGAAGAATGCTCGGTGCGTGGAGCAAGAAGATTTTGTTTGTATTGTGACGAGGTCATATCTTGCGGTGTCAGAGTGCCAATGAGGCACGAGTGGTTCTATTCATTGGATCAGGCTAAATGTAGTTAAATAGAGTAAATGACTCTCGAGAATAGTACTAATGTGTTTGATATTCTACATGTGACAATTGGGTATCTTGAATTTGTATATGTGATTAGAACTGAGTCTCCATTGTGAAGAGGTCAAGATGTGTACTTTTACTATATCAATTATTGGCTCGCATGTAGCACTATCAGGAAGGTGCAGGTAATGGTTCGGAATTCGTAGAATGTTTTATGATATTTTGACTTGCGATATAGCAGTTGGAAGGTACGAAATGGTTCGTGGGATATGAGATAGCATTGTCTCGTGATTCAAAGTCACTCGGGATAAGTGCGGATGGATGGTGTTATATGTTGACTTGCTACTATTCCTAGGCCAATCAGGGTAAGTCGAAAGAAGATGGATTGGTTAGCCATATATATGTTGGCATATTGGTGGTAGAGACCAATTACGTTAGCATGATCAAGTTATGCGTGTGATTTGTGGCGCTACAGGTGAGGTCCGTCGTCCGTCATAGTTGATGTTATTCAAGAGTATTCCATTATTATGGGCATGTTATGTGTAGGTGAATCCCGGAAGGGTCATAGTGGGTTGGACCACTACTTAGAGATTTGCATGTTCTACGGTTATGCGAATTCACTTATGTGTTGATATGGTTCTCCTGAAGTGAGTTAAGTGGAAAGTTTTATATGATGTAAGTGTTAATCTAATAATGGTTTTGAAGCTGTGATGAAGAGCGTTGTTCTATCATATGTTGGCATGTTGGGTACAATAAGTGATATGGAATCTGAAGTGAAGATAGAGGTAACAACTAGGTATGGACAAGGATTTCACGAGCTCGGATGAGCGGGGAAGAAGTTTGTACGTTTAAGGTAAATCGATATTGTCTTCAGCTTCACATGAGGACGGTGTTTTCTGAAAAGGCTTTGCACCCTGGTTAATGATTCTTGATTGCTTTCCAACGTTAGTGCGGTCGGTGGTTTGGAGGTACGACCCTGTTATTCGTAATGGTAGTTTGTGGGAGGGTGTCCCACAAGAAGATTGTGTAAGTATGGCAGTTAGTCACTTGATTGATTGAAGACTTGAACCAC
The DNA here is from genome assembly GCA_034376525.1 of Nicotiana benthamiana. Classification (NCBI taxonomy): domain Eukaryota; kingdom Viridiplantae; phylum Streptophyta; class Magnoliopsida; order Solanales; family Solanaceae; genus Nicotiana; species Nicotiana benthamiana. Next base: position 143,944,124 of record CM067327.1, on the reverse strand, counting down.
GTATGAAGGTTGTGATAATATCGTTGAATTGAGAAAATATGCCCGGTGGGCACTCAGTTTGTTGAGTTGTGGACTACGGATGATTTCCCCGACTATGATAGATGTTCTTATGTACTATGAGTGGAAGAGGCATTGTTAAAGACATTTGAAAGGTAATTAACCTAGTTCAGTGCGGTCATAATCGGCTTGAGGTCGGTGGATAGATTCAAATGTGAATATGGACTCTATGTTTGGCCAAATGGGTTCATTTCAGTGATGCGCTCCTTATGACGGAGGAGTCAGGGTGTTATTTCGTTGTTAGATGTTTTATGCAGTGATACACTGCGCCATGTGAGTTGTGAGACGATTTAAGAAAATGCTTATGTGTTGAGGATCCGCGTAGAAACGATGTTTATGAGAAAAATGGCTTTCGAGATTCAGATTGTATATCGCATTTCAGTTGAGCTTGAGTTTTGGTAGCTTATAGTGCTATATGTCCCCTCAGGTACAGTATTATGCACTTAGTGTGCTGGTGACTGAAATTCGGTATTTTATATAAATGAGCAATTTAGCTCGATGTACACCTCTTTAGGTGAGTTGTACGTGTGGATCGGGTGGCACTTTGCCATGAGTGTGTTATTTGGATCGGGTTGCGCGCCGCAACAGTGTGGTATTGAGCGTAGTTTTCTATATGCGCTTTTTGATGCCTTGCTTCCTATTTTTTTAAAGAGAGCACATATTAGTGCGTAAGTTAGGCAGTTCCTTCCAGAGTTCGTCTTTATTTTGTACCGCATTTTAATCAGTAGACTATTGGCACTTTGTGGCATCATATGAGACTTTGGATTAGTACATAGTGGCGAGGTGTGTCGGATTATGTTCTAGCAGAGTCAGTTGTATTTCAAAGACCAACGGACAGTTGGGGAGGATTGTTTTTCTTAATTGGGCCTTCGTGATGGATGTCAGTGCAGAGGTTTCTACCATTGATTTAGTTCTGGTGTTGAGGGACTTTTCAGATGCATTTCTTATGGTTGGGCATGTCGCCGGGCAAGGTTGTGGATTTCGATATTGATTTGGTGTCGGGCACCTATCGTATGGCTCCGGTAGGAGTTGTAGTAGTGGAAGGAGCAGCTTCAAGTTTCCTTGATGATGAGTTTTTTGGTAGGTTAGTGTGGATGCCTGTTCTAGTTTGAGTCGCCTTGGTTGGCCCCCGATTTGCATTGTTGAGGGATAGGTCGATTCGATCATTATTGAGTTTGTTAGTGATCTGGGGAGATCTAAGAGTTGCTTTTTTGTGTTGTGAGGCATTATGATTTGTTGGTTATGGGCAAATATGGTGCGGTTACATTGGGGATTCATAGTGGAAGTCAAGCGGGAAAAGTATTTGGGTGTTGCTTGGTGAATGGAGTATCGGTTATGACCTATCGGGTTGCATGGTATATGCTATTTGTCTCACCGTGGGTATGATGATGTGCTTTGGTTCCAGACGTCAAATGGTGCGTAGTTGTCAATTTTGAGCATAGTGACTTGAGGTGTGCCATGTGTAGTAGTGTTTCGATAGGATCGCGCATTGTAGCAAGGCTACATGGAGATATGGTCTTTCGGGTAGATGCATTTGTTCTATTTCTATGATGTGAGACGGGGTCTCAGCGTTTTGTTGTGATGGTACTGATGAGCTTGAGGTACAACTTTTTCGTTTGGGGGATTTGAGTATATTCAGACTGTTTCTTGTTGGTGCGTGAATTATACAAGTTGTGGCTTAGGCATGTATTGATGTGTCACGCCACTAGAGTGGTGTGTTAGATTCGAGGTGATCGTTGGGGTCATTAATGAATGCGATCGAATTTGATTCAGCTTGTTGGAAGGATAATGTCGAGGTTCGGCTTGGAAATCTGTTGTGGTATTAGCCAAAAGGGAAGTGACTTCATGAATGGTTGACCTGAGAGATGGGTACAATTTATTGCATGTTTCATTTATCATTAGCAGTACATCAAAGTGTTGGAGTAAAACCTTAGTTGATAAGACGTTTTTTACCGGTATTCAGGCCTTGTGTGCAGCTACTGTTAATGGGAGTTATTATTATATGTGATTGAGTTATGTGGAATATCAGGTAATTGCACCTGAGGTTGCAGGAATGGGTTATTACAGCTGGTTCAGACTTGTTCTGAATATAGATGGGAGGTTCTAGACTTGTGTACGATTTCGGAAATTGAAATGTGGTTCTACGGTTTATGGGTTAGATTGGACTGTGTAATTTCAATAAAAAGGTGTTATCAGGCCTATATGAGAAAGGGTGACGTGGGGTTACCCCCGGGTATATGCATGGTAAAGTTATTCAGCTATTGGTTGGCTTCTAGAACAACTCTGGGTTCGCTCGGGGACGAGCGATTGTTTAAGTTGGGGAGGATGTGATAACCCGACCTGTCGTCTCATGAGTTATCACCCCGTTTTCCCTATTTTCTGCTTCTTTATAAAATTCTTGTGTGAACGAGTTGATTTGGATTGATTTTAGAAGGTAATGAGACACTTAGTCTCTTTAAGGAAGGCTTGTTTTGAAAAAAAGCCATCCAGACGTTGACTTATATGTTAGGAGGCTCAAATGTGAATCTCGATGACTTGGTTAGCTTCAGGGGATGATTTTTGAATTAGGAGTGTGATCAGAAGTGATTTTGGTGGTCCGGTGTAGAATTAGGCTTGAATTGGAGAAGTTAGTATTTTGGCGAATTCCGGTTGGTAGGTGAGATTTTGATCCGAGGATCGAAATGGAATTTCGAGAGTTGTTGTAGCTTCGTTACGTGATTTGGGATATGTGTGAAAAATTTCAGACCATTCGGAAGTGTTTTGGTTGGGGTTTTGATCAAATGCGTGGTTCGGATGTTTTAGAAGAACTTAGGCTTGAATCTGATGTAATTTGATGGTTTTGGTGTTGTTTGTGGTGTTTTAATGATTGGAGCAAGTTCGAATGATGTTTTAGGATGGGTTGGCACTTTGGGTTGAGGTCCCGAGGGCCTCGGGTGAGTTTCAGATGGCTAAACTGGAAGTTCTAAACTTGGAAATGCAGCAGCAGTTGCAGGCCTCGCAAATGCGAGAAAAGGGTTCGCATTTGCAATCTCGCATTTGTGAGTGAGGCCTCGTATTTGAAAAAAGGCTGGCCTGAGGCAGGGTTGGATTTGCGATAGTTTGATCGCAATTGTGACCTTGGCAGGAGAGGCTCACCTTCACAATTGCGATGATTTTGTCGCATTTGCTACGTTCGCATTTGCGAACCAGGTGTCACAAATGCGACATCTGAGAGCTGTGTCTAGTTATAAAAATTCGAACTTAGCCCATTTCCCTCACTTCTCACTTGGCTTTGGGAGACTTTTGAGAGCATTTGGACGGAGATTGAAGAGGGTGTCTACTGGAATTGATTGGTGGTGAGTTCTCTGAACTAAAAACATGATATAATTGTAGAATCAACCTAGAAATTCATGTAAACTTAGCAAAAAAGGGGAATAACTAGGGCTTTTGAGTTTTGATATTGCCAATTTGGATTTGAGGGGTCATTTGGACTCCGATTGTTGTGTTCTTTATATGTATAGACTCGTGGCGATATAAGGAACCCGTTGGTATAAGAATTTCCGAGTTTCGAGAAGTGATCCCAAGGATCGGGTTTTGCTAATTTTGAGATTTTTGCTATTTTTTGATTGTTTTCGATTGGGTATTTTTCCATTGGCATATTGTGACGTATTCGTTTTGGTTTTGATCAGATTCGACGCGCGAGGAGGTCAACCTGAAAGGCAAAGGCATAGCGAGCTAGGATTTTGGCCGGCTTGAGGTGAGTAATAGATGTAAATGATGTCCTCAGGGATTGAAACCCCGGGTTTGCACATCGTAGTGCTATATTGAGGTGACTTGCATGCCGGGTAGCAAGTGTGGGTTAGAGCACCGTTGGGGATTGTGACTTGGTCCGTACCGGTAGATGAATATACTGCGTATTTAACTAAAATTTAATTATTATTATTATTATTATTATTTGAGCTGATCGCTATAATTGGGCTTTGTGCCTATTGATTGAATCCTTCCGGGATTGCTATTACTGGTTTCTTACCATTTTTATGTATATTAAACTCAGTCCTGGCATTTAATACTATTTTTCAAACTCATCCATCTTTCTCAAACTTGAAACATAAATGATATTTCTAATGAAGTTTGGGATGAATATATATATATATATATATATATATATATATATATATATATATATATATATATATATATATATATAAAATTGTGCCCGATGGACTTATATGATTATGGACTAAGCATGGGATCGGGCAGTGCGCCGCAGTAGTATCATATTGATATTAATATGAGGTCGATGACCTTGTTGATGTCACGAGATGGCTTATATTGCGCTTCGGCCGTAAGGGTCCCCTTCCGGAGTCTGCACACCCCCAGTGAGCGCCGTCAGTGATAAATAAATAGAGCGGGCTGCATGCCGCAACGGGTACTAGGGAGTACCGGACTATGTGTTGCATTTCATATTTGCATGTCATTTACTTACTTATCTGCTGTAGCATTTCCATAATTGTTGTTACTGGTTTCCTGATGTAATACTATCTGGTTCAGGTTGCTGTATTTATAGAATTACTTTGTGCCTATTCAAGATTTCTTATTCTCAACCTTTATTTATGTTTATTATTCACTGGGTCGGAGTACTCATATTACCCTTTGCACTTTGTGTGCAGATCCACGTACATCTGAGGCTGAGTGAGGATTTCTCTATCGAGCAGCTTAACTGGGAGTATCAAGGTAGCTGCATGACGTTCGCGGTCTTGATCTTCGTTCTACCTTATTTTCTTTATTTCCGTATTTCTTTTGAACGATGTGTGTTAGGTTGATACTTATGTTTTAGAGGCTTAGACTTGTGACACCGGATTCTTCGGGCTGTGTAGTAGTAGTATTTGGGTTTTCCACAAGTTTTAGCTCTATTTCAGGCTTTCAGTATTATGATTTATTAAATTATCTGTGTTAATTAACTTATGAACTGTTTAAAATGGTTACGGTTATTGAATTGGTCGATCTTGCCTAGAAGTGTGTTGGGCGCCATCATGATCAGGGTTGGGGTCGTGACAGCGGCCTATGTTCAGCATACGAGTGAGTATTTTAGCCTTATCAGCCGTATGTCTTATGCATAAGTTAGTATTACATGTTGTATTCTACTTATCTCACGGATGCCTTCCGACTTAGTTATCTATGATGGTATGACATGAAAAGATACGTTATGTTGGTGCTCGATTGAGTAAGGTACCAGGCGACCATCTCGGCCCATCGATTTGGGTCGTGACAAAAGTGGTATCAGAGCAATTCTGTCCTAGGGAATCTACAAGTCGTGTCTAGTAGAGTCTTGTTTATAGGTGTGTCGTGCACCACACTTATAAGAAGGAGGCTATAGAGTATTTAGGAATGTCACTCTTTCTTATTACTCTAGATCATGTCATAGAGCTACATTGTAAGAACTCAATTTTGTAACTCTATCTTATTCATAATACAACAATGCCTAAATCTAGTAAGGCGGTGGGTAAGAGATATTGCTGTAGTAGAGTTGAGTCAGAAGAACTCGATTTTAGCATCATGCTTATGATGGATAAAGTTGAGGTATACAACAGATCATGTGTGTACTAAGACGTGTAAGTTTTTTGATAAGGATCTTTAAGACAAGAATGTCTATCCACTCTTACGGTAAAAAGGAATAAGAGAATCAGAAGGTTGACACAAGTTTCATCAAGTAAAAGAAACAAGGTGAAGAAGAGTACGTGGTACCCAGTTAATAAGGTTAACGGTATTTATAATACAAGTAGAGAAATATAAGCATTTTGAGATACTTCCAACTGTAACAGAGGTATGTGCAATTGGTCACATCCATCTCAATTATGTTCGACGGGAGCTAAGGGAAATAGTTATGAGAAGGCAACTATTAGGAACCGACTGGGGTTAGAGAAACCTAAAATGATGGTTGGATTACTTGCATTAGTTTACAGTTTCGAAGGATATTGTAAATGTGCTAACAAGATATCTTTGTGAGACACCCAGATGGTACACTCTAAAATAATGCAGCTAGATATGAGTCCTATAAAGATAGGCACTGAGAGCATTGAAAGGATAAATATTACCTTAGTATGTCTCCTATCCCTAATAAATAAAGAATGTTAGGCAATTCGAGGAGACAGTAGATGGAGAAAGGGCAGCTAAAAGCAAAAGAATGTATTGTTCGAGTTTTCAGAATAAAGCGATAGGCATAAATGATAGCAAAAAATAAGAAGAGAGTTAATGAAGCATTATGAGTAAGATGTGATGCACGAACGACAATGATAGATGAAAAAAGATGGCAGTATTACAAAATCTATGTTTAAGTGAAGGAAAAGACGAGAGGTGGTAGGCCTTGAGACAACAAAAGAGTATAGGCCATAAATTCATATCCTCATTTCAAGAAATAAGTTTGTGACTCTAACATGATTACGAGAAAGAAAAGTTAGACCCCGGAGTAATATAAATCAGTATGGGCTAGTGAATAAGATAAACTAAAAATGAATTAGGGACCGAGTGAGTTAATAATGCTCGACATCATGAGAATTTCAAATTGCATTCTGGTAATAATAGAATAAAAAACAAAAGATAAACTAAAAATGAATTAGGGACCGACTCAGTTGATAATGCTCGACATCATGAGAATTTCATGGGAATTAATGGTGTTATCAGTTACAGTTGAAAGAAATACAAAGATTCTTAGTGTAGTCGGTTTTCATTATTTTTAATCCAAACATTGAAATTTTAACGTTTGTTAACTTGGTTGTACATGTGCATGCCTAGAAACTCGTCGAGAATTGATGAAGTATTTGAAACATTATCATATCCCAAAAATGTTTTCAAGGCATTGAATCGGGCCAACCGGAAAAACAAACAACAACAATCAACTGAACAACTTGAACCAGACATAGGGGATCGCGAGGTAGACCCGACTGCTAGGGGTGTCGATGAATATTCAAAAACTGATTAAACCGACCGAACCATACCACACCGAACTGATTTTTAGGTTTCTTAAGGTTTTTATATAAATCTATAACCGCACCGAAAATTAGGGTAAGTTTTTTGTATTATAAAAATAAATTAAAAAAATACCGAACCGTATCGAATAAATTTTACATGTAGAAAATATATTTATTTAGTAAGTTTAAAAATAAAAATGCATCAAATTTTCTTTCGGCCTTGGAATTATGATAATTATTACAAGCCAACAAGTAATTAAACTCAAAATACTAATTCCTAAAACCTATTATGCTACTTCTACTTAAATTAAGTTATTTCAAGTATCTTCATTAGCAAGATACAAAGCATTCTAGCAATTATTAGTATCAAACTTCAATGTATTAAATATATTTTCTTTCATATAATTTAAATTTATCTTTTTGAATATTAAATCTTCTATAGACATTATTCTTGAGTCACATCTTGGTATATCTTTCAACTCGTGTGATCTATATTTTCCTTGCCTTTGTTTGATTTCTTTTACATTGTTGTACAATACTTGATGGATCTATACTCTAGCTATCTTTCTTTTTTCTTTTTTAATTCATCACCCTTTAAACAATAAAAATGTCTGGAGAGTTTTGCTAAGTCCTCTAAAAGAACGTATGCTATTGCATTCTACTTCTACTGGTGAATTTTACATGATATTAAAAAAATACTGAAAATTAACCGTACCGATACCAATACTGAAGAGAAACTGACATGATTGGGACGATTTTGAAAAGTCTAATTTTGGTTATACATAATAGAATAACCGAAAAATTGGTATGATACAAATTTTATAAAAAAAACCGACTAAACCGAACCATTAACACCCCTACCGACTATGCCAGTACTGGCGCCTCTTATTCCAGAGGCTACTCTATATGACTGGGCGCAACCCACATCAAAGAATTTGGCCACAGTGATATTATCCCGCAGATACAGTCCGAATCTTTTCAAATCAAAAATAACATGCTGCACTTGTTGCAAAACAAGGGACTATTTTCGGGGTCATACATTAAAGATCCTCAACAACACTTGAAGTATTTCCTGTCAATCTGCAAAACTCAAAGGCGGCCCAACGTAACTCAGGAAGCAATACAGCTGTTGTTGTTTCCGTTCTCAGTAACAAGAGCTGCCCGGACTTGGCAAAATTCACTCCCCATTAATTCCATCACGACTTAGGAGGAGTTAGTTAAGCAATTTGTGAATAAGTTTCATCCACCCAACAAGACTCCTCAGTTAATTGATGAAAATTTGAGCTTCAAATAGAAACCAATGGAAACACTACAAGAAATATGGGAACGATTCAAAGGGATATTGGTTATATGTCAGCACCACGGTATTCCAGATTAGATGTTGGGGAAGAGGTTTTACATGGGTCTGATAGATAGCATGAAGGCTAATATTTTGCTTCAGCTGGTGGATCATTCTTGAGAAAAACATGGAGAGAAGGCCAGATCCTTCTTGACAAGATGACACAGAATTCGAGGTGGACAACCAGGAATGCACCTATCACTCTAGTAGTTCACTCAGTGCCCTTAGATCCATCCAACACTCTTGCTGAAAATATGGCCACCTTAATGAAAAAAATGAGTATACTAACCAAAAAGGTGGAAGAGTCAGGGCAAAAGTAGCTGGTGCACATTGTAGATACAACCAATGGGGGCTTATGCACATCTTGCATTAGTCAGCCAATTGGTAGCCAATGGAATGCAGAAACTAATCATTATCATTACCTTGAGGACATGAATTATGTGTTTAATTATAGGGGCAAGAGACATGGTGGTCAGAATTGGGCCAACAGAATCAGCCATACATGCCAGTACATCCATAACACAACAATTGAAATATAGGAGTCATGCGATCTTAGAATAATGTGGCTCCTTACCAAAGGTCACAAGGGTACGACAACCAAAATCAGCACTAGGGTTATCATCCTTGTCACCAGCAACATGGTGGGAGATAAGAAGATGGGTTTGCTAGACTCGAGGCAATGGTGCAACAGGTTATTGGGTCAAATGCTAAAATGAGTGAAAGAGTAGATACACATGAGTCAGCTATAAAGAACATTGAAGTTCAAATGGTCTAAATCTCGATATCTTTGAATAATTGTCGTTATGGGACATTGCCTGCACATACTCAGGTATCCAAAAGATCAAGGCCCGAAGCAGCTGATGGCAGTGAGTCTACGTAATGTAGAGACTTAGACTTGGAGCAAGAAAGGGCTCAAGAAAGCAGATAGGCTGAGACGCTTGTACCAGTGCCTATTGAGTTGGATGATTCAACGAAACTGACAGAGGTGATAGTACAACATGCCGAGGAAGAAACCAACACATATATTGAGGCTGAGAAAGAAGCTGAGATAGCCTAGCAACCGGTAGCTGAGGTGGTGTTTGACAAATAGAAAACCCAAATCACTAGGAAGAAGAGACCTTCAGCACCATTCCTAGAGAGGTTGGCCAAATACCAGAAGGAGGAACAATACAAGAAATTCTTGGAGATATTAAAACAAAATCTGGGTAAATCTTCCATGGATTGATTCTTTGAAGGATATGCCTAGTTATGCAACAGTTATGAAGGACTTGATGTCCCGAAAATTCGACTTCCAAAATTTGGCCACAATGACTCTAACTTAGACTTGCAGTGTTGTAGTGACTAGACTAGTTGTTGAGAAGTTGTTTGATCTAGGGAGTTTCACAATTTCCTGCACCATTGCTAACTTTTCCTATTCTAAGGCACTCTGTGATTTTGGAGCTACATAATCTTATGCGCTTGGCAATCTATTAGAGGTTGGGGATTGGAAGAGCTAGACCCACGTCTATGTTATTGTAGCTGGCGGATAGAACTATGAAAAGATCCTCAAATATTTTGGATGACGTGTTGATATAGTGAAATTTGTGTTCCTGAAGATTTTGTGATTTTGGATTGTAAGGTAGATGAAGAAATTCCCATAATTTTGGGAAGGCCGTTCTTGGACATAGGGTGCGCCCTCATTGATTGTGAAACTGGGAGCTCAAGATGAGGTTGAACGATGAGGAGATAACATTCAACATGTAGAAATGTATGAGGCGACGAAGCAAATTTGCCAATTATTATCCTATTGATGCTGTGGATGTCATCGTGGAAGATGATGATGAGACATTGACTATTGAAGATCCTCTTGCTGCTTGTCTTGTGAATTTAGATGAGGTGAACGGGGAAAAATTAGCAGAATAGGTGTTGGCTCTAGAGGGCGAAGGGTTTTAAGAGAGAACACTTGAAATCAAGGCCATACACTTAGAAAGCAGAGAAACTCCTCCAGCCAAGCCATCCATAGAAGAACCACCAAAGCTGGAGTTGAAGCCACTGCCCACCCATCTCTGGTATATGTTCTTAGGACCTAAATCCATATTACCTGTTATTATCTCATCTAGTTTGTTAGATGTGCAAGCACAACAACTTTTGCATGTACTCAAGGAGTGCAAGAGTGCTATTGGGTGGACCATGGCAGACATTAACTAGATCAACCTGACATATTGTATGCATAAAAATCTGCTGGAAGATGGTCACAAACCTTCTAGGGATAAGAAGGAGGTGATTAAGTGGTTGGATGCGAGAATCATTTTTCCTATCTCAGTAACTGGGTTAGTCGATGCAATGTGTTCCTAAGAAGGGTGGTATGACGGTGGTCAAAAATGATAAAAATAAGCTGATCTTTACAAGAATCATGACAAGCTAGAGAATTTTATGGACTATAGGAAATTAAATCTGGCCACCCAGAAAGACCATGTCTTCAACCATGTCAGTGAATATGGCCATCATGCACCTTTGGAATGTGGCTGGTGCATTATATAAGCCAAAAGGCATCCTCCGGAAGGTATAAATTCCATATGGACATATGAAGGATGTCTTCTCTCTGTCCTCTAGTGCACTAATGCTATTCTTCTTCTAGGTACTATGGCTCCCTCCAGGAGACACTGAACCACTGATGCTTTATCCAGCAATCAAGCTAGATCTTCTAGGGCGTGCAGCTCAGCTCCTACTCGTCCTTTTGATCGCAACATGTTCGCCTCCTCCAAGGCTCAGGATTGCTTTGCTAATAAGTCCTTTAAGAAACCAATATTGAGAGGGGAATAGTCATAAGGTTGCTCTAGCTGGGCTTCCCTAACTTTTATACTGAGTTGGTCAGACAGGGGCTACAAATCTTCTTTGAAGAGCCGGACAAGAGGAATCTGATGGTTGTCCGTGAATTCTATGCCAACGTAAAATAACATGTGAATAGCATAGTAACAGTGCATAGGAAGCCTGTGGATGCCTTTGTTGAAGCTATTCGAAGGATATACCAGCTGCCCGAACCTACGGGGGAGTACGGTGATTATTATGAACTGTATGGGAGGAAATACATCTAGTAGGAGATGTTATTTGAAACCATTTGTGTACCCGACAAGGAAATTGTATGGACAAAGAAGGAAGAAGTTTCACTCCGCAACGCTCGCTTTTGAAAGGAAGTGCTGGTTTTATGTCATCAACTACGGCCTGATCCTGTCTTTCAACACCATGGAGGTGAATGCTCCTCGAGCTGCTCTAATTTGTTGCTTTATATATGGTCACAACATTGACGTGGCCAAGCTCATTCACGAGGAGATGTTTTACATGTTGTACGATGAAGAGGTATAGGTTCTTTTTCTCTTCTTTAGTTAGTATACTTTTCCGGGCAGCTCGGGTGACGAAAAATTTAAATGTGGATGGGATAGGCCAAAAGACTCCAAGTTTTGAGCTGATAAGGTAACTACTGGGAAAGAGCCTATGGCAGCCTGCGATGATGATAGTGCTAAATCTGATGATTCTGAGGAAAGGGAGGATGAGCAGGAGGAAGCAAGGGTCAAGTCACCGGCCCGTGAGTATATTGCAGAGGTTGCAGGACCATCTGGGGCTAGTCGGGTTACCTTGTTAACAGTCTTAGAGCGGGAAGTGGCGGGATTGTGTACTTCGGTCGCTGACTTAGGTACACGTGTTGATACGGTGTCTGCCCAGCAGGTGAAATCGGGGAAAAAAATATTGGGTTGGCTGCGAGCTCTGGGTCGTGCATAAATTTTGAACCTAGAGACGGTCTCCGATCAAGAGTAATCAATCACGAAAATTCCTTTACTTCACTGTTCTTTATTTTGTATGCCGTGAAGACATGTCTTCCTTTTAATTGTGCGGTGGAGAATAATTTAATGTATGTGTATATATGTAAAAACTTGTTTGTGGTATGTTTTCTTTGTTTTCTTGATTGTTTTGTGGTTTTGAGTAGAAGTCAAATTAGGTAAGTCGACTTGTCCCGGCGATGAATCTCTTTCAACAGGGTTTTTAAGGGTCTAAGTCGACGTGAAAATATAAAAAAAATAGAAATATGCTGGACTCTTCCTGATGACGGATCTTCTAGACAAATTTCTTGACGGAAGTAATCTAAAGAAAATGCCAAAAAGATTTTTTTTATTTTAGGTGGTGTAGTAACTCCCCCTTGGGTTTTCTTTGGGTCACAGTTCTTTTCCAAGGGTTTTGCTTGAATCGGGTGTAGTTAGTTTTTGTTTATGTCGTTTCTAGTTTTTAGTTGGTACTTATGGGTGATAATCTAAAATAGGAAGAGAAACCCTTAGCATCTATACACCTGAACACAGTAGACACTAGAGTGTGACACTTAGACTCAGTGGTTGATTCTTGTTAGAGTGCCTTAAATTGTATATTTGTAACTAACTTGAGTACTCAAACAAGAGTGTCTTGATAAGCAAATCCGGAGTGAGTCATGTGCCATGTGTGTGTGTGTTTTATTGTATTATATGCTCTACGTTTGATGCCTAGAACTTGCCTCGTATATTTGCAAAGCGAAATAGTAGCTTTATTAAGTCTTAGAAGTGATATAGGCATTTCTTTGTTAAGCCAGATATATAAAGTAGACCCACCTAAATGTGATACATCATAGTTAACCCCGTTGAGCCTATAAGCCTGTTTCTTTGGCAACCACATTACAAAACTTACCCAATTATTTGAACGACCCATCTGTTTGAACCCATTTACCTCCCATGAGCACTTGAATGGTAATATGCAAAAGTTAAAGTGTGCGGTGGTGGTTTGGTTTTTGAGTGGAACCAATAAAACAGAGAAAATGTGTAGTGCTTCGAAAAATAAAAGAATAAGCGCCACTGAAAAAAAAAGAATAAGTAAATGTAGTACTTGATAAGTGGTGGCTTGATACAATTGCACCTAATGGAGTTTGGGGTATAATAAATAGAGTGTGGCGGAATGTCTAGTCTGACATAAATATGACTTTGAATGCGAATGTGTGTGCATTAAAAGTACTTAGGGAAGTTAGTCACCATATCCAAATATATCCTACCCGTCCCTTTGCTTACATTACAACCAAATAAAGTCCTAACTAATCTTAGACTGAATGGGCTCGATAAGTAGATAGTACACTATGGGCAAGCCTATGGTGCATCTGTGTGGCATGTGAATTTTTTTTCTGAGAGCGAGCGAATTTTCTCTATCTAAGTTCCTAATTGTTCTTATTATTATTATTATTTTTGGAATTACTCTCTTGTGCGATGTCAGGGATTTGATTCAGAAAGAAAGGTAAGTCTTGACCCCTGTATAGAGTAATTTGAGTTAGTATGAATATTGCACGGCACGTGAGAGTCGACTCATGAGGAAAATATGGTACACTACTATACATAACTTTGGTGATTTGTTCTTGGTGTGATACGCTAGGGAAAAGCTTAGTGAAGAAGCCTTTATAGAGTATTGTGGATTGCTCGAGGACTAGCAAAGATTTAAATATGGGGTGTTGACGATGTGCTAGATTCATATGTTATGGCGAATATCTATGCCCCAACTTGACTATGCTTCACCGTTCTAGGATGCTTAAATGATGATAAGTTGGCTCTCATTGTTAATTTCATGTTTTGTAGGATCAAGTTGTGCTTATGAGAACATAGGACAATATTTGGAGCCAAATTAAAGCAAGGGAAACCCCTCAGAGCTGAGTACTTGTAGAAGAAAGAAAAGAAGAGAGAGAATGTTAGTCACTCTAGTGCGGTCCAGGTGCGGCCTTAGCGCGACCGCGCTAGAGCAGGAGACCGGACAGTACATTATGCGATATGTATGGCCACTAGCATGGCCGCGCTAGTCCATCCGGATAGTAGAAATTTCAAGGGAAAATTTGGAAGTTTGGGAGTAATTTCACTTAACCTATAAGAGGTCTAGTTCGTCCAAAAAGACATTATAAAGGTTTTTGTAGCTTTTGTGAAGGCAAGAAGAGGCAAGAGGCAAGGAGGATAAGTTCACATCAAGTTCTACCTTTCGTCCTTTTGTATTTGTCATCTATGGTGAATTTTCTTGTTGTTATGATGAAAACAATTATGAGTAGCTAATTATTTAGTCTAGGGTTTTGATGGAACCTGTTGAAGGATGAACTTCTTGTTATGTTAATATAGTTTGCGCAGTTTAATCTCTATTTGTTCCACTAAGTTATTATTGTAGTTAATTGATAGGATCCTCATTAGCTGTGCCTATTTAGTATGTATTACTGGGTAGAGAGTGCATATTTAGGTAATTGTTGAACAACACAACTCCCAAAGTATATGAGAAATCAATAACCGACAGTGTATAGGTGGGATTAGGGATAACAAAGCCTTGGGTGTGATCTAAAGTGAGCTGTAATAAAAGCCAGCTAGCTTTACTCAGGTGAGTGCGTCTAGTAAATTTTCGTAATTACTCGGGAGAGATTTACAGTAGTAAGAGTGCTAATGATCGATAGAGACAATTAGGCAATTCTATGTAAAATATAACAGGACGGGATTCCATCAATAGGGAAAATCATAACCTTAGATCTTTCTCTTATTTTTTTACAACTCCGTCATAGTTAGCTTTTAGTTAACTTAAATTTACTCGGGTATAGTTGGTAAAAATATCACCAATTGTTATTCAAACTATCTGGGAAGTTAATTACGAAGAATTCAGTGTGTCTGACAAAAGTAATTGGTAAGTTAATTCCCTGTGTAATTCGGCTCTGGGCTAAATACTCAGATTATATTTGCAACATACGCTTGTCCTTTTTATAAGGCATAGTTGGGCGGGATCAGTAGTGGAATAAGGGCGTAATTGTGATAGATAAAGGATGGTGTCTAGGCCTTCGATTGAGTAATGACTTGAAGAGGATTGCATGAATTGTAAGGGGCTAAAATACCAATATAAAGTGTGTCATATTGGAATGCTATAAAGTGCTGTTATGGAAGTATAGTATCACCTCTAAGATCAACCTAATTACTCCTGATTTCCCTGATGAGATGTGAGCCCTAGCGGCGATGTTCCAAAAATGATCAAGTTATCAATAGTAGATGATGAATAAATATTAAGGTGAATCAACAATATATGGATTCAAGTCCAACAATATGAGATGATATTACACCATCAATCTTAAGGATAAACAATGAGAGTAACCTGGGTTGGTTGCAGACCTTAGTAACGATAAACCGAAATAAGAATTATGGTATAATATGACCTATGTAGAGGAAGTAAAGTCATATGAATGGATAATCAGGCCTATGAAATAAGATATAGCCTATTCGCAAGTTCAACAAAGTACCGAGCAAAGAACTTCAGTACACCTATAGATGCCCAGAGAGGTATCCTATTAAACCTTGCATATATTTACAAAGTAAGATCTAGAGACTGGCTAAAAGCTGAAGGAAAAAGGAGAGAAGAGTTGCATAGGCACACTTACAAGGTCAGTATCATAGCTGCATGATAGAAAGTAGCAAGAGTTACGAGAATGAAAGGAATACGATCACAAGTCATGGTGTGAGAAAGATGCCTAAAGCGGGGAATGCCCTAGCCTTTGGATTTATTCATAGAAAAACTGCTTAAATGGAAAGGAGAGTATTGAGGTATTTACAAGAGATATAAGTTATGAAAATGATAAGAGCAGCAGTCAACATTCGAGGACGAATGTTCCAAAAGGGGGAATGATGTTACGCCCCGCAATATTATATTGATATTACGTATAGCAGTATTATACTGCGATGATGTTATGCCTATAGTATTACATTACGATGATGTTATGCCTGCACTATTATATTATCTTGATGTTACCCCTTGAAGTATTATATTAAGACGATGTTACGCTTCGCAGTATTAAATTACAACGATGTTGCACCCTCTAGTATTGTACGTTGAATTTGTTGTAAGGTAATTGATATTAGTCCAAGGAAAAGATTATGTAGAGATTATAAGGATTATGCTATTTCAAATAAGTGATGAGTAAATTCGTGAAGGTGATAGGGTAAGCAAATCGAAGGAAATGAATGTCGCTGAAATTTGGCATTTTGGGATAAAATACGACCCAAGCTAAAGTTTCGATATTTATGAATTAGTACCATACAAGGTACCACATGCCCATGATAGTAAGGTGTATAATGTATGTGAAAAGTGAGTAATATTTTAAGTAAGTGGATATAATTCTTAATTATATAGATTATTGGTTGATTATTGTTGATACCCAAATTTTTCCCGTCTATTTTTTATGTGAAAATACTTTATATATATGCATATATAAGTATACCTAAGTGTTTTGGTAGTTTTTCCAATTTTAAAAGATTTTTTAAATCAATTTATTGTCCATTTTAGCAATATAAGAACCAATAATTATTTCTAAAATTATCATCTTGGTGAATAACTTATTTTATTCTCATATTTATATCAAAATATAGCTAGAGTAACTTTTATACATTTATACAAATTTATTTTGGTATATTAAAGGTCAAATTGCATATAATTGCAATTTTAGCCTATATTAATAACATCTTATAATTATGAAATTAGTTCTAATATTTTTAAATTAATATTTGCATATTATTAACTAATCCAGTATATTTAATTTGCTTTCAAAATCATGTTTACTAAATTTATAAAATAAAAAGGGAAAAACTGACCATTTAAAATTTGGCCTCATTTCATTTCAATTACAACCCCCATTACATTTTGATCATAGCTACATTGCCCCCCTAAACCTAATTTTGAATCCCAACCGGACCAGCCCAATCCAATACCCTCAACCCATTTTAATTACCCGACCCAAGCCCTTTTGATCTGGACTCTTGATCTTTGAGATCAACGGCTCCTACCCACCCTTCCATAATAAAAACTAAATGACTACCCTAATCCCCTCATTCTCTTCTTTCAGCCGTCTCTCCTCTCTCAAACTCTCTCGAACGTTTTTGAAACCTTAATCTCCTTCTACCACTTTCAAATGCAAACTCATCGTAATCCATGGCCTCCAAGGCCATGAATGGCCTATACCCATCTATCTCTACTCTTTAATTCTTGGTGTTCAAAGTTTCGAATTCTGACCTCGATGGTGTCCGTTTAAATTTTCTCTGATTCAAGGTTCCATGGCCTCTCCGGCTTTGCTCTGGCGTATTCAAAGCATTTCAAGTCTGGTTCTGACTCATCTGACTTAGATTGGACTTTTTCCAAGCCTTCCTTGCTTTAGGGTTCCTCAGAAACCCTAGGTATCCGAGGTTTTCTCTGTTTGTTCTTAGATCGGTTCTATATTTGTGCTCTACTTGAGTTTTCAAATGTTTTCCCCAATTTTTCTTTCAAAAAGATTACTTCTGTCCGACTTAGTATTTCTGAAAAACTCAAAATGTTTTCTCCGTCTATTGTTTTCCTTTTTCTTTGTGTATATTTGTCACGCATGTGTTTCTACTGCTTTCTTATGTTTTGCTACTATATATGTTCTTATGTGCCTTGTCTTTCTATTTTTGTTTCTACACCATGCTTATATGTTCGTCCTACTATGTTTTCCTATATGTCTTATTGATATACTTTTCTGGTATTTTGTGCTCTCCTACTGTATCTATCTCCTACTGAATTCTTAAATTCCTTGCTTGCCTTTTTACTGGACCTTGTTTGAGTCCTCTTTAAACATGTTTCGTCTACTGGTTTCTTAAATGTTATACTACCTCTTCTCTCTTCTGGACTTGTTTAGACCCTAGGTTTTCTTAAACATGTTCGTTCTACCCCCACTATGTTCCAAATTAGTTTCTTCACTTTGTTGTTTCAAACTTGTTGTTATATCTGTTAGTTTTCTCATAAGTCTCTGAAAGAGACCTCTGAGCCTGCTTCAATTATTTGTCTCCTCGTATCTGTATCTGATTCGAGTTGGAAACCCTAGAATCTGGGGGTTTTGACGAGTTTGATGTTGTGTTTGGACTAGGATTCTATTTTTGAACCCTCGACTCTTTTAGACTCATTCTGAGTCTATGAGCTAAGTTGAACTTCTGTGTTTACAACTCGAAACTTTTTCTATGCTAGACTCTTCTACTGATTGGTATGACAGTTCTTCGTGCTTGAGCATGGCTGTATGTTTTATATGTGTAATGAATTCTTTCTTTCGAAAAGGTTTTCCAACTTATGATTGATTCAAAATCCTTTTCTTTAGGTTTAATTGATTGTTATTGATTTTTCTTTAAGTAATACCCTTCTCCACCTTTTCTGACTGGATTCATCCATACCAAATTCATACCTTGGTATTTACTGGTTGTTTAATTGATTTTCTTCCCTTATTTTCACAAACCAAGTGCTGTCAAGACTTTCCTTAAATATACCTCTATGTATTTACCCCTTTTGTACTGCTTTGAAAAGATGTTTGATTGGTCTCTTTCTTTAATTACTTTTACCCATTTGAAATCAGAATCCCTTAATTAAAGGGAGACCTTGTGAAATTGATTTCAAAACTATTCTCTTACACAATAAATACATGACCTTCTTAATACATTATACACAGTTAATACTACCAACTTTCAATCACACACTATCCATTCAACACTTTTACGCTACTCAAGTATCATAGGTCTTTGATCATAGCATTCTGACCATTTTTTTGCACTTTGGCTTCACAAGACTACTGCTTTCTTCTTTTGTTTTCCCTGAAACCTGTATGTTCTAGTTTAGTTTTCAGCCTCATTCCAATGTGTTTATTTTACAACTTCCACGATCATTTCGACTTCGTTATCTATGCTTAGTGTTAAATGTTTATGTTGCTCTCTTTGCACTTGTTTTTGCTGTGAATCCATGTACCCCTATTCCCCTCTATGTGTTTGAGTTAAAGTTTAGAACATGGAAACATCAAAATTGTTGCTCATGTCTGGACTTGATCATTTAAGGGGTCCTAACTCCCAAATAATGTGGCTAACAGGCTAGTTGGGGATTGCCAACACCTCCAATTGCTGGGTATGACCATCAGCCTATCTTGGCTTTCCCTAGATCTCCTTTATTGCACTCACACTCTCTCCTAGCTTCTAAGTTCTGCCCTCCTCTTATGAGCCTTACTTTGGGACCTTGATTTCCCTCTGAACTTGGACATTTGAGGGTTGGCCCTTCCAGACTGCACTGTAATTCAATTCTATAATAAATTTGGGTGTAAGCACTTCCCGGAGTCCATGAGGCTCTTAGGAACTCTGAAACACCCAAAATGAGAAAGGCTTTGAAAGTTCGATCTTTGGAATTGGTTTATTTCATGCTTTAGACAGAAGACTGAATCAGGCTCTTCTTGGTTGAAAATTTTTAGTTTTCTGATGTAATTTTACTTCTTTTTCTTATTCCATTCTGGGTGGTAATAATCTTGTAATAACTATTTGCTTTTTTGTAAAAAGGGGAGGGTACGTCATGCATGAAAAGGGTAGATATCATGTTCATAGGAATTTAATACGTTTCAGCCATAATGTCCTGCTTTCAGTTATGCATTTTTCATATAGAGATCATGTTTATAGGTTACATATTTCATATAGAAACCATGTCCATAAGTTCTGCATTTTCGTATAGAAACCATGCTTATAAGTTTTTTGCACTTCTGTATTATCTAGAAAATATGTTTATAGGTTCTGCACTTCACACAGAAATCCTATTTATAGGTTCTATATTCTCATATAGAAACCATGTCTATAAGTTTCTACACTTCTGCATTTATAAAACCATGCCTACAGCTTCCTGCATTACATATAGACACCATGTCTGTAGGTTTTCCATATCTCTGCATACCACATAGATAACATGGCTATAGGAATTCCTGAATTCTGCATATGCATCTATCACTAGGCAAACATATTTATAGGTTTAAATAACAAACAACATTCTAGACACTATGCTTATAGGAATTCTGTACTTTTTATTTTGACTGCAAACATTTTAAATCATTTAGCGCCTAGAAAGCATGCCTATAGGAGCTATCAACTAAATCTGAATCGTATATTTTGTCTAAGTCTAAAATCAGTAAATATCATTGCTTAATATCTACAGAGCTTATGCTTCTGTGTAACCAACAAGTCTTCTTCTTTTAAAACTAGTATGCTCCTACATTGTTAGATATTATTCCTATAGGTTTCGCCTAGGCAAGCCATAGGGTGAATTAGTAATAGAATCATACTTCGCTAAAATTTCAACCAGCAGGCAACTTTGATTCGAGTTTCTTGTCTAAAATATGTAACAAATCAATCTGCCTCCCATTTCCTTTAAGTTTAATTAAGACCATAACTAGTATGTATAAGACATGCTGAACGATCTTCTTTAAGTTGAGGAGGCTTGTTTGAGCCTTTAATTGTTATGTGTTTCCCCATACTTGCTCTACATGTTTTGATTGTCGCCTTAGAATTTTATCCTTTTAAACAACGAAAGCCAAATCTCCTTCCCTTTAGGACTAGTAGTCCCAAATGCCTCCGGGGCTAATAGGATTTGGGACGAGTAGTAGCATGCAATAGGAAAACGAGACCATTCCTTAACAGGGTGGGAAAGGGTAGATATGGATATGATCACCACGCAATAATAACGCGTGTATAAACGGTTATCGGGTGTTATGTAGGGTGATCCATATTATTTACAAACCTAGGATCTCCTTCCCCTTACTTGTTTATTTTCAGAATTTTAAAAACTACTCAACTTTCAACTTCTTTAACTTCTTTTACTTTAATTGCTTGCAATAATATGTGAAAACCCCTTCCCTTTATTTATTTATTTTCAGAATTTCAAAATTACTTTCTTCTCAAACTTCATTTTCTTTAACTTCTTTGTTTGCAACCATTATATGAAAACTACCCTGTATTTATAATTCTTCCTTGTTTACTTTTCATCTGCACTTAAGTCACAATTATAGCATGGCCAGAAATCACACTAGTGGATCTCGAAGGGTGCCTAACACCTTCCCCTCGAGATAATTTCAAGACCTTACCCATTCTCTGGTTTTCTACATCAAAGTTTTTCTTAGTATCCTAATGCACTTAATCATTAGGTGGCAACTCTTCAATTCCAACCCAATTCCCAAAAGGAAAAGAGTTGTTCGTCCAAATGTCATAACCGATTTCGCGAGAAAAAAAGAGGCATCGACAATTATTAGTTAATGGGATATTAATTAATTAAATAAGACATTAATGAACAAATTAAAATGTTGGGATAAGGCCTTATAGGCCCAAAAACGTGGCAGCCCCAAGAATTGCATTCATTACATTTAGGTGGTCAAATAGAAGCTTATGCAAAGGATTAGCCATCCTAAGTGGGCCTACCTAAGGTAACATTTTAGTTCAAAATTCAATTACAATCTCTTAGGAAAGTTTTCAGGAAAAGCTTGCTTTGCATTTAAATATATTAATACACCTCTCTTAACAAAGAGTATCAGCAAACGTTATTTTTCATAAGCAATGTGATTCCTGACATCTTAAGAAGAAAGTTTCAACAAAGATGATTCTGCAAAAGCAAAGATATTGCTTCGAGCATTTCATACGAATTCTTCACTATTTCGATTTTGCTATTATCTGTTTCGTCGTGATTGACGTGTGTTAGAAAGATTGTCAAGAGAATCGGTTCAGGTATATTAAGGCTATCCCTTTTTTTCTTTTGGCATAATCTATACAACATAAACAAAATGAACAAATGTACAATTTTCATAAATGACTCTATTAATAGAAATGCTAGAAGTGCTTATGTTCTTGATTCTCCATGTGTCATATTATTCTGTCATCTGTTCATGGGTCTCAGAAAAATATGTAAGTTGAAAAAAGTTTACTTCATGATATTACCCAAAGGCATAATGGTATAATGATATTCCAAGAGATTTTATTGACGTACTTATCATGTATTGCATTCATATACAGTGTCTCATGACCAGATGGTGTTCCATACGCGTATATATGCGTGTGTGTATATATATGTATGTATATATGTTATGTATGTATGTATGTATGTATGTATGTATGTATGTATGTATGTATGTATGTATGTATGTATGTATGTATGTATGTAATATGAAAAAAAAGTTATGGTGTTATATACACATATCCACCTGATCAGCTGATATACATTGATGATTTTGCTCATAGTGGCCGATATGATATGATGGGATGCCCTCAGAGGCCTAATGGTGTTATGAAACATGTACCTATGTATGGCATGACATTCATACGCATAGGCATGACACTATAATTATTTCATGAATTACAGAATTATCCAGACTTACAGGCTGAATCATTTACTCCATATTTCTTCCATGTCTATTATGTACTTATTTATGTGCCTTACATACTCAGTACATTATTCGTACTGAAATCCCTTTTGCCTGGGGACGCTACGTTTCATTCCCGCGGGTCCTGATAGACGGGTCGGAATTGCTTGTCTGGTTGGAGAGGATTTTGACGTGTATGTTCTTTATAAAAATTGTGTATTCGTACATGCTTGTAAAAAAATATCATGTACATAAAAGATTGTATGGCCTTTTCGGCCTATAATCGGTACACAAGTGGTTACTTTGATCTTATAGGTTGTATGTCTTATGCATAAGTTAGTATCACATGTTGTATTCTACTTATCTTACTATCGCTTTCCAGCTCACTTATCTATGATAGTATGACATGAAAAGATACATTATGTTGGTGCTCGGTTAAGTAAGGTACTGGATGCCCGTTTTGTCCCATCAATTTAATTCGTGACATGATGAAGATGTACTTTGTTATCCAAATGGAGTACCATGGTGTCATGCCGTTCTTGTCATAGGTTATATTTACTGTTAGAATGTTGAGCATATTTTATTATAAAATTGATTCATGGGGCGTCAATGGTTACGCCCGGGTTTGAGGGGATCTACTAAACTCGTTCGGCAATCCACAAACTCTATCTGTTGGTATGAGTTACGATCTCAAAAGGAAGTTATGATCGTCTATATTAATTTTTTATTAAATATGTTTCTAGGGGCATTCGTCGGTTGGTATGATATGGTATTTACACATTTCAATTCGGTATTTTTAGTATTTGATTTTTAATACTTTAATTAATTAAATTCGAATGGTTTGATTTTTCTCCTTTCGATTTGGTTTATTCGGTACGGTGACTTCGATTTATTTGGTATGAATAATAACTAGTGCATAGAGCCATAAATTGTAGTATTCTTAATTAAAGTACCCAAACAAATTTAAAAAAAAAAACTGAAAATGTTTGTTGACAAAAGTTTTCCCAAAATTAGCAAATATCAACCAATGGAGAGAAAAATATAAATAAAGAAATAAATTGAATCATTAGAAATGTCTTGTTACTTGTGTACAGTTAATTGATGAGCTTAGAGCATAAAGGAAAGTAAAATTATAGATTTTTTATATTTATATTATAATTAATAATATGTATATTGTGTAATATAATATATATTTCGGTATTTTATTTTAAAATACCAAATACCATACCTATAGTTATTGAAAAAATTGGCTATAGAGAATATGAATTAGCTTGAGGCGTGTTAAGGACACTGTCCTTAAGGATATTTCTCCCACACAATGATAAATAAAATTATACATATCCCTTAGAATACAACAAGCTCTTCCAGTTAAACTGAGAACAGAATAACAGACTCAAGAAAGAAACCCAACATATAGAAGGAAGAAGATGATTCAGAAAGTTGTATTAGAAATTGCGTCTTTAGCTCGTCAAGACCATATTTATAAGGTATTGCTCCAACATCTAGATAACAGCTAGTTAATAACTAGTTTAACTCTATTAGTTGTAACATAACTAACTTAATAATAAGTAGATGTAAATAATATTTCAAAAAGAAAAAAATTTCCAAACCAAGATGGACATTACCTTTTGAGATATCACTAATTTTCCAACAATTCTTCGCATATCTCAAAAGGGATACAAAAAATAAATTGTAAATAAAAAAAAGAAAGAAAGAAAATTTATTGGGTTTCGGGAACAATAAAATTCATCTGGTGTTGTATAGACTATGAATCAGATATAGATAAAATAGATTTAACTTACATAATAGTTGGAGAAGTTCACAATTTTTATGAAGCAAAAAATTCTTGTTGTAAGCTAGATATTATTCATCATATTATACCCCTACAATTTCTACTGTTATCGCGATTTTGCGCTAATAGGCCATGCATGTACCTGGTTTTCATGAGTGCTTTAAAAAATTTTCTACAAATTTCATAGGAACGGCTACACTCCACACTCATATAGGTTCATTCATCAAGTACATCTGCAGTTCAATACACCACCTGCAAAAGGCTATGAATTATTGAATTAAGAGTACAATAATTCAATCTCGCATTTCTTGCGGTCTTGCACTATATACACACACCATAAGAAGAGACATAATTTAATAATGCACATTTGATTAACTAATAACTTGTTATTACCTATATGAACCTACTTCCTGGGATCTCCAATCACATATATTATATTACCATCATTATTGATACATCTCAAATTGGCAAAAAATTCAATCCCTCAATTATTTACTATAAGTCAAAGGATCGGCCAAATCCACTTTTAATGACACATATACGTATAAGAAATCCTCAATCTTTAAGTTGCTTTATGACATTAAATCTTAAGAAAATATGTCTACTCTTGCCATTGTTTATTCTCTTACAATGTTATTAGACTTTGGCAATCATAATTAATCTACATAATTATTGTTGGTTTAATTCACCAATAGGTCACTTAATCAACCTCATTTCTAGGCAATTTAATACCATAACACTCACTAAAAGGTGATCACACAATTATTACTGAGCTTTTCTCATCTAAATAAAAAATTCAATATCACCATTATACCTTCTAATACACTTTAATATTCACATACGAAATACTAACTTATTGTATTTCTCAAGTAAGGTATAAAATCATCTCAAATGAAATGAAATTTGACTTCTATCAAGTACCTTTTGAAACATCGTTCAACATATATAAAGATTTATTTTCTTTTGATATCTTTCATTTTCAAATACTAAGATAAAAATTTTTAAACATAAAAGCAACTTAACTTTTACAAAAATATCTCAAGTAAGTAGGAAATGGGTTATGATCCAATGATTTCTTCACCCAAATCATTAAGAGACCTGAAACAATATAATTTTTCACAGCCAAAAAGACAACTCCTTTTATCTTCTAATATAAATTTCCGCCACAACCAATCTCAATTTTGTTAGGCTTCATTGTAATAATTATTATAAATATACTCATTATTTCCCTAATGATCAGGCTACATAATTATTGGCAATACATTACATTTTAAAAAAATTCACGTTAAGGAAATAATTTATTCATAACTCAGGAGTTCTACTTCATAAATAACAATCTAACAATATAAAGATAATCTAAAGATCATCAGATTGACTATGTAATTCATTATTTATTCTCATGATCTCAAGCAACATAAATAAACGGTACTTTCGACATTAGAAAATTTCACGACTACCGAAAGAATGAATATTGTATTGCCTCTTCAAGATGTTAAGAGAAAATTTAAAACACTCACAATCCAAGGAACTACAAAAGCCGCTCCAAAACCGACGAAATTAAAGTGATGTGTCTTATACAATGCAACATATATACAATAACAAACTACAAATCCATTCATATTAGCAATTAATATATAGTGTATACATATATTTCCTGTCACAATATGAATTTCTTATCTTCGAAAATCATGATAGCGCTTACTAATGTGAGCTAGCCAAGCCAATTATTTAAACAATTTACCTTTTTATCCGTTTTATATTCTTTAACAGTTAAGAAGAAATAACATTTAAACAGTGGAATCAACGTAAACGAAAGAAAAACAATAAGCTATCTGGACATGAATATCTAATACAACCAAAATTGATGTCACAGTTTCACATACGGTTTAAGAATACTACAGATAAAGATCTGAAAGAAATAAATACAATACTGTCTCTAGAAGTGCATGAGAGAAACATGAATAGCAGATAGAAGAAGACGCCAAGGCCTGCGAACGCCTACAGGACTACCTTGGGTCGCCTGATGAGCTAGAATCAGCAATCCCACCGCGGTCCGAAGTCAACAATACTGGGGTCTACACAAAAGAGTGTAAAGTGTAATATCAGCACGACCGACCCCATGTGTTGGTAAGTGCCTAGCCTAACCTTAGCAAAGTAGTGACGAGGCTAGGACCATACTATCAAATAAACATGTGCAGTTGGTATAAGCAAGTACGGATGGGAGGGAAAAACATACTTTTGGGAAAAACATGTAAAAATAGAATATCAAGAGAACTATAAAGGAATAAAAATCCAACTACTAGCAAGAATAAGAAAAACAAAGACATATTTCACTTTCTTTTCACATCTTGGTACAGGCATACAATCCGATCCCACTTCCTTTATCTCGTGGCAGGCGTTCCACCTGCTCTCATTTCATATATCTCGTGGTAGGCGTGTCACCTATTCTCATTTCATGTATTTCATTGCAGGCGTGCCACCCGCTCTCATTTCATGTATCTCATGGCAGGCTTGTCATCTTCTCCCATTTTATTTATCTTGTGATAGGCATACCACCCGCTCCCATTTCATTTATCTTATGGTAGGTGTACTACCTGCTCCTATTTTATTATATCTCGTGGTAGGCGTACCACTCGCTTCCATTTTACTATATCTTGTGGTAGGCGTATCATCCGCTCCCATTTCATTATATCCTGTGGTAGGTGTACAACCCGCTCCATTTTATTATATCTTATAGTAGGCGTACCACCCGCTCCCATGTACAAGCCAATAATATCAACAAACATCACGGTAAGAAAATAATGATATCTCAGCAATACCCGGGCATGGGAGAAACAATTATAATCAAACTTGTTACAACGTCTAACTACGGCAACTATAACCAAACTTATTAGAACACCTAACCCGAGGTCAGCCTAAGCAATCGTAATATAAAATAAGAACATAACGAAGGGAACCACAACTCAACAATAGCCTAGCAAGGGGCAACATAATAACCTCTTCTCTTTCTCACTTTTACTTTACAATTCAGTTCATAACTTGAGCCAATGCTCTAGAGTTTCAATTATCATTTATACTTTCAGAATTCGTTATACAACTGGAGCCAACACTCCTCAATATTCATAGGTCAAGATTCTTTTCACAACTTTTCACAACAAATAGAAATGTTCACCAAGGCATGAATAATACAACGAAGTCATAAAACTCACAATATAAAACTCACGGTCATGCTTGACACTATTGCATAAAACTATGCCATACGTCGTACTCAACTAGAAGCAAATAGCAAATAGGACACAACTTCCAATCTCTCAAGTGAAGGTTAGACTAAACATTTACCTCGATGCCACGAACACAATTCATAATTCAATTATAGCTTTACCCCTTGATTCTACCGCCAATTTGCTCGTACCTAGTCACAAATTACTTAATTACATCAATAAACACTAAATGAATCAATTTGAATGCATGAAAATGATTTTTCAAAAGTTTTACCCAAAAAGTCAAAAATCGCCCCCGGACCCGAATGGCCAAAACCCAGGGTTCAAGCCAAAACCCGATTACCCATTCCCCCACGAACTCAAATATATAATTTGTTTTGAAATCAGCCCTCAAATCAAGGTCCAAATACCTAATTTTTAAAAAACCTAGGTTCTACCCAATACACCAAATTTTTCCCATAAAAATCATTGATTTAAAGTTGAAATTGTTATGAAATAATAAAAGAACAAGAATAATATTGCAGAGCAAGGTAGGGAGA
This sequence comes from Nicotiana benthamiana, assembly GCA_034376525.1. Classification (NCBI taxonomy): domain Eukaryota; kingdom Viridiplantae; phylum Streptophyta; class Magnoliopsida; order Solanales; family Solanaceae; genus Nicotiana; species Nicotiana benthamiana. The sequence goes on along the minus strand of CM067327.1, from coordinate 143,916,035 downwards.
GGAGAATTCTTATTGATATTTTGGGGATAATTTACAATGGGGTAAGACCCCTCTATTTATAGGAAGAGAAAAGACTTAGCCTCAAAGTAAAACTCTTCTATAAGATAGACATTCACTCTAATTAGAAGTCTATTCTTAACAGAAATCATGTTAAAATATGTTAAGAATTGAAGGAAGTTAGTTAAAATGACTTACAATTAATTTTGGGAAGAAGAAATCCTTGAAAAATCGCCTAAGTGTGTTTATGTTTTAAGAGAATATGAAAAATGAATTTAAAATCGTCTAAGTATAAAAGTTGCATGTCTCTAATATTGGAATTGCGAACAAGGGTTCGCAAGGCTTGGAAATTGCGATTTGGAAATTACGAATATGAAAATTGCGAAAAAAGTTTGAGAAATGCGGACAAGCCTGGGAATTGCGAAAAAAGTTTGGAAATTGCGAATCTAAGAATTGTGAAAAAGGCTTGGGAAATGCGAACAAGCTTGGTAATTGCGATAAAAGTTTGGGAAATGCGAACAAGCCTAGGAATTGCGAAGAAGTTTGGGAAATGCGAAACCTGCATGCCTCCAATTTCTTAAGTCCAAAATTGCACCCCGTGGCCTATACAAAATTCACCGAGCCCTCGGGGCTCCAAACTAAATATACATACAACCTCAAAAAAATCCTACGGACTTACTGTTGTACTCAAATTACCAAAATAGCATCATGAACATCAAATTAAACCTCAAGATCAATGAAATTTCTCAAAACTTCTTTAAACATCAAATTTGTATTTAGGGTCCGAATCACGTCAAATGGATTCCATTTCTTACCAATCTTCACAAAATTACCTTAAATTATATACAAGACCTGTACCGAGCGTCGGAACTAAAATATGAGCCCGATACCAACATGTTCTAATCAAAATTCATTTCCAAACCTTATAAATAATTTCAAAAAATAACTTCTTTCAAAAATTCATTTCTCAGGCTTGGGACCTCGGAATACGATTCCGAGCATATGCCCAAGTCCCATATTTTCCTAAGGACCCTCCGGGACTATCAAATCACGGGTCCAGATCCGTTTACCCAAAACGTTGACCGAAGTCAAATTAATTTATTTTATAGTCAAAACTTATTTTTTTTCACAGATTTTTACATTTAGGCTTTCCGGCTATGCGTCCGGACTGCGCACGCAAATCGAGATGATGCTAAGAGAGGTTTTTAAGACCATAAACTGCACACGCAAATCACATTTCCAAAATTTGAAAGACATCATATGTATCATCTTGAGACCAAAGTTCATTTACCTATTATATTCTTGAGAATAAGCAGGAAATAATATAATTTTAGGGGGTATTAGTCTAATTACGTGTACCTGCCAGTTAAATGTTATGTCACACATAACATGTCAAGTGGAACAAGCTACCGTGTTTAAAGTCCAGCAGAATTCAATTTTGAGGTCCAAAAGTATGAATACAATAGCAACGATACAGAAAACATCAACGTGAATAATATATTTAGTTCGTATTCTCCATAAGAATAAAGTGACAAATTAGCATAAACAATAATATTAGCAGCATTATTTCCCATAATAACAATGTAAAAATATCCTTAACATTATTGAAAAAATTGGATATGGAGAATATGAATTAACTTGAAGCGTGTCAAGCATACTGTTTTTTAAGGATATTTTTTCCTCACAGTAATAAATAAAATTAGGCGTATCTCTCAAGATTTAACAAGTTCTCCCAGTTATTAAACAGGGAACAGAACTAGCAGAAAACTCAAGAAAGAAACACAACATATAGAAAGAAGAATATGATTCAGAAAGTTGTATTAGAAAGTGTATCTTTAGCTCTTCAAGACCATGTTTATATAGGTGTTACTCCAACAGCTAGATAACGACTAGTTAACGGCTAGTAACTGCTAGTTTGACTCTATTAATCGTAATATAACTTACTAAATAATAAGTAGATGTAAATAATATTTCAAACAGAAAAAATTTTCAAACCAAGATGGACATTACCTTTTGGGATATCACTAATTTTTCATTAATACTAAATTTTTTGGTTTTATATGATAATTAAGTATTTATCAAATTATTTACAACCCTATTTAAATCTATCTCAATCCTTCATTATATATACTAAAATAAAAAGTAAAAACATAATTTAAGCAGTATGTAAATGTCTGTGAGTATAATAGTAAAAATATATTAGAAGTTCTCCATACGTTAATTGACCTACAAATTTATGATAAGGCAAAAAGATTCATATAAAAGCATAGAACCAAAGTAAAAACTTATTATACGACTAAAACATACTTTAGTTACCAAAAAGTTAAAATAAACAAAGCAGAATCCATTGCAGGACAATCCATTTTTCTTGAGCTGCAATCTGATTATTATCACAATCTTCATTACACAAAATATATCTATTTTTCAACAAGGATAAACAGCTGCAAAATTCGTTTACTCGTATGAGTATTTCTTTTAACTTCGTGAGGAGGAAAAAAGAGGAGAAAAATACCTTTAGAAGTAAATAGAAACATATTACTTTATAAAATAAGAAAAACAAAAAAGAACAAATTGCACCTCATCAAACACCAAAGACATCAAACACTATTCACCATAATTTTCAGATGGCATTAACTATTTTGCGACCTGCAATTTGGCCCCATTTCCCAGCCACATGAAAGGTACCTTGGTGCATTAAGCTCTGATTATGTACGGGTTTCGAAAGAATGCAAAATCACAAGGGTTTATCCATACACCATCTTACCCTATATTTTTGCAAGAGGTTGTTTCCACGGTTCGAAATCGTGACCTTCCGATTACATGACAACACTAAGGCTCCCCTTCTTCCGCCGCCACAAGCTCAAACATAATATATATATATATATATATATATATATATATATATATATATATATATATATATATATATATATATATATATATATATATATATATATATATATATATATATATATATATATATATCTCCTTATGACATGTGGTATTCTCTACTGTGTCTCGTCTATCAGAAAGTTTTAGCACAAACCCTTCATACCATTGTACTTAGGCCCAACTCACAGACTCAAAAGATCAGTCCTTTCTGATACTGTCTAATTATCAATCCAACTAGGAACCACCCTTGTAGTGAACTACAGCAGAAGAAAAATTTGAAACACATTTGAATCGAAGAAGAGACTGCACAGGTAACCTGCTAAGGATGTCCACAACTACTTCCTCTTGAAAGTGAACTTTCCTTGTTAAACATAAAATCTACGTCCAACCAACAAACCTCGATAAATAAACTCAGTTGTTACACCCAGACCTAACCTGATTAACAATATTTCAAACTCACTGAATGGGTAAGTCGGCAATCCCTGGACTATGTAATGTACTTTATCTGCTGGGTTACGGGCGGATATTTTACCAGAGGTTTCTAATCTACCCTTGTGATATTCCTGTTGAAGCATATACTCGGGGGTAGGTGCAGGGTGGACGATATTAAAGCGGACTCCCCATTCATTAGACAGAGAAGATCACCAAGATTTCGCGATCCGCTGCCGAATTTATTCCAATTCCAAGAGCTCGGATCGAATCGGTATATCATTATATTTTTAAAGCCAAGAAATTTATATTTACTATTTTTTTGCAATTTTAATCAATTTTTACACTTAGATATATACCCCCACCAAAAGTACTATAAATGGAGGCAAAAAAGAGAAATAAATCTTCCTATCTGCCTATATTTTGGTGGGCAAAGTTAGAGGTCATTTGGTTCGTAAGAAGTTATTCCAGGATTAATTATTCCGAGATTAATTATTCCACCTTTTCATGGGAATATAAAAACACTACAATCTTGGGAAATTAATCCCGAAATTAATTATACCTGTTATGAAATAATATAAGAACAAGAACAATAGAGAGAAAAGTAGAGAGAGGAGTATTCTTATTGATACTTTTACATGATTTATAATGGGGTAACACCCCTCTATTTATAGGCATAGAAAAGACTTAGCCTCAAAGTAAAACTCTAGAATCTCTCTAAATATAGACATTCACCTTAAATAGAGTTCTATTTATAACACTCCCCCTTGAATGTCTATTCAATAATGTGCCTCGTTAAAACCTTAACTAAAACAAAACCCAATGGGAAAAAATTAAAGAAAAGGAAAAAGAGTACACATGTTTGAATATGCGCCTTTTTGGTTGCCTCGTTAAAAACCTTGCAAGGAAAACCCAGTGGGACAAAACCTTGTAAGGAAAAAAGAGTGCAACGCGCATTAACTCCCCCTGATAAGAACATCAATTCATATCCTTAAGTCTTCGCATTCCGATCTTGTGAACTAGCTTCTTGAAGGTTGACGTTGGTAGAGATTTTGTGAACAAATCAGCCATATTATCGCTTGAACGAATCTGTTGCACATTGATATCACCATTCTTTTGAAGATCATGTGTGAAAAATAACTTTGGTGAAATATGCTTTGTTCTATCTCCTTTTATGAATCCTCCCTTCAATTGAGCTATACATGCTGCATTGTCTTCATACAAAGTCGTGGGTAGTTTATTACACTTCAAACCACATTTGTCTTGAATATGATGTATTATAGATCTCAACCACACACACTCCCGACTTGCTTCATGAATAGCAATTATCTCGGCATGATTAGATGAAGTAGCCACAATTGATTGCTTAGTCGATCGCCAAGATATGGCGGTGCCTCCACAAGTAAACACATAACCTGTTTGAGATCGAGCCTTGTATGGGTCGGATAGATATCCGGCATCAGCATAACCAACAAGATCAGGACTGCAATTATTGCCATAAAATAAGCCCATATCGGTAGTCCCTTTTAGGTACCACAATATATGTTTGATCCCACTTCAATGTCTCCTTGAAGGAGCCGAGCTAAATCTTGCTAAGACATTAACTGAAAAGGATATGTCAGGCCTTGTAGTATTTGCAAGATACATTAGTGCGCCAATTGCACTAAGATATGGTACTTAAGGACCAAGTAGCTCTTCATTCCTTTCTTGCGGTCGGAATGGATCTTTATTCACATCAAGTGATCGAACAACCATCGGTGTACTTAAAGGATGTGCTCCATCCATGTAAAACCATTTCAGTACCTTTTCTATATAGGTAGATTGATGAACAAAAATTCCGTTTGCTAAATATTCAATTTGCAAACCAAGACATAATTTTGTCTTTCCGAGATCTTTCATCTCGAATTCATATTTTAGATAATCAATTGCCTTTTGGAGTTCTATGGGGTTTCAAATAAGGTTTATGTCATCGACATATACGGCAAGTACAACAAATTCCGATGTTGTTCTCTATATAAAAACACACGGGAAAATGGCGTCATTTATATAGCCTTCTTTTAACAAATACTCACTAAGACGATTATACCACATTCGTCCTGATTGCTTTAGACCATACAAAGATCTTTGCAATTTAATTGAAAACATTTCCCGAGACTTTGAATTATGAGCGTTTGGCACTTTGAGTCCATCGGAAATTTTCATGTATATCTCATTATCAAGTAAGCCATAAAGATAGGCAGTAACCACATCCATTAAATGCATGTCAAGCTTTTCAAGGACAGCAAAACTGATGAGATAACGAAAGGTTATAGCATCCATTATAGGCGAATATGTCTCTTCATAATCGACACCGGGCCTTTGAGAAAAACCTTGCGCAACAAGGCGTGCCTTATATCTTTGTACCTCGTTTTTCTCATTTTTCTTGCGTACAAAGACCCATTTATAGCCAACGGGCTTAACAACATTAGGTGTTTCAACTATATGGCCAAAAACTTCACGTTTTGCCAGCGAATTCAATTCTGATTGAATTGCTTCTTGCCATTTTGGCCAATCATGTCTTTTTCGACATTCTTCAACAGATTGAGGTTCGAGATCCTCACATTCTTGCATAATGCTAGATGCGACATTATAAGCAAAGACATTATCCACCACTATTTCCACTCGATCAAAATTTGCCTCAATATTAATTGGATTTATGGATAGTTCCGTATTTTCCAGAGTCTCGGGCTCAATGGATTCTTCGTGAATCTCAGAATTTGTTAAATCATGAATTTCCTCATGAGATTCTTTCGTAGTGTCATTTTTATCATTTGCTTTCCTCTTTCTAGGATTTCGATCTTTAGAACCTAATGGCCTGCCACGCTTCAGGCGTGCATTCGACTCATTGGTTATGACACTAGATGATTGTCCAACAGGGACATCAATACGGATTGGAACATTTTCCGCAGGGATGTGGGATTTCGTTATCCTTTTCAAGTCCGTAAATGCGTCAGGCATTTGATTTGCTATTTTTTGCAAATGGATAATCTTTTGCACCTCTTTTTCACAAATAGAGGTACGTGGATCAAGATGAGATATGATGCATTTTTCCACAAAATTTCCCGTTTGGTTTCACCGACTTCTCCCCCTAATTTTGGGAAAAGTGTCTCATTAAATCGACAGTCTGCAAATTGTGCAGTAAACAAGTCCCATGTCAATATTTCGAGGTAGCGAATGATGGAGGGTGATTCAAACCCAACATATATTCCTAACCTTCTTTGCGGACCCATTTTGGTGCGGGATGGCGGTGCTATAGGCACATATACTGCGCATCCAAAGATTCTTAAATGGGATATATTGGGTTCATGACCCAAAACCAATTGCAATGGGGAATATTTGTGATAATTCGTCGATATGAGACGAATTAGCATTGCTGCATGCAAAATGGCGTGACCCCATACCGAAGTGGGCAGCCTCGTTTTCATGAGTAATGGCTTTGCAATCAACTGTAGGCGTTTAATTAACGATTCTGCAAGACCGTTTTGAGTGTGAACATGAGCTACAGAATGTTCCACTTTTATCCCAATTGATAAGCAATAATCATTAAATGCTTGGGATGAAAACTCAGCAGCATTATCCAGTCTAATAGACTTGATTGGATTATCAAGAAAATGTGCTCGTAGTCAAATTATTTGTGCCATTAATTTCGCAAACGCAAGGTTGCGTGATGACAGCAGCCACACATGAGACCATCTACAGGATGCGTCTATCAAGACCATAAAATACCTAAAGGACCCACTGGGTGGGTGAATAGGTCCACAAATGTCCCCTTGTATACGTTCCAAAAACATGGGTGACTCAGTCCCAACCTTTGTTGGTGATGGTCTGATAATCAACTTGCCTTGATAACAAGAAGTGCAAGGATATTCATTATTTGAAAGAATTTTGAAATTCTTTAACGGATGCCCATATGAGCTTTCTATAATCCGTCTCATCATGATTGATCCAGGGTGTCCCAATCGATCATGCCAAAGTACAAAAGTATTGGAATCAGTAACCTTTTGGTTTACTGTTGAATGTGCCTCAATTGCACTAATTCTTGTCCAATACATGCCACAAGATAAAGATGGGAATTTCTCAATAACCCTCTTTTGGCCGGAGAAATTCTTTGTAATGATGAGATATTCAAAATTATCTTCATCTATTGTCTCAATATGATAGCCATTCCGGCGTATATCTTTAAAACTCAACAAGTTTCTCTTAGACTTGGAGGAGAACATTGCATTCTCTATGATAAACATCGTGCCTTTGGGCAGAGTTACAGTTGCTCTTCCGGAGCCTTCAATCAATTTACTACTACCAGAGATTGTAGTAACATTTGCCTTACACATATTTAGTTGAGAGAAATATTTCTTTTCTTTGAGTATCGTATGTGTAGTACATGAATCAACTAAACAAATATTTGATCCAAGTTTGCTTTGTGAGATATCCATATTTGCTTTCCCATGGTTTGACAAACAAAGGAAAATGCACGAACATGAGAATAAACAAATTCAATCCGTTTGTTTCACATTTAAACAATATTTTCAAAATCTGCTGAGGTTATTCGACTATCTTAGTTGATAGTCGACTATTTTGGGAAGCAGTCATTAGGTTAGTCGACCATTTAAATCAGATAGTCGACTATCTTGCCTTGCGGAAAAATCCAGTTTTTAATTCGAAATATTAGATAGTCGACTAACTAAGTTGATAGTCGACTATCTTAGTAAACAGCCATCAGGATAGTCGACTATCTAAATCAGATAGTCGACTATCTTAGCTTGCGGAAAAATCCAGTTTTATTGCAAAATATTAGATAATCGGCTAACTGTTAGGTTAGTCGATTACTTCTACTGGAAAATAAAAATATTATTGAAATTTGAGCATATTGAAACATTCTAAAGAACTAATACTAACATTATATCATAAACTAACTAATACGAGCTGATACTAATGACTATTAGTTTATTCACTAACTATTACAAATAAGTGAAATAAAATCAAACAACTCCATCTTCTTTCATCACAGATCCATCACCGATTAGGTGGTCTATTTTCCCATCGGGTTGCTCAAAGAAATCTGCCACATCCAAGTGGGTGATGTCAAAATTGTCGTCAGAGACAAAATTTGTTTCAGGGCCTTTACTCTTTCGAGATGCTTGATAAAGGTCAACCAAATGTCTTGGTATACGGCAAACTTTTGACCAGTGCCCTTTTCCACCGCAACGATAACATATAGTTTCTGAACTATTTGCCTTAGGATCCTCATAATCCCGTTTCTGCTTTCGACGGTTATCTCTCCTCGGGGGGTGACGGACATCATGGAGATTTCTTCTTTGTCTACGTCCACGGCTATGACCCCGATTACGACCACGACCATGATTAGATCCATGGCCCTTTTCATGATTGGCATAATGAGAATACACCTTATCTGCTTCAGGCAATGGTGTAGACCCGGTGGGTCGATTTTCGTGATTTCTCATGAGCAGGTCATTGTTTCGCTCAGCCATAAGTAGGAGAGATATCAGTTCAGAGTACTTTTTGAAGCCTTTCTCTCTGTACTGTTGTTGCAGTACCATATTGGAGGCATGAAACGTTGTAAACGTTTTCTCAAGCATATCATAATCAGAGATATTATCTCCGCAGAGCTTCAACTTAGAAGTAATTCTGAACATCGCAGAATTATATTCAGAAACAGACTTAAAGTCTTGGAGCCTCAGATGAGCCCAATCATATCGTGCATGTGGCAGAGTGACCAACTTCAAGTTGTCATATCTCTCCTTTAAGCCTTTCCACAAGATGAGTGGATCCTTGACTGTGAGATATTCAATTTTCAAACCTTCATCAAGGTGATGGCGCAAGAAAATCAAGGTCTTAGCACAGTCTTGGGTGGATGCTTTATCTCTATCTTTAATGGCGTCTCCAAGACCCATAGCATCTAAGTGGATTTCAGCATCCAACACCCATGTCATATAGTTCTTGCCCGAAATTTCAAGGGCAACGAACTTTCTTTTCGTAATGTCAGACATAATCGAAAATCAAATTAGGAAGAGAGAAATACCTTAGTTTTTCTCGAGAATCGATTCTTTGAGACGGTAGAGTCTCGTGCTGATAACGTGTTATGAAATAATATAAGAACAAGAACAATAGAGAGAAAAGTAGAGAGAGGAGTATTCTTATTGATACTTTTGTATGATTTACAATGGGGTAAGACCCCTCTATTTATAGGCATAGAAAAGACTTAGCCTCAAAGTAAAACTCTAGAATCTCTCTAAATATAGACATTCACCTTAAATAGAGTTCTATTTATAACAATACCGCAATTTTTTCCCAGTCAAACGTAGGATAAGCTCTTCTTAAATTTAGTCCCGAGATTAATTACTCCGTATCACTCGTACCAAACGAGCCCTTAAGGTGTAAAACATGGACGAAATTTTTGTCCAAACTTTGTATATGTATTATGAAATTTACTGAAAGTTTATAAATATTTAAATATGAATTCAGTTATTATTACATATTAACTTAATATAACTATAGAAACCATAAACTTAAAATTTTAAATTCGATTTTGTGTAAAAGTTGACTCAAACACCACTATTGTTATAAAAAAAAACATAATTTCCTTTGCGGATATAATTGAGAGGTACTGATTTCTTCTTCTGTTGGCGATTTGCCCATTATGTCCTATTTGGAGAATTTGAATGGTAGGGTTTTTCTTCTTCTCCTATTTTAGCTTTGATTGAAAAGTTTCGCCTTTTTTGGAGCTTTATTTGAACGTTGTCTTCTTTTTTTTATACTAATGAATATACGCGATTATAAAAGAAACGGAAATTAAAGAAATAATTTTTTCAAAAAATTAGTAGAGATACAATCCATAAAAAATTTCATGTATATACACATATAAAATTAATTCTATTTTATTGCTGAAATCAGATAGAGTTTTAAGGCATTAACTTTAGAGATTAGTCCCATCATCGTAATTTCTTGTGTGCTAAGAGGAAACAATCTAGTTAGGAAATTGCAGTTACTATAAATCAAAAATTTCAATAGGTATCTCATCAAAAAATAGTTCTAGAGGTAAATTTTTACTTGATTCTGGAATCGATCATGAATTATAATATGAATATTCAAGTTTTTTTTTTTTGGTAATTAAAAATTTTATTAATCACCAAAGATGTTGCAATACACTGTCATAGTCCAGCTTATACACAGCTGACTATCTCATCGTATCTATTTAACCATAACTATCCATCTAACTATACCTTAACTATAGTTACAAGAGAAATTGCTTCATATGTTGTCTAACTTTAGAAGTTCCTCTAACATTACATATATAGGCTAGTTCCCTTACTAAAATTTCACTGCTACGAAAGCCATTCTCAAATATCCGCGAGTTTCTCTCCAGCCACAGAGCATAGCATATTTCTGCAGTCACCATTTTGAAAATGTTCGCTCTACAAGACTTCCCTAGCTTTGCTAATTATCCACTGGAGGTTCTGGTCCCAATTCTGTATTCTGGGATGGTCCTCTTGAATCCAAGTCATTGTATGCTCCCATAGGTCTGTTGAATATGGGCAACAAAGGAATAAATGTTCTCTAGTTTCTGTATGGTTTTGGCACAGCACACACTTCTGGCCTACATTAATTCCCCATTGTGGTAGCCTATCCTTGGTTGGAAGCCTGTCATGGAGTACTAACCATAGGTTGAACACAGCTTTGGGTCTGGCATAGTTCTGGACAGTTAAGTTCTTTCAAGGGACTCTCGTCAATTGATCAATCTGTAGTAGATAAATCTGTCTAATGGAGCACACCTGCATATTGAAGCCTTGGTATTGTTGCAGCACATCTCTTGCTGCTATGATCCTTCTAACCATCCAACTAGCTTGTTTGGGAATAGGCATGTTCTCTAATTGGTGCAGCTTCATATAGACAACATGAATCCATTTTACCTACAGCCTGTCTTTCTTGTGAGCTATATCCCAGCAGAGTTTAGCAATTGCAGCCTTGTTCCAGAGAGATAAGTTAATAAGATTCAATCCACCAGCTGATTTAGGAGTACACATTCTTTCCCAAGATATGTAAGCTTTTTTAGTGATGGCATATGATCCAGACCAGATGAAGCTTCTATAGATTGCTTCAATTAGCTTCAGTATTTTGGTTGGGATGATGAAGAGTTGAGCCCAGTATTCCTGTATTCCAAACACCACAGATTGGACAAGTTGCAGTCTCCCAGCATAGGACAGTTTCTTGGCAGTCCATGATGTGATCCTACCACTGATATTTTCCACTAATGGTTGCCATTGAATCAGTGACATCTTCTTGGTGGATAGAGGAATGCCCAGGTATTTGAAAGGTAATTCTCCATGAACATAGCCAATATGGTCAATAATCTGCTGTTGCATTTCTTGTTTAACCCCTCCAAAATATACTGAGATTTTGCCCAGATTAGCTTTCAATCCTGAAGCTTCAGTGAATTGAGAAAAATACTGGAACATGGCTATGACAGACTTGATACCTCCTTTAGCAAATAAGAGCAGATCATCAGCAAAACTTATGTGAGTAATGCCCGGCTTTTTACATCCAGGATGATATAGATAAGCTTGATCTTTCCTTAGTTCATCCAGTGATCTGCTAAGATACTCCATGACTATTGCAAATATGAATGGGGATACTGGATCTCCTTGTCTGAGGCCTTTAGCAGCTTTAAAAGGTTCTGTTGTTTCCCCATTAATCAACACTGTATAGCTTACTGTTTGGACACATTCCATGATCCAGTTAGTGAACCTGGTTGGGAAGCACATCCCCTCCATTACTTGTTGCAGGAAGATCCACTTAACAGAATCATAAGCTTTCTGAAGATCAATTTTTATCATGCATCTGGGAGTCGCATGGGCTCTGGTATAGTTTTTGATCAACTCATGAGCAAGATGACATTATCAGCAATCTTCCTGCCTAGAATGAAACCTGCTTGAGCCTCATAAATGATACTAGGCATGAGCTTCTGTAGTCTGTTGGCCAGGATTTTAGAAATCATTTTGTATAGAACTGAGCAGCATGCGATTGGTCTATACTCTTTAACTGTGGTTGGACTGGGAACTTTAGGGATTAATGTAAGGGTGGCACAATTTATTGGCTTATACATCTTGGTTGTTTGGAAGAACTCCTTGATTGCACTTATAACCTGCTTGCCAATATTGTTCCAGGACTTCTTGAAGAATACTGCATTATATCCATCAATTCCTGAAGCTTTATCATCCCCAATTGCTTTTAGGCTCTCCACAATTTCAAGATTAGTAATATCAGCACTTAACTCTGTTCTCTGTTGCTATGTTAAGGTAGGGCCATTAGCCATATACATTCTGTTTATGGGTGGAAGGAAGTAGTTGATGAACACATTAATGACTTGTAGAAATCAATGATCTCCTTTTTAATGTCTGCATGTGTATTAACTTTAACTCCCATTGCTGTAGTGAGTTCTGTGATCTGCTTATATTGGTTTCTCTCTTTCAGGACAACAGAAAAATATTTGTTATAAGAGTCTCCAAGTTGAATCCATTTTGCTCTAGGCTTCTGTTGTAGTATACTTTCTTCGAGGACCATCTTTCCAGCTTCAATACTATTTCTTTCTCTTTGTGCTGCAACTCATCAGTGTATGCCTGTACCATTTGTTTCTGTATGTCTTTCAGTTCTTGTCTGCTATGGTCAATTCTCTGAGTGATGTTCCTAAACTCTTTAATATTTAAAGACTTTAGGGGACCTTTCAATGATTTGAGTTTGGTCCATACTGATTTCATATAATCCAGATTGTTATATTGCCAGTTATCTACCGCCAACTGCTGAAAGTCTTCATGCTCAGTCCATGCATTAAAAAATTTGAAAGGTATCTTACCCTTCCTAGTAGCTGCTGCCAATGTTACTATCATAGGATTATGGTCAGAGATTTGAGGTTGATCATATATTGTTTCCACATGGCTCCACTTGATCATCCATTCATAATTACCAAACACTTTATCCAGTCTACTGCAGACCCTATCAGATCCTGTCTACCTGTTTGTCCAGGTGAAATAATCACCCTTCCAAGGTAGTTCTGAAAGCCCACCCTGTTGTATGCATTGAGTAAAAATCTTGAGTCTCTGAATATTTAACAAGATTGCTTGACTGTCTATCACTGGCATATAACACAGCATTGAAATCTCCAGCAACTAACCAGGCTTCATTTATAGATGCTGAGTAATCCTGCAGATGTCTCCATAAAGATCTTCTTTGTTCCACCCCATTATGCCCATATACCACAGTTAGATAGCAAGTAACATCCCCATTAATGCTTCTGACTCCACAGTGTATCAATTGAGCCTCCTCCTGGATATCAGCAACTGTGAGCATCTTTGTGTCCCATAAGATCCACATTCTACCATTTATAGCACCGTTATAATTTGTTGGAGAACCCCAACCAAGAGCCAGCAGATTATCAATTCTTCCTGCATTTGTTTCCTTAACCTTAGTTTCTACCAAACTGACAAGGTTTATTTTATTTCTTCTTATATACTCCCTAACTTCTTTTTGTTTATACCTTTTATTTACACCTCTAATGTTCCAGAATAACCACTTCATTGGCATTTGCTTGGTCCACCTCTATCCCCTGGTGGGATCTCAGTCCTACTATTGGAAACTGCTTCAAAACGATTACTAACAACAATAGGGATAAAGGTGGAAAGTTGATGAGGTTGAATTCAGGGCTTTGAACTTTCTTCCCTTTCTCTTCTTGTTTAGTCTTCTCTGTTACCAGTGTTGGAGATTCATTAGGCTCTTTAGGGATCTCATTCCTCTTACTTGCCTCATGTGCACCACTCTGTTGACTTGGTACCTCATTCTGGCTAGTATCAGTTTGTACTTGAGCCTTAGTTCACCATTCCTGAGTCACTTTTACCTTCTTCACTTGAGCAGGTTGGTGTGTATTTTTCTTCATTTGGGCCAAGCAGCTATGACCAATCATTTGACATTTTTCACAGTAAGAAGGTTTCCAGTCATAAACTACTTCTTGTATAAATTTCTTCCCATTTGTATCCATTAACCATATTTCTCTCGGCAGTTCTTTAGTAACATTCATCTCTATAAGCATTCGAGCATATGATACTCTAGTTTTTTTGGTTGTGCATTCATCCGCAAAGATAGGCTTCCCTAAGACACTTGCAATTTTTCTTAGTGATCTCATTCCCCAACAAGACATGGGAAGCTTAGGGAACTTTACCCATAGAGGGATATCAACAGGGAATTCCTCTGTGAAGTCAAAGTCTGGAGACCATTGCTTAAGTATCATGGGTCTGTTTGCTATAGAGTAAGGTCCTGCACAAAGAATTTCCTTAGCATCATCAATTGTTCTGAACTTGACTATGTAGTACCCTTCCTCGTGATAGAACAAGTCTGGCTCTGGTACATGCGTCCAATGGAGGTTGATGAATCGCATTAAAACCAGGACCATCCCCTAGGATATACACAATTAACGCACATTTCCACTTATTCTCTTCCTCCTCCACCTCTAATTTGTTCAGTTGCACTATTGGTTGACCATCTACAATTACCGGGGGTATGTATTCAAGAGCCATACCATTAGATGCAAATCTATTTTTCTGAAAAAGGTTAGCCCAGTTCTGCTTTGGTACCTCAGTTCTGCTTGTAATTTCCTCCGATTTCTCCGCTACTTCCTTCACTGGATGGGTTTGGACCTATTTTGACTTCTGCATGTCTGCAATTTCACTGGTTTTCTTCTTCATCGGATCTGAATCTTCTTCAATCGAAGCTGGATAGGTTAGATCCGACTCCTTTGACACAATAGTTTGTTGCGATATCATCATGGTTGCCTCATTCTCATCTTCGTCTGAAGGATCGACAGTCTGCGCAGATGAGGCCATGGAGACTGCTTTCTCCATAGATGGATGGTTTATAGTTGTTATCACTCTCTCAATAGATGCTAGCGGAATCTTTCGAGATCGTCCTCTACCTCTACCTCTACCTCTCCCTCTCGTCATGATACGCGGTCGGCGTACATTTACTAACGTGCGCCGAGAGAAACAAAGAAGAATGGGTTTTTTTTTATTGTTTATGTAAATCGAACATTCAAGATATAGAGGTTTTGGCCATTAACTTTCGGAACTCAACCACAAAAATATTCGTGGTACAGACACTCAAGTCTTCCACATAAGCCAAATGAAGTTAGAATCTCAAATGGACTGTCTGTCCAGAACTTGTTTTCCTTTTCTTTCTGTCGAAAGTTACAAGTTAACATAAATAAAAAATTGGAACAACTAATATTGCACAGAGGACTAAAAACTGGCCAAAAACATCATTCTTATGTAGCTTACCTTCCCAGATGAAGATTTTAAAATAGAATGAAGTGGATATTTATCATTCTGGATAAGTTATTCAACCTTCTAAAACGGTATTTTCTTCAAATAACACATTCACCAAGATAACAAAATTTATAATATTATTAAGGCAACATGAAAAATCAAACAGTAATTATGTGGCAGAAATTAATTAAGTTGATCGCATAATTTGCAAGCATAAGCATTCGGGACCTGAGCGACATTGCTGTAACTTTCCGCAGTATATATTTTTGGTGGCAATCAAAACTGCATAAAAAGAAGTATAGCAACACCTTAATTAAGCAATCATAAAATTGATAACAATTCCAGAAAATGAGACGTTGCAAGAAAGAATAAGGAGACATTGTTTAGAATTTTCACACTTTCCATAGGTAGATACTGAAGGATGGAGAAATACAGGGAAATACGTGAACGTTTTTTCGGGAAGCATAAATAGTAGTTTTAATTTGAATGTGACCTTTTAGAAACAAAACCAATAGTCATTTACCTTGCCAATGTCATCTTTCAGTACTAAAACTGTTTTGTCTTTTAAGTTAACGTGTTTCTCATATCCTTTTTCATGTATAATTTTTTTTATTTAGAAAAGGAGATAAAAGATAAATAGGATTCCTAGCTTTTTAGAAATGTCACATCAGCACTCTTGAAAGATAGATAGAACCAATAAAAAATTGAAGAAAAAACAAAAGAGTAGAAACATAGAATGATGAAATAGAAAGATGAATAAAAATTTAACAAAAACATACCTATGATTTCATGATACCTAATATTTTGTTGTTTGTAAATTGTAATACGCAAGGCATGAGAAGATTCTGTGTTAGGTATGTTGTTTGTGTTACTTATGAAGAAACTCCCCTATTGGATTAGTTTCAACTTTTAATTACTATTGGAAATGGTAATGTTCCATCTATTGCATTCCTTTTTTCTTAATTTACGATTTATGATTATGATTATGATTGTACCGTTACTTCTTCAGTCATAACCCTTCATAAAGAGATGTAAGTTATGGAGTGTGAAACTTTTTAAAATAAGAGGTGAAATAAAAAGTCAAAAAAAGGAGAATAAAGATGAATATAATCCCTTCACAATGAAAGATGCCACATTACTTTTTCCATTCTCAACTATATATATATTTATATATAGATATAAATTGCCCAAGGAGTGCGCGGTTAGGCCGGTTCAAGTTGTTTTTTCCTTTTAACTCTTTTTTTTTTCTTTTTGTAGTTTTGATATTATTGGTAATTTCTTTTTTCCCTTGTAGCCAATGGTATTTTATTATTCGAACTCTTAAATCATTGGCATAACAATAGTTCAACTATCTAATATTTGTGTTAATTTCAGTTTCTTAACTTTTAATAAGAAATAAAAATTTGTTTGTTCAAAATATGTAAAGTAGAGGCGTTCATAAAAATTCGAAAATTCGAACCAAGTCGAAAACCAAACCAAATCGACCAAAAAGACCGAGCCTTTTTGCTTTGATTTGGTTTTGATTTTAAAACTTAAAAACCGATCAAATTTGGTTTGATTTTAATTTTAATTAAAAAATAAAACCAACCCGAATATAGGAGTAGCTATCTTAAATTTATGATTACACACACACACACAGACATATATATATATATGTATGTATGTATATCTTTATACAAAGTTTTAATAATTTTATAGTAAATATAATCGTTTGCACTTTTAATACAGTTCTTTACCTATACATTCTAGTTTATTTGGTAATTTTCTTTTGTTAAGTGTAACAATCTATTATATTAAAAATAATATATTTTTTAATTGAGTCCTTAAAATATTCATCACTATTTAGTT
Source organism: Nicotiana benthamiana (assembly GCA_034376525.1). Lineage (NCBI taxonomy): Eukaryota > Viridiplantae > Streptophyta > Magnoliopsida > Solanales > Solanaceae > Nicotiana > Nicotiana benthamiana. Next base: position 143,898,504 of record CM067327.1, on the reverse strand, counting down.
CTATTATCATCAATATATCTTGGTAAATAATAAATTTCTCAAAGGGCAATTGAATTGATTGTGTTATGTTGAAAATGTAGTCGCCGAAATATATGCTTGTTAGTATATGTCTTATATTTAGGAAAAAACCGACAGATAACTGAAAATATAAACCAAATCGAGAAAAACGAACATACTTGATTCGGTATGGTTCTAGAATTTAAAAAACCGACTTACTTGGTTTGATTTTTTTAGGAAAAAATCGATCCAAACCGAACCATGAACACCTCTAATGTAAAGGATCAAAGTCAAAGGTTTTTTGTTTTCTTTGAAATAAAATTCAATACAAATGTGTTCAAAACATAGTAAAAATGTTCACTCTTTTTCTTTCAAAATTCTTCAAGAAGCATTTCAGTTTGTGATTTTGATCAATAAATTATGTAAACTCAAGAAAACATAATTATCACTTATAAAATTTGAAAGAAAAGGTGTAAAAATTGAATGTTAACAGTAAGTCGATAAAAGCATTAAGTATAACTAAAATGAATAAATCAGTTTGTGTCTTAGCTATAAATGGAATTTGTTCCATTTCACTTTATCACATTCATGAACATTACACCACCCCAAAAAGAAAAAAGAAGAGGAAAAGAATGGAGAGAATAATTGAACCAAATTAATACTCCTGTCCTGTACCATCATCGTAAACAAATGAATCAACAATATTGGAGTGCATTAATCTATACTAAATCAAATTAGAAACTATTACAGGGGCCATGAACCATGATTTCCCGTCCTAAACACAATCCAATGACTATAGGATCGAGAAAAATTATTTCATATATGGTTGCAATAGGCAGCAGATCAAGTAAAAATGAACTGTTTCTAAGAAACTTATAAGCTTTCACAAAATGACTCATACTGCAGCTTTAAGGCATATGCAATGCATACACGAAAAAAGGGATGTGTAATATTTTTGTCACTCCTCGTACAAGATTTTCAAGATGACATGGAAGAACGTAAAAGCGAAATCTGCCGCTTGAAGATCGATATACAGCTTTATAAACCTAGAACAATGATTAGGTGAATGTCAGAAAGAGGAAATACCACTCTAAAAGAACTTGTTTCGTATATGATAGAATTAACTTACTAGTGCTTCCCGTCATGGAATTGTGCATTTTTTGATGACTTGAAAGTTTCTAAAAATTGTTTTCCCTTCTGCAACTCTTGTTTCTGTCTAGATCTGTCCCATTTGTGCTCTGCAGCCAGTATCTCTATTATTCGTGGCAGTGCTCGCTGTGCAGCATCAGTATCGAGGAAGGCAAGACGACATCTTCTAGCTACAAAATCTACAGCTGATTCACAGTACTCTTCCCGAGCACAGTAGGCAACCTCAGCTTCCAAGAAAGGGTATCCATGTGCCAGTCGTTTTCCCAAATTTTCATTCTATCATTCAGATCAATCAATTAAGATAGAATCTCATAGAAGTGACAAGAAAATGCCAGAAAATAACCTCCTCACTAAATGATTTTGAAGTGAAACATTAAGGAGCCGGCTGAAAAACTTTAATATAAAGTACTTGAAAAACTCTTTTGGGAAAAAATTTTACAAAGATAAAATTTGCTTGGAAAGTCATACTTTTATGAACATTTTCTGAGCGTTGTGCGAGTAGAAAAGAAACTTTTTCTTTGAAAGGCGCTCATTTTTCTTTTGGCAATCACTTCTTGGAAAAACTTAAATAAAAAAGTACTTTGGGAAACTCTTTTTCATGATTATAAAATTTCTTCCATGAGAAACGCCTTGTAAAGATCATGAAATCATATTGAGGGCCTGTGAAATCGCGTTACGTTTTCCTAAAGTATTTTCAAAATTCTGCTACTCACATGATTGACCTTGCATTTATCATGTGTCCTATTCAACAAGTTCTATTACCTACCGACAGTACAAGATTCTCAAACAGCAAAAATTCTTATTCCAGAGTGATACCGCCACGACTCTTTCATAACATAGGAAGCATGTATCAAAAATCAAAATTTGCTCCATATGCAAGTGTTGTTGAGAATGTATTTTAATTCTAAGTTGACATGCTCCTCTCCAAAGAATGACTAGTGCCTAAATCACCTTTGTCCTCTTCATGTATTATAGAGTAGTTTGTATTGCGATGAGCTACCTTAAGAAGCACTTAACATAAAATGATTAACATCAGTATAAAGATATATACCCAAAGAGCCGGAAGAAAAACGAACAGTTGGAACGAAGAAGAACGGAAACCTGAGCAATAGCAGCCACTCGTTCAGCCAAAGCACCATATGCATGAGATAGATGTTTAGCGGCAGCCGTGTCCATCACTCCTGGAACAACCTTTCCTCCATGTGACCTTTTCATGCGGACATACTGTTGAGCAAGTATCGTAAAAGATGCAGGTTCCCATCCATCTGCACCTATAAGTTGTAGGTTGTATGTCAAGCATTTATTCACTGGGTTCAGTTTTCCAGAGTTTATAGCCGCATCAACCGCATCTTCTGCCATGCTGAAATGGGTTAAACCTTTAAAATCTTAACAATGGAGAAAAAGAACTTAAGCAATGGACATTGATAAGGAGATCTTGGACCGACAACCTTGTAAACTTGCACATTGATCTATGATTTAAGCCGTTTAAAGGAAAGCTCCCAAGATATAGTATGAAAGACTCAAACAGCGAGCTAATCTAGTTAGACTGCCTTGAAGAGAAAAATTAGGAGGTGTTTCATTCTAAATTGCATTTGGTTTTTGTTGGGGCTTTGACAGAAATGGATTATATTTCCTTTTTTCAGAAAACAGTTGAGTGGTCAGATTTTTTTTTTTTTTTTTTGAGTGGTCAGATTCAGTTTTTAGGAAAATGGTTTTAGGTTTGGCCTTTAGATAGAATCACTATAACCACAAAACAGTTTCTGAAGCTTTACCAACGGTGAGTTTTTTAATATTAAAAATCAAACTGATTTCACCAAGATGGTGTAAAAAACTATTAAATTCTATAAATTTATTAAAACCAACTAAACAACTTCAGACGTTACAAAACATATCTCCTAATAGTATATTTTTATCGAAGAATAAACACAAATTTCTAAGTTAAAAGGAAAACACGACTATGGTCCAAATCGCAATTTGGCTGAAAAGGGGGCACCCAAAAAAGAGGAAGCTAAACCACTTCTAGGAACAAAAAACGCCCCCTCTGCTTCGCTAATAAAAAGTAGCTTAAGCTGCTTTCCAATTGAGCAGAGGTGCACCATTACAAAAACAACTTGGGCTTCTTTCTAATCCAAACAGGCCTCTTTCTGATATTGAAATGGATGCGTATCTCTCAAGACAGCTAATACTACAACCATTAGTTGAGATGTATGTTACCTTCTATATGTAGTCCATTTGCCACCAGTAATTGTCACCAAACCAGGATGCTCTTCAGTGACAACATGATCTCTGGAGATGCTCTCTGTACTCTTTGCCTTGGGATCAATTGCTAGAGGGCGGATACCACTCCAAGCAGATAGGACATCAGTACGCCGTACCTAAATTTGAAATCTAACATCATTCTCCATGAGTAAGAAAGAACACTACAGGTAACACATAGAACAAGAAAAACCATATAAACTGGCATTTTGGCTGCCCTCAAGAAATCAGGGAAAATTAACATGCAAATACAGGATCTAGCCATCTTACAAATTTCTAATGAAAATAACTGTTCTGTCTTAGCAATTCATGTGTATGACAAACATGCTCATTGTATTGACAACTTCAATGCTGCTCACTGAAATAAGAAGCTCAAACCTTGGAAAATCCATAAGCTACTGAGAAATTTAGAGTCAAGTATTGAGCAAGTCTGTCTGCAAAGGAAATGTATCCCTCCCATCAAGAGTGTCACCACATACATAACTGCTAACAAGCCCACTAGTGAAGTTCCTATGACTCACGAACAAAATGATGGACCATGTTAACGGCTAAGAAGCTCATGATATGGCTTTTAAATTCATGTCATTCACAAAGTCCTTTTGTCTTCTATTTTATTCTCTGTGTCCTTTTTCTGCACAACCCCTCCCTCTTCTCTCAATTTTTTCCTAGGGTCGGACATTTTCTTCACAGAATTTGTTGACTACTATATTTCCCCATTTTATCAATAAAATCTTTTAACATATTAAAATATTATTCACAAGTCCTACACACCACTCCAAGGGACTTCAAGCTCAGGTTTCAGGAAGAAGTTTTGTTATCAAACAATATAATCATGAAACCGTGATCCACTGTTTGTAAGTTAACAGTGGAACAAGATTTTGCAAAGTACAAAGGAGTCTCTGATTCTAGTTTCTTTTTGGTGTACTCATGAGGTCCCTACTTGTATAGAGGGGATTGGACCTCCTTTATTGAGAACCATATTATGTTGCAGGTTCTCTTCTTTTGCTACAAGTATTGTATGAGATTTCCCCCAATTTAATAAAATTATTTACCTTATCAAAAATAAAAAAAAGTTAACATTGCTTTGATGGATATGAATACGTGCAGCTTGACCACAGCAGAACAACCATCTAATTAGGACCTCTATTTGTTTATCAAATATAAATTTGGCAAATAATTCTTTATGCAATATCATTTATATAACATGAAGATCTTACCACAAACTATTACCATAATCTACTTCAAGCATGTTGGATAGCAAGACTAGATACCTACTGGAATATATAGTAAATGGTCCATGATCTATTCATGGATTCAATACAATATACATCAGACTCTGGCTTAACTGATTGTTTAGTCAGTAATCCAAGATATCACCCTGTAGATAAGTTACCAATTAAACTGCTGAAAACAGTATATTGAATTTCTCCTAGGCATTTACTGGAATAACATAAGATATTTCATTTTCATCCAAAAAATTCAAAAACTTCAGCGTCTTTACATTGATTTTGTTCAATTAAAATGTACGAGAAGAAATGATGAGATAATAGTTAGTTCAGTGAAAGTGATAGGGGAAATATGCTATTGATCAAGAAAACTAACATTTGAAATTTGATATCAAGCCAAAACGGAGATGAAGAGGTCAGAAGGGGGCAAAATATAAACCTATATTCCAGATGCCCAATGAAGAATAGCAATTATATAAATTATTGGCTTATAGGGATTTATATCAGAGGCACTCTATGATATTAAGAGAAGGGAATAGAGACGAGGATTGCTATCATATCACCGACATCAACACACCTTAACGTTAAGATAATCAGAGATGGCATCCAAAATGAATTCGATCTCACTCTCATGAGGTTCTGGCAGCATCGTTATGCTGGTGTTTGAATCAGTAGTACCAGCTACTGTTCTACCCAACCATGGAAGCATAAAGACCACTCGACCATCCTTAGTTTTAGGGACAATTAAGCCCATTCCTTCTGGAGAATAGTAATCAGGAAGTACAACATGAACACCACTACTGGGACAGATCATGGGTTTTGCATCTTTATCAGCCAACTTCCGTACAGCATCACAAAAGGGCCCAGCAGCATTAACAACAACTTTTGCATATGCATCAAACTCCTTACCTGTAAACTTTAACCTAGAGTGAGACCTTAGAGACAGATGAGTAACACACGGACGAAAGGAGCAAACCATAAGAGGACAAATTAATAAATTGTACTAAAAGCATTTCCAGTCGTCTAAAAATTGAACAGTCACACACGCGGACATATATAATTGAGTTGGCAGTGTTCTAAGGATAAGTGATACACCTAAGATATCTTTTCTATTCGCCTCTCCCCTTTATGTCGTCTAGACCAACTTTCTGCTATGTTGAACCAAAACCTAGTCTAGGTCGAAGGAAATGGGAAGCTGTAGTGTCAGCACCTAACGTGTTCACACGTTTATGCATACAGAATATGTAGTGTTCTTTTTTATCAAGTTGTGCAAGTAAAGCCACTATAAAATTTTTTCTTTTTCAAATCACGAAATTAAATCTATAGTTTATTGAACAACATTAATGAGTCATGCAGGATTACAAGGTAAGTGTAACCAGTGAACTGAGTAGGAAAACAAATTCTAAATAAAATTCATGAAGTACCTGACAAGTTGTTCCGAATACGTGCACCAATTACTCTACCATCACCCTCATCTTTGAGAAGGGATACAACCTCTGCATGGTTAAGCACGGCTGCACCAGCCAAAGCAGCAGAGCATGCTATTGCAACATTGAGGCGCGAGTCGTTCATTTGTCCATCATAATATACCACAGTACCCTTCAGCGTTTTATCTTTACCATTTCGTGCGAGGGTAGGAAACAATTCAACAGACTCTTGTGCAGAATAATACCTAGACAAATGCAGTAGGTGTCGCCCTGCGACCAGATCATACATTTTCAGGCCGGCCCAGTAGTAGATCGCTTCAAACCAATCAAAACAAGGAGTCATGCATGGTAAAGCATGACAAAGGTGCGGAGCATTGTCAATGACCTGTTTACGCTCCTCTAGGGCATGGAAAACTAGCTTTAACTGCCCGTAGTCTAAGTTGAAAACTGCTTTCTCCAAATAGCGAACTCCTGAAACATGGGTCTTAGGATAAGTAGTTTGCACACCTTAGATAAAAGAAGGTAACCATGACAAATGAAGGGCAGATTCATGGAAATATCTAACTACTAATTCAGAGATGCCTCAATGAAGAAATCAACAGGGACCCTCTAAAGTCCTCAGTCATGTTATTCACATTATCTAGAGGGTCCAGTGAAATCCATTCTCAAACCACCAAGCATAACCTGTAAGGCAGTCGCTAGCTATACCATCAAAGCTTAAAGTGGTCTTATAGAAGAGAAAACAAGATAATTTGATATGAGAATCTTAACTCACTGGCCTTTTCTTTGAATTTTTTGCCTTTCCCCAATTCCCTGGGCAAAATGCACCTATTATTTTGGAAGTGAGAAGTTTTAAAGGGCTAATGGCTAATGAAAAGTTGTGAGGGAGACAAAGCACCTATTGCAAATGGTTTTAGAGACAATGTTCCCAGGTTGAGATAAATGTTTGAAGTATTTTATACCGAACGTCATTTGAAAAGAGTCTTAACTCTTCCTTCATTGTGCCTATCCCAAAGAAAAGCCAGAGGCTAAGGATACAATGGAGTTTTGGCCTATTAGTTTGTTCTGGAGTATATGCAAAGTAACAGCGAATGTATTAGCAATGAGACTTAAAGATGATGGATAATATCATATCCACATTTTACCCATCACAGAAAAAAAATTCATATCCACATTTCAGAATGCCTTTGAAAAAAGATTTTTTTTTTTTTTTTGACGGAATACTGAAAGGAAATAAGCAAGTGGATTTAAGATTAGCAGAGTAGGGATAGTGATGCAACTTGGATATCCACGAAGCTAACAGATCATATAATCTAAAAGTTCCTATTCTAGATGTTTGGGAGAATGGTTGAAATAGTTTCATAGATGATTGTGGTTGATCCAGTTACATACTTTGAACATATTTTTGACACCGCCTCGGTAAAATATTGACGAATAAAAATGGCTAATGACTTTGATTTCAGTAGTTCCTATTCAAGGAGCTGAAAACATCAAGATTAATTCCCCAGGGAAAAAATGGGAGGCATAATCACTTAGATAAAATATTAAGAAATCACGCAACCAAGTAACTACTGAGCATACTAAATTGATGAATTTAGCAATTCTTCTCCTATTGAAACTCTTGAGATTCTTAAATAATAAGAGAAACTTCCTAATCCTTTCTCATGTACCCTGTCTGATGAGAGATACATGTGTATCCAAGCAACATTACAAAGAAATTTCAGTTGGATTTTTTTTTTTGATATTACTGTATAATTATCTCACAAAGTCTTTCTCTTCAATCCAAATTTGCCTTACGTTGCCAACTCACACGCACAACAATAGTTGCATCGAGTAACAATGTTCCTAACGTCAAGATCCCTCCTCCTCAAGGATAGCTCCCAGAATTTTTTGAAACATAGATAGAAATACTCTCCAAGAAAGTTTTCGTAAACCACACTAAATCAACTTTGGAGATTTCACTTTAAATGTAGTTATTAGCAGTGTTGTCAAAGGCGAAAAGCTCTAAAAAGCGCTCTAGCTCTATTGAGGCTTTAAGTGCAAAGCGCACTTAAAGTGAGGGCTTCACTTAAAAAAGGCACAATGAAGGAAAAAAATAAAAATATATTTGTAATTCAAGAACAAAGTAACAAATTCATTCATAGTGTTCCCCTTAGCAGCTGATACACTTATTTTCAAATATATTTATTGTTTAGTGCCACTTGATTCAACAGAGAACTCGTGGGCAATGAGACGCAAGCCCTAGTGTGTTGCCTTACACTGAAGCTCAACTTATGCGAGGCGGAGCGCCCTCCTTGCGCATTACTGAGCTTCCGGGCTTAAACGCTCCTTTGACACTACTGGTTATTAGTGCCCCAAACAAGAATATATAGTGTAGCACGCAGCAAAAATATGGTGTCCCAAAACTAATATTTCTTGCCTATTATAAAGATACTACACAAGTTCCAAATTTAAAAGTTCCATCTTCTATATTAGGTTGTGCTCAAATTGTGTCCACTTTCATAAAAGGGAAAATGATGATCCACACTCTTCAATTCTTTTTAATATCTTATTATTATCAAAAAGAGAATTTGTACCCTACTTTTATTTTAAGAAAATTAAAAAGAAAGCTAGCTTTTACTCTCATTTTAATCTATGGACACCACTATTTTTTTCACAAGTGTTGCCTCATCCCTAAGCTTGAAACTTTTTTATGAGTTTAAGATCTATTAACTAAAGGTATAAGACTATTTTTTATTACGTATTGGGCATATATTATTGTTAGTGACTCCAATTTGGTGGATGCTTTCAAGTTATTTGCTTTTTGGTAACGGCTCTCTTCTCTCTCCTCAATCTCTCTCTCTTCCCGTCTGAAGCGACCACCGTCGCCGGTTCCGACAGGTGAGTCCCTCTCCTCTTCCTCTTCTCTCTCTTCTCTCTCCTCTCTCGTCTTTTCCGACTGCACAGTGTTCCGACAACTCACGGTGGTTGGCTTTTGTCACCTCCCACTCCATTGAGGCACACAACGTCAGGCGCACCCCCCGGCAATTTCCGTCGCCGGAATCCACCCCACGCGCTCACGGTGCCCACCCACGCGCCACCGCGGCCAGACACGCGCCCGGCGCGTGCGAACTTTTCCTTCCATTTTTCCGCCGGACCCTTTTACAGAGTCCCCTCCCCCCACGGTTCCGACCAACCCGGTACCCTCGAAATTTTTCTCGGGCCACTTTCATTCCCAACTGCCCACTTAGCCTGCTCTCTCTTCACTGCCACACTGCTTATCACAGCAGACTGGCGGAAGAGCTTTACCAACACGGTTGGCTTACCCAAGTCTGACACTTCGGTTCAGAGGTTTCGAACTTTCGCTTTTCGCCGGAAATTTTTCCGGCAATTCCTGCGCTTTCCTTTCCATTACCCCCTCTGCCTTCGTGGGTATGTGTGGGTGTGTTTTTGTTTTCTTGGACAGGTGCATATTCTACCGGCGAGGATTTCCGGCAAGCCTCAGCACCCTCGGCGACTACCGTTCAGATTCACAGCAGGACGTAATAGAACAGCACGTTCTGAGAAGCTCCAGGAGAACTTGGGCGCACCAAAGCAAACTTTCAGGTTTCCCCACCGGGAGTTGGTACCTCCCGCTCTCTTGTTTACTTTGTGTAATTTCTTACGTCTTTAGCTATCAGTTTGAGTGTGGCATATTCTGTTGTGGTCTATCTTGCATCTTTTGCGTATTTCGTTTTAATGTGTACGTGCGCTACTGTTTCTCATAGTTGGTTGGAGGGATAGTGGCCGCGGCGGGGATGTTAGCGTAAGGTCATGTCTTCGGGGGTGGGGGTGGTGTCGGGAGTGAGTAGGGGAGCAGGGGGTGGCCACGCGGGTGGGGCGGGGGGTAAGGGAGGAAAGAGGGCAGCGGATGCCCATAGATTAAGAATTGGGTCTTGGTACATAGGCACGCTGACGGGCAAGTCCATAGAGTTGGCGAAGATTCTTCAGAAGAGGAGGGTAAACATAGCGTGTGTCCAGGAGACCCGGTGGAAATGGACGAAGGCGTGGGATGTAGACGGGTTTAAACTGTGGTATTCTGGGGTCGTGAGAGGTAAGAATGGAGTGGGCATCTTGGTGGATAGGGACCTAAGGGAGTCCGTGGTCGAGGTTAGGCGAGTGAATGATAGGTTAATGTCTATCAAGCTGGCTATTGGGGGCGGCGTGCTCAACGTCATCAGCGCTTATGCGCCGGAAGCGGGTTTAGACGAGGAGGCTAAGAGGCGCTTTTGGGAGGACTTGGATGATATGGTGAGTAGTATTCCTCAATCTGAGAAGTTAATTATTGGAGGAGACTTTAATGGCCACATTGGGGCTGATGCTGGTGGCTATGATGAGGTGCACGGAGGCTTCGGCTTTGGGGCTAGGAACGGAGGGGGCACTTCGCTGCTAGATTTCGCGAGGGCTTCTGAGCTTCTGATTGCGAATTCGACTTTTCGGAAGAGGGAGGAGCATTTGGTTACCTTCAAGAGTTCAGTAACGAAGACGCAGATTGATTACATTCTCATCCGAAGGAGCGATAGGGGCCTGTGCAAGGACTGCAAGGTTATTCCGGGAGAGTCTCTTTCTACTCTCCATAGACTCCTAGTGCTGGATGTCGGTCTCTGGGTGAAGAGGAAGAGGAGAGGCGCGCGGGGTCAACCGCGGATAAGATGGGGTGCTCTGTCAAAGGAAAAAGCTCAGGAGTTGGAAAGGAGGTTAGTTGAGGGCGAAGCTTGGAGGAGTTCTGGGGAAGCGGACGCTATGTGGACAGCGACGGCGACCTTGATTAGGGGGGTAGCACGGGACGTGCTCGGGGTGGCCAAAGGATACTCAGGCAGTTATCAGGGCGAATGGTGGTGGAACGATAATCGGCGAGGGTGAGGGGAGTGACAACTTATCTGGGAACCAGTTCGGTTTCATGCCGGGCCGCTCCTCTACTGAGGCTATCCACCTCGTCAGGCAGCTGGCGGAGCAATTCAGGGATAAGAGGAAGGACCTTCACATGGTGCTTATTGACCTGGAGAAGGCGTATGATAAGGTCCCGAGGGAGGTGCTGTGGCGGTGTTTGGAGGCGAAGAGCGTGCCGGAAGCCTACATCAGAGTAATCAAGGACATGTACAATGGAGCTAAGACTAGGGTTAGGACGGTAGGTGACGATTCAAGCCATTTTCCAGTGGTTACGGGGCTCCATCAAGGATCGGCGCTGAGCCCCCTCTTGTTTGCCTTAGTGATAGATCCTCTTACCCGTCATATTCAAGGGGATGTGCCTTGGTGTATGTTATTTGCTGATGATATAGTATTGATAGATGAGTCGAGGGTCGGTGTTATCGAGAGGTTAGAGGTATGGCGGCAGACTCTCGAGTCTAAAAGTTACAAAATAAGCAGATCTAAGACAAAATATCTGGAGTGCAAGTTTAGCGCCGATCCGAGTGAAGTAGGGAGGGACGTGATGATTGGCTCTCAGGCCATCGCCAAGAAGGCAGCGTCCGTATCTTGGGTCGGTGATTCAGGGGGATGGAGAGATTGACGGGGACGTCACGCATCGTATAGGAGCAGGGTGGGCTAAGTGGAAGCTTGCATCAGGAGTCCTGTGTGACAGGAAAGTTCCACACAAACTCAAGGGGAAATTCTATAGAGTCGTGGTTAGACCTGCGATGCTGTATGGGGCGGAGTGCTGGCCCGTAAAGAATTCCCATGTTCAGAGGATGAGGGTCGCGGAGATGAGGATGCTTAGGTGGATGTGCGGGCATACCAGGCTAGATAAAATTAGGAATGAAATTATTCGGGAGAAGGTGGGGGTGGCCCCGGTGGACGAGAAGATGCGCGAAGCGCGGCTGAGGTGGTTCGGGCATGTACGGAGGAGAAGTCCCGATGCACCGGTGAGGAGCTGCGAACGGCTGGTGATTGCTGGCGGTCGGCGTGACAGAGAGAGGCCCAAGAAGTATTGGGGAGAGGTGATTAGGCAGGATATGGCTAGAATGCAGGTTTCAGAGGACATGACCCTTGATAGGAAAGCCTGGAGGTCTAGTATCAGGGTTGTAGGATAGGGGCACCTAGAGTTTCTCGTTCGCTCCTCCCGGGGTTGGGGATGGGGTAGCAGGGTTATTCATAGATGATATGTGTTCACTGTACGATACTATTACTTGTTATGGTATTTTGGTATTTTGTTTCCTTTGTTCAGATTATTTCTAAGGCTATTTATGCTGGAATTTCTATTGCACTAATGATATACTGTTTCTGTTTGTTTTGTTTCTGTTTGTTTTACTAGTGTTTTTCACCTAACCCTATGAGCCGAGGGTCGATTGGAAACAGCCTCCCTGCCCTGTCGGGTAGGGGTAAGGCTCGTCTACATATTACCCTCCCCAGACACCACCTGGTGGGAATACACTGGGTAGTTGTTGTTGTTGTTGTTGTTGTTGTTGTATAAGACTATTTTTATATAATATGGTCGCTTAAAAAAATAATTACAGGTAACTCTATGTAATAGAGTTGATTGTTAACCTAGAAAAATAGTAAGTAACCTTCCTATAGCATGTGTAAAAAATAACCCCTCAACGGGAAATTAACCCCTTTCTACTTTATTACCCAAGGATCGGGCTTCCCTTTGAAATGTCAAAATAACAGGATAATTTGAACAGAAAAACAGGACACACGATTTAACGTGGAAAAACTCCCCCAAACCGGGAGAAAAAACCACGGGCCCCAGAAAAGAATTTCACTATAAGAAAATTGTTACAATCTTATAGACCCTCTTTTCTACAAGATATCCCCAATACACCACCCGACGCTCTTACAAGTATTTACCTCTTTCACCTTTTACGGCACCCTCTTTGACTAACCACAAAGAAAATACAAAGGAATTTACAACACAAGAGAAAAAATACTAAAGCACTCGGGAGGAATTTTCCACACACCCAGGGACTACATCTCTCGCCTCTCCTCTGGGGTTGCCGTAAACTGGAGGAAGCATTTGCCATTTTATAGGCAAAATCTTCAGGCCCAATCATTCCCCCTCCAATCACTCCCCAAATCACTCCACCAATTGCCAAAAGTGGGCCCCACCACTTTTGACTAAGTGGAAACAAGGTGGATCCCAACAACCCACCACTTTTGACTAAGTGGAAATCCGGTGGATCCCAACAATCTCCACCTGAAGATTTAATTTCAATTAAATCTTCACATTGTCTACACCAACAATCATACTCCACCATATGAGTGTACACACTTAGAAATCGCATTCTAAGAATTTCACCTCGGCTCATGTCGAAAAAAACCTGCTGATAATTTATGGTGTTACTCCCCCTGTTTGACCAACCCGGAAGTCCATCAGCCATCGACATCATCACACACCTTGCACCTTGCATCACCGCCATGCCCGTGTGTAAACATGATTCAGTCACCATACGCAGGCAACACCAATCAAACTTTGGAGCATTTAGCCGAACCCGCTCCATCTTTCTTTTTTCCGTGTCCACCCCATCTGCACGAACAGCAAATAAAAACACCTCCGTCAAATTTCTCCACCTCAAGCTTTACCACTTGAACAATTATTTCCTGACATTTCCCTTGCGAACCGAGCTCCACCATAACAAGCTCCACCGCACCGAAGCCTTGACCTCAGCTCTGATACCACTTGTTGGGAAAATAACCCCTCAACGGGAAATTAACCCCTTTCTACTTTATTACCCAAGGATCGGGCTTCCCTTTGAAATGTCAAAATAACAGGATAATTTGAACAGAAAAACAGGACACACGATTTAACGTGGAAAAACTCCCCCAAACCGGGAGAAAAAACCACGGGCCCCAGAAAAGAATTTCACTATAAGAAAAATTGTTACAATCTTATAGACCCTCTTTTCTACAAGATATCCCCAATACACCACCCGACACTCTTACAAGTATTTACCTCTTTCACCTTTTACAGCACCCTCTTTGACTAACCACAAAGAAAATACAAAGGAATTTACAACACAAGAGAAAAAATACTAAAGCTCTCGGGAGGAATTTTCCACACACCCAGGGACTACATCTCTCGCCTCTCCTCTTGGGTTGCCCTAAACTGGAGGAAGCATTTGCCATTTTATAGGCAAAATCTTCAGGCCCAATCATTCCCCCTCCAATCACTCCCCAAATCACTCCACTAATTGTCAAAAGTGGGCCCCACCACTTTTGACTAAGTGGAAACCAGGTGGATCCCAACAACCCACCACTTTTGACTAAGTGGAAATCCGGTGGATCCCAACAAAAAGATCATTACACTGTCAGGTTGTACTCATCCCTAAGCTCGAATAACTTTTATTTATTTATTTATTTATAACTGACTAAAAAATGACTACGCGTCAGCCAATATTCCAATAGCTAGGTATTGCGGACATCACATAGGAAATAAAAGCTGGTATCTCAATCACACTTCAGTTCCCATCAACTATATGAATTCTCTATATCCATAAGCGGATTCCTCGTCATTTGAATATTTTAAGCTAACTGTTATCACACCTTTACTTTAACACGTAACTGAATTAACCTAGGCCTGGTAGACCATATCAGTAAGTTTTTACCTGCACGTAGCCTTTACTCCAAATCAAGCAATTTAACCATAGCAATTAAAATTAAAGTGAGAATATACATGACTTAAGCATGATGACGTTAAGAAAGACACGTGTTATGAATTCATTGGTTTGACAATGCCAACACATCAAAATTGATGAAATTTTTTAAAGGCTAACCTCCGTGAATTAACTTAGTGGACCTTGAAGAAGTGCCAGAAGAAAAATCATCTCGTTCGACCAGGCCAACACGGAGCCCACGCGTTGCAGCATCAAGTGCGACACCGCAGCCGGTGGCACCGCCACCGACAACAAGGATGTCGAGAGGATTTGACAAGCTGGAGCCGATCAGAGCCGCTTCCTGAGTGGCTCGAGACGGGAGGACGGCGGAAGGATCAGCAATTTTCCGGCGGAAGGTGTCGAGTGTGGTGGACTTGTCGCCGCGGTCGTTTGATGAGAATGAAGGATTCCGTATAATTGTGTATGCTCCACCGGCTACGACGGCGATAGCGCCGAGACGACGGAGGCGAATGGAGGTGGCCATACGGTGGTGTAGAGGTGACGAGTATGGAGTGACCCGAAGATGGAGATTTTGAAGATTGAATTGTTTTGCATTTTTTGCATTTTAAAAGGTTGCATCGGGAATCTAAAAATGGAATGTGTACCCTCTCAAATGACTAGAATACCCTTTTACGTAAGTCTCGTGCTGGTTTCTTTCTTAACTTTTAAAGTTTTTATTTTGCTTTTTTTTTTCTTAGTGGCCTTAGGATATAAGAATTTTAAAATTTCGAAAATAACTGAATTTTATTTTAAGTGAAAATAGTATTTAAAAATTAGAGTTGTATTTGGATATGAGTATAATTTTAGATTATTTTTGAATTTTTATGAATGGTATGAGTATAAATTTTAAAAATAACTTTTGGAGTTTTTTAAATTGTCGAAAAATTTCAAAATTCATCTTAAAATGAAAATTAAAAATTTTATGACTAAACACTAGTTTCGAAATAAAATAAAAAAAATTCAGAAAAATGAATTTTTATGAGTTTTAAAGCTTTGATTTTTTATGTGTGGAGCGATAATTATAGCAAACTTGAGAATAATAAATACTCCACCTATAAGGAATAATTCATAGAATTAATGAAATCTCATATTTTTATATACTTTTAAGTAATAGAATTCTCCTAAGAGAAACTAAACGCTAATAGAACAACATAAAGAAAAATATTTTCATATTTTGCATGTACTTTTGACGTCAGTCCGTTTAATAAAATAATGTACTTCTAACTCCTATTCCAGTTTTATCTATAATGGTCAATACAAATCTTTTTTGTTGTGCAAATTGAACTTCTTAACATGTTAAAAATCAATTGTAAATTTAATTTGCAATTTAACTCGATGAAAAATCAGTTGTAAATATTCTTTGCAATTTAACTTTGATGTTTGAGTTGGACTCGGAATTTCAAAATGAAGATATTTTTATTTTGTTCAAAACGTGTTGCAGAACGATCTCGAAAGCAATTAATATTGATACAGTTTGCTTCCTTAACTCAATTAGTAGGACCCCTAGAGTCCACTTCTTCCCCACACTACGAGTGAAAGGGAAAAAGTAAAGACTACCATTAAAGCAGCCCAAGCAAGACTTATTATATCCATATGAATTATGTCCCATATCTCTATAAATATAAAGGAATTGTTCCGTTATTCCTCACTAATAATAGTGGAATTCTTAGGGGCATATTTGGCCATAATATTTTTTTTGGAATCAGTATTTAGCCGTGAAAGTTTTAAATTCACTTAAAATTGAATATTAATTTTTTTATAATTAAAAAAACTTCAAAAAGTTATTTTTTAAAATTTTCACTTCAAATCATTTATAAAAATTCAAAAATAGCTCCAATTTGTATTCATATCCAAATACACCCCTAATTTTTAAACATTACTCGAAAAAAATTACTTTTATCTAAAATTTCACAATTCTTATGTCCAAATGCCCACTTAAAGTTTGATTGTCTCTTAATAGCTAAATCATTTTAATTGTCTTCTTTTACCTCAAAATCTAGCTTTTATTGCAATGTAAAGTTTTCTTATAAAAGAAATACTTGGCAAGAATTCACAATGAAGGACCAATTTTGTGATTACGTAGTGGAAAAAGGACATAAAAGTAATTAAGTTAGTGGGTCAACACTTTCCACGGCTGCCGCGCAGAAGAAGCATGGGCTCGTGACACGCCCACCCACCTTTTATTAGCGCTAACAAACATATTGCTAACTGTTTCCCAAATACTTCTACTTTTGAATTTTCAACCTCGTAGTTTGAATTAATGCCTTTCCACCCCCAACTCAAGTTTCTTGTGATCCTATTCAATTCCTTGATTCAACAAAATTACTTTTTTCAACTTGCTTCAAATTACTTCTTCCATTTTTGCTTTTATGGTGGACGGATTTTGATAGCAGCTAAAAGGAAGTGGGAAATGAAATGAAAAATCCTAAAGAACATGGTTGCAGAATTGCTCTTGAATAGATTTCTGTGATATTCAAATTGAGTCTATGTTTTAAAGAAAAGAAAAACAAATATATTGATGAAAATCAAATCACAAAACTATTACAATGTCTGGTATTGCTTTACATCTATTGAGGAACATAACACAAAAGGGAGGGAAAGTTAGTTATAACTAACTCGGTGAAGCTCACATGTGACAACTAACTACTAACTGACTTTGACAGCTGGAATTTTTAATTAATATTAAAAGTAACATCTAAAAGAATTACTCAATTATTGTGAAATTATTCTGGATCATATTAATTCTCCTCCTTTCAAACAATCCTTGTTCTCAAGGATTGAAAGCTTGGAACTTGAGCTGGAATTCCTGCCAATCTTCCCAAGTACTATCTTCTATCCAATATAGCTTCTGGTTCGAGTAACACATAACCCTGCTCAGCATGAACAACAGGAAGGGTTGGTGAAACTATATGAGAACCAAGCTTCTTCTTAAGGTGTGATATGTGGAAGGTGGAATGGATTTTTGAGTGAGCAGGTAGAGCCGGTGTAAAAGCTACTAGTCTTGCTCTGTGGGTGATTTAAAAGGTCCATAGAACTTCGCTGAAAGTTTTTGAAAGGAATGGCTTTTAGGGAAAACTGTCTGTAGGTCTGCAATTTAACATAAACCCAATTTCCAACTTCATAGTTCCTATCAGTTCTTCCTTTATCCGCTTGGGACATCATTCTATTTTGGACTCTTAGCAAATGGAACTTGATTGTCCTTAATGTAGCTTCCCTTGCCTGTAGGCTTCTATCTATCACTTCCAATTGAGAGTCAAGTGGCATATAAGGTAATAGAGGAGGTGGTTTCTCACCATAAACAATCTCATAAGGTGTTATTTTGATAGATAAGTGATAGGCAGTGTTGGACCATCGCTCTGCTAATGGTACCACTGAGGCCACTCTTGAGGTTTATCACTTATCATGCACCTCAGATAATACTCCAGACATCGATTTCCACCTTAGTTTGGCCGTCTGTCTGAGGGTAATACGCAATAGAAGTAAGCAAGGACACTTTTTGTAATTTAAACAACTCATTCCAAAATTTGCTGGTGAAAACCACATTAGACTTGGGTATACCATGGAGTTTAAAGACTAGGGGTGTGCATTCGTTTTATCGATTTGATTTTGACCCTTATCGATAATTACTTATCGATTATCGATTTGTACATATGCTTATCGTTATTGTTTCAATAAGGTTCAATTATTTCAATTTTGATTTATTAATTTTTGGGGCTTATCGGTTCGATTATCGATTATACCAATAAGAAAGGATTCCGCGAAAAGTATATTGCTATAAACATTCCTAACTAATATGGACAAAAAGAAGCTAAAATAAGACGAACATCGTTTATAACATAAAAATTGTGTCAACAAGCACATGCAATGAACTAAATTAAGGGATCAAATATATGCCACTAACACTCCAACAGTATTAAAAAAATACATCATCAAGGCTAATTCTATTTTTCATTCATTTGAACATCATTCCCTTGAGCTTTAAATATGATCATTTCTTAAATGTGGTAGATGAAATAATAGGGTTAGGAACTTAAGGTAAAGGAAAGTGTATTATAGAATAAGGGTAAAAAAAATAGGTAAATTTTTTGTATATCTTATCGATTTATAGATAAATCGATAACCGAAGAGGACAAAATCGAAATTGAAATTGATTACTCGATAAGGAAAATTTGAAATTAAAATCGAAATCGATAAATCGATAAACCGAGATCGATAAACTAATAACAAATAATCGATTCGATTTATTAATAAACCGATTCGAATGCACACCCCCTGTTAAAGACATTATCCATGACACCTGGGCCATCTCTCATGTAGTATAAGGATGTTTTAAAGCCATGAAATGGGAAGCTATACTCAACCTGTCCACTACCACAAAAATGACCTCCTAGCCTTTAGCTTTTGGTAATCTCTCAATGAAATCCATAGAAAACTCTTACCATACCTTGTCGGGAATAGGTAATGGCTACAGCAACCTTGGGTATGCTACATTCTCATTTTTACATCTCTGGCAAATGTCACACTCTCTTACAAATGTGTAGACTATTTGCTTTATTTTATTCCAATAAAAATCATACTTCAACCTGTTTAGAGTAGCAGAAAGCGAGAATGTCCTCCTATAGAACTGTTGTGATAATAAGCTACAAACTTTCTTCTCAACTCTTCATTGTATCCTACCATAATCCTTCATTTTCTACTCAGAATGCCAGCTTAGTATTTGTAGTATGGTTTGGTTGGTGCAGAGTTTTGCAATTTCTGGAGAAGCAATTGTATAATAGGATCCTGTAACCAGAATTGTTTGACTTGTTCTAACAGTTCTACCTGAATCCAAAGATACTGCAAAGCTGAGTTGGATCCTTCTTTTTTGATAAAGCATCTGCAGCAATATTGTCTTTCCCCTTCTTATAGGAAATAGTATAGTCATATCCTAGTAATTTAACTAGCCACTTTTGTTGGCTAGGTGTTGTTATCCTTAGCTCCAGCAAATACTTTAAGGTGTGATGATCAGTCTTGATGATGAAGTGCCTACCCAACAGATAAGGCCTCCCCTTTTGCACTGCACTCACCAATGCCAACAGCTCTCTCTCATATATTGATAAGGCTTTGTTCTTTCCGGATAGTCCCTTGCTAAAGAAGGCTATACGTCTCCTTTCTTGAGTAAGTACTACAATCCCTTGAAGCATTAATCTCCATAATGAATTCTTTAGAAAAATCTGGCAGTGCCAATACAGGAGCTGAAGTCATCATCTTCTTTAATTTTCAAATGCTTGAGTTGCAGCTTCATTCCACATAAAGTTCCTTTTCTTTAACAGATCATTTAAGGGTCTAGCAATAGCCTTATATGCCTTAAAGAAATGCATGTAATACCATATATGGACTAGGAATCCCCTGAGTGATTTGATAGAAGAAGGTTGAGGCCATCTAAGTATTGCTGCTATGTTTTGATCATCCATTGAAACTCCTTGTATAGAGATTACATGCCCCAGATAATCTACCTGAGTTTCTCAAAAAACATATTTGCTTTGTTTAACAAAGAGTGTATTAATTATCAAGACCTAAAAGGTTTTCTCCAAGTGTACCAAGTGATCATCCCAAGAAGAGCTGTACACCAGTATATCATCAAAGAAAACCAAAATAAATTTCCTCAAATAAGGGAGGAAAATTCTGGTTCATCAAGCTTTGAAAGGTGGATGGGGCATTGGTTAAGCCAAAAAGCATTACCAAAAATTCAAAATGGCCATGGTGTGTTCTAAAATTAATTTTTGGAATGTCAGGTTCCCACATCCTGATTTGATCGTAGCCTGACCTCAGATCCATCTTAGAGAAAATTGTGGCACCATAGAGTTCATCTAACAACTCTTCAATCACTGGCATAGGGAATTTATCTTTGTCTGTGTGGCTGTTAGGCTCCCTATTATCAATACACATTCTCCAGCTCTCATCCTTTTTCTTCACCATAATAATAGGTGAGGAATAAGGGCTTGTACTGTTCCTTATCACACTAGTAGTTTTCAACTCCTCAATCTCTTCCTTCTGTATAGTAGGGTACCTGTAGGGTCTAATGTTGATAGGGGGTGCCTTCCTTCAATTCAATCATGTGGTCATGTTGCCTAGGTGGTTGAAGTCCTTTAGAAACATTAAACAAGCCACTATACTTCTGCAATTCCTCCTACAATCCTGACTTATTCTTTACTATCTCTATCTGAGCTTGAAATTTCCAAAAGCTAGCCCCAGGTTCATGGTTGGTAGCAAATAATCCTACTATCTTCATGGACAATTCAGCAGGTTTAGCTAAGAGTTTATCCATCTTTCCCTGTTCTACCAGCTTCATAGCAAGAGTTTGTATCCCCATCAATGAAACCTTTTGCCCCCTATATGTAAACTCCATTTTAGCTTCCTGAAATTCAATAGAATGTCTCCTAGTGTGATCAACCATTGACCCTTAAAACCATATTGTAGCCACCCAATGGTAAGGCCAGTATGTCAGGAATAAACTGAGCTCCTTACATTTTATATAGGAATCCTTTGCAAATAAAGTTACTGTGCATTCTGTTGCTATCAGCTACTAACACAGCAAAAGGATGTATCCTATTTAAATGGCATCCCAACATCTTTGTAGTGTTGAGGTCCATAAAGTTGTGAGTGATACATGTGTTAATCATGATTTTGATAGCCTTCCCCTTCACTAAAACTTTAAGCCTCATGGTTCGGAACATTGTTCTAAAATCTTGAGCACCAATCATAGCATGAACTAAGACATGAGATAAGATAGATCCTTCATGTCAACCTCAAATTATGCCCATTCCATACACAAGAATTCAGAGGGATCAAGCATTACATCTCCCTCTTCACCCCCATCTCCCACCCCTTGTGGTTCTTCCACCTCAATAGAAAATAACTGCCTCCTTTTTGAACCCATATGCCCCAGAACATATTTTTCATTACAATAGAAACATAATCCCCTAGACCTCTTATCCTCCATTTCACCAGGACTTAGAATCTTTGGATTTTTATAGATTGGTTTAGCATCTCCAGCAAATGAACTCTGAGCTTTTTGGATAGATATGTTTGGTTTAGAAAAAAGCTAGTTGTTGTAATAATTGTTGTTAATAGGAAGATATCTCTGGGTTGGTCTGGGATTAGAAAGAATTGGGGTACTTTTTGAAGCTAGTTTCTAGATTATTAGTGTTATTCTTGGATTTTGGCTAAACTAATTGCTTTTTGTAAGGATCAATGGGCAAACATCTTTACAGGAGACCCTATCTCAGAATTCAAACCTCTCAAAAAACAACTAACAACATATTCTTCGTTTAATTCTACTTGTAGACATGTAACTTTTCCCCCTCCCCAAGATTTTACACTTTTTAGCTTTTAGATATTTAGTTTAGGCCTAACATCGCTATTTTCTCTTTTGTTTTTTGGCAAACCACTAGGCAAGCGCCTAGAGCTAATTTTCATTAATAAAATTTAAACAAAATTACAGTAAATAGGAAAAATAAAATAAGGGGGGAAACACTGGTACTGTTACCCATATAATAATAACCGGGCGAAAACCTTACCTTATTAATCCTATTGAGGCCAATAAAAGCCTCATGAAATAACAAGCATGTAAAACGAAAGAAAAAGCAAGAAAACCATGTTGGTGCTCTCTTTTACTCCAATTTTGTAACAATTTGAATTGGTAGATTAAGGTCTTAGTCCATAATTTTTCTCAATGGGACTTCAAACTTCATGCTTTATTCCTCGATCGATTGGCCTTTGAGATAATAGTTTGAGTGACCTGTTTTTGTTTTGCATTTCTCATTGGAGATCTTCTTCTGATTAAGTCTTCAACCATCCTGCCGTCCCCACTTCTATCCCTTTCACGAGACTTCTTACTTGTTTTACTATGCATTGGTGACAAATCACCATTTCTTGATGCGTCTGCCCGGTATTGCTTTAGAATATCCTTTTCCTCCCCTTCTTCATATATATGTCTTTCCGCCCTCGCACCCAGAAGTTTATGGGAAGGTTGCATCATTGCATCCGCCATTTTCGTCTCCTGCAAAGTAGTGATTGACTTTATTTGTACAATCTGATTCTGGGCAGATGTTGGCTGTGCTGTTCCAATGCGAACAACAGCTGTTGACTCGCTTGATTTTGAAGTATTTCGTGGAACAATACTGGAGCATTATGGTTCAAGATGTTGTTTGAGTTTGCTGCAATTTTCATATCAGGACCATTGATTGTCGCTGATTTCCTTAGAAATTCTTGCTTGAGTTGATCATCAATGTCCTCTCCTTCACTGTCATCGTCAAAATCTTGATCGTCTTCTAAAGATGAATAACCAGCAAGTCCTTCTCCCCAGCCCTCGTCATCGTCAAATTCTTTTTGGTCTTTCCACAGTTTCGAATTAATGACCATGACCCTCATGTTAACAAAAGCTGATTTGTTATTTCCAGTGGAGGTTGATGGTTTACCATTATCCTTGAAAATTTATTCGACATGTGTAGAGGAGGAAGGTATGACTGGAGAAATCTGAACATTGGCCATCTGCCTATTCTGTCCAGTGAAGATTGCATCCTCATTATTGACTTTTGAAAGTGCAACAAATGAGTTAGGAGTTGTATGTAAAGCTGGACTCTTATCTGCAGTGTGAGTTTGGAATTTGGATTTTGAAATTGCTTTTCTGTTGGACAGAAATGAGAAGTTATTTACAGACTGTTGAGTAGCTTGACTTGTCTGTTGTGTAACATCAGGAGGATGTGAATCAAAACGACGCACTGCTTCTGTTGAATCAATCAAACAGGTCGCACTGCCTTGTTGATCTACACTAACTGGTACATTATCCTCCTCTGTTAGCAAGTGCTGCACATTGCAGCTGAGATGCTGTCCTTTATGAATTTCCTCTTTTCTGGTTTGCTCCGAGGTAACCAAAAGTGCTGCTTTATTCAATTCATTGTAGTGTTGTTGTCCAAGTTTTTTTGAATCATCAAAAAAATTTCTTACTATCGACTTTCCCCCTGATTGAACTGTTAAAGCAGTATGATCTGAAGAAGATCTGAAGTTATCTGGAACATCCACATTGGAAGCATTTGCTTGACAAAACTGTATTGTGTTTTTATTGATAGAATTCTGCAAAAAGTGTTGCTACTCAATCAGCATGTCTTCATGTGTTTTTGTGTTGTCAGATTCTGGTATCTTAGCAGGAAGAGAAGGCTGCAAATTAGATATCATCTTTTCAGTCACAACAGTAGAAGGAAAAATCATTGGAACATTATAAGCCATTTTATAAAACTGGGCAGAATCACCCATTGGCCTTGGAAGAGATTCTACAGGAGTAATATTTGAAGCAGTTAAGGATTGAGCTGCATCAATAAGGTACTCCTTGGCCTCACTTCCTAGCTGTTGCACATTACACCATTGATTATGTTCTTTGTGCATATCATCTGAATTAGTATGCTCAGAAGTAACCAAAAGTGATTTTGAATTCAGATGCACTATCTCACCTTCCAAAACATCCACCTGCCCAGCATGTATACTACTATCTGCAGTGGACTGCATTGCCCCAACATTAGAAATAGGTACATCTCTAGAAGGCTTAGGAGTTCCTTTTTCCAACTTCAATGCCTCCTCTATCGACTCAACTTGAACTGTTGTATGTGTTGCATCATCACTCCCAGATATAGCTCGATCAGCAAGGCTTTGTAAAGGAGGTGTAGAATGCAGCTTTGGATCACAATGATCATCCACCTCTTCATTTTGCCCAGTCATATTAATGCCATCCAATGCTAGAGTTGGATGAACAGTAGGTTGGACATGTACCTCTTCTGCTGGTAGCTGCTGAAAATTATACCTGTATTGTTGTCCTTTGAGTAGATCAGCTGTATTGTGAGGGGTAGAATTAACGAAGAATGATGCTTTACTCAATTCATTGCTTTCTTGTTGCCCATGTGATTCTGAAGAAGCAGGTAAAATTGATACTATAGACCTGTCATCTGGTTGAATTGACAACAATGTAGAATCCGTAACTGCTTTGAAAGTATTTGCAGCATCCAATTTTGTACCAATTGCTTGATCAACCAGAATAGAGTTCTGCAACATGTGTTGTTGGTCGATGAAACTATGTTCCTTCCTTTTTTCATTGTCATGTGCTGTCACAGAAGATAAATTTTACAATTCTTTTTGAGTAACAACATTGAAGAGAAGCTTCAATGTAATAGCAGATGGTATTATACAAGGCTGGGCAATCTCAGCATTTGGGCTTAGAATAGTTTTTGCAGCTGTAACATTTGAAACAGAAGCAGTATTAGTAACCACAACACTCTTAGCCATTTTATATTGATCAGAGTCTCTCCTATCATTCACAGTAGGTTGTGAAATGTCAGCAGACATTTTCATAACATCATTTACCAAACAAGATTGTGCTACAGAATCAGTTGGATCAACTGCATCCGTCACTTCTGCATCTTTTTCCAAAGTCATTCCCTCTGCACTTTGTAAAGTCTGTTGTGAAAGTTTTAATAATTCAACTCCCGAATTACCATCTTTTTCTTGTAAATCCTTAGCACCTTGTCTAGATTTTTTAGCATTTAAATAATCCCTTGCATCCCCTTGTAATTTTTCTAAAACATCGACATCGGAACCAAGCAGATCACTGCCCAACTTTTCCACTGCCACCACCTCTGCTCCAGATTTTTCTTTTTTTATTCTACACGCCTTCTCATCATGGCCCTGATGCTTGCAATAAGCACAATACTTAGGCAGATGTCAAAGACTATTTCTTGATGAAACTCGACGGATTTAGCTGAAACTCTATCTAAAATTTGAAGCTTGACCTTTTTAGGATGTTTATCTAAAAGATCAACTATAATCTTAACTCTTGCCGCGCTAGGTCTCGTTCTATTTTGAGTTGCCTTCTGTACAGCCAGAGGCTTTCCCACAACTAAGGCTATAGACAATAACGACCTCTTCGCAAAAAAATTTGGTGGCAGACCTGGAAGAGAAATCCACACGACGGCCATCGACGTTTCCTCCTTCGGATTGAATTCTAAAGACCATGGGAATATTCTAAAGAAATATCCGTCGCCTTTGGATTTAAGATATCCAATCGACTTTGAAAGGAAATGAACATAATCATTGAAGAGATCAAACCTGATTAACAGATGACGAAACTCCAACTGCCTAATGTTACAATGACCTTGAACATCAAATTGCAACGAAAATATTCTTCGCACTTCCGATAGATCAGGTCTGCCATAAGAAAATTTTAAAACAGCTGCCTGATGCAAACCTTCTTCCCTAATGAAGTTGTTAACCTCTTCCTTAGTGAATTGAATTATAGGTTCACCATGCTCGTTGATAACTGGACATAGCTCAATTTTTGACGTTGCAGGCTGCTTAGCTTGAAGAGTTGAATACGATTTCTTAGAGAAATCTTTTGAAACAGATTTTAGAGCATTGCAAACCTCTCCCATAGCCAGATTATGGGGAGAGGGCGAAGCATCCATGGTCGCGTTTTACTTCAGAAAAGATCCTCCATATCCACGCTATGAAGCTGCTACAGAAATGCGGAAAAACTGAAATGAACTGTCGAAGCAACAGTTCCTTGAAAGAATTTATTACAATCTGGTCTTGCGTGTAATATCAGTCTCTATCCAAATAAACCAAACTATGAATCCATAAACTTCACATCACAAAAGCGACTGGAAAGTTGCTGAATTCGAATCTACAGTGAGTTCGATTTTTAAATTTAAGATCTATGGCGATTGGTTTTTATTTTTTTGGATAAAAACTGAAGGGGATGTTCACTACAAGAGGGGGCTTGTAGATTGACTAAATTCGAGATGAAAACTGACGGAATTGTGCCCGATGAATAGTGGCGGATTTACTATTCACCCTTCTTCCTAGAGAGAAGGCAGAGAAAATGCCTTTTTCATCGCTATTTTATCTAGTTTTAACTATTGTGCTTTATTTTGTCACAAAAAATAAAAATTACAAAAATATTTTCTTTATTTAGGTAATTGATATTTTATTTTGTTACCCATTAGTTTATCTATCTTTCATAAAATTTTAAAATACAAAAAAATAGTTTAACTTTGTTTTCAAGGATATTAGTGTTTCGGTGGTAATATTATTTTAATTTTGCGATGATTTTGATCTAATTATCATATTCTTAGTATAGTCTCTGGAAAAAATATTTTCGTTTTAATTCCATTTCAGTTAAAGTCAATTATTAATTATGTTTTATTATCTGTGATACTTTTATTTATCCTCGGAAAAGAAGAATAAATTTTTGGCCAATTTTGTGTCTTGATAGGTTCAGTTTTAGGATCATTTTCGGAATTTTCCCTGAGCCGAAATTCATAGCCCATTAAAACCCTTCCCAAACCCTTCTTCTTCATGGAGAGACCATATTACAAACCCTAGAACCTAATATACAATAATCAACAACCATTTTTTGGAGAGAAAACCGAAAATGAAGAAAGTTTTTCTTCTTTATAAAGATTGAACAAAATACAGGACCTGAGATCCAAAAAGAAAAAGAGACTAGCCGTCGCCAGCCCTAACGCCCTAAACAAACTCGCCGGAAAACACCTTCGTTCTCTAGCCCCCATCCCATAAACGATCTTACAACCCCACCATCCCCTCATCACCTCTGAACTCTCACAGCCTATGCCTTCTTCTTCATGAAAATGAGAACCAAAAAACACGGTTGAACCCTAGAAGAACCCTAGACCAGAGTCACCAACTACCGTCGACCACCTCCGAACACTAACAACCCCTGCTTCTGTCAACCAGCAAACGACCACTACAGTTGCTATCAACTACACCTGTTCATCTTCTCCAACGCCAACCAGTAGCAATCTCCATCGAAACAGCCCCAAACATTATAGCTCGAGCTCTGCTTTCTTTTTCGTGAAAGATTACGTGGAAAAGGCTCGAGTTTTGAGTTTTTTCTTTAAAGTCAGTTGATCGAGTATTCCGGTTTAAGCGGAGAGGTTTATCACTGATTCGAGGTTCGTCTATGGTTCATTGCATTTTTTGATTTCAACACTGCCTCATGATTAATTTTTAGATTCGTTTGTGGTTGATTTCTTCTTCCTTCTATTTTATTTTATTTAATTAATATTAGGATTCCATCGTTCCTTAGTCTATTTTTCTTTATTCCGTTGATGCTATGAGTTAGTGTGTGATTGTTGTGCCTTAGTAGTTTCCATATTATTTTTCTTTGCGTTTGATTACATGCCAATAACTCCATGTTGATCGTGAGAAGAAGAGATAAAATTTAGCATGTTTAATCTAATTCAACACTAGACAAGCCTTCAAATTGAAAGTAAGACTTGGATCTAAATCATTTTAAGTAATAAGTAGGCCATAGGGATTGGGAAATAGTTGATAAACTTCAAGAGTTGTTAGAGGGATTCGGGGTTTAATGTGAATAACAATTTAGATTTAAAATATTCGTTTTATTATTGTTTTTATTTATCGTTGTTCGATAGGAGCATGCTTAGGCTGTCAACACTTGGGTAGGAAATCCTTAGGTTTTTATTTGTTTTGGGGCGAGAGGTCGTTTCCTTAGTTAAATTTATCCAGTGAATGCCCCGAAGGATTTGTATATATTTTTATGTGGGAATGCGCCATAGTACTTGTATTTGGAAGCCAAAAGTAAAACTTGTAGTATTTTGATTTATTTTTATTTTTCTTTTATTAGGAGGGGGCGACCTCGATCCCTTTTGTGTGTTTATTTTTCTGTGATTGTTTTACCTCAATTCGAATATTTTAAAAGCCGACTAGATCAAGTATGCAATCGTACTAGTTACGAGACTTGGGTAGTGCCTAACACCTTCATCCCGAGTCAAATGAACCCCCTTACCCAAATCTCTAGTGTTGACTTAGTTTTGGAGTCTCAAGTATTTTGAAAGGAAAAAAATATTTTTAGAAAGCGGTGACCTGACACACCGAAATCAAATATCAGGTGGCGACTCTGAGTTAACCCTTTTGAACAAAAATTACTTTGTCACTTTTTAATTGAAAACCCATTTGAGCTTTACTAAATATTTTTATTCATAAGAGGGTTTAGTGAGGTTTGTTAAAAAAGGGGTATGACATCTCTAGCAACTCTGCTGGGGAGTTACAGGCTCGAGCTGGTACTTGATCTTGTTGGCTTTTAAGATATTCGGTTGAGTTGTTTGTTTTCTTTATTTGCTTTTTTTGTGTTATTTCCTTTTTTTGTTGGTTATTTGTTTATCGCTTTTCTTAATATGTTACTGCCTTATAATCTATCATCATTTTCATATCCATGTGTCTTCTTTCAGCAACAAGTCTCGGAGTACGCATCGTGTGCACGAACTCTTTGTTGAGTCACCCTTAATTTGGAGGTAGGGGGGACGTATAGAGTAGGTGGAAAGCTTATGCAACCACCACCGACCACATGCTCTCCCAAATTGCCTTTTTAGTGAACCACAAACTTAGGTCAGCCTTTAGGCCATTTTTATATGCATCATTTCATTTAGACCCAGCAGGGCTCGGTCTCAGGTACCATGTCTCTTTGTAGGAAGCATATCTAAATTTTGTCGAAATGGGCCCATGGCCCAAAAAGATATTCAATCATCCTTATGTGATACATATTGCATCTTTGAAGGTAAAAAGGTCATTTGGCGGACCGATGTATGGGAAAGAGAGGTGAAAATGAAGCAAGTAGGGCCTAGTTATATTTTTTTACACGAATTTTTAAAAACATTAAAATAAAATATTCAAAAATATTTTGCACTTTCCCTTCATTTTCTAAAAAAAAAAAAGAAAATCCAAAAAGATTTTACACTTTCCCATTATTTTCCAAAAAAATCAAAAAAAGGGAAAAAGAAAATTCAAAAAGATTTTATACTTTTCCATCAATTTTTAAAAATTAAAAAAGGAGAACAATAAAGTCCAAAGATGTTACATTTTCCATAAAGACAAAAAATATATATATTTTCCAAATTATTGTTAGTTTTAAACTTTCACCCATATCCAATCTTTCCGAACTATGCGAAGCCGATTCTCGTCTTTTGAGACAAGATACGTAGGTAACTTATATAGGGTGTAGTCTTCTTAGTGAGTCTTAGGCTCTTGGCTTCGCGGGGTCTTAGCCAAATCTTGCATGTCTAGCCACTTTTGGTCACATCGGCCATTCTTGTAAAATAGGGTCATTTTTGCAAAAGTGATTCAATTTCCCATGTCTTAGGATCTTAAGTCCACAACTAGGTGTCATATTACTTTTCCTTGTTGAGTTTACATCTTTAGCCACTTTTGGCCATATTGGTCGTTTTTGCAAAATAGGTCATTTCTGCAAATTGATTTTGGGCCATGATTATTGATAGTTTCAATCCATATAAGCCTTAGGGAGGTATATCCATGTCTTTGAGGTAATCTTTGTTGAGTTTGAGCATGACAAATACCCAGGACCATTCTAGTCAAAACCATTGCACGCACGAGCTGCTTGAGAAAACTTTTTATTTTTAGTCTATGTAATGTTGTCTTTTAATTATTACTCTAGTACATCAATATCAAGTTTTTCAGTCTGGTTAAGACTACTTCTTATTTTGTATTTGAAAAACCAAAAAATATTATTATAAATGAAAAATCCAAAAAGATTTTATTCTTAATTTATTCGTCTATTACTTTTTTCCAGAACTACGTTTGATCTGATTCATGAGGGACATGACACATAGGCAACCTACATAGAGTTTTATCGAATCATTTTTTTAATTAAAAAAAGAAAAAAAATCAAAAAAGAATGAAGTGTGGGACGTGAGAAATGGAAGGGAAGAAAAGAGCGATAATCAAAAAGAAAGAAAAGGTTGAAATGAATTGGGATGATGCAAAACGACCTTTTAACCCTCGAAGTCATTCTAGAACCATTAATTGTTGCTATGGGGCATTGCACGCAATGTGATATTTTTATCTGATAAATGCTCTAACGCTAACCTACTGGGTTTGTTTTTTCTCCTCTTTGTTACTTTAATTGTTTCTATGCCAGAGGATGGTTAGTTTGTGGCACTTTAGCGATTCATCCATACAACACAAGGTCAAAGGGAAAAATAGCCATGGATAGCAAAGATTTGTCGATCCGCCTAAGGAGACAATTGATTCAGAATCTGAGTTGAAAGAAAAGGTCCTAAAGTTAAAAGGACGGATGGTCGAAATGTACTGAGCCTAGATTAGTGGCTGTCCTCCACCATTATTTCCCACTGACCGTACTAAAAGCCTCGTCATCGTTCCTCCACTGGCACAAATCTGGATTCCCACTAGTGCAGATATCTCCCCACAACCTTTTCACATTCCACCCCCCAAAAGCACCTCATATCTTGCTCCTTTGACCACTCATGTTTTTGTAACTCCTCCACTAGCTACACTTCCTCGATCCTCTAGCAAGACTGTGTTCAAAGCCCCTGATGCCCAAGGAAAGAGACCAAAGGAAAGTTTTAGGGAGTTTTGGTTCAGATGGAACAAACAAGTTGCTCGAGTCAGTTCTCCGATTAATAGAAAAGATGTTGTCTAGCCCAGCCAATGACAGGATCCAGTGGGCATTCCTGCTAAATGCTTTCAGCCTCAATAGTGACCCCATGAATATCCTCGTACTCCAAATATTCCTCCCCAATGCAACTTTCCTCCACAAAATACCCAAAGCCATACTCACCTCCCCAGTACTCTATCCACAATGCACCACCATATGCTCTACACTCACAAAACACGCAACAGCTTGCACCGCCTCTACAAATGTCTTGCCCACCTCTACAAGCATATCAACCCCCTACCCAAAAAAGGTTCCAACCAAGGCTGGAGTACAAAATGAGAAGGCAGAAGCGAAGAGAGAAGTCTTCCACTCCAACTGGAGAATCCTATGCAAGCTTGTTTGAGAAATTAAAGCATTATGACCTAATTGCACCTATTCCTTTGAATCATGTGGACCCGCGTGCAAGAAGCTTTGATGCTTCTAAAATGTGTGAATACCATTCCAATGCTCAAGGGCACAATGTCGAAAGTTGTCGGGATTTTAAAAGGAAAATAGAAAGAATTATTCAAGAAGGGATAATTATGGTCCAGGACAGTGACACCCGGAACATTGCACAAAATCTTTTACCTGCACATGATGATGCACATTGTGTGAGAAATATGCATGGTGACGGGAGTATGAGAATCCTCTTAGTAACTTGCTGACTGAAGTTAATGATATTGAAATTGGTGAAGGTTCCAGTAAATTTGATGTGCAACCCAGTGGCTAAGATGTCAAACTTGGTAATTGGAAAGACACTCCTTTCTTGGCTAGCTAGGGAGGAGTTTTGGTGGTTTATTTTGTTGTCATTTATATTTGCCCAGGTTATTTCAGGGTTGTAATCTGGATATTGTCTTGCCTCTCAAACACTTCTTCTTATTATTTCATCTAGTTCGTTTAGTTGTAGTAACTCGTCTAGTGTTATTTAGGATTGTTCCAGGGTTGTAACCCATGTCTATTTTTCTTGTCTTGTTCAAACCCTTTCCACCATCTGTCTAATGCAATCTCATGTTTTCTATTAGTTCTGGTCAATTTTTGTTTAGGTTACTTTTTCTTTTATAATTCTTTTCATCCTGATTTTAGTGACATGACATGCTGTCGATGCCCCCTTTTTCTCGCGAAAGTGGGTTTATGACATTTGGGCGGACAATTCTTTTCCTTTCGGGAATTGGGTTTGACTTGAAAAGTCACGACCTAATGATTAAGTGCATTATGACAATAAGAAGAATTTTGATTTAGTAAACCAGAAAACGGGTAAGGGCTTGAAATTATCTTGAGGGGAAGGTGTTAGGCACCCCTTGAGATCCACTAGTGTGGTTCACGCCCAAGCTATAATTGTGACTTTAAGTGAAAATAACGAGTAAAACAAGCAAGAATTACAAATACAGGGTAGTTTTCAAATAATGGTTGCAAGCAAAGAAGTTAAAGAAGCTGAAGTTTGGGAAGAAAGTAGTTTTGAAGTTCTGAAAGTAAACAAGTAAAGGGAAGGGATTTTCACATAATTGTTTCAAGAAATTAAAGTAGAAGAAGGCAAAGAAGCTGAAAGTTGAGCAGTTTTTTTAAATTCTAAAAATAAACAAGTAAGGGGAAGGGGGTCCTAGGTTTATAAATAATATGGATCACCCCACACAACACCCGGTAACCACTTATACACGTGGTGTTATTGTGTGGTCATCATATCCATATCTACCCTTTCCCACCCCGTTAAGGTATTAAAAGCGGAATGGTCTTGTTTTCCTATTGCATGCTACTACCCATCCCAAATCCTATCAGCCCCGAAGGCATTTGGGGCTACTAGTCTTAAAGGGAAGTGAGATTTGGCTTTCGTGGTTTAAAAAGAAAAAATTATAAGGCGACAATCAAAATATGTAGATAAGGTATGGGAAAACACATAACAATTAAAGGCTCAAACATTCCTCCTCAACTTAAAGACAGATTATTTAACATGTCTTACACATACTAGTTATGGTCTTAATTAAACTTAAAGGAAATGGGAGGCAGACTAATTTATTACATATTTTAGACAAGAAGCCCAAATCAGACCTGCCTGCTGGTTGGAATTTTAACGAAGTCTGATTCAATTGCTAATTCACGCTATGGCTTGCCTAGGCGAAACTTATAGGCATGATATCTAACAAATCATGAGTGTACTAGTTTTAAATGAAGAAGACTTGTTGGTTACACAGAAGCATAAGCTCTATAGATATTAAACAATGCTATTTACTAATTTTAGACTTAGACAAAATAGACGATTCAGATTTAGTTGATAGCTCCTATAGGCATGCTTTCTCGGTGCTAAATGATTTAAAACATTTGTAGTCGAAATAAAAGTACAGAAATCCTATAGGCATGGTGTCTAGAATACTGTTTGTTATTCAAACCTATAAATATGTTTGCCTAGTGATGGATGCAAATGCAGAATTCAAGAAGTCCTATAGCCATGTTATCTATATGGTATGTAGAAATATGGAAAACCTACGGACATGGTTTTCTGTATGTAATGCAGGAAGCTATAGGCATGGTTTTATAAATGCAGAGGTGTAGAAACTTATAGACATGGTTTCTATATGAGAATATAGAACCTATAAACAGTATTTCTATATGAAGTGCAGAACCTATAAAAATGATTTCTAGATAATACAGAAGTACAAAAACTTATAAGCATGGTTCCTATATGAAAATGCAGAACTTATGGAAATGATTTCTATATGAAATATGTAACCTATAAATATGATCTCTATATGAAAAATGCAGAGCTAAAAGCAGGACATGATGGCTGAAACGTATTAAATTCCTATGAACATGATATCTACCTCTTTCATGCATGATGTACCATCCCCTTTACTCTAAAACCCCCAATAGTTATAACAAGATTCTTACAACCCAGAATTGAATAAGAAAAAGAAGTGAAATTACATTAAACAACTAAAAATTTCCAACCAAGGAGAGCCTGATTCAGTCTTCTGTCTAAAGAATAAAGTAAACCAACTCCCAAGATCAAATTTTTCAAAGCCTTTCTCATTTTTGGTATGTCAGAGATTCCAAAAGCCTCATGTACTCCGGGCAGTGCTTACACCTAAATTCATTACAAAATTTAATTACAGTGCAGCGTAGAAGGGACAAGCCTCAAATGTCCAAGTTCATAGGGAACTCAAGATCCCAAAGCAAGACTCATAGGAGGGGTGAGGTAGAACTTAGAAGCTAGGAGAGAGTGTGAGTGCAGTAGAGGGGATTCTGGGGTAAGCCAAGACAGGATGGTGGTCATAGCCAGCAATTGGAGGTGCTAGCAGACCCCAAACAGCCTGTTAGCCACATTGTTAGGAGTTAGGACCCCTTAAAGGATTAAGTCTAGACATGAGCAATAATTTGGATGTTGCCATGTTCTGAACTTTAACTCAAACAGATAGAGGGGAATAGGGGTACAGGGATTCACAGCAGAAATAAGTGCAAGGAGAACAACATATACATTTTACACTAAGTATAGATAACAAAGTAGAAATGATCGTGGAAGCTGTAAAATAAACACATTGGGATAAGACTGAAAACTAAACTAGAACATACCAGTTTCAAGGAAACAAAGAAGAAAGCAATAGTATTGTGATGCCAACATGCAAACAAATAGTCAGAATGCTATGATTAGAGAATTATGATACTTGAGTAGCGTAAAAGTGTTGAGTGGATAGTGTTTGATTGAAAGTTGGTCGTATTAACTGTGTATAATGTGTTAAAGAAGTTCATATATTTATAATGTAGAAAGAAAGAAGAAATAGGTAGGAGAATAGTTTTGAAATCAGTTCCACAAGGTCTCCCTTTAATTAAGGGATCATGATTTCAAACGGGTAAAAGTAATTAAGCAAAGAGACCAATCAAACATCTTTTCAAAGCAGTACAAATGGGGTAAATACATAGAGGTATATTTAAGGAAAAGTCTTGAAAACACTCGGTTTATGTAAATAAGTAAAGGAAATCAATTAAACAGCCAGCAAATCCAAGGTTTGAATTTGGTATGAGAAAAGGTGGAGAAGGGTTTTACTTAAAGAAAAATCAGTAATAATCAATTAAACCTAAAGAAAAGGATTTTGAATCAATCATAAGTTGGAAAACCTTTTCGGAAGAAAGAATTCATTATACATATAAAACATACAGACATGCTCAAGTACGAAGAACTATCATACCAATCAGTAGAAGAGTC
Organism: Nicotiana benthamiana; assembly: GCA_034376525.1. Classification (NCBI taxonomy): domain Eukaryota; kingdom Viridiplantae; phylum Streptophyta; class Magnoliopsida; order Solanales; family Solanaceae; genus Nicotiana; species Nicotiana benthamiana. The sequence continues at coordinate 143,863,135 of CM067327.1, read as the reverse complement.
TAGCATAGAAAAAGTTTTGAGTTGTAAACACAGAAGTTCAGCTTCACTCATAGACTCGGAATGAGTCTAAAAGAGTCGAGGGTTCCAAAATAGAACCCTAATCCAAACACAAGATCAAACTCGTCAAACCACCCCAGATTCTAGGGTTTCCAACTCGAATCAGATATAGAGACGAGGAGACAAATAATTGAAGCAGGCTCAGAGGTCTCTTTCATAGACTTACGAGGAAACAAACAGATATAATAGCAAGTTTGAAACAACAAGGTGAAGAAACTAGTTTGGAACATAGTGGGGGCAGAACAAATATGTTTAAGAAAACATGGGATTTAAAGAAGAGAGAAGAGGCAGTATAACACTTAAGAAAATAGTAGACGAAACATTTTTAAAGAGATCACAAACAAGGTACAGTAAAAAGGCAAGCAAGGAACTTAAGAACTCAGTGGAAATACATATAGTAGGAGAACACAGAATACCAGAAAAGTATATCAACAAGACATATAGGAAAACACAGTTGGACGAACATGTAAGCATGGTGTACAAACACAAATAGAAAGACAAGGCACACAAGAACATATGTAGTAGCAAAATATAAGAAAGCAGTATAAATACATGAGTGACAAATATACACAAAGAAAAAGGAAAAGAACAGTGGAGAAAACATTTTGAGTTTTTCAAAAACCCTATGGAGAGAAGTAATTTTTGAAAGACAAATGAGGGAAAACGTTATAAAACTCAAGTAGAGCACAAATATAGAACCGATCTAAGAAACAAAAATAGAGAAAACCTCGGATATCTAGGGTTTTAGAGGAACCCTAAAGAGAGAAAGGAATGGAAAAGGTCCGATCTAAGTCGGATGAGTCAGAACCAGGCTCGAAATGCATTGGATACGCCGGAACAAAGGTAGAGAGGCCATGGAACCTTGAATTGGAGAAAATGAGAACGGACACCATCGAGGTCAGACCTCAAAACTTCAAACACCAAACATTTAAGAACAGAGATAGATGGGTATCGGCCATCCACGGCCTGAGAGGCCATGGATTCCGGTGAGTTTGTGGTTGAAAATGGTAGAGGATGATTAGGGTTTCAAGAACCTTCGAGATAGTTTATGAGAGGAGAGTGTTTGGGGGAGGCTGAGAGAGGAGAATGAGGGGATTAGGGTAGTCATTTAGGTTTAATTATGGAAGGGTGGATACGAGCCATTGATCTCAGAAGATCAACGGTCCAGATCAAAAGGGCTTGGGTCTGGTAATTGAAATGGGTTGAGGTTATGAGATTGGGATGGTCCGGTTGGGATTTAAATTGGGCCAGTTAGGGGTGGGGGGTTCAATGCGGCTATAATAGAAATGTAATGGGGCTGTAATTGAAACGAAATGTGGTCAAATTTTAAATAGCCAGTTTTTCCCTTTTTATTATATAAAAATAGTAAACATGATTTTGAAAGCAAGTTAAATGTACTAGATCAGTTAATACTATGTAAATATTAATTTAAAATATTGGAACCAATTTCATAATTATAAAATATTATTAATTCTCAAAATAGGCTAAAATTGCAGTTATATGCAATTTGACTTTTAAAATACCAAATAAATATATAAAAATTACTCTAGCTATATTGTGGTATAAATATGAGAATAAAATAAGTTTTTCACCAAGATGATAATTTTGGGAATAATTGTTGGTTTTTATGCTACTAAAACGAATAATAAATTAATTAAAAAAATCTTTTTACTAATCGGAAAAATACTAAAATACTAAGGCATACTTATATATGTATATTTATAGTATTTGAAAGTATTTTTCATAAAAACTTGACGGGAAAAAATTAGTTATCAACAGCTGCCCCTCTTTACCCGGGAAGGATGGAAGAGTTGTCCGGTAAAGATATGATGGTCAATTTTGACCGAACGGAATGGTTTGAAGAAATTGATCGTGCTCTGGTTCCTTAGCTGTCTACATATCCTTGGTCTTAGAGGAATCAGGCCTTATGTAGTTCAGGATCCGTCGGCGGAGTATGCCGAGGGTGATCTTTCCGGAACAGATGTGATATTTAGGTTGGGATGGGCGGTTAAGAGTATAGTAGGGCTGCAGGAACCGGAGCAGGATCGCTCTTGCTGAGATGGTAGTTGCTTGCTAGTCTACCTGCAAATAAACAAGACACACATATATTGTGCATAAATTGAAACATAATGCAATTTCCCGTCAGACCATGAATGTTGTCTTGGGATGGTTAGGATGACGTCCTCAGACCATGATTTCCTGGGCTATGAAGCATATAATAAAGGATTCGCAGGCTATGAAATAATGCTCTCGGGCTATGAGAATGATGCCTCCAAACAATGACGCCCTTGGACAATTTGGCGATCTTTCAGCCCATGAGAGCGTAAATAAAGTGGCGATATTTCAGCCGATGCAAAAGATAAATAAAGGTGGGGATAATTTAGCCACACAGAAATGTAACTAATACGGCGATCTTTCAGCTGATGCAGGATTTAAATGAAGTTACAATATTTCAGCCATGCAAAAAGTGTAAATAAAACAACTATCTTTCTGCCGATGCAGGATTTAAATGAAGTGGCAATATTTCATCCATGCAAAAAATGTAAGTAAAACGGCGATCTTTCAACCGATGTAGGATTTAAATGAAGTGGGCGATATTTCAGCCATGCAAAAAATATAAGTAAAATAGAAATCTTTCATCCGATGCAAGATTTAAGTGAAGTGGCGATATTTCAGCCGTGCAAAAAGTATAAGAAAAATGGCGATCTTTCAGCCGATGCAGATGGAGACAAAGCTTAGTCTCAGATGGCAGACTAGTACCCTTATGCGATGCAGGAAATACAGATGGAGATAGAGCTTAGTCTCAAAAGGCAGAATAGTAGCCTTATGTAATGCAGGAAATACAAACGGAGAGAGAACTTAGTCTCGGAAGGCAGAATAGCAGCCTTATGCAAGGGATAAAAGACGAATAGTGATAAAAATTCTTAGCTGACAGCTGGTAGCTGATTGTGATATTGCGGCTGCTGAGGATATTGTATGCGGATAGTGGTTGTGAAGCGATAATTCTGAGAGTTGTATTCCTAAATAGTATGAGTATATAAATTTGCAACTTCGCTTCCTGCATCCAAAGAAAAATCGTGAGTTTTGTAAAGGGGAATGGTTAGTTTTGTGTCCCCGCTAACTTCGCTTGACCGTCTCGGCTCTAATTTGGTGATACTGTGGGTATCCGGGGGGTAGCGTTGCTAAACATGGCAATTTTGGTGATAGATGCATGATTTAGTAGAAATATAGCATAAATACATAGTTAAGAATAGTTTTCTTTAGATGAACCAACGACTGAGACGTGGTCCAAGACACTACAACCTCTCTTGCTTTGAAATTTTGAGGGTCCCCCTCAAAATTCTGCCCCAGTTTACTGGATCGACACTTCGGATGGCTTCTTGCGATGATCGGCTGAAATTACTTCAGTTAGGGTCCTCCTCAAAATTCTACCCCAATTTCCAATTGCAGGGGGAAATCAAAACATTATTGAATTGTGAACGAACCCATAAGGCTGCCTACGTATCCCCTCTTAAACGAGAATCAGGCCAGACATAGTTCAAATTACATCATATAGGAAAGCATAAGATTACACATAGTAGCGCTTGACTGCATCTAAATTGATTGGTCTTGGCCAAACCTTTCGTCTATTTCTGCAATTATAAGGGCTCCTCTTGTTAGAACTCGGTGAACCATATATGGGCCTTGCTAATTGGGAGAGAACTTCCCTTTGGCTTCATCTTGATATGGAAAAATCTTCTTTAACACCAGCTGCCTCGGTGTGAACCGTCTTGGTTTGACTCTTTTGTTGAAGGCTTTGGACATTCTGTTCAGATAAAGCTGGCCGTGGCAAACCACATTCATTCTCTTTCCATCTATAAGAGCTAGCTGCTCGTAAAGATTTTTCACCCACTCTGCATCGTTGAGTTTTGCTTCCTGTACGATCCTTAGGGATGGAATTTCTATTTCAGCAGGAATGACTGCCTCTGTACTGTAAACCAGCATGTAGGGAGTTGGCCCGGTTGATATGCAGACTGTGGTGCGGTACCCTAATAAAGCAAATGATAACTTCTCGTGCCACTTGTTATGCTTCTATCATTTTCCTCAATATCTTCTTGATATTCTTATTGGAGGCTTCTACGGCTCCATTCATCTAAGGTTTGTAGGATGTAGAATTATTGTGTTTGATCTTGAAGGTTTGATACATGGATTTCATCAAATCACTGTTGAGGTTGGAGCTGTTATCAGTAATGATTGAGTCTGGACTTCCAAATCGACAAACGATACGGTCACAGAAAAAGTTTGTCACGACTTTCTTGTTCACTACTATGTAAGATACTACTTCAACCCATTTGGTAAAATAGTCAATTTCTACTAGGATAAACCTGTGCCTGTTTGATGTGGCAAGTTAGATTGGTCTGATAAAATTCATCCCATATGCGGCGAATGGCCATGGCGAGCTTGTTGCATTAGGCTCATTTGGAGGCACCTTTATCATGTCAGCATGTACTTGACAACGATGGCATTTGCAGATATACTGGATGCAGTCGGTCTCCATAGTCATCCAATAATAACTTGCCCAGAGTATCTTCTTGGCTAAGACAAAACCGTTCATATGTGGTCCGCAGGTCCCGGCATGAATTTCCTCTACCATTTTAGATGCTTCCTTTGCATAGACACATCTTTGTAATCCCACATCTAGAGTCCTCCTGTACATGATTCCTCTGCTGTGAAAGAAATTATTGGACAATCTTCGAAGCATGCATTTCTGAGTAGTATTTGTATGCTCTAGGTATTCTCCTTTTTCCAAAATATTCCTTGACGTCATTAAACCAAGGCTTTCCGTCTGCTTGTTCTTCAACATGAGCACAATAAGATGGTTAATTGTAGATCATTAGGGGAATTGAATCAACGAAATTCTTATCTGGATGTTGTATGAGGCAAGGGTAGCCAATGCATCGGCAAACTCATTCTGGACTCTGGGAATATATTGGAATTCTGTCTTTGTGAACCTCTTTCTCAACTCCTGTACATGATGCAATTATGAGATTATCTTGGAGTTCTTGGTTGCCCATTCTTCTCGGACCTGATGTATAAGCAAGTATGAATCTCAAATCACTAGCAACTCTTGGATGTTCATGTCCATGGCCATCTTGAGCCCTACGATGCAGGCTTCGTGCTCGGCCATATTGTCAGTGCAGGGGAACCTGAGCTTGGTGGATACCGGATGATGCTGGCCAGTTTCTGACACTAGGACTGATCATATGCCAACTCCTTTGAAATTTGCCGCTCCATCAAAAAACATCCTCCAACCATCATAAGATTTTACAATGTCTTCTCCTATAAATGATACCTCATCATCAGGAAAATACGTCTTCAAGGGTTCGTATTCTCCGTCCATAGGATTTTTCGCAAGGTGATCTACTAGTGCTTGTCCATTTGATTGCCTTCTGAGTCACGTAGACAATGTCAAATTCACTCAACAGAATATTCCACTTGGCTAGCTTGCCAATGAGCATGGGCTTCTGGAATATGTACTTCAAAGGATCCATCCTTGATATGAGATATGTAGTATTAGAATAGAAATAATGCTTCAACTTTTGAGCTACCCAAGTCAAAGCATAACAGGTGCGTTCCAAAAGAGAATACCGGGCCTCGTATTGGGTGAACTTCTCACCGAGATAATAGATGGCCTGCTCCTTTATACTTATTTCATCATGCTGCCGAAGAACACATCCGAATGCTCTATCCAATACTGCAAGGTAGAGTATTAGGGTCTACCTGGCTCGGGCGGGACCAAAACTGGTGGTGTTGACAAGTACTCCTTGATTTTATCGAAGGCCTTTTGGAAGTCATCGGTCCATTTGGTAGCTGCGTCTTTCTTTAACATCTTAAAGATTAGCTCATAGATGACAGTAGATTGTGCTATGATCCGGCTGATGTAGTTAAGTCTCCCCAGGAAACTCATTACTTTTTTCTTATTCTTTAGTGGTGACAATTCTTGAATAGCTTTGACCTTTGATGGATCCAATTCTATCCCTCAGCGACTCACGATGAACCCAAGCAATTTTCTAGCTGGAACCCTGAATGCACATTTTGCGGGATTCAATTTCAGGTTGTACCTTCTCGGTCTATTGAAGAATTTCCTCAAATCTTCCATGTGATCAGCAGCTTTCTTGGACTTGATGATGACGTCGTCTATATACACTTCGATCTCCTTGTGTATCATGTCATAGAAAATGGTGGTCATGGCCCTCATGTAGGTGGCCTCTGCATTCTTTAACCGAAACAACATTATCTTGTAGCAATACATCCTCTACGGCGTAATGAAAGTTGTTTTCTCAGCATCTTCTTCATCCATCCATATCTGATGGTACCCAACAAAACAATCAACAAATGACTGCAGCTCATGCTTGGCACAGTTATCAATCAAGATGTGTATATTCAGCAAGGGGAAGTCATCTTTTGGACTGGCCCGATTGAGATCCCAGTACTCAAATAGACTCTAAACTTCACATCATTCTTCGATACTGGTGCAATGTTGGCTAACCATGTCGGATAATCTACTACCTTGAGAACCTTAGCTTTGACCTACTTAGTGACCTCTTCCTTGACTTTCAAACTCATATCTAGCTTGAATTCTCTAAGCTTCTGTTTTACTGGTGGACAGGCCGGATCAGCCAGTAATTTGTGAGCCATAATGGATGTGCTCAGACCAGTCATGTCGTCATATGACCAGGAAATTATATCCTTATACTCTCTTAGAAAATCCGTATATTCTTTCTTTTCTGATGGTGACAAATGAATGTTGATTAATGTTTCTTTGATATTTTTTTCATCTCCCAAGTTAACAATCTCAGTTTCATCCAAGTTGGACTTGGGCCTATTTTCAAAATTCTTGACTTCCTTAGCAATCTCTTTCGGTATATCATCTCCCGCTGAATCTATGTCCGTTTGTTGCGTTGTCTCATTGCATGTCACAGTCATCGGTTCATCAAGATAAGTAATAGTAATGTTGTATAAGCAAATTAAGGAGAGTAAATAATAAGAGTAAGATTTATAAGAAAACTGAAGTGCTTTGATAAATTCCATAAATTTTTTTAACATTGGAGCTCTTTCTTGCAAAAACAAAAGTGCAAAAGGAAAGTAAACTAGTAAAATAAAATAGTGCATGGTTCTTGTTTAACCTTGCTACGTTGGGGCATTTGGGGCTCTGGTGGTTCTGACGGTTCGGTTGTTGAGGTGCGCTCCTCTATTTACAGCCTGTATGGAAGGGCCTTCCTCCCCCTCCTCCTGAAAAATGACACAGCAGTCCATATCATCGTTTTCCAAGAACAAGTTCCTCATTGCTGCTAGGGCTTCTTATTCTTCTGACCCATAGACGACCTCGACCGGTTGGAAGGTCTACTCCAAATGGGATATCGGCTACTCCAGTAGATGGTATGGACCGCGCCAAGGTGGTGACCATTCATTGAATAATTTCCATGTATACTCATATCCCAATCCAAAGGTGGTGTCGTGCTTTTTGAGCTTGATGGGCTTAGCAATTCCTTGGAGATTCTTGCCAAGTCCCTTGCCAGGTTCATACCCACTCCAGTTCAATATGATTTTAATTTTGTTATCCCCCTACTTATCCTCATTGATGGAGTTGACTCGTTCGATGTGGTGGTAAGTTTCTCCCCCAATATATCTTTTTCCTCCAATTGCTGGGATGGTCAGGAAATTATATATGGGATTGCTACCATCACCATCAATGATTAACTCCTAGTAATTCCACTCAAACTTCACTTCCTGATGTAGTGTGGGTGCCATGGCCCCAACGGCATAAATCCATGGTCGTCCCAACAACAGATTGTAAGATGCCGACACATCTATCACTTGAAAATCAACATCAAACCAAGTAGGCCCCATTTGTAAAAACAAGCTAATTTCCCTAATAGTAGACCTTTGAGATCTGTCGAAAGCCTTAACGTTGATGACCTCGTCCTTAATTTCATGCAGCCCTTTCCCCAATGTCCTGAGTGTCACTAGCAGATAGATGTTGAGACTGGACCCCGCATCGACCAGGATTTGGGTGATAAAATAATCTTCGCACTGAACGGTGATGTGCAATGCCTTGTTGTGACTCATTCCTTCCTGTGGCAGCTCATCTCCATGGAAAGTGATTTTGTGACTTCCTAATATCTGATCTACCATGTTTTCCATTTTTCCTCCGGTGATATTACTTGGTACATGTGCCTCACTCAACACTCTTATCAAGGCATTCTTGTGTGCATCGAAACTCTCTAGTAAATCAAGGATAGAAATCTGTGCCAGTATTTTGTTCAGCTGAACAATGACTAAGTATTCCTTCGCCTGTTTCTTTCTCCAAAGATCATCGGGCCCAGTTTTGGTGATAGTTTGTCAACTAGAGGTCTGCTTACTAGACTAAGCCAAGTGTTCTGGAGTGTCAACTGTACCGGTCCTTGTCATACCCTATGCTGTAACTGCTTCCCCAAACTTAGCTTTCCCTTTCCCTCTTGCCTCTATTGTGGGTATGGCTTTTGTATGGAATGGTGTTATGACTGTTATTGGTACCGAAATGGGCACCCTTGCTTTGGAAGGTAATACAACAACTTCAAATGGTACAGGTGCCTTTGGGGACCAAACTCGACCTCAATCGGTGTTGGCGTCTTTGCAGAGGCTGGTGTTTCAAACTCAAGTGGTATGGACATGTTCACCTCGAAATCTTTAGAAAACTGAATCTGGACTACAATCGGATTAAGGATGGTTGTTGGATTCTTTGGATCGTCGCCTTCTGTGATCAAACCGATTGATCTTTTGGGATCCCAATCATCCTCTACTTCAATCATATGAACACCTCCACCCTTGTGGTTCGGTAGAGGGTTATTACGGACATTCGGGGCTGGCTCTTTTGCCACGATGATCTTGTATTCAATAAAAGCATGGATCTTATCCTTTAGGGAGCGACATTTATCAATGGTATGCCCTTCCATGCCAGAATGGTATGCACAGGTTTTATTTGGGTTGGCCCATTGGGAAGGGTTTTTAGGTGTTATAGCACGGATAAGGGTGACATAACCAATATCTTTGAGTCTTTTATACAATTGGTCGATTGGTTCAGCAATGGCGGTATAATATTTAGGAGGTTTGCGGTCAAAATTTGGTCGGGGTCTAGGAACATTTTGATGAGGGGAGGTGATTGCTAGTGGGATTTTTGAGTGTTGCAGGCTTGGTAAACGTGTGCCGGCTGGGAATATCTAGGTGAAGCAGGTTGGTATGTAGGAGGTGGAGGCGATTAATAGGTAGGCGGTAGTGTTTGGTAGGAAGGTTCGGATGTTTGGAAATTTGGAGTAGGCTGATTTGTAAGTGGAGGTATTGAGTAAGTTTCGTATTTGACATGTGATTTTGTTCTCTGTGCAACCATTACGGCACCTACGTCCCTCTTCTTGGACGTACCACCAGACTATAGAGCCTTGTTGGTGGCTTGCAAAGCCTCAAAGTTTGTAACCATACCACTCTTGATACTTTCCTCAATCCTTTCTCCAAGCTTGATGATGTCAGAGAATTTTTGGTTTTCGATAAATATTAGTCTTTCATGGTATTGCGGATCCTGAGCCCGGACGAAGAACTTGTTAATTTGTTCCTATACTAAAGCAGGTCAAGCCTTAGCATCCTCTGATCTCCAACGAGTGGAATACTCGCAGAATGTTTATATGGGTCTCTTCTTTAAATTTTGAATGTAAAACACATCCGGTTCATTTTCCTTATTGAACCTGAATCTATCCATGAAGTCGAACACCATACTTACCCAGTTCAACCATTTTTTTGGATCTTAGCTAATGTACCAGGACAGAGCATCTCCTTTCAGGCTCTTTATGAAATGCTTCATGCGGATCTTCTCATCTTTTCCTACTCCGACCAGCTTGTCGCAGTATGTCCTTATGTGAGCCTTGGGATCCCTAATGCCATCAAACATTTCAAGCTTGGGAGGTTTGTACCCTCGAGCAGTTTGACATCGGGCTATATGCATAGATCTTCATAGTTTATCCCCCTAATTCCCTTACTTCCTTCAACGCCTTGAATTATGGTGGTCAACTTCTTAAGCTCTTCGGCCAGATTTCTGATGAGAAAGTCGTTATCATCGGACTAGGGTGTGCTTGAGATGGGTTGGGTAGAGTGTGGCACGGTCTCCCCGTAGATGGGGGTGTTGTGTTAGGTGTGGCAGGTATTGCAGTGGTGGTGATGATCGGGTTGCTTTGGGATGTTTTGTGGAGGTATGGGATTCTGAGTATTTGGGAAGGTAGCTTCTGGAGTGGTGAGGGAAAATGACAGACTTGCCAAATTCCGGACTTGATCAAGCTCTTCTTGGAATTTTAGTAGTTCTTGTTCTATATGAGAGGCATTTTCCTTGGGGACCATAGCACCACTAGTGACCTCTACCCGTTCAGCTGAGTTGTTTGAATCTTCCATTTTACTTTTGCTTTTGTGCCTGACAAGACTGGGAGAAGGAGTAGGTGGAGGGCCCCTACATCTTGAAAAGTATGCTGATGTTGCTAGAATTCACGAACTAACCTTTGGGGAGGGAATAAACAAAAATAAAAACAGAAAGGTAACAAGTTAGTGAGAATTATGTGGAAAAAATGTTGCAATATTTAAACATGTAGTGCTGAAACATAAAGCGTATCCTAATTTTGGGGCCTTGTTGTGCCCGAGGTAGGCCTAGCGGCAAGTTGATTTGGAGAACTTTGAATGCTAAATGCCTTATTTTATTGATAAAAGTAGACGAATCCCAATAAGACACTAAATAGCAAGAAGTAAAATGTCACTAGTGGCCATAGCCCTTATTATATTTCTCGAAGCAAGAAATGGAAAAACTTCTATCTATTTGGTCCAAAAAGGACCTTCCCTAGACTTGGCAGGGTTAGCTCCCTCGTACATCTCTCCCAACTCACGCAGTCTTAGCAGCAGGTAAGCTCTGGCCAAATGTCCTCCTTCATTTTCTTCAGCAATTCGGCAATCTTCAACCCTCTTCAGAAACTTCTTTTCTAGTTCCACTATACCCCGCTCCAAGCAGATCAATCGTTTGTTGGCGCTGACAACCATATCCTCCAATTCTTGAATTAGCTTTTGATTGGCTTCTTATATTTCACGGTGATCATCTTCACATTCCCGCATGCTCTTGCGCAGTTGGTTGTACTTTACTTATGCTTGAACCTTTTCATCGATGATTCTATGACCTCGAACAAACCCAGGTTGACCCAAACTGTTGTGATTGTCCTCCAGCCAACCTGAATAGTGTGGGATACAACCAGCATGGTAGCGATCTGGTTCAATGGTTTCCTTTTCCAAGACAATTTTGCAATGCCACATATGCTGAGCCTAGCACTTGTATGGATTATCGTCATTCTAGATGTCCGCCCTGAAGTGAACCATCTTGTCGACCCCTGGTATAACCTTTTTTTTACCAGCCTGTCTCATAACTCGGAAGGGACATAAAGGTACGTCCCTCTCAAACCGATCAAGATAAAAAATGGCACATCCCTAGGTCGAATGATGAATTCTTCAGTTGGGAACCACTCAAACATCCATTGCACTCGGTCCTCAGTCAGATTATCAAAGAGTTTGACCTATTCTCTAGCATTATCCGGTTTGGCGAACATGTTGGGCATGTAATTTATTTGCTTCAGGTGATGAAAGGCAATATGATTGTCCCAGTACCTACGATGAATTTCCTATCGGTACTCACCCTTTTGGAGATGTTCCATGAACCATAGTTGAAGTAGCATATTACAACCCTCGAAATGTTTGGCACCCTTTTGACACCTTTCTAGGGCCGAGTATATTTCCGCAATGATCATTGGCACGAGACTGAGTGGTTGTCCGTCAATTCCTTCCATTAGAGTTTTGGTGACCATAGCTAGCCTGGTGTGGATTCTTGTTTTCTTCATTGGAAACTCTATCATCCCCAAGAAATAGAACATGAAGAAAAAGACCCTTCGATGGATATGCCCCAATGATGTAAGGGTGAACTCATCAAGATAAGTACGGTAAGATTTGTTGTGACCCTACCCTTCGCACAAATAGTCAAAGGGAATGTACGAGTCCTTCAAACATGTCAAGTCTAGATTCTTCTTAAGACCCATCATTTTGAGAAAACCTCTACTCTTGTGGTTTTTCGGCATTAATAAACCTGGAGTTTCCCACGACATTCCAGCCAGTCCTCCTATTTCCTCAAGCAGGGGTGTCATATCAATATATCCAAAGCGGAACACAGACCTAACACAATTCTAAAATAGAGTAGTAGCTTCTATGATTTTGTTGTTGGGTTGAATTTCCAGGAGAGAAGGTAGATTCCCAAGATATTTTCTGACAAGATCCTGATCATTAGAATGAAGATCCTCCCACCAGCTTAGAAATTTTGGGTGGATGTTGGTGACCATCCCGAATCTGGGGACTTCGTGCCTCATATTTATGCAAGACAAAACGTTAGCCCCTTACCCCAACCAGACTCGACTATTTTAATATCAACAATTATCATAAAAGGCATTTAGTTCTCCAAATAAATACACAAAATGTGGTAATGTTCGTTTTGGTTTAAAGGAAACCCAGTGGACATGGACAAGGCTATCTTAAAAAGTCATTATGCAGACAACATAACTAGCTCACCTAGGTTTGATAGTGATGCATGCACCTTTAAACTGAGTAAGGTTTCTATTGGGTATTAGACCAGTACCCTTGAGCGGACAACTTAAGAGGGAAAGGTACATAATCATCGACTATACCGTTGATCGACTGGTTTTGCCGCAAATATGCCTTTGCCGGAATTAGGGTGATAATATTGGAAGGGCGCAACCACTAATTATAGTGTTGCTATGGTATTTTGTTTGGCACGAGTGACATATAATGTTGAATATACAGTTACAATAATTAACAAGTTGTCACATATTTGCACGTTCATAAAGTAATAATTACAACAGTTTCTCATAATTTACAATAGTATTAAAGGAAAGCGATAAAGAAAAGCATTAAGAGAAATAAGGAAAAGAAATAAAGAGCCAGGTCAGTTTCGAGGTAGAAGAAGAAAAGTACTTAAAGGAATTTAAACAAACAAAGATATATAAAGAAGCATAAAGTCACAAATAGCATGAAATGATAAACGCCTTAAAGAAATCCCCAGCAGAGTCGCCATGCTGTCGATGTTCCCTTTTTCTCGCGAACTCGTGTTTATGATATTTGGGCGGACAACTCTTTTCATTTTGGAAATTGGGTCGGACTTGAAGAGTCACCACCTAATGATTAAGTGCATTAGAACACTAAGAAGAATTTTGATTTTGGAAAACCAGAGAATGGGTAAGGGCTAGAAATTATCTCGAGCGGAAGGTGTTAGGCACCCCTCGAGATCCACTAGTGTGGTTCCCGACGATGCTATAATTGTGATTTTAAGTGAAAATGACAAGTACACAAGCAAGAATTACAAATACATGGTAGTTTTCACATAATGGTTGCAAGCAAAGAAGTTAAAAAGCTGAAGTTTGGGAAGGAAGTAGTTTTGAAGTTCTGAAAGTAAATAAGTAAGGGGAAGGGTTTTTCACATAATTGTTGCAAGCAATTAAACTAGAAGAAGTTAAAGAAGATTAAAGTTGAGCAAATTTTTAAAATTTTGAAAATAAACAAGTAAGGGGAAGGGAGTCCTAGGTTTATAAATAATATGGATCACCCCACACAACACTCGGTAACCATTTATACACGTGGTGTTATCGCATGGTCATCATATCCATATCTACCCTTCCCTACTCCCTTAAGGTAAATGCAAAATGGTCTCATTTTCCGATTGCATGCTACTACCCATCCCAAATCCTATCAGCCCCCAAGGCATTTGGTACCACTAGTCCTAAAGGGAAGGGAGATTTGGCTTCGTGGTTTAAAAGAATAAAACTCTAAGGCGATAATCAAAACATGTAGAGTAGGTATGGGGAAACACATAACAATAAAAGGCTTAAACAACCCTCCTCAACTTAAAGACAGATCGTTCAGCATGTCTTACACATACTAGTTATTGTCTTAATTAAACTTAAAGGAAACGTGAGGCAGACTGATTTATTACATATTTTAGATAAGAAACCCAAATCAGACCTGTGTGCTAGTTGGAATTTTAATGAAGTCTGATTCCATTACTTATTCACCCTATGGCTTGCCTAGGCGAAACTTATAGGCATGATATCTAACAATGCATGAGTATATTAGTTATAAAGGAAGAAGACTTGTTGGTTACACAGAAGCATAAGCTCTATAGATATTAAACAATGCTATTTACTAAGTTTAGACTTAGACAAAATAGACGATTCAGATTTAGTTGATAGCTCCTATAGGCATGCTTTCTAGGTGCTAAATGATTTCAAACATTTGCAGTCGAAATAAAAGTTCAGAAATCCTATAGGCATGATTTTTAGAATGATGTTTGTTATTCAAACCTATAAATATGTTTGCCTAGTGATTGATGCATATGCAGAATTCAGGAAGTCCTATAGACATGTTATCTATGTGGTATGCGAAAATATGAAAAACCTACAGACATGGTTTCTATATGTAATGCAGGAAGCTGTAGGCATGGTTTTACAAATGCAGAAGTGTAGAAACTTATAGACATGGTTTATATATGAGAATTTTAAAACATATAAACATGATTTCTATATGAAGTGCATGACCTATTAACATGTTTTCTAAACATTGGTTTGGTTTGAGACATCTTTCTCTCTCTAAAAAAAATCCTCTGTCTTCTCTCTAGGAAGAAGGGTGAATAGTGATTCCGTCACTATTCATCGTGCATAATTCCGTGAGATATCATCAAGAAATTAGTCACACAACAAGCTCATTCTTGTGGTGATCACCTCCGTTCAATTTATTCCAAAACTCTAAACCAATCGCAATAGATCTTGAATTTAACGATCAAGCGCACCGTAGATTTGCATTTCCAGTCTGCAACCTGTATCATTACTCCTTTGTGATGTGAAGTTTATGGACTGTTGATTTTTGATTTATTTGGATAGAGATTTGCTATTTAAAGCAATAACGGATCGTCAAATTTATTGACTATACTGTAGCATCGACATTTCAATTCAACTTTCAGCAGCTTTGTAGTAGAGATATAGCGTGGATATGAAGAATTTTTCCGAAGTACATCGCATCCATGGATGTTCCTTCCTCTCCCCAACATCTGGCTGTGGGAGAGGTTCAAACGTTCTAAAAAATGCTCCAAAACAAATCAAAAAGCCATCGTATGCCTCAACACTTCAAGCTAACCAGTCTGCTCAGTCAGAAATTGAGCTATGTCCAATTTTAGTTAACCACGGTGAACCTATATTTCAAATCATTAAGGAAGAGGTTAATAATTTCATTAGGGAAGAAGGATTGCATCAGGCAGTTGTTATTAAATTTTCTTATGGCAGACCTGATCTATCGGAAGTGCGAAGAATATTTTCGTCACAATTTGATGTTCAAGGTCATTGTAACATTGGTCATTTGGAGTTTCATCATCTATTAGTCAAGTTTGATCTTTACAATGATTATGTTCATTTCCTTTTAAAGTCGACTAGATATCTTAAATCCAAAGGCGATGAATACTTCTTCAGAACATTTCCATGGTCTTTAAAATTCAATCCGAAGGAGGAGACGTCGATGACAGTCGTGTGGATTTCTCTTCCATGTCTGCCACCAATTTTTTCTGCTAAGAGGTCGTTATCCTCTATGCCTCAGCTGTGGGAAAACCTCTGGCTGTGGACAAGGCAACTCAGGATAGATCGAGACCTAGCGCGGCAAGAGTTAAGGTCATAGTTGATCTTTTGGATAATCACCCTAATAAGGTCAAGCTGCAGATTTTCGATAGAATATCAGGTAAATCTGTTGAGATTCATCAAAAAATAGTGTTCGACAACCTGCCTAAGTATTTTTCTTATTGTAAGCATCAAGGTCATGAGGACAAGTCGTGTAGAATTAAAAAAGAAAAAACTGGAGCAGAGGTGGTGGCAGAGGCACATTTGGACTGTGATCTATCTGGTCATGAGGTTGATGAATTAGACAAATTACAAGGGGATGCAAGGGACTATCTAAATGCTAAAAGATATGGACAAGGAGCCAAGGATTCACAAGTAAAAGATGATAATTCAGGAATTGAATTAACAAAAGTCTCACAGCAGACTGCACAAAGTGCAGAAGGAGGGACTGTGGAAAATAATGCAGTCGTGCAGGATGTTGTTGCTCCAATTGATTATGTTATACAATCTGGTTTAGTAAAGGATGCTACGAAAATGACTGCTGATTTGAAGCCTACAAAACATCCTGTGAATGATAGGGGTGATGCTGATCAACTTGAAATGACTAGGAATCATGTGGTTACTGTTGTATCTGATGCACCTCTTGCAGCAGATCCAGTTGAGTCTATGCAGGAGGTAGTGAAGTTGGATAAAGGACTTCCTAAGCCTTCTACAGATGCCCCTGCTACTACTTTCTATGCACGATCATATGAGCTTAATGCTGGGGCAATGCAGTCTACTGCAGATAGTCTCAGATCTTCTACAAATCTGAAACAAGGTGCTAAGGATTTACATGACAAATATGGCTTGAAGGAGGTTGTTGGTCCAATTGATTCATTTGTACAACATGGTTTTGTAAAAGATTTTACAAAACAGAATGCTGATTCTAAGAATACACAACCTGCAGTGAATGATAGGGGTGATCAAATCATCAATTACTGCCTATGACTGTTGTGGTTGCTCGTGTATCAGATGCACCAAATGTAGCAGTCCCAGTGAAGTCTACGGAGGAGGCAGGGCAGGTGGTTGATGGACATCATCACAGCTGCAATGTGCAGCAGTTAGGAACTCAAACAAATGATTCTGATTCAAATGTTACATCTGCAGAAACTCTTCCAAAGCCAAAGGGTGATCCTGCACAGTTTAGTAAAATGCATAACACTGTTCCATTGAAGGTTGTAAAAGAAAAGATGGTATCAAATTTTAATACTGCTGGGACAAGGCAGACCTCTGCAGAGCACATTACTACTAGTACACAGGTTGGGCAGGTGTTTGATCTTGATGGACAGCATCACAGATGCAATGTGCAGCAGCTAGGAACTCAAAAAAATGTTTCTGCTACATATGTTACATCTGCAGAAGCTCTTCCAAAGTCAAAGGGTGATTCTGCCCATTTATGTAAAATGCAACATACTATTCCATTGAAGGTTGTAAGTGAAAACATGGTACCAAATGTGGATACTGCTGACACAATGCAGTCCGCAGATCACATTACTTCTACTGCACAGACTGGGCAGGTATTTGAACTAGATGGACAGCAGCACAGCTGTAATGTGCAACAGTTAAGAGCTCAAAAAAATGCTTCTGTTACAAAAGTTACATCTGCAAAAGATCTTCCAGGGCCAAAGGGGGATACAAATGACTCTGCCATTGATGTAAATGAAAAGATAGTATCCATTCACAATCCTACAGATACTTCTACTATGCCAGAAAATGACAATGCAAATCCACTAAAGAGAAGATGATCGAGCAGCAGAGATAAGTTCTAATGAATTTGTATCTCAACGAGGGTTGGATTTACAAGCTACTCAACAAACTTTCGAAACTGCTCATCATTCTACCAATAACTGCTCATCGAAGTCCAACAGAAAATCAACTCCAAAATCCAAAAACAAAATGCACCGTGCAGATATGAGGCCAGCTACTCATGGAAGTTGCACTGGACAGAACCTGCACATGGCCAACAATCAGATTTCTCCACCCATTAAATTGAAGGAAAACAATGTATTGTCTGGGCAGAGAAATGTTACAAAATTGGAGGCTTCTGATACTTTGAAATCTTCTACAGAAATATTTGTTGTATCAGTTGAACCACAGGAGAAGTCAACACAGGCATTTGGTGCAGTTCCTAGATGTCCTGCGGATCAAGATGTAACTCGATGTAATTACCAGGATAATGTGATTGAAATGCTTCAAAGAACACCAAAGCCTCATATGGTTCAAACACAACACAGTATGACTACTACTAAAGGTATAGCTGCTGTCAATGTCTCTAATGATGTCTTAATTAACTCAAAGATGTGGAAAGATCAACGACAGTTTTGCGTAAATTTGAAAAGAGAGCAGGAAAATACGCTTATACATTGCTTTCATTTCGAAAATCAGCGAGTGGAAAGAGTAATCAAGGATGCAATTCAAATTTCATCTCTTGAAAACACTCTAACTGGAAAATTAAAGACCAAGTGGGAGGCTCCAGATTTCATTCCAAGTAAGCCTCCTTGTTGCACATGAATTCACTTCCTAGATACACCACCAAACACTGTGGATGGCTACATTGGAACGAGTAAGTCAGGTGCTATCTTGATGAAATATGCAACATGGTCCGACAAGAAACCAAATGTTAGGCAAATTCCAATGAGAGTGGCCAAACAAAAGCAGGCTGCTACAACTACGTCATCGAAGTCCAGCCGTTCAAAAAATAAAAGATAATTTTTGAATTCTTTTTGAACAAGTTAGAGGAGAACGAAATAGAAATTCAACTTGATGGTTATACAAGATTGGATAACAAGGGACAACAATCAACTAGGTACTACATATTATTCTACCACTTTATTAGTATCCTCATTTATAATCTCATCACAGAGTATGTTATAAACTCTGTAATGATCATAAAATATTTAGTCGTGTCAAGTTCTTATTTTATGCACTCGTGTTTATAAGTAAGGTTCCCAAGCCTCAATGGGATTATCACGGTAAGGTTAGCCCGGTTTGTGTTAACAATACCGGTGCTAATGTCCCCCTTATTTGTACTTTTTCTAATTGATTGTAATTTTCTTTTCAGTTATTAATAAAAACCTAACCCTAGGCGCTTGCCTAGTGGATTGCAAAAAAAAAACATGTTTTCTAGATAATACAGAAGTGAAAAAACTTATAAGCATGGTTTCTATACGAAAATGAAGAACTTATGGACATGGTCTCTATATGAAATATGTAACCTATAAACGTGATCTCTATATGAAAAATGCAGAAGTGGAAGTAGGACATGATGGATGAAACATATTAAATTCCTATGAACATGATATCTACCCCTTTTATGCATGATGTACCCTCCCCTTTTCACTAAAAATCCTAATAGTTATTACAACCCAGAATTGAATAAGAAAAAGAAGTAAAATTACATTAAAAACTAAAAATTTCCAACCAAGGAGAGCTTGATTCAGTGTTCTGTCTAAAGCATGAAGTAAACCAAGTCCAAAGTCGAATTTTTCAAAGCCTTTCTCATTTTTGGGTGTGTCTGAATTACCAAAAGCCTCATAGACTCCGGGCAGTACTTACACCCTAATTCATTATAGAATTGAATTACAATGCAGTGTGGAATGTCCAAGTTTAGAGGGAACTCAAGGTCCCAAAGCAAGGCTAATAGGAGGAAGAGGGAGAACTTAGAAGCTAGGAGAGAGTGTGAGTGCAATAGAGGGGATTCTGGGAAAACCCAAGACAGGCCGGTGGTCATACCCAGCAATTGGAGGCGCTGGTATACCACCGCCAGCCTATTAGCCACATTATTTGGGAGTTAGGACCCTTTAAAGGATCAATTCCAGACATGAGCAACAATTTGGATGTTTTCATGTTCTGAACTTTAACTCAAACATATAGAGGGAAATAGGGGTACATGGATTCAATACAGAAACAAGTGCAAAAAGAATAACATACACATTTAACACTAAGCATAGATAACAAAGTAGACAGGATCGTGGAAACTGTAAAATAAACACATTAGGATGAGGTTGAAAACTAAACTAGAACATACCAGTTTCAGGGAAACAAAAGAAGAAAGCAGTAATCTTGTGAAGCCAAAGTACAAATAAATAGTCAGAATGCTATGATCAGAGAACTATGATACTTGAGTAGCTAAAAGTGTTGAAAAGATAGTGTGTGATTGAAAGTTGGTCGTATTAACTGTGTATAATGTACTAAAGAATGTCATATATTTATAGTGTAGAAAGCAAGAGGAAATAGGTAGGAGAATACATAAGGATAAGTCTTGACAATACTCGGTTTGTACAAATATGGAAAGGAAATCAATTAAATAGCTAGCAAATCCCAAGGTTTAAATTTGGTATGAATGAATCCAATCAGAAAAGGTGGAGAAGGGTTCTACTTAAAGAAAAATCAGTAACAATCAATTAAACCTAAAGAAAAGGATTCTGAATCAATCATAAGTTGGAAAATCTTTTCGACTGAAAGAATCCGTTACACATATAAAACAGACAGCCATGCTCAAGCACGAGGAACTATCGTACTAATCAGTAGAAAAGTCTAGGATAGAAAAAGTTTCGAGTTGTAAACACAAAAGTTCAATTTATCTCATAGACTCAAAATGAGTCAAAAAGAGTCGAGAGTTCCCAAATAGAACCATAGTTCAAACATAAGATCAAACTCGTCAAAACCCTAAGATTCTAGGGTTACCAACTTGAATTAGATATAGAGATGAGGAGACAAATAATTGAAGCGGGCTCAGAGGTCTCTTTCAGAGGCTTATGAGAAAATAAACAGATACAATAACAAGTTTGAAACAACAAAGTGAAGAAACTAATTTGGAACATAGTGAGGGTAGAACGAACATGTTTAAGAAAATATGGGATTTAAACAAGTCCAGAAGAGAGAAGAGGTAGTATAACACTTACGAAAACAGTAAAGGAAACATGTTTAAAGAGAACTCAAACAAGGTCTAGTAAAAAGGTAAACACAGAACTTAAGAACTCAGTAGGAGATACATACTGTAGGAGAACACAAAATACCAGAAAAGTATATCAACAAGACATATAGGAAAACACTGTAGGACGAACATGTAAGCTTGGTGTAGAAACACAAATAGATAGACAAGGCATAGAAGAACATATAAAGTAGCAAAACATAAGAAAGCAGTAGAAACATATGTGTGACAAATATACACAAAGAAAAAGGAAAGAAAAGTCGGAGAAAACGTTTTGAGTTTTTCAAAAACCCTAATTCGGAGAATTTTGTAAAGCAAAATTGGGGAAAACGTTTTAAAACTTAAGTAGAGCATAGATATATAACTGATCTAAGAAAACAAACAGAGAAAACCTCGGATAGCTAAGGTTTTAGAGGAACCCTAAAATGAGAAAGGCTTGGAAAAGGTTCGATATAAGCCTGATGAGTCAAAACCAGGCTCGAAATGCTTTGGATATGCCAAAGCAAAGCCGGAGAGGCCATGGAACCTTGAATCGAAGAAAATCTGAACAGAAGTCAGACCTCGAAACTTTGAACATCAAGCATTTAAGAGCAAAGATAGATGGGTATAGGCCATGGATTCCAGTGAGTTTGCGATTGAAAAGGGTAGAAGGCGATTATGGTTTCAAGAACCTTCGAGAGAGTTTGAGAGAGGAGAGTGTTTGGGGGCAGCTGAGAGAAGAGAATTAGGGAATTAGGATAGTAATTTAGGTTTAATAATGGAAGGGTGGATACGAGCCGTTGTTATCAGAGATCAACGGTCCATATCAAAGCGCTTGGGTTGGGTAATTAAAACAGGTTGAGGGTATGAGATTGGGCTGGTCCAGTTGGGATTTAAAATTGGATCAGTTAGGGGGGTCAATGTGACTATAATCGAAAGGTAATGGGGCTGTAATTGAAACAAAATGAGGCTAAATTTTAAATAGCCAGATTTTTATTTTTTATTTTATAAAAATTGTAATCATGATTTTGAAAGAAAATTAAATATACTGTATCAGTTAATAATATGTAAATTTTAATTTAAAATTATTGGAACTAATTTCATAATTATAAAATGTTACTAATTCTCAAAATAGGCAAAATTTACAAATATATGCAATTTGACTTTTAAAATACCAAATAAATTTGTAAAAATGTATAAAATTACTCTAGCTATATTTTGGTATAAATATGAGAATAAAATAAGTTATTCACCAAGATGATAATTTTTAAATAATTATTTATATTATACTGCTAAAATGGATAATAAATTGATTTTTTTTTAAATTTGAAAAAAATACTAAAACACTAAGGCATACTTATATATGCATATATATAATATTTGAAATATTTTGCATAAAAAATAGATGGGGAAAAATTAGGTATCAAAACATGCACGCATAATTCTCAGCATGATCTTGAAAGCTAGTCTAATCATAAAGCAATAGAACAGTTTTGAATATGATAAAAGGATGTGTTTGAGAAAATAATTAAAGATTCACGCATT
This sequence comes from Nicotiana benthamiana, assembly GCA_034376525.1. Taxonomy (NCBI): domain Eukaryota; kingdom Viridiplantae; phylum Streptophyta; class Magnoliopsida; order Solanales; family Solanaceae; genus Nicotiana; species Nicotiana benthamiana. The sequence goes on along the minus strand of CM067327.1, from coordinate 143,840,830 downwards.
CAAGATAACTTAAACTTTGAATTAAGTGAAACTGAGGCAGTAAGCCTGGGAAATCAAGAGGTTTATAAGAGCATACAACAAGAAAATGTCTCTCAAGCAGTTTGAGGTAAATCAGTCACTGCTGAAATACATTCTTCCACGTCAAGATAACATTGAGTCAAGTCTGCTTCGAACTGGCCAGGGTCATTCATTGAGACAAAGGAATTGCCCATTGGCACTCTTTGTTTGTGTCGATGCCATCAGTAGTTACTATGTGTGATTTGTTTGCTTATCTTCTATTGTATATTTGTACTTGGCTTTTTTAAGTTTGGTATGACAAAGGCATTTTATTCTGCTACCCTAACACTTTTATCCCGTTTTATCCATTTTGAGCCTTAATTTTTGTTTCATACCCCTCTTTTGGAATCAGAAATAGAGTTAGGAACTAGAAAAGGAAAAGAAAAAGAGGAAAAAGAATAAAAAAAGGAAAAGAGAAAAAGAAAAAAGACAAAAGGAGTAAAGAAAATAAGAAAGGAAGGAAAAAAGAGTCAAGGAAAAGAAAAGAAAAAAACAACAACTTTGTCTTTTGAACTATGTTCGACCTGATTCTTATTACCACAAGATACGTAGGTAGCCATACAGTTCAGTCACACTAGAAAAAATATTTCATAATCTCCAGAAGTCAATAGTGGGGCAGATTTTCTTAGAAATCCGATCCAAAAGTTGTAATTTTAAACCCTTTCATCTTAAATTATTTTAAGCCTTCATGCCTCCCTTTCTTTCCAACCCTGTCCAACAGCCTACATTACGGTCCAAAGAAAGACTTTTCGACCAATCTTTAAGGATGTCAAATCAAGTGCGTGGTAAAAGTATGATCTTCCTGCATCATGGGTAAACCTTTGTTCTTAGAACAATGAGAGAAAATGATAAATGAGAGAGTCCTATCAGTAAAAACTCTTACGGGCATTATAAGGCGATGGTGAGTTGAGAAAAGAGCAAAATGAGAGAGGCTTGATGGTGAAAACCCTCCAGAGCACTACAAGTCGACATAGGATTGTGGATAAAATGGGACAATTGAAGCGTTGAAGCCCAGTTTCATAGTGAAGAGGTACAAGAGTTGAATATTAGACTTGATTGAGAGATTAGGCCACTTAGTCCAAATGTGTCTGTCATGGACATTAGAGTTGGTATCCACATCTGATAAATTTCTACTTTGTAATTTTCTTGCTAGGTATCATCTCTTTCCCGTGTCCCTTATTTTGTTTCTCTTATTTTGTTTGAGTCCCTTTTTGAGTCTGTTTGATAAGAACAAGTGAGAAATAACTTCAAAATTTACTACCAGCTTTCAATTGCAGAAAACGAATTTGGCTAGCACGTGAAAGTAGCATAAGTCAGGGAAAAGGGGTTTGCACATTGAGTTTGTAATAATCAACATGCTTTGAGATTCATGTGAAATGCAAGGGTTCAGTAAATTTCAATTCATGAACAAAATGCAACAGATAGAGGATGTTGGGATCTAATGGAGTAGAGGTATTTTCTGTGATTAGGGTTGAAATCGATAACAGTCAATGTCGTCCAAGTTGAAACCAAAGTTATCTTGGTTAGTGCAGAAGCAGACACTCAGCAATGCCACAAACTAACCAGAACATTTTCAAACTAACAAGATTTTTTTATCTGAAAAATGGGCAAGAAAATTTGTTAGTCCACCAGGACCTCCCATGGAAAAGGCATGGTTTAGGGGCATGAAATTCTTTTAGAATCCTCCAAGACGAGAACATGGCTCAGGGACCTCTTGGAAAATGGGATTTATTTTTGGAAATCAGGCACCCACCTGGATAACGAGGGAATACAGTTCAAGTTTTTGGCAATCAGGCGCCCACCTGGATAACGAGGGAACACAATTCAGGTTTCTGGCACTCAGGCGCCCACTTGGATAACGAGGGAATACAATTCATGGTTTTGGTAATCAGGAACCTACTTGGATAACGAGGGAATGCAATTTATGTTTTTGGTAATCGAGCGCCTACCTGGATAATGAGGGAATACAATTCAAGTTTTTGGTAATCAATCACCCACCTGGATAATGAGGGAAGACAATTCAAGTTTTTGGCAATCAAGCTCCCACCTGGAAAACGAGGGAATACAATTCAAGTCTTTGGCAATCAGGCGCCCACCTAGATATCGAGGGAATACAATTCAAGTTTTTGGTAATCAAGCGCCCACCTAGATAACGGGGGAATACAAATTCAAGTTTTTAACAATCAAGCACCCACCTGGATAGCAAGGGAATACAGTTCTAGTTTTAGCAATCAGGTGCCCACCTGGATAATAAAGGAATGCAATTCAAGTTTTTGGCAATCAGGCGCCCACCTGGAGAATGATGGAATTCATTTCAAGTTTTGAGTCATTAGTGTGAGCATGTGATTTTTGCCTAGCCTAAATTTCTCATATAAATTGGTAAAATTAGGATTTTTTGTTTATCTATGTGATATTTTGACTTTAATTGCATAAATTATGTGTTCGTTTGCGTATTAAGTGCATTGTAATTCAAAAAAATATACTAAAATATATATATGCATTTTCATTTAGAGTATAATTTGGCATCTTTGCATTAATTAAGAAAATTAGTCATTTTATAAAATAGAAAAAATCACAAAAAATAATTTAGTTTGCATTTTTAACTTTTGGATTTGATTTTGAATTAATGCTTCTTTTAAATTAGCTTTGTGCTTTCTCATATATGTTTAATTCATTTCTCAGGGTTAATTGAATTTTAGGAATTAATTTAGATGTGTTTTTGTTTGAAATAAAAAAGAAAAGGAATTAAAAAGAGGTTGAAAAATGGAAAAAGGGTAAAAGAAAATCTGAAAAATCAACTAAACAAAAGAGGCCAAAATGGGCCATGCTTGCAAACTTAAATCAGTCCAAAATTGGGCCATTCTTGCAAAACTTAACCAGCACAAACCCTTTCCAATCCATACCCAAACCCATCACTAACCCGGCTCAGACCCCACCCCCTCCAAAACGACGTCGTTTGGAACCTAACTACTCATAGCCGTCCATCGCCTTCAATCCAACGGCAGCAAACCCAGGGTGTCACATACATATATATGTTTTAAACCCCCTACTCCAAACCTAGACCTTGTCCAAAATTGCCCAACCCTAATCACAGTTGTCCATCGCCCCAGACCGCTTCCGAAAATTGCCTCGCAGCCGGCCACCAAATTCCCTCAAATTTACAGCACACCACCCTCTCCACCTCCTCTTTCCAAACCCACCATCAGTTTCCTTCAAACATGCCTCAGACTCGTTGAATAAAGCTTTGAAATCTCGACAGCTCCGCCATCCACGGCGGCGTCGACTCCGATGGCCACCACAAATACACCATGGCTTACTCTCATCTTCCCCTTTCCAAATTCAAACCCCTTTTCCTTCAAATCCCAACCAAGCATTTCAAATATTGAATCAAAGGAAGTCGGTTAACTCTAAAATCCTCCAAGCCCAACCAAAATCACACCCCACAGCGGTCTCATCCTCCTCTACCTAAATCCCAAACTAATGTTTTCCAAAGACCCTTATCTTGCTAAATCCCAAACTAATGCCACAATAAATGCGAACTGGTGATGAAGTTTCCAAAGACCCTTATCTTGCTTGTTGCTCAACTCCTTTTCATGTGCTTCAAAACTAGAAGAATGACCAAACCTGAAGTATAAGAAATGTAAGTCACAACACATGTTGCTTACGTGATTTTTACTTGTCCGTTTGCTGATATTCAGGAGGTCAAAAAACTTGTGCACTGATGGAGCCCTTGGAAATATAAGTTGTTGCTTCCTCAGATTTCATCCAAACTCAATGTACCGGCTATCTCCTCCAAAGTAGGGGTAATATCAAAATCTGAGAAGCGAAAAACATTACGAGCAGGCTGCCTGAAAGTTATCATAGCCTTGATTAGATCATCCCGTAGTTTGATCTCACAAATGTCTATAAGAGCGCCCAACTGTTGCCTCACCCATTCCTGACCATCTTGATCCAAATCATTCCACCACAATGCGCAAATGCACTCGAGCCTGTTCTCTGATCACCTCTGGTGGGTCCTAGATAATATTCATTCATTCCTGTAGAAAGCTAGGGTTAGGGTTGACTCTAATGACCCCCTTTTTTGAAAACAAGTTTCTAATTTTGAAACAAAAAAAATCGTGATTCCCTCCTTAACATGCCAATTTTAGCCAAATGGCTATCTTTCCAAATACGTCCTTTTCCCATTTCCATATGAATTTTGAGGCCGATGAGGCTTATCTTGTGACACTTCTGAACTTTGTCAATTCTTTTACAATGATAGCCCTTCGATAACGAGAGAATATTCTAAGGCCTCTCGATAAGAACGGTTTAAAACAGTACCGACATTGAACCGACTTATTTCTCTGTAATTTTTTCTCTATTTTTCAAAATAAGGACGGACCTTATGTAGGTAGCCTACATATCCCATATCCGATGGGAACCAGACCCGCGTAGTTCAGCAAATACAACTACTTTTGAAACAAGAATCTTTTTTTTTCTTTTTTTAATTCATAGGCACATAAACAAACTAATTTTGAACACAAGACTCTTTTTTATTTCATTGGCAAATAGAATAAACTATTTTTGAAAATAAAACTATTTTTTTCCTTTTCATTGACAACAAGCTGTTTTAGAAAACAAAACTCTTTTTTCTCTTTTCATTGGAAAATAAAACATGCTATTTTTGAAAACAAAACTTGTTTTTCTTTTTATTGGCGAACAAACTCTTTTCCCTTTTCTTCTCTTTTTTTTTGAATTTTTTTCTAAATAAAATTGGCAGAGTTTCGAGGTATTTGCAAGCATTGGGTTTTCTTTGGAACCGGGTTTGCTCCTTTCCTACATCACTCTTGGTCTTTTTCTCTCTCTTTTTCACCTTTTCTTGTTTTTCACTGATTTTTTTCTCACTCTTCTTTTCTTATTTAGCCGGTCAGCATGCAAGCCAAAACAAATGAATGTTCACATAACACATTTGATGTATCATGATGGTCTGTTATTTTGGGTACACCTGTCCTAGATAGACCCAACCCCTGTGTTGAGTCCCCTAAGTCAAAATGCACGTGATGCAAACAAGTGCTCCTACTAGGGATTCGGCATGAGGCTATGTTTTTCTAAGTTTAAATCCTAGGGTTTTGATCTAGACATGGGGTACCCGAGCGGACAACTGGGGCGGAGGAGGGGCGACGTACCGGAAGCCCTAAAGTCTGTCCGGCGTTGTTGCATGCCCAGTCTCGCTCTATTCGGTATAATTTCTGCAGAAAAACTGAGCTACACAAACATTGGCACCATTTTCAGAAGAATCAAAGGGGTGGCGTAAGGAGACAACTATATGTAATTCAACAATATACAAGCACTAAACAGATAACATTTAGCACAAAGGTTCACAGAATATAATAATATCAACAATAAATAAGCCAAGTAAAAATCATAAAACAAGCTCAAATTCTTGAATCCTGAACCAGAGATTCTGGGTTCGATCCCTAGCAGAGTTTCCAGAGCTATCACGCCTCCCTTTTTGCACAGCAACCCCGGCGAAGGGTGTAGATAAAGGGAGTCCTCCCAATTAAAGGACAATTGAAACGAGATTTATATTAATTGAAAATTAAAGTCACCACTTGGGATTATTTATGGTGTCCCAAGTCACCGGTTTAAATCCTGAATCGAGAAAAAATTTGACTCTGATTATGGTTTGCAAATAAGAATCCAGGTAAGGAATTCTGTTAACCAGGGAGAAGGTGTTAGGCACTCCCGAGTTTCATGTTTCTAGCACTGTCGCTTTAATCCTACTTGGCTTGACTAAATTGTTTAATTACTAAATTTAGAACCTATGTGCTTATGCATTTTACTGCTCTTAATTAGAAAATTATCTTGAAACAGGTTGGGTGTACGTATACCCACCTGTTTGGCACGTCAAATTATGTCACGCGAACGTGTCCACAATTCATAACACTTAATTATTATTAAGAAAAGTTTGGGCCGAAGTTGCGCGAATGCATACTCCAATTTTATTTTTAGAACCATAATTATGTTACGCGAACGTATACATAACCACGATAGTATTTTAAGACGGTCCTAAAGGATATTCTACGAAATATTAATCCTTTTGTTAAAAGTCATAAGCAATCAATATGAGGGCCACGCAATTGGTGATTTTAGTTGGCGCGGCGCACATTATTTTTATTCTAAAGGAAGATTCAAGTTGCATCTTAGAGGTCCATAAACTGCATGTTCTCTAATTATGGCTCACCTCGAATAATTCCGACCAAATCCAATACAAAGCTAGAGCTGGATTAACTATTACTATGCGATTTATTAATGAGCAATTCAACCGAGGCAATGTTACTTATCAACAACAAACTAGTGAGAAGGTCTGGGCCAACAATGCAGAACCAGCCCGAATGGTGCAACTCCATACTCCCCAGCAGTTGTCAATTTCAATTACTTTGGGCCCAAGATGAAACCAATTCAGCAGGAGTTAACCTGGGCTCGAAGTAGGCCCAAGACGGAAAGAACATTCAAACAGAATGCAAGAGGCATTAGGAAATTCAACCTGAGCAACCACATTAAATCTAAAATAGATGCACTAACAACTAATTGTGAATTTGCAAATCCCTTAGCTAGAAAGGAGTGACCCCAAGGAAGAGACTATAGTGTGAAAAATTCAATCATTAGGGCATGGGTTGTGAACCAAGAATCAATTTAAACAATCTATTAATCAGCAGATTTGTTACTCAAAAATACATTAAATCTAATTTCTGTATTCAAACTAACCCCCTTAGCATGATAGTAAAACTTTGAAAGCACTTTAGTTGGAACCAATGTTATTGCAGGTCAAACTCCTAATAACTTTCATATTTCAAAAAAGCTAATTATCAAGGCATAAACCAACTGCTAACAAAATGTTCAATTTGTACTTGATCAATATACATAGCCTGAGAATTCCTCAGATTACTTCCACATCTATCTAACAAGGGGTTATAAAGTTAACTTGCACCACTAACACTAAACCAATTAACGGAATCTAAAAAATTCATAGTCTCAAGAGTCCATGATCAACTACAGCCTGATTCTTAGCTATTCTAATGGTCAAATCACTACATCAATGATTTAAATGAAACAAACATGAGAACGGGACCATTATTGACACGGAGAAAAGAATAAGATTAAGACAAGAAATTGCTTCATTCCATCTTCAAACTTGGTTTCACATTGTGAGATTCAAAGTGTGTACCTGGAAGTTCAAAAGCAAACAAAGAAATGAAGGATCAACAGTGGAACCGGTATCAGGAACAGGATTCAGCCACAAATTCAACCTAGAAATGATTGAGAAAAGACCACTTTCAAACAAATTTTGAACCCACAATGATCTCACATATAGTTCAAGATCAAAGTCTACCTAAGAGTGAAGCAAAACTTGAATACCACACAGATTCAGCTTCTTTTTAACCTTCAGTTGCTCAGAACTTGTCACATAATCAGTACCACAAGAATTTCCAAAATTTTCCAATGGAACAGTAGCTTTGTATTATTATTTTTAGCCGTCTCTAGTTTCTGGTTTTTATCTCTCTTTCCTCTCTTAATCTTAATCTTTTTTGAAAGGCAAGAATACTAGTTTATATAGGCTCGCACATACAAAAACGCTCAGATTTTCAGTTTACACATCTAGTCCCTCTTTTCATTTTCAGTTTTAACTAATTAGTTTCTTCTTTACTGGCTTGTTTCTCAAGTTACACTACTAACTTTTAAAATTCCATTTTGAACCCCACCTAGAACCTTCTAGGGAATTCTATTCCTATTACTTGCAAGATTGAATAACTACACTACCCTGACTTTATTATGTAATTACCAATCGACTAAACCACCCCTTGGTCTCAATTTACCATAGTTAGTCAACATTAAACTAAAAAATAATCATCTATAAACCAACATCACCAATAAGAACATCTAAAAATTCTAATTAACCAAAATGAAATAAACTTTCAGCTATAACTAGAATAATTCTAATTAGCACTGGAGCCCTAAGGCTAAATTGAAACTGCAGTAAGTAAGAAAATGTCATTGAAATTGAATAAAATTAAGATAACAACATTATTTCTTCAATCGCCGGATAGTAGGAAGCTCAAAATAGAACCAAACAAGATCGTCAAACATTAAAACACACAGACGAAATTAGCAGGGCAGAATCAAACAAAAACCCTAAATTAATCCTAAAACTAAAAAAATACTGAGACGGGAAAAACAATGAAAACTCAAAAAGCTAATGCATGAAAAAGGAAACATCTACAGATTAAAAAAAGAAAAGGAAATTTTAAAAAAAAACTTACTGATTTTGAGCTTTGAACTCGACTGACCTCGGATTTGATCCCCGGATAATTTTATGTACTTGTTCTTACCAAGAACAACACATAACATTATTCCAGAACCCAAATAAAACACTGGTGACCTTTGGAAATTCGATCGGCCTTGAACGAAATCCTAGATTTAAAATTCGACAGACTATGGTTGGATTTGGAAAAAATTAGTTTGGGATTTAGGTAGAGGAGGGTCACACCGTTGTGGGGTGTGATTTTGGTAGGGTTTGGAGGATTTTAGGGTTACCTACTTCCTTTGATTCAATATTTGAAATGCTTGGTTGGGATTTGAAAGATAAGGGGTTTGGATTTGGAAAGGGGAAGAGGAGAGGAAGCTATGGTGATTTTTGGTGGCCATCGGAGCCGGGGCCGCCGTGGACGGCGGAGTTGCCGAGATTTCAAAGCTTTATTTGATGAGCCTAAGGTATGTTTATAGGAAACGAAAGGTGAGGTTAGAAAGGGGAGGTGGAGAGAGTGGTGTGGTGTAAGTTTGAGGGCGGTTGGTGGCCGGTTGCCTCCGTGAGGCGATTTCCGATAGTGGTATGGGGTGGCGGATGGTTGTGATTACGGTTGGGAGATTTTGGACAAGGTACGAGGTCTAGGTTTGGGGTTGGGGGGTTTAAACCATATATATGTGTGTGGAACCCTGGGTTTGTTGCCGTTGGATTGAAGGCGATGGACGACTGTGATCATCTGGGTTCCAAACAACGTCGTTTTGAGTGGGTGGGGTCTGAGCCGAGTTAGAGATGGGTTTGGGTCTGGATTGGGGAAGGTTTGGGCTGGTTAATTTTTGCAAGAATGGCCCAATTTTTGACTGATTTAAGTTTGCAAGCATGGCCCAATTTGGCCTCTCTTGTTTAGTTGATTTTTTAGATTTTATTTTACCCTTTTTTCATTTTTCAACCTCTTTTTAATTCCTTTTCTTTTTGATTTCAAACAAAAACACATCTAAATTAATTCCTAAAATTCAATTAACCGTAAGAAACTAATTAAATACATATGAGAAAGCACAAAACTAATTTAAAAGAAACACTCATTCAAAATCAAATCCAAAAGTTAAAAATGCAAACTAAACTATTTTTTGTGATTTTTTTCTATTTTATAAAATGATTAATTTTCTTTTTTAATGAAAAGATGCCAAATTGAATCCTAAATGAAAATCCACATATATTTTTAGTATATTTTTTCTGAATTACAATGCACTCAATATGCAAACAAACACACAATTTATGCAATTAAATTCAAAATATCACATAAATAAAGAAAAAATCCTAATTTTAGGAACTTACAGGAGAAATTTAGGCTAGGCAAAAATCATATGCTCACAGCTTCCCCTATTTTCTCGGAGACACGAAGGATTTTTGGGAATAGATAAGTGAGCGACATGAGAGATTTTTTCTGCCTGACACTCCATAAGAAGCGTTTTGAAATTCCTGACCGCACCCTGCTTTAGAAGTTGCCTACATATCCTCGGCTAAAGAGGAATCAGGTCAGTGTAGTTTAGGAGTGTTTGGTAGCTGGGACTACCGAAGCTGTGATCTTACTATTACTACTGTTGCTGCTACTAGTTGCTAGACCTCCTTATTACACCTTGTGAAAATAAAAAGAAGCTAGACTAAGCTATGAACTATGAATTAAAATGAACCAATCTATATCTTCAAACTTGCTCTTGATCCTTGTTGCTTTTTTGCGTTGTATTTCTTCATGTAAACTCCTTAATGTCTTGTTGACTTGTATGTCTTCTTGTAGAATTTCTTATTGCCTTGTTGACTTCTTATTTTCTATTCTTCTATGTTCGATGCCGAATTATTGGACTTGAAATGTATTCCCTTGTTTTGCAGGTGAGCGCCTGATTACCAAAACTCGTATCTTGAAAAATATTTCCTTGTCTCCAGATGGCTGCCTGATTACCAAACTTGAAACTTGAAATGTATTCCCTTGTTCTGCAGGTGGGCGCCTGATTACCAAAACTTGCAAGTTGAAAAATTTTCCCTTGTTCTCCAGGTGGGCGCCTGATTAGAAAAACTTGCAACTTGAAAAATATTCCCTTGTTCTCTAGGTGGGGGCCTGATTACCAAAACTTGCATCTTGAAAAATTTTCCCTTGTTCTACAGGTGGGCACCTGATTACCAAAACTTGCATCTTAAAAATATTCCCTTGTTCTACAAGTGAACGCCTGATTACCAAAACTTGCAACTTGAAAAATATTCTCTTCTTCTATAGGTGGGCGTGTGATTACCAAAACTTGCAACTTGAAAAATATTCCCTTGTTCTATAGGTGGACGCCTGATTACCAAAACTTATATCTTGAAAAATATTCCATCGTTCTACAGGTGGACGCCTGATTACCAAAGTTTGTAACTTGAAAAATATTCCCTCGTTCTACAGGTGGGTGCCTGATTACCAAAAATTGCAACTAGAAAAATATTCCCTCGTTCTACAGGTGGGCGCCTGACTACCGAAACTTGAAACTTTGAAAAATATTTCCTTGTTCTACAGGTGGGCGCTTGATTACATTTGTGGCTGAATCATGTTCCTACTACTGGTTCCACTGCTGATCCTTCATTTCTTTGTTTGCTTTTCAACTTCCGGGAACACACTTTGAATCTCACAATGTGAAACCAAGTTTGAAGATGGAATGAAGCAATTTCTTGTCTTAATCTTATTCTTTTCTCTGTGTTAAGAATGGTCCCATTCTCATGTTTGTTTCATTTATATCATTGATGTAGTGATTTGTCTTTTAGAATAGCAAAGAATCATGTTGTAGTTGATCATGGACTCTTGAGACTATGACTTGTTTAGATTTCGTTGTTTGGTTTAGTATCAGTGGTGCAAGTTAACTTTATAACCCTTTGTTAGCTAGATGTGGAAGTAATCTGAGAAATTCTCAAGCTATGTCTGTTGATCATGTATAAATTGAACATTCTGTTAGCAGTTGGTTTATGCCTTGATAATGAGCTTTGTTGAAACATGAAAGTTATTAGGAGTCTGACCTGCAATAACACTGATTCCTGCTAAAGTGCTTTCAAAGTTTTACTATCATGCTAAGGGGGTTAGTTTGAATATCGAAATCAGATTTTAACATATTTTTGAGTAACAAATCTGTTGGTTAACAGATTGTTTAAATTGATTCTTAGTTAGTTCACAACCCATGCCCTAATGATTGAATTTTCCACACTATAGTCTCTTCCTTGGGGTCACTCGCTTCTAGCTAAGGGATTTGCAAATTCACAGTCGTTATTCTGTTTTAGATTTAATGTGGTTGCTCGGATTCGATTTCCTGATGCCTCTTGTATTCTGTTTGAACGTTCTCTCCTTCTTGGGCCTGCTTTGAGGCCACGTTAACTCCTGCTGAATTGGGTTCATCTTGGGCCCAAAGTAATTGAAATTGATAACTCTTGGGGAGAATGGAGTTGCACCATTCGGGTTGGTTCTGCATTGTTGGCCCAGACCTTCTCACTAGTTTGCTGTTGATAAGTAACATTGCCTCGGTTGAATTGATCATTAATAAATCGCTTAGTAATAGTTAATCCAGCTCTAGCTTTGATGTGGGTTTGGTCGGAATTATTCGAGGTGAGCCATAATTAGAGAAAACGTAGTTTATGGCCCTCTAAGACGCAACTTGAATCTTCCTTTAAAATTAAAAAGAGGTGCGTCGCGCCAAATAAATCACCAATTGTGTGGCCCTCATATTGACTGCTTATGACTTTTAAAAAGGGGTTAATATTTCGTAGAATATCCTTTAGGACCGTCTTAAAATACTATCGTGGTTGTGTATACGTTCGCGTAACACAATTATGGTTCTAAAAACAGAACTGGAGTATGCGTTCGCGCAACTTGGGGCCCAAACTTTTCCTAATAATAATTAAGTGTTATAAATTGTGGACATGTTCGCGTGACATGATTTTGACGCACTAAACAGGCGGTTATACTTACGCGTAACCCGTTTCAAGATAATTTTCTAATTAAGTGTGGTAAAAGGCATACACACATAGGTTCTAAAATTAGTAATTTAAACAATTTGGTCATGCCAAGTAGCATAAAAGTGACCGTGCTAGAACCACGAAGCTCGGGAGTGCCTAACACCTTCTTCCGAGTTAACAGAATTCTTTACCCGGATTTCTGATTCGCAGACCGTAATTAGAGTCAAAGTTTTCCTCGATTCGGGATTTAAACCAGTGACTTGGGAAATCATAAATTATCCTAAAGTGGCCACTCTGATATTTAATTAAAATAAATCATGTTTCGATTGTCTTTTAATTGAAAAAACTCCCTTTATCTACGCCCTTCACCGGGGTTATAGTGCGAAAAAGGAGGTGTGACAACTAGTAGACGCCCACTTGGAGAATGAGGGAATTTATTTCGAGTTCAAGTCGTTGGCATGCACCCACCTCGAGAATGAGGGAATTCATTTTAGAATCTATATCAAAGTCAAGCTATTGGCAGGCGCCCACCTGGAGAATGAGGGAATTAATTTCAAGTTTCAAGTTAGTCGCAGGGGCCCACCTGGAGAACGAGGGAACTTATATTAGTATCCGTATCAAAGTCAATCTATATGCAGGCACCCACCTAGAGAACGAGAGAATTCATTTCAAAGTTACTTCAATTCACAAATTTAAGAAGCATTACAGGTCTGCCTGAAGAACAAGGTCCATTTTTCAGTTTCATATTGAAGATCAAGTAGAGATTCACAGCAAGAAGTCGATAGGATCTTGTATTTTTCTTTTACTTCTGCTGTAATTTTTCCTTTTATTTTCGATGTAATGGCAGGAATCACGGAATGGAACCTCGACCGCCTCTCTACCTCGATATACTCTATCATCTCACTCACTTCTGAATTACACATGGCCTGATTCCTTTATAACCATGGATATGTAGGCAGCTCATATACTAGGGCTCGGCCACATTCTCCTTCCTCTTTGTTTGGTCTCTCTGATAAAGGGTCGGGTCAAAAACCTGTCTAGCTATATCTAAGTCTGAAAATACTTCATATTTCAGTCAAAGAGGGGCAGTTGTAGACATGTAATTTTTGACCCTCCCCGAGATTTTACACTTTTTAGCTTTTAGATATTTAGTTTAGGCCTAATATCGTTATTTTACTTTGTTTTAACTATTTTAATTTATTTTGTCACAAAAATATTTTCTTTATTTAAGTATTGATATTTTATTTTGTTACCTTTAGTTTATCTATCTTTCATAAAATTCAAAAATAAAAAAATAGTTTAACTTTTTTTTTGGTAATTAAAATTGTATTAATCACCAAAGTGGTTTCCGTACAATTCCATAGTTCAGCTATGTACGCAGCTGACTATCAAAAGATAAACAAATCTGACTAGTAGCACTATGCCTAAAGTTCAAAATTACAGAAGATAATGCTGAAGGTGTAATCTAACTCTAGGAGTTGCCCTAATATTACAAGTGTAAGCAATGGTCCTAAGCAATTTATCACTGGAACTGAAAGTGTTTGCAAAAATTCTCGCATTCCTTTCCAACCATAAGACATAGAACAGTTCTGCAAAGGTCATTTTGAGTATATGAGCTCGATAAGATTTCCCTTTAGCATTATCAACGATCCAGTGTACAAACTATGTCCAATTCTGTCCAGTAGGTTGTAGTACTCCAATCCACTACAGTGTATGATACCTCAAATGAGTGGCAAAAGGGCAGTCCAAGAACAAGTGGTCTCTAGTCTCCAATGCTTGTTGACACATGACACAGGTGCCATCCACAGTCGAGTTCCATTTGATCAACCTATCTTTAGTAGGAAGTCTGTCTTGTAGGAGCAGCCAAAGGTTGAAAAATGCTTTAGGTCGAGCAGGATTCTGTATGGTTAAGTTCTTCCAAAAGACTCTAGGTAACTGTCCAATCTGTTGAAGGTAGATCATTCTTATAGAGCATGTTGGCTTGTGTAATAGTTGGCATTGCTGCAATAGAACAGTACCTTCAATGATCTTCCGAACCATCCAACTGGCTTGTTTAGGAATATTTATGGCCTCCAAATGTTGCTGCTTGATATAGACTGTGTGAATCCATTTCACCCATAATACATCCTTCTTGTGAGCCAAGTCCCAGCTTAATTTTGCAACAGCAGCTTTGTTCAACAAATAGAAGACTGGTTAAGTTTAAACCTCCAGCAGACTTTGGCAAACATATCTTATCCCAGGCCACATATGGTTTCCTTGTTACATTGGCTGAGCCAGACCATATGTAAGATCTACACACTGCTTCTAACAGCTTTATAACTTTGGAAGGAATGAGGAAAAGTTGAGCCCAATAAGCTTGAATACCAAAGATTACTGATTGAACCAATTGGATTCTACCAGCATATGACAACTGCCTGGCAGTCCAGGATGTAATCCTGGCAGTAATCTTGTCGACCAGTGGTTGCCACTGGGAAACAGACAGCTTCTTGGTAGATAGTGGGATACCCAAGTATTTAAAAGGTAGTTCTCCACGTACATACCCAAGATGATCAATAATTTGCTGTTGAGTTTCAGGCTTCACCCCTCCAAAATAAACAGCACTCTTATGCAGATTGGCTTTTATCCCAGAGGCTGCAGTGAAGTGAGAGAAATATGTAAACATGGTACTTACAGATTGACATTCTCCTTTGACAAACATCAAGAGGTCATCACAAAGCTTAGATGAGTAATTCCTAGTTTTTTACAACCAAGATGAAATGTGAAATCTTTATCTTTCCTCAATTCTACCAGAGATCGACTTAAGTATTCCATCACAATAGCAAATAAGAAAGGAGATATAGGATCCCCTTGTCTCAAACCTTTGGCTTCTTGGAAAGGTGCTGTTGTTTCTCCATTCACCACCACTGTGTAACTGACAGTTTGGACACACTCCATGATCCATTTTGTAAACCTGGTTGGGAAATACTAGGGCCTCCATTACCTGTTGCAAAAAGCTCCATTCAACAGAATCGTATGCCTTCTGCAGATCAATTTTGATCATACATCTAGGAGATATATGTGATCTTGAGTAGTGCTTGATTAATTCATGGGCCAGAATGACATTATGTGCAATCCTCCTACCTGGAATGAAACCTGTTTGGGCATTACATATGATACTGGCCATAACTTTCTGTAATCTGTTGGCCAGAAGCTTGGAGATTATTTTGTATAGCACTGAACAGCAAGCTATTAGTCGAAACTCTTTGACTGTTTGTGGGTTAGGAACTTTAGGAATCAAAGTAAGAGAGGCACAGTTTGTTGGTCTATGCATTTTGTTAGTCTCAAAGAAGTTCTTGACTGCTTGAAGTATATGGCTTCCAGTAATGTGCCAAGTCTGTTTAAAGAACAGGGCATTATAACCATCAATTCCAGGAGCTTTATCATTACCAATTGCTTTTAAACTATCCAAGATCTCAGTGTCACTGATGTCAGCAGCTAATTCCTTCTTCTGGTGGTATGTTAGTCTAGGACCATTGCTCATGTACATTCTGTTAACAGCTGGGAGAGAAGTAGTTGATGTACCCATAAGTGATTTAAAAAAATCCTTGATCTCCTTCTTAAGGTCATCTGGATTAGTAAGTTTCAAACCTCCATCTGTGATCAGTTCAGTAATCCTCTTATATTGATTCCTCTCCTTTATTACAGAAGAAAAATATTTGTTATTTGAGTCCCCTAGTTGGATCCATCTGGCTCTAGATTTCTGTTGTAATACTGATTCTTCAATCAATGACCATTTTTCTAACTGCATCACCAGTTCTTTTTCTCTAAGTTGTAAGGCATCAGTATAGGACAGATTCATCTGGTTTTGAATATCTTCCATTTCCTTTCTGCTAGCCTCAATTTTCTGTATAATATTCTTAAAATCTCTAGTGTTTAGAGACTTTAAAACTGGTTTAAGGGACTTGAGATTGTTCCACACCCCTTGGAGGGTATACTGAGTATTACCGTTCCAGTTCTCCTTGATCAGATGTTGAAAATCCTTATGCTGAATCCATGCATTATAAAATCTGAAGGGAGTCTTCCTAAGTCTGTTATCTTCTGCCAGGGTTAACAACATGGGGTTGTGATCAGATATTAATGGAACTCCATATACAGTTTGTACATGTCTCCATTTAATCATCCAATCATAATTACCAAAAACTCTATCCAATCTGCTGCACACTCTATCATTGCCACTTTGCTTATTAGTCCAGGTAAAGTATTCCCCCTTCCAGGGAAGTTCTGCCAGTCCAGCCTGCTGGATACACTGTGTGAAATCTGTAACCTCAGCTTGTTTAACTTGGTCACAAGATTGTCTATCATTACTAGAAATCTCCTGCTACTAGCCAAGGGTCAGTAGTGTTAGCAGCAAGGTTTTGTAGTTTTTGCCACAATGTCCTCCTTTGATCAATGTCATTGAAACCATATACCACTGTGAGGTAGCAAATTAGTTCACCAGTGAGATTCCTAATACTACAATGGATGTGTTGAGCCTCCTCCTGAATACCAGTGACCATAAATTTTGTAGTATCCCATAGAATCCAAATTCGACCATTCATGGCACCCCTGTAATTAGTTAGTATACCCCAATCAGGTACCAAAAACTTAGATATTCTCTCTGCATTCTTCTGTTTAACCTTTGTCTCTACCAGACCAACAAGGTCAAATTTATTGATTCTAAAATATTCTTTAGCTTATTTTAGAATCAATAAATTTGACCTTGTTGGTCTGGTAGAGACAAAGGTTAAACAGAAGAATGCAGAGAGAATATCTAAGTTTTTGGTACCTGATTGGTGGTAATATTATTTTAATCTTGCGATGATTTTGATCTAATTATCCTACTTTTAGTATAATCTTTGGAAAAAAACGTTTTAATTCCGTTTCAGTTAAATACAATTGTTGATTATATTTTATTATCTGTGATACTTTTATTTTTCCCTCGGAAAAGAAAAATGAATTTTGGGCCAATTTTGTGTCTTGATAGACCAATTTTAGGCCCATTTTTGGAATTTTTTGTGAGCCCAAATTCATAACCCATTAAAACTCTTCCCAAACCCTTCTTCTTCATGGAGAGACCACAGCACAAATCCTAGAACCTAATATACAATAATTATCAACTGTTTGTTGGTGGGAAAATCGAAAATGAAGAAACCTTTTCTTTTTCATAAAGATTGAACAAAATGCAGAACCTGCGATCCAAAAAGAAAAAGAGACCAGCCGCCGCCAGCCCTAAAACCCTAAAAAAACTAGCCGGAAAATACCTCTGTCCGCTAGCCCCCATCCCGCAAACGATTTCATAACACCACCATCCCCTCATCACCTCTGAACTCTCACAACCTATGCCTTCTTCTTCTTCATGAAAATGAGAACCAAAAAACACAGTTGAACCCTAGAAGAACCCTAGACCACAGCCACCAACCGCCATCGACCACCTCCATACACCAACGACCCCTACTTCTGTCAACCAGCAAACAACCACCACAGCAGCCGTCAACTACACCTGTTCATCTTCTCCAATGCCAACCAGTAACAATCTCCATCCCAAACACTATAGCTCGAGCTCTGCTTTCTTTTTCGCAAAAGATTACATGGAAAAGGCTCGAGTTTTGAGTTCTCCGTTGAAGTCAGATGATCGAGTATTCCGGTTTAAGTGGAGAGGTTTGTTGTTGATTCGAGGTTTGTCTATGGTTCATCGCATTTTTTGAGTTCAACGCTGCCTCACGATTAATTTTCAGATTTCATTTGAGGTTGATTTCTTCTTCCTTCTATTCTGTTTTGCTTAATTAATATCAGGATTCCATCGTTCCTTAGTCTATTTTGCTTTAATACGTTGATGCTATGAGTTAGCGTGTGATTGTTATGCCTTGGTAATTTCCATATTCTTTTTCTTTGCGTTTGATTTCCCTGCCAATAACTCCATGTTGATCGTGAGAAGAAGAGATAACTCAGCTTGTTTAATCTAATTCAACATCATATGAGCCTTCAAATTAAATGTAAGACTTGGATCTAAATCATTTTAAACATTAAGTAGGCCTAGGGATTGTGAAATGTTTGATTAACTTCAAGAGTTGTTAGAGGGATTCGGGGTTAAATGTGAATAACAATTTAGATTTAAAATATTCGTTTTATTATTGTTTTTATTTATCGTTCTTCGATATGAGCATGCTTAGGCCGTCAACACTTGGGTAGGCAAGCTTTAGGATTTTTATTAGTTTTGGGGCGAGAGGTCGTTCCCTTAGTTAAATTTATCGAGGGAATGCCCGAAGGATTTGTATGTATTTTTATCCGGGGAATGCCCTGTAGTGCTTGTATTTGGAAGCCAAAAGTAGAGCTTGTAGTATTTTGTTTTATTTTTATTTTTCTTTTATTAGGAGGGGATGACCTCGAGCCCTTTCTTGTGTTTATTTTCTATGATTGTTTTACCTCAATTCGAATATTTTAAAAACCGACTAGATCAAGTATGCAACCGTACTAGTTACGGGAATTGGGGAGTTCCTAACACCTTCTCTCCGAGTCAAATGAACCCCCTTAACAAATCTCTAGTGAGAACTTAGTTTTGGAGTCTCAAGTGTTTTGAAAGGAAAAAATTATTTTTAGAAAAACCGGTGACCTGAGACATCGAAATCAAATATCAGGTGACGACTCTGAGTTAATCCTTTTGAACACAAAGTACTTTGTCACTTTCTAATTGAAAACCCGTTTGAGCTTTACTAAATCTTTTTATTAATTTAAGAGGGTTTAGTGAGGTTTGTTAAAAAAAAGGGTGTGACACTACTCTAGTTAACAATTCATCAAACAAATCCACATAATCTTGTACAGAATTTACCTGCTTGAGATCTTTCAAATCCCCCATTGAATCATCGTATAACTCTGTACCAAAACGTGCGTACAAACACCTCACATATTCCCCCCAGCTAGGCCACTCCTTCATCAATCTGGTTTTCATAAACACTTGATGCCATTGAAGAGCTTTGCCTCCCAATCTGCACGAAGCCAATTTCACCTTGGATGCTTCTGCGGTTTCATCTACTTCGAAGAACTGCTCACCCTGATACAACCAATCGCATAAACCAGTGTCATCGAACTTTGGAAATTCCAGTTGATTCCTCCTAGTAGGAAACTGATACTCTTCGTCGCGTCGACTTATAGAAGCTGCAGTTGTATTTTCCTCCTCCATTCTGGAATTCACTTGTGGTCATTGATTCTCCATATTGGTCAAGAGGATTCTCTTAAACTCCTCCATTGATTGCGCCAGTTTCTCACCCATGTTCCTTCGTAATTCCTCCATGGTTCCAGTTTACCTTCAAAAGATCCTCGAAGACCATCAAGATCCCTTTGAAGCTCTTGTATTCTAGTGTTCCGTTCCCCCATTTTTGCTTCCCACAGATCCAAGGATCGTGAGCTCCGATACCAATGATAGCAGCTAAAAAAAGTGAGAAAAGAAATGAGAAATCCGAAAGAGAAAGGTTGCAAAATTTCTCATGAACAGACTTCTATGATACTCAAATTGAATCTATGTTTTAGAGAGAGAAGAAGAACTGTTACTATTGATGAAAATCAAAGCACAAAATTATTACAATGCTGGTACTGCCTTATATTTACTGAAGGACATAAACAGAAAAAGGAAGGGAAAGTTAGTTATAACTAACTCGGTGAAGCTCACATGTGACTACTAACTACTAACTGACTTCGACAGCTGGAATTTACAATTAGTATTGGAATTAAAAACTAAAGAATTACTCAATTATTGTGCAATTATTCTGGATCATATTAGATTTCCATTAAGAGAGATGTAAGTAGAAACCATGACTGTACTTCTTTATCCTGATTTTCTATGATCTTTTTGATAACCGTGGTGTCCGAGTCATTTTGTGCGTACCTCGACTAATTTTACCGGATGTCTATCACCTAGTGACTAGTGTGTTTTGTCTTCGTTTCTGATTTAAACCTATGACTTAATGGTTCTTTATGCTGCTTCTTCATGTTTTTTTTAATAACTATGGTGTCTATGTCAGCTTGTGCGCACTTCGACCAATTCCATGTGATGCCTATCACCTAGTATTTTTTGTCTCTTCTTTAATTTGAACCTTAGACCTTATTATGTTTTATGCTGATTTTCAATGATTTTTCTTTTTATAACCATGGTGTCCGAATCTCCTGGAAACAGCCTCTCTGCCCCTCGGGGTAGGGGTAAGGTCTGTGTACATATTACCCTCCCCCCAGACTCCACACTACGGCAATATACTGAGTTGTTGTTGTTGTTGTTGTTGTTGGTGGTGTCCGAGTCAGCTTGTGTGCACCTCGACTAATTCCACGAGATGCCTATTACCTAGTATTTTTGCTTCCGCTGGAATTTAAATCTGAAATCTCATAGTTCTCAACCCACTTTATTGACCACTAAACCACATCATCCGATGCACAATGATGGTGAACAAAGATTATCAAAAAGATTAACCCAACTGAGTTGGTTTAGAGAAGATCAAGAGTTGAATTTCAACCACAAGTCAGTTTGACAATATTTATACAGTACAAAACTGAGTTTTGACTTCAGTGCTGTGTAGCAAATGAAACAAATATAATCTTGTTACTTTTTAAGTTATAGTGAGTAAAGCTCTGTGATTATACTGTTATAATGCACGAGATTCAGTTATATTACCAGGACAAACAAGTTTTGTAACTTCATTGTTATAATATATTAAAATACATAATAATATAAAAATTCTTTACACTGTCGGTCTAACGAATTTCTTTGTACTACCAGTGCATTTTGACGTGTTATAACAAGTTATTAACTGCATTTTATGTTAACTGATCAATATGCTATATACAACTTACATGTTTTAACTAAGAAATTGTTCAGTCAGTGCACAGAAGTTCAACTAAAAAATAAACAAGGATCGGAGCCAGTTACCGGGTGTCAAAGCTTCTTTTTTTTTTTCGATCAAACTGTCATGTATCATTGATATCAAAGAAATATTTACATCATGGTAGTAGTGTGAACTAACTACTACACTGTCTCAGTAAACTCCTATACTCTTAACTATCTGTACACAAGTAAAGTCATATGAAGTTAAGTATACTAGTTAAGGAAAACAGTTTATTTTCCTCAGTCCAATCTGCCAGGCTTTGCATTTTCTGCCTCTAAGTTGTAAGAGTAATGCAATCTCTCTGCATGTCGATTCCTCTACAAAACCAGTTCCTTCAAATCGAATATGATTCCTTTCCCTCCAGATGATTGCAGTAGTGGTCACAAATGCAGCAGCTGTGATTGCATTCTGCCACAGCTTGCTTTTGGCTTTGCTGCAAATCCAGTGTAACTCATTTTCCCAGCAGCCAATGGTTCTGGTATGTCCCAACCAAACACAAATTCTAGACCACAAACTGTTGGTGATAGAACATTCAAAAAATAGGTGCTTGAAGTCTTCATCATACTGCTTACAGAATGCACATAATGTAGGAACTTGTATACCCATGCTATGCAATCTATCAACAGTGGGAAGTCTGTGCTGAGCAGCCAGCCAGCCAGTAAACTTATGCTTAGGCAGTACATTTGTGATAAGCAATAAGTTCTTCCATGTAACCTTGGTGAAAATAGGCAGCATAGTGAGATACAGTTTGTGAATTTGAAATCTGTTCAACCTGCAAACACTCTGTAGCCTACAAACCAGATTTCCCTGTAGCTGAGTATTTTCCAGCACCATGTCTCTACTGTCCAGTATCTTCCTGATCACCCAAGAAGCTGTAGTTGGTACAGCAAGTGTGTCAATATTCCCCTTCTTGATGTAATAGGCATGAACCCATCTCACCCATAAGCAGTCCTTTTTCCTAGCCACATCCCATAACAATTTGGTTATGGCTGCTTTGTTCCATATAGACAGCCTCAGGATATTAAGTCCACCAGAAGATATAGGTTGGCAGACCTTGTCCCATGCTACTAGAGCTCTTCTGGATAGTGTGGCTTTACCAGTCTAGAGGAAAGTTCTACATATTGCTTCTATAGACTTCATTACTTTCTTGGGTATAATGAATACCTGTGCCCAGTATGTCTGAATGCCAAACACCACAGACTTTATCAATTGAGTTCTGCCAACATAAGATAGCATTTTAGCTGACCAACAAGTGACTCTAGCTGTTATCTTCTCAATGAGGGGCATGTAGTGACGGATAGCCAGTTTCTTCGAGTCCAGTGGAATACCCAAATATCTGAAAGGAAGATGTCCTTCAGTGAATCCCAAAACTGCAATAATTTCCTCTCTGATGTCTTGCTGCACACCAGCTAAAAGCTTCTTTTCTAAGGGCAGCCTACTGCACTAAGCTTTTGCTATGTGCGGGGTACGGAGAAAGGCTAAACCACAAGGGTCTATGCAGTCTTACCCTGCATTTCTGCAAGAGGCCGTTTTCACAGCTTGAACCCGTGACCTCCTGACCACATGACAACAATTTTTTCAGTTACGCCTAGGCTCCCCTTCTCAAAGCTTCTTTTCTGATTCCAATAATCCTTAGCAACCTGAAATTGTAGAGCAGTGTGTAACACTTGTAATGGATTGAACACTAACAACAGCACACTTTCTCTTCATTTCTCATAATCAAGAGTGGAAATCACATTGCTTACATAATCAAACACTATAAAGAAAGTATAAACAACAAGATTATACATCTACAGACACCAATTTAAAAAATAACTCATTGCCCCTGGATCAAGCTGTCAAAAAGAAGATGAAGACATACATATAGAGGTACAGTTCTATATTTTGTATATACGTAGTCGCGGTCGTGTAATTACTGGATCGTCCGACCTCAGTTCTCAGGTTGAATTATCCTTCACTGCTCAATCTAGGTGTCATGAATCAACTGCACCAACTCGTTGGAGAAGTTCCAAAACACTTCCGGCTTTTCTTTTGGCTCTATCAGTGCCATTCTCGGACAGTTCCTTCAGTACCTCTTCTACTCCAAGATCCCTAGCTACCTTTAAGTTCTGTACATCACCTGTACATAGAGACCACAAAATAGCTGCAGCATTTTCTCGGTTCCGAGGAGAACCTGTCCTAATTACCTCAACTAAGATGGGGATTGGCTCAGCTTGACCAATGGCTGCCTTACCCTCCTGATGACTTGCAAGTATTGCCAATATTGCGAGTGCTTCATCCATCATTCCACCCCCGGGATCTTTGAGCAATCTCATTAGCGGTGGCACAATCCCTGCCCGTACTGCCCTCACCTTGTTTCCTTGATAGATTGAGAGGTTGAATATAGCAGTGGCTGCATCCTTCTTTCCCCTTGGAGTTCCCTGACAAAGCAAATCAATAAGCGCTGAGATAGCACCGGCAGCTCCTATTGCCACTTTGTTTTCGTCAACCACTGATAAACTGAAAAGGGTAGCGGCTGCATTTTCCCTTGCTTCCATGCTTCCGTTTCTTAGTACGTCTACTATATCGGGTATAGCACCAGCATTTACAATAGTTCCCTTGTTAGATTCATTTATGGATAGGTTAAGGAGTGCAGTGACAGCATGCTCCTGTGTACGAGAATCTGATGAGGATAGCAGTTCAACTAGCAGAGGGATTGCTCCAGCTTCAGCAATGCAGACTCTGTTATCAGCATTTCTTTTGGCCAGCAAACGGAGCTCACCTGCAGCTGCTCTTTGCTGTTCTGGATTACCATTCGTAAGTTTTTGTAACAATGCATCAATAGCAGCACGATCACAGTCCGAACCACCAGCTCCAGACCTTTTGTTCCTACAATTTCCTTGGTTTTTAGGCAGCTCAACACCATTGTTCTCACACCACAAGGCAATCAGGCTCTTCAAAACATAGTTTGGAGTCAATGCAGTGTGCAACAATGTCTGCTGAGTCTTAGGGCAAGTCTTGTGTCCTGCATCCAGCCATTTCTGGATGCAAGACCTTTCATAGGTCTGCACGTGAAAGAAAAGCAGCAGCAATTAATCTAAGCAAGTAATAGGAGTAATTAATTTAGTCCTATAATTTGTCAAGGTAAAATGAACCATTAAGAAAATAAAGGCACTAAACCTGTCCGGTAGATACAATAACAGGATCTTTCATCAACTCAAGTGATATTGGACAACGGAAATCATCTGGAATGACTGGAGATCTGTGCTTAATCATACTCTTGTCACCCTCAAGCGCATCCATTTCAGGATTCCCCGTCATTGCACAGTCCTTTAGCTTTCTAAGGAGGAATGCAATCGTTTCAAAGCACTCTTCGGGAACTCCACCACTAGAAATGACCATGTCATGGATAGCAAGTGACTCCTTCTTTAGATCATTTACGGTCCTGAGATGCAGCTTCTCTGACAGCCGTTTAAAAATCATGGAGTCGGGATCTTGTTCCCTTTCTGCCATAGCTAAATCGATTACCAGTTGCACATCTGGTGATTCCACCTTTCCTTTTGCTCTTTTAAATTGAGCATGCACAAGTTCAATCTGGAAGAAGCCAAACATTGTAAAGATTTTCAGTAAAAAAGAACGGATACCCGCAATAACTATTAAAGGATTGGTAGATGAAGTACTTGTTCTCGGACTTCCTCAGATATATCAAGCTTATTGTAAGGAATGTGGCTTAGTGCATCTTCAATTTGCTCTGTTACATTTAGGAACTTTAATGATACAGTGTCCATCTGCAGAGCCTGCAAGACGAAAAGCACAGGTCACGTTTAGGAAATATAAAGTCTTTCATGATGATAATGTTTAGCACAGTGACACAACGAGGTAGTAGATACTGCACAAAAGCCATCCTCCATGAAGGGTGTAAAACTAGAGCAAAGAGCAACAACATAGGATTCAATTGACCCGTCAATTATGGAAGTACAGATCAGGAACATATCTATAGTAAAAATGGCAACTTGGTGCAGATTCCACATCTCAAGAGAAAGAAAATTAATCATACTGGGTTCACAAAGATGATGCTTTTAGATAAGATGCTTTACATGTTTCGACATGATATCAAGGAAGGCAGATATCATTGGTTTGAATCTCATTGCCACTTGTCAACAAAAATATTTCCATGTACTCGGGCCAAGAAAAAAACAGGCTAACACATGAGGAAGTGCTCTGAAGACCAAATTAAATACTGAAAATACCAAACTTTCAAATAGTTCAAGCATTTAGATGAGATGGTTCACAAAGTTTAACAAATCTCATTGTCAGATGAGAAAATTCAAGTACCGGATATCCTAAGAAAATAAGTTTCTATATGAGAGATCCAAGGAACAGTTCACTCTATTTCCTTTTTAAGTTTAATTAACGTTAGTGTGTCTGGAACATAAGACAGAAAGAATTTGGACTTAGAACAGAAGGAAACTGGAATCATTTTAAATTTTTTAATAAAAAACAGAGAATTTCAATAGAAATAGAATATACCACATCTGAAATTCTTGCCTTGAGAGTTTCAAATAGTAGGAGTAAGACACCAAGATAACTTAAGTTGAAAACTTACCAATTTCAAAATCAAAATACAAAAAGCCTAAAACGTTTTGAAAACACTAACAACTTGTCATTTGGCAAACAGCACTTGCTACAACTCCATTTTGGCATACTCCTTGAATTTTCATATTCTCTACAAAATCCTGTCATTGGACAAACACTAATTGCTACAAAAAAGGCAGCCCGGTGCACTAAGCTCCTGCTATCCGTGGAGTCCGGGGAAGGGCCGAACCACAAGCGTCTATTGTACGCAGCCTTACCCTGCATTTCTACAAGAGGTTGTTTCCACGGCTTGACCTCGTGACCTCTTGGTCACGTGGTAGCAACTTTATCAGTTACGCCAATGCTCCCCGTCAAAATATTGCTACATCCCGCTTTGAAATTAGAACCACTAAATATACTGGAAAGGCAACATGGTAAAAGGTGAGATAGAAAGTGTAGATTTTGATTCAGGTACTTAGTTAATGACTTCGAACGTACTGAAAAGATCATAGGATGCAGTAATCTACAAAAACTTCAACTTAACAAGGAAAGATAAAAAGTTTCAAGCCAGGGCTGTCTGATGAGTCTACCAAGAGAAAGATTCAGAACACACTTATATGAAGCAGGAAGTAGTCAATAACACGTAATGTAATGGTTTAGTTATACTGCCTAGATAAGATCATGGTCTTTCTGAATAATTCATGATTTTACTGCCTTCAGGAGTACTTAATCTGATTTTACCTAAGTAGTTAAAATATAAGATTCAACTTTGTTTTGATTGAAAAATGTAGGACAATTACCAAACATAACTCAACACCTGAATTCACTAGAGAGTATAAAAAGGAAAAAGTTTGAATATCACATTGATCTTTCCAGTAGCCACACAATCAGCGAAACATACAAAAAAAGGGCAGCCCGGCGTACGAAGCGTCCCGTATTTACACAGTATCTGGGAAGGGCAGCACCCCAAGGGAGTGTAATATAGGCTGATGCAAGCATCACTAGGCTGATTCCACGGCTCGAACCCGTGACCTATAAGTCACACGGAAACAACTTTACTATTGATCCAAGTCTCCCTTTCAATCAGCAGAACATACAGTAAGATACAAATTGATAGCTCTTATACTTAGATTACCTATATAATTGATCACTTATATTACTTTCTCATTTTCCAAAAAAAAAAAAAAACAATTAGCATAAATCATTCAGCAGTGAAAGATTAATGTAGAAGACAATACCTGAAAAATCTTACTGCCTTCATTGACTGATTTGAGAAGCTCCAAAGCTGAATTAAGAGCAATTCTCAACAACTCAAGCCCATGAACCACATCATCTCCAACCTCAGCAACATCGTTATCTTTCATTTCCTCAACTAAAGGGCTCAAAAGCTTCACCCTTCTCACCAAATTACTGTACATCCTCTTTGACACATTCTTGCACTCCGGCAAACCCGAAACGGTGTCGATTAACTCCGTCAGCTCATTGATTAAGGCCTCTTTCTCATGATCCATGTGTGCACCTCCAACAAACCCCTTATAGAAAATGGATTTTTTATTCAAATTGGGAAAACCCCGGTTGGAAAATTGAGTCTTTAATAAAATTGAGCAGAACCGCAGTTGGAAAAATTGAATCTTTGATCAAATTGAATCTTTAATCAAATTGGGAGAATCCCAGCTGAGAGAATTGAATCTTTAATCAAATTGAGGAAAACCCCAGTTGGAAAAATTGAATCTTTGATCAAATTGGGAGAACCCCAGCTGGAAAAATTGAATCTTTAATCATATTGGGAGAGACCCAGTTGGAGAAATAGCAATAATTTGGTAAATCTTTTCTGAGTTGGTGGTTGGTTGTTAAGTTGACTGGGGAAATTACAACTGATGTTCACCAATTTTTTGAGGGAAAATTTTGAGAAAAGCTATGAGGTTTTGAGTTCTTGTAAGAAGAGCCAGCTCAAATAATTGATTGAATTTCAAGAATCAAGAAAGAAATTCAAAGCTCTGTGTGAACATACAAAGGAAACTGAGCAGGTGGAGCAATATATGAAATGAACTATTGATTGGTGGAGTTTCCGTTTAATCATTTTAAAAGGAGTTATTATAATACTATATAATTTTGGGGTAGATTTGACAGATATAATCATGATTATGAAAACTAATAATGAGAGTAATATTACAACTAAGGGGTTTGTAATGAAAGTTACTGCTCCTTCTATCCCTTATAAATAATTTTTTTATCTTTTTATTTCATTCAAAAGAAGTATCTTTTTTACATTATCAATACAGCATTAATTTTTTTTCAAAAATTTACCTTTATTTACATATTCCAAGGTATCAAGTTAATAATATACAAATTTTAACTAAAGATAATTTAGTCAAAATATTTTTTTCTCAATGAATTAGTATTTTTTTAAAGAATATACCAAAAATAAAAGTTACTTTTTATGTAACGGAGAAAATAAAATATAGTGGATTACTGCAATGTGTGAATTGGCAATTTAAAAAGCGAGGGAGAGGAGGGAAAATACAGGTATGGTCAATATCAACATAAGATCAATTAGTATTAGCTGTTCTTTTTGGACAATACCGCCATTCTAACATTTCTGGTTTTCTTTTTGGGGCAATAAGAAGTTGAAGTTGCATTGGAAATATGTTGGAATAGGTCCAAATTACATTAAGCCAAATCAAAGAGTAAATAACTTGTCACACATGATAATATGTACCTTATCCAGAAAAATACTGGTTTTCGTTTGCAAGGAAAATACTGTTCACAAAATTTGATGATAATTATGGTACAATTACTATTACAACATTTCACTGCATGCATCATGCTTGAATCAAAGAAAAACGCCAAAAAAGATCTTGTTACACGTGTAATGTACATATTTTTATTACTTAACCATAATTATTACATGCTTTGTGACAACCGTTGTACAAAAAAAAAAAAAACAGATGTTACTATCCAAACTCATGGTACATATTGTCCGCTTTAGGTTTAAGTGTGTCTCTTTATTTTACTCTTCCATTACTATATGAGAATTAAGATAATATGTGCAATCCTTCTTCAAAAGCTTGCCAATCTAGAAGCCTATCAGTCCTGTTTGACATGTCCTTATCAACCCGCCCTCCGTCATGGGTATCACATTCATCCCCCTTGGGACTCAGTGTTCTCGCTGAGGTTTGCCTACCATGGTACTGAAGGAGATTTGGCTCTGACATAATATTCGTCACGATCTAAACCCATGGCATATATTGTCCGCTTTCAACCTAGGTCTGCACAAATTTATCTTTCTATCTATACCGCCTCGAGTCCTAAAAGCAGGCATACCTTGTGAACTTGGCAGTCTAGAAGCTTGCCAATCCTGTTTGACCTGCCGTCATCAACCCGCCCTGCGTCATGGGTATTACATCACCCCCCTCGGGACTTAGCGTTCTCGCTGAGGTTTGCCCCACCATGGTACTGAGAGAGATTTGGCTCTAATAACATATATGACGACATAAGCCCATGGCATATATTGGCCGCTTTGGGCTTAGGCCCGCACAAACTTGTCTTTCTAGCTACACCACTTCGAGTACTAAAAGCACGGGCACCATGTGAACTTGTATCATGCCTTATATAGCCCTTCACTCTCCTCTTCCATCTCGATGTAGGATTCGCCTAAGGTGACATATGCAAGCCTTCTTCAGAAACTTGCCAGCCTAAAAGCTTGTTAGTCATGCTTGATCCGCTCTCATTAGTTCGTCCTCCGACATGAACATCATAACAAATGAACTAGCTATGGTCATACTGGAGTGTCACAATCCAGGTGCAGATAAGTTCGTTAATTAAATTTATTAAATTATCAAAGCTTATACTTTCTCCGGTCTGTAATAAGTGACCAATTTATTTTTTTATTTTGGTCCAAAATAGGTGTTCATTTATATAGTCAAGAAAAAATTAACTTTATTTTTCTAAAATTACTCTTATGTACGTATCCTTTAGTAGTCATTTACTCTCCATATTTCAGAAGAGAAGTAAGTCTTCTTATAACTATGCTGCAATATTTAATTAATGGTAGTTTAGTCACACTACCTATTTTTGTCTAAAATTTAATTTTTTTAATAAAAATATCAAAGGTAAATTGATCACTTATTATGAATAAGAGAAAGTACTATTTAGTTTTACTTGAGATAGTAATTAATATGATTGGGGTGGAAATATCGAATATTAAAAATATCTTTTTAGAATAAGACACACCTGTCTACTTGTCTATTGGATGACACAAGCTGGGAAAGGTTGACTTGGCAAAGAGGGAAAGATTTGGTCAAAATTGGGAGCATGAAACATGTTGTGTTTTAGACATTTGGCCTATTTCTATTGACATGCGTGCCGGCATACCTATTGCCTTTGATTATTCCTATTATTATTGTTGCTCTGTAATTATCAATTAATTATTTATGTATTAAGTATAGTTTTTACAAATAAATTATGCTTACAGTTTTAATTTTCCATATTTTTCATAAATGACAGCACCTTACTCTTTATCTGTCTCAACTTAATTTGAATTGAACAATTAAATATTAAATATATAATCTTGTGTATTTCACTCACTCATTTTCTGTGAAGAAGATCATATAACAAAAAGAAAATTTATAAAGTCATAAAAATGAGTAAAACATTTTTAACTTGGATACTTCTCAAAATATTTGATAATTACTAATAACATTACATAACCCTATTGATCCAGTTTCAACAATTCAGCTTTTATTATGACAATTTTTTCGGTCAGACGTCATTTTTTACTATTTTTGTTTCAGTATTCTTTACTTTTTAATATGTTAAAAAAGAAATATTTATTTTTATATTTAAAAATAATTAAACTAAATTTTTTACTTTTTCCTTAATAACATAATTTATAGTCACACAATGTTATAGACCACAAGTTTTAAATAAATTATAACGACCCAACTGGTCGTTTTGCTTTTTAGAACCCCGCCCCTCTAAATAAAGCTTTTTGCACTTGCTTTAACTAAATACGGCCTGCGGGGATAGTTGCTTCGGGACTTGGAAGAACTTGGTTGGAATATGCTCATTTGATTCCTTAAGATTTTCTTAAAAGGCTAAGTTTGACTTTGGTCAATATTTTTAGTAAATGGACCCGGATTCATATTTTGACGGTCCCGGAGAGTCTGCAGGAAAATATAGGACCAGGGGGTATACTCGAAATTAAATTCTGAGGTCCCTAGCCCGAGTAATGAATTTTTATTAGAAATTGTTAAACTGGAATTCTAAGGATTTAAAGAAACTAAATAATGATTGATCACGCTGGTATCGGGCCCGTAGATTAGTTCTTGACCCCGGTACAGGCCCAATATAACATTTAAGACCTGCCCATAAAATTTGGTGTCAATCTGAGTAGTATAAGTACTTTTCGGTACGTTAGAAGTGAATTTAAGAACTTGAAGTTCATAAATTTGATTCAACTGGTTTTAAGGGGTGATTCATAGATTTAGCGTTATTTCGGGTGTTCCTAAGGTTCGAGCGGATCTATTTCATGATTCAGGCTTATCGGTATGTTCGACTGGGGCCCGAGAGCACCGAGTGTCAAGCGAATGAGGCTCGACTGAAGTTGGAAAAGTTTAAAAGAGCTGAAGCATCTGGTATCTGTCATAACCGTACTTGCGGTTGGTTAGTCGCAAGTGCGAGACAACATAAGCGGTCGACCTCTCACAGATTCGGCCAAGGCTGTCCAGGCCCAAAAATGTAGAATTAGCTCTCAAGCCGCAGAAGTGGCTGCACAGAAGTGGCTTAAAGACCGCAAAAGCAGTCCTAGCCCTGCTTGGACTCCGCAGATGCGGCCTCTTCCTCGCAGAAGCGGGATCGCACATGCGGTCCCTCAACCGCAGATGCAGAAATCGTTGAAGCAGTAAGCTTTATTTAATACGTGTTCTAAGTTATTTTTGCCATTTTCACTCCTCCATTGGGCGATTTTGGAGCCTTTGAGAGAAGCTTACCACTTAGCATCTTGAGATAAGTTTATTCTATCTATTCCTAGTTTCATACTTGTGTCGTAGGTATATTAACATTCTAAGATTAAGGAAAAAATATGGGGTTAGAGTAAAACCTAGTATTTTGGTAAAACATAGATTCTACCACGAAATTGGGTATGAAATGAAGTGGAAATCATATATTATTGATCCTTAGGTTACAAAGAACAACTTTCTTCGAAATTTTTTGGAATCCGGGCACGTGAGCCCGGGTCGAATTTTAGGAAACTTGTGTTTAAGGTTAGGAAATTGTTTAATAGTTAGAATGCGATCTTGTGAGCTTGTATTGACTAGTTCCTACCTCGTTTATCTAGTTTTGGATCGTTCGGCTCCAAATTGAGAGTTCGGACTCGTTCTTGGTATTTGAAGTGCACTTTGGAGCGAGGTGAGTCTCCTATCTTACCTTGTAAGAGGGAATTATCCCCCTAGGTGATGTAATCTAATAATTTGCCATTAGATGACTAGATAACGAGAGTCCATGCGTAGCTAATATTGTGCTAAGTTCGGGTAGTTTAGGACACAAAAGCATAGTTTTTGTGGTATTCTTGCAACTCTATGTTTAATTTGGATTGTTTAAGTCATGGCGATTATGATAAAGAAGATTAGTCAAGAGGAACATAATCTTTCTTGGCTTTTAAAAGAGAAGTTTTCAATGAGTAATTGCTCCCTAATTATATGTTCTTGTCTGCTTGTTGTTGTGTTTAATTAAATTTGACCACGTCACATGGTTGATTTGCGAGGGGGGTAATAGATGCATCTATTATTTGTATCATTCGATCCTCGGCAGTACACAATTTAGTTTTATATTGGATCAGGTCATATAACCTCGGCACTACCTACGCATGCTTTACTTAGTATTTTTCTATGACTTGAGTTTATTATTTCTCCTGGAATGGAAGTTGCCAGCTGAGACATTATTTAGGAAAAGACCTATTAGTTCTTTCTATACACTGCTAATTAATTGTTTTATCCATGCTCAGTATAATTCATCTTTATATTATTTGACCCTAGTAAGTGTCAAGTGAACTTCTTGTCTATACTTCTTCGAGATTAGACATGATACTTACTGGGTACATATTGTTTATATCCTCATACTACACTTTTGTACTTAATTGTACTTGATCTGAGGCATCTATATTTGGCTATCAGTCTGGTGCGCATTCCTGAACATATTTTGAGACTTCCATGGTGAGATGCTTCCCTTCCTGGGCCGACCAGCAGCTTGATGGAGTCTTTCTTACTTTTGGCTGTCTATTCTGTTTCAGATAATAGGATATGTGAGCATGTAATTTTTGCCCTATATGAATTACTCCCATAAACTCGAGCAAAAATAATTTCTTTTATTGTTTGAAATTTTGTGGATTGTTATGGCGTTTATGTTAATTGCTCGCATTTCGTCCGTGCATTTCAATTCGCATAAAAATACAAAACATAAATAAATATATGCATCCCATTCAGGGTTTAATTTTACTTATTTTTGAAATTAATTAGCAATTAGGAGTTTTAAAATACAAAATCACAAAAATAGATTACTTTTGTTTTTGAATTTTGGTGGTTTTTCTTTTATATTTGGTGTTTTATTAGGTTGGGATAATTATTATTAGAGTCAATTAATTGGATTTGGTAGGTTAGTTTAACTTTAGAATTAATTTAGGATTTTTAGTTTCATTTTGAAAAAAGAAAAGAAGAGAAGAAATTGAAAAAAGAAAAATTGAAAAGAATTAAAATAGGAGTTGGAACATAGGGTCTTATTTAAAAGACCCGAATTTGGTTCGTTGTAATTAAAATCACCCAGGCCCAAACCTCAAACTCGTCGCCCCAGCCCAAACCCACGTCCCCAGTCCCGGTTCAGCTTCCCCATTCCCGAATGACATCGCTTTGTATCATCAAAGACGGGTCGTTGAAGATACTTGATCCACCGGCTCAGAAGTTAGGTTTGCCTTAATATAAAACGGTCAGATCCTCTCACCCCCTCTCACTATCATCTCAACCAACCCTAACATCACCACCACCATCCGCCGCTGGCCAGAAATCGCCGACGGCGGCGATGTTCCAAACCATACCAAATTAACAATGTTTGTGCATCTCGACTCTCTCTATCCAAATATCCAATTATCGTTCTTCAAATCATGCCCAGGCTCATCGAATATTCAAAGGAAGGACCGTCGGCTCTGCCGTGTCCAGCGGCTCCACTCCAAAATGGCTTCAAAATCACACTAAATAATCCCCATGCCTCCCTCTCTATGAATCCATAGTACATGGCTTTCGAACATAGCTGGAGCTTCTCGAATTTCAAATCTCAGAAATGGTAAAAACCCCAGAGGCCTGATTTGCTCAAATTCTTCAGCTTAGAGACTGATTCGAGGTACGAGGTGATGTGCTCGTTTGTTCTTGATGAAGAACAAACATTCACATCATTCCGGGCCTCAAATCAAATTCCTTTTTCGATCAACCCTTCACCAGTACGTTTTATTTTATCCCTTGATTAACTGCTCACATGATTAGATAATTAGAGTTTCTTTTGGGGTTTTGATTAATGATTCTGTCATGTGTTGATTTTATTTTAAATTTTGTCTGATTGCTGATTTTTGTCTTTGGTTTCAATTTAAAAAATCTTACATAGGTGAGTTCTCTTTTTCTTTCTCTTGTTATGTGAATTTCCTGATTTTTTAGTTTTCTCATTAATTCCATACTTTATTTTAATTTTGTTGACAAAACTAGTTGCGTATTTTAGGTTAGTTTCTATCATACTAATGCTAAGTCGCAACCAGTGCTGCTAAGCGAATTAACTTGAATTGTCGAGTTTGAATCAGGGTTTGTTATTTTTTTTTGAATTGCTACATTTGGCCTTAAGATGCACATTAATCAGATTTAAATTAGGTTACAGGTTACTAGTTCAATTTTAAGAATTTTTTGGTTATAGCTGAATCTCTCCAGCCTTACTTTGACTAATTGTGGTCAGTTTTTCACCAAGTTAATAGGATTGGGGGTTAATAAGTATAGTTTGGTAATTTCAGAATAAGTAAAAAGGCAGTGTAGGCTTTTTAGATAATAGGAATCTTGTAGTAACATGAATTAGAAACCCCTGGGACCTTCTAGTTGGGGTTCAAAATAGAGTTTCAGTAATGTGATGTTAAAACTTGGGGAACAAGTCACAACTCTGGGGACCTTCAGGCTAAAAATGAAAAATGAAAGAGGGACTAACCGGAAAAATAGGATCTGAGGTTTTGCCCTAACTGTTTGCATATAAAGGCGTTAGACTTGCCTTTCAAAGGGGGCTAAAAATCTGGGAATAAAAAAAGGGGTTTAGAGGTTCAGAATCCATAAAAAATCAAAAACAAATCAATTAAAAAAACTCAAAAATACTGTTACATTGAATTCCTTCATAGTAATTTATCATTCCAGCCTTTCTTAGCCTGTCAAAAGTAAAAAAAATGGCCTGCACACCACTTGGCCTTCAGTGATTGAAGTTTTGAAACAGTTTCTAGGGTTAATTTCCGGTTGAAAGTGGTATATTCTAGTCTAATTTGGTCTGTGTACTAGTTTTCATTTCTGGGATTCGAAATTAGGAGTTATTGCTGTTGCCACCTGCTTTGTTATACTGCTATTAGCTCACCACTTCCGTTGATTGCTTCCTTCTCTTTGTTTGTGTTTCAACTTCCAGGTACAAATCCTAACTCTTCAGTATGTAAATTTGATTCGAAGATGGAATGAAAGGCACTTATTCAATTCTTGTCAACTAGTTTAGTTATTTTAGCATTGTTTCTGTGGTGTATACTTATATATTAGACATTTGATTCAAATGAGATAGAATAGTCTGATTATGTTGTTATAATATAATCCTGAGATGGACTGTTGGACTGTTTGAAATCATGCTGAGTTTGGATTTTTATTGCGTGATGTTGATTGTGTGGGCTTAAGTTTGAAGATCACTCGAGTTCAACCTGGAAACTCATAACCCATACTTTGTACAATGCATCTTGAAACTTGCTACACTTAGTTGTAGTTAAATCGATACTTAGTTTGTGTTTGAATAGTTGAAATAATAGCAGTCTTACCTGTTATAGCATGAGATTCCATTTGTTTAAAATTTTGGGGGTGCAGCGTGATTTAGGATGACTTAACTAGCTGGTGGGTATACTTATGTATATCTGCAGAATATCGTTTCATATGATTGGTCTATGAGTTGAATTTGTGAGTGTTTGGTTCGTTATCATTATTAAGTGACTGCTGGACTCTTCACCTTCGAATTTGGCGGGTAATTGATCATGAATTAGGTAATTAACTTTTGGTCTGAATTTTTTTAAGGTTAATTTTGGTTTAGTGTCCATGAAGTCCTAAGGGTCCAAGATCTGAGTATAACCTTAATGAAGCTTCCAGCCCAAATGTGGTGATCAATTGTGAAGCCCAATTAGCCGGGATGCCTTCAGACGTCACTTGCTCATCATAATTGGACTGCCAGGCTAGGCTTCATTTGGAGCCTAGTCATTACGTAAGTTGAGACCATCATAATGGGCGACCGAAATGTGCTCTTTCCTGACCCATCATAAATTCATAATATAGATATAATAGACAACAAACTTTTGTAGCAAGCTTTAGGACTGTTTAAAATATGATTGTGGTGGCATATACGTTCGCGTAATACAACCATAATTCTAAAATTAATTTGGGGTATGCGTTCGTACAACTTCAATTAATCTTCCTTAATAATAAATAGTTTACAAATTTTTAATTGTTTTTAGCTTACATAGGTTCATTAAATCACATATAGCCCCATATTAATTTCATAAATAAGATATAAAATTGATTAAATTTCATAGTATATCCTTTAGGGTCATTTAAAATATCAGTGTGATTGCGTATACGTCCGGGTAACACAATTACAATTCTAAAAACTAAGCTGGAGTATGCGTTCCGGCAACTTTGGTCCAAACCTTCTTAATAATAATTAGGCGCTATTAATTAAGGGAGTTTTTCCAATTAAAGTGATATTATTCGAAATGAGATTATTTATTTATTTAGAGTCGCCACTTGGGATAGGTTTGGCTTTCGGTGTCCCAAGTCACCAGTTCATTTAGAATCCCAAATCGAGAAAATTTCCACTGCCCAAATGGAGTCTGCGAATCAGAAATTCTGAGTAAAGAATTCTGAGTAAGGAATTCTGTTGACCCTAGGGAAGATGTTAGGCACCCTCGAATCCCGTGGTTCTAGCACGGTCGCTTAAATTATTATAATTGACTAAAAATTCTGATTTTTTTACAAGTTCATCCTATGGTGCAATTTTAAATTATTTTTACTGCTTTTAATATTTTTTAAAAGAAAATTGCAATGTCGTTAAAACATGCCGCGAACCACGTCACATAAACGCACCAGCGGTTTTTGATATATTTCAACTTCATTGAGATTTGGATTTGGGTCACATAAATGCGTACCCGTACTTAGGAAGGTAAGATTATTAAAGACGCACCTAAAGCGACTAACATGTTATTATCTTTGCGGGAAGTCATGAAATTCGCTAAACAACATGTCCTGAATTTCTAAGTATTTCTATATGAACATTCAAGGAGGTCCACACAATTTATTAGTTCTGTTTGGCGTGCCACACCTTATTTTATTAATTTAAAGGAAAATTCTAGAGCCAACTATTATTTTTTATTGGATTGGTCTCTACTTGGGCCTAATGAATTGATGATACATTACTTGGAGGGTCTAAACTTATAAATCCATTTTGCATTAGCTGAACTCAGTAAATCCGCTATGCAAAACTTCAGCTTGTTCGAATATGCCTCAAAATCTGGGCACAATCACAAGCCCAAAACTTTATTTACCAGATCTCAGCCATTTAATCAACCCAGTTTACTTAAACTCACTAATACATATCACAGACATTTAAATAACCATTTAACAATGGTTTCCATAACGTGTAATGGCATATGAATCTGGAGCATCAAACTATTTTGAATTAGAAATGCATTGCTTTGAATCCTGCTTTTTACAAACACATGATGATTAAATCCACATAACATGCTATTATACATTCACAGAAGATACTGATTTTCTGTTAACGAAAATGCTCAGGCTATTTCAAAACAACATCTCACACTAAGTGCAGTTTTTCAAATTGAATAGGATAGAAACACTTTAATCAATTACACTATTGGCTATCCTTACTACTGACTACTGCATAAATTTAAAGTATCAATCCAAATGTGCCATTATACAAAACAAATGTCTCAGTTACGATAAACATTGAATTAATAATAAAATTTGATGGAGGAACAAGTAATATTCATCCTCAACCTTGAGAATTCACTCAGTTTAAACTTCATACATCATTGGATATCAAAAGTGTATCTGGAATTCGAGTAAACAAAAGCTGAGGGTCAGCAAACTTAAACAGCAATATGATCAACAGGAATCAACAGCTCATGATTGGTTGTGAACCCAGGAATAGTATCAACAACCCACGAGGATTTAATACCAAAGCAAATCAGCAAAACCACTCAAATAGCTTGAATAAACCCCAACCAGCTTAAAATCGAACCCAGGACAAGTACTGAAAGCTTAACACTTCAAATATGCATATTTCAGGTCATTTTTCATCTTATATAGCTAGAACTTCTACTGGACAGCTGAGAATGGAATTATTCTGAAGAAAGAGGCTCTAATGGAACATTAAAACCTCTGAAATTTCAGAGAATTTCAGGATTTTAATAAACTTAGATTTCTGGAAGTTTTTCAGGAATTTTTGAGATTTTTCAGGCTTCAAAAACTTTCTGGGAATTTTAGAGGTTTCAGATTGTGTAAAAGCTTGTGAAAGGCACTAGGGTGTCTTTTCATAGCTAAAGCTTAGGGCAACCCCCTTATTATGTTTTAACAATTAGTCCCTCTTTTAATTTTCAATTTCTACTCACATAGTCCTTTATTTTCTGACTTCTTTCTCGAGTTACTGCACCAAAAATTACTGAATTTTAGACTAAGGCCCTCTTCTAAAAGAGTCTAAGGTATTCTAGCATTATTTTCTATTTATGGAATAACTATACTACCCTTATTTTTATTCTGAAATTACTAGACCTACATCATCTAAACCAAACCCCTTGGTCTTAATTCTACCATACTCAGTCACTATTGGATCAATCAGCTAGACCCAAACAAAGCTTAAAATTGAACTAATTACTTATCCCAAGTAAACATGGAGGTTAAACCTAACTTAAGCTATTGATCCAAGCAATTCAAACGAAATTATCAGCAACAATCATGAATTGCCCAACAGAAAAATTAAACCAAAAGAGAGGACTAAAACAAACAACATCAATCATGAAGAAAAATTAATCTATCAAGGATGACGTTTACTGACTTAAACGGATAATCAAAAAATTTAAACCTAACACACTGAATAAGAACTAATGCCTACACTAATGACAACATTAAGACCATTATGTTAGCAATTAACAGAACTTAACACAAAAATGAAATAAAGCAAAAAACAAACTCGATTACTTGATCCTAAACGGACAAAACGGAATCCAAATCAATTAACGAAGCAAATCAGTCATGAAGAGAAACTAATTCAAACAAAACAACAAAGAAAACAAGAAACTCACTGGTTTTGAGAATTCAACTTGACTGGATTCGAATTGAACCCCCAAATGGAGTAATATGTTTGTTCTTGGTTAAAACAAACATGCAACTTCATTTGGGAACTCAAATCGGGACTTGGCAATATTCTCACAATTAGTAGATTTTTAGATCTGAAATTCGAGAAGTTTCAGGACTGTTCGAAGAAATCCAGTTAAGGATCGGGGATGAGGGAGGTTAGGGGAGCATAAGGTGTGTTTTTTGTGGCCATTTAAGCCGGCACCTCCATAGACGGCGGAGCAGACGCTTCTTTGAACGGATATTCGAAGAGTTTGGCCGAGATTTGAGGGTTGATCTTTGGGGGGTTGGAAAGAGGAGAAGACGGGGAGTAGATGGAGTTAATTTTGGTGGATTTGGGAATACTCCGGCCGGCGGCGGACTGAATTTTAGACTAAGGCCCTCTTCTAAAAGAGTCTAAGGGATTCTAGCATTATTTTCTATTTATGGAATAACTATACTACCCTTATTTTTATTCTGAAATTACTAGACCTACATCATCTAAACCAAACCCCTTGGTCTTAATTCTACCATACTCAGTCACTATTGGATCAATCAGCTAGACCCAAACAAAGCTTAAAATTGAACTAATTACTTATCCCAAGTAAACATGGAGGTTAAACCTAACTTAAGCTATTGATCCAAGCAATTCAAACGAAATTATCAGCAACAATCATGAATTGCCCAACAGAAAAATTAAACCAAAAGAGAGGACTAATACAAACAACATCAATCATGAAGAAAAATTAATCTATCAAGGATGACGTTTACTGACTTAAACGGATAATCAAAAAATTTAAACCTAACACACTGAATAAGAACTAATGCCTACACTAATGACAACATTAAGACCATTATGTTAGCAATTAACAGAACTTAACACAAAAATGAAATAAAGCAAAAAACAAACTCGATTACTTGATCCTAAACGGACAAAACGGAATCCAAATCAATTAACGAAGCAAATCAGTCATGAAGAGGAACTAATTCAAACAAAACAACAAAGAAAACAAGAAACTCATTGGTTTTGAGAATTCAACTTGACTGGATTCGAATTGAACCCCCAAATGGAGTTATATGTTTGTTCTTGGTTAAAACAAACATGCAACTTCATTTGGGAACTCAAATCGGGACTTGGCAATATTCTCACAATTAGTAGATTTTTAGATCTGAAATTCGAGAAGTTTCAGGACTGTTCGAAGAAATCCAGTTAAGGATCGGGGATGAGGGAGGTTAGGGGAGCATAAGGTGTGTTTTTTGTGGCCATTTAAGCCGGCACCTCCGTAGACGGCGGAGCAGACGCTTCTTTGAACGGATATTCGAAGAGTTTGGCCGAGATTTGAGGGTTGATCTTTGGGGGGTTGGAAAGAGGAGAAGACGGGGAGTAGATGGAGTTAATTTTGGTGGATTTGGGAATACTCTGGCCGGCGGCGGACGGTGGAGGGATGGAGGTTTTGCGGTGCTGTTACACCGGTAGTTAGTTTATACGAGGAAGGGGAACTTTGTCTCTATGGTTACGAGTGTTTTCAGACACTTTTATTAAAATTTGGGATCAAATCTGGTCCGTGGGATAAGGAGATATGGACGGTTGAGATCATGTGCCCCAAAACGACGTCGCTTTGGGGCGTCTCCGATGAGAGATCAGGTAGGGGATAGGGTTTGGGTTAATTTTAATGGGTTCAGGGGTTTTGGGCCAGGTTTTATTGCAAGAAATGACCCAAATAATGGGTTTTCATTAAGAGACCCAATTTATATATATATATATATATATATATATATATATATATATATATATATATATATATATATATATATATATATTCAGATTTAATAATAAAAATAAAAATAAACCAAACCAAATTTAATATCCACAAAATAAACTAATTAACCTCTAAAATAACCTAAATTCTAAATTTAAAAAGAAAATTATACAAATGTAAGAATAACTATTTTTG
Source organism: Nicotiana benthamiana (assembly GCA_034376525.1). Classification (NCBI taxonomy): domain Eukaryota; kingdom Viridiplantae; phylum Streptophyta; class Magnoliopsida; order Solanales; family Solanaceae; genus Nicotiana; species Nicotiana benthamiana. The sequence goes on along the minus strand of CM067327.1, from coordinate 143,799,471 downwards.
TTATTTTTCCATATTTTGCAATATTAATTAACTAATAAACCTAAAAAAGAAAATATAAAAATTAAGGTCCTAAATGCAAACATGCTATTTTTGTATTTTTTATGAATTATTAAAAATGCACAAAAATGCAAATGATAAAAAAATCACGCAATTAATTTCTATAAATTCAAATAATAAAAGCAAAATCCTACTTTAAATGAATTCTATAGGAACATCTCGAGCGAGGCAAAAATCAGGTGCTCACGTTAATTATGGACACATTCGTGTGACATGATTTTTGACGCGCCAAGTAGGCGGGTATACATAGGCGTAACCCGTTTCAAGATAATTTTCTAATTAAAAGTGGCAAAAGGCAAAAGCACGAAGTTCTAAAGCAGTAATTAAACAATTTTACTAGCCAGGTATTATCAAACCGACTGTGCTAGAACAACGAAACTCGGGAGTGCCTAACACCTTTTCCCGGGTTAACAGAATTCCTTGCCCGAATTTTTGACTCGCAGACTGTGATAACAGAGTCATTCTTTTTCTCGATTCGGGATTTAAACCGGTGACTTGTGACACCATAAATCTCCCAAGTGGCGACTCTGATTTAATTAAAATAATCCCGTTTCGATTGTCACTTCGAGTTGGAAATAACTCTCTTTATTACGCCCTTCGCCGAGGTGTAGTATTAAAAAGGAGGTGTGACAGCTCTAGCGACTTTGCTAGGGATCGAACCCAGAATCTCTGGTTAAGGGTTCAAGAATTCAAGCTTGTTTTATGATTTTTACTTGGCTTATTCATTGTTGATATTATTGTATTTTGTGAACCTTTTTGCTAAATGTCATCTATTTACCGCTTTAATTTTGGTGGATTGTATATAATTGTCTCCTTACGCCACCCCTCCGAGTCTTCTGGAAATGGTGCATACATTTGCGTAGCCTGCTTTTTATGTAGAAATTATACCAAATAGAGCAAGGCTGGGCAAGCGACAAGGCCGGGCAGACTTTAGTGCTCCCGGTACGTCGCCCCCTCCTTGGCCCCAATTTTTCGCTCGGGTACCCCATGTCTAGATCAAAACCCCAGGATTTATACTTAGAACAACACATCCTCATGCCGGATCCCTAGTAAGAGCGCTTGTTTGCATCACGTGCATTTTGACTTAGGGGACTCAACACAGGGGTTGGGTCCGTCTAGGACAGCTGTAATCAAAATAACAGACAAAAAAATGATGCATCCAATGAGCTATGTGAACATTCATTTGTTTCGGCTTGCATGATGACCGTCTAAATAAGAAAAGAAGAGTGAGAAAAAATGAAAAAAAATCAAGAAAAAGGGGAAAAAAGAGAGAGAAAAAGACCAAGAGTGATGTAGGAAAGAAGAAAACCCGGTTCTAAAGAAAACTCAATGCTTGAAAATACCTCGAAACTCTGCCGGTCTTTTTTAGAAAAATAGAAAACATAAAATAAAAGAGTTTTGGTCGACAATAAAAAGAAAAACAAGTTTTGTTTTCGAAAAGATCTTGTTTTTTTCGCCAATAAAAATTTTGTTCTATTTGCCAATAAATAGAGAGAAAAATAAAAAGAGTTTTGTTTTCAAAAAAGGTTTGTTCTATTTACCGATGAAAAGGAAAAAAGTTCTGTAGTTAAATTTGGTTTGTTTATTCGCCTATGAATTAACAAAAAAAGGAAGAAAAAGGTCTTGTTTAAAAGGAATATATAGTTGTATTTGGCCGAAGTACGCGGTTCTGAATTCCATCGGATATGGGATATGTAGGCAACCTACATAAGGTCTGGCCTTATTTTGAAAAAGGGAAAAAAGAGACAAATAAGCCGATTCAGTGTCGGTAGTGTTTTAAACCGTTTTACCGAGAAGCTTTAGAATATCCCCTCGTTATCGAAGGGCTATCTTCGTCAAAGAACGGACAAAGTTCAGAAGTGTCACAAAATAAACCCTCTCCGGCCTCAAAATTCATTGGAATTGGGAAAGGGCCATATTTGCAAAGATAGCCATTTGGCTAATATTGGCATGTCAAGGAGGAAACCATGGTCTTTTGTTTTAAAATTAGAAACTTGTTTTCAAAAAGGGGTCATTAGAGTCAACCCTAACCCTACCTTTCTACAGGAACAAATGAATATCATCCAGGATACACTAGAAGTGATCAAGAACCAGGCTCGAGTACATTTGCATATGTGGTGGAATGATTTGGACCAAGATGGTCAGGAACAAGTAAGGCAACAGTTGGGCGCTCTTATAGACATTTGGGAGATCAAACCATGTGATGATTTGATCAAGGCTATGATAACTTTATAGGACTCCGCTCGTAATGTTTTTCGCTTCTTAGAATTTGATATTACCCCTTCATTGGAGGATATAGCCGGGTATATTGAGTTTGGATGAGATCTGAGGAAGCAAAAACTTATAGTTCCATGGGCCCCATCGGTGCACAAGTTTTTTGACCTCTTGAATATCAACAAACAGACAAGTAAAACCCGCTTAAGCAATGGGTGCTGTGATTTCCATTTCTTATACTTCAGGTTTAGGCATTCTTCTGGTTTCGAGACACATGAAAAGGGGTTGAGCAACAAACAAGATAAGGGTCTTTGGAAACTTCATCACCGGTTCGCATTTGTTGTGGCATTCTTGGGGGTAATGGTTTTTCCAAATGAGAAATGGACAGTGGATATTCACATGGCTATAACTGCACAAATTTCACCACCATGAAAAATCATTCACTTTCCCCATTGGTGCTAGTGGATATCTACCATGCGTTGACTTAATGCAAGCTGGAGCTCAGTTCTTTGAAGGTTGCAATATCCTCCTACAAATGTGGATGATCGAGCAACTTCACCAATATCCCAGATTCATGAGTTATGGGTCGAGCCCAAATAATTTCATGATCAGCTATGAAGAGAGGGTAAAGTATTACAGCATGCCATAGGGGTTTGAGGCATGTGTGTCTCATTTGAAAACTCTCAAAGCAAGTCAAATTGAATGGTTCATCAGATGGATTCCGCAGACAGAAGCCATATGCATGATTGATGCTGAGGGCTACTTGAGGATAATGGGTGTGAAAAGTATTAAACCATATGCACCACAGAGGGTCTTGAGACAATTGGTTCGGTATCAAATTGTACCCGAAGATGAAGATCTAAGTACCCAAGTTATAGAATTGCATCCGGAAGCCACATTGCCCGAAGCTTTAGTTCAGCATGATTGGAATAGTTGTCGGTATCTTAAAAATTGCACCCAAGTACCAGATGTCCCAAAGGGAGAAGTGGATCCACAATATGCTGCTTTGTTTGAGAAGAGGTCCTATGTGAATATTGAGCCGGAACCCGAACGTGAAAGACCCACCAAAAGACCTCATGTTCAAGCTTTCGAAGACAAAATCCAAGAGAGATTAGCATGGGGAGAAAAGGAAAAAGCGTATCAAGTTGAGATTCATGACCTGAAAGAGAAGTTGAGAAACATGGAATTCAACAATGATCTCCATTCTCAGGAAGCCGAAGGTGATAAAAGAAGATTGATCCAAGAAAATGAAGCTCCCACAGCGCAGATCCGGAAAATGAAAATAACAATTAACAACCCGGGTAGGAGTAGAAAGGATGAGAAGCTCATCTATAACCTTATCCAGAAGGCACGTGATTTCGAGGATGATATACAGAAGACTGAAAATGAGTTATTAAGTGCTCGTGCCAAGATAGTCAAGGATGCAGGGGAACGAGCAAGTTTTTCCCATCAGTTGAAGGAGAAATACAACAAGGGGATGGTAAGTATGAAGAAAAAGGTCAAGATCATTGAAAATGAAATGGCCAAACAGGGAAGAGATTTTGAAGCTGAAATGGAGCACTGTTACTCTTTGATAGAACGGCTAGAGAGGGATTTGCAACACCTTAAAAAACAAAGCCATCTAGCCATACCAACCGTGGAAGAAAGAACTCGGCAAATTGGAGACATATTACGGGAGAAGGGTAGGATCCACGAATGGGTCACAACGATTGTAGAGTATATTGTGGTAAAATGCCAAATATATGAAGACATGACCCAAACCACTTTCTTCGCAGCAATCATGACGTTTGTCCAGCAGGTAATGATAGATTTGGAAAGGCTCCAGTTGGATCTTGTAGATGAGCCCGCAAAAAAAATCAAACAAAACCCCGAGAACTCCAGGAGTGTTCAAAGCTTTAATGTTTTAGTCGGCATTTTTGCTGTTGATTCTGTTAAGTTATTTTAGAGTCTGTTCGGTTTTTTGAATTGATATTTTCTGAGCTTGTTAATTTATTTCGAGTTTGTGAGTCTTGAGCCCATGTAGTCAAGGTGTTTATTTTTAGTGAAAATTTCAAAAATAACAATATATTTTGTGTTATTGTTTTCATATCCCCCAGAACTACGCCTGGTCTGATTCATGCGGGGTCATGATACGTAGGAAATCTACATAGGATTCAACCGTAACCAAATAAAAGAAAAAGAAAAGAGAAAAGAAACGAAGAGGGAGAGAATAGGAGAGAAAAGCAGAGGAAAGGCAAGAAACAAACAAGAAAAAAACAGGAGAGAGAGTGAGTAAGAGGATAAAGCTAAAAGGGGCATTGCAAATAAAGCGAAAGGAAAGCGGGGATGACGCAAGCGACCGATGCATGTAGTAACCAATAACTGTTTAGGTGGATTCATTCCCCAATATGCGGCCTCTTACATGTCAAAACCTAACCATTAACAAGTTTTGGTGTTTTTGCATCCAGTCTAGACAGGTGGTTATTACTTGTGGCATTCTGGCAACCCACACCTACGACACGCGGTCTAAGAGCAAGAAAGTCATGGCCAATCAGGAAGCTGATGTCAACATTATTGACCCCTTGAAAGAGGTAGAGGAGTGGAGGTTAATTCCACGAAGGAGGAAATATAAAACTTGAAACACCAAATGGCTGAGATGTATCAAGTAAGGGAGAGAGGACAACCACCACCAGCCTACCCTGCTAATCTAACCTTCATCCCGCCACTGGACCAAGCTCATTACCATTCCACCACTGATCCACCCCCACGTTTTTCAATCTACTAGCAGCACCGGGGTATGACCTCTCAACCACCCATAGCTCCACTGCGCAAAGCCGCTCCTCACCCCCTATGCCAATTGCTCCCATTTATGTGGCACCTCCTTCTCCCACACTCCATAGATCATCAAGCGAGCCATTGCTTCAAGCTTATGACAATCAGTACTACCCAAACCAAACCCGAGCAATACAGGGGAAGTCAATTTAGGGAGCCCAGATAATGTTAGAGAAACCGAAATAAGTGTCCATCTGGAGTCACAACTTAGGAAGAAATAATTGAAGTATTGCTTGAATACAAAGATGTCTTTGCATGGTCCTACGATTATATGCCCGCATTGAGCACTGACTTGGAGGTTCACAAATTGCCAACCGACCCAGCCTGTCCTCTCCTCAAACGAAAGTTGAGAAAGTATAAAACTGATGTGAGCCTGAAAATCAAAGAGGAAGTGACCAAGCAGTTTGAGGCAAAAGTTATCCGAGTCACACGATGTCCTACCTGGTTAGCTAGCGTTGTGCCAGTGCCAAAGAAGGATGGTAAAACCAGGGTGTGTGTTGATTATCGTGACCTCATCAAAGCAAGTCCAAAGGACAATTTTCCCATGCCGAACATTGATATATTGATTGACAATTGTGCGAAGCATGAGATAGGGTCGTTCGTGGATCGTTACGCAGGTTACCACCAAATCCTAATGGACGAGGAGGATGCGGAGAAAACATCATTCATCATGCCATGGGGGACATATTGCTATAAGATCATGCCTTTTGGTTTGAAGAACGCTGGGGCAGCATATATGAGGGCAATGACAACCATCTTCCATGACATGATACACAAGGAAATTGATGTCTATGTGGATGATGTGATTGTGAAGTCTATAAAGCAATCCGATCATGTCAAAGATCTGAGGAAATTCTTCCAGAGGCTCCGCAGGTATGATCTCAAACTCAACCCGGCAAAATGCACATTTGTGGTCCCCTCAGGGAAGTTTCTAGGGTTCGTGTCAGCCGGCGAGGCATTGAACTAGATCCATCAAAGATCAAAGTTATACAGGAACTACCACCAGTGAGGAGCAAAACAGAGGTGATGAGTCTATTAGGAAGATTGAATTACATCAGTCGATTCATTGCTTAGCTCACAACCATTTGTGAGCCCATATTTAAGCTATTGAAAAAGGATGTTGTGGTGAAATGGACGGGAGAGTGCCAGGAGGTTTTTGATAGGATAAAGGAATATTTGTCGAACCCACCGGTGTTGGTCATGCTAGAACCAGGAAGGCCCTTGATATTATATTTGATAGTTTTGGACAACTCATTTAGATGCGTGTTGGGTAAGCACGAACTCATTGGGAGGAAAGAACAGGGCATATACTACCTTAGCAAGAAATTTACAGCCTATGCGGTTAAGTATACTCATCTTGAAAGGACATGATGTGCCTTGACGTGGGTAGCCCAGAAGTTAAAACATTACTTGTCATCATATACCACTTATCTCACCTCGCATCTGGACCCGTTAAAGTACATTTTCCAGAAGCCTATGCCCACAGGAAGGCTCGCAAAATGGCAAATCTTGCTCTCTGAGTTTGACATTGTCTATGTGACTAGGACTGCAATGAAAGCACAAGCATTAACTGATCATTTAGCAGAGAATCCGATAGACGAAGAATATGAACCCTTAAAGACATACTTCTCGGACGAGGAAGTAATGCATGATAAAATGGAACGGTGCAAGGAATCGTGATGGAAATTATTTTTCGATGGATCTGCCAACATGAAATACGTCAGGACAAAAGTAGTGCTCATTTCTGAAGAAGGGCATTATTACCCAGTCACAACTCAACTCCGCTTCTATTACACTAACAACATGGCAGAATATGAGGCATGTATTTTGGGTTTGAGGTTATTAGCAGACATGGGTGTCCAGGAAGTCTTGGTCTTGGGAAACTCGGACCTTCTGGTACACCAAATTCAAGGGGAGTGGGAAACAAGAGATTTAAAGCTCATACAATACCGACAATGCTTTCATGGTCTTTGTCAAAGATTTTGGTTAATAGGGTTCATGCACATCCCCAGAATTTACAATGAGGTTGATATAGATTCGCATTGCGGGAAGGGAACCATAGCAGCATGCCTTGTCTACTTTTGCGTCAGTGTTACATCATCTAGATAAGGCTTATGTTGACCAATACATATCTAGGTCCATGATAAACATGCTTATTGCAACATGGTGGAAGAAGAGCTTAACGGTGAGCCTTGGTTCCACGACATCAAAGAATATATCAGGATAGGTATGTACCAGGTGCAAGCAACAAGTGACCAAAAGAGAACAGTACATCACTTATTAAGTGGGTTCTTTTTCAGTGGAGGGATATTATTCAAAAGAACGCTGGATCTTGGTTTGTTAAGATGCATTGATGCTGGGCAGGCTACAACAATTATGAGTGAGGTGCATGCTGGAGTCTGCGGGCTGCACATGACCAGATATGTTTTGGCAAAGAAGATTCTCAGGGCAGGATATTATTTGCTCACCATGGAGTGGGATTGTATCAGTTTCATGCGCAAATGCCATCAATGTCAGGTGCATGGAGACTTGATTCACTCCCTGCCATTTGAGTTGCATACGATGTCTGCACCATGGCCTTTTGTTGCTTGGGGCATGTACGTCATCGGGCCCATCGAGCCAGCAGTTTCTAACGGACACATGTTTATCCTATTTGCTATTGACTATTTTACCAAATGGGTTGAAGTCAAGACCTTCAAAGCAGTGACCAAGAAAGAAGTAGTTGACTTTTTACATGCACATATTATTTGTCGCTTTGTAATCTCTAAGATTCTCATCACTGATAATGGGGAAAATTTCAATAGTCACTTGATGAAACAGGTATGTCAGCAGTTCAAGATTACACATCGCAATTCCACCCCGTACTTCCCCAAGGAAAATGGAGCAGTCGAGGCAGCCAATAAGAACATAAAGAAGATACTTCGTAAAATGGTGGAAGGGTCCAAGCATTGGCATGAAAAGTTACCCTTTGCACTGTTAGGCTATCGCACTACCGTCCGCACTTCGGTAAGGGCGACCCATATTTGTTGGTATATGGCACAAAAGCAATAATCCCGGCTGAAGTTGAAATCCCCTCCTTTGGGATCGTGGCTGAAGCAGGAATCGATGATGAAGAATGGGTTAGAACTCGTTTGGAGCAATTGAGTTTGATTGATGAGCAATGATTGGCAGCGGTATGTCGCGGCCAGTTGTATAAACAAAGGATGGCCATAGCATATAGCAAGAAAGTGTGTCTAATAAAGTTTGATGTGGGTCAATTGGTGTTGAAACGCATCCACCCTTACCAGGACGAGGCAAAGGGAAAGTTCGCTCCAAACTAGTAAGGACCGTTTGTTGTGTCAAGAGTATTGTCCAATGGGGGCATTGTATCTAACAGATGTGGAAGGAAAATATGTAGAAATGGCTATCAATTTAGATGCAGTCAAAAATATATTATGTATGACTTTCATTTGTTTGAATCATTGTCTATACTTGTTGTGTTTCTTTGTACTTGACATGTATTAGAGAATGGAATGATTAAGGCATATTATTCAACTATCTAAACACTTTACCTTTTGTTAACCCTCTTGAGCTTCAATTATTTTCTTTTCATATCCCTCTTTAGAAATCACTAATGAAAGTCAGAAACACAATTATTAGAAGGCAGTGAAAGGATAAGAATGAAAAGAGAAAAGAAAAGAAAAAGAAAGAAAAGAAAGAAATGAAAAGGAAAAAGAAGAAAAAAAAAGATAAGAAAAAGGAAGAAAAGAATAGAAGAAAGAGAGAAGGAACAGAAAAACAGACAAACAATAGTAAAAGTAAGGAATCATCAGGAATTACTTTTGACCTGATTCCTTTTAAGGATACGTAGGTAGCTTCACGGCTCGGTCATATTCAAATAAAATCCAACGGCCCAAAGTAAGAAAATGGGGCAGAAATTGAGTTGGTTTGGATTCCAAAAGTTGTAAATTTTGAACCCATAAAAGCGATTTTTGAGCCTTTCACACCCTTTCTTTCTAACCTTATCCAAAACCCTGCATTACTGTCCAAAGAAAGATCTTCTGATCAATCTGAAAGAAACGCCGGGGCAAGCAAGGATAGGTAGACCATATCTCGGGACGACACTCTAGTTCCAGCAAAAAATAATAAAAATGAGAAAGTCTTATTGGTGAAAACCCTCACGTTCACCATACGGCGATGAGAGTTGAGAGAAATAAAAATGAGAGAGTCTTATTGGTGAAAACCCTCACTGGCACCTTAAGGTGACGAAAGTTGAGAGAAATGAAAATGAGAGAGTTTTGTTGGTGGCTGTGGGTGGAAATCCTTTCAGAACTCCGTAAGTCAATAAAAGTTGGGGTTTTGGTAAGAGGAATCGGGTTATAATAGTCGCATCAACAAAAGCATGGCAATCGAAGGCCGTCATCAGGACAGACTAGGTCGACTAGGCCGAAGTGCATGTCATGATCATGAAAAACCAGCTGCTCTTCCTCAGATAAGTTTTTTTCCTTTCCCCTCAACAATCATTAAATGTGAAATTCTTTACCTAACAACAGTTCTGACTCATTGCATTTCATTTTTTTTAAGTCTCTAAATTCTTTTTGTTTAAGCAAATGGGAGAGAAATTTCACAGCTTACTATCAGCTCCCAAAGGGACGAAGCGAATGGCACCCAAAAACATAACAAAGGCAGCAAAGTTTTAAAAAGCAAGGGGAGGGATTCATGAGAGCTTCAATGATAAAATTGATTTAAGAGGCAAGAGTTTGGCAAAGTGAAGGAGCACAACACAAAGATGGGGAGCAGAATAAAACCATGAGGTTCAAGGGTCAGCCGAGCATAATACACTGACCGAGTAATCTTAGAAGGGATACAAGGCCTCTGGCGAGAGGGTCAGAAGCGTAGCAAAAAAATCGGAAAGGTCTCAAGGATTAACCAAGCATAATACATTGACTCAACACCATCAGAGAAGGACGTAAGAATTATAGCAAGAGGTTTTGAACTGCAACACAAAGATGGGGGAGCAGAGTAAAGACACAAGGGCCAGGGGGTCAGCCGAGCATAGTACATTGACTTGGTAATATCAGGAAAGACGTAAGAATCCTAGCGAAAAGGCTAGGAGTGTAACACAACAAAGGGGGAGCAAAGTAAAGCCATAAAGGTTAGGGGGTCAGCCAACCAACAAAGGCCACACACCATCAACATGGAAACTTGAACACAACGGAATATGACAGTGGGGAGGCCGCTTCTAACAAGAATGCCGCAAGCTAACCACCACTTTTCAAACTGACAAGCTTTCTTTGATTGACACAGGGGCAGCAAAATTCTGGAAGATCCTAAGGAAGGCTATCCACAAGAGAAGTAGGCACATGGCAGGTATGATCAAATCTCAGGGCCTATATGAAGAATGGGACCTAGTAAAAACTCAAAAGGAACATAGCCTGACATAAATATTCTCCCCACTAAGAGTATATTGGGACAAAATTAAATTATCAACCCCCAGTAGAAACAACTGAGAGTTTAAAGGGGTATGGAAGTTGAAATGAGGTTCAGTTTAAAAATCAAATAGGCACGGGCTCCATGGCAGGCACAAGCACTTTCCCCAGTAAGAGTCACTCAAACCCTCCTAAACAATCATCACCAGCAGGAACAACTAGAAGTTATAATTGGCATTTAATCTGGAACCCTCAGGACCCTCCTGGAAAATGGGACTTATTTAACGGTTAAAGCTAATCATTGATAGAAAAGAGCATGAAATGACTTGCATGTTGAAGTATGATTCAACTAAAAGTTGTTAGGACCTTCTTGAAAAATAAGACTTAGCCTAAAACACAAACAGTCGGGTAGCATGGGCGGACCCAAACATGTCCCCAACAAGATTCATCAGGACCCATTTAAATAGCGCGATATAACTTTAAATACTAATCCCCAGCAGATGCATCTCGCATCTAGTTAAAAGTTGTCAGGACCCTCATGGATAATGAGAACTAGCTTTAATCACCGATACCCAATAGATCCCCAGCAGACATAACTTAGATAACAATAACATAGTGGAAAATAATACCTTTTGAGAATGCAGCCTAATTTTTATGTTGTTATGGGATTTGATTAACACTTACAGATGCATCCAGCACCAAACTAGGGCAGAAAGAATTTCACTTGTTTTGTTTGCTTTTTTTTGTGATCAGGTACACAAGCAACAGTCTCAGGGAAGAATACTTTTCGTGTTGCAAGTTTTGGAAATTAGGCGCCCACCTGTAGAACAAGGGAATACTGTTCAAATTTCAAGTTTTGGTAATCAGGCGCCCAACTGTAGAACAAGGGAATATTTTGAAAGATTCAAGTTTTGGTAATCAGGCGCCCACCTGTAGAACAAGGGAATATTTTTTAATATTTTAAGTTTTGGTGATCAGGAGCCCACCTTTAGAACAATGGAATATTTTTCAAGATGCAAGTTTTGGTAATCAGACGCCCACTTGGAGAACTAGGGAATAATTTTCAAGTTGCAAGTTTTTGTAATCGGGCACCCACCTGTAGAACAAGGGAACATTTTTCAAGATGCAAGTTTTGGTAATCAGGCGCCCACCTATAGAACAAGGGAACATTTTTCAAGATGCAAGTTTTGGTAATAAGGCACCCACCTATAGAACAAGGGAATACTTTTAAAGTTGCAAGCATTGGAAATCAGGCGCCCACCTGTAGAACAAGGGAATACTTTTCAAGTTGCAGGTTAAAAAATCAAGCGTCCACCTGTAGAACAAGGGAATACTTTTCAAATTTCAAGTTAATCTAATCAGGCGCCCACCTGTAGAATAAGGGAATATTTTTCAAGATTCAAGTTTGGTAATACGGCGCCCACCTGTAGAACAAGGGAATATTTTTCAAGATTTAAGTTTTGATAATCAGTCGCACACCTATAGAACAAGGAAATATTTTTCAAGATTCAAGGTTTGGTAATCAGGCGCCCACCTGTAGAATAAGTGAATACTTTTTAAGTTCCAAGGTAAACAAGGGAACATTTTTCAAGAAGAAAGTTTTGGTAATCAGGCACCCACCAGTAGAACAAGGGAAAACTTTTCAGGTTGCAAGCTTTGGAAATCAGGCGCCCACTTGTAGAACAAGGGAATACTTTTCAAATTGTAAGTTTTGGAAATCAGGTGCCCACATGTAGAAGAAGGGAATACTTTTCAAGTTGCAAGTTTTGGTAATCAGGCACCCACCTGTAGAACAAGGAAACATTTTTCAAGATGCAAGTCTTGGTAGTCAGGCGCCCACCTGTAGAACAAGAGAATACTTTTCAAGTTGCAAGCTTTGGAAATCAGGCGCCGACCTGTAGAACAAGGGAATAATTTTCAAGTTGCAAGTTTTTGGAATCAGGCGCCCACCTATAGAACAAGGGGATATTTTTCAAGATGCTAGATTTGGTAATCAGGCGCCCACCATTAGAACAAGGGAATACTTTTCAGGTTGCAAGCGTTGGAAATCAAGCGCCCACCTGTAGAACAAGGGAATACTTTTCAAATTGCAAGTTTTGAAAACTAGTCGCCCCCCCGTATAACAAGGGAACACTTTTCAAGAAGCAAGGATTGGTAATCAGGCACCCACCAGTAGAACAAGGGAATACTTTTCAAGATTTAAGCTTTGGGAATCACGCACCCACCTGTAGAGCAAGGGAATATTCTTCAAGATTCAAGCTTTGGTATTTAGGCACCCACTTGTAGAATAAGGGAGTCTTTATCAAGATGCTAGTTTTGGTAATCAAGCGCTTACCTGTAGAACAAGGGAATACTTTTCAAGTTGCTTTGGAAATCAGGCGTCCACCGGTAGAACAAGGGAATACTGTTCAAATTTCAAGTTTTGGTAATCAGGCGCCCAACTGTAGAACAAGGGAATATTTTTTAAAATTCAAGTTTTGGTGATCAGGCGCCCACCTATAGAACAAGAAAATGTTTTTCGAAATGCAAGTTTTGGTAATCAAGCGCCCACTTGGAGAACAAGGGAATACTTTTCAAGTTGCAAGTTTTGGTAATCAGGCACCCACCTGTTGAACAAGGGAACATTTTTCAAGATGCAAGTTTTGGTAATCAGGCGCCCACTAGCAGAACAAGGGAATAATATTTAGGTTGCAAGCTTTGGAAATCAGGCGCCCACCTGTAGAACAAGGGAATACTTTTCAAATTGCAAGTTTTGAAAATCAGGCGACCACCTGTTGAACAAGGGAATACTTTTCAAATTGCAAGTTTTGGTAATCAGGAACCCACCTGTAGAACAAGGGAACATTTTTCAAGATGCATGTTTTGGTAAACAGGCGCCCACTTGTAGAACAAGGGAATACTTTTCAAGTTGTAAGCCTTGGAAATTAGGCCCACATGTAAAACAAATCAGGAACCCACCTGTAGAACAAGGGAACATTTTTCAATATTCAAGTTTTGATAGTCAGGTTCCCACCTGTAGAACAAGGGAATATTTTTCAAGATTCAAGCTTTGGTAATCAGGCGGCCACCTATAGAACAAGGGAACGCTTTTCTAGTTGCAAGTTTTGATAATCAGCCACCCACCTGTATAACAAGGTAATATTTTTCAAGATGCAAGTTTTGGTAATCAGGCGCTCACCTGTAGAATAAGGGAATACTTTTCAAGTTGCAAGTTTTAGGAATTAGGCACCCACCTGTAGAACAAGGGAACATTTTCAAGATGCAAGTTTTGGTAACCAGGCGCCTACTAATAGAACAAGGGAATACATTTCATGATTCTAACTTTGGTAATCATGAGCCCACCATTCGAACAAGGAAATATTTTTCAAGATACAAGTTTTTTAATCACTCATCTACTTGTAGAATAAGGGAGCATTTTTCAAGATGCAAGTTTTGGAAATCAGGCGCCCACCTGTAGAACAAGGGAATACTTTTCAAGTTGCAAGCTTTGGAAATCAGGAGCCCACTTGTAGAACAAAAGAATGTTTTTCAAGTTGTAAGTTTCTTGAATCAGACGCCCACCTGTAGAACAAGGGAATACTGTTCTATTTTCAAGTTTATGTTATCAGACGCCCACCTGTAGAACAAGGGAATATTTTTAAAAATTCAAAATTTGGTAATCAGGCGCCCACCTATAGAACAAGGGAATATTTTATCAAGATTTTAAGTTGTGGTGATCAGGCGCCAACCTTTAGAACAAGGGAATATTTTTGAAGATGCAAGTTTCGGTAATCAGGCTCCCACTTGGAAAACAAGGGAATATTTTTAAAATTTTCAAGTTTTGGCAATTTGCGCCCACCTGTAGAACAAGGGAATATTCTTTAAGTTTCAAGTTGTGGTAATCACGCACCCACCTGTAGAACAAGGGAATACTTTTCAAGTTGCAAGTTTTGGTAATCAGGAACCCACATGTAGAACAAGGGAACATTTTTCAAGATGCAAGTTTTGGTAATCAGGCGCCCACCAGTAGAACAAGGGAATACTTTTCAGGTTGCAAGCATTGGAAATAAGGTGCCCACCTATAGAACAAGGGTATACTTTTCAAATTGAAAGTTCTGGAAATCAGGCTCCCTCATGTAGAATAAGGGAATACTTTTTAAGTTGCAAGTTTTGGTAATCAGGCACCCACCTGTAAAACAAGGGAACATTTTCCAAGATGCACATTTTGGTAATCAGTCGCCCACCTGTAGAACAAGGGAATACTTTTCAAGTTGCAAGCATTGGAAATAAGGCGCCCACCTGTAGAAGAAGGGAATACTTTTCAAGTTGCAAGTTTTGGAAATCAATTGTCCACCTGTAGAAAAACGGAATACTTTTCAAGTTGGAAGTTTTGGTAATCAGGGAACCCACCTGTAGAACAAAGGAACATTTTTCAAGATGCAAGTTTTGGTAATCAGGCGCCCACCTATAGATAAAGGTAATACTTTTCAAGTTACAAGCTTTGGAAATCAGGTGCCCACCTGTAGAACAAGGGTATACTTCTCAAGTTTCAAGTTTTGAAAATCAGGCGCCCACCTGTAGAACAAGAGAATATTATTTATGATTCAAGTTTAAATAATCAGGCGCCAACCTGTAGAACAAGGGAATATTTTTCAAGATTCAAGCTTTGGTAATCAGGGGCCCACCTGTAGAACAAGGGAATACTTTTCAAGTTACAAGTTTTGGTAGTCAGGCACCCACTTGTAGAACAAGGGAAAATTTTCAAGATGCAAGTTTTGGTAATCGGGCGCCCAACTGTAGAATAAGGGAATTCTTTTCAAGTTGCAAATTTTGGTAATCAGGCACCCACTTGTAGAACAAGGGAACATTTTTCAAGATGCAAGTTTTGGTAATCAGGCACCCACCAGTTGAACAAAGGAATACTTTTCAGGTTGCAAGCTTTGGAAATCAAGCGTCCACCTGTAGAATAAGGGAATACTTTTCAAATTGTAAGTTTTGAAAATCAGGCGCTCACCTGTAAAGCAAGGGTATACTTTTCAAGTTGCAAGTTTTGGTAATCAGGCACCCACCTGTAGAACAGTGGAACATTTTTCAAGATGCAAGTTTTGCTAATCAGGCGCCCACCAGTAGAACAAGGGAATACTTTTCAAGATTCGAGCTTTGGTAATCAGGCGCCCACCTGTAGAATAAGGGAATATTTTTCAAGATTCAAGTTTTGGTAATCATGAACCCACTTGTAAAATAAGGGAGCCTTTTTCAAGATGCATGTTTTGGTAATCAGGTGCCCACCTGTAGAACAAGAGAATACTTTTCAAGTTGCAATATGTGCAAATCAGGCGTCCACCGGAAGAACAAGGGAATACTTTTCTAGTTGAATGTTTTTAAGTCAGGCGCCCACCTGTAGAACAAGGAAATACTGTTCAAGTTTCAAGTTTTGGTAATCAGGAGCCCACCTGTAGAACAAGGGAATATTTTTAAAGATTCAAGTTTTGGTAACACCTGTAGAACAAGGGAATATTTTTCAAGATTTCAAGTTTTGGTGAGCGCCCACTTGTAGAACAAGGGAATATTTTTCAAGATGAAAGTCTTGGTAATTAGGCGCCCACTTGGAGAACAATGGAATATTTTTCAAAATTTCAAGTTTTGGTAATCAGGCGCCCACCTGTAGAACAAGGGAATATTTTTCAAGTTTCAAGTTGTAGTAATAAGGCACCCACCTGTTTTCAAGTTGCAAGTTTGGTAATCAGGTGCCCACCTGTTGAACAAGGGAATATGTTTCAAGATTCAAGTTTCGTAAACAGGCGCCCAACTGCAAAACAAGGGAATACATTTCCCATTAATTCGACACCAGGCATAGAAGAAGATAAAACAAGAATTCAACAAGGCAACAAGGAGTTTACAGGGAGAAATATCAGTTAACAAGGCAACGAGGATTTTACAGGAAGAAACACAAGGAAATAAAGCAACTAAGAACAAGAGCAAGATTGAAGACCTAGATAGGTTCTTTTGTAATCCATAGTTTATAGCTTCATTTAGCTTCTTAATTTTTCACAAGGTGTAATAAGGGGGACTAGTAGTAGCAGTAGCAGCAGCAGCAACAATGAATCACAGCTTTGGTAGTCCCAGCTACGAAACACTCCTAAACTACACAAAGCTGATTCCTCTTTAGGCGAGGATATGTAGGCAGCCACTAAAGCAGGGTACGGTCAAACTTTTCAAAAATGCTTCGCAGGGAGCATTCAAACGGGCAAAACCGCTCGTATTTGCTCACTTATTTTTGCACAAAAACTCTTCATGTTTCTGAGCAAAGAGGGGCAGATGTGAGCATGTGATTTTTGCTCTATATGAATTACTGCCATAAATTCGAGCAAAAAATAATTTCTTTTGTTGTTTGAAATTTTGTGGATTGTTATGGCATTTTATGTAAATTGCTCGCATTTTGTCCGTGTATTTTAATTCATACAAAATAATAAATATATGAATCCCGTTCAGGTTTAATTTTACTTATTTTTGGAATTAATTTGCAATTAGGAGTTTAAAAAATACAAAATCAGAAAAATAGGTTACTTTAGTTTTTGAGTTTTGGTGGTTTTTCTTTTTAATTTGGTGTTTGATTAGGTTGGGATAATTATTAGAGTCAATTAATTAGATTTGGTAGGTTAGTTTAACTTTAAAATTAATTTAGGATTTTTTTGTTTAATTTCGAAAAAAATAATAAGAGAAGAAATTGAAAAAAGAAAAATTGAAAAGAATTAAAATAGGAGTTGGAACATAGGGTCTTAGTTAAAAGACCCAAATTTGGGCCATTGTAATTAAATCACCAAGGCCCGGACCCCATACCCCTCGCCCCAGCCCAAACCTACGTTCCCATACCTCGTCCAGCTTCCCCATTCCCAAATGACGTCGCTTTGTATCATCAAATCCGGGCCGTCGAGGATACTTGATCCAACGGATCGGAAGCTAGGTTTGCCTTAATATAAGCGGTCGAGGCATGAGGTGATGTGGTCGTTTGTTCTTGATGAAGAACAAACATTCTCATCATTTCGGGCCTCAAATCGGAATCCTTGTTCGATCAACCCTTCACCAGTAAGTTTTCTTTTCTTCCTTTATTAATTGCTTGCATGATTATATAATTTAGAGTTTTTGGGGGGTTTTGATTAATGATTCTGTCATGTGGCGATTTTGCTTTAAATTTTTTTTGATTGCTGATTTTTGTGTTGGGTTTCAATTAAAACAATCTTACATAGGTGGTTCTCTTTTTCTTTCTCTTCTTATGTGAATTCCCTGATTTTTTTTAATTTTCTCATTAATTCCATACTTTTAGTTTAATTTTGGTGACAAAACTAGTTGCATATTTTAGGTTAGTTTCTGATTTTGTTCATATTAATGCTAAGTCGCAACCAGTGTTGCTAAGCAAATTAACTTGAATTGTCGAGTTTGAATCAGGGTTTGTTATTGTTTTTTTAATTGCCACATTTGGACTTAAGATGAACATTAATCAGATTTAAATAAGGTTACAGGTTAGTAGTTCAATTTTAAGAATTATTTGATTATAGCTGAATCTCTCCAGCCTTAGTTTGACTAACTGTGGCAAGTTTTTCACTAAGTTAACAGGGTTAGAGGTTAATAAGTATATTTTGGTAATTTCAAAATAAGTGAAAGGGTAGTATAGGTTTTTTAGGTAATAGGAATCTTGTAGTAACATGAATTAGAAACCTTTGGAACCTTCTAGTTGGGGTTCATAATAGAGTTTCAGTAATGTGATGTTAAAACTTGGGGAACATGTCACAACTCTAGGGACCTTCAGGAAAAAAAGTTAAAAATTAAAGGGGGACTAAAAGGAAAAATGGGATCTGATGTTTGGCCTAATTGTTTACATATAAAGGCATTATTCTTGCCTTTCAAAGGGTCCTGAACATCTGGGAATACAGAAAGGGTTTTAAAGGTTCAGAATCCAGAAAAAATCGGAAACAAATCAATAAAAAAAGTCAAAAACTATTACATTGAATTCCTTTATAGTACTTTATCATTCCAGCCTTCCTTAGTTTGTTAAAAGTAAAAACAAATGGCATGCACACCACCTGGCCTTTAGTGTTTGAAGTTTCGAATGGGTTTCTGGGGTTAATTTCCATTTGAAAGTGGTTTATTCGAGTGTAATTTGGTCTGTGTACTAGTTGTCATTTCTGGGATTCGAAATTGGGAGTTATTGGTGATGTCACCTGCTTTGTTATACTGCTATTAGGTCACCACTGCAGTTGATTGCTTCCTTTTCTTTGTTTGTGTTTCAACTTTCAGGTACAAATTCTAACTCTTCAAGATGTGAATTTGATTCGAAGATGGAATGAAAGGCATTTGTTCAATTCCTGTTAACCAGTTCAGTTATTTTAGCATCGTTTTTGTGTCGTATACTTATATATTAGACATTTGATTCAAATGAGATAGAATAGTCTGATTATGTTGTTAATAATGTAATCCTGAGATGGTTGGACTGTTAGAAATTATGCTGAGTTTGGATTTTTATTATGTGATGTTGATTGTATGAGCTTAAGTTTGAAGGTCACTCGAGTTCAACCTGGAAACTCATAACCCATAATTTGTATAATGCATCTTGAAACTTGTTGCACTTAGCTAGAGTTAAATCGATATTTAGTTTGTGTTTGAATAGTTGAAATAAATAGAAGTGTTATCTGTTATAGCATGAGGTTCCATTTGTTTAAAATTAGGGAGTGCAACGTGATTTAGGGTGACTTAACTAGCTGGTGGGTATACTTATGTATATCTGCAGAATATCGTTTCATACAACTGGTCTATGAGTTGAATTCGTGAGTGTTTGGTTCAGTGTTTGATTCGTTACCATTATTAAGTTACTGCTGGACTCTTCACCTTCGAATTTGGTGGGTAATTGATTATGAATTAGGTAATTAACTTTTGGTCTGAATTTTTTCAAGGTTAATGTTGGTTTAGTGTCCTTGAAGTCCTAAGTGTCCAAGATCTGAGTATAACCTTAATGAAGCTTCCAACCCAAATGTGGTGAATCAATTGTGAAGCCTAATTAGCTGGGCAGCCTTCACACGTCAGTTGCTCGTCATAATTTGACTGTCATGTTTGGCTTCATTTGGAGCCCAGTTGTTACATGAGTTGAGTCCATCATAATGGGCGACCCAAAGATGCTCTTGCCTGGCCTATCTTAAGTTCATAATATAGATACAATAGACAACAAACTTTCGTAGCAAGCTTTAGGGCCGTTTAAAATATGATTGTGGTGGCGTATACATTCGTGTAACACGACCATAATTCTAAAATTAATTTATGCATTCTCGCAACTTCGAGCAACCTTCTTTAATAATAAATAGGTTACAAGTTTTAAATTATTTTTAGCTTACATAGGTCCATTAAATCACATGTAGCCCCGTATTAATTTCATAAATTAGATATAAATTCATTAAATTTTGTAGCATATACATTAGGGCCATTTAAAATATTAGTGTGATTGCGTATATGTCCCTATAACACAATTACACTTCTAAGAAGAAAATCGAAGTATGCGTTCGTGCAACTTTGGCCCAAACCTTCTTAATAATAATTAAGCGCTATTAATTATGGACACGTTCGCGTGACATGATTTTTGACGCGCTAAACAAGCGGGTATACGTACGCGTAATCCGTTTCAAGATAATTTTCTAATTAAAAGTGGTAAAAGACAAAAGCACATAAGTTCTAAAGGAGTAATTAAACAATTTTATTAGCCAAATATTATCAAAGTGATCGTTCCAGAACCACGGACCTCGAGGGTTCCTAATACCTTCTCCTGGGTTAACAAAATTCCTTGACCGGATCTCTGACTTGCAGACTGTAATAATAGAGTCATTCTTTTCTTCGATTTGGGATTTAAACCGGTGACTTGGTACACCATAAATCTCCCAAGGGGCGAATCTGATTTAAAAAAATAATCTCGTTTCGATTGTCACTTCAGGTTGGAATAACTCCCTTTATTATGCTCTTCGCCAGGGTGTAGAATTAAAAAGGAGATGTGACAGGATATATCTATTATATTGTATATTCTACTAGTTGCCCACAACTTGTGACACGAGTTCTTGGCACATACATTAGTCGACTATTCTTTTGGGTTGTATCTTTTACTGAGTATTGCTTATCCTCACATGTTTTTAATTGCAAATCAACAAAAATGTTGTAACTGTTTTGAGTAAGTAAAACAAGAATTCACTAATATCTTCGCGTTGGTTTTCCTGACAATAAGGTTGGGCGCCATCACGACCTGAAGTGAAATTGGATTGTGACAACATGGTATTAGAGTGCTAGGTTCATGTAGGTGTAACAAGTCGTGGGCAAACCAAATAGAGTCTAGGATTGGTACGGAGACGTCTGTATTTACCTTCGAGATGCTATAAGGTGTTAGGAAACTACTCTTTATTCCTTTCCTATTGTACAGTGGTTAGTATACTAGATTTTCCTCTTCTATTCTCTCATGGATAGTGAGGACACACACGACCGATTTTCCAGTACCGGGAGGAGCTTCTTCCTCTGCTGCTAATGGCTAAGGCAAAGGCCAAGGGAGGGCACCCACCCAAGGTAGGGGACGTGGGGTATCCCAGAGCTGTCCCAGTAGCACCACTAACAGACTCTGCGGGAGATCCTATTATTGAGGAGCATGGCAAGGTTCCCACATCCAAGCCTGCCTCGGTGGACTTTTTGGCAACACTAGGGCTACGGTTCATGGACACCATGACCCAGGCTGGTTTATTTCCAGCAGATCTAGCTTCATCACAGGGAGGAGGGGGAATACAGACCCCTACTGCTCAGGCTCCTAGTCATGCAGTTGTAGTGTATCAGACTCCGAGTACGCTACCCGCAGATGGGGCTCAGCTAGTCGCTGTAATGGTGCCCGCGCCCAAACTAGTTGCGGATGGTGACCCGCAGAGGTTAGGATAGTTGGACTAGACTTCACCCTCCTATCTTCGGGGGTGAGCTTCATGAGGATACCCAGGATTTCATTGATAGGTGCAGGGACAAACTGCACAACATGAGGATATTGGAGTCACATGGAGTTGACTTCACTACTTTTCAGCTTGAGGGAAAGGCCCGTAGATGGTAGCAGTCCTATGTTCTTGGCAGGCCAACAGGTTCTCCTCCCCTCACTTGGGGTCAATTCACACTGTTATTCTTGGATACGTATATTCCACCCTCAAAGAGGAAATAGTTGTGGTATCAGTTTGAGCATCTTGAGTAGGGTCAAATGTTCGTGACCAATTATGAGGTGAGGTTCTCTGAGTTGTCTCACTATGCACTTATGATACTTTCCACGGATGTAGAGAGAGTGTATAGATTTGTTGTGGGGTTGCACCCCGTTAGTCGAGATAGCATGGCCTGAGAGGCAATATGGGTACTGAGTACCAGTTAGTGGTGGAGATTTCTCCCAGGACTGGGGATTATAGCCAGAGGGGTAGGGAGCAGTTTCAGCAGGACAAGAGGACCCGATTTCTGGAGAGTTTAGAGGTGTCCCGGCCAAGGGTAGGGGCACACTGGGAGGGGCCAGCCCAGCAGTTCCCCGTATTCAACAGCACCACCACTTCCCCGAGGTGCTCTAGTGAAATCTTTTTTCAGTCCGATGCCATATAGTTCTTACTTCCACCAGCTATTCAGGGTTCCTCCGGTGGGTATTCTAGTCATCAGGGTTCTTCCAGTGCTTACTTAAGTGCCATGCCAGAGAGTTCGTATTGCCCGCTAGACATTCAGGGTTCTTCTGGTGGATATTCAGTTTAGCAAACTCAAACTTCTAGGTAGCAAGATATGGTGCTGAGGGGTTGCTACGAGTGTGGAGAATCAGGTTACATGAAGAGGACCTGCCCAGACTTCGGGGCAAGGCAGTACAGCAGGGTCAGAACTTATGATTTCGGCACCGGTTGCTCAGCCTCCCAAAGGCGGGGGACAGACAGGTAGAGGCTGTCCTAGAGGTGGAGGCCATGTAGGGAGAGGTCAGTAAGCTACTGCTGAATCAAGTGGAGGACAGCCAGTCGGTGCTCCAGCCAGATTCTATGCCCTTCCGGCTAGGCCAGATGTTTTGTCCTTAGATGTCATCATCACATGTACTATATCCGTCTGCGGTAGAGATGCTTCAGCATTGTTTGATCCAGGGTCCACCTATTCATATGTATCATCTCTATTTTCTCATTTCCTGGTTATTCCTTAATGCCGTTGGGCACTCATGTTCATCTGTCCACTTTTGTGGGCGATTCTGTGGTTGTGGATTGGATCTACCGGTCTTGTCTGGTTATATTCTGTGGTTCCAAGACTAAAGCGTATCTCCTATTACTTGATATGATTCACTTTGAGATCATCCCTGGCATGGATTGGCTATCTCTATTTCACGCCGTCCTAGATTTCCATGCCAATACTCATACATTAGCAATGCCAGGACCACCAAGTTTGGAATGGAAGGGTTCCACAGTTGATACGTCTAGCCGGGTTGTCTCTTTCATGAAGGCTTGGCATATGGTCGAGAAGGGGTGCTTGGCTTATTTGCCTTATGTTCAGGATACCACTGCAGAGACTCCGACGATTGATTGAGTTCCAGTAGTTTGAGAGTTCGCCGATGTGTTCCCTTCTAATCTTCCTGGCATGCCACCGGATCATGATATTGATTTCTATATTGATTTGTCTCCAGGAATCCAGCCTATATCTATCATACCGTACCGTATAGCCCCAATGGAGTTGAAAGGGCAGCTTGAGGAGTTGTTAGCAAAGGGGTTTGTTAGAGCCGTGTATCGCTTTAGGGTGCACCACTGTTATTTATGAATAAAAAGGATGGACTACACAAATATGCATTGATTACTGCCAGTTGGACAAAGTATCCAGCAAGAACAAGTATCCATTGCCACATATTGATGATTTGTTTGACCAGTTTTAGGGTGCTAGGGTGTTCTCTAAGATCGAATTGAGGTCAAGGCACCATCAGTTGAAGATTCGGGACTCAGATGTTCCGTAGACTATATTTCGGACTAGATATGGCCATTATGAGTTTTTGGTGATGTCCTTTGGCTTGACTAACGCCCCAGCAACATTTATGGGCTTGATGAACAGGGTGTTAAGACCTTATATTGATTCCTTTATCATCGTCTTCATTGACGACATGTTGATATACTCAAGTAACCTAGGGGAGCAGAGCAACATTTAAGAGTAGTGCTTTAGACCCTGCGAGAACAAGAGCTATATGCTAAGTTCTTCAAGTGTGAGTTTTGGCTAGAGTCAGTGGCATTCTTGGGGCATGTTATGTTAGAAGAGGGTATTAAGGTGGATCCCAAGAAGTTTGAGGCAGTTCAGGGTTGGCCACACCCTAGTCCCATGACAGATATCAGGAGTTTCCCGGGGTTAGCAGGTTATTACAGACGATTCATACAGGGCTTATCATCTATTACATCATCTTTAACTAGATTGACCTATAATGGTCCTCTATTCCATTGGTTCGATGATTGCGAGGCGAGCTTTCACAAGCTCAATACAATTTTGACTAAAATACCGGTTCTTGTGTTGGATTCCGGTTCAGGAATGTATACGCTATATTGCGACGCTTTGGGTGTTGGATTGGGATGTGTATTGATACAGGAGGGGCGAGTTATTTTATATGCTTCGCGTCAGCTAATGATTCATGAGAAGAATTATCCTATGCACGATTTGGAGTTAGCCGCGATTGTTCATGCTCTGAAGATATGGAGGCATTATCTTTATGTGGCATCATGTGAGGTTTTACTGATCATCGCAACTTACAACACTTGTTCAAATAGAGGGATCTCAATTTGAGATACCATATTTGGATTGAGTTGCTGAAGGATTATGACATCACCATTATTTATCATCCGAGCAAGGAAAATGTGGTCGTGGATACCTTAAGCAGGAAGGCAAAGAGTATGGGTAGCTTGGGATTCATTCTAGCAGAGATAACTAGCTTTGGACATTCAATCCTTGGTTAACAGACATAATGTATGAAGAGCGAAAAGAAAGGGTTTCATTACATTTGGGGGGGGGGGGGGAGGGGGGAGAGAAGGGGTTGAGGTTGTGGTGACGAATAACTCAGTGAGTTATGGTTTATCTCCACAGAGTCATGTTAAGTTGCCACTTAGAATGGAGTATAATAGACATGAATTGTCATTATGCAATAACATTTTCACGACCCAAACTGAAGGGATGCGACAGGCACCCGGTACCTTACTGAACCGAGTACCGACATAATATATCTTTTTTTATCATACTATCATGAGTAATGAGCCAGAAAACCTGTCATGAGATAACAAGAATAAAACATGAGGGAATACTAAACATATGACAACCCAACATGCTATACAATTTTATACATTTGACATATAGGTCTATAAGGGCAACATGACTATTTGTAATCTCAAAACATAGGCCGACAAGGCCAAATAAGTATCCATACACATGATATCTATCTACAAGCTTATAACAATACATAAAATCATAAAGGTCGGGACATGTCACCGCCATACCTATCAATATATATATCTAAATCATACTGAACAAATAGGCAACTCCGGAGCAAGTGGAGTGCACTAACACCTCCTTTGAGCGGATAGCCTACTAGGAAGACTGTCAACCGATCAATCGGGACATGCGAGCATGAAACGCAACGACCCATGCAAAAGGGACGTCGATACATATAAAGTACCGAGTATGTAAAGCAGGAAAACATAAACAAGAACAGTAATGTAACGAGAGATAGAGGAGATACAACCTATAACATCTTAGTGCCTCTGGGCTACTGACATGAAATTCATAATACATATTTATACATAAAATTTTAAAAACATACGCCTCTATGGGCATCATCATCATCATCATATCGTACCCGGCCTTAAAGAGCCCTCGGTAAAAATATACCCGACCATCATAAGGCTCGGTAGAATCATGCACAACTACATAGAGCTTGGTAAACCCAACTGATCAGTGGTTGCACAATAGGTGTCGTACCCGGGCGACCATAGTGCGGCTCGGTAGAGTAAAATAGATACTATATGTAATGCATGCTAGACTTATGGAATCACCTTCTAAAACTTTTGAGTGACTTAAGAACATTATGGAAATCCATACCCTCAATATCAACCTTAGTAGGACTCAAGTATCACTCACTTGCTTAGAATAATTTTATAAGGAAAGAACAACATGGGCAACCTTAGTTGATAGGAGTAGATCCGTTACGAAGTAGCGTATTCATTTCACTTTACACCATGCCAAAAGAAAGAAAGAAGCGCCTTAATATACCTTAAACCCGTTGAGTCCTTAATCCCTTCCAAGCAACTCTTCAAATAAGTCAACTCATTCTATCATAGTATGAGGAGATTTAAAATCAGTATGTTTGTAACTTAAGCTAGTAGCTCATTTACATAAAATTAAGGAAGTATATCCCCTATGACAAGGGCCTCATCCAATACCACATACCAACAACAACCACAAGAGAAATCCATCAACATATAAATATCAATAACAAGACACTATATAACAACAACAAGTCACACTACTTCACGACGAGTGGCAAGCTCCAATTAGAATCTGTATGACCCATGTCACCACTTATATACTTCTTAAATTAACTTAAAATCATCATTAACATAATAATGAATTAATTCATCAATGATTCCTCCCTTATACTATATACTTATAGAAAAGGAAACAATCTACAACTTCAACTATCTTCAAAGAGAAACTTTATTCACTAGTTCATGTCTAGTCCAACCATTTAACTTAATCAACATCAAGATAACCTTAAGAACCTATGAGAACACAATACACATACCTCCTACAGTATCTTCAAGTCTAAATCCAAGTTATATTTAGCATACAACAGCCCTCAATGGCAAGAAAAAAACACCATAAAAGTAACTTATGTTAATCCAAATATTATATAGTAGTTTGTCATCCTAATCGCCTTAGTAGGCTATTATAATCGCCTTATTCAGTAGCAACAACTTTATATTTCAGCAGAAAACAATCCCCAACTATCCTCAATGACAACACAACCTCAAAGAGGTGTTATTCTTTACTTTTGATGTTTAAATATAGTGTAATTCATTTGCAAGACTTAAAATAACCTAGGGTTGATATGAAAACCATGGGAGAGTATTTTACAGAACATAAACCACTTAAAACAACCTCCCACGTGAGCCGGATCCACCCAAAAATCAGAAAAAACAAGAAGAACAAGAAACTTACTAGCGCCGCGGGATTCCCGACACTTGATTTGTGTAGTTTGCCCTTTGTTTGTGACTTGGATAATGAGAGAACCTTGGGAGAGTGTGTATAGGGTTCTAAAGTCTGAATATGCTGAAAATAGTGACTTAATACGGGCTGAGTCATCTTATATATATATTGATATGTCTTAAACTGCCTATGTGGGCCCCATTGAGAGCTGCTTGGCGTAGTCTCGCGAAAATGTAAATATCTCCCTTGTCCAATATCGTATTGATAAACGGTTTAATACATTAGAAGCTAGACTTGTATATATTCGATCTGAAATATAGATCATCCCTTGGTTACAAGTATATTGGGAGAAAAGTTCAGCTATATTTGACCTGAATTTCAGCACATTATGAATGCACTTGTGATGACCTTTGCCAACTTTTGTTCCACAACTCGCTTGAATTAGACACATAACACATGACTATCATACGACTAAAATAACTCATAAATTAACCTCCTTATCATCTTAATCACCCTAGTCTCACCTAAAAAGTATATGTTATACATTCTACACTTGTCTACTTTCAACGAAACTTATTTCCTTCAGTTCGTTTAACGTCTATGCTTTCCAACCCTTTTGGTACTTGTTATTCACGATCTTAAAGATTTTTAATCTCCAAGATAAAATGATGAAATTATGTTATATTCTTTAAAAATGATCTCATCTTCGAGCTTACATCAATTGGTTTATGACGTATTCTCACGTACGAAAATATTGGATGTAACAAGATTTCCCCCCTTTGTAACATTCGTCCTCGAATTTTAACTGATGTATTTAACAGACTTCTAATGTAATTCTTACAAATACTTTAATATTGTACTTGACATCTAGGAAACTATTCAGTAAATAAATCCAAGGGCTAGGGTGTTCTGCGTGTGTGGTTGATCAGTCGTTATTATTGGGGAAAATCAGGGTAGCGCCAACGATGTTTTTATTGGTGAGGATGGTGTTTTGTGACTCTAAGGTCGCCTATGTGTTCCTAATGTTGCTGGTCTAAGGGAGATGATACTAGGGGAGACACACAGTTTATGATATTCCATTCATCTGGGTGAGATGTATCGTGACTTGAGACAACATTATTGGTGGCAGAGAATGAAGAAGGACATCGTGGAGTATGTGGCTAAGTGTTTAAATTGCTAGAAGGTTGAGTATGAGCACCAGAGCCGGGTGGCCTACACCAATAGATGCCTATACTAGAGTGGAAATGGGAGCGCATTACTATGGACTTCGTAGTTGGGTTCCCCGGACCTTGCAGAAGATTGATGTAGTATAGGTCATTGTTGACAGGTTGACCAAGTCGACACACTTTATTCTGATTGTGACTACTTACACTTCAAAGTGATTGGCCTAGATTTACATTTGGGAGATAGTCAGGTTGCACGGTGTGCCCGTTTCCATCATATCAGCCGTTCAGAGTGAGATGGGGACCCGCAGACCAACAGACAATGGAAGAGGATAGTTCAGATTTTTGAGGACATGCTCACAGCATGTGTAATTGACTTTGGAGGACACTGGGATCAGTTCTTGACTTTGGTAGAGTTCGCTTACAACAACATCTATCAGTCCAGCATTGAGATGGCTCCATTTGAGGCTTTATAAGATCAGCGGTATCATTCTCCTATCGTGTGGTTCGAGCATGGTGAGGCTATGTTATATGGTACGGATTTGGTGCAATATGCCTTGGACAAGGTAAAGTTGATTTAAGAAATGCTTCACACAGCTTAGTCCAGAAAAAAGAGTTACGCGGATACGAAGGCGAGTGATGTATTATTCATGGCTGGCGAGAAGGTCCTCTTGAAAGTCTTTCCAATGAAAAATGTTATGAGGTTCAGGAAGAAGCGCAAGCTGAGCCCAAGGTTTATTAGACCATTTGAAGTGTTGGGGCAAGTTGGAGAGGTTTCTTACGAGCTTGCTTTACCCCTAGTTTATCGGGAGTTCACTCAGTTTTTCACGTGTCTATGCTTCGAAGGTATCATGCCGTCTTGTTCCATGTGTTAGAATTCAGTACCATTCAGTTGGATGTGAGCCTAAGTTACGAGGAGGAGCCAGATGCCATTATTAATAGACACGATTGCCAGTTAACATCCAAGAGGATTTTAGTGGTAAAGGTCCAGTGGAGGAGCCAACCGGTCGAGGAGGCGACATGGGAGTTCGAGGAGGACATTCAGAGCAGATACCCACATTTATTCAACACATGAGGTACTTTTATATGTCTGTTCGAGGATGCACGTTTGTTTAAGAGGTGGAGAATGTAACAACCCGGCTGGTCATTTAACTTCTTAAAACCCCATCTGTTGATACCCCCTTTTTCTCGCGAAATTGGGTTTATGACATTTGGGTGGACAACTCTTTCCCTTTTGGGAATTGGGATTGAAGTGAAGAGTCTCCACCTAATGTTTAAGTGCATTATAAAAAGAATTTTTGATTTAGAAAACCATAAAACGGGTAAGGGCTTGAAATTATCTCGAGGGGAAGGTGGGTTCCGACCATGCTACAATTGTGACTTAAAGTAACAAATAAGCAAACAACGGTTTCAAATATGAGACACTGTCACATTATGGCTGCAAATAAATTAAAGTTTTGAAGAAACAAAGAAAGATGGAAATTTGAGGAAATAGTTTGAAAATTTTGAAAATAAACAAATAAAGGGAAAGGGGTCCTAGGTTTACAAATAATACGGATCAGGTCAATGCAATACCTGGTAATCACTCCTAAGAAGAGAGGCTACACATGGTATTAGTGAACCGATCATCAAATCCGTATCTACTCTTCCCCACCCCGTTAAGGCATTAAACATGGAATGGTCTCGTTTTCCTATTGCATGCTACTTCCCATCCCAAATCTTATCAACCACGAAGGCATGTGGGACTACTAGTCCTAAATGGAAGGGAGATCTGGGCTTTTATAGTTTATAGGAGAAAAGTCTAAGGCAAAAACCAAAGCATATATGGGAAAGCACATAACAGTTAAAAGGCTCAAACATGCCTCCTCATTGAAAGACAAGATTGTTTAGCATGTCTCGCATGTACTGGTTATGGTCTTATTAAATTTAAGAGCTATGGTGGATTGATCTATTACATATATCAGATAAGAAGCCCGAGTCAGGGCTGCCTGCTGGTTGAATTTAATAGAATCTGGTTCGATTTAAGAGTTACCTTATGACTTGCCTAAGTTTCAAACGAAAACCTATAGGTATGATATCTATTAGTTCAGAAAAGAAGCATACTAACTTTAAGGCGAAAGAATTGTCCATTACAGGAATATAAACTCTGAAGTCATTATTGTTACTACTGATTTTACACTTATAAGTGAGTTGCTAATTTATATTTGTTGATTACTCCTATTGGCGTGCTTTCTAGGCACTTGTTATTCTTTGAACACTATTATTAACATGCAGAAATCGTATAGGCAGGTGATCTATGTGTACTTAGTTATTAAAACCTATGTACATATTTTCCTAGAGATAGATGCAAAGTAGAATTCGAGACGTCTTAGAGACATATTATTTATGTGATATGCAGAAACCTATAGACATGGTTTCTATACGAAATACAGAAGCTATAGACATGGTTTCCATATATATGGAATACGGATGTGATGAAGCCTATGGACATGATCTCTATGTATGAAATGTGGAACCGATAGACAGGATTTCTAAAGAATTCAAAACTTATAGACATGATTTCTATGTGAAAATGCAGAAATGAAAGCAGGACATGATTGCAGAAGTATAATAAACCTACGAACATGATATCTACCCTTTTGCATGCATGGTTTGCCCTTCCCTTTTCACTAAAACCCAGTAGTTATTACAACCCAGAATTAAACAAGAAAAAGAAAAATTACCTCAGAAAACTAAAAGTTTTCAACCAAGGAGAGCTTGATTCAGGTTTCCTACCTAAAGCATGCAGTAGATCAACTCCAAAGATTAAAATCCAAAGCCTTTCTCATTTTTGGGTGTGTCAGAGTTCCCAAGAGCCTCATGAGCTCCAAGAAGTGCTTACTCTCTAATTCATTACAGAGATGAGACATATTGCAGTGTGGAAGAGCCAACCCTCAAGTGTCCAAGCTCAGAGGGAACTCAAGGTCCCAAAGCATGGCTCAAAGGAGGTGGGGCAGAAAATAGAAGCTAGGAATGAGTGTAAGTGCAATAGAGGGGATTATGGGGAGAGCCAATACAGGCTGGTAGTCATACCTAGCAATTGATGTACTGGCGCACCCAAACTAGCCTGTTAGCCACATTGTTTGGGAGTTAGGATCCATTAAAGGAGTTAGTCCAGACATGAGAAACAATTTGGATGTTGCCATGCTTTGAACTTTAACTAAGACAGATAGAAGGGAATGGAGTATGAGGATTCACATCAACAACAAATGCAAAGAGAACAACATATTTAATATGGAACATAGACAGCAAAGTAGACAAAATTGTAGAGGCTGTGAAGCAAACACATAGGGATGAGGCAGAAAACTAAATTAGAACATACTAGTTTCCAGGATGAAAATAAAAGCAGTAGTCTTGTAAATCCAAATTGCAAGAAAATAGTCAAAAGATGCCAGAAGAGAGTAGAGTGTAGAATTGGGAATGTGAAGTTTGAGAGTATTGGAATTGAAAGTGTTCCGTAAGTAACGTGTGTAAAAATATTAAATTGAAGGTTTCTCAAAGTGCAGAAGCGTCGTGCCCTTTTATAGTGTAGAAAGCAAGCAGAAATAGGTAAGAAAATTGTTGGAAATCAATTATACAAGGTCTCCCTTTAATGATGGGATTCTGATTTCAAACGGGTAAAACTAATTAAGGAAAGAGACTAATCAAACATTTTCCCAAAACAGCATAAGAAGGGTAAATACACAGGGACTTATTTAAGAAAAAGTTCTGATAGCACATGGTTTGTGCAAATAAGAAAGGAAACAAATCAACAGCCAGTAAATCACAAAGTCTGAGTTTTGATATGAATGAATCCAGTCAGAAAAAGTGAAGAAGGGTTTTTTTACTTTAAAAATATCAGTAACAATCAATCCAACCTTATTAAAAGGAATTCTGAATCAATTACAAGTTAGCAAACCCGTTTGAAGGAAAAATTTCTCATATATAAAACATACAGAGATTTTAAACATAAAGAACAATCATGCCAATTAGTAGAGAGTCTAGCGTAGAAAAGTTCAGATTCATGAACAAAGTAGTTCAAGTTCAGTACATAGACTCAGAATGCGTTTGAGAGAGTACAGGGTTCCAAATAGAACCCTAGTCCAAACACAAGATCAAGCTCTCCAAAAACCTCTAAATCCTTAGGTTTTCACCTCGAATCGAATATAGAGAAGAGAAGGAAAATAACTTAAACAAGCTCAGAGGTCTCTTTCAGAGACTTATGAGAAAATAAATAACAACATGTTCGAAGCAACATATTGATTTGAAACATAGTGAGAGTAGAAAAGACATGTTTAAGAAGAAAAAGAAAGGAACATGGGACTTAAACAAGTTCAGAAGAGATTGGAGATAGTATGGAACTTAAGGGAACAATAGAAAAACATGATTAATAGAACCCAAACAAAGTCCAGAAGAAGGCAAATAAAGAACTTAAGAACTTAGTAGGAAACACATACAGTAAAAAGGCTCAACATGCCAGAATAGTATATCATATAGAAAAGCATAATAAGATGAACACGTGAGCCTAGTGTAGAAGCACACTAGAACACAAAGCATGGACGAACATGTATAGTAGCAAGAAAGCAGAAGAAAATACATGCGTGGTAGAAAAAAAAACATACGAACATCGCATAAACACATGCGTGGTGGAAAGATAACATACTAACATAGTATAGACAAATACATACAAAGAAAAGAAAAGGAAGAGTTAGAAAACATTTTAAGCCATGTGGAAACCCTAGATCGAAAAGAAGTAATTTTGAAAGAAAAAATTGCAGAAAGCATTTTAAAACCTCAGTGATGCAAAAATAATAGCATTGACTTAAGAAAACAATCATAGAAACCCTTTAATGACGGGGGTTTCAGAGGAATACTAAAATGAGAAAGGCTTGGAAAAAGTCTGATCTTGAGTCGGACAATTTAGAACCAGGCTCGAAATGCTTTGTATAGTTGGAGCACAGTTGGAGAGACCATGGAACCTTGAATCGGTGAAGATCTGAATGGACCTCATCGAGGTTAGACCTCTAAACTTTGAACGCCCAGCATTTAGGAGCGTAGGGAGGCGAGGATAGGCTATCCATGGTCTGAGAAGCCATGGATTTCGGTGATTTTGGGGTCAACGCGGTAGGTGAAGTCTAGGGATTCGAGGACCTTCAAGAGATTATGAGAGAGGGAGGATATTTAGAGGCGGCTGAGAGATGGAAATGAGAGGATTAGGGTATGGTCGGTGAATTAAAAATGGTAAGGAGTAATCATGTTCTTTGATCAAAATAATCAACAGCCTAGATTGAAAGAAAGGGCCAAGCGGGTTAATTGGTTGGGTTGGGGGTAGGGTTATCTTTTATCAGCCCGGGCAATTTGGGGTTCAAAACTGGGTCAATTGGGATAGGTCAATTTGGGCTATAATTGAAATAAATATGGACCAGATTTTTAATAGCAAATTTTCCCCTTTTTTATTTTATGAAAATAGTAAAAATCATTTTGAAAGTAAATTAAAGTGGTAGATTAGTTAATAATATATAAGAATTAATTTAAAAATATTGGAACCACTTTTATAATTATAAAATGCTATTAAATCTTAAAGTAAGCTAAAATTGCAATTTCATGCAATTTAGCTTTTAAAATATCAAATAAATTTGCAAAAATATATAAAAATTAACTTAACTATATTTTGGTATAAATATAAAAATATAATAAATTATTCACCAAAATTGATAATTTTGAGAACAATTATTAGTTTTGTACTACTAAAATGGATACTAAATTGATTTTAAAAATCTTTAAACATTAGAAAAAATATGAAAAACACTTGGGCATCCTATATATGCATATATGTTATTTTGAAAGTATTTTATATGTATGAAGAATGCATAGGGAAAAATTAGGTATCAACGGCTTCCCCTCTTTACACGAAAATGATGAAAGACTTGTCGGGTAAAGATATGATGGCCAATTTGACCGAACGAAACGGTTTGAAGAATTTGACCGTGCTTTGGTTCCTGAGCTGCCTAAGTATCTTTGGTCTTACATGAATCATGCCATATGTGGTTTAGGATCCATTGGCGATATAGTACGATAGGGATTTTACAAGAACGAACGAGATATCTGGTTTTAGAAAGATGGTCAAAGTCTAGTTAGGGCTATGGGAACTGGAACGTGATCGCTCCTGCTGAGATGGTCGTTGCCAGCCGATTTACCTGAAAATGAGCAATACAAACATCTAATGTGCATAAATTTAAAAGTGATGCAAGTTCCCGTTAGACCATTAATATTGTCTTTGGACGATTAGGATGACGTCCTCTGACCATGATGCTCTGGGCCATGAAACATATAATAAAGGATTCACAGGCTATGAAATGATGCTCTCGAGATATGAGAATGATGCCTCTGAGCGATGATGCCATTGAATAATGATATGTAAGAGATAAAGGAGTCCTCAAGCCATGGCATGGCGTTCTCGGGCTATGAAGATGGTGCCTCTGGACAATGATGCCCTTGGACCATTTGGCGATCTATTAGCCCATGAAATGCAAAGGGTGGAGATCTTTCAACCAATGCGAAAAATGTAAATGAGTTGGTGATCTTTTAGCTAATGCAAAATGTAATAAGTAGCGATATTTCAGCTGATGCAGGTGTAGATAAAGCAACAATCTTTCAGCCGATGCAAGACATATATAAAGGTGGTGATATTTCAACTAATGTGAGATGTAAATAAAGTGGAGATCGTTGAGGAGCTGCTAAAAAATGTTATAAGTGGCGATATTTCAGCCGATGCAGGTGTAAGTAAGTAGTAATCTTTGAGCTGAGGCAGTTGGAGTTAGTGCTCAGTCTCGAAAGGCAGAATAGCAGCCGTATGTAATGCAGGAATACAGATGGAGATAGAGTTTAGTCTCGGAAAGCAGAATAGTATCCTTATGCAATGCAGGAATGCATGTGGAGGTAGAGCTTAACCCCGGAAAGTAGAATAATAGCCTTATGCAATGCAAGAATGTAGATGAAGACAGAGCTTAGTCTCGGAAGGCAGACTAGCCTTATGCAATGCAGGAATGCAGGTGGAGGTAGAGCTTAACCTTGGAAGGAAGAATAGTAGCATTATGCAATGGATGAATGTAGGTGGATGTAGAGGTTAATCTTGGAAGGAAGAATAGTAGCCTTATGCAATGCAGGAATACAGATGGAGACAGAGCTTAACCTCAAAAGGCAGAATAGCTGGCTTATGCAATGCAGGAATGCAGATGGAGACAGAGCTTAGTCTCAGAAGGCAGAATAGTAGCCTTATGCAATGCAGGAATGCATATGGAGATAGAGCTTAGTCTCGGAAGGTAGAATAGTTGCCTTATGCAATGCAAGAATGTAGGTGGAGGTAGAGCATAACCTCGGAAGGCAGAATAGTTTTCTTATTCAAGGGATAAAATACGAGTAGTGATAAAAGTTCTTAGCTGACAGCTTGTGGCTGATTATCATATTACGGCTGCTGGGGATAATGTATGCGGATAATGGCAGTGAAGCGATAATTTTGAGAGTGGTATTCCTGAACAGTATGAGTATATAAATTTATAATTTGGGTGCCTGCATCCAAAGAAAAATCATGAGTTTTGTAAGGGGGAAAGGTTAGTTACATGTCCCTACTGACTTCGCTTGACTGGCTCAGCTCTGATTTGGTGATATTATAGGTATCCCTTGGGTAGCGTCGCTAAACAGAACAATTTTGGTAAAAGACATACAATGGTTTAGTAGAAATGTAGCGTAAATACATAATTATGAATAGTTTTCTTTAGATGAACCAACGACTGAGACGCGGTCCAATACACTGCAACCTCTCTTGATTTGGAATTCTGAGGGTCCTAAAAATTCTGCCCCAGTTTGCTGGATCGATACTTTTGATGGCTTCTTGTGGTGATCGGTTGAAATTATTTCAGAATTTTTGGGGCCCTCCTCAAAATGCTGCCCCAGTTTCCAATTGCAGGGAAAATGAAAATTTATTGAATTTTGACCAAACCCATATGGTTGCCTACGTATCCCCTCTCCAATGGGAATTGGGTTAGATGTAGTTAAAATTACATAATCTAAGAAAACATGAAGTTATACATAGTATCGCTTGACTGTATCTGAATTGATTGGCTTTGGCCAAACTTTTCCATCAATTTCTGCAAGTATAAGGGCTTCTCTTGTTAGAACCCAGTGAACCATATGTAGCCCCTGCTAGTTGGGAGAGAATTCTGTTTGGCTTCATCCTTATGCGGAAAAATATTCTTTAATACCATATGCTCCCGTGTGAATTGTCTCAACTTGACCCTTTTGTTGAAAGCTCTGGACATTCTATTCTGATAGAGCTGACCGTGACAAACTGCATTCATTCTTTTTCCATCTATAAGAGCCATCTTATCGTAATGACTCTTTTCCTACCCTGCATCGTCGAGCTCTGCTTCCTGTATGATCCTTAAGAAAGGAATTTCTACCTCGGTGGGAATGACGGCCTCTGTGCCATAAACCAGCATATAGGGGGTTGCCCCGGTAGATGTGCAGACTGTGGTGCGGTGCCCCAATAAAGTAAATGATACCTTCTCATGCCACTGCTTATGCTTCTCTATCATTTTCCTTAGTATGTTCCTGATGTTCTTATTGGCTGCTTCTACGGCTCTATTCATCTGAGGTTTGTAGGCTGTAGAATTCTCGTGTTTGATCTTGAAGGTTTCACACATGGATTTCATAAAATCATTGTTGAGGTTGGAGCCGTTATCAGTGATGATTGACTCTGGAGTTTCGAATCGAGAAATGATATGGTCGTGGACGAAGTCTTTCACAACTTTCTTGGTCACTGCTTTGTAAGATGCTGCTTCAACCCATTTGGTAAAATATTCAATTGCTATTAGGATAAACCTGTGCCTATTTGATGCGGGAGGTTCGATTGGTCCGAAAACATCCATCCCCTTTGCGGAAAACGGCCATGGCGAGCTTGTTGCATTAAGCTCATTTGGTGCCACCTTTATCATGTCGGTATGCATCTGAAACAAGTGGCATCTTCGGACGTACTGGATGCAGTCCGTTTCCATAGTCATCGAAAAGTAACCAGCATGAAGTATCTTCTTGGCTAAGACACAATCGTTCATATGCAGACCATAGGTCCCGACATGAATTTCCTTTAGTAGTTTGGACACTTCCTTTGCGTCGACACACTTTAGTAATCCCAAATCTTGAGTCCTCCTATACCAGATTCCTCCGATGTGAAAGAGATTGTTAGACAGTCTCCGAAGTGTGCGCTTCCGAGTAGCATTTGCAAGCTTGGGATATTCTCCTTTTGCCAAATATTGCTTAATATCATGAAAATAAGGTTTTTCGTCTACTTCTTCTTCGACATGAGCACAATAAGCTGGCGGACCATAGATCTTCACGGGAATAGGATTAGTGAAATTCTTATCTGGATGTCGTATCACAGAGGCCAAGGTAGCCAATGCATCAACGAACTCATTCTGGACTCTGGGAACATGTTGGAATTCCATCTTTGTGAACCTCTTTATCAACTCCTGTACATGGTGCAGGTATGGAAGTATCTTGGAGTTCTTGGTTGCCCATTCTTCTCGGACCTGGTGTATAAGTATGTCCGAATCTCCAATCACTAGCAACTCTTGGATGTCATGTCTTCTCTTTTGAAATTCGCTGCCCCATTGAAAAACATCCTCCAACCATCATAGGATTCTACAATGTCTTCTCCTACAAATGGTACCTCTTCTCAGGAAAATACGTCTTCAGGGTTCGTATTCCCTGTCCACAGGATTTTCTGCAAGGTGATATGCTAAGTGCTTGTCCCTTGATTGTCTTCTGAGTTATGTAGATAATGTCAAATTCACTCAACTGGATTTGCCACTTGGCCAGCTTGCCAGTGGGCATGGGTTTCTGGAAGATGTACTTCAAAGGATCCACCCTTGGTATGAGATATGTAGTATAAGCACAAAAATAGAGCCTAAGATTCTGAGCTACCCAAGTCAAAACACAATAGGTGCGCTCCAACAAAGAATACCAGGCCTCGTATAGGGTGAATTTCTTACTGAGATAATAGATGGCCTGCTCCTTCCTCCTCATTTCATCTTGTTGCCCTAGAACACATTCGAATGCTCCATCCAATACTGCAAGGTAAAGAATTAGAGGTCTACCTACCTTGGGCGGGACCAAAACTGGCGGTGTTGACAAGTACTCCCTGATTTTGTCGAAGGCCTTTTGGCAGTTATCGGTCCATTTGGTAGCGGCATCCTTCTTCAACATCTTAAAGATTGGCTCACATATGTCAATGGATTGTGCTATGAACCGGTTGATGTAGTTAAGTCTACCCAAGAAACTCATTACTTCTTTCTTGTACTTTGGAGGTGGCAATTCTTGAATAGCTTTGACCTTTGATGGTTCCAATTCTATCCCTCGATGACTTACGAAGAACCCAAGCAATTTTCCAATTGGAACCCCGAATGCAATTTTGCGGGATTCAATTTCAGGTTGTGCCTTCTCAGTCTATTGAAGAACTTTCTCAAATCTTGCATGTGATTAGCGACATTCTTAGACTTGATGATGGCGTCATCTACATACACTTCGATCTCCTTGTGTATCATGTCAAGGGAAATGGTGGTCATGACCCTCATGTAGTTCCCCCAGCATTCTTTAACCCAAACGACATCATCTTGTAGAAATACATCCCCCACGGCGTAATGAAAGCTGTTTTCTCAGCATCTTTTTCATCCATCCATATCTAATGGTACTCGGCAAAATAATCAACAAATGATTGCAGCTCATGGTTGGCGCAGTTATCAATCAAGTTGTGTGTATTTGGCATGGGGAAGTCGTCTTTTGGACTAGCTCAAATGAGATTCTGGTAGTCGACACAGACTCTAACCTTCTCATCCATCCTCAGTACTGGCACAATGTTGGATAACCATGTCAGATACTCTACTACCCTAAGAACCTTAGCTTTGACCTGCTCAGTGACCTCTTCCTTAATTTTCAAACTCATATCCGGCTTGAATTTTTTGAGCTTCTATTTTATTGGCGGGCAGGCTGGATCCGTCAGTAATTTCTGAGCAACAATGGATATGCTCAAACCAGTCATGTCATTGTACGACTAGGCAAATTTGTCCCCGTACTCTCTAAGAAATTTAGTGTACTTTTCCTTTTCTGACGGTGATAAGTAAATGATGATTCGCGTTTCTTTGATGATTTCTGCATTTCCAAGGATAACAATCTCAGTTTTGTCCAAGTTGGACTTAGGTTTGTTCTCAAATTTCTCAACTTCCTCAATA
Organism: Nicotiana benthamiana; assembly: GCA_034376525.1. Lineage (NCBI taxonomy): Eukaryota > Viridiplantae > Streptophyta > Magnoliopsida > Solanales > Solanaceae > Nicotiana > Nicotiana benthamiana. The sequence continues at coordinate 143,760,312 of CM067327.1, read as the reverse complement.
ATCTCTTTCGGTATATCATCTTCCTCTAAGTCTATGTCTGCTTGTTGCGTTATCTCGTTTCACGTCATAGTCATTGGTTCATCAAGATAAATAATAGTAATGATGTATAAGTAAAGTAATGACAGAAAATAATAAGAGTAAGATTTTATAAGAAAACTCAAATGCTTTGATAGATTCCATAAATGTTTTGAACATTGGAGCTTTTTCTTGCAAAAATAAAAATGCGAAAGGAAGGTATACTAGTAAAATAAAATGGTGCATGGTTCCTATTTAGCCTTGCTACCCCGAGGCACACTAGCTCTGGTGGTTTTGACAGTCCAGTTGTTCAGGCGTGCTCCTCTGTATACAGCCTGTATGGAAGGGCCTTCCTCCCCCTCCCCCTCAAAAATAACACAGCAGTCCATGTCATCGTCTTCCAAGAACAAATTCCTCATTGCTACTAGGGCCTCTTCTTCATCTAACCCATAGATGACCTCAGCCGATTGGAAGGTCTGCTCCAAACTGGGTATCAGCTGCTCCAATGGATAGTAAGGGCCGCGCCAGGGTGGCGACCATTCATTGAATTGTTTCCAGGTATACTCATATCCCAATCCGAAAGTGGTGTCATACTACTTGATCTTGACAGGCTTAGCAATTCCGAGGAGATTCTTGCCAAGTCCTTTGAGAGTTTAATACCCGCTCCAGTTCAGTATTCTTTCAATTTTGTTATCCCACTGCTTATCCTTGTCGACGGAGTTGACTCATTCGATGTGGTGGTACGTTTCTCCATCCACAATTCTTCTTCCTCCAGTCACTAGGATGGTATGACAATTGTACATGAGATTTTTACCGTTGCCATGAAGGATTACCTCCTGGTGATTCCATTCAAACTTCACCTGCCTGATGTAGTGTGCATGCCACGGCCCCAGCACCATGAATCTATGGTCGTCCCAACAACAGATTATAAGATGCCAGCATATGTATCACTTGAAAATCAACATCAAACCAAGTAGGCCCCATTTGCAAACATAAGATAATTTCCCCAATAACCTTTGAGACCCGTTAAAAGCCTTAACGTTGATGGCCCTGTCCTTGATTGCATGCAGCCCTTTCCCTAATATCTTGAGTGTCCCCAGAGCACAGATGTTAAGACTGGACTCCCATCGACTAGGATCCGGGTGATAAAATAATCCTAGCATTGCACGATGATATGCAATGCCTTGTTGTGACTCAATCTCTCCGGTGGTAGCTCATCTTCTTGGAAAGTGATTTTGTAACTCTCCAATACCTGCCCTACCATGTTTGCCATTTCTTCTCCGGTGACGTTGCTTGGTACATATGCCTCATTCAGCACTCTTAAGAAGGCATTCCTGTGTGCATCAAAACTCTATAGTAAAGCAAGGATAGAAATCAGCACTGGTATTTTGTTCAGATGATCAATGACTTAGTATTCCTTCACTTCTATCTTTTTACACAGATCATCAGTCCCAGTTTCGGTGATGATTTATTGACCAAAGGTCTGCTTACTTGACTCAGCCAAGTGTTCTTGAGTGTAAACCCTGTCGGTCCTTGTCATACCCTGTGCTACAACTGTTTCCCCGAACTTGGCTTTCCTTTTCCTTCTTGCCTCGGCTGTGTCGTCCCATGGTACGACTTTTGTGTGGAATGGTGTTATGGTTGTTATTTATATCGGAACATGCATCCTTGCATAAGAAGGTAATACAGCAACTTCAAATGGTACATGCACCTCTAGGGACCTAAACTTGACCTTAATTGGTGTTGGCGCCTTTACAGAAGTTGGTGTTTCAAACTCAAGTGGTATGGACATGTTCACCTCAACATCTTTGGAAGACTGAATATAGACTACAATCGGATTAAGGGTGACTATTGGTTTCTTTGGCTCGTCACTTTCTGCGATCAATCCGATCGATTCCACGGGGTCCCAATCATTTTCTATCTCAATCATGTGAATGCCTCTGCCCTTGTGGTCAGGTAGAGGGTTGTTGGAGACATTTGGAGTAGGCTCCTTTTCCACGATGATCTTGTTGTCAATCAAAGCTTGGATCTTATCTTTCAGAGAACGACATTCACCAATGGTGTGTTCGTTCATATCAGAATGGTATGCTCATGATTTATTAGGATTGACCCACTGGGAAGGGTTTTGTGGAGTTATGGCAGGGATAGGGTTGACATAACCAGCAGCTTTGAGTCTTTTGTACAGCTGGTCAATTGGTTCAACAATGGTGGTATATTGTTTGGGAGGTCTACGGTCGAAATTTTGTCGAGGTCTAGGGAAGTTTTGACGTGGTGGAGGTGACTGATAATGAGGCATTTGAGTATTGTAGGCTCGGTAAACATGTGCTGATTGGGAGTATTTGGGTGAAGTGAGTTGGTATATGGGAGGTGCGGGTGCTTGGTATATGAGTGGAGGTATTGGGTAGGTTTGGACTTGACAGGGGATTTAATCCTCTATGCAACCATTATGACACCCACGTCCCTTTTCTTAGACGTACCACCAGACTGTAAAGCCTTGTTGATGTCTTTCAAAGATTCAAAATTCATGACCATACCACTTTTTATACCTTCCTCGCTCCGCTCCCCTAGCTTGATGATGTCGAAAAATTTCTAGCTTTTAATCATCATCAACCTTTCATAGTACTGTGGGTCTTGAGCTCAGATGAAAAACTTGTTCATTTGTTCTTCTTCTAAAGCCGATGGGACCTTAGCTGCTTCTGATCTCCAACGTGTAGCATACTCGCGAAACGTCTCCATAGGTTTTTTCTTTATGTTTTGTTTGTTGAACACATCTGGTGTGTTTTTTGTGTTGAATCTAAACCTGTCCATGAAACCGGACGCCATACTTACCTAATTCGCCACTTCTTCGGGTCTTGGCTGATGTACCAAGACAGAGCATCTCCCTTTAGACTCCTCATGAAAAGCTTCATGCGAATATTCTTGTCCTTCCCTACTCCGACCAGTTCGTCGCAGTATGTTCTTAGATGAACTCTCGGTTCCCATGTATCGTCAAACATCTCGAACTTTGAAGGTTTGTACCCCTTGGACAGTTTTACATTCGATTGTATGCAAAGGTCTTTGTAGTTCAATCCTTCAATCCCTTTACTTCCTTCAATATCCTGAATCCGACTAGTAAATTTCTTGAGTTCTACAGCCAGGTTCCTGATGAGCAAGTCTTTATCATCAGACTCAGGTGTGCTTGAGATGGTTGAATGGAGTGTGGCATAGTATCCACATAGATTGGGGTATTGTGTTGGGTGTGGGAGTGGTCATTTGTGGAGTTCTAGATTTCTGGGATGATCAGCGAGGCGTTACTGTTTGATGTGTGGCAATTGTTGCAATGGTGGTGAGGAGCAGAGTGGTTTTGTGATTTTGGAATGTTTTGTGGAGGTGTAGGGTTTTGAGCGTTTGGGAAACTGACATCTGGAGTGGTGAGGGAAAACGATAAGCTTGCCAATTTCCAAACTTTGTCCAAGTCTTCTTGAAATTTCAACTTCTGCTAGAGCTGAGAGGCACTTTCCTGGAAAAATGTATACCCTAAGTAACCTCTACCCATTCAACTGAATTCTCCTTCCAGGTGTTGCTCAAATCTTCCATTTTCCCTCTGCTCCTGTTTCTGATAGGGTTAGGAGGATGAGTAGGTGGAGGGCCCTTGGATCTTGTGGAGTATGATGACCATGCTAGAGTGCACGAACTAACCTTTGGGGAGGAGAATAAACAAAGTAAAAACAAAACTAGGTAACACGTTAGTGAGGAATATAAGAAAAAGATGTTGCGATATTTAAAAAAATAGTGCGAGAATATTAATCGTATCCTAATTTGGGAGCCTCGTTGTGCCCGAGGTAGGCCTAGCGATAAATTGATTTGGAGAATTTATAATGCTAAATGCCTTATTTTATTGATAAAAATAAGACGAATCCTGAAACAACACTAAATAGCAGGAAATAAATGTCATTAATGGCCATGGGCCTTATTACGTTCTCAAAGTAAAGAAAAGACTCCTATCTATTTGGTCCTTGAGGAACCTTCCCCAGGATTGACATCTTTGGCTCCCTTGAATAGTTGTATCAGCTAGAGAACTCCCAGCAGCAAGTAGGTTCTAGCTAGGTGCCCATCCTCAGCATTCTAGTAGTCCTTGACCCTTCTGATGAATTTTCTTTCAGCTATACTAAACCCCGCTCTAGCTACCCCAGTGATTTGTTGGCACTTACAACCACGTCTTTCCATTCTTCAATCAACTTTTGGTTGGCTTCTTGAATTTCACGGTGCTCATTTTTGTATTCCCGAATCCTCTTGAGCAATTGGTTGTACTTAACCTGTGCTTCAGCCTTTTCTTCGATGATCTTATAACCTTGAACAAACCTGGTGTACCTAAACCTATTATCCTCCCGTCAGCTTGGATATTATGGAGTACAACCAACATGGTACCTGTCCGGCTCGATGCTATCTCTTCCTATGATGACTTTGCAGTGCCACATGTGCTGAGCTAGGAACTTGTAAGGACTATTGTCATCCTGAAAATCAGCTCGAAAGTGACTTATCTCATCGATCCTTGGTATAGTCTGCTTTCTACTAGCCATTCTCATAACTCGGAGAGGGGCATAAGGATATGTTTATCTCAAACCGACAAGATCAGAAACTGTACATCTCGAGATTGAGCAATTAACTCTTTAGTAGGGAACCATTCGAACATCCATTGTAGTTGGGTCTCTTTAAGATTTTCAAACAGTTCTACCCATCCTTTGGCATCCTCTGGCTCAGCGAACATGTTGGGCATATAGTTCATTCGTCTTGGCTAATGGAAGGACATATGATCATCCCAATCCCTACGTGGGATCTCTTGTCAATATTCAACCTTCAAGAGGTGTTCCATGAGCAGAGTTGAAGAAACAATTTGCAAACCTCGAAGTGCTTCGCTCCCTGTTGACACTTTTCAAGGTCTCGGTACATCTCTGCAATAATCATGGGCACTATACTAAATGGCTGCCCACCCATTCCCTCCATTAAAGTCATGGTGACCATGGCTAGTCTGGTATGGATCCTAGCCTTCTTCATAGGAAATACTATCATCCCCAAGAAGCATAACATAAAGATGAAGACTATTCTATGAATATGCCTCAATAATGTGAGGGCGAACTCCTAAGGGTGAGTATGGTGGGACTTGATATGACCGTACTTTTTGTACCAATATACAAAGGGAATGTACGACTCCTTCAAGCAAGTTAAATCCAGGTTCTTCTTTAAACCCATAGTCTTGAGAAAACCCCGACCCTTGCGGTTCTCTGGCATTAGCAGACCCAGAGATTCCCATTGTATACCTGCCAAACCCTCATATTTCCTCTAGTAAGGGAGTGATCTCAATCTCTCCGAAGCGAAACAAAAAAATATCGCAATCCCAGAACAGGGTGGCAGCTTTAGTATTTTTTTTGTTGGGTTGGATTTATAGAAGGGAAGGTAGATTCCCCAAGTATTTTTGGATAAGGGTCTGATCACTGGGATGAAGATCTTCCCACCAATTTAGTAATTTCGGGTGAATGTTGGAGACCCTGCCGAATCTGGAACTTCATTCCTCATCTCTGCAAAACAAAAGTGTTAGGCCCTTACCTCTGCCAGACTCGACAATTTAAATATCAATAATTGGCACAAAAAATATGTAGTTCTCCAAATAAATGCACAAAATGTGGTCGTGTCCGTTTGGGTTCCAAGGAAACCCAGTGGACTTTGGACAATGCTATCTTAAAGATTCATTATGCGGACAACATAACTGACTCGTGTAGGTTTTGACAATAATGCATGAATAACTAAACAGATTAAGGTTTCTATGGGGTATTAGACTGGTACCCTTGCGCGGATAACTCAAGAGGGAAAGGCAGGGAACCTTCGACTACACTGTTGATCGACTGGTTTTACTGAAAATATGCCTTTGCCGGATTTAGGGGGTGATAACATCGAAAGGGCGCAACCAATCATAATAAGTGTTTCTATGGTATTTTGTTTGGCACGACTAGAATATGATGTTGAATATGCAATTACAATAATTAGTAAGTTGTCATGTATTTGCATGTTCATAAAGTAATAATTACAACAGTATTAATGGAAGGTGATAAAGGAAAGATTTAAAAGGAATAAGGAAAAGAAATAAAGAGCCTAGTCAGTTTTGAGGTAGAAGAGGAAAAGTACTTAAGAGCATTTAAACAAACAAATATATATATAAAGAAGCACAAAGTCACAAATAGCATGAAATGGTAAGAACCATAAAAAAATTCCCCAGCCGAGTCGCCATGCTGTGGATGCCCCATTTTCTCGTGAAATCGAGTTTATGATATTTGGACGGACAACTCTTTCCCTTTTGGGAGTTGGGTTTGAATTGAAGAGTCATTACCTAATGATTAAGTGCATCTGAATACTAAAAAGAATTTTTGATTTAGAAAAATAGAGAACGGGTAAGGGCTTGGAAGATGTTAGCCATCCCTCAAGATCCACTAGTGTGGTTCCCAACCATACTACAATATGTGACTTTAAGTAACAAATAAGCGAACAAAGGTTTCAAAAATGAGAGATTGTCACATTATCGCTGCAAATAAGTAAAGTTTTGAAGAAACCAAGAAAACTGGAAATTTGAGGAAATAGTTTGAAAATTCGGAAAATAAATAAACAAAGGAAAGGGATCCTAGGTTTATAAATAATATGGATCACGTCAATGCAATACCCTGTAATCACTTCTCAGAATAGGGGATACACATGGTATTAGTACACCGGTCATCATATCCATACCTACCCTTCCGTTAAGGTATTAAATGCGGAATGGTCTCATTTTCCTATTGCATGCTACTACCCGTCCCGAATCCTATCCGCCAGGGAGTCATTTGGGACTACTAGTCCTAAATGGAAGGGCGTTCTGGGAATATATAGTTTAAAGGAGAAAAGTCGAAGGCGACAAACTGGTTAAAAGGCTCAAAAATATGGAAAAGCACATAATAGTTAAAAGGCTCAAAAAGGCCTCCTCACTTAAAGACAAGATTGTTTAGCATATCTCGCATGTAATGGTTATGATTAATTCAAGAGCTTTGGCAGATTGATCTATTACATATTTAAGATAAGACGTCTGATTCAGGCCTCCCTCCTGGTTGAAGTTGATAGAATCTGATTCGATTTACAAGTTAACTTATGACTTGCTTAAGTGTCAAATAAAAACCTATAGGCATGATATCTATTAGTTCACAAACGAAGTATACTAATTTTAAGGGAAAAGAATTATCCATTACAGAAATATAAACTCGGCAGTCGTTATTGTTACTACTGATTTTAGACTTATAAGCAAGTTTCTAATTTATATTTGTTGATTACTCCTATTGCATGCTTTGTAGGCACTTGTTAATCTTAGAGCACTGTTATTAACATGCAAAAATCCTATAGGCATGTCATCTATATGTAGTTAGTTATTAAAACCTATGTACACATTTGCCTAACGATAGATGCATATGCGAAATTCGAGAAGTCTTATAGACATGTTATCTATGTGATATGCAAAAACCTATAGACATGGTTTCTATATGAAATACATAAGCTATAGACATGGTTTCTATAGATATGGAATGCACTGCTGAAGCCTATAGACATGATCTCTATGTATGAAATACAGAACCTATAGATAGGATTTCTAAAGAATACAGAACTAATAGATATGATTTCTATATGAAAATGAAGAAGTGAAAGCAGGACATGATTGCATAAGTATAATAAACCTATGAATATGATATCTACCCTTTTGCATGCATGGTTTGCCCTTCCCTTTTTACTAAAACCCAAATAGTTATTACAACCCACAATTAAATAAGAAAAAGAAAATTACCTCAGAAAACTAAACATTTCCAACCAAGGACAACCTGATTCAAATTTCCTGCCTGAAGCATGCACTAGACCAAATCCAAAGATCCAAACCCAAAGCCTTTCTCATTTTGGGGTGTTTCAGAGTTCCCAAGAGCCTCATGAGCTCCAGGCAGTGCTCACACCCAAATTCATTACAGAGTTGAGACATAGTGCAGTGTGGAAGAGCCAGCCATCAAGTGTCCAAGTTCAAAGGGAACTCAAGGTCCGGAAGTATGGCTCATAGGAGGGGGAAAACATAGAAGCTAGGAATGAGAGTGAGTGCAATAGAGGGGATTCTGGGGAGAGCCAACACAGGCTGGTAGTCATACCCAACAATTGGAAGTGTCAGCACACCCCAACCAACCTGTTAGCCACATTGTTTTTGAGTTAGGATCCATTAAAGGATCAAGTCCAGACATGAGCAACAATTTGGAAGTTTCCATGCTTTGAACTTTAACTCAAGCACATAGAAAGGAATGGAGTATGGAGATTCACAACAGTAGCAGGTGCAAAGAGAACAACATATTTAATACTGAGCATAGATAGCAAAGTAGACAAAACTGTAGAAGCAGTAAAGCAAGCACATAGGGATGAGGCAGAAAACTAAATTAGAACATACCAGTTTCCAGGATGAAAAGAAAAGCAGTAGTCTTGTAAAGCCAAATTGCAAGCAAATAATCAGAAGATCCCAGAAGAGAGTAGAAGGTACAATTGAGAACATGAAGTGTAAGAGAATTGGAATTGAAGGTGTTCAGTAAGTAATATGTGTAAAACTATTGAACTGAAGGTGTCTCAAAGTGCAGAAGGGTCATGCCTTTTTATAGTGTAGAAAGCAAGCAAAAATAGGAAAGAAAATTATTGGAAATCAATTACATATGGTCTCCATTTAATTAAGGGATTCTGATTTTAAACTGGTAAAACTAAGTAAGGAAAGAGACTAATTAAACATTTTTCCAAAGCAACATAAGAAGGGTAAATACACATGGACTTATTGAAGGAAACGTTCTGATAGCACACGGTTTGTGTAAATATGGAAAGGAAATCAATCAACAGCCAGTAAATCACAAAGTCTGAGTTTTGGTATGAATGAATCCGGTCAGAAAAAGTGAAGAAGGGGTATTTACTTAAAAAAAATCAGTAACAATCAATCTAACCTTTATTAAAAGGAATTCGGAATCAATCACAAGTTGGCAAACCCCTTTGAAGGAAAAAATCCTCATATATAAAGCATACAGACATGTTAAACACGAAGAACTATCATGCCAATTAGTATAGATTCTAGCATAGAAAAGTTTAGATTCATGCTCAAAGGAGTTCAAGTTCAGTACATAGACTTAGAATGAATCTAAGAGAGTCCAGGGTTCCAAATAGAACCCTATTACAAACACAAGATCAAGCTCGCCAACCCCCCCCCTCAAATCCTTGGGGTTTCAACTCGAACTAGATACAGAGAAGAGAAGACAAATAACTAAAACATGCTTAGAGGTATCTTTTAGAGACTTATGAGAAAACAAATAATAGCAAATTTGAAGCAACAGACTGATTTGAAACATAGAGAGAGTAGAAAAGACATGTTTAAGAGAAAGAAAAAAGGAAACTAGGACTTAAACAAATTCAGAAGAGACTGGAGATAGTATGGTACTTATGGGAACAATAGAAAAATATGTTTAAAAGAACTCAAACAAAGTCCAGAATAAGGCAAATAAAGAACTTAAGAACTCAGTAGGAAACACATACGGAAATTGCTGAAAGAGAAATTGCATTTTATTAGAATCAAAGATAACAGAGTTTACACATCCAAATGGACGGAAATAACAACTGAATTAACAACTCTAAAGCTAATCCAAACTAAACTGAAAGGAAAATCAATGTCGACTACCATGACTCCCTCCGGGTGGAAAGAGGAGTGGCTTCCCAGTTATTAAGATTTGCGCATGCTCCCACAAACTGCACATCTGACCTGCTCGATCCTTCTCCTGCCTTGACCATATTCACCTCATTGAACAGCCTTTCTAACCCCTTATAAATATCCCCGTCCGCGTCGATCAGCGGGCCGAGAATCCTTTGTACGGAGCCTTGCTAGTATTGGGCTTGGCGAACGATTTGGATAACCTTGGGATGGGCTCTGGTAGAGCCAAGCCTTCTACCTTAGCTTCCTGGTTTGCCTTATGTCTGCAGCTGTAGGCTTGAACCCTAGGCCAAAAGTGTCCAGATATTTGGGGAGGGACACTAGTTGCAAAATTCTTGTAGAGAAGCACCCAACCCCTTGCCGGGCATAAAACCATTCTTCAACATTTCTGAAGCTACCATGACTGATGCGGTTGCTATCTTTGGGGTCATAACAACCTCACCTTCTAGGATTTTCTGAACTAACATAGTATCAAATACCTAGTAGACCCATGGCATTTTTTGTCTTCAGATTCAGTAAAAGGTATGATTGCGTCACCTGAAACACACTGATTGTCTTCACCGTGCACTACAATCTCTTGCATGTCCCATTCAAATTTGACCATCTGATGCAGTGTAGATGGCACTGCTTTGGCAGTGTGAATCCAGGGCTTTCCAAACAACAGGTTATAAGAGACTACCACGTCCAGCACTTGAAGTTCTATGGTGAACTCAACGGGCCCTACTGTCACTTCCAGTACTATGTCCCCCACAATGTCTTTGCCTCCGCCATCGAAACCTCAAACACAAATGTTATTCTTGTGAACCCTTTTATTCTCCACCTTCAGCTTGGTTAATGTGGAGAGTGGACAAATATTTGCAACGGACCCGTTGTTGACCAGAACTCGGGTGACCATAGCATCTTCACATTTCACAGTCAGATAAAGAGCCCGGTTGTGCTCAATGCCCTCCATGGGTAGTTCATCGTTAGAGAAGGTGACCCGGTTTACCTCGAATATCTTGTTTGTAATATTTTCCAAATGATTCAGTGTTATCTTGTCAGGGACGTGGGCTTAATTCAAAATCTTCATCAGTTCCCGACGGTGTTCATCTGAATGGATTAGTAAGGATAATAAGAAGATCTGAGATGTTGTCTTCCTCAACTGCTCTACGATGGAGTAGTCCTGCATTTTCATTTTCTTCAAGAATTCCTCTACCTATTCTTCCGACACAGCTTTCTTCACCGATTCTGGGTTTTGTTTAGAGATTATGCTTTTCCTTAATTCTTCAGGGGCGAAGTACCTCCCCGATCGAGTTAAACCCTGGGCCTCACATACTTCTTCCCTAACTTCTTTTCCTTTATACATCACTATTGCTTTTTCATATCTCCAAGGAACCACTTTGTTGTTGATGATTGGTGGCTGGATTACTGGTTTTACAATGACGGTCTCTATGCGATCACCTTCCACAACCACGACATATCCTCTAGCTGCCCTGTGTACTGTTACTTTTGGTTGTTCCTGCTTTGAAGAAACCGTGCATGCTAGGCCCCCTTGAACTACGACAAGATTGTTGCTTCTTCCTTTTGCCTTGATCAACAACTTCTCACTGCTTGCATTCTCAGTTGGCTTAACTTCACTGGACTTGATCATCATTACGGTCTATAAGGGCCTTTTGGACTCTCCCATTTTTTCCACGATCTCAATCATGTTGGTCTCCTTATAGGCCGACAGAGGGTTTTGGTTAATATTTTGTACCTCTGGAGTCTGCACCTTAATCCGATGGGAGTCAATAAGTTCCTAGATAGCGTTCTTTAAATGCCAACACTTTTCGGTATCATGCCCTGATGCACCGGAACAATATTCACATATGACAGATTAATCCAGATTCTTCAGGGGAGGATTTGGCAATTACGCTTCGGTTGGTCTCAACATATCCAGTTGTCACAACCTGTGGAATAAACTAGTGTAGGATTGTCCCAGCGGAGTGAAATTCTTCTTCTTCTGCGTCCTTTCATTTCTCATGACTAGATTGTCTCGGAAGACGGGTTTCGGGGGTTGTTGGTAGGCTCTTATAGGTGGGTAATGATTTTTTGGAGCTAGGTAGGTATTTTGTGGGACTGGCGCACGCCATTGTGCGTAGGCAGGAGGTTGGGTATACACTTGCGCGTGATGGACTAAGAAGCAAGGTTCTAAAGGTGGATAATAATGTTGTGGTGGGCCGTATGGAGTGTGTGGGTATGTCTGGTGGTGAGGACGGGGTTGGGTGTAATGGGATGGAGCCATAGGCTTGAACCAAGTTCCCGACTCCACTGTTGCTACTTCCTTCTTCTTCTTCTTCTTCTTTCCGAATGCTCCCCCATCTCCGCCCTGGATGGCTTGAATGGTTGCCTTAATTACATAATAGCTCATGATTTTATTGAATTTGAGGCCTTCCTTGACCATACTTCCCATCTTGACTACTTCGTTGAAAGACATACCCACTGCTGACACGAAATGTCTAAACTAGGTAGTTTCCAGAGCCTGTAGAAAATAGTCAACCATCTCACTCTCCTTAATGGGAGGATAAAGTTTGGCTGCTTGTTCCCTCCACCGGAAACAATTTCCATGTACCTCTCGTTGTGTTTCTTATCCAGTTTTGTCAAAGATAAGCGATCCGGGATAATCTCGAGATTATATTGAAAGTGGCAAGCAAATGCTTGTGCCAGGTCATCCCAAGTATACCACCTATTGTGATTCTGCCAAGTGTATCACTCTAGTGCCGACCCACTTAAACTCTGGCTAAAGTACGCCATTAGCAATTCATTTTTTTCCCCTGCTCTTCTCCTTTGGCCGCAAAACCTCCTTAGATGCGCAACTGGATCATCGTGTCCATCATATAAGTTGCATTTAGGCATCTTGAAACCTAGAGGAAGTTGCACGTCTGGAAATAGACAAAGGGCCTTGAACGCCATGCTTACCTGGCCACCTAATCCCCGCATGTCCGTAAATGATTGTTCTAGACTTCTAACCTTTCTAAGCATCTCTTCCTGCTCAGGATTTTTGATTGGCTTTTCAACTCCCGCCGAGATTTCGAGACGGTGATCGTAGGAGTAAGGCTCATGGGTCTTGTAATCAGGTTCTGGTTGATAGTATTGGGGTCATAAGCTTCAAGCAGGGGTTCACTTGATGGGGGCAATTGGCAGAGGAGGGTGAGGCGCGACTTTGGTAGTGGATCTGGTGGTGGTTGAGAGGCCGTACCCTGATGCTGTGAATAGATAGGAAAACTTGAGGGTGGATCAGTGGTGGACTAGCCAGGTGCTTGGGCCAGTGGCTGGATGAAGGTTGTATTAGCAGGATAGGTCGGGGAGGCTGTCCTCTTGCCTATGCCTGGTATATCTCAGCCATTTGGTGCTTTAGTTTGTACATTTCCTCCTTTATAGCATTAACGTCCAATTCCTATACTCTTGCGAAGGGTCAATAATGCTGACATCGGCTTCCTGATTGGCCATGACTTGCTTGCTCTTGGGTCGTGTGTATGGGTTGCCAGAATTCCGTAAGTACTAACCTGTCTAGTCGGGAATTGACAAAACACCAAAACTTGTTAATGGTTAGGTTCTAACACGAGAGCGGCCACATATTGGGTGTGAATGCACCTAAATAACAGTTGGTCACTACATGCGTTGGTTGCTTGCATCATCCCGGCTTTTATTTTCTTTCTTTGCAAGGCCCCCCTCCCTTATCTTTTATTGACTTTATTTTATCCCCCTCTCCTATTACATTTGCCTTTCTTTTCTCCTTCACTTTTCCTTGTTCGGCTATGGTCGAATCCTATGTAGATTGCCTACGTATCATGACCCCGCATGAATTAGACCGAGCGTAGTTCTTGCAAATAAAAGGCGAAGCATAAAATATTTTAGGAACTTTCCATTTTCATAGTAACAAAATTCAGTTACAAGGATTCGAAAGACTGACAGATTTAAACAAGAAACTAACAAGCTCCTATAAAAGACGAACTACAGACTCGAAGAAAAACTAACTATGTATAAAAGAAAATACAGACTCTAAGTTAAACTAACATACTTTATATATATATATATATATATATATATATATATATATATATATATATATATATTCATGAATACATTAGTGCTTCAAGTGCTCCTAGGACCCGTGTGGCATCGTTCGGCCTTGCTCGGGGTTGCCTAGCTAAATCCCCTTGGATGTGATGAAAATCTTCCATTACTTGAAGCACAAAGGTCATGGCGGTGGCGAAGAACATGGATCTTGTCATATCCTCATAGTGGTTGCAGTTTGTAGTGATTTAGTCTGCGATCATCTGCACTCTCTACCTTATTGCACCCTTTTCTTGCAATAATCGCCCAATTTTCTTGGCTATTGCCTCTAGAGTCCGCTCGGCTACCTGGTTCAATTCTTGGAATTGCCGCAAATCCATCTCCAATCATACTACTATTGTATAACAATGGTCTCTTTCGGCTTTGAAGTCCTTGGTTTGCTTGGCCACTTTATTCTCAGCTATAATGACTTTTCTTTTAAAAATAGCAACCTCATTGTCATGCCTTTCCTTTAATGGCTCGATGATGCGGGCTCGTTCCTCCACATTTTTAGCCAATTGTTTCCAAACCCTGGATAGCTCACCTTCTGCTTTATTCAAGTCAAACCCATACTCGGTTACTTTTCGCCTTAAATTGTCTATGAGCTTTTCATACTTCACGCTCCTCGGGGGATTTTCCGCGGCTGTTTTCATTTTCTGGATTTGGGCTCGTAACGCTTCGCTTTCTTTTGCTAATCTTTTCTTTTCCCCCTCATCTACAGCGGCTTGCGAACCATTTTCAAATTGAAGGTCTTCAAATTGTTTTTTTTCTAATTTTCCTATTATGGCCATGTATTCATTTTCCTTGGCTAGCCAGTCCCATTGTTCTTGTGACGTTTCAGCAAATTCTTGGAGGTGCGGTCTCTTAGCTGGCCTTCCGGACTCTATTTATTTTTTATGCCAAGCAATGTACCCCGGTGCAATCTCTCCTTTAGATATGTCGTGTACTCAGATCCCCGCCATCAAGTATTGACATTTGCTCTAAATTTGACGAACGATGTCTTTGGGTAATTGACCACTGGGACTAATCTCAACTGCATGGAGACTAATATCCTCATCTCTAGGAATCATTTGGCACCTCCCTAAGTGTCTTAGCACTCTGTATGGAGCATAGGGCTGGATACTTTGGAGGCCCATTAAAAGGAAATGATGCCAGGTGGTTGACATATACACGATTTCATCCAAGGGGAGCCACCCAAACGTCCACTCTATTTGGTTTGCAGTGATAGCCCGTAAATGCGACACCCATTCTGTAATACCCTCGGGTAACCTAAACCCATCAACCCCGTTATTGAATTCTTCTATTCACCTCTTTATTGGCAACCCATAATTCATAAATTGAGGCCGATGGCATAAGTGTTCGATCATCCATATTTGTAACAATAGGTTACATCCTTCCAAGAAGTCTCCTCCCGATTTACAGTCAGTGAGAGCACGGAAGATTTCGGATAAAATCATAGGAGTGAGGGTGCTCTTGGCCTGAGTTATTAAAGTGCTGACAACCCCTGCTATCCGTATAGCAATATTTCCATCCTTCCGCAGAAACACCAAAAGACCCAAGAAGAATACCATGAATGCAAAACACCGATGCTCCTCCCATTTGAGTTGGTTTCCTTTGCTACAAATATGGTTTTCCGGGTTATTGAATCCCCTATGTGCCCATACCTTTGATATATAAACTGCGGGGTGCAAAAGCCGGCTGATAAGTCTGGGTTATGAACCTTCCTACTGATTTTTAAGGAGTTCAAGAATTTATGAACGGTGAGGGCTCTTGGCGCAATCAAGTATTGGTGACTCAGGGGAATCGTGGAATTCCTAATATATCCATTTATCTCCTCTAATTTGCATGAGTTGGAAATCCAAGAAATGGAATACATTATGAGTCGGGTCCCAGAATGTGATTAGTGGCTTTACAATATTTCCCATCGGGTTACTCTTTAACAGCCCAGTAAGTACTCCCAAATACGCGTTGACCCTATTTTTTCCCGCTTCACCCAGGTCATTCCACCACATGTGTAGCTCCAAGGGAATTTTGTTCATGAATGTTACCGACAAATGTTGATCCGTGCTCATTCTGCACATTTATTAGGGCGAATTAGTATCTCAATATTTTATTCTTTTTGATTGCAAAAATCATAATTGACCCCTTTATTTTAGGAAATCTATTGTCTAAAACCAAAGCCCAGCTTTGCAAATACGGCCTTTCAGCACTTCCGGGAGAAGATTTTAAGGCCAAAAATAAAATCCGGAGGTGGCCATTTGTGCAAAATCAGCCTTCCGATGTCCCTTTCGGTAACATTCGGCTGTTCTTGGCAGTAATGGCATCACCCTATTTATTTAGGACAAAATAAAATAAAAAGAGTTGGACATTTGTTTTTCATTGTTCTGGTTATTTTTGCAAAAGGGAGGTTGGACCCGATGGGGGTTGCCTACGTATCTCGCACCTGACGAGAATCAAACCGGCGAAGTTAGGGAAAATTGGATACGCGCTAGAATTTGGAAAAAAAACAACTAATTTAGAGAAAACATTCTTCCCCTTTTTTTTGCTTTTTCTTACACAAAGATGAAACATGCAAAATCTTTTGAAGTACAAAATCTTTTTGAATTTTCGTGTATGCCCTTTGTATTTTCTATTTTTTTTAAATAAACAAAGTTACAAAAATATAACTAAACAAGCCACTTTTGAGCTATTCTTGCAAACAAGACTGCTTTCTTTTTATTGGTAAGTAAAACTATTTTTGAAGATAAACTCTTTTTTTCTTCCTCTCAAAAAAAGTTTTGGTAGCGTTTCGACATTATTTGGGCATTGGTTTTCAAAACAGGTGATTAACTCTCCTTACCCTCTCTGATACTTCTTTTCTTGACTTTTTCCAATATTCATAAGCCGGTCAGCATGCAAATCCAAAATAAATGCACAAATAGGATGCATCAGGATGGTCCATTATTCTGGGTACACCTGTCCTAGAAGGACCCAACCCTTGTGTCGAGTCCCTTAAGTCAAATGCATGATGCAGATAAGTATTCCTACTAGGGATCTGGTATGGAGTCATGTTATTCTAGGTTCGAAACCTGAGTATGTGTTCTATACAGTGTACCCGAGCGGACAACTAGAGTTGAGGAGGGGGCTACGTACCGGGAACCAAAAGGCCATCCGACTTAGTAACTTGTCCGGCTCTTTCATATTTCAGGGGATGACACTAATAGAATAGGGAGTCTCAACCAGTAAGCACATCCCCGGAGGTGAGAAGAGAAGGGTTTCGCGGCAATTAATATATAGTTCAGATAATATCAAAGCGTTAAAAGGCAACATTTAGCACATTAAGCCCAAACATGTAATAAAATCAAATAATAAACAAAGCGTGAACCCTGAACCAGAGATTCTAGGTTCGATCCCCAGCAGAGTTTCCAGAGATGTCACACCTCCTTTTGGCTACTACAACATGGTGAAAGGCATATATAAGAGAGTTTTTCAATTAGAGGACAATCGAAATGGGATTCAATTATTTAAGAGAGATTCAGAGTAGCCACTTGGGAGATTTAGGGTTTCCCAAGTAACAGTATGGAATCCCGAATCGAGGGAAGAATGACTCTGTTTAACAGTCTGCGATCCAGAAATCCAGGTAAGGAATTATGTTGACCCGGGAGAAGGTGTTAGGCATTCCCGAGTTCTGTGGTTCTAGCACGGTCACTCAACTGTTATATTTGGCTTAAATTATCTGATTTTGTACAATTATGAACGTATGTGCACTTCAAATCTTTTAACCACTTTTATTATTATTATTTTTTAAAGAGAATTGCAACGTTGTTAAAACATGTCTCGAACCAAATCACATAAATGCACTCGTGGTTTTTGACACATTCCAACTTCGTCGAGATTTCGATTTGGGTCACATAAATGCACACCCATATTTAAGGAGATAAAATTATTAAAGACGCACCTAAAAGCGACTATCGTATTATTATCTTTACGGGAAAACCGTGAAATTCTCTAAACGGCATGTCCCGAAATTCTACGTATTTTCATATAAGTATTTCGCGAGGGCCACATAATTTTTGATTCTGTTTGGCGTGGCATATCTCGTTTTTATTGTAAAAGGCCAATCCTAAAGTCGACTATTATTTTCTATTAGACATGCCTCTAAAACTTAATAAATTCTCATTTTTAAAGCTGCTAACCTACTCAAAGCACAAACATATATATTGCAAATTAAATTGACAAGAGGGAGGTGCAGTCAATCTTGAACATATTGGGCAGTTGGGCCCAGGCTTGAAATTAGTCCAACCTTCATAAAAGCCCTCCAGCCCATATTAATGGTCTGAGGAGGCTATTCAATAAGATCCTATTGTGCTGGGCTTCCAATTGAGCCCAATATCACTAAACAAATGATTTATTTTTGGTAACAATGAACAAACAGACCAAACGAGATTTCATTTACTCCACTCTTTGATGACACTGACACAGTCAAAGAGGTTTTACACTAGCATAATGTGAACTAAATTGGTAGACTACAAGTGTGACAATTTATAGTCCAGGTATCAATTGAATACAAATTCCAACTAAACCCCTTTGATCTAATGTTCATCAACCATTATACTACTAACTACCATCAAATAAAGACCCAAATGAAATGACGAAGAGCTAACTATGATGCTATAGTTCAAATAACAGTCCAAATGTCAAATTTATTAAAAATATTGCCTTAGCTATGACAGATATAATAGCACTAAAAGCTGATACATGCAGCATGAGGCTCAAATAACTATAAATGAAAGTTGATAAAATCACAGGAGGCAAAAATGACCTTTGACTTCAAATCTCTTTAAATTTCAACATGCATTTGACTCAACATCACATCCCTTGGGAGGAGAAGAACCTGGTAATCAAAATACAAAAGGAGGGTGAGGAATCAGCAGCAGTTCTTACAGATCAACAGCAAAATTCTAAGCAACACAATAGTAATAACCAGATCCAAACAGAATAGGCCACACATAGTTTTAAAATGACCTCAGATCACTTGAAAATACACCCAGAAGCTCCAGAATTAACCAAGCCAAAATTAAATATTGCAAAACCCCAGAAACAAGACCAAATCAACTCTGCACCTAGCTGGACCTTCGATAGAACACTGTTTTGTTGAATTTCTGTTGGTTTAGAGTTCTAAATGCCCATGTTGTGAAAGAAAAGCTTTCAAACATTCAAACTAGACTAACATTTTAGATTGTTTTTGCTTTGCATTAGGTTATAATAGCAGGAATTGGAGGCTTGATTTTTGACTATTGCTGGAAATATTTAGAGGTTTTTCAGACTATGTAACCCCCTTTTTTGAATGAATTGGGGCGCCGTTTATAGCCGAAGGCTGGGGAAACCCTTTTATTTAATTATAACTACTAGTCCCTCTTTCAATTTTCTGATTTTACCTACTTGATCCTTTACTTTCTTACTTGTTTCCCAAGTTACTGCACAAAACTACTGATTTTTAGACTAAATTCCCCTTCTAGAAGGGTTTAAAGGATTCTAGTATTGTTTCTTATTTATAGGATACTTATACTACCTTTAATATTAATCCTAAAATTACCAGAACCAACTAAAACCCTATATTGCCCTTTTAATGTGCTAGAATTACTATTTTGCTTAAGCTAAGTCTTAAAATCAACTACTAGCTAATAATCATCTATAACCAAACCATGATTAAATTGAACTACAAATCAGGAAATTGAATTGAAAATCTCAGACTAATGACTCATTAATTAATCACTACTACAAGCTAATATGGATTCAAGTAAAAGGATAAAATTAAGACATTCAAAAGAACCAAGCACAACTACTATTACTGAAAGACTAATTCTAACACATATCTATTACCAAATCATCAACTAAAAACTAGCAAGTCACAGAATCAAGAACTGTAGCTAATCTAATAAAAACTAAAACTAATACGACAGAATTATCAAATGAAATATGTACAAACAGGAACAAAGGTTGATTTTAATTAGACTAACTAACGTAAAAATTATAATTGAAATAAAGGGTAGCCCCAAAACAAAACCGAATCTGAATGGAGTTAACCAGTATTTCCAATTAAATCAAATGACTAAATCGTCAACAAAGAAGTAGAAAAATAAAAATAAAATACAAAAAATAATAGAATAAGGGATCACTTACTGATTGAGTCTTCAATTAGACTTGCTGATTTTAATTTAAATCTCCAAACGAAGTTACATGTTTGTTTTTGGCCAAAACAAACATGCAACTCCATTTTGAAACTCAAACGACTCTGAAAAATTCATCCTCAAAATTACGTCAAATTCATATCTAAAATTCGAAGAGTTTAGGGGTTATTCGAGTGAATCTCGGCTTATTTTTGGGTAGGGGAGGCCAACGGGAGTGTGGGGTGTTAATTTGGAAGCCATTGGAGCCGGCGCCGCCGTGGACGGCGGAGCAGCCGCTTTTTTAAAGGGATATTCGACGCGATTGGCTGGGTTTTGAGGGGTGATTTTAGGGAGGTTTGAAAGAGGAGAAGACAGAGGTTAAGTAATGTAAATTTGGTGGATTAGGGGTTACGCCGCCACCGTCGGCGATTTTCAGCCGGCGACGAGCGGTGGGGACACGGTGGTAAGGTGGTGTTACACCGGATAATTTTAGGGTTTGGGTTGGACATGGTACGATGTGTCTAATAGGAGGCGGGGGGGGGGGGTGTTATCTGACATTTAAATAGTGTAACACCTTTTCATCTTGACCATTTGATCAAGATTGATTAACGGCTCAGATTCTTTGATGTAAAAGGTCATCGTTTTATGCCTGGAGCTTTTGGACCGAGCAGGAGCGTTGGGTATGGGTCAATTCTAGTGGGTCTGGTGGTTTTTTGGGACAGATTTGTGACCAAGGTGGCCCAAATCTTGGTCTTTACAAAGACACATATTATTATATACAATTAGTATTCCCTTATATATATATATATATATATATATATATATATATATATATATATATATATATATATATATATATATATATATATTTTATTACATTTTCAGATTTTTACTAATCAAAAATAAAAATAGCCAAAAATATATTTAACATGAAATAAACTAAATAAACTCCTATAGTAACCTAAACTCTAATTTTTAAAGAAAATTAACCAACTTTTTGTTGTTTTTCCTTATTTTCAATATTACCTAATTAATAACCTAAAAATATGTAAAAATTAAATCATAAATACAAACATGCCATTTTTATATTTTTTATGAATTATATTAATTAAAAAGTGCAACATGCAAATAAATACAAAATTATACAATTAATTCCTAAAAATTCAAATAATAAAAGGAAAATGCAAATAAACACAAAATCACTCAAAATAATTCCTAAAAATCAAATAAGAAAATGGGGAAAATACAAATAAACAAAAAATCATGCAAATAAATCCTACAAATTCAAATAGTTAAAGAGAAATCCTAATTTAATGAATCTTATTGGAACATGTCAAGCGAGACAAAAATCACGTGCTCACACATACAAAGAAAAGAAAAGGAAGAGTCAGAAAACATTTTAAGCTTTCTAGAAACCATAGATCGGAAAGAAGTAATTTTGAAAGAAAAAATTGGGGAAAGCATTTTAAAATCTCATTAAAGCACAGATATAACATAGATTTAAGAAAACAATCAGAGAAAACCTCAAGTGGTTGGGCTTTAAGAGGAACCCTAAAATGAGAAAGGCTTGGAAAAAGTCTGATCCTGAGTCGGATGAGTTAGAACCAGGCTTGAAATTCTTTGAATGGGCCAGAGCACATACGAAGAGGCCATGGAACCTTGAATCAGCGAAGATCTGAACGAACCTCATCATGTTAGACCTTTGAACACCCGGTGCGTTTAGGAGTGTAGGGAGGTGAGTATAGGCTATCCATGGCGTGAGAAGCCAGGGATTCCGGTGAGTTTGGGGTCGAACACGGTAGGTGACGACTAGGGTTTCGAGGATCTTCGAGAGAGGTTGAGAGAGGGAGGGTATTCAGAGGTGGCTGAGGGATGGAAATTAGAGGATTAGGGTATGGTCGGTGAATTAAAAAGGTAAGGAGTTAATGTGGCCGTTGATCAAAATGATCAACAGCATGGATTGAAATAAAGGGCCAGGTGGGTTAATTGGTTCGGTCGGGGGTCGGGTTAGATTAGAATTGGATATGCAATTTGGGGTTCAAAATTGGGTCAATTGGGATAGGCCAGTTTGGGCTGTAATTGAAATAAAAATGAGCCTGATTTTAAATAGCCAGTTTTTACTCTTTTTATTTTATGAAAATCGTAAAAATGATTTTGAAAGAAGATTAAAGTGATGGATCAGTTAATAATATATAAAAATATTGGAACCAATTTAATAATTATAAAATACTATTAAATCTTAAAGTAGGCTAAGATTACAATTATATGCAATTTAGCTTTAAAAATAACAAATAAATTTGTAAAAATATATAAAAATTATCTTAACTATATTTTGGTATAAATATGGAAATAAAATAAATTATTTAGCAAAATTGATTATTTTGGATATAATTATTGATTTTTGTATTGTTAAAATTGACACTAAATTGATTTTAAAAATCTTTAAAAGATTGAAGAAAATATGAAAACACTTGGGAATGTTTATATATGCATATATGTTACTTTAAAAGTATTTTGTATGCATGAAAAATGCATAGGAAAAAATTGGGTATCAATATCATTCCCTTAAACAAAATTTCTCGCGCTTGCTTTAACTAATTTATGACCTGTGGGGATGGTAGATTCATGACTTGGAACAATTTGGGTTGGAATATGCTCATTTGATTCCTTAAGAATTTCTTAAAAGGCTAAATTTGACTTTGATCAATATTTTCAGCAAACGGACACGGATTCGTGTTTTGATGGTCCAGGAGGGTCCGTAGGAAAATATGAGACCTGGCTGCATGCTCGAAATCGAATTCCGAGCTTTATAGTCCGAGTACAAAACTTCTATTAAAAATTATTAAACCGAAATTCTAATGATTTAAGAAAATTAAATAATAATTGATCACATTGGTATCGCGCTCGTAGGTTGGTTCCAGCCTAGTACAGGTCCAATATAATATTTAAGACATGCCCGCAAAATTTGGTGTCAATTCGAGTAGTATAAATACGTTTCGGCAGATTAGAAGTGAATTTAAGAACTTGAAGTTCATAAGTTTGATTCAATCGGTTTTAGGGAGTTATCTGTAGATTTAGTGTTGTTTCGGGTGTTTTGAAGGATTGAGTGGGTCCGTTTCAGGATTCAGACTTGTCGGTATGTTCGGGTGGGGCTCAAAATCCCCGAGCACAATCAGACGAGGCTCGAGTAAAGTTGGAAAAGTTGAAAAGAGCTGAAGCATCTGCTATCTTTCATAGCCGCACATGCGGTTGGTCAGCCCAGGTGCGAGATCGCAGAAGCGATCGACCTCTCGCAGATACGGTCAAGGCAAGCCAGGCCCAAAGCTGTAGAAGCGTCTCCCAAGCTACAAAAGCGGCTGCATAGAAGTAACTTCAAGACCGCAGAAGTGGTCCCAACCTCACTTGGCCAATTCTGCAGATGCGGCCTCTTCCTTGCAGAAGCGGGACCGTAGATGTAGAAATCGCTGAAGTAGTGAGCTTCATTTAATACGAGTTCTAAGTTACTTTTTCTATTTTCACTCCTCCATTAGGCGATTTTGGAGTTTTAGAGAGAAACCTACCACTTAGCATCTTGAGGTAAGTTTATTCTACCTATTCCTAGTTTAATACTTGTGTCTTGGGTAGATTAACACACTAAGATTAAGGTAAAATCATGGGGTTCGAGCAAAACCTAGGATTTTGGTAAAATATAGATTCTTCCACAAAATTGGTTATGAAATAAAGTAGAAATCATATATTATTGATCCTTAGGTTAAAAAGAACAATTTCCTTCGAAAAATTTTGGAATCGGTGTGGGCCCGGGGTCAGATTTTAGGAAACTTGTGTTTAAGGTTGAGAAATTGTTTAAATAGTTAGAACACGATCTTGTGAGCTTGTATTGACTAGTTCCTACCTTGTTTATCTACTTTTGGATCGTTCGGATCCAAATTGAGAGTTCAGACTCGTTCTTGGTATTAGAAGTGCACTTTGGAGCGAGATGAATCTCCTATCTAACCTTGTAAGAGGGATTGTCCCCCTAGGTGATGTAATCTAATAATTTGCCATTAAATGTGGGGTCTATGTATTCACTAGATAACGAGAGTTTGCGCGTAGCTACTATTGTGCTATGTCCGTTAAGTTTAGGATCCAAAAGCATGGTTTTTCTGGTATTCTTGCAACTCTATGTTTAATTTGGATTGTTTGAGTCATGGAAATTATGATAAAGGAGTTTAGTTAAGAGGAACATAATCTTTCTTGTCATTTAAAAGAGTAGTTAATAGTTCAGTGAGTAATTGCTCCCCAGTTATATGTTCTTGTTTGATAGTTTCTGTGTTTAATTACATTTGACCCTGTCACATGGTTGATTCGCGAGTAGGGTAATAGATTCATCTATTGTTCATATCGTTTGACCCTCGACAACACAAAATTTACTTTTATGTTGGATCGAGCCGTATGACCTCGGCACTACCTGCGCATGCTTTACTCAATATTTTTCCATGGTTTAAGTTTATTATTTGTCCTGGAATGGAAGTTGCTAGCTGAGACATTATCTTGAAGAAGACCTATTAGTTTTTGCTATACACTGCTAATTAATTATTTTATCCATGCTCAGTATAATTCATCTTTTATATTATTTGACCCTAGTAAGTGTCAAGTCGACTTCTCGTCTCTACTTCTTCGAGATTAGACAGGATATTTACTGGGTACATATTGCTTATGTACTCATACTACACTTCTATACTTAATTGTACATGATTTGAGGCATGTACATTTGGCTATCAGTCTGGTGCGCATCCCCGAGTATATTTTGAGACTTCCACGGTGAGCTGCTTCCCTTCCTGTGCCGATCAGCATCTCTATGGAGTCTTTCTTACTTTTGACTGTCTATTCTAGACAGTAGGATATGTCTATTATTTTGTATATTTTACTAGTTGCCCACAGCTTGTAACACTAGGTCTTGACACACACATTAGTAGACTATTCTTTTGGGTTGTATAACTTTTATTGAATATTTCTTATCCTCAGATGTATTGATTGCAAATTAAGAAAACTATTGTAACTATTTTTAGTAAGTAAAATATGAGTTCACTAATATTTCTGCATTGGCTTACCTAATAATGGGGTTGGACGTTATCATGACCAGATATGAAATTGGGTCGTGACAAAATAAAACAAAAGGAATATATTTACTAATAAGTTTCTTTCACAATAATTAATGTATTAATATAGTGCTCATAGTAGTTTCTTAACTACTTATTTAATTAAATGGTGCTATGGAGTAAGTATTTGGTAATTCAACCAAATCAATCTCTAGGTGCTGCTAAGAAAAAAAAAAAAGAATTATCCCGAGTCGTAATCTATAGGAACTGAGGCCCAATTAAATAGCGCAAGTCGGCGGCATTAGAGAAAGAGTCCACCGTTCGTTTTTATTTTCGTATTCTTTTAAGCAGTAAAAATAATCATTAATACGTACATTAAAGACACATCTATATTATTTCCCTACCCTTCCTAGCTCGGACTCCGAATAAATATGAGATGTTTTTTCGCACCAAATTGCCTTTTTCTAACTCTTTGAAAAAGTCCGAAGAATAGACGTTAGTTGGCCTTTTGCTGAATGCGTTAACGATGTCCATTGGTTGTTCATTCTATGAAATTTAAACTAATTGTTAAAAAAGAATATTCTATGTAACAAGAGTCTTTTAGATTTCTTCCTTCTTAAGTAAAATATTTTAACTCTATAACGAAGAATATTATATAAGCAATGACACGTATTGAAAAAGCGTTTTACTTGTCCATCCAAGTTTGGAAAATGACCACCAAAGGATGTGATGCAGTGGATGAGATTGTTCTTTCCTTAATTAGAAGGTTTTGAGTTTGGAGTTTGAGTATGGATAAATTCTTGGTAGAGAGCGTTTCCTCCGAATGGGGCCCTATACTTTACGAATCCTGATATAGTTGGGTTCCAATATGAATACCCGACATCGGATGAGAAACAAAAAAAAGTTTGGAAAATGAAATGTGAATTGAAGTTGTCTAAAATTGGACATTAGCTGCCGATAAATGTTGATAATTTGATCTCAAGTTACTAAATTGGAACAAAGATTTCCGTTCTTTCTCAAGTTATTTCCACTTGTTATAAGTTTCTGAATTTATCCGAATATTTAATTCTTAATTTATAAAATAGAATTTAAAATTAAATGCTTATCAGGTACTTTTAATCAATCAAATTACACACTCGATTAAGCACAATCACATCCTTTTTATGAACCCTAATTATTTATAACAGTGTATATGACATTGATTGTATATTCATTAAATTAGTGCGACACATTTTTTTCTACGATAATATAATTCTGATTATTTCCTCAGTGTGTGCTGATTTTCTCTTTTTCGATTTTATAATTAATTTGAAAACACTTCCTATATTTATAATTACACAAATCATTTGTTTGCAATTTAAGAGCATGAAGTTCATGTAAGATATATGGCCTTATATCTACATACATATGAACAATATATGGATAAATTATATGTTATGTGCTATCTTTTGGTTTGGCCTAAATAAATGGTCTTATGGACATTATGTTAAGGGGGCCAATGTATTGTCATATAAAGTGTAGGACTAATGTGTAGATACCCAAAAGGGTAACCTTAGTTAATGATGGGCTAACTAAGGTTACATATACGTAACCATGGTTACATGCTTGTGACTCTTGAGTTATGTAACTCTTGTGACTCTTGGGTTATGTAACTCTTTTGTTATAAAGTGGGGGTTATGGTTCCCACGTTATTGCAAGACATAATCTCTTCTTCCTCCCATTGAATCAAGAGAAACTCCATTGTTGTCTTGCAAATTCTTGTGGAAAACCATTCCCATATTTGGTCTTGTGTGATATTCTTGTGGAAAGCCATACACCAACTTTGGTTATTGTGATATTATTGTTGTTGTGAAATCTATACTTCAAGAAGGATCAAGAAGACAATCTTGAAGGAAGGACTAAGGAACTTGCTAAGGCACCCTTCAAACAATCATCAAAGGAGGTTCAAGGATTTTCACATATGGATTCAAGTAAGCTTCCGCTCATGTAGTTGTTATTCCAAATTGTTCAATATGAAAGTTATTGTATTTTAGTCGGAATCATTATTCTAACAGTTCAATCTAATGTTTTTGCTTAGAATAACTGAACTATGACAAAATCTAAATAGAGTAATTAAAAATTAATGGTGACAGATTACAGTTTATTTTTGTCCAGTGGTGGTTTGGTTAAATTTTGGTTGTTTAATATGTCGTTTGTGTAATTACATTATGACTAGACGAGAAAAAAAAAGTGATTTTTTCCTAAGGTAAGCGCATGAATAAACAACACAATAAGGCCAACAAATTATACTCATCAATGAAAGCTAGAGTGTCGGAAGCGAGTTCGATCGGACCTATTAATTTTAGTTCAAACTTTATATTTATCTTAAATTTTTTATTGGATATATATAAATTATTAATTTAGAATCCAATAACTTCAAACGATTAGAATTTTGAATTCATAAGCTTGAAACCCCGACTCCACTTTTGCTTAGCAATCAAGACAAAAATAAAAATAATATTTGGACATCGTAGTTAATTAATCAAGGGCGTTAAATAGATTATTTTTAATTAAGACATATGGGTTTAAAACAGGTCGGTTAGTAAGCTAATGATCAAACCCACACAAAATTAATTCATTTGAGTTAAAACGAGTAAGTTAAAATTAGTTGAATGGTAAGTAATAAGTATTTTTTCATCTTTAATTAAAAATTTTGAGTTCAAGTTCAAGGTATGAAATCGTCTTTGTTAGGAAGAATTTTAATGTACAATTTCACGATGCAAATCTATATTTAATCGAATCGCAATTCAAATCCGAACATAGAATGAAAAACCAAAAAAAATCAAAAGCCAAATCGTTCAAGTGAAACTTAACAAAATATTTAGTGCTAATAAACTTTTAATTAGTACCAACAAGATACTACCATTCACACTTTTCCTACGCTTTTTTATTCTCTCTTTGAATCTGGTTCTTTGCATTAATATCCAATCGACGAAATTTTCCTTTTATTTGGATTCTTTTTCTTCGTTTTGTTTGTTTTTTAAAAATTGATCATTTGACATGAGATTTCTGTGTTTTATACGCGGTTCGTATACTTGACTCACTCTTGTCATCATTTCGTTTCATTTTCAAAACTCTTATTTATAACCACATAAGTCAACCTCAATAAAATGGACCAATAATACAATGCTTAACATGCATCCTTCATTTTATTTACATTTATTTGGGGTTGGGTGGGGGGAGGGTAGATTGTATATAATTACTCATTCAATTTATACGGTATTTTTTTTTGAAATAAGTTTTAAAATAAATTACTTATTTCTATATTTAGTAGCAATTTAAATTTAAAATTTTCTTCTTATCGTTGACGAGATAATTCTAACCACACAAATTTTTATGGTTTATTTTTTCCATATGTTTTACGAGTCTTGTTTTAGTTCTTAAACATCGTACCAAATCAAAGGTATTCACATAAAAGAGACGAAATGTGTGTTTTTATATTGGTGAAATGCCCTCAACGAATAAATCATTGAGCTAAAAAGGGATAAGTAATTCGCCTATACACAAAGTGTAATGTCAAAACTAGCACTTGGACATAGAATTGGTTTAAAACTTAAAAAAATAAATTTTTGAAGATAAGATAAAAATAGTTATTGAAAATTAAAATTCTGTTTGGACATGCATTTTACTTGTTTTGTTATTGTCGAAGTTTTGTGTAAAAAACTTCAAAATCTTCAAAAACTAATCTAGAACTGTTTTTGGGATGCCAAAAAATAGTTAAAATCTGTAAATAAACAAATATTTGAAAAAAATATTCCAAAATTTATAACTAAACGGGAGCTAAAAGTATTATTTACGAGAACTATCCTCCAAAATATATAAGCACAAATGGGTCCTAATAAATACTCAACATCATACGCTTGTAAATGACCAAAAATTTCATTCACATTTTCTATTATTGTATACATAATAATTCCTACTCTATAAATTAATGATATCTATGTTATGAAATAGAAGATTCTTACACTTCTATTTAAGGTGAATGTCTTTAATGTACTTAATTAGAGAGATTTTAGAGTCCTATTATTGGTAGCAAGATCTTCCTCCTCCCTATAAATAGATGTGCTCTCTACCATTGTAATTCACCCCTCTCAACTCAATAAGAAGAACTCTCTCTACTCTTCTCTCTATTGCTATTGTTCTTGTTCTATTGTTCTTGTCTTTTTCTTTAGTTTATAACACGTTATCAGCACGAGACTCTACCGTCTCAAGTATCATTCTCGAAAATCCAAGGTATTTTCCCTCTTCCTAATTTAATTTTCGAGTATGTCTGACATTATGAAAAGAAAGTTCGTTGCCCTTGAAATTTCGGGCAAGAACTATATGACATGGGTGTTGGATGCTGAAATCCACCTAGATGCTATGGGTCTCGGAGACACCCTCAAAGATAAAGAAAAAGCATCCACCCAAGATTGTGCGAAGGCCTTGATTTTCTTGCGCCACCACCTTGACGAAGGTTTGAAGATTGAATATCTCACCGTCAA
Source organism: Nicotiana benthamiana (assembly GCA_034376525.1). Lineage (NCBI taxonomy): Eukaryota > Viridiplantae > Streptophyta > Magnoliopsida > Solanales > Solanaceae > Nicotiana > Nicotiana benthamiana. The sequence goes on along the minus strand of CM067327.1, from coordinate 143,730,716 downwards.
GGATCCACTCGTTTTGTGGAACAGCTTAAAGGAGAGATATGACAACCTGAAGTTGGTCACTCTGCCACAAGCACGATATGATTGGGCCCATCTGAGGCTACAGGACTTTAAGTCCGTTTCTGAATATAATTCTGCTATGTTCAGAATTACTTCTAAACTGAAGCTATGTGGAGATAACATCTCCGATTACGATATGCTTGAGAAAACGTTTACAACGTTTCATGCCTCCAATATGGTACTGCAGCAACAGTACCGAGAGAAAGGCTTTACGAAGTACTCTGAACTGATTTCTCTCTTACTAGTGGCTGAGCGAAATAATGACCTGCTCATGAGAAATCACGAAAATAGACCAACTGGGTCTACACCACTGCCTGAAGCAGATATGGTGCACTCGCATTATGCCAAACATAAAAGGGACCATGATCATGGTCATAAACGGGGTCAAAGCCAAGGACGTGGACAAGGAAGAAATTCCAAAGAAGTCCGTCATCCCCCAAAGAGAGATAACCACCGAAAGCAGAAACGGGATCCCGAAGATCCTAAAGCAAATAGTTCAGAAACTATATGTTATCGTTGCGGTGGGAAAGGGCACTGGTCAAAGATTTACCGTATACCAAGACACTTGGTTGACCTTTATCAAGCATCTCGAAAGAGAAAAGGCCCTGAAACAAACTTTGTCTATGACGACAATGAGGACATCACCCACCTGGATGTGGCAGAATTCTTTGAGCAACCCGAGGGGAAAATAGACCACCTAATCGGCGATGGGACCATGATGAAAGAAGATGGAGTTATTTGATTTTGTTCTACTTATTTGTATTAGTTAGTGAATAATCAAATAGTCATTAGTATTAGCTCGTATTAGCTAGTTCATGATGCAATGTTAGCAGTAGTTCTTTAGAATATCTTCAATATGCTCAAATATCAATAAAACTTTTATTTTCCAGTGGGGGTAATCGACTAGCCTGAAAAACTAGTCGATTATCAACTATTTTCACATTAAAGTTGAAAAACAATTGATCAACAATCGATTGTCTTTGGCTAACAATCGATTGTCTTGAAACAATGTGTTACTGGAATTTTTCAAAAATAGCCAACAATCGATTGTCTTTGTCTAACAATCGATTGTCTTGAAACAGTGAGGTCTGGAATTTTTCAAAAATCACCCACAATCGATTGTCTATATCTAACAATCGATTGTCGTTAGGCAGTGTAATCTGGAACTTTTCAAAAATCATCCACAATCGATTGTCTATGTTTAACACTCGATTGTCTTAAACAGTATGATCTGAAGTTTTTCAAAAATAACAAATAATCGATTGTGTATGTCTAACAATCGATTGTCTATGTTCAAACAATCGATTGTGTGTATTTAATAATCGATTGTCTTATGAAAAACGCTGAAATTTTCAAACTGCAAAGGAATTGATTATGGATAACATATCTGATTTTGTTAGCCAACTGTTAGTAGCAGATTTTGAAGATATTATGTGACACAAAAGAATTGAACTTGTTTATTCCTATGTTCGTGTATTTCTTTTGTATGTTAAACTATGGGATAGCAAATATGGATATCTCACAATGCGAACTTGGACCAACGTCCAATTGTAAAAGTATTAGCCTAGTTGATTTATGTACTACACATACAATACTCAAAGAAAAGAAGAGTAATTGTGTAAGGCAAACATTACTACAATCTATGGAAGTAGTAAATTGATTAAAGGCTCCGGAAGAGCAATTGTAACTCTGCCCAAAGGCATGACGTTAATCATAGAGAATGCAATGTTCTCCTCCAAGTCTAAGAAGGACTTGTTGAGTTTTAATGATATCAATCAAAGTGTTCTCCTCCAAGTCTAAAAGGAACTTGTTGAGTTTTAAAGATATCATTCAAAATGGATATCATATTAAGACAATAGATGAGAATAATCTTGAATTCTTCATGAAAACGAGGCTGCCCGCTTCGACTTGGGTTCACGCCATTTTGCATGCAACAATACTAGTTTGTCGGCTGCCCACTTCGGTTTGGGGTCATGCCATTTTGCATGAAGCAATGCTAGTTCGTCGGCTGCCCACTTCGTTTTGGGGTCACGCCATGTTGCATGCAGCAATGCTAGTTCGTCTCTGACTGACGAATTGACACAAATATTCCCCGTTGCAATTGGTTTTGGGTCATGAACCCAATATATCCCATTTAAGAAGCTTTGGATGCGCAGTATATGTGCCTGTAGCACCGCCATCCCGCACCAAAATGGGTTTGCAAAGGAGGTTAGGAATATATGTTGAGTTTGACGCGTCCTCCATTATTCGCTACCTCGAAACATTGACAGGAGATTTGTTCACTGCACTATTTGCAGACTGTCAATTGGATGAGACACTTTTCCCAAAATTAGGGGGAGAAGTTGATGAAACCAAACGGGAAATTTTGTGGAAAAATGCATCATTATCTCATCTTGATCCACATACCTCTATTTGAAAGAAAGAGGTACAAAAGATTATCCATTTGCAAAGAATAGCAAATCAAATGCCTGACGCATTTACGGACTTGAAGAGGATAACGAAATCACACATTCACGCGGGAAAATGTTCCGATCAGTATTGAAGTCCCTATTGGACAAATATCTAGTGTAATATCCAATGAGTCAAATGCACGCCAGAAGCGTGGCAGACCATTAGGTTCCAAAGATCGAAATCCTAGAAAGAGGAAAAAGAACGATCTAAATGACACTATGAAAGAATCACATGAGGACGCTCATGATTTGATAAATTCCGAGATTCACGAAGAATCTATTGAGCCTGAGACTCTTGAAAATACGGAATGCAAGAATGTGAGGATCTCGAACCTCAGTCTGTGGTAGTACAAAATTAATTGAGAGCTCTCGAAGAGCCAATTATTACTATGTTGGAGAAACACAATTGAGTATTGTGCTGTAGTAAGTCTCAAAGAAACTTATTCAGTTTCCAAAAGTACACGCGAAGGCAATTGATGATATTGAGACTATAAATAAAGGAAGGCTTTGATTCTCCTATTACTACAACTTGTAGCGGGGTAATTTGTATATGAAAAGCTACCCGCTTTGTTCTCCAGTTTGTACTACACAAACGAAAGAATGCCACAATAAAGTGGATATCTATTGGTATAAAACCATGTCATAATAAACCCGAAGTTTATTGATAAGTGCACATGTCATGGTGTAAATTTGAAATTTACCAATATTGATAATTTATTCAGTTGACATTCGTGTTAGCCATCTCATTTGAAGTATGATGTGCAAATTCACATAGGTGAATATCAAAGAACTAGAAGTTCTTGTTCTCAGTAATGAACTGACCAACTAAAGAGTTCGGGTTGAAGCCCCTAAATTCTGGAAATATCAAAGGTGAATATGGGCCCATTCACCTGCCATGTATACCACATATGATGCATCTATGGAATGGTTACATGCGCAATTGTTATTGACCCGCAGCCTGGCCGGTGCTTGCGAGGTAAATCGCTCAGTAATCTAACTTCGAGCATAGTTTCCAGATTCTCTACTCAAGACAGTTCATCTTGATAAGTTGGTTTATATTAAAGTTGGTTTAGCAAGATAATTATTGAGTGCTGCCACTTAATAGCTAAACTGTTTCTTATGAGAACTAAGTTATATATATATCAGTTTGATATAAGTTGTATACGAGAGTATATTCTCCCCTCACAAGTGGTTCAGGGTCAGGAACCAAATAATTTCATCTTATTATTAAGGTGCTGTGTATATTGACATAATGCACAAAGATGATTTCCCAAAGTTGAGGAAACATGTTAGCTTTACTAACACATGAGGGGGAGACATGATAAACACTTGAGAAAAGGTTACATGGGATGAATTCTCATTTGTATATGTATATCCCCGAATATCATGATATGAACCTGAAGTTCATAAAAGGGATAATTCAAATTGCAACATATTGCAAAGCATGCTTTACGCATTTACTGACCCAAAGAAAGCAACTAAATGGAAGAGATACAATTCAAGAAGAATTGATTCCATATGAAAGACATGTAGCTTTGAACCTATAGTTCATATGCTTGAAACTATAAAGTCAAAGGTATGTATAATCAATTTTCGATACCTTATTTGTTTAGCATGACATGAAACTTTGATATGCAGCTAAAGTCTATTATGTGACTTACATGACTTAACTTGAAAGATTTAAGTTGCTTGAAGCATATGCAATTCTTGGTCCTGAAGTATCACATCCTAAGTACAATTTGTGTACATATGAATCTTGCCATAACTATAAGCATGATGGATTTGAGAATGCATCTATGGAGATATTGAAGAGCTATTCCACGACATTATATGAAGATGTTCATATCTATCAAGAGTGATGATTTCAAGGTGCGGAATATTTATTCAAGTCAATATGGTTGATTTATTCATCAAGCATCTACCAAAGATCGTTTTGAAGATGATGCACAAGATTGGAATGCAAATGCTCAAGGATATAAATTGATGTACTCATTAGGGGGAGTCAATGCGCGTTGCACTCTTTTTCCCTTACAAGGTTTTGTCCCACTGGGTTTTCCTTGCAAGGTTTTTAACGAGGCAACCAATAGGCGCATATTCAAACATGTGTACTCTTTCCTTACTTTAATTTTTCCCATTGGGTTTTGTTTTGAAGGTTTTAACGAGGCACATCATTGAATAGACATTCAAGGGGGAGTGTTATGAAATAGAAGATTCTTACACTTCTATTTAAGGTGAATGTCTTTAATGTACTTAATTAGAGAGATTTTAGAGTCCTATTATTGGTAGCAAGATCTTCCTCCTCCCTATAAATAGAGGTGCTCTCTACCATTGTAATTCACCCCTCTCAACTCAATAAGAAGAACTCTCTCTACTCTTCTCTCTATTGTTATTGTTCTTGTTCTATTGTTCTTGTCTTTTGCTTTAGTTTATAACAATCTATTTGTTATTTCATTGATTTTATAGTAAGTACTACTACTTATGTAAAGTGAAATCCTCCTCTATCTAACGACAAAATTAAAAAAGAACAACAAAAACCAAAATTAAAGTCTCTTGTCCCCGTTATTCACGATCTATGTATATCTTGTCCGTAAAAGAACTAGAAAACATGACACCCTTTTCTCAAACCAAATATGAATTGGTCTTTTCGGAATTCGTTACATCTTTTTGTCAATGTCTAATCAACATGATCCATTACTTACGGGACTTTGTAACCTACATATATACCAATAATAAATCCCATAACACTTCATTGCCTTTCATTCATATTTCTCTCTTCTTATTTTGTTTGAAAAATATAGAAAAGCTTTAATGGCAACCGAAGGCAAGAAAATGGTGACACTAAAATCAAACGATGATAAGGAATTTGAAGTTGAAGAAGCTGCAGTTATTCAATCAGAAATGATCAAGAACATGATCGAAGATGGATGCGCTACTAGTGTTATTCCACTTCCAAATATTGATAGCATTACCCTAAGCAAAGTCATTGAGTATCTCAACAAGCACATCATTAGGGACGAAGACGAGGATGAGGACGATGACAAGGACAAGGACAAGGGAAAGGAGGCGGAAGCAGGTGAGTAGAGTTGGTAAATGACTGAGTTGAGTCAAATTTGAAGAGGTCTAATTTGAAAAATGAATTATAATCCAACCCGTCCAAAATTTGCTTGTCAAAATGAAACACATAATTGGTCATAATTTAAGATGCAGTCTGACTCCTTTTTTTTTTAATTTTTTTTACCTTTTAGGTTCTTGATATAATTCTTTCAAATTAACATAATTCTCCCCAAATTGACATAAACATCAATTTTTTCCAAATTGATATAATTTGTAATCTCAAATTTTGATCCTTAAATTTGGTTTGGTTGAATTTTGACCGTCCGACTATATTATTTTTGCCCATTTGACTTGATAAAATTTAAAAATAGTCAGATTTATAAGTGATAATTGAAATATAGTCACGGTTTCAGAAGTAACTAAAATTTTGCCATTTTTCATGCTTAGATAAATTTGAACGAAAACACTGTTCAGAATCCGGAGAATATTCCAGCATATTACACTGGAGTTCAAACTTTTTACATGTGAACTTCCAACATAATATACTGGAGTTCCCACACAATATACGGAAAGTTCATACACGGGTGGTCCAATCTCCAGTATATTATGCTGGAACGTTTCATGTGCTAGAGTTCTAGCATAATATGCTGGAAGTTCATACACATGTGCTCCAATCTCCAGTATATTATGTTGGAACTTTCCGTGTGCTGGAGTTCCAGCATAATATACTTGAAGTTCATACATAGGTACACCAAATCTCGAGTATATTACGTTAGAACTTTCCGTATTTCTGCAAAATAGTGACTATTTTTCAATAACTTTGTAAACACTGACTATTTTTTTCAGTTACGAATCCGAAAACTAGCTAACCCGGACTATTTTCACGATATTTTGATAGTCATTTAAAGTGCAACCTATTAGGTTAAATCAATAACTAAGTCATACCCAACCCCGTTTAATAGTTCACTAGTGGCGGAAGCCAATGTCCAATATATCGGCGGACTCATTCTAACTGAAACAAGAGGTGAGTCTTTACCAACGTTCAAATATTCTATTTTTAGGAAACTTAGAAAAGGTGTGCCCCTAATGCAGAAAGTTGTTTAACTAAGTAAGATAAAGACAAGAAGCAAGAACGTAGCAGCAGCAAAAGTCATTGTTCTTAGCGCATCCATTTTCTTGTTCGTTATCCTTAGCCCTTGACTAGTAAAATAGAAAGAGTCTTTCTCGTTTGTTTAGTAAAGTCTTATATTTTGTTTAAGACCGAATAAAGTTACAAATAAATGAGTTGATATTGCTACCTGTGCAGGTGAAGAAGAAGATCTCAAGGAATTCGACGATAAATTCGTAAACATGGAATGGGAAGAGCTTTTCGACGTAATAATGGCTGCAAACTATTTGAACATTCATGAGTTGATGGAATTGTGTTGTCAATCTGCAGCTGATAGATTGAAGAACAAGAGTGTTAGAGCAGTTCGGGAGATATTAAAGATTACTAATGATCTTACTGAAGAAGAAGAGAAAGAGATTATTAATGATGCTCCTTGGGCATTTGAAGGTCCTGAAATTGATGATACTGTTAATTAGATTATAGTAATATCAATTTTAGTAATAAATAATAGGTAAAGGGATTTCTTTTGTAGTGTGGGGATTAATAAAATAATGATCTCTACATTAGGGTCTAAGGTTATTTTAGGTCTAATGTTATGTTGGTTCTTTAGTTTTTTTGTGGTTATTCTGCATGTTTGAAGGGGAACCGTGGAGTAAAGGTAAATTTATTTTTACGTGGTCTATATGTTTGAGCTGTAAAAGTAGCTATTAGTACTTGTATTAGGGTACGCTATTTACATCACACTCTTTGAGGTACAACTTTTCTCCGGACCCTACGTGAATGCGGGATACTTTGTACTCCAGATTGTCCTTTTACTCTACATGTTATTCATGGTGTTTTGATGTATTTGCACTGTTGAATAATTGAGTTATTTTGTTTCTTTGGATCTAGTTAGTTTTGTGTTTCTGAACTTTCTTTTAATGGCCTTTTTGATATGCAAAATATATTGAGGATTATATGTATCGTTAATACAGTTTATGGTGATGCCCTGTTACTTAAATAGATCGTGGAAATTTTCATTTCTTGATTATTCAATTGTCATAGGAATTAAAAAAGCAGAATATCTATTGAGGAAAAAACTGTTTTTTTAAGTTAGAAAATATCATCGATATGGGCTAAAATTTCAATTGTAGTGATTCTGATCCTAATTTTGGTATGTTACCTTTGTGCTTCAATATTTTTTTTTTTAAAATTAACTTTTGTTATCAAACACAACCAGGAAGATGAATCAAAACATGTTTGTTGCTACAGAAAGGAAAAGAAGTAGAAATTTAGAAAGATTTAACTTTTAACTCTAACACACACATATATGTATAGAGTTGATATTAAAAGTGCAGTAGTTATTTATATATATAGCAAGGTTAACTAAATACTAAAACAATCAACATAGGTAAAAAAGAAAAGGAAGAAAAGAACAAAGGACTAATCAATGTCTTCTTTTCCTACCAACAACAACAACAACAACAACTACCCAGGTAGTCCCACCAGGTGGGGTCTGGGAAGGGTAATAGGTAGACGAGCCTTACCCCTGCCCGAAAGGGCAGAGAGGCTGCTTCCAAACGACCCCCGGCGTATAGGATGTGGGAGGAAAAGCTGCATTACGAAAACAAAGGGGAAATTAGAAACACAAGCAAAACAAAACAAAATAATAAAGCATAGGTACTCCCGCAGAAATAAAGTAAATACGTATGAAGGCATAAGCAACATAAATACAGTCACATGCATTAATGCAATAATAACAAGCCGTAACTACCATACTAACACTCATAAGGAGACATAAGCTAAAACACTAATCCCCTATGGGAAACCCCTACACTAATCCCCTACACAAACCGTCTCGCTTTATGTAGGGCCCGAGGAAGAGGTGCATCCTAACGGGCATGATATAAACAGTCTATTCTAATGCATATATTAGTGAATGCTTTCATGGCTCGAACTTATGGTTTATAGGTCATACAGAGATAACCTGTGGCTGCTCTCCTTCACTGCAATAAATGACTTCAAACACAAATTAGGTTAAAAAAATATTACCAAGACAAGAACACTAGAAATCATCCTCTTTTCTTCTCAATCTCATTCTTCTGCTTCTTCTGCATTATTTCGTTTACTTGTTTAATAGCAACCCAAGCATCCATCTTTTTCTCCACTAAGTTATTGCAAATTTCTGCTATATCCTCTACTTTACGTTTTTTTGTTTGCTCATCATTCTTCATTGCCTGCTGCATTGCAACTTGCTTAATTCCTTTTGCCAAGAAACATAGAAGTTTCCTAAATTTAGCATCTGATTTTTCTAAGTATTCCTTCAACGAGGCTATTCCATTAGCCAAATCGTCTTGTTTCTCCTTCATTTTCTCGATTTCTGACATCAATGTAACGTTGAAATCTCTCTGGCTACTCAACTCTATCTCTACCCCATTGTAATAATTTTCTTGATAACAATGTTCTTGAATTTTCTGATTTTGATTTCGTCGCTTTATGTTAGATAACAAGTGTTTTTTCCCTGGTTGAAACCAATAATGTTCATACTCCCATTTTTGTAGTCCAATCTTCTTGAACCCCTGTTGATCATAATATACAATAAACATTTAAAATAAGATTCACTGTTATATCAAAAAATGTAACAAAATAAACAAGGAATAAACATGGTAACTTACATAGTTATTGAGTTGGTATATAAAGCTAGACAGATTTTCATGTTTGAAATATTGAGGTAGAAGTTCGGAACATAGTCTAATATGATCCCAAATAATAAAACTGGTACCAGCTAAACTCCAGCTAATAATAGAATTCGTGTTCGGATCTTCCACCATTTCATATGTCTTCGTTAAAAAAGGAGGTATACGAGGTTCGCGTAATACTATTGCACCATCAGAACCAGAAAATTGACTGATATTGTTCATCGCCATGTTAATTTCTTGTGCTAAGAGAAAAAGGAGAAGTTTTTCTTGAAAACTTTGCAGATATGTGCTATTTATTCTTTGTATTTACTAGCTTTTTCTTTTCATTGTTTAGCCACTAATTTATATTAGAGTGTTTGGATTTAGTATAAGTGATCAAATGATATAGTACCTTCCCTTTGATAAATAGTACTATTTGATTCTCCTTGTATTGTACTTAGTAACATGCAAATTGAAACTTTTCCTTTTTGTACTGTACTATTCTACACATTGTCTCATTTTTGTTATGTCTATAGAACATTGTGAAAACATAATCGTGTATTTCAAAATATTTGAGGGCAAAAAGAGCAAAGGCTAGAGTTAAATGATAAATTTCAGAAAAAGGGGTGTTACTGCAATTTGGAAGTTGATGAGGGAAAGCAAAACAAAATTAAGATATACTTTTTTATATGATCTCTTTGTAGAAAAAAATACTATCACAACAATTAAATTAGACCCGAATAAGTTGGCCGGCTATATGATCCTTAATGATCATATTACTCCATATAAACCGTTTCAGGCGTATATGTGTATTTAATAAGAATGAAAATTAAAAAGTACTAAAAGTTTATATATTGACTTAAATTTCTGAAAGGGTAAATAATTCTTTGAAAAACATGTGACATAAAGTAAAAGTGCTACTATGAATAAAACATAATCTTTTTTTTTTTTTTTAACGTAATCTTCAATAATATGTATCACTTATATAGATTTTTTTCAGGATCCTAATAGACTGTAGCTTTTACGAAATGACTTCCTTCCAAATTATTTTATGTCTACTTTGTCGCTTATTAATACCTTCATAGAAGTGAAATTAATAGAAGGAAGAGAGAATAATAATCAGAAACAATTGGTTCCTAATATAAAAGGATACTCATTTAATTCCTAAAGTGTATATAAGTAGTAAATTTATATATAAGATGTAATTAAATTGAAGCATGAATAGGGAAGGTAATAAAGTTTCTAATAGTATATAGGTATGTAAAAATCTAATATGCAATTGTGTGTAGCTAACCTTGTAAATCCTCAAATTTTCTTAATAAATTATTGACTATTCAAAATTACTTTTTTCTTAATCATAAATCTCTAACTTGAGAGTATTTTACGTTATAATTAAAATAAAACTTATTGCACGTTGTCGCGTCCCTTTTTCTCGCGAAAGAATATTTCAACATTGAAAACTATTTTAAAGAAAGGGGTAAGAGAGGAGAGTTGCCACCAACGATTTTTAAGGTGCGTTAAGGAACCTATTTGAAAATCGCTCTGTTTTAACTAGACAGCTCCACAAAAGATCGAGTACGGGCTCGAAATTACGTTAAGGAGAAGGTATTATGCACTCTTCAATGTCTACAACTGTGGGCCCTGACCGAACTTAAATTATATAGATTAGTCAAATAAAAAAAGATAGAGAGAGACCAAAGTTTGGGAACTTTCTTATAAAAGATTTTGAATAGATGAGTACATCGACTTGATTCCAACAGAGGAGAAATAAGATTGGGGGGGGGGGGGAGGTGTTACGAACCAAAGAGTCATCACATGTTTCTCATTGAAATCTGTATCTTCGAGGCGTTGAAAACCTCTAGGGATGCCTCGATTTGCACGCGACGTCCGGGCACGTAGCCGGAAAGCTCAAACATGAAATTTTGCGAAAAATGCAAAACTTTGGTATTAAAATGAATGACTTTTACTTGGGTCATTATTTTTGGTAAAAGGACCCAGACCCGTGATTTAATGGTACTGGAGGGTTCGTAGGAAAATATGGGACTTGGGCGTATGCCCGGAATCGAATTTTGAGGTCCCAAGCCCGAGATATGAATTGTTAGGTAAAATTGTTTTCTGAAAATGTTTAAAGAGAATTAAAGTGAAATCTAATTTGAAAGTAATGGTATCGGGCCCGTATTTTAGTTCCCGACACCCGGTATAAGTCTCATATATGTTTTGAATCACTCCTATGGAGATTGGTTAAACACGGACGTCGTTTAACACGATCTGGGCCCTAATTGGGAAATTTATGCTTAAAAGGAGTTTTGAGAAATTTCATTGATCTTGAGGTTCAATTCAATTTTCATGATGTTATATTGGTGATTTGATCACACGAATATGTTGGTAAGATGTTTTTGAGGTTGGGTTATACTTGGATTAGAGTTTTGAGGGCTCGGTTGAGCTTTGAGTAGGTTCCGGGATGCCTTAGTCTTAAAAAGATTAGATTTTGCAGGTTCAGGAATTTGACAGGTCTCTGAATCCTCTAGCGTGGCCAGCGAGAAATGGTGTGCGATTGCGGTCACCTTTGTGCAGTTCGCGTTGGGTGTTGTGCGGCCACGGTCGGCTTGGTGTGGTCCGCATTGGGATATGATCCGCAGGCCTTCGGAAAGCTTGTGTGTTTGCGGTCCCTTTTACGCGGTCCGCACAGGGAACTTCCGAGGGGTATAAATACATGCGAATTCAGTTTTTACACTTTTCAAAATCTCAAAACATAAGAGGCGATTTTCCAATCAACTCTTCTTCTCCAAAATGATTGGTAAGTGACTCTTTAGTAGTCCATGAGTAACGCGGGAAATGTGTATTTAGTACTGTTTAGAAGTTCGTGGGTAACGTGATACCAATTTTTGGAAAGAGATTATGTTGATTTTCTTCGCATTATTGTTTAGATTCTTTAATTTAAGACTTTCGCTTGTTAACTTTATTCCATTGTTTTATGATATTATTGATAATTGTTAAAAGGATTAAATCTGTTATGAAAAAGGTAGTTAAAGGTTGGCTTGCCTAGCTCTCATTAGTAGGCGCCATCACAACTCCTAAGGGTGGGAATTCCGGGTCATGGCAAGTTGGTATCAGAGCTCTAGGCTGCATAGGTCTCACAACTCACAGAAAAGATTAGTAGAGTGTAAGGGATCGGTACAGAGACGTCCGTATTTATCCCCTAGAGGCTACAGAGTTAGGAACATTTAACATCTGTTCTTTCTTGTCGTGCGGATTGGTTTCTCAGTGCTCGTTGAAATTCTACTCTATTCTATCGCAGATGGCGTGAACACGCACTTCCTCATCTTCTGATTAGCATTCCGAGCCCTAGGCAGCTCCCGCTAGGGGCGCAGGGCGAGGCCAACACCTAGGCAGTGCTAGAGGCTGAGGTAGGGTGGAGCTCAGCCTAGAGCAGCAACACCAGTGGCAAAGCCTCAGGTTGACTTTGATGAGGAGGTTCACGCCCCAGCCCCAGCAGTTACGCTGGGTCCAACTCAGGTCCTATAGGGGTTTATTGCCAGCCTAGTTATAAAGGAGGCTCTGTTCTGATTGGTGGGTCTCATGGAGAGTGTTACCCAAGCAAGTTTACTTTCAATAGCACCAGCCATATCTCAGGCTGGAGGAGGGGCCCAGACTCCTGCTACTCGTACTCTGGAGCAGGTAGCTCCTCAGATTCAGACTCCAGCAGTTCAGCAAGTTGGAGAAGCTCAGCCTGGTGTGGTAGCCGAGACCGGTGATGGGGTAACTATGACTGCCGATACTTTTTGGACTTTGGATAGGACACTACTGCCTTAAGTGGTGCATTGACCGAGAATCTTTAGGATTATTTAGATAGCTGCCAGGAGGTTCTTCAGAACATGGGTTCTGTTGAGACCAATGCTGTTGATTTCTCTACATTTCGATTGTCTGGATCTGCCAAGACTTAGTGGAGAGATTATTGCCTAGCTAGACCAGCAGAGTCGCCAGCCTTGACCTGGGAGCACTTCACTCACCTATTTTGGAGAAGTTTTTCCTTATTACACAACAAGAGGCATATCGGAGGTAGTTCGAGCGTCTCCATCAGAGATCCATGACGGTTACTCAGTACAAGACTAGGTTTATTGATTTGGTTCGCCATGCTCTTGTTATACTTCCTACTGAGATTGAAAGAGTTAGACAGTTCATTGACGGACTCATTCAAACTATTCGTCTTCAGATGGCTAGAGAGGCTAGGAGCGAGATATCCTTTTATGAGGCGTCCAATATGGCCTGGAGGATTGAGATGGTATTGTCGCAGGGGGTGGTCATAGAGTAGACAAGACACCCCATTAATCAGGTCGATTCAGCGGTGCCTCATCTGGAGGTAGAGACTCCTATGATAGGGGCCAGCCTTCTTGGCTTTTCCAGTTAGCTCTCCAGGTTTCTCATGGTGTTTCAGGTAGCCGTGGTCCTCAGACGCAGTATTCCGATCAGCAGTCCTTCGGGGCACCACCAACACATATTAGTGTACTACCACTTCAGCGTTTCTAGGGTTGCCAGTCCCAGCAGCCGAGAGCTTATTTACTTATGGTGGCCCATTGTTAGGTATTGCCCTCTCGTGGCAGGTGGCTCTCAATACCAGAGTTCCCGTGCTGTGTTTCAGGCAACAAGTGTTCCACAGCCCGCGCAGTAAGCTAAAGGTGGTGGATAGAGGTGCCAGAGGTGGAGGTAGAGGTCATAAAGGTGGAGCTCAGACCAGCAGAGGTATAGGCCAGCTAGCAACAGGCCGTCCCAAAGCGGTAGACCAGAGTGGTGCGGCCCAACCCCGATGTTTTGCTCTTCGGGCTTGGCCCGAGGAAGAGGCTTCAGATGCGGTTATTACAGGTACAGTTCTGGTAGGTGATAGAGATGCTTCAGTGTTGTATGATTTGGGGTCTACGAATTCATACGTGTTATCCTATTTTGCCCCATATTTGGACATGCCTAGTGATGTAATGGGCATTCTTGTCTATGTGTCTACACCGGTGGCTGATTCTATCATGGTCGATCGAGTCCATCATTCTTGTGTTGTAGTGATTGGGGCTTAGAGACTCGTGTAGATTTATTGCTTTTAGGTATGGTCGAATTTGAAATTATATTGGGGATGGACTAGTTATTACCCTATCACTCCATCTTGGACTGTCATGCCAAGACTGTGACCTTAACTTTACCAGGTATGTCTCATTTATAGTGGAGATGGACTCCTAGTCATTCTAAACATAGTGTTATATCATATGTGAAGGCTAGGCGTATGGTCGAGAAGGGGTGTTTGGCTTATTTAGCCTATGTTCGGGATTCCAGTGCTAATGTTTCCTCTATTGATTATGTGCTCGCTCTTTTTGAGTTCCCGATGTTTTTCCTTCAGTCCTGCCGGGTATGCCACCCGACAGGGATATTGATTTGCATTGATATGGTTTTGGGCACTCGGCCTATTTCTTTCCCGCCATGTCATATGGACACGCCTGAGTTGAAAGAGTTAAAAGAACAGTTGTAGGACTTGCTCGAGAGGGGTTTTATTAGATCCAGGGTCTCACTATAGGGTGCGCTCGTGTTGTTTGTCAAAAATAAGGATGGGTCAATGAGAATGTGTATTGATTACCGGCAATTGAATAAGGTCACGATCAATAATAAGTATCCACTGTCGAGGATTGATGATTTGCTCGACCACCTTCAGGGTGCTAGGGTATTTTCCAAGATTGACTTGCGATCTAGCGACCATCAATTGATGATTAGGGAATCTGATGTCCCTAAGACAACTTTCCGTATTCGGTATGGGCATTATGAGTTCTTGGTTACGTCATTCGGGTTGACAAATACCCCAACAGCTTTCATGGACTTGATGAATCGAGTGTTTAGGCCTTATTTGGACTCATTCGTGATAGTTCTCATTGATGATATATTGATGTACTCCTGCGGCTAGGAGGAGCACGAGCAACACCTTAGAGTGGCTTTTTAGACTGTGAGGGATAGTCAGTAATACGCCAAGTTCTCCAAGTGTGAGTTATAGTTGAGTTTAGTTGCATTTTTGGGTCATGTTGTATCATCAGATGGGTATTCGGGTGGACCCAAAGAAGATAGAGGCAGTCAAGAACTAGCCTAGACCCGCATTAGCTACAGACTTACGAATTTTTTGGGATTGGCAGGCTACTATCGACCGTTTGTGGAGGGATTTTCATCCATTGCAACCCCGATGACCAGATTGACCCAGAAGGGTTCCCAGTTCATATGGTCAGATGAATGTGAGGCAAGCTTCCAGAAGCTCAAGGCAGCTTTGACTATGACACCAGTGTTTGTTTTACCCATAGGTTCATAGCCTTATACTGTCTACTGTGATTCTTTCCATATTGGGCTTGGTGAAGTGTTGATGCAAGGCGGCAAGGTCTTGCCTATGCTTCGAGGTAGTTGAAGATTCATGAGAAGAATTATCCGGTTCACGATTTAGAGTTGGCAGCCATTGTTCATGCATTGAAAAATTGGATGCATTATCTTTACGGCATGGCATGTGAGGTGTACACTGATCAAAAGAGTCTTCAATACTTGTTCAAGCAAAATGAGTTGAATTTGAGGCAGAGGAGGTGGTTTCAGTAGTTGAAGGATTATGATATCACTATCTTATATCACCCGGGGAAGGTCAATGTGGTGGCTGATGCTTTGAGTAGGAAGTCACCCAGCATGGGCAGTCTTGCTTATATTCCTGTTAGTAAGAGGCCACTTTCTTTGGATGTCTAGGCTTTGGCCAATCGATTTGTGAGGCTGGATATTTCTGAGCCTAGTCGGATGTTAGCATTCACGGTCGCTTGTTTTTCATTATTGGACCGTATCCGTGATCGGCAGTTTGATGATCCTCATTTGTATGTCCTTAGAAACACGGTGCAGCGAGGAGGTTCCAAGCAGGTTACGTAGATGCTGATGGAGTCTTGAGATTGCAGGGGAGAGTTTTTGTGTCCAATATGGATGGGCTTCGAGAGTTGATTTTAGAGAAGGCCCATATTTCCCGGTACTCTATTTATCCGGACACCACAAAGATGTATCAGGATTTGCGGAAACATTTTGGTGTCATAGAATGAGGAAGGAAATTGTGGCATATATGTCACAGTGTTTGAATTTTCTGTAGGCTAAGTCTGAGCATAAGAGGCCTGGTGGTTTATAGAGGATTGAGCTTCCTGAGTGGAAGTAGGAGCGGATCACTATGGACTTCGTTACTGGTCTTCCGCGGACTCAGAAGAAGTTCGATGTAGTTTGGGTTATTGTTGATAGGCTGACTAAGTCAGCGTATTTCATTCTTGTGCAAGTCTCCTATTCATCCGAGAGGTTAGCTGAGATTTATATTGGAGAGATTGTTCGCCTTCATGGTGTGTTGGGATCTATCATTTCGGACCGAGGTACACAATGTACCTCATATTTCTGGAGAGCACTTCAGCAAGAGTTAGGCACCCAGGCGGAGTTAGTATAATATTTCATCCTTAGATGGACGGGCGGTTCAAGTAGACTATTAATATATTGGAGGATATGCTCCGAGCTTGTGTTATTGACTTTGAGGTTCGTGGGATCAGTTCTTGCCTTTAGTAGAGTTTGCCTACAACAACAGCTACTAGTCGAGTGTCCAAATGGATCCTTATGAGGCTTTATATGGTAGGCAGTGTCGATCTCCAGTTGGATGGTTTGAGCCGAGAGAGGCTCGATTGTTGGGTGCGGATCTGGTCAAGGAGGCCTTAGACAAGTTCAGGATAGGCTTTGTATAGCTTAGTCCAGGCAAAAAAGCTATTCAGATTGTTAAGGTTCAAGATGTGGCTTTCATGGCTGGTGAGCAGAGTCGGTCGCTATTCTAGATCGACAGGTTCGTCAGTTGAGATCCTTGAGGTTCCCTTCTGTTCGTGTTTAGTGGAGAGGTCATCCTCCTGAGGCATTGACTTGGGAGTCTGAGTCCGATATGCGAAGCCGTTATCCCCATTTTTTTCACAACTCAGGTACTTTCTTCTTCTGCCCGTTCGAGGACGAACGGATTTTTTAGAGGTGGAGAATGTGACGATCCAAAGGGAAGTCACCTATTTCTCATTGAAATCTATGTCTCTGAGTCCTAGAAGACCTCATTTAGGGATGCCTCGATTTGCATGCGCAGTACGAGCGCATAGGCGAAAAGCTTAAATGTGAATTTTGCGAAAAATGCTAAACTTTGGTATTAAAATGATTGAGTTTGACTCCGATCAACATTTTAGGTAAATGGACCCCGATCCGAACCCGTTATTTGACTGTCCCAAAGGGTCCGTAAAAAAAATTGGACTTGGCGTATGCCCAAAATCGAATTTCAAGGTCCCAAGCCCAAGATATGAATTTTTATGTGAAATGTTTTTCTGAAAATGTTTAAGGAGAATTGAAGTGAAATCTAATTTGAAAGTAATGGTACTGGGCCCATATTTTGGTTCCGGCGCCTGGTACAAGTCTCATATATGTTTTGAATCACTCATGTGGAGTTTAGTTAAAGACGGATGTCGTGTGATGCGATCCGAGCCCTAATTGGGAAATTTATGCTTAAAAGTATTTTTAAGAAATTTCATTGATCTTGAGGTTCAATTTGATATCTATGATGTTATATGGTGATTTGGTCACACGAATATGTTCATAAGTCAGGTTGGGTGTATACTTGGATTAGATTTTTGAGCGTTCGGGTGAGCTTCGAGTAGGTTCCAGGATGCCTTAGTCTTAAAAAGATTAGATGTTGCAGGTTTAGGAATTTGATAGGTCTCTGAAATCTCTAGCGAGGCCCGCGATAAATCGCGTGCTGCCGCGGTCGACTTTTCACGATCCGCAATGGGTGATATGCAGTCGCGGTCAGCTTGGTGCAGTCTGCACTGGGCAATGATCCGCAGCCCTTCAGAAAGCCTGTGCGGCTGCGGTCCTTTTGCAAGGTCCACATAGGGAACTACAGATGGGTATAAATACACACGAATTTCAGTTATATTACACTTTTCAAAACCCCAAAACATAAGAGGCGATTTTCCAAACAACTCTTCTTCTCCAAAATGATTGGTAAGTGATTTCTAACTCATTTTCTTCACTCCTTAACATCTTTTGATATGATTTCAACTTTAAATCAAAGATTTTCATGGGGAAATTTGGTGTTTGGGAAGAACCTAGGTTTACAAAATATCGGGGAGTTGGACCTCAATTTGAGGTCCAATTCCAAAACAAATCATATATTTTGATTCGTGGGGGGAATGGGTAACCAGATTTTTGTCTGAACCTTGAGTTTTGACCACGTGGGCCCGCGAACATTTTTGACCTTTGGGGGTAAAACCTTGTAAAAATTATTTTCATGCATTGGGTTGATTTATATAGCATTTATTAATGTGATTAAGTAACTTGTGGTTAGATTCGGGCGACTTTGTGGTGGAACCGAGGGGTAAAGCTATAATTGAGGCTTGAGTTGAATTCAAGGCATTGTGGTACGTGTTCGGTTTAACCTTAGCTTGAGGGATTAAGAGTTGAGTCTTATGTGCTAATTCTCTTTGTTGAGTACGACGTATATGCATGGTGACAAGTATCAATACGTTGGTATCAAGCATGACCATGAGTCCTAAATTTGAAGTTGTTGTATTCTTAAATGACATCACGTATGCCTAAACTATTGATCTACCGTGTCGAGCAAAGAGTTGTTTATCCTTGTAGATCTTATTTACGATTGAGCATCATCATTAATCAAACTGGGTTAAGATTGGTTATAGGTGGTTCCCCCTTGCTGGGATGATTGTTTCTATATTGTTGTTCCCTTGCCGGGAAGTTATTATGTTCTTTGTTCCCTTACCGGGACTTCTTGTGATTATGTGATGATATTGAAATGGGAGCGGGTGGTACGCCTACCCTAACATACTGAAATGGTAGCGGGCGGTACGCCTACCACAAGATATTGAAATGGGAACGGGTGGTACTCCTACCATAAGATATTTAAATAGTAGTGGGTGGTACACCTAACACAAGATATTGAAATGGGAACGGGTGGTACGCCTACTACAAGATATTGAAATGGGAGCAGGTGGTACGCCTACCACAAGATATTGAAATAGGAGCAAGTGGTACGCCTACCACAAGATATTGAATGGGTGCGGGTGGTACGCCTACCACAAGATATTAAAATGGGAGCAGGTGGTACACCTACCACAAGATATTGAAATGGGAGCGGGTGGTATGCCTACCACGAGTTCTGATGAAATGGGAGTGGGTGGTACGCCTACCAAGAGATATTGAGAAATGGGATCGGGTTGAATGCCTGCAACGAGATGAGCATTGAAAGTGAAAGTTATTACTATTCTTAGAAATGTTAGTAGCTTAATTGTTGATTTTATTATTATTTCTTAAGGATTCTATTTATTTTGCTATCCGCAAAGCATGTTTCCCCTCCATAGTTTTACCGGTTTCTTTCATTCCATTCCCTTCGCCATATATATATAACTACACAGGTTTATCTGGAGTATGGTCCTAGCCTCGTCACGACCTCGCCAGGGTTAGGCCAGGCACATGCCAGCACATGGGGTCGGTTGTGCTGATGCTACACTGTGTAGTTATGTGCAGATACTGGAGCATCGTTTGAGCAGCAGTACTAGACCGGGAGCAAGCCTTCAGTCCACTGAGACACCGAGGTAGCCTTGAAGACGTCTGCAAGCTCGCAGTCTCCTCTATCTTGCTTTTCATTTTGTTATATCATTTTTTCCGAGAAAAACAATGTTATATTTCTTTCAAACAGTTGTATTTAGTACTCTTTTCTAGTCTGTGGATAACGTGACACCAGTTCTTGCATAGAGATTATGTTGATTTTCTCCGTATTATTGTTAAAAAGAGTACATTAGTTATGAAAAAGGTAGTTAAAGGTTGGCTTACCTACCTCTCATTAGTACGCGCCATCACGACTCCCGAGGGTGAGAATTCCGGATCGTGACAGGGGGATCCTAAGTTTATTAGCCTAAAGGATCACCCCGTGCAACATATATAATAATACTTCGTAACTCCCTCAGTTAAGGCTCAAATTCGCCTCCATACTTAAGCAACAAATACACGCAAGAAAAATTCTATATTAAGTAGTTCAAAATTAATAACTTAAATCCTGTAGACATAATTTCTATGTGATAAAGCATCGAGGCATGCACAGAAGTTTCAGAAACAAGGTGTTGCTCACAGACATGGTTATATACACTGATTATTGAGATTATATGTCTCTAGTTATTAAACCTGTTATGTCTAGGTGACTCGTGCAGTAAGGGGTAATGAAAAAATATTGAGAGGAGCCCAAATTTTACACATTGACAATGGCCTAAGTGCACAATAAATCATACTGAGAAATACAACATTGACTCTTATTAGGACGACAATGATATCCTATAGCCAGGATCTCTAATGATTAGCACTTGAAGCTGATTTTATTATCATACTTAACCATATATACATGTTTTATAGGTGAATAGTGTGATGCAGTAATAAATGAGATGGTTGAAATCCTATAAGCTCGATTTCTAGTGGACAGTACGAGATAATAGCAAATGAGGTGATCAAAATCCTATAGGCATAATATCTAATGAATATGCTGAATCAAATTGAAGGAAAGTTCAGTGACATTTGTTCCCATGGGCAGGTTTTCTAATAACACGTATCGGCAAGAATAATTGAAGCATTTGAGCTCATGCTTTGCTAGTAAACAAGTAGTGTGAGTGTGTGCTTTTCCTAATGGCAAGATTTCTACAGTGTGCTTAGAGAGTAAATGACAAATACAATAAACATTTACCAAGTCCTACAGCCATATTATCTACCCATTGCATGTAGGTATTAAATTTTACCTATTCATTTTTACTAAAACCCCAATTGTTCATACAAAGATTATTACATGTCCAATGAGTAAAGTAACAGTATTATATAATAATGAGTAGACCTATAGTAGGCCCAAATAAAATAACTAAATATCCAGCATTGTGGGGCCTTCAGTATCTCTTAAATAGCATACCCCAGGACTTTAACAAAAGACGCGTTCAATACATGACCTAAAGGTTCATAGAAGAGTCCAAACCAGATTGCGTAACCACAACATCAAGTGTTGCACCACTTGGAATAACTAATATATGTACACAGTACATGATAGAGAAGTAAGATAGTAGGAACAATTCTAGAGATTAAGGGAGTAACTAGGACCAAGACCTAGTGTGCTAGAGTTTACAAGGGCCTCAATTGGACCTCGAGAAAAACTCTCACTATGTAGGCCAACAATAGAACCAAGGTAGCATTGGCTTTCAGCCGGCTAAGTATGAGTATTCATATTAACAAAGTGGCAAGCAAGGAGAGTGGATAATGATAGACGACCAAGAATCAAGCAATCACCAACTTGAATATATAGAGCAACTAGTAAAGCGGGCCAAAGTATACTTAGCAAATTAATACATAGAAAACCTTATATGGAAGGGATTAGGACAAGAAATATGTTTACAAGCACATGAAATTAAACTAGTTGAGACCTAATGATCAAAATTAAATTGAGTACATCCTAGTTCCATGTTATCATCATGTAGACATGATGAGGGAGTACACTTTGTGATAATCATTAAAAGGACAGGGTAGAAAATGAATCAAAGCATACTGGGGAAACACATTAGCATAGAAAGGAAGGCCATAGTTGATAAAAAGAACAGAGGGTTTATCTTAAAAACCAAGACATCACGAAAACATGTTTAGAGCAAATTTTAAGACAGTATTCCATATAGTACACAAAGGACAGTCAATCAAACACAAGACTCATCACTTAAATGATTCACTCAAGGGGGGGGGGGGGATTATTTCTATGAGTTGTAGTGAAATCTAAAGCAACACACGAAGAAATTCTATAACTATCGACATATAGCCACAACAATTAGATTCATATCAAAATAGACTTGCATTGAAGTTCAAAATAGGACATATTCAGATGCTAGGTACAAAACTCATTCTAGAAAGCAAAGAATCACAGAAGTGCAAATTAAACAATAAACTATCTCATGCGTTCAATTATCACAAACTGATAGACATTATCGAGCATTATCATAGTTAAATCTTGCTCAAGTCATTCAAACAATTATAGGTATGTTTGAAGAAAGAAGGAAAATGAACATTGCAAAGGTTTAAAACACTAACCGGTAGCAGAATCAAAAGAGTAAAGAGCGTAATAGCAAAAACCCTAAGTCTCTGATACTTCATAGCTCACAAAAGCCTCGAGAATGGGCTCTGAGCAGTGCTTGCACCGGAGGAGGTCGTTCAACGGACTTGGCTTTTATCCGGCCCAAATTTCAATGATGTTTAGAGAGTATTCGAGTGTAACAATGAGCGAGCGAGTGGGAGAGAAGAGTAATGGGAATAATAACAGTAATTAGATGATTTCAGAAGTATGTTGACATGGATCTAGGATAGGGGTTTATATAGTAGCAGAATTCAACACAAAATAAGGAAATAAGGTAGATTAAACAGAGAATATGGAAAATATAGCATGCGAGAATCAATTAGAATTAATTTTAGGGCAATTAACACATAAAATAAGGTTGTACAATAGGTTACACAGAAAAATAAGGAACACTCATCAGTCAAACACAGAAAGGGAAGCATATCACATGCAATCAAGAATCAGTAAAGAAAAAGGGGAAATCTCAAATCCTAATTTTTATGAAAAGTGTAAATCAGTAGAATCTACACAAAATCGAACTCACACAATGTAGTACTGAACGTATATAAATGAAATAGCACTTAGAATCAAATATTCGAACCACTTTGGTTGAATTCTGGAAAATTTTGCTTGCCATATTTAGGCAAGCACCTAGGTAACACCATAATTGGACAATCGGTAGCTAGATGAGACCAATAAGTTAAGGGAATCGGTGATTGATTCCATCTTAGGGCCGGATTCAGAGAGATTGAGATGCAACAGCTAGTGTTCGTAGGAGAAGAGAATGTGGAGAGTGTTTGAGGGCGGCGACTTAAAAGGGAAATAGGTTAGGGTTTTGGGTAAAGGGTAAATAAAAGGGTAGGCTAATTTATGGACCGTTGATCATTTGAGATCAACAGCCAAGATAGCAAGGGGAATGAGGTTGGTTGTTTGGAACGGGTACCGTTTGGTTTTGGGCTGGGGTGGACAGGGCTAAGGTGTTGGGTTAAGAATTGAGTAGTTTTAGGTCTGAAAATTAGGTTTAAAAATTAGGTTGTTGTTTAAATACCCTAAAATTATCAAAAAACTTTATAAAAATGCTTAATAAATAAAATAAAATATTCTTTATATACTGAAATACTTAAAATAATAACTTTGAATCATAAAATTTTAAAAATGTTGTTTTTGCACAAATAATATAAAATAAAGAGACTTTATGTATGAATATAGGTTATTATTGCAAAATTAGATAAATAGCTTAAAAATGCTAATGTAATATTATGAAATAAAATAATATATTTGAAACATATATTATAGGTGTAAAATAATAATTTTGAGGTAACTAGGTCATCACAAAATAAATTTAAGGGATGTTTATTAAATATTTATATAATTTAAATGTAAGAAAAATAATTAAAATCTCTAAAAATTATAAAAAATGCTTGTATAATTTTTTAAACTAAATAGTGATGCAAAAATGCTATTTTAAAAGTATATATATATATATATATATATATATATATATATATATATATATATATATATATATATATATGGCAAATATATATATATATATATGGCAAATACATATATATATACACATGGCAAATATATATATATATATATATGGCAAATATATATATATATTGACAAGAGGGGTTGCTCTGATGGTAAGCAATCCTCACTTCCAACCGAGAGATTGTGAGTTCCAGTCTCCCCAAGAGCAAGGTGAGAAGTTTTTGGAAGGAAGGATGCCAGGGGTTTATTTGGAAACAGCCTCTCTATCCAAGGTATGTGTAAGGTCTGCGTACATACTACCCTCCCCAGACCCCACTAAGTGGGATTATACTGGGTTGATTGTATATTGGCAAATATGAGGATAATATTGAGTATCAACACACGTAATCCACTAAAACTTCTATAATAGAAAATTTTAAATAAATACTTCATTTAAAAAATTATTAACTTTTGTTATGCCTTTATTGTCCTATTTTTTATAATTGTTTTCCTAAATAATTGTTTTCTACGTTTACAAGATACAGTACTTATTAATTTAATATCTTAGTATTAGCTAGCAACTATTTACAAATAATTAGTTATCATGATATAGTATGTTATATTGTTGTGTCACTTTATTAACTTGTGTAAACTTAAATATAAATGATGCTAGAGAATCATATTTCAATTATGAAATATAATTTTATATAAATTCTCTTCAAATAAAAATCATATTAAACAAAAGGAGTATTTTGAAAAAAATTAAATTATAATATCAAAATTCTTTCAAGATTCATTACTCCTTGAGAGAGACATTGTAAGATTTCATATCGAATACATTATTTTTGATGTTTGAATTGTAATGACGCTGTAGCTAATTTGCATATTATGATATATGCCATACTTTTTGTATTATTCATAGTTAAACTATAATTTATGAATATTTTAATAGATTATTCGTTATAATTTTATGGTTTTAATGTAATATTTATAATTATTTTTTATTTTATACTAACTTAAGATTTTTGAGATTAGAGAAATTTAAAGATTCGTAGAACTTATACCCCATATCTCAAGGCTTATGCCCTTATGAGATAAAACGTTTCGCCGTACGCTCCTGCCTTTTAGAATATTGTAGAAATTAATGGGATGTTGAAAATAAAAGGGAAGTAATTTTCTATATGGGAAACAAAAAGAAACGGCACAATCAACGACTACAAGATCGATATTGGCTATTTCATGTACATCAAAATTCTAACTCTTTCCTTATTTTTTTTCGTGTTAAAATCACGTCAACTTGAAAGATAGATAGAAAGATATCACATAAACTCAAAGCAACAAAATAATTTTAAAAGACGTTAATATAGGAGTAAAAAAATCATACACACGAAAACCAATCATGCAAGGATTTAAACCAATCAAAAGAAGAATTTCCAAAAATCCAAAATTACAGTACCACTAGAAGTTTACAAGAATACAGAAATGCTATATCATGTAAATATATACTATTACTAAAAAACCTAAAACCTATTTATTAAAAAACCATCGTGATTAGAAAATGTTGCCAGAAACTAATTAAAAACATAAATTAGTGGAGAATAAATTTTGTAGTTGAACAGAAAAGTTATCGCTAATTCCATGTACCAACGGATTAGCAAAAAATTATTAGAAAATTCCGTTAGTGTTATAAAATAATATAAAAGACAAGAACAATAATGCAAGAACAAGAGCAATAGAGAGAAGAGTAGAGAGAGTTCTTCTTATTGATACTTAGAGAATGTTAGGGATGGTTTACAATGGTAGAAGACCCCTTTATTTATAGGGAGGGGGATGATTTATCTACCAAGAATAGAACTCTAGAATCTCTCTAATTATAGACATTCACCTTAAATAGGAGATTTCATAACACTCCCCCTTGAATGTCTATTCAACAATGTGCCTCGTTAAAACCTTAAAACCAAAACCCAATGGGAAAAATTAAAGAAAGCAAAAAGAGTACACATGTTTGAATATGCGCCTATTGGTTGCCTCGTTAAAAACCTCGCAAGGAAAACCCAATTGGGACAAAACCTTGTAAGGGAAAAAGAGTGCAACGTGCATTAACTCCCCCTAATAAGAACATCAATTTATATCCTTGAATATTTGCATTCCAATCTTGTGCATCATCTTCAAAACGATCTTTGATAGAGATTTGATAAATAAATCAACCATATTGACATGAATAAATATTCCGCACCTTGAAATCATCATTCTTGATACATATGAACATCTTCATATAATGTCGTGGAATAACTCTTCAATATCTCCATAGATGCATTCTCAATGCCATCATGCTTATAGTTATAGCAAGATACATATGTACACAAATTGTACTAAGGATGTGGTACTTCAGGACCAAGAATTGCATATGCTTCAAGCAACTTAAATCTTTCAAGTTAAGTCATATAAGCCATATAATAGACTTTAGATGCATATCAAGTTTTTCATGTCATGCTAGACAAATAAGATATCGAAAGCTGACTATACATACCTTTGACTTTTATACTTTCAAGCATTTGAACTATAGGTTCAAAACTACATGTCTTTCATATGGAATCAATTCTTCTTGAATAGTATCTCTTCCATTTAGTTACTTTCTTTGGGTCAGCAAATGCGTATAGCATGCTTTGCAATATGTTGCAATTGAATTATCCCTTTTATGAACTTCAGGTTCATATCATGATATTCGGGGATATACATATACAAATGATAATTCATCCCATGTAACCTTTTCTCAAGTGTTTATCATGTCTCCCCCTTATGTTAGTAAAGCTAACTTGTTTCCTCAACTTTGGAAAATCATCTTTGTGCATTATTATGTCAATATACACGGCACATTAATAATAAGATGAAATTATTTGGTTCCTGACCCTGAACCACTTGTGAGGGGAGAATATAATATACTCTCGTATACAACATATATCAAACTGATATATATAACTTTGTTCTCATAAGAAACAGTTTAGCTATTAAGTGGAAGCATTCAATAATTATCTTGCTAAACCAACTTTGATATAAACCAACTTATCAAGATGAACTATCTTGAGTAGAGAATCTGGAAATTATGCTCGAAGTTAGATTACTGAGCAATTTACCTCGCAAGCACCGGCCAGGCTGCGGGTTAATAACAATTGCGCATGTAACCATTTCATAGATGCATCATATGTGGTATACATGGCAGGTGAATGGGCCCATATTCACCTTTGATATTTCCAGAATTTATGGGCTTCAACCCGAACTCTTTAGTTGGTCAGTTCATTAATGAGAACAAGTGATACAAGAGAATTCGTAAAGAACTTTCTAGTTCTTTATTATTCACCTATGTGAATTTGCACATCATACTTAAAATGAGATGGCTAACACGAATGCCAACTGAATAAATTATCAATATTGGCAAACTTCAAATTTACACCATGACATGTGCACTTATCAATAAACTTCAGGTTTATTATGACATGGGTTTTATACCAATAGATATCCACTTTATTGTGGCATTCTTTCGTTTGTGTAGTACAAACTGGAGAACAAAGCGGGTAGCTTTTCATATACAAATTACCCCGCTACAAGTTGTAGTAATAGGAGATATCAAAGCCTTCCTTTATTTATAGTCTCAATATAATCAATCGCTTTCGCGTGTACTTTGGAAACTGAATAAGTTTCTTTGAGACTTACTACAGCACAATACTCAATTGTGTTTCTCCAACATAGTAATAATTGGCTCTTCTAGAGCTCTCAATTAATTTTGTACTACCACAGAATCATCAACATCCATGTGGTGAATATCTTTCTTAAAGAGAAAGTTATACCATTATGGTCATGTCAAACTTATATGCAAGATATGTTTCTTGCATTATCGTTGTCCTTTAATAATCATATTTCCAAAATACTTTGGCGTACAATAGGTACGTGACCAACGATCATTCATGCCATATATCATCTCAAACCTCCTTCTAGGGGTGAGTGTGGTATATTTAATACCAATTTCATGTTCATATTCTTCCAATAATGAATATGTATCAGATGTTGTCACATTCACTTCGAGGATATGTGATTTTGTTATCCTTTTCAAATCTATAAATGCGTCAGGCATTTGATTTGCTATTCTTTGCAAATGGATAATCTTTTGCGCCTCTTTCATAAATAGAGGTATGTGGATCAAGATGAGATAATGATGCATTTTTCCACAAAATTTCCCGTTTGGTTTCACCAACTTCTCCCCCTAATTTTGGGAAAAGTGTCTCATCAAATTGACAGTCTGCAAATCGTGCAGTGAACAAATCTCCTGTCAATGTTTCGAGGTAGCAAATAATGGAGGGCGATTCAACCTCGACATATATTCCTAACCTTCTTTGCAGACCCATTTTGGTGCGGGATGGCGGTGCTACAGGCACATATACTGCGCATCCAAAGATTCTTAAATGGGATATATTGGGTCCATGACCCAAAACCAATTGCAACGAGGAATATTTGTGTCAATTCGTCAGTCAGAGACGAACTAGCATTGCTGCATGCAAAATGGCGTGACCCCAAACCGAAGTGGGCAGCCGACGAACTAGTATTGCTGCATGCAAAATGGCGTGACCCCAAACCAAAGTGGGCAGCCGACGAACTAGCATTGCTGCATGCAAAATGGCGTGAACCCAAACCAAAGTGGGCAGCCGACGAACTAGCATTGCTGCATGCAAAATGGCGTGAACCCAAAACGAAATGGGCAGCCTCGTTTTCATGAAGAATTCAA
The DNA here is from genome assembly GCA_034376525.1 of Nicotiana benthamiana. Classification (NCBI taxonomy): domain Eukaryota; kingdom Viridiplantae; phylum Streptophyta; class Magnoliopsida; order Solanales; family Solanaceae; genus Nicotiana; species Nicotiana benthamiana. The sequence goes on along the minus strand of CM067327.1, from coordinate 143,701,957 downwards.
GATTATTCTCATCTATTGTCTCAATCTGATATCCATTTTGAATGATATCTTTACAACTCAACAAGTTCCTTTTAAACTTGGAGGAGAACATTGCGATTGATATCATTAAAACTCAACAAGTTCTTCTTAGACTTGGAGGAGAATATTGCATTCTCTAAGATAAACGTCGTGCCTTTGGGCAGAGTTACAGTTGCTCTTCCGGAGCCTTCAATCAATTTACTTCCCATGGTTTGACATATAAAAGAAAATATACGAATCATGAGAATAAACAACTTCAATCCGTTTGTGTCACATAATATTTTCAAAATCTGCTGCTAACAGTTGACTAACAAAATCAGATATGTTATCCATAATCGATTACTATGCAGCTTGAAAATTTTTAGTTTAAGAATTTTTCACAAAACAATCGATTGTTAAACACACACAATCGATTGTTGAGCATTGACAATCGATTGTTAAATATAGACAATCGATTGTTGGCTATTTTGAAAAATTCCATATTACAGTCTAACGACAATCGATTGTTAGACATAGACAATCGATTGTTGACTATTTTGAAAAATTCCAGCACTGTCTTAAGACAATCGATTGTTAAACATAGACAATCGATTGTGGATGATTTTTGAAAAATTCCAGATTACACTGTCTAACGACAATCGATTGTTAATCATTGACAATCGATTGTTGACTGTTTTTGAAAAATTCCAGATCACACTGTTTTAAAGACAATCGATTGTTGATCATTGACAATCGATTGTTGACTGTTTTTGAAAAAATTCCAGATCACACTGTTTTAAAGACAATCGATTGTTGATCATAGACAATTGATTGTTTTTGCAGTTTTTATGCGAAATATGAGATAACCGACTAGTTTTTCAGGTTAGTCGATTACCTCTACTGGAAAGTAAAAATATTATTGATATTTGAGCATATTGATACATTCTGAAGAACTAATACTAACATTATATCATGAACTAACTAATACGAGCTAATACTAATGGCTATTAGTTTATTCATTCACTAATACAAATAAGTAGAACAAAATCAAATAACTCCATCTTCTTTCATCACGGACCCATCACCGATTAGGTGGTCTATCTTCCCCTCGGGTTGCTCAAAGAAATCTGCCACATCCAAGTGGGTGATGTCAAAGTTGTCGTCAGAGACAAAATTCATTTCAGGGCGTTTACTCTTTCGATATGCTTGATAAAGGTCAACCAAATGTCATGGTATACGGCAATCCTTTGACCAGTGCCCGTTTCCACCGCAACGATAATATATAGTTTATAAACTATTTTCTTTTGGATTCTTATCGTATCGTGCTTGTGGCAGAGTGACCAACTTCAGGTTGTCATATCTCTTCTTTAAGCCATTCCACAAGATAGGTGGATCTTTGACGGTGAGATATTCAATCTTCAAACCTTCATCAAGGTGATGGCGCAAAAAAATCAAGGCCTTAGCATAGTTTCAAACCTTCATCAAGGTGATGGCGCAAAAAAATCAGGGCCTTAGCATAGTCTTGGGTGGATGCATTATTTCTGTTTTTAATGGCGTCTCCAAGACCCATAGCATCTAAGTGGATTTCAGCATCCAACACCCATGTCATATAGTTCTTGCCCGAAATTTCAAGAGCAACGAACTTTCTTTTCATAATGTCAGACATAAAACAAATTTACATCAAGAGCGTGTTCATACTTACGGGCTCTATTACAATTATCACATTCACTTCAGGGAATGGATCATAATCATGTGCTTTACACAATCTCATGTCAAATATTACTTTCATAAAGTGAAAGATTATTTTGAGAATCTTTATTATTCTCATCATCACAATAATGACGATTATAACTTCGTCTATTGCCATGTCCACATCCATTGATACCTTTACGGTAATAATTTTGTCTTCTTTCAGACTTATCACATACTGCTACCACATTCTCTAAAGGGAATGGAGCAAATTCAATTGGACGGAATTCTTTGCCACGTCCACATTCATTGATACCTTCATGGTAATAATTTTGTCTTCTTTCAGACTTATCATATTCTGCTTCCACATTCTCTAAAGGGAATGGAGCAAATTCAATGGGACGAATTTTCAATTCTTTGCCCACAATCATACATGAATTTAATCATGGCAGGACATAGAGATTTTACCACTTCATGTGGTTATAATTTCTTACAAACTCCATTAGAGTTATAATCAAACTTTGTTGTCTATGTTTGTATATAAAATCAAATCGTAGAATTTCAAGAATTTGAAAGGGAAAAGTAAATTACTTACCTTTAAGGTATACCAAGTAATGTTGTGATATCAAATATACCTCTTGAGTTTTCCAACTTTGCGTCGTCTAAAATACTGACCAAATATCCTTCAATGACCTAAATCTTAAAATCGTGGCTTGCTGTAGCCGGGCGTGTAGCATATAAATAAAGTACTCTAAATCCCATTGTTGCTTGCTTAAACAGAAGTTCACGTCCTCTTGTCTTCGCAGAAGTTGGCATTGTCACAAATTTATGACAAAGACGTGGACTATTGGCTTCTTTTATAAAAGTTGTTCCTCTGTCAATAAAATCAGAACAGCACCAAAACCTAAACCTTGCACAAACGAAAGTTAAAACAATCGAAAATTTCAATTGGTTAGAGACTCGTGCTGATAACGTGTTATAAAATAATATAAAAGACAAGAACAATAATGCAAGAACAAGAGCAATAGAGAGAAGAGTAGAGAGAGTTCTTCTTATTGATACTTAGAGAATGTTAGGGATGGTTTACAATGGTAGAAGACCCCTTTATTTATAGGGAGGGGGATGATTTATCTACCAAGAATAGAACTCTAGAATCTCTCTAATTATAGACATTCACCTTAAAAAGGAGATTTCATAACAGTTAGCTAATTTTACTGTTTTGTAGAAGTGAAAATCGGTTACACTCTACAACTTTACTTTAAAAATCAAACTCCCTTCTATATTTTAACCGTTATCATTCACCCCCTTTTACCTACACAATTTTTATTTTGCCCTTGTTATATTCAATTTCCTCTGATATATAATATTCTTCTTTTTTTAATTTATGTGCTATATTTTATTTGCATTTTACCTATAATTTAAGTTATGTTATACTTAATCATAAATTTATTAAAAAAAATCTGTTAGCTAATTTTACTTTTTTGTAGGGGTGAAAATCAGTTACACCCGAAACTTTATTTTAAAAATCAAACTCCCTCATCTATTTTTAATAATTATCATTTACCCCCTTTATCCTACACAATTCTATTTTGCCCTGTCATGGCTCGAATTTTTCACCGTCGGAACAATAATGACTGTTTAACAAAAAATGGGACTTCGGTCAAAGTTAATTTAGAAGAACTCGGGTTACTGATAATTAAAGAATGTATAAAGAAAGTAATTTGACTAGAAATAAGATAATCAGAAAAGTAAAGTGGACCAGTATATTCAGATAGTATTTCGTGTCTTTACATATGATCCATTCTCTTCCTTTTATAGCTTTTTTGGAGATATGCGTTTTGCTCATTAAATACTGTATGTACTCCCTCGTACCGTCAGATTCATTCTCCTTCATTCTTAGGCTTAAATAGGTATGGGCACCAAGTATTTTGAATAAATGCTAATGCCTCTTCCTTTATCTCTGCTCCTATCTATTGCAACTCGTGCCTATTTGTCAATCATAACTCTTTGACCAGTTTATGCGTCATGAGATGTCATCTTTATATTACTTAAATATGTAAACTCAATTTGTTTCAATACAGATTATCCCCCCACTTTCCATTTATTCATAAATTAAATATTTAGGAAGTGGATTTTATTAAAGCGGGAATATTTACCGCCATAAATGCTACAACAAAATTGACGCTTCAGTTGTCACTTCCATTTAATGCCTGGTATACGTGGCATATTTTTACTAGTTCTGCAACTTTGCAATGAATTTTAAGGTTTTTTACGGCTTTACTAAATACAAAGCACCAGTTCTCATTATAATTTCATCATTACACCTTTTCTTTTGAAGGTTGCTTCTTAGTATAAATACAATTTTCTTCTTTGTCTTTGCCACATAAAGTTTTCTAAACTTTTAATTTCTCAAATCTTTATTTGCTTCTTCCTCGTACTATCATGTCTTTACCAAACTCTAATCCTAGAAGAGTCCATAATTTATAACTTCCCTAATGCCCTTAATAGGAGCAGAATGGGTTGTAGGCTCTATAATTAAGGATCTTCATTTGTACGCGGTTCTTCTGTTCCTTCACCTAGTTCTTGACCCTCTTGTAGAACTAGGGTTTCTTTTCACAAAGATTTCTTATACGGGTAAAGAATCTTTTGAACCGCTTCGTGAACCTTTAGTAGAGGAGTTAGTTCCTGCGAAACTATCTTTTTATTATGACAGAGAGTCTATTAGAAATCAAGTATCTTCTTTAGATCGTGCTGATATTTCTTCCACTCAAATTACTGAAGGTTTGATTTCTTTAGTTCATAAAGACTGTCATTGGGATCATGACTTTCCTATCATTATTCCCAATCCGAATCAAATAATTACCTCCTACTTTTACTTTAGGATTCAAACTTGCTATTGATCCTGTTATTCTCGAGTTTTGTTGTTTCTTTGATGTTTGCTTAAGTCAAATTGGCCTAATAATATTGAGGGATGTCGCCTATTTGAGGCATTTGACAAACATAACCAATATGCCTTTTACTTTCCCGTATCTGATTCATCTTTGCTCTCCTAGACTCTTTCGCAATGGTATTTTTACACTAGTAGCCAGGAGCAAAAGAGTTCTAGTTAGTCTTGAAGATGACAAAGACCATTGCTGATATGCTAGGTTTGTTGCTGCCCCCGTTGTTGGTTTTGGTGGGTTATGGGAATGTTTCCTTCCCTGAGAAGTGAAAATTTGCACGTGAGTCTTCTAACTTTCTCCTGCTTTATTCTATAATTTTGTTAATTTTTTTAATTTTACTTTTATTTTACAGCAACTATGGGAGTTGTGGAAGATGTTCCCAATTTCCGTGACTAGGTAGGAGAGCTTTTGACTAATGCTCCAATGAATGGTAGATCTTGGAAGATCCTTTCTCAACGATTTGGTTGGAAAGTAAAAGCTCATGGTAAGAAATTTTATTTTATTTTAAATATATTTTTTTCTTTGAACTTACTTCAATCCTTCTTTTTATCAGGATTTGCTATTCGAGGTTACTGCCGAGGCGGTCGCGGCTTCTCGTATCTCTTTGGAAAGGGCCCAAGAAATAAGCTTGGATTCTTCATCAAAAATAAAAGTCATTGATGATAAAGACTATGAAGAAGAGGAAGTTGGGGCTCTTTGGTAACAAGGCTATGGGCTCGTAGACGCATCGTTTCTGATGATGAAGTAGAAGCATCCTCCCGCCGTTCTATTCCTCTTATCGAATCTGTTGAGGCCCCGGTTGTAATTCCTGATGAGGATGTTGCTCCCATTGCTGCTCATGACTCTGTTGAGAAGCTTTTTATCAGCGGGTTTGGTAGTGAAAGTCTAGGCCCAATTTTTGATGAAGCACCCCTGGCTTCTTTTTCTACACCTGTGTATGTGCCTCCTTCTTTGTCGATCTCGGCTGTTTCTATTCCTTCCCAGACTGTCTTTACTACTTCTACTGTTTCTCTCTCAATCACTCACCATGCTAAATCTGGCTCCCCTGATATTCTACTTTTTTTTTTCTTTGTAATTTTTCTGTCTTTGGATTCTCATTTCCTTTTTTAGGCCAATCTCACTGGCACAGAGATGATGAAAAGGGTAACCCTCTTAGAGCAATTAGTGTGTGATTCTCAATTAGAGGTGTAAAATTGGAAGGAACAACATAAAATTCTTCATATTGACTTGGATTACTTAGAAGAAAGTTTATGTACCTTGGAGCAATAGGTACAAGCCTTGACTGGAAAGTTGGCAGTTGAAAAGGCTTCCTCAAGTCAAACAGATATAGAAAAAGCTCGTCTTGAAACTTTTTTTTCCAGAGCAGCTGTCAAAGGCTAGTGAAGAGATTAGAGATAGAAAGGCTCTCTTGGGTGAGAAAGAAGCTTATGCTGGTAAGCTCGTGCAGAATTTGACTCAAGCATAAGAAAACCTCCGAGCTTCTTCTGATAAGGTTTGTGTCTTAGAAAGTTCCCATGCCTCTCTTCAAGCGTCTTACACATCTGCCTTAGCTGAAAATGAGAATTTATGAAATGAAATTGCTGACTGGGAAAGAGACTACGAGATTCTTGATGATAAATATTTCATTGAAATTTAAGCGTTCCTAAATTCTCACCATGATACCCTCGTTGAAGCTAGCTGGGAGTAGTTTGACTTGGAATCTGAGTTTGCCAAGATTAAAGAGACTATTGAAAAAACTCAACGGAACCAAGTGTTGATACCCAATTTTTCCTGTATATTATTATATGCAAATACTTTAAAAATAGTATATACATGCATATATAAGCATGTCCAAGTATTTTATTTATTTTATTATTTTTCTTATTTTTTCAAAAGATTTTAAAACCACTTTATTACCCTATTTTAGCAATACAAAAGCCAATAAGTGTTCTTCAAATTATTATTTTGGTGATTAATCTATTTTATTCTTATATTTACGCCAATATATAGCTAAGGTAATTTTTTTACACATTTCTATAAATCGATTTGGTATTTTTAAGCTAAATTTGCACTAAACTGCAATTCTAGACTATTTTAAGATTTAAATAGTGTTTATAATCATAATATTTGTTCAAATATTTTTTATTTAATAATTATATATTATTACTTAATTTAGTGCCTTCAATTTTTTTCAAAACTTATTTTACTATTTTTATAAAATAAAAATGGAAAAGGGCTTTTTAACTGATAGCCTTATTTGAATCTCAATGATAGCCACAATCCACCACCTTAATTGACCCCATTTCAAACCCCTAACATACCGACCCAATTCCAATCCAACCCGCCTCCCACCGAACTAATTTAACCCACCGGCTCTCTCTTCTAATCCAGGCCGTTGATTATTTTGATCAATGGCCATGATCATTCCTTGCATTTTTTAATCCCCAAAGACCGCCCTGATCCCCTCATTCTCTTCTATCAACCGGCTCTGAAATCTCTCTCTTCTCAAACTCTCTCGAAACCCTGGCCTCTCTCACCATCTTCAAACTCAATACCACTAGAATCCATGGACTCTTAGGCCATGGATGGATTAAACTCATATCGTTATGCTCTTAGACACTTAGTATTCCAAGGTTCAAGGTCTGACCTCGATGGTGTTCGTTTAGATCTTCACCGATTCAATGTTCTAAAGCCATCTCCGGCCCAGCTCCAGCACATGGTGTTTTGAGCCTGGTTCTGACTTATCCGACTCAGATCAGACCTTTTTCTAAAGCCTTTCTCATTCTAGGGTTCTGCTGAAACCCTAACTATTCGAGGGTCTTCGATTTTTCCTAAATCTGTCACATATCTGTACCCTACTTGGGGTTTTAAACAATTTCCCAAACTTTTCCTTCAAAAATTATCTTTTAAAATCACTTCTCTTCGAATTAGGGTTTTCTGAAAGTTTTGAAATGTTTCTCCGACTTTTCTTTTCCTTTGTTTGTGTGTATTTGCCACGCATGCGCTTCTACTGATTTCTTATGCTTTCTTTCTACTATACATGTTCTTCTATGTTTCATTTTCCTACTGTGTTTCTATACCATGCTCGCATGTTTATCTTGTTGTATTTTCCTATATGTTCTTTTGCTATACTTTTCCGATATTTTGTGTTCTTCTACTGTATACAGTTCCTACTGAGTTCTTAAGTTTTGTTTTCCTTCTACTATACTTTATTTGAGTTCTTCTAAAAGACCTCTTTAAACGTATTTCCACTACTTCTTTCGTAAGTGTTATAATATCCTTTTTCTCTTTTGAACCTTGGCTAAGTTCCTTCTGAAAAGTACTTTCTTCTGCTATATCTTCTATTGTGTTCTTGAGTGTTATTGCTTTCATTTCTACTGAACCATATTTAAGTCCCTTCTAAAAGATTTTTTTTTCCTAAACGTGTTTCTTCTGCTATCCTGACTATTCACTCATTATGCTCCTTCACTTTATTTGCGTTGGATTTTACTTGTATTTGCTTGCCTTCTCATGGGATTCTGAAAAGCAATCTCTGAGCCTATTGCCTCTTCATCTTTGTATTTGACTCGAGGAGGAAAACCTAAAATTTGGGGGGCTCCTCCGAGTTTGGTCATATGAATGGATCAGGGTTCTGTTTGAGAACCTTGGACTATCTCAGGCTTATTTTGACTCTATGAACTAAGTGTGAATTTCTCTTGTTTACATACAATCCTGATTCTCCTACACTAGACCCTTCTGTTGAATAGCACGATAAATCTCTTCAAGTTTAACGTGTCTGTATGATTTTACATGTGAGGAATTTTTCTTCAAATAGGATTTTCCCAACTTGTAATTGATTCAAAATTCTTTTTTAATAAGTCTAATTGATTGGTACTGATTTTCCATAAGTCAAAATCTTGCCCATCTTTCTGGTCTGGTTCATTCATACAAAATCTTTAATTTCTCATTTACTAGCTGTGAATTGATTCCCTTGCCTTATTTCTACAAACCGTGTACTATCAAGATTTTTTCCTTAAATATACCTCTATGTATTTAGGCCTCTGGAAATGTTTGATTAACCTCCTTCCTTAATTAGTTTACCCGTTTGAAATCAGAATCCCTTAATTAAAGGAAAATCTTGTATAATTGATTTCCAAACTATTTTCTTACATATTCCTGCTTACTTTCTACACTATAAAAGGGCACGACCCTTCTGCACTTTAAGGACACACATTACACACTTCGGGGACTTATAATCTCACAGTTCTCTTCTAAACTCATAGCATTCAGACTACTTGTTTGCTGTTTGGCTTTACAAGACTGCTGCTTTCTTTTGATTGTTTCCTTGAGACTGGTATGTTCAAGTTTTGGTTTAAGTATCATCCCAATGCGTTTACTTAAAGCTTTTACGTCCATGTTTATTTACTGTTTATATGGAGTTTTTAGCATGTTAATTTCCTTTCATCTGTTTCTGCTGTGAATCCCTGCACCCCTGTTTCCCCCATATGCTTTGAGTTGTAGTTTAGAACATGGCAATATTCCAGTTATTGTTCATGCTTGGACTTGATCCCTTATGGGATCCTAACTCCGAAAACAATGTGTTCTAATAGGCTGGTGGGGTGTGCCATCATTTTCTATTACTAGGTATAACCACTAGCATGTCTTTTCCACTCCCTTTTCACCTTTTCAAAATTGCTTCTATGCACTTACACTCATTCCTAGCTTCTAAGCTTTTTTGTGCCCCTCTTGTGAGCCATGCCTTGGGACCTTGAGTTCCCTCGGAACTTGGACACTTGAGGGGTGGCTCTTCTACACTGCACTGTGTCTCAATCTTGCAGTGTACTTGAGTGTGAGAATTTCCCGGAGTCCATTTGAGGTTCTTAGGGAACTCAGACACACCCCAAAAATGAGAAAGGCTTTGGATTTGGATCTTTGGAGCTGGTCTACTTCATGCTTTAGACAAAAACCTAGATGGGGTTCTACTTGGTTGTAATTTTATTTGTTTCTGATGTAGTTTTTTTATTTTATTTTGGATTTTATTAACTCTATAATAAACTCCCGGGGGTGATTAGTGAAAAAGGGAAGGGTGATAAGGCATGCAAAGGGTAGATATCATGCTCATAAGGAATTACTGCACTCCTATATTCATGTATCCTGCTTACAGCATTGCATGTATGTGTCCACATAGATTTCCTGTTCATAGGATTTTCTGCATTTTTGCATCCACGTAGATATCCTGTTCATAGGATTTTCTGCATGTTTGCATCCACATAGATATTCTGTTCCTAGGATTTTTTGCATTTCTACATCCACATAGATATCATGTTCATACGATGTTCTGCATTTCTGTATCCACATTTATATCATGTTCATAGTATTTTCTGCATTTTTGTATCCATGTACATACCATGTCCATAAGGAATCCAGATCGTGCATACACAATGGTCACTAGGTAAACTTGTTTATAGGATTTAAAACTAAATAGCATTCAGATATCATGCCCAGAGGATTTCTGCACTCTTAGTACGCCTGTAGAAAGTGTCTAAAGACAATAACGCCTAGAAAGCATGCCTATAGGAACCATCAATAAAACATGAATCGTTCATTTACTTATAGAGCTAAAATCAGTAACGACAGTGCTTAATGTCCGCAGAATTTATGCTCTCTCTCCTTCCTTGATCAATTGACAACTTCTTTTTTCCTAAATTAGCATATTTCTTTTTCTGAAACTAGTAGATGTCATGCCTATAAGTTTCTGTTTAAAACTTAGGCAAGTGATAAGGTAACTTTTAAATTGAGTAAGAATTTATCAACTTCAACAAGCAGGCAGGCATGACTCGGGCTTCTCATCTGAAATATGTAACAGATCAGTCTGCCACAACTCTTAAGTTTAATCAGACTTTAATCAGTACATGTAAGACATGCTAAACTATATGCTTCCTTTTATTTTTAAGGAAGTTTGTCTGAGCCTTTCTATCTGTTATGTGTTTCTCCCCATATTTGTTACATATGTGATGATTGTGGCCTTATAATTTTGTCCTTTAAAACTACAAAACCTCATACCCTTTCCCGTTAGGCATAGTAGTCCCAAATACATATGGGGCTGATAGGATTTGGGGGGGTAATAGCATGTAATAAGTAAAACGAGACCATTCCACATTTAATACCTTAACGGGTTAGGAAAGGGTAGATATGAATATGATGACCATGCGATAACACCATATGTATAAATCTTTACCGATGTTGTGTGGGCTGATCTATATTATTTATAAACCTAGGATTCCCTTCCCTTTTACTTGTTTATTTTATTCATAATTTGAAACTGATTTTTTTCAATTTTCAGCTCTTTAACTTTCTTTAACTGCAATTACTTGTAACAATTATGTGACCCCCTATATCTGTAAAGTCTTACTTATTTACTTGTTGTTTGAACTTAAAGTTACAATTATAGTATGGTCGGGAACCACACTAGTGGATCTCGAAGGGTGCCTAACACCTTCCTCTCGGGATAATTTCGAGCCCAGACATTTTATGGGGCAATATGTATAAATAATTTTATGACTAAGTTCATACTTAGTCTAAGCTCTTTAATATTAAGAAGTTTCTCGTTGAACTTCCATTTTGTTTATTCATGCCTTGATTTCTAAGGACTTAAAGAAGATTTTGCATTTTTATTCTTCAAAAAATGCTTCTCTTAACTTCATGAATACTTTAATTATCATGAATTTAATAAAAAAGGTCCCTTTTATATTCGACACTTACTGCAAAAGATGTCTCAACTTCATATTGGTGTTAACATACAATAAAAGAAATAGGAATACACATGTTTCTTTAAAATAATTTTGACAAGCTTTTATTTGAACTTTGTCTAGTTTTGAATAACACTTTACACGTATTTGAATTACATCTATAACTTTCTCGTAATTATTTTTCTTGTAAAAAATTTAAAAAGAAAAATAAATACGAGGTTTTTATTTATAACCCGTTTCAGTACATTGCCTTTAACCTAACTACGGTATGGTTTTTCTTTAGCCTTAGCTCGTGAGTTTGCTATGCACTTGACTCATTCAATGAGTTAGTTTTTCTGACTTGATCTTTGATTGTTTCCCAATCTTCTTTTATACACATGCCCGTGTATATTATATAGTTTCCCAAGTGTTTGAGCGTTGAAGTATGTAGCCTCGATCACTTGATTGTCCCTCTCATGTTGTTCCTTTTCCTGTAAAAGGAAAAACATACAGGACTCAGAGGTACAATTATAGATATAGACTGCTTAACTCGTCTGAATTTCTATAAGAATAATTTTAACCCTAGGCCAGGAAGTTTAATTTATTTCACGCGCCTTGCAGGTCGTGACTCATCATTTAGTATGTGTTATCTTTTTGCCTATCATCTAAAATCGTTAGTAAAATTTTAATAATTCAAAAATTAAATTTAAAAATATGTGTACCTGACCGTGGGTATTCTTTAGAAATAGTATCTCTTCAGATGAACATTATTCTAATGTGAAGGTAGTATCTTGCCATCCATTATTTCCAGCTCGTATGCTTCTTTTCTTGCAATATCATGAATTCTATAGGGTCCTTCCCATGTCAGACTAAATTATTCCACATTAGCTACCTTTACAGATTGAAAAATCTTTTTGAGCATGAATTTCCCAATTTTGAAGAATCTGAGGCGTGTTTTTCGGTTATAGTATCGTTCTATGACTTGCTTCTATGCTTCCATTGTTATTAGTGTGGCTTCACTCTTCCTTCAAGTAAATCAAGATTTACACGCATTTCTTTGTCATTAGACTCTTTTGACACATGTGTGAACCTTGTACTAGGCTGTCCTATCTCAATTGGAATTAAAGCTTCAGCTCCATAAACTAATGAAAATGGTGTTTCTCCTATACTTATTTTTGACGGTATGCCCATTAAACACCAGGTAACGCTTCAGGCAATTACCTTTGGATTCCTCTAAACGGTCTTTAAATTTTTGATAATGACTTTGTTTGTTGACTCAGCTTGCCGATTAGCCACCGGATGATAAGGTGTGGATATAATTCTTTTGATTTGCCAACTTTGAAATAACTCTGTGATTTGAGCACATATAAACTGAGGGCTATTATCACACACGATTTTCTTTGGCACATCGAATCGGCATATAATATTCCGCTAAATGAAATCTTTAACTTCCTTTTCTCGCACCTATTTGAATGTCCATGCCTCCACCCATTTAGTTAAATAATCAGCGAGTATGAGCAAAACTTTTACTTGTCCTTTTGCTTATGGTAGTGGTCCCATGGTATTTATCCCCTATTTCATAAATAGCCATAGTGCAATGACCGGATGTAATAACTCTGCGGGATTATGCATATTATTACCGTACCTTTGTCATTTATTACATTTAGAAACTTTCCGCTGCTTCTTCCATTTTGGGCCAATAATAACCTGCCCTAATTAAGGTTCTTACCAATGACCGTCCTGCTGCGTGATTCCCACAATGCCCTTGTATATCTATCTTATTACGTATTCCGTCTGAGAAGGTACCACCAAACATTTTTCGGTAAATATTCCATTGCTTTAAGGAATACATAGCAAACTTTTTTCGAAGCACGTGAGCTTTTTCTTATCATCGGGGACGGTACCATACTGTAAAAAAGAAAAAATCTGGTTCCTCCAATCCCAAAATAAATTATTAAAATTTACCTCATTCTTATTGGGATCGGGAACTGAATGAAATATATGAATAACTGAAGCACTTTCATTGCCTGCCACGTCTGCTGCAGATGCGAGATTAGCTAGGGCGTCTGCTTCAACATTTTCATCCCTTTGTATTTGTGTCACTTTCCAGGTTTAAAATTGCTTTATAAAATGCCGTACCTTTTCTGATTACTACTGCATCTTTGCTTCCATGTCCGTATAAGTCTCCAGCAAACCTGCAATCACAGCCTCATACTCTTCCTCATTGTTAGTTATAGAATGACATTTAATGGCTTCAGCTGTAGGTGGTATCAAAACAATTCCTAATTCTGCACCATTTACATAAGATGAACAATTAATAAATAAGGTCCAAGTTCCTGGGTTATCTCCATTGAACACCTGTAACTCTTTTTGTGCTTCTAATTGCATCCCTTGTCTAAAATCAACCACAAAATAAGCTAACACTTGAGATTTTATAGCAGTTCTAGGTTGGTATATGATATCATATTCACTTATTTCTATAGCCCACTTAGCTAACCTTCCTGATAACTCATGCTTAGCTTAATCTATGCGGAATACCTAAATACCATGGTTAGAAACAAGAAAACCCAAAAACTTACCTGATGCAACACCAAATGCATATTTCTCATGATGCAGTTTCTATCTCAACAGAACTGGATCATAGACCTCCTTTGCAATGTCCTGATGTTCGAGCTATATCTGGGAATGATAATCATCTTTCTGAGATTCAAGTAATAGCAACTAGTACAAACGATGAGTTTATATAGAACACAACTCGACATGATATAGCTAAACAAAGCACCAAAAATAAAAATCACATCGCACGAAACAATCCAGTTTTACCTTCAATCTCAAACTCATTTGCCGCACTTGCCAATGTCAATGATGATGAAGGAAAACTCTTGAGAGAAAATCTGCAGCTTGGTGACAGTCAAAATAGCTCACAGAATACAGAGGCAAAGAATACAGCTTATGTTACTGATACAAATAGGCAAATACAGTCCAAATTTCAAAGTTCTCCAACCATATCCACTCCTACATGGCCAAAGAGGAGGGACCTGGTCATTAAATGAAACTGTGGAAAGAACAACGAGATTATGATGATGAGGAGAGCTGGTGTGAAGGTTTCGCTGGTTTTTCATCGGAAGAAGATGATCAAGAATCTGATCAGGATAATAGTGGAGAGGACAGCGATGAACCGGTCAAGCAAAAATTTCAAAGGAAAACTGCAACTAACAACTGTCGTGAAATTTTGAAACAAAAACCAACTCAAAACAGTAGCTTAAACCATAATGCTCCAGCTTTTGTTCTAAGAAATAATGCAAAAACTGTTATTACAACTGTAGCGACATCAAAGTTCAACAAGAATGAAACAGCTCATAATCGTCAATTAAGCCTAGCCGAAGCATCAGTGGGTGATGGAATCGCAACTGCGCTGTCATCAACTAGTCAGAATCAGAAGCAGCAAAGGAATGCAAAGCCACAGACGAGGCAGCTCATCACAACTGCTTCAATAATCTCATCCGAGGAAAGACAACTCTTGGAAGCGATGGAATTGCCAAATCCAATTTTCACAGGAAGACACATATATGAAGAAGGGGAAGAAGAGGATATTTTAAACCAATGCCGAGCAGACGCTTCAACAAAAGGAGATTTGTCACCATCGATAGTGCAAGAAATAAGAAGTCTTGTCAAAGGGAAAGAAGTTAGGACGGTAGGGCGTTTGAAGACGTAAACATAAGGAGGCCCCCAATGAGAAATGCAAAACAAAAACAAGTCGCTCAAACAATTCTTTCAAAACCCAATCGTCTGAAGAATAAAGCATGAAGTTTGAAGACTTTTTGAAAAATTACGTGGAAGAAGACAACATTCTACAAATCAAAATTTTCACAATAAAAGAGAAAAGAGGGAACCTTTATGGTTTCTTCATCTGTTTATTTTACCATCACATTAGTATCATTCAATGTAATATCATCACAGAGCATGTTATAAACTCTGTGATGATCATTCAATTCTTAGTTCTTGCGAGTTCTTTCGTTTTACATGCTTGCTACTCCAGGAGGCTTTTATTTGCCTCAATAGGATATCTAAGGTAAGGTCTATTCCGGCTTCGTTATATGGGTAACATTGCCTGTGTAACCCGCCTTATTTTATTTCTCCTATTTGCTGTAATCTTCCTTTTTATTTTATTTATGAAAACTAACCCTAGGCATTTGCCTAGTGGACCCAAAAAGAAGTATATTTCTCTGGATTTAATTTCATATTAAATTTGCACAAAATATGAAACATATTAGACAAGTATGATATATGATCTCTTGAATGCTGAGTTTTAACGAACATTTAGTCTATATAAACCTCCATGGTTTTTTCCAGATGTTCTTGAAACATTTTAGTCACTAGCCTTTGATATGTTGCACCAGCATTTTTGAGACCAAAAGGCATTACTTTATAATAGTAAGTCCCCATATCTGTTATGAATGAAGTTTTTTCCTCATCGACCTGATCCATATTGATATGATTGTAACCTGAATACACATCTAAAAAACTTAATAGTTCAAGTTCTGCAGTAGTATCAATTAGTTGTTCTATATGTGGTAGTGAAAAAGAATCTTTAGGACAAGCTTTGTTAAGGTCTATGTAATCTACACAAATTCGCCACTTACCATTCTTCTCTGGTACTACGACAGTATTAGCTAAGCAATTAGGATACTTTAACACATGTATAAACCCAATCTTTAGTAATTTTTGAACCTCTTCTTTAATCACCTAATTTTTGAAAGTTCCTAGCTTTCTCTTCTTTTGTTTGACAGAAGGGTACGATGGATCTTCATTTAATTTGTGAGTCATTACTTCCGGTGGTATTCCTGTCATATCAGAGTGGGACCAGGCAAAACAGTCTACGTTGTTTTTCAAAATTCAATCAACTTACCTTTTATGTCTTGGCTTAGATCGGTCCTTATGTAGATTTTCTTTTTAGGCCATTGTGCAAATAATGCTACAACCTCTGGTTCTTCTATTGTTGTTTTGATATTTTCGTTTTCCTCTAGTTCTTGAATGATATCAGATCTGTAGTCCATATCTGTCCGCCCTTATTCAGTTGTGGTTTGTGTTATGTCGCCCTCAACTGGATTCTGTGATTGTTATTTTTCTTCGTTTTTTATACTTGAATCCGCTACAGAGTTGATGTTCCTGGATGTATGTTGATCTCCACAGATTTGACATATTCCCCATGGTGATGGAATTTAATAACTTGATGCAAGGTTGAAGAAACAACGTCCATCTCATGGATCCACAGTCTCCCAAGATCATATTTTAAGCCATCTCCATATCTATTACCTGAAACTTTATATCTTTGACAACTCCTTTTGCGAACGTTTTGAGTATTACCTCTCCTTTTGTCAAAACACCGGAATTGTCAAAACCAGATAAAGTATGCGCCTTTGGTATTAATTTATCTTCAGTTTGCATCTCAGGTAACAGTATTAGCAAAATAATGTTCACGGAACAACCTGGATCAATCAAAACTCGTTTCACATTAGTATTATGTACAAGTACAGATATTATCAGTGCATCATTATGAGGAGATAAAATGCCATCCACATCTATATCATCAAATGTAATATTGTCTTTCTCTAAAACATGTCGCACCTATTTCCCTTGAGTAATTGTGATTTTGGAAATTTTATTAGCTGCGGTGTACATGACGCTATTGATGTCTTTACCCCCGCTTATAACGTTGATGGTCCTTCTAGGAGAAGGTGGTTTAGGGGGCTCCTGTCTATTCTTCATGTATGCTTTCTTACCTTTCTCACTGATTAACTCGGTAAGATACCTCTGTTTTAATAAATGATGAACTTCACTTTTTAAAAATCTACAATCAGCCATTTTATGCCCATAAGCATTATGAAATTCACACCAATGATCACTGTTGCGCCTGTTTGAATTCGATATCATCTCTTTTGGCCATCATACCTTGTCACCCATGCTTCTCATAATATCTACGAGTTTGGAAGTGCTCATATTGAAATTATATCCGCTGAACGTCGCCTTTAAGTTTCTATCATCATCCCGAGACTCACGTGTGTTTCGACTATTCCCTAGTCTTGATGACGAGTCCAACTCTCTATTCCTCGATCTGTGGTTATATCTATGATTATCCTATTTTAACCGTGAGTCTTTTCCCGTAGGTCCCATTTATGGTTCATACCTATTTTTACCAGACCTTTTTTTAGTTTCCACACGTCTCAAACTTATCTTTTCTTCTTTTTGATAAAGTGAAATAATGTCTTCTTTGATCCTCAACTTCGTGCTATACCCATTATAAATGTCATTCCATGTTGTGGCTGGGAATTTACAAAGACCCTCCTCGAGTCGCCTCATTGCCTCAGAGCTCTTTTCATTCAAATTACTGGTGAAAGCTATAGCCGCCCAATTTTAAGGTACATGCGGTAATGTCATTTTTTCACGTTGGAATCTGTCCACGAATTCTTTAAGCAATTCTAAGTCTCCTTGTTTGATTTTGAAAATATCTTCCATTCTTCTTTCGACTTTTTGAGCTCCCGAGTGTGCTTTGATGAAAGAATCTGCAAGGTCAGCCAAAGAATTTATAGAATTTTTGGGTAAAAGAGAATACCATGTTAATGCACCCTTAGTGAGTGTTTCACCGAATTACTTGACCAATACTGATTATATCTCCTATTTGGTCAAGTCATTGCCTTTGACGCCTGTTGTGAATGCATTCACATGGTCAATCAATTGTCCATCGAATTTTGGAATATAAGGCATTTTGAATTTCTTTGGAATTGAGAGGGGAGAAACACTTGGCTTCTGGGGTTGTTGCGAATATTTATTCATGTCTATCCTTTTGGTTATGGGCAGCACCCCGTGTATTTGCTCTATGCGATCACTTTGCTCCTTGAGCTATTTTTCCATTGTTAGTACTAAATTTTGTAAATTTGAATTGATTAAATTACCTGGTACTCCTTCTTGTGACTCACTAGGGATTCTACCACTTCTTAAATTAACAAGACCAGAACGAGGATTATCCAGAGTGTTGTTATTTCGAGTGAGTGTGAGTTGCGCAGCAGGTAATTGACTAGCAAAAGCTTCAAGAGCTTTATTGACCTGTGCAACAATTAGTTTTTGCAAAGCTTCATTGATAGCGTCAACATTTTCAAGGAGTGCCTTCTCGAGACTGTCGACGAGAGCTTTGTGGAGAAGGGAACGAGGTCTGATTATCCTATATATTTCCCTAAAGTTGTTGGTTTCCTTCATTTCCTTGAATGTTGTCGTTATTGTTTGACATGGTTGATGCAACAATGGAAATTAAACTAAATAGATTATCAGATTCCCTATAACGGAACCAATTTGTTTAACCAAAAAATGGGACCTCGATCAAAGCTTTAATTTAGAAGAACTCAGGTTACTGATAATCAAAGAATGTATAAAAGAAAGTAATTTGACTAGAAATAAGACAATAAGAAAAGTAAAGTAGACCAGTATATTCAGATAGTGTTTCGTGTCCTTACAATTGATCCATTCTCTTTTGTTTTATAGTTTTTTTTGGGATATGCGTTTTATCATAATAAGGCCACTAAAGACAATTGAAGACGTTAAATGCTATGTTACATAATTATTGTATTTAATACAAATTATCTAACGATTTTAGTACTTAGGGATCATTAGATATTGTATGTGTACTCCCTTGTACTATCAGATTCATTCTCCTTAATTCTTAGGCTTAAATAGGTTCAGGCATTGAGTCTTTTGAATAACTGCTCGTGCATCTTCCTTTGCCTCTGCTCGTATCTGTTGCAACTCGTGCCTCTTTGTCGATCATAACTCTTTAACCAGTCTACGTATCATGAAATGTCATCATTATACAACTTTTAATATGTAAACTCAATTTTTCCCAATACAATGACGCCTAACATTGTACTCACTAGGCAAGCCAACGTTACCAATTATTTCATCTTTTCCTTTTTATCTTGTAACACTTTACAAGTTAACATAGGTAAATCAGCTGAATAAAAATGAAGTAATAGAATTTAATAAGTTATCTTAATACAACTATGAAACCATAAAAAAAATCCACCCGAAACTGGTGTCACAATTTCATGGGCTGTCTAAGAATAGTACAAGTAATGGTATGAACAAAGAAATACACATCCGCCTCGGAATAGATAAAACAGAAAAGAAAACAGGATAGAAGGGGACGCCAAGGCATGTGGACGCCTGGAGGACTACCTTGGGTCTCTATCAGACTGAAGCTAACAACCTTGAACTACGGTCCGCCACTAGTTCCGTAATCTGTACAAAATGTACAAAGTGTAGTATCAGTACAACCGATCCCCTGTACTGATAAATGTCAATCATAAACTCGACAAATTAGTGATGAGGCTACGGTGGGGCATAACAATATATATATATATATATATATATATATATATATATAACATGCAACAATTTTTATTAACAAAACAGAGGTATAGAACAAAAATAACCAGTACTTGCATTAAAGAAATGCATGACTCAGCCATACTATGAGTATTTTGCTATAACAGATCCTTAGGGAGTTTTTCAATATCTTAGTAATAGACTTGCAACAAAAATAAATGCTAAGAAACATAATTGATGCTGCGTGCATGCTGATCCCACCATATACATAACAACAATATCAATAATCCAACAATAATAGTATCAATACAATAATAACAGTATCAATATTCTCCCTTACTCCTCCTTGTTGTGGCGTGCAACCGATCCCATCTATCCTCCCTTATTACTCCTTATTACGGTGTGTGATCCCAACAGATAATCACTTTCCTCCCTTATTCCTCGTGTTGCTGCTTGCAACCCGATCCCAGCATGTGTACATATCAACACCAATCACAAAGTATTTCACAAGTTAACTCAATTTCCATATTTTTTGTACTTCAACTTACACGATGAGATATCACTACGATTACGAAACTTCACTCATGAAGGATAATCAGCAAGACCAACCAAGGTGCAACATTAGGCACCAATAACATAATATAATCCATTAGTGTAATCAAAAACCATGAAAAATTTAGATACTTCAAACAAGAGGTCACCGGTTAATCTGAAGACACTAGAAATGGAGACATTTGCGGGCAAATAGAAATTAAGGCATGGAAACAGTTTAAGTGGAAAGAAATTAAGATGAGAAATGGTATAAAAAGAAACGCAAAAAGGAACAAACTAAAAATGTAATTTTGGTGGCGCATAGGTACTCGTCACCACACCTATATACCACACACGTGAGATTTTACATAGCACATAAGTTGGGGATTCATGTTCCCTCAAGTCAACGTTAAACCAAATACTTACCTCAAGCCAACAGGTAATTCAATACTCAATCATCGGTTTACCTCTCGATTCCACTACAAATTCACTCAAATCTAGCCATAATTAATTCATTAACATCAATAAATACAAAGTAAACCAATTCTAATGCATGAATATGAAATCCTCAATGTTTTTCCAAAAAAGTCAAAACCCGACCTCGGCCCCGCTTGGTCAAAACTCGATGTTCGAACCAAAATACGATTACACATCCACGCACGAACCAAAATATGCAATTGATTTTGAAATCCGACCTCAAATAGATGTTCGAACCAAAACCAAATACTTACTTTCTACACTATAAAAGGGCACAAACCTTCTGCACTTTTAGGACACACATTACGCACTTCAAGCTTTTATAATCTCACAGTTCTCTTCTAAACTCATAGCATTTTGACTACTTGTTTGCCTTTGGCTTTGCAAGACTATTTCTTTCGTTTGCTTGTTTCCTTGAGACTGGTATGTTCTAGTTTTGTTTTAAGCATCATCCTAATGTGTTTACTTACAGCTTTTATTTCCATGTTTATTTACTGTTTATATGAAGTTTTTAGCATGTTAATTTCCTTTCATCTATTTCTGCTATGAATCCCTGCACCCCTATTTCCCCTATGTGCTTTGAGTTGTAGTTCAGAACATGGCAATATTCCTGTTATTGTTCATATTTGGACTTGATCCCTTAGGGGATCCTAATTCTCAAAATAATGTGTTCTAAGAGGTTGGTGGGGGTGTGCAAGCATTTTCTATTGCTGGGTATGACCACTAGCCTATCTTTGCCACTCCCCTTTTTCCCTTTTCAAAATTACTTCTATGTACTTACACTCATTTCTAGCTTCTAAGTTCTTCCCCCCTCCTATGAGCTGTGCCTTGGGACCTTGAGTTTTCTCTAAACTTTGACACTTGAGGACTGGCCATTCCACACTACACTATGTCTCAATCCTGCAATGTACTTGGGTGTGAGCAATGCTCGAAGTCCATTTGAGGCTCTTAGGGAACTATGACACACCCCAAAAATGAGAAAGGCTTTGGATTTGGATCTTTGGAGTTGGTCTACTTCATGCTTTAGGCAAAAACCTAGATCAGGCTCTACTTGGTTATAATTTTATTTGGTTCTGATGTAGTTACTTTATTTTATTTTGGATTGTAATAACTCTATTATAAACGCCTGAGGTGATTAGTGAAAAAGGGAAGGGTGACAATGCACGCAAAAGGTAGATATCGTTCTCATAATGAACTACTGCACTCCTATATTAATGTATCATGCTTAGAGCTTTGCATGTCTGCGTCCACATAGATTTCCTGTTCATAGGATTTGTTGCATTTTTGCATCCACATAGATATCCTGTTCATAGGATTTTCTGCATGCTTGCATCCACATAGATATCCTGTTCCTAGGATTTTCTGCATTTCTGCATCCACATAGATATCATGTTCATAGGATTTTCTGCATTTAGGACGGTGGGTGGCGACTCAGACCATTTTCCAGTGGTTATGGGGCTCCATCAAGGATCGGCGCTTAGCCCTCTCTTGTTTGCCTTGGTGATGGATGCTCTAACCCGACATATTCTAGGGAATGTGCCTTGGTGTATGCTATTTGCTGATGATATAGTCTTGATAGACGAGACGAGGGCCACTGTTATTGAGAGGTTAGAGGTATGGAGACAGACTCTCGAGTCTAAGGGTTTCAAATTAAGTAGATCTGAGACAGAATACCTGGAGTGCAAGTTTGGCGCCGAGCCGAGCGAAGTAGGCAAGGACGTGATGATTGGATCTCAGGTCATCGCCAAGAGGGACAGTGTGAGATATCTTTGGTCGGTGATTCAGGGGGATGGAGAGATTGACGGGGACGTCACTCATCGAATAGGAGCGGGGTGGTCAAAGTGGAGGCTTGCATCAAGAGTTCTATGTGATAATAAAGTTCCACAGAAACTCAACAGGAAATTTTATAGAGCTGTGGTTAGACCTGCAATGTTGTATGGGGAAGAGTGCTGGACAGTGAAGAACTCTCATGTTCAGAGAATGTAGGTTGTGGAGATGAGGATGCTCAGGTGGATGTGCGGGCTCACCAAGTTAGATAAGATTAAGAATGAAGTTATTCAAGAGAAGGTGGGGGTGGTCTCGGTGGATGAGAAGATGCGAGAAGCGAGGCTGAGGTGGTTCGGGCATGTGCGGAGGAGAAGTCCTGATTCCCCGGTGAGGAGTTGTGAACGGCTGGCGTTGGTCGGCGTTTGGCGAGCCAGAGGGAGGCCTAAGAGGTATTGGGGAGAGGCGATTAGGCATGACATGGCGAGTATGCAGGTTTCCGAGGACGTGGCCCTTGATAGGAAAGTGTGGAGGTCTAATATCAGGGTTGTAGTATAGGGGCCCCTAGAGTTTTTCGTACTACTCACCCGGGGTTGGGTGAGACTTGACAGGGCTATCCATAGATGCTTTGTGTTTTGGATTGTGTCTCCCTTATGGTAGTTATTTATGGTAGTTACTGTATGATATTATTGCATGCTATCTATTTATGGTTCTTATGTTTAGTTAGTTACTTATGCTATTTCTGCTGGACTTACTAATGCTCTTTTGTTTTTGTTTTTGTTTTTGTTTTGTTTTTTGTTTTTGTTTTTGTTTTTGTTTTTGGTTTTGTTTTTGTTTTTGTTTTTATTTTTGTTTTTCCTCTACTTCACTTAGCCGAGGGTCGATTGGAAACAGCCTCTCTGCCCTTTCAGGTAGGGGTAAGGGTCGTCTACATATTACCCTCCCCAGACCCCACTTTGTAGGACATTACTGGGTAGTTGTTGTTGTTGTTGTTGTAGGATGTTCTGCATTTCTTCATCCACATAAATATCCCGTTCATAGGATTTTCTGCATTTCTACATCTATGTAGATACCATGTCCATAAGGAATCCAGATCCTGCATACGCATTGGTCACTAGGTAAACTTGTTTATATGATTTAAAACTAAACAATATTCAGATTTCATGCCCATAGTATTTCAATACTCTTATTACCCTTGTAAAAAGATTTTAAAGATAATAATGCCTAGAAAGCATGACTATAGGAACGATTAATCAAACCTGAATTGTTCAGTCGCTAATAGGGATAAAATTAATGATAATGCTTAATGTCTGCAGAATTTTCGCTCTCTCATCTTCCTTGACCAATTAACATCTTTTTTTCCCTAAATCAGCGTACTTCTTTTTCTGATACTGATACATGTCATGCCTATAGGTTTTCGTTTAACACTTAGGCAAGCCATAAGGTAACTTATAAATTGAGTCAGACTTTATCCACTTCAACTAGCAGACATGCCTGACTTGGGCTTCTCATCTGAAATATATAATAGATCAGTCTGCTATAACTCTTAAGTTTAATCACACCCTAATTAGTACATGTAAGACATGCTAAACTATATGCATCATTTTTTTGAGGAGGTTCGTCTGAGCCTTTCTATCAGTTATGTTTTCTCCCAATATTTGTTACGTATGTGTTATATTGTCGCCTTAGAATTTTGTCCATTGAAACTATAAAACTTCATACCCCTTCTGCTTAGGATTAGTAGTCCCAAATACCTCCGGGGCTGATAGGATTGGGACGGGTAATAGCATGCAATTAGTAAAACGAGACCGTTCCGCGTTTAATATCTTAACGGGTTAGGAAAGTGTAGATATGGATATGATGACCACTTGATAACATCACGTGTATAAATAGTTACCGGGTTTTGTGTGGGGTGATCCATATTATTTATAAAACTAGGACCCTCCCATGTACTTTTTTATTTTATTCAAAAGTTTAAACTGCTTTTTTTTCAATTTTCAGCTCTTTAACTTTCGGTAACTGCAATTACTCATAACAATTATGTGAAAACCCCCATCATATCTGTAAACTCTTACTTGTTTACTTGTTGTTATATGAACCCCCCCCCCCCCCAATATCTGTAAACTCTTACTTGTTTACTTGTTGTGTGCACTTAAAGTCACAATTATAGTATGACCGGGAGCCACACTAGTGGATCTCGATGGGTGCCTAACACCTTCCCCTCGGGATAATTTCGAGTCCTTACCCAATCTCTGGTTTTCTAAATCAAAGTTCTTCTTAGTGTATTAATGCAGTTAATCATTAGGCGGAGAGTCTTAAATTCAAACCCAATCCCCAAAAGGGAATGAGATGTCCTCCCAAATGTCATAAACCTGATTTCGCGAGAAAAAGGGGGCATCGATAGCATGGCGACTCTACTGGGGAATTTCTCTAAGGCTTTTACCGTTTCATGCTATTTGTATCTTTATGACTCTTTATATACTTTATTTAATGCCTTTAAGTATTTATTTGCCTCTTCTACTTCGAAACTAACTTGGCTCTTTGTCTCTTTCCTTTATTTTTCTTAATGCTTTCCTTTATCACTTTCCTTTAGTTCTGTTGTAAATTATGGAAAACTATTGTAATTATTACTTTATGAACGTGCAAATATGTGAAAACTTGTTTGATTATTGTAACTGTATATTCAACATTTTATTTCACTCATGCCAAACAAATACCATAGCAACGCTTATAATGAGTGGTTGCGCCCTTCCGATATTATCACCCCTAAATCTGGCAAAGGCATCTTTGCGATAAAACAACTCGATCAACAGTGTAGTCAATAGTTTCGTGTCTTTCCCACTTGATTTGTCCACTCAAGGGTATCAGTCTAATACCCCATAGAAACCCTATTCCATTTAATCGTGCATGCATCACTGTAAAAACCTAGCCGAATTAGTTATGTTGTCCGCATAATGACTCTTGACGATACCCTTGTCCAAAGTCTCCTGGGTTTCTTTGAAACCCAAATGGACACTACCACGTTCTGTGCATTTCTTAGGAGAATTAAATGCTTTTATTCCAATTATTGGTATTTAATAGTCGAGTCCGGTAGGGGGAAGGGCCTAACACTTTTGCCTTGCAGAAAATGAGGCACAAAGTCCTAGATTTGACATTGTCACCAACATCCATCCGAAATTGCTAAACTAGTGGGAAGATCTTCATTCCATTGATCAAACTCTTGTCCGGAAATACTTGGGAAACTTACCTTCCCTTCTAGAATTCCTGCCCAATAATAAAATTATTGAAGCTGCTACCCAATTTTGGGATTGCGATAGATTTGTGTTTCGCTTCGGGGAGTTTGAGATAACACCCATGCTAGAGGAAATAGAAGGACTGGCTGGTATACCGTGGGAAACTCCAAGTCTGTTAACGCCTGAAAATCGCAAGGGTAGAGGTTTTCTCAAGATGATGGGTCTAAAGAAGAATCCAGACTTAACCTAGTTGAAGGATTCATACATTCCCTTTGATTATTTGTACTATAGGTACGACCACAGCAAACCTTACCGTACTTATTCTGATGAGTTCTCCCTGACATCATTGGGACATATCCATCGAATGGTCTTTGTCTTTATGTTCTGCTTCTTGTGGATGATAGTATTTCCTATGAAGAAAGCAAGGA
Source organism: Nicotiana benthamiana (assembly GCA_034376525.1). Taxonomy (NCBI): domain Eukaryota; kingdom Viridiplantae; phylum Streptophyta; class Magnoliopsida; order Solanales; family Solanaceae; genus Nicotiana; species Nicotiana benthamiana. The sequence continues at coordinate 143,675,834 of CM067327.1, read as the reverse complement.
TCCATACACAACTAGCCATGGTCACCAAAACACTAATGGAAGGAATTGGTGGGAAACCATTTAGCATAGTGCCCATGATCATCACAAAAATATACCAAGCCTTAGAGAAATGTCAACAAGGAGGCAAACTTTTAGAGGGTTGCAACTTGCTACTCTAACTCTGGCTCGTGGAGCACCTCCAAAAGGGTGAGTATCGATAGGAGATTCGGACTGGGACGATCATATAGCCTTTCACCAGCCAAGGAGGATGAACTACATGCCCAATATATTTTCTTAGCCGAAAGATGCCAAAGGATGGGTAAAACTGTTTGAAAATTGAAAGAGGACCAAGTGCAATTGATGTTTGAATGGTTCCCTACTGAAGAGTTTATTGCCCGATCTCGGGATGCACCACTTCTAATACTTATTGGTTCGAGAGGAACTTATCCTTATGTCCCTCTCTAATTTATGAGACAGGCTGGTAGGAAGCAGGTTATACCAAGGGTTGACAAGATGAGTCATTTTCGGGCCGAGTTTCAAGATGATGATAGCCCATACAAGTTCCAACCTCAGCACATGTGCCATTGCAAAATCGATATGGGAAGGGAAACTATTGAGCCAGACATGTACCATGCTGGTTAAGCTCCATACTATCTCAGCTGGTTAGAAGACAATCATAATGGTATGGGTTAACCCGTGTTTGCTCGAGGTCACAGGATCATCGATGAAAAGGCTGAAGAACATGTCAAGTAAAACCAATTGAGCAAAAGGATTTAACAATGTGAAAGTGAGCACCGTGAAATTCAAGAAGCCAACCAAAAGCTAATTGAAGAATGGAAAGACATGGGTGTCAGCTCTAACAAGCAACTATGGTACTTAGAGCGGGGTTTAGTAGAGCTGGAGAGGAAATTTGTCAGAAGTGTCTAGGAATACCAGAATGCTAAGGGAAATGAAGATGAGCACCTGGCCAGAGCGTACTTGCTGCTGGGACTTCGCGAGCTGGTACAACTATTCGACGGAGCCAAAGATGCCTAGTCTGGGGAAGGTCCTTCTGGGACAAAATAGATATGAATTTACCTTTTCGTTTATGAATGTAATAAGGCCAATGGCCATTAGTGATGTTTTATTTCCTGTTATTTAGGGTCGCGTTGAGGTTCGTCTTATTTTCTATCAATAAAAGGAGGCATTTAACATTATAAGTTCTCCAAATCCATTTGCCAATAGGCCTACCTCGGGCACAACGAGGCTAAAAAATTAGGACACGATTTACATTCCTACACTATTTGTTTTGATATCACAACATCTTCTCTTATAATCCTCACTAGCTTGTTATCTTTTTGTTTTATTCCCCTCCCCCAAAGGTTAGTTTGTGCACTCTAGCATCGTCATCATATTCCACAAGATCCAAAGGCCTTCCACCCACTCCTCCTCCTAGTCCTATCAGAAACAGGAATAAGGGAAAGATGGAAGAATTGAGAAAGCAAAGCTAAGTTGAACGGGCAGAAATCAATCAGGGTACTCAGGTTTCCAAAGAACGAATCCCAACTCGAACAAAAGGTGTCAAGAATTTAGGAAGAATTGGATTAAGTCCGAAATCTGGCAAGTCTTCCATTTTCCCTCGCCACTCCAGAGGTTACTTTCCCACCTGCTCATAATCCTGTACCTCCGCAAAACATGCACAAACAACAAAGCCATCCCGCTCCTCACCATCACTACAATACTTGTCACACTCCCAACAATACTCCACTACTCATCCCAGAGCCTTTGAACTCCACAATTGACCATGGCCACACCCAAAACAATACCCCCATCTTTGTGGAGACTATGGCGCACTCCACCCAGCCCATCTCAAGCATACCCGAGTACAGTAATAAGGACTCGCTCAATAGAAATTTGGCTGAAGAGATCAAAAGGTTGACCACAAGAATGCAAGGCATCAAAGGAAGCAAGGGGATTGAGGGGTTAAACTAAAAAGACCTCTGCATACAACCAGATATAGAACTTCCCAAGGGGTACAAACCTCTCAAGTTCGAAATGTTTGATGGTATAGAGGATCCTAGGGGTCACTTGAGAACATACTGAGACAAGCTGGTCGGAGTAGGGAAGGACGAAAGGATTTGCATAAAGCTTCTCATGATAAGTTTGAAAAGAGTTGCTCTGTCTTGTTACATTAGCTAATACCCGAAGAAATGGTCAAATTGAGTGAGTATGGCATCAGATTTCAGGATGGGTTCAGGTTCGATACAGAAAATGCACTGAATGTGTTCTACATTCAGAACCTAAAGAAGAAGCCTACCAAAAAATTCCGCGAGTATGCCACTCGCTGGAGATCAGAGGCTGCTAAAGTCTGACCTGCTTTAAAGGAAGAACAAAGTAACAATTTTCGTCTGAGCTCAGAATTCACAATACTATAAAAGACTAATGCTAATCAAGAATCATAAATTCTCTAACATCTCAAGCTAGGAGAAGGATCGAGGAAGGTATCAAAATTGGTACGGTTACGAACTTTGAAGCCTTGCAAGCTACCAATAAGGCTCTACAGTTTGGTGGTGTGTCCAAGAAAAGGGACGTAGGTGCGGCAATGGTTGCACAGAGAACCAAATAACCTGTCAAATAACAAAATTATCCAACACCTCCACTTACATATCAGCCCACTCCAAATTACCAAGCACCCTCACCCTCTTATCGTACTCCACTACCCGCTTATCAGTCATCCCCACCCCCCATATACCAACTTTCTTCACCCAGATATTCCCAACCCGTACATGTCTACCAAGCCTACAATGCTCAACCATCCCACTATCAATCACCTCCCTCACGTCAAATCTTTCCAAGACCTCAACCAAAATTTCGACCGCAGACCTCCCAAATAGTATACCGCCATTGCTGAAGCAATAGACCAGTACGAAAAGCTCAAAGCTGCTGGTTATGTCACCTCTATCCCTACTATAACCCTTAAAACCCTTCCCAATGGGTCAACCCAAATAAAACATGAGCATACTATTTTGGCATGAAAGGGCATACCATTGATTAATACCGCTCCCTGAAAGATAAGATCCTGGATTTGATTGATAACAAGACAATCGTGGCAAAGGAGCTTGCTCCAAATGTCTGTAGTAACCCTATTCCAAACCATAAGGGCGGAGGTTTTCACATGATCGAGATAGAGGATGATTGGGACTCTAAGGGGTCAATTTATTTAATCACAAAAGGCGACGATCCAAAGAAGCCGGTAGTCATCCTCAATCCAATTGTGGTCCAGATTCAGCCTTCTGGAGACAAAGAGGTGAACATGTCCATACCACTTGATTTTGAAACACCAACCTTTGCGAAGGCTCCAACACCAACTGAGGTCGAGTTTGGGTCCCCAAAGGCACTTGTACCATTTGAAGTTGCTATATTACCTCCCAAAGAAAGTTTTCCCATTTCGGTAGCAATGACAGCCGTAACACCATTCCACACAAAAGCCATACCATGGGACTACACAGTCGAGTCAAGAAGGAAAGGGGAAAGCCATGTCCGGAGAAGAAATTGCAGCACAAGTGACAAGAACCAGGAGGGTTTATACGCCAGAAAACTTGGATGATTTGAGTAAGCAGACCTTTGGTCGACAAGCCATCATAAAACTGGGACAAATTATCTCTGGAGAAATATTTAAGCGAAGGAATATGCAGTCATTGATCAGCTGGACAAAACACCAGCGTATATTTCTATCTTAGCTTCGCTATAGAGTTTCGATGCACACAAGAATTCCTTGTTAAGAGTGTTGAATGAGGCATATGTACCAAGCAACATCACCGATTGAGAGATGTCTAACATGGTAGATCAGGTATTGGAGAGTCACACGATGAATTTTCAAGAAGATGAGCTACCACTAAAGGGATTGAGTCACAATAAGGCATTGCACATCACCATGAAATAAGAAGATTATTTTATCACCAAAGTCCCGATTGACGGAGGGTCCAGCCTCAACATTTGTCTGTTGGTGACACTTAGGTAATTAGGAAAGGGGTTGCATGAGATCATGGACGGGGCCATCATAGTCAAAGTTTTTATCGGATCCCAAAGGTCGACTATTAGGGAAGTTAGCTTTTGTTTTCAGATAGGGCCCATTTGGTTTGATGTTGAGTTCCAAGTAATAGACGTGACGACATCTTACAATCTGCAATTGGGACGATTGTGGATTCATGCCGGTGGGGCTGTAGCATCCATACTACATCAGGTAGTGAAGTTTGAGTGGAACCACCAAGAGGTGATCATTCACGGCGACAGTAGCAATCCCATGTAAAGTCGCCAGACCGTTCCACAAATTGGAGGAATGAGAAGGATAGACGGGGAAACATACCACCATATCGAGTGGGTAAATTCCTTCGATAAGGATAAATGGTGGGATAACAAAATTCAAAGAATACTGAAAATTGGAGTAGGTATGAACATGGTAAGGGACTTGGAAAGAATCTCCAAGGGATCGCTAAGCCTATCAAGCTCAAGAAACACAGCACCACCTTTGGATTGGGGTATGAGTACACTTGGGAGAAATTCAACCACTGGTCGCTACCATAGCACGGTCCTTACTATCCATTGGAGTAGCCAATACCTCAGGTTGATCAGACCTTCCAACCGGCCGAAGTTATCTACGGATCAGAAGAAAAAGAAGCATTGGAAACAATGTGGAATTTGTTCCTAGAAGACGATAACATGGATTGTTGTGTCATTTTTGAGGAGGAGGAGGAGGAAGGCCCTTCCATACAAGCCGTAAGCCGAGGAGCACGGCACAACAGTTGGATCATCAGAACTACCAAAGCCCGGTGTGCCTCCGTGTAGCAAACTGAACAAGCACCATGCACTATTTTATTTTACTAGTTTATTTTCCTTTCGCGTTTTATTTTTGCAAGAAAGAGCTCCAAAGTTTAAAACATTTATGGAATTTATCAAAGCATTTCAATTTTATTAAATCTTGCTTTTATTATTTTCTCTCGTTACTTTACTTATACACCATTACTACTACTTATCTTGATGAACCAATGACTGTGACATGCAATGAGATAACGCAACAAGCCGACATAGATTTTGAAGAAGATGATATACTAGAGGAAATCATTAAAGTTGAGATTTTTGAGAACATACCTGAGTCCAACCTTGACGAGACTGAGATTATTAACCCGGGAGACGCAGAAACCATCAAAGAAACACGAATCTGCGTCCATTTGTCACCATCAGAGAAGGAGTACACAGAGTTTCTCATAGATTATGAGAACATATTCGCATGGTCATACGACAACATGACTAGTCTGAGTACATCTATTGTGGCTCACAAATTGCCAACCAATCCAACATGTCTGCTAGTAAAACTGAAGCTCAGAAAGTTCAAGCCAGACATGAGTTTGAAAATCAAGGAAGAAGTTACTAAGCAGGTCAAAGCTAAGGTTCTCAAGGTAGTAGAGTATCCAACATGGTTTGCCAACATTGTACCAGTGCCAAAAAAGGACGAGAAGGTTAGAGTCTGTGTCGACTACCAGGATCTCAATTGGGCCAGTCCGAAAGACGACTTTCCTTTGCCGAACATACACATCTTGATTGATAATTACGCAAAGAACGAGTTGCAATCATTCGTAGATTGTTTCGCTAAGTATCATCAAATCTGGATGGATGAAGAAGATGTTGAGAAAATATCTTTCATTATACCGTGAGGCATGTACTGCTACAAGATGATTCCATTCGAGTAAAAGATTGCAGGGACCACCAACATAAGGGATGTGACCACTATTTTCTATGATATGATGCACAAGCAGATCGAAGTTTATGTAGATGGCATCATAATCAAGTCGAAGAAAGCCGCTAATCACATAAAAGATTTGAGGAAGTTCTTCAATAGATCGGGAAGGTACAACTTGAAGCCGAATCCCGTGAAATGTGTATTTGGGGTTCCTGCCGGGAAACTAATTAGGTTCATCGTGAGTCAGTGAGGGATAGAGCTGGATTCATCAAAGATCAAAGCCATTCAAGAATTGCCACCGCCAAAGAACAAGAAGGATGCGATGAGTTTATTGTGGAGACTTAACTACATCAACCAGTTCATAGCCCAATCTACGGTTATCTGTCAGATGATCATCAAAATGCTGAAGAATGATGCCACCACCAAGTGGACCGAGGAATGCCAGAAAGCTTTTGACAGAATCAAGGAATACTTATCAACACCATCAGACTCGGTGCCGCTTGAGCCAAGAAGATGTTTTCTAATCTAGCTCGCAGTGTTAGATGGTGCATTCGGTTCCGTCCTAGGGCAACATGATGAAACAGGGAAGAAGGAGCAAGCCATTTATTATATCGGTAAGAAGTTCACCCCATACGAAGCTCGGTATTCTCTGTTAGAACGTACATGTTGTGCTCTAACTTGGGTGGCCCAGAAGCTGAGGCACTACTTCTATGCATATACTACATATTTCATATCCAGGATGGATCCTTTGAAGTACATCTTTCAGAAGCCAATGCCCACTAGCAAGCCAGACAAGTGGAAAATCCTTTTGAGTGAATTCAACATTGTCTATGTGACTCAGAGAGCAATCAAGGGACATGCGCTAGAAGATCACCTAGGTGAAAACCCTGTAGACGGAGAATACAAACCCCTAAAGATGTATTTTCCTAACGAAGAGGTATTGTTCATAGGAGAAGACATTGCAGAGTCTTATAATGGTTGGAGGATATTTTTTGATGGAGCAGCAAATTTTGAAGGAATTGGCATAGGAGCAGTCCTAGTATAAAAAACTGGCCAACATTACTAGTGTCCGCCAAGCTCAGGTTCCCCTACACTAACAATATGGCTGAGTACGAAGCTTGTATCTTAGGGATCAAGATGGCCATTGACATGAACATCCAAGAGTTGCTAGTGATTGGAGATTCAGATTTGCTTATACATTAGGTCCGAGAAGAATGGGCAACCAAGAACTCCAAGAAGTCCCATACCTGCATTATGTACAGGAGTTGAGAAAGGGGTTCACAAAGACGAAATTTCAACATGTTCCTAGAGTCCAGAATGAGTTTGCCGATGCATTGGCTACACTATAGCCATGATACAAGACCTAGATACAAACTTCATTGATCCTATTCCTATGAAAATCCATAATCAGCCAGCTTATTGTGCTCATGTCAATGAAGAAGAAGATGGAAATCCTTGGTTTCACGACATCAAGGAATATCTGGCAAAAGGAGAATATTTTGAGCTTGCAAATACTACTCAGAAGTGCACACTTTGAAAATAGTCCAACAATTTCTTTCACACCGGAGGAATCGTGTATTGGAGGACTCCTTATTTTGGGTTACTAAGGTGTGTTGACGCAAAGGTAGCATCCAAACTACTAGAAGAAATCCATGCTGGGACTTGCGACCCACATATGAACGACTTTGGCTTAGCTAGGACAATACTTCGGGAAAGTTATTTGTGGATAAATATGGAGACGGACTGCATCCAGTACGTCCAAAAGTGCAACCGCTATCAGATACATGCCGACATGATAAAGGTACCCCCTAATGAGCTTAATGTGACAAACTCGCCATGGTTGTTCACTGCATGGGGAATGGATGTTATTGGAACAATCGAACCTGCTGCATCAAATGAGCACAGGTTGATCCTAGTAGAAATTGATTATTTCACCAAATGGGTTGAAGCAACATCCTATAGAGCAGTGACTAAGAAAGTCGTGACAGACTTTGTCCGTGATCGTATCGTTTGTTGATTCGGGATTCCAGAATCAATCTTTACAAACAATGGCTCCAACCTCAATAATGACTTGATGAAAGCTATGTTTGAAACCTTCAAGATCAAGCACAAGAATTCCACATCTTACAGGTCCTAGATGAATGGAGCTGTAGAAGCCGCCAGTAAGAATATCAAGAAGATATTAAGGAAGATGATAGAAAAGCATAAGTAGTGGCATGAGAAGTTATCATTAGCTTTATTGTGGTACCGCACCACAGTCCACACATCAACTGGTGCAACTCCTTACATGTTGGTTTATGGTACAGAGGCAGTCATTCCCAATGAAGCAGAAATTCCTTCCCTAAGGATCATATAGGAAGCTGAGCTCAACAATGCAGCGTAGGTAAAAAGTCGTTAGAGCAGTTGGCTCTTATAGATGGAAAGAGAATGAATGCAGTTTTCCATGGTCAACTTCAGAACAGAATGTCTAGATCTTCATCGAGAAAGTCAAACCAAGACGATTCACAACCAAGGCAGTTGGTATTAAAGAAGATTTTTCCACATCAAGATGAAGCCAAAGGGAAATTCTCACCCAATTGGCAGGGTCCGTACATGGTTCATCGAGTTCTGAAAAGAAAAGCCCTTATACTCGCACAAATTGACGGAGAATTTTGGCCAAAGCCGATCAATTCAAATGCAGTCAAGTGCTAGTATGTGTAATCTTCATGCTTTTCCTACATGATGTAATTTGAACTACGTTTGATCTGATTCCCATTTAAGAGGGGATACGTAGGTAGCCTTATGGGTTTGGTCACAATTCAATAAAATTATCATCCCCCATCCCCTCCCGCGCCTCGCAATTGGAAACTAGGGAAGAATTTTGAGGACGACCCTCAAAATTCCAAAGTAACTTCAATTGATCATCACAAGCAGCCGTCGGAAGCACCATCCCAGTGAACTGGGGACAGAATTTTGAGGAGGACCCTCAAAATTCCAAAGCAAGAGAGGTTGCAATGTCTTGTACCACGTCACAATCATCGGTTCATCTTATAACTATTTCTTAAATCTATACATATGTCATATTTTTAACAAACTAATGCACGCTTATTATTTAAATCGCTCAGTTCAACAATGCTACTCCTATGATATATATCGTTTCATCATATCAGAGCCGAACATGGCAAGAAAAGTCAATAGGGACACGAGCTAACCTTTCCCCTTTACAAAACTCACAACTTTTCTTTGAATGCAGGCACCAAAGTCGAAAAATCATATATTATGCACTCATACTATTCAGGAATACAACCTTAGAACCGTCGCACCAATTCACATTTGCCATCCGCGTACAATATCCCCAGCATTCGCAATATCATTATCAGATACCAGCTATCAACTAAGAATTTTTATTGTTATTCGTCTTTCATATTTTGCATAACGCTACCTTTCTGCCTTACGATGTTAAGCTCTACCTCTATCTGCAATTTTTGCATTGCATAAGGCTACCATTCTGCCTTTCGAGGTTAAGATCTACCTCTATATGTATTTTAGCATTGCATAAGGCTACAATTGTTCCTTCCGAGGTTATGCTCTACCTCTACCTGCATTTTTGCATTGTATAAGGCTACCATTCTACCTTTCATAGTTAAGCTCTACCTCTATCTGCATTTTTTGATTGCATAAGGCTACCATTCTGCCTTTCGAGGTTAAGATCTACATCGACCTACCTTTTTTGCAATGCATAAGGCTACCATTTTGCCTTTCGAGACTAAACATTGTCTCTATCTGCACATCACATGGCTGAAATATCGCCACTTCATTTATTGCATTTCATCGGCTGAAAGATTGCCACTTTATTTATTGCATTTCATCGGCTAAGAGATTGCCACTTCATTTACAGCATTTCATCACCTGAAATATTGCCACATTATTTACGCTTGCATGGCTGAAAGATCGCCGATTTTATTTTTACACTTGCATCGGCTGAAAGATCGCCACCATCTGCATCTCATGGGCTGATAGATCATCGAACTGTCCAAGGGCGTCATTGTTTGGAGGCACCATCTTCATTGCCCGAGAATGCCATGACATGGCCTGAGGACCCCTTTATCGCTTGGATATCATTTTTGAAAAGCATCATCGTTCGGAGGCATCATTCTCATAGCACAAGAGCATTATTTCATAGCCTGGGAATCCTTTATTATATTCTTTATGGACCAAGACATCATGGTCTAAGGACGTCATCCTAACCACCCAAAGACAACATTCATGGTCCAAGGGGAACTCGCATAATGTTTAATTTTATGCACAATATATGTGCGTATTGCTTATCTGCACGTAAACCACCGAGCAATGGCCATCTCAGCAGGAGTGATACCACTCCAGTTCTCGCATCCCTATTAGACTCTAACCATCCGCCCAATACCAAACATTGTGTCCAATCTTGGAAAACCTCCATCGGCATACTTTCGCCGACGGATCATAAACTACATATGACCAAATTCCTGTAAGACCAGGGATATATAGGCAGCTCAGGAACTAGATCGCAGTCAATCTCTTCAAACCACTTCACTCGGTCAAAATTGGCTATTAGGTCTTTACCCGGCAACTCTTTCATCCTTCCTGGTTAAAGAGGGGCAGTTGTTGATACTCAATTTTCCCTATATATCTTTTATTTGCAGATACTTTCAAAATAATATGTATATATATATATATATATATATATATATATATATATATATATATATATATATATATATATATATATATGCATATATAAGCATGTCCAAGTATTTTATTATCTTTTAAATTTTTTTAAAAGATTTTTAAACCGCTTTATTGCCCTATTTTAGCAATACAAAAGTCAATAAGTGTGCTTAAGATTATTATCTTGATGATTAATCTATTTTATTCTTATATTTACACCAATATATAGCTAAAGTAATTTTTTGCATATTTTTCAAACCCGATTTTGGTATTTTAAAGCTAAATTTGCACTAAATTGCAATTCTAGCACATCTTAAGATTTAAATAGCATTTAAAATCATACAATTTATTCCAATATTTTTTGTCTAATGATTTTATATTATTAATTTAGTGCCTTTAATTGATTTCAAAAATTATTTTACTATTTTTATAAATTAAAAAGGGAAAAGTGGCTATTTAATTGATAGCCTTATTTGCATCTCAATTATAGCCAAAATCCACCACTTTAATTGACCCAATTTGAAACCCCTAATAGATAGACCCAATTCCACCCAACCCACTTCCGACCTAACCAATTTAACCCGACTAGCTCTCTCTTTTAATCTAGGCCGCTGATCATTTTGATCAATGCCCGCGATTATTCCTCACCTTTTTTAATCCACAAAGACCACCCTGATCCCCTCATTCTCTTCTATCAGCTGCCTTTAAAATTAGTTTCTTCTCAAACTCTCTCGAAACCCTAGCCTCTCTCACCATCTTCAACCTCAATCTCACCGGAATCCATGGACTCTCAGGTTATTGATGGCTTAAACTCATCGCTCTATGCTCTTAAACACTTGGTATTCCAAGGTTCGAGGTCGGACCTCGCTTGTGTCCATTTAGATCTTCACCGATTCAAGGTTCTATAGCCATCTCCGCCACACTATGGTGTTTTGAGCCTAGTTCTGACTTATCCGACTCAAATCAGACCTTTTTCCAAAGCCTTTCTCATTCTAGGGTTCTGTTGAAACTCTAACTATTCGAGTTTTCTCCAATGTTTCTTAAATCTGTGACATATTTGTACTCTACTTGGGTTTTTAAAAAATTTCCCAAACTTTTCCTTCAAAAATTATCTTTTTAAATCACTTCTCTTTGATTTAGGGTTTTTTGAAAGTTTTAAAATGTTTCTCCGACTTTTATTTTCCTTTCTTTGTGTGTATTTTCCACACATGTGCTTCTACTGCTTTCTTATGCTTTCTTTCTACTATACATGTTCTTCTATAATTCGTTTTCCTACTGTGTTTCTATAGCATGTTCGTATGTTTATCTTGCTGTGTTTTCCTATGTGTTCTTTGCTATAATTTTTCGGCATTTTGTGTTCTTCTACTGTGTGTAGTTCCTACGGAGTTCTTAAGTTTTGTTTGCCTTCTACTGTACCTTGTTTGAAATCTTCTGAAAGACCTCTTTAAACATATTTTCACTACTGTTTTCTTAAGTGTTATACTATCCTTTTCTCTTCTGAACCTTGGTTAAGTTCCTTCTAAAAAGTACTTTATTCTGCTATATCTTCTATTGTGTTATTAAGTGTTATTGCTTTCTCTTCTACTGAACCCTATTTAAGTCCCTTCTAATGGAATTTTTTTTTCTTAAACGTGTTTTTTTTTCGTTATCCTGACGGTTCTCTCATTATGCTTCTTTACTCCATTTACTTTGAATTTTATTTGTATTTGCTTGTCTTCTCATGAGATTCTGAAAAGAAATTTCTGAGCATACTGCCTTCTCATATCTGTATTTGACTCGAGGAGGAAACCCTAGAATTTTGGGGGTTCCTTCAAGTTTGGTTATATGAGCAGATCAGGGTTCTATTTGAGAAACCTGGACTCTCTCGGGCTTATTTCTGAGTCTATGAACTAAGTATGAATTTCTCTTTTTGCACACAATCCTGATTCTCCTACACTAGACCCTTCTATTGAATAACATAATAAATCTCTTCATGTTTAATGTGTTTGTATGCTTTTATATGTGAGGAATGTTTATTCAAAAAGGGTTTTCCCAACTTGTGATTGATTCAAAATTCTTTTTTAATAAGTCTAATTGATTGTTACTGATTTTCCTTATGTCAAAATCTTGCCCATCTTTCTGGCCTGGTTCATTAATACAAAATCTTTAATTTCTGATTTATCAGCTATTAATTGATTCCCTTGCCTTATTTTCAAAAACCGTGTACTATCAACACTTTTTTCTTAATTATACCTCTATGTATTTACCACTATGGAAATTTTTGATTAACCTCCTTCCTTAATTAGTTTACCCGTTTGAAATCAGAATTCCTTAATTAAAGGGAAACCTTGTGTAATTGATTTCCTAACTATTTTCTTACCTATTCCTTCTTACTTTCTACACTATAAAAGGGCACGATGTGTCAACACTTTTAGGACACACATTACACACTTCAGGCACTTATAATCTCATAGTTCTCTTCTAAACTCATAGCATTCTGACTACTTGTTTGCACTTTGGCTTTACATGATTGTTGCTTTCTTTTGCTTGTTTCCTCGAGGCTGGTATGTTCTAGTTTTGGTTTAAGTATCATCCCAATGTGTTAACTTACAACTTTTACATCCATGCTTATTTACTGTTTATGTGGAGCTTTTAGCATATTCCTTTCATATTTTTCTGCGGTGAATCCCTGCACCCCTGTCTCCCCTATGTTCTTTGAGTTGTAGTTTAGAACATGGCAATATTCCAGTTATTGTTCATGTTTGAACTTGATCCCTTACGGGATCCTAACTCCCAAAACAATGTGTTCTAACAGGATGGTGGGGTGTGCAAACATTTTCTATTGCTGGGTATGACCACTAGACTGTCTTTGCCATTCCCCTTTTCCCTTTTTAAAAATTCTTTCTATGCACTTACACTCATTCCTAGCTTCTAAGTTTTACCCCCTCCAATGAGCCATACCTTGGGACCTCGAGTTCCCTCTAAACTTGGACACTTGAGGGCTGGCCCTTCCACACTGCACTATATCTCAATCCGGCAATGTACTTGGGTGTGAGCATTGCTTGGAGTCCATTTGAGGCTCTTAGGAAACTCTGGCATACCCCAAAATGAGAAAAGCTTTGGATTTGGATCTTTGGAGTTAGTCTACTTCATGCTTTTGGCAGGAAACATGAATCAGGCTCTCCTTGGTTGTAATTTTATTTGTTTCTGATGTAGTTTCTTTATTTTATTTTGGATTGTAATAACTCTGTAACAAACTCCTAGGGTGGTTAGTGAAAAAGGGAAGGGTGACCAGGCATGCAAAGGGTAGATATCATGCTGATAGGAAGTTACTGCACTCCTGTATTCATGTATCTTGTTTACAACTTTGCATGTGTGCATCCACATAGATATCGTGTTCATAGGATTTTCTGTATTTCTGCATCCACATAGATATCTTGTTCATAGGATTGTCGACATGTTTGCATCCACACAGATATCATGTTCCTAGGATTTTCTGCATTTCTGCATCCACATAGATATCATGTTCATAGGATCTTCTGCATTTCTGCATCCATAGATATCATGTTCATTGGATTTTCTGCATTTCTGCATCCATGTACATACCATGTCCATAAGGAATCCAGATCCTGCATACGCATTGGCCACTAGGTAAACTTGTTTATAGGATTTAAAACTAAATATCATTCAGATATCATGCCCATAGGATTTCTGCACTCTTACTACGCCTGTAGAAAGTGTCTAAAGACAATAATGCCTAAGCATGCCTATAGGAACCATCAATTAAACCTGAATCATTCATTTTCTTATAGGGCTAAAATAAGTAATGATAATGCTTAACGTCTGCAGAATTTATGCTCTCTCGCCTTCCTTGATCAATTGACAATTTGTTTTTCCTAAATCAACATACTCCTTTTTCTGAGACTGATAGATGTCATGCTTATTGGTTTTTGTTTAACACTTAAGCAAGCCATAAGGTAACTTATAGATTGAGTAAGACTTTATCAACTTCAACCATCAGGCAAGACTGACTCGGGCTTCTCATATAAAATATGTAATAGATCAGTCTGCCATAACTTTTAATTTTAATCAGACCATAATCAGTACATGTAGGCATGGTAAACTATATGCTTCCTTTTGTTTATAAGGAGGTTTGTTTGAGCCTTTCTATCTGTTACGTGTTTCTCCCCATATTTGTTACATATGTGTTTGATTGTCTCCTTAGATTTTTTTCCTTTGAAACTACAAAACCTCATACCCTTTCCCTTTAGGATTAATAGTCCCAAATACCTCCAGGGTTGATAGGATTGGGGCGGGTAATAGCATGTAATAAGGAAAACGAGACCATTCCGTTTTAATACCTTAACCGGTTGGGAAAGGGTAGATATGGATATGATGGCTACACGATAACACCACATGTATAAATGGTTACCGGGTGTTGTGTGGGGTGATATATATTATTGATAAACCTATGACCCCCCATCCCCTTTACTTATTTATTTTATTCAGAATTTCAAACTTCCTTTTTTCAATTTTCAGCTCTTTAACTTTCTTTAACTGCAATTACTTATAAAAATTATGTGTAAACCCCCTCATATCTGTAAAGTCTGACTTGTTTACTTGTTGTTTGAACTTAAAGTCACAATTATAGTATAGTCGGGAATCACATTACTAGATCTCGAGGGATGCCTAACACCTTCCCCTCGGGATAATTTTGAGACCTTACCCAATATCTGGTTTTCTAAATCAAAGTTCTTCTTAGTATCCTAATGCACTTAATCATTAGGTGGAGACTCTTCAATTCAAACCCAATCCCCAAAAGGGAACGAGTTGTCCTCCCAAATGTCATAAACCCAATTTCGTGAGAAAAATGGGGCATCGACACCAAGTTTTTTCTCCTCCCATGGCTAAAGCTTTTGAAAAAGTTGAAATTGATACAAGTATCCCCACTTCTTCAAGCCAAGTTGAACCCGCTGTTGTAAGCCAAGATAAGCCTGTTGATGTACATGTTTTCAGTTCCTTCATTCTTCTTAGTGACAAGTTCAAGTTATTTGAAATTGTTTGTGTTGTTATTTTTTTTTTACTTAGAAAATTATGGAAACAAAAAATCCTTGGTCTTATTTGAGGGTTTATTTTGGAAACTCAAGTCCCCAGATCTTTTATGGAGCAATATGTATATATAATTTTATGACTAAGTTCATATTTAGTCTAAGCTCTTTAATATTAAGAAGTTCCTCATTGAACTTCCATTTGGTTTATTCATGACTTGATTTGTAAGGACTTAAAGAAGAATTTGCATTTTTATTTTTCAAAAAATGCTTCGTTTAACTTCATGAATATTAAAATTAATCATGAATTTTATAAAAGAGTGCCCTTTTATATTCGACACTTAATGAATAAGACGTCTCTAACTTAAAACATACGATAAAAGAAATAGGAATACACATGTTTCTTTGAAATAACTTTGACAAGTTTTTATTTGAACTTTGTCTAGTTTTGAATAACAGTTTACACGTATGTGAATTACGTCTATAACTTTCTCGTAACTGTTTTTTTCTTGTAACAAATTTAAAAAGAAAAATAAACACGAGGTTTTTATTTATAACCCGTTTCAGTACATTGCCTTTACCAACACTACGGTATGGTTTTTCTTTAGCCTTAGCTCGTGACATTTCTCTGCACTTGACTCATTCAATGAGTGAACTTTTCAGACTTGATCTTTGATTGTTTCCCAATAATCTTTTATACACATGCTCATGTATATTATATAGTCTTTCAAGTGTTTGAGCGTTGAAGTATAAAGCCTCGAGCACTTGATTGTCCCTCTCATTTTGGTCATTTTCTTGTAAAAGGAAAAACATACGAGACTCAGAGGTATGATTATCGATGTAGACTGCTTAACCCGTTTTAATTTCTATCAGAATATTTATAACCCTAGGCTAGGAAGTTTAGTTTATTCCACGTGTCTTGCAGTTCGTGACTCATCATTTTTATAGGTTAGCTTTTTTCCTATCATCAAAAATCGTTAGTAAAATTTTAACAATTTAAAAATTAAATCAAAAAAATATGGGTACCTGACCGTGGGTATTCCTTTGAAATAGTATCTCTTTAGATGAACAACATTCCAATGTGAAGGTAGTATCTTACAATCCATTATTTCCAGCTCGTATGCTTCTTTTCCTGCAATATCATGAATTCTATAGGGTCCTTTCCATGTTGGACTTAATTTTCCCACATTAGCTACCTTTGTTGATTGAAAAACATTTTTGAGCACGAATTCCCCAATTTTTAAGAATTTGAGGCGTGCTTTTCAGTTATAGTATCGTTCTATGACCTGCTTCTGTGGTGCCATTCTTATTAGTGCAGCTTCTCTTCTTCCTTCAAGTAAATCAAGATTTACACGCATTTCTTCATCATTAGACTCTTTTGATGCATGTTTGAACCTTGTACTTGGATCTCCTATCTCAACTGGAATTAAAGCTTCTGCTCTATAAACCAATTGAAATGGTGTTTCTCCTATACTTATTTTTGCTGTTGTATGGTATGCCCATTAAACACCTGGTAACACTTCTGGTCAATTACCTTTGGATTCCTCTAAACGCATATTTAAATTGTTCAAAATGACTTTGTTTGTAGACTTAGCTTGCCCTTTACCCACCGGATGATAAGGTGTCGATATAATTCTTTTGATTTTTCAACTTTGACAGAACTCTGTGAATTGAGCGCATTTAAACTGAGGGCTATTATCATACACGATTTTCTTTGGCACACCGAATCAGCATATGATAGTCCGTCAAATGAAATCTTTAACTTCCTTTTCTCGCACCTGCTTGAATACTCCTGCCTCTCCCAATTTAGTTAAATAATTAGTGGGTGTGAATAAAAATTTTACTTGTCCTTTTGCTTATGGTAGCGGTCCCATGATATTTATCCCCCATTTCAGAAATGGCCACGGTGCAGTAACCGAATGTAGTAACTCTGCAGGGCTATACATATTATTACCGTACCTTTGGTAGTTATCACATTTAGCATGAAACTTTCCACTTCCTCTTCCATTTTGGGCCAATAATAACCTACCCTAGTTAAGGTTCTTACAAATTACATTCCTCCTGCGTGATTCCTACAATGCCCCTCGTGTATCTCTCTCATTACGTATTCCGTCTAAGAAGGTCCGAGTCATCTTGCTAAGGGACTACCGAATATTTTTTGGTAAAAATTGCCTCGCTTTAAGCAATACCGAGCAACTTTTTTTCAAAGCGCGTGAGCATTTTTCTTATATCTTCAAGGACGGTACCATACTGTAAAAAAGCAAACATCTGATTCCTTCAATCCCATGTTAAGTTATTAAATCTGCCTCATTCTTATCGGGGACGAGAAGTGAATGAAATATATGAATAACTGAAGCATTTTCATTACTTGCCACGTCTGTCGTAGATGCGAGATTAGCTAGGGCATCTTCTTCAATATTTTCATCCCTTGGTATTTGTATCACGTTCCAGGTTTAAAATTGCTTTATCAAATCTCGTACCTTTTCTAGATATTGTTGCATCCTTGCTTCCCTGACTGTATAAGTCCCTAGCATTTTATTAACTACGAGCTAAGAATCAGTTTTGATTATTATCTGATTTATGCCAAGTTCTCGTGCCAGTTCTAAACCTGCAATCACAGCCTCATACTCTGCCTCATTTCTAGTTATAGAATGACATTTAATGTCTTGTGTAATGGCTTCACCTGCTGGTGTTATCAAAATAATCCCTAAACCAGCACCCTTAACATTAGATGAACCACTAGTAAATAAGGTCCAAGTCCCTGGGTTAGCTCGATTGAACATCTGTAACTCTGTTTCTGCTTCTAATTGCATCCTTTGGTTATCAGCCACGAAATTAGCTAACACTTGAGATTATATCATATTCACTTAATTCTATAGACCACCTAGCTAACCTTCCTAATAACTCATGCTTATGTAAAATATTGGGTAATCGATAAGCAGTTACTACGACAATACGATGACATTAAAAATAAGGTCTTAATTTTCTAGATACCATAATTAATGCAAGTGCAAGCTCTGATTGAGGATACCGCGTCTCCGCATCTAATAAACATTTGCTGAAATAATAGATCGGAGATTGTTTACCTTGGTCCTCATGGACTAAAATAGCACTTTTCGCTACTTCAGAAATAGCAATGTAGATGAGCAATCTTTCCCCAGCCTTTAGTTTTGCGAGCAATGGTGGATTTGTTAAGTATGTCTTTAAATTTTTGAGTAACTACTAACATTCTTTATTCTATTCAAAATGATCTTGCTTTTTAAGAGTTAAAAAGAATTTAAAGCACTTTTCTGATGATTTAGAAATGAATCTTCCCAAGGCTGCAATCTTCCTGTAGATCTCTGCACTTTTTTAACCTAAAAATACATCAAGGATTTCTTCAATGGCCTTAATCTATGCAGAATTCACTTCAATACCACGGTTAGAAATAAGAAAACCCAAAAATGTACCTGACGCAACACCAAAATGCATATCTTTTTGGATTAGTTTTCATATTAAATTTGCGCAAAATATGAAATGTATTTGACAAGTATGATATATGATCTCTTGAATGCTGAGTTTTAAGAGCATATCGTCTATATAAACCTCCATGGTTTTTCTCAGATGTTCTTGAAACATTTTAGTCACTAGCCTTTGATATGTTGCATCAGTATTTTGAGACCAAAAAGCATTACTTTAGAATAGTAAGTCCCCCTATCTGTTATGAATGAAGTTTTTTCCTCATCTACCTGATCTATTTTGATCTGATTGTAACCTGAATACACATCTAAAAAAACTTAATAGTTCATGTTGTGCAGTAGCATCAATTAGTTGATCTATATGTGGTAGTGGAAAAGAATCTTTAGGACAATCTTTTGTTAAGGTCTGTGTAATCTACACAAATGCACCACTTACCATTCCTCTTTGGTACTACGACAATATTAGCTAACCAATTAGGATACTTACCTCACGGATAGACCCAATCTTTAGTAATTTTCGAACCTCTTCTTCAATCACCTGATTTTTGAAAGTTCCTTGCTTTCTCTTCTTATGTTTGACAGGAGGGTACAATGGATCATCATTTAATTTTGTGACTCATCCGGTGGTATTCCTGTCATATCAGAGTGGGACCAGGCATAACAGTCCACCTTAGTTTTCTAAATTCAATCAACTTACCTTTTATGTCTTGGCTTAGATTGGCCCCTATGTAGACTTTCTTTTCAGGACATTGTGCAAATAACACTACAACCTCCAGTTCTTAAATTTTTGTTTTGATATTTTAATTTTCCTCTAGTTCTTGAATAGTATCAGGTCTTGAGTCCACATCTATCCGCCCTTGTTCAGTTGAGATTTGTGTTATGGTGCCCTCAACTTGATTTTGTGATTTCTATTTTTCTTCATTTTTCATACTTGAATCCGCTACAGAGTTGATGTTCATGGATATATGTTTATCTCCACGGATTTGACATATTCCCCATGGTGATGGAAATTTAATAACTTGATGCAAGGTTGAAGGAAAAACGTCCATCTCATGGATCCACGGTCTCCCAAGGATCATATTATAAGCCATCTCCATATCTATTACTTGAAACTTTGTATCTTTGACAACTCCTTCTATGAACATTTTGAGTATTGCCTCTCCTTTTGTCACAAAACTGGAATTGTCAAAACCAGATAAATTATGCACCTTTGGTATTAATTTATCTTCAGCTTGCATCTCACGTAACACTATTAGCAAAATAATGTTCACGGAACTACCTGCATCAATCAAAACTCGTTTCACATTAGTATTATGTACAAGTAGAGATATTACCAGTGCATCATTATGAGGAGATAATATGACATCCACATCTACGTCATCAAATGTAATGTTCTCTTCCTCTAAAACATGCCGCACCCGTTTCCCTTGAGTAATTGTGATTTTGGAAATTTTATTAGCTGCGATGTAAGTCACACCATTGATGTCTTCACCCCCACTTATAACGTTGATAGTCCTTTTAGGAGAAGGTGGTTTGGGGGCTCCTACTTATTCTTAATGTATGCCTGATTACCTTTCTCACTGAATAGCTCAGTGAGATACCCTTGTTTTAATAAATGATAAACTTCACTTTGTAAAAATCTATAGTCAGCTGTTTTATGCTCGTGATCATTATGAAATTCACACCAATGATCAGTGTTGTGCCTGTTTGGATTTGATATCATCTATTTTTCCCATTGTACCTTGTCACCCATACTTATAAAAATAGCTACGAGTTCGGAAGTGCTCATATTGAAATTACAACTGTCGAACTGCGTCTTTAAGTTTCTATCATCATCTCGAGACTCACGTGTGTTTCAACCATTCCCTAATCTTGATGACAAGCCCGACTCGCTATTCCTCAATCTGTGGTTATATCTCTAATTATCTTGTTTTAACTGTGAGTCTTTTCTCGTAGGTCCCATGTATGGTTCGTACCTATTTTTACCAGACCTTTTTTCAGTTTCCACCCATCTCGAACTTATCTTTTCTTCTTTTTGATACAGTGAAATAATATCTTCTTCGATCCTCAGCTTCGTGCTATACCCTTTATAAACGTCATTCCATGTTGAGGCTAGGAATTCACGAACACTTTCCTTGCGTCGCCTCATTTCCTCGGAGCTCTTTTCATTCAAATTACTGTTGAAAGCTATAGCCGCCCAATTGTTAGGTACATGCGGTAATGTCATTCTTTCACGTTGGAATCTGTCCACGAATTCTCTAAGCAATTCTGAGTATCATCGTTTGATTTTGAAAATATTTTCCATTCTACTTTTAACTTTTTGAGCTCCCGAGTGTGCATTGATGAAAGAATCTGCAAGCTCAGCAAAAGAATTTATAGAATTTTTGTGTAAAAACGAATACCATGTTAATGCACCCTTAGTGAGTGTTTCATTGAATTTCTTGACCAATACTGATCTTATCTCCTATTTGGTCAAGTTATTGCCTTTAACGCCTGTTGTGAATGCAGCGACGTAGTCTCGTGGATCAATTGTTCCATCGTATTTTGGAATATCAGGCATTTTGAATATCTTTAGAATTGAGAGGGGAGTAGCACTTGGCTTCCAGGGTTGCTGCGAATATTTATCCATACATATCCCTTTGATTACAGGCAGTACCTCGAATATTTTCTCTATGCGATCACTTTGCTTTTGGAGCTATTTTTGCAATGTTAGTACTCAATTTTGTAAATCTGAATTGACTAAATTACATGGTTCTCCTTCTTGTGACTCACTGGGGGTTCCACCACTTCTTAAATTTACAATCCCATAATGAAGATTATCTAGAGTGTTGTTATTTAGAGTAAGTGTGAGTGGCACAATAAGTAACTGACTAGAAAAAGCTTCAAGATCTTTATTGGCCAGTGCGGTAATTAGGTTTTGCAAAACTTCATTGATAGCTTCAACATTTTCAAATTGAGTGTTTTCATGTGCATGAGATCCATCAGAAGTGCCTTCTCGAACCGTAGAGGAGAGCTTTGTGGAGAAAAGACCGGGTTGTGATTATCCTGTATATTTCCCTGAAGTTGTTGGTTTCCTTCATTTCCTTGAATGTTGTCATTATTGTTCGACATGGTTGATCCAACAAAGAAAATTAAACTAAATAGATTATCAGATTCCCGATAATAGAACCAATTTGCTTAACCGAAAAATGGGACTTCGATCAAAGCTTTAATTTGGAAGAACTCGGGTTACTGATAATCAAAGAATGTATAAAAGAAAGTAATGTGACTAGAAATAAGGTAATCAGAAAAGTAAAGTAGACCAGTATATTCAGATAGTGTTTCATGTCCTTACATTTGATCCATTCTCTTTCTTTAATAGCTTTTATGGAGATATGCATTTTGTCATAATAAAGCCATTAAAGAAAATTGAAGACATTAAATGCTACGTTACATAATCATTGTATTTAATACAGATTCTCTAAAGTTTTTAGTACTTAAGGTTCAATAAATATTGTATATGTACTCCTTTGTACTGTCAGATTCATTTTCCATGATTCTTAGGCTTAAATAGGTTCAAGCATTGAGTCTTTTGAATAACCGCTCATGCCTCTTCCCTACCTCTATTCGTATCTGTTGCAACTCGTGCCTCTTTGTCAATCATAACTCTTTGACCAGTCTACGTATCATGAAACGTCATTTTTATACCACTTTCATATGTAAACTCAATTTTTCTCATTACAATAACGCCTAATATTGTATTCGCTAGGCAAGCCAACGTTACCAATTATTTCATTTTATCCTTTTTATCTTTTAAAGCTTTACAAGTTAACATAGGCAAAGCAGCGGAATAGAAATGGAATAATAGAATTTAATAAGTTATCTTAATACAACTACGAAACCATATAAACTCCACCAAAACTTGTGTCACAATTTCACGGACTGTTTATAAATACTACAAGTAATAGTCTAAACAATGAAATACACATCTTTCTTAGAATAGATAAAACAAAAAAGAAAACAGGATAGAAGGGGACGCATGCAGGACTAACTCGGGTCTCTATCGGACTGAAGCCAAAAACCTCGAACTAAGGTCCGCCACTAGTTCAATAATCTGCACAAGAAGTACAGAGTATAGAATCAGTACAACCGATCCCCTGTACTGATAAATGCCGATCCTAACCTCGACGAAGTAGTGATAAGGCTTCGGTAGGGCATAACAGTATAGATATATAACATTCAATTGTTTTTAATAACATAACAGAGGTATAGAACAAAAATAACTGGAACTTGCATAAAAGAAACGCATGGCTCATCCATTCTACGAGTATTCAGCTATAACAAATCCTTAGGGAGTTTTTCAATATCTCAGTAATAGACTTTCAACAGAAATAAATGCCAAGAAACATAACTGATGTAGCGTGCATCCCGATCCCACCATATAAACTACAACAATATCAATAATCCAACAATAATAGTATCAATATCCAACAATAACAGTATCAATATTCTCCCTTATTCCTCCTTGTTGTGGCGCACAACCTGATCCCACCTGTCCTCTCTTATTACTTCTTATCACAGTTTGCAATCCGATCCCAACAGACAATTACTTTCCTCCCTTATTCCTCTTGTTGCGGCGTGCAACCCGATCCCAATGTATATACATATCAACACCAATCACAAAGAGTAAATACAAAGTATTTCACAAGTTAACTCAATTTTCACATTTTTTGTACTTAAACTCACACAATGGGATATCATTATGATTACAAAACTTCATCCATGAAGGTTAATCAGCAAGACAAACAAAGATGCACCATAAGTCACTAATAACTTAATATAAGACAATACCGAAATAAAACAAAACCGTGAAACAATTAGATACTTCAAATAAGAGTGCACTAGTTAATGTGAAGACATTAGACATGGACACATTTACGGGCAAATAGCAATTAAGCCATGAAAATAGTTTAAGCAGGTAGCAATTAAGACAAGAAATGTTATAATAAGAAACGTGAAAGGGAACGAACTAAAAATGTAAATTTGGTGGCGCATAAGTACTCGTCACCACACCTATACGCCACACACATGAGATTTCACATAGCACATAAGTCGGGGATTACTGTTCCCTCAAGTCAAGGTTAAATCAAATGCTTACCTCAAGCCAACAGGTAATTCAATACTCAATTACCGCTTTAACTCTTGATTCAACCACCAATTCAGTCGTATCTAGCCATAATTAATTCACTAACATCAATAATTGCTAAGTAAACTGATTCTAATGCATGAATATAAATTCATCAATGTTTTTCCCAAAATGTCAAAACCCGACCTCGGGCCCTCTTTGGTCAAAACTCGATGTTTGAACAAAAATCCGACTACACATTCATGCACGAACTAAAATATGAAATTGATTTTGAAATCCCACCTCAAATTGAGTTCCAAATTCCCAAAATTTAAAAATCCTAATTCCGACCCAAAAGCACCCAATTTCCTATGAAAACCCCTACATTTTGAGATGAAATCATGTAAAAATATAGAATAGATTGAAAAAATGAGTTAGAAATTACTTACCTATGATTTGGAGAAGTTTGAGTCTTTGAAAAATTGCCTAAGGATGCTTAGATTTTGAGAGAAGTGAAAAATGATGAAAAATCCCGTTTGAAATCTCACTAAATAGGTGCAAATATCACAATTGCGACAGGAGCTTCACAATTGCGAACCTCGCAAATGCGAGACAAGCTTCGCAATTGCGAACCTGCTGCATGTCTGCTCCTTTCGCAATTGCGAGCATTCAATCGCAATTGCGATGACTGGCCCCTTACTGATTGCTCTGCAACTGCGAAGGAAGGTTCGCAAATGCGAACCTGGCCGACATGGGCTTTCTTCACAAATGTGATCAAGTCCTCGCAATTGCCAAGGCAGTTGGGCTCGCAATTGCTAATCATGACCTCGCAATTGCGAGATCAGATCTTGCAACATGTTAGAATATACGCTTAACGCTAGAGGGGGGGTGAATAGCGTTATAATAAAAAACAATATAAACTTGCAGAATTAAAAATTGCAGGATTGAAATAAGTGCGGTAAGTAAATAA
This sequence comes from Nicotiana benthamiana, assembly GCA_034376525.1. Lineage (NCBI taxonomy): Eukaryota > Viridiplantae > Streptophyta > Magnoliopsida > Solanales > Solanaceae > Nicotiana > Nicotiana benthamiana. The sequence continues at coordinate 143,650,897 of CM067327.1, read as the reverse complement.
TAAGGATCGGACGCACCGAAATTATCCTGGTTCACCACAACCTGTGGCTAGTCCAGTCCCCGAGAGACTCTCTCGAGATTCCACTAACTTCGTTAAGCTTACGGGTGCTAAACAAACCGTTACAAACTGAGAACTTGAGTCACACAAGCATCAACAACCTTTGCTCGAAGATACCACACTTCAAGACTTCAACCGAAGGAATGAAAACGTTCCTTCTTACAACCACAAGGGATTAACACTTCCCTTCAAGTGTATACAAACACTTAGCACTTAAGACAAGACTCTCCTTAAGAGTAGATATGAGTATAATAAATACGTTCAAGAACACAACAACTTTCGTCAAGAGTTTGGCTCTCAAAAACTTATTAAATGAATAGAAAATGATGAATATGAGAGTATGCAAGCTTTAGCAAGAATATAATCAGTTGTTGTACTTAGAAGACTGATTTTGAGTTGTATTTATAGTGTTCAAAACCCCCACAACCGTTGCCTAATTGCCAATCAAGAATTGCTGATTTTGTGCTAAGATAATCGATTATCTGATTTGCATAATCGATTATTTTCCAATCGTTCAAAAATCATTCCCAGATTTTAAGCAGAATAATCGATTATCCAAATCGTATAATCGATTACCTGGCATTGTTCAAAAAATCATATTCAGATTTTACTTAGCATAATCGATTATCAGATTGTGTATAATCGATTACCTGACAACGTTCAAAAAATCATATGCAGATTCTACTTAGCATAATCGATTATCAGATTGTGTATAATCGATTATCTTTCAGAGTTTAAAAATACTTTGGCAACGGTCATTTTCATAATCGATTATGCTATAAGGATAATCGATTATCTTTTATATTTTGAAAACTTCGGACTACACTGTCTTAACATAATCGATTATCATAAAGTACATAATCGATTATTTTACAGTCTTGTAAAATTTGATAGACACTGCCTCAACATAATCGATTATCATAATGTGCATAATCGATTATTTTATAGCTTTGAAAAATCTGATGGACACTTCCTCAACATAATCGATTATCATAAGGTACATAATCGATTATCTTGTAGCTTTGAAAAATCTAATGTACACTGCCTTAACATAATCGATTATCATAAGGTACATAATCGATTATTGTTCAGCTTTATAAATCTGGTGTACATTGTCTTAACATAATCAATTATCATAAAGTACATAATCGATTATCTTTGTCCAGATTTGAGAGGCATGTTTAAAAATCATTTTGGCTAAAATAAAATGTTTGAAAATCATTTTGCTTTAAATTAAATATGCATGATATGATTAAAATGATTTTACGAGAGAAGCCAAGTCTTGAGTTAATTGTCGGATCAAGATCACAATTAAAGAATGACTCATGTATAACTTTATTTCTTTTCTTGATCATGATCTTTGTTCGTCTTGTGCTTGAACCTCGTTATGTGTCAATTGCGCGCTTGTGCTTGGACCTCGTCATATGTCAATTGCGCGTCGTTTGTAATTTATCAAAACCTACAAATATGAACACACGTTTAGTTTAGTGCCTTGAGAACATGTTTCAACAATTTCCCCCTTTTTGATAATGGCAAACCAATATCGGGATATGCATATTAGATAATTCATGATGACGATCCAAGACAAGTATATAGATATGCAATTTAGTTCCCCCTCAACATATGAATTCCCCCTCAATTTATGCCAATAAATATTAAGTGCATAGCCTTTATTTTTCCCCCTTTTGACATTAGCAAAAAAACATTATTAAATAACTTGTTTATTGATTAACCAGAAATCCGAGTACATAAAAAGAGACAATGAAACATTGGACAACAAGCTAGAAAAAGAAAGAAATTATTCATTATCATTTTTAATTTTCGGCTCGGCATCTGGTACATCTTCCCGAAGGACAATTTGGGCATATGGATAATGGACATGGTCAAAGTATCCATGAATTTCACGGAGAGATGAGTGACATTCATATCGATGCGATTCATGGAGGTGGACAGAGACGCAATTTTCTCGGAAATGGTATTGAGGGATACATCGGACGGGGCCGGAGGACGACGTCGCTGAGTTGGAGGAGGAGGTGGATGCTCACCGATATTGGGAAATGAAGATTCTTATATTTCCCAATGTTTCATCGCCTTTTTGAGAGGTTCGACGGAAGTGTCGACACCGGATGCAACAAGAAGGGTCATAACGACAAAAGCATAAGGGAGAGGCTTATCTTCCCCAATAGCATCAAACATATGAGTCTTGACGAACTTGCACCAATTGATGCGAGCTCCGGTGATGATGGCATGCATGAGTTTTGAATCCTCATGAGATATAGTTGTATGATTGAATTTCCGCGGTATTAGAACGCGGGTGATGAAATAAAAAATTAAACGGTATTCGGGGAGCATGTTTGTGATGGTGGGACGATGATGGTCCGGAGTTGGAGAAAATTCTCCGATGCCGATTTGAGTAAAAAGAAGTTGTTCATCAAACAGAGCGCCTTCTTCCCTAGTATAGCGTAAAATGTCTTCCCCATTGCGCGGAAGTTTAGTGATGGCTTGAATATTTGCCTCAGATACGGGGATGTGAATTCCATTGACGGTCGAGAAGAGTTCATCATCTTCGTCTTTCTCGAGGTTTGGATAGAAGGCCTGAATTAAGGAAGGATGAATGTAAGGGGTGTGAAGGTATAGGAGATCAAGGAGTTGGCTTTGTAGGAGCATATTTGTTGTGGATGGAGGGGCGCTTTAAGTAAGAAATCGATTAGTGGAAAATCGAGGAGGGAGGATTTCTCGATTTTCAAACTTTTCAATGAGGCGCATAAGTTTTTCTTCACTGTTGAATCGTAAGAAGGAGCCATCTTTATAACAATAAACTGGTGGACGAGTGGCGGAAGAGGAGGCAACATTTTTGCCGGCACGAGCACGTTTGGAGTTTCTGCCCGACATTTTGAATAAGTAGTAATAGCTTTTGAAAGAAATTTGAGAAATTTTGAGAGTTTGGGAGATAAGTTTGATGTTTGAGTGAAGAAATTGAAGACTTATAGCACCTATTTATAGTGAGAAGGATGGCATTGCATTGAAGATGAATATCTGCAGAAATTTAAGAGACAAAATGGTCAGAAACGGTAACAATTTTGAAATACTGACTGAGGATAATCGATTATTGAATTATGGTAATCGATTATTCTGACACAGAGTGCACAGTAATTTTCTGACTCGGGAGATAATTGATTATACTTTTGAGATAATCGATTACTTTAGGAAGTGCAGTAATGAATAGCCGAGACGGTAATCGATTAAACAGGTTTAAGAAATCGATTATTGTCACAATTAACACCTGAAAAATAATGTCAACAAAATCGATTATAAAAATTGATAATCGATTTTTATATTTACCATCCAAATACCTGCAAAGCAAAAATCGTTAGATAATCGATTGTACTGTTGCATAATCGATTATGTTAATTTTCCAGCATAATAAACATAAAACGTAAATAATCGATTAGTGATACTTGCTAATCGATTTTCAGGCATAGTAAGCATAAGACAAAAAGAAGTGATAATCGATTATCGACTTTAGAGAAATCGATTATTCTACACCATCGCCTTATAATTCCCCCTGCCTTTAGGGCGATACCTGCAAAAAAGAATTAGGCGCCTCCGACGCTCAAGTTAGTAATGAAAAAAATCAATGTATGACTTAGATCACTGTGGAGTCAAGAATTAAGAATTCTTTCTCTAAGAGCTTTGTGAAGATGTTGACCAATTGAAAACGTGATCTCTTAAGAAGTGTGTCCTAAGGTGTTTTTAACAGTCTTTCGAGTACTTACCTTGTGTTCAATGTCGCCAATTACCTTGTCGAGAGGATGGTCTTTGATTGTCCTCCACGCGTTGGGCAGTTTCATTTCTTTCTCCAGTGGTGGCGCTTCCTCCGATAATTGTTTCAAGATTTCATCTTGAATTTCCTTTGGATTTTCCTCTTGTACTTTGTCTTGAGGACTTATTGTGTTTAAAATACCTGCAAGATCAAAACCAAAATCCTTTCTCGCCAAGCGAGCATTATTTTCGGAAAACACAATATGAGGGGATTACTCAACAGTTTCGGTTCTATTATTGAATACTCTATATGATTTGCTACGTGATGAATAACCAAGAAAAATTCCTTCACCCGATTTGGCATCAAATTTTCCCAAATTATCTTTTCCGTTGTTATGAATAAAGCATTTACAACCGAATACTCTAAGGTGGGAGAGATTAGGGTTCCTTCCCTTATAGAGTTCATAGGGAGTTTTCATGAGTATTGGCCTTATGACTATTCTGTTTAAAACGTAGCATGCGGTACTCACGGCATCCGCCCAAATTTTTTTGGGAATCTTAGCCTCATCGAGCATGGTTCTAGCCATCTCTTAGAGACACCTATTTTTCCATTCCACCACTCTATTTTGTTGTGGTGTACGTGGAGCAGAGAAGGTGTGCTCAATACCGAGTTCGTCACAAAAGTCCGCGAAGAGATTGTGATCGAACTCTCCCCCATGATCACTTCTTATGGAAGTGACGGTTGTGTTCTTTTCATTTTGAACATGTTTCAGAAAACATTTAAAATTTTGAAAAGCCTCACTTTTGTGAGCAAGAAATAGTGTCCATGTAAATCTAGAATAATCATCAACAATAACAAAAGCATAACGATTTCTACCAAGACTTTCAATGCGAGATGGTCCAAAAAGATCCATGTGAAGAAGTTGCAAAGGTCTTGTAGTTGAAACAATATTCTTAGATTTAAAAGATGCTTTTGTTTGCTTCCCTTTTTGACAAGAATCACAAATAGTGTCATTTTCAAATTTCAAATTTGGAAGACCAATAACTAAATTTTGTGAAACCAATTTGTTTAAAAGATGCATGTTGATATGAGCTACGTTACGATGCCATAACCATATATCATCTTCTTTACTCATAAGACAATTCACATACTCTGATGAAGAGTTTTCAAGATCAACCATATAGATGTTATCAATTCTAAAACCACGAAGGATAATTTTAAAATCACTACGACGAAAAACTAAGCATTCTTCCGAATCAAACAAAACAAGATTTCCCTTGTCACATAATTGACTTATGCTCAAGAGATTATGTTTTAGATCTTTAACTAGCAATATATGCTTAAAGGAAGAAGATTCATTCTTACCGACCGAGCCAATGCCGATAATTTTTCCCTTGTTGTTATCTCCAAAAATAACGTTTCCTCCTTCCTTGTGTTCTAGTTGAAGGAACTTGGATGCGTCTCCGGTCATGTGTTTGGAGCATCCACTATCAAGGTACCAAAGTACACTTGATCCCTTCAAACATACCTACAAGACATATCAATGAGTTTTTGGTACCCAAGCTGTTTTGGGTCCTTGAGAGTTAGGTGTAAAATGCTGTTTTGCTTGACATGCAGTTAAGTGTCTGTGTCTAGTAAAACAAGCAGGAGTAATATGTCCTATTCGACTACAATAGTGACAAATGACATTAGGATTGCGCATTCTTCTAGGTTGGTAGTAGTTGGAGGTACGAAAATCGTTTGCTCTATTTTTGACAATATGGCTATTGCGCAATCCTTGAAAATCATTTCTCCTACTGTTTGTTCTAGGATATGCAGCGTTTCTAGAATAATTGTTTCTAGGTCGAGTATGTCTAGGTTGCGATTGTTGAAGGCCATTTCTAGGCATTCTAAAATGTTCAAAGTTTCTTCTAGTGTTTGGTCTAGGATGCATGTTGATTCTAGGATGGATACTTCTAGGATGAATGTTTATTTTGTTTATCCTAGGTTGAGCCTTGGGTTGTTGGGGGATGGCTTCAACTTTTTCTTTAGGCTAGTTTTTGAAACCTATGCCTTGTTTGGTCAATTTCAAATTGACAAGAACATCATTCAAATTTTGATGAGAAGAATTGAACTTATCTAGGGTGCCCTTAAGTCTTTCTACTTATTCTTTTAGATGCATGCAAGAAATACAATTTTTACTAGAACTCTCGGGTTTGTCGGCGCTTCTCTTGCCGAAAGATTTGTTTTCTTCTTTCAACTTCTCATTTTCAAAATCAATTTTTCCAAATCTTTTTCTTTCAAAGAGAGTTGTTTTTCAAAATCTTTTTCTTTCAAAGAAGAATTTTTCTTTACGTCTCTAACAGTTTCGGAAGCTTTAATGAATTCACTATACAATTCATCAAAAGCATTTTGCATTTCCTCAAGAGAAAAGAAATTTTTTGAAGAAATTTGACATACCTCTTCTTGATTGTCTTCGTGTGCCATGAGACATAGATTTGCGGCTTCGTCTTCTTTATTGTCGCTTGATTCGTCTCCGGAGTCACCTCCCCAAGATATGTATGCTCGTTGTTTCTTGAAGGGTTTCTTCTCCTTTTTGACATTTGGGCAATTTGATTTAATGTGCCCGATTTCTCCGCATCCATAGCACTTTACTTGATCTCCTTGTTGTTTGCCTTTTCGTTCATACTCTTTTCGCATGAACTTTTGAAACCTCTTAATAACGAGTCCGAACTCGTTATCTCCGTTGTTTGAGTCCTCATCATTTTGAGGTTGAGCCGTGCTTGCCTTGAGGGCGATTCTTTGTTTCCTTTGATCATTGAACGGAGGGTTAAGTATAGTAGATTCATAGGTTTTAAGATTACCTCTTAGTCCGCCGATGGTGACATTTGAAACGCCGATAGACTCTTGAATTGCATCGGCCTTGGAGCGCCATTCCGGAGTGAGGCTTCGGAGAATTTTTCAGACAAGTTCCTTATCCGTGAAGGTCTTCTTAAGAGCATGTAGGTCATTGACGATTTTTGAAAATCGTTCGAACATGTCATCGATCCTCTCGCTTTCCTTCATGTGAAACAGTTCATATGCATGAGTTAGAAAATCAATTTTAGCTTCTCTTACCTGGTCCGTACCTTCGTACGTGATTTCCAGCTTGTCCCACATTTGCTTAGCCGTTGTGCAACATGATATTTTTCTGTAATCATCGGCGTTTACAGCACAATATAATAAGTTGATAGCTCTAGCGTTGTTCTGCACTTTTCGGATATCATCCGCATCGTATTCATCTTCGGATTTTGGAACCCATTCATTTTAAACCTTTTTGGTTGGAATTTGTTCTCCCTTTGTTATAACCTTCCATAGATGAAAATTATTCGATTGGATGAATATTCTCATCCTCTCCTTTACTGTACGTATAGTTTGTGCCGTCGAACAGTGGTGGTCTGGTGGAGCATTGTCCTTCACCTATTCCTGCATTAAAGTCACGAGTAGAAGCCATGGATTGTTTCTCTCAAACGGTTAAGTCTTTCAGAGAGCTGGGCTCTGATACCAATTGTTAGAATATACGCTTAACGCTAGAGGGGGGGGTGAATAGCGTTATAATAAAAAATAAAATAAACTTGCGGCATTAAAAATTGCAGGATTGAAATAAGTGCGGTAAGTAAATAATAAGGAACGAACGCACCGAAATTATCCTGGTTCACCACAACCTGTGGCTAGTCCAGTCCCCGAGAGACTCTCTCGAGATTCCACTAACTTCGTTAAGCTTACGGGTGCTTAACAAACCGTTACAAACTGAGAACTTGAGTCACACAAGCCTCAACAACCTTTGCTCGAAGATACCACACTTCAAGACTTCAACCGAAGGAATGAAAACGTTCCTTCTTACAACCACAAGGGATTAACACTTTCCTTCAAGTGTATACAAACACTTAGCACTCAAGACAAGACTCTCCTTAAGAGTAGATATGAGTAAAATAAATACGCTCAAGAACACAACAACTTTCGTCAAGAGTTTGGCTCTCAAAAACTTATTAAATGGATAGAAAATGATGAATATGAGAGTATGCAAGCTTTAGCAAGAATATAATCAGTTGTTATACTTAGAAGACTGATTTTGAGTTGTATTTATAGTGTTCAAAACCCCCACAACCGTTGCCTAATAGCCAATTAAGAATTGCAGATTTTGTGCTAAGATAATCGATTATCTGATTTGCATAATCGATTATTTTCCAATCGTTCAAAAATCATTCCCAGATTTTAAGCAGAATAATCGATTATCCAAATCGTATAATCCATTACCTGACAACGTTCAAAAAATCATATTCAGATTTTACTTAGCATAATCGATTATCAGATTGTGTATAATCGATTACCTGACAACGTTCAAAAAATCATATGCAGATTCTACTTAGCATAATCGATTATCAGATTGTGTATAATCGATTATCTTTCAGGGTTTATAAATGCTTTGGCAACGGTCATTTGTTTAATTGATTATGCTATAAGGATAATCGATTATCTTTTATATTTTGAAAACTTCGGACTACACTGTCTTAACATAATCGATTATCATAAAGTACATAATCGATTATTTTACAGTCTTGTAAAATTTGATAGACACTGCCTCAACATAATCGATTATCATAATGTGCATAATCGATTATTTTATAGCTTTGGAAAATCTGATGGACACTGCCTCAACATAATCGATTATCATATGGTACATAATCGATTATCCTGTAGCTTTGAAAAACTAATATACACTGCCTTAACATAATCGATTATCATAAGGTACATAATCGATTATTGTTCAGCTTTGTAAATCTGGTGTACATTGTCTTAACATAATCGATTATCATAAAGTACATAATCGATTATCTTTGTCCAGATTTGAGAGGCATGTTTAAAAATCATTTTGGCTAAAATAAAATGTTTGAAAATCATTTTGCTATAAATTAAATATGCATGATTTGAAAAAAATGATTTTAGGAGAGAAGCCAAGTCTTGAGTTAATTGTCGGATCAAGATCACAATTAAAGAACGACTCATGTATAACTTTATTTCTTTGCTTGATCATGATCTTTGTTCGTCTCGTGCTTGAACCTCGTTATGTGTCAATTGCGCGCTTGTGCTTGGACCTCGTCATATGTCAATTGCGCGTCGTTTGTCATTTATCAAAACCTACAAATATGAACACACGTTTAGTTTAGTGCCTTGAGAACGTGTTTCAACACAACACATACCAGCTGCAACAATAATTTTCTCTAAGTTCAAACTCACTCTTTGGCCTATCCAAAAACTCACCCGAGCATTCGGGGTATAAACCGAATATGTACGCAAGTCTAAAAACGTCATACGAACTTGCTCGTGTAATCAAATTATCAAAATAACATCAACAACTTCGAATTTAACCTCAAATTCATGAAATTCATAAGATAGTTCAAATTTCTATTTTCTCAACCAAGGGTACGATTTATATCAAATCAACTCCGATACTTACCAAATTTCACATATTCAACTTAAATATTCATTTAGACCTGTACTGGGTTACGAAACCAAAATATAGGTCTGTTACCATCAAGAACACACACAACATTTCATTTTCAAAAGTCTCTATTTTTTCCGGCAAATATCTTTCTTCAAAAAATCTTTCCTCGGGCTAGGGACCTCGAAATTCGATTTGGGGCATACGTCCAAAATTCATATTTTACAACGGACTCTACGGGATCATCGGAACACGGTCAGGGTTAGTTTATCCGAAATGTTGACCGAAGTCAACTAAATTCTATTTTTAAAGGCCAAATTCAATATTTTTCTAAAATTTCACATAAAAGCTTTCAGAAAATGTGCTCGGACTGTTGCACGTAAATCGAGGTGAAATAAAAGGAGGTTTTAAGGCCTTGAAGTACATATTTGACTTCTAAAACAAGAGATGACCTTTTGGGTCATCACATGCCTTTATTATATTCAATTCCCTATGATATATAATACTCTTTTCTTAATTTTATGTGATATATTTTTTATAATTTTGCGTATAAATTAAATTATGTTATACTCAATCATAAATTGTAATCTAAATTTGTTAAAATTATAAATAGAACAGTCCTTTTATAAATTTATCACAAAATTTACATACTGTTGTGATTCTTATTTTAGTTTAACACACATTAAGTATATATTAGTTGCATTTTATCAGTGGTAAATAGATAATCGTTTTGGAGTTTGTTATAGAATGTGCCTTTGCTTTAATAATTATAAATTGTATATTACCTACATTGAATGTCTTTTAAAAGGTTCTCATCCTTTTATTCTCAATTATATAAATAAATTTTTTAATTTGATTGTTATTAATAAAATTATTGATAAGAGTAAATGTTTTATTCTACTCATCCTTTTTATTATTCAACATCATCAAATAATATGCTTGATCACCAATTTTTATTTTTTAAATAACATTTTCATTATTACATAGGTAAGTTCATAAAATAGATATTAGAAAAGAAAAAAATCATGATTTAAAAAAAGTAAAAATACAAAACGAAAAGAGATAAATATTGAAATGTAGAGGTTAAAATAGACATTTTAAAAAGTCAGCTGCAAAATGAGGGGGAGAATAATAATTGTGCAAAGTAGAGGAGGAGTTTGATTCTTAGATCAAATTTCGAGGGTGTAAATGATTTTTATCCTTTTTCTAGTGGGGGAAGATATTTAGAGGTGGAGAACATTATGAGTAGTGATGATAAAATGGATAAAAAAAGTAGTTATTTATTTAGATAATTATTTATTAGAAAATAGGTTGGATAATAAATTTACTAATGGGTTTAACTTTTATATTCGCAAAGACTTAAATGGGAGGTTTCGTAAATTTTGGGATACTCGAAATTCTCCAAAAAGTTATAGATAATATAGATATTTATATCTATTTTTTATCTGTATCAAATATGGATCGGATTGAAACCTTTATTTATTTTAAATATACATTAGATTACATTAGTCATTTTAACCCTCCCATATGACATGACCCCCCCCCCCCCCTCCCGTTCCTCAGCCTAATAATGAGAATCAGAATTCAGAATCTCTAAATATAAGAAATTCCAGAAGATTAGAAAAGAGATGGCCTTGGATATGAACGCCATAGGCAGGAGGAGAGAAGTAAAGATTTGAATTCCAGAAAAAATACTGAATATTAGGTGTATTACTAAAAATCCGAAAAATCTAATCAAATTAAAAATTAAATAAAATCGATCCAAAAAATAGATATTTTCTAGTTTGGTTTGATTTGATTTTGAATTTTAAAAATCGAACAAATTTACTTTGATTTTGGTTTTAATCAGAAAAAAATCCAACCAAACCGACTATATGAGTAGCTATTTCAAATTTATTATTACACACACAGACACACACACACACACATATATATATATATATATATATATATATATATATATATATATATATATATATATATATATATATATATAAAGTTTCAAAATTTTAATGGTATATGTTAATAGTTTGTTCTTTTATTATAATTCTTTACCTTTACATTATAGTTTGACTAGTAATTTTTTTTGTTAAGTGTAAGAATTCATTTCGTGTTAAAATAATATATTTTGAATTGAGTCCTTAAATTATTCATCACTATTTGATTCAATTATCATCAATATATCTTAGTAAATAATATATTTCTCAAAGGGCAATTAATATGATCGTGTTTCATTGAAAATGTGATCTCCGGTATATGTGTTTGGTCGTGTATGTCGTATATTTAAGAAAAAATCGACAAATAACTGAAAAACCGAACAAAAACTAAATCGAGAAAAAAACAACTTAATTGATTTGGTTTGGTTCTAATATTTGAAAAATCGACTTATTTGGTATACATTTTTTTAGAGAAAAATCGATCTAAATCGAACCACGAAATTGAAACTCCTGAATACCATACACTCAACGCAAAAGGAGGCAGACCAGACCAATATTTTAAAAGGCGGGAGCATGAGTCGAGGCATTTTATCTCTGATGGGGCAGAGTGTAAGTCCTGAGACATGGGATATACGTCCCACAGATCTTTAAATTTTACTAATTTCAAGAATTTAAGATAGTATAAAATAAAAAATAATTATAAAAATTACATGAGAATCACAAAAATTTACCAAACAATCTATTTAAAATATTTATAAATAATAATTCGACTATGAATAATAGAAAAAGTATGACATATATCATAATATAAAAATTAGCCATAATTTCGTGAAAACTCAAATATCAAAAGTTATATATTCGATGTCAAAATTTTATATGTAACTCTTAAGGAGTAATAAATCTTGAAAGAATTTTGATTTTATAATTTAATTTTTTTAAATACTCCTTTTATTAAATATATCTTCTCTATTTGAAAGAGAATTTAGATAAAAATATAATTTATAATTTAAGTATGATTCTCTAGCATCATTTATTTTTATGTTTCAGCAAGTTAATAATGTGACACATAATTTATTATATTATATTATGATAACTAATTATTTGTAAATAATTACTAACTAATACTGAGCTATAAAATTAATAAGTATTGTATCTCGTAAAAGTAAAAAAATAATATTTACAATAATAATTATAAAAATACTTATGGACTAATATAATAAACAAATAACAAAAGTTAATAAATAAATACTTTAAAATTAAATATTTATTTAAAATCTACTATCATAACAACTTTCTTGGATAATATGGAATAATTTGTACTTTAGTTATGACATACAATACTCTTAAAAAAAAGTAATTTTGAATAGTCAACGAGTTATTAAAAAAATTTGAGGATTTACAAGATTAGTTACACACAATGCATAAAATTCTATTAGGTAAACCCAGTACGTTAGGCATTAGGCGTGTTCAAGACGTAAGTCCCAAAGTTCGTAAAGTAATTTTATGGAACTAAGCCCTACACATAAGCCCGTAAGCGTTTTACGAATACTTCGCCTCAAAGCGAGCACAGGACGAATCTGAATTCTGCTTTCTAAAATAGAGTACCAGACCATGACAATAAAATGAGCTCAAGTTTTTAGTGTCGCTCAAGTTAACTAATATATTTTCAACTTAATTCTCTTTAAAATTTTAATTTAATGGTAACTAGTTAACTAAAGGAAACGCATTAGTCAATAACTACAAGAGATAATCTGTAAATGTTTTCTTAAGAACGAAGTTTGACTTTTTCTAAGTAATTATGCTTAGGGAAAACGTTCTATTAGTTACAAAGTCTTCTTGATTCTCTATGATTTTCATTCCTAATAACATATCGTCTCTTAACAGTACTTTTCTGAGTATAATTCAATGCAACAAACAATGATTCAGTGTAACAACTTGTCTCCAAAATAATATTTATTTTGATTGTTCATTTAAAATTAATTATATCACATTATTAAATTTATTTTTCTGAAATAACTAAATTAAAAAAGCCCCTTTTATGAAACGGCCGATTTAATGTGGTGGGAACGTGTGACGACCCAAAGGGTCATCACCTGCTTTCTTATCCATTTTGTGCTTTTGAGGCCTCGAAAACTTCATTTAAAGTCGTCTCGATTTGCATGCGCAGTCCGGGCTCGTATCCGGAAAGATAAAATGCGGAATTCGGTGAAAAATGCTAAATTTTGGTGTTAAAATGAATAAATTTAATTTAGGTCAACATTTTGGGTAAACGGACCCAGACCTGTGATTTGACGATCCCAAAGGGTCCGTAAAAAAATATGGGACTCGTGCATATGCCCAGAATCAAATTCCGAGGTCCCAAGCACAAGAAATGAATTTTTGAGTAAAATAACTTTTCTGAAATTATTAAGGAAAATTAAAATGAAAATTTATTAGAACGTTTTGGTATCGGACACGTATTTTGGTTCCGGCATCCAATACAGGTCTTATTTATGGGTTAAGCACTTTCTGTAAAGTTTGGTTAAAAACAGACGTCGTTTGACGTGTTTCGGACTAAAAATGAAAATTTTGATATTTTATGAAATATGGAAGAAATTATGAATTTTAAGGCTTAATTCGATGTATATGATGTTATTTTGGCAATTTGATCGCGCGAGTAAGCCCATAGGATATTTTTGAAGTAGCGTGTATATTTGGTTTGGAGTCCCGAAGGCTCGGGTGAGCTTTGGATAGGCCACAGATGCATTTTTGAACTTTGAAAAAATCTGCTATTTTCAGCTATACAATATTCGCATTTGCGAAGCAGGTCTCGCAAAAGCGAGCTCACAAACGCGAGAAAAGGGAGTCTGCAGCCGGATCGTAAATGCGGCCACTAGGTTTGCAAATGCGAAAGTGAGCCAGACTTAAATGCGACATTTTGGCTCGCAAATGCGAAGTCCGGATTTTTGGCAGTGTTCGCAAGTGCGAACTGTTCCTTCACAATTCCCACCTTAGTAGGTCGGGGGTTTACAATTGTGAACCCCTGTTCGCATTTCCGACACTTGCAACCTGTATTTTTTTATACTTAGCCGATTTTGAGTCAATTTTAACGTTCTTTCAAAACACAAACTTCTTTTGGTGATTTCTAAAAATAACTTCTTCCAAATCAATTGTAAGTTAATATTTACTCATTTCTTTCATTCATTAGCATCATTAACTTGTTCGCAACTTAAGGTAAAATAATTTCATGGGAGAAATAAGGAGGTTTGGGTAGAACCTAGGGTTTTCTAAAAATTGGGGGTGGACCTCAATTTGAGGCTCGATTTCAAAATAAGTCACATATTTGGGTTCGTAGGAGAATGAGTAATCGAATTTTGATTCGAACCCCAGGTTTTGACTATATGGGCCCGAAGGCATTTTTGACTTTTGGGGTAAAAACTTTGGGAAATTAATTTTATGCATTCAAATTAATTCATTTAGTGTTTATTGATATAATTAAGTAACTTGCGACTAGATTTGGGCAAATTTGTAGTAGAACCGAGGGGTAAAGCTATAAATGAGGCTTGAATTGTATTCAAGGCGTTGAGGTAAGTGTTTGGTCTAACCTTAGCTTAAGAGAATAGGTTCTGAGTCTTACTTGGTACTTGTTAATTGTCGAGTGCGATGTATTGGCATAGTGACGAGTATCTATACATTGGTGTCTAGCATGACCGTGAGTCTTTATATTGCAAATATTTTGATCTGTCTGGTAACTTCCATGCTTAGTTGATGATTTATACATGTTGTAAAGAGCATGTGAAAGGAATTGTGATCTTTAAACTTCGAGGAGCATTGGCTCGAGTTGAAATATAAGTTATGAAAGTATATGAGATAAATAAATCCTTGGACCATTGGCTCATGTTATAATGTGAACTATGAGAAGAAAATTAAAGAAAGAGAAAGAGATACTGGTTTATTCCCTTGCCGGGACGTTTAGTTATTTTGTTGATGTTCTCCCTTACTGGGACGTATATACTTGTACGGTCCAGTTCCCTTGCACGGATAGTACAAATTATGGTGAATCCCTTGCCAGGACTATTGTCATGATCAATGTATGTTGTATATTTAGATATTATATTGGTTCGGGTTGCATGCCGCAACAACTATATGTATATGGATTGGGTTGCATGCCGAAACAGAGTAAATTGATAAGGGACCGGGTTGCGCGCCGCAACAGTAGTGTTATTGAACTGTTGTAGATGTTGTACCATTCTTTCATATAGCTATTAGGTTTTTGTTAGGTTGATATTGTTCCCCGAAACATGTACTCCCCTCTCTTATAACTGCTCATTACTTGTTTATTTTTTCTGTAATATGTTACCTAACTGTACAGGTTTACATGGTAGTCCGGTCTAGCCTCGTGCTACTTCATCGGGGTTAGTCTACACTATATGCTCTTTTCCACAGATCCGGGTATTGGACAGCAGCAGTAGTGCGGGAGCTAGTTCGGTCCAGCGAGACACTGAGGTAGCCCTATAAGCGTCCACAGGCCTGACGTCTCTTATATCCTTTATTTTAGTCTATTATCTCATTGTATTCGAGACAAAAAGTTATATTTTCTTTTAGACGATTGTATTTAGTACGCTTAATAGTTCGTGAGTATTGTGACACCAGTCTTGGGTAGAGAATTATGTTGGATTCCTGCATTTTAACCAGTTCCTTTAATTAAAGACTTCCGCTTATTTGCTTATTTATCTCCGTTGTTTCATGCTATTTATGAAAATTGTTAAAAAGAGTATATTGTAATGAAAAAGTGATTAAGATTTAGCTTGCCTAGCTCCCATTAGTAGGTGCCATCATGACTCCCAAGTAAGGGAAATTCGGATCGTGACAAGTTGGTATTAGAGCTTTAGTTTCATAGGTCTCACAACTCACAAACGAGGTTGGTAGAGTATGAGGGTTCGGTATAGAGACATATGTGTTTATCCCTCAGAGGCTACAGAGTTAGTATGAGTTTCACATTTGTTCTTTCTTGTCATGCAGTTTGGTTTCTCAACACTAATTTAATTTCTACTATGTTCTTTCGCAGATGGCGAGAACACACGCTTCCTCATCTTCTGATCAACAGTCCGAGCTCCAGGCAGCTCCTACTAGGGGTAGAGGGCGAGGCCGTGCTAAAGGACAAGGTAGGGGCAGAGCCCAGCCCCAAGCAGCAGCACCAGTGGCGGAGCCTGAGGTTGACTTTGATGAGGAGGTTTCGACCCCAACTCCAGCAATTCTGGTGGGCCAGCTCAAGTCACAAACGGGTTCATTGCCACCCCCGTTCTTCAGAACGCTCTGGTCTGATTGGTGGGTTTTATGAAGAGTGTCGCCTGATCAAGTTTGCTTCTTGTAGCACCAGCAAGCTCTTAGGCTGGAGGAGGGGCCCAGACTCCTGCTACTCGTACTCCGGAGCAGGTAGCTCCCCAGATTCAGATTCCAGCAGCTCAGCCAGTTGGAGTAGCTCAGTCAGGTATGGTAAACCAGGACGGTGATGGAGCAGCTATGTCTACTGATTCTTTATGGAGGTTGTATCGGTTCACCAAGCTTTTCATTACTACCTTACGTTGTGCATCTACCGAGGATCCTCGGTATTATTTGGACTGCCACGAGGTTCGTTGGAACATGTGTATTGTAGAGACTAATGGGGTTGATTTCACTACATTCTAGTTGTTTGGATCTGCCAAGACTTGGTGGAGGGATAATTGCCTAGCTAGACCAGCAGGGTCACCAACCTTGACCTGGGAGTAGTTCACGCATATATTTCTGGAGAAGTATCTCCCTATTACCCAGCGAGAGGCCTATCAGAGGCAGTTCGAGCGTCTCCATCAAGGATCTATGACAGTCACCTAGTACGAGACCAGGTTTATTGATTGGGCTCGACATGCTCTTGTATACTTCCCACTGAGAGGGAGAGAGTGAGACAGTTTATTGATGGAATCATTCAGCCTATTCGTCTCCAGATGGCTAGAGAGGTTGGGAGCGAGATACTATTTCAGGAGGCAGCCAATGAAGCCCGGAGGATCGAGATGGTATTGTCACAGGGGGTGGATATAGGGCAGACAAAAGACCTCATCACTCAGGCCGATTCAATGGTACCTCGTCTGGAGGAAGAGATTTGTATGATAGGGACCAGCCTTCTAGGACTTTCTAGTCAACCCTCCAGGTTTCTTACGGTGCTTTCGGTGGCCGCGGTTCTCACGCACACTATTCCGATTAGCAGACTTTCAATGCACCGCCACCTCCTACCAGTGCACCCCCACTTTAGAATTTTCAGGGTGGTCATTCAGGCTACCAGAGTCAACCTTAGTTTCCTCAGCCACAGCATTTGGGTGGATGTAATAAGTATTGTAAGTATGGTCACATCAGGAGGGCTTATCCGAGGTTGAGGGGTACTCAGTCGCAGCAGCAGGGTCCCCACCCTATGATTCAAGGACAAGATGTTCCATAGGTTACCTAGCTAGCTAGAGGCGGGGGTAGAGGTAAGGGTCATAGAGGTGGAGCTTAGACCGCCAGCGGTGGAGTCCATCCAACAGCGGGCCGTCCCAGAGAGGTATATCAGAGTGGTGGGGTGTAGCCCTGATGTTATGCTTTTCAAGCCAAGCTGAGGCAGCGACTTCAGATGCGATTAGTATAGGTGTGGTTTTGGTTTATGATCGGGATGTTTGGATGTTGTTTGATCCGGGGTCTACATATTTGTATATGTTATCTTATTTTTCCCCGTACATGATCATGCCTAGTGATGCATTAGGTATTCCTGTTTATGTGTGTGCACCGGTGGGTGTCTCTATTGTGGTTGATCGAGTCCATCGTTGCTGTATTGTGGTGATTGGGGGTCTTGAGACTCATGTAAATTTGTTACTTTTAGACATGGTTGATTTTAACATTATATTAGGGATGGACTGGTTATCACCTTATCACGCTATCTTGGACTGCCATGCCAAGACTGTGACCTTTGCTTTACTAGGTATGCCTCATTTAGAGTGGAGAGGGACTCCATGTCATTCTACCCTCAGTGTTATATCATATGTGAAGGCTTGGCATATGGTCGAGAAGGGGTGTTTGGCTTATTTGGCTTATGTTCGGAATTGTAGATTTGAGGTTCCCTCTATCGATTATGTGCCTGTTGTTTGTGAATTTGCTGATGTTTTTCCTTCAGACCTGCCAGGTATTCCATTTGACAGAGATATTGATTTCTACATTGATCTGGTTCCGGGCACATAGCCCGTTTCTATCCCGCCATATCATATGGCCCCACCGGAGTTGAATGAGCAAAAGTAACAATTGCAGGATTTGCTTGAAAAGGGGTTCATTCGACTCGGCGTCTCACCTTGGGGTTCGCTAGTGTTATTAGTCAAAAAGAAGGATGGGTTAATGAGAATGTGTATTTATTACCGGCAATTGAACAAGGTAACGATCAAGAATAAGTATCCACCGCCGAGGATTGATGATTTGTTCGATCAACTTCAGGGTGCCAGGGTATTTTACAAGATTTACTTGCAATCTGGCAACCATCAGTTGAGGATTAGGGCATTCCACGTTCCTAAGACAGCTTTTCGCACCCGGTACGGGCATTATGAGTTCTTGGTTATGTCATTTGGGATGATAAATACCCCAGAAGCTTTCATGGACTAGATGAACCAAATGTTCAGGACTTATTTGGATTCAGTCGTGATAGTGTTCATTGATGATACATTGATATATTCTCGCAACGAGGAGGAGCACGAGCAGCACCTTAGAGTGGTTCTTCAGACTCTTAGGGATAGTCAGTTATATGCTAAGTTCTCGAAGTGTGAATTCTGGTTGAGTTCAGTTGCATTTCTGGGTCATGTTGTATAAGCATAGGGTATTCAGGTGGACCCAAAGAAGATTGAGGCAGTCAAGAGCTGGCCTAGACAAACATTAGCTATAGAGATTCGGAGTTTGGTAGGCTACTATCGACAGTTCATGGAGGATTTTTTATCTACTGCAGCCCCGATAACTATATTAACCCATATGGGTGCCCAGTTCAGATTGTCGGATAATTGTAAGGCGAGCTTTCAGAAGCTCAAGACAGCTCTAACTACGACACTGGTGTTTTAATTTGCCCACGGGTTCAGGGCCTTATACAGTTTATTGTGATGCTTCCCGTATTGGACTTGGTGCAATGTTGATGCAAGATGGCAAGGTCATTGTCTATGCTTTGAGGCAGTTGAATATTCATGAGAATAACTATCCGGTTCATGATTTGGAGTTGGCAGCCATTGTTCACGCATTGAAGATTTGGAGGCACTATTTGTATGGCGCGACATGTGACATGTTCACTTACCACAAGAGTCTTCAGTACTTGTTCAAGCAAAAACAGTTGAACTTGAGGTAGAGGAGGTATTTAGATTTGTTGAAGGATTATGACATCACCATTCTATATCATCATGGGAAAACCAATGTGGTGGCCGATGCTCTGAGTAGGAAGTCAACCAGTATGGGCAGTCTTGCTTATATTCCGGTCGATGAGAGGCCGCTTGCTTTGATTTTCAAGCTTTAGCCAATCAAATCATGAGGCTGGATATTTCTGAGCCCAGATATGTATTAGCTTGCACAGTTGCCCGTTTTTCATTATTGGAGCGTATCCGTGATCGGCAGTATGTTGATCTCTATTTGTGTATGTTTAGAGACACAATGCAGCGCGGAGGTGCCAGGCATGTTACCTTAGATGACGATGGAGTGTTGAGATTGCAGGGTTGAGTATATGTGCTTAATATGGATGGGCTTGAAGAGTTGATCTTAGAGGAGGCCGATAGCTCCCAGTACTCTATTCATCCGGGCGCCGCGAAGATGTATAGGACTTGCGGCAACATTATTGGTGGCATAGAATGAAGAAGGATATCGCAACATATGTGGCCCATTGTTTGAATTGTCAGTAGGTTAAGTACAAACATCAGAGGCCTGGTGGTTTATTTCAATGAATTGAGCTTCCTGAGAGGAAGTGGGGGCATATCACTATGGACTTTGTTACCGGGCTTCCGCAGACTTGAAAGAAGTTCGATGCGATATGGCTCATTGTTGATAGGCTCACCAAGGCAGATAATTTCGTTCTTGTGGCAGTCTCCTATTCTTCTGAGAGTTTAGCTTGGATCTATATTCGGGAGATTGTTTACCTCCATGGTGTGACCGTATCTATCATTTCAGGTAGGGGTACACAGTTTACCTCGCACTTCTAGAGAGCAGTTCAATGAGAGTTAGGCACACTGGTTGAGCTGAGCACAAGATTTCATCCCCAGATGGACGGTCAGTCCAGGCGGACTATTCAGATCTTAGAGGATATGCTTTGAGCTTGTGTTATTGACATTAGAGGTTCGTGGGATCAGTTTTTGCCTCTAGCAGAGTTTTCCTACAACAACAACTACCAGTCGAGTATTCAGATGGCTCCTTATGAGGCTTTATATGGTAGACAATGTCGGTCTCCAGTTGGATGATTTGAGTCAGGAGAGACTCGGTTGTTGGGTACAGATTTTGTTAGGAGGCCTTGAACAAGGTCAAGATCATTTAGGATAGGCTTCGTTCAGCTTAGTCTAGGCAAAAGAGCTATGCAGACCGCAAGGTTTGAAATGTGGCTTTTTATGATTGGTGAGCAAGTATTGCTCCGAGTGCCGCTTATGAAAGTCGTAATGAGATTTGGGAAGAAGGGCAAGCTTAGCCCTAGGTTCATTGGTCCGTTTGAGATTCTTGATCTAGTGGGAGAGGTGGCTTATAGACTTGTTTTTCCACCGAGCTTATCAGCCGTGCATCCAATGTTTTATATGTCCATGCCTTGGAGGTATCATGGAGACCTAGACCACGTGTTAGATTTCAGCACTGTCCAGTTGGACAAGGACTTCTCTTACGAGGAGGAGCTGGTAGCTATTTTGGACTGGCAGGTTCGTCAGTTGAGATCCAAGAGTTTCCCTACTGTTCGTGTTCAGTGGAGAGGCTATCCTCCTGAGGCATCAACTTAGGAGTACGAGTCCGATGCGCGGAGCCGTTACCCTCATCTGTTCCCCGACTCAAGTACTTCCTTCTTCTATCCGTTCGAGAATGAATACTTTTATTTTAGAGGTGGAGAATGTGGTGATCCAAAGGGTTATCACCTACTTTTTTATTTATTATGTGCTTCTAAGGCCTTTAAAACCTCATTTAGAATTGCCTCGATTTACGTGCGTAATCTGAGCTCGTAGCTGGAAAGCTTAAATGTGGAATTCTGTGAAAAATGCTAAATTTTTGTGTTAAAATGAATAAATTTGACTTTGGTCAATATTTTGGGTAAACAGATCCGGATCCGAGATTTGACTGTCCCAAAGGGTGCGTAGAAAAATATGGGACTTGGGCGTATGCCCGGAACTGAATTCTGAGGTCCCAGGACCGAGAAATGAATTTTTGAGTAAAATTATTTTTTTGAAATTATTAAGTAAAATTGAAATGAAAATTGATTAGAACATATTGGTATCGGGTCCGTATTTTGGTTCCAGCGCCCGCTGCAGGTCTTATATAGGGTTTAAGCACTTTCTGTAAAGTTTGGTTAAAATGGACGCCGTTTGACGTATTTCGGACTTAAAATGGAAAATTTGATGTTCTATGAATTTCGGAAGAAATCATTGATTTGATGCTTAATTCGACGTAGATGATGTTATTTTGACGATTTAATCGCAAGATTAAGTCTATAGAATATTTTTAAGGTTGCGTGTTTGTTTGATAGTCCCGAGGGCTCGGGTGAGCTTTGGATAGGCCACAGATGCATTTATAAACTTTGAAATAATATAGTATTTTCAGCTTTGCAATATTCGCATTTGCGAAGAAGGTCTTGCAAATTCGAGCTTGTCATTGCAAATGCGAGAAATGGGAGTCTACAGCCGCGTCGCAAATGCGAAAGTGAGCCTGTAGCAAATACGACATTTTGACTCGCAAATGGAAAGTCCGATTTTTTGGCAGTGTTTGCAAATGCGAACTTTTCCTTAGCTATTCCCACCTAAGCAGGTTGGGGTTCGCAATTGCGAACCCCTGTTTGCATTTCCCACACCTACAACTTGCATTTTTTATACTTAGCCGATTTTGAGCCATTTTTAACATTCTTTGAAAACACAAACTTCTTTGGGCAATTTTCCAAAACCAAGACTTCTTCCAAATCAATTATGAGTTAGTTTTTACTCATTTCTTTCGATCATTAGCATCATTTAACATGTTTTCAACTTAAGATCAAAGATTTTTATGGGAGAAATAGGGGGTTTTGGGTTAGAACCTAGATTTTTCTAAAAATTGGGGGTTTTGACCTTAATTTGAGGTTCGATTTCAAAACAATCACATAGTTGGGTTCGTGGAGGAATGGGTAATCGGGTTAGTTCGAACCTAGGGTTTTGACCACGTGGGCTCGGGGGCATTTTTGACTTTTGGGTTAAAATTTTTGGAAAATTCATTTTATGCATTCAAATTGATTCATTTAGAGTTTATTGATGTATTAAGTAACTTGTGACTAGATTCGGGTGACTTTGTGGTAGAACCGAGGGGTAAAACTATAATCGAGGCTTGAGTTGAATTCAACGCATTGAGGTAAGTGTTTGGTCTAACTTTAGCTTGAGAGAATAAGTGTTGAGTCTTACTTGCTACTTGTTAATTGTCGAGTGCAACGTATAGGCATGGTGACGAGTGTCAATAGATTGGTTTCTAGCATGACCGTGAGTCTTTATATTGCGAATATTTTGATCTTTGTGGTAACTTCCATGCTTAGTTGATGATTTATATATGTTGTAAAGAGCATGCGAAAGGAATTGTGATCTTTAAACTTCGAGGAGCATTGACTCGAGTTGAAATATAAGTTGTGAAGCTATATGAGATAATAAATCCTTGGAGCATTGGCTCACGTGATAATGTGAACTATGAGATGAAAATGAAAGAAAGAGAAAGAGTTACTAGTTTATTCCCTTGCTGAGACGTTTTGTTATTGTGTTGATATTCTCCCTTACTGGGACGTATATACTTGTACAGTTGAGTTTCCTTGCTGGGATAGTATAAATTATGGTTAATCCCTTGCCGGGTCCGTTGTCATGATCAATGTAAGATGTATATTTATATATTATATTGGATCGGATTGCACTCCACACCAGATACTATATTGGATCGGGTTACACGCCTCGACAAATATTATGTTGGATCGAGTTGCACACCGCAACAAATATTATATTGGATCGGTTGCACGCCGCGACAGATATTATATTGCATCAGGTTGCACGCCACAACAGATATCATATTTGGATCAGGTTACACGCCGCACCAGCTATATGTATATGGATCGAGTTGCACACCGCAACAGAGTTAATTGATAAAGGATCGGGTTGCATGCTGCAACAGTAGTATTATTAAATTGTTGTAGATGTTGTACTGTTCTTTCATATATCTATTGGGTTTGTGCTAGGTTGATATTGTTCCCCGAAGCATGTACCCCCCTCCCTTATAGCTACTCATTACTTGTTTATTTTTCTGCAATATATTACGTAGCTGAACACGTTTACATGGTAGTCCGATCTAGCCTTGTCACTACTTCACCGGGTTTAGACTAGGCACTTACCAGCACATAGAGTCGGTTGTGCTAATTCTACGCTCTGTGTTCTTTTGTACAGATCCAGGTATTGGACAGCAGAAACAGTAGCGCAGGAGACGACCTTTAGTCCACCGATATTCCGAGGTAGCCCTGCAGGTGTCCGCAGGCCCGGTGTCTTCTCCATCCTTTATTTTAGTCTGTTATCTCATTGTATTCGAGACAAACAGTTATATTTTCTTTTAGACGATTGTATTTAGTACTCTTAGTAGTTCGTGAGTATTGTGACACCAGTCTTGGATAAATGATTATGTTGGATTTTCACAATTTAACCAATTCCTTTAATTAAACACTTCTGTTTGTTTATTTATTTATCTCCGTTGGTTCATGCTATTTCTTATAATTGTTAAAAAGGAGTATATTGTAATGAAAAAATGATTAAGGTTTGGCTTGCCTAGCTCCCATTAGTAGGCGTCATTACGACTCCTGAGTGTGAAAAATTCGTGACAGAACGTTCCTATATATTTCATTTTTCAGCTATGCCCTTACTTATCACTGTAATTTTATTTATTCTTTCCAATATTTTTTATTTTAACTCTAAATATCTAACCTATTAACCTATTCTGTCTTCTTTCATCTTTTCTATAATTGGTTCGCCCTGTATTTTTTGTTCAAGCCTCTATTCAATTCTTTGTCTCTTTACATCATTTTAACTTTTATTTGTTGTTACTGCTAGTTAACCTTTTTCTTCCGATTTTTGCTCTTGTTTCCAAATTACATAATTAATGATAAATTTATAGAATGAGGTTTTCTCAATTTATTTTTATGTAGAATTCTTGATAAATTTTATTTAAAAAAAGGCGGGTATTTTAGTGAACTTATCAGTTATAGTATACTATATACAATCAAACCAAACAACAAACTTGTAAGATATAGTTAAATCAACCAACAAAATATTATATAACAACAACAAATAATATAATATATTCAAATATTGTATCCATATAATGGTACAATACAATACATTATAAAACGATGAGTAACAATGGTCCAAACACAATGTAATTTTAAAAGTTAGTCTAAAAAACCAGTGTGTATGCAGTTTCTTATAGACCCCAAAAGCAACAAACAAATTTTAAAATATTATTCAATTCCGGTTGAAAAAGAACAACACAATACCCAACTCATGCATGAATTTAAACAGCATCAATAAAAAGAATTTCCAAGAATCCATAATTGCTAAATTCTGTAAATACTAAAAACTCAAAACCCTGAACTACATAAAACTAAAGTAAAACCGATAAACGATCAAAAAACTATCCAAAAAACCTAACTAAAACCCCTTAATTAAAGCTAAAACATAAACAAAACCCTAATTAGTAGAATCGTCAATTTCTACTCCTTCATGTGCCCAAGCATGTTCCTTCTTAACCTCTTCCAATTCCGCTTCAGTATAATCAGTCGTAATATTAAATATCTTTCTAACAGCCATATACGACTTATTCTTAATCCTATCAGCAATCGACTGACACAATAAATCCATTAAACTCTTAATATCAAGGTAATTAGCAGCTAATACAATTTCAAACAGATCGTTGTAACTCTTCTCCTTCACGAAATCCTTATCGAATTTTGTTATTTCCTCTTCGTTAGACTTCATCTTCTCATCGGCATGCGTCTTTAGGTACTCTGTAATTTGGATTAGGGTTTTGGTATCGACGTTTGGGAGTGGAATGACAGTGTAATCGTCTTCCACCATGTTTTTTATGGTTATGGACTGAACGGCGGCGTTTTGTTCTAACTGAAATTCGTCGCCACCGGAGGATTTTAAGATCAACATCTTCTTCTGCTCAGATGTTGCTGAGGCGGAGGAGGCGGCCATTGATTTATTGATGATTTTAGGAGAATATGTGTAGAGAAGGGGATGATGTTGCTATTTATAGGTAACGATTGATGTTATTTTACGTATTATGTTTCCTTGTCCTTTTTGGTTTATAAAAAATATCATACAGGGAAAAGGAACACTTTTGTTTGCTTTTCACACTTCTAGAAACTACTACATTGGAGAAAACAAACCTAAGATAGTTAGAGAGTACTGTTTGGTTCACACGCAAGTTATATGAGAATATAATGGATAATTACTTATACAATGATTAATAATAAATAATGAAATTATTATAATGATGAATAGTAAATGAATTAGTTGTAATACGATAACTAACAAAAAAAAAGATGTTAGGGCTGTAAAATTTGGCCCAAAACCAAATGACTCGCCTAATCCGTTTAAGATTGAGTTACTTATTGACTCGGTTATATTATGGACCTGAGACCATTTTTAAAATAATTTTTTTTTATTGGCAAAATGCATAGTTTACCCATCGACCTTGTACTGAAATCTCTGTTACACACCTGTTCATCACGGGGACAATATTACACACTCAATCTTTCAAAAGTGTGTCAATAATACACCACTTTTGACCAGTCCAAGTAATAGCATAGGCTGTGTATCACACACGCTTCTCTAAATTAAAAGGACTCTTTTAATCACCCAATCCTTTTAAAGATTCGACCCACTCAACTAAAAAAACCCAACAATCAGTGCACCACCTTCCCTACTACTGCACCATCTTCTCCACCATTGTAAACCCTTCTTAACAACAACAACAACAACAACTACCCAGTATAGTCCCACAAAGTGGGGTCTGGGGAGGGTAATATGTAGACGAGCCTTACCCCTACCCGAAAGGGCAGAGAGGCTGTTTCCAGTCGACCCCTGGCTCAGTGAAGGAAAGGAAAGACAAAAACAAGAGAGCATTAGTAATTCCAACAGAATTAGCGTAAATAATTTTCTAAACATAAGAAACATAAATAAAATAGCATGCAATAATATAATACAGTAACTACCATAAATAACTACCATAAGAGAGACACAAGCCAAAACACAAATCATCTATGGATAGCCCTGCTGAGCCTCACCCAACCCCGGGTGAGGAGTATGAAAAACTTTAGGAGCCCTATCCTATAACCATGATACTAGACCTCCAAACTTTCCTATCAAGAGTCATGTCCTCGAAAAACCGCATTCTAGCCATGTCATGCCTAATCACCTCCCCAATACTTCTTAGGCCTCCCTCTGCCTCACCGAACGCCGACAATCGCCAGCCGCTCACAACTCCTCACCGGGGCATCAGGACTTCTCCTCCGCACATGCCCGAACCACCTCAGCCTCGTTTCTCGCATCTTCTCATCCACCGGGGCCACCCCCACCTTCTCTCGAATAACTTCATTTTTAGTCTTATCTAACCTGGTGATCCCGCACATCCACATGAGCATCCTCATCTCCACAACATTCATTCTCTGAACATGAGAGTTCTTCACGGGACAGCACTCCGCCCCATACAACATTGCAGGTCAAACCACAGCTCTATAAAATTTCCCCTTGAGTTTGTGTGGAACTTTCTTATCACACAGGACTCCTGATGCAAGCCTCCACTTTGACCACCCCGCTCCTATACGATGAGTGACGTCCCCGTCAATCTCTCCGTCCCCCTGAATCACCGACCCAAGATATCTGACACTGTCCCTCTTGACGATGACCTGAGATCCAATCATCACGTCCCTGCCTACTTCGCACGGCTTTGTCTCCATACCTCTAACCTCTCAATAACACTGACCCTCGTCTCATCTATCAAGACTATGTCATCAGCAAATAGCATACACAAGGCACATCCCCTTGAATATGACAGGTTAGAGCATCCATCACCAAGGTGAACAAGAGAGGGCTAAGCGCCGATCCTTGATGAAGCCCCATAACCACTGGAAAATTGTCTGAGTCGCCACCCACCGTCCTAACCCTTGTCTTAGCTCCATTGTAAATGTCCTTGATTACTCTGATGTAGGCTTCCGGCACGCTCTTCGCCTCCAAGCACCTCCATCGCATCTCCCTTAGGACCTTGTCATACGCTTTCTCCAAGTCGATAAGCACCATGTGCAAGTCCTTCTTCTTATCCCTGAACTGCTCCACCAGCCGCCTGACAAGGTGGATAGCTTCTGTAGTGGAACGATCCGACATGAAACCGAACTGGTTCCCGGATATAGATGTCATCTCCCTCACCCTCGCCTCGATCACTCGCTCCCAGACTTTCATGGTGTGACTTATTAATTGATACCCCTATAGTTGTTGCAACACTGGATGTCCCCTTTGTTCTTGTACAAGGGCACCACTGTACTCCACCTCCACTCATCCGGCATCCTTTTGGTCCTGAAGATCGCATTGAACAACCTGGAGAGCCACTCCACTCCTGACCTACCCATGCACTTCCAGTACTCCACCGGGATCTCGTCAGGCCCGGTCGCTCTATCCCTACTCATCCTACGCAAAGCCCCCATGACCTCCTCCGCCCTTATGCGCCTGCAGTACCCAAGGTCTCTATGTTGCTCTGAATGCCCCAACTCCCCTAGATCTATGTTACGATCCCCCTCCTCGTTAAGTAAGTCTCGAAAGTACGCCTGCCACCTCTGCTTGACTTGAGACTCCCCCATCATAACTCTACCATCCTCGCCCTTGATGCACCTAACTTGGTCAAGATCACGTGCAAACCCTTCTTCTTTGTAAAAAAAAATATTCTGCCATAGTTACCACAAAAATATTAGCTGTAACACCCAAATAGATACAAAAAAATAACATATTAAAAAAAAAATCACTTGCCGAAATTTTTCCTGAAACTCCATCTCCGACCAACCCATCATTTTGGTATTATCTCTTCTTTTTCACAAAACTCAATAATGGTGACCCAGAAGAAAATAACGAAAAAGAAAAATTATTATTTCTTATTTGGCACATTTGAAAGAACAAAAAAATTACTTTGTCAACAAATTTCCAAAACAAGAAATTGAAAACTTAATATCTTCTGCAATTTTTCCCTACTCAGTGACATAGCTACTACCAAGAAATATTTGGAGAAATTTTGAATCTTGAGCAATCAAAAGAAAATGGAATAGGAGAAGGTTGAATCGGGGAATAAGACGAAATAGGGGGAGGGGAGATAAAACCTGGGGGTGGGGAACTAGGAAGAAGATGCGAGGTGAGGGGTTGGGGTGGGGAAGAAGACAACAGTGGGAGGGGTTATTTTTTTGATTTTTTAAATTTGTTAATGGGAGTAAAAAGGAAAAAAAAACTTAAAATTTAGACACGTGGATTCTTTATAAAGCTTCTGACATGAAATTCTTAGCATTACGTGCTTGTATTATATGAAGAACACGCAGGTGCTACATAGTTAAAGTGGTGTTTATTGACACACATTTAAAAGGTTTTAGTGTGCAATATTATTCCCGTAATGAACAAGTGTGTAAGAGGGATTTGGGTACAAGATCGATGGGTAAACTATGTATTTTACCTTTTTTATTTGATATGTTATATATGACCGTAACAAAAATAAAAAGTCTTATTTAGTAATCATACAATTTAGAGTAAGAAAATAATACATACTAAGTAAAGCTTGATAAGAGTTGGACGAGTTGGGCTATGACCTAACGGAAGGTTTGACTCTTTTATTATTGGTCTATAAAAACAAAGTTCGGATAATGAGTTTTGATTGCTAGGGAGAAAGTGTAAGGCATTCCCCGAGTCCCGTGATTCTATCACAATCGCTTTATTGACTTAAACTTGGCTTGAATTAATTTTGGACAAATTTATATTTATATGCTTTTTATATTTTTTACCTTACTGCTTCTATATCTAGACAATTAGGAAAATTAAAGAAAATTTTGAATAATAAGATGCATAATTACGCTACGCAAGTGAATGTGTGATCAAGACGAAATTTATTAATTTTATCATAACAGCGCTAGCAAACTAATCCGCAGTTATGACAAGGATTATAAGTACATTATTACTTTTGAAAAAAAGTTACTACACTTAAAGAAGTAACTAAAATATTAAGTACTGTGCTACACAAGTGAATTCGCGATTTTAGCAAAAGAATCAATTAAATTTGAAATAATTAAACTAATGGATATGGTATGAGATTATTAAATTAATTTATTGAATATTAAACATCACGCTACGCAAGTTGTGAGTTAAAACACACCTACTAATTACCTAGTGTTCAAATTAACTATTAAGGTGATTATATTACACATGTAATTAAGTTACATAATTATTAAAAGAAAATATGATGAATTGAAAACCTATTTGAAAAGCTTGCAATTAGAAACTTGGACAAGCTTTGTTTGTTGGATTTAAAATGGCCAATTCTATTATTTTTGGCATTAAGATACCTTACTATTAAAGACAAATAGCCCTGCTAGCATGCTTAACCTCATAATGGTAATGGCTGAATTTGAGTTCACTTTGGCCCATACATATTAAAGCCTATCCACAACTACAAATCAACTAATAGTCTACTAGTGTATTCTGTTTTTCTTTTAATTTATTTGATAATTGCAATAATAAACCAATTGAAAAACTTTTAGCTGAATACAACTCAATACACTACATGCCTTAAGCAAACCAAAATTGAACTGAAAAAATAACTCCACTATTGTTGAGCACCAGAGCTTTAAGCTTAAAGAGCACTTATCTTAAAAAATCTATTTACAAGTTAACAGCATAAAATTTTTAGTATGATATAGAAGCCTTCTCAGTGATTTTAATCAATAACCTAAAGTAGAAAAACCAACAACTTATGACCTGAATTTCAGCAACAAATATAGAAAAACCAACAACTTATGACCTGAGAAACAACCTAGAAAAATCCAGCAAGAAAGTATTCGAAACCAATAGCTACTTCTCAAGAAATCACCTAGGATTCCTCTATTTTCTTACAAGTTTTACACTCTAAGAAACGCTTACGAAGTTCATAATTTTCAGCTCATTATTCTGTATGTTTAGTTGATCTATTTTTGTAGTTTTTGTGCTTTTTTAAGGTGTAGAAGGTGATGGCTAAGTTTGATAGATTGTGTAGTCTCTTAAGTGTGAAAGAATAACCTCTTTAAGTAGAAAAAATAAGTTTTTTTAGACAAATTTTGGTTCACCAAAAATCTATCTAAAAGGACTTAACTTTTGTGTACCAAAATAGTCCACTTTTCACCAAAAATCCGATATAAAGCAAAGTAGTTGTGTTTCAAGCATGTTTGAACAGTAAAATACCTAAAAACCATGTAGTTTAAACTGAACTATTCATCTTATATCTACACATGACTGAAATTCAGCTTATACACTCAATCTCCAACAAAATATGAACTAGCAAAGTAAAACAAGACTCAAAATGTAATTGAACTAAGTATTTAGACAAACTAGATTAGAATAAATTCGGTTTATGCAAACTAACATGAAGCGATTGAGATTACAAACTATCGTGCGAAAATAGAAATTAAATGAGCATTGGTAATAACAACTTAACAAACAACTTGCTGGATAAACGATTCAACTAATCTTTTTTATTTATCATGAAACTAGCATAAAACACTTAACGATCGATCAACTAGGTTGATAAATTGAAAATTCAAACCTAACAAATTCTAAAAAAATAGTCGATCAGCTAGGTTGAAGAACAAAAAATCGAAACTGACGGACAATAACGAACTACTCCACACGCCAGGTCAAAGAATTGAAACTTCAAACTTAACAAATTCACACAAAATAGTCGACCGACTAGGTCGAAGAACCAAAAATCATAATTGACAGACAATAACGAACTACTCGATCAGCTAGGTCGAAGAACTGAAATTCACATTTATAAAGTAATTTGTAATTGAAAACCAATACTACCCAAGCTCAATTGCACACCAATAAAAATAACAAGAATAAAAATTAAACCTTAAAACTAATACTAATTACAAAGGCAAAAAAAAAAATCAGAAAAGATAGAAAGGAAGTAAGATTTATACTGATTGAGGGCATATGAAACTGTCCATAAATCTCGGGGATGACGCGAATAGTGACAAATGATGACGAGCAACATTTGAATGAAATTTTGTAAGCGACAAACATTAGGACCACCAATTGGGGGGAGCCAACTAGTCATTTCAACACCATGTCGCCTAGAAAGGATTGTTCCCAAGTTGTGTCTAGGAAAAAAAAAGCTCGGGCACTTGGTGGTGGTGAGACGGAAGTGGGGGCTGCTGGCCGAAATTTAACCAATTTTTGACCGGATTTTAGAGGGTTTTGAAGGTTTTGAGGCTGGAATGGAGAAAAGGAGAGCGAGATGAGGTCAGTGGTGTAAAATTTTCGGAGTTTGGGGTGGTGAGCGGCATCTAGGGTTTCAATTATGCTTAGATTTACGGAAATTGAGTGGGTTATGAGGATTTGGAGTTCGGATTAATGGATGTGAGGTTGAATGAAGAAGTGGTGAAATTTTAAGGTGGTTTGGAGGTCATCCGCTGCCGGTAGGTGATTTCCAGTGGCGGAGCCACCATGGAGAAGGTGGCGGTGGGCAGAGGGGTTTAGAGAGAGAGAGAGAGAGAGGAGAGATGAGTTTAGGTATCAAAATGGGGCAATTTTCATATTCTTATTGGGCTATATACGTCTTGAGAGATAAAAATGGACCACTAGATCAAGGGCTGATCAACGGTTGAAATTGAATCTCAAAGTTGTAAAAACAAAATGGCATAGTTTCATCTTGAAACTACATTATTTAGCTTACCTCTTAGGTTGGCATCACCAGACCAGGTCAAATAGAATTGGGCCACTGAATTGAGCTAATTTTTGGCTTAATATATTCAAAATTCAACTAGCTGAATCCCTATCCCATTTATCAAACCATTAATCAACTCTTAAGACCTATACATACACAAATAAATCACACACACACACATATATATATATATATATATATGTGTGTGTGTGTGTGTGTGTGTGTGTGTGTGTGTGTAAAATATAGAAAAAAAGACATGGAGGCATTTACAGATGCCCCTCTTTGCTAGAGAACATGAAGAATTTTCGTGCAAAGACAAGTGAATGTCATGGATAATTTTTGCTCACATATCACTCCAATGGAAGCATTTCGAAAAAGGTGGTGACCGAACCTTGCTTTTGAGGTTACCTACATATCCTTGGCTATAAAGGAATCAGGTCAGTGTAGTTTTAAAACAATAAAATTGGTAGCTGGGAATACCAAACACTGGAGTTAAGACTCTTGTTGTTGATGTTGTTGCTGTTGACTGTTACTTTCTGCTTATATCAAAAGAAGAAAAGAACTACATAATCCTGCAAGCTAAGAGTTACAAATTCGTATCTATGAGTCTTTCGGAGTCAAATATTGATTCTTGACTTGCTCGCTCGTGTTGACCTTAGATTGGATCTTGATTCTCTTTAAAGAAAAGATATGACTCAATCTTGATTGCATGCTTTCTGGATAAGAATTTGAGAAAATGAAACTTGAGAAGCTTCGTTGCCGACACATTGCCAAAGTTATCTCCAACTATCTTGTGATCGTCTTTCTGATGATAACTGAAATTGCAAGCTTCAATCGTCAAAGCCTGTGCTCTATGGCAAGGCCCGCAAAGACATCAAAGACGAACAAAACGAACAAAAATTTTCTGCCCCAATGTGGACTAGGAAAATATTATGAGTTATAAGCGAAAGCTATAAACTATCTAATTGATTGAAAGGCAGACCAACACAGTAAAATAAACTAGCTAAAAGAGATAAAGTTTGTAACATATGATTGCCTAACCAAGGATAGGTACCCTGTACTACTGAAAGAAAATGTTACCAGGGGTTGGTACGCTATCTTACTGGAAGGAAATAGAATCACAAGTTAGCACCATGTATTATTGATAAAGTCTTGAATCTCTCTAGGTGAAAAGATTCTACCTGAGTTAAACTACATAAAACAACCCCAACAAAAAGTACTTCTTCCCGGAAGTATGAGTTGAATTCCCTTAGGAGAAATGATTCTACCTCAGTTAAGACATATTAAACAACCTGAGTGAAGATTACTTCTTCCCAGAAATATGAGCTGAATCCCCATAGGCGGGACGGTTCTACCTAAGTTAATCTACGTAAACAACCCAAGCGAAGAGTACTTCTACCTAAAAATATGATTTCGATCCCCCTAGGTGAAATGATTCTACCCCAATTAAGCTATGTAAATCAACCTGAAGCGAAATGTAGTTCTACTCAGAATTGTAAGCTGGATCCCTCTAGGAGAAAAGGTTCTACCCAAGTTAAGCTACGTAATATAACTTGAGAGAAGAGTACTTCTACCCTAAAATATGAGCTGGATTCCCCTAGGCGAAATGATTCTACCTGAGTTAAGCAATATATGAAACAACCTGAGCGAAGTGGACTTCTAACCGGAATTATGAGCTGGATCTCTCTAGGTGAAAAGGTTCAACCTAAGCTAAGCTACGTAAAACAACATAAGCATAAAGTTATTCCGCCCAAAACTGTGAGTTGTATCCCTCTAGGCAAAAAGGTTCTACCCGAGTTAAGCTACGTGAAACATCCAATGTGAATAGTACTTTTACCTGGAACTATAAGCTGGATCCCCCTAGGCAAAATATTTCTACCTGAGTTAAGCTATATTTAAAAACCTGAGCGAAGATTACTTCTACCCGAAACTATGAGATGGATCCCCCTAGGCGAGACGGTTCTACTTGAGTTAAGCTACGTGAAACATCCTGAACGAAGAGCACTTCTACCCGAAACTACGAGTTGGATCCCTCTAGAAAAAAAAGATTCTACCTGAGTTAAGCTATGAAAAATAGTCTAGGTGGAGAGTACTTCTACCTGGAAATATGAGCTAGATTCTCATAGGCAAAATAGTTCCACTTGAGCTAAGCTATGTAAAACAACCCGAGTGAAGAGTACTTCTACGCGGAACTATGAGTTGGATTCCTCTAGGCGAAAAGGTTCTACCTGAATTAAGCTACGAAAAATAGCTTGGGCGTAGAATACTTCTACCTGAAAATATGAGCTGGATCCTCGTAGGTGAAATGGTTCTACCTGAGTTAAGCTACAAAAAATAGCCTGGGCGGAAAGTACTTCTACCCAGAACTATGAGTTGGATCCCTCGAGGCGAAAGATGTTCTACCTGAGTTAAACTACGCAAATCATCCTGAGCGAAGAGTACTTCTACCCAGAACTATTAGATGGATCCCTCTAGCCAAAAGAATTCTACTTGAATTAAGCTAGGAAAATGGGACGTGTGAATAATTGTGATGCTTGTTGAAAAAATAAAAAGGAGATTTTAAGGAGCTTACTTTTGGTAACATTCTTTCTTTTCGAATCGCCATACTACACTGCTTTGTGTAGACATGTGATTTTTGAACGTACCAAAAAGTTTTTATATTTTAACGTGTAAATAATTAATTTAGGCTTAATATAGCTATTTCCATTATTTTTACTTCTTTCCATTATTTTCGTCATAAAAATAGAAAATCACAAAAATATTTTAGCTTATGCATTTATCATAAATTTTAATAAAAAATACAAAAGTAGTACCTTTCCTTATATTAAAATAATTTGAAAATAAAAAAAAAAATACTTTCATCCGTTAATATAATTAGTTTAATCATAAAATTAGTTTTATATTTTTATATTATACTTGTATAATTTTAAAAATAGATATTAGTGTTGGGTCGGTTCATCCCGTCTTTATGATTTTTGTAGTTTTTGAGTTTTAGAGCCTAATTCTTGGCCTATTCGGATTAGTCCATTAAGCGTAGGGACCCTTCTAGACTCCTATTTAGAATAAAAACAAATAAAAGACCCTAAGGACCTAATACACAAAAGAATTAGGGCCTAATTAACAAATACACAAAATTAAACCTAGACATAGACTCTATAATAAAAGACGACACGAAAATTCTGACCTAGAGGTCTAAGAGATTGACCCTGCCGCAACACCCAAAGCCCCCTATGAACTTCATCTTCTACACAAGTTAAAAAAAGTAGATCCCTAAGGATAGCCATTTCCCTGATTTCAGAAGAAAGAGACTACCTAAAAGACCTAATACACAGTCGATGATTCAACATTTTTTGGACCTTTCTTCAAGAGAGCAAAAACAGCCATCTCCGGCTTTCTTGTCGGAACCTGAAATCGTCGCCGTCTCACACCCTGCAGCGACCTTATACACACACACAATTGAACCAATGCTCCAAAAAAGTTGTAATCATTCGCAACAATTACTTGGTATCTTCTAAAGGGATCACCACTTGTTTAGTTTATTTAACATTATCTGACATTGGAGTCATGGACGGGCCACATGAAATGCACACCCGAATTTGGAGATCACGTATCGTGACCATACCAAAAGAATTGTACCCATAGCCACGATGATTACTTAAGCTTTAGAAAATTTTCCTACCCACGTGTTGACGACCTAAAAAAGCTACTAGCGATTTAATTAATAAATGAATAGAATAAAAGGAGCAAGATCCTTTAAGGCCAAATTCCTTCACTTTTTAACTACAACTTCCCCATTTGTTTCCTCATATAACATGTAACGGACTCAACACCAATCACACAAGTTTTCCTAAATCATTTTAGTCAAATAACTTTCTTTAATCAATCCCAACAACTGTTTGCTACTTAAATATACTAAATTAACAATCAGAGGATAAGTAATTAAGCAGACTTATCATGGTAAATATGAAAGGTTCTCACGCTAAGCATAAAAACATAAGATGTAGACAAACAACATTATTAGAAAATGGATAGCAAAGTAGTAAAAGATTGAACCTCAAACTAAAGTCAAGATTCCACTTTTGTTTTAATGAAACTGATGGTAGAAATAGTGATGCTCGATCTGATATCCGAGAAGCTAGCATGGACCGCTATGAGAACACTGAACTTAGGACCGGAATCACAGCCAACGACTTAGAATGAAAAACCAACAGAACTATTTGTGAATCTCGTATCGGCAGCTGAACAACGACCTCAAACCATTTGCAACATCTCGGCTCCAACGCAGTTTAGCAGAAGAACATGGTGTATGCGTCTGTCTTCTTTAGGTATGTAGGATAAGATGAAGGGGTGTTGTTTCGAAGGTTATTAGAGTGTTGATGGAGATGGTCGTTTTAGGGTGGGAGGCATGAGCAGATGGTCGTTGATGGAGGGTTTTTACCGGCGAGCTGAGTTGCGGGAGTTTGCGTGAGGAGGAGGACGACCACTGCTCATCAAACTTCTTTTTTTTGCTAGCTGCTGAAGATTAGGGTAGGGATCCTAGGGTAATCTAGGTGCTGAAGGGTGTTTGATGGTGTGAAGAAAAATATGAGGTAGGGGGGAGTTAGGCTGTAGTGTGTGGATGGAGATTTATTACTACTATTTGGATGGAGAAGAAGAAGATAGGCTAGGGTTTTTGGTTATCCAGATTAGGACGATGAAGGGTCCTTTTTTCCGAAAACGATTGTTGATCCTTTAGGGATTCTTAGCGTTCGATCTCCTTTAGATCTCTAGGATTTTTGGGTTATTTTTAGGTTTGGGGAGTATGAGCTTGAGAATTACTGGTTAGATCCGATTTGGGCGATATCTTGGCCAAATCGTAACTATTTTTCTACCAATAAAGCAAAATTTATACTATAAAATACATAACAAACTCTAATTAATTAAAATAAATAATATTATATTTTGAAACTAATTTTTTTTGCTATTTCTCAATTTTTGTGATAAAATAAAATAAAAGAGTCAAAACTAGTTAAAAATAGTGATATTAGACCTAAACTAAATATTTAAACGCTAAAATGTGTCAAATTTCGGGGAGGGTCAAAAATCACATGTCTATAGCTGCCTCTCTATGACTTGAAACACAAATTATTTTTAGACCAAGAATGACGAGACAAGTTTTCTGACCTGGCACTTATTTAGAGTGACCAAAAGTTAAAAGAAAGGAGAATGTGACCAAGCCATGGTATCTGAGCTGCGTACATATCCTTGGCTATAAAGGAATCAAGCTACGTGTAGTTCAGAAGCAGGAACAGTGATGGAGTATACCGTGGTGGAGAGTCGATTGAGGTGACATTCCTTCGAGGTTCCGGCCCGCAATCCTGTTATTACATTAAAATCAAAAATTGAAAAAACAACTGACTAAGCCTGTTAACTACGAGTTACCAATTCCTATCTATAAGTCTTCTAAAGCTTGATCTTGAGTCTTGATGGTTCTTAATGCAGACTTTAGATTTGAACCTTGACGCTTGCTAGCTATAGGCGCGTTCATTCTTCTTCATCTTTTTTCGGATCAAGACCGGACATGTAGTGCTCATGACTTCAACCATGTGTTTAGCAATTCACATCTTTCTTTGTTTCTATATTTTGGATTCACTCTTTTTCTTTTCTTTCATTCTGGATTAAGACTACTTTCGTTGGTCATCTCGACGTGTTGACTCGCATTCTTGTTGTGAGCTTATGCTATTTTCTAACTTGAATAGAATACCTAAATGACTTCCTTTGTTCTCTAGGTGGGTGCCTTTTACTGATTTGAAACTTGAAATAATTTCGGAAAGAATTCCCTTGTTCTGTAGGTGGGTGCCTGCAGTCAAAACAAAAAAACAAACAAAATTTTCTACCCCAATTTACACTAGGAAGATTTGTGAGTTGTTAGAAAAACTATAAATCACTTATGCTATGGATGCAATGATAAGGGTAAACTAAAGACTCGACTAGGATGTGCGACTTCTGTGAGTAAAACTAAAAAACATGACTAGCAAGTGCATCGACTAAAAACAAAACGTAAATGACCCAAAATAGGAAGTGCATCTCCTAGGGATGAAACATGAATGAACCAAACAAGGAAGTTCTTCTCCTAGGGGAGGAATATCCATTTAGGAAGTGCGTCTCCTAAAATAAAATATAATTTGAAAGACCCAGACTCAAAGTGCGTCTCCTACGGGTAAAGCTTTAATGAACCAGACTAGTAAATGCATCTCTTAGGGCTTAACTTAAATGCCCCAAACTAGGAAGTGCTTCTCATAGAGATGAAATCTCAATTTAGAAAGTACGTCTCCTGAAAGTATATCCTAAAAAAACCAGACTAGAAAGTGCTTTTCGTAGGGGTGAAACTTGAATGAACCAACTAGGAAGTACGTCTCCTCGGGATGAACTTAAATGACTTAAACTAGGAAGTGCTAGGGGTGAAACCTAAATTTTGTAAGTGCGTCTCCTACAAGTATATCCTTAGAAACCTAAACTAGGAAGTGCGTCTTCTAGGAGTGAAACTTGAATGAACAAAACTAGGAAGTGCGTCTTATAGAGCTGAACTTAAATGACCCAAATTAGGAAGTGCCTCTCATAGGAATAAAATATTAATTTAGTAAGTTCATCCCCTAAACCAGATATAACTTGGGAGACCCATACTAGGAAGTGCGTCTCCTAGTCAATGACTTAAACTAGGAAGTGCATCTCCTAAGGGTGAAATCTAATTTTAGAGAGTGCGTCTCCTAGGAATGAACGTAAATGACAAAATATAGAAAGTGCTTCTCCTATCAAATATAATCTGAAAGACCCCTACTAGAAAGTGCGTCTCCTAGGGAGAAAATTTGATTGAACCAAACTAGGAAGTGCATCTCCTAGGGCAGAACTTAAAAGGGCAGCTGTGAGAATATGATATTTAACCGGTCAATACAAGCTCTTACAGGACTCTTAAGTGTATGATTTTTCTTTTATATGTTAGGATTCTAATTTTTAGGATTAAATTGCATGTTTATGTTCATTACTGCATGTTTAAAATGGTTTAAGATTTAATTGTTTAATAAATTGGTTTTACAAATTTAAAAATACATACATATATATATATATATATATATATATATATATATATATATATATATATATATATATATATATATATATATATATCTGTCTGGCATTTGACATTATTTTTGTTAATTTTTACTTAGTTTAGTTTATTTGTGATAATTAGAAATTTGTTGGTTTTTCTTTTTCAAAGTCAGTAATTATATTAAATTAAAAGAAAAAGGCAAAAATATATGTGTATATATATACAACCCCTTAGGATGGCCACAATTGGGCCAGACCTGAGAGGCCCAAACCTACCTTCTCCCTTTCAAACAACAGCCCAAACAACCATTGCCCCAGTCCAGACCCAACAAACCAAACGACACTGTTTAATAAGCATTATCACGACTGTCGATCCCCATCTCATCCAACGACCACGGAACCTTCCCCTATTTTGTATACGTATGTCCAAACACATCTAATGCACATACACGACCAAACATCACCCTCCTCGTACCTCCTTCTCCGGCTGTAACGCCTCCCGTTGACCACCCCACTACCACCCATTGACCACCAGCCCACCCCCTACTGCCGCCGCCGGAAATCGCCTCATGGCGGCGGCCGACAACCAAACCTCCCCAGATTAACACCGTTAAACCATCACGGCCTCCCCTATTGCACCATGTAATTATCTTCCGTTGAGTATAACTCCTCTGTCTCGAATCTTCAAAAACAGGGCCGTCGGAACCACCGTCTCTGGCGATCTTGTTCCAATCCCGTCCACCTTAACACCACAGGACCACTAGGACACCCCCTTCCCCGTCATGTAATCCACTCCCCTCAAATCCCCCTCCATCACCTTGAATAGTCTCTGAAAGGTTGCCAGAAACCATATCTTCAGCGACCCTCTTCCAAAGACTTCCAAATTACACCACAAAGGCACCTCAACCTCTTTCCAACCATTTATGTCAGCTTTCTCGAATCTAACTCTTCAAATATTAATTCGAAGCTTAACCTTAAATCCCAAAACCTGTCAGAAATGATTCAAAAATCTCCTAGGCAGTCCCTGATCCCTCTTGACACCAACCACACCACCCACGAGTCCCAAAACAACCCCAACCATTGAAAAATCCAAATCTGAGACTCTATTGAGGTCTCAGAACAGTGAAAACCCCTCATGAACCCTTAGAATTTGTTGTATACTGTATGAGGAGGTTCCGAACCCTGTGGAAAGGATCAAGGTCCAGTGGAATTGATTTAAATGGGAACAAGAATAAAAGCTAAGCTTTCCTGCATATTTTTCAATTCTTTAGATTTTGAATGCTTGATTTCTTTTAATGACTGAATAGGTTTAGTAATAACATGTTTAAAAGTTCGAATTTCTTTTATTTGATTTCGGTTGTTTATCTGTTTGTCCACAAGTTCATATGAAAAGGGTTTCAATATTCATATGTTTTGTTTGTCACTAGACTTGAAACCTTTTCGTCTTTGGAATGGCTTAACATCCTGTTAAAATTAGCTTTTGAGTGGTGAGAGTCTCATAATCCGGTGAACTCTATTGATTCACTGATAGTATGATTAGCTTGCTTATTTGTTTATGCTACTGAGTGTTTGGTCTTTATTTCGTGATAGTTTTGGTCTTCAATACTTATGCATAATGAAGTTGTTCTCTCTCTTTAAACTTCTACTTGCTTCATAATCTTGCTCACGAACCGAGTATTCAGCCCATGCTGCGTGTTTTTTATTTTTGAAGTATTCATGAATATCATTGATTGAATCATTTCTGAGAGCCAAGTATTGATAGTTGTATTCATTTTATGGTCATTTTGATTTTTGTTTGTTGATCCTGTATAATGTTTGTGGAAGTCTGTATTTGGCCATCTATGTTAAGCCTTGTTAGTTGTTGCTAATTATGATTGTCATGAGCCTGTTAGTCTAAAGGGTGACTCAAGTTTGATTGACCAGGGTCAATTGTGACAGAACTACGGTCAAAGAATTGACCAAAGTCAAATTTCAATGGTGGGTAATTTAGAAAAGACGGTGATGAATAAAAGGGATTAGAACCTGTTAAAATTTGATAGGAATCTATTAGAACCTTCTAGCAGGGAATAAATCATAATGCTTGCCTCAAACTTGAGGCACAAGTTAGGAATTGGAGGACTTCTTAGGCAAAAATACAATTTGAGTTAAGGACTAAAAAAGAAAACAAGGTAAAATCTGATGCCCTAACAACTTTACTATAAAAATGAACCATTTGAGGCATTGGAGAGGATCCAGAACCTTTCTCTTTAATACTAGACCTGAAATACTTATTCCATATCTGAAAATACTATCAGTGCTGAATTTGATAATTTGGAGTTTAATTCTCTCACAATTCTGTTGATACTCTGGTCATACTGTGCGATTGGCTGTTGATTTGCTTAACTGGTCTTTTTTCTTCACTGATAGGTTCCTGTTTCACTTGAATTACAGGTACATTTTCTTGTTCATCTGATACATTGAAGTTAAAGTATAAAATGTTCAAGAATGTGAAGATTTGAGCTCTTGATGGAATTCTAAACCCTCTCCCTGCTTTCCCCTATTCAGTTTTTTGTTATAGCTGTATTGATAAGATAGTCCCTATGTTGTAGTTAAATTGGACTGATTCATTTTGTAATAATTTGACTCTAAGGACTGTTGTACTTGTAATAACTAGACATTTAATTCATTTTCTAGCATGAACTATTGGTAGTGTTGATAGTAAATGTATGACTGTCTTAGATAGCTATTTCATGTTGTTTAGAACTAAGGAGATCATGACATATAGGTTAAGAAATTATTCAAATCCAGGTTTTATGTATGGCGAAGAGTACTCAAACTTCAATATGTTAGTAGTGTTGTGTTTCAGATCTATAAGCTGAAAACCAAAGTCGTAATTGAATTTTGAGGACTTGGATTCATATACTCTGACTGACGAGTACATGAACCATTTAATGAAGATCTAATGTTAAAATTTGACTTATAAAAATGATTACTAATATTTTCTCTGTGAGCTTGTAGATATCTAAGTTTGTATATAATTTCGAACAAATTGGTTGTTAACAATTGTTTTTTCTTCAAATCACTACTGGGCTCACTCGAGAGGCCCATTAAGTACCCAAACATTGTAATCCAACAAGTTTTTCTGGGCTGAGTGATTAATATACCAAAACAGTCACAATAGCTACCAGTACAGCCTCAGCCATATACGCTCCTAGGCTAGCCAAAAATCGATTTATTATGTGTTAATTGGCCCTGAACGAGGCTAAGATCATGTGGTGTTTCCGAAATACATAGTTTATACCTAAAATAATTAGTGCATTTAAGCACTCGTAAGAGTAGAAAACTTAGCGTGGATTAGGGTGCCCTATAAAAACCAGTGTGAGCCGCGTTAATTCAAGAAAATAATATATGATGGCTCCTTAATTCATTAAAATACATAGAAAATAGGAAGTGTCGTTTAGTAAATTTCACAGCCTTCCCATAAATGCCAAAGACGTAGTTGCTATAGGCGCACGTGCTTAATAAAATACCTTCCTAAATTCGGGTGCGCATTTATGTGACCCAAATCCTGCTGTCAATGGAATTAAAATATGTCTAAAATTGGGGGTGCATTTATGTGACGCGATCCGCGACGTGTTTTAATGACATTAATAGTTTTCCTAAAAGATGTTTAAATCAGTTAATAATCTAGAATTGCGGGTTAACATAGCCACTTATAATAAGTTTATGTGACCGTGATAGAACCACAGGATGCGAGGGTGCCTAACACCTTCCCTCGGGTCAACAAAATTCCTT
Organism: Nicotiana benthamiana; assembly: GCA_034376525.1. Lineage (NCBI taxonomy): Eukaryota > Viridiplantae > Streptophyta > Magnoliopsida > Solanales > Solanaceae > Nicotiana > Nicotiana benthamiana. The sequence continues at coordinate 143,607,642 of CM067327.1, read as the reverse complement.
ACTCATGAATTTTTGGTTCGCAGACTCCAATTGAATAGTTAAACTTTCCTCGATTTGGGATTTTAAATAAACCGGTGACTTGGGACACCAAAATCCAAGCCTATCTCAAGTGGCGACTCTTGAAATAAATAATCCCATCTCGAATAATGTCACTTTAATAGTAAAAACTCTTACACACGTGTCGCCTTTCGGGGTAACCACGTGTAAGCGGTAAAAAAGAGGTGTGACAACCCAAACTAGGAAGTGTGTCTCCTAGCGGTGAGACCTCAATTTATGAAGTGTGTTTCCTAAAGGTATATCATGAAAGACCTACACTAGGAAATGCGTCTCCTAGGGGTGAAATCTCAATTTAGGAAGCGTGTCTCCTAAAAGTGTATCCTGAAAGATCCAGACTAGTAAGTGCGTCTTCCTAGGGGTGAAACTTGAATGAACCAAACTAAGAAGTGTGTCTCCTAGGGCTGAACTTAAATTACCCAAACTAGGAAGTGCATCTCCTAGGGGTAAAATATCAATTTTAGGAAGTGCATCTCCTAAAACAAAACTATAACTTGAAAAACACCAAGACTAGGAAGTGCGTCTCATAGGGGTAAAACTTCAGTGAACCAAAATTGGAAGTACATCTCCTAGAAAGTATAAAAAGAAGGACTTTGACTAGGAAGTGCGTATCCTAATTAATGATGAGCATGAGGAAAATTATTAACTAAGCTTGACAAAGAAAAATTGACCCTATTCTCTAGGCGAGACCCCTAAACTCAAGGAAAACTAATGATTATCCAACTTAACAGAACTAATAACTGACCTTATTCTCCAGGAAAGACCCCTGAATTCAAGGCAAACTAATGATTAGCAACTTAAGAAACTAAGACATGACCATATTCTCTAAGCGGGACCCTTGAATATTAAGGAAAACTAAATATTCTTCCCAACTAGAGGGATGTCTAGGAGGTATGGTTCTTCTCAACTAGGGAAAATTCTTGAGAGATGATGATCTTATCAACTAGGGGGATTCCTAGGAGGTGAAAAAACATTCTCAAATAGCTTTTGTGCTGATAAAATTAGGCATGGCACCTTAAAGGTTCAAGCTTCCAAGCTTTGATTTGGATGTGGATACCAACTCTAATGACCATGACCTGCACTTTTTTGATTAAGTGGCCTAATCTGTCAAGAAAGTCTAATATTCAACTCATGTTGTACTTCTTCCCCGTGAAACTGGGCTTCAATGCTCCAATTATCTTATCCGACTCACTATCCTTACTCAATTTGTAGTGCCCGAAGTGTTTTCACCATTAAGCCTCTCTCAGTTTGTTGTTTCTCTCAACTTAATGTAGCCTTATGGTTCCTGTGAAAGTTTTCATCGATAAGGCTCTCTCATTTTGTTCTTTTTCTTTTTATTTCCTCTGATTCTGTAGATGACAAAGTATTGACCATAGTAATGACATCATATGCTCCTGGCATGTCAAGCTCGGCACTCTCAAAGATTATCTGGAGGGTCTTTAATGGACTATAATTTGGCTTTTGGACAGGGTTAAAAAGAAAGAATATTATAAAGGCTCAACATAACTAAGGCAATGAGGTCAATTTATTTACAACTTTTTTAATCCATTCTAACCACTTTGCCCTAGTTTCTACAAGTGAATTTGTTTTTGTTTTTTGGTTTTCTTTGTGAGATGGAATTTCTAAGAAAGATTTCCCTACTATCGACTTCGTGGATTATAAAATATTTTAACGACCAAACCTTAAAGTTGCCTACGTATCTTGTGAAGACAAGAATCAGGTCAAATGTAGTTCAAAAGATTACTCTTTGTTACTATATTCCTTTTTTATTTTTTTTTATTTTTCCTTTTTTTCCTTTATCTATATTTTTTTTCTATGTTTTTGAATTTTTGTTTTGGAATGAACTTTCTAAATAAACTTATATGGACATGAACGTTTTTGTTTCATATGACTATAACTTGATTCGAAAAGAGGGGAGGTCAAAGAAATCGGTACATGCTCAAAAAGGTATCGAATGGCATAAGTGTTTGGGTCGCTGAAGAGGGCCTCCCAATCCCTAAAAAAGCAAAGTACAACAAGTTTAACTTGAGAATTAAAAAGAAGATCATGCACAACATTTCTTTTGCAGCTTTGGCATTTATATTACTGATACACCTTCCACTTTTCTTTAGCGGCTTCTTAAGTACATAACTCTCATTGAGTGATTTCTTCTTCACGATGGATACCCTCCGTCTGTTTGGAGCAAACTCCCTTGACTTTATTTTGAAAATTGAGGTTTACCTGAACTCAAAATTGCTTACTCCAAATTGTTGGGACACACTCTCTTGTAACAAATTATTGTCATCCCATTAACTTCCCAAACTGTCTGCCCCAGTTTCACACAATTCAGGCTTTAAGTGACCTCAAAACGTGTTTACTTATTTCCCTCAAATCTCCCTATCATCTTCAAAATTGTTTCATTGCTTCATGATTAAACTAACTTTTAAGAACATGTCTGGAATTATGTGTGTATGTCATTTCACTAGAGCCAACATGAAAATAACTATAAAAGGAAAAGAAAACTAAATAAAAATGACAAAAAATAACAGAAAACAAAAAACTGCATTAAAAAGACGATGAAAGGGTTTGAGCAACAGACAACCAAAATAAACAGGGGTTACAACCCTGGAAAAAACCTAGATAACATTAAATGAGTTACTAAGACTAAAGGAACTAGGAAAAATAAAAGGATATAAGGTTTGAGTCACAAGAAAATCCGGATTACAACCCTGAAATAACTCGAAAAATAAAAATGACAACAAAATAAACCACCAAGACTCCTTCCTAACTAGCCAAGAAAGGAGCGTCTTTGCAATTACCAAGCTTGGCATCTTAGCCACTTAGTTCCACATCAATATCAAGAGCATTTCAAATTTAAATATCATTAACTTCAGTCAGCAAGTTCCTAAGAGGATTCTCGTACTCCCTGTCACCACGCGTCATCCCCACAAAGTGTGCATCATCATGTGCAGGTAAAGGATTCTGCGCGATGTTCTAGGTGTCACTGTCCTGGATTACAATTATCCCATCTAGAATCATTGTTTCTACTTCCATTTTCATTGCATGAAAATCTTGAATGCTATGCCCTTGGACATTAGAGTGGTACATGCATCATACAATAGGATCAAAACCTTTTGCATATGGGTCCTGAGTATAGCCGAGGAGTTGTTCAATCTGGCCAAAATGTTTTAACTTCTCAAACACGCTTGTGTAGGATTCTTCGATTGACGTGAAACTATTTCTTTGCCTTTGTTAACCTTCATGCCCTAGTTTTCTAGGGTTGTTGGATGCTCGAAAATGTTGCAAAGGCAAAAGTCCATTATGTGGTGATGGCGCTTGCCATAAGGAGTGACCTAGTGGTTAGACAGATGATCGGATGTTAATCGGAGGATAACGCTTGGGTGGAATATGTGGAGATCCAGGATAGGTTTGTGGTTGGGATTGAGGCTGAGTATATTGGTGATGCAGACCCGTTGGACCATGTCGTGATCCTGAGAAAACCATGACAACATCATCATGTTCCTTCTGACCTAGCAAGCTTCTTGTGTTGTTCTGAATTTCTTGTGTTGTGGCTTTTAAAGTAGAATATCTCATGATCTTGTGCTGAATTGCCTGTGTTGTGGATTTTAGAGTGGTACATTTATCATAGAGTAGGATTAAAACCATTTGCATGTGGGTTCGGAGTATAGCTGAGGAGTTGCTTAATCAGGCCAAACTGTTTTAACTTCTCAAACACGCTTCTGTAGGATTCTCTGATTGACGTGAAACTATTCTTTTCCTTTGCCACCCTTCATGCCCTAGTTTTCTAGGGTTGTTAGATGCTCACAAATGTTGCAAAGGCAAAAGTGCATTATGCGGTGCTGGTGCTTGCCATAAGGAGTGACATAGTGGTTGGACAGATGATCGGATGTTATTCAGAGGATAATACTTGGGTGGATTATGTGGAGCTCCGGGATAGGTTTGTGGTTGGGATTGAGGCTGAGTATATTGGTGAAACAGAACTGTTGGACCATGTTGTGATCCTGATATAACCATGACAACATCATCAAGTTCCTTCTGACCCATCAAACGTTATGTGTTGTTCTTAATTGCTTGTGTTGTGGCTTTTAAAGAAGAATAGCTCATGACCTTGTTCGACATCAGCCCATCTTCTACAATTTATCCCATTTTTACCACATCATTAAAAGGCTTATCCACAACCGAGATCAAAGATCCAAAGTAAGTTGGCTCTTGAGCTTGAAGAAAGTACTCGACCATCTCGTCTTCTTCCATCGGGGGATTGACTCAGGAAGCTTGCTCTGTCCATCTGAGCCCATATTCCCTAAAGCTTTCATTAGTCTTCCTTTCCATATTGGTGAGGAACATGCAATCCGAGACAATTTCTATATCGCGCTGAAAGTGCTGGGCAAAGGCCTGAGCCATATCGTCCCATGTGTACCACCTGCTAGCATCTTGACGTGTGTAGCACTCTAGTGCTGCCCCACTCAGACTCTGACTGAAATATTCCAGAAATAATTTGTCCTCCCCACCAACGCCTCTTATCTTACTACAGTAGCCTCTCAAATGAGCGACGGGATCTCCATGCCCGTCATACAAATAAAACTTTGGAATCTTAAATCCAGCAGATAGTTGGATGTCAGGAAATAAGTACAAGTATTTGTAAGACACGCTCATCTGGCTACCTATCGCTCCATGTTTCTTAAAGACATCTCTAAGATTTTCACCTTCCTGGATATCTCGTCTTTATCTACTGCCTTAGGTGGCTTTTCAGTTTACCTGGCGGCTCAAAATGAGGGGCGTGAGAGTATGGATTCTAGATCTTGAAAGTTGGTTCTTGAGCATAGTATTGGGTATCACACCTCCTTTTTAACATACTACAACCCCGCGAAGGGCATAGTTAAGGGAGTTTTTCCAATTAAAGGACAATAGAAACGGGATTTATTTATTTAAAGATTTTAGAGTCGCCACTTAAGATTATTAATGGTGTCCCATGTCGCCGGATTAAATCCCAAATTAAGGAAGGTTTGACTTTATTTACAGCCTGCGAGCCAGAAATCAGGGTAAGGAATTCTGTTAACCCGGAAGAAGGTGTTAGGCATTCCTGAGTTCCGTGGTTCTAGCACGGTCGCTTAATTGTTATATTCGGCATCTGATTTTTACAATTATGAACTCACGTGTAAATTTTGACTTTTAACCGCTTTTATTTGATTTTAAGAAGATTGCAACGTTGTTAAAATGTGTCTTGAATCACATCACATAAATGCACTCGTAATTTGCAACATATTTTAGCTAACGTTGAGATTTGGATTTGGGTCCCATAAATGCGCACCTGTATTTAGGTAAGTACATTACTTAACTACCGCACTTAAGGTAATTACGTGCTCTTCCAAGTTTGCGAGGGCCACGAAAAATTTGCTTAGTGGGCACCTCGAATTCTAAGGATAAGTTACAATAAAAAAGGAAGTTATGCGATTCTTATTTTCTGGTTTGGCACTCCCACTCCAATTCTCAATTGGAATGATTAAATCAGCTACACTCGGAGAGCTACAATTTTGTGTGAACTACGCCGTATATGGTCGAGGATCCATTAAAATAAAAAAATTTTACACAAGGAAAGGATAAGCTATTTACGCAAAGGTTTGGGCCCACAAGTGGACCCATGGCCCAGGAAGTTGATTGGATATACTTACGAAGATAGTTTAGAATTGGGTCACATAAGGAGCCCAAATTTGGAGGCTTACAATTAAGGACCCGTATCGAACTCCCATTACATATAAATAGTCTAAAGACGCAAGTAAAGTCAAAACAGGTAACAACGATATCATTATATGCACAAGTAGAATCATTTCGATTCATTTACAACAAATCATATGACATTTAGCAATAAACTAAGTGAGAATTATGGCCCCAATTACTGACCATAGGCAGCAGGATTTCAAAGTTTCCACAATTTCAATCTCATATTAACATGGCTAATTGTATCACTTTCATGCAGATTTGAACCAACACACATAAATGATATTTCAGTGACTACTTGATCGATCATCACCAACAGTTCTAACACTGAACCACCGTAACCTCTCAATAAGCCTCAACAGATGTAACATTTACACTAACATGCCTCATACAAAGCCTTGACAGAGCAACTGATGCTAATGTGTGAGATAAAGATTAACCTTAAACACTAAACCTTACTCAAACATGATAAAAAAAACTATTGATTTAAGATGGAAGTCCAAGAACATACATACTCATGCCCTATAACATATATTAATGGTTAGACTTTGCTTGTCCAAAAGTGGGTTTAGGTATAACAATCACATTAAATTAGCTAACAAATCAGAATATTATTGTACAATCGACAAGATAAGGTAATTCATGTTCTGCAATGCTTCATTATGTTTCATTCTTCAAATTCACTCCACAATCAAAAAGGTTAAATAGTCGTGTACATGGAGAGTAAAACGAAGCTGCAATGAGCAATCAGCAGAAGATCAACCGCAGTGGCACAAACAACCCATATTACAATAATAATAAGTAGAAAAAAGTTCCAAATGAATGATGCACACAAGACCCCAAGAACTTGATTTTCAACTATTTTCACACCCCAAATCAGTTCATATTTTTACTCTGAAAAATGAACCAGGAAGTATTTCAGGATATCAATAGAACAGTAAAGGTTTTATGTTTTTATAATTTTTCTGGTTGTTCTTTTTGGCTCTTTTTATTCAATTCAGAATACTCTCCTTTTCTCATTCTCTCCTCCTTCTAATCTTATCTCCTATTTTCTTGAAAGGCAAGAATGAACACCTTTATTGGTAAGGCAAGTAGGGCAACCTCCAGAATTAGTTTTTATCCCTTACTCTTTTTGAATTTTTTGTTTTAACTAAGATAACCCGAGATTCCTGACTTGCTACCCAAGCAATACTATCAAGAATCAGATATTGCAACTCAAACTCCAACCTAGAAGCTTCTAGGGGCGTCTTATTACAGTGCCAAAAGATTTCCCTAACTTAATTTACCCAAAATAACCCTTTTAACTACCGTGAATTAGCCTTTAATTTGATTAAATAGATGGGGTTCAAAATGGATCAAACAATTCTACAAACAATGAATCAGACATGCAATACTCACGCAAATAAATTCAATCGCAAGACTATCACGATTAAGCTAAGCATTAATTAAAAATAATCTAAAGCCTAAGTTGAACAATAGACAAGACTAATACTACTGGACCTAATTTAAATTCAAATATTACACAAAGAAATCCCAGAAAAGATTAATATAATTTGAATCAAAATCAATTAAGCTCAGGCATTTAATATGGATGTCAACTCAATGGAAAAAGACTAACACAATTCGAATCCAAACTAATTAAACTCAGGACTTTAACAAATGAAATCCAACTAACCCAAATTAAACGTAATTCGAACTCATGTTTTAACCAAATAAGACGGGAGAAATTTTAACTTAAACCTTACTAAACGAGTAAAATAAATTAGTAGAAAAGAGACGAGGTAGAGGGAAATTGGAAAAGAAAACTAGGAAACTTAGCTTAATCATCTTCGAATTGAAACTTGAGCTTGAGCTATGACCTTCATGCATTAGGGTCTGGGTCTTGAACCCTAGATCTAAGACTCGACCAATTTTACCGGCTTTTGAGGGCAATGGATCGTGGACCAGTGGAGGGGGGTGGTAAGGGCTATAGGGTGTGATTTTTGGGCTATTTGGTAGTAGTGAGTTTTGACAGTCCCTTTTGAATCAATATTCAAGAGGATCCAGAGGTTTTTGAAGGATATTGAGTGCATATTTGGGATGAGGAGATACGGGGGTCCTTTGGTGTGATTTTGGGACCGATTGGCAGCGGCGGCTACTACGGTTTCAAAGATTCAAGCAGTTTGGGTGGGATTTGAGGGAAATGGTGTGTGGACTTGGAAAGAGGAAAGTGAGATGGTAAGACGATGTTAATTTGGGGGTCTTTGGACAATCGCTGCCGGCGTAGGCGATTTCCGACCGACGGTGCATAGTGGTGGATGACGGAATTAGGATGTCTCTAGTGTTTCAGTGTAATAGTCTAGAGACAGGGGTGGGGGGTGGGCGTTTAGACATATATATATATATTTAGTAAGGGCCAGTTCTCAGCCTTTGGATCAGATCAATCTCGACGGCGGAGATCTGTTCACCCAAAACGACGTCGTTTTGTATTAAGGGATTGGACCGAGTTGTGGGGGGCGAGAATGCAATGGGTTTTTTGTGTTTTGGGTTGGGTGTTTTAATAAAACTGGCCCAATTTGTTATTCTTCTTCTTTATTTAATTTTCAGGTTTCTTTTTTCCCTTTGTTTTTTATTGTATTGTTATATTTTGTTTTTCATTTCAAAACTTAAGCTAAAATCTATATTTACTTATAAATTCCAAATTAACCTATAAATGCTTAACCCTACATAATGATTATCAGAAATAATTAAAATAAAATTAAAGAAAAATCACCTAAAAATCAAAATTAAAATTAAAAGTGCAAATAAACTATTTTAAATTTTTCCTTTTTTTATAAAATGACTAATTGCTAATTATTTCTTGAAAAATATCAAATAAACTTCTAAATGCACATGCACCATATTTTTGTATTTTTTCACTAATAACATCCATAAACAAAATGCAAACAATTAACGAAAAATACCACAAAAATCCAAAGAAATTGCAAATAAATAAGAAATTATTTTGTTTGAATTTCTAGGAGTAATTCATGTAGGGCAAAAACTACATGCTCACAACTGCCCCTCTTTGCTTGGAAACACGAAGAGTTTTCGTACAAAGATAAGTGAGTGGACACGAGCGATTTTTGCCTGTTTGAATGCCCCGTGAGAAGCATTTTTGAAAAGTTTTACCGCACCCTGCTTCAAAGGTTGCCTACAAATCCTCGGCTAAAATGGAATCAGGTCAGTGTAGTTAAAGAGTGTTGTAAAGGGGAATCAGGTCAGTGTAGTTCAGGAGTGTTTGGTAGTTGGGACTACCGAAGTTGTGATCTCATTGCTGCTGCTGCTGCTTGCTAGATCCCCTTATTACATCGAACCAAAATAAAAAGAAGCTAGACTAAGCTATGAACTACGAATTATAAAAGAACATATCTATGACTTCTAACTTGATCTTGATCCTTGTTGCCTTGAATATCTTCCGGTGAAAATTCCTAGTTGCCTTGTATATCTTCTTGTGAAACTCCTTGTTGGCTTGTTGCTATGTTTCTCTTTCTCCATGTTGATGCTCGATTGTTGAACATGAATTTTATTCCCTCGTTCTCCAAGTGGGCACCTGATTACTAAAACTTGAATTGTACTCCCTCATTCTCCGGGTGGGCCCCTGATTGCAAAAACTTGAAACTTGAAATATATTCCCTTGTTATATAGTTGGGTGCCTGATTACCAAAATTTGAAATGTATTCCCTTGTTCTTCAGGCGGGCGCCTGATTACCAAAACTTTAAATGTATACCCTTGTTCTCCAGGCGGGCGCTTGATTACCAAAACATGAAATGTATTCTCTTATTCTGCAGGTGGGCGCCTGATTACCAAAACATTAAATGTATTCCCTTGTTCTCCAGGTGGGCGCCTGATTACAGAAAATTGAAATGCAATCCCTTGTTCTCCAGGTGGGCGCCAGATTATCAAAACTTTAAATTTATTCCCTTGTTCTCCAGGTGGGTGCTTGATTACCAAAACTTGAAATGTATTCCCTTGTTCTCCAGGTGGGTGCCTGATTACCAAAACTTGAATTTTATTCCCTTGTTCACCAGGTGGGCGCCTGATTACTAAAAACTTGAAATGTATTTCCTTGTTCTCCAGGTGGGCGCCTGACTACCAAAAACATGAAATGTATTCCCTTGTTCTCCAGGTGGGCGCCTGATTGCCAAAAATTTGAAATGTACTCACTTGTTCTCCAGGTGAGCGCTAGATTACCAAAAAAACTTGAAATTTATTCCCTTGTTCTCCAGGTGGCCGCGTAATTACAAAAACATGAAATGTATTTCCTTGTTCTTTAGGTGGATGCCAAATTACCAAAACATGAATTGTATTCCCTTGTTCTCTTGGTGGGTGCCTGAATATTAAAATCTTGAAATGTATTCCCTTGTTCTCCAGGTGGGTACCTAACTTCCAAAACTTGAAATGTATTCCCTTGTTCTCCAGGTGGGCGCCTGATTAACAAAACATGAAATATATTCCCTTGTTCTCCAAGTCGGCGCCTGATTACCAAAACTTGAATTGTATTCCTTTGTTCTCCAGGTGGGCACCTGATTACTAAAAACTTGAAATGTAACCCCTTGTTCTCTAGGTGGGCACCTGACTACCAAAAACTTGAAATGTATTCCCTTGTTCTCCAGGTGGGCGCCTGATTACAAAAAATTTGAAATGTATTCACTTGTTCTCCAGGTGGGCGCTGGATTACCAAAACAACTTGAAATTTATTCCGTTGTTCTCCAGGTGGGTGCGTGATTACCAAAACTTGAATGTATTTCCTTGTTCTCCAGGTGGATGCCTTATTACCAAAACTTGAATTGTATTCCCTTGTTCTCCTGGTGGGTGCCTGATTATTAAAAACTTGAAATGTATTCCCTTGTTCTCCAAGTGGGCGCCTAACTACCAAAACTTGAAATGTATTCCCTTGTTCTCCAGGTGGGCGCCTGATTAACAGAACATGAAATATATTCCCTTGTTCTCCAAGTCGGCGCTGATTACCATAACTTGAATTGTAATCCTTTGTTCTCTAGGTGGGCACCTAATTATTAAAACTTCAAATGTATTCCTTTGTTCTCCAGGTGGGCGCCTGACTATCAAAAACATGAAATGTATTCTCTTGTTCTCCTGATGGGCACCTGATTACCAAAACATGAAATGTATTCCCTTCTTCTCCAGGTGGGCGCCTGATTACCAAAAATTTGAAATGTATTTCCTTGTTCTCCAAGTGGGAGCCTGATTACCAAAACTTGAAATGTATTACCTTGTTCTCCAGGTGGGCGCTTCATTACCAAAACTTGAAATGCAGTCCCTTGTTCTCCAGGTGGGTACCTGATTACCAAAACTTGAATTGTATTCCCTTGTACTCCAGGTGGACGCCTGATTACTAACAACTTGAAATTATTCCCTTGTTCTCAAGGTACACCTTACTACCAAAAACTTGAAATGTATTCCCTTGTTATCCAGGCAGGTGCCAGATTACCGATAACTCTAAATGTATTTCCTTGTTCTCCAGGCGGGCGCCTGATTACCGAAAACTTGGAATGTATTCCTTTGTTGTCCAGGTGCGCGGGATTACCAAAACAACTTGAAATCTTTTCCCTTGTTCTCCAGGTGGGGCCCCGATTACCAAAACAACTTAAAATGTATTCCCTTGTTTTCCAGGTGGGCGTCTGATTACCAAAACAACTTGAAATGTATTTCATTGTTCTCCAGGTGGGCGCCCGATTACCAAAAACTTGAAATGTATTACCTTGTTCTCTAGGTGGGCGCCTGATTACCAAAAACTTGAAATGTATTCTCTTGTTCTCCAGGTGAACGCCCGATTACCAAAAACTTGAAATGTATTCCCTTGTTCTCCAGGTGGGTGCATGATTACCAAAAACTTGAAATGTATTTCTTTGTTCTCAAGATGGGCGCCTGATTACCAAAACTTAAGATGTATTCCCTTGTTCTCTAGGTGAGTGCCTGATTACCAAAAATATATAATGTATTCCCTGAGACTGCTGCCTTTGTACCGGATGACAACAAGATAAACAAAACAAAAGAAATTTTCGTGTCTCGGTTTGGTGTTGGGCGCATCAGTGAGTGTTAATTAGATCATTTTACCTAATATCTCTACGAATTTGAAAGCCGAATCCCTTTACCTAGGAGGGTTTTGATAATTCTCAATTAAAGCCAGTTTGAGTCTAAGTTATATCTGTCGGGGACCAGTAGTTAAAGCTAAATGCCAATTTTAACTCTCGATTATCTCTGCGTGGGATTGCCAATTAAAGTTACACCCCCAATTTTAACTCATGGTCATACCTGCTAGGTGCTTGCTCTTCAATGGAAGACTCCCCGGGATCTCTGGAATTTCTGCCATTGTTTTAGTCAAAGAAAATCTTGTCAGTTTAAAATAATGGTGGTTAGGTTTTGGTCTTGAACTTTGAGGGTGGTTTCTCGCTCACCCCCCACATGACTAATTTCCATTTGAAGACCTTTCTTATTCCTGGCTATCCACTTCCTTTTAACCCTTAACACAGAAAATACTTCTTCTCTATTTAATCTGATACCTTCTATCTATTGCCTTGCTCATGAACTGACATTTACCAACCTTTGTGTCTCACATGAACCCCAAAGCACAATCTTTGTTGCCCCTCATTGCGTATGTTGTTCTTTCTTGACTTAACCTACTGGTTCTATCTTTGAGGTCTACAGCTCCCTCATTTGCCAATTTTTGCTTGGCAAGTCGTGCTTGTCATTAGTTAACCACCCTTTTGTCAGTCTTATCACAAAATATACCTTTGATTCGTTCGCCTTAGCCCCCCTCCTGTTGCATTGTCCATGTATTAATATATACCAAGCCTATTTATTCCACACGAATTTCAAAGCATGTTTATTGTTACCAGCTCAGCGCGCTTGTTGTTCTTTCCGGACTTACGACACTTTGATGCGCTAACCAGATCCCACTTTGCACAATTGAAAAGCTGGTGGAAAATTTTGAAGTCATTTCTTACTTCTTCTAACCTAACAGTGTCAAGAAGAGGAAGTAAACATGATAAAAAAACAAAGAGATGATTCCAAACAAGAAAATTACAAAGTAGAAACCTATCGGATGTGGATATTAATTCTAATGACCACGACATGTGCCTACGGTCTATCCTGTCGAGAAATCTGATGTTCAGCTCCTGTATACCCTTAACCATGAAACTGGGATTCGCTGCTCCATCGTCAGTCATTTTTCACAATCTCCATCTGGTGATTTCCATATGATTCTCAGTCCTTATTCGACTTGTAGTGCCCAAGGGGTTCTCACCATCAATCCTATGTCATTTTGGTCTTTCTCTCAACCCACTGTCGCCTTATGGTACTCGTGAAGGTTCTCATCGATAAGTCTCTCTCATTTGGTCTTTCTGTCAAATCACCGTCTCCTTATGGTGCCTCTGAGGGTTTTCACCAACAATACTATATTACTTTCTTGCTTGGCCCAGTGTGTTGCCCCTTATCTAAATCACCTCTTCATGCTTGACTTGACATTTCTTGAAGGCTGATCAGAAGGTCTTTCTTATGTCCGTAACGCGGGCTTTTAGATATGGTTAGAAAGAAACGTATCAAAGGCTCAAAATAATTCATATAGGTTCAACATTACAACTTTAGGAATCAATATCTCTCACAACAAACACAACATTTGCCCCAGTTTCTTTGCTTGGGGACTTTTGGATTTTATTTTAATGAGACCGAATTATAAGGCCGCCTACCTATCCTTAAAAGGAATCTGGTCAAATGTAGTTCATCCAAGAAATTGCTTTATTTTTGTTGTGGTTTTCTCCCTTCTCATTCTTCTCACTCTTTTTTTTGTTTCTTCCTTTTCTTTTGTTGTTTTGCTATTTTGTTGTTGTGTTTTTTCTTTTCTTTTCTTTTCGTTTTCTTTCTTTTCTTCTTCTTTTTCTCCCCTCTCTTTCTCCTTTCTTTTCTCATTCTATCCTTTTCTTTTCCCTTTTCTCATTTCTCATGCTTACGTTTCTAATTTTGTTACTAGTACCGAAAGAGGGGTACAAAAGAAAAAACCTAAAGCTCAAAGGTTTAACAAAGGATAAAATGTTTATATAGTCGAATAAAGTGCCTTCGTCATTCCAAACTTCAAAATATGCCTAGTACAAATAACCCAATTAAACAGACTATGGAAAACTTTTGTAACATCTTTTGATTGTACTCTACATCTGTTAACTAAAAGCACCATTGGGAAACACCCTCACTCTCATGACCACGAATGGCCCCTGCCAATTCGGGAAAACTTGCCTTTAGCTTCAACATGATGCCGCATGATGCATTTCAATGATATTTCTTTTTGTTCTATCTGCCCCATTATCACGTATTTCAGGTTTAAATTGATCTCAACATCTCTTTACTTATTTCCATCAAACGTCCATATCGTCTTCCAGATTACTTCATGATTAAACTAACTTCTTTATTGTGTATGTCTTGTAAATAGAGTCATTAGGAAAAGGACTATGAACAGAAAAGAGAGCTAAACAAAATGACTAATGATTTACAAAAAAAGAGAAAATTTGATTAAACAGATGGTGAACGAGTTTGGACAACGAAACAAGCAAACTAAATTGGGGTTACAATCTTAGACAACAAAAAATGACCAATTACGACTAAACAAACTAGGAAAAATGAAAGAATAGAAGGGTTTGAGTCACAAGATGAAATGCAGACTACAACCATGTAATAACCTGGACAACAGAAATGACAGCAAAAATGAACCCCCAAAACTCTATGTTGGTTGATCAAGAAATGCAGCATCTTCCCAATTACCAAGCACGACATTTAGCCACTGATTTTTGCATCAATATTGCCAAGACTATTATAAAATTTAACCAAGAAGTTCCTGAGAGGATACACACGCTCCGTATCACTATAGTTGACCGCAACTACCCCTTCTTGAATCATTCTTTATATTTCTCTTTTTCAAAGAATGACAATCCTCGATTCCATGTCCCTGGACATTAGATTGGTACATCCATCGATCAAAGGGATCAAAGCCTTTCGCATATGGGTTTAGAGTATAACCAAGGATTGGCTTAATCAGTCCGACATGCTTTAACCTTTCGAACAAGCTTGTGTAGGATTCTCCGATGCATGTGAAAGCATTTTTTTCAGTAGTCTTTTAATTTTATACTCTGTCCTTGGTTGGAATATTTTGTGGGTAGGTGGTTGATATGCCTGAGAAAGCGGGTAAGACATTTGGGAGTTGGTGCGGGCCGTTGTAGGCCTCGTGGTTGTGGAGCATATGGCGGTGCATTATAAATAGGATACTGGGAAAGTGAAGCACGACTCCGAGGTTTCTGTGGAGAAAACTAGTATTGGGGAGGGTCTCTGTTACACAAGGATACCCATGGGGCCGCAATCGGGGCTGAAAGTGTTTAGAAAGAACGACCACTGGACCCTGTCGTCGGCGAGGCTCCATTATATCTTTTCTATCCATTGGATGACTATCCCAAGCAACTTGTTCGCTCCATCTAAGCCAAATATCCCTACAGTTTTCCTTAGGAGGTAAGGAGGAGAGGTCTGGGACAATGTCGATATTGCGCTGAAAGTGTCGCAAAAATTCTTGAACCATGTCGTCCATGCATGCCACTTACTGACATCTTAACGATTATGCCATTCCAAAGCTGCCCCAGTCAAGCTCTTACTGAAATATGCAATCAACAAGTCATCTCTCTTGCTAATACTTCTCATTTGATTGCAATAAACCTTCAAGTGGGTTACCGGATCTCCACACCTATCGTACAAGTTAAGTTTTTGGCATTAAATCCTGCGGGAAGACGAACGTTAGGGAACACTTATAGTCGTTTATAATTCATTCTACCCTGGTCTCCCATCCTATGCATGTTCTTTAATGATTGTTCTGTGCTTTTTAGCTTCCCGTATATCTCATATCGCGCTCCTTCTCTTGTTACCATTTCATTTTTAGCATGAAGCTTATCTTGAGGGTTCTCCTCGTGGGCAACCTTTGAGGGGTAATATTTGGCATCATGAGCTTTGAGTGAGTATTCATTGCGATAAGTGATGGAACTACTGGGGTTACTGGGAAGTGTTAAAGTTTGGGTAAAGGGAGCATCTAAGAGGCCAGGTAATGGCAGGGGTGGTGCCTTCCCAATTATCCAAGCCTGATGCATACCCGTCATGTGTTGTCTTAACATGCTTACCTCTTCAACCAACCCCTATTTAACCAACTGCTTTGCGGCACTGGTATCAACCAAATAAGTTCTGTTTTTGTCTACCATCGTCGTTGACTTTATGTTTTAGAGAGGAGTTACCATTTCAAAAAGCAAAAACCAACCACCCTTCTGCTATGAATACAATAAAATGAAGCCATCACGTTAGCTTTAGGGCATAAGATAATTTCACTTTATGTGCAATGTACCTGGCCACAGTTATTAGTTTTTATTATGTACTAAATTGGCTACTTGCATCATCCTGACTTTTATCTTTTGCCTCTTTCCTTTTTCTCCTTTGTTTTCTTTTCTTCTTCCCCTCTCTTTTGCTCGACTTGTTTTTCCTACCTTCTTTTGTTCTATTATTCCCTCCGTTATTTTACCGTTTCTTCTCTTATGATTTTCTTTTATCTTATTTTGGTTACGGTCGAATCCTATAGAGGTTACATACGTATCATGACCCCGCATGAATCAGACCAAGCATTATTCTGGCAAATAAATATAGAAAATATTTTGGAAAATTTCCATTTTCATAAAATAGAACACTTGATTTCAACTTCTAGCAGACTTTAATAAAAGAAACCAACAGACATCATCTCAAACAAAGCCAACACACTCCGAAAAAAGATAAAAACAACTGACTTTACAACTTTTTTACAAACTCAAAATAGATGAAAATAGAGACTTTGCAAATGGACCAACATCTTTTTAAATCATTAATACGCTAATACTTCTAATGCTCCTAGGGCCTGCGCGACATCATTCGGTCTGGCTGCAGGCGTGTGTGCTAAATCCCCTTGGAGATGGTGGAGGTCTTCCATCACTTGAGGAACAAAGGTCATGGCGATGGCAAAGAACATAGATCTTGTCATATATTCACAATGACTACACTTTATGTAATCAACGATGAGCCGTACCTCTCTCTTATATCACCCTTTTCTTTCAACAATCGCCTAATTTGGTGGCCCTTGCCTCTAAAGTCTGTTCGGCTACATGATTCAATTCTTGGAATTGTCGCAAATCTCTCTCCAACCGTGCTATTGATGTGTAACAATGCTCTCTTTTAGCCTTGAAGTCCTTCGCTTGCTTGACCATTTTTTTTTCAACCATGATGACCCTCTTCTACAACCCCGCTACCTCGTTGTCATACCTTTCTCTCAATTGTTCAATCATGCGTCCCCATTCTTCTGCATTTCGGCCAATTGTTTTCGGGCTCTGGACAAATCCCCCTATGCTTTGTTTAAGTCAAAACCATATTCTCCTACTCTATGCCTCAGATTGTCTATGAGCTTTTCATCCTTCGCACTTCTGGACGAATTCTCTGCGGCTATTTTCATTTTCTGAATTTGGGCTCGCAAAGCTTCATTTTCTTTGGTTAGTCTTTTCTTTTCCCCCTCGTCTGCTGCAACTTGCAAATCAATTTCAAATTGAAGATCTTTGACTTCTTTTTCCAATTTCCCCATTATGGCCCTGTATTCATTTTCCTTGGCTAACAAATTCCATTATTCTTGTGATGCCTCGGAAAACTCCTGAAGATGTAGCCTCTTAATCGGTCTTTCGAACTCCAGTTCCCTTTTATACCAAGCAAAGTACCCAGATGCAACCTCGCCTTTAGACAAGTCCCGTACTCGAGTGTCCACCGTCAAGTACTGACATTCTCTCCAAATCCGGTGAACTGCTTCTTTGTATGACTAACCATTGGGACCAACCTCGACCACATGGTGACTAATGTCGTCATCCCTGGGAACATTGGCACCTTCCTAACTTTCTTTGCACTTTGTACGGAGCATAGGATTAGGTACTCCGGAGACCCATCAAAAGAAAATAAGGCACGGTAGCTTGCATATATATAATTTCATCAACAGGGAGCCACCCAAGCGTGGACTCTATCTAATTTGCACTTATGGTCCGGAGATATGATATCCATTCTGTAACCCCCTCTATTAATCTGAACCCATCAACTATGGTATAAAATTCCTCTATGCGGCTCTTTTCTGATGACCTATGACTCATGAATTGAGGTCGACGACACACGTGTTCAATCATCCACGTCTGTAACAACAGATTTCATCCTTCAAAGAGATCTTCTCCGGCTTTAAAGGCTGTGAGGGCACAGAAAATTTCACCTAATACCATGGGTGCGAGGGTGCTCTTGGCCTGAGCGAGTAAAGTACTGACAAACCCTACTACTCTTATGTCAATATTCCCATCTTTCCGTGGAAACACCAAGAGGCCCAAAAATGCCATAAATACGGAACATCGGTCTTCTTCCCATTTGAGTCGGTTTCCCTTTCTACAAATTTTATTTTTTGGGTTCTTAAATCCCGCTATATGCCCATATCTTTGGTATATGAACTGTGGAGTACAGAAACCGACTGACAGATCTGGATTGTGAACCCCTCTTCTTATCTTCAGTGAATCCAAGAATTTGTGCATGGTGACGACCCTCGATGTAATCGAATAATGGTGTCTTAGAGGGACTATGGGCCCCCCGATATATCCGAGTATTTCTTCCAGGGTTGGGTTGAGTTCAAAGTCCGGAAAATGAAATACGTTATGGGTCGGGTCCTAAAATGTAACCAACGCCTTTATGACATCCCGTCTAGGATTAATTTTCAACAACCCGGTGAGTCCTCCCAAGTGCGCATTGACCTTGTTGAGTCCTGATTCATCTAGATCATTCCACCACATGTGCAACTCCAAAGGGATCTTGTTCATGGCTGTTATTTGCAAATTTTGATTTATGCTCATTCTGCACATTCATTAGGGTGATTAAGCAAAATCATGATTCATTGGACTCAAAAACAAAGTTGATTTTTTTTCAAAATTTCATTTTTTAAAAATAGAACTCCGCCATTGCAAATACAGCCTTTCAGCACTTCCGAGGGATGATTTTAAGGCTATGCCTGCCACCGGCCAAAATTAGAAAAATAATCCAAGGCTGATGTTCTTGCAAAAACAGCCTTCCGGCGCCCTTTAAGGGCACTCGGCTAATTTTTGTTCTCTTTGGCCATTTTTATTAAAATGAAGTTGGGCTCGATGGGGGTTTCCTACGTATCTCACGCCCTGTGAGATTCAAACTAGCGTAGTTCGAGCAATTTTTGCAGAATTAAAAGTCAACTCCTTCCCCCTCCCCCCCTTTTGTTTTTCTTTTTGAAAATAAAATCCCTTTCTTTGTTGGTTTTTTTCTATTTTTGAAAACAAACTTTTTTTGTTTTTGGTTTTTATTTTATTTTTTTTGAAAATTTCGGCAGTATTTCGATATAGGTTTTTGAGACGGGTAAATTCCTTCCTTATCCCTCACCCTGCTATTATTTGTCAAATTCCTCTCTCCTTTTTTTCTTTCCTTTTTCTTCTCTTTTTTTCAAAAGCCGATTCGGCAAATCTAAAATAAATGCACAAGTAGCACGCAAGAGGCATCAAAATGGTCCATTAATTAGGTGCACCTGTCCTAGACGAGCCCAACCCCTGTGTTGAGTCCCCTAAGTCAAATATATGATGTAAATACGTGTTCCTACTAGGGATATGGCATGAAGGTAAGTTATTCTAGGTTCAAAACCTGGGTATAGGGTCTAGACAGTGTACCCGAGCAGACAACTTGAGTCGAGGAGGGGCCTACATACCGGGAACAAAAATGCCATCCAGCTTTGTAACTTGTCCGAGCCTCTTTCATATTTAATGGTATGGCACAAATAGAATACGGATTCTCGACCAGCGAGCACATCCCAGAAGATAAGAAGATACGGGTTTCGCGGTAATTTATATACAGTTTACATAATATTAATGCGGTAAAAATAACATTTAGCATATTGGGCACAGTCATATAATAAAATCAGATAATCAACAAAGCCAAATACAAATATTATTTTAAGCTTGAATTCTTGAACCCTGAACCAGAGATTCTCGATTCAATCCCCAGCAGAGTTACCAGAGTTATCACACCTCCTTTTGAACATACTACTACCCCGCGAAGGGCGTAGTTAAAGGAGTTTTTCCAATTAAAGGACAACCGAATTTCTAATTAAAGATATTAGAGTCGCCACTTGGATAATAATGGTGTCACAAGTCACCGGTTTAAATCCTGAATCGAGGAAGGTTTGACTCTGTGAATAGTCTACGAGCCAGAAATTCAGGTAAGGAATTCTGTTAATCGGGAGAAGGTGTTAGACATTACCGAGTTCCGTGGTTCTAGCACGGTCGCTCAATTGTTATATTAGGCTTAATTATTGATTTTTACAATTATGAACCCATGTGCCAATTTTGACTTTTAACCGCTTTTATTTAATTTTAAGAAGATTGCATCATTGTTAATGTGTCTTGAATCACATTACATAAATGCACCCGTAATTCATAACACATTTCAGTTAACGTTAAGATTCGGATTTGTGTCACATAAATGTGCACCCATATTTAGGAAAGTATATTAATTAACTAGCGTGCTTAAGGTAATTGTGTGCTTTTCCAGGTTTGCAAGGCCACGAATAATTCGCTAAGTGGGCATCTCAAATTTTAAGGATAAGTTAGAATAAAAAAAGAAGTCATGCGATTGTTATTTTTTGGTGTGGCACTCCCACTCAAATTATAAATTGGAAGGATTAAATCAGTTACGCCTGGAGAGCCACCATTTTGTGTAACCTACGCTGAATATGGTTGAGGGTTCCATTAAAATTAAAATGTTTTACACAAGGAAAGGCTAACCCATTTACGCAAAGGCTTATCCCCAAAAGTGGACCCATGGCCTAGGAAGTTGATTGGATATACTTACAAAGGAAGTTCAGAATTTGGTCACATAAGGAACCCAAATTCGGAGGCCTACAACGGAGGCCCCATATCGAACTCCCAGCACTTATGAATAGTTTTAAGACATAAGAAATGTCAAAATAGGTAACAACGAGATCATTATATGCACAAGTAGCCTTTAGAATTATTTCGATTTATTTACAACAAATCATATGACATTTTGCAATAAACTTAGTGAGAATTATGGCCCTAATAATTGACCATAGGCAACAGGATTTCAAAATTTCCACAATTTCAATCTCATATTGACATGGATAATTGTATCACTTTTATGCACATGTGAACCAACACACACAAATGATATGTCAATGGCTACTTGATCGATCATTACACTCAATCCTATTAATGAACCACCGTAACCTCTCAATAAGCCTAAGCAGATGTAACCTTTAAACTAATAGGCATCATACAAATCCGTGATAGAGCAGCCAATGCTAATGTGTGAGATAAAGATGAACCTAATACACTAAACCTTACTCAAACATGATAAAAAAACTACTGATATTATATGAAAGTCAAAGAACATGCATACTCATGCCCTATCACATATATTAATGGTTACACTCCGCTTGTCCAAAACTAGTTTAGGTATAACAATCACATTAAATTAGCTAACAAATCAGAATATTATTGTACTATCAACAAGATAAAGTGATTCATCTGCTGCAATGCTTCATTTCATTTCATTCTTCAAATTCACTCCATAATCGAAGGGTTACATAGTTGTGTATCTGGAGAGTAAAACAAAACAGCAATGAAACAATTAGCAGAAGATCAACCACTGTAGCACAAACACAGTTCATATTCCAATAATATTCAGTAGAAAAGTAATTCCAAATGAATGATGCATAGCAGACCCCCAGAACTCGATTTTGAACTATTTTCACACCCCAAATCAATTCATGTTTTTACTCTAAAAAATGAACCAGAAAGTATTTCATGATATCAATAGAACAATAAAAGTTTTATATTTTTCTTATTTTTCCAATTGTTCTTTTTGGCTCTTTTTATTCAAGTCAGAATACTCTCCTTTTTCTCATTCTCTCCTCTTTCTAATCTTATGTCTCTTTTCTTGAAAGGCAAGAATTAATACCCTTATAGTCAAGACAAGTAGGGCAATATCCAAAATTAGTTTTTACCCCTTACTCCTTTTGAATTTTTTGTTCTAACTAAGTTACCCCTATATTCTAGACTTGCTACCCAAGTAATACTATAGAGAATAAGAATTTGCAACTCAAACCCCAACCTAGAAGCTTCTACGGGCTTCTTATTTCAGTACCAAAAGATTTCCCTAACTTATTCTACCCAAAAAAACCCTTTTTAACTTCCCTGAATTACCCTTTAATTTGATCAAACAACCGGGGTTCAAAATGAATCAAACAATTTTGCAATCAATGAATCAGACATGAAAAACTCACGCAAATAAATTAAGTCATAAGACTATCACGATTGAGCTACGCATGAATTAAAAACAATCTAAAGCCTAAGTTGAACAATGGACAAGACTAATACAACTAAACCTAATTTAAACTCAAAGATTACACATAGAAAGCACTCAACAGAAAAGATTAACATAATTCAAATCAAAACCAATTAAGCTCAGGCATTTAAAATGGACGTCAACTCAGTGGAAAAAGACAAACACAATTCGAATCCAAACTAATTAAACTCAGGACTTTAACAAATGAAATCCAACTAACCCAAATTAAACCTAATTTGAACTCAAGTTTTAACCAAATCAGATGCTGCAATTTTGACTTAAACCTGACTAAACTCGTATAAAAAATTAGCAGAAAAGAGACGAGGCAGAAGGAAATCAGAAAAGAAAACTAGGAAACTTAGCTTAATCATCTTCGAATCGAAACTCGAACTTGAGCTATGACCTTCATGCATCAGGGTCGGGGTCTTGAACTCTAGATCTAAGACTCGACCAATTTCAGCGGCTTTTGAGAGTAATGGACTGTGGCCTAGTAGAGAGAGGGTGGTAAGGGTTATAGGGTGTGACTTTTTGGTGATTTGGTAGTGGTGAGTTTTAAAAGTCCCTTTTAAATGAATATTCGAGAGGATCCAGGGGTGTTTGAAGGATATTGAGTGCAGATTTTGGATGAGGGATAAACGCGGGTCCTTTAGTGTAATTTTGGGATCAATTTGTGGCGCTGCCACCGGGCACTGCAGAGGCGGCCTCTATGGTTTCAAAGATTTGAGTAGTTTGAGTGGGATTTTAGGGAATTGAGGTGTGGATTTGGAAAGAGGAAGGTGAGGTGGTCAGATGGTTTTAATTTGAGGGCCTTTGGAAAAACGCTGCCGACAGAGGAGATTTCCGGCCGGTGGTGCATAGTGGTGGACGGCGGAATTAGGGTGGCTCTAGGGTTTCAGTATGAGAAGCTAGAGACATGGGGATGGGGTTGGGGGGGACGTTTAGATCAACCTCGACGGTCGAGATTTGTTCACGCAAAACGACATCGTTTTGTTTGGGGGATTGGACTGGGTTGTAGGGGCGGGTAAGGATTGGGTTTTATGTGTTTTGGATTGGGTATTTTAATAGAATTGGCTTAATTTGTTCTTCTTGTTTATTTAATTTTCAAGTTTCTTTTTTTCCTTTTGTTTTTATTTTATTTTTTTAATATATTTTCTTTTTCATTTTCAAATTAAACTAAAATCTAAATTAACTTATAAATCCCATATTAACCTATAAAATGCTAATTAATTCTACATAGTAATTAACACAAATAATTAAAACAAAATTAAAAGAAAAACCACCTAAAAATCTAAACTAAAATTAAAAGTGCAAATTAATTTTTTTTTGGTTTTTCATTTTTTAATAAAATGACTAATTGCTAATTATTTCTTGAAAAATATCAGATCGTCTTCTAAATGCGCATGCACCATATTTTGTATTTTTTCACTAATAAAATTATGTAAACAAAATGCAAACAATTAACGAAAAATGCCTCAAAAATCCACAAAATTTTTTAATAAATAAGAAGTTATTTTGTTTGAATTTATAGGAGTAATTTATGCAGGGCAAAAGTCACATGCTCACATTGGGCATCGGAGACTTTGAACCCAGTCTCGCTAGAGGATCGAGAAAAAGTAGCTGGAGGAGCAGCTACAAAGACCTAGTGGTCAAAGGGGCGCGATATGAGGTAGTTTTTGCATGTGGAGTATGGAAAGATTGTAGGGAGATATCAAAAGTAGTGGGAATTTGGATTTGTGGTTATGACAGAATGGTGACGAAGCTTTCACTGTAGTTAGCGGGAACTAATGGTGGAGGATGCCCACTAATCCAGGCTGGGTATTTTTCGGCCATCTGTCCTTTCAACCTTAAGTCTTCTTTTCTCAACTCTGATTCCGATTCAATAATATCCTTAGACAATCAATAACACCCATGTCCAATTCTTTGCTAGCCATGGCAACTTTGCTCTTTCACCGTGTGTCGTATGGATGAATTACGTTAAGAACCATAAACAACCACCCTTCTACTCAATGAAGATAACAAAACTAAACAAAATGAGGTCATCACGTTAACGTTAGAGTATTTAAAAGCTAAAAATATCACATTGCGTGCAATGTCTCTAGCAACAACCAATGGTTCAAGAATGACTTCTAAGGTCACAAGGTCATTTGGCATCATCCCGATTTATTCATCTTAATCTTCTCTTTTCTTTTCTTATCTAGTACTTCTTGGCTTGCTCATTGTCCTTCCTCTTTTTTTTTTCTAATTATCACTCTTTTATTTCCTCTCATCTCTCACATTCCATA
Source organism: Nicotiana benthamiana (assembly GCA_034376525.1). NCBI lineage: Eukaryota > Viridiplantae > Streptophyta > Magnoliopsida > Solanales > Solanaceae > Nicotiana > Nicotiana benthamiana. Next base: position 143,583,117 of record CM067327.1, on the reverse strand, counting down.
ATTTCATCTTTTTTTTCTTTTTTCTTTTTTTTTTTAAAAATAATTCAATCAAACCTTATGAAGGTTGCCTATGTATCATGACGTAGAATGAATCAGATCTTTTTGTAGTTTGGGAAAATTGAGAATAGACTAAATAAACTGACGTTCTCTTTTTTTTTTTTTTTTTTTACCTTAGTGACTACTCTGATGAGAAAAAAAGAAGAAAATCTCTCTTTTTATTAGACTTAATATTAAATAATCTATTCTAAACTCTTTTTTTTTCTTTTTCATTATTTTTTAAATAGATAATGTATGAGAAATTATTAAGGAAAAATCCTACAAGAAAATAAAAATTTTTGGATTCTCTTCTCTTTGGAAGAAAATCAAAAGAATAAAGCAAAAAAAAATATTTTGAATTTTCATTTGATATCCTAATGAAATATTTCGAAACAAGAAATGAAAAAGATAAAAAATAATTTTGGATTTCAATTTTTGATTCCCTGAGGGAGAAACTCTAAAGATAAACAAAAGATTAAGTGTGTTTTTGTAACAACCCGATCGGTCGTTTTGAGCTCTAACACGTCATTCAGCACTCTGAGACCATGAACAACTTTGTTTGAGGTATTATGACTTGTACGCGTGCTCGGAATTAAGTTTTGGAAAAATCAGAGTTGATTTGGGGAGAAAATTCTCATTTCGGAAGCATAAAGTTGAAAGAATTAACTAGGATTGGATTTTGGAGTAAACGACCTCGGAATCAGGATCTAAAGGTTCCAGCACGTTTTGTATGATTATTTTGAACTCGGGCGTATGCCCGGATCGGGTTTTAGATGCTCCAAGAATGTTTTGGTGCTTGTTAACTCATTTGAAAGAATTTCAAAAGTTTGGGTTAAAGTGCATTTCTATGATATCAATGTCCGTTTGGGATTCCAAGTCAGGGATCAGCCCCGTATTGTGATTTAGGAGTTGGGAGCGCGATCAGAAGTGAATTCGTAGGTCCGTAGGTTGTTTTGGAGCCATTTGGCTAAACATAGAAATTTGAAGGTTTTTTAGAAGTTTGACTAGAAGTGGACTTTTTTTAATCGACGTCGGAATCTGATTCTGAAAGTTGGAGTAGGTCCGTAATGTCTAATATGACTTGTCTGCAAAATTTGAAGTCAATCAGCGTGAATTGATAGGTTTAAACATCGAAAATAGAAGTTAGAAATTTCAAAGTTCATAAAGCGTGGATCGGGGGTTGATTTATGATTTTAGTGTTGTTTGATGTAATTTGAGGCCTCGAGCGAGTCCGTATTAAGTTTTTGGACTTGTGCGGGTCTTTAGTTTGAATCCCCGGGGGCTCGGCTGTGATTCGGGATAGCTTCGGAGTGATTTCCTAAGAGTTAGGATTGCTGGTGCTGGTATGATTAGATTTGTGGTTCTTGGGTCCCAAATGCGACCTTGCATTTGCGATGTCCCCTTCGTATTTGCGAGCCTGGGCCGGCTAGGCAGGAGTCGCAATTTCGACCTCCCTTTTTGCATTTGCAAAACTAGCGGGGTTCGCGTTTGCGACCGTTTCCTTCACATTTGCGATCAAGGCAGGGGGATGTTCGCATTTGCGAACGGGTTGTCGCAATTGCAATCTCGTAATTGCGAGCCCAGTGTCGCAATTGCGACATCTGAGGGCTGTGACCAGTTATTAAACTCGAAACTTAGCCCATTTCCCTCATTCCCCACTTGGCCTTAGGCGATGTTTTAGAGCATTTGAGGAGGAATTCCATCATCATCAAAGGGGTAAGTAATTTATATGCATCTTAAGTTAAATACATATCTATATATAACCCTCCCCAGACCCCACTTTGTTGGACTATACTGGGTATTTGTTGTTGTTGTTGGTTTTAAGTTAAATACATAGATTATAGGTAGATTAACATTTACAAATTAAGGAAAATCAAGTGGTTTAGATGAAAACTTAGAAAACGGATGTTCTTGGAATTTGACAATGATTTTAGATATGAAATATAGAGTAAATCATATATATGAGTTCGTAAGGTTATGGGTAAACTTATTCTTCGAATATTTTGGAAATCTGGGCATGTGGGCCCGAGGGCGTTTTCGTCAACTTCTCGATCGGGTTTAGGAATTTCAATAAATTGGATTATAATGAGTAATTAAGTTATATATTAATGAATTTGCGTAATTATTGGCTAGTTTTGGAGCATTGTGCATCGATTCGAGTTTTAGAAAGGGCGTGGAGTGCCGATTATGGATTTTTGGTGCAAGGTGAGTCTCCTTTCTAACAATGTAAGAGGGAATTGTCCCCATAGGTAAAATAATTTGTTATGTGCTCCTAATTGTGGTGGGTACGTACGCAGGAGGTGACGAGAGTCCATTCGTAGGTACTATTATGTTATTGTTCGGGTAGTTAGGACCCTAAAGCATGCTATATTTGGATTACTTGTGAACCTATTGATAGCTTGACTTGCTTAAATCACGTTAAATTAGTAAATGAATTTCTAAAAGGATTTTAACTTCATTTTCTTAATTATTAAATGAGAAATGGCTTTTCTTCAGAAAATTTCTCTATGACGCCTTCTTGATTTAATGCATGTGTGTGTTTATTTCCTATTGGAGCAGGCCGAATGCCTCATCATATTGAATGGGAGCAGGCCGAACACCTCTGCAGATTAAATAGATGCATCTATGGTTCGCGCCATTTGAGCCTCGACAGTGCACAATTTATTTTCTATTGGAGCGGGCCGTCAACCTCGACATGATTTGCGCATGCTTGTATTGCTTCTTTGAATTTATTTAAGTTGTTATTGCCTCTTTATGGCTTGAGAATATCTGGAAAATAATAAAAAAAAGAGAGGAAAGTTTTGAAATTTCCTATAAAAGGAATGATTGTTTACCCGTTTCCTTTTATTTGGTAAAAATCATGCTTGTAGAAATTCACGATTTAAGGTATTGTTGACATTATTATTGGACCACTAGCAAGTGTCAAAGTTGACCATCTCGTCTCTACGTTTTCAAGATTAGACGAAATACTCATTGAGTACACGTGGTTTACGTACTCATACTACACTTCTGTGTATTTTTGTTGCACAGATACATGTAACTCTAGCGGCCTACTGGACATAACAGGACGAATGATTCTGGGACTAGGTGAGTTGCATTATTCGAGACGGTAGAAGCTAGTACAGTCCCTTCCAGAATACCGCATTTACTTCCTGTCCACTGTATTTCTGGACAGATGTTGTATTTTATTTCCTTATCAGTAGATGCTCATGCACTTGTGACACCGGGTTCTGGGAGGATTGTTGGATTATTAAATGTTAAGTTTGTGTGATATTTCGCGGTTATTTCTAATAAATTTATTGTTCGGTATTTAATGTGTAAAGAAAAATGATTTTAGACAATACAAAAATAGGAATTTAACTGAGTATTTTTGTTGGCTTACCTGATAGTGGTGTTCGGCGCCACCACAACCCTTGTCAATTTTGGGTAGTGACAATATGGTATCAGAGCACTAGGTTCCTAAGGTCTCACGAGTCAAGAGCAAGTCTAGTAAGGTCTCGCGGATCGGTACAGAGATGTCTGTACTTATCCTCAGGAGGCTAGAGGACTATTAGAAGTACTTCCCTTCTTGATTCCTTATTGTGTGATTGATTCTTTTGACGCTTATGCCTTTATTTACTTCCTACTCAATATTATGCGACGCAAAGTGCTTGTTATAAATCAAAAATTGAATTATTGTAATGGCACTACAAATGTTGTGCGAGCGTTTCTCCCTGCGAGGTTATTTGAGATGTTATCAATGCCTTGTGGATGGATATTTTGTTGTTTCAGCTCAGTAGCAGTACTTCTGAGAGCCTTGATGCTGGGCATAGGTTTTCATGATGCTTATGAGCGATTATTCCGCATTATTGTAATGATGGTAGGATGTTTGACTAAGTGTCCAGGCAGCGAATGACTTTAAGGGAGGTTTACTCAGTGCATAATCTAGAGATTCAGCATTTTATTCCCGGCATGGGAAAGAGAATCGAGCAGAGAATGTTTAGGTTTGGGTTGATGAGGTATCAAGACCCGGGATTCTCTAGCGTGGTGGAAGTTTTCTTCTATAATGAGGTGTCGTTGTCCGTATTGAATTTACTAAATTCGTCGGTATTATGATCTTCTACAATTTTCCTTCGCAGTATAATATTGCATGTTAGTATTGAAAATACGGCTATCAGATATTCCACGGTGCAGTAGCTGAGGATGGAATCTATGTTTCTAATATTGACGGCTCGACAAAGACGATCTTCATAAAGGTTTAAAGGTTAGTAGAATTCATTGGTTCAAGTGCTACAAAGGGAGATTTATTTGTGGTAATAGCTAAGCAACAAACGATGAGGAAAGACATATGGGAAGCGTCGGGGCAGTGTTTGAAATTCTAAAGGGCAAGGTATATGAAGTAAAGGTCGAATAGTTCATTAAGGAAGTGGGTTTGCCCAAAGTGGTAGAGTGGCGGAGTTGCATATGGGCTTCGTAGTAGGATGGCCATGTACCTTAGGGAGAATTCGGACGGATTTGAGAATCGTAGTGATTTGTGATTGGGGTCTACGGATTTATTCTAAAATATGGCTATTATGCGGCAGGAGACTTGGTATAACGGAAAGGGGATGCTTGAAATGAAGAAGGATACAAAATAACTTTGAACGGGAAGGATGATTCCGCACATTTAATTGATGTCCACGAGGGTTGAAAGGACTTATGCAGCTAGAGGGATTAACTCGGACTCAGGATGGGTTATTGATGTCATGGTGATTGTACCCTGTGCAACAACATTGGAAGATGTTGGAAAGTGATTTCCATTGGTGGGTTATTCCTTTTGAGTAGGTTAGCCGTCATATACTTGGCGAGGCTTCTTCAAAGAATTCTAATTGTTATATAGCAAAGGGATCAGTCATGCAAATGTTGTTGATGATTCAGAGTATAAAAAGCGGGTTTCCACAGTAAGATATCGAGAATTCTGGTGGTTGATTACACTACGTTATGTCAATATGAGGTTAAGAATCCTAGTAAATTCTAGATTTGTGTAATAGTGGCTTCGAGTTAAGTGGGAGAGTCCCGCCGCTTATGATGGGGTTGCATGGTTTATTACTCATAGGATTTCTGATTATTAGCATATTGATTGGATTATCTCAGCTATGGGAAAAGAACATAGGTGGTAAAGTGAGCAAAGGAATTATTAAAGGTAGGGTATCGTGGCCTTATTGGCCCATGTTCAGACTTGGGGAAGGATTCTGGATTGTGCTTTGTAAAACTGCAGATTACAAGGGAGTGATTCCTCCATGTGCTTCACCAACGGGGTGTTGATGTGCTAGAATATTTATGGAATTGATTATATCGGGGCCAAGTCAGAGCAGGTGGCTCTTAATAATGGTCCTAGTGAATTTAAAAGATAAAGTGTGATGCCTAATGATTTCGAGCCTATAGGTATGATTATGAATGAAGCTTGATAGCAGCATATGAGAAGAGGCACAAAATGTTCTATGATTTTTCGACCTGCGATGTAGCAATTGGGGGTACGAAATGGTTCGTGGAATTTAAGACATCATGGTCTCGTGATTCAGGGTCACTCGAGAAGAGTGTAGATGGAGTGTGTTCAGTGTTCAATAGGGTTATCATTGTTTTAATAGCAATCAAGGACAAATTAGAAGAAGAGGGATTGGTTAGCCATAGTCAAATTGGCATGCTGCTGGTAATGATCAGTTTTTTTCAGCATGAACAAGTTATGCAAGTGAATTATAACAGTGCGTGCGAGGCTTGTTTGCCGCTGTAGTTAGTGTTATTCGGAATTTATTCTACCATTGTGGCCTCTTATGTGGAGGTGGATCCCGAAGACCTATGGTGGTTCGACCACTACTTAGAGATTTTAATATTCTTCGGCTGTGAGAATTTACATGTGTGTTGCTATGTTCTCCTAAAGCGCGTTAAGTGAAAAGCTTTTACATGATGAAGTGATAGCCTAATAGTGGTTCCGAAGCTATGATGAAAAGAGTGTTCTATCGTATGTTTGCATGTTAGGTGAAGTGAGTGTTATGGAACTTGAATGTGAGAATCAAGGTTGCAGTTCGGTGTTTGCAAGGATGTCTCGAGCTCGGATGAGTAGGAAAGAAGTTTTGATGTTTAAGGTAAGTTGGAATTTTCTTAAGCCTGACGTGAGATTGGTGTTTTGTAAGGAAGTCCTTGTATCATGGTTATGGAATTCTTGATCACTTTCCAACGTTAGTGCGACCAGTGGTTTAGGTGCATGGACCTATTGTGTGTTTTGGAAGGTTGTGCGAGCGTGTCCCACTTGAAGGTTTTATAAGCGTGACATGTAGTCACTTGTTTGATTTAAGATCTAAACCAAGTATGAGGATTGTGGTAATATCATTAATTTGAGAATTTATGCCTGGAGAGCACTCGATTTATTGGAGTATGGACTGTGAAGGTTTGCTCCGGTTATAATGGTGGTGTTTATGTGCTTTTGGAAAAAGGCGGTGGGTATGGACCTTTGAAAGGTTATTGGCCTAGTTTGATACGATCAGGATCGACTTGACGTCGGTGGATGGATTTAAATATGAATATGGGCTCCATGTCAGGCAGTTGTGGTCATTCCAGCAAAGCGTTCCTTAAGGAGGAGTAGTAGAGGTGCTATTTTGTCGTCAGCCATCCTATGTAATGATGTATTGCACTGTATGAGTTGTGAGACGGCTTGGTAATTTCTTAGGTCTTGAGGTTCCGCGTGGCGATGGTACTATATGAGCAAGATGGCTCTTGAGAATCAAATCATGTATTGCACCTCAGTTGTGCTTGAGTTTTATAGCGTATAGTGTTGTATGTTTCCCTCAGGGATGGTACTATGCACCTAGCGTGTTTCTGACCGATATTAGGTATTTTGCTGTAATGAGCAGTTCAACTCGATGTATATCTCCTTATGAGAGTTCTATATGTGGACCGGGTGGCATGCCGCCATGGGTATGTTGTTTGGATCGGGTTGCGTGCCGCAACAGCGGGATGTTCAGTATAGTTCCTTGTATCTATTTTTATGTGTTTCGTTTCCTATTTTCTGAGGAAAGCACATATTATCTGAGAGCCCGCATCTCATGTATGATTCGCGAGACTGTGTCTGTTTAGTATGTTACTTGCGTCACATGTATGATTAACGAATGGGGTAATTGGATCTTTTTTTCAGAGTTCATTTTCCTTTTGTATCGCATTATAATTGGTAGCCTATTGGCATATGGTGGCACCTTATGAGACTTTTGGTCATGTCGAGGTGGGTTATTGCCTGAGCAGTTCGTACTGGGTGAGACAAGATTATTGGCTTTAGGATCAGTGCAATCTGATTACGTGAAATATATTAAGGAGCAAAGATCATTATTTAGTTCGTCATGGGGTAATAAATCTTTTCAGAAGTATAGACTTAATGATTGGTTGACTCGGCAGTTTATTATGAATTTCTGCACATCTCTTCTGTTGAGTCGGCATTGTAAGAGTTATTATAAGATCCGTGTATATCAAGGGCTGCAATGGGAGCATCAGATTCGTAAAATTTTGACTAAGTTGATCAGAAAATGTTATTGTGGTCCGGTGAGTAAAGTGATGCTAGGTGTGAATTCAACAAGTTATGCAGCCATGTTTGGGTAATACGTGTAGTGATGGATATGGTGATCTTATGTTTGAAACAGGTCGAGCATAGAATTACGGATGTTTGAATTTGACCCTAAGGCTTATTTGTTTGAATAAAAGGGAATATTTCAGAATTGATCGTGCTAATATGCTCAACTAAGTGTAGTAGCACGGGAAGGTGCAAGAGAAGTTAAATAACGATTTCAGACTACTTCAATGTAGTTCTCAGCACGTTCGAGGATGAACATATGTTTAAGTGGGAGAGAATTTAATGGCCCACCTGGTCGTTTTGAGCTCTAGCACGTAGTTCAGCAGTGTGAGGCCATGGACAGCTTCATTTCAGGTATTATGACTATACGCGTGGTCGGAATTATGTTTCGGGAAGTTCAAAGTTGATTTGGAGAGAGAATTCTCATTTCAGAAGCTTAAAGTTGAAAGAATTAACTAAGATTTGAATTTTGAGTAAACGACCTTCGAATCGAGATCTAAAGGTTCCAGTAGGTTCATATTATGATTTTGGATTTGGGCCCTGCATCAGGTTTTGGATGACCCAGGAATGTTTTGGTTCTTGTTGTGGAAGTTAGCATTTGAAAGAATTTCATATGTTTGGGTTGAATTGCATTTCTATGATATCGATATACGTTTGGGATTCTGAGTTTGGAAGCAGCTCCGTATTGTGATTCTGGAGTTGGGAGCGCGATCAGAAGTGAATTTAGAGGTTTGTAGGTCGTTTTGGAGCCATTTGGCTAAAGATATAAATTTGAAGGTTTTTGAGAAGTTTGACCGGAAGTGAACTTTTTTAATATCGGGGTTGGAATCCGATTCCAAAAGTTGGAGTTGGTCTGCAATGTCAAATATGACTTGTATAAGAAATTTGAAGTCTATCGGGCGTGAATTGATAATGTTTCGAAAATAGAAGTTTGAAATTTCAAAGTTCATAAAGCTTGGATTGGGGGTTGATTAATGATTTTAGGGTTGTTTGATGCAATTTGAGACCTCGAGCGAGTCCATATTATGTCTATGGACTTGTGTGGATGTTTGGTCTGAAGCTCCCAGGCTCCGGTTGCGATTCGGGATAGCTTCGGAGTTATTTACTAAGAGTTAGGTATGCTGGTGCCGGTATGATCGCATTTGTAATTCTTTGGTTGCAAATGCGACCTCGCATTTTTGAAGTCCCGTTTTTCATTTGTGATCCTGGACCGGCTGGGCCTGAATCGTAATTGCGACCTCCCTCTTCGCATTTGTGAAACCGGGGTGGGGGGGTGGGGGTGGGTTCGCAATCGGAGCGTTTCATTTGCATTTGTGAACAAGGACAGAGGGGGGTGTTCCCATTTGCGAACGGGTTGTCGCAATTGCAATCTCGTAATTGCGAGCCCAGTGTCGCGATTGCGACATCTGAGGGCTGTGACCAGTTATTAAACTCGAAACTTAGCCCATTTCCCTCATTCCCCACTTGGCCTTAGGCAATGTTTTAGATCATTTGAGGAGGGATTCCATCATCATCAAAGGGGTAAGTAATTTCTACGCATCTTAAGTTAAATACATAGATTATGGGTAGATTAACATTTACAAATTAAGGAAAATCAAGGGGTTTAGATGAAAACTTTGAAAATGGATGTTCTTGGAATTTGACCATGATTTTAGATATGAAATTGAGAGTAAATCATATATTTGAGTTCGTAAGGTTATGGGAAAACTTATTCTTCGACAATTTTGGAAATCTGGGCATGTGGGCACGAGGGTGTTTTCGTCAACTTCTCAATCGGGGTTAGGAATTTCTACCAATTTGATTATAATGAGTAATTAAGTATATATTAATGAATTTGCATAATTATTGGCTAGTTTTGGAGCATTGTGCATCGTTTTGAGTCTTCGGAAAGGCGTGGAATGCCGATTGTGGATCTTCGGAGCGAGGTGAATCTCCTTTTTAACCTTGTAAGAGGGAATTGTACCCATAGGTAAAATAATTTGTTATGTGCTCCTAATTGATTGCAAGAAGAACTTTCCTCTCTTGAAAACTGTGGGGGTTACGTACGCACGAGGTGAAATTATGCTATTGTCCGGGTAGTTAGGACCCTAAAGCATGCTATACTTGGATTACTTGTGAACCTATTGATAGCTTGACTTGCTTAAATCACGTTAAATTAGTAAACAAATTTCTAAAAGGATTTAAACTTCATTGTCTTCAATTATTAAATGAGAATTAGATTTTCTTCGCAAAATTTCTCTATGATGCCTTCTTGATTGATTGCCTCTGTGTGTTTACTTCATGTTGCAGCGGCCAAATGCCTCGGCAGATTGAACGGGAGGGGGAAAATGCCTCTGTAGATTAAATAGATGCATCTATGGTTCGCACCGTTTGACCCTCGGCTGTGCACGATTTATTTTCTGTTGGAGCGGGCCGTGGACCTCGGTATAATTTGCGCATGCTTGTATTGATGCCTTGAACTTATTAATGTTGTTATTGCCTCTTCATGGCTTGAGAATATTTGGAAAATAATTAAAAAGGAAATTTTGGAAATTTCCTATAACAGAAATAATTATTTACATGTTTTCTTCTACTTGGTAAAAATCATGCTTATAGTAATTCAAGATTTAAGGTATTATTGACATCATCATTGGACCACTAGTAAGTGTCGAAGTTTACCATCTCGTCTCTACTTCTTCGATATTAGACGGGATCATCATTGAGTACACGTGGTTTACGTACTCATACTACACTTCTGTACATTTTGTTGCACATATATATGTAACTCCAGCGGCCTAGTGGGCATAGCAGCACGGATGATTCTGGGACTAGGTAAGTTGCATTATTTGAGACCGTCGCAGTTAGTACAGTTCCTTCCAATACACTACATTTACTTCTTGTCCACTGTATTCCGGACAGATATTGTATTTTATTTCCTTATCAGTAGATGCTCATGCACTTGTTACAACGGGTTTTGGGAGGATTTTTGGATTATTAAATGTTAAGTTTGTTAAAGATTTCGTTGTTGTTTCTGTAAAATTTATTATTTGTTATTTAATGTGTAAAGAAAAATAATTTTAGACAATACAAAAATTAGAATTTAATTGAGTATTTTGGTTGGCATGCCTGATAGTAGTATACGGCGGCACCGCGACCCTTGTCGATTTTTGGTCGTGACAATTTTTTTTCCTTCTATATACAGTGTCCTAAAGTTCTGATGAAAATAAGAAGAACATTTGTTTTTTAAATATTTCCTAAAGAAGAACCTCGAAAGAAAAATCTTTTTGGATTTTTCGAATTAATGTCTTAAATAAAACTTCTAAGGAGATATCAAAAGAAAATTATCTTTTTTTCTTTTTTCTTCTTTTTTTTAGTCTTTTTAGTCTTAATATTCTAAAGAAAATATAAAAGCGATTTTTATTTTGAGTTTCAGATATTAATTTCCTAAGGAAGACAACCTCAAAAGATTTTTTTTTGTTAATTTTAGAATTATTATTCTAAATAAAACTTCTAACAGAAATATAAAAACACAAAATTTCTTCTTTTTTTTTTTGAATTTTTTATTTATAACACTTTTTTTCAAGTACGAAATAGAAAGTATAATAAAAAAAGACTTGACAAACTTAAGTAGACTATGACAGACTCTAACATCACCTAAAAGACTTGATATTACTGTACGAAACTAGAAGGTAATAGACGGCATAAAGAGAAAAATAGACTCAAAGCATAATAAAAAAATCTCCTGAAGCTAACTCCTGAATGAGCAATCCTGATTGGATGTTCCTTGGATGTCTGTCATGCTTAAACTCCGGTAAGTAGATCCACACATGTATGAGAAAATTAAGGCCAAATCTAGTTAAAGACCTAGAATATTATGTGAGACAACAACACTTCCTATTGGACACATGCAAGACATGATTGAGCTATTTTTGCAGAATGACTTATGTGGACAAAACGTGGCTAGAAGTGTAAAATTTGGCTAAGACCCCACAAAGCTAAAAACCTAAGATTTACTAGGAACATGAAAACTTATGTGTGCTGCATACGTGTCCTGCCCCGAAAGACGAGAATCAGGTATGTGTAGTTCGGGAAGATTGGATACAGGTGGAATTGAAAATTAATAAATAGTTTAGAGAAAATATATATTTTAGTCTTTTTCGAAAAATGATGAATCATGTAAACTTTTTTGGATTTTCTGTTTTCCTTTTTCTTTGAAAAATGATGGGAAAGTGCAAAATCCTTTTTGGATTTTTCATGTTTTTTTTTTGTCGCTTACTTAATAAAATAAAAAGAAAAACATAACTAGGCCCTTCTTGTTTTATTTTTACACTTCACCCTTGTTTTTTCTCATTTACCCTGAAAGCTCACTGGTCCGCCAAATGACCCTTTTTACCCTTGAAGATTGCAACATGCAGCACATTAGGATGCATCATGATGGTCTTTTATTTTTGAGGTACACTTTTCTATGCGGAACTAACGCTTGTGTTGAGTCACCTAAGTCAAATGCACGTGATTAAAATAAATGTTCCTACTAGGGATCCAACATGGGGATATATTATTCTTGGTTTATTTTGTAGGTGTATTGTTCTGGATCTGGCCTACCCGAGCGGAATGGTCGAGCCCGGGGGGAGGGGACAATGTACCGAGAATACAAAAGCTTCACAGGCTTTGCAACTTGTCCAAACCTCGTTGGATGTGATTCTTAAAGAAAAGATGTCACACGAAGTGCACACTTTCCAGATGATTCAGAAGACTTAGAGAGAAGAGGGTTTCGTAACAACTTATATACAGTCCAAGCAATAGCAAAGCGGTAAAAAGCGACATTTAGCACATTAAATACAAATATGTAAAAATTAGATAATAAATAAAATCCATTTATAACAATTATTCTAAGCTCAAATTCTAAACCTTGAACTAGATATTCTGAGTTCTTTTCCCCTGCAAAGTCACTAGAGCTGTCACGCCTCCTTTTCCTATCCCGAAAGATATTTGGGATTTTTTCTAGTTAAAGTGACAATAACTAAAGCGAGATTATTTATATTTATTCAGAGTCTCCACTAAAAATAAATTATTGTGTCCCAAGTCAGTGGTTTAAAAATCCCAAATCGAGGAAGTTTGACTCTGTATTACAGTCCGCAAAACATAGAAATACGGGTAAAGAATTATATTAAACCGGAAAAAGGTGCTAGGAACTCTCGGGTAGCACAGTTGCTCTACTATTATTATTGGCCTAATTATCTGATTAATTACACATTTTAAACGAATGTGAATTTTTAACTTTTTAACCATTTTTATTTTTTTGGCGAAAAATTCACAATCGCCATACACTTGCGTATTGTTTAGAACACATCGTAAACCATGCTATTTGAAATGCACTCGAGGTTCATCGCATGTTTAATTTTTATAAGATTATTGGGAATTGGAGTCATGGTGGAGTCACATGAAATAATATCCGAATTTGGAGATTACGTATTATGATCATGCCATGGGAATCGTAGCCATAGTCACGATGATCACTTACGCTCCAGAAAGTTTACCTTCCCATGTGTTGATGGCCTAAACATGCTACTTACGATTTAATTAATAAATGAGCAAAATAAAAGCAACAAGATCCTTTTAAGGCCAAATTCCTTCACTTTTTAAATCCTACTCCCCCATTTGTTTTCTCATCTATTCCGTAACGGACTCAACACCAATCACACAAGTGTTCCTAAATCATTTCAGTAAAATAACTTCCTTTAATCAATTCCAACACAAATCGCACACTTATCATGGTAAATATGAAAGGTTCTCACGCTAAGCATAAAAACATAAGATGCGGAAAAGCAACATTATCAAAAAGGGATAGCAAAGTAGTAAAATATTGAACCTCAATGTAAAGCCAAGATTTCACTTATATTTTGATTAAACTAATGGCAGAAATAGTGATGCTCGATCTGATATCCAAGAAGCGAGCAGGGACGGCTATGAAAACACTAAGCTTAGGACCAGAATCACAGCCAACGATTCGGAATGAAAAACCAACAGAACTAACGGCGAATCTCGAATCGACAACTGAACGACGATCTCATACTATTTCCAACATCTCGGCTTCAACGTAGTTTAGAAGAAAAACACGGTGTTGTGCGGCTGTCTTCTTTAGGTTTAGAGAAGAAGATGAAGGGGTGTTGTTTCAAAAGTTATTGGCGTGTACATGGATATGGTCGTTTGAGGATGGGAGGTGTGAGCAGATGGTCGTTGATGGAGGGTGTTATCCAGCGAGCTGATTACAGACGGTGGAGCGAGGAGGAGGACGGTCACTGCTAATACAGCTTCTTCTTTTTGTCAGTTGCTGAAGATTAGGGTAGGGATCCTTGGGTTTTCTAGGTGCTGAAAGGTGTTTGATGGTGTGAAGAAATCGTTGAGGTAGGGGAGAGTTAGGCTATGGTGTGTGGATGTAGATTTGTTGCTGGTTTTTGGATGGAGAAGAAGAAGATAGGCCAGGGTTTTTTGGTTGTCAATATTCTGAAGATGAAGGGTCCTTCTTTGTTCCAAAAAAACAATAGTTGATCAAAAGGGATTCTTAGGTCAGGGGAGTATGGGCTTAGGACTTATGAGCTTGGAAATTATGGGTTAGATCAGAATTGGGCTATATTTTGGCAAAATCTTAACTCTTTTTCTACCAATAATGCAAAATGTATAATATAAAATACACAACTAACTCTAATTGAATAAAATAAATTATATTATATTGTGAAACTATTTTTTTGGTTTTTCAATTTATTGATAAAATAAAGTAAAAAAGTCAAAACTAGTTAAAAAATGATATTAGACCTAAACTAAGTATTTAACGCTAAAATATGTCAAATTTCGGAGACGGTCAAAACTCACATGTCTACAACATCGTTACAGGAGGTGGTGGCGGGATTGTATATACTGTTGTGCCAGGCACGGCAAGAGGGGTGCTCCGGACCGGTGAGACTAGAGGTCGCATGTTAGAGGTATCAGGGGTAACATGGAGTCTGTAGTTTGGTACATACCCTAGTGGTAGGATGTGATCATTCAATGCATATAGCGGTGGTTTAGTAGTCTAGGGTACGGTGGAAGTTCCCTCTGAAGGTGTAACGACCTGAACGGTCGTTTTGCATTTTAGAACCTTGTTCCCTTAAATAAAACTTCTGGCGCTTTCTTTAGCAAATTTATAACTTGCGAGGACGGTTGGTTCGGGAGTAGGAAGAGTTTTGAGTAAAAATATGTCCATTTACTTTTTTAAAATTTTCCTATAAAGCATAAGTTTAACTTAGGTCAACATTTTTGGAAAACGGACACGAATTTGTGATTTGGCGATCCTAGAGGGTCCGTAGGAAAATTTGGAACCTCGGCGTATGACCGTAATCGAATTCCGAGGTCTCTAACCCAGGTAATGAATTTTTATTTAAAATTGTTAAGTTGAAGTTCTAAAGAACAAAAGAAACTAAGTAATCATTGATTCCCTAGGTATCAAGCTCGGATTTTGGTTCCGAAGCTTGGTACAGGTCCATATTATTGATTAAGACTAGCCCGTACAATATGGAGCCAATCCTAGTAGTTTAAGGGCGTGATGACCCGTTAGAAGAGAATTAAGAACTTGAAGTTCAATAGTTTGATCCATTTGGTTTTAAGGGGCAATTCCAGGATTTAGCAATGTTTTTAGTATTCCAAGGGTTTGAGTAGGTCGGCCTCGTGATTTGAGACTTGTCGGTATGTTCGGACGAGGTTTGGGCGCCCCGAACGTCAATGGTACGAGGCTCAAGTGAATTTGAAATTTGGAAAAGGGAGCTGAGTTGCTGCTTTTGTCATAACCGCATCTGCGGTTCTAGAAACGCAGAAGCAGGACCGCATATACAATTAATACATCGTTGGAGCAGCCAAGGGCCAACCCTAGGGAAACCGTAGAAGTGGCCCAAAAACCACAGAAGCGGTTCCGCATAACCGATCCCTAGATCATAGAAGCTGTCCAGTCGCCTTAGGCACACCGCAGAAGCGGCCCAGTTTCCGCTGAAGCGGCTCCGTAGAAGCAGGACCCAGACCGCAGAAGCGGTCCAACCATTTTGGGCCAGATTCGCAGAAGCGATCCTAATGCCACAGAAGCGGTTTTCGCAGAAGGGTCAGTGCACCGCAGAATCGGAAATCACTGGGCAGTGAGTTCATTTAATTCGAACTCAAAGGCCAGTTATTTCATTTTCTACATCACACTTAGGCGATTTGGTGGTTTCCAAATAGAGGATTTCAACATAGCACTTCAAAGTAAGTTACTTCCATTTATTATAGTTTAAGTACATGTATATTAAGTTGATTAAACACTGAAAATTAGGTAAAATTAAAGGGTTAGAGCTAGACCAAGGATTGTAATAAAACTAAGATTTAATCATGACATTTGTTATGAAATGGACTAGAAATCATATATTATTTATCCTTAGGTTGTACATAACAATTTCCTTCGAAAAATCTCGGAATTATTTGGGCACGTAGGTCCGGGGTAGGAATTTAGGAAACATGTGGAAAAGGTTGGGAAATTACGTAAATAGTTAGAATCCGACCTTGTAAGCCTTTATTGACTAGTTCTTATTTTATTTAACTAGTTTATGATCGTTCGCCTCCGGATTGAGTGCTTGGGCGTGTTCTTGATATTGGAAGTGCGCTTTGGAGAGATGTGAGTCTTCTTTCTAACCTTGTATGAGGGAATTGTCCGCATAGGATTAATAATTATGTAATTGTTGCTAAATGCGGGGGCTACGCACACGCTAGGTGACGATAGTCCGTGCGTAGCTACTAATATGTTAACTGTCCGGGTAGTTTAGGACCCACACCATGCTTATTTTATATAAATCTCTATACTATCTTGTTAATATGAGGACGTAGGATATGCTAGAGACTTAAAAAGAGAATAAGAAGGTACTTATATAATTGTTGATGTCTTGCTTCGCATTAATGACTATTGATGTACTTGTGTGTATACTTGATATTTCTTATTATTTGTGGATCTGGCCGATCGCCTCGGTATGAGTAGATGCATTTATAGGCGCGACATCGACCCTCGTCAAGTGCACAATATAATTTTGTTGGATTGGGCCAACACCTCGACATATTTGCGCATGCTATTGTTGCTTGCCTGAGAGTTTTTAAATATTGATATCGCCTTTTCATGGCCCGACATAAATTGCTAAATATAATAAAAGTAAATGGTTAGCTGGAGATATAGTGGAGAGAAGAACTTTTATGTCTTGTTATGAACTATTGTTTATTAGTGATTCTTTATGGTTTGTATAATTACCTTGTTATATTATTTGACCCTAGTGAGTATCAGGTCGAGCTCTCGTCAGTACTTCGCCGAGATTAGACGGGATACATACTGGGTACATGTTGTTTATGTACTTATACTACGCTTCTGTAATTACTTGTACAGGATTTGAGGCAGATAATCTGGTTACCCGTCCGGTGTGTCCCCTTGAGTTTGTGGCAGAGACTTCCACGGTGAGCTGCTTCCTTCCTATGCTACTCAACAGCCGGATGGAGTCTTCCTTTACTTTTGTTGTCTTTCTTTATCTTAGATAGTTGGATAGAGATATTATTTTATATATTCTACTAGATGCCCATACTTACGACACTAGGTCTTGGCACACGCTTTGTTAGACTAGCTTTTGGGGTTGTATTATTATGTTATTTATTTATACCTATCACTTTTGGTTTTGGATCCAAATTCGAATAACTATTTCACTTAAACTTTGCAAAAATTAACGTAAAAAGTTTGGATTAATCCATATTGGTTTGCCTGGCAACGGTGTCGGGCACCATCATGATCTATTGTGCAAATGAGTCGTGACAACATGGTATCAGAGCACTAAGTTCACGTAGATCTCACGAGTTATGGGAAAACCTGATAGAGACTTCTTGATCGATATGGAGACATCTATATTTATCTTCGAGAGGCTATAGGATATTAGGAAAGACTACTCTTTATTTATTTCCTGTTTTGCAGTGCTTAGTGTACAAAATTTCCCTCTTCTATTCTCTCACAGATGATGAGAACTCGCACCGCTGACGTTCCAGATCCGAGAGGAGTTGCTCCCCCTTCCCCCCATTGCTAGACGTAGAGGTAGAGGCAGGGGGAGGGCACCAGCCCATGGTAGGGGACAAGGGCATCCGAGAGCCACTCTAGTGGCACCACTAACAGATCCTATGGAGGATCCTATTATTGAGGAGCAGGGCGAGGTGCCCACAGCTCAGCCTACCCCGGCGGATTTTATGACAGCACTGGGAATTCAAGAGTTCATGGGCCGGATGCTACGGTTCATGGACACTATGACTCAAGCTAGTTTATTTCCATAGACCCACCTACTTCAAAGGTAAGGGGGACCCTAAACCCCTACTTCTTAGGCCCGGGTCATCAGCTGCAGTGTATTAGACTCCCGATGAACTACCCAAGGATGGGGCTCAGCAAATTACTGCAGTGGCACCCCAGCCCAGGCCAGCTGTGGATGGTGATTCACAGAAGTTATTGGAAAGATGGACCAGGCTTCATCCTCCGGTCTTCGGGGGCGAGTGTAATGAGGATCCCAGGACTTCATTGATATATGCAGGGACAGACTGCACAACATGAGGATATTGGAGTCACATGGAGTTGACTTCACTACTTTTCAGCTCAAGGGTAGGGCCCATAGATGGTGGCAGTCCTACGTTATTGGCAGGCAAGTGGGTTATCCTCCTATCAGTGGTACCAGTTTGTGCAGCTCGAGAGCAGGGTCAGATGTTTGTGACTGACTATGAGGCAAAGTTTTTCCGAGTTGTCCGGCCATGCACTCATGATACTTACTACAAATGCAGAGAGAGTGTTGAGGTTTGTCGCTTGGTTGCAGCCAGGGATTTGATTTAGTATGGCTCGAGAGGTGGAGATGGGCATAGAGTATCAGCTAGTGGTCGAGATTGCTTGTCGGATTGAGGGATATCACAAGAAGGCGAGATAGCAGATACAGCAGGATAAGAGAGCTAGGTTCTCCAATGGGTTCAGAGGAGCCCTAGCTAGGGTAAGAGGTGAGTATGGGAGGGGCCATCCTAGTAGGCCACTGAGTCTAGCAACACCTCCTGCCCGGGGGGCACCAACACGCCCCTATTTCAGTGCTATGCTTTTAATTCTTACCGCCCTAGCTACTCAGGGTTCCTAGAGTGGGTATTCAGGTCCCTAGGGTCCTTCCGATTCTTATTTTGGTGCCATGCTGGAGAATTCATGTCGTCCACCAGCTATGCCGGCTTCTTCCCCAGGGTCTATGGGTTACCAGGGTGATCCATCAAGGCAACAGGTCGCTGCCCTACGCAATTGTTTTGAGTGTGGAGATCCCGGTCACATGAGGAGATACTGACCCAAACTTCGCGGCAAGGTAGTGTAATAAGGTCGGCAGCCTATTATTTCAGCACCAGTTGCCTAGCCACCTAGAGGTGGAGGGAAGGCGGGTAGAGGTCGTCCTAGAGGTGAAGTCAGGACAAATAGAGGTCACCCAGGTACTACTCAGTCAGGTGGAGGCCAGACAGTTTGCGCTCCAGCTAGATTCTATGCTCTTCCCACCAAGCCAGATGCATTGGCCTTAGATTTCGTCATCACACGTATTATTTCTGTCATTGGTAGAGATGATTCAATATTATTTGTGTCGGAGTCTACTTAATCATATTTATCACCTCTGTTTACTCGTTTCCTGGTTATTTCTCTTAATCCTTTAGGCACTCCTGTTCATGTGTCCACTCATGTGGGTGATTCTGTGGTTGTGGATTGGATCTACTAGTCCTGTGTGGTCACGTTCTATCGTTTCAATACTAGAGCAGATCTTCTGTTGCTTGATATGATTGATTTTGAGGTCATCCTGGGCATGGATTGGTTATCTCCATATAACGTCGTCCTTGATTGCCATGCCAAGACAGTTTCACTAGTGATGCCAGGATCGCCCAGATTGGAGTGGAAAGGTTCCACAGGTTATATGCCTAGTAGAGTTATTTATTTCTTGAAGGATTGATACATGTTCGAGAAGGGGTATTTGGCTTATCTAGCTTATGTTCAAGACGTCACCGCAGAGCCTCCAATGATTGATTTAGTGCCAGTAGTCCGAGAGTTCGTAGATGTTTTTCCTTCTGATCTGCGTGGCATGCCTCCGAATCGTGATATTGATTTCTGTGTTGATTTATTTCCAGGTCCTCAGCCTATATCTATTCCACCATACCGTATAGCTTCGAAGGAGTTGAATTAGTTGAAGGATTAGCTGGAGGAGTTGTTAGCAAAGGGTTTGTCTGACCCAGTGTATTTCCTTGGGGCGCACCAGTGATATTTGTGAAGAAGAAGGATGGGACCATGTGGATGTGCATTGATTACCGCTAAGAACGAGGTCACCATCAAGAACAGGTATCCATTGCCTCGTATTGATGAATTTTTAGACCAGCAGTTGGGAGCTAGAGTGTTATCTATGATTGACCTAAGGTCATGGTATCATCAGCTGAAGATTCGGGACTCGGATGTCCCGAAGACTACACTCAAGACCAGATACAGCCACTATGAGTTGCTGGTGATGTCTTTCAGCTTGACTAAAGCCCCAACGACATTAATGGATCTGATGAACCGAGTATTCAGGCCTTATATTGATTCCTTAGCTATCGTCTTCATTGAGGACATCTTGATATACTCACCTAGCATGGTGGAGCACGAGCAACATTTGCGAGTAGTGATTTAGACCTTGCGATAACAGAAGCTATATGCTAAGTTCTCCAAGTGTGAGTTGGCTTGAGTCAGTGGCATTCTTGGGGCATATTGTGTTAGGAGAGGGTATTAAGGTGGATCCCAAGAAGATTGAGGGAGTGTAGAGTTGCCCACATCCTACTTTAGTGACCGATATCAGGAGTTTCCTAGGATTAAGAGGTTATTATCGGCGATTTGTGCAAGGGTTTTCATCCATTGCATCACCTTTGACCAGATTGACCTAGAAGGGTGCCCCATTCTGTTGGTCTGACGATTGTGTGGAGAGCTTCCTGAAGCTCAAGACGACTTTTACTACGGCACCAGTTTTTGTATTACCATCCGGATTAGGGATGTATACGGTATATTGCGACGCTTCACGCGTTGGCTTGGGATGCGTATGTATGCAGGAAGGGCGAGGTATTGAATATGCTTCACGTCAGCTAAAGGTTCATAAGAAGAATTACCCTATGCATGACCTATAGTTTGCAGCGATTGTTCATGCCCTTAAGATATGAAGTCATTATTTGCCTGGGGTGTCATGTGAGGATTACACCGATCATTGCAGCTTGCAACATCAATTCAAGCAGAGGGAACTTAATTAGAGGTAGCATAGGTGGCTTGAGTTTCTAAAGGATTATGACATTACCATTCTTTATCATCCAGCCAGTGACAATGTGGTCGTGGATGCCTTGAGCAGAAAGGCAGAGAGTATGGGTAGCCTAGCATTCATTCCAGTAGAGGAGAGGCCACTAGCCTTGGTCATTCAGTCCTTGGCTAACGTACTTGTGAGGTTGGACATTTAAGAGCCCAGCCGAGTTCTACCGTGTGTGGTCACTCAGTCTTTGTTATTGGGGCAGATCAAGGCCCGCTAGTTCGATGATACACATTTGGTAGTTCACAGAGAGACGATACTTCAGGGAGGTGCCAAGGAGGTTTCTATTGGTGAGGATGGTATGTTGCGACTTTAGGTCCGTTTACGCGTTCCTAATGTTGATGGTCTCAGGGAGTGGATTCTACAAGAGGTCCACAGTTCGAGGTTCCATTCATCTGGGTTCCACGAAGATGTATCATGACGTGAGGCAGCATTATTAGTGGCAAAGGATGAAGAAGGACATTGTGGAGTATGCAGCTAGATGTCTAAATTACCAGCTGGTCAAGTATGAGCATCAGAAGCCAGGTGGCCTACTTCAGCAGATGCCCATTCTAGAGTGGAAGTGGGAACGTATCACTATAGATTTCATAGTTGGGTTTCTGCAGATTTTCCGGAAGGTTGATTCAGTATGGGTCATTTTGGATAGGTTGACCAAGTCGGCTCACTTTATTCCAGTGGCGACTAGTTATACAGCGGATAGATATGCTCAGATCTATTTTCGGAAGATAGTCCGGTTGCATGGTGTGTCAATTTCCATCATATCAGATAGAGGCCCTCAGTTCACTTCCCATTTCTTGAGAGCCGTTTAGATTGAGTTAGGGACCCATATAGAGCTTAACACAGAATTCCATCCTCAGACCGATGGGCAGTCAGAGCGGACAGTTCAGATTTTAGAGGATATGCTTAGAGCATGTGTGATTGAAATTGGAGGGCAGTGAGTTTGGTTCTTGCCTTTAGCAGAGTTTGCATACAACAACAACTATCAGTCCAACATAGAGATGGCCTGCATGAGGATTTATATGGTCGACATTATCATTTTCCTATCGGGTGGTTTGAGCTAGGTGAGGCTAAGTTACTTGGTACAGATTTGTACAGGATTCCTTGGATAAGGTAAAGTTGATTAAGGAGAGGCTCCACATAGCTCAGTCCAGATATAAGAGTTACACGGATCAGAAGGAGTGTGATGTATCATTCATGATTGGCGAGAAGGTTCTCTTAAAAGTCTCACCAATGAAGGGCATTATGAGGTCCGAGAAGAAGGGCAAGCTAAGCCCAAGGTTTAATGGACCCTTTGAGTTGTTGATGGGAGTTGGGAAGGTTGCCTGTGAGCTTGAATTACCCCCTAGTTTATTGGGAGTTCATTCATTTTTCCATGTTTCGATGCTTCGGAAGTACCATGCCAACCTATACCATGTGTTGGATTTCAATACTATCCAGTTAGATGAGAGTTTGGGCTATGAGGAGGATCCTGTTGCTATCATTGATAGACTGGATTGATAGTTGAGATCCAATAAGATTTTTGTGGTCAGGGTCCGGTGGAGGGGCCAACCGGTCAAGTAGGTGACCTGGGAGTCTGAGGAGCATGCAGAGCAGATCCCCATTTATTCAGCAGTCCAGGTACTTTTCTATGTTTGTTTGAGGATGAACATTTGTTTAAGAGGTGGAGAATGTAATGACCCGACTGGTCGTTTTGCGTTTCAGAACCCGGTTCCCTTAAATAAACCTTCCCGCGCTTGCTTTAGCTATTTATAACTTGTGGGAACGGTTGGTTCCATAGTTGGAAGCGTTTTGCATAAAAATATGTCCATTTGCTTCTTTAAGATTTCCCTAAAAAGACCAAGTTAGACTTCGGTCAACTTTTTGGAGAAACAGACCCAGATTCGTGATTTGATGATCCGGGAGGGTCCATGGGGAAATATGGGACCTGGGCGTATGACCGGAGTCGAATTCTGAGGTCCCTAGCTCGTGTAATGAATTTTTATTTAAAATTGTTAAATCAAAGTTTTAAAGAATTAAAGGAACTAAGTAATCAGTGATTCCCTAGGTATCAGGCTTGAATTTTTGTTCCGAAACTTGGTACAGATCCATAATATTGCTTAAGACTAGCCCGTAAAATTTTGTGCCAATCCGAGTAGTATAAGGGTGTTTTGACCCGTTAGAACAGAATTAAGAACTTGAAGTTCAATAGTTTGATTCATTTGGTTTTAGGGGGCAATTCTAGGATTTGCCACTTTTTTTAGTATTATGAGGGTTCAAATAGGTCCGCCAAATGATTTTAGACTTTTCGGTATGTTCGGGCGGGGCTCGGGAGCCCCGAATGTCGATCGGACTAGGCTCAAGTGAATATAAAATTTTGAAAAGGGAGGTGAGTTGCTGCTTCTGTCATAACCACATATGTGGTTCTAGAACCGCAGAAGCAGGACCGCAGATACGATCAATCCACCGTTGAAGTGGCCAAGGGCCAGCCTCAGGAAAATCGTAGAAGCGGCCCAGAAACCACAAAAGAGGTTCCTCTTAAGCAATCCCTAGACCATATAAGCGGTCCAGTCGCCTTAGGCCCACATCGCAAAAGCGACACGATTTCCGCTGAAGCGGCTCTACAGAAGCGGGACCCAGACCGTAGAAGCAGTCCAAGCATTTTGGGCCAGGTTCGCAGAAGCAATCCTAATTCCACATATGCGGTTTTTGCAGAAGTAGTCAGTGCGCCGAAGAAGCGGAAATCGGTCGGCAGTGAGTTCGTTTAATTCGAACTCAAAGGTCATTTATTTATTTTTCTACACCACAGGTAGGCAATTTGGGGGCTTCCAAAGAGAGTATTTCAACATAGAACTTCAAGGTATGTTACTTCCTTTCATTATTTGTTTAAATACATGTATATTAAGTTGATTTAAACACTAAAAATTAGGTAAAATCAAAGGGTTAGAGCTAGACCTAGGGTTGCAATAAAACTAAGATTTAATCAAGACATTTGTTATGAAATAGACAAGAAGTCATATATTATTGATCCTTAGGTTGTGGAGAACAATATCATTCAAAAAATCTTGGAATCTGGGCACGTGGGCCGGGGGTCAGAATTTAGGAAACTTGTGGAAAAGGATAAGAAATTACGTAAATATTTAGAATTAGACCTTGTAAGCCATTATTGACTAGTTAATACTCTACTTAACTAGTTTGTGAATGTTTGGCTCAGAATTGAGGTCTTGGGCTTGTTCTTGATATTGGAAGTGCACTTTGAAATGAGGCGAGTCTCCTTTCTAACCTTGTAAGAGGGAATTGTCCCCATTAGAATAATAATTGAGAAATTACTGCTAAATGCGTGGGCTACGCACGCGCTAGGTGACGAGAGTCCATGCGTAGTACTAATAAGTTTACTGTCCTGGTAGTTTAGGACCCACACCGTGCTTATTTTATATAAATCTCTATATTATCTTGTTAATACGAGCATCTAGGATATGCTGGAGACTTAAAAAGGGAATAAGAACGTACTTGTATAATTGATGAAGTCTTGTTTGGCATTAATGATTATTGATGTGCCTTGTGTGTATACTTGATATTTCTTATTACGTTTGGATCAGGCCGATCGCCTCGGTATGAATATATGCATCTTTAGGCTCGTCGTTGACCCTCGGCAAGTGCACAATTTATTTCTGTTGGATCGGACCGTTGCCTCGGCATATTTGCGCATGAAATTAATGCTTTCCTGAGAGTTTTTAAATATTGATATCACATTTTCATGGCCCGACATAAATTGGTAAATATAATAAAAGTAAATGTAGAGCTGGATATATAGCGGAGAGAAGGACTTTATGTCTTGTTACAAACTGTTGCTTATTAGTGATTCTTCATGGTTTATATAATTACCTCGTTATATTATTCGACCCTAGTGAGTATCAACTCAACCTCTCGTCTCTATTTCTTCGAGATTAGACGGGATACTCACTGGGTACATATTATTTATGTACTCATACTACGCTTCTGTACTTAATTGTGCAGGATTTGAGGCAGATACATCTGGTTACCAGTGCAGTGCGCGCCCTTGAGTTTTTGGCAGACACTTCCACGATGAGCTGCTTCTTTCTTATGCCGCTCAGCAGCCAGATGGAGTCTTCCTTTACTTTTGCTGTCTTTCTTTATCTTAGACAGTAGGATAGAGATACTCTTTTGTATAATTCTATTAGATTCCTGTACTTGTGACACCAGGTCTTGGCACATACTTTGGTAGACTAGTTTTTGGGGTTGTATTATTATGTTATTCATTTTTACCTATCACTTTTGGTTTCGTATCCAAATTCGGATAATTATTTCACTTATATTCTGTAAAAGTTAACGCAAGAAGTTTGGAATATTCCGCATTGGCTTGCTTGGCAACGGTGTCAGGCGCCATCATGACTTTGTAGAAATGGGTCGTGACAGAGGGACCCTGGGTGGCGGTTGACTAGAAACCCGAGCTTGATATACATCTGACAGTTGTTATCTCAATTTTCTTATTTCCTCCAACTCTTGCTCAACTAACTGACCCTGGGGATTGTCACTGACCAGCTCGATTTTATCACTGTTATCCATTACCACCGTTCCTTTAGATCTTGTTAAGTAATGATGTGTTGCCAGTTTCACTATAAACCAACCACCTTAAGCTTACTATATAAGAGAGGACACATGTGTTAGGGTTAAGCATTTTACATATATGAATCACACGTAATATGTCATGTCCCTAACATTATCACCATTTCTAACATGCTTTAGGTAGGCTTTATGTTTCATTCCATCTTATAAGGTTGCTGCTTATTGATGCTCTTATTTCCTCTTCTTTTCTTTTTTTTTCATTTTTCCTTTCACTCTCCTTATTTTTGATACCTTATTTTAGTGTCGGCTAAAAATATTTGATCGAACCTTTTTTAGATTGCCTACGTATCATGTCGCTGCATGAATCAGATCATTACTTGGCTTAGGAACATGACCATTTTTTAAAAAAGAAAAATATAGTTATTTCTTAAATTGAAAAATATTTGATCGAACCTTTTATGGTTCATTTTCAAATTTATCTAAAACTAACTTTTTCATTGATTTTAAATTTTTTTTATATATTTTTCTTAATACAAGACTCAAAAACAAGAATTACATAAACATTTAAACAAGACCAAACTTGACTCAAACAGACATTTTAAGATAAAAGGCAAAACAAAAAGAATCAAAACACCAAAAGACTCTTATCGACTAAAAGACAACAAAACAATAATCAAAAGGACTACCGACTGAAAAAAGACTACCGACTGAGAGTTATAACCCCGTTTTCATAATTTCTGCTTCTTTACGTATTGCTTAGCTGTGTTGAGTTGTATCAAGTTGGTAGGTTTGGTTTTACAGTAGTTTTGGAGTGAAATGATCATTTAGTCTCTTAGTTAGAAAGCTAAGTTAGAAAAGTCAACCAGAAGTTGACTTATGAGTAAACATATTCGGATTTGGATTTTTATGATTTTATTAGATTCATTGGGTGATTTTATACTTAGGATTGTGTCCGAATATAATTTGGAGGTACGTGGTAAAATTAGGCTTGATTGGCAAGGATTGGAAGTTTAGAAGTTCTTAGGCTTGAATTCGAGGTTGACTTGGTCTTTTGATGTTGTTTTGGGGATTTCGGAGGTTCGACTAAGTTTGGGTAGTGATGTGTGACTTTGGAAAAATATTGGTTGAAGTCCCTAGAGCCTGGTGTGAGTTTCGGATAGGTTTTAATTGGCATCATATTGAACAAATGAGTTCCGATTTTATTTTTGCGGAGTATTAGATCCGTATCGTAACTACGGACCCATATGAAAAAGAATCATCGAATTTTGATATTGTATGAGGATTTTATGATCATTATACAAAGAATTAGGTTGCCAGATTTTTTAGTTTAATTACGAAATTGCCATTAGCAACGTATTTAAAATCTGCACTATTTACAAATATTAAAACCTACGTATCTCACTCATTATAAGGTCAAATTGAGTGATTCAAAAGCCTAACTTGACTAGACTTTCACAAGGAATCCATAGTAGACATAAAATACATGTTTTAATAACGTTAGGCATGAGAAACAAGGTAGAATTGCTGGCAGAAAAATATATAAAACTAGGGTATGTTCATTCGGTCATATTTTGAGTTGGGAAGCTCGGACTTGAGCAATTTTGGAGGATATTTTCACCGTATGGATTTGGGTAAGTTTTATATACTTGGTTTTGGATTATATTTTATGAATCCATCCTCATTTTTTTTGATTTGATTGATGATTTCAAAGTGAAAATTGAGGGAGTTAGGGTTTGAGTTTTTGAGTGTTTTAAGTGAGGATTTGAGGGACCAAACAGAGTCCGATTTTGATAAATTTTATATGGTTAAACTAGAAATAGGACGAGGATTATTATTCTACCATTTTTATCGGATTTTGAGATTTAGGCCCGGGGGCTGGATTTTGGCCGATTTCGGATTTTTGGAATATTTTGTAGTTTTTATTGTGGAATTTGATTCTTTAGCACATGGGGATGATATTAATCTGATTATGGTTAGATTTGGAGATTTTTGAGACCGAGTCCAGAGACGAGGGCATCTCGGAGTAGGATTTTACGCGGTTGAGGTAAGTAATAGTTTTAACTCAGGCTTTGAGGGTAAAAACCCAAAGAAATTGATTTCATGTGAGTGTTTGGTTGTGATACCCATGCTAGGTGATGGGTCTATGGGTGTGCACCATGAGGGATTAAGACTTGATCCGTCCTGTGAGGCTATGAGCCCTAATGGCTATTATCTGTAGTTATGTGTTTACTTGTTGTTGAACTTGTTTTCCTTCATATTAGAGATCATGCTTAGGCTTTGCTCCTGCTCACATTATTTTTAGTAAGTCATAGAAATTATTGTACATGTTTACGTCAGTCTCTATTATTTGATAGTATGTTGTGATACTTGATGTGGACTGTGTCCCCTTATTTGTTGATGTTAGTGAGGCTAGTGAGGTATATGATTGAGTAAAACCAATGGCCTGGTTATGAGGATATTAATACCATAGCGTGTGAGTTGTCCGCTTAGAACATGAGTTGACCGTGCGGATCCAAGTATTGATATGATGGCATGTGAGTTTTATGTGCATCGAGCTTGGGCTTTGGGAGCCCCTCCGTTGTTCTGTATACACCCCAGTGAGCACATATCGTTGAGTGGTTGAGTGTTGAGTATTGAGTGTTGAGTATTTAGTGTTGAGTACGAGTGCTGAGTCATGGAGTGACATTGCTGTGAGGTTGCATTTACTTTTGTTATTGTTGCATTTGCCTGTTAACTTGTTTGTGGTATTTTTTGCTTTTATGGAATTTACCTGTTTGTTCATGTTTATTACAAATTATGAAAATAAATAATTGAATAGTTTTCCTTAGCTCGTCATTGCTGCTCAGTTTCTTAGTTATTTCTGTTACTAGATAGGCGCTTGTACTTATACTACACCCAGCATTTTATGTGAAGATCCGGGTGAGTTAGAGCGTAGCCATTTTTATGTTCATGTTGGCTATCTGTGGAGATTGCAAGGTAGCTGCTAATTTCGTCGGACCTTGTTATTCTTTTTGTCATTTCTTCTTTTGGACAGTTGGACAGTTTATATATATCTTAGTTTATAGTTTTAGACGCTCATGACTTAGTGACACTCCGATGTTTGGGGCTAGCTTCCGCATTTTTAAATTAATTATATTTATAGTTGATTTATTTATGAGAAGTTTTAATGTTGGAATTGTCCTATTAAATCCTTAAAAAATAATTAGTAGTAATATTTTGTGAAATAGGCTTGCCCTGTAAAACGATAGGCGCCATCACAACCATGGTTAGATTTTTGGATTTGACAAGTTGGTATCATATCCTAGGTTACATAGGTCTCACGAGTCATGAGCGGGTTTAGTAGAATGTTGCGGATCGGTACGGAGACGTCTCTACTTATCTTTGAGAGGTTACAAAATCTTTAGGGAAACTTCACCTTCTTGAATTCTTATCATCTGGTATTAATTCAGCTTGAACTGTCACTCTTTGAATTCCTTCTACGCATTTGTATACGCACACAAGCGCTCGGTATCAGTTGTGCATTGACTGATTGTGATTCCCTGGATGCGTTGCGAGATGTGATATTTGTCAGTTAATGTTGGGCCTGTCTGGAGGACTTGAGGCTGGGTTTTGACTGTAGATTGAGCACTTAGGTGTTGATTGTGTGAGCGCGTGCTTGTGGACCTATATTTACGATAGTGTCCCTATTAGTGGAAATGGTGGCTGGATGGATACATGAGGAGTATGATTTGAATGTGAGATGAGTTCATATGATTTGAATGTGACGAGAAGGTATTATTGAAGGTTTCACCTATTTGAAACTCCAGGTATGATATTAGACTCGTTTGTGGACAAAGGTTTGTTTAAGAAGGGGAAGATGTAACGACCCGGTCAGTTGTTCTGAGAGTTATAGCCCTGTTTTCATAATTTCTGCTTCTTTAAGTGTTGTTCAGCTGTGTTGAGTTGTATCAAGTTGGTAGGTTTGGCTTCAGAGTAGTTTTGGACTGAAATTATCACATAGTCTCTTAGTTAGGAAGCTAAGTTAGAAAAGTTTACCAGAAGTATACTTATGAGTAAACGGATTCGGATTTGGAATTTTATCATTCGATTAGATTCATTGGGTGATTTTAGATTTAGAAGTGTGTCCGAATATAATCTGAGGTCCTTGGTAGAATTAGGCTTGAATTGGTGAGTTTTGGAAGTTTAGGATCTTTATATTGTTAGACTCAAAAGGGGATAAGGATTATTATTCTGCCATTTTTTACTGATTTTGAGATATGGGGCTGCATTTTGGTCGATTTTGGATTTTTTGGTATATTTTGTAGTTTTTATATTGAAATTCAACTCTTTAGCACATGGTGATGGTATTTATATGATTATGGTTAGATTCAGAGATTTTTGAGACCGAGTCTAGAGACTAGGGTATCTCGGAGTAGGATTTTACGCGGTTGAGGTATGTAATAGTTTTAACTCTGGATTTGAGGGTATAAACCTGGAGAATTTGATATCATGTGATTGTTTGGTGGTGATAACCACACTAGGTGGCGGACGTGCAAGTGTGCACCGCGAGGGATTGATACTTGGTCCGTCCCGTGAGGCTGTGAGGCCTAATAGCTATTATCTGTAGTTATGTGTTTACTTGTTGTTGAACTTGTTTGCCTTCATGTTAAAGATCATGCTTAGGCTTTCCTCATGCTTATGTTATTTGTAGTCAGTCATTGAAGTTATTCTACATGTTTACCTCAGTCTCTATTATTTACTAGTATGTTGTGATACTTGATGTGGGATGTTTTCCCCTTATTTGTTGATGATAGTGAGGCTAGTGACATATATGATTGAGTAAGATCGATGGCCCGGTTGTGAGGATATTAATACATAGCGCGTGAGTTGTCTGCATAGCACGTGAGTTGATCGTGCGGGTCCAGGTATTGATACCATAGCGCGTGAGTTGTCAGCGTAGCACGAGAGTTGACCGTG
The DNA here is from genome assembly GCA_034376525.1 of Nicotiana benthamiana. NCBI lineage: Eukaryota > Viridiplantae > Streptophyta > Magnoliopsida > Solanales > Solanaceae > Nicotiana > Nicotiana benthamiana. The sequence continues at coordinate 143,552,625 of CM067327.1, read as the reverse complement.
CAGATCCAAGTATTAAAATGATGGCACGTGAGGTGTATGTGCAAAGGTCTTGGGCTTTGGGAGCCTCTCCGGAGTCTGTGCATACCCTTAGTGAGCGCAGAACGTTGAGTATTTGGAGTGTTCAGTATTGAGTGTTGAGTGCGAGTGCTGAGTGATGGAGTGACATTGTTGTGAGGATGCATTTACTTTTGTGGTTGTTGCATTTACATGTTAACTTGTTTGTGGTATTTGTTGCTTTTATGGAATTTACCTGTTTATTCATGTTTATCATAAATTATGAAGATAAATAATTGGATAGTTTTCCTTAGCTCATCATTACTGCTCAATCTCTTAGTTATTTCTATTACTACTGAGATGGTTGTACTCATACTACACCCTGCACTTTATGTGCAGATACAGGTGAGTTAAAGCGTGACGATCATTAAGTTCATGGTGGCTATCTGTGGAGATTACAAGGTAGCTGCTAATTCCGCAAGACCTTGTTATTCCTTTTGTCATTTCTTCTTTTGGACAGTTAGACAGTTTATATATCTTAGTTTATAGTTTTAGATGCTCATGACTTAGTGACACCCTGATGTTTGGGGATATCATCAATATTTTTATTGTAATTATATTTAGAGTTGATTTAGTTTGAAGAAGTTTGAATGTTGGTATTATTTTATTAAATCCTTAAAAATTAATTAGTAGTAATATTTTGGGAAATAGGCTTGCCTTGTAACACGATAGGTGCCATCATGACCATGGTTAGATTTTGGGACGTAACAAAACCAATCAGGCATCATTCCCTAACAACTCCTGCATGCTCGTGAGGCATATATGGCTACCTTGAGGATCTTTCCCTTAATGTATTCCTGAGCCAAATGCAACTCTTTATTTTGCTGACCACGTGTCTCATCTAGATCCAGCGCATCACGCTCGCGCTCCAGGGCTATATCTTTCTGGCGCCAAATTTCTAATGACTCTCCCTCTAACCGATTGGTCATACTTTGGTAGTGATGTCTTTCTATTTCAAATATCACTATCTGGCGCTCCTTTCTTGGCTCAACTCCCCTATCTGATCCCTTTAACCTTGGATTAATGGAGCAAAACCTTTGCGCTCATGATCACGGACAACCTTGAACTGAGCTTCTCTTTCTTTCTGCTGTTGAGTCTGCCAAATTTGAGATCTGAGTGCTCACCTCTCTTGTGCCCACTAAGCCTTTTCCCGCTCAAAATCAACCTGTTGTATATCCATGGCTGTTTTCAGAATGCCCTTATATTCTTGTAAAACGTCTATACGAGATTGGAACTCTTGTGCCACTTCCCTTATGGTTTCGCTAACTTTTGTATGGATCTTTCTGGACTTTGATCGGGGATAGCCTGGTTGTGAAACCACTCAAGGTATGCGAGGCTTACCTCCCCACGTTCACGATTAGCTATCATCTCAACCAAATTAAAAATCGACCACCAAACCAAACCATTTATGCATATGACTCCCTTAAAGGTTCCTCTCCGTTGAATTCCTACACAAATGGATACATGTCCTCAATCAAGGGCCACTTTTGCTCTCTCCCTAGATGGCGCATGATGCGTACAGGTACGTAGGATTTGAAACCTCTGAAAACCATGAGTATGAAAAATGGTCCATACATTGACATATGCATGACTCTAGCAGAAGGGAACCAATAATAGTTCCATGTGATTCTATCAGCACTCAATGCACCAAGTAATGTCTGCCAGGCCCCCACCCCCTATGGAAGACTACAACCACCTCTGTATGGGTGACATCAAATGTAATTTAGCCAATTATCATTGAAATTTACTGCTATTGTATGATGATAAAGGTAATTTATGAACCAAATTTGCAGCAGAATATTGTATCTCTCAAAGTAATCATCACCTTCTTGGCAATAGATCAAAGCTCAAAAGATATCTCCCAAAATCACAAAAAGAATGGTCTGATCCTTACTATTTTTCAAATACGAGACTACCACAACCAATCGAATTCTGATGCAACCACCATGCTTTGGAAAGACCATGATCCATAGAAATGATATCATGAACGCGAATATTCTCAACTCCCTCCAAGCATCGTAACTCAACTGGTTGACGATTTTTATGCCCAAGAAGTTTTCAAACCCTTTCTCATTCCCAAATCTTTCGTAAAGATAATCCGATGGAACCTAACCTTCGTTTAAGCAAACTATTGTAATTCGAATGAGGTATAACTTCTTTGAAAAGTTGTTTACACAAACATTTCTCAGAGCAGCAAGCTTTTTCACACGAAGGTCTCTCCCTAATTCGGTTAATCCATCTAATTATTCCAATGTACGCATCATTTCACAATCATTAACCTAAGGACATTGTTCACGAGGTCCCAAAAATCCACAAGAGCCTCGATAATCTCTGTTAGGATTAATTCCCATAATGTTTGTGGGGAACTTGAGGTGCTTAAATACTTGATTATGTTCCCATGTAGTAAAACTAGCCCACAAATTTTAGAGAATACTCAGGGTCTTATCTCTGATTAAGAACATAGGAGGTGTCTCGTCCCTTACCATTTTCTGACTGCTTCTTTATGGATAACTCATGGTGACCCTAAGAATAAGATTGAAAGGGCCAAGACTTACCTAAACTATATGCAAATTCTGATCATTCTTTTTTGCCAATTTAGGACTCGATCTATTTTAATTTTATTTTGTTATTATTATAATATATATATTTTTTGAAATTAGCGGACACAAAGCTTGAGATGATAAATGAAGAAAAATGGCTATTATTATAATAATGGCCCTTTGATACTTCCACAGAAGGCATAAAGGATGTCTTAGCAAAAAGAGCCTAACATAGGAACAAAATGATAAAAAATAGACTAAATAAATAAATAAAAACTAATTTTATTAAAACGGCCCTTTGCTACTCTCGAGATGGGTTCAAAGGCTATTTCAGCAATTATAACCAGACAAAACTAGATAAAAATGGCTACTTATGCAAAAAAAACCGTTCAGTACTTCCGGAAAGGTTTAAATCTATCTCGACAAAAATTTCCAGACATAAAGGCAAAATGGTAAAATGTGAATAAAGATGGATAAATTAGTTATTTTTACAAAAAACGCCTCTTCAGCGCTTTCCAGGAAGATTTTAGGGCTGTCTTGGCGAAACAGCTTGAATACAAGGGCAAAGTAGTAACAAGGCGACCAAAATAGCATTTTTTCTGAAAATTTTTTGATCATGCAAAATTTTATGCTCCTTTTTCTTTACAAAGTGTGGGCTGAACCCGATGGAGGCTGCCTACGTATCTCACATCTGATAAAAATCAAACCCGTGTAGTTTGGTGAAACTGAATACTTTTCTTTTTTGATTTTTATTAAAATTAATCTTAACACCTCACGCCAGAATACTACAAAATCTTTTAGAAAAATAGGTTTATTTTGCACTGAAATAGGAGAATGATTCTTTTTTGTTTAAATAATTCCGCTACACTAATCTTGTAAAGCCGGTCGAGAATGCAAGAAAGTCTTCCAAGTAGCACATAAGTGAACATGCTGGTCTCAAAGAGGATACCTCTCTTATACGGACCCGACCCATGTGCCGAGTTTCGCTACGTCAAAATGCACATGATGCACATCAAGTGAACGTACTAGGGATATTCGGTATGAGGTTTGTTCTTTTAGGTTTAAATCCTGGTGAAGAAGGTATCTAGACTGGCTTACTCGAGCGAACAACTCGAGTTTACGAGGGTCAATGTACTGGTAGCATTGGTTTCTAGCTTAATTGGTAGTGCTCTCTGCCTGAAACATGTGTGGCTAAAATCCTTCATCGGGTTACAAGTACCTCAGCTATCTCAAAGAAAGAGGACAATATCAAGCAAATGCCCAATTTTTAATTTCAAGATGACTTAGAGGGTGTGCGTGAGAAGACAGTTTATATGTACAGTTCAACAAAATCAAAACGGTAAAAAGCGAACAAGTAGCATATTAGGAACAGATAAATTACATTATATACAAAATTAATAAAGCCAAATAAAGAGTCAATATGTACAAGCTTGAATTCTGGATATCCCCAGCAGAGTCGACAGAGCAGTTGCACCCCTTTTTACTCCCAAAAATATGTGTTGTTATGAATTTTGTGGGTTAAAGAGTTTTCTAAATAAAGTGACAATTTTTTAAATAGGAATTATTTTTGTTTTTTAGAGTCGCCACTTGGAATTGAGTTTATAGTGTTCCAATTCATATTTTATTTGATCCCTAGTCAAATGAAGGTTTGACTCTTTTGTTATTGGTCTGCGAAAACAAAGTCATGTTAAGAAATTTCATTGATCGAGGAGAAGGTGTAAGGCATTACCCGAGTCCTGTGGTTCTAGCATGGTCGCTTTATTGACTTAAACTTGGATTGAATTAGTTTTGGACAAATTGATATTTATATGCTTCTTATATTTTTTACCTTGGCGCTTTTATATCTAGATTATCAGGAAAATTAAAGAAAATTGTGAATAATAAGATGCATAACCACAGTACGCAAGTAAATACGTGATCGAGACGAAATTCATTAATTTTATCATAACAGCGCTACACAAGTGAATCTGCAGTTATGACAAGGCTTATTAGTACATTATTACTTTTGAAAAAAAGTTACTACACTTAAAGAAATTACTAAAATATTATGTACCGCGCTACACAAATGAATCTGCGATTTTAGCAAAAGAATTAATAAAATTAGAAATTAATTAAACTAATGAATATGATGAGATTATTAAATTAATTTATTTAATGTTAAGCATCACGCTATGCAACTGATTTCGTTAGTTTATGTGCACCTACTAATTGCCCAGTGCTCTAACTGATTATTACGGTGATTAAATTACACAAGGTATTAAGTTATATAATTAATAAAAGAAAATATGATGAATTGAAAAGCTATTTGAAAAAGCTTGTAATTAGAAACTTGGACCAGCTTTGTTTGTTTGATTTAAAATGGCCAATACTATTATTTTTGGAATTAAGCTACCAATTAAAGACAAATGACCCTATTAGCATGCTTAACCTCATAATAACTGAATTTGAGTTTGCTTTGGCCCACACATATTAAAGCCTATCCACAACTACAAATCAACTAATAATGTAATGACCTGATCGGTCGTTTTGAACTATAGCACGTTGTTCAGCAGTTTGTGGCTTTGAGCAGCTTTATTTCAGCTTTTATGACTTGTACGCGTGGTAAGAATTGAATTTCGGGAAGTTTAAAGTGAATTTGGAAAGAGAATTTTAATTTTGGAAGCTTTAAGTTCAAAGAATTGACTAGGATCGGATTTTTAAGTAATAAAATCGAAATTGGGATTCAGAGGTTCCAGCATGTTTAAGATGATTTCAGACTTGAGCGTGCCTGGATCGGGTTTTTGATGAACCGGAAGCGGTTTTGCGCCTATTGTGGAAGTTAGCATTTTGGAAGAAATCTCATAAGGTTGGGTTGAAGTGCATTTCAGTATAATCGATGTCCACTTGTGATTTTGAGTTTTGAAGTAGCTCTGTATGTTGATTCATGTGTTGGAAGTGCATTTGGAAGTGAATTCAGAGGTCCGTGGGTCATTTTGGAGTAATTTGGCTAAAGATAGAAATTTGAAGATTTTTGAGAAGTTTGACCGGAAGTAGACTTTTTGATATCGGGGTTCGAATCTGATTCCGAAAGTTGGAGTAGGTCTTTAATATTCGATATGATTTGTGCAAAATATGAAGTAGTGTAACCGCACATGCGAGGTTGTGGCCGCAAGTGCGGAGCCGCAGAAGTGACCTGGGAGTCGCAGGAGCAGAAAAGAGGCAGCCAAGGGAAGGACCGCAGATGCGGGGTATTGGCCGCATCTGCGCAAGTGCAGAAGCGAGGAAGGGACTGCAAAAGTTGTAATTGGCGTAGGTGCGATGAGGGCTTCGAAGAAGCGGCGAGGAGCTCGTCGGTGCAAAAGTCGCTGAGCAGAATGTTTAATGAGCAGGGTTGAGTTCATTTCACCCATTTTTCTCTACTTTGGGGCGATTTTGAAGTTTCTTGAGAGGGGTTTCCACCTAACAACTTGGAGGTAAGTTGTTTCTACTTATTATGAGTTAAATACACTAATAATGTGTAAAATTTAACATGGAAATTAGTGAAAATCTTTGGGGTTGAGGGGCAAAACCTAGAAAATTGATGTTTTTGGATTTGACCAGAATTTTGAGTATGGAATTAAGAGAAAATCATATATTTGAGTTTGTGAGTTCATGGGTAAACCTTATCTCCAAAAAATTTCAAAATCTAGGCACATGGGCCTGAGGGCGTTTTTGTTAACTTTTCGATCGGGGTTAGGAATTGTTAAAAAATGGATCATAATGAGTAATTGACCACATGTTAATGGATTAGCATAATTATTAGCTAGTTTTTGAGCATTGTGCATCAATTTTTGTCTTTGGAAGGGCATGGAATGACGGTTATTGATCTTCGGAGTGAGGCGAGCCTCTTTTCTAACCCTGTAAGAGGGAATTGTCCCCATAAATAATTGGTTATGTGCTCCTATTTGTGGGGGGTATGTAAGCACGAGGTGTCGAGAGTCTATGTGTAGCTACTAATATAGGTAAGTCTGGGTAGTCTAGGACTAAAAAGTGAATATGGGCTCCATATCAGGCCAGATGTGTTTATTTCAGTAATGCGCTCCTTATGGAAGAGTAGTCAGGGTGTTATTTCATCGTCATTTATTTCATGTAATGATACGTTGCACTGTGTGAGTTGTGAAACGGCTTGGCGACTTGCTTATGTGCTGAGGTACCGTGTAGAGATGATGTTATATGAGCAAAATGGCTCTTGATATTCAGATCGTATATCGCACCTCAGTTGTATTTGAGTTTTGTAGCTTATAGCGTTATATGTCCCCTCAGGGATGGTATTATGCACTTAGCGTGCTTGTTACAGATATTTGGTATTTGTTGTAATGAGCAATTTAGCTCGATGTGCTTCTCCTTAGGTTCGTGTTATGTGTGGGTCTGGTGGCACAGCGCCATAAGTATTTTATTTTGATCGGGTTGCGCGTCGCAACTGTGTGATGTTGAATACAATTTTCATGCTTCATTTATGTGTATTTGTTTCCCATTTTCTGAGGAAAGTTCATATTAGCTGTGCGAGTTGAGTATTTCCTTCTAGAGTTTGTTTACCTTTTTATCCTATTCGAATGGGTGTCCTATTGGCATGTCGAGGCATCATATGAGACTTTGATCATGACTGTGTTGGCTTATTGCATGAGCAATTCGTACTGGGGAGACGATATCATTGGATTTAGGATCAGTATTATCTGATTATGTGAAGTATATTAAGGAGCTAAGATCATTATTTGGTTCAGGATGAGGTGATGGTTCTGGTTAGGAGTATAGACCGAATGATTTGTTGAATTGGGCAGTTGGTTATGAATTTATACACATCTCTTCCATCACGATGGTATTGCAAGAGTTAGAGCAAGGCCTGTGTAGGTCATGAGGTGCAATGGGAGCATCAGATTCGTGGAATTTTGAATTACTTAATTGGGGATTGTTATTGTGGTCCTATATGTAAAGTGGTGCAAGTTGTGAATTCGGCTAAGATACGCGGTCATGCTTTCGTGCTGCGTGTATTTATTGATACAGTGAGCGTATGTTAGAATAGGCCTGGCAGAGAATTCCGGATGTTGGGATTGGGATCTAAGGCTTACTTGCTTAAGTGGAAAAGAATATCTTCAGATTGATTGAGCTAAGGTGCCCATATGAGTTTTTGTAGCACGGTAGGTGCTCGAGATGTTAAACAGTAATTTCGGACGACCCCAGCACAGTTCTTGGCACGTTCGAGGATGAACATATGTTTAAGTGGGAGAGAATAATAAGACCCGACAGGTCGTTTTGAGCTCTAGCACGTCATTCAGTAGTTTGAGGCCATGAGCAGTTTCATTGCAGATATTATGACTTGTACACGTGGTCGGAATTGAATTTCGAGAAGTTCGGAGTGGATTTGGAAAGATAATTCTCATTTATGAGGCTTTGAGTTGACATAAATGACTAGGATCAAATATTTGAATAAACGACATTAAAATCAAGATTTGAAGGTTCCAGCAGGTTCGTATGATGATTTCGGACTTAGGCGTATGCCCGGAGCAGGTTTTTGATGACCCCTAAGCGGTTTGGCGCCTATTGTGGAAGTTAGCACTTTGGAAGATATCTTATAAGCTTGGGTCGAAGTGGATTTCAATGCTATCGATGTCCGTTTGGGATTCTGAGTCTGGGAGTAGCTCTGTATGGTGATTCTGGTGTTAGGAACCCGATTGTAAGTGAATTAAGATATCCGTGGGTCATTTTGGAGTCATTTGGCTAAAGATAGAAATTTGAAGGTTTTCGAGAAGTTTTACCGGAAGTGGACTTTTTGATATCGAGGTCGGAATCTTATTCCAAAAAATGGAGTAGATCCATAATATTGAAAATGACTTGTGTGAAAAATTTGAGGTCAATGAGACGTGATTTGATATGTTTGGGCATCTAATTAAAAAGTTTGAAATTCTAAAGTTCATTAAGCTTGTATTGGAGGTTGATTCATGATTTTAGCATTTTTTGGTATAATTTGAGGCCTCGAGCAAGTCCGTAATGTGTTTTGGCACTGGTCGGTGTGATTAGACGAGATCCCAAGGGTCCGGGGTTGATTCCGGATAGTTAACGGATAAAATTTGGAGTATGAAGAAGGGCTTCAGTAGTTGATATCTGGTGTAACCCACCTGCGAGGGTATGGCTGCAAGTGCGAAGCCGTAGAAGCGACCTGGGAGTCGTAGGAGCGGAAAAGGAGCATCCAAGGGAAGAACGCAGATGTGGAGTATTGGTCGTATCTGCGCAAGTGCAAAAGCAAGGAAGGGATCGTAGAAGCGGTGATTGGAGTAAGTGATGAAGGCTCCGCACATGCGGAGTCGTAGAAGCGGCAAAGAGCCCACAAGTACGAAAGTCACTGGGCAGAATGTTTTAAAGAGTAGGGTTGAGTTCATTTCACCCATTTTTCTCTACTTTGGGGCAATTTTGGAGCTTCTTCATAAGGGATTCCGCCTAACAACTTGCAGGTAAGTTAATTCTACCTTCTATGAGTTAAATACACTAATTATTTGTAGATTTTAGCATGGAAATTAGTGAAACGTTGGAGTTTGAGGGGCAAAACATAGAAAATGGATATTTTTGAATTTGACCACGATTTTGAGTATGAAATAAAGAGAAAAACATATATTTGAGTTCATGAGTTCATGGGTACACTTTATCTTCGAAAAATTTCAAAATCCGGGCACGTGGGCTCGAGGGAATTTTTGTCAACTTCTCAATCGGGGTTCGGAATTGTTATAAATTGGATAATGATAAGTAATTGAGCGTATATTAATGGATTTGCATAATTATTAGCTACTTTCGGAGCGTTGTGCATCAATTTGAGTCTTCAGAAGGGCGTGGAATACCGGTTATGGATCTTTTGAGCAAAATTGGGATCTTCGATGTAAAAGGGAGTTGTCTCTGTAGGTAAAATGATTAGTTATCTGATCCTATTTGTGCGGGCTACGTACCCACGAGGTGACGAAAGTCCGTGCGTAGCTACTAATATGTGTAAGTCCGTGTAGTCTAGGACACACAAACATGCTATACTTGAAATATTTGTAACCTATTGACAGTTGAACTGCATAAATCCTACCGAATTGGTAAATGAATTTCTAAAAAAAATAATTAAGCTTCATTTTTCTAAATTGTTAAAATAGAATTGGTTTTCTTAGGATAATAGTTTCCTGATGACTTCTTGATTGATTGTCTGTGTTTAAATTCTGAATTGGCCGAACGCCACAGAAAATTAAATAGATGCATCTATGGTTCGCACCATTCGACCCTCTGGCAGTGCACTATTTAAATATTATTTGATCGGTTGTGCGTTCTCGGCATGTTTTGCGCATGCTTATTTTGCTTGCCTTGAACTTATTTAACTTATTATTGCCTCTTCCCGGAATAATAATAATATATCTATAAATGATGAAAATGGATTTGGAAATTTCCTATAAAAGAAAAAATTGTGCACTTTCTTCAACTTATTGAATAACAATCATGTTTATAAAATTCCACGATTTAATATATCATTGATATCACATTATAGGACCACTAGTAAGTCTCGAAGTCGACCTATCGTCTCTACTTCTTCAATATTAGGTGGGATACTCATTGGGTACACGTTGTCTTCATAATCATACTATACTTCTGTGCATTTTTATTGCACAACCACATGCATCTCTAATGGTCTAGTGGGCGAAACAACATGGTTATACGAAGACTTAGGTGATCTGCACTTTCCGAGACGACCCGCAGCCGGCAAGTCTCTTTCATATTACTATATTTATTTTTCGTCCTACATTTATATCTTAAATCATGATTTTCACAAGTTCGGTACGATAGAGGGTGACGAAGGAACACTAGCTCTATTGGCTCTTTTAAGTAAGTCACTTTACCCGGCACTTTCTGTATTCTTTCTAGCCTAATTGGTAAGATTTCGAAATTACATAGGTGATGTAGCGATCATCGGCGTCCTACTCAAGATGAAGTACTTGTCGTCCCCAAACCAACTAATTTCTTATTAGAAGCCTATTTTACTAGACAGGTCTCCTTTACCGGGGGGTTCCAAAAGAGAATTCTTGCTCTGGATGGTTGTTGTATTACATTATTTCTGAGAAATTGCTCATTCACTTTTGACACTGGGTTCTCGGATGTCTATGGGTTAATATAGAAATTTTAAAAAGTTGTTAAACATTTTATTATTTATTCGGTGTGATTTACTATGTATTATTTAAATGTATAAAAGAAGTGATTTCAGAAATATTTAAAACGAGATTAATTAAGTATTTTGGTTGGCTTGCTTGAGAGGAGTGTCTGGCGCCATCACGGCCCTTAGATGATTTCGATCGTGAAAAATAACCTACTAGTGTATCCTATTTTTTTATTTTAATTTAAAAATAATTACAATAGTAAACTAATTGAAAACGTTTAGCTGAATAGCCCATAGGAACACAATATACTATTGGCCTTAAGCAGACGAAAACTAAAGTGGAAAAATAACTCCACCATTATTGAGCACTAGAGCTTTAAGCTTAAAGTGCACTTATCTTAAAAGATCTATCTACAAGTTAACAACAATAAAATTTCAGCAAGAAATTGTGACGACTCGACCGATTGTCTAAAGAGCCCTGTTTTCCTATTAATTTCTTTCCCCAAATTTATTTATGCTATTTTGATTTGTTGGGATGATCGGTTTTAAGTTTCGGAGACTTATGGGTCATATAATTCTTAAATGAGGGCTTGAGTGTTGGAAATTCAACCGTAGTCGTAACAATATTAGGATGGCCTCAAAATAGATATCTGATGGTTCCGATAGCTTTTTTGGGTGATTTAAGTGTTTGGAGTGTGTTCAAATTGTGTTTTGGGAGTCCGTAGCTAATTTAGGCGTGGAATGTCGAAACATGAATTTTTTATGTTTCTGGTTCGATAGTGAGATTTTGATCCGAGGGCCGGAATGGAATTACGAGAGTTTGAAAAGTTCCGTTGTATGAATTACGATGTGTGTGCAAAATTTTAGGTCATTCGGACGAGGTTTGATAGACTTTTTGATCAAAAGCATATTTTGAGATGTTTAAAGTTCTTAGGCTTAAATCTGATGCTAAATCTGTGTTGTGATTTTGTTTTGAGCATTCCAATGGTTGGAACAAGTTTAGATGATGTATTGGGAGATGTTGGTAGATTTGGTTGAGGTCCCAGGGGCCTCGGGTGTATTTCGGATTCTCAAACGAGCTCTTTTGGTCTTTGGGAGATTGTTGGTTTCTTGTATTTTTGCAGCAGTGATTTGCTCCTTGCGATCGCTTGAGATCTCCTGCGATAGCGTAGAATAGGTTGAGGCCAGGCATTTTTCTGGAATACGATTTCAGAGGAAGGAGTGCAATCATATAGGGTGAGCTTGTTGCTCATTGCGTTCGCAGAAGGACCCCTGCGTTCGTGTAGAAAGACCTTGTGTGGTAATGGGGTGATGGAATTTGCTCTATCCTATGCATAGAGCTGGTTGCAATCGCGTTGTGAGGAAGTTGTCTAATGCGATCACATAGGGTTTATGCTGGGCAGTATTCAAATAGCCCATCCGTGACTCTTCTTCATTTTTCCACCATTTTTGAACGGGATTGAAGCCTTTGAAGGAGATTTTTGATAAAATCAAAGGGGAATCACTTGGAGATAATATTTTTGACTTCATATCTCATTTTTATGTGAATAAATATATAATAAGTGGTGAGGAATTTGGGAAAAATAGGTAACTAGGGCTCGAGTTTAAGAAGCCTTTAAATGAGAATTTGAGGGTCATTTGGACTCAGATTTCAGTGTTCTTTACGTATAGATTCGTGAGAGTATGAGATTTCTGAAAATATAATTTCACTTGATTCCGAGACGTGAGCAAGAGGGGCATTTTTGTTATTTTACATAATTTCACGTATTAGCTTAGAATTTAATTGTAGTTGAAGTGTTATTTACATTATGCAAATTAATTGAATATATTTTGGCCATTTGAAGTCGAGTACTCATGGCAAAAAACGTGATGTCAAGTTGATTTTGAGTTTTTTCGAGGTAACTAGCTTGTCTAACCTTGTGTGGCGGACTTCTCCCTATGATATGATATATTTGATAGTTGAAATGCCTTGTACGTGAGGTAATGAGTACGTACTTGAGCTAATTGTTGAAAATTCGGTTTTACTTAAGTATTTAAATTGAGTTAGTTTTTTTCCTATTAATTTTACATGCAAACTTAACCTGTTGTTAGTAAGGAAAGCATGCTTAGTTGACTTGATTGCCTATTTGCTTAAACTACCTTAATTACATTGCGTGGAGCATGTTAGGCCAGAATTAACTATTTACACATTACGAAGTTAGCATTTAGTTTAATATTCTTGAGTTGATGCTTTGTGTTTTAATTTGGAACTGTGGGACGACTTCTCGAGAGATCCCCTGGATTTATTCATGATCTAGACTGAGGTGCGGGATGCCAAGAGATCCCTAGCACGTATATTGAGGATATCAAGAGATCCTTGGGATACCAAGAGATCCCTGCATATATTGAGTATACCAAGAGATCTCTAGTATGTATATTAATAACACCAAGAGTTCCTCGGGATACTAAGAGATCCTCAGTTATTATCCTTGTTGTGAGTAGTGTTTCCTTGTGGTTTGCCTTTATTCCTATTTCCATTATTGTATTCCTACTATCTTGTATAGACTCTTAATGTAATTTCTCAATTATATTATTTATCTTATCATGTCATCTTATTATTTACTTAATCTCAGTACCGCCTTGACCTTCCTTATTACTACCCGACCGAAGTTAGGCTGGCCACTTAATGAGTAGCGTTGTGGTGTACTCATGCCCTATCTTTGCATGTTTTTTCATGTGAAGATCCACGTACCGCTACTCAGGCCTACCAACCTTGAGGGAGGCATCTGCGCTAGAGACATCAAGGTACGTCCACCGCGTCCGCAACCAATGAGTCCTTTTCTATTCCTTCTTTTAGTACTTAGCCCTTCTTTTTTTTCTGTTTTTGTTAGACATTCCGGAGTTAGAACTATGTAGTATTTCTTAGCTTTTGATTCGTGGGTTTTTGGGTCTTGGATTTGGATATTGGTCTTGATATTTATATATGGTGTATGCCGAGCAGCACATTTTAAACATTGTCATTACCTTATTTCTGTTTTTAAATTGTGTTATTTCCGCAAATTTTGATCTTCTTCCGCAATTTAGACTTACCTAGTCATAGAGGCTAGGTGAAGTCATGATGGTTCACAGAGGACGAACCAGGATCGTTACAGATATAGGAGCCTTCTTAATTCATTTAAATCAATAACTTAAAGTAGAAGTGATAAGCATGAAAGCTTTGAATACTAACACAAAATTACGGGATCCTACTTGGGCATAAACAGAATCTTAATATATTAAGTATTCAAGCAATATAAACAACAACTCAAACATCATTTAAACATGTAAATGACTAAAAAAAATTTCAACTAACTCTAATGTATGCTTGGTACGTAAAAGAAGACGAAGCATACATAAACAAAATTTACTAAAAGGACTTGAATAACTTCATTTCATTCACTCTTGATCCAAAAACTAGTACAATAGTAGAGGAAATATCTGATCAACTGAAAGAAAATATTAACAAGGAGGGTACTGAATTTCAGCAATAAATAGCAATGCAAAACAAAATCAACAACTTACGACTCGACAAACAACCTAGAGAAATCCAGCAAGAAAGTATTTGAAATTAGTATCTACTTCCCAGCAATCATCTAGGATTCCTCTATTTTCTTACAATTTTTACACTCTAAGAAACACTGACGAAGTTCAGAATTTTGAGATCACTATTATTTGTGTTCAACTTATCTTTTTGAAGTTTTTGTGCCTTTATAGGGTGTGGAGGTGATGGATAAGTGTGATAGATTATGTAGTTCAGTGTGAAGGAATGACATCTTTATGCAGAAAAAATAAGTTCTTTTGGATAGATTTTGATTCACCAAAGATCTGTCCAAAAGGACTAACTTTTATGTGCCAAAACAACCCACTTTTCACCAAAAAGCTGACATAAAGCAAAGTAGTTGTGTTTCCAGCATGTCTGAATAGTAAAAACCTAACAACCATGTACTTTAAACTCAAGTATTTATGTTGTGTATACACTTGACTGAAATTCAACGTATACACACTCAAACTCCTACCATATATGAACTAGCAAAGTAGAAACAAGACTTAAAATGTAATTGAACTAAGTATTTAAACATACTAGATTTGAATGAATTTGATTTGTGCAAACTAAATTTAAGCAATTCAACTGCCGATAAGTATATAATTAATCCAAGTATAGTATACTTTTGGGTCCTAGACTACCCGGACAATAGCATAATAGTAGCTATGCACCGACTCTCGTCACCTCGTGTGTACGTAGCCCCAACAAATAGGAGCACATAGCCAGTTAATTCACCTATGGGGACAATTCCATCTTACAAGGTTAGAAAGGAAACACACCTCGTTCTAAAGATTCATCACCGGCATTCCACGCCTTTCCGAAGACTCTAATTTATGAACAAAGCTCCAAAGCAAGCCAATAATGATACTGATATATTAATATACACTCAATTATTTATTACAACCCAATTTACAATAATTCCTAACCCCGATCGAAAAGTTCACGAAAACACCCCTGGGCCCACGTGCCCGGATTTCCAAAATTTTTTGAAGAATAAGTTTACTCATAACCTCGCGAGCTCAAATATATGATTTACTCTCAATTTCATACCCAAAGTCGTGGTTTCATCTAAACCCCTTGATTTTCCTAAGTTTGTACATGTTAATCTACCCCTAATCTATGTATTTAACTTAAGATGCGTAAAAATTACTTACCTCTTTGATGATGACCGAAAACCTCCTCAAATGCTCTCAAAATCGCCTAACGCCAAGTGGGAAATAAGGGAAATATGCAAAGTTTTGAATTTAAAAGCCACAGCTCTAGATGCAGAAGTCATATTTGCGACTCCAGGCTTGCAATTGCGATGTCGCATTTGCGACAAAAGCTTTGCTATTGCAAAGCCTAGCCTTCCCTGTCAAAGTCATATATGCGACAGAATTCCTCGCAAATGTGATGAGGATAACATCGCAAAAGCGATGGCCCCTTCACAAATGTGATTCCCCAATTAGCAGCCCATGTTCGCAAATACGAGGAGGGACTCGCAAAAGCGAAGCCGCATTTGTGACCAACGCATCGCAAATTCAATCCTCAATGCAGCTGCCTAGGCTCGCAAATGCAAATCAAACCTCGCAAATGCGAGGTCACATTTGCTACCCAAGAATCGCAAATGCGATCATACCAACACCAGCAATCCTATTTCTTAGCAAATCTCTCCGAAGCTATCCCGAATCTCATACGAGCCCCCGGGGCTTCAAACTAAACACCTGCACAAGTCCAAAAACATAACACGGACTCGCTCAAAGCCTCAAATCATACCAAACAATGCTAAAATCATGATTCATCCCCCAATCCAAGCTTAATGAACTTTGAAATTTCCAACTTTTATCTTCGATGATTAAACCTATCAAATCACGTCCGATTGATCTCAAATTTCCCACACAAGTCATATTCAACATTAATGACCTACTCCAACTTTCGGAATTGGATTCTGACCCCGATGTCAAAATATCCACTTTCGGTCAAGCTTCTCAAAAACCTTCAAATTTCTATCTTTATCCAAATGGCCCCAAATGACCTACGGACCTCCGAATTCACTTCCAAACGTGCTCCCAACTCCAGAATCAAAATACGAAGTTGCGCCCCGACTCGGATTCCCAAATGGACATCGATGTCACTAAAATGCACTTCAACCCAAACTTATGAAAATCCTTTCAAAATTCTAACTTCCACAATAGGCACCAAAATGCTCCCAGTTTATCAACAACATCCAATCTGGGCATGCGCCTAAGACCGAAATCATCATACGAACCTGCTGGAACCTTCAGATCCCATTTGCGAGGTCGTTTACTCAAAAATCTAATCTTAGTTACTTCTTCCAACTTAAAGCTTCTGAAATGAAACTTCTCTTTCCAAATAGACTCTGAACTTCCTGAAATTTAGTTCCGGTCACGCGTACAAGTCATAATACCTGAAATGAAGTTGTTCATGGCCTCAGTCTACTGAAGTACGTGCTAGAGCTCAAAACGACCGGTCGGGCCATTACGTTCTCTCCCACTTAAACATACATTCATCCTCGAACATGCTGAGAACTACACGGACAGTCTGAAATCATTGTTTAACTTCCCATGTACCTTCCCATGCTACCACAACTTAGTGGAGCACATCAGCTTGATCAATTCTGAATATATTCCCTTTATTCAAGCAATTAAGCCTTAGAGCCCAGTTCTAACATCCGAAATTCTATGCCTGACCTCTTTCCAACATAAGATCACCATATCAATCACTACACGTTGTACCCAAAAATTGTTGTATAACTTTGTTGAATTCACACCTAGCATCAGTTTACTCACCAGACCAGAATAACATTTTATGATCAACTTAGTCAAAATTCCACGAATCCGATGGTCCTATTGCACCCCATGACATACACAGGTCTTACTATAACTCTTACAGTGCCGCCACAACGGAAGAGATGTGCAAAAATTCATAATCAATTTCTGAGTCAACCAATCATTGAGTCTATTCTTCTGACAGGAAACATTACCTCATGCTGAACCAAATAATGATCTTTGCTCCTTTATGTATTTTACGTAATCAGATTGCACTAATCCTAAATTCAACAATCTCGCCTCACCAATTACGAACTTTTAAAGCAATAAGCCACCTCGACATAACCAAAAGTCCCATATGATGCCACAATTGCCAATAGGCTACCAATTAGAATGCGACACGGGCACACAGCTAATATGAGCTTCCTTCAGAAAATAGGAAACAGAACACAATAAACAGATATGGGGAGATGTACTAAACATCACGTTGTTATGGTGCGTAAACCGATCCAAACAACATACACATGGCAGCGTGCCACCCGATCCACACATGGATCTTTCATAAGGAGATATACATCGAGCTAAATTTCTCATTACAACAAAATACCGAATATCGGTCAGATACACGCTAGGTGCATAAAACCATCCCTGATGGAAGAATACAATAGTATAGGCTACAAAAATCAAGCACAACTAAGGTGTGATACATGATTTGAATCTGAAGAGCCATCCTGCTCGTATAATATCATCGTCACGCGGAACCATAATACATATGAAATTGCAAAGCCACCTCAAACTCATATGATGCAATACATCATTACCTGGAATGGCTGACGACAAAATAACACTCCTACTACTCCTCATTGAGGAGCGCTTTGCTGAAATGAACACAACTGGCCTGACATAGAGCCATATTCATATTTAAGTCCATCTATCGACCTCAAGTCGATCCCGATCGTATCAATCTAGGACAATAACCTTTCAAAGGTCCATACTCACCCCCCTTTCCAAAAATACATAAACATTACCATCACAACCAGAGCAAAACCTCCTTAGTCCATAACCCAATAAACTGAGTGCCCTCCAGGCATAAATTCTCAAATTAATGGTATTACCGCAACCTCATACTTTGTTTAAATCTTAAATAAATCAAGAAACTACATGTCACACTTATAAAATCTTCCTGTGGGACATGCTCCCACAACCTTCCGAAACACGTAACAGGCCCATACACCGAAACCACCGGTCACACTAACGATGAAAAGAGATCAAGAATTCCTTAGCCATGATGCAAGGTGTAGAAAATCACTCTATCTATGATATGTGCGCTTTGGTTGTATGAGCATGATTTTTAGGTATAGGTTTTCATGAATGACAAACAATGAAGTCAAGTGTCAAACAACGATATTATATGACAAACAATCAAGAGTGAATGCCAAGAAGCATATTGATGACGGAATTGCATAGACAAGCCAAAGACGAGTTCAAAAGTTCAAGACCAAAGACCCAAGGCGTAGGTCGTTAGGTAGAACAAATGTAAGAGCAACGTTTAAAGTTATCTCGTCTTTTGGCTCAACATAGGTCATCATAAATATGCATAAAATCATTTTACCAAACCATATTTATCATAAACATATTTCAAATACTTCAAACAAAATGATTTTAACGTTTTCATTTTAACCAAAATGGTTTTTGAAGTAAGTTTTCAATTCTGGTATATTACATAGGTCATCATTAATATGCATATAATCATTTTATTAAATCATATATATCATAAACATTTTGAATATACTTCAAACAAAATGACTTTAACGTTTTCATTTTAACCAAAATGGTTTTTGAAGTAAGTTTTCAATTCTGGTATACTGTGGTATACACAATGTATATCAATGGTATATAATCGATTATAATTCTTAAATAATCGATTATCTTGCATCCGTTGCCAAAGTTTTGATCTCTGGAACAAAATAATCGATTATTCCATCCAAATAATCGATTATTCTTGAGCAGAATCTCTTCCGATTTTGTAACGGTAAAAGGATAATCGATTATGCAAATCAAATAATCGATTATCCTTGCATAAAATCAGCATACTTGATTGCTAATTAAGCAACGGACACCCACCCTTTAACCCCTATAAAAAGATGTCTTTTGAGATGTTTTTAAACACACAACACCTCCCAATATTGATATACATATTGACATTATTTGAGCATCATTTTAGAGCTTTTGTTGAGCTATTTGAGAGACAACTTTGAGTTGTTCATAGAGCTAAATTTGTATCTCTTTATCTACTCTTTTGAGAGAGTTCTTGTTGTAAAAGAGAAAGGTGTGTGAGAAGAACATATCTTCTCATTGATTGTCGGGTTCGCTAAGTACCCTAAGTCTTAGTGGTTGAAGTCTTGTGGTGCGGTATCCACGAGCAAGGTTGAAGTCTTGAGGTGCGGTATCCTCGAGCAAGTTGAAGTCTTGTAGAGTGTACATCTACGAGCAAGTGTAACGGTTTGTTAGGCACCCGTAAGCTTAACGGAGTTAGTGGAATCTCGAGAGAGTCTCTCGGGGACTGGACTAACCACAAGTTGTGGTGAACCAGGATAAATTCAGTGTGTTCTTTCCTTGCTATTTTTATTACCGAATTTTTTTTATTCCTGCATATTTTAATTCCGTAATATTTATCAATATTCTCGTGCCGCACTGTTCACCCCCCCTCTAGTGACGGGCATAAAACCTAACAATTGGTATCAGAGCCTAACTCTCTGAAAGCCTTAACCGGTTGAGAGCGATATATATTTTTTTGTTGAGAATGTTGAACGCAGGAATAATGAGCGAAGGTCACTCCACCACTATGCCTCCACTATTTGATGGAACAAATTACACATATTGGAAAGAGCGGATGAGAATCTTCATCCAATCAAATAACTTTCGTTTGTGGCAAATCATTTAGAACGGTATGCCGACAAAGAAAGTTGGAGAAGCCATGGTTCCAAAGGAGGAGAATGAATATAATGCCAAGGCCATAAATATGTTATATTGTGCGGTGAATTCAAATGACTATCGGAGGATTTCCTATTGCACAACCGCCAAAGAAATGTGGGATAAATTTGAAGCCATTTATGAAGGTACGCCACAAGTCCAAAAGCATGTGACATGGGACTCGAACAGCTCGTGTGATGAAACGACTGCCCTATGCTTCATGGCCGACGAAGAAGAAAAGGTAAGTATTTCTAACTCTTACTCGTTTGAAGAAATACAAAATACCTATGATGAATTATATGGTGAATTTGTTAAAGCTTCCAAAACCATAAAAGAATTGAAGAAAACACTTTCTTTGCAAGAAAAAGATTTTGAGAAAACACTTTCTTTGCAAGAAAAAGATTTTGAGAAAACACTTTCTTTGCAAGAAAAAGATTTTGAAAACAACCTTCTTTAAAAGAAAAAGATTTTGAAAAATTGACTTGTGACAGTGAAAAACTAAAAGAAGAAAATGATCTTTTAGAAAATGAGAATACTCTTCATAAAAATAAAATCAAAATTTTAGAAGAAGAAAATAGATTTTTGGAAAATGACAATGTCGATCTCAAAAATAAAATCAAGGAGATGAATGAAGCCTCTTTAATTGTTCAAAGTTCAAATTGTTCTTCTTGTAGCTCTTTGAAAATAGAGAACGTAGAACTTAGAAATACACTAGAAAAATGTAGTGTAAATGATTCTAAAACAAGTGAAGTAATTAAAAAGGATGATAGAAATGAGGTTAAACCACCTAGATACAACTCTAGGAATTTTATTAATGAGCCTAGAATTAATCATTTTAGGCCACCTAGAAATGATTCTAGGATTTTTGTTAATGAGTCTAAAATTAATAATTTTAGACCACCTAGAAATGACTCTAGGAATTTCAACGCTTCTAGGAATAACAACTTTAGATCACCTAGAACGTATTTGGCTCAACCTAGACATATGCACAACCCGAACGTTATATGTCATTATTGTAACCGGGTATGACACATTGCACCCGTATGTTTTGCTAAACATAGAGATTCATATTTTGATTATGATTATTATTTGCCTAACCACCAAGGACCCAAAAGAAGTTGGGTACCGAAAACCTATTTTTAGGTACATTTGCAGGTGTGCTTGAAAACTACAATATCGTAGTAGATGCACCAAGCACGAAACCTTATTGCATCGAGGGGAAAAGTCGGTTAGTTATCGTATTTTTGATAAAAACGTAATAGTTGATATGTGCTAACAATTTATATTAATTATTGATTCATGTTTTGATAAGTGTTATTTTGAATAACAAATTGGAATCAATTTTTTTTTTAAAATGATTGATTCATGTTTTGATGAATATGTTTTTATAACAGTTGGTATATTTTCGAAAAATGACCGTTATTAAGATTGGAATGTTTTTACTAACATTTGATATTATTTGATATTGATATGATTTTTTTTAACAATTGATATCGTCAATAGTTTTAATAACAATTGGTATACTCTTTTTGCTAATGCCAAAAGGGGGAAGAATTTAGGCGATATGCATCGAATAAGGGGGAATGTCTTCACATTCTAGTATGCTTTAATTGAGGGGGAATATTCAATTAAGGGGGAATTATATTAATTTGTTTACATGAATTGTATGTTGAGATATAGCATGAAGTTAGGGGGAATCCAATATGCATATCTCCTATTGTTTGTCATTATCAAAAAGGGGGAAATTGTAGAAATCACTTTATCTATGATATGTGCGCTTTGGTTGTATGAGCATGATTTTCAGGTATAGGTTTTGATGAATGACAAACAAAGAAGTCAAGTGTCAAACAACGATATTATATGACAAACAATCAAGAGTGAATGCCAAGAAGCATATTGATGACGGAATTGCATAGACAAGCCAAAGACGAGTTCAAAAGTTCAAGACCAAAGACCCAAGGCGTAGGTCGTTAGGTAGAACAAATGTAAGAGCAATGTTTAAAGTTATCTCGTCTTTTGGATCAACATAGGTCATCATAAATATGCATAAAATCATTTTACCATATCATATTTATCATAAACATATTTTAAGTACTTCAAACAAAATGATTTTAACGTTTTCATTTTAACCAAAATGGTTTTTGAAGTAAGTTTTCAATCCTGGTATATTCTGGTATATTACATAGGTCATCATTAATATGCATAAAATCATTTTATTAAATCATATATATCATAAACATTTTTAATATACTTCAAACAAAATGATTTTAACGTTTTCATTTTAACCAAAATGGTTTTTGAAGTAAGTTTTCAATTCTGGTATACTGTGGTTTACACACATTGTATATCAATGGTATATAATCGATTATAATTCTTAAATAATCGATTATCTTGCATCCGTTGAAAAAGTTTTGATCACTGGAACAAAATAATCGATTATGCCATCCAAATAATCGATTATTCTTGAGCAGAATCTCTTCCGATTTTGTAACGGTAAAAGGATAATCGATTATGCAAATCAAATAATCGATTATCCTTGCATAAAATCAGCATACTTGATTGCCAATTAAGCAACGGACATCCACCCTTTAACCCCTATAAAAAGAGGTCTTTTGAGATGTTTTTAAACACACAACACCTCCCAATATTGATATACATATTGACATTATTTGAGCATCATTTTAGAGCTTTTGTTGAGCAATTTGAGAGACAACTTTGAGTTGTTCATAGAGCTAAATTTGTATCTCTTTATCTACTCTTTTGAGAGAGTTCTTGTTGTAAAAGAGAAAGGTGTTTGAGAAGAACATATCTTCTCATTGATTATTGGGTTCGCTAAGTACCCGAAGTCTTAGTGGTTGAAGTCTTGTGGTGCGGTATCCACGAGCAAGGTTGAGGTCTTGAGGTGCGGTATCCTCGAGCAAGTTGAAGTCTTGTAGAGTGTACATCTACAAGCAAGTGTAACGGTTTGTTAGGCACCCGTAAGCTTAACGGAGTTAGTGGAATCTCGAGAGAGTCTCTCGGGGACTGGACTAACCACAAGTTGTGGTGAACCAGGATAAATTCGGTATGTTCTTTCCTTGCTATTTTTATTACCGAATTTATTTTGTTCCTGTATTTTTTAATTCCGCAATATTTATCAATATTCTCGTGCCGCACTATTCACCCGCCCTAGTGACGGGCATAAAACCTAACACAAGGCCTTTCTTATGGAACACCAATCTCTGGTGATGTTGAAAACAATACCAACTTACCTTAAACATCAAAACTCCTTTCCTGCTCATCCGAGCTCGTGACATCCTTGTCAACACAGAATCGTAACCTTGATTCTCATCTTAATGTTCCATATCACTCACTACACCTAACATGCCCATACGATAGAACACGCTTTTCATCATAGCTTCGGAACCACTATAAGGCTAACACCTCATCATGTAAAAGCTTTTTACTTAACTCGCTTCATGAGAACTATACCAACGCACAGGTAAATTCTCACAGCTGTAGAATATTCAAATCTCTAAGTAGTGCTCTAAACTTCATAGCCCTTTCGGGATTCACCTCCACATAATAGGCCATAACAGTAGAATACTTTCTGAATAACACTAACTACGGCGGCCGACAAGCTTCGCACGCACCGTCATAATTCACTAGCATAACTTGTTTACGCTAAAAGAACAGATCATTACTAGCAACATGCCAATTCGGTTATGGCTAACCAATCCCTCTTCTTCCAATTTGTCCTTTATTGCCATAGAAACTATGATGACCCCATTCAAAACTTAACACACTACATCCGCACTCTTCCACAGTGACCCTGAATCACGAGACCATGTTGTCTCAAATCCCACGAACCATTTCGTACCTCCAAATTGTTGCATCGCAAGTCAAAATGCATAGAACATTATGTGCCTCTTCTCATAGACTGCAATCAAGCTTGATTCTTAACCATACCCATAGGCTCGAAATCATTAGGCATCACACTTTATCTTTTAAATTCAATAGGACTATTGTTGAGAGCCACCCCCTCTGACTCATCCCCAAATATGATCAATTCCTTAAATCTTCTAGCACATGAATACCCCATTGGTGAAGAACCTTGCAAAATCATTCCCCTGGAATCCGCATACTTACAACGCACAATCCTGAATCCTTCCCCAAGTCTGAACATGAGCCAATAGGGCCAACCATGGAATGCATTTAAAAATTCCTTCTCTCAAATCACCACTTATGGTCCTTTCCCGAAAATGGAACAATATCAGTAGCGGTAAGTAAAGCAGGTAAGGATCCCAAGCCAATTTAAGCACCACAACACCGCATAACGGCCTCCTGCCTGGAGCGGATAAAGTGCAAGGCTAAATCCACTTTAGCTTTAAATACTTGCTGTTATTAAACCTTTAAACAGGTGTTACGCCGAACTCCCGGTGTTCACAGGATCATTATCATGTTAGTATTATTACTACTTTCCTAAAATCTTGCCAAAGAAAATTTAGCTAGTCATAGTATTACGTACCTTATTTTGCTCCATTATTTCTTTAGTTGATGCTAGATTTTTGCAAGAGTAAGAGTATGTGAGAGAGAGTGTTTTTCAAAGAGAGACTTTTATTGTACAAGAGTAAGAAGAGCTGATAATGCCCCTCTCTAAATTACAAAGTCTTACATATATAGGCAAGGAATGAATACTACACTACCAAGACAAAATACTTTTCCTAATAAGACTAAAAATCTATCCTAGAAATATTACATTTCTTGAAATAATACATGAGTAAAAAACAAAACTTTTAATCAATACTAAAAAACAAAACTAAAACTAAAGACAAAACATTGGAAAATGTTTGTCTAAATACTACAATTGTCTTGAAACTTGTTTGCAAGACTTTACTTCAATTGTCTTGAAACTTGTTTGCAAGACTTTATACGAAAGTTTTAGTCTTCACTTCTTTTGTCTTCAATTTGCTTGTCCTCTTCCTCTTCTTCTTTTTCTTTTCCTTTTTCTTTTGCCATAGTTGGTGGAAGATAAACTTTGGGAATGTCTTCTTTTTGATTGCAATATTTGCAATGGTGTAGGTTGAATAAATCCTTTAATTGTTGACATAGTAGATATTTTGTTTTTTCTGTCAGCTGCTTTGGATAAGTTCTTAGTGCATTAGTTGTTGGTGTAGCTTCCCAATTTGCCAGGGTAGTGATCCATCTTGGTAGTTCTTCTATGTCTTTTGTTGTCTTGGCATTTGAGTAGATAATTGTGCTATTTTTGCTGTTGTAGATCCACTTTCCTCCTTCTTCATAGCTGCTTATTAGCTCTTGAATAATGACTTTGGTCATAATGGCTCTTTTATTTTGTAGAAATTCTACTATTTCTTGAATGGTTAAATCAGGTTGTTCCATAGGTTCTTCACACATAATTGTTCTTGTTAGTCCTAGCTTTACTGCTGTAATAGAATGATATATTTCTTGTGGTGTAACTTCGCAGGGTGCCGAATAGATCCTAATAAATATTAAGTCTGCCTTAGTAATTCCCAAGTATTTTTTTACTACTTGGTATAATTCGGGTATGTATTGTAGGTTATCTCCATTTTGTGTATACACTGCATGTAATAGTCCATAGTTATACATAGTTTGTACTAATTTTGGATCTGACTTATTTAGGGCAATTAATTTATTATATCCTTTTAGAGGTTTAGTTTGCCATCCAATTAATTCTTCTGGGTTGAAGTCTGGTGATTGTATATTTTTATTTAGGTAATTGGCAACTTGTATAAACTGGTTGAGGTAGTTGTGTATCCGTTGTACAAATTGGTTTTGTGTAGGTTTTTTGGTTATTTCACTGTAGGTATTTGTTTGGGGTTTTGGTAGTTGGTAAATAAAGTCTGTTCTTTTTGGAATAGGTTGTTCTGGTCTAAGTTGGATATTGAAAGGTTTAAGTTTTTTGGCCTGGTGGGTAGTAATTTCTATCCCTTTTCCTTTATCTTTTTTGTCATATTTTTCTTGGTTAATCGTTATTTCTTTAAATTCTTGCAGGTCTATTTCTTCTTTTTTGCTATCTTCCATTTGACTAATTCTGCTTTCCAGCTTTTCAATATTTTTTTCCATACCTTGTAATTTTTGTAGTATGTCTTGTAATAGCTTTTGTACTATTTCCCCTTGTTCAGGTTGTACCTGTCAATCATAATAAAATGCTTCTTTATAAGCTCATAGCTATTCCTGTATCATATGTCTAGATAAAAAATCTGCAATAAAATTGTCTTTAGTACTGATTAGTTCAATATCAAAATTAAATAAAGATATTTGACATACTATATTTCTAATATTTCTGGTAGTAATTGATTGATTTTTTAAATCCTTTGTTAACCAAAATTTAACTTGGGTGTTATCTGTTCTTAATATAAAATGTGTATGTGCTATATATATTTCATAGTATAATAATGCTTTTAATACGCTCAATAATTCCTTTCTATTTATTTCCCATTTTGTCTCATTTTCTTTGAAAGTTCCTGAGTTGAATGATGTAATATGTTGTGTGTTATTTTCCATATTTACATATGTTAACATACTTCCAAAAGCATAATCTGATGCATCTGTATATATTATCCATTTTATTTTTTCATTTATTTCTGGGATTTGTAATTTGGGTAATTTCTTACAATATTCTTTTACTTTTTTCAGGTTTTCTTTATCTTCTATAGTCCATTCAAATACTGTTGTTTTTGTTTTTAATTTCTTTTGTAGTGGTACTAATTTTTCGCTTAAATGAGGTACATAATTTCTAATTTGATTTACTAAGCCTAAAAAACTTTGTAATTGTTTCTTTTCTTTTAATTCTTCCATGTGTTCTGCTATCTTTTTTAATATATGTTCTTGCATCTCTACGCCATTTCTATCTATCTTTATTCCTAAAAATTCTATTTTATTCCTTAATATTTCTGCTTTCTTTTCACTTAGAGCTATTCCTGCATCTTTTATTATTTTCTTAAATCTTTTTAATAAATTTATATGATCTTCTTTCGTTTTAGTGAATAATAATATATCATCTATATATACAATAATACCATCTATATTTCCAAGATATGTATCCATAAATTTTTGAAAATATCCTGGGGAATTTTTAAATCCAAAGGGTAATACATTCCATTCATAAAATCCATTGGGTATTGAGAAGGCTGTTAAATGCCTATATTCTTCTATTATTTTAATATGATAGAATCCTGATTTACAATCGAATTTACTAAACCATTCATAACCTTTAACTTTGTTTAATATTACTGCTTTATTAGGTATTGGATAATTTAATGTTTCTGTCTTTTTATTTAAGTCTTTATAGTCTATTACCATTCTAGATTTTCCTCTTTTTTGTTCACTGTGTTTCATTACTATGAATGCGGGACTACTATGTTTAGATTCACTAGTTCTGATAAAATTTCCTTTTAATAATTCTGTTATGTGTAATTTAAATTGAATCATATCTTCTTCAGTATATTTCATAGGTTTTTTATAGACTAAATCATGCTCTTTTAGTAATCTAATTGGTATTTGGGTCTTGTGTTTTTGCCAATATTTTAATGGGTCTTCGCTAAATACTTCTTTAAATTCGTTAGTTAATTCTTCTTCAATACTAATCTCACTTATTTGTAATTTATTATTTTTACTTTTACAAGGTAGTGATTGTTTAATTTTACTATCTCCTTTAATCCAAGGTATTAGTTCACTTTGTTTTTCCAAGGTTCTTTTAGCTATTATTTTTTGCTTGCAAGGGGTAGTTAATAATAAATAATTTCTTGTGATTGTAAAGGGTTCATAATTTTTTAAGAATTTTTTATAACCTAATATTATATCATGAAATATTTTCTCACATGGGTATAATTCATTTAGTACTAGTTCTTTATCCCATATTTGTATTGTTATATTTGTAGCTTTGTGTCGGACTAGATTTCCTTCTTGGTTAAATCCAGCAATTATAATTGGATTTTTTAATTCCTTCCAATATTCTTCTGGTAATACTTTTCTTCTACATATATTAGTTCCAGCTCCTGTATCTATGTATGCTGTATAATATCTACTGTTATATCCTTCACATTTTACTTTAATTAAGATATGTATTTCTTCATGACTCATATACTTTCTTTTATTATATTTATAGCATTAATTGTTTCTCTTTTTATATTAATTGTTATTGTATTAACTGTTATTTCTAATTCTGATTCTGTTAGATTCCATGGTTCTACCATATTTAACCATTTAATTCCTAATATAATTTCTGGTTCATTATCCATTATTTCTAGATTTATGTTGAATAATAATCCTTCTATTTCTATTGGGCTATTTATTTTTCCCATACTTGTTACTTCTTGTTGTGTAATGAAATTAGTATATGTGTGATTACTTTCTTCTATTTTGTCAATCTCACTTATTAGTTGTTTAGCTATATAATTTTCTCCTGCATTAGTAGCAATTAAGATTGGTACTAATATTCTTATTCCATTTCTTATTATTCTTCCTTTTATGTAATATTGGTTTTCGTAATATTGGTCCGATATATTTTTCCTAATTCTAGGTATTATGTTTAGATTCCTTCTACTCATACTTCTATTAAGAAGATTTC
The DNA here is from genome assembly GCA_034376525.1 of Nicotiana benthamiana. NCBI lineage: Eukaryota > Viridiplantae > Streptophyta > Magnoliopsida > Solanales > Solanaceae > Nicotiana > Nicotiana benthamiana. Next base: position 143,524,010 of record CM067327.1, on the reverse strand, counting down.
TTCGTTGCTCTAAATTATAAGTTACTAATTCTAAGTCTTGGTTTTGGTTAGGTAGTATATATAATTGTTCTTTCCTAGGTATTTCTTTTAGGATAGGTTCAAAGATTTTACTTATATGTGTTAATCCTTTTCTTTTATTTTTATTTATTCCTGATTTTAATATAAGCATGACGGAACTAATAAGTGAGATTGACAAAATAGAAGAAAGTAATCACACATTGGGTATTGAGAAGGCTGTTAAATTTTCTTTGGCAAGATTTTAGGAAAGTAGTAATAATACTAACATGATAATGATCCTGTGAACACCGGGAGTTCGGCGTAACACCTGTTTAAAGGTTTAATAACAGCAAGTATTTAAAGCTAAAGTGGATTTAGCCTTGCACTTTATCCGCTCCAGGCAAGAGGCCGTTATGCGGTGTTGTGGTGCTTAAATTGGCTTGGGATCCTTACCTGCTTTACTTACCGCTACTGATATTGTACCTTTAGCCCTTCGTTATTCCGTTCCCTTCCCCTTTTGGTATCAGAGCCTCAGTATCATATTGGTATTATCATTATCGTCCTAAAAACTTGCCTTATTAAAAAATTTGGACTTGTCAAAAATTTGAATTAATTTTGCCTTATTAGTTATTTTGACATGGATTTAAATGCTTGTTTGTATGCTTACAATAAAATACTTGTTTATACTGGAGACATAGAATTTGCTAATGTTACAAGAAAATTAATGGAAACATATCCTATTACTTTCCAGATTAGATTAGCAACTACTCCTTATTTGCATCAATTAGAGAATAACTTTGGAAAATTTTTAACACACTTAAAGTTAGGAATAGAATATTTAGGTATACATCAAATAGTTAGAAAATATTTAGGAACCCGACCTAGACATATTGGAATAACTAATGATTATTTTACATACTGTCAAAGTATATTTACTTTCATAAACCTACAGGATAAAAATAAAGAACATAAGATTAAAGAAATATTCCATAAATATTTTAGAAATCATACAGTAGAAGAAAAAGATATAAAGTTTTTCATTGATATTATTTATAAATATACTCTAGAAAAATTAACTATGGATGAAAAAGGTGAAGATAAATTAGTAGAAGAACATATAGAAATATTATATAACATTATAGAAAATATGGAACATAGAGATGACACTACTACCTCAGTATCTACTGAAGACTACCTAAGTGATGGTTAAAATGGAAGCCATAAATAATAAAATAGAAATAATAAATAATAATATTTTAGAATCAAATAAAGTAACATTAGAACAGATAAAAGAAATAAGAAAAAGGATAGAAAATATAGAAACAGAAATTAAAAATATAAAATTAAGAATATTACAAGAAAATAATAAAAAAGAAAAAGAACCTATAAATAAAACTGGCTATGTTAATATACCAGGATTAGGATGGATGCCAATTAAAGTACCATTAACTACTGAAAGAATAAAAGAAGAATTATGAAAAGAGGAGAATATGTAAAAATTACATATATGGAAAATAACAAAATAAAAGAAATGTCAAATTTGAATAGAATATTTATTAAGCTAAATGATAATTATAGACTTATGCAGAAACAAGATAATATTATAGAATCACCTTTAGAACAAATAGTAAGATTAACCAGAGAAAATAATGAAGAAAATAATAACGAATCATATAATAATAATAGTGATAGTAGTACAACCAGTTATGAAATCACTAAAAGAAAAAATATGAGAAAGAAAAAGGTGACCATGGAAGATATTTTTGAAAAATTAGATAAAATGGATAAAAGAATACAAAAATTAGAAAAACATGTATTTAAAAAGAAAAAACAAACAATAAACTCTGACCCTGAAATATCTAGAAATAGATTAGATTCAGATACAACAACAAATATAAGTTCAGAAGAAGAAAAAACTGATAAGAAATTAGTAGAAGTAATAAATAAAATGGAAAATGATTCGGATATTAATATAGACGAAGATAGCACTTCGGATACATATACTGACTTGATAAAGAAAACAAATAAATTATATATAGAAACTAATAATTTAAAAGATACAATTAAGGATGAAGATATAATAACAAATCATATAAATATGACTAAACCAGATGGCCTAGAAAATAGAAAGGAATTATTGAGCGTATTAAAAGCATTATTATACTATGAAATATATATAGCACATACACATTTTATATTAAGAACAGATAACACCCAAGTTAAATTTTGGTTAACAAAGGATTTAAAAAATCAATCAATTACTACCAGAAATATTAGAAATATAGTATGTCAAATATCTTTATTTAATTTTGATATTGAACTAATCAGTACTAAAGACAATTTTATTGCAGATTTTTTATCTAGACATATGATACAGGAATAGCTATGAGCTTATAAAGAAGCATTTTATTATGATTGACAGGTACAACCTGAACAAGGGGAAATAGTACAAAAGCTATTACAAGACATACTACAAAAATTACAAGGTATGGAAAAAAATATTGAAAAGCTGGAAAGCAGAATTAGTCAAATGGAAGATAGCAAAAAAGAAGAAATAGACCTGCAAGAATTTAAAGAAATAACGATTAACCAAGAAAAATATGACAAAAAAGATAAAGGAAAAGGGATAGAAATTACTACCCACCAGGCCAAAAAACTTAAACCTTTCAATATCCAACTTAGACCAGAACAACCTATTCCAAAAAGAACAGACTTTATTTACCAACTACCAAAACCCCAAACAAATACCTACAGTGAAATAACCAAAAAACCTACACAAAACCAATTTGTACAACGGATACACAACTACCTCAACCAGTTTATACAAGTTGCCAATTACCTAAATAAAAATATACAATCACCAGACTTCAACCCAGAAGAATTAATTGGATGGAAAACTAAACCTCTAAAAGGATATAATAAATTAATTGCCCTAAATAAGTCAGATCCAAAATTAGTACAAACTATGTATAACTATGGACTATTACATGCAGTGTATACACAAAATGGAGATAACCTACAATACATACCCGAATTATACCAAGTAGTAAAAAAATACTTGGGAATTACTAAGGCAGACTTAATATTTATTAGGATCTATTCGGCACCCTGCGAAGTTACACCACAAGAAATATATCATTCTATTACAGCAGTAAAGCTAGGACTAACAAGAACAATTATGTGTGAAGAACCTATGGAACAACCTGATTTAACCATTCAAGAAATAGTAGAATTTCTACAAAATAAAAGAGCCATTATGACCAAAGTCATTATTCAAGAGCTAATAAGCAGCTATGAAGAAGGAGGAAAGTGGATCTACAACAGCAAAAATAACACAATTATCTACTCAAATGCCAAGACAACAAAAGACATAGAAGAACTACCAAGATGGATCACTACCCTGGCAAATTGGGAAGCTACACCAACAACTAATGCACTAAGAACTTATCCAAAGCAGCTGACAGAAAAAACAAAATATCTACTATGTCAACAATTAAAGGATTTATTCAACCTACACCATTGCAAATATTGCAATCAAAAAGAAGACATTCCCAAAGTTTATCTTCCACCAACTATGGCAAAAGAAAAAGGAAAAGAAAAAGAAGAAGAGGAAGAGGACAAGCAAATTGAAGACAAAAGAAGTGAAGACTAAAACTTTCGTATAAAGTCTTGCAAACAAGTTTCAAGACAATTGAAGTAAAGTCTTGCAAACAAGTTTCAAGACAATTGTAGTATTTAGACAAACATTTTCCAATGTTTTGTCTTTAGTTTTAGTTTTGTTTTTTAGTATTGATTAAAAGTTTTGTTTTTTACTCATGTATTATTTCAAGAAATGTAATATTTCTAGGATAGATTTTTAGTCTTATTAGGAAAAGTATTTTGTCTTGGTAGTGTAGTATTCATTCCTTGCCTATATATGTAAGACTTTGTAATTTAGAGAGGGGCATTATCAGCTCTTCTTACTCTTGTACAATAAAAGTCTCTCTTTGAAAAACACTCTCTCTCACATACTCTTACTCTTGCAAAAATCTAGCATCAACTAAAGAAATAATGGAGCAAAATAAGGTACGTAATACTATGACTAGCTAAATTTTCTTTGGCAAGATTTTAGGAAAGTAGTAATAATACTAACATGATAATGATCCTGTGAACACCGGGAGTTCGGCGTAACACCTGTTTAAAGGTTTAATAACAGCAAGTATTTAAAGCTAAAGTGGATTTAGCCTTGCACTTTATCCGCTCCAGGCAGGAGGCCGTTATGCGGTGTTGTGGTGCTTAAATTGGCTTGGGATCCTTACCTGCTTTACTTACCGCTACTGATATTGTACCTTTAGCCCTTCGTTATTCCGTTCCCTTCCCCTTTTGGTATAAAATAGAAAAGGATTTTATACAAATGTCGCAACAGGAAGAGATAAAGACTATAAAAAAAGAAGTTATTATGAAAAAACAGATTATTCAAAACAACATAGGAACGATAAAATATGGGGATCAAGATTATTAAGAGGAATAGCGGAAATGGTAAAAACAACTACAGGAGAAAATACTAACTCTTTTTTAGACTTAGACTGCTCTGAAGATATAACAAAAATACAAAAATGGTCAGCAAAAACAGAGAAAACGATTTTAGAAACAAAATTACCAATAGAAAAAGTAGGACAATATATTGTAACCACCTTAGTAGGAAATGTTAGAGAATGGTATGAAAATTTAGGAGAGGAAATGATAAAAGCATTACATGCAGCTACAGATGCTAATGCACAGCCTACAACAGATGTGAGTAAAATACTTCAAAAATTTGTAATATCAATTACAGCCGAATTTAGCACGCCAGGAGCAGAAAATTCAATAATTTGTAAAAATATAGAAAAAGCAAGAAATAATCTATTAAACTTAGTTATTTGTGATTTATGCTACTATGAAGAATATGTATGTGAATTTAGTAATTATTTTCATAAAGGAAGATTTAATAATAATGAGAAACCTATGATCTTAGACTTATTCCTACATAAACTACCATATCCAACTAATTTACTAGCATTTAAAGATTATAAAATAGAAGCTAAATCAATAGACACCTTAGGAACTAGGATAGAATATGTAAGAAATTGGATAAATGATAGATGTACTCAAGCAACAAATCTTAGAAATTTATTACAATCAGATATACAGTTATGTTGTGCAAAAGATAAACCAAATAAATACGGATGTAGTAAAAAATACCCTAAACAAATAAGAAAACACTACAAGAAAAGAAATAAAAAATACATTAGAAGAAATTACAATTTAAGGAATTTTACAAATAATAACAAAAAACGAAGATATATAAATAAAAGAAAATATAGAAATTATTTCAAAAGGAATCCTAAAAAATGTAAATGTTATAATTGTGGAAAAATAGGACACATATCCACAGAATGCAAAGAACCTAGACAAAAACAAATAAAAGAAATTCAGTTAGATAATGATGAATTTATAGACATAGATATAGTTAAGCAAGAAATAGATACGGATAACTTTTCTAGTGAAGATGAAATAATTGAATCAGATATAACAAGTGAAGAAGAAAATGAATCAGACTAAAATAGGAGAAACAAGCGACAAAGATATAATAATAAATTATACACAAGACATAGATTATGAGAAACAACAGATAATATTTGATGAAAAAATTTATGAGAAAATTAGGAAAGAAGAATTAGACCTTACACCAGACTTAGTTTTTAAAAATCAATTTTGGAATGAAACCTTAAAAATTAAAAAACAAAATTATTATATAATCACTAAAAAGGAATTTGTATTAGACATAAAACATTTAAATGGAAAAACAATGATACCTTTAGTATCTAAACAGCTAATTGAAGAAGAAACTAAAAGTATTAAAAATAAACATAATCTAAGATATTGCTATTTTGGAGGAATACAAATTATGTTATATGCACATTTTAAAGAAGGTATAGATACACCAATAGAAATATATTTAGCAGATGATAGAATAACTCATCCTATAGAACAATCCATATTAACACAATTAACCGGAAACCTAATATACCAAAAAGCTAAATTTTTATTTAAACCTGATTTTAATATAAGCATGACGGAACAAAATATAGACAAAGCATTAACGATTTATTGGAAAATCAATGGAATAGAAATGCTACCAGGAAGTAAAGTATTAACTATCAAAGCAAAACAATTATACGTATTAAGTAATAAACCAGGAATAAATAAAAATAAAAGAAAAGGATTAACACATATAAGTAAAATCTTTGAACCTATCCTAAAAGAAATACCTAGGAAAGAACAATTATATATACTACCTAACCAAAACCAAGACTTAGAATTAGTAACTTATAATTTAGAGCAACGAAGAAATCTTCTTAATAGAAGTATGAGTAGAAGGAATCTAAACATAATACCTAGAATTAGGAAAAATATATCGGACCAATATTACGAAAACCAATATTACATAAAAGGAAGAATAATAAGAAATGGAATAAGAATATTAGTACCAATCTTAATTGCTACTAATGCAGGAGAAAATTATATAGCTAAACAACTAATAAGTGAGATTGACAAAATAGAAGAAAGTAATCACACATATGTTAAATATAGGCATTTAACAGCCTTCTCAATACCCAATGGATTTTATGAATGGAATGTATTACCCTTTGGATTTAAAAATTCCCCAGGATATTTTCAAAAATTTATGGATACATATCTTGGAAATATAGATGGTATTATTGTATATATAGATGATATATTATTATTCACTAAAACGAAAGAAGATCATATAAATTTATTAAAAAGATTTAAGAAAATAATAAAAGATGCAGGAATAGCTCTAAGTGAAAAGAAAGCAGAAATATTAAGGAATAAAATAGAATTTTTAGGAATAAAGATAGATAGAAATGGCGTAGAGATGCAAGAACATATATTAAAAAAGATAGCAGAACACATGGAAGAATTAAAAGAAAAGAAACAATTACAAAGTTTTTTAGGCTTAGTAAATCAAATTAGAAATTATGTACCAAAAAGCTAAATTTTTATTTAAACCTGATTTTAATATAAGCATGACGGAACAAAATATAGACAAAGCATTAACGATTTATTGGAATATCAATGGAATAGAAATGCTACCAGGAAGTAAAGTATTAACTATCAAAGCAAAACAATTATACGTATTAAGTAATAAACCAGGAATAAATAAAAATAAAAGAAAAGGATTAACACATATAAGTAAAATCTTTGAACCTATCCTAAAAGAAATACCTAGGAAAGAACAATTATATATACTACCTAACCAAAACCAAGACTTAGAATTAGTAACTTATAATTTAGAGCAACGAAGAAATCTTCTTAATAGAAGTATGAGTAGAAGGAATCTAAACATAATACCTAGAATTAGGAAAAATATATCGGACCAATATTACGAAAACCAATATTACATAAAAGGAAGAATAATAAGAAATGGAATAAGAATATTAGTACCAATCTTAATTGCTACTAATGCAGGAGAAAATTATATAGCTAAACAACTAATAAGTGAGATTGACAAAATAGAAGAAAGTAATCACACATATACTAATTTCATTACACAACAAGAAGTAACAAGTATGGGAAAAATAAATAGCCCAATAGAAATAGAAGGATTATTATGCTAATAACCATAAACCTCTCAAGTAGTTAACCATGCAACCCAATCATTGGCGGTGGGACTCTCCCACTTAGCTTGAAGCCATCATTACAAAACTCCGGAACTCACTAGATTTCGTCATCTCTTGTTGGCATATCCTTACACAATCAACTGTCTAAATCCTCAAAATTTTACCGTGGAAACCCTTATTTATTACTCTGAATCATCGACAACATTCGCATGACCGATCCCTTTGTTGTAGAACTATTAGAATTCCTCGCAGAAGCCTCACCAAGTATGTGACGGTTAACCTACTCACAGGGAATAACCGGAAATCACTTTCCGATATCTTCCAACGCTGCTGCACAGGGTACAATCACCATGACATCAATAACCCATCCTGAGTATGAGCTAATCCCTCTAGCTGCATGAGTTCTTTCAACCCTCATGGACATCAATTAAATGTGTGGCAGCATCCTTCCCATTCAAAGTTACGTTGTATCCTTCTCAATTTCAAGCATCTCCTTTCTGTTATACCAAGTATCCTGCCGCATAATAGCCCATACTTTAGAATGAATCCGTAGAACCTAATCACCAATCACTAATATTTTCAAATCCCTCTGAACCCTCCTTAAGCTACGTGGACATCCTACTACGAAGCCCATATGCAACTCCTCCACTCTCCCACTTTGGAAAAATCTAATTCCTTAATCAACTACTTCACCTTCGCTTCATAAACCTGGCCTTTTAGAATTTTTGAACTCCTCCTGATGCTTCCCACATGTCTTTCCTCATCATTTGTTGCTAAGTTGTTGCCTTAAATAAATCCCTCGTTGTAGCACTTGAACCTATGAATCCCTACTAACCTGTAAACCCATATGAAGATTGTCTTTCTCGAGCCGTCGACATTAGAAACACCAATTCGATCTGAACCACCGCACGCCACGAAATTTACTGTTGTCTTTCAAATATTATTTTACAATGCCTTACCTCAAGGAAAATTGCATAAAACCATAACGCCGGTGAACATAACACATACAACAAAGGACGATGACACTACATCACAGATGAAACTTCCACCACGCTCGCAAATACCAAGTCTTGTTACCCCCTTAACCCGCATCTGAACATTCTTAGCCCGAGTGCTTTCCCTTTTCCGGGAATAAAATATCACATCACTTCATCAGGCACTAAGTAGACCTCCCTTTGAATCATTCTCTACCTCGACACGTAGGCAAACATCCTACCATCATATCAATACTGCGGAAAATCATTAATAAGCATCACGACGACTAGTGCCTAACCTAAGAGCTCTCAGATGTACCGCTACTGAGCCGAAACAGCAGAATATCCTTCCACAATGTTACGATGATAGTGCAATCGACTATACAGGGAGAAACATCCCGCACCATATTCGTAGTGCCATTACAATTATAAGAATTTATAGCAAGCACTTTGTGTCGCATAAGATTGATTAGGATGGAAACAAAGGCATAAGCCTCGCGAAAAGTGAATTCGCACGATAAGGAAATCAAGAAGGGAAGTACTCCTAATAGTCCTGCAGCCTCCTGAGGATAAGTACAGACATCGCCGTACCAATCCGCGAGACTCTACTAGACTTGCTCATGACTTGTGAGACACTAGGAACCTAGTGCCCTGATACCATGTTGTCACGACCCAAAATCCACTAAGGGTCATGGTGGCGTTGGACGCTCTTGTCAGGCAAGCCAACAAAATCAGTTAATCAAATTCTCGTTCTAATACTTTTGAAATCTAGGATTTTTCTTCAAATTTAGCAATTTAAAAGATGATTGTCTCAAATCAAGTTTAAATGATAAGCAGTTAATACAAAATACTTTAAAACCATCCCAGAACACGTTTTCAAAAGTGGATGAGCATCTACTAGGGAAATAAAATACAACACCCATTTGGAATACAGTGGATGGGAAGTAAATACAATACACTGGAAGGGATTATACTAGCTGCGGACCGCCTCGAATAGTGCAACTCACCTAGTCCCAAAATCATTTGTGCTGCTATGCCAAGTAGGCCGCTAGAGTTACATATACATGTGCAATAAAAAATGCACAGAAGTGTAGTATGAGTACGTAAACCACGTGTACTCAATGAGTATCCCGTCTAATCTCGAAAAATTAGAGACGAGATGGTCAACTTCGACACTCACTAGTGGTCAAATAATGATGTCAATAATACATTAAATCGTTAATTTCTACAACCATGATTTTTACAAAATAGAAGGAAACAAGTAAACAACTACTCCTTTTATTGGAAATTTCCACAATTTTCTTTTTCATTAATTTCAAAATATTCTCAATCCACGAAGAGGCAATAACAACTTTAATAAGTTCAAGGCAGCAGTATAAGCATGCGTAAATCATGTCGAGGCGTACGTCTCGCTCCAATAGAAAATAAATTGTGCACTTGCTGAGGGTCGACATAATGCCTATAGATACATATATTTAATCTATCGAGGCGTTCGGCCCATTCCAAAATTAAATATACGCAGATGGTCAATCAAGTAGTCAACAAGGAACGATTATCCACAAAAAATCCAATTCTCATTTAAAGATTTTTTTAATGAAGTTTAATCTTTTGTTGAGATTCATTTACTAACTCGAGGTGATTTAAGCAATGCAAATGTCGATAAGTTTATAATTAATCCAAGTATAACATGCTTTTGGGTCCTAGACTGCCCAGACAATAGCATAATAGTAGCTAAAAGGACTCTCGTCACCTCATACGTACGTAGCCCCCACAAATAGGAGCACAAAACTAATTAATCACCTATAGGGACAATTCCCTCCTACAAGGTTAGAAAGGAGACTCACCTCTCTCTGAAGATCCATAACCGGCATTCCACGCTTTTCTGAAGACTCTAATTGATCAACAAAGCTCCAAAGCTATCCAATAATGATACCAATCCATTAATATACCCTCAATTATTTACTAGAACCTAATTTACAACAATTCCTAACCTCGATCGAAAAGTTGACGAAAATGCCCTATGGTCCACGTGCCCGGATTTCCAAATTTTTTTGAAGAATAAGTTTAACCATAACCTCGCGAGCTCAAAAATATTATTTACTTTCAATTTCGTACCAAAGTTATGGTCAAATTCCAATAACATTAATATTCTAGGTTTTCGTCAAAACCCCTTGATTTTCCTTAGTTTTTACATGTTAATCTACCCCTAATCTATGTATTTAAATTAAGATGCATTGAAACTACTTACTTCTTTGATGATGACGGAAATCCTCCTCAAATGATCTCAAAAATCGCCTAAGGCCAAATGGGAAATGAGGGAAATGGACTAAGTTTCAAATTAGAAAGCCACAACTCCAAAAGCAGAAGTCGCATTTGCGACTCCAGGCTTGCAATTGCGACAAAAGCTTCGCAACTGTGAAGCCTAGACTTCCCTAACAAAGTCGCATTTGCGACACAATTCCTCACAAATGCGAAGAGGACAGCATTGCAAAAGCGATGGCCCCTTCGCAAATGCAATCCCCTACTCAGCAGCCCAGGTTCGCAAATGTTATGATGGACTCGCAAATGCGAAGTCAAATTTGCGACCAACGCATAGCAAATGTGATCCTCCATGCAGCTTCCTTGGCTCAAAAATGCGAATTGACCCTCGCTAATGTGAGGTCGCATTTGTGACCAAAAATTGCAAATGCGATCAAACCTGCACCGGCCATCCCATTTCTCAGAAAATCACTCAGAAGTTATGCTGAATCTCACTCGAACCCCCGGGGCTCCAAACCAAACACCTCCACAAGTCAAAAGACATAACACAGACTCGCTCGAAGCCTCAAATCATACCAAACAATGCTAAATCACGATTCAACCCCCAATCCAAGCTTAATGAACTTTGAAATTTTCAGCTTCTATCTTCGATGTTTAAACCTATCAAATCATATTCGGTTGACCTTTAATTTCGTACACAAGTCATATTTAACATTATGAACCTACTCCAACTTTCATAATTAGATTTCCCCCGATATGAAAAAGTCCGCTTCTGGTCAAACTTCTCAAAAATCTTCAAATTTCTATCTTTAGCCAAATGGCCCCAAAATGACGAACGGACCTCTGAATTCACTTTCGATCGCACTCCCAACTCCGGAATCACAGTAAAAAGGTGCTCACAGACTCAGAATCCCAAACAGACATCGATGTCACTAAGTGCACTTTAATCCAAACTTATGAAAATCCTTCCAAAATGCTAACTTCCACAATAGGCGCCAAAATGCTCCCGGGTTGTCCAACACTCGATCCTGGCATACGCCCAAGTCCAAAATCATCATACAAACCTGCTGGAACCTTCAAATCGCGATTCCGAGGTCGTTTACCAAAAATTCAATCTTAGTTACTTCTTCCAACTTAAAGCTTCTAAAATGAGAATTTTCTTTCCGAATAAACTCTGAAATTACTGAAATTCAATTCCGGCTACACGTACAAGTCATAGTACCTGAAATGAAGCTATTCATGGCCTTAGTTTGCTGATTGACATGTTAGAGCTCAAAATGACCGGTCTGGTCGTTACATGTAAATTAGGTTGTAATGAATAATTGAGTATATATTAATGGATTAGTATCATTTTAGCTAACTTTGGAGCATTTTTCATCAATTGGAGGCTTCAGAAGGGCATGGAATGCCGGTTATGGAACTTCAGAGTAGGTGAGTCTCCTTTCTAACCTTGTAAGAGGGAATTGTCCCCATAGGTGAGTTAATTGGTTATGTGCTCCTATTTGTGGAGGCTACGTACGCACGAGGTGATGAGAGTCCGTGTGTAGCTACTATTATGCTATTGACCGAGTAGTCTATGACCCAAAAGCATGCTATACTTGGATAAATTGTAACACTTTCGATATTTAAATAGATTACATCACCTCGAGATTAGTAAATGAATTTCCACAAAAGATTAAACTTCATTTTCAAAAGTCTTTAACAGAGATTTTGGCTTTTCTGTAGATAATTGTTCATGATGACTTCTTGATTGACTGCTTGTGTGTGTTTATTTCCTGTTTGAGCAGGCCAAACGCCATGGCAGATTAAATGGGATCGGGTATAACGCCTTGGCAGATTAAATAGATTCATCTATTGTTCGCGGCTTTCGACCTTCGGCAGTGAACATTTTACATTTCTGTTGGAGCAGGCCGTCGACCTCGGCATGATTTGCGCATGCTTGTATTGCTGCCTTGAACTTATTAAAGTTTTTATTGCTCTTAATGGCTTGAAAATATTTGGAAAATAATGAAATAGGAATTCCGGAAATTTCCTATAAAACAAATAATATATTACTTGTTTCCTTCTATTTGGTAAAAATCAAGTTGGTAAAAATTCACGATCTAATATTAACATCATCATTGGACCACTAGTAAGTGTCGAAGTTGGACAACTCGTCTCTACTTCTTCAAGATTAGACGGGATCTCATTAAGTACACGTTGTTTTCGTAATCATACTAGACTTCTGTGCATTTTTGTTGCACATATATATGTAACTCTAGATGCCTACTAGGCGTAGCAGCACGGTTGATACGGGGACTTAGGTGAGCTGCACTTCTCAAGGCGACCCGCAGTCATCGGAGTCTCTTTCAGTTATCTGTATTTAGTTTCTATCAAATCTTATGTTCCGGACAGTAGTTGTACTTTATTTTGTTTATATTAGAAATTTTTCATGAAGTTGTGACACTGGTTTCTGGATGGTTTTGAAGTATTTTTTTTTAACTGCTTATAATTTAAACTTGATTTGAGATAATCACCTTTTAAATTGCTAAATAGAAACGAAAATCCTAGATTTCAAAAGTATTAAAACGATTATTTAATTAAGTACTTTGGTTGGCTTGCCTGACAGTAGTGTCCGGCCCCAACGCGACCTTAGTGGATTTTGGGTCGTCACATAAATTATTGAGTATATATTAATGGATCGGTATCATTATTGGCTGGCTTTAGAGCTTTGTTCATGAATTAGAGGCTTCGGAATGGCGCGGAATGTCGGTGATGGAACTTCAGAGCTAGATGAGTCTCCTTTCTAACCTTGTAAGAGGGAATTGTCCCCATAGATGAGTTAATTGGTTATGCGCTCCTATTTTTGGGGGCTACGTATGCACGAGATGACGAAAGTCCGTGGTAGCTACTATTATGCTATTGACGGGGTAGTCTAGGACACAAAAGCATGCTATACGTGGAATAATTGTAAATATTTTGCCATTTGAATTGCTTAAATCACCTCAAGATTAGTAATTAATTTGCACAAAAGATTAAACTTCATTTTCAAAAGTCTTTAAAAGAGAATTGCCTTTTTTGTCGATAATTATTCTATGATGACTTCTTCATTGACTGCATGTGTGTGTTTATTTCTTTTGAAGCGGGCCGAGCGCCTCGGCAGATTAAATAGATGCATCTATGGTTTGTGTTGTTCGACCCTTGGCAGTTCATAGTTTACATTTCTGTTGGAGCGGGCCGTCTGCCTCGGCATGATTTGCGCATGCTTGTATTGCTGCCTTGAACTTATTAAAGTTGTTATTGCCACTTCATGGCTTGAAAATATTTGGAAAATAATGAAATAGGAATTCTGGAACTTTCCTATAAAAGAAATAATATATTACTTGTTTCCTTCTATTTGGTAAAAATCATGTTGGTAGAAATTCACGATTTAATGTATTATTGGCATCATCATTGGACCACTTGTAAGTGTGGAAGTTGACCATCTCATCTCTACTTCTTCGAGAATAGACGTGATACTCATTGAGTACACATTATTTTCGTACTCATACCATACTTCTGTTCATTTTTGTTGCACAAATATATCTAACTCTAGTGGCTCACTGGGCGTAGCAGCACGGTTGATACAGAGACTTAGGTGAGCTGCACTTTCAAGGCGACCTGCAATCATCAGAGTCTTTTTCACTTATCTGTATTTATTTTCTGTCTAATATCTTGTTCCGGACAGTTGTTGTACTTTATTTTATTTATCTTAGAAATTACTCATGCACTTGTGACACCGGGTTCTGGGATGGTTTGAAGTATTTTGTATTAACTGCTTATCATTTAAACTTGATTTGAGACAATCACCTTTCAAATTTCTAAATAGAAAGGAAAATCCTGGATTTCAAAAGTAGTAGAACAAGAATTTGATTAAGTAATTTGGTTGGCTTTCCGGATAGTAGTGTCCGGCATCATCGCGACCCTTAGTGGATTTTGGGTCGTGACAAAATGGTATCAGAGCACTAGGTTCCTGGAGTCTCATGAGTCATGAGCAAGTGTATTAGAGTCTCGCAGATCGGTTCGGAGACGTCTGTACTTATCCTCGGGAGGCTGTAGGATTGTTTGGAGTACTTCCCTTCTTGACTTCCATATAGTGCGCCTTGATTTCCCGTGAGGCTTATGCCTTTATTTTCTTCTTACTCAATCTTATGCAAAGCGAAGCGCTTGTTAGAAATCGAGAATTAAACAACTGTAATGGCACTACGAATGTGGTGCGGCCGTTTCTCCCTGCGAGGTTATTTGAGCTATTATCGTCGTCTTGTGGAAGGATATTCTGTTGTTTCAGCTCAGTTTCAGTACTTCTAAGAGCCTTGAGGCTAGACACAGGTTGTCATGATGCTTATGAGTAATCATTCTGCAGTGCTGATATGATGGTAGAATGTTTTCCTATGTGTCGAGGTAGTGAATGATTTGAAGGGAGGTTTACTCGGTGCCTGATGTAGAGATTTGATATTTTATTCCCAAAAAGGGGAAGGCAATCGGGCTTAGAATGTTCAGATGTGGGTTTAGGGGTTAACAAGACTTGGTATTTGTGAGCATGGTGGAATTTTCATCTGCGATGTAGTGTCATCGCATTTGATTGTGTGTATTAAGTTCGCCGGTGTTATGGTTTTCTGCAATTTGCCTTGGATAAAGCACTTTAAAATAATATTGGAAAGACAATAGTAAATGTTGCAATGTTTAAAGGAATAAATGTTAGTAGAGATTCATGGGTTCATGTGCTAAATAGACGGATTTATTTAAGGCAACAACTGAGCAGCAAACTATGAGAAAAGATGCGTAGGAAGCGTAGGCGGTGTTCGAAAATTTTGAAAGGCCAGGTATACGAAGCGAAGGTCGAGTAGTTGATTAAGGAAGTGGGTTTGACAGAAGTGGGAGGGTGGTGGATGTTGCATATGGGTTGGGTGGTAGTATGATTACACACCTTAAGGAGAGTTTAGAATAATTTGGGATTTTATTGGCCGTCGATTGAAGTCTACAGGTTTAATTGGAAGTATCGGCTATTATGCGACATGAGACTCGGTATAATGGAAATGAGATACTTGAAATGAATAACAATACAACATAACTTTAAATGTGAAGGATGTTGCCGCATATTTAAATGATGTCCACGAGGGTTTAAAGGACTTATGCATCTAGAGGGTTAGCTTAGACTCATGATAGGTTATTGATCTCATGGTGATTGTACCCTATGCAACAGCGTTTGAAGATGTCAGAAAGTAATTGCCACATGTGGGTTTTTTCTTGTGAGCAGGTTAGCGGTCACGTGGTTGACGTGGCCTCTTTGAAGAATTCTAATGGTGATACAACAAAGAGATTGGTTGTGCAAATGTGTTAAGCGATTCAGAAGGTTAAAAGGGGGTTTACAGAAAGATTTCAAGAATTTTGGCGGTTGATTGCACATGGTTGCCTGAATAAGAGATTAAGAATCATGGTGAATTCCAGAGTTGTGTAATAGCGGCTTCAAGGTAAGTGGGAGAGTCCCACTTCCTATAATAGGGTTGCATGGTTAACTAGTTTCGAGATTTTCTTGTTATTAGCATGTTGATGGGTTATTTCAGCTAGGAGGAAAAGAACATAAATTGTAATTCGAGCAAACGAATTATTAAAGGTGTGCTATGGTTGGCCTTATCGGCCCCTGTTCAGACTTGGGGGAAAGATTCGGGATTTATGCCTTGTATAGATGCGGGCTACAAGGAAAGTGATTCTATTGGGTGCTTTCATGTGCTAGAAGATTTTTGGAACAAATTATATTCGGGGCCAAGTCTGAGCAAGTGGATCTCAGCAATGGTCCTAATGGATTAATAAGGAGGTAAGGTAAGGTGCCTGATTATTTCGAGCCTATAGGTGCAGTTGAGAATCAAGCTTTTGAAGTAGCTTAGGGTAGAGGCTTAGAAAGATTCTATGATGTTTTGACTTGCAGTGCAGTTCTTGAGAGGAAAATGAGAAGAGATTTCATATTCGAAAAAGGATTAGCAAAATGGGCATATCAGCTGAGGGTGTGAATATGCGCACAAGGAAGGTATGAAACAGATTGAGTATGGCATGTATTGACTGCAGTTAATGTTATATCTAAGGCAATCGAGGATAAATTTGGAAAAGGTAGATTGATTAGTTATAGTTGAAGTGGCATATTTGTGTCAATGGAGTTCCTTCAGCGTGATCAAGTTATGCAAGTAAATTGTGATGGTGCTTGCGAGGCTTCTCGGCCATCGTAGTTAGTGTTATTCAGAAAGTATTCTATCGTTGTGGCCTATTATGTGGAGGTGGATACCGGAAGGGCTATGGTGATATAGATCACTACTTAAAGATTTGAATATTTTGCGGCTGTGAGAATTTACCCGTGCATTGCTATAGTTCTCCTGAAGCGAGTTAAGTGAAAATCTTTTACTTGATGAGGTGTTAGCCTAATAGTTGTTCCGAAGCTATAATGAGAAACGTGTTCTATCGTATGTTGGCATGTTACATGCAGTGAGTGGTATGGAACTTGAAGGTGAGAATCAAGGTTACGGTTCGGTGTTAACAAGGATGTCACGAGCTTGGTAAGTTGGTATTGTCTCAGCGTCACCTGAGATAGGTGTTTTATAAGGAAGGCCTTGCATCCTGGTTAAGGAATTCTTGATCGCTTTTCAGCATTAGTGCGACCGGTGGTTTGGGTGTATTGACCTGCTATGTATATCGGAAGGTGTTGGGAGCATGATGTGAGCATATATTTTTTCCCTACATGAATTACTCTCATAGTTTCAAAACAAAATAATTTCTTTCAGTGTTTGCAATTTAGTGGATTTTCGTGGTATTTTCTGTTAATTATTTGCAATTTTGTGTTTGTACATTTTAATTAGTGAAAAATACAAAAAGTGTAGCCTATACATTTAGGAGTTAATTTTGCATTTTGAGAATTGTTTAGAAATTAAGTTGTTTTATAGAAAGGAAAATCACAAAAAAAAACAAATATACATACATATATATATACATATATATATATATATATATATATACATATATATATATATATACATATATATATATATATATATATATATGTATATATGTATGTATGTATATTGTCATTTTGCACCCGTTAATTTTAATTTTTGATGTTCAATTAGTATATATATATATATATATATATATATATATATATATATATATATATATATATATATATATATATATATATATATATATATATATATGTATGTATATATATATATGTATGTATATATATATATGTATGTATATTGTCATTTTGCACCCGTTAATTTTAATTTTTGATGTTCAATTAGTTTTACTTTAATTTATTAATGGTGTTAATTATTTAGGATTAGTTAGTATTTTTAATGAGTTAGTTTTGTTTTTAATATAATTTATGATTTTTAGTTTAAATTTTCAGAAAAAAAAAGAAGAAGAAACAAGAAATCTAGAATTAGAAAAGAAATTAATATTTGTCTTTAATAAAAGACCCAAATAGGGCAAACTATATTTAAATGCCCAGCTTAAAACGCCTAACCCGGTCCATACCCGCCCATTACCCGGTCCAGCCCCCTCCCACCCCTCCCAATAAACCAAACGACGTCGTTAGATCAAATCAATCTCAGCCGTCTAGGATCTTTGATCCAACGGCTGAGAACTGAGGAGCCTTAGATATATATATTTCCTAACGTCCACCACCCCCAAACCCTGTCTCTCACCATTACACCAGCAAACCCCAGAGAACCCCTATCTTCACCGTCCACCGCTGTCCGCCACCCACAGGAAATAGCCTACGTTGGCGGCGGAGCTCGATGACTGCCAAACTAACACCACCATTTCTCCTCCCTATCCTCTTCGCAAATCCACCATCGCCTTTCCTCAAAGCCAAGCCAAACCTCTCGAATATTGTCCAGAAGTGCTGACTCCGCCCGGTGCCGGCATAACCACTTCCTTTCAGTCCCAAAATCATACCGTATATTCACCATGCTCCCCTCTCCCAAAAAATCTAGCCCATATCGTTCGAATCCCACTGATTCGTCTCAAATATTAAATCATAGATAACCCTAAATTTGAGTCCATAAGATTGAAGTGTCCGTCAAGAGTCATGGTTCGAAGATTAAAGGCTATAAGAGAGGTTGCAAGTCTGAGCCCTATCAGTAGACTTTTTTGGTGAGTCTGAAACCATTTCCTCCTCTCTAGCTTCAGGTTTAAATATTAATTGGCTTTGTTTTCTTTCTCTTTTCTTCTGTTTCTTCTTTCTGATTTCTCTTGGTTGCTTCTAATGATTTGTTCGATTAGATTTGTGAAATTTGCATGTGTTCAAACATTATGAAATTAGATCTTGTTTAAATCTCATTGTTCAGTTATTTTCTACGTTTAATTGTATGAAGGGTTTAGTTATTGTGATGTTGTTTTTCACCTTTAATTGCATGATTTTATTTCACTTGGTGTTTAGTTTTTTAAGTTTTTCTTTAATTTGTTCATTCTCCTTCAGTTGTTGCATGTTTCTTTTTGTCATGATGATTTTATTCATGTTAATCGTCTCTTCATCAGAACTGCACGATTTTAATTTACATAAATTGTGCTTAGTTTGTTAGTTGTTTTTGAATTCTGGATAAAGGGGAGTCGTTCAATTCAGAGGTTTTTATTTTCTTTTAAAATATTTAGGCCACTTGTTTTAATCCTGAAGCCTAGGCTGGTCGTGAAAGCCCAATTGAAACGGTCAATCCAAGGGATTGAAGGCCCATATGTGATTTTGCTTTAGGTCAAACTGACCTAGGCTGGTAGTTTTGGTTAATTTTCAGAAATGGGAAGGTAGTGTTGGGAAATCACTTAGGAATCTTCAGTAACAACTTTGGAAGCTTATAATTTGGGGTTTAAATTCCAATTACTGATTTTGGCAACTTAACTTGGAAAATAAGTCAGTAGTTAAAAAGGTGTCTAAGCTAAAAAAACTTAAATTAAAAGGGACAACAATTCAAAACAAAAATCTAAAGGTGCCCTAATTGCTTGCCTATAAAGGCATTCATTCTTGCCTTTCAAGGCAAGATTAGGAGGTCTGAGAAAAAATATATAGAAAGAAAAGGCTAGGCTGCTATTGTAAAAAATTAACGAAAATCCAAAACATAATTGCATTACACTTTTACATTGATTTCATCCTGGTTTTCATTCCGGAGTGGGTTGAAATAACCTGCAATACATTGAGGGTTGAAAATAGTTTGAACTTGCGATAGAGTTACTGCTCCATTGCTTTCTATAATTCCTGAGAATTCAAACTTATGGAGAATTTTCTGGTTCACATGGGGTCTAGGATAGTCTGATCTGATTGTGAAAGCTCAACCTTGTTTAGAATGAGTTGCATCTAATATTTGCAAGGCTAATTTGGGATTATTATTCAAAAACTTTGTTTATCGTTTGTTCTAGTTGATTCCTGCTGAATTGTTGCTCCTGCTGTTTACTACTGTTGCTATTTCTCCAAGACCTCTAGTCCAATTTCAGATTTTGCCTTGCCATATTCAGGTACCCATTATGGCCTCAAACTATAAGTGCTAACTCTTTAACATTTCGAGGAAGAGAATGAAGGCTTCTATTGTGTTGCATGTTTCTTTTGTCCACTTTCCTATTTTGATTCACTGATTCATTTTGTTTACCTGGTATTTCTGAAATATAATCATGATGAGACCCCTGCTAGAATTGGTTGGAATGTATTAAATGTCTGATGATTACCTTTTGCTTTAGTTCTTCAGCTTTTTTTAGTATTTCTAAAGGCATTAGTTAATTCTGTAATCCAAATGTAATGGTCATTTCGTCCATTAGCTATCAAATTGGAGTAGTGAAGCTGAGTCATGTACTCAATTGTTATTTCGAATAGAACTAGCATAGCACTTGAGGTTTTCAAATAATTGCTATTGTTTGTTGAGATCTGTGTTGCTATGTTGGATCGCCTAAAAGAAAACAGGATGGGCTCTGACGATTTCTTTCTCTAAAAATGCTCGATTGAATTTGGGATCTGCTGTTTGATTTATTTAATTTTCATGTTATTTGAACCATATGTTTTAGTATCAAGAGTGATTCTCAATTAGTAATTGCAAACGTTAGTTATAGAAATCCTGTTGACTCGACTTAAGGACCTCATGAGCTGCTGAATTGGGCTCCTTATTGGGCATGGCATAAATTCACGCTAAATTGTCATCTAGAGTAGTCTTCAAGTGCATAAACTATTGGGCCTAATGCTTGGCCAAGTCCAAATTCAGAAAAGAAGTGAAATAAAGTATACTTCACTTAGACTCAATCTTTGATTTACACTTGAGTTCGGCGTGGTTCAAAAGTAGTTGCGACTTCTTTAACTTTATTTCATTAATAGACCTTTGGAATTGATTTGAGTTTCTCCACCAAATAAATTAGATAATCGTTGGCCCTTATTTAATTAATCTCAATTGGAATTGAGGTACGCCATGAAAAAGAAAATTACAATTGCATGACCCTCATTTTAGTTAATTTTGTTTTATACTTAGAATTCGAGGTTTGTCATCTAGAGAATATTCATGGCCTTTGAAAAGTTGCAAATGGTGTAGTCCTTTTAGGCGCGTTATTCTAATAATTTACTTTCCTAAATTCAGGTGCACATTTATATGACCCTAACCCAAATCTCAACTTCAGGTAAAATGTGTTGCGAAGTACGGGTGCATTATTGTGACGTGGTTCAGGATGCATTTTAACAACATTGCAATCTTTTTAAAATTAAATACAAATTGTTAACAGTTAAATATTTTACATAGGTACTAAATGTATTAAAATACGATAATTAAGTCAAATATAACAGTTGAGCGACCATGCTAGAACCACGGAATTGGGGAGTGCCTAACACCTTCTCCCAGGTTAATAAAATTCCTTACTCGAATTTCTTGCTCGCAGACTGTATTACAGAGTCAAACCTTCCTTGATCGGGATTTAAACCGGTGACTTGGGACACTATTAATTATCCCAAGTGGCGACTCTGAAATTTAAATAAATAAATTCTATTTCGATTGTCCTTTAATCAGAAAAACTCTCTTATATACGCCCTTCGCAGGGGTGTACAGTTAAAAACAAGGTGTGACAGCTCTGGCGACTCTACTGGGGATTGAACCTAGAATCTCTGGTTCAGGGTTAAGAGTTCGAGCTTAAAAGAATTGTTGTATTTGGCTATGTTTTAAATTTTATTACACAATTGTGCCCAATGTGCTAAATGTTGGTTTTTACCTCTTTAGTATTATTTGAACTATATATAAACTGACGCGAAACCCTTTTCGTCTCATCTTCGGGGATGTGCTCACTAGTCGAGACTTCCTATTTTGTTAGTGTCATGCCTTGAAATAAGAAAGAGGCTCAGACAAGTTACAAAGTCGGATGGCCTTTTGGTTCCCGGTACGTTGCCCCTTCCTCGACTCGAGTTGTCCACTCGGGCACAGTCTAGAACAGATACCAGGTCTTGAACAAAAAATAACTTAACCTCATGTCGGATGCTTTGTAATCATGCATTTGACTTAGGGGACTCAACATAGGGTTTGGGTCCATCAAGGATAGGTGCACCCAAAATAATGGACCATCTTAATGCATTTTGTGTGCTACTTGTGCATTTGTGCTAGATTTGCATGCCGACAGCTTTTGCAAAAAAAGAAGAAAAAGATGAAGGAAAAGGGAGAGGGGAATTTGACAAATAATAACGTGTGAGATGAGGAAGGAATTTACTTGTTTCAAATACCGGTGCTGAAATGCTATCGAAATTATTTTAAAAAAAAGACTTTGTTTTCAAAAATAGGGAAAAAAACAAAGAAAAGGATTTTATTTTCGAAAAAAAAAAAGAGAAAAAGAAGCTGGTTTTTGATTATGTCAGAATTGCCCGAACTACGCCAATTTGATTCTCACAGGGCGTGAGATACGTAGGCTACCCCAATCGATCCCTACTTCATTTTGGCAAAAATAGTCTCAAAGAAATAAATTTTGTTTGAGATAAATAAATAAGGCGGTTTTTGTCAAATTAGCCGAATGTCCCCAATAGGGCACAGAAAGGATGTTTTTGCAAGAATAGTTGCTCTGGATTATTTTCTAAATTTTGTCTGGTAGGAAGCAGAACCTTAAAATCTTCTCCCGAAAGTGCTGAAAGGCCGTATTTTCAAAGCTGGAATTTTATTTTGAAATGAAAATTTAAAAATAACAGTCATGAACAAGATCCTCTTGAGTTGCACATGTGGTGGAATGATCTAGGTGAATCATGGAAAAATAAAGTCACTGCGCACTTGGGAGGACTTACCGGGTTGTTGAAAATAAATCCTAGAGGGGACATCTAAAGGCGTTGGTTACATTCTAGGATCCGTCCAACAACGTATTTCATTTCCCGGACTTTGAACTCACCCCAACCCTGGACGAAATAGCCGGAAATATTAGGGGCCCCAAAATTCATCTGAGACACCAGTATTTGATTGCGCCAAGGGCCGTCGCTGCACAAAAATTCCTAGATTCACTTAAAATAAGCAGGGGGTTCACAATACGGATCTTCCAGTCAGGTTTTGTACTCCACAGTTTATATACCAGAGGAATGGGAACATATGAGGGTTTAGCAACCCGAAAAATAACATTTGTAGCAAGGGGAATCGATTCAAATGGGAAGAACACAAGTGCTTCGCATTTATGGTATTCTTCTTGAGACTCATGGTGTTTCCACAGAAAGACGGGAATATTGATACAGGGATAGCAGGGGTTGTCAGCACCTTTCTCACTCAGGCCAAGAGCACCCTCGCCCCCATGATACTATCTGAAATCTTCCGTGCCCTCAGCCTGTAAAGCCGGAGGAGATTTCTTCGAAGGGTGCAATTTGTTGTTATACATGTGGATGGTTTAACACCTAAGCCATCGACCTCAATTCATGAGTTCAGGGTTGATGGATTCATATTACCGGAGGGGGTCATAGAATGGGTATCATATCTCCGTACCATAAGTGCAAGTCAAATGGAGTTGACGTTTGGGTGGCTCTCCATTGATGAAATCACATATATGCCATCTATTGGGCCTCATTTCCTTTTGATGGGTCTCCAGAGCATCCAACCTTATGCTCCATACCGGGTTCTAAGACAGTTAGGGAGCTGCCAAATGTTTCCCAAGGATGAATACATTAGCCGCCATATGGTCGAGATTTGTCCTAATGGTCAGTTTTGCGAAGCAGTAGTCCGCCAGATTTGGAGTGAATCTCACTACTTGATAGCAAATACTAAAGTACGTGACCTGTGTAAGAGTGAGGTTGCACCGGTGTACCTGGCTTGGTATAAAAGGGAAGTGGCGTTTAGAAGACTGGCCAAAGACCACATCTTCAAGAATTCACTGAGGCGTCACAAGATTAATGGAATTTGTTACTCAAGGAAAACAAATACAGGGACACAATACGTAAATTGGAAAAGCAAGTCAAAGACCTTCAATTCGATAATGGTTTGCAAGCTACGAAAGATGAGGGGGAAAAGAAAAAACTAGAAAAGAAAATGAAGCTCTGTGAACCCAACTTCAAAAACTGAAAATAGCCGCAAAGAATCCCACCAGAAGTGCGAAGGATGAAAAACTCATACACAATCTAAGGCGGAAGGTACGCGAACATGGTTTTGACTTGAACAAAGCAGAGGGTAAGCTAGCTAGGGCCCGAAAACAATTTGCCAAAAATGAAGAGGAACTAGCACGTATGATTGAACAACTGAAAGAAAGATATGACAACAAGGTTGCGGGGTTGAAGAAAAGGGTAATCATGGCTAAAAATAAAATGGTTAAGCAGCAAAAAGACTTCAAGGCTGACAGAGAGCAGTGTTACATAGCAATAGCATGGCCGGAAATATATTTACAACAATTTCAAGAACTAAATCGTGTGGCCAAACAAAATTTGGAGGCTAGGGCCTAGCAGATTGGGCAATTGTTGCAAGAAAAGGGTGCTATAAGAGATAGGGTGCGGATGATCGCTGATTACGTCACCGTAAAGTATTGCCACTATGAAAATATGACAAGATGCATGTTCTTTTCCACCGCAATGACCTTCGTTCGTCAAGTCATGGAAGACATCTACCACCTCCAAGGGGATTTAGCATACAGACTTGCACCGAGACCGAATGATCTCTTGCAGACCCCAGGAGCATTAAAAGCCTTAATGTATTCATGATTTTCACTCAAGTCACTTCGTCCATTTGAAAAATCTATATTTTCTTCTATTTCTGAGTTTGCAATAGGTTGTCAAGTTAGATTTTTGGTTTCGCTTGAGTCGGAGTCTGTTGATTTCTTTTCTTAAGGTCTGTTAGTAGATATAATCAAGTATTTTATTTTATGACATTAAAATTTTCCAAAAAATATTTTCTGTATTTATTTGCCAGAACTACGCTCGGTCTGATTCATGCGGGGTCATGATACGTAGGCAATCTCCATATGACCATAACCAAAATAAAAAAAAGAATGAAAAAAAAAGATATAATCATGAGAGAAACAGTGGTAAAATAAGGGAGAGACTAATAAAACAAGGAAGGTAATTAAAAAACAAGCTGAGCAAAAGAAACGAAAACAAGATAGAAAATAAAAATGGCACAGCATAAAAGTCGGGATGATGCAAGCAGCCAATCCATGAGCATAATAGAAACCAGTAACTTCTTAGGTGCATTCATCCTTGAATATGCGGCTACCCATATGTTGAAGCCTAACCTCTAGCAAGTTTGGTGTTTCTTTGCCATATTCACACAGGTGGTTAATTTTTGCTGCATTCTTGAAACCCACTCCTATAACACTCGGTCCAAATGCAAGCTGACTATGACCAACAAAGAAACTAATGCAAGTATCATTGATTCCTCAAAAGAGGTAGAAGATTTGGATCTTAGCACAATGAAAGAAGTGATGTACAAACTGAAGCATCAGATGGCCGAAATGTATCAGGCATGGGTAAGAGGACAACCACCACCATCGTATCCTACCAACCCGACCTTCATCCCACCATTAGCCTAATGGCATGACCACCCTGCCACTGATCCACCCCCAAGCTTCCCCATTTACCAATAATACCGAGGTACAACTTCCCAGGAACCCCCAACTCCACCACCTAAAGTTGTTCCCCATCCTCGTGTCCCAGTTGCTCTCATCTCTGTGGCACCTCCTCCTGACGCACTCCACAGATCATCCAGTGAACCTTTGCTCCAAGCTTATGACAATTAGTACTACCCACAAGAAACCACCTTCAAAGCCCACGAATCGTTCTCTTATGCTCCCCATTTAGAAATCCCTGTTGAGGCTGAAAAACCAATCAAAAATACCGAGCAAGAGGAGGTGCTCAAGAAAGTCAAAAGTCTAGAGCAATCATTTAAAGATATGTGAGGGTTAGGAGGCCAAGTGAGTGTGGCATACAAAGACCTTTGTTTGTTCCCAGATGTACAATTGCCTCTAGGCTTTACGATGCCCAAGTTTGACTTAACTGACGGGCATGGTGATCTGGTGGCACATCTAAGAGGTTTTTGCAGCAAGATGAGAGGAGCAGGTGGAAAGGATTTATTGATGGTGGCATACTTCAGTCAAAGGTTAAGTGGTTCAGTGTTGGAATGGTACACCTAACATGATCATGCTTTGTGGTACACATGGGATGATCTAGCACAAGCATTTTCCTATTATTTTCAGTATAATCTTGAAATATTCTGGATCAGGTAGCAAGGGTCGACCGCCCAATGGAGGAAAGTGAAATGGTAGATTACTTCTTGCAAGCTTTAGAGCTACATATTTGGTCACCTGGTATCGGCAATGGGTAATCCTTTAATGAGGTAGTGAAACTGTGGAGCGTGGTAAAGGAAGGACTCTAATCTAACAAGATTATGAGTTATTCAGCAATTAAAGCACCCACCCAGGCTATCCGAAGTGGGACTGAAGGAGCAATTGGAAAAAACAAGAAGAAGGAGGTAACGAAAATAGACTCAGGATCTTGATTCGAGCCCCGGGGTCCATCCCATTACAACCATCCCTGACCTCATCATCAAACCTATCCACACACTCCATATAGCCCACCACAACTCTACTACCCACGGGTTGATCCCCATGCTTCTATCCATCATACACAAACATATATTCAACCTCCCTCCCACGCACAATGGTGTTTCTCAACCCCACAAAATAATTACCTAGCTCTACAAAATAACTATCCTCCAAGAGCCTACCAACACCCCCCGAGACCAACTTTCGGGGCCAACTAAGCTTTAAAATTCAGAGAATGTAGAAGAAGAAAACTTTCAATCCACTGACAGAATCATATACCAGTTTATTCCATAGATTGAGACAGTTAGATATGTTGAGGCCGATTGAAGAAAAATTGCAAAATCCTCCTCCGAGAAATCTGACTATTATGTCAATTGTGAGTATTTTTCTAGCGCCGCAGGTCATGACACAGAGTAATGTTGGCATTCAAAATGTTCTATTCAAGAACACATTGATTCACATCGGATTGAGGAACAAGCACCAAAAGCCCCCAATATTAATCAAGACCCGATGCCTGCTCATCAAGAGACAAATATGATTGAGATAGTGCACAAAGAGGGGGATCCCAAAAAGCCTTCATAAACTGTAATAATGCTCTGAGATAGTGAATTTAAGAGGTTGAGAATTTGGCAAGCGAGATGTCGACGCTTAAATTAAATGGAGCAAGCAGTGAGCGTGTCGTTGTAGACAAGAAGGAATCTCTGAGAGACAGGATGGTGAAACAAGAAAACACAAAATTTGTTGTTCCATAGGTGGCCAGCAAGCCTGTGGTTGCCGCGGAAGGTGCTCGCACCGAGCCTATCATTATCAAACCTATAATTCAGCTACCAATGGTCAGCAACAAGGCCGTACCTTGGAATTATGACCGAGTAATAAATACATATAAAGGGAAAGAGGTTTGTGAGACCCATGGATTGACCAGATCAGGGAGATACTTTGCTCCTGAAGAATTGAGAAAATCAAAACCAACGAAGGATAACTCAGTGCTAGTGAAGAAAACTGTGAGTGAAGAGGAGGTAGAAGAGTTTGTAAAGAAGATAAAAAATGCAAGATTATTCTATTGTGGAACAACTGAGGAAGACGCTTTCTCAAATCTCGATGATATCATTGTTGATTCATTCGGACGAGCATCATCGGACATTGATGATGATCTTGAATGAGGCCCATGTTCCTGATAAAATCAGAGTCAATCACTTGGATAAGATTTCCAACAAGATTTTTGAGGTGAACAAAGTCACTTTCTCTAAAGATGAATTTCCCCTAGAAGGCACCGAACATAACAGAGCACTCAATCTCACAGTAAAGTGCGAAGATTATGTAGTTACTCGAGTGTTTGTTGATAATGTTTCAATCACAAATATTTTCCCTCTTTCCATGTTGAACAAGTTGAAGGTGGAAGATGCCAGAATAAACCGAACAGCATTTGTGTACGGGGGTTTGATGGCAGCGGAAAATATATGGTTGGTGACATAGTTCTCGAACTGACAATTGGATCGGTCGATTTTACCATGGAATTCCAAGTGCTGGATGTGGTTGTTTCCTACAACTTGCTATTGGGACGACACTGGATTCATGGTGCTAAAGCAATCCCCTTTACTTTGCATCAAATGGTGAAATTTGAATAGGATTGATAAGAAATAGTTGTACACGGCGAGGACCATCTATATGCTCACATTGATGCTATTGTGCTACTTCTCAAGGAAAATTATGAAAAAGGACCCTGGGTGTTTCGGGATCATGACACGGTGTCAGTGAAAAAAGTTCCAGAGGGGAGTGTGTTCCAACGCCAAAATTAGTTTCTCCATCTGTCATGGTGGCTGTTGAAATGTTGAAGAACAGGTTTGTTCCAGGAAGGGGTTTGGGGTATCTCTTCAGGGTATTATACAACCGATATCTCTCCCCAAAAACATAGAAAACTTTGGTTTGCAGCCCAAACCCACAATTGCAGACATAAAGAGAGCCATAATGTTGAAGTAGAGCGCATGGGTTCTTCCTAAGCCTGTGCCGCGTCATTTCAAATTATTTGTGAAGCCTGGCACCAAGAAGCGCATGACAACAACTAGTTCCAGTTTTCTGGGTGATCGAAATAGGAATTTCTTGAAAGGTTTGAGAAGTTGTTTGAAGATGTGAATGTGGTAGAAGCTGGAGAGGGCTCTAGCAAGGCAAGTGTGGAGTTTGTTGGGCCCTGTGCAAAAATCAACTATTGAGAAGATACTCATCTCTCTACTAAGAAGGAGTTTTAGTAGTTTGCTTTGTTTTTTCTTTCAGAGTCGGTGTTCCGTCCGTTTGGCTGTGTAAACCTTGTTATCTTTCAACTTCAATGAAATGCAATTTTCTTTTTCATCAGTGCTGACCGTTTTTATTTTTCTTTGCTTTTCTTTTCCTTCTTGTGAAGTTATTTTTATGCTGGCTCCAATGATATGACATGCATAAGGACTCTTCGGCCTAGTCTTGAAAGACGATCTAATTCAAAAATAATAATTCAAGAGATACAATGTGAGGATGAACTAGAATATGATGAGGAGAGGGAGTTTGAGGAAATTAGTAAAGAGTTAAGCCACTTTGAGGAAAAAACCACGAAAAATCTGAGCGATACAGAAGCAATTAATCTTGGGGACACAGATAATATCAGAGAAACATAAATAAGTGTCCATTCTTGAGCCGCATCTCAGGGAAGAAATAATCGAAGCCCTGCTTGAAAACAAAGATGTTTTTGCATAGTCCTATGACAATATGCCAGGGTTGAGCACTGACTTGGTGGTTTACAAACTGCCTACTGACCCGGCCTGCTCTCCTGTCAAACAAAAGTTGAGGAAGTTTAAAACTGATGTGAGCGTAAAGATCAAAGAGGAAGTTACCAAGAAATTTGAGGCAAACGTCATTCGAGTCACAGGGTAACCCACTTGGTTAGCCAATGTCGTGCATGTGCCAAAGAATGATGGTAAAATTAGGGTGCACGTCGATTATCGTGACCTCAACAAAGCAAGTCCAAAATACAATTTCCCACTGCCAAACATCCGTATATTGATTGACAATTATGCAAAACATGAGATTGGTTCTTTGGTGGATCGTTACACAGGCTATCACCGTATTTTAATAGATGAGGAAGACGCGGAGAAGACAACATTCATCATACCATGGGGAACATATTGCTACAGGGTTATGCCCTTCGGTCTAAAGAACACTAGGGAAAGCTATATGAGCACAATGACAACCATATTCCACGATATGATACATAAGGAGATTGAGGTCTATGTGGATGATGTAATTGTGAAGACGAGGAAGCAATCCGACCATGTCGTATATCTGAGAAAATTCTTCCAGAGGCTCCGCATATACAATCTTAAGCTCAATCCTGCAAAATGCACATTTGGTGTGCCTTCAGGAAAGTTTCTAGGATTCATAGTCAGCCGCCGAGGCATTGAGCTAGATCTATCAAAGATCAAAGACATATAGGAATTGTTGCCTCTGAGGAACAAAATTGGGGTTATGAGTTTGTTGGGGAGATTGAATTGCATCAGTAGATTTAACGCTCATCTCACGACAACTTGTGATCCTATCTTTAAGCTGCTGAAAAAAGATGTTGCGGTCAAGTGGACGGAGAAATTCCAGAAGGCTTTTGATAAAATAAAAGGATACCTGTCAAACCCACCGGTATTAGCCTAACTGGAACCAAGAAGGCCTTTAATCTTATATCTAACAGTCCTGGACAACTCATTCGGTTGTGTGTTGGGTCAGCACGATGTCACCGGAAGGAAGTAGCAGGCCATATACTACCTTAGCAAGAAATTCACGGTTTGTGAGGTCAAGTATACTCATCTTGAAAGGACGTATTGGGCCCTAACTTGGGTAGCACAAAAGTTGAAACAATACATGTCATCATATACTACTTACATCATCTCACACCTGGACCCGTTGAAGTACATCTTTCAAATTATATGCCAAGGGGAGGCTTGCAAAGTGGCAAATCCTGCTCACCGATTTTGACATTATCTACGTGACTTGGACTGCAATGAAAATGAAGAAATTGGCTGATCATCTGGCCGAGAATCCGCTGGACGAAGAATATGATCCTTTAAAGACATACTTCCTGAATAAAGAGATGATACATATTGATGAAGTAGAATAGGGCGAGAAGCTATGATGGAAACTATTCTTTGATGGGGCCGCCAACATGAAAGGCGTTCGGATAGGAGATGTATTTATTTCTGAGATGGGGCACCATTTCCCCGTTACGGCTCAGCTCTGCTTCTATTGCACAAACAATATGGCAGAATATGATGCATGCATTTTGGGTCTGAGGTTAGCTGCAGACATGGGTGTTCAAGAAGTCTTGGTCTTGGGAGACTCAAACCTTCTGGTACACTAGATTCAAGGAGATTGGTAAATACGATATCCGAAGCTCATACCATACCAGCAATGTCTGCATGACCTTTGTCGATGATTCTGGTCATTAGAGGTCAGGCATATCCCAAGAATTCACAATGAGGTTGCAGACTCCTTTGCTACTTTTGCGTCAATGTTACATCATCCAGATAATTCTTATGTTGATCTGACACATATCCAAGTCCATGATCTACATGCTTACTGCAACGTGGTTGAAGAGGAGCTTGATGGTGAGCCTTGGTTTCACCCTAGCAAAGAGTATATTAGGATGGGTTTGTACCCGGTACAAGCCACAAGTGATCAAAAGAGAACAATTCATCGCTTCTCAAGCGGGTTTTTCTTCAATGGAGGGGTCTTATACAAGAGAATGCCGGATCTTGGGTTGTTAGGATGCATAGATGCTAGACATGCCACGATCATCATGACCGAGGTACATTTTTGAGTTTGCATACCTCAGATGAGTGGGTATGTTTTGGAAAAGAAGATCCTCCGTGTAGGGTATTATTGGCTCACCATGGAGCGAGATTGTATCAGTTTCATGCGCAAATGTCATCAATTTCCAGGTGCATGGAGATTTGATTCACTCCCCGCCGTCTGAATTACATACAATGCCTGCACCAGGGCCCTTCGTTGCATGGGGCATGGATGTTATCTGGCCCATCGAGCTAGCAGCTTCCAACGAGCACAGATTCATCCTGGTTGCTATTGATTATTTCACCAAGTGGGTCGAAGCTAAAACTATCAAGTCGGTAACCAAGAAAGCTGTGGTCAAAATTATGAATTCAAATATCATTTGTCGGTTCAGAATCCCGAAAATAATCATCACTGAAAATGGAGCAAATCTCAATAATCATTTGATAAAAAAGGTATGTCAGCAGTTTAAGATTATACATCGCAATTCCACCCCATACCGCCCAAGGTAAATAGAACAGTTGAGGCAGCCAACAAGAACATAAAGAAGATACTTCAAAAAATGGTAGAATAGTCTAGGCAATGGCATGAGAAGCTACCCTTCGCATTTTTAGGCTATCACACTACTATCTGCACCTCAGTAGGGTCAACTCTGTGATTGTTAGTGGTACAGAAGCAGTAATACTAGCAGAAATTGGAATCCCGTCCCTTTGGATTGTCGCCGAGGCAGAAAGTGATGATGACGAATGGTTCAAAACCTGCCTGGAGCAATTGATGAGAAAAGATTAGCAGCAGTTGTCACAACTAGTTGTATCAACAGAGAATGGCCAGAGCATATAACAGGAAGGTTCGCCCAAGAAGATTTGAAGTGTGTTTGTTGGTATTGAAGCACATCCTCCCTCACCAGGCGGAGACGAAGGGCAAATTCACCCCAAATTGGCAAGGGTTGTTCTCGTGTCAAGAGTATTGTCCAACGGAATATTGTGTCTAACAGATGTGGAAGGCAAGTGCTTAGAAATGGCCATCAGTTCTGATGCAGCTAAGAGATACTATGTATGATTTTCTTTGATCAAATCATATCTGTTTGTACTTGGCATGTTTGGAGATTGGAATGATGAAGGCATTTTATTCGACTATCTAAACACTTTATCCTTTGTTAACCCTTTCAAGCTTTAATTATTTTCTCTCGTACCACTCCTTCGGAATCAATAGCAAAATCAGAAATGCAAGCGTGAGACATGACTAAAGAAACAAGGGGGAAAGAATGAAAAAGAAGAAGAAAGAAAAAGAAAGAAAGAGAAAGAAAAAGAAAGAAAAGAAAAAAAGAAAGAAAAACACAGCAATACAAACACAAAACAGCAAAACAACAAAGGAAAAGGGAAGAAACAAAAAGAAAGAGTAAGGAAAAGGAGAAAGAGAAAAGAAAACCCAACAAAAAAGTAATTTCTAGGGTGTGAACTACATTTGACCTGATTCCTTTTAAGGATACGTAGGCAGCCTAACGGTTCAGTCTCATTAAGATAAAAATCCAAAAGTCACCAAGCAAGAACAAGGGTAGAAGTTGTGGTTATTGTAAGAGAATTTATTGCGAAAGTTGTAATGTTGAACCCATTGAATTGTTTTTGAGCCTTTAGTACCCTTTCTTTATAACCCTAGCCAAAAGCCACATTAAGGTCCAAAGAAAGACCTTCCGATCAGTCTCTAAGAAATGCCAAGTCAAGCAAGAAGAGGTTATTCATATCGAGGGTAACACTCTAGTTCGAGCAAGAAAAGATGAAAAAGAGAGTGCCTTATTTGTGAAAACCTTTACGGGCACCGTAAGGCGACGAGAGCTGAGAGAATCTCAGATGAGAGAGTCTTATTGCTAAAAACCCACACAGGAACCTTAAAGTGAAGGCAAATCGAGAAATGAACAATGGAAAAAAGGTTGTTGGTGGAAATTCTTTCAGAACACCGCAAGATAAGCAAGGCCAAGGCTTGGCTAAAGAAATTGGGTTAAGGAAGGTCACAACAGCAAAGCATAGTAACTGACGGCCGATTGTTTGGGCAGACTGGGTCGACTAAGCCAAAGTGCCTATCATGATCATTGGAACCAACTGTTCCTCAATAGATAAGTTTCTCCACTTTTCCCCTCAGTAGTCGCCCAATTCGGAATTCTTTTATTCTAAAATAAAACAACTCAGATTCATTGCATTTCATTTTCTTTCGGGTCTCCATTCTTCTAAGATGTTTTTAAGATAAATTTCCGTTAAGCAAATAGGAGAGAAATTTCAAATCATACTACCATCTCCCAAATAGAAAAGCACATTGCGGCCAAAACATAACAAAGGTAGCGGAAGTTAAAATGGGATATGAAGAATCACTGAAAGTTTCGTCAATGAAATAATTCATTAATCTCAGCAAGGATGCAAAGACTCTGACAAATGGGTCAGGAATGTAACACAATGTTAGGTATAGAATACTCGGTTCATCTAAGGCCACAGGGTTCAGGGGTCAGCCAACAAATCAGGCGGCTCACATTCAACTCGGGAAAGTTGGACACTACGGAGCATGACCGTAGGGAGGCCATTTTCAGCAAGAATGTCGCAAGCTAACAACAAAAATTAAAACTGATATGATTTTCTTTGATTGAAACGGGGGTAGGAATTTCCAAATGTCTTAGGAAAGTCCTCCGGCGACCCCCATACCAAATCCTTCCAAGTTTACACCCTTAAGATACCTTGACCTCTCCGTTCTAACCATGCATATCAGCTCCCCCCCCCCTCGAATCGTCTTAGTACTCCTAGAATCTTAATCCGAAGCTTAACCCTAAATCCCAAACTTGCCAAAAATTGTTCAAAACTCTCCTAGATAGTCCCTGACCCCTATTGACACTAACAATTCAACCCTTGACCGCCAAACACCATCAACCATTAAACAAATTCAAATCTGAGACCTATTTGAGGTCTCAGAATCATGGAAAATCCCCTGAGTCCTTAAAATTGATGGTACACCACCTTAGAGGGTTCAAGACCCCTGTGGGAGAATCAAGGTCCAGATGGGATTGTCTAAATGATAACAAAAAAATGAGAGCTAAGTTTTTCTTGCCTATCTTCCATATTTTTAGCTTTGAATGTTTAATTCTTTGTTAACTGATTAAGTTTAGTAAATGGACGTTTTAAAGTCTTGATTTCTTTTATTTTTGGTTGTTTATCTGGTTCACCTAAGATTAGGGTTTGATGTTCATATGTTTGTTTGTTTTTCACTAGCCCGGGATAACTGATTAGGTTCAGTATTACATGTCTTAAAGTCTAAATTTCGTTTATTTTATTTTGGTTGTTTATCTGGTTGTCCACAAAGTTCACCTAAGGTTAGGGTTCAATGTTCATATGTCTGTACGTTTTTTACTAGCTTGGAAACTTTCTTGTCTCTGAAATAGTTCAACAATTATAATTAGCTTTTAAGTGGTATGATTCTCATAATTGGATGAATTTTATAGATTTACTGATTTTCTGATTGGTTTGACTGTCTGATTGTGTTGCTGAATGCCTCATCATTAGTTTATGATAGTTTTGGTCCTCAGTGCTGATAGATGTATTCATTTTCTGGTCATTT
Source organism: Nicotiana benthamiana (assembly GCA_034376525.1). NCBI lineage: Eukaryota > Viridiplantae > Streptophyta > Magnoliopsida > Solanales > Solanaceae > Nicotiana > Nicotiana benthamiana. The sequence goes on along the minus strand of CM067327.1, from coordinate 143,488,720 downwards.
TTATTTTTAATCCTGTATAGTGTGTGTGGAAGTCTGTATTAAGGCATTTGTGTTAAGCCTTGTCAATTTTGGTTAGTTTTGATAGTCATAAGCTTGTTAGTTTAAAAGGTGACCTGAATTTGACTAACCAAGGTTAATTGTGACTGAACTAGGGTTAAATGTACTGACCAAGGTCAAGTTCAGGGGTAAGGTAATTTATGAAAGCTCGTAAGGGTATAAAAGGAATTTGAAATTATAAAAAATCCTATATGAACACTTTAGAACTTTCCATCAGGGACTAATACATAATTCTAGCTCAAACTTGAGGCACAAGTAAGAAATTGAAGGATTACTTAGGCAAAAATACAATTTGAGTTAGGGACTAAAAAAGAAACAAGGAAAAATCTGATGCCCTAACAGTTTGACTATAAAATAAACCATTTGGGTCATTGGATAGAGATCTGGAACCTTTCTCCTGAAAATTAGAGCTAAAATACTTATTCCACATCCGAAACTATTATCATTGTTGAATTTGATAATTTTGAGTTCAATTTTCTCACAATTCTGTTAAAATTCTAGGCATATTGTGCGATTGGCTGTTGATTTGCTTAACTGGTCTCTTATCTTCACTCATAGGCTCTTGTTTCATCTAAATTACTGGTACATTTCCTCATTCATATGTGTGTGAAGTTCAAAGTGAAAATATATCCTCAATATGAAGATCCTCACATGTTGTTTATACTATAGTATAATATCCCCATTTTCCCTACTTAGTTTGAGTATAGGAATATTAGTAAAATGATGATCATGCTATAGTACAGTATCAGACTGATCTATTTTCTAATAATCGAACATTTTGGACTGTTTCAGTATGTGATAATCTGAATATTGACTGAGCTTTCTTTTATACTATTCATAGTCAATTGTAACCTTAGTCTGGCTAGTTCAAGTGCTAATCCTATGCATTAGAGCCACCAGACTTAGGAAATGGTATTTAATGATCAGGTGAAGATTAGAATACTTTGAAGCATTTTAGTCCATTTAAATCCCAGCATGCTTCATAATAGCTTGTTTTCAGACTTGTTTCATGTAGTATAACTTGAAGCGTGATTGAATTTTGCGAATTAGACTCATATACTCCGACTGATGAGTATATGAATTGTCTGATTCAAATCTGATGTCAGAAATTAATACTAAAAATGGTTTTTAGTATTTCCTTCATGAATATGTAGAAGTTCGACTCTGTATGTAATTTTGAACCAAAAAGGTTTCTAAGAATTGGACTCTTTTGTCCAAACCAACACTGGGTTCATCTGTGAGGCCCAGTAAGCACCAAACGTTGTAATACCAAAGTTTCATTTGGGCTGAGTGATTACAAACCAAACCAGTCCCATCCTGAGCAGTATGTGCTCCTAGGCCGGCCCAAACTTGAGTTAGTATGTGCAAATTGGCCAGGAACGAGGCCAAAGCACATATAATTTTCCCAAGCACCTAGTTCATACATGAAATAATTAGTGAGTTTAAACACAGCTTTAACAGAATTTTAGCATATGTTAGAATACCTTTATAAAAAATAAAATGAGCCATATTAATTCGATCAAATACATGTGATGGATCTTTACTTTATTATAACACATACAAAAGAATAGGAGGTGTCGTTTAGCAAATTTCACGGCCTTCCAAAAATATCAAAGACGTAGTTGCTATAGGCACGTATTTAATAAAAATACCTTCCTACATACGGGTGCACATTTATGTGACCCAAATCCTATTCTCAATGAAATTGAAACATTTCTAAAACTGCGGGTGCATTTATGTGACGCAATTTTTGATGTGTTTAATAACATCGCAAAATTTCCTTAAAATAAATTAGAAGTGGTTAATAATCTAAAATTACAAGTTAACAGGTATAGCAAATCATGTTTTAGCCACTTATAGTAAGTTTAAGCGACTGTGCTAGAACCACGGGATGTGAGGGTGCCTAACACCTTCCCTCGGGTCAAAAGATATCCTTACTCAAGAATTTATGGTTCGCATACTCCAATTGGGTAGTCAAAATTTCCTCGATTTGAAATTTTGAAATAAACCGGAGACTTGGGACACCAAAAGACAAGCCTATCCCAAGTGGCGACTCTTGAAATAAAGAGTTAATACCATTTCGAATAATGTCACTTTAACTGGAAAAACTCATATACACGTGTTGCCTTTCAGGGTAACCACGTGTAAGCTGTAAAAAAGAGGGTGTCACAGCGCCCACAAGGTGAACAAGGGAATACATTTATATTTTTATTCAAGTTTCGGTAATAAGTCGCCCACCCAGGGAACAAGGGAATACATTTCAATTTCTATTCAAGTTTTAGTAATCAGGCGCCCAATTGGAGAACAAGGGAATACATTTCATGTTTTACTAATCAGGCGCCCACCTAGAAAGCAAGGGAATACATTTAAATTTTTATTCAAGTTTCGACAATCAGGCGCCTACCCGGAGAACAAGGGAATACATTTCATGTTTGGTAATCAGCCCACCTAGAGAACGAGGGAACACTTTTCAATTTTTATTCAAGTTATGGTAATCAGGCGCCCACCTGGAGATCAAGGGAATACATTTCAATTTTTATTCAAGTTTCGGCAATCAGGCGCCCACCAAAAGAACAAGGGAATAAATTTCAAGTATTGGCAATCAGGCGCCCACCTGGACAATAAGGGAATACGTTTCAATTTTTATTCAAGTTTCTGCAATCAGGCGCCCACCTGGAGAACAAGGGAATACATTTCAATTTTTATCCAAGTTTCGGTAATCAGGCGCCCACCTGGAGAACAAGGGAATACATTCAAATTTTATTCAAGTTTCGGTAATCATGAGTCCACCTAGAGAACAATGGAATACATTTCAAGTATCGGTAATCAGCCGCCATCTGGAGAACAAGGAAATAAATTTAAATTTTTATTAAAGTTTCGGTAATCAGGCGTACACCTAGAGAACAAGGGAATATATTTTAATTTTTATTCATGTTTTAGTAAACAGGAGCCTACCTGGAGAACAAGGGAATACATTTCAAGTTTTGGCAATCAGGCACCCACTTGGAGAACAAGGGAATACATTTCAATATTTATTCAAGTTTTTGCAATCTCACACCCAACTGGAGAACAAGGGAATACATTTCAAGTTTTGGTAATCAGACGCCCAACTAGAAAACAAGGGAATACTTTTAAACTTTTATTCAAGTTTTGGTAATCAGGTGCCCGCCTGGAGAATAAGGGAATACATTTCAAGTTTACACAATAAGGCACCTACATGGAGAACAAGGGAATACATTTCAATTTTTGTTCAAGTTTCGGCAATCAGGCGCCTACCTAGAGAACAAGGGAATACATCTCAAGTTTGGTAATAAGGCGCCCACCTGGAGAACGCGGGAACACTTTTAAATTTTTATTCAAGTTATGGTAATCAGGCGCCCACTTGGAGAACAAGGGAATACATTTCATGTTTTGGCCATCAGGCTCCACTTGGAGAATAAGGGAATACATTTCAATTTTTATTCAAGTTTCGGTAATTAGGCGCCCACCTGGAGAACAAGGGAATACATTTAAATTTTTATTCAAATTTTGGTAATCAGGCACCCACCTAGAGAACAAGGGAATACATTTCAAGTGTTGGAAATCGGGCGCCCACCTAGAGAATAAGGGAATACATTTCAATTTTTATTCAAGTTTCGGCAATCAGGCACCCACCTGGAGAAATTCTGGTTCAAGGTTCAAGAATTAGAGCTTTCAATAACTGTTATATTTGTCTTATTCTGATTTGCTTACCTATTCTGTGCTAAATGCCGCATGTTTTACCGCTTTGATATTATTTGACTGTATATATAACCTTTTATGAAAACCCTTCACTTCTGACCTCCGGGGATGTGCTTACTGGTTGAGACTTCCTATTTTGTTAGTGTCTTACCCTGAAATAAGAAAGAGTCCAGACAAGTTACAAAGCCGGACGATCTCGCGGGTCCCCAGTATGTAGCCCCCTCCTCGACTCGAGTTCTCCACTCGGGTACACAGTCTAGACCCTATGCCGAGGTTCTCAACTTTTTGTAACAAAACTTCATGCCGGATCCCTAGAAGGAACGTTTATTTGCATCATGCATTTTGACTTAGGGGACTAAACACAAGGCTTGGGTCCGTCTAGGACAAGTGCCCTGAAATAAAAGACCATCATGATGCATTTTTACTTGCCTCGGATTCGCATGTTGACTTTCCTATATACAAAGGAAATAGTTGAGAGAAAATAAGCAGTGCTAGGGTAGTTGCTTTTATAAACCAATGCTCAAATAGCGTCAAAATGCTGCCGGATTGTCCAAAACAAAACAAAAAAAAACAAAAAAATCACAAAATAATAGGCACCAAATTTTGGAATTTTTCAATAATGTCTGTGGATTTGATAAACTATTTTTGTCGGGTCCAAACCCTTTTTCAAAAATATCAAGAAATGCCCGAGTTTATTTTTCTTATTTTCCTGCTCCAAAATGGGTCTGGTGATGCCATTATTGCGATGAGAGCCGAATGATGCTATAGGGGAAGCCGGAAGGCTGATCTTATGCAAATGGCTACCTTTGAATTTTATTCAGGCTGGTAAGCAAGCACAGCCTGAAAAACCTTCTAGCCGAAGTGTTGAGAGGTTGTATTTGCAAAGCCGGTCTCTGTTTAAAAATAAATTTCATAAATGTCAGGTTCTATGTTTTGAGAATACTAATCCCCCAAATGAATGTGCAGAATGAGAACAATAATGAACAAAATTCCTTTGGAGTTGTGGCTGTGGTGGGATGACCTCGGAGAAGCCGGACAGAAAAAGGTCAATGCGCATCTGGGAGGCCTTACTAGTTTGTTGAAAATCAACCCTATGGGGGATATCATAAAAGCCCTAATCACCTTCTAGGACCCTTCCCACAACGTCTTCAACTTCTCAGATTTTGAGCTGACCCCGACTTTAGAGGAAATGACCAGATACATCGGGACCCATACAATCCCGCTAGGACATCAATACTTGATAGCACCCAGGGCCCTCGCTGTGCACAAATTTATGAATGTTTTGAAAATTAGCAGAAAATTTCACAACCCTGCCCTGTCTGCTGGATTTTGCACCCCTCCCCCCAATTCATATACCAAAAATATGGGCACATCGTATGGTTCAACAACCCTGAATACCTCATCTGTAGCAAGGGCAATTAGATCAAATGGGAGGAGCACCGATGCTTCACGTTTATGGTATCCTTATTGGGTCTTTTAGTACTCTCCCGAAATGACGGAAACATCGACATACGGATTGCGGGGGTTTTTAGTGCATTAATGACTCTGGCAAAGAGCACTCTTGCTCCGATGATCCTGTCTGACATCTTCCGAGCCCTTACCATTTGTAATGCATGAAGGGATTTCTTTGAAGGTTGTAACTTGCTATAACAAATCTGGATGATTGACCATATGTGTCACAGGCCTCGGTTCATGAATTGTGGGTTGCCAATGAAAGGTTGCATAGAAGAAGTTGACAACAGGGTGAAGGGGTTTAAATTACCAGAGGGTGTCGCAGAGTGGGTATCATATCTTCGGTCTATTTCTGCAAGCCAAATACAACGGACAATCAGTTGGCTCTCCGTGGACGAAGTTGTGCACATGTCCGCAACAAAACCGCACTTTTTCTTGATGGGCCTTAGAAGCATTCAGCCTTACGCCCCACATTGGGTCTTGAGACAACTTGGAAGATACCAGATAGTGCCATAAGAAGAAGACCTCAGCATTCCAGGTAGTCAAAATTAGGCGTGGTAGTCAGTTCCCCAAAGCCATGGTTCGCAAAATCTGGAATTAATGCCAATACCTAACCGTTGACACTCGTGTACAAGATGCTGCCAAAGGTGTTGTATCTCTCGGGTACCTTGCTTGGTATAAGAGAGAAATTGAGCATGAAAGACCATCCAAAAGGCCTCACCTCCAATAATTTGTCGGTACATCACAAGAGCAGTGGGATTCGTTAGCAAAATAGCATGAATACCGTGCTACCATAAGAAGGCTGGAAAAGAAAATGCAGGAGTTGCAATTCGAAAACAACCTGCAAACTGCTGCTAGGGAAGGAGAAAAAGAGGGTATTGGTTAAAGAAAATGAACCCATGCGAGCTCATATTCGGAAAATGAAAACAGCCGCAGAAAACCCTTCGAGGAGTACAAAGGATGAAAGCCTTATAGAGAACTTGCGCCGAATACTAACCGACTACGGTTTTGACCTGAATAAGGCAAGGGGTGAATTGTCTAAAGCTTGGAGACAATTAGCTAAAAGTTCTAAAGAAAGGGCTCGCATACTGGAGTAGTTAAAAGAATGGAGCGACAATGAAAACGCTGGTCTAAAACAGAGGGTTATGATAGCTGAGAGCAAAATGGACAAGCAGGCCAAGGACTTCAAAGCTGACAGGGAGCAGTACTATGCGGTAATAGGAGGGTTGGAAAGAAATTTGAAGCAGTTTCAAAATCTAAATCAAGCGGCTGAGCGGACTTTGGAGGCGCGGGCAGAACAAATTGGTCGCAAGCTACAAGATAAAGGGATAATCAGGGAGAAGGTACGGGCAATTGAAGACTATATTACCACTAAATGCAGTCACTACGAAGACATGACAAAATCCATGTTTTTCTCCGCTGCTATGACCTTTCTCTGGAAAGTAATGGAAGATCTCCACTATCTCAAAGAAAGTCTAGGACGAAAACCTGCAACAAAGCCGAATGATGCTCTGCAAGCTCCAAAGGCATTAGAAGCATTGATGTACTCATAGACTTGTGTTTTCTAAAAAAGTCTGATTGTTGTCTTTTCGAGTCTGTAAGGGTATTAAGTCCTTGTCTGGTAGTTTCTTTTAGCCGTTGTAATCAAAATTTGTATCTTTATCAATTTAAAAAAAATCCAAAGAATATATATATTTTTTGTTGTGTACTTAACCCTTTATCTCCATGAACTACGCTCGGTCTGATTCATGCAAAATCATGATACGTAGGCAATCTCTATAGGATTCGACCGTATTCTTTAAATAAAAACAAAAACAAAAGAGAGAGAGAGGAAAGAGAAGAAAAAAAAGGGAGAAGCAAAAGGAAACAAAGGCTGGCATGATACATGCGGCTGTGGCAAGCATATAGAAACCCATTATCTATATAGGTGCATCATGCTCAACGTGTGATCTCCTGTTTGTCATCTATCCCGAAACTAACTATGTTTTCTAGCTTTGCAGTTCAGGTGTTTAGAACAGTGGTTGGTTTTCCGGTAAACTGGCTTCACACGGACACTTCACTCGTTCAAAGGGAAATATAGAAATGGCAGCTGAAATGACTCAAGTCACCCTCCCTATCCCAGAAGACAGTCCAATCGCAGGAGTACCAGCTTCTGAATTTGCAGCGGCCGAAGAAAACAGGATCATGCGGCTCCGAGTCAGGGAAATGTGGGATGCATGGACCAATGTAAAGTAACCTCCCAGCGCCATCCCTAGATTTCCCCAGCTATTTCCACGGTCAGGGGGTATCTCTATTATTCCTATCAGTCACCCGAGCATTCTCCTAGGGAAGCCCACTATTCTACCAATTTTGTTGGGGCGCCCTCTGAAGACCACCCTCCAATGTTTGCATCTGGGCTAGTTCCCAATATCTCTACAGCCCCTCCGTGTGCAGCTACAACACAGCCTGGAGTACCGAGGCCAGTATTTGACCCCGCAGCCTTCACCTTCCAAACTCCAAATTACCAAAATGAAAATCCCTCGTACCCTATATATAGCTACCCTCAGCCAACATATGAACTTACCCCTATGCCGGAAAAAACTTCCAAAGCACCCGTGAGATCACAAGGAGAATGAAGAGTCTTGAGCAAACCCTGAAGAATAGTGAAGGACTGAGCGGACAGAAAAGTGTAGCCTATTCAGACTTGCTTCCCCCATATCCATCTTCGTTTAGTGTTTAAAGTGCCAAATTTTGAGAAGTACGATGGCCATGGCAACCCTATCGCCCATCTGAAAAACTATTGTAATCAGTTACGTGGAGCAGGCGGAAAGGAAGAGCTCCTGATGGCATACATTGGGGAAAGCTTAGTAGGGATTGCTTCCAAATGGTATATAAGCCAAGACATCACCCGGTGGCACATATGGGATGACCTTGCCCATGACATTGTGAAACAATTCCAGTATAATGTCGACATCGCCCCAGATATGAATTACCTAGCCAACCTAAAGAAAAAACCTGCTGAAAGCTTCAGGGAATACACTATCAAATGGTGGGAGCAAGCATCAAGGGTGAAGCCTCCTATGGATGAAACGGAAATGGTCACCATATTTTGCAGGCACAGGAGGTAGACTATTTTCAAAATATGATGTCCGCAATAGGCAAACCATTCGCCGAAACAATAAAGATTGGAGAAATGGTGGAAACGAGCCTCAAAACAGGGAGGATTCTAAGCCAATCTGCCATCAGAGCCACCTCCCAAGCTATACAAGGAGGAGCGGGAGGAATTCCCAGGAACAAGAAAAGAGGAGAGGCATCCATGGCTGCCTCTAGGGCGAGGAAACAACATACCCACAGACATGCATACTCTGACAGAGCGCCTCAACATTACTATCCTTATAAAGACATGCATTATGTCCCTTAACCCTACGCAGTTATGAATGCTCAACCATTCCCCCGACATCAATAACAGAAATAATAGAAATCAAGCTCCGAGGTATTAACTCCCTCATAATCATTACAATCCCCACCATCAGAAAAAGAACTATCATCCCCGGGAGCCACCCCGGGGACAAAACTTCAACTCAATTGGAAAATCCTACGCTTGAGTCTCCTCCAGCCTGTACCCCCAAATGGACATAATCCTGCATCACCATCTTACCAAAGGGGTGTATGATGTGCCTACCACTCAGGGGTAGTGGGCCACGATACTGAAAATTGTTGGACCTTAAAGCAAGCGGTGGAAGACTTTATTGATCAAAAGAAAATAGTTCTTAAAGATGACGAAGTCCCGAATGTAACTGACAGCCCGTTATCGGCTCACAACAACGGGCCGGTTATCAGAATGATCTATGGGGACAAAGAGTTTGATCCCGCTCTCAAGGCCATCATAGCCATTGCCGAGGCCGATATAAAGCCAAAGGTCACCCCAAAGAAGGTGGATGAAAAGAAAACAAATGAAGCCAAAACCCCTGAAGTAGAGAAGAAGGCTGAGGTCAAAGCTGAAGCCACTACCGCCAAAGAAACAATACTTTATATTCCCCGGGGAAGCAAAGAAAAGCGGCCCACTTCAAGCCCTCCCAAAAGATTTGAGATGAACAGAGCCCTGAACATACCAAAGAAGGTCTATGTGGTACTGGGATCAATTAAGCCACCAGTGCTGAATGAGCCTGTTTTTATTGGTCGCGTGCCACAAAAGCCCATGACCGATCCTTCAGTTGTCCCCTGGAATTATCAGGAAACCATTGTTACGCAACAAGGGAAAGGAAGTCCTTGGAGAAACCCAAAAGGGATGTCCCACGAAGAAATACTTAAATGTGGAAGAGGTGAATGCTGCTACCAAACGGCGATTCCTGCAGAAGAAGCCAATGAACGCTGAGGAAGTAGAAGCCTTTTTCCAGAAATTGAAGATGCTAGAGTATGAAGTGGTAGATTAACTTCGGAAATCCCCTGAACAGATATCTTTACAGTCACTCTTGATGAAATCTCCTTAGTATCAACAAGTGTTGTCCAAAACATTAAACGAAGCTTATGTACCAGCCGAGACCTCGGTAGAACAGTTGGAGAAAATTGCGGAGAGATTCCTTGCTATGAATCAAATATCATTTAGTACGAATGACCTACCCCCAGAGGGAGATGCTCATAGCAAGGCTTTGCATCTCCAATGTGTTGGATATTATGTTAAGAGAGTGATGGTTGATGGGTGTTACGGAGTAGACATATGTCCACTATCTACCTTGCAGAAAATGGAGATCGGGACAGGGAGGATCCGTCCCAACAACGTCTGTGTCCGGGCCTTCGATGGAATAAAAAGGGAGACCATATTTGAAATTGATCTGGTGCTCACCATTGGTCCAGTCGACTTCGAAGTAACCTTCCAGGTGTTGGACATGGACACCTCCTACAACAACCTCTTGGGACGGTCGTGGATTCACGCAGCAGGAGAAGTGCCTTCAACCTTGCACCAAATGCTAAAATTTGAGTATGAAAATAAGGAGATTGTCGTTCATGGGGAGAACGAGCAGTTAATTTACCGGGACCCCTCTGTCCTCTATCTAAAAGCCAAGGAAGGCAGTGAACACATAGTTTATCAAGCTTTCGAAGTCGTAGTAGCTGACCAGCATGAAGAGGGCAGGCCGCTTCCTCAGCCTTTTCTGTCAAATGCTTCAATTATGGTAGCAAAGTAAATGACGTGCCAAGGCTTCAAGCCAGGCAAGGGACTCGGAAGCTCCCTATTAGGCATAACTAAGGTAGTCGCCTTGTGTGCCACAGAATATATCTTTGGACTGGGATTTCATCCAACCTCAGAAGATATCACCTAGGCTAATAGCAGAAAGCACCAAGGATAGACCTTACCATGACCCCTGCCTAACTTGTACAAAACCTTTATTAAACCAAAGTACAGTGAAGAAGAGGAAGAAGAAGCTTTCACGCAAGAAGAAATTGATGAAATCTGCGGGGCTATGAGAGAGCTGCTCTATGATGTAAACATGGTCCAACCATGGGAAGGGTCAAGTGCCGCTGAAGTGCTGTATATGGGGCCAGATGCCAAACTTTAAAATTGGAAGGTCATACCCTTTCCGGTTAGGCGGGAGATGCACTAGTCTTGCCTTGCTACCTCTTCCAACACCACGGGCTATTTCAGAGTGTAGCTCGTTGTTTGTTTTCCTTTTTAACACTTTAAATGTCAAATTGTAAACCATATTTATCTTTCAAGTTCAAAGAAATAAAATAATTTTTTCATTTCTCTGCTTTTCTCTGATTTTTGTCTCTCTTTATTTTTCATCTTTGCTTTCAGTCCCAATAATGCGGCTTTAAATAAAATGACATGCTCGCGGACTTCTTGCCATGACCCAAATCGTTGCTTGTTTGTGAAATAATGAATCAGGAACTGGAATACAGTAAACAAGAGGCTTTTAGGGAAATCACTCGGGAATTGGAACACTTTGAGAACAAACCTAAGCCTAACTTAAATGATACTGAACCGGTTAACCTGGGCGATCTTGACGAAATCCAAGAAACTAAAATAAGCATCCACGTAAATAAAGAGATACGAGATTCATTGGTCAACTCCTATTGGAATTCAAAGACGTATTTGCAATTTCCTGTAACGACATGCCTGGTCTGAGTATGGATTTGGTGGTTCACAAGTTGCCAACATACCCCGGATGCCCTCCGGTACAACAAAAGCAAACAAAGTTCAAGCCTAACGTCAGTGATAAAATCAAAGGGGAAATTACAAAGCAGCTTGAAGTAGGGGTAATTCGGGTAGTGCGGTACACCACATGGCTGGTTAATGTGGTCCCGGTGCCGAAGAAGGACAAGAAAACCCGATTGTGTGTGGATAATAGTGATATGAACAAGGCGATTCCCAAGGACAATTTCCCTCTGACCAACATCCTCATCCTGGTTGATAATTGTGCCAAGAATGAGATTCAATCATTTGTAGACTGCTACGTAGGGTATTTCCAAGTGCTGATGGATGAAGAAGACGTTGAGAAAACCCCCTTCATCACAGCCTGGGGGACATATTGCTATAGAGTTATTCTTTTTGGATTGAAAAACATCGGGGCACGTACATGAGGTCCATGACCACCATATTCCACAATATGATGCATCGAGAGATAGAGGTGTACATGGATGACGTGATTATCAAATCTAAAAATCAGGGCGAGCATGTAAAGGATTTGAGGAAATTCTTCGAAAGGCTCCGTAAATACAATTTGAAATTAAATGCAGCAAAATTCACATTTGGAGTTCCATCAGAAAAACTCTTGGGGTTCATCGTCACTCAGAGAGGCATTGAATTAGACCCAACCAAGATCAAATCCATTCGGAAGCTGCCTCTGCGAAGGACCAAAAAGGAAGTAATTATTCTATTGGGGAGACTAAATTACATCAGCCGATTCATCGCCCAACTGACCTCAACATGTGAGGCTTTATTCAAACTGCTAAAGAAGGATGTGGCAATTAAGTGGACGGTCGAATGTTAGGAAGCTTTTGACAAAATCAAACAATACTTGTCCAATCCACCATTTTTTGTTCCGCCATAACAAAAAAGGCCATTGTTTCTCTACCTGACGGTCTTGGAAGGCTCTTTAGGTTGTATTCTCTGGCACCATGATGCCACGGGTAAGAAAGAGCAGGGCATTTATTATCTGAGCAAGAAAATAACCGGCTACGAGGCCAAGTACACATTGTTAGAGAGAACATGTTGCGCCTTGACATGGGTAGCTCAAAAGCTGAGGCATTATCTGTAAGCTCATACCACGTACCTTATAACTAGGTTGGATCCATTAAGGTATATATTCCAAAAACCAATGCACACAGAGCGACTGGCCAAATGGCAAATCCTGCTTACCGAGTTCGACAACGTCTATGTCACTCGTACGACAATGAAAGGTCAGGCACTGGTGGATCATCTGGCAGAAAAACCCGTTGATGACGAGTATCATCCTTTAAACACTTACTTCCCTGACGAACAAGTGAACTCATTGGAAATAGTAGCTGAGGACACTCTCGTCTAGAAAATATTCTTCGACGGAGCGGCAAAGGCCAAGGGCATAGGGATCGGCGCAATCTTAATCTCACCCATAGGCCAGCATTATCCAGTTACAGCTAGACTGCGGTTCTTTTGCACCAATAATACATCTGAATATGAGCCTTGCATTATGGGCATGAACATGGCTATTAACCAAGATGTCAAAGAGTTGCTAATCATGGGGAATTCCGATCTAATCATCGGACAAGCTCAAGGAGAATGGGAGACAAGGGACATCAAGCTCCTCCCATATAGACAACATGTCGAAGACCTTAGAAGACGGTTTAGGTTAGTACAGTTCAGGTACATTCCCTGTTGCCACATTGAGATTGCAGATGCACTTGCCACTTTGGCCTCCATGCTGCCATACCCTGGGAATGCCTATGTGGATCCTTTACAAATCCAAATCAAACAAAGACATGGGTATTGTAATGCGACCGAAGCAGAGCCTACCCCGCAACCCTGGTATTACGACATCTTGAGATTCTTAAATACACAAGAGTACCATGAGCAAGACACGGGAGAACAAAAGAGGACCATCCGACGGCATGCGAGCAATTTCTTCTTGAGTGGTGACACTCTGTACAAAAGGACTCTAGATCTTAATTTATCGAGATGTGTGGTTGCCGAAGAAGCTAGGATAATTATGCACGAGGTACATGCAGACGTATGTAGGCCCTATATGAATGGCTATGTACTGGCAAAGAAGATACTCCGAGCTAGTTATTATTGGACAACCATGGAAAAGGATTGCTTCAGTTTTGTACGGAAATATCATCAATGCCAGTTGCACGGTGATCTGATCCATGCACCCCCAAATGAACTGCATCATATGTCAGCACCCTTGCCATTTTCCGCCTGGGGAATGGATGTCATTGGGCCGATCGAGCCAAAGGCTTCAAATGGGTACAGGTATATATTGGTCGCCATTGATTATTTCACAAAATGGGTTGAGGTCATCACTCTTAAGTTTGTTACCAAGAAAGTTATAGTGGATTTCGTGCATTCCAACATCATCTGCCACTTTGGGATCCTGGCTACCATCATAACTGACAATGCAGCTAATCTAAATAGTCGGCTTATCGGAAAGATATGTTAACAATTCAAAATAACACATAGAAACTCCACTCCCTACCGACCTAAAGTTAATGGTGCGGTTGAAGCAACCAACAAGAACATTAAGAAAATCTTGAGGAAAATGATCCAAAGCTCAAGGCAATGGCACGAAAAGCTTCCTTTCCCATTAATGGGATATCGTACCATAGTACGTACATCTGTAGGAGTCACTCCCTACTTGCTGATCTATGGAACTGAGGCTGTTATACCCGCCAGGGTGGAAATCCCCTATCTCCGAGTGATTGTCGAAGTAGAAATCGAAGATAGTTAATGGGTCAAACATCGGTTGGAGCAATTGGCATGGATTGATGAAAAATGAATGGCCGCAGTGTGCCACGGGAAGTTGTACCAACAAAGAATGGCTCGAGCCTACAACAAGAAATTGCGCCCTAGGAATTTTGAGGTTGGCCAGCTGGTGTTGAGACAGATACTTCCACAACATCTAGAGGCCAAAGGAAAATTGCTCCAAATTGGAAAGGTCCGTATATAATCAGGAAGATATTGCCTAGAGGAGCATTATACTTGGGCGAAATTGAAGGAGATGAGCCCGAGGCAGCGGTAAACGCAGACGTAGTGAAAAGGTATTATGTCTAAATCCCCTGTACCAGTTACCCCGGTGGATCAAAAGAACGAAAGCTTTATTCTCCCGCTATTCTCACCCTCTTTGTAACTCAGAAGGAAAAGGAAAAGATAATTCAAAAAAAAAAAGAAAAAAAAAAAGAAAAACAAGAGAAGAGTACAAAATAAAATGAGTTTAGGACAAACTTCCTGAAATACGTCTGACTTGATTCCAAAGGGATACGTAGGCAGCCTCTCCCTGAGGTTCAGTCACATCAAAAAAAAATCCCCCATTTACCCAAGAAAATTAAAACTGGGACAGAAATGTATCGATTCGTTTCCATCTAAATGATTACAAGGTTATAAGCCCTTGGGGAAGATAATACCATTCGTCGGGGTTCAGCACCAATCAAATTTGTGAGAGAAATAAAGTGAGAGATTCTTATTGGTGAAAACCTCTGGGCACCATAAGGTGACGGTGAGCAGTGAAAAATAAAAATAAGAGAGTGTGTTTAGCGAAAACTTGCAAAGAGTTCGATCGGGCGACGGGAGAAAACAAATGAGAAAGGTCATTTGGCAAAAACTCGCAAAGGGCACCGTCGGCCGAAAAGAGGAAATATTACTACCTAGGTCCGAAAAAGATCCTTTGGTGTTCGAAAAGTGGAAATCAGAAAGCAAAAATGGATTTGGGCCGGATATCCAGTCCACGAAGCATGTCGTCGCCATTTAATGCCGGCTCATATTCCCAGATAAGTTCTCTTTTTTTTCCTTCAAAGTGCATAGCTCTTTAATTGATATTTCACTCCTTTTCACTTTAATTTCCTCACCATTTCCTTAAAAAAAGGTAGCATGGCCGGCTTCGCGGTTTCCTCCTAGCAAGAATTAGGGAAATGACCGACATCGTCAAGTACGCTTGGCCAATCCCGGTTGATCATGGCATTTAGTGAAGAAATAAAGGAAAAGGAAATACAAAGTCAAAAGGCATGAAATCGAAACAAAATGGAGGGGGTTTTAAGCCAAGCAGGGTGTCAATTCTTATCAAAAGTCCCAAAAGCAAATGCAAAAGCGGGACAAAACTCACAATCCAATGCTCGAGAAGAAAAAACCAATCCGAAATGAGGACTCCCTGGACAACTAAGCAAGGAAGGAAAGCCGAGGGTTCGTTCTTGAATACAATGGAAGCCGAAATCAAGCGTCACAAGGCCACAAAAGCAATCACTGTTCAAACTAACAGTTTGTTTTTGCTCCTGAATTAAAATAGATGCAGGTGCAACTTAGAAAAATAAAAGAAACATGGAGGAAAAAACAACCAAAGGATAGGCACAAGGGCCGAAGGTGCTGATGCGTCAATGACCAAAGGAAAGTTTTCTTTTCATTTCTATGCAAACTCGTAAATGAGCATGACAGCACGAGATCCCATTCCCTAGTTTCCCCTGTATAGCTTGTGGACTTCCAAGGCATTACCTAAGGATCGCTTTCCACTACCTATAGCATAAATCAAGGAGATTTCCCTCCACATCTTATGCATAACCTGAGGATTATCTCCCTACATTTCTCACTCCCGAGCATAGTCTTGGAGTCAATAATCCCCTACCCTTAGCATAACCTAAGAGTTATTTCGTTTCCCCATCTATGCCCTGCACAGTCAAAAGATCTCTGAGGTACTCCCATGCTCAGCATATTCCCCTAGCATAACCTAGGACTTTGCATTTATCCTGGCATAACCCATGGATGTTTACCTTCATCCCCCAGCAGGGACTTCTCATTTGCATCCCGGCATAACACGTGGATTCCCCTAGCATAACCTAGGATTTTTCATCCATTCCGGTTTAACCCGTGGATTTCCCTGACATAACTTAGGATCTCCTTTCATCCCAGCATAACCCGTGTATTCCCCTAGCATAACCTAGGATTTTTCATCCATCCCAGCATAACCCGTGTATTCCCCAGACATAACTCAGGATCTTCATTCATCCCGGCATAAACCGTGGATTCCCCTAGCATAACCTAGGATTTTTCATCCATCCTGACATAACCCGTGGATTTCCCCTTTACATAACTCAGGACCTAATTTTCATCCCGGCATAACCCGTGGATTCCCCTGACATAACTCAAGATCTCCTTTCATCCCGGCATAACCCGTTGATTCCCCTAGCATAACCTAGGATTTTTCATTTATCCGGACATAACCAGTGGATCCCACTGACATAACTCAGGATTTCCTTTAATCCCCAGTAGGGACTCCTCATTTTCATCCCAACAAAACCTGTAGATCTTTTCTTTTCTTCCCCACAGAGACTTTTTCATTCTTATCCCGGCATAACCCGCGGATTCTCATCTCATTCCCCAGCAGGAACCATTTCTCCTCTCCAGCATAATTTGGTGATCTTTCCAAGGGATACACAATTCCGTTCCTTTTGTTCTAAGAAAAGAATAGCATAGATTTGTATTGTAAATAACTCACGAAATTTTCTAGTGAAAATAGGAGAAGAAAATTTCATTCGTTTTTTTATCTTAATGTCTAAACAGGTATCACCTCAAGGCACAAGATTCGACATAAGTGAAAGCATGAGTGTCAATTCAAAAGAGAAGAAAAGAAAAGAGACAAAAGGTGAACTCAAAGCAATGAGACGGACACAGACGTGGACTGCTCAAAATTAATGGAAGTCACAAGCTCAGCATATCTAGTTTTTTTTCAAGCTTAAAGTTTGAGTTAGCAGCTGCAATTAACGAGCGTCAAGATTCGGATCGGAGTCTGCTGCGAAAGATAGCCAAGACTAAAGATCAAGCTTCAAGAGAATCATAGATAGGAATCTTATAACTTGTAGTTGATAGGTTTAGCTAGCTTAGTTTTTTGATTTTCTTTCGGTGTAATAAGGAGCTTAGTGAGCAGAAACAACAGCAGCAGCAGCCAATCACAGTCTCTTGTAGTCCTAGCTACTAAAACTTCCAGAACTACACTGACCTGATTCCTCTATTGCCGAGGATATGTAGGCAGCCTATGAAGCAATGTTCGGTCATAAAATTTTCAAAATGCTTCACATGGAGTATTCAATCAGATGGAAATCACTCATATTTTCTCACTTTTCTTTGCACGAAAACCCTTCATGTTCCCGCGCAAAGAGGGGCAGCTATGAGCATATGATTTTTGACTGGTCGAAACAAAATCCTACAGGACTCTTAAAGTTTAGGATTTTCTTTTCTTTTAAAATGTTAGGATTTTAATTTTTGGATTTAATTGCATGTGCATGTTCATTACTGCGTGCTTAGGATTAATTAGGATTTAATTTTAAATAAACTTATTTTATAAATTAAAATACAAAAAAATACATAGACATTTTCGATATTTGAAATTATTCTTGTTTAATTGTGACCTAATTTAGTTTATTTATGATTTATGGTTTTTAAATACAATTAGTAATTAATTATAATTAAAAGAAAAAGATAAATATACAGTACATGTATGTATGTGTATATATATATATATATATATATATATATATATATATTATATATATAGGCAGCCACTCAGGCTGGCCACAATTGGGCCAGACCTGAGTGGCCAATTTGTTTCCTCCTCCAAATCCATACACAAACAAGCCTAATATCCAGCCCGACCCATTCCACGCCCATATCCACCCAAACGACACCATTTAGGACTCCTTCCATCACAACCGTCGATCCCCACATTATCCAACGGCCACGGAAGCTTCTCCACTTATGTATACATATGTCCAAACACCTTCAGTATATACACAACAAACGTTACCTTCCTCGTACCCTTTTCTCCGATCGACAAACAACCACTAACCACCCTAGCACCACCCGTTGACCACCGGCTGACTACCCTACTGTCGCCGCCGGAAATCGCCTCACAACGGCGGGCGGCAACCAAATTGTCCCAAAATTACACCTCTTAAGCAGCACGACTTCCCCTATCCCACCATGTAATTGGTTCCCTTCGAATACAACCCCTCCGTCTCAAATATCTCTTTAAAGGTGGACCGAAACACTACCTCCTGCGACCCCCATCCCAAAGCCTTCCAAGTTTACACCCTTAAGACACCTTGACCTCCCCTTTCTAACCATGTATATCACCCCCCTCGAATAATCTCAATACTCCTGGAATATTAATCCGAAGCTTAACCCTAAATCCCAAACTTGCCAAAAATAGTTCAAAACCCTCCTAGATAGTCCCTGACCCCTATTAACACTAACCACGCCACCCTTGACCCCCAAACACCCTCAACCATTAAACTAATTCAAATCTGAGACCTATTTGAGGTCTCGGAATCTTGGAAACTCCCCTGAGTCCTTAAAATTGGTGGTACACCACCTTAAAGGGTTCAAGACCCTGTAGGATAATCAAGATCCGGCTAGAATCGTCTAAATGAGAACAAAAAATGAGAGCTAAAGTTTTTCTTGCCTATTTTCCATTTTTTTAGCTTTGAATGTTTAATTCTTTGATAATTGATTAGGTTTAGTAATTGCATGTTTTAAAGTCTTAAATTCTTTTATCTTTGGTTGTTTATCTTGTTCACCTACGATTAGGTTTCGATGTTCATGTGTTTGTTTGTTTGTCAGTAGACTGGGATAACTGATTAGGTTCATTAATTACCTGTTTTAAAGTATGAATTTCTTTTATTTGATTTTGGTTGTTTATCTTGTTGTCGACAAAATTCACCTAAGATTAGGGTTCAATGTTCATATGTTTGTTTGTTTGTCAGTAGCCTGGAAACCTTCTCGTTTCTGAAATAGTTAAACGTCATGTTGTAATTAGCTTTTGAGTGGTATGATTCTCATAATTGGATGAATTTTATTGATTTACTGATTGTCTTATTGGTTTGACTGTCTGATTGTGTTGTTGAATGCCTCATCATTAGTTCATGATAGTTTTGGTCCTCAATGCTGATAGATGTATGCGTTTTTCTGGTCATTTTGATTTTTAATCTTGTATAGTGTGTGCGGAAGTCTGTATTTAGGCATTTCTGTTAAGCCTTGTCAATTTTGGCTAGTTCTGATAGTCATAAGCTTGTAAGTTTAAAGGTGACTTGAATTTGACTAACCAAGGTTGTTTGACTTAACTAAGGTTAAAAAGACTAACCAAGGTCAAGTTCAGGGGTAGGGTAATTTAGGAAAGCTAGTAAGGGTATAAAAGGGGCTAATACATAATTCCAGCCTCAACTTGAGACACAAATAAGAAATTGAAGGATTACTTAGGCAAAAATACGATTTAAGCTAGGGATTAAAAAAGAAACAAGGAAAAATCTAATGCCCTAACAGTTTGACTATAAAATGAACCATTTGGTGCATTGGATAGGCATCCGGAACCTTTCTCCTCAAAATTAGAGCTGAAATACTTATTCCAAATCTTAATCTATTATTACTGCTGAATTTGATCATTTTGAGTTCAATTTTCTCACAAGTCTGTTAAAATTCTGGGCATACTATGCGATTGGATATTGCTTTGCTTAACTGGCCTCTTATGTTCACTCATAGGATCTTGTTACATCTAAATTACTGATACATTTCCTCATTCATATGTGTGTGAAGTTCAAAGTGAAAATATATCCTCAATGTGAAGATCCTCACATGTTGTTTATACTCTAGTATCATATCCCCATTTTCCCTACTTAGTTTGAGTATAGGAATATTAGTAAAATGATCATCATATTATAGTACAGTATCAGACTGATGTATTTTGTAATAATCAAACATTTTGGACTGTTTCAATATGTGATAATTTGAATATTGACTGAGCTTTCTTTTTTACAATTCATAGTCAATTGTAACTTTAGTCTTGCTAGTTCAAGTGCTGATCCTGTGCACTTAGAGCCACCAGACTTAGGAAATGGTATTTTAATAATCAGGTGAATATTAGAATACCTTAAAGCATTTTAGTCCATTTAAATCCCATCATGCTTCGTAATAGCTTGTTTTCAGACTTGTTTCATGTAGTGTAACTTGAAGCATGATTGAATTTTGGGAATTAGACTCATACACTCCGACTGATGAGTATATGAATTTTCTGTTTCAAATCTGATGTCAGAAATTAATACTAAAATGGTTTTTAGTATTTCCTTCGTGAATATGTAGAGATCCGACTCTGTATGTAATTTTGAACAAAAAAGGTTGCTAAGAATTGGACTCTTTTGTCCAAACCAACACCGGGCTCATCCGTGAGGCCTAGTAAGCACCAAATGTTGTAATCCAAAGTGTCTTTTGGGTTGAGTGATTACAAACCAAACCAGTTCCATCCTGAGCAATATGTGCTCCTACGCCGGCCCAAACTTGAGTTAGTATGTGCAAATTGGCCACGAACGAGGCCAAGGCACATATAATTTTCCCAGGAACCTAGTTCATACATGAAATAATTAGTGGATTAAACACAACATTAACAGAAATTTAGCATATGTTAGAATACTTTTACAAAAACAAAATGAGCCATGTTAATTCGAACAAACATGTGATGGCTCTTTACTTTATTAGAACATATAAAAAGAATATGAGGTGGCGTTTAGCAAATTTCACGGCCTTGCATAAATATCAAAGACGTAGTTGCTATAGGCGCGTAATTAATTAAAATACCTTCCTAAATTCGGGTGCACATTTATGTGACCCAAATCCTATTCTAAGTGAAATTGAAATATGTCTAAAATTGGGAGTGCATTTATGTGACGCAATCTGCGACGTGTTTATATAAGATTGCAAAATTTCCTTAAAAGATGTTAAAAGCGGTTAATAATCTAAAATTACAAGTTAACAGGTATAGAAAATCATGTTTTAGCCAATTATAATAAGTCTAAGCGACCGTGCTAGAACCACAGGATTCGAGGGTACCTAACACCTTCCCTCGGGTCAATAGAATTCCTTACTCAAGAATTTCTGGATCGTAGACTCCACTTGGGTAGTCAAAATTTCCTCGATTTGGGATTTTAAATATAACGGTGACTTGGGACACCAAAAGCCAAGCCTATCCCAAGTGGTGACTCTTGAAATAAACGGTTAATCCCATTTCGAATAATGTCACTTTAATTGGAAAAACTCCTATACATGTGTCGCCTTTCGAGGTAACCACATGTAAGCAGTAAAAATGAGGTGTCACAGCGCCCACCGGGAGAACAAGGGAATACATTTTGATTTTTATTCAAGTTTCGATAATAAAGCGCCCACCCAGAGAACAAGGGAATACATTTCAATATCTATTGCGCTTTTACCTAATTGGAGAACAAGGAATACATTTCATGCTTTGGCAATCAGGCGCCCACCGGGAGAACAAAAGGAATACATTTAAATTTTAATTCAAGTTTCGACAATCAGGCGCCCACCCGGAGAACAAGGGAATACATTTCAAGTTTGGTAATCAGGCGCCTACCTAGAGAACGAGGAAACACTTTTCAATTTTTATTCAAGTTAAGGTAATCAGGCGCCCACCTGGAAATCAAGGGAATACATTTCAAGTTTTGGCAATTAGGCGCCACCTGGAGAACAAGGGAATACATTTAGATTTTAATTCAAGTTTCGGCAATCAGGCGCCCACCTAGAGAACAAAGGAATAAATTTCAAGTTTTGGCAATCAGGCGCCCACTTGGACAACAAGGGAATACATTTCAATTTATATTCCAGTTTTGGCAATCAATCGCCCACCTGGAGTATAAGGGAATACATTTCAATTTTTATTCAAGTTTCGGTAATTAGGCGCCCACCTAGAGAACAAGGGAATACATTCAAATTATATTCAATTTTCGATAATCAGGCGTCCAGCTAGAGAACAAGGGAATACTTTTCAAGTATCGGTAATCAGGCGCCCACCTGTAGAACGAAGGAATACATCTCAATTTTTATTCAAGTTTCGGAAGTAAGGCATCCACCTGGAAAGAAGGGAATACATTTGACTTTTTATTCACGTTTGGGTAATCAGGCGCCTACCTGGAGAAAAAGGGAATACATTTCAAGTTTTGGCAATCAGATACCCACTGGAAGAACAAAGGAATACATTTCAATATTTAATCATGTTTCGGAAATCTGGCTCCCAACTGGAGAACACGGGAATATATTTCAAGTTTTGGTAATCAGACGCCCACCGAGAAAACAAGGGAATACTTTTAAACATTAAATCAAGTTTTGTAATCAGGTGCCCGCCTGGAGAACAAGGGAGTTCATTTCAAGTTTAGACAATAAGGCGCCTATATGGAGAACACCTGGAGAATTTTTGGTTCAGGGTTCAAGAATTCAAGCTTTCAATAACTATTATATTTGTCTTCATAATATTTTCTTACATGTTCTATGCTAAATGCCGCATGTTTTACCACTTTGATATTATTTGAACAGTATATATAAACTTTTATGAAAACCCTTCACTTCTGACCTCCGGGGATGTGCTTACTAGTTGAGACTCCCTATTTTGTTAGTGTCTTACCCTGAAATAAGAAAGAGTTTGGACAAGTTAAACTTTCGACAATCAGGCGCCCACCTGGAGAACAAGGGAATACATTTCAAGTTTAGTAATCAGGCGCCCATCTGGAGAACGAGGAAATATTTTTCAATTTTTATTCAAGTTATGGTAATCTGGCGTCCACCTGGAGAACAAGGGAATACATTTCAAGTTTTGGAAATCAAGGGCCACCTGGAGAAAAGGGGAATACATTTCAAGTTTAGTAATCAGGCGCCCATCTGGAGAATGAGGGAATATTTTTCAATTTTTATTCAAGTTATGGTAATCTGGCGTCCACCTGGAGAACAAGGGAATACATTTCAAGTTTTGACAATCAAGTGCCACCTGGAGAACAAGGGAATACATTTCAACTTTTTTTCAAGTCTCGGCAATCAAGCGCCCACCTAGATAACAAGGGAATACATTTCAATTTTTATTCATGTTTCGGTAATCAAGCGCCTACCTGTAGAACAGGGAATACATTAAAATTTTATTCAAGTTTCGGTAATCAGGCACCACCTAGAGAACAAAGAAATACATTTCACGTATCGGTAATCAGGCGCCCACCTGGATAATAAGGGAATACATTTAAATTTTTATTCAAGCTTCGGTAATTAGGCATCCACCTGGAGAACAAGGGAATACATTTAATTTTTTATTCAAATTTTGGTAATCAGGCACCTACCTAGAGAACAAGAGAATATATTTCAAGTTTTGGCAATCGGGCGCCCACCTGGAGAATAAGGGAATACATTTCAATTTTTATTCAAGTTTCGGCAATCAGGCGCTCACCTGTAGAACAAGGGAATACATTTCAAGTTTGGTAATCAGGCGCCCACCTAGAGAACAAGGGAACACTTTTCTATTTCTATTCAAGTTATGGTAATCAGGCGCCCACCTGGAGAACGAGGGAATACATTTCAAGTTTTGGCAATCAGGCTCCACCTGGAGAATAAGGGAATACATTTCAATTTTTATTCAAGTTTCGGTAATTAGGCGCCCTCCTGGAGAACAAGGGAAAACATTTCAATTTTTATTCAAATTTTGGTAATCAGGCACCCACCTAGAGAACAAGGGAATACATTTCAAGTTTTGGAAATCGGGCGCCCACCTGGAGAATAAGGGAATACATTTCAAGTTTTATTCAAGTTTCGGCAATCAGGCACCCACCTGGAGAATTTTTGGTTCAGGGTTCAAGAATTCGAGCTTTCAATAACTATTATATTTGTCTTCTTCTGATTTTCTTACCTGTTCTGTGCAAAATGCCGCATGTTTTACCACTTTGATATTATTTGAACAGCATATATAAACTTTTATGAAAACCCTTCACTTCTGACCTCCGGGGATGTGCTTACTAGTTGAGACTCCCTATTTTTTTAGTGTCTTACCCTGAAATAAGAAAGAGTTCGGACAAGTTAAACTTTCGACAATCACGCGCCCACTTGGTGAACAAGGGAATATATTTCAAGTTTAGTAATCAAGCGCCCATCTGGAGAACGAGGAAATATTTTTCAATTTTTATTCAAGTTATGGTAATCTGGCGTCCACCTGGAGAACAAGGGAATACATTTCAAGTTTTGGAAATCAAGGGCCACCTGGAGAACAAGGGAATACATTTCAAGTTTAGTAATCAGACGCCCATCTAGAGAACGAGGGAATATTTTTCAATTTTTATTCAAGTTATGGTAATCTGGCGTCCACCTGGAGAACAAGGGAATACATTTCAAGTTTTGACAATCAAGTACCACCTGGAGAACAAGGGAATACGTTTCAACTTTTTTTCAAGTCTCGGCAATCAAGCGCCCACCTAGATAACAAGGGAATACATTTCAATTTTTATTCAAGTTTCGGCAATATGGTGCCCACCTGGAGAACAAGGGAATATATTTCAATTTTAATTCATGTTTCAGTAATCAAGCGTCTACCTGTAGAACAAGGGAATACATTGAAATTTTATTCAAGTTTCGGTAATCAGGCACCACCTAGAGAACAAAAAAATACATTTCACGTATCGGTAATCAGGCGCCCACCTGCAGAATAGGGGAATACATTTCAAGTTTTATTCAAGCTTCGGTAATTAGGCATCCACCTGGAGAACAAGGGAATACATTTAATTTTTTATTCAACTTTTGGTAATCAGACGCCTACCTGGAGAACAAGGGAATACATTTCAAGTTTTTGCAATCAGGCACCCCCTAGAGAACAAGGGAATACATTTAAATATTTATTGAAGTTTCATCAATCTGGCTCCCAACTGGAGAACAAGGGAATACATTTCATGTTTCGTTAATCAGACGCCCACCTAGAAAACAAGGGAAAACTTTTAAACTTTTATTCATGTTTTGGTAATCGGGTGCCCGCCTGCAGAACAAGTGAATACATTTCAAATTTTATTCAAGTTTCGGCAATCAGGCGCTCACCTGCAGACAAGGGAATACATTTCAAGTTTTGTAATCAGGCGCCCACCTAGAGAACGAGGGAACACTTTTCAATTTCTATTCAAGTTATGGTAATCAGGCACCCACCTGGAGAACAAGGGAATACATTTTTAAGTATTGGCAATCAGGCTCCACCTGGAGAATAAGGGAATACATTTCAATTTTTATTCAAGTTTCAGTAATTAGGCGCCCACCTGGAGAACAAGGGAATACATTTCAATTTTTATTCAACTTTTGGTAATCAGGCACCCACCTAGAGAACAAGGGAATACATTTCAAGTTTTGGCAATCGGGCGCCCACCTGGAGAATAAGGGAATACATTTCAATTTTTATTCAAGTTTCGGCAATCAGGCACCCACCTGGAGAATTTTTTGTTCAGGGTTCAAGAATTCGAGCTTTCAATAACTATTATATTTGTCTTCTTAATATTTTCTTACCTGTTCTATGCTAAATGCCACATGTTTTACCACTTTGATATTATTTGAACAGTATATATAAACTTTTATGAAAACCCTTCACTTCTGACCTCCGGGGATGTGCTTACTAGTTGAGACTCCCTATTTTGTTAGTGTCTTACCTTGAAATAAGAAAGAGTTCGGACAAGTTAAACTTTCGACAATCAGGCGCCCACCTGGAGAACTAGGGAATACATTTTAAGTTTAATAATCAGGCGCCCATCTGGAGAACGAGGAAATATTTTTTATTTTTTATTCAAGTAATGGTAATCTGGCGTCCACCTGGAGAACAAGGGAATACATTTCAAGTTTTGGAAATAAAGGGCCACCTGGAGAACAAGGGAATACATTTCAAGTTTAGTAATCAGGCGCCCATCTGGAGAACGAGGGAATATTTTTCAATTTTTATTCAAGTTATGGTAATCAGGCATCCACCTGGAGAACAAGGGAATACATTTCAAGTTTTGACAATCAAGCGCCACCTGGAGAACAAGGGAATACATTTCATGTTTCGTTAACCAGACGCCCACCTAGAAAACAAGGGAAAACTTTTAATCTTTTATTCATGTTTTGGTAATCGGGTGCCCACCTGCAGAACAAGGGAATACATTTCAAGTTTTGATTATAAGGCGCCCACATGGAGAACAAGGGAATACATTTCATGTTTTATTCAATTTTCAGCAATCAGGCGCCCACCTGGAGAACAATGGAATACATTTCAAGTTTGGTAATCAGGTGCCCACCCGGAGAACGAGGGAACACTTTTCAATTTTTATTCAAGTTATGGTAATCAGGCGCCCACCTTGAGAATTAGGAAATACATTTCAAAATTTTCAAATCAGGCACCAACTGGAGAACAAGGGAATACATTTTAGTTTTTATTCAAGTTTCGGTAATCAAGCGCCCACCTAGAGAACAAGGGAATAAATTTCAAGTTTTTACAATAAGCCGCCCACCTGGATAACAAGGGAATACATTTCAATTTTTATTCAAGTTTTTGCAATCAGGCGCCCACCTGGAGAACAAGGCAATACATTTCAAGTTTTGGCAATCAGGCGCCACCCGGAGAACAAGGGAATACATTTAAATTTTTATTCAAGTTTCAGAAATCAGGCGCCCACCTAGAGAACAAGGGAATAAATTTCAAGTTTTGGCAATCAGGCGCCCACCTGGACAACAAGGGAGTACATTTCAATTTTTATTCAATTATCGGCAATCAGGCGACCACCTCGAGAACGAGGGAATACATTCCAATTTTTATTCAAGTTTCGGTAATCAGGCGCCCACCTCGAGAACAAGGGAATACATTCAAATTTTATTCATGTTTTGGTAATTAGGTGTCCACCTAGAGAACAAGGGAATACTTTTGAAGTATCGATAATCAGGCACCCACCTGAAGAACAAGGGAATACATTTCAATTTTTATTCAAGTTTCGGTAATCAGGTATCCACCTGGAGAACAAGGGAATACATTTAAATTTTTATTCAAGTTTTGGTAATCAGGCGCCTACCTGGAGAACAAGGGAATACATTTTAAGTTTTGGAAATCAGGCACCCACCTGGAGAGAATACATTTCAATATTTATTCAAGTTTCGGCAATCTGGCGCCCAACTGGAGAACAAGGGAATACATTTCAAGTTTTGGTAATCAGACGCCCACATAGAAAACAATGGAATACCTTTAAACTTTTATTCAAGTTTTGGTTATCAGGTGCCCGCTTGGAGAACAAGGGAATATATTTCAAGTTTTGACAATAAGGCGCCCATATGGTGAACAAGGAAATACATTTCAATTTTTATTCAAGGTTTGACAATCAGACGTCCACCTGGAGAACAAAGAAATACATTTCAAGTTTCAGTAATCAGGCACCCATCGGGAGAAACAAGGGAATACATTTCGATTTTTATTCAAGTTTCGGTAATCAGGCGCCTACCCAGAGAACATGGGAATACATTTACCTCATGCCAGATTCCTAGTAGGAACGTTTGATTGCATCATGTGCATTTGACCTTAGGGACTCAACACAGGGGTTGGGTCCGTTAGGACACGTATACCCAAACGAAAAAGACCATCCTTATGCAACTTACATGCTATTTGCATATCTGCCCATTTAGGTTTGCATGTTGACTAGCTTCCAAAATAGAGGAAGAAAATTAAAAAAGAGAAAAAAAGGAAAAAAAAGAAGAAAATCAAAAAATGAGATGTAGGTATTTATAATATTTTGAAACTCTGCCAAAATTCTAAAAAAAATAAATAAAATGAAAAGTCATTTCAAAATGAGTCAAAATTTCAAGTGCCATGTTTCCCCTGTTCCGTCAAATCCTAGAACTATGTGCGTCTGATTCTTACCGGGTGTGAAATACGTACACAAGCCTCATCGGTTCCAGTCCCCAATTTTCGAAAAATCTAGAAATATTTTTATTTACTTCTTTTAGTAAAAAAGGGGGTCTTTCTTTATGACCCATATTTTAACAAAATCAAAACAAAAGCCAAAAATATTTTCATTTACTTCTTTAGAAAAGTTTTTTTTAAGACCACCATTTTCAAAAAATCCAAAAAAAAATTCTTTTGCTTCCTTGGTTAGGAAATTTTTCTTTGAGACCCCTATTATAAAAAAAAATATACAAAAAAAATTATTTTCTTTTAGTTGCTTCTCAGAAAAAAAAAATATAAAATATTTTTATTCTTCTTTCGAAATTCATAGAAAAATTCAAGATAAAAAATATCTTCTATTTTATTTAGAAGTATTTCTTTCAAAAGTTCAAAAAAAAAAGTCAAAAATTCAAAAAAAAATATTTTTCATTCTTCTTTCGAAGTTTTTCTTTCAAAATTTATAAAAAAATCTAAAAATTCAAAAATATTTTCATTCTTCTTTCGAAAATTGAAATGAAAAATCTACAATATTCTCTTTCTTCTTTATAAGTCTTTTATAAAAAAAAATTAAAAAAACAGAGAAAATTTGAAATCCAAAAAGACATAAATTTAGTTTAGTTGAAATCCAGAAAAACATAAAAAAATGAAAAACAAGGAAGAAAAAGAAAAACAAAAGTGAAAAAATGTTGATGATAATAAGGACTGACAGAGTGCATTTTAACATGTGTTTTGTTTTGAATTGTTAAGAAAGCTTAAGGTGGTCGGTTTGTGGTAAGCAGACAACACAAGATTCAAGGAAATATGATAACTGACATCGAAGCTGTTACAAGTGCTCGAGAGACTCGGGATGAGAGGGTTCGACAAGAGTCTACTGTGGTCGAGGAAAATAGAATATTGAAAAATCAAATGACCAAAATTTTTCAAGCACGGGCCAATGGCCAAGGAGAACCTTGTCGTGAGTCACAATCTGCTGCACAGCAAGAGCAGTACCAGGCTTCTGAATACCACTCGTAATCGTTTGATCTTCCTGCAAACATTGAGAAGCCTGTCCAAAAGATGGTACAAGAATAAATGACCCCAAGAGTGAAAATATTAGAACAACGGTTGAAAAACATGCAACGGTTGGTGGATCAAAAGACTGTTGCCTTCAAAGATCAGTGTATGTTCCCCGATGTCCACTTGACGCCTGGTTTCAAGACTCCCAAATTTGAAAAGTATGATGGGCATGGAAGCCCTATAGACCACCTGAAAAGGTATTGCAATCAGCTAAGAGGTGCAAGAAGAAATGAAGAATTGCTAATAACTTATTTTGGGGAAAGCCTCATGGGAGTAGCATCCGAATGGCTTTTGGATCAAGACATATCTCGCTGGTACATCTGGGATGACATAGCACAGGCCTTTGTTAAATAGTTCCAATACAATATTGACGTTGCCCCAGACTGGAATTTGCTTTCAAACCTGAAGAAGAAACCAAGTGAAAGTTTGGGGGAACATGTTATTAAATGGAGAGAACAAGCATCTAGAATTAAGCCACCCATGGATGACCATGAGCTAATCATTGTTTTTCTACAGGCTTAAGAGCCGGATTATTTTCAAAACATGATATCTGTTGTGGTAAATCCTTCTCGAAAGTAATCAAAATGGGGAAAATGGTTGAGGATAGTCTAAAACAGGAAAAATTATAAGTCAAGCAGTTCTCAAAGCCGAAACTCAGGTTGACCAGATTGAATCAGATAATTTTTGTGACCTAAATGAGAAGGTTGAAGGAATCATGATGACATCAGGGTCGAGAAGAGGTCCCTGGAGAACATCTCGAAGGTATGATCAGCCTCCTCAGGTTTTCCATGACTCCCCTAAGCAATATTATCCACCATAGAACCCTCAATACTCTGTTGATGCACCTCAGTATGATGCCCGGCAACCAAAGCACCCTAGAAGGCGAGCGCGAGTACAACAAAATCTCCTCCATCCTCCACAAAATCATCAATTTCCCTATTTTCCACATCCAGGCCAGAGGTATAAAGGGGAACAAAAGTTGAAGGATAATTTTACACCAATAGGAGAGTCCTACACGAGCTTTTTTGAGAAATTAAAGCATTATGGCATGATTGCACCTATTCCAAATCATGTGGACCCACGTGTGAGAAGCTCTGATCCTTCTAAAAGGTGTGAATACCATTATAGTGCCCAGGGGCACAATGTTGAAAGTTGTCGGGATTTGAAAAGAGAAATAGAAAGGATGATCCAAGAAAAAATGATTGTGATCCATGATAGTGACATCCAGAATATCATGCAACATCCTTTACCTACATAAGATAATGCACACTTTGTGGGGATAATGCCTGGAGACATGGAGTATCAGAATCCTCTCGGGAACTTGTCGACTTAAATTGGAGAAGGCTATGGTAATTCTGACGAGCAAATTTGTGGTTAAATGTTAGGCTTATCAATTTAAAAGTCGTTCCCTCCTCACTTAGAAAGGGATCTTGGTAGCTTGTTTTGATGTTTTTCTGTTATCTGGGTTATTTTAGGGTTGTGATCCAGATTTTATTTGCTTTATTGAATCAAACCCTTCTATCCTTTTATTTTATTTGTGTGAGTCATGTCTGTCTGTTTTGTTGTCATTTTCATTATCCGGGTTATTTTGAGGTTGTAACTCGGATCTTAGGTTGCTGGTTTAGTCATCAAACTCTTCTATCCTTTTTCAACAAAATTTAGTTTGTTTTTTTGTCTCATTCTATTCTTAGTTCTTTTCGCACTAGTTCTAATAACATGGCATGCATGCAGAGTTCTGGCCAAATCTTAGAAACTAATTTAATATGAAGTTCGATAACTAAAAGGAAAAAAGAAAGAACAAGCACTTTTGAGGATGAATAAATAGTTGAAATACTTGGGAATTAAGGTCGAGTATAAGTCACCTTCAGATCATTGTGAAGATCGGGCTTGAGGAGGAATCAACTGAAGATTGTTGGAAAGTTTGACGTTAATGGATGGAAAGTGTCTTGTGGCCATGACACAACAAGAAGACGGATGCTCATCAATGCTGTGATTGCAAAAGGATACTATGTTTTGTGTTCTCCAGGCTGGAGACCCTTTTTTCTGCTATCCGAATACCTTATATCCTTTGCGACCCCTTTTCAGCCTATGTTATTTTCTTCGACTACCCTCTTTTGGAATCAAGTAAGAGTTAAGAGTCAAAAAATGGAAAAAAATAGAGAAAGAGAGTCCATGTCCCAAGAGTCAAACTAGGGCAATTTTCAAGTGAAAAAAAAAGAAGAAAATAATTTTCAAAGGTCCATGCCCTCGAAATAGAAGTTGGGAAAAAAAGAAGAGAAAAAAAGAAAAAAATAAAAAAAAAGAAGGAAAAAAAATAAAAAAAATAAAAAAAGAGAAACATAAAGAAAGATGAAAAACAGTTTAGGTCAGATGTTTCAACTACGTTAGACCTGATTCCATTTTTAAAAAAAAAAGATACGTAGGCGGCCTCACAGTTCGGCCCAACCGAATAAGAATTCAAAAAAAAGAAAAATGTTCAAAAAATCCCCTGTATCTAAAACTGGGGCAGGAATTTTATTTCACTTTTGAAAGAGTCGATTCCAAGGCTTGTAAGTCCACAACCCTTCATTTTAAGTCACTTTGAGCCTTCATGCCGACCATTCTGTTCAACACTAACCTTCCAAATAAAGACCTCCCAATCATCCTTCAAGAATGCCAACAAAAGTAGGCAATGAGAAACGGTTGTCACGCGACATAGAACACTGTCAAGTTTCCCGCAAAAAAAAAGAAGGGGAAAGAAAAAGAAAAAGCAAAAGAAAAAGAAAAAAATAAAATGAGAGAGTCTTATTAGTGAAAACCCTCACGGGCACTATAAGACAATGGTAAGAAGAGATGAATAAATGAGAGAGACTTGCTGGTGAAACCCCCTCGGGCACCACTAGTCGAAAGTGAGACATGAAGCTAATGCAACAAGCCCGACCTCCAAGGTCATAAGAATGGTAAAAGGGAAGATTGTATTAGTTTTGATAAATCAGGCCGTTAAACCCAAAATGCATGTCGTGACCACTAAGGCTAATTATTGAAAAAAAAAACTCTTCCTTTTGTCCTTCCGGCAGGGGGAATTTCTTGTTAATATTTGTTTCTTTAAATCATTGTGTCCTTCGCTTTAAGTCCATTCTTCTCAAAACAAGCAAGAAAAGATTTCAAATTTGCTATCAGCTTTTCAGTTACACAATGTAAATTTGGCCAGCGTACTCAGCCGTTACTGTCAGCGTGCCCTAAGGATTCATGCAAAGTCTCCTCCAAATGACTCTTGTCAGCCTGCTTAGCGCAAGCAAAGAAAACTTGTGATTCTCTCTAACACAGAAATTGCTCAAAAAGCAGAAAGTCATTGAAAATATCAGAAAAGGTCCCCTGAGCCAAGATCTCCAATCAGGACAAGTCTGATTGAGCAACAAATATAATTGGTAATGGGCGTGAAACAATCATGGTTGACACCGGGAAAAAGTCCATTGAAACCGACTCAAGCTAATTGAGTAGAAGCCAAGCTGCTCAAGACTCAAGGCCACAAACCGACCACAACTTTCAAAACTAACAAATTGTTCTTTGTTTGCAATAGGAACAAAGCAGCGCAAGGAAAGTGGTTCAAAAAAAAAAAGAGAAAAGGAGAAACAAAATAGTAAAAAATGAGAAGAAAAAGAAAAGTAGAGAAGAGCCGACAAAGGGATTTTTCTCAAATCTTTGCCTTCATTTGTCTTTCTATTGTGCATAAAATCTTGCCATTGATCTTTACATTTTTTCCTCTTACGATAAAAAGTCCTGGTCTGATGGATTTTACTCCCAATCAAAGTCTTAGTCTGATAAATCTTTCTCCTAAGATAACAAAAAAGTGACCTAGTCTAATAAACTTTCTTCTAGGATCAAAATCTTAGTCTGATGAATCTTTCTCCTAAGATACAAAAAAAGAATGACCTAGTCTGATGAACTTTCTCGTATGATCAAAATCTTAGTCTGATAAATTTTTCTCCTACGATGAAAGATCTAGTCTGATGAACTTTCTCCTAGGATCAAAATCTTAGTATGATGAGCTTTCTCCTAAGATAGAAGGCCTAGTCTGATGAACTCTCTCCTAGGATAAAAATCTTAGTCTGATGAATTTTTCTCCTAAGATAGAAAACCTAGTCTGATGAACTTTCTCCTAGGTTAGAAATCTTAGTCTGATGAATCTTTCTCCTAAGATAGAAGACCTAGTCTGATTAATTTTCTCCTAGGATAAAAATCTTAGTCCGATGAATCTTTCTCCTAAGATATAAAAAAGACCTAGTCTGATGAACTTTCTCCTAGGATCAAAATCTTAGTCTGTTGAATCTTTCTCCTAAGATAGAGACCTAGTCTGATGAAATTTCTCCTAGAATTCAAATCTTATTCTGATAAATCTTTATCCTAAGATATAAGAATGGACATAGTCTGATGAACTTCTCCTAGGATCAAATGTTTGTCTGATGAAATTTTCTCCTAAGATATCAAAAAAAGAGACCTAGTCTGATGAATCTTTCTCATAAGATAGAAAACCTAGTATGATGAATTTTTTCCTTGGATCTAAATCTTAGTCTGATGAATCTTTCTCCTAAGATAATAATAAAAAAAGAGACCTAGTCTGATGAATTTTCTCCTATAATCAAAATCTTAGTCTGATGAATCTTTCTCCTAATGATAGAAAACCTAGTCTGGCGAATTTTCTCCTACGATAATTTGAAAAAAAAAGGGGGGGATGTCTCGAAAAAATGGGTCATTTATTCATGCCTTTGAAAAAAAAAAGTTTTTTGCCGAAAAAAAAAGCAAAACAAAAATTTCTTCTTGGCTCGTTTTAGCATAAGTATGCAATTTAGCAGTCTCATTTTTCCAACATACGGCTTCAACCCCCTAGTTGATCCTTTTTGGACATACGGTCTCCATTCCCTAGTTGCCTTTTGCCAATATTAGGGCTCCAATCCGTAAATTTAGCTTTTTACCTTTTAACCAACAGGATCCAATCTCTTAGTTGTGCCTTTTAGACATTGGGCCTCCATTCCCTAGTCGCCTTCTACCAATATTAGAGCTCCAATCCCTGAATTGAGCTTTTAGCAAACATTAGGGCTCCAATACCTGAGTTGCGCCTTTTTAGACATAGGGCCTCCATTCCCTGGTCGCCTTTAGCCAACATTAGGGCTGTAATTTTTGATTACATCCTTTTACCTTTTTATCCAACATTAGGGATCCAATCCCTGAGTTGCTCTTTTTAGACATAGGGCCTCCATTCCCTAGTCGCCTTTTCGCCAACATTAAGGGTCCAATCCCTTAGTTGAAATTTTAGATATATGGCTTCATCCTCTTATCTTTTCCCTTCTAGAATTTGCTTTAAAAGAAAAAAGAAAAATAGTTTAAACTTTTGTTACAAATAACTCCTGAAATTTTCCTAGTAAAAACTGGGGCAGAAAATTTCATTCGTCTGTTCGGTTTGGTGTCTGAGCATGATTTACTTCGAGGCACAAAACTTGAGATGACTAAAAGAATGAGTCTCAATCTAAAATAAAGAAAAATAAGAAAAGAACAAAAAGAAATGAATTCAAAATGCTGAAGAAAGCAAGGACCAACACCTACTCAAAGATTGATTGAAGTCACAAGTCTCGTATGTCCCGCTCCAATCCAATGCTGAAAAAGAACCAACACCTACGGCTTGCGAGCATCAAGATTTAGATCGAGGTCTACAGCGAAATTAGCTAAGACTCAAGATCAAGTTTCAAGAAATCTATAGATAGGAATCTTGTAACTCATAGTTGACAGGCAAAGCTAGCTTAACTCTTGATTTTCCTTTTGGATGTAATAAGGAGGTCAAGAAGCAATTGCAGCAACAACAATGAGGTCACAATTTCAGTAGTCCCAGCTACAAAACCCTCCAGAACTACACTGGCCAGATTCCTTTATAGCCAAGGATATGTAGACAACCTCTGAAGCAAGGTTCGGTAAGACTCTTTTCAAAAATGCTTCTCATGGAATTTCAAACGGGCGAAAATCCCTCATATTGCTCACTTTATCTTTCCCCGAAAACTTTTCATGTTTCTCAACAAACAGGGGCAGCTGTAAGCATGTGATTTTTGTCCGATATGAAATACTCCTACAAAATCAAAGAAAATAGATTTTTCTTAATTATTTACCATTTTTAAGAATTTTTATAGAGTTTTATTAATTGTTTACATTTTTCTTGCTTGTTTAATTTTTATTTAAATCATGAAAAATACAAAAATATCATGCATTTGCATTTAAGACCCGTTTTTACATTTTTCGGATTAATTAAAAATTATTTGTTTTATAAAAATCACGAAAAATGCTTCATTTTCACACTTTTTCCTTTTATTGATTTTTTCTCTTTTAATTTAGGATTATGTAGTTTTATAATTTTTATAATTAGCTAATTAGTTTAATCTCAAACTTTTGAATAAATTAGGATTTTTAATTTGTAGGATTTTACTTAAAAGAAAAGGAAAAATTAGAAAATAAAAGAAAGGAATTTGGAAAAAAGAGTTCAATTTGAATTTAGGCCAAATCCTATACCCAAATAGTGCCAAATTCTGTCCAGCCCAAGTGCTCACCACCCCATCCCAAGAAAAGGGATTTTTACCTATGTATATCATAATAGCAAATCTTATTACCTACCATGTTGAAGGTTTGTTTTTATTACATTTATGCATATCAAATTCAAATTTATGTACCATAATTCAAATTAAGTCTTTAGTTATAGCCATATTTATTGTAGGCTTTAATTTAGGAACCGTATCTTCAGAATTTTTATACTACCCATTTCTCTCTCCTCTCCCAAAGATTTACCTTCCGTTTTAATCCCCCCCCCCCCCCCACACGAGTTTTCTTCAGTTTATTCCCCCATTGTCGTATAGCTCTAACCCAAAAATTCCATCATTTTCTGTTGAATCCTCCACCATTTTCAACCCCCATTCCAAGTTTGTATTCAACTCATAGATCATGAAAAACCCAAATACTCCAAAAAAAACCATCAAAAGTCGTATTAGCATATATTCCATCTTTTGAAGTGGGTGTTTTAACACCTAAATCACCACCCAAAACTCACAATTTACACATGCAAGTGAAAAAAGATACAGGTATTTCATCTCCAAGACAAATCCGTGCTGAAACGCGAAGCAAGCATTTGCACGATGTTGATGCTAGCCGAGTAGATAAACTAGTCGACAAACAACTGAAGTGCAAGGGGGAAGAGTTGAGGGTAGATGATGATTTTGTAGAAGATTCACCCAAACTTCCAACTGGGAAAAAACCAAAGTTGTCTCCTTCATCGTCAAAACAAAAAAAGAAGAAACCCTCAAAAAAATTACCAAAATTGGTTCCTCAAAAAATTTCATTAAAGGTAAATAATATTTATTTGTCCTCACTGTTTTGTAGTTTAATTTTGGTTGCCAAAAAATATTCTTCAAGTGCTTTTTTTGTGTTGAAGTGTTTTTTGGCAAAATGTGATGTAGTCTCAATTTTGTAGATTATTTGTCGCAATTTTGTAGGTTTACTTGGCACTGTGATTACGAGACATTCTATAAATGTAGTTAGATTGTAGTTGATTTGTAGTATACTAAGTAAATTGTATCTATGGTTTTTGTATTGCAACTTGTATAGCTGCTACATTTAACTTCATTCTCAATACAATTATACTACAGTTTTTCAAGTTACATTAAGTAACTGTTACATTTAACTGTTATATTGTTCTTATTTGTCAGTTCAACTTTATTTTTGTAAAATGCGTTCTGGTCCTAATTTTGTAGATTCTTTGGCTCAATTTTGTAGTTGCATTGGAGCCATGCCTCTTATACAGTTTATAAATGTAGTTAGTTTGTAGTTTATTTGTAATCTGTTGATAAAAATTGTAGGTATGATATGTTCCATTGTATCCTGTATTGTTGATATATATAACTTCATTTTAACCGCAGTTAATATACATTTTTTGCAGAATGGCCCTTACTTTGCTCAACAAAATGTTGATTATGGTGTGCTTCGATTCCACAGTTTGTGTGATCCTAGCATACCTAGCAAGATTCAGGCTTTACTATCCCCAAATCAACTACGTGTTTTTAAAAAAACATGTTTTGGTTACTTATTTGATCTACCCCCAATATGTATGCAAAACCAGTCCATTCATCTTCAAATGAAATATGATTTGTCAAAGTCTACTGACGCATACTTTTCTGTTCTTTTAAAGGGTGAAAATTTGATTTTTTTCATTGAGAGAATTTGGTTTGATAACTGGTTTTAATTGTGTGAATACTTTTTTAGACTATGGTTACAATTCCAACTATGTTAGCCCTTTAATGAATACATATTTCCCTAACAAAGAAAGGGTTGAGAAATGGCATCTGAAAAATGTAGTCACTAACAAAGCATGGACAAACGATGTGGATGCGGTGCTGTTTTGCGTCCTTTATATGTTGGAATTTTTTGTTTGTCCTTCAGATAAGGACCATGTTACTTTTATAGGCAAGTTTATGTTCTTTCTAATCGAATCTGGTAATTTGTAGGTTTACCCATGGTGTACCAAATCCTTCAAGCATGTTATTGAATTTGTCTGATATCGTCTTAATCCCAATGTACTTTCTTATCTTATACGGGGATGCTCATTAGCCTAGCAAGTGTGACTATATGAGTGTTACTTTTCCGTCAGCACCGAGCATTCTACACGGTGTTCTGAATCGATTCCTCGGATTTTAAGATGGTCAGCTACAAAGGGACAGATTTGGTTAACTGCAATTGAAGACAAGATGATCAAGCCTAAGTGGCTCAAGGTGTTTTTTTAACTTTTGTATAATTCTACAATTACAGTAATAGTAACTACATTTCATGTACATTTTTATTTTCAATTGAATTAACTGTCACTTCCATCATTCAGTTCACAAACATGGTTGAATCTGGAGAAGAGCTTGGAGTGCTTAATCTCCCAGAGAAGATTCAATATGAAAATGAAGAAGTTGCTCAACCATCAAATGTTCCAACTGCTGCTTCTCCAACACTTGAACCCACAGAAGCAAATTCTCAAAAGGCCATGGAATCTGTCAGTAGCAAGATCAGCAATCTGGAAAAGAGACTTGAGCGGGTATTGTGAGAACTACAATATTTTGTCATAATTTACTACCACTTGAATTCATTCCTAATACTTTGTAGTTTCTTTGTAGTTTAAGTGTAACAAATAGAATATGCTTACCACCTAATTACACATAATTAATTTTTAGGTTGATGTAAAGTTAGATGGGTTTAAAAAGGATGTTTTTGATGAACTCTCAAGCCTTCGAAAGTTCATAGATCAATCTTTGAAGAGTATCAGGAATGCGGTAAACAAGAGGACTGATTTGGATGAGTCAAAGGTAAGAATTTACATATAGTTTTATGCTAAGACTATATAAGACTTATGACAAAAAAACATTCTCAACTATTCCCCAAAATTGTAGTTTGCTGGTAGTTCAACAAAATATAATGAGCAAACTCAAGGAGACAAAAACCATCATTTTCAGTTCAGTGTTGATGATCAACTCCATGCAAGCACAAGTAATACAGGTATCTTTATAATTCCTACATACATATCTACAAACTTCAAGGTTTGCTAATCACTTTTTTCACTATTTTTTTTAGCTCCCACTTCTCCAAAACATGTTCAACCACAAGTTGACTTGTATCCCGACTTCCAAGAAGCAGCTGAGACATTTTCTTTAGCTCCCACTTCTCCAAAACATGTTCAACCACAAGTTGACTTGTATCCTGACTTCCAAGAAGCAGCTGAGACATTTAAAGCAGGTATAGAACCATAACTGCATTTTAATTACATGTTTTTCAATATTTCAATATCTGAGGTAGCAAAAGAAGGTATTGTTTCATAATGTACTTTTTAATAGAAAATAGTTGATTATACAATGGTATAATGCTGTTAAGTATGTCATTTTTTATGTAACAGATGTTGAAGATAACATTTCACAGTCACCAATTCATGGTGTAACAGTGGCTGAAGTTGTCCAGGAATGCATTGATAAAAAAGAGGAGACTGAAGTTGTGCCTGAAGGTATTGAAAACAAAGGTGTGACATTGGATGATTTTGAGCTGCCAGAAAACCTATCACAGTTGGTCATGTATGGCGAGCCCATACAAGATCAATCAACCCCCGTTCATCCAGGAAGAACAAGGATACCAAGAAAACATGCACGATTACCATTAACTCCATTGTCTAGTACTGAAGGCAGCACATCTGTTGGGCCCAAATATTATGACCTAAAGCACCCTTTCACAAGTGTCATAGGCGAAGATGTAGATCCTGAATTGATAGATAGTTTCACAACTTGGTTATACCATCGCACTGACAAAGTATCTGAGAGGTATGGTGCTTAAATTTACACTGTCTGTTCACCCTTTTTAGACTTTAAAGTTGTAAATATTTTTGTAATTTTTTTGTATTTGATTCATTCTTTTGTTATTAAAGGAGGAAAGATTTCGTTTCAAAGAAGGATAACCAAATCAATCCTTGGTTGAATTTGGCTTGTTAGAAGATTGATAAGAAGGACTAGTTCTATGCTGTTGCTCACCCCGGACAAGTAATCAATAGCACAGTAAGTATATAGTGTCTACAATCATTGACAATATTTGTTTTGTCTTCAAGTGTGTGGTGAAATTGTATTTTTGTCTTTAACTATGATGTTTAAATGTAGTTATATTGTACACATCATATATATGTTACTATATTTAGTCTTCAACTGTAAAATTTTACTTTTCTGAACCTTATGCAATCAGTTTAAAAATGTAGGTAATATGTAGTTTTTATGTAATTATGATAGGTCAAGTGTAGATATAGTACTGGTTTTCTATATCTTTCATGCTAAATGCCATTAAATTACATTTTGTGAGGCACTTGGGCTAACTTTTATATATCTGTACTTATGGAATTGTTAAAGTGAAGCAAGCTGTTAGATTTTTTCATAAATTCTAATTGTCGTTAATATGTAGCTATTTTGTATATGTGATTGGCTACAATGTAACTTGTTGTATATTGCACTTTTACTTTGGCAGCACATTGATGTTATTATGTACTATCTGAGAAAAAGGGAAAATATGGCCCCAACATACAAACTAGGTTTACAACAACCGATTACTTGTTAAAGACAAAGATTGAAAGAATCTATGAGAAGTTCACTAGTTCTCCACTAGATCAAAGGAATTCAGTTGTTAAGCCGAGGATAACATTGGAGAATATATTATGGGCTACAGAATTCTTGCTAATGTAGCATGGGATCTTGTTGACTATGTGCTCATTCATGTTAACCTTGTGGAGAACTTTCATTGGTTGTTACTAGGTTTTGACATCAAGGACCGGCAACTTTACATTTTTGATTCATTGGTGAGAGCAAACCGTAATCAAACAGTTCAAACATTTGTTGAGAAATTTTCAATTATTATTCCTCTTTATTTGTCATGCACTGGTTTCTATGGTAAACGCAAAGACATTGACTTCAAGAGTACAAAGTCATACATAGAGAAACCAGTTACATACCCTCTCGACATACAATGGATGGTTGCTGAGATTCCACAACAAAAGGAATGCTCACTGTAAAAAACTAATTTCCCTTTCTATATGTTTAATTATTTTTTTAATCGTTTGTTATATAATGAAAAATTCTCATCTTCTGTAGGGATTGTGGTGTATTTGTGGCAGCCTTTGCGGATTATATTAGCACTGGTGATTTGTCTATCCCAAAGGAAGATCTTACTGATATTGACCAACACCGTAGACGCTATGGAGCTCTACTGTGGGACTACGCCACAAAGAAGCTAAAAGATGGTTCAATCTGTGAGAGTGAGGTTACTGGCAGACTCGCAAGGAGGAAGGGTGCACCGGCAAAGAATGAGAGAACTAAAGTTCAACGAAAGAAGAAGTAGACTATTTTGTTCCTATTTGGTAGTTGAATTGGAAAAAAAATGTAGGAATAAAGTCATTTGGGTTGTAATAACACTTTTTCTTGATTACATTATACTCGAGTATTCAAGTTATCTGATAGCATTTTTGCAGTAACAGTTTTGTCTTATAATTTCACTTTAATCTTCGAGTTATTTTTATATAATACCTTCAGGTGCCATTTAATATGTTTATATAATTGTCAGTTCTTACACAGCATAAATATGTAATGAATATAGGTCTCAGATAAATAATTTAGTCATCCTTTATCAACAATTATTTAAAAAAAAACAAGTTTATCTACAATTAAACTACATTCTAACTACAAAGTCCCATTAGGTGATTCCCAGGACTACATTTAGACCACAATTAAACTACATTTTAAATACAATATGGCAACAGTTCAGTGTTATTTTATTAACATCAGACGTTTTGTATATAGCTTCTAAAAAAGTTTAACTATTCAATTAAAAATGACAAGAATTTATGCTTGACGGCATACATAAAAAATGTAAATAAAGCAGATACACAAATTTATGTTTATACTTCTTAATCAACTTCAAAACATAGAACAGTTACACAATAAATTCTGATAATTTGAGCTCACTAACATTTATTTTGAATAACTATTCTAGCTACATGATATTTATTTCTTTTTCCGCGCATTCTTGCAAGTTCTTTTGTTAACCCTTCACCTCCACAATTGCCACAAGACATCTTGTACTTCTTTGACTTTATTTCATCAAATATTTTATATCTTTCCTTGTGAGGTTTTTCTGGCTGCCTTTTATCTCCCACCGGTGGCTTTACTACCTCATCCAAAATATGTTGTGGAACATCCCATTTGGCTTCATCAGGAAGAGGATTTACTGGGATTTCATATGTAAGAAGAAGGCTCTTCCTTGTGTAATACGGAGAACAATAGTTGTCAGGCCTTTCATTTCTATGCCTTAATGCTGCCAAAGCATGTGCACATGGAAGTTCATCAAGTTGGAAGTGTCGACAGCTACATTTCTTGTTTTCTAGGCATACAATGTACAGCTTCACACCATCTAACACAATATGTATATGATATGTTGAATCCCTCACCTACAATTCAAGACCAAACAGAAATAATAATACATCAATCAGTTAACTAGATTAGCAACAATCAGTTAACTACAAATAAACTACATATAAACGATAACTACATTTACCCATAATGTGACTACATTTTAAGTACAAACTGGAAACACTGCAGCTACTACTATTTTTGTTTTTTCTCCTGCACCAAACAAGAATATATTACCTTTAGTTTCTGGGATAATGTATTGTTATCTTCCAATTCTTTGTTGAATTTGTGACCAAGGAATGTGAAAGTACCATTTGCCTTCAATAACTTTCTTTTGTCCAATGTTCTAAAATATTCCTCATATACTCAAATAGATCAAATATTGGCAGCTCTCTTGCCTCTTTTGTTACAGCATTCAACGACTCGGCAATGTTTGATGTTATAGTAGAAGTTCTATTCACCGTTGCATGTGTTCTTGACCATCTATGATAGCCAATATCATGTAGGTAATATGATACACGCAGGTCTACCTCTTCAATCTTCATCATCCTTTCATTGAATTCATCCAGAGTGTATGACCGTGCTGTAGCAAAGTACAATTCATGTAATTGTAGATGAGCCTTCTTGAATTTTGACCTTATATTTGTCCATATATGCCACATGCAAAAGTAGTGTGCATGCCGGATAGACAACTGATGTTGCCTTCGATATACTCACATGCCTATCTGAGACAACACACATTGAAGGTCTTTCACCATATGCCTCCTTGAATTGCTCAAAGAACCACTTTCAAGACGCGTCGTTTTCAGAATCAGCAACAACATATGCTAAGGGCAAAATAGAACCTACATTTTTAGGCATAAAATAAGATTAACGAATAACTAAAAATATATATTGAGAATGTAGGCAATTTAACTACATTAATTTATCTAACTACAAACTAACTACAGTACAACTACAATTTACCTACATTGTATAGACTGTCTACAAAATAACTACAGAAATATTGCATTATGTACCCGCTGCATCCATTGTGTTTGCTGTTAGCATAATACCCCTATATGCTGATTTTAAGAATGTCCCATCAATCACTAGTACCGGCCTACAATGTTG
This sequence comes from Nicotiana benthamiana, assembly GCA_034376525.1. Lineage (NCBI taxonomy): Eukaryota > Viridiplantae > Streptophyta > Magnoliopsida > Solanales > Solanaceae > Nicotiana > Nicotiana benthamiana. The sequence continues at coordinate 143,445,456 of CM067327.1, read as the reverse complement.
CCAACCATTTATTGATGTACAACGAGCAACAAATGCGTATAAGAAGCAATCATTTGCTGACTTCTTCAATTTAACAACAGAAAGGGATAATTCTTCTCAAGAATATTAAAATATTTTGGTTATCTGTTGTAGGAGTCACACGGATTCCCTCTAAAAAACTGTAATGTTTTTTCCTTTGCTCTCCATGTTTCATGTAGCTTAGGTTCAGTCCATGTTTGGATAACATGTTAGTTTGTATGTCCTTTGGCGTGTAAATAGTCTTAGGATCATAATACTTTGGAACGACCATGCTACCAACTACTGCTGCAGTACATTTGCGCTATATGAATGTTTCGTCCATTGGGCAGCATATGTGTTGTCGGCTGAAACTTCTTATCTTGAACATTGCAGAATCATTAATTCACGTCACCTTTAAATGCCATTTGCAGCTTTTAGCTACACATATAAGCCAATAGCTAAAAAAAATACAATATTTAGACATATTTATCTAGCACTACCATTAACTACAAATTGACTACAATGTAACTACAATTGCTAAAACAAACTTATCTTCAATAATACACTAATTTTGCAAATCTATGATCCATAAATAACTACATACCTTCTATGACTTGATCTTTTCACTCTGAACTGGAACTTGTGCATAACTGAATAATTCTTCATTGCAGCAGCTATTGTTTTCTTGTCCTGATACACTTGTCCTTCTTCAATACATGTTTGCGTAGATTCAATTATTATTTTACTTTGAAATTCCTCTATTGCTGTTGAGGATGGAATTTCTAGTAACCTTAGGGATCCTAACGAACCTGCAGACAATAAATTCACAAATGTAATAACTATGTAGGTAAATTTGAAAGCGACATCGCTTTGTCCTTTCCAGTACTATATCATAATTGTAGTTTAATTGTAGAGAAATGTCGTTAAATTGTAGATAAATAGATAACACAAAAACTCTCAGCAATAAAGAATCAAACATACCTGTACTGATGCTTTTATTGGTGATTGCCAATTCCATATTGAAATCTCTTACGCTAATACATAAGGGATACGAACCTAAGTTTTTATTCTCCTTTTTCATTTCCATATATACACGAACCCCCATATCATTCCTAATCTCCAATGGAGGACAATTCTCATTCACAATGTATTTTATTTCTACAATTTTATCCGATGTATCAACCGATAATTGTTCTGTAGAAAAAAGAATTCCGTAACTTGCATTATCATCTACCAAAATGACATCAACTTCAAAATCTCGGAATCTGCCATAGTTATCCCAATAACCATTCGATTTCAGGATTACTGGGATTTTTGACATAATTTCGTGTAGTTGACAGAAAAACAGACGAAGAACAGATTTAGATTCGAGAATTTTTCTACTGATGTCGATGAAGAATTGTATTCAACAATTTTGCATTTTTACAATTTGATTCCTGGAGATTCTACCGTTTTTTTGAATTGTAGCTGAGAATCAGATGAAAGATATATTTCTGGTACAAAATGAGAGAATCACGCTGCTGTAGGATTTTCTTCCGTTTTAAAACTCGATATTAATGGTGATAGAATCACCATTAAATCTGGTTGCTACAAAATTGGCGTTTTTAGGGTAGAATTCACCTATTTTTGGTTTGGTACAATTTTTGTAGACAAACTATGGTCTAGGCGGGTAAATACCTAATAATGAACATTTTTGGTAATAATGTTTGCTATATGTTATACATAGGTAAAATTCTCCCAAAAAAATGGGTCAAACCCATGACCCGACCCGTTTTTTACCCTTTCTTTTAAAACCCATCTTTCCTAACCTAAAAGTCATATCCTGAGACCCCATATACCAAAAACGGCGCAAAAATCCCCTCCCGAACGCCGCTGCTTTCTCCATCTTCACTCTCTCACGTGTTCGTCCTTTTCATTTCCCCATGTAAAGATCCCTCATAATAAAAAGAAAACAAAGCTAAAAGTTCTGGATTCAAAAATCCGAGCTCAAAAACAAAACCAAAAAAGGAAAAAGTAATTAGGTGTTTAACTCTCTGCATTTTCGTTTTAAAAGGGATTCTCAAGGTCGCAGCTGCTGCTTTTCCACTGCATTAGCTCCTAAATTCTTGGTGTTCGAGTTTACTTTGTATTCGAAATTTAAAGCTATGGGCTGTTTCTTCTGTTGCTGAGCTCTAACTAGTAGATTTCTGGTCTTTATTTGGCTATTTTAAGCTGTGTTGCCGCAAAACTTGGTACACACCAAAGATCTCTATCCCTACTTGTTGGAACGATCAAATTAATTGATTTATGATGGAATATCCTCTGATTTTATGTTTGTTTTATCAATAAGTAGTTTGGAACTTATGTCTGAAATATGCTGATTCCAGACAATATGAAATTCAGCTTGATAAATTCCCGTATTTTATGTGTGACTCAACAATATTTGATGCTAAGTTACTGATTGTTCGAACTAGCATGTATGAACAAGAAACCATGGTGTATTCATGTTGAGTTGTCCCACATCGGAGGGATTTGAGGTGCTTGGTCTCCTTATATGGCTTGGGCAATCTTTACCTCATAAGCTAGCTTTTGAGGTTGAGTTAGGCCCAAGGTCCATTCTTTTCATGGTATCAGAGCCAGGCCCATCCCAATTATTGTTACCGATGTTCGGCCCCCATTTATGTTCTCCACGCTCCAGAGATCTGGGCGTGAGGGGGTGTTGAGTTGTCCCACATCGGAGGTATTTGAGGTTATTGGTCTCCTTATATGGCTTGGGCAATCCTCACCTCATAAGCTAGCTTTTGAGGTTGAGTTAGGCCCAAGGTCCATTCTTTTCATGGTATCAGAGCCAGGTTCATCCCAATTATTGTTACCGATGTTCGGCCCCCATTTATGTTATCCACGCTCCTGAGATCTGGGCGTGAGGGGGTGTTGAGTTGTCCCACATCGGAGGGATTTGAGGTCCTTGGTCTCCTTATATGATTTGGGCAATTCTCACCTCATAAGCTAGCTTTTGGGGTTGAATTAGGCCCAAGGTCCATTCTTTTCAATTCAATCATTTATTTCTGCAAAAACTAGCTGCGATTCAAAAGTTTGGCCTCCTGTGGATATGAGTTCAAATGTGTCGTTATGTTGTCAATTTCTCAGGGATAGCAATTCCTTTGGAATTTGTTGTATTTACACTGTACCTAACATCAGTGGCTTGAAAAATCATCCTAAGATCCCGGCGTTTAGTCTTTGTGTTGAAACGATTGATATCATTCTGTCCCATTTGGTATGCCTAATATTTTCTCCAATTGAAGCTATCTCATAACATGCTTAAGTGATTTTGGAATAATTGTTAAAATCAAAAACAAATTCTTCCTAATAATTACATGTAGTGCCATGTGTGAGCTTTTGAAAGTTTGTTATGGATCCTTATTACTTTCCTTCATACCATCTCATGGAATTTGTAATTCATTGTCATTTCTGTCTTAGTTTATTAATATTGAGTTTGATGAGCTTTAGTTTCATGGGTAAAAAATGTTTTGTTTGGGCTGGTTTTTAAGTTTACCAAGCTTATTAGGCATGTTCATTTAATCACTTTTGTTTATTGAGTTGGCCTAATACCCAGTAATTCTAAATAAGCCGATTCCCATTTTTGAAGGGTTGTTATTCCAGCCTCTTTCTTTGAGACCGTATGGAGAAATGGTACACAATTATTCTGTCATAAATTGGTTTACTTGAATGTTTTTCTTTTTTTGTAAAAAAAATCATTTCTTTCGATATTTTGTGCCGAACTTCCCAATGAATCCTAGTGCATAAAGAATCCACAGAAGTGCCTATTAATTCTTGTCCATTTAGCTACAAACAAATTCCATACTATCAGAACTTTCACATGATTTAAAATTAGTTTTGGGAAGTAAATGTGAACATACGTAGATTGCTTTAATTGATGCACAAACCCTTTCAAATGAATTGAGGCATGCTATGTCAATTAAAATTTCCAAAACTCGTAGCCTTCACTTAATTAATTTCAATCATTAGAAATTGGGATGGGCCATTTAGTGAATTTTCATGGCCTCTTGTAAAGTTATCAGCACACTAGTCGCTTTAGGCGCGCATTTTAATAGTCTACCTTCCTAAACACGGGTGTGCATTTCATGTGACCCAAATTCAAATCCTAAATGTTAAATAAAATGTGTTTCAAATTGCGGGTGCATTTCATATGACGCGATCCAAAGACACGTTTTAAACGACGTTCAATCTTCCTTAAATTAATTAAAACCGGTAAATTATTTAAAATGTAACTATAGGTTTGAACATGTGTTAAAATCAGATACTAATAGTTTAAGCGACTGTGCTAGAACCCCGAAATCCGAGGGTGTCTAATACCTTCCCTCGGGTTAACAGAATTCCTTATATAGAATTTCTGGTTCGCAGACTTCAATAGAAAAGTCAAAATTTCCTCGATTTGGGATTTTAAAACAAACCGGCGACTTGGGACACCAAACAATAAACCATCCCAAGTGGTGACTCTGAAAAATAAATAAATAATTCTATTTCGAATAATATCACTTAAATTGGAAAAACTCCCTTCTACATTATTCTTCTAAAGATGGTTTGAAAAAGAGGAGGTATGACAATTAGATTTTGGAAATTTGCATGTGTTTAAACAGTATGAAATTAGATCTTATTTAAATCCCATTGTTCAATCGTTTTCCATGTTTAATTGTATGAATGGTTCAGTTATTGTGATGTTTTTTAACCTTTAATTGCATGATTTTATTTCGCTTGAGTTGTGTTTAGTTTGTTAAACTTTTCTTTAATTTGTTCATTCTCCTTCTGTTTTAAATGTTTCTTATTGTCGTGATGATTTTTTGCCTGTTAATTGTCTCTTCATTAGAATTGCATGATTTTATTTTACATAAATTATGTTTAGTTTGTTTGTTGTTCTTTAATTCTGGATTAAAGGGGAGTCGTTCAATTCAGAGGTTTTTATTTGATTTTTAAAATATTAGGTCACTTGTTTGAATCCTGAAGCCCAGGGTGGTCGTGAAAGCCCAATGGAAAGGGTCAATCCAAGGGGTTGAAGGCCCAAATGTGATTTTGCCTTGGGTCAAATTGACCCAGGTTGGTAGTTTAGGTTAATTTTCAGGAATGGAGGGTAGTATAATTAAATCAATTAGGATATCTTCAGTAACGGGTTTGGAAGCTTCTAGTTTAGGGTTTAAATTGCAGTTACTGATTTTGGCAACTTAACTTGGAAAACAAGTCAGTAGGTGAAGGGTCACTAAGCTAAAAACATAAATTAAAAGGGACTTCAATGCAAAACAAAAACCTGAAGGTGCCCTTATTGCTTGCCGATAAAGGCATTCATTCTTGCCTTTCAAGGCAAGATCAGGAGGTCTGAGAAAAAATATACAGAAAGAAAAGGCTAGGCTGCTACTATAAAAAATTAACAAAAATCAAAAACATAATTGCATTACAATGCTCCATTGATTTCCTCCTGGTTTTCAATCTGGAGTTGGTTGAAATAACCTGTGATGCATTGAGGGTTGAAAATAGTTTGAACTTGCAATAGAGTTACTACTTCATTGCTTTCTATAATTCCTGAGAATTCAAACTTCTGGAGCATTTTCTGGTTCACATGGGGGTCTAGGATTGTCTGATTTGGTTTTGAAAGCTGAACCTAGTTTAGAATGAGTTGCATCTAAGATTTGCAAGGCTAGTTTGGGATTATTATTCAAAAACTCTATTTATCGTTGGTTCTGGTTGATTCCTGCTGAGTTGTTGCTCCTGCTGTTGCTATTTCTCCAAGACCTTTAATCCAATTTCTGATTTTGCCTTGCCATATTCAGGTACTCATTTTGGCCTCACACTATAAGTGATGACTCATATAACATTTCTAGGAAGAGAATGAAGGCTTCTGTTGTGTTGCATGTTTCTTTTGTTCACTTTCCTATTTTTATTCACTAATTCATTTTCTACCTAATATGTCTAAAATGAAATCATGATGAGAACCCTGCCGGAATTGGTTCGAATGTATTTAATGTCTGATGATTACCTTTTGCTTTAGTTCTTCGGCTTGTTTTAGTATTGTTAAAGGCATTAGTTAATTTTGTATTCCAAATGTAATGGTCATTTCGTCCATTAGTTATCAAATTGGAGTAGTGAAGCCCAGGCATGAACTCAATTGTTATTTTGAATAGAACTGTCATAGCACTTGAGGTTTCAAATAATTACTATTGTTTATTGAGATCGGTGTTGCTATGTTGGATCGCCTAAGCAAAATATAGGACAGGGTCTAACGATTGCCTTCTCTGAAAATGTTATATTGAATTTGGGATCTGTTGTTTGATTTATTTAATTGGCATGCGATTTGAACCATAACGTGTTAGTATTAAGAGTGACTCTCAATAGTAATTACAAGTGTTAGTAATAGAAATCATGTGGACTCGACTTAAGGACCTCATGAGCTGCTGAAGTGGGCTCCTTATTGGGCCTGGCATAGAATGGCGCTAAAATTGTCATCTAGAGTAGTCTTCAAGTGCATTGACTATTGGGCCTCATGCTTGGCCAAGCCCATATTCTGAAAAGAATTAAATAAAGTAGACTTCACTTGGACTCAATCTTTAATTCACACTTGAGTTCGGCGTGGTTAAAAAGTAGTTGTGACTTCTTTAACTTTATTTCATTAGTAGACCTTTGTAATTGATTTGAGGTGCGCCACCAAATAAATTAGATAATCGGTGGCCTTCATTTAATTATTATCGATTGGAATTGAGGTGCGTCATGCCAAACAAAAATGGCAATTGCATGGCCCTCATTTAAATTAATTTTATTTTATCCTTAGAATTCGAGGTGTGCCATCTAGCGAATTTTCATGGCCCTCACAAAGTTGCAAATGTATAGTCCTTTTAGGCGCATTATTCTAATAATTTACTTTTCTATTGGGTGCACATTTATGTGATCATAATCCAAATCTCAACGTTAGTTAAAATGTGTTGCGAACTACAGGTGCATTTATGTGACGTGGTTCAAGACGCATGTTAACAACGTTGCAACCTTCTTAAAATCAAATAAAAGCGGTTAAAAGTTAAAATTTGCACATAGGTACAAAATGTATTAAAATCAAATAATTAAGCCAAATATAACAGTTCGGCGACCGTGCTAGAAACCACAATATTTGGGGAGTGCCTAACACCTTTTCCCGGATTAACAAAATTCCTTACCCAAAATTCTGGCTTGCAGAGTATATTACAGAGTCAGAGCTTCTTCTATTCGGGATTTAAACCAGTGACTTGGGATATCATTAATAAATCTCGTCTTGATTGTCCTTAATTTAAAAAACTCTCTTATCTACGTCATTCGCAGGGTTGTAGTGTTAAAAAGAAGGTGTGACACATGTCCCACAAGAAGATTTTATAAGTGTGACATGTAGTCACTTGATTGATTTAAGATTTAAAACAAGTATGAGGATTGTAGTAATATCATTAATGTGAGAATTTATGCCTGGAGGGCACTCGGTTTATTGGGTTATGGACTATGGAGGTTTGCTCCCGTTATGATGGTGGTGCTTATGTATTTTTGGAAAAGGGGGTGAGTATGGACCTTTGAAAGGTGATTGTCCTAGTATGATCGTTCAGGATCGACTTGAGGTCAATGGATGGATTTAAATATGAATATAGGCTATATGTCAGGCCAGTTGTGTTCATTTTAGCAAAGTGCTCCTTAAGGAAGAGCAGTAGATGTGTTATTTTGTCGTCAACCATTCCAGGTAATGATGTATTGTATCGTATGATTTGTGAGATGGCTTGGTAATTTCTTATATGTTGAGGTTCCGCGCGGCGATGATATTATATGATCAAGATGGCTCTTGAGATTCAGATCATGTATCGCACCCCAGTTGTGCTCGGGTTTTGTAGGCTATAGTGCTGTATGTTTCCCTCGGGGATGGTATTATGCACCTAGCGTGTTTCTGACCGATATTCGGTATTTTGTTGTAATGAACAATTTAGCTCGATGTATATCTCCTTATGAGAGTTCTATGTGTGGATCGGGCGGCACATCGCCATGGGTATGTTGTTTGGATTGGGTTGCATGCCGCAATAGTGTGATGTTCAGTATAGTTCCTTACATATGTTTTTATGTGTTTCGTTTCCTATCTTCTGAGAAAAGCTCATATTAGTTGTGCGCCCGCGCCGCATTTATGATTTGCGAGCGGGGTAATTGAAATTCCTTTTCAAAGTTCATTTTCCTTTTTGTATCGCATTCTAATTGGTACCCTATTGGCACGTTGTGGCACCATATGAGACTTTTCGTCATCTCTGGGTGGCTAATTACCTGATCATTTCGTACTGGGTGAGACGAGATTGCAGGATTTAGGATCAGTACAATCTGATTACGTGAAATATATTCAGGAGCAAAGATCATTGTTGGATTCAACATGAAGTAATGTTTCTTTTCATAAGTATAGACTCAATGATTGGTTGACTCGATAGTTGATTATGAATTTCTGCACATCTCTTCCATTGTGGTGGAATTGTAAGATTTATAGTAAGACCGGTGTATGTCATGGGGTGCAATGGGAGAAAATGTTATTGTGGTCCGGTGAGTAAAGTGATGCTAGGTGTGAATTCAGAAAAGTTATGCAGCCATGTTTAGGTATAGCGTGTAGTGATAGATATGGTGATCTTATGTTGGAAACAGGTCGGGCATAGAACTCCGGATGTTGAAATTGGGCTCTGAGGCTTATTTGTTTGAATAAAAGGGAATATCTTTAGAATTGATCGAGCTGATGTGCTCAACTATGTTGTGGTATTACAGGAAGGTTCATGAAAAGTTAAACAGTGACTTCAGACTACTTCTGTGTAGTTTTGAGCATATTCGAGGACGAACATATGTTTATCGGGGGAGAGAATGTAATGACTCGACCAGTCATTTTAAGCCATATCATGTCATTCAGTAGTCTGAGGCCAGGAACAACTTCATTTCTGGTATTATGACTTGTACGTGTCGTCGAAATTAAGTTTCGGGAAGTTTAGAGTTAATTTGGAAAGAGAATTCTCATTTCGGAAGCTTAAAGTTGAAAGAATTAACTAGTATTGAGATTTTGAGTAAACGACCTCAGAATTGCGATATGAAGGTTCCAGCAGGTTCGAATAATAATTTCGGACTTGGACGTAGGCGCGGATCGGGTTTTGGATAACCCAGGAGTGTCTTGGTGCCTATTGTGGAAGTTAGCATTTTGAAAGAATTTCATAAGTTTGGGTTGAAGTGCATTTTAGTGATATCGATGTCTGTTTTGGATTCTGAGTATGGGAGTAGCGCCATAAGGTGATTTTGGAGTTGGGAGCGTGATCGGAAGTGAATTCGGAGGTCCGTAGGTCATTTTGGAGTCATTTGGCTAAAGATAAAAAATTGAAGGTTTTTTAGAAGTTTGATCAGAAGTGGACTTTTTGATATGGGGATCGGAATATGATTCCGAAAGTAGAAGTAGGTCCGTAGCCGAACATGAATTGTCTACAAATTTTGAAGTCACTCGGACGTTATTTGATAAGTTTAAACATCGAAAATAGAAGTTGGAAATTTCAAAGTTCATTAAGCGTGGATTGGGGGTTAATTCATGATTTTAGCTGTTTGGTGCGATTTGAGGCTTCGAGTTGGTCTGTGCTATGTTTTTTGACTTGTGCGAGTGTTTAGTTTTGAGCCCTGGGGGCTCGGGTGAGATTTGGGATAGCTTCGGAGTGATTTGCTAAGAATAGGAATTTCTGGTACTGGTATGATCGCAATTGCTATGTGTTGGTCGCAATTGCGACCTCGCATTTGCGAGGTTCCATTCGCATTTGTGAGCCATGGCTGCTGCGTGTAGGATCACATTTGCAATGCGTTGGCCGCAAATGCGACTTCGCATTTCGAGTCCCTCCTCGCGTTTGTGTACCTGGGGTGACGAGTGGGGAATCACATTTGCGAAAGGGCCATCGCTTTTGCGATGCTGCCCTCTTTGCATTTGCGAGGAATTTTTTCTCAAATGTGACTTTGTCAGGGATGGCCAGGCATTGCATTTGAAGAGCTTTTGTCGCAAATGCGACTTCTGCATCTGGAGCTGTGGCTTTTTAATTCGAACTTAGACCATTTCCACTTGACCTTAGGTGATTTTTGAGTGTATTTGAGGAAGGATTCCATCATCATCAAAGAGGTATGTAATTTTCTATGCATCTTAAGTTAAATACATAGATTATGGGTAGATTAACATATAAAATTAAGGAAAATCAAGGAGTTTGGATGAAACCTAGAAAATTGATGTCTTGGAATTTGACCATGATTTTGGGTATGAAACTGAGAGTAAATCATATATTTGAGTTTGTGAGGTTATGGGTAAACTTATTGTTCAAAAAGTTTTGAAATCCGCGCACGTGGGCCCGAGGGCATTTTTGTCAACTTTTCGATCGGGGTTAGGAATTATTGTAAATTGGGTTGTAATGAATAATTGAGTACATATTAATGGATCGGTATCATGATTTGGTAGCATTGGAGCTTTGTTCATCAATTAGAGGCTTCGGAAGGGCATGGAATGTCTGTTATGAAACTACAGAGTTAGGTGAGTCTCCTTTCTAACCTTGTAAGAGGGAATTGTCCCCATATGTGAGTTAATTGGATATGTGCTCCTATTTGTGGGGGCTACGTACGCACGAGGGTATGAGAGTCCATGCATAGCTACTATTATGCTATTGATCGGGTAGTATAAGACCCAAAAGTATGCTATACTTGCACTAATTATAAACCTTTCGACATTTGAATTGCTTAATCACCTCAAACAACAACAACAACAACAACCCAGTATATTCCCACAAGTGGGGTCTGGGGAAGGTAATATGTACGCAGACCTTACCCCTACCCCGAGGGGCAGTGAGGCTGTTTCCAGGAGACATTCCGCTCAAGAAAGAAACAAGTGGCAGAACAAGTGACGATGTATTGATACTAGCAATAGACTCATAATAAATAATATACAGTAAATAACATAACCTGAAATAACATAAAATAACAAATAACAACAATATATGGAATATAGGAAATACGAGAAAGAGGAAAGTATACTAATATCTATAATATAAAGCCCTGCATTAGGAGCTGATCTCTAGCATCCTACGCCTAACTCCTAACTGTCTAATCTCACTCTAGCGCGCTGTAAAAATATTCCCAACTTCCCCTAACCTACAACCTTAATGCTCAACCTCCACAATCCCCTGTCAAAGGCCATACCCTCAGTAATCCTAAGTCGCGTCATGTCCTACCTTATCACCTCGCCCAAATACTTCTCAAGTCTTTCTCAACCTCTCCTTGTGCCCACCACTGCCAGTCGCTCACAACTTCTCACCGGTGCATCAGTGCTCCTCCTCTGAATGTGGTCGAACCATCTAAGTCTTGCTTCTCGCATCTTGTCCTCCATGGGCACCACGCCCACCCTCTCTCGAATAACTTCATTGCTAAACTTATCCATCCTTGTATGCTTACATATCCACCTCAACATCCTCATCTCTGCTACTCGTATCTTCTGGAAGTGTGAGTTCTTAACCGGCCAACACTTGGTCGGTCTAACCATTGCTCTATAAAACTTACCTTTTAGTAACGGTGGCACTTTCTTGTCACTCAACACTCTTGTTGCTAACCTCCACTTCATCCACCCCACCCCTATACGGTGTGTGACATCCTCGTTGATCTCCACGGTCCCTTGAATAACTGACCCATGGTACTTAAAACTACCCCTCTAAGGGATAACTTTTGAGTCAAGCCTCACTTTCACTCCCGCGTCCGTCAGCTCAGGTCCAAATTTGCACTCAAGATATTCTATCTTTGTCTTGCTCAACTTGAAACCGTTAGACTCAAGGTCATGTCTCCAAACCTTAGTCTCTCGTTGACGCCACGTCTTGTCTCTTCAATTAGGACTATATCATCAGCAAATAGCATACACTGTGGCACCTCCCCTTGAATATTATGTGTAATGGCATCCATTACCAGGGAAAACAGGTAAGGGCTGAATGCAGACCCTTGGTGCAATCCTGTAACAACCGGAAAATACCCGGAGTTGCCCCTTACTGCCTTAACCCGGGTCTTAGCTCTATCATACATGTCTTTAATCAATCTAATGTAGGCACCCGGGACCCTTTTAACCTCTAAGCATCTCCATAAGACCTTCCTAGCCTGTCGTACGCTTTCTCTAGATCGATAAACACTATGTGGATATCCTTCTTCATATCCATGTATTGTTCCACCATCCTCCTAATAAGGTGGATAGCTTCTATGGTAGATCGCCCTGGCATAAACCCAAACTAGTTTTCTGAAATAGACACCGTCTTTCGTACTCTCATTTCTACCATTCATTCCCAGACTTTAATGGTATGACATACTAGTTTGATACCCTTATAGTTGTTACAGCTCTGGATATTGACTTTGTTCTTATACAATGGAACCATTGTACTCCACCTCCACTCTTCAGGCATCCTATTTCTCTTGAATATAACATTAAACAACCCAGTAAGCCATTCCAAGCCTGCTCTGCCCACACACCTTCAAAGTTCCACTGGAATTTCGTCTGGCCCCGTAGCTCTACCCCCTCATCATTTATGAGTTGCCTCCATGACCTCATCGACCTCAATGTCTATGCAATCACTTATAAGAGGTATGCTGTCGGCATATCGCAAATCACCTAGTATAAATATTTTGATCCTCTTCTCTATTCAGAAGTTTATGAAAGTAGGTCTACCATCTCCTCTTAATCTGGTCATCCCCCATCAAAACTTTGTTGCCATCATCTTTTATGCACAACACTTGGTCCAAATCCCAAGCCGTCCTCTCTCTCACCTTAACGAGTCGGAATAGATTCTTCTCTCTACCTTTATTCCCTAGCTCATCATACATACGAGCAAACGTATCCATCTTAGCCTCTGTATTTGTCATCTTCGCCTCCCTCCTAGCAACCTTATATCTCTCACTGTTCGATCTCTTCTTCTCCTTGCCAGTGCTCCCAAATAACCGTGGGTAAGCCGCCTTCTTCGCTTCCACTTTACTTTTGACAACTGCATTCCACCACCAGTCTCCTTCGTGGCCACCGGTGCATTCCAAAGATATCCCTAACACCTTTCTCGCCACCATCCATATACATTCTGCCGTCATCGACCACATAGTGTTTGCATCACCGCTACTTCTCCAAGCTCCCATTGCTGATAACCTTCCTACCATCTCCTGAGCTTTATCCTCAGTCAAGGCGCCCTATCTAATCTTCGGGTGGCCTCGTACTGACCTCTTCTTCCTCCTTATAATTGTTAGTAAATACGCTTAACGCTAGAGGGGGGGTGAATAGCGTTATAATAAAAATTAGCGTAAACTTGCGGAATTTAAAAATTGCAGGAAAGAAATAAGTGCGATAAGTAAATAAATAAGAACTAACGCACCGATGTATCCTGGTTCACCACAACCCGTGGCTAGTCCAGTCCCCGAGAGACTCTCTCGAGATTTCCACTAACACTGTTAAGCTTACGGGTGCTCAACAAACCCTTACAAACTGAGGACACAAGCCTAAACAACCTTTGCTCGAAGATACAACACTCCAAGACTTCAACGAAAGAAACACAAGTTCCTTCTTACAATACAAGGGACTAACACTTCCCTTCAAGTATATAAAACACTTAGCACTCACATAAACAAGACTCTCTTAATAGAGTAGATATGAGTAAACAGATACGCTCAAGAACACAACAACTTTCGTAAAGAATTTTGGCTCTCAAAACTTATGTAATGAATAGAAAGTGATGAACAATAGAGTATGCAAGCTATAGCAATAATATGATCAGTTGTTGTGTTTAGAAGACTGATTTGAAGCTGTATTTATAGTTGCAAAACCATGCATTACCGTTGCCAAATTGCCAATTAAGAATTGCTGATTTTACTTAGTGACAATCGATTGTCAAAATGCCACAATCGATTGTTTGCCAATCATTCCAAAAATCATTCCCAGATTTTACGCTTAATAATCGATTATCTAAGATCAATAATCGATTACTAGCAACGTTCAAAAAATCATTTCCAGATTTTACTTATAACAATCGATTGTCAGAAATCTACAATCGATTACTTGGCAACGTTCAATAAATCATTTCCAGATTTTACTTAAAACAGTCGATTGTCAGAAATCTACAATCGATTACTTGGCGACGTTCAAAAAATCTTTTTCAGATTTTATTTAAAACAATCGATTATTAGAAATCTATAATCGATTACCTGACGGTTTTTGAAAATATTTTGGCAACGGTCAATTACACAATCGATTATGCTATGAGAATAATCGATTATATATCAGTCTTTGAAAAATCAATTAGACACTGCCTTAATGCACTCGATTGTCAAAGGTACAAAATCGATTATTTTATGACTTTGAAAATGTCTGATAGACACTGCCTCAACATAATCGATTGTCATAAGTTCACAATCGATTATTTTGTAGCTTTGAAAAACTTTGATGTACACTGCCTCAACACAATCGATTGTCATAAGTTCACAATCAATTATTTTGTAGCTTTGAAAAACTTTGATGTACACTGCCTCAACACAATCGATTGTCATAAGGTTCACAATCGATTGTCATGCAGATTTGAAAAATCTGATGCACACTGCCTTAACACAATCGATTGTCATAAGTTCACAATCGATTGTCATGCAGCTGACTTAACATAATCGATTATCATAAGTACATAATCGATTATCTTAGTCTAGATTTTAGAGGCATGTTTTAAAATCATTTTGACTAAAGTAAATATGCATGATTTAAAATCATTTTGCTTTAAATTAAATATGCATGATTTGATAAAAATGTTTTTACGAGAGAAGCCAAGTCTTGAGTCAAGTTATTGGATCAAGATCACAATTAAAGAACGACTCATGTATAACTTTATATCTTTGCTTGATCTTGGTCTTGTGCTTGAATCTCGTTATATATCGATTGCGCGCTTGTGCTTGGACCTCGTCATATGTCCATTGCGCATAGTTTGTCATTCATCAAAACCTACAAATATGAACACACGTTTTAGTATAGTGCCTTGAGAACGTGTTTCAACAATTTCCCCCTTTTTGGTAATGGCAAACTTTAGTCGGGATATGCATATTTGATAATTCATAATGACGATTCAAGACAAGTAAAGATATGCAATAATATGCAGCAAGTCTCTAGATGTGCAATTAGTTCCCCCTCAACATATGAATTCCCCCTCAATTTATGCCAATAAAAAATTAGTGCATATCCCTTATTCTTCCCCCTTTTGACATTAGCAAAAATGGAAAAGGTGAGTAACTTGTTTATTGATTAAGCAAAAGTTGCATAAGAAGACATATTAAAGCAAATAATACCAACATAATCGATTATTGATACTTGATAATCGATTATATACTAACGAGAAATCGGTTATCCTTAGGATAAATTGATTATTCTGCATCAATCTTTATAATTCCCCCTGCCTTTAGGGCGATACCTGCAAAAATTCGTTAGACGTCTCCGACGCTCAAGTTAGAAATTATGAGAAAGGGAAAATGCGATGCATGACTTAGATCAACGTGGAGTCAAGAATCCCGAGTTCACTACGAATTCGGAAAAAGGACTCTTCCTCTAAGGGTTTTGTAAAGATGTCGGCCAATTGATCTTTGGTTTCAACAAATTCAATTTCGACATCACCCTTGAGAACGTGATCTCTTATAAAATGATGCCTAATTTCAATGTGTTTTGTTCTTTAATGAAGAACGGGGTTCTTCGTCAAGCATACGGCGCTAGTATTATCACATCTAAGAGGGATATGATCAAGACTTAGGCCATAGTCCAAGAGTTGTTGTTTCATCCAAAGGATTTGAGCGCAACAACTCCCCGCGGCTACATATTCAGCCTCGGTTGTGGACAATGCAACACTTACTTGTTTCTTGCTAAACCAAGAAACGAGAGAGCTACCGAGCAAATGGCAAGTGCCGCTAGTGCTCTTGCGGTCCAATTTGCATCCAGCAAAATCGGAATCGGAATAGCCAACAAGTTGGGATGAAGAACCTTTGGGGTACCATAGACCCACATTTACAGTACCAACAAGATACTTCAATATCCGTTTCACCGCAGTTAGGTGAGACTCCTTCGGACACGATTGATAACGAGCGCATAAGCACACGCTAAACATGATGTCCGATCTACTAGCTGTAAGATAAAGGAGAGATCCAATCATACCTCGATAATTTTTTATGTCGACTTCCTTACCTTTCTCATCTTTGTCTAGATGATCGGATGTGCTCATGGGAGTGGCCATTGCTTTTGCGTTGGTCATTTCAAATCGTTTCAGCAATTCTTTGCAATATTTAGCTTGACAAATGAAAGTTCCTTCTTTCATTTGCTTTACTTGCAGCCCCAAAAAGAAAGTTAGCTCACCCATCATAGACATCTCAAATTCGCTTGTCATTAAATCGGAAAATTCCTTGCACAAAACATTGTTAGTAGCACCAAATATAATATCATCCACATAGATTTGAACTAATAAAATATCATTGTTTTTATGCTTAACGAAAAGAGTGGTGTCAACTTTCCCCCTAATGAAATCATTTTCCAAAAGAAATTTACTCAATCTTTCATACCAAGCTCGGGGAGCTTGTTTAAGACCATAAAGAGCCTTTTTAAGTTTGAAAACATGATTTGGAGATTTAAAATCTTCAAAACCCGGCGGTTGTTCAACATAAACTTCTTCTTAAATAACACCATTTAGAAAAGAACTTTTTACATCCATTTGATACAAATTGAAATTCATAGAAGATGCAAAGGCAAGTAATAAACGAATAGCTTCTAACCTTGCTACGGGAGCATATGTTTCTTCATAGTCAACACCCTCTTCTTGATTGTAGCCTTTTGCTACAAGCCTAGCTTTGTTTCTAGTGATTACACCATTTTCATCTAATTTGTTTCGAAAAACCCATTGCGTACCAATTATGGTATGATTTTCGGGTCTTGGCACCAAATCCCAAACGTTATTCCGTTTGAATTGGTTAAGCTCCTCTTGCATTGCCAAGGTCCAAAATTCATCCCCAATTGCTTCGGAGATGGTTGTGGGTTCAATTTGAGAAGCAAAAGCAGTATGTCCTAAGGTGTTCTTAAGAGAGTTTCGGATACTTACCTTTTCTCCAACGTCGCCAATTACCTGTTCGAGAGGGTGATCTTTGATTGTCCTCCATTCGTTAGGCATTTTCGTTTCTTTCTCCAATTGTGGTGCTTCCTCCGATAATTGTTCCAAGATTTCATCTTGAATTTCCTTAGAAGTTTCCTCTTGTACTTTGTCTTGAGGACTTATTGAGTTTAAGATACCTGCAGGATCAGAACCAGAATCCTTTCTCGCCAAGCGAGCATTATTTTCGGAAAACACAATGTGAGGGGATTCCTCCACAGTTCCGGTTCTATTATTGAATACCCTATATGCTTTGCTACGTGAGGAATAACCAATAAAAATTCCTTCATCGGATTTGGCATCAAATTTTCCCAATTGATCTTTTCCATTGTTATGAATAAAGCATTTACAACCGAATACTCTAAAATGGGAGATATTTGATTTCCTTCCCTTTTAGAGTTCATAAGGGGTTTTCATGAGTATTGGCCTTATGACTACTCTATTCAAAACGTAGCATGTGGTACTCACGGCATCCGCCCAAAAAAGTTTGGGAATCTTAGCCTCATCGAGCATGGTTCTAGCCATCTCTTCGAGACACCTATTTTTCCTTTCCACCACCCCATTTTGTTGTGGTGTTCGTAGAGCGGAGAAGGTGTGCTCGATATCGAGTTCATCACAAAAGTCCGCAAAGAGATTGTGATCAAACTCTCCCCCATGATCACTTCTTATTGAAGTGACGGTTGTGTCCTTTTCGTTTTGAACACGTTTAAGAAAATATTTGAAATTATGAAAAGCTTCACTTTTTTGAGCAAGAAATAGAGTCCATGTAAATCTAGAATAATCATCAACAATAACAAAAGCATAACGATTTCTACCAAGACTTTCAATGCGAGATGGTCCAAATAAGTCCATGTGAAGTAATTGCAAAGGTCTAGTAGTTGAAACAATATTTTTCGATTTAAAAGATGCTTTTGTTTGCTTCCCTTTTTGACAAGAATCACAAATAGAGTCTTTTTCAAATTTCAAGTTTGGAAGACCAATAACTAAATTTTGTGAAACCAATTTGTTCAAAAGATGCATGTTGGTGTGAGCTACTCTACGGTGCCATAACCACGTATCATCTTTTTTGCTCATAAGACAATCTACATATTCAGATGAAGAATTTTCGAGATCAACCATATAGATATTATCCATTCTAAATCCACGAAGAATAATTTTAACATCGCTACGGTGAAAAACTAAGCATTCATTTGAATCAAATAAAACAAGATTTCCCTTGTCACATAATTGACTTATGCTCAAGAGATTATGTTTTAGACCCTTAACTAGCAATATATGCTTAATGGAAGAGGAGTCATCCTTACCGACCGATCCAATGCCGATAATTTTTCCTTTGTTGTTATCATAAAAAATAACGCTTCCTCCTTCCTTGTGTTCTAGTTGAAGGAACTTGGATTCGTCTCCAGTCATGTGCTTGGAGCATCCACTATCAAGGTACCAAAGTACACTTGACCCCTTCAAACACACCTACAAAACAGATCAATGAGTTTTAGGTACCCATGCCATTTTGGGTCCTTGGGGGTTAGGCAAATCATAGTGATGTGATTGAGTGTTATGTCTATGTCGTGTAAAACAAGCAGGAGCAATATGTCCAATTCGTCTACAATAATGACAAACAACATTAGGATTATGCATTTGTCTAGGTTGATAGTAATTGGACGGACGAAATTCATTTACTCTATTCTTTACAATATGACTATTGCGCAATTCATGAAAATCATTTCTCCTACTATTTGTTCTAGGATATACAACATTTCTAGGATAGTTGTTTCTAGGTTGAAAGCCATTTCTAGGTGTTCTAGAAGGTTCAAAATTTCTTCTAGTGTTTGGCCTAGAGTAAGCATTATTTCTAGAATGATTATTTCTAGGTTGCGATTGTTGAAAGCCATTTCTAGGTTTGTTATATCTAGGATGAGCGTTTGTTTTATTCATCCTAGGTTGAGCCTTAGGTTGTTGGGGGTTGGCTTCAACCTTTTCTTTAGGCTCATTCTCAAAGCCTATGCCATGCTTGGTCGACTTCAAATTAACAAGAACTTCATTCAAATTTTTATGAGAAGAATTAAACTTATCTAGGGTGCCCTTAAGTCTTTCTACCTCATTTTTGAGATGCATGCAAGAAGTACAATTTTTACTAGAGCTCTCGGGTTTGTCGGCGCTTCTCTTGCCGAAAAATTTGTTTTCTTCTTTCAACTTCTCATTTTCCAAAATCAGTTTTTCCAAATCCTTTTCTTTCAAAGAGAGTTGTTTTTCAAAATCTTTTTCTTTTAAAGAAGCATTTTCTTTTATGCTTTTAATAGTTTTGGAAGCTTTAATAAATTCACTATACAACTCATCAAAAGCATTTTGCATTTCCTCAAGAGAATAGAAATTTTTGGAAGAAATTTGACATACCTCTTCTTGATTGTTTTCGTGAGCCATGAGACAAAGATTTGCGGCTTCGTCTTCTTCTCCCTCACTCGACTCGTCACCGGAGTCGCCTCCCCAAGATATGTATGCTCGTTGTTTCTCGAAGGGTTTCTTCTCCTTTTTGGCATTTGGGCAATTTGATTTAATGTGCCCGGTTTCTCCGCACTCATAGCACTTTATTTGATCTCCTTGATTTTTTCCCTTTCGTTCATACTCTTTTCGCATGAACTTTTGAAATCTCTTAATAACGAGTCCGAACTCGTTGTCTCCGTCCTCATCATTTTGAGGTTGGCTTGTGTTTTCCTTGAGAGCGATCTTTTGTTTCCTTTGATCATCAACAAGAGGGTTAAGTATAGTAGATTCATAAGTTTTAAGATTACCTCTTAATCCGTCGATGGGGACATTTGAAACGCCAATAGATTCTTGAATCGCGTCGGCCTTTGATCGCCATGCCGGAGTGAGACTTCGGAGAATTTTTCGGACAAGTTCCTAATCCGTGAAGGTCTTCTTAAGAGCATGTAAATCATTAACGATTTTTGAAAATCATTCGAACATCTCATCGACCTTTTCGCCTTCCTTCATGTGAAACAATTCATATGCATGGGTTAGGAAATCAATTTTAGCTTCCCTTACCTGGTCCGTACCTTCGTACGTAATTTCCAGCTTGTCCCACATCTGCTTCGCCGTTGTGCAACATGATATTTTCCTGTAATCATCAGCATTTAGAGCACAATATAATAAGTTAATGGCTTTGGCGTTTTTTTGCACCTTTCGGATATCATCTGCATCGTATTCATCTTCGGACTTTGGAACATCTTTATTTTCAACCTTTTTGGTTGGAATTTGTTCTCCCTTCATTATAACCTTCCAAAGATGAAAACTATTTGATTGAACAAATATTCTCATCCTCTCCTTCCAGTACGTATAGTTTGTACCGTCGAATAGTGGTGGTCGGGTGGAGCATTATCCTTCACCTATTCCTGCAAAAGAATCACGAGTAGAAGCCGTGGATTGTTTCTCTCAAACGGTTAAGTCTTCAGAGAGTTGCACTCTGATACCAATTGTTAGTAAATACGCTTAACGCTAGAGGGGGGGGGGGTGAATAGCGTTATAATAAAAATTAGCGTAAACTTGCGGAATTTAAAAATTGCAGGAAAGAAATAAGTGCGATAAGTAAATAAATAAGAACGAACGCACTGATGTATCCTGGTTCACCACAACCCGTGGCTAGTCCAGTACCCGAGAGACTCTCTCGAGATTTCCACCAACACTGTTAAGCTTACGGGTGCTCAACAAACCTTTACAAACTGAGGACACAAGCCTCAACAGCCTTTGCTCGAAGATACAACACTCCAAGACTTCAACCAAAGGAAACACAAGTTCCTTCTTACAATACAAGGGACTAACACTTCTCTTCAAGTGTATAAAATATTTAGCACTCACTTAAACAAGACTCTCTTAATAGAGTAGATATGAGTAAACAGATACGCTCAAGAACGCAACAACTTTCGTCAAGAATTTTGGCTCTCAAAACTTATGTAATGAATAGAAAGTGATGACCAATAGAGTATGCAAGCTATAGCAATAATATGATCAGTTGTTGTGTTTAGAAGACTGATTTGAAGCTGTATTTATAGTTGCAAAACCATGCATTACCGTTGCCTAATTGCCAATTAAGAATTGCTGATTTTACTTAGTGACAATCGATTGTCAAAATGCCACAATCGATTGTTTTCCAATCGTTCCAAAAATCATTCCCAGATTTTACGCTTAACAATCAATTATCTAAGATAAATAATCGATTACTGGCAACGTTCAAAAAATCATTTCCAGATTTTACTTAAAACAATCGATTGTCAGAAATCTACAATCGATTACTTGGCAACGTTAAAAAAACCATTTCCAGATTTTACTTAAAACAGTCGATTGTTAGAAATCTACAATCGATTACTTGGCAACGTTCAAAAAATCTTTTTCAGATTTTATTTAAAACAATCGATTATTAGAAATCTATAATCGATTACCTGGCGGTTTTTGAAAATATTTTGGCAACAGTCAATTACACAATCGATTATGCTATGAGAACAATCGATTATATATCAGTCTTTGAAAAATCAATTAGACACTGCCTTAATGCACTCGATTGTCAAAGGTACACAATCGATTATTTTATGACTTTGAAAATGTCTGATAGAAACTGCCTCAACACAATCGATTGTCATAAGCTCACAATCGATTATTTTGTAGCTTTGAAAAACTTTGATGTACACTGCCTCAACACAATCGATTATCATAAGGTTCACAATCGATTGTCGTGCAGATTTGAAAAATCTGATGCACACTGCCTTAACACAATCGATTGTCATAAGTTCACAATCGATTGTCATGCAGCTGACTTAACATAATTGATTATCATAAGTACATAATCGATTATCTTAGTCCAGATTTTAGAGGCATGTTTAAAAATCATTTTGACTAAAGTAAATATGCATGATTTAAAATCATTTTGCTTTAAATTAAATATGCATGATTTGATAAAAATGTTTTTAAGAGAGAAGTCAAGTCTTGAGTCAAGTTATCGGATCAAGATCACAATTAAAGAACGACTCATGTATAACTTTATATCTTTGCTTGATCTTGGTCTTGTGCTTGAATCTCGTTATATATCAATTGCGCGCTTGTGCTTGGACCTCGTCATATGTCCATTGCGCATAGTTTGTCATTCATCAAAACCTACAAATATGACACGTTTTAGTATAGTGCCTTGAGAACGTGTTTCAACAATAATAATACCAATGTCCATCACCAAAAGCCTATGTTGCGTCGCAAGGGTTTCACCTAGGATAACTTTGCAATCCTCACATAACCTTCTATCACATCTTCTAAGAAGAAGATAGTCAATCCGAGTCTTCGCCACCGAACTTTGATAAGTAACCGAATGCTCCTCCCGCTTAGTAAAACTAGAGTTCGCAATCACTAGATCGAATGCCTTAGCAAAGTCCAACATCGAAGTGTCCCCTCCGATCCGCTCCCCGACACCAAAGCTGCCATGTACCTCAGTATAACCACCTGTAGACGACCCAATATGATCATCAAAATCTCCTCCTATAGATAACCTCTCGGAAAGCAGAATACTCCGAACGATGGCATCCAACCCCTCCCAAAAGCAGATTTTAGTCTCCTCATCCAACCCTTCTTGTGGCGCATACGCGCTAACAATATTTAAAGTACACTCACCCACCACCAATTTAATGGTCATTAGTCTATCATTCACCCGCCTGACCTCAACCACCAAATCTCTAAGGTGGCTACTACTAGAATTCCAACTCCATTTTTACTCCTTAGGAATCCAAAGTACCACAGCTTATACGCATTCTCGTTTTTCGCCCTCGATCCGACCCACCTAGTCTCCTGGACTCCTTGATACTAGTAAATGAATTTCCACAAAAGATTAAACTTCATTTTCAAAAATCTTTGAAAGAGAATTGTCATTTCCATATATAATTGTTCCATGTTGACTTCTTGATTGACTGCCTGTGTGTGTTTATTTCCTGTTGGAGTGGGCCGAATGCCTTGAAAAATTAAATGGGAGCAGGATGAACGTCTCGGCAGATTAAATAGATGCATCTATTGGTCACGTCGTTTGACCCTCGACAGTGCACAGCTTACATTTCTATTGGAGAGGGCCGTCAACCTCGGCATGATTGTGCGTGCTTGTATTGCTGACCTGAACTTATTAAAGTTGTTATTGCCTCTTCATGGCTTGAGAATATTTGGAAAATAATGAAAAGGGAACTTTGGAAATTTCATATAAAAGGTATAATTGTTTACTTGTTTCCTTCTATTTGGTAAAAATCATGTTGGTAGAAATTCACAATTTAATGTATTATTGACATCATCATTGGACCACTAATAAGTGTCGAAGTTGACCATCTCGTCTTTACTTCTTTGAGATTACACGGGATACTCATTGAGTACACGTTGTTTTCCTATTCATACTACACTTTTATACATTTTTATTGTACAGGTATATGTGATTCTAATGGTCTACTAGGCCTAGCAGCACGGTTGATACGGAGACTTAGGTGAGCTGCACCTCTCAAGGAGACCCGCAGTCATCAAAGTCCCTTTCAGTTAGCTGTATTTATTTTCTGTCCAATATTGTGTTCTGGACAGTTGTTGTACTTTATTTGATTTATCTTAGAAATTGTTCATGCATTTGTGACACCAGGTTCTAGGATGGCTTTGAAGTATTTTGTATTAACTGCTTATTGTGAGCAGGTGATTTTGCCTCGCTCGAACTGATCCTATAAAATTTATTAAATTAGGATTTTCTTTTACTATTTGAAGTTTAGGATTTATTTGCTTGATTTTGTGTTTATTTGCATTTTTCCTTTTATTATTTGATTTTATGAATTATTTGAGTGATTTTGTGTTATTTGCATTTTTATTTTATTATTTGAATATTAGGAATTAATTGCATAATTTTGTGTTTATTTGCATATTGCAAGTTTTAGTTAATATAATTCATAAAAATATATAAAAATGTCATGTTTGCATTTAAGATTTAATTTTCACATTTTTTTAGGTTATTAATTAGTTAATATTGAAAATAAGGAAAATAACAAAAATTTGTTAATATTATTTAATATTTAGAATTTAGGTCATTGTAGGAGTTTATTTGTTTATTTCTTGTTAAATATGTTTTGGCTATTTTTATTTTATTATTATGAAATCTGAAAAAAAAAGTAATAAAACAAAATGCACAAAAAGAGAATAATTGATTGTATTCATATTGGCTTTGTTGAAAGACAAATTTTGGGCCAATTATTGCAACAAATATGGCCCAAAAAATTACCAAACCCAATAAAATTAACCCAGACCCAACACCTTACCCGGTCAAAAAATCCCCAAAAATAAAACGCGTCGTTTTACATCAAAGCATCTGAGTGGTTGATCAATCTTGATCAAACGGTTAAGATACAAGGGTTTTTACCCTATATAATTGTCGGACCACATCCCCTCCTACCATTAGACGTCGTACCATGTCCAAACCATACCCTAATTGTGCCGGTGTAACACCTCCCTGCCTCCACCGTGTAACAACCGCCCGCCGCGGACGCCGCAACCCCAAATCCACCCATATTTACACCCCAGGTTCCCATGCTCTCCTCTTTCCAACCCCCCTAAACCACCCTCAAAACCTAGCCAAACACGTCAAATATCTCTTCAAAGGAGCGGATGCTCGCCGTCCACGGCGGTGCCGGCTCCAATGGAATCCAAATTAACACCCCACACTCCCCTTGCCTCCTCTACCCAATAACAAGTCCAACTCCATTCGAACAACCCCCAAACTCATCGAATTTAAAATCTGATATTTGACCTAATTTTGAGATGGAATTTTTCGAAGCCACTTGAATTTTGAAATAGAGTTGCATGTTTGTTTTGGCCAAAAACAAACATGTAACTTCGTTTGAGGATTCAAATTAAAATTAGTAGACCAATTGAAGAACGATCAGTACGTTTCGTTTTTTTTGTTCTTTCTTTCTTTTCTTTTTTTTCCTGTTTGTTTTATTTGTTTTACTTCATTGTTGATGATCTCATTTTGCTTGAATTCTGTTTATATAGTGTTATTGGAAACGCTAATTATTCCTTAAGAGTATTCATTACTCTTTCGCAGATTTGATTTTTGTTTTTTACCCTTCATTTCGATTGGTTTCATTCCTCTTGTTTAACAATTAGGTGTTACATCATTTCTGATTGTTTTTGTCAGTTTCATCATAGTTTAAGCTGTCTGGGTGGTTTAGGTTTGATTGCTGATTGTGTTTCTAATGCTTTATTAATTATTCGGTGATCTTATTTTTCTATAAAAAATAATCTTACATTATTGTTGATCTTCTTTAGTTAGAAAATAATTGCCCGTATTTATTTCTGAAATTCTTGATTAGGCTTTCTCCTTATTTTGTTTAACTAAAAGTCGATTGTGTTTTGTTTTAATTATAGGCAATTCTTAGGTTTGGTTATAGCTGCTTAAGCTAGTAGAATTAGTTTAAGATTTGGCATTGGTACAAACAGTAATTTCAGTATACTAAAAGGGTAATATAGGGTTTTAACTTAGTGCTATTAGTTTTAGGATTAAAATAAGGGTAGTATAGGTATCCTATAAATAAGAAATAATGCTAGAATCTTTTAGACACCTTCTAGAAGGGGATTTTCATTTAAAAATCAGTAGTTTAGTGTAGTAACTTGGGAAACAAGTCAAAAAATGAAGGACCAAGTAGGTAAAATCTGAAAATCAAAAGAGGGACTAGTAGTTAAAACGAAATAAAAGGGGTTGCCTTAGCCTTAGGCTATAAAAGGGGCCCCAATTCATTCAAAGAAAGAGGTTAGACAATCTGAAAAATTACTAAACATTTCCATCAATAATAAAAAATTAATCTTCCAATTCCTGCAATTATAACTAAAAATAAAATTTTTTTAGTTTAGTTGGAATGCTTGAGAGCTTTTCCCTTCAATATCTGGGCATTAGAGCTTTACAAACCAATAGAAAATCAACAGAGCACTATTCCATCAGAAGTCCAGCTGGTTTTAGGATCTATTTGTGTATTATTTCTGGAACCTGCATCAATTAATTTGGTTTTGAGGTATCCTGGAGTTCTTGGGACTGATTTCAAGTTATCAGAGGACAATTGTAGGATGTGTTGGTTCATTTTGATTTTTGTGTAATTCTGGGCTTTTAAAATGGTCTCTTTGTTGGCTGCTGATCTGTTTGTTGCTCAGTGCTGACCCATATTTCTTCAT
Organism: Nicotiana benthamiana; assembly: GCA_034376525.1. Lineage (NCBI taxonomy): Eukaryota > Viridiplantae > Streptophyta > Magnoliopsida > Solanales > Solanaceae > Nicotiana > Nicotiana benthamiana. Next base: position 143,419,057 of record CM067327.1, on the reverse strand, counting down.
TTTTGGTTTCATTCCAGGTATTTGCTCGATCTCTAATGGCCAATGGCCAAGGAACTTACCATTTGAAGCTTGTACATTGAAATTTGCTTATAATTTGAGGATTCAGCTGTCCAGATTACTGTGTTCCTAAGGATTAATGTATTTTTTACACAATGATTTGTCTTGAGTGTGTTAAATATTGTGAATATTACTTTGGCTTTTATGATTGGACTGTATAGGATGTTACATTTTAGCTTGCTAGTTAGAATTAATTCTTCATGTGCTTATTTTTAAAATGAACTCCAAGGATCATGTATTTCGAATTGGTTTCTTTGTTTACACTAAGTAGCTTGAAGTTTATATGGTTATTCTCATTATTGTCAATTTGAACTAGGTGTATTATTGAGTTTAGATATTGTGATTTAGTCCAGTTGTCTATAACTGGTATTCATAAAGGTTTTAAATTACGGTTTGGGCTCATTTAGGAGCCCAACAGGTCCACATGTTTGTTTCAGCAGCCCAACTCAAGCCGTTGACATCTGCTGCGAGCCCAGACAGCTCCTTCTTTGTAAAAAATAAAGTTTTGGGCTTATGAATGAGCCCAGATTTTGAAGCATAGTCGAACAAAAATTGAAATAATGTATTGTAGATTCGTTGAGGTTTAACATAAGTTTAGGCCTTCTAAATAATGTAGTATCAATTTATTAGGCCCAAATCGTGATAATGTAATAGAAAACCTTAGTCTGCTCTAGGACCGGCCATTAAATAATAAAATGAGGTGCGCCACGCCAAGTAGAATCATTAAAATTGCGTGGCCCTCTTTAAATGTTCTTATATTTAGAAATTTGGGACACACCGTTTAGCAAATTTAAGGGATTCCCGCAAAGCTAATAATGCGTTAGTTGTTTTTAGGCACGTCTTTAATAATTTTATCTTCTTAATCACGGGTGCATATTTATGTGACCCAAATCCGAATCTCAATGAAGTTGAAATATGTCAAAAACCGCGGTGCATTTATGTGACGTGGTTCACGACACGTTTTAACAACATTGCAATTTTCTTTAAAAATATTAAAAGCGGTATGAAATTAATTTAAAATTGCACTATAGGATGAACATATATAAAAATAAGATTCTTAGCCAATTATAATTTTACGCAACTATGCTAGAACCACGGGGTAGCCATGTCAAAAGGAGGTGTGTCACTTATCATTTAAACTTGATTTGAAACAATCACATTTTAAATTGCTAAATAGAAAGGAAAATTCTGGATTTCAAAAGTATTAAAGCGAGAATTTGATTACATAATTTGGTTAGCTTGCCTGACAACACCGTCCGGCGCCATCGCGACCATTAATGAATTTTGGGTCGTGACAAATTTAATACTCATTTAAAACTAATTTGTATATCCCGATTTTGGCTCATCTTAATCCAACTCATCTTAGTTCAAATAACTTGACCTATCTAATTAGTAATTTACCCGTTTTTACCTGACCAAAATAGATCCAATCCGTCTACTTGACACTTCGTATATAAATTATTAGTATTATGCGCGTTTTCTGTCTTCAAGTGAATACTATAGGTAATTACCAAATCACAAATTATGCATAATTTAATATGAGTATTATTTAATATTGACAAACAAAAGCTACATGATATTATGCAAAATTTTATTTTCTTATACGCCCAATAATTTCCCAGGAAATTGGAGGAAGTTCCTCCAAACTCATTAAGTGGCGCATTTACTTAGTTTACAATTTTATATACTGATGAACTAGTCAACTTGTGTGCGCTTCACACGATGGTGAATTTATGATGTGATCTTTAGATGAGACAGAATCAACAAAATATAAAAAATGATAAATGATTGTTCTCTAAGATTTCGAAGCGATTAGAAAGAATAAAATTAAAATTCCTCAAGAAAATATGGTTGTCATTTCATTCTAACTTATGTGAAAAGGTTACATACATTTCTTGAACGTGAGAAGTTTTAAGCTCATATATAGGTGTGAGTAGCATTAAAGCCGCCCTTCTCAAATCCAGTTGTTACTTTCAAAATTTATTTGCCATCTCTCTTCTAAATTTTAATTCTCACTCTTTTTTATTTTATAGGTAACTGTCAGTTTTGAGTATAATTAAGCTTCAAGCTGAATTAGAAATATATAATTCCACTAATAGAAGGATCCGAGATCCAACTCTTGTACAACCAATGTAAAATAAAATAGAAAGATTTAATGCCAAATAACTGATATATAAGGTATCCAATCATGCAGAAAATACAATATCTATCATTGTCAAATATAGAATTCAATTGTGAAGATAATGGGTTGAAGGTTCGTTTTCTTTCATCAATGGAGAAATCAGATTTAAAGGAGAGGATGTAGGTAAAAGACACCCAAAATAACAACAATAATAATAATGCAATAAAATGATTTTTGAGCGGAAATATATCAACGGACTTGAGTCGTGCTAGGCACTATCCTAAGAAACTATTTCAGCAATGTGAAATGTTTCCCAGGATTAAACAAGCCTACTTCTATTTTATTTAGAGGATACAAGAATTAGCAAAATTAAATAATAAATCTAGCAATTTGAAAGAGAAAGAGTAGCTAATATCTTATGGCAATTAAAATATTATAGGAGAAGAAATTAGGAGGGGAGGGACGTATAGGAAGGAAAGAAGAAAGAAGAATTTCTTCTTTACTAATGATTAGCTTTTCTTGGTGTTTGATGATTGAAGAGTTATGGCCTGATCATGGCTATTTATAGGCCTCAGGAAGACTTCTTATATTGCAAAATGTTTGATTGCATGAAAGAGTATTGCCATTTATTTATGTCTTAGCCATTTTGCTACATGTCTTCATGCAAAGTGTCACATGGTGTGGTATTCCTAGTCATTTAGCTTAATAGAGACATTTGTCACACAATCTTCTAAACTAATGCCACATGTAAAACATTTTTTGACATATTACCAATAATTATCAACAATCCCCCACATCAAAAGATTTTTTTGTTTAGGAATACGGAGTAGGAAAGAGTGAGACTTGCTAAATTTGCATGGTCCAAATGTAATAGGTTTGGTGTCTTCTTGACTATGTAAGAAACTTAGACAAATAAAATTTAACTCACAGAATTACTGGTGAAATATAATATTTTTACGAACCAATAATTCTTATTGTAAGTCAGAGATATTATCAATCACATTTTGACCCCTAGTAATTTTGCCGTTCAACGCGGTTTTGCGCCCAATAGGCCATGGGCGTGCCTGGTTATTCACGAGAGCTCTAAAGACTAGGCCAAAATCTCATAGGAGCGGCCCACTTCACTCTCATATAGGTGAATTCATCAAGTGCATATTGCTTTTAAATACACTATCCATAAGGACTATGAATTTCATTAATAGTTATAGCTCAGCCTCTCAATTAGTAGCAGTCAAGCACTCTCTTTTAGTGCATCAGTGCCAATATTGACTTGTTAATACCCATATGAACCTACTTCATGGGATCTCCAATCACATAGGTTGGATTACCATCTCAATTGACAACATGCCGGCCTGAACCACATCTCTTTTGAGGTTTGAAGAATTAATTTTCTTCCCACGGGTTTAGTTAGAGGATCAGCCAAATTAACTTCTGACTTCACATAATCAATGGAAATTATTCCATCTCTCAACGGCTTCTTTATTACATCATGTCTCAATTTCATGTGTCTACTTTTACAATTATAAGATTTATATTTTGCTACAGTTATTGCCGCTTGACAATCACAGTGTATAAGTAAGGGAGGCAATATGTACTTTATTAAAGGGATATTAGCTAAAAAGTTTATTACCCACTCAACCTCAGAACCAGCTAACTCAAGAGCTACAAACTCCGATTCCATAGTCGATCTAGCAATGATCGTCTATTTAGATGATTATCATGATATTGCACCACAACCAAAGGTGAATACATAACCACTAGTAGATTTTCTCTCATCTGAATTGAAGATCCAGTTTGCATCACTGTACCCTTCTAAAATAGAAGGAAACCCAATTTATAGGGTACCATAATGTATGATTCCTTTCAAATATTTCATTAGTCGAGCTAATGCAGATCAATGTTCTCTATTGGGATTATGAGTATATCTACTCAGTCTACACAAAACATAGGTTATATCGGGCCTTGTAAAATTCATTATATGCATCAGACTCCCAATAATCTGAGCATATTTAGATTGATTAACTGGGTCACCATTATTCTTTTCAACCTAGAGTTAGCATCAAAAGGGGTGTTCACAGATGTGATATTAAAATATTCAAACTTCTTGAGAAGTCTCTCAACATAATGTTCTTGTGACAACATTATGCCATATTTACTCCTTATAACTTTAACTCCCATTATCATATTTGCTTAACCCAGATCTTTCATATCAAAATTAGAAGACAGAAATAATTTTGTACTTTGCACAATATTTAATCTTGTACTAAATATAAGTATGTCACCGACATACAAACATATTATCACATAATCATTGTCTATCACTTTAGTATAAACACATTTATCTAACTCCACTGAAGAAAAAGCGTCTCTAAGTAAGACTTGTTAAAATTTCTCATACAACTGCTTAGGAGCTTGTTTAAGACCATAAATCGATTTAATTAGTTTACAAACTTTATTTTCTTGTCCAGGAATGACACAGCCTTCGGGCTGAACCATATAAATCTCTTCTTCTAAATCACCATTTAGAAAAACAGTTTTCACATCCATTTGGTGGATAAAAAACTTACGGATTGAAGCTAAGGCTATTAAAACTCGAATAGAAAAAATTCTAGTCACTAGTGCAAATGCATTAAAATAATCTATATTTTGGTTTTAAGAAAATTCTTTTGCTACTAATCGAGCTTTATATTTAAATAAAGATCCATCAGGATTAAATTTCTTTTTGAAAATCCATTTGCAAACTATAGGTTTTTCACCAGGAGATAAGTTAGTTAAAAACCATGTATTATTTTTCATAATAGAATTAATTTTCACTTTTATTGCCTCTTTCCAATATTTAGCATCTGAAGAAGATATAGCTTCAAAATAATTCGATGATTCATTATCAACAAGAAAAGTTTGAAACTCGTTTCTATAAGAAAAAGATTCTTTCCTAGGCCTTGTACTCCTTCTCAGTTCCTCAGTAGAGATAGTTTCACTTTTTGTTACAACAGGTGTATGAGAAATTTTATCAGATAGGGAAAAAATATGTTCAAAGAATTCTGCAGATGTTGTCTCAATTATAGTATTGCAACCAAACACGTCACTTTTTAAAACAAGAAATCTATATGCAGCACTATGTTCAGCATATCTAATAAGCATGCAATCAGCTGTTTTAAAACCTATTTTTCTCTTTTTAGGTTCAGGCAAAAGAACTTTAGCAAGGCACCATCACACTTTTAATATTTCAAATTCGGTTTATAGCCCCTCCACAATTCACATGGAGTTTTGCCAATTCTTGTATGTGGTATTCTATTTTGTAAATGACATACAGATAAAATAGCTTCACCCCACAAGTTATCAGGAGCATTATAACTAACTAACATAGAGTTCATCATCTTTTTCAATATTCTATTTTTTCTTTCAGCTACTCCATTTTACTCAGGTGAATAAGACGGAGTTACTTCATGAATAATTCCATTATTTTCACAAAATTCATTTAAAGATAAATATTCTCCACCTCTATCTGATGTAATTCTCTTGATTTTTCTACTAAGTCGATTTTCAACCTTAGTTTTATAAGAACTAAAAGTATTGAACGTTTCATCTTTATTTCTTAACAAATAAAACTTAGTATGTCTAGAAAAATCATCAGTAAAAGTCACATAATATCTTTTACTACCTCTCGTCATAGTCTGCGTCAAGTCGCCTAAATCAGCGTGAATTAAAGATAAAAATTTAGTTTCGGTATTGTCACACCTATTTTTTTACACACCACCCCGAAGGATACTATATAATGAAGTTTTTCCAATTTAAGTGACATTATTCGAAAAGGGATTATTTATTTTTCAGAATCGCCACTTAGGATGGTTTAGTTTCTGGTGTCCCTAGTCACCAGTTTATTTTAAAGTCCCAAATCGATGAAATTTTGACTTTCCTTTTAACGTCTGTGAGCAAGAAATTCTGAGTAAGGAATTCTGTTAACCCGAGGTAAGGTGTTAGGCACCCCTAGGTTCCGTAGTTCTAGCACAGTCGCTCAAACTATCATAATTGGCCTATTATCTGATGTCTCAAACCTATGGTGCAATTTTAAATCACTTACCACTTTTTATTTATTTTTAAGGAAATTTGACGTCATTTAAAACATATCTTTTGATCCCGTCACATGAAATGCATCCGCCATCTGGAACACATCTTATCCAACGTTTTAGGATTTGAAATTGGGTCACATGAAATGCACACCCGAGTTTAGGTATGTAAAATTATTAAAGAACACACCTAAAGCAACTAACTCGTTGTTAACTTTGCGGGAGGCCATGAAAATTTGCTAAATGGCATGTCTCGAATTATATGTGTTTCAAGAAACTAATTTAAACGAGGGCCACGCATTTCTGATTTTGTTCGGCGCAGCGCAACTCAATTCTATTTTAAGGACATTCGAACTAAAGTTCAGATAACTAATGTGCTATTATTGTTTATTACTACTCAATCCTATAAACATAAAGAACTAACATAAAAAATATTTAAGAAGATTCGGGCCCTAAGATCAAGCCTAAACTCAAACGAGTACAATTTCCATTATTGAGAAATCCTTAGTTTGAATCTACCACTTAACTCGGAAGGCCCAAACACTTACATTCTCATTTTAAATTTTTAAACCAAAGGAGGACAAAGGCCAAGACCGAAACTCTCAATATTTTGGGTTTGGTATAGGCCCAGCAATTACTAGATATCTTCACCTCATGTCTCAAGGTACTTCGCCATTCAGGCCCATAAGAGGCACAAACCAGGAAAAGCTGAGCAATGGGACTCGAGATCGAGTCTGTAACTAAGAGATATATTAAATTTGAAATTCAGAATGTATCTAACAAGGTTTCCAAGCCATTTGAACGTTTGATACATAAATCTGTAGCTGATTCAAGGACAACCTGGCAAAATCCGAAGCCAAAGAATGCTTCTTTAATTACATGCTATGGCAAAGAGACTCTCAAAGAATTATAAAAGCATAATATTATAAGGTGACTAATGTTAATTTAAAACTATAGCTAACAAGCTACTAAAATCACATTTAAGTTTAGGTTCATGAGTAGAGAATTTACAGCAGAATAATCTGCTTGTCATCTTCCCAAACAGCCTATCCTGTGTTAGCTTTTACAACCACTATAGATTACAATTATTAACAGACACACCCATGGTTATAACCAAAAGAAAGCACCCGTAAGATACAATAAACAGAACTAAATCTCATAGCATCTCAAGGGTTTCAAACCAAATACAATCATGAGAGACATCTGTTTCAAATTCCAAACCGGCTAACTATACTATGAATCACACTATGAGACAAGAAAGTAAAGGGGTGTTGTAGAATCAAAGCCAGATTTGCTTCTATACTTTAAATATTGTTTTTATATTCTTCCATTCACACTCTACATTAACAAAGTTTAAGCCATGTACCTTGAATAGTAGAAACAAGGAAGTGAGGTACAACAAATGAAACAACAACAGTAATCAACAGCTTTGAACCAGTTATGGACCCTGAAAGTGAAGAAAAACAATCCAGAAAATCAACTTTGAACCTAACAATGGATTAGAATACCAAAACTAGACTTGATTTCAATTTACTTGAAGTATCAGTTACTCAAGCGTTGTTTTAGTACTAGGAGAAACCTCATATATCACTAGCATGATTCAATAAAACAGTGTTTATGAAGTTTTCAGCCGTTTGGGACTTTTCAGGATTTTTAGCACTTGAAAATCTGTATTTTTAGTTCCTAGACCACTATTTTCAGTCTTTTCAAAATTCTCATGTATATTTTTGAGCTCTCAATTTTTTTTGTCTCTCTTGTATTTTTTAACTCTCAAATTCTGTATGCTCTCAAATCTTTTTGATTCTCGAAAATTCTTTCTCAAATCTGATCTCTCCATAAAACCCATTTTAATTTTTCATAAAATGTGTGCCCAAAAAAATCTCCTTTTCTCAAGTCTGTATGTGATGTCTTTTATAGGCAAACAAATAGGGCAACTACAGACTTTTGTTTTGCATTTTTAGTCCTTTTTAATTTATGTTTTTACTTAACAAATTCTTGAATTCTTGACTTGTGGCTCAAGTTAATACCCTATGAAGCATATAGGAAGTTTCCTAAGTTGTTACACCTACGATTCCCTAATTGAATTACCCTAATTACCCTTTAAACTTCTGAAAATTAATCTGACAAACCAGCCTGGGTCCAATTGAGCCAAGGCTAATCCAACCTGGGTTGTTACACTATTGAGCTGACCTTTCTTTTCCTAAATGGCTAATAAAGATTTCAAGATTCACACAGACCATCAACCCAATAAAGATTTTGAGCCAACTTAACCGGAATGCAATCATTTTAATAATTTGAATCCTAAACGATTCGACCTATTCATCAGACCTAAAATAATGGACTAAATTAATGGGCTAGGGTTACCGATTGAGGAAACTATATAAAACTAGGCATGCATGAATGAGATAGTTGTAGAAGAACTAAAACAAAATCAAGCAATGAGCAAAACAATCTTGAAATCAAAGTGAAGATCAAAACATAATGAAACTAAAAGGGTTGTTAAATTATGGCTAACCTGGACATGCAGAAGTAAAATAAGAAAAAGAAGATAAAAAGAAAACAGAAGTGAAGAAAAGAACTCTTAACACACCTGTCTGAGATGAGCAAATAAGAATCCGAAATCGATCCCTTGAATTTGCCTTGTTATGGGTCAAATTAGACCTTAATTGCGTGTTTTCAATTAAAACATGTGAATAAGGTCCAAATGGAACCTAAACTTCATCCAATTGATCATTTAAAATTTTAGGGTTTCAAATTGCGATTTAAGATTTGAGGAGTTTGGGTAGGAGATTCGAGAGACACTATATGGATATTAATGGTGAAGAGGTGATGGGGAACACGTGTTGTTAATATGCTGGTGTTTGGGTATAGCACTGTCGGCCATGGTGGAGGGTTCAGAATTTTATGCAATATTTGAGAAGCTTAGGCAGGATTCGAGGGGCGTGTTTGGAGATTTGAAAAGAGGAGAAGGAGAGGAATATGGGGTGTTAATTTGATGGACGTCAGAGACCCGCCGCCGCCGTGGTCGATTTCCGGTAGGCGGCAGATGACGGTGAGCGGCGAATTAGCGGTGGTATCTAGGGTTTGGCTGAGTGTGAGAGGTGAGATGGGGGTAGCGTTAGGACATTTATATATTATTAGACCCATGCTTATCGTCTGTTACATCGATGAACCTAGATGCCAGGATTAAATGGGGAGCAAACGACGTTGTTTTAATTATTAGGGGTACTGCACTGGGTAGGTTTGGGCAAATTTTGACGGGTTGGGGTTAAATTAACTAGGCTGGGGTATTTTTTGCCCAAATTGGGCATTTCTTATTAGACTTAATTTTATTTCTTTACTTTTTTCCTCAAAACTGAAATTAAAATTAAAATTAAAAATAAAACTGAATTAAATCCTAAACTTAAATTAACTTCCTGATTATATTAAGCTCTAATTGATAATTAACATAATTAATTAAATATCCATTTAAAAGAAACTAACAAAATTTAAATTAAACAAAGCAAAAATAAATCAAAATTTTGATTTGATTTTTTTTTTGTATTATGTAAAATCCTTATTACCAAATATGTTAAATCAAATCCTAAATGTAAATGCAATATTTTTGTATTTATTATGAATTATCGAAATTTAAAATGCACATACAAATGCAAACAAACACGAAAATTATGCAATTAATCCTAAAATTCAAATTATTTAAAGGAAAAATCATAAATGTAAGAATATTGTAGGAATAATTCACGTGAGGAAAACATCACATGCTCACAGCTGCCCTCTTTGCTCGGAGACATGAAGGGTTTTCGGGCAAAGATAAATGAACAATTATGAGAGATTTTTGCCCACTTGGCACACCATGAGAAGCGTTTTTGAAAAATGTCTGAACGAACCTTGCTTCAGAGGTTGCCTACATATCCTTGGCTTTAGAGGATTCAGGTTAGTGTAGTTCTGAAAGTTTTGGTAGACGGGACTACCAGGAGCTATGGTTTCATTGTTGATGCTGCTGCTACTGCTTGTTGACCTCCTTATTATATCTAAAAAGGAAAATCATAAACTAAGCTAGCTATGTCTATCAACTATGAGTTACAAGATTCCTATCTATAAATTTCTTGAAGCATGATCTTGAGTCTTAGCTGATTTTGCTGTGGACCCCGATTTGAATCTTGATGCTCGCAAGTTGTAGGTGTTGGTTCTTTATTCAGCATTGGATTGGAGCGGAACATGCGAAGCTAGTGACTTTGATCAAATTTGAGCAGTCCGCATCCGTCTCTGCCTGAAACACTTCGAGTTTGCCTATTTTTTTTTGTCTTTTTCTTCTTTTTCTATATTCTGGATTGAGACTTACTCTTTCGGTCATCTCGAATCTTGTGCCTTGAGGGAAAACCTATTCGTATACGAAAACAAACAAATGAACGAAATAGTTCTTCCCCAGTTTTCACTTGGAAAATTTCTTGAGTTATTTACAATACACAATCTAAACTACTTTTCATTGAAAATAATAAAAAACAGGATTTTGTATCCTTGGGAATGAAGTCGTAAATTGGGAGGATTACCAGGTTATGCTGGAAAATGACCGGGTTATGCCGGAAAAGTAAAAGGGCCTTGGGTTATGCCGGAGAGCTCCACGGGTTATGCTGGGATAGAGAAAACTGATCCTTGGGTTATTCCAGGGAGATCCACGGGTTATGCCGGGATAAAGGAAAAAGGTCCTTGGGTTATGCCAGGGATGTCCATGGGTTATGCCAGGGAAATGAACGAGTTATGCCGGGATAAAAGAAAAAGGTCTTTGGGTTATTCTAGGGATGTCCACGGGTTATGCCGGGATCAAAGAAAAAGGTCCTTTGGTTATTCCAGGGATATCCACGGGTTATGCCAAGATAAAAGAAAAAAGGTCCTTGGGTTATGCCGGGGATGTCCACGGGTTATGCCGGGATAAAAGAAAAAGTGTCCTTGGGTTATTCCAGGGATGTCCATGGGTTATGCCGGGATAAAAGCAAAAGGGTCCTTGGGTTATGCCAGGGAGGATCCATGGGCTATGATGGGATAAAAGAAAAATGGTCCTTGGGTTATGCCAGGGAGAATCCACGGGTTATGCCGGGATAAAATTAAAAGGGTCCTTGGGTTATTCCAAGGATGTCCACAAGTTATGCCGGGATAAAAGAAAAAGAGTCCTTGGGTTATGCTAAGGAGGATCCACAAGTTATGCATGGAATAAAAGAAAAAGGGTCCTTGTGTTATGCCAGGGAGGATCCACGGGTTATGCCGGGATAAAAAAATAGTCCTTGGATTATGCTAGGGAAGATCCACGGATTATGCCGGGATAAAAGAAAAAGGTCCTTGGGTTATGCTAGTGAGATCCACGAGTTATGCCGGGATGAAAGGATAAAGGTCTCTGGGTTACGCCAGGGAGATCCACGGGTTATGCCGGGACGAAAGAAAAAAGTCTTTTGGGTTATACCGGGATAAAAGAAAAAGGTCCTTGGGTTATGCCGGGAAAAGAAAAGACCCCCATGTTATGCTGGGGAGAAAAAGGAAAATGATTCTCGGGTTATTGTGGGGAGAAAAGGATAAGGATCCTTAGTCTATGCTGGGGGCAAAAAGGAAAATGATCCTCGGGTTATGCCGGGGAGAAAAGGAAAAGGATCCTCAAGTTATGCTGGGGACAAAAAGGAAAATAATCCTCGGGTTATGCCGGGGAAACAAAAGACCCTCAGGTTATGCTACGGAGAAAAAAAATGATCCTCGGGTTATGCCGAGGAGAAAAGGAAAAGGATCCTCAAGTTATGCTGGGGACAAAAAGGAAAATGATCCTCGGGTTATGTCAGGGAAGTCCGCAGGTTATGCTGGGGAGAAAAAGGAAAATAATCCTCGGGTTATACCGGGTAGGTCCGCAGGCTACGCTGGGGAGAAAAAAAGGAAAATGATCCTCGGGTTATGTCGGGGAGGTCCTCAAGTTATGCTGGGGAGAAAAAAAATAATGATCCTCGGGTTATGCCTGGGAGGTACGCAGGTTATGCTGGGGACAACTAGGGAATGGGTCCTAGGATGGAAAGGACGCAGCTAGAGATTGGAGCCCCTAAGCTACCATGAGTTTCTGGGATTTTTTTTTCTTCTTTTTTTCTTTCTTTTCTTTACAAAATGTAGGAAAGAATTTGGAGGAAACGTCTCTTTTGGGTTGATTATTGCTGACATCCTTTTCCTAGCTCCTGCGCATTTCCCTTTTGGTTGTAACTGCTCCTTGCACGGCTTCTTTGGATTACAAATGTTTCAAATTGCTCAAACGGAAACAATTGTTAGTTTTAAATGGTGGTTGGTTTTGTGGCCTTGATTGTTTGATCACTGGATCTTGGCCCAACTTTCGGTGCAAAGCTCCGCTCTTTGCTGGCTTTTCTAGACAGTGATCTCTCCCTTAAAACCGAGGAACTCAGCTTTTCGTAATTTCTCATGAAAGCTCGCCTGCGTGGGGCTTTGGCCCTTTTCACTTTACTGCATTTAGGACAATTGTCCTTAGATTTCGTTTAATTTTCAACAACTTTGATTTCAGAACATCGTGATCCCTTGGTTTTTCATATCCTTGCCAAGACAGTTAGCCACGTGGGACTCAATCCTATTAAATTCATTTTGCTTTTGTGCGAATTTTACTATTACTTCCTTTCCATTCAGGAATTTTTCAATTTCAAAACATCAGCGGTCATGGCCATTCGAGAGTGGTTTGATGCACCTACTGCGGCTGGGTACCTTTCTTCAGCTTTTGTCAGGAAAAACCCTGTAAAGCTAGTCTTGACACTTTTTCTTAATTTCAGGAACAGAGTTAGACCGAAGGAGATTCAAAGAAAAAGTAATCAAAAGGTAAGGGAATGAATTTAAAGTGAACCGTCCCTTTCGGGAAGAAAAGAAGGACTTATCTGGGGTGCATGCAGGCTTTGAATAGACATGGCATGCTTGTTGGACTGGTGCCTGACCAGCAATAACTTTTTCATCTTCTCATAACTCATTGACCCATGTTCCAAACCAGGGAATCTTGCCAGGACTCTATCAATGGTGGGAAATGCTTCCTTTTCAACCAACGACGCCTTTGCAGGTTTTCGCCAATCGACCTCTCTCATTTCTCTTCTCGCCGTCGCCCGATAGTGACCATTACGAGTTTTCACTAAGCAGACTCTCTCGTTTTAAGTTTCTCTACTCACCGTCGCCTTATGGTGCCCGTAGGTTTCCACTGATAAGACTCTCTCATTCTATTTCTCTCGGTTTGACTGCATCAGATTCCAACAATAGTGTTTTCCGATTCCGCTGTCTTTGCCATTTGATCAGAAGGATTGAAGAAGCTTTGGGTAAAAAGAATATGGATGGAATTACAACTTTGGAACCATCTTGCTGGGCTCCTTGCTGAGCCATTATATCATCTTCCCCAGTTTCACTTTCTTGGGGGTCTTGAGATTTTTGTTTTAGTGTGACTGAACTCCAGAGAGAGGCTGCTTACATATCCTTTCGGAATCAAGTCAGACGTAGTTCAGGATTTTTTTTTTGGTATTCTTTTGTTTTTTTGTTTTTCTTTTTTTTCTATTTTCTTTTTTTATTTTATTTTTCATTTCAATTTTCAATAATACTTTCAGGTTCCAAAGAGGGTAATCAAAGAAGATTAACTGGCTCAAAGGGTTTGCGAAGGGTTGATCATGTTTTAATAGTAAGTATGAAAGCCTTTGTCATCTCAATTGAACAAAGTCACTGCTATGGAAAGCCTAGACATAGTACCTTTTTACTGCGTCTGCATTCACAGCTATTTTTGGATCATTCCTCTCGATACCACCCAGAAACAATACTCCTTTCGGCAATATCTTTCTGATGATGTACGGGCCTTTCCAATTAGGAGCAAATTTTCCTTTCACTTCCTGGTGATGAGGAAGAATGCACCTTAGCACAAGTTTCCCCACTTATAAATTTCTAGGTCGTGCTTTCTTGTTATAAGCACGGGCCGTTCTTTGTTGATACAACTGTCTGTGGCAGACCACAATCATTCTTTTTTCATCGATTAAGGTTAGCTGTTCAAAACTAGTTTTGACCCATTCAGTGTCATCAATCTCGGCAGCAATGATGATCAGGGGAGAAGGGATTTCAACCTCTGGGGGTATCACAGCCTCAATTCCATAAACTAAGAGATATGGGGTCGCTCCTACTAACGTACACACTGTGGTGCGATATCCCGGTAGTGAGAAAGGTCTTTTCATGCCATTGCCTGGAGCTCTGAATCATCTTTCTCAAAATCTTCTTGATGTTTTTATTTGCTACTTAGACGGCACCATTAGCCTTGGGTCGATAAGGAGTGGAGTTCCTATGCGTTATCTTGAATTGTTCGCATATCTCCACCATCAAACGACTATTCAGGTTTGTCGCATTATCTATGATGATGGTTGTAGGACTACTAAATCGAAAGATAAGATTGGAGTGCACGAAATCTATTACTACTTTCTTGGTGACAGATTTGAGAGAGATAGCTTCAACCCACTTTGTGAAGTAATCAATGGCAACTAGTATGAACCTGCCCATTTGAAGCTTTTGGCTCGATTGGCCCAATGACGTCCATGCCCGTGCGGCAAATGGCCAAGTTGCTAACATGGGATGCAGTTCCATGGGCGGTGTATGAATCAAATCACTGTGCACCTGACAGTGATGCCACTTTTGTACAAAGCTGAAACAGTCCTTTTCCATGGTTATCCACTAATACCCTGCTCGAAAAATTTTCTTAGCCAAAACATATCCCTTCATGTGGGGTATGCATACTCCTACGTGTACTTTATACATCATCTTTTTAGCTTCTTCATCATCAATGCATCTTAACAAATTGAGATCCAAAGTATTTTTATACAAGACATCACCACTCAAAATGAGATCACTTACATGTCGTCTAATGGTTCTCTTTTGATCTCCAGTGGCTCTCTTGGGGTATTCTTGTGTTTTCGAAAATCTTTTGATGTCATGGTACCATGGATAAGTACTTGGTTTGGTCTCGATTGTATTACAGTAACAGTGCCTTTCCTTGATTTGGATTTCCAAGAGACCAATGTAGGCATTGCCTAGGTAGGGCAACATCGAGGCCAGAGTGGCGAGTGCATCGGCTAGTTCATTGTGACAACGAGAGATGTACCTGAACTCTATTAACTTAAACCTCTTGCAAAGATCTTCCACATGTTGCCGATAGGGAATAAGTTTAACATCTCGGGTTTCCCATTCTCCTTGGGCTTGCCGGATAATCGGATATGAGTCCCCCTATAATTAACAACTCTTCGACATATTGGTCGATTGCCATGTTCATTCCCATGATACAAGCTTCATACCAACTGTGTTACTTGTGCATAAAAACAAAAGTCGGGATGTGGCTGGGTAGTGCAAACCAGTGGGTGAGATCAAGATTGTTCTAATTCCCACATTTTTTGCATTTGCTGCTCCATCAAAGAATATTTTCCAAGCAGTCGTATCCTAAGAAATTTCCTCAACCGAGTTTACCTCTTCATCTGGGAAATAAGTATTCAGAGGCTAGAATTCTTCATCAACCGGGTATTTGGCCAAATTATCTACTAATGCTTGGGCTTTCATTGTCGTGCGTGTGACATAGACTATGTCAAATTCGGTGACCAGGATCTGCCATTTTGCCAATCTTCCCGTGCGCATCGGTTTCTGGAATATGTACTTCAATGGATCCAACCTGGTTATGAGGTAGGTGGTTTAGGCTTGCAGATAATGTCTCAACTTCTAAGCGACCCACATTAAAGCACATCGGGTTCGTTCCAGTAGATTATACTTGGCTTTGTAGCTGGCAAACTTCTTACTCAAGTAGTATATTGCCTGCTCTTTCTTTCCAGTAACATCATGTTGCCCGAGAAGACAACCAAAAGAATTTTCCCAAACTGACAGGTACAAGAATAGAGGCCTTCCTGGTTTAGGCAGTACTAAGACTGGTGGGTTGGATAGATACTCTTTGATCTTATCGAAATCTTTGTGACATTCATCCATACATTTGACTGCTCCATCTTTTTTTAGTAATTTGAATATGGGTTCACACGTGGAGGTCAGCTGAGTAATGAACCAACTGATATAGTTTAGTCTTCCTAACAAGCTCATCATATAGTTCCTGGATAGATTTTATCTTTGTCGGATCTAACTCGATACCTTTTCGGTTGACTATGAATCCCAAACGTTTGCCCAATGGGACCCCGAATGCACGTTTGGTTGGCTTTAATTTCAAATCATATCTGCACAACCGCTTGAAGAACTTCCTCTGATCCCACACATGGTCATCCTGAGTTTTCGACTTGATGATCACGTCGTCCACATATTCCTCCTCTTTCTCTTGACGCATCATATCATGGAAGATGGTGATCATGGCTCTCATTTAGGTTGCTCTGGCATTTTTCAGATCAAAGGGCATGACTCGGTAGCAATAGGTTCGTTAGGGTATGGTAAAGCTATTTTCTCTGCGTCTTCTTCATCCACTAACACCTGGTGATATCTTGCGTAACACTCCACGATTAACTGTATCTCATGCTTGGCGCAGTTATCAACAAGGATATGTATGGTTGTCAAGGGGTAGTTATCTTTGGGTCTTGCTCTGTTTAGATCTCAATAATCCACACAAACTCGGTTTTTCCCATCTTTATTTGGCACTGGAACTACATTGGCCAACCATGTGGTGTACCGGACTACTCGGATCACTCCTACTTCTAACTGTTTCGTGATCTCTTCCTTGATTTTATCACTAAAATAGATTTTAAATATCCTTTGCTTTTGCTGGATTGGGGGACAATCGGGATAAGTTGGCAATTTTTGCACCACCAAATCAACACTCAGCCTCAGCATATCATTATATGACCATGCAAACATATCTTTGAATTCCAACATGATTTGGATCAATGCGTCTGGCACTTTCTCATTGTCGTGGATTATTATTTTGCTTTCCTTGATTTCTTCGGAACTACCCAAGTTAATCGGCTCTGTGTCATTTAGGTTTGGCATAGGTTTATTTTTGAAATGTTCCAATTCTCGATTTATTTCTCTAAATGCTTCTTCTTCATCGTATTCTAGTTCTTCGTTCAATATTTCACAATTAGACGACATGTTTGGATCGAGGCATGAAGTCCGCGAGCATGTCATGTTATTTAAAGCCGCACTATTAGAACTGAAAGAAGAAATAAAATAGAAAAATAGTAAAGATCAGAAAGAATAGAGGAAAATAAATGATGAAATATTCATTTCATCTTTTGGAATTTGAGGATAACAGGGTTTACATTTGGAAATTATAAGACAAGAAACTAAAGAAAACATCCGAGTAACACCTTGGAATAACTCGCGATGCAGAAAAAATGGTAGGACTAGTCTACCGGGACTGCCGCCTGATCGAGAATGGCGTAGCCTTCTAATTCTGCAATTTTGGTTCAGGTCCCATGTACAACACCTCAGTGGTGCTAGAGCCCTCTCCTGGCTAAACCATGTGTGTTTTGTATAGTATTTTCCTCATTGCCCCACATATTTCCTCAATCTCTTCGGTTGTAAAGGCCTCGTCCTCTTTTTATTCATTGTATTTTGGCCCGAAAAATGTTTCGTACAGATGTGGCAGTGGTTGAGGAAGGACCCATCTATCATTTTTTCTATCTTTTTCCCATTTTATGTCATCTGGAGTAGGTCGGAAGCCTACCCCGAAGAACTTTTCACTGGCTGGAAGAGTAACTGGTTCAGCTATTCCCTGCAGGGATTTCCCAAGTCCCTTCCCTGGTTTGAAGCCATGTCGTATAATTTCTTTAACCACCATCATTGATGCATTGGAAAGGAAGGGCTGGGGGCAGGGGTTTCCCTCTTCGTACTGGTCCGCCACCACAACTTCAAAGGCCTGATAAACTATGTGCTCGCGGCCTCTCGCTTCACGGCATGGAACTGAGGGATCTCGAGAAATTGATTGTTCATCCTCCCCATGGACCATAATTTCTTGATCTTCATGCTCAAACTATACCATCTGATGAAGAGTGGAAGGCACAACCCCTGCTACATGGATCCATGGTCTCCCTAAAGAAGGTTATAGGACATGTCCATGTCTAGAACTTGGAAATTCACCTCAAATCAGCTAGACCGATTGTAAGAATTAGATCAATATCTCCAATCGTGTCCCTTTTGATACCATCAAAAGCTCGTACCCAGACATTGTTGGGACGAGTTCTTTTAGTCCTAATATCCATGCGCTGCAGTGATAAGAGTGGGCAGATATCCACCCCAGAACCTCTTTCTACCATAACCCTTTTCACATAATATTCATCACATTAAATAGTTAAGTGTAGGGCTTTGTTATGTGCAGCCCCTTCCGGAGGCAAGTCATTTTTGCTGAATGAAATCTGGTTGATAGCGAAAATCTTTTCGCCATTCTTTCTAATTTCTCCACAGAGGTCTCAACTGGCACGTATGCCTCATTGAGGGTCTTGATTAGTACCTTCTAGTGTTCGGGGATTTCATCAATAGAGATAGCAAGGAGACTTGTTCAGGAAACTTTCGAAGCTGGTCAACCACTTCATAATCCGCCATTTTCATTTTTTGAAAGAAAGATTCCGCCTCTTCGGCACTTACTGGTTTTTTAGTTGGAAAACGCTTCCAGGTGGGTTGTTCACTCTTCCAAATTGGAGTAATTTTCCACAAGGTAGTTTTCTTCTCTAGAGATTTATTTTCCCTTATATGTCACCACTGTCTTACGACAGTTCCAAGGCACCAAGGAAGGATCTATCATGGGCCTCTGTGGCGCGCGGCTAATAACCACGGGCTCACTCAGCCTTGGTGGATTAGTTGGCCCCCGCACTACATAAGCTCCCTTGGGCACATACATCTAGGTAGTCTTGATTAGTTCGAATCTTGTAGGAGGACTCAAAGTCAACCTCTTTTCCTTGCAGCCCCGTGGGATATAGAGAACAACATCTTTGACGAGCATTGCCCCAGTTTCTACCTCAATTTTCTTTTCTGATTTTGGGTGTGTGGCTTTGTTTTTTTGCTCCCCTTCATCTTGCTTCCGGGATGTTTCTGGCTTTCTCTCCATATCAGCAATGGCAATTATGGCCTTCAATTGAGGGTTGAATTCCTTGTCTTCACAGGTCATTCCGATTACCAGCCCGTTGTTATGGGCCGGCAGTAAGTTGTTGGTCGCGTTTGGGATGTCCTCGTCCCTTAACACTATCTTCCTTTGTTCTATCAAATCCTCCATAGCTCTTTTCAAGGTCCAAAAGCTTTCTATTTCGTGTCCCTTTTCTCCAGAGTGGTAGGCGCATCGGGCACCCCGCTGGTAGGAGGGTGATTCCGCATTTTGCCGGTTTGGAGGTACGGGCTATAGCAGGCCCATTTGGACTAGCTGCAGAAAGAAAATGGAGTAGGATTCTCTAATTGGTGTAAAATTTGCTCGTCTGGGTGGTTCACGAGGACGGAAGTTATTTTGTGGAGGACAGGGATTGTAGTGGTTTTGGTGAGGAGGCTGGTTTCTTGGGAATGAGGCTTGATTCATGTCGGCTTGTTGCTGAGGTTGGACAAAAGTTTGAGCATTCATGACCGCATATGGCTGAGAAGCATAAGACATATCCTAGTGAGGGTAATAATGCTGAGGGATTCTTTCTGGGAACATGGATTTGGGAGCACGGTTTCTTCTCACACCTGATGCTGCCATGGACGTTTCTTATTTCTTCTTGCCCCTTACTACTCCTCCAAACCCATCTTGAATGGCTTGGGAGGTTGCTCTGATGGCGGATTGGCCTAGAATTCTGCCTGTTTTTAATCCATTTTCCGCCATTTCCCTAATTTTGATAGCTTCCACGAACGGTTTACCTATAGCTGACGTAATATTCTTGAAATAGTTTGCTTCTTGAGCTAGAAGAAAAACTATGACCATACTATCAGAGGTTTTACTCTAGATGCTTGTTCACACTATTTGATTGTGTATTCTCGAAAGCTTTTCGAGGACTTCTTATTAAAGTTTGCCAATGCGTTTCTGTATAGAGCAATGTCTATATTGTACTGGAATTGTTTGACAAAGTGTCTACAAAGGTCGTCCCAAATGTGCCAATGAGATATGTCTTTATACATGTACCACTGGGAGGCAATACCAACCAGACATTCCCAAAATAGGCCATAAGTAATTCTTTCCTTCCTCCGTCCCCTCGCAATTGATTGCAGTACTTCTTGAGATGAGCGATAGGATCACCATGGCCATCATACTTTTCAAACTTTGGAGACTTGAATCCCAATGGTAAGTGCACATGGGGGAATATGCATAGATTAGCATATGACACACTTTTCTCTCCGCTCAAACCCTGGATTTTCTTGAGGCTTTGCTCTATACTCCTTATCTTTCTTGCGATCTCTTTTTGCTCAGGAGTTTTGGGAGTCTTTTTTTCTCCCGGAGTGAACTCAAACTGAGGTGGCTGAGGGTAGGCATAAGTGGGAAATTGAGGAGGCTCCATTCTGAGAGTAGGTGTTTGGAATGTAAAGGCTGAAGGATCTTAAGTAGGCCTAGGCAGTGCAGCTGTGTTGTGGCCAAGCATGGGGGAGCGGTGAAGATGTTTGGGGCCGCACTGGATATGAACACCTGGGGGCGGACCTTAGAAGGCACTCCATGAAATGAGCTAATATAGTTGGTTGTCCCAGTGGGATGTTTGGGTGACTGATTGGGACATTGAAGGTACCACTCGTTCCAGGGAAAAGTTCGGGGAACCCAGGATTGTGCTTGGTGGCTCTCTTCTGTTTGCCCAAGCATCCCAGATTTCCATAACCCTAAGATGCAGGATTCTATTCTGTTTGACAGTCGCCGATTCAGTGTACGAGATTCCCGAGATGGGGGGATCATCTGCAATGGAACCGTTGGTAGAATCATTTCTCAAGACAATCTGATGTTCCCCTTTGATCTAGTAAAGTATGGGTGTGAAGACAGGTTACCACTAAAACCAACCACCGTTCTATAAATCCCTGGACTGAAAGGGACAGCAGCAAATGGTTAGTTTGTGAAAAATAACAGATAGGTAATCGCATGTTAGGGTGTGATCACCTATGTAGTTAAATGAGTTTCTACGTGTTTTGTGACGGTTTGCTTCGTCCCAGCTTTTCCTTATTCTTTCCCCACTTTCTCTCCTTTCGATTTTACTCTCTTATTTTTTTTCCTTGATTTTCCTTTCCTTTATATTTTTTTCCTTTATTTTCCTTATTGGAGTTATTTACAAGATTATGACCGCATCCGATAAGGATTGTCTACGTATCACGACGCCGTGTGAGTCAGATCATTACATAGTTCAAGAGAAATAAATACGAAAAGTAAAGAGACAATATTTGGGAATTTTCATTAATAAAACTTCTATTACAAAAGATGTTAAATACTCTTGTTCTTGGAAATAAAACTACAAACTCAAAATAAAGCAAAAATATAGACTCAACGATTGAAAACTCAGGAATACAATAATGCTTCAACTACTATGGCCCGTGGGGAATCAATTGGCCTCGCTGTGGGCCTATGTGCAAGACCCCCCTTGTAATTTCTCCAAATCAATCATAACTTGACGGACAAAAATCATCACTACGGCAAAGAAGGTGGTACGAGTTATGTCCTTGCACGCTTGGCATTTCATGGTAATGTACTCCGCGATGGTCCTGATCCTTTCTCTAATTCTGCTTTTTTCCTGTAGTAATCGCCCTATTTGCCAGTTCCAGGCTTCTAACACTTGGGAGTCATGAAAGTGTTGATCTTGCACTTGCTGCATTTCTTCCTCCATTTTAGCCATTAGATTATACCAGTGCTTCCTATCAGCCTTGAAATCTTTAGCTTGTTTGGTTGCCTCATCTTCAAGAGTAGTTACCTTTCTTCTTAGGCCGGTAATGGTCCCTTCATAGTTTCTCTTCATTTGCTGCAAAAATCGTGCCCATTCTTCTGCTTTATTTGTCCATCGTGCGTAGATTTTTACTAAACCATCTTTAGACTTTTCCAGGTTTTCTTGACATTCAAGGACATTCTTTTTTAGTCCACTTATAAGTCTCTCATCAACACGACTTCTTTCTTGGTTATTGGCAGCTATTTTCATCTTTTTTATCTGAGCTTTAAGGGCCTCATTTTCCTGGGTCAGTTTTTTCCTTTCTCACTCGTCGGCTGCGGCGTGAACATCATATTCAAGCTGAAGCTCCATGATTTGCCTTTCCAATTTGCTTATTTTGGCCTTGTATTCATTCTCTTTGGTTAACCAGTCCCATTGTGGATGTGCTTCAACAGTGAATTGTTGGATATGTGGTCTCTTTGCAAGCCTTTCAGGAATTTGGAATTTCCTGTCGAACTAGTCAAGGTACTTAGGGTCCACTTCACCTCTAGCTCGGTCTCGCACTATGGTCTTAGGTTCAAGAAACCTACATTCATTCCACTCTTAGCGAATTTTACCTTCTAGAAATGCAGTTTTTAGGCCAACTCAATGTCATGTTTACTCAAATTTTCATCATTGTGGACGGTTTGAAATCTTCCAAATATGCGCAACACTATGTAGGGAGCATAAGTTTGGATGCTTTGAATGACCATCAAGAGGAGATAAGATACTTCAGCCGACATGCACACCACTTCGATAACGACAAGCCTAATGCCCACTCAATTTTGTCGACAGTCAAGGATCTCAAATATAAAAGCCAAGCTTCGGTACCCGTAGGGAATTAAATACCTATTACCCGACTTTCAAACTCTTCAATGCAGCTCAGACCGGTCAAACCATAATTCAGATACCTGACCCGGTGACAGAGGTGTTCTTGCATCCATAATTGAAATAAAAAAAAGTGCTACCCTAGAAGACTTTTCCCCCTTCTCGACAGATAGTCAAGGCTCGGTAGATTTCAGACACGATTAGAGGAACCACAGTGTTGTTGCGTTTCTTGATTGCAACATCGATCATTCCCAGAAGACTTGTTTCTATATTTCCATCTTTCTGGGGACAGAATACAACACCCAAGAAAGCTACCATAAAAGCTAAACCCCGCCTTGCCTCCCATTTGTCTTTATTTTCGCTGTGGGTTAGACTAGTGTTCGGTTCTTCAAAATCTCGGGGTTTACCATATCGATGATACAAAAACTGGAGTGTACAATACCCTTCAGATAAATTTCTATCTTGAACATCTCGACTAATACGTAGCAAATCTAGAAACCTGTAGGGGGACACTATTCTTGGCGAGAATGGATATCGGCTTCCAAGGTTTCCATTGAGGCCCCCATAACCCGCAACTTTCTCTAATGTAGGTGTGAGCTCAAAGTCAAAAAATGGAATACGTTGAAAATTGGGTCCCAAAATGGTAATAAGGCTTCAATTATGTCCGACCTTGGCTTGACGGTCAATAGTCCGACGAGGTCTCCCAGAACTTTTAAACCACTGTTTCTCTACTGCCTTTTCCTAGATCATTCCACCACATGTGGAGCTTCAGAGGGATCTCCTTAAGGACTGTGAAGGGTTTAATGTCATCCATTCTTATTCTGCACATTTATCAAGGCGATTAAATGGCTTATTTTAACCTAAAAGGAGAAATAACAATATCTTCTTTTTTAAAAAAAAATTCATTTTGAAAACAAAACCATGGTTCTGTATATACGGACTTTTAGCCCTTCGGGGAAAAAGATTTTAAGGCTGTGCCTGCTAGCCGTTGAAAATGATCCAAGGTGGTTGTTCTTGCAAAAACAACCTTCTGGCGCCCTTTTGGGGACATTCGGCTTATTTTAAACAAGAATGGCATCAACCGACTTATTTGTGACTAAGATTAAAATTTTTGTTGTTTTTGGCTATTTTTGCAAAAAGGAAAGTTGGACCTAATGGAGGTCGCCTACATATCCCACATCTGGTGAGAATCAAACTGGCGTAGTTCGGGAAAATTTAACAAAACCAACTATTTTTAAAAAAAGAAACTTTTCTCTTTTTCCCTTTTTTCTCATTTTTCCCTTTTTTCTTTTCTTATTTATCTCATTTTTTTTCAAATTTTCGACAGAGTTTCGGTATGATTTATATATTGGTTTTTCTCGAAAAAGGTGATCACCCTCTGCTATTCTCTTTTCAACTCTCTCCCATTATTTATAAGTTGGTCAACATGAAGATCCGAAGAAAATAAATGCAGAAGTAGCAAGTAAGATGCATCAGGATGGTCTTTCATTTCAGGTCACCTATCCTAGAGGGACCCAACCCTTGTGTCCCCTAAGTCAAATGCATGTGATGCAAACAAACGTTCCTACTAGGGATCCGACATGAGACTTTGTTATACTAGGTTTAAAACCTGTGTTTATTATTCTAGGCCTGGCATAACCGAGCGGACAACTCGAGCCAACGGGGCAGTGTACCGAGAATACAGAAGCTTCTTTGTTTAGCAACTTGTCCGCACCTTGTTCTAAAATGGGGTAAGACTCAAAACAGAAGAGAAGTAACACGCAGTGCACCCTTCACCATGATGTAGAAGACTCAGAGAGAGAAAGGGTTTCGTAGCAGTTTATATATAAAATTCACCAAAATATCAAAGCGGTAAAAGCATTTAGCACATTAGGCATGAAACATGTAGGAAAATCGGATAAAGCCAAATATAACAGCTATTCTAAGCTCAAATTTTGGAACGCTGAACCAAAGATTTTGATTTTGTCCCCAGCAAAGTCGCCAGAGCTGTCACACCTCGTTTTTTACACACCACCCCTAATGAATGTATATAAGGGAGTTTTTCCTATTTAAGTGACATTATTCGAAGAGGGATTATTTATTTTTCAGAGTCGCCAATTGGGATGGTTTATTTTCTGGTATCCCAAGTCACCGGTTTATTATAAAATCCCAAATCAAGGAAATTTTGACTTTTCTTTTGAAGTCTGCAAACCAGAAATTCTTAGTAAGAAATTTTGTTAACCTGAGGGAAGGTTTTAGGCACCCCCGGATACCCATGGTTTTAGCACGATGTTTTAAAATGTCATAATTGGCCTATCATATGATGTCTCAAACCTATGGGGTAATTTTAAATTATTTACCGCTTTTTATTAATTTTTAAGGAAATTGTACGTCGTTTAGAATATGTCTTTGGATCGCGTCACGTGAAATGCACCCTCATTCGGAACATGTCTTATCCAACATTTTGGGATTTGGATTTGGATCACATGAAATGCATACCCGAGTTTAGGAATGTAAAATTATTAAAGAACGCGCCTAAAGCGACTAATAGGGGTGTTCATCGGGCGGATTGGGCGGCTTTTACTCTTAATGGTTTGGCTTAACGGTTATCGGCTTTTAAATGTATTAATGTGTTAGCCACCCGATAAGATATCGGGCGGATTGGTATCGGGTTAGCTCTTATAAGGCGGTTAATGGGCGGCTTATCGGCCTAACATACACGTTGACTCAATATCTCTTATTCTCCTCGTCTTTGAAATAATGAATTACTATAAAAAATAATATTTTAGAGGCAATATGATATAGCTAATGAAAAAATCGCCATCAACATGTAGATTATAAAATAGATAAATTCACTACTAGATCAGTATCGAGAAAAATAAAACAGAACTTATCTTCTGTTAGAGGCCACACTACATGTGTACTCATAAGCTTCAGATATAACCAAAAAAATCTGTCACGCAAATTTCCATTCAGCTCCCACAATGAACTTTTAAAAACTGAAGTGCTCTGTTAAATTCTACTCTCTACACTCCTCTTCTATAAATAACTATCGTTCTCCATTTTCCACAAGCAATCATCCAAAATGCACAAATTTATTTCATGGGGTGTCGTTCCTCTAGTCATAACCAACCTTTTCAATTCTTCTTTTTTCATGACACACATAGAACCATATATGTATTAGACAACTCAATTCTATCATATATATATATATATATATATATATATATATATATATATATATATATATATATATATATATATATATATATATTCTTAACGGGTTAACGGATTAGCCGTTAAAAAAATTGAATAATCCATCCCCAAACCGATAAGCCGTTAATAAAAACAATTCAATTCGTTCCCCATCCGATAAGCCGTTAAGCCGTTACCAATTAGCCGTTAAGCTTCGGTTTGGATCGGTTTTCGGTTTCGGATCGGTTTTGAACACCCCTAGCGACTAATGCGTTGTTAACTTTGCGTAAGGCCATGAAAATTTGCTAAATGGGATGTCCTGAATTATAAGTGTTTTAAGAAACTAAGTTAAACGAGGGCCACACATTTGTGATTTTGTTCGGCGCGATGCACCTTAATTTTATTTTAAAGACATTCGAACTAAAGTTTGGAGAACTAATGTGCTATTATTGTCTACTATGATTTAATCCTATTAACATTAAGAATTAACTAACATCAAAATTATTTAAGAAGATTTGGGCCCGAAGATCAATCCTAAACTCAAACAGGGACAATTTCCATTATTGAAGAAATCCCTAGTTTGAATCTACCACTTCACTCGGAAGGCCCAAACACTTACATTCTGATTTTAAAATTACTAAACCGAAGGAGGACAAAGCCCAAGACCGAATCTCTCAATATTTTGGGTTTGGTATAGGCCCAGCAATTACAGGATATCTTCACCTCTTGTCTCAAGGTACTTTGACATTCAGGCCCATAAGAGGCCCAAACCAGGAGAAGCTGCAATGTGACTCAAGATCGAGTCTGTAACTAAGCAATATATTAACTTTGAAATGTAAAATGCATCTAACAAGGTTTTCAAGCCATTGGAACGTTTGATGCATAGACCTGTAGCTGAATCAACGAGAACCTGGCAAACTCTGAAGCCTAAGAATGTTCTTTAATTACATGCTGTGGCAAAAAGACTCTCAAAGACTTATCAAAGCATAAAATTATAAGGTGACTCATGTTAATTTAATAAAACAACTAACAAGCTACTAACATCACATTCAATCTCAGGTTCATGATAAAAAAGTTTACAGCAAAATAATCTACTTGTCATATTCCCAAACAGCCTGTCCTATGTTAGCTTTACAACCAGCATAGATTATAATTTTTAACAGACACAATCATGGTTATAACCAAAAGAAAACACCCTTAAGATACAATAAACCAAAATAAATCTTATAGCATCTCAAGGGTTCCAAATCAAATACAATCATGAGAGGCATTTGTTTCAAATTCCGAACCGGCTAACTATACTATGAATCACACTATTTAAGCCATGTACCTTGAATACTACAAACAAGGAAGTGAGGTTCGTCAAATGAAACAACAGAAGTAATCAACAACTTTGAACCTGTTATGGACCTAGAAAGTGAAGCAAAACAACCCAAAAATCAACTTTGAACCCAGTAATGGACCAGAAAACCCAAACTACACTTGATTTCAATTTGTTTCAACTATCAGTTACTCAAACGTTGTTTTTGCACTAGGAGAAACCTCAGAAATCACCAGCATGATTCAGTAAAATAGTGTTCATGAAGTTTTCAGCCACCTGGGACTTTTCAGGATTTATTAGCACTTGGAAATCTGTATTTTTAGCTCTTAGACCTCTATTTCCAGCCTTTTCAAAATTCTCATGTATATTTTTAGCTCTCAAATTTTTGTATCTCTATTGTATTTTTAAGCTCTCAAATTCTGTATGCTCTCAAATCTTTTTTATTCTCGAAAATTCTTGCTCAAATATGATCTCTCCAAAAACACATTTTAATTTTTCAAAAAATCTGTGCCCAAACAAAATCTTCTTTTCTCAGGTCTGTATGTGATGTCTTTTATAGGCAAACAAATAGGGCAACTACAGATTTTTATTTTGAGTTTTAAGTCCTTTTTAATTTCTAGTTTTACTTAAGAAATCCCTGAGTTCCTGACTTGTGGCTCCAGTTAATACCTTATGCAACTTCTAGGAAGTTTTCTAAGTTGTTACACCTAAGATTCCCTAATTGAATTACCCTAATTACCCTTTAAACTTCTAAAATTACTTTGACAAACCAGCCTGGGTCCAATTGACCCAACGCCAATCCGACCTGGGTTTTTAAATTATTGGACTAACCCTTCTTTTCCTAAATGGGCCAATAATGATTTCAAGACTCACACAAACCATCAATCCAATTAAGATTATGAGCTAACTTAACCGGAATGCAATCATTTTAACAATTTGAATCCTAAACTATTCGACCTCTTCATGAGGCCTAAAATAATGGACCAAATTAATTGAATGGGGTTACCGATTGAGGAATCTATATAAAACTAGGAATGCATGAATGAGATAGTTGTAGAAGAACTAAAACAAAATCAAGCAATAAGAAAAACAACATAGAAATTAAAATGAATATCAAAACAGAATAAAACTAAAAGGGGGTGTTAAATTATTGTTAACTTGGGCATGCAGAAGTAAAATAAGAAAAACATGAAGATAAAAAAGAAAAATAAGTGAAGAAAAGAACTCTGAGCACACCTGTCTGAGATGAGAAAATAAGAATCCGGAATCGATCCCTTGAATTAGCCTTGTTATGAGTCAAATTAGACCTTAATCGCATGTTTTCAATGAAAACACATGAATAAAGTCCAAATCGAACCCAAACTTCATCTAGTTGATGATTTAAAATTTTAGGGTTTCAAATTTTGATTTAAGATTTCCGGAGTTTGGGTAGGATTCGAGGGACGCTAAATGGATATTTATGATGCGGAGGTGATTGGGAACTTGTTGTGTTAATGTGGTGGTGCTTAGGTGCTGGCACCACCAGCCACGGTGGAGGGTTAAAAATTCTGAGCAATATTTGAGAAGCTCATGTTGGGTACAAGGGACGGGGTTTGGAGATTTGAAAAGAGGGGAAGGAGAGGAATATGGGGTGATAATTTGGTGGCCATCGGAGACCCGCCGCCGCCGTGGGCGATTTTCGGTAGGCGCCGGACGGTGATGGGCGGTGGAATTAAGGATGGTCTCTAGGGTTTGACTGAGTGTGAGAGAGGAGATGAGAGGAGGGGAGTAGCGTTAGGACATTTATATATTATTAGACCCAGGCTTCTCACCCATTAGAGCAGTGATCCTAGACGGCTAGGATTAGTTGGGGAACAAATGACGTCGTTTTAATTATTAGGGGTACTTGACCTAGTTATGGAACAGGTTTGGGCAACTTTTGACGGGTTGGGGATTAAATTGACTGGGATAGGGTATTTTTGGCCAAAATTGGGCATTTCTTATTAGACTTAATTTTTTCCTTTTTTCCCCAAAATTGAAATTGAAATTAAATTAAAAATAAAACTGAATCAAGTCATAAACTTAAATTAAATTCCCTTATTATATTAAGCTCTAATTTATTATTAGCACAATTAATCAAATATCAATTTAAAAGAAACTAACGAAATTCAAATTAAACAAAGCAAAAATAAATCCAAATTTTGATTTGTTCTTTTTGTATTTTGTAAAATCCTAATTACCAAATATGTAAAATCAAATCCTAAATGCAAATACAATATTTTTGTATTTTTTATGAATTATCAAAACTAAATATGCACACAAAAATGCAAACAAACATGAAAATTATGCAATTAATCCTAAAAATCAAATTATTTAAAGGAAAAATCCTATATGTAAGAATTTTGTAGGAGTAATTCACGCCAGGCAAAAATCACATGCTCACATCTATTTACGAAAAAACAGGTCTTTCTAGTACTTTTAGCTTCAGTATATATTTCACAATTGTTAATATAATTTGAGTCTAAACCAGATATTAATCATAGTGACTGCATTTTCTTTATATATGCAACATTAACATGTTCTAGTCTAGCATGCCACAAAGAAAATGACTCAACCATATAAGCAGAAGAAGATGTATTTTTATAACTAGTATCAAAATATTAAGCATAAATAAACCATAGTTACAATATCCATTGCCCATAAAAATATCATTTTTAGTCAATACGACATCATTATTTTCAAATAAAACCTTCACTCCAACATTTTCTAATAACCCCATAGAAATCAAATTGGTCTGGATATTAGAAACATACAATACATTAATCAATACAAGAGTTTTACCATGTCTGAGTTTGAGAAGAATTTTTCCGTTCACAAGAACACGACTTGTTCTTGAGTCGCCAAGATAAATACTTTCTTCTCCTTCCTCAACTTGGGTATAAGACAAAAATTTATTTTTGTCTCCATAAATGTGCCTAGTGGCACCAGAGTCTATCACCCAATTTCTCAAATTGGCCACATTATTTATTTGGGAAATGACCGCAACAATTATATTATTTGCTTTAGTCAAATTTAATTTTGACTTAACGAGATATATCATTTATCACCACTCTTCTATTGCATTAAGATGCATTTTTCTTGAACGTTTTAACATTAGCATTGGATATATAACCATGTCTATTTACATACCTGTATTTTGACATTAGTTTCTTCCTAGGTTGTGGAGGCAATAACATATTTGCAATTTCATGAATATCTGGCACGACAGCTGGAATAGTAGCAGCGGAGACATCACTAGAATTGGTAGCACCATTAAACATTATCGCAGTGGTATTACTTGCCATGGTTTTTCATATTGTAGGTAAAAGACATCGAAAATAACAACAACAATAATATTGTACTAAAATAATTTGTGAGCGTCAATACACGAACTGACTTAAGTCATGTTAGGCACTGTCCTAAGAAACTATTTCAGCAATGTGAAATGTATTTCCAGGATTAAACAAGCCTACATCTATTTTATTTAGAGGATACAGGAATCAGCAAAATTAAATAATAAATCCATTAATTTGGAAGAGAAAGAGCAACTAATATCTTATGCCAATTAAAAAATTATAGAAGAACATATTTTTTTCTTTTAAAAACAATATGTTTGAACATATAATTAGAACGATATATTTGGCACTTCAACCTACTCTGCACTTATAATTAGAACTTTGATACAAAAAATTTACCATATTGTCCCTTAAACCAACATTTATCCTGCAAAAGTTTAGCATTTAAAATCAACGAAAATAGTCAAGCTTCTATATATGACATATGCACATAATTCTATACTTGCGATGAAGTATCTTGTTAGTTGATCGGTCAATTACCGAAGTGCCATCTATTGTCATTATATATTAATCTCCACCTCCAATAGTGTGCGTAATATTCAAAAATTTCACCAAAATCCAAAGACCAAAGACACCAAGTGTTATGAACCGGCACCAACCCATCTCACACAAGTAGCTATTAGGCTAAAAAGAACTATTTAGTCGAGTACAAGCAGTAGGACCAGGTTAATTTGGGATCCAGGTTGAGTAATAAGTGTAAGAATGGTTCTATATAAGGACAATGTTTTGTGATTTGGGGTTATGAAAATACTGTTGAGAGAAATGTCTGAATCCTCTCCTCCCCAATTCCGAGTCTAGCTTCTCATCTCCTTCTTTGGTTCTATTTTATCTTATTCAGCTTTTGTACTTCTGTATTTCAATTACTGTTGCTCTAGTTTGTTGAGTTGTAATTGTTAGATACTACCAAAAATATAATTCGTATTTTAGAGTTGTTACATTAGTGCTTTCAACTAAAGGTATTTAATGGAGGACCAAATAAGTCGAATTAACTATCCAATTAAGGTCATCATGGTTGAAATTCGTTCACTGTCAAATGAGTTGACGGGAAACGTTGAAACAAGTAAGGCTACTCAGCTGGAATTCCAACGATTCTGTGGCGAGAATCCAGAATTATGAATTTCCCAAGCTGAATGATACGTTAAATTTTATGGAATTTTTGAAAACAACAAGTTAAATCTCGCCTTGTCCTATCTCGATGGAGAAGCTTTGCAGTGGTACCAATGGCTTTTCCGGAATAAACAACTGGCGGATTGGGAATATTTTACTGAGAAAGTGTTGATTCGCTTTCGTAAACGGTGTATCGAGCCACCGAAAGGTCATTTGGCGGCAATCAAGGGATATTCCACAGAGATCGAAGCCTACATGTTCGACAAAATTTCACATGGCTATTGTTCCAAGGTGTTTGACATTGAACAATCAGATGTTGAAGTCCTTACTGATACAACATCAGCTTTAAACTTTGCAAAATCAAAGGAGGTCCAAGTGTTTGATGGAAGCTCTCACATAAACAAATCTGAGTCGGTATCAACTTTTGAAACTTGTGAGAATGATAGCTTACTCCAGTCTGGCCGTGGGAACTTGCAAACCGAGGTGACTGTTGCTGCATTCGACGATGGTACCTGTATTTCTTTGTACCTTGTTCCCATTACTTCCTTAGTGATTTCTTTTGGTTACAATCAACATGTAACTCCACCCTTGGTATCTAAACCTAAGGAAGAGGAAAATGGACCAAACAATATAGCTCGGGAGTTTGAAAATTCTCCTCTAGGGGATAAAATAAGTTATCGGATACCTTTTTGTAGTCAAGGATATGCCATGTCAAATGTTATTGGGAGATTTGCTGGAATAGCATATCCAAGTGTTGGGGCGACTCAAAAGATATTGTGGCTTCATTATGATTATGACATACACAAATGCAATTGGGTTGCTATTGGACAACATCATTCACTGTTATTGACTGGAAAACAACAAAAGGACTATCATATGTATTCAACGCATAACACTAATGCAAGAGATATTGGCTTACCAATTTGTGGTAATTTGGACAGGTGGTTCGACACGTGGCAGGAATTTAAGGTTTCTTCAAGTAGAGTTGAACTGAGTATTGAACACGGTGGTGGTGTGATAAAGTCTTGTGCAATCTACAAGCTACGGGGAGAGCCTATAGCAAATTTATTTGCATGTTCCGTTGATGATGCTAATACTCAAATTGAGGAACAATACCTTATTGATCAACTGATGTCTTTTCTGAGTGGAACGGCTCTTGAGCTAAGCGAGTTAAATCATGCTTTAAATTTCACGTTGGTGTTACGGTTTAATGAAACAGTTGTCATTAGAGTTTAACCTCCACAATGTATTGCTGCAATTACAAAGAAGCCTTCAATAGGGATTAATTCTACATTCTCTGTTACCTAGCCATGTTTGATATTCACAAAGTTTTACATGATTGTCGGAATAAATTTTTGATTGGACACTCCAAAAAGGTCTACCCTCAACATGGACTCGAGCTTGCTCAACTCTTGGAGTAGTTGCCTTAGTACTATTTCTGCTAGCAATTGTGACCAATTTTCAAGATCACCCATATATATATATATATATATATATATATATACGTATATATATATATATATATATATATATATATATATATATATCAAGAAATTGATTCGAAGAAGGTTTTATATGTATCAAGAATTTGGTAAATAACATAAAGGTAACTGAATTAAAGTATACAGTTATAGTAATAATACTGGAAGTCCAATAGCAATAGAGGACAACAACCATGACTGCAAAACTAATAGTGAATAGAGATGTCGCGAATCAATTTCACCTCAGGTCGTGATGACACCCAACATCGTTGTCAGGCAAGCCAACGCAAAAATATTAGTGAATTCTTATTTTATTTGCCAAAAACAGTTACAATATTTTTCTTAATTTGCAACTAAAACATGCGATAATAAGCAAATATTCAGTAATGATTATGACTTGTTAGGAGGTTGGTGGAACTGTATAGAGAGAGAAAGAAGGATCTACATATGGTGTTTATTGACCTAGAGAAAGCGTATGACCAGGTTCCTAGAGAACTATTCTGGCGATGCTTGGAGGCAAAAGGTGTGTCGGTTCCTTATATTATGGCAATTAAGGACATGTATGATGGGGCTAAGACTCGAGTTAAGACAGTAATAGGTGACTCTGAGCAATTTCTGGTTGAAAAGGGGTTACACCAAGGCTATGCGCTCAGTCCATTCTTATTTGGCCCGGTGATGGATGCGATAACAAATCATATTCAAGGGGAGGCGCCATTGTGCATGCAATCCGCTGATGATATAGTTTTGATTGATGAGTTACGAGCCAGTGTTAACGAGAGATTGGAAGTTTGGAGATAGACTCTTAAGTCTAAGGGTTCAAGCTAAGTAGAATGAAGACATAATACCTTGAGTGTAAGTTCAGCGTTGATCCACAAGAAGTGGACATCAATGTGAGGCTTGAGTCATAGGTTATCCCAAGTAGAGATAGCTTCAAGTACCTTGGTTCGGTTATCCATGGGAAGGGGAGATCTATGAGTATGTCACACACCGTATTAAGGTAGGATGGTTGAAGTGAAGGTTAGCATCTGGAGTCTTGTGTGACACAAGAGTGCCAACAATACTCAAAGGTAAGTTCTACAAAGAGGTGGTTTGATCGCCCATGATGTATTGGGCTGAGTGTTGGCTTGTAAAGAACTCACATATCCAAAAGATAAAAGTAGCAGAAATGAGGATGTTGAGGTGGATGTGCGGACACACCGGGATGGATAAGATTAGGAATGATGATATTAGGGAGAAGGTGCACGTGGCTCCCATTGAGTACAAGATGCGGGAAATGAGGCTCAAATGGTTCGGGCAAAAACAAAGGAGAAGCCTAGATGCTCCAGTAAGGATGCGTGAGCGACTGGTTATGGAACGAATGAGAAGAGGCATAGGGCGGCCTAAGAAGTATTTGGGAGAGTTGATCAGGCAGGATATGCTGAGACTTCAGATTTCTGAGGACATGATACTTGATAGGAAGTTGTGGAGGTCGAGTATTATGGTTGTAGGCTAGAAGGTATTTGAGTCTTGCGTTGCTTTGTACCTTTATGAGCATAGTCCGGTAGGGTTTTGTCTAAGAGAGCTAGGGAAATGTCGTGTCTTACTATTTTCTTTTTCGACGTTGGATCCATTTACTAACCACTTTGCTTTGCAGTTTTGTTCTACATTTTATGTTCCTATTTTTCCTATGATCTCCGTAATGAATCTAATATCCTCTCCTTTTATCTTCTTTTTATTATCTTGAGCCGGGGCGCCCGGGGGCCTTATGGGAACAGCCTCTTTACCCGTTCGGGGTAGGGGGTAAGTTTTACATACACACTACCCTCCCTAGACACCACTTGTGGGATTTTACTAGGTCGTTGTTGTTGTTATTAATAATGATTACACAACCCAAAAGAATAGTCTACTAATGTGTGTGCCAAGACATTGTGCCACAAGGTGTGGGTACCTAGTAGAATATACAAAATAATAGATCTATCCTATTGTTGGAAACAGAATTGACAGTGATCAGGGACTCCATCAAGCTGTGAATTGGCACAGGAAGGGAAGCAGCTCACCGTAGAAGTCTTGGACTATGATCAGGGATGCGCACCGGTCTAATAGCCAGATGTACCTACCTTAGAGCCTATACAGTTAAGTATAGAAGCATAATATGAATACATAAACAACATGTCCAATAAGTATATCTTCTAATCTCGAAGAAGTAGAGACGAGGGGTCGACTTGATACCTACCAGGGTCAAAATAGTATAATATGGTATTATGCTAGGCATGAAGATCATAGCTATATAATAGTTGTAATCAGAATTTCCAAGTCATGTCCATATAATATCACAGTTAGCCATTTACATTTCAAACCATTTCACAAGCAAATCATCAACGCATATTTCACATGGATATCATGCGCACATTATGCTGAGGTCGAAGGCCTGATCCAACGAAAAAGAAACTGTGCACTGCCAAAGGGTCTAATAGCGCGAACCATAGATGCATATATTTTTACCAAGGTGATCAGCCCAATCCAAAAATATCAATTATCAATAAGAAGATACAAGAAGGCATATTTATATTCAAAATAAACTAATACAAGTGCTCAACAAAACATATGTTCACTTATGTTCATTTCCAACTCTCTAGCATATCATAAATGACACATTAGCAAGAAGACATATAATATTTGCAAATATAGCATGATAGGGTCCTAAACTACCCGGAAAATTAAAATGATATTAGCTACGCACCGACTCTCCTCATCTAGCGCATACATAGCCCCCACATTTAGTGGCAAATAGTATAATTATTTTTTATATGTGGATAATTCCCTCTTACAAGGTTAGAAAGGAGACTCACCTTGCTCCAAAGTGCACTTCTAACACCAAAAACGAGCCCAAACTCTCAATTTGGAGTCAAACAATCCAAAAATGGTTAAATGGGGTGAGAACTAGTCAATACAAGCTCACAAGATTGCATTCTAACTATTAAAGCAATTTCCCAACCATAAATACAACTTTCCTAAAAAGTTGTTCTTTGTAATCTAAGGATCAATAATATATGATTTCTACTTCGTTTCATAAACAATTTTGTAGAAAAATCTAAGTTGTATCAAAACCCTTGATTGTACTCTAACCCCATAATTTTATCTTAATCTTAGTGTGTTAATCTACATAAGACACAAGCATTAATCAAGGAATAGGTAGGATAAACTTACCTCAAGATGCTAGGTGAAAGTCTTCTCTCAGAAGCTCCAAACTCGCCATATGCTTGAGTGAAGAAAATGGAAAAAATAACTTAGAACCCATATTAAATGAAGCTCACTGCTTCAGCAATTTCTACATCTGCGGTCTTGGGCTGCACCTATAGCCATCGCAGCTGCGTAAGGGAGCCCTCTTCTGTCGAATTTCACCTGGGCCGCCAGGAAGCATCTGCAAGTTGCCAACCACTTTTGCTGCTTTTCTTCTGTGGAGGAATAACCGCTTCTACGGCTTTGGGCCTGGCCTAGATTGGTCATATATGCATGAAATTAAACGCTTCTGTGGTCTCGCACCTGCAACTGGCCAACAACAGGTGCGGTTATGACAATAACTGAAGCTTCAGCCCTTGTCCAATTCTCCAACTTCACTCGAGCCTCGTCCGATTGACACTCGAGGCTCCTGGGCCCTACCCTAACATACCGACAAGTATGAAAATGTGAAATAGGCCTGCTCGAACCTTCAGAACACCCGAAACAATGCTAAATCTAAGAATCATCCCCTAAAACTAATTGAATCAAACTAATCAACTTCAAGTTCTTAACTCACCTCTAACGAGCCGACACACTCTTAAACTACTTAGATTGACACCAAACTTTGCCGGAAAGTCTTAAATGTTATATTAGACATGTATCGGGCTCCGGAACCAACATACGAGCTCGATACTAATGTGATCAATCATTATTTAGTTTCTTTAAATCATTAGAATTTAATTTTAACAATTTCAAATAAAAATTCAGTACTCTGTCTAGGCACCTCGGAATTCGATTTCGGTCATACACTCAAGCCCCATATTTTCCTACGGGCCCTTCGGGACTGTCAAAACACAAATCCAGGTTCGTTTGCTAAAAATGTTGACCAAAGTCAAACTTAGCCTTTTAAGAAAATCTTAAGGAATCAAATAAGCCTATTTCGACCCAAACTCTTCCAAAACTCGAACCAACCATCCCCGCGTGTTATAAATTAGATAAAGTAAGCGCGGGAAGTTTTATTTAGGGGAATAGGGTTCTAAAAAGCAAAATGACCTACCAAGTCGTTATATTCTCCACCTCTTAAACAAACGTTCGTCCTCGAACGGACATAGAAAAGTACCTGAGGTTCTCCGCATGTCCTCCTCAGACTCCTAGGTTAGCTCCTCGGCTGGTTGGCCCTTCCACTGGACCTTCACCGCTGAAATCCTCTTGGATCTTAACTGGCGATCTTGTCTATCAACACTGGAAACTAGCTCCTCCTCATAACCCAAACTCTCATCCAGCTGAGTAGTACTAAAGTCCAACACGTGGGACAAGTGTGTATGATACCTCCGGAGTGTAGACACGTGGAAAATCGGACAACTCCTGATAAGCTGGGGGTAGAGAAAGCTCATAAGCAACCTCCCCAACTTTCCTCAACACCTCAAATAGGCTAATGAATCTTGGGCTCAACTTTCCCTTCTTCCCGAATCTTATAATACCCTTCATTGGCGAGACTTTCAAAAGGACATTCTCATAAACCATGAATGATACATCACATGCCTTCTGATTTTCATAACTCTCATGTCTGGACTGAGCTTTGCCAAGCCTTTCCTGAATCAACTTCACCTTATCCAAGGAATATTTCACCAAGTCTGTGCCGAATAACTTTGCCTCACCAGACTCAAACCACCAGATAGGAGAACGACATTACCGCCTATATAAAGCCTAAAATAGAGCAATCTCAATACTGGACTGGTAGCTATTGTTGTAAGCAAACTCTGCCAAAGGCAAGAACTTATCCCACTATCCTCCAAAGTCAATCACATATGCTCTAAGAATGTCCACTAATATCTTAACTATCCACTCCCACTGCCCGTCAGTCTGTGAATGAAATGTTGCGGTAAGCTCTACACGGGTCCCTAACTCACCCTGAATAGCTCTCCAAAAATGAAAAGTGAACTGAGGACTTCTATATGATATGATAGAAACAGGAACACCGTGCAATCAGACTATCTCCTGAATGTAAATCTGAGCCAGTCACTCTTAAGTGTAAGCAGTCACGAATAATATAACGTGTTCCGATTTGGTCAACCTATCCATGATGACCTACACTGCATCAAACTTCTGCAAGGTCTGGGTCAACCTAACTACAAAACCCATAGTAATGTGATCCCACTGCCACTTTAGCATAGCCATTTGCTGAAGTAGGCCACCCGGCCTCCGGTGCTCATACTTGACCTACTGACAATTCAAATACCTAGCCACATATTCTACTATGTCTTTCTCCATTCTCCACCACTAATAATTCTTCCTCAAGTCACGATACATCTTCGTAGCACCCGGATGAATGGAATACCACATACCGTGAGCCTTCTCCAAGATCCTCTCCCTCATACCATCAACATTATGAACACATAGGCAACCCTGGAGTCGTAGAAAACCACCCTCACCAATAGAGACCTCCTTAGCACAACCCTATAACACTATCTCTCTAAGAAATGCCAAGTGGGGATCATGCTGGGCACCTATGAACTATCCAGAAACTGGCTGTCCCCTCCCAAACTGAGCTATTCTCCTTGCTGGGGCACCTATGAACTCTTCGGATAATCTAGCCCTCTTATCTTGCGCATTTCTTCCTACCCCTCAAATAGTGGCTCTCAAACCTCCAAGCAATCTCCACTACTAAATGATAAGGAGTCAACATCTCTATCTTTCGGGCTATGTTGGCCCTGATGCTAGAATGTAACCATACAATAAACCTCTACACCCTCTCTATGTTAGTAGGAAGTATCATCAATGCATGGCGAGATAACTCAGAAAACATTACCTTGTAATCAATCACGGATATCGGACCCTTAGCAAGCTACTCAAAATAATACCGCAGTTCTTCCTTCTTAGAAGGTGGAATATACTTGTCAAGAAATAACTGCGTGAACTGAATTTCAGTGATAAGAGGAGAACATGTGGGTCTGCCAAGAACATAAGACTGCCATCATCTGCACGCCATGCCCTCTAGTTGAAAAGTAATGAAGTGAACCCCATGTGACTCCAATATCCTCATGTTGTGCAGTCTGTCCCTGCACCTATCAATGAAGTCCTGAGCATCCTCATGACGCTCACCCCTGAAGATAGGAGGGTGATGTCGAGTCCATCTATCCAACAGCTTCTACGAGTCATTATCCGCAGCTAGTCTGGGCTCAGGTATCATTGCAGCAACTGGCCGAGCCCCATCCACTCGTAGTGCACCCCGAGTCTGATACATTGCATCTGCATGACGATGAGCCTGAGCAGTAGGGTTTGTGCTCCCCCTCCTACATGTGTTGTAGCTGGATCAATTAGAAATAAACCAGCATGAGTCATGGTGTCCATGAACTGTAGCATACGACCCATGACCTCCTAGAATCCCGATGCTGTAATAAAGTCCGTCAGGGTAGGCTCAGCTACGGGCACCTCGCCCTACTCCTCAGTAATAGGGTCCCCCCAGGATCTGTTGGTGGTACTACTAGAACAACTCTAGGATGCCCTTGTCCCCTACCTCAGGCTGGTGCCCTCCCTAGGTCTCTACCTCGGCCTCTAGCAATGGAGGAGCAGCCTCTCCCGGGTCGGGAACATCTTCTGTTGGTGTCCGCACAATCTGTGAAAGAATAGAAGAGAGGAATTTAGTGTACCATCCACTATATGAAAGGAAATGAATAAGGAATTGTTTCTTAGCACCTTATAGCCTTTCGAAGATAAATACAAACATCTCTATAACGATCCGAAAGACTCTATTAGGTTTTCCCGTGACTTGCGAGACGTACGTGAACCTAGTGCTCTGATACCTTATTATCACGACCCAATTTCACCTCAGTTCATGATGGTGCCCAATACTGTTGTCAGGCAAGCCAACGCAAAAATATTAGTGAATTCTTATTTTACATGACAAAAACAGTTGCAACATTTTTCTTAATTTGCAACTAAATATATGTGATAATAAGCAAATATTCAGTAATGATTACACAACCTAAAAGAATAGTCTACTAATGTACCTGCCAAGACCTGGTGTCACAAGCCGTGGGAAACTAGTAGAATATGCAAAATAATATATCTATCCTACTATCTGAAATAGAATAAACAGTCAAAAGTAAGAGAGACTTCATCAAGATGCGAATCGACACAGAAAGGGAAGCAGCTCACCGTGGAAATCTCGGACAATGATCAAGGACGTGCACCGATCTAATAGCAAGATGTACCTGCCTCGGAGCCTGTAAATTAAGTAAAGAAGAATAGTATGAGTACATAAACAATACATACCCAGTAAGTATCCCTTCTAATC
The DNA here is from genome assembly GCA_034376525.1 of Nicotiana benthamiana. NCBI lineage: Eukaryota > Viridiplantae > Streptophyta > Magnoliopsida > Solanales > Solanaceae > Nicotiana > Nicotiana benthamiana. The sequence goes on along the minus strand of CM067327.1, from coordinate 143,378,186 downwards.
TCGAAGAAGTAGAGACGAGAACTCGACTTGATACCTACTAGGGTCAAAATATTATGATATGGTATTATGCTAGGCATGAAGGTCATAGTTATATAATAGTTGTAATCAGAATTTCCAAGTCATGTTTATATAATATCACAGTTAGCCATTTACATTTCAAACCATTTAACAAGCAATTCATCAACACTGATTCACATAGATATCATGCGCACATTATGCCGAGGTTGACACCCCAATCCAATAGAAAAGAAACTATGCACTGCTAGAGGGTCTAAGGGCGCGAACCATAAACGCATCCATTTCTACTGAGGCGATCAGCCCGATCCACAAATTTCAATTATCAAGAAGATGCAAGAAGGCGCATTTATATTCAAAATAAACTCATACAAGTGCTCAACAAAACATATGTTCATTTATGTTCATGTTTAACTCTCTAGCATATCCTAAATGGTCACATTAGCAAGAAGACAAATAACATTTGCAAATATAGCATGATACAGGTCCTAAATTATCCGGATAATTAACACGATAGTAGCTGAGCATGGACTCTACTCACCTAGTGCGTTTGTAGCCCACGCTTTTAGTGGCAATTATACAATTATTACTCCTATGGGGACAATTCCCTCATACAAGGTTAGAAAGGCACTTCCAATACCAAGAATGAGCCTGAACTCTCAATTTGGAGTCGAACGACCCAAAACTAGATAAATGAGGTAAGAACTAGTCAATACAAGCTCATAAGATTGCATTCTAACAATTAAAGCAATTTTCCAACCATAAACACAAGTTTCCTAAAATCCGACCCCGGGCCAACATGGCCGGATTCCAAAATTTTTCGAATAAAATTGTTCTTTGTAACCTAAGGATCAATAATATATGATTTCTACTTTGTTTCATAACCAATTTCCTTGAAAAATGTAAGTTTTATCAAAATCCTTGGTTTTGCTCTAACCTCATAATTTTACCTTAATCTTAGTGTGTTAATCTACCTAAGACACAACTATTAAACTAGGAATAGGTAGGATAAACTTATATCAAGATGCTAGGTGAAAGTCTTCTCTCAAAACCAAAATCGCCCAATGGTTGAGTGACAAAAATGGCAAAAATAAATTAGAACCTGTAATAAATGAAGCTCACTTCTTCAGCGATTTCTGCATCTACTATCCTGGGCCGCACCTGCAACCACCGCATTTGCAGAAGGAAGCCCGCTTCTGCAAAATTTCACCTAGGCCGCCAAGCCGCATCTGCGAGTTTCCAGCCGCTTTTGCGGCTTTGCTTCTGTGGAGGAATAGCTGCTTCTGCGGCTTTGGGCCTGGCCTAGCTTGGCTGCATCTACGTGAGATTGTCTGTTTCTGCGATCTCGCACCTGCGGTTCGCCTACTGCAGGTGCGGTTATGAAAGCAACTGAAGCTTCAGCCCTTCTCTAATTTTCCAACTTCACTCGAGCCTCGTCTGATTGATTCTCGGGGCTCTCGAGCCTGCTCGAACAAACCGAAAAGTCTGAAAACATGAAATGGACCTACTCGAATTTCGGAATGCCCGAAGCAACACCTAAATCTAATAATCACACCCTAAAATCAATTAAATCAAACTTATGAAATTCAAGTTCTTAATTCAACTCTAATGAGCTGAAACGCACTTAAACTACTCGGATTGATGCCAAACTTTGCGGGCAAGTCTTAAATTGTTATATTGTACATGTACCAGGCTCCAAAACTAACATACGAGCCTGATACGAATATGATTAATCATTATTTAGCATCTTTAAATCCTTAGAATTTCAGTTTAACAATTTCCAATAAAATTTCATTACTGGGGTTAGGGATCTCAAACTTCGATTCCGGACATACGCTCAAACCCCATATTTTTCTACGGACCCTCCGGGACCGTCAAAACATAAATCCGGGTCTGTTTGCTAATAATATTGATTAAAGTCAAACTTAGCCTTTTACGAAAATCTTAAAGAATCAAATGAGCCTATTTCAATCAAATGACCGATCGGATCGTTACTAGATAGGGAAACCATTGTTCTTCCATAAGAATCGATTCTAGGCAATGCAACGAACAATCCCGCAGTTTGTGAACCAATTAATTGCCATCATGAGAAAGATTGGATATAGATATGGCTATAAGCGTTGACTTTTTTGTGTTCAACCTAAAACAATTGAAAACGATTTAATGAAAGAGAGAATAAAACAGATGGCTTAGTTTCGAGAAAATTAATCTGAACCGCTAGAAAAAGAAGTATAACAACCCATAAGTAATACCGTTAATTAAGAATTCATTTTCATGATATGTGTTTTGAGATCCGTCAGAAACTCTTTGATATCTCACAGGAATGTTGACCACTATCTAATTCCACTCCGTTTTCTTGATCTGCTCTTTGATTCTTGAATACCCATTTCTTGGGAATTTTAATGAAGGGAATACTCTAGCAAATGATGGGAGGAATTAAGAAGAGGAAGAGTGGGAGGCTAATCAAGAGAATCAAAGAAGTGACGATTTTTTGTTAACAGAAAAGTAGTGTTTGTTCAGTTTTTCTTAGTATGTAGAACATTTAAAAAAATGGAAAATTTTGAGGAAAATGCCAAAGAAACAACAAAATGATAAATAGTAATGTTGGTGAATGGAAGGTGCCACATTACATATCCTATCCCTAGATTTATACAGATATATATAGATTGAATCAAGCTACATAGTTCTTTTCCCAAATATCGTACTTGCTATGGCCAGGGGTATATAAGGTAAAATCAGTTCATATTAAATACTCGAATAATATAGAGCGAAATGTGGAATCCGAGACAGACGGAAGATGAGGTAAGTCAAAACCAAGACCAAAGACAACAACTTCTATTAGCACCAGGCAGACCCCGAAGAGAATATTGATAACGAGGGCAAACAAATATTCGGCACCCGATGGCATTCACTAAAGAATATTCCTCAATATTAAATACACAATCAGTTATAGAGATTTTTGGCATTCATAGCATGTCGTTATATATTAATCAATGATCCTCATAATTGTCATTTAAGAGGGGCTTGATCCTAGGAGCTTGTTCTCTAGGTGTGTCAATAAATAGTGGCTTCAACAACCATTGCAACACATGAAAACTCTGACAAATTGATGCTAATATTATTTTAAGCTCAATAATACTTTATTTTTTATCTATCAATATTCTTATTGATATCTTCGGAAGTTCTCCCGGAACCAAGTTGTTTTCTATCTTATCTCGATTTAATGTTAAGTCTTGCATTTTATTTAATTTAATTATCATTTTGGGATCGAATCAATTCATTTGTCTATAAATCATGTTATAAATTTAATTATACTATTTTACAGATAAACAGTTTGGTGCCCATCATGGGGCTTAGACAGTTGCGTAATTGAGTTGATACTTACAACTATTACTAATCTAGTTGATTCTTTAATTCCTAAAAAACAGTAAAAGATGGAAGCTAACGATAAAAACATTGTACACAACGTTGAGGCACAAGAAAATCCGCCTCAACACGGGATACAAATAACTGATATCCGCAACAAGGAGGATGTAGCCATTTCGGTTCATGGCGCACAATATCCATGACACGTACATGAGTCAACTCTTAATGATGCTGAAGATGAGCACATTGCAAAAATAGTGAGTATCCTGACAGAACAACATAAGGCTATTATGGGCCATCTCTCATGACAAGACCAAGTCATGATAGAATTGTAACAAGCCTTGTCGGCCACTTCCATCAACGCGAATGGAAGAGGTCCAGTTCCTCTCGATGCTCCTCTGAATCAAACAAGCCAAAGGGTTGATAACAATACCCTGAGATGTGAGCTCGGCTCCGACGGGGCCGGGGGGATTGATAATGGATCTTGTAACAACAACAATAATGATCTTTCTAAAGTCGAGCTCATGTGATTTAAGAGGGAAATAAATGCCTAAATGGACCAATACCGGGCTCACCACCAGTGTTGAAGGACCGCACTCAAAGAAATACACCTAGTTCTCATTTAAACCAAGCGCGGCACTAGAGTTAATCCCCAAACAGTTCAAAATTCCAAATATACAAAAATATAATGGGACTTTAGATCCTTGGGAGTGCATCACCACCTATACAATGGAGGTAAAAGGAAATGACTTAGCTCTACACGAGATTGAGTAGGTCCTGCGAAAGAAGTTCGAGGAAACCCTTACGAAAGGGGCCCTGACATAGTATTCGCTCCTACCCGAGCACTCAATAAATTCCTTGAGATAGAATCTTTCATCAAGGTCCATGCCGTGGCCAGAAAGGTGCATGCCAAAAAGCCCATATGTTCAGAATTGCAAAAGGAGGTACCGATTTGCTGCGGGAGTATGTGACCAAGTTTAAAAAGGAAAGGATGTTGCTACCGGCTGTTCCAGATGAATGAGCGTCTAGTCATTCACTAAAGGGTTGAACTCAATGAGCTTCGACGCTCCTTAAAACTGAAAGAAAGCCTGCTCGAGGTCCAGGCAACCACATGGTCAAATGTCCACAATTTCTATGGATCAAGATAAGAATAAAAGACAACTGGCTTGATTTTCAGGAACCAAACAAGGGTCGGGATCGAGATAAGAAGTAGAATAAGTCGAAGGATGATTTTGACGCAGATCGGCAATCTTCTAATGGCCAGTTTTTGCCCTACAAAATAGCCTAAGGATGTAGTAGAGGTTTTCGATCGGCAGACAGGTCCGCTGTCGATAGGAGAACTGATCGTGGACCGAATAATAGGTTATTGCAGGACAAAGAGATAACAGGCTCCCAAGATTCCACCTACCTCAGGTTGTCCGTGTATAACTTTAATGTGATTACTTTGAAGCTGGTATCAGCGACGAGAAACAATAAGAAAGAATAGTTCCTGAGGTCGATAAGCTAAAATCCCAATCAAAGGGATCCTAATCTGTGACAGGGACTATCGTCATTTGCGTGAGAAGGTGGCAGCATTGTTAAAAATGGCCATCTCATAGAGCTCTTAAGCGACCAAGCTAAAAATAATTGTGGCCGCAACCAAGAAAACACAAAACCCTCGAAGATAAGAGAAGAACCTCCTCGACTAACGATTAACATGATTCTTAGGGGGAACGAGATTAATGGTGTAACATTTTCAGCAGCAAACAAGATAAAGATATCGGAGACTCATAGTAAAAGACTCAAGAAAGTCACGGATGGCGATATCACCTTTATAGAGGAGGATTACTATGTACTTTTACTACCGCACAGCGAAGCCCTAGTAATTCTCTTAATGTTTTAGATTTTTAAATTAAATGTATTTTGGTGAACCCAAGAAGTTTATCCAATATCATTTAATGAAAAGTGTTTGAGCAAGCCAAGCTAACTGTAAGAATAATTCTGGCCACAAAGCTCATCGTCAGGTTCAACTTAGGAAGTGTGATAGCCCAATGGGAGATCTTGCTACCCAAAATACACCTAAGGGGTCACGAATTCTACCTTGTTTTAAGTAGTAGATGGCGACATAGGCTACAATATATTTCTTGGCAGGCCATGGCTACACGAGATGAAGGTCGTGCCGTCAACATATCACTAACTTTTAAAATTCCCAACTCCAAAAGGAATCAAACAAATAAGAGGAGATCAACTAGAAAAGGAGATGAACACAATCTCATTTTCCAACAGTAAAGAAAAAGAACACACAGCATATCAATTACAGTAACCAATGCCTGCTCGCAACCAGATTAAATCGACGAAGGGGTGGGGCCATCAGAATCCTATTAGGTACCAGGATATTGCTAGGTACCGGAAGTAAGGGACACAATCAAATCCACGATGGAAGAACTCAAAAAATTCACATTGTTCGAAAAGTAGTTAGAGAGGAAGTTCCACGTGGGGATAGGATCAAACCCCAAGCTTAGGTCAAGATTTATAGAATCTTTAAAAATTAATGTTGATTGTTTTGTATGATGGCATGTAGATATGACATGTATTCCGCTAGATGTAGTCGTGCACTAGTTAATCCTCGACCCCAACATCCTTCCAGTAAGGCAAAAGAAGCGCCTAATTGCTGAGGTTAGAAATAGGTTAGTCAAAGAAGAGGTAACTCAATTGCTTGATATCGGTTCAATCAGAGAGGTAAAGTATCCCGAATGGCTAGCTATCATAGTTGCACTTCCAAAAATGGTAAATAAGTTTCGCATGTATGTAAATTATAAAGATCGGAACAAAGCATTCCCAAATGACCCGTTCCCACTGCCGAACATTGATCAAATGATTGATTCAATGGTCGGACATGAGTTGATGAGTTTTCGCGATGCATATTCCAGGTATAATCAAATCTAAATGAACCTAATTTTGGCACATATTGCTACAATGTGATGTCGTTCGGGCTTAAGAACATCAGAGTCACATATCAGAGGCTCGTGAACAAAATGTTCGAAAAGCAATAGGGCAAAAAATTTTATATAGATGATATGTTTTTTAAGTCTTTGAACGCAGGTGACCATCTGAAACACCTCCAAGAAACCTTCGGCATCCTAAGAAAGCACAAGATAAAGCATAAGCCCAAAAAATGTGCATACGGAGTCAAATCTAATACATTTTTAGGTTTCCTAGTGTTATAAAGGGGGATCGAAGTCAGTCCCAACAAAATTAAAATAACCGAGGACATTCCTGACCAGCTGACAAATGCGAAAGAAGCCCAAAGGTTAACTGGAAGACTATCCGCTCTAAGCACGTTTATTTTTTGATCTTTCAAAAAAATTCATCAATTATTTTCACTTCTTTAGAAGAAGAACAACTTTGAATGGACTCCGGAATGCCAACAGGCCCTAAAAGACCTAAAAAGGTATTTATCAAGCTCTCTGCTACTATCAAAACCGTAGAAATATGAACAATTGCTAATTTACTTAGTAGTCTTGGAGGTAGCGGTAAGTCATGTTCTAGATTGGGAAGATGAAATTATGCAATATCCTATCTATTATGTTAGCAAAATTCTAATAGAAGTGAAAACTCGTTACCCGCATGTCAAAAAATTGGCCATAGCTCTTGTAATAGCCGCTCAAAAACTTAGGCCTTACTTTCAATGTCACCCGATAGTCGTGGTTACAACTTTCCCTCTATGGAATATCCTTCATAAACCTAAATTGGCAAGTCAACTGGCCAAGTGGGCAGTCGAAATGAGTGAATTTGACATCGAGCATAAATCCAAGACTACGATAAAATCTAAAGTTTTGGCCGACTTTGTGGCTAATTTCAGTCCTAGACTACTGCTTTTGGCTACTAAAGAAATGATGATGGTTTCAAAAAAGACATCAGAAGTTTGAACCTTGTTTATAGACGGATCTTCTAATGTGAAAGGGTCAGGGCTCGGGGTAGTATTAATTACGCCCTTCGTTGAAACCTTGTGACCGGCAATAAAAATTGTTCCATTGACTAATAATGAAGTCGGGAATGAGTCTTCTATTGCATGACTTGAACAGGCCTAGGGACTAGACTTTGAGGTCATTGATGTCAAATGTGATCCCAACCAGAGGTAATCAGGTATACGAGATCTTCAACACCGAAGAGGAACGCATACAACAATATGTGGTGAAAGTTTAAACTCTGCTTGCACAGGTAAGGGAATGATTAATCACCCACATCCCAAGAGAAGAAAATGTAGAAGCAGACGCACTGGCTAAATCAGGCTCGTCCACAAAAAAGAAGGGATCGTACTCCAATATGGTCGTACATCTTATGCAATTAGTATTGGATGTTGACGTTTATTATGAATTATGCGACCAACTTGGTCTGGGATTGGAGAAACGTAATGAGCAACTACCTTGAGCACTCAAACTGCAAGAGGACCCCAAGGCATCCTGGCACTCTGCACCAAAGCAACCTTCTATAGCTTTTAGGAGGCTAGTTGAACAGAAAGTTTCTTCAAGGACCGTTAGACCGATGCTTAGGAGTCTCCGAGGCTAATTACGATATGAGAGAAGTTCACGAAGGAGTCTGTTGAAATTTTTTGGGTGAGGATCATTAGTGTTAAAATTTGTTAGGGAAGATACTACTAGCCTCATATGGAATAAGACGTTAAGGAATTCGTCCAGAAATGTGACAAATGTCAATGCTATGCACGGTTATTTCCATGGCCATTTATGAAATGGGGGATGGATATAATCGGTCTGCAACTACCGACTCCCGACAAGGTAAGCTTTCTTTTGATTTTAATAGATTACTTCTCTAAGTGGGTTGAAGCATGTCCTTATCAGAAGATTGACAAATGCAAAGTGGTTGATTTTATCTAGGAGAACATAATTTTCCAGTCGAGATACCAACTAAGATTGCCTGCGAAAATAGGCCATAGTTCATAGTCGCAAAGGTCACAAAATTCCTTGAAGACTTGAAAATCAAAAGAATCAAATCTTCTCTATACCATCCGAGTGCAAATGGCTAAGAAAAATCGACAAATAAGGTGATTATTTAAAATCACAAAAAGATATTGGAACCAACCAAAGGCAAGTGTCCCAAAGAGTTACGGGAGTGCAATAGGTATACGGACAACGGGCAAGTCAAGCAGGAGAGACTCCTTTCTCTCTCGTATACGCAGTAGAGGTCTCGATCCTATGAAATTAGGGGAACCTACCATGATATACTTTCGGGATCGGACAAAGAAACAAACAATGAAGCGTTGCTAGTCAAATTCGAGCTGCTTGATGAACGTAGGGACTTGGCACACATACGGAAGGTGGACCAGAAACAAAGAATGGAAAGATACTATAATTGAAGAGACAATCTCTGTTATTTAAAACTGGGAGATTTATTTTGAAGAAAAGTGACTCGAAACACCTGAGAGCTTAATGCATGGAAGCTGGGTCCGACCTGGGAAGGCCCCTACTAGGTTTCAGTTGTCACTGGAAAAGAATCATATAAACTAGAAAATCAAGACGGAGTAAAATTGCCTAGCAATGAGAATGTGGCACACCTCAAAAGAAATTATTTCTAATGAGCACCACTTATATTGAAAGTATGTGCTGCACTCTTTTCCCCTTCATCCAGCTTTTGTCCCAATTAGTGTTTCTTGGTAAGATTTTTAATGAGGTAGCAACAGAAAGCATATACGAAAGAAATTCTATCGGCAGAAATAAGACATTTAAATGACAAGGCATGTAAACGAACAAACCACTACGGGGTGGTTAGATAGTCTTTGGTTCAATAGCAAAGTTCCTAACGGGAAATAAAGCTTGCTATCGGATAAAAGAATATTCAACCGTTCACTAGTGCTCCTTCCCAACGAGCCACTGGGGGTGGTTAGATAATCTTTGAAATGGTAGAAAAGTTCCTAACAGGAAACGAAGCTTGCCATCGGACCAAAGATTATTCAACCATTCATCAATAGACCCTCAAATGAGCAAGACTTCCAATATTCCAATTCGACTTCTTCGCATTCGAATACTAGGGGGAATGATATGTGAATACGGCAACCTAAATGCCATAGAGACAAGGACTACGAAATTCGAGAACAAAAATATCTCATTGGGATCGGAGACTACGTAGCCAGTCCCGTAGAAACAAGTTATACAAATTAGCCACAAGAAATGGTAATTTCATTTTTCAGCAAAAGGAATCTTTATTACTTTTGAATATATAAGGAATAACATAAAGTCTTTTTATTTTTATATTCTTTTTAGTAAAACAATAAATTATTTTTATCATTTGAAAGTTAATCAAGTACTTCAAATGCTAGTACCAGAATAAATAGGAGATGTCCTCTTCAAAAGCACCGTAAACATAAGAGGGCCCTCACTTATAAAATCATCACAGTAAAGGGTTGTTAATAGAAGATTTTATGCCTGAAACCCAAATGATATCGGGGAAAAATACACCCGAAGCCTAACATAATTCGATACAAAAATGTAAACTTTGTGCTTAAACGAAAATCACTTTTATATACTAAATGTGCCAAGTAGTACAGGTACAAAAGTATGATAAGAAAACAACAAAGGAAAAAGAAATGAATAAACTAAACTATTGCACCTCCAGAACTCATGGGAAGAGAAGCATCTGCGTCCCCAGGAGAAGTAGGCGGATCTTCCATTAACTCGAATCTTGGCTTCAGCATTATCCTCTTCAAGTTCCTCCTCAGTTCTCGAGAACTTAGAGCCAGAACCAGAAGATTCAATTGCATCGGGCTGAGCTAGGAGGCGACTTCGAGCAGTTGACTACAACTCTCAGGCCTTGGTGATTTCGACATCAAAATCAATGATGCGTGCTTTGGCCTTTTCCAAGGTATTTCTCCTTATGATGTACATAAAATGTGTTTTCTCATTAATGAGGGAATTGGCTCGGTGCTACAATTCTAATATAAGCCGATCAACCTCAGTTCAAAGTCTTTCTGGCTCGGATCTCATGGCCCAAAGGCTGAGATCGAGGTCACATATAGTGGTTATATGAACCTTATTGTGTTCCATGACCCTTTTATACTTCTCCTCCATCTGGGCACGTTTCCCTTCAACAGTAGCAACCTTTTCACATGGCCTCCAAGTTATTCAATCTCTCAGTAGAGGCAACATCGTATTCAGGTACAACATTTTGGACCTTAGACTATTTAGCCTTGGTTTATTGAAGTTGAACACTTAACTAGGAGTCTTTTAGGCCGAGGGCCATCACTTCCTGCTCACTCTGCTACAACTGAGCCTCCAACTCACCCAATTAAGCATCTTGTGCTTCCAGTACCTGGAAGCGAGCATGAACTTGGTCCCTCTCTGCCAATTGTTGATCCCGCTCGAAACAAAAAAGCTTTACTTTATCAAGGATAAACGACCTATTAAGCAAGTAAGTTAGCCTGTGAACCAAAACCCAAAGTTAAAAGTCATTTCATAAAAATCAAGAAAATATACACTAAAAAGAGTGAGTACAATACCGCTACTGCGTCATGGATGGCATTAATTATCATACGCTCCTTCAAAAGAGAGTGTATTTTATTTTGGTCTTTCTCTGAACAACTTCAGGTAATTAGCAAGCTCCGCATGCCAGGACTAAAGATGGAGCGCGGTTAAGACCGAGAGGGAGACACTCCTCCTTTGAGGATTTGTAGAGGGGGGAAAATAGTTGTGCCCAGAATTACCATGGTCTAGGGACTCAAGAGGAGGGACATCCTGCTCTCCGGTGTGCACGATCATTGAGGTTGATGTAGCAGTTGCTGGTGACGAAGGTATGACCGGCGTAGAAGGTGATGAAGGTGATGGTGTTATGGGTTGAGAAGCAGTTGAGGCGAAGGCAGTGTTGGTTGTAAGTTGCTAACCAACCAAAGATGGAAGAGGCCTGGTACTCAGCCTTATAGTACCGGTAGCAGCAGATGGGACTGGAAAGAGAGAATTGGAATTCTTCACTAAGTCATACTCTCCGTAGAGCGCTTGGGATATCATGCTCGGTTGTGGTTATAAGCTCTTCAGATGGAGCGTTCGGTTGAGCTGATGAAGGTCATTGTCTCTTTAGTAGGGAACCCTTCATCAATGGATTCCCCATCATTATCAATCACCATAATGACTGTGGCTGGCTCGGGCATGGCTTTTTTCACTTTTTTATTTTTTCTCTCAACCTAGGAAGGGCGCTACCTTTTTGGTTGCTTGCTCTTCGGTTGGGGACTCTGAAAGGAATCACTTACAGTGGAAACATATTGTACGGTGCATGTTCAGGTGAAGACCTCCTTCGGCAACCTCATAGCCTCTGCATGATCAACCAAAACATCGTCCTCTAGAATAGTAACAGAGCCTTGCGGAAGATCTGAATTCAAAGAAAACAGAAGTTAACCAATTTTCTTATACAACAAAAAAATGAGATGATGTCAAGATCAGTTTTACGAGTCAACGTACCATGATTTTTTCCCCTCCACCTGTATTTTGGCGCCAGTTCTTACCACCGGTGAGCCTCAGGTGTGCAAATGTCCAATATCTTCTGTACCTACTAGTCCAAGACTTCAACCTTTCATGGTGTCCACCGAGTTACTGAAATGATAAAAAAAGAAGGATCAGAAACAACTCGAAACAACCTTTTTTCAGAGAAAAGACAGACTTTGAACTTATGTTTACGAGTCCAAGACTTAGGGAAAGATGGAGTGGCGGTTGGAGTGATATATCTAGTGACAACAATAACAAACCACTCTATCTATCCGTAGTCGTTGTCTTCATCCATGCTGGTGAGCAAAGCATGATGACCATATTTGCAAAAATTTATTACTTCCCCATGGAAAACCTTTGGGGAAGTGGATATTCATCGTGCTAGCCAAGGTAAGCTCCTCCTTCATCTCCTGACACTACCGTCGTAGATAGGCTACCGCTCGCCACGCCGAAGGGCCCATCCGTGCCAAATAAATCTGGTATTTGTGGTATAGCTCCAAAATAAAGGGGTCAATTCCCTTGCTCAAAGAAAATTCACCCAAAGTAAATGGGTACGTATAAACGTACATTAAGCCCTTCTTAGGGAACGTTACTCTGTCCACCAGTTTGGGAGCGATGATGTTTATATCATGACAATAGCAATCCTCCTTTACAATAGGAATGTTAGAAGGATGGATTAAAGAAGGGTATACGCTATCAACCTATGTACGAGAACTTGTAGAAGAAAACTTCTCTTCGAAGTCCTTGGCTATGTTGAGTCTTCTGGGAATGATAGTACTCACTATAGGAGGGTTAGCATCAACAGTATTTTCTTATTTTTAAGAGAACTTTAATTCTTGGAAGAGGAAGCCATGGTCGACAGAAGGTAATAAGAGTTCTTTGAAGAAGAAGATTAAAGAAGAGTGAAAGCAAGAAATAGTTTGAAGAACTGTGAAGTGTAAAAGTGAAGAATGAGACGTAAGTAAAGAAATAAGCGGCTAAAATCATGGCCATGATTACCTCGGGAACCGGCGAAAGTATTGCAAAATTGTGGAGTGACGCATGTTCGGAGTATTAAATGCAGAGAGACGTGCATCTAATCAAGGGTGAGAAATAATTTATAGCAGATCAGAATTTTTTTGCCAAGAAAGAAATCTTCAACAACTTCTCGATGACACAAAGATAGGCAATCAGAAAGCAGGAGGACTACCTATATAGGATAAAATCGGTTCATATTAAATACTCGAATAATAGAGCAACACGTGAAACCGGAGACAGGTGGGAGACGAAAAAAGTGAAAACAAATAAAGAGGACAACAACTTCGGTTGGCGCCGAGCAGACCCCGATGGAACATTGCTAACGAGGACAAATGAATATTTGCCCACTGATAGTATTCATTGAATAATATTCCTCAATATTAAATACACTTTTCGTTACAAAGAATTTTGGCATTCCTAGCCTGTCGTTATATATTTATCAATGGCCTCCGTAATTGTCATTTAAGATGGGCTTCATCCTAGGACTTTATTCTCTTGGTGTAACTGTAAATAGTGACTTCAACAGCCATAGTAACACATGGAAATTCTGACAGACCTATGTTACACATTATTCTAAGCTCAATAATACGTTATTTTTTATCTATCAATATTCTTGTTGATGTCTTCGAAAGCCGTGCTCCCGAAGTCAATCAGTTTGCTATTTTATCTCCATTTTAACACTAAGTCTTGTATTTTATTTAATTTTTTTATTATTTTGGGATCAAATCGATTCGAATGTCTATAAATCACATTATAAACTCAATTATACCGAGTAAACAAGTGGACTCATTACTCTTGGCATTGGGTTAAATTAATTTCAGAAGTAAGTATTTTTGCTTGAAAAAGATACATGATGTATTATAGGGAAAGATAATAGGAAATTGTAAAACAACGCCATTATCGTACATATATATATTATGACCTTATTTATCAAACCAAAAACTTGACTTAGTTTATTTTCTCTAAGAGTAACATCAGTATTAGTTTTTATCACATGTAAATATTTTATGTCCTATTCATCAAACCCAAAACTAATTAATTATTACAAGAAATTTATCTGTAATTACTTAATAAGTGGCCTAATCGTATAAAATATTTATTATACCCTCTATGTTCAGAAATAAGTATAATTGGCATGAAATAATAGGATAAGAAAATTGCATAAGTAATTCTAGTTTGTAGAGGATTGGGAAACCAAAAAAAAAGTCCTACCCGTATAACCGAGGTGGTAAAAAAATAATTTTACTCCCAAGAAACCTCAAAATATTTTGATCACCCGACCCGTAGGCCGTTAATATTGAATTTCCTTATTCATCAAACAAAAACCATACGTTAACAAGTTTAATTTCTTTTCACCAACTTCAAAAGTTCTTAGAAGTGTGAAAGAAAATAAAAAGGTTTTCGGATCCTTGTCATAAACCAAAAAGAAAAGGGGAAAAAAGAATTTTTACATAAATTGCTAGTGAAATTACTATTTACTTTTTCTAACTCAGATACATAGATTATATATCCGATTATACACTATTATACACTATTATACACAAACTACACTTAAACTATCCACATATTACACATCCATAAGTAATATTTAATTTAAGGGTGAAGAGATATTTAGGTTAATTCTTCAAAAAAATCAGGTCTATAAATACCACTCGATTTTCACCTTCTCAATATACTATGCTTTCTTCTGAGTTTTTTTCTAGGGGTTTTCTTCCTCTCAATTTCTCCAAAAATCATTCATCAATCAATGGCATCAACAACTGAGCAAAACAAGATGTTGATCTTAAAATCCTCGAACGGCGACGAATTTAAGATCGAGGAATACGTCGCCATTCAATCAATAACCATTCAATCATGAGTTGTGGTCTTTGATTTTCTTTACCGCTTGTTTGTATGGTTGTTACCTATTTTATTTTATCTTATTGTTATAATAAATACAATTTTTGTCTTGATTATTACTCAAATTTTATTATATCGTATCGTTAAATTCGTCAGTAATGATCGTTTGATGTGGTCGTATTGTTGCGTTTTTTTTTCTCATCTCACCCTTCATTTTTATTGAATAATTTAATTTTATCATTTATCCCACCTTTTTATATAATAATTTTACCATATATCATACTTTTTCTTTGAAAATTATGGTTTCAAATCGCAACATATAAAATTAGTTGCTTCATATTTCAAGAGTCAAATTTTGAGCATGATTGTCTTAAACACTATATGATGTTCATAAAAAATTTCAACCTGCAGTCAAACGCGGAGCTAAAACTTTAGTCAAGTACGAGTTTGGAAGAACTCATTAAGTTTGGTTTATATCCAATATAATTGTTGATAAATTTAATTGTATCTGCTTTCGCCACTGCTTTGATATTTAGTTAATTTGGTTCACGTACAGATTGTGTGACTGATATTGTTGGAAAGATAAAGTAATTATTTACAACAAAAATTGCAGTATATATAAATTAAATTACAATCACGAGATGAATATGAACAAAAAGAATTTTGCTACGTAATAAAATGTTTGAAAATCTTTTTTCCTTAATTTTTCTCTTCAACTTTTTTTTGCAACGTATTTATTATAATGATGACCTATATTGTTATCTAAAAAGTCTAGCAGATCTCGACAAGAAAGGCTGAATGCGTCTCTTTTATTGACTTTGTTATTTGATTTGGCATTGCTACATCACTTAGGCATAATTCTATTAACTTCTTTATTTGCTCAAGTAGTGTCACATCTTTGATATATGACACAAATTTGGGTTGTGCTCCTCATTTGAAGTCTATGTAAAAGGAATAACCTAAAATAATTGAACCTTTAATTTAATTTGAATTTCGGTCTTCAATAATTAATTTAATTCCATTAACACACAATATTGATTTGAGTTGATATTTTAAAAACTTAAATCCTAGTCTAAATTACTTATGAACTTAAATCCAGACAATTAAATCCTACAATAATGTCTTAGTAACTTACCAATTAATCACTTTGATTTACGGAGAAAAAACATTCTTCCTAAAATTAACCTTCTTTCCACGTCTAATCATAAACAACTCAACTCCCATGTTAATAGTCGTGCTTACTACACTTTAATATTGGAATAGAATTAAGGAGTATTCGAATATACGGAAAAGCAAACAAAAAAGAAAAAAAGAACTTGTGTAGAATGAAGATATTGATATCAGAGTAGATGTTATTTTTGCTTCTTCTTTTTTTCTTTTTCATTTTTTTCTTTTCTATAGTGGATGATCAAAGCATTTGCATGTCTAAACTATCTATAGTCTTTTTTGCCGAACTTTTTTTTTAGCTTTTTTTAGTTAAAATTATTATTTTTTTCAAAATTAAGGTGTTTGACCAAATTTTATTTTTTTGTGCTTGTGATTTAGATAGTTTTTGAAATCTCTTCACGAAGGAAGCAACTTTTCAATCATTGCAGTCACTTGAAATGTTTCCTTCACTATCATACCTTCAGCAATAAGATCGTGAAAAATAAGTTGAAGCTCTTCCACTTGAGTTCCAACAATTTTGTTATCTGTCATTTTATAGTCTAGAAATTTGACAATCACAAATTTTTTCAAGCACCGCGTGTTCACTCTTGTACTTCTTCTCAAGGGCATCTCATAATTCTTTCGAAATATTCATTGCACTGTACACATTGTACAAGTCACCCTCCAAAGCACTTAGGATGTAGCTTTGCAAAGAAAATCTGCTTGTTTCATGCCTCAACAATCATAAACTTCTCATTGTCTAGCATGTCGGCTGCAAGCACTGGACGGTCTTCACTGGTGAGCTTCTGCATACCAAATGTTGTAAGACAAAAGAACACCATTTGTTGTCACTCTCTGAAGTTGGCTCTAGAAAATTTTTTCGTTTTTTCGGCCGGTGGTACAACAGTACGGTTTGATGAGGCTATCGTTGTTGCTACAAAAATCCCAGAAGGATTTTTATTATTAATTGTAATTTCTCACTATCCACAACATAAGAGTTCAACTAATGGTAGAAGATATAACAGTAAACAATAGTGTAATTAATGATAAACAATATGTTTAATAAACAAAAAATGAAGTTTTGTATATACTAGTTAACAATAAAACGATGAAATTTTTATAAGTTTTTCAAATTATTTCTAAATTATAATACTCTGATGAAATATTATATCTTCAAATTATAAATAGAAAAATTCAGATGGAGTAAAAAACCACAAAAATTTTAATTAAGAGTGTCTAACGGGTAGGCCGGGTCGGACTGTGTAGGAAAAATTTAGAATTGTACGGGTTGAGAACCAGGCCAGTTACGGGTTAGGGCTTAATGGGTAACGGGTTCGGGTTAATCCGGATAAAAAATGAATCGTAAAGGTTACGGGTACAAGCAACCATGCCGGGCCAAGTTAGTATAATTTTTAATTTTTTTTATATTTCGTATAACTATTGTAAGTTATATCACTATAAATTAAAAATATAAAGGATATAATGAAGATGGGGAAAAAATATACTTATAAATTGCAAGTGTTACATTTATTTCAAAATTCAAACTTACAAATTGAAAGTTTTACATTTAATAAAAAGTAAATTAACAAAAAAAAGAGTAAATTCAAAGGTTTTGCATTGCCTTAGTAAGTTCGTCATAATCAATATAAACTGAGTGGCATTCTTCTGGAGTGTAAAATTCAGATGAGTTACTATGTGTTAATATATCTCCAAGTTCCTATCTTCTGGGCTATCAACATCTTCAAGTCCTTGATTTCTTCATTCCGATATAATTCAATCACTCTAACATGCTAAATTTTCCAAAGCATTGCTTCTCAAAGAGTGACGGGTGCCTCCAAGTTGTTGTCTTGCTTTGCTAAATGTACTCTCTGATGCAACAGTTGAAATTGGCATATTCAGCACGTTCCGAACCATAGCGGAAAGAACAGGAAACTATTTTCCATTCTAATGCCACAATCTCAAGGGTAAAAATTTCTTTGTGCGAGGCTCTTTTTGCTTTTGCAAGTAGAGTTGAACTTCATCAATATTCCTGCTACTGGTTTTAAGTGTTACAAAATATAAGAAAATATTAAAACTATCAAGGCATTCTTCATCATCCACAGTAGTTGAAGTGGTACAATGCATAGTGGGATTAACATTGCGTACATTAAGAGTTGAATCATCAATTGTATTTGCATAATAATTATATAATTATTGTATAGAACCATTTAGCTTGTTCATAGAAACATATAAATCTGGGATTTCAATTGGTTCAATCTCTATATAAGTTTATAAAGTATTGATTAATTGGTGATAATCAGACATCTTAATAGAAGAATTTCAAAATAGCACCAATTAAGTAAATCGGAGGAATTGAAAAAAAATATTTTTAAAATTTTGCTTGCATTTTTCAACAACATCCATATATTTTTCTTTCTGCTTAAATTCAAAGAGTAGAAAAGAAATTGCAGCTATATGTTCTAATGCCATAGTAACAGTAGGGTAATATGCTCCAGAAAACTCAAGAGTAGTTGTATAAAATTTATGTAAATCTTTAACAACATCATTATTGGTCTCCCAAGTAGTAGTTGTTAACATACAGTTTGGATCAGTACAATGCGCATTAGCAACTTCAGTTATTGAAAATCTATATTTTTAGAAACATTTTAAAAATATATATGTATAATTTCATCTAGTCACAAGTTCGTCTAGCATAAATATGGGCTGAAGGTTATGTCACGATCCAAAGTTTCCACCATCAGCAGTTGTGATGGTGCCTACTCGTGGAAGCTAGGCAAGCCATAAACCTTGGAAGCAATTAACCCTTTTCGTTTTAGTTAAGTTATAACCAATTATATTATCAATGAATAAGCATTTAAATATTAGCGAAAAATAAATTTAGCGGAAGTCTTAGATGAATATAAAAATAAATGTCTAGAAAACCAATACAAATCTCTACCCAGAACCTAGTGTCACAACATCCACGGTTTACTAAGAGTGCTAAATACAACTGTTTGAAAGAAATAAAACATTGTTTGTATCGAACACATGAGATAACATAATGAAACATAAGACATAGGAGACGTCGGGAAGGGGAACATGCTGCAGGGGTGGCAGATAAACAGATTGTCAATAACACTAAGGAAAACTGTTATTTAACTTCTAACAGGGATAAAGAAAAGTAAAGACAACTTTCACTTTAAGTTTCAATCTTGTTGCAGGCGTGCAACCTTATCCCATTTCTCATATCTCTTGGTAGGCATACCACCCGCTCCCATTTCATCATATCTCGTGGTAGGCCTACTACCCAATCCCATTTCATCATATCTCGTGGTAGGCGTACCACCCGAATCCCATTTCATCATATCCCGTGGTGGGCGTACCGCCCACTCCCATTTTATTACATCTCGTAGTAGGCGTATCACCCGTTCCCGTTTCATCATATCTTGTGGTAGGCGTACCACCCGCTCTTTCCTGTTATCACATAATCACAAAAAATCCCGGTAAGGGAACAAAGTAATATAATAACTTTCCGGCAAGGAAACAACAATATAAAAACAATCATCCTGGGAAGGGAGAATCAGCTATAACCAACCTTAACCCAGTTTATTTAATGAAGATGCTCAATCATAAATAGGATCTACGAGGATAAAAAAAATCTTTGCTCGATATGGTAGATCACTAGTTAAGGCATACATGATGTCATTTAAGAATCCAACAACTTTCAATTTAAGACTCACAGTCATGCTTGACACCAATTATAGATACTCGCCACCATGCGTATACGCCGTACTCAACAAGGAGCAAGTAGCACATATGACTCAACTCTTAATCCCTTAAGCTAAGGTTATACCGAACACTTACCTCAATCTTTGAACACCACTCAAGCTTTGTTTTGAAATCGGACCTCAAATTGAGGTCCAAATTCCCAATTTTTGAAAAACCTAGGTTCTACCCAAAACACCCAATTTCCCCATGAAAATCCTTGATTTAAGTTGAGATCATGTTAAAAGAAGTTAATGATTGAAGAAACTAGTAAAAAATTACATACAATTGATTTGGAGAAGTAAGGTTGTTTCAAAAATCGCCTCTTATGTTTTAGGGATTTGAAAAAGTGAAAAATAACTGAAAATCCGGTCTATTTTTACCCCTGGCAAACCTCCTGTACGGACCGCAGCCGCACAAGCTCATATGAAGACCTGCAGTTCAACACCCATCGTGGACTGCACAAAGGCGAGAGCGGCTGCGCTGCCTCCACCATCCGCACATGGCCCATAGCACCTACCACAGACCGCACAAAGGCGACCGCGGCCGTGCTGGTCTTCTGCGGTCACACGCAACTTCTCGTGAACCGCACAAGAGGGTTCAGATGCATGCAGCTTCCTGAACCTGCAACATCTGATTTCTAAGCTTAAGGCATCCCGGAACCTACCCGTAACACATTCGAGCCCTTGATACTCCAATCCAAAAATACATCAAACTTCAAAAACATTCTATGAACATATTCATGTAATCAAATCACCATAATAACAAACATCAAATTAAACCGCAAGATCACTAAAAGTTTTCAAAACTTCTTTAAACATCAAATTTCCCAATTAAGGTCCGGATAACATCAAAGGACGTTCGTTTTTAGCCAAATTTTACAGGAATGACTCAAGTCATATATAAGGCTTGTACTGGGTGCCTAAAAAAAATACGGGCCAGATACCATCACTTTCTAATCAAATTTTATTTCAGTTTTCTTAAGCATTTCAGAAAAACAATTTCCATTAAAAACTCAATTCTCGGGCTTGGGACCTTGGAATTTCATTCCGGGCATATTCCCAAGTCCTATATTTTCCTAGGACCCTCCGAGACCGCTAAATCATTGTTCCGGGTCTGTTTGCCCAAAATATTGACCAAAGTCAAATTTATTCATTTTAGCATCAAAACTTAGCAATTTTACATTACATATTTAAGCCTTCCGACTACGCGTCCAGACTGAGCACGCAAATAAAGGTCACTCTAAATGAAGTTTTCAGGGCTTCGGAAGTATAGAATTGATTAGAAATAGGTGATGACCCTTTGGGTCATCACATTCTCCACCCTTAAAAGAACCGTTCGTCCTCGAACGGACAGAAGAAGGAAGTACCTGAGTTAAGAAAAAGATGGGGAAAATAGCTCCACATATCAGACTCGAACTCTCAGGCCGATGCCTCAGGAGGCTGGCCCCTCCACTAAAAACTAAGAAAAGGGAAACTCTTGGATCTCAACTGGCGAACATGTCGGTCTAGAATACCGACCAGCTCCTCCTCATAAGACAAGTCCTTGTCCAACTAGACAGTGCTGAAATCTAACACGTGGGATGGATCGCCGTGATATTTCCCGAGCATGGACACATGAAACACTAGATGCACGGCTGACAATCTCGGGGACAATGCAAGTCTATAAGCCACCTTTCCCACTCGATCAAGAATCTCAAATGGACCAATAAACCTGGGGCTAAGCTTGCCCTTCTTCCCAACTCTCATCACGCCCTTCATAGGCGAACTCAGAGCAATACTCGGTCACCAACCATAAAATCCACATCTCAAACCTTGCAGTCTGCATATCTCTTTTGCCTGGATCAAGATGTATGAAGCCTATCCTGAATGATCCTGACCTTGTCCAAGGCCTTCTGAACCAGATCCGTGCCCAACAACCGAACCTCTCCAAGCTCAAACCATCAAATCAAAGATCGACGCCACCTACCATATAAAGCCTCATAAAGAGCCATGTGGATGCTCGACTGGTAGCTGTTGTTGTAGGCAAACTTCGCTAAAGGCAAAAATTGATCCCACGAACCTCCAATGTCAATGACACAAGATTGGAGCATATCTTCCAAAATCTTAATAGTCGGATTGACCGTCTGTCTGGGGATGAAATTTTGTTCTCAACTCAACCTGTATGCCCAAATCTTGCTGAACTACTCTCCACAAGCGCAAGGTAAACTGTGTGCCCCGGTCCAAAATGATAGATACGATCACACCATGAAGGCGAACAATCTCCCAAATATAGATCTCAGCTAACCTCTCGGATGAATAGGAGACTGCCACATGGATGAAATATACTGACTTGGTCAGTCTATCAACAATAACTGAAGTTGCGTCGAACTTCTTCCGAGTCTGCGGAAGCCCAGTAACAAAATCCATAGTGATCTGCTCCCACTTCCACTCGGGAAGCTCAATCTTCTGAAACAATCCACTAGGGCTCTGTAACTCATACATTACCTACTGACAATTTAAACACTGATCCACATATGCAACGACATCCTTCTTTATTCTACGCGACCAATAATGCTGCCACAAATCCTAATACATCTTCCCTGCGTCCGGATGAATAAAGTACCGAGAATTATGGGCCTTATCTAAAATAAACTCTCGAATCCAATCCATATTAGGCACACAAAATCGACCATGTAATCTCAAGACTCCATCATCACCTAATGTAACCTTCTTGGCACCTCTACGATGCACTATGTCTTTAAGGACATACAAATGGGGATCATCAAACTACCGATCACGGATATGCACCAATAATGAAGAACGAGTAATCATGAAATAGAACACTCGACTAGGCTCAAAACTATCCAACCTCACAAATCGATTGGCTAAAGCCTGAACATCCAAAGCAAGTGGCCTCTCACTGACCGGAATGAAAGCAAGACTGTCAATACTGGCTGACTTTCTACTCAAGGCATCGGCTACCATATTGGCCTTCCCCGGGTGATATAAGATAGTAATATCATAATTCATTAACAACTCAAACCACCTCCTCTGCCTCAAATTCAACTCCTTTTGCTTGAACAAGTACTGAAGACTCTTAAGATCAGTGAACACCTCACATGCCACGCGGTACAGATAGTGCCTCCAAATCTTAAATGCATGGACAATGGCTGCCAACTCTAGGTCGGAACTGGAAAGTTCTTCTCATAAATCTTCAACTGCCGTGAAGCATAGGCAATGACCTTGCCATCCTGCATCAACAGTGCACCAAGCCCAGTACAGAAAGCATCACAATATATTGTATAAGGCCCTGAACCTATAGGAAAAATCAATATCAGTGTCGTAGTTAGAGCTGTCTTGAGCCTCTAAAATCTCACCTAACACTCGTCCGACTATCAAAACTAGGCACCCTTATGGGTCAACCTGGTCATCGGGCTGTGACAGATGCGAACCCAACCACGAACCGACGATAGTAGCCTACCAATCCCAGGAAACTCCGAATCTCTATAGCTGATGCTAGTCATGGCCAGTTCTTGACTGCCTCAATCTTTTTTAGGTCCACCTGAATACCCTCTGCTGATACAACATGACCCAGAAATGCAATTGAACTCAACCAGAACTCACAGTTCAAAAATTTACCATGTAGCTTACTATCCTTAATAGTTTGAAGAACCACCCTGAGATGCTGCTCGTGCTCCTCCCGACTGCGGGAATATATCAAAATATCATCAATGAAGACTATCACTAATGAGTCCAAATAAGGCCTGAACATTTAGTTCATCAAATCCATAAAATTTGCTGGGGCATTTGTAGACCCGAATATTATGACAAAGAACTTATAATGGATGTACCGAGTGCGGAAAGCTGTCTTAGGGACATCGCAAGCTCTAATACTCAACTGATGGTAGCCAGATCTCAAGTCAATCTTGGAAAATACCTTGACACCCTGAAGCTGATCGAACAAATCATCAATCCTTGGTAGCAGATAATTATTATTGATTGTTACCTTGTTCAATTGCCGATAATCAATGCACATTCTCATCGAACCATCCGTTTTCTTAACAAACAACAGTAGCACACCCCAAGGAGATACATAGGGTCTAATAAAACCCTTCTCAAGCAAATCTTGGAACTAGTCCTTTAACTTTTTCAACTCAAGCGGGGCCATACGATATGGCGGGATAGAAATGGGCTGGGTGCGTGGGGCCACATCAATGGAAAATTCGATATCTATATCGAGTGGCATACTCGGTAGGTCTGAAGGAAAAAATCAAGGAAATCACGAACAACTAGCACTGAATCAGTAGAAGGGACTTCAGTACTAGAATCACGAACATATGCCAGATAGGCCAAATATCCCTTCTTGACCAGATGTCGAGCCTTCACATAAGAGATAATGCTACGGATAGAATGACCAGGAATCCCTCTCCACTCTAAATGAGGCATACCCAGTAAAGTTAAAGTCTCAGTCTTGGCATGGCAATCCAAGATTGCGTGGTAAGGTGATAACCAGTCCATCCCCCATATGATATCGAAGTCGAAGATGTCTAAAACTAAAAAATCTACACGAGTCTCAAGACCCCAATCACCACAATACAAGAATGATGGACTCAATCGATCATAATAGAATCACCTGCCGGTGTAGACACATAAATAGGAACACCCAATACATCACTAGGCAAGACCAAGTACGAGGCAAAATAAGATGACACATACGAATATGTATACCCCAGATCAAACAACACCTAAGCACCTCTATACAAACCAGAACCATACCTTTAATAACTGCATCTGAAGCCTCTACCTCGGGCCTAGCCAGAAGAGCATAATATCGGGGCTAGGCCCCACTACTCTAATCTACCTCTCTAGGACGGCCTGCTAGCTGACCTCCACCTCTGGCAGCCTGAGTTCGACCTCTAGGACCTCTACCTCCAACTCTAGCACCTCTACCCCCACTTCTAGCTAGTTGGGCGGGATGTAGGATATCTGGTGCCTGCACCATAGCACGAGAACCCTGCAGTGGAGAACTCATCAAAGCCCGAGGGCAATACTTAGCAATGTGCATCGTATCACCATAAGTAAAACAAGCCCTCCGCTAATAGCCCTAGAAACTCTGAAGCGGTGGTGCACTAATAGGTACTGGTGGTGCATTAAAGGACTACTGATTCGGATACTGCATTTGAAGACCACGGCTACTTGAAGCACTGTGAGAAACTTGTAGTGCTGACTGGAAGGGCTTAGGAGGATAACCCCTATCATATAAATCTCTACCTCTAGACGAGGCACCACTGAATCTTCCTTACTGACGGGGTATCTTTTCGGCCCTGTGACCACTCCCCTATGATAATACCATCTCAACCCTACGGGACAAATTGGCTACCTACTGGAAAGATATCTCACTCCCGGCCTCTCTAACCATCTGGAGATGAATCAGGTGGATGAGTCTATCAATAAACCATCTCACTCTCTCCCTCTCAGTAGGGAGTATAATAAGGGCATGGTGAGCTAAGTTAATGAGCATGGTCTCATACTAGGTGGCCGTCATGGAACCCTGCTGGAGGTGCTCAAACTTCCTCTGATAGGCCTCTCTTTGAGCCACGGGGAGAAACTTCTCCAGAAATAACACTGTAAACTACTCCCCAATCAAGGCTAACAACCATGCTGGTCTAGCTAAGAAATAATCCCTCCACCAAGTCTTGGCAGATCCAAATAAGTGAAATGCAGCAAAATCAACCCTATTGGTCTCAGCAATACCCATGTTCTGAAAAACCTCGTGACAAATATCTAGAAAATCCTAGGGATCCTCAGAAGAAGCACCACTGAAGGTAGTAGTGAAGAGCTTGGTGAACTAATCAGCCTCCACAAAGCATCGGTAGACATTGTCGCTCCATCCCCGGTCTGAGACATTACACCTGGATGAACTGCTCCAACTGGTTGAACCGGTGGATTCTGGCCCCTCGTCTAGCTTGAGAAGTGGATGGTGCTAGTGGAAGCAAACCTGCTCCGGTGACACTCTCTATAAGGCCTACCAATCGGACTAGAGTGTCCTGAAGAACTGGGGTAGCAATAAACCATTCTGGGACCTGAGTTGGGCCCACCGAAACTGTTGGGGCTGAAACCTCCTCATCAAAATCAACCTAAGGCTCTGCTAACAGTGTTGCTGCTTGGGGCTGAGCTCTACTACTACCTCGGTCTCTAGCACGGCCTCGGCCTCGGCATCTAGTAGAAGCTGTTGCTGGGGGCAAGGGCTGCTGAGCGGTAGACAAGGAAGCGCATGTTCTCGCCCTCTATGAAAGAACAAAGTAGAAATCCAATTAGCATTGAGGAACATATCCGCACGACAAAATTTTCCTAACTCTGTACCCTCTGGGGATAAATACAGACGTCTCCGTACCAATCATACAGACTCTACCGAGCTTGTTTGTGAGTTGTGAGATCTATGCAACCTAGGGCTCGGATACCAACTTGACACGACCCTAAGTTCCAACCCTCGGAAGTTGTGATGGCGCCTACTTGTGGAAGCTAGGCAAGCCATAAACCTTGGAAGCTATAAACCCTTTTCATTTTAGTTCACTTTTAACCAGCTATATTAGGAATGAATTAGCATTTAAAGAACAACAGAAAATAAATTTAGTGGAAGTCTTAGATGAATACAAAAATAAATGTCTAGAAAACCAATACAAAACTCTACCCAGCACCTGATGTCACAACATCCACGGACTACTAAGAGTGTTAAACACAACCGTTTGATAGAAAAAAACATTGTTTGTTTCGACCACATGAGATAATAGAATAAAACGTAAGATAGAGGAAATTTTGTGCCTACAGACGCCATCAAGGCTACCTCGGAGTCTGGATGGACCAAAGTCTAGCTCCCAATCTAATGCTGCTGCCCAAATGTTGCTCCAATATATGCACATAAGTGCATAGTTTAGCATCAGCACAACCGACCGCATATGCTAGTAAGTATCCGGTCTAACCCCAACAAGGTAGTGTTGAAGATAGGACCAGACTCTAGATAAACCTGTAAAGTTATATAATATATGCCGAAAAAGTAAACAAGTAATAAGCACTTAAAGCTAGGGAAGGGGAAGATGCTGCGGGGGTGGAATATAAACAAAATATCAAGAACACTAAGGAAAACTGTAATTTAACTTCTAATACGGATAAAGAGAAGTAAAGACAAGTTTCAATTTTTTGTAGGCGTGCAACCCGATCCCATTTCTCATATCTTGTGGTAGGCGTACCACCAGCTTCTATTTCATCATATCTCATGGTAGGCGTACCACCCGATCCCATGTCATCATATCTCATGGTAGGCGTACCACCTGATCCCATTTCATCATATCTCGTGGTAGGCGTATCACCCATTTTATTACATCACATGGTAGGCGTACTACCCGATCCCATTTCCTTATATCTCGTTGTAAGCATACCACTCGCTCCCATTTCATCCCATCTCGTGGTAGGCGTACCACCCACTTCTATTTACATCACATCTCATGTAGGAGCACTACCCGTTACCATTTTATCATATCTCGTGGTAGGCATACCACCTGGTCCCATTTTATCATATCTCGTGATAGGCATACCACCCGCTCTTTCCTGTTATCACATAGTCACAAGAAATCCCGGCAAGGGAACATAGTAATATAATAACTTTCCAACAAGGGAACAACAATATAAAAACAATCATCCCGGCAAGGGAGAATTAGCTATAACCAACCTTGACCCAGTTTATTTAATGAAGATGCTCAATCACAGATAGGATCGATGAGGATAAACAAATGTTTGATCGATATGGTAGATCATTTGTTAAGGCATATGAGATGTGATTTAAGAATACATAAACTTTCAATTTAAGACTCACGGTCATGCTTGATACCAACGTATAGATACTCGTCACCATGCCTATACGTCGTACTCAACATGGAGCAAATAGAACAAATGACTCAGCTCCTAATCCCTCAAGCTAAGGTTAGATCGAACACTTACCTCAATGCCTTGAACACCACTCAAGCCTCAATTATAGATTTACCCCTTGATTCCACTTCCAATTCGCTCATATCTATCAAGAATTTACTTGATTACATCAATAAACGCTAAATGAACCAACCCCACTGCATGAAAATGAGTTTTCCAAAGTTTTACCCAAAATGTTAAAAATTGCACTGGGCCCACGTGGTCAAAACTCGAGGTTCAAACCAAAACCCGTTTACCAATTTCCCCATGAATTCAAATATGCAATTTATTTTTAAATCGGACCTCAAGCGGTCCAAATCCCAAATTTTTGAAAAACCTAGATTCTACACAAAACACCCAATTTCCCAATGAAAATCCTTGATTTTAAGTTGAAATCATACTAAAATATGTTAATGGTTGAAGAAAACAAGTTACAAAACGACTTACAATTGATTTGGAGAAGAAATGTTGCTTGAAAATTTGCCTCTTATGTTTTAGGGTTTTGAAAAAGTGAAAAATTACTAAAATCTTGTCATTTTATACTTTTGGCATGCCCCCTGTGCGGATCGCACTAAATTGACCGTAGATGCACAGGCTTATCTAAAGACCTGCAGATCAGCACCCACAACGGACCGCACAAACGCGACCGCAGTCGCACGCGATTTCTCGCGGACCGCACAAGAGGGTTTAGAGGCCTGCAACTTTCTGGACTTCTAACATCTGATTTCTAAGCCTAATGCATCCCGTAACCTACCGGAAATTCACTCGAGCCCTCGAAACTTCAATCCAAATATACATCCAACTTCAAAAATATTCTCCGAATATATTCATGTAATTAGATCACCATAATAACATCACGAACCTCGAATTGAACCTCAAGACCAGTGAAATTTCTCAAAACTTCTTTAATCATCGAATTCCCAAGTAAGGTCTGGATCACATCAAACGACGTCAATTTTTTTAGCCAAATTTCACAGGAATGACTCAAGTCCCTATACCGGGCTTCGGAACCAAAATAAAGGCCCGATACCATTTCTTTCTAATCAGATTTAATTTCTAATTTTCTTTAACATTTTAAAAAAATAATTTCATTTAAAAATTGATATCTCGAGCTTGGGACATCAAAATTTGTTTCTGGGCATAAGCCCAAGTTCCATATTTTCCTACGGACCCTCCAATACCGTCAAATCACGGGTCTGTGTTCGTTTTCCCAAAATATTGACCAAAGTCAAATATATTCATTTTAACATCAAAACTTATCAATTTTTACAGAATTTCATAATTAAGCCTTCCCGCTACGCACCTGGACTGTGCACGCAAATCAAAGCAACTCTAAATGAGTTTTTCAAGGCTTCAAAAGTTTAGAATTGATTAGAAACAGTTGATGACCCTTTGGGTCGTCACAGGTTATGCTCGTTACACTTATTATTGAATTCGTTAATTCAAGATTGTCTACTATTTCCTTGAATAACACCAACTGCTCTCCTAACATGAGTAATCTCAATTGTTAATAAATCAAGGTCACTCTTAACAATTATATTATAAACATGATATGCACAGCTAACATAAAACATTTCGTCAAGTGGTGGTTGCAAATGCAGTTTTAATATTAAAATTGCGGCATTGTTGTTAGAAGCATTATCAAAAGACATACACAATACTTTTTGCTTGAGATTATAAATTTAACAACTTCGCAAATAGTAGTACTTATAAGCGCAGCAGTATGACTCTAATCTTCATCATGTTTAAAAGTTATAATACGTTTTTTCATATAATAATTATCATTTATCCCATGAAATGTAATTGTCAAATAGTCATTTTCATTAATAGCATGGCCAATATCAGAAGTTACAGAAACTCTACAAGGAATGTGGCTAAACAAATACGTACGTATATTTGATATTGTCCATGAAGTATAAAGATATCATATCTACAAGTACTTCAAGGGATCCCTTTAAATAAAGGATTATAAATCCTTTGAATATACATAATAATATATGACAAAAAAAGTAAAAGAAAAAGGTATACAACCCAAAGTAATCATTTTTGCTAACTTCTCACGATCCTTCATTTGGTCATATTTCATAAAACCTCCAGTAGTAGGATTTAGAGTTGCTTGATTTCATTTCCATCAGAACCTCATTCTATAAGATTTTCAATTATCATACATCTACTAAGTATCCCAGTCACCCTAATTGTCCTTCAATCTTATGTTTAAAAGTATCATTATTGTGAACACATGATTTTTGCCTCGCTCGAAATGTTCCTATAAAATTCATTAAGTTAGGATTTTTCTTTTACTATTTGAATTTTTTGGATTTATTTATATTTTTCCCTAATTCTATTTGAATTTTAGGATTTATTTGAGTGAGTTTGTGTTTATTTACATTTTCCCTTCTATTATTAATTTTTACGAATTATTTGGGTGATTTTGTGTTTATTTCCATTTTTCTTTTATTATTTCAATTTTTGGAATTAATTGAATAATTTTTGTGTTTATTTGCATATAACTCATAAAAAATACAAAAATGGCATATTTGCATTTAGGACTTAATCTTTTTTAGGTTGTTTATTAGTGAATGTTGAAAACAAGGAAAAAACAAAATTTGTTATTCTTACATTTGTTCAATTTTCTTTTGAAATTTAAAATTTAGGTTAAACAGTCTATTTTTGTAGAAGATAAATATGCTTTATTTTATATATTAAGAAATGTGAAAAAATATACAAAATAAATAATAAAACATAAATATACAAAGAGAGAATAATTGTATATAATAATATTGGTCTTTGCAAAGACCAAGTTTTGGGCCAATTCTTGCAACAAATCTGGCCTTAAAGCCACCAGACCCACCTAAATAAACCCAAACCCATTGTCCTTGTCCGGTCCAAAACGACGACGTTTCGTGTCAAAAGAACCTGAGCCGTTGATCAGTATTGATCGAACAGCCAAAATGAAGGGGGTGTCACACTATATAATGGTTGCACAACACCCCCCCCCCCCACCATTATAACATCATACCATGTCCTAAACGAACCCTAATTCCGCCGGTGTAACACCACCCCACCACCACCATGCCTCCACCATATCTCCACCACCTGCACCCGCCGGCGCAACCCCAAATCCACCCAAATTTACACCCCATAATCCCCATGCTCTCCTCTTTCCACCCCCCCCCCCCCAAATCACCCCTCAAAACCTAACCAAACGCGTCAAATAACCCTCTAATGGAGCAGCTGCTCCGCCGTCCACTGTGCGCCAGCTACAATGGCTTCCAAATTATCACCCTATACTCCCCTTGGCCTCCCCTATGCAAAAATGAACCAACTTCGTTCAAATAACCCCCAACCTCGTCGAATTTTTAATCTGAGTTTTGACCTAATTTTGAGGATGAATTTTTCAAAGCCGCGTGAGTTTTAAAATAGAGTTGCATGTTTGTTTTGGCCCAAAACAAACATGTAACTCCGTTTGGAGACCCAAATTGAATTCAGTCAATGTTTAATTGAAGTTCAATCAGTAAGTTTCATTTATCTTTTCTTTTCTTCTATTTGTTTTTGTTTATTATTGTTATACTTCTTTGTGGACGACTTGCCTTGTTCTAGTTTAATTATTAGTTTTTAGGAATCCTGATTAGTTCTGTCATTTTGATTTTGGATTTTGGTCCGGTTGAATTTTAAAATTTAAGTTCTCCACCATGTTTCCAAGAGCAATTTCTGGTATTTGTTGCATTAACTTCGATTTGTTTTTTTAGTTTTTAGTTTTTTTTAGTTTAGTTCAGCTTAGTCTAATGATCAATTAATATTTGGATAATAGTTTTAGTTTTCAATTCTTACTTTTTTCAAATGGTAGAAAGGCATGGTAGTTACAGTTTTGCATGTTTTCTTTTTATTATATTCAACATTTAGCTTGAATTTTTGGTCCAGTAGAGTTCTGAATTTTGAGATGGATTTTTGGTTATTCCTGATTAATGGTTCAGGTTTAATTATGGTTTGGTTATAGTTTATAGTTAGTAGTTAATTTTATCACTTAGCTTAGTAAAATAGTAATTCTAGCACATTAAGAGGGTAATATAGGATTTTATTTGGTTCTGGTAATTTTAGGATTAAAATAAGGCCATTTTTGCCTCTTGTGATTTTATCAACTTTAATTTGTAGTTATTTGAGCCACATGTTGCATGCATCATCTATTAGTGCTATTATATTTGTCATAGCTAAGACAATATTTTGTATAAATAGGACATTTGGGCTGATAGTTGAGTTGTAGCATCATAGTTAGCTCTTCGTCATTTTATTTGGGTCTTTATGTGATGGTAATTAGTAGTATAATGGTTGAAGAACATTAGATCAAGGTGGTTTAGTTGGAATTTGTATTCAATTGATACCTAGACTAGATCGTATGAATTGTCACACTTGTAGTCTACCAATTTAGTTCATATTATGCTAGTGTAAAACCTCTTTGACTGTGTTAGTGTCATCAACATGTGGAGCAAATGAAATCTCGTTTGAGTAATTTGTTTAGTGACCTTGGGCTCAATTGGAAGCCCAGCACGTTGGGATCTTATTTAACAGCCTCCTCGGACCATTAATATGGGTTGGAGGGCTTTTGTTAAGGTTGGACTAATTTCAAGCCTTGGCCCATAAGCCCAATATGCTGAAGATTGACTACACCTCCCTCTTGTCAATTTAATTTGCAATATATATGTTTGAACTTTGATTAGGGTAGCAGGTTTAAAAGTGAGAATTAATTAATTTTTATAGGCATGTCTATAGAAAATAATAGTCGACTTTAGGATTGGCCTTTTAAAATAAAAAACGAGATGTGTCGTGCCAAACGGAATCTAAAATTGTGTGGCCCTCGCAAAATACTTATATGAAAATATGTAGAATTTCAGGACATGTCGTTTAGCGAATTTCACGGTTTTCCCGCAAAGATAATAACGCGTTAGTTTCTTTTAGGTGCGTCTTTGATAATTTATCTTCTTAATTACGGGTGCTAATTCATGCGACCCAAATCTATATCTCAACGAACTTGAAATGTGTCAAAAACCAAGGGTGCATTTATGTGACGTGGTTCAAGACACGTTTTAACGACGTTATAATTCTCTATAAATACAATAATAGAAGTTATTAAAAGTTTAAAATGCCCATAGGTTCATAATTGTATAAAATCAGATAATTTATGCCAAATATAACAGTTAAGCGACCATGCTAGAACTACGGAGATCGGGAATGCCTAACACCTTCTTCAAGGATAACATAATTCCTTACTCAGATTTCTGGTTCGCGGACTATTAAACAGAATCATTCTTTCCTCGATTCGGGATTCTAAGCGGTGACTTGGGACACCATAAATCTCCCAAGTGGCGGCTCTAAAATTATTTTTTATTATTAAATCCCGTTTCGATTGTCCTTTAATTGGAAAAACTCCCTTATCTACGCCCCTCGCCGGGTTGTAGTATCCAAAAAGGAGGTGTGGCAACTCTGGTGACTCTGTTGGGGATCGAACCCAGAATCTATGGTTCATGGATCAAGAATTCGAGCTTAGAATAATTGTTGTATTTGGCTTTGTTTGCTATCTGATTTTACATGTTGGCTTAATGTGCAAAATGATGCTTTTACCTCTTTGATATTATCTGAATTGTACATATAAACTGCTACAAAACTATGTCTTCTCACCTCCGGGGATGTGCTTACTGGTTGATACTCCCTACTCTGTTAGTGTCATACCCTAAAATATGAAAGAGGCTAGACAATCTACTAAGCCGGACGGCCTTTTGGTTCCCGGTACGTAGCCCCCTCCTCGACTCGATTTGTGCACTCGGGTACACTGTCTAGAACACATACTCAGGGTTTGGACCTAGAATAACTTGACTCCGTGGCGGATCCCTAGTAGGAATGTTTATCTGCATCATGCATTTGACTTAGGGGACTCAACACAGGGGTTTGATCCATCTAGGACAGGTGTACCCAGAATTATGGACCACCCTGATGCATCCTACTTGTGCTTTTATTTTGGATTTGCATGCTGATCGGCTTATAAATATTGGGAAAAATTCAAGAAAAGA
Source organism: Nicotiana benthamiana (assembly GCA_034376525.1). Taxonomy (NCBI): domain Eukaryota; kingdom Viridiplantae; phylum Streptophyta; class Magnoliopsida; order Solanales; family Solanaceae; genus Nicotiana; species Nicotiana benthamiana. Next base: position 143,344,589 of record CM067327.1, on the reverse strand, counting down.
AGTAGCGGGGAGGGTAAAGAAAGTTAATCACCCATTTTGAAAAATCAATGCCAAATAGTGCAAAAACTATGCCGAATTTTTTTGAAAAAATGAGAGAAAGGAGAAAAGGGTGTATCTTCAAAAAGCATTTGTATTACTTACCAATAAAAAAAGAAGAAGAAAGCAGTCTTGTTTGCAAGAATAGCTCACAAGTGGCTTGTTTAATTATATTTGTGTCACAATGTTTTTTTAAAAAAAATAAAGAAGATACAAAGGGTATACATGAAAATTCAAATAGATTTTGCATGTTGAGACATTTTGCAAGAAAAAGCAAAAAAGGAGAAGAATGTTTTCTCTAAATTAGTTGGTTTTTTTAATTATCGCCCGTATCCAATTTCCCGAACTATGCCGGTTTGATTTTCGTCAGGTATGAGATACGTAGGCAATCCCCATTAGGTCCAACCTCCCTTTTGCAAAAACAATTAAAACAAAGAAAAACAAATGTCCAATTTTTATTTACTATCCTAAATAAATCTGTGATGCCGTTATTGCAAAAAACAGCCGAATGTTACCGAAAGGGACGCCGGAAGGATGATTTTGCACAAATGACCACCTCTGGGTTTTATTTTTTCCGGTTGGCAGGCACAACCCTAAAATCCTCCTCCAAAGTGCTGAAAGGTTGTATTTGCAAAGCTGGGCCTTAGATTTAGAAAAATGATTTCATAAAAGAAAGGGGTCAATCTTGATTTTTGAAATCAGATAAACGAAATATTGAGTTACTAATTTGCCCTAATAAATGTGCAGAATGAGCACGGATCAGCATTTACCGATAACATTCATGAACAAAATTCCCTTGGAGCTACACATGTGGTGGAATGAACTAGGTGAAGCGGGGCAGAACATGGTCAACATGCATTTGGGAGGACTTATTGGGTTGTTAAAGATTAACCCGAGGGGAGATATCATAAAGGTGTTGATCATATTCTGGGACCTGGCTCACAATGTATTCCATTTCTCGGATTTTGAACTCACACCGACATTGGAAGAAATAACTGGATATATTGGGGCCCCTACGATTTCCCTAAGGAATCGGTACTTGATTGCGTCACGGGCCATCATCGTACACAAATTCTTGGACTCTTTCAAAATCACTAGGAAGGTTCACAACCTAGACTTATCAGCCTACTTTTGTACCACGCAGTTTATATATCAGAGGTATGGGCACGTATAAGGATTTAATGACCCAGAAAACCATATTTGTAGCAAAGGGAATAAACTCAAATGGGAGGAACAAAGTTGTTTTGTATTCATGGTATTTTTATTGAGTCTTTTTGTGTTTCCGCCGAAGGACAGAAATATTGACATACGGATTGCAGGGGTTGTCAGCACTTTAATAACTCAGGCCAAGAGCACCCTCGCTCCCATGATTTTATCCAAAATCTTCCGTGCTCTCACTGCCTGTAAAGCAGGGGGATATTTCTTCGAAGGATGTAACCTATTGTTACAAATATGGATGATCAAACACTTATGCCATCAGCCTCAATTCAAGAATGATAGGTCGCCAACAAAGAGCTGCATAGAAGAATTGTATAACAAGGTTGATGGGTTTAGGTTACTTGATGGTGTTACAAAATAGGTGTCGCATCTCCGGGGTATCCCTACAAACCAAATAAAGTGGACAATCAAGGGGCTCCCCATTGATCAAATCGTGTATATGCCAGTCACCGGGCTTCATTTCCTTCTGATGGGTCTCTGTAGTATCCAACCCTATGCTCCATACAGAGTGCTAAGGCAATTAGAGAGTTGCCAAATGATTCCCAGGGACGAGTATATTAGTCGCCACATGGTCGAGATTAGTCATAATGGTCAATTGTCCAAAGCCGTTGTCTGTCAAATTTGGAGCGAATGTCAATATTTGAGGACAGGCACGCGAGTACGCGACATATATAAAGGAGAGGTTGCTCTAGGGTATATTGCCCGGTACAAGAAGGACATGTAGTTTGGAAGACCGGGTAAAAGGACACACCTCCAAGAATTCGCTAAAACGCCGCGATAGGAAAATTGGAGAAACAAGTCAAAGACCTACAATTCGAAAATGGCTTGCAAGCTTCTGCAGATGAGGGGGAAAAGAAAATATTAATTAGAGAAAACGAAGCGTTGCTAGCCCAAAACCAGAAAATGAAAATAGCTGTGGAAAATCCCCTCAGGAGCGTGAAGGATGAAAAACTCATAGACAGTATAAGGTGAAAAGTAACCGAGTATGGGTTTGACTTGAATAAAGCAGAAGGTGAGCTATCTAGAGCTCGAAAACTATTGGCTAAAAATGCGGAGGAACGAGCCCGCATCATTGAGCAATTAAAAGAAAGGCATGACGATGAGGTTGCTGAGTTAAAAAAGGAAGGTCATCATGGCTGAGAACAAAGTAGCCAAGCAAGCCAGTGACTTCAAAGCAGAGAGAGAACATTGTTATGCAGCAATAGCAAGGTTGGAGATGTATTTGCGGCAATTCCAAGAACTGAATCAGGTAGCCTTGCCAACTCTAGAGGCAAGGGCCGAGAAAATTGGGCGATTATTGCAAGAAAAGGGTGTTATAAGGGAGAGACTACGAATGATCGTAGACTACATCACTGCAAAGTGCAGCCACTGCGAGGATATTACAAGATCCATGTTCTTTGCCACAAACATGACCTTTGTTTGGCAAGTAATGGAAGACCTCCACCACCTCCAATGGAGTTTAGCACACAAACTTGCAGCAAGGCCGAATAATGCCTCGTGATTCCCAAAAGAAATTGGAGCCCTAAAGTATTCATGATTTCTTGAGATTGTACTTTCCTTAAAGTCTGTTAGTCTATTTTGGAGTCTGTATTTTCCTTTTGCGCAAGGTTAGGTGCTCTTTGAGCCTGTAGATCGTCTTTCATCAGAATTTATTAATTTTTGTTTAAATCTGTCAGTTTTTCAACTCCTTGTAACTAGCATTTGTCATTATGAAAATGAAAGATTCCGAAATTTTTTATGCTTCACTTTTATTTGCAAGAACTACGCTTGGTCTGATTCACACGGGGTCATGATACGTAGGTAATCTACATGGATTCTACCATAACCAAACAAGGAAAAAGGAAAGAGAAAAGAAAGGCAAATGCAATAGGAGAGGGGGATAGAATAAAGTCAACAAAAGAAATAGGATGGGACTTTGCAAACAAAGAAAATAAAAGTCAGGATGACACAAGCAACCAATGCATGTAGTGACCAACTGTTATTTAGGTGCATTCACACCCAATATGTGGCCGCTCTTGTGTTAGAACCTAACCATTAAAGAGTTTTTGTTGTTTTTTAATTCCAAACTAGACAGGTGGTTAGTACTTGCGGCATTCTTTCAACCCGTTCCGACAACACACGATCTAAGAGCAAGCACGTCATGGCCAATCAGGAAGCCGATGTCAGCATTATTGACCCCTTGAAAGAAGTAGATAAATTGGATGTTAATGCCATGAAGGAGGAAATGTGTATGTTAAAGCACCAAATGGTTGAGATATACCAGGCATGGGAAGAGGACATCCACCCCCGACCTATCCTGCTAATCCAACCTTCATCCCGCCACTGGCCCAAGCACCTGACCAGTCCACCACCGATCCGCCCTCAAGTTTTCCCATCTATTCACAACATTAGGGTACGACCTCTCCACCACCACCAGCTCCACTATCCAAAGTCGCTCCTCACCCCTCCGCCAATTGCCCCCATATATATGGCACCTCTGCCTCCTGCACTCCATAGGTCGTCAAAGTGAACCTTTGCTTCAAGCTTACCCCAATACTATCAATCATAGCCTTCTCACAAGACCTATGAGCCTTATTCCTATTCTCCCCGTCTCGAAATCCCAGCAAGAAGAGCTGCTTAGAAAGGTTAGAAGATTAGAGCAATCATTCAGGGACATGCTAGGGTTAGGTGGCTAGGTGAGCGTGGCGTTCAAGGACCTTTGTCTATTTCCGGACGTGCAGCTGCCTCAAGATTTCAAGCTGCCTAAATTTGACTTATATGATGGTTTCGTTGATCCGGTCGCGCATCTAAGGGGGTTTTGCAGGAAAATGAGAGGAGTAGGGGGAAAATGAATTTCTAATGGCGTACTTTAGCCAGATTTTAAGTGGGTTGGCACTGGAGTGGTATACTCGGCAGGATCAAAATTGATGGTATACATGGGATGACCTGGCACAAGCGTTTGCTTGCCACTTTCAATATAATCTCAAGATTGTCCCGGGTCTCCTATCTCGGACAAAATTAGAGAAGAAATACAACGAGAGCTTCAGGGAATACGATTTTCGATGGAGGGAACAAGAAGCCAGAGTTGATGCACCCGTGAAGGAGAGTGAGATGGTTGACTATTGTCTTTAGGCTCTGGAACCTACCTATTTTGGACATTTGGTGGCAGCAGTGGGTAAGTCTTTCAAAAAAGTAGTCAATATGGGAAGTATGATCGAGGAAGGCCTCAAATCCAATAAAATTATGAGTTACTCTTCAAGTAAGGCAACGACTCAGACCATTCAGGGCAGAGCTGCGGGAGCATTCGGAAAGAAGATGAAGGAGGAAGTAGCGACAGTGAAGTCGGGAACTTGGTTCAGGCCTCGGGCTCCATCTCATTACGCCTAACCTCGTTCTCACCACCAAACATACCCACACCCTTCACACAGTTCGCCGCAACATTACTATCTGCCATTAGAACCTCGCTTCTCAGTCCATCACACACAAGCATATACCCAACCTCTCGCTCACACATAATGGCATGTGCCAGCCCAACAAAATTCCTACCCCACTCCAAAAAATCAATACCCACCTCCAAGAGCCTACCAACAACCTCTGAAACTCGCCTTCCGAGCCAATCCAGTCCTGATAAATGAAAGAGTGCAGAAGAAGAAGACTTTCACTCCGCTGGGAGAATCCTACACTAGTTTATTCCACAGGCTGCGAAAACTGGATATGTTGAGACCAATCAAACAAAAATTGCCAAATCCTCACCCGAAGAATCTAGATTATTCTGTCAGCTGTGAATACTGTTCCGGTGCACCAGGACATGATATCAAAAAGTGTTGACTTTTAAAGAATGCTATCCAGGAACTTATTGATCCCACCGGATTGAGGTGCAGACTCCATAGGTAACCAATATTAACCAAAACCCTCTGCCGGCCCATCAGGAGACCAATATGATTGAGATCGTGGATAAAAGGGGAGAGTCTAAAAGGCCCTTACAGACAGTAATGATGATCAAGTTCAGTGAATTTAAGCCAACTAAGATGCAAGCAGTGAGAAGTTTTTAATCAAGGCAAAAGGAAGAAGCAACAAGCCTGTCGTAGTTCAAAGGGCCCCACTATACACGGGTTGCACAAAGCAGGAACAACCAAAAGTAACCGTACACAAGGCAGCTAGAGAATCTGTCATGGTTGTGGAAGGTGTTCGCATAGAGCCCGTCATAGTAAAACCAGTAATCCAGCCACCAATCATCAACAGCAAAGTCGTTCCTTTGAGATATGAACAAGAAATAGTTATGTATAAAGGAAAAGAAGTTAGGGAAGAAGTATGGGAGGCCCGGGGTTTAACTCGATCGGAGAGTACTTCACCCCTGAAGAAATAAGGAAAGGCAGAATCTCTAAATATAGCCTAGAATCAGTGAAGAAAGTTGTGCCGGAAGAAGAGGCAGTGAAATTCGTGAAGAAAATGAAAATGCAGGACTACTCCATCATAGAGCAGCTGAGGAAGACACCAGCTCAGATCTCCTTGTTATCCTTACTAATACATTCAGATGAACACCGCTGGGCGCTAATAAAGATTTTGAATGAAGCCACGTCCCTAACAAGATAACAGTGGATCATTTAGAAATATTGCAAACAAGATATTCGAGGTAAACCAGGTCACCTTCTCCGATGATAAACTGCCCATGGAGGGCACTGAGCACAACCAGGCTCTTTATCTGACTGTGAAATGTGAAGATATTGTGGTCACCCGAATTTTGGTCGATAACGGGTCCAGTGCAAATATTTGTCTACTCTCCACATTAACCAAGCTGAAGGTGGAGAATTAAAGGGTTCACAGGAATAACATTTGTGTTTGAGGTTCGATGGCGGAGGTAAAGACACCGTGGGGGACATAGTGCTGGAAGTGACAATAGGGCCCGTTGAGTTCATCATGGAATTTCAAGTGCTAAACGTGGTAGTCTCATATAACCTATTGTTGGGTAGGCCCTGGATTCACGCTGCCAAACCAGTGCCATCCACGATGCATCAGATGAACAAATTTGAATAGGACAGGTAAGAGATTGTGGTGCACGATGAAGACAATCACTGCGTTTCAGGTGATACTATCGTACCTTTTATTGAGTTTGAAGACAGCAAAGGGCCATGGGTATACCAGTTATTTGATACAGTGTCAGTTCAGAAGATCCCAGAAGGTGAGGTTGTCATGACTCCAAAGATAGTAGCTGCGTCGGTTATTATGGCTTCAGAAATGTTGAAGAATAATTTCACGCCTGGTAAGGGGTTGGGGGCTTCTCTGTAGGGTATCGTGCAACCAGTGTCCCTCCTAAAAAATATGGACACTTTTGGCCTAGGGTTCAAGCCTACAGCTGCAGACATAAGGCAAGCCAGGAAGCTAAGGCAGAGGGCTTGGGCTCTCCCAAAGCCCATCCCAAGGTTGTCCAAATCGTTCGTCAAGCCCAGTACTAGCAATGGCTCCGTACCAAGGATTCCCAGCCCCTTGATTGATGCAGATGGGGATCTTGATAAGGGGTTAGAAAGTTTGTTCAATGAGGTGAATATGGTCGAGGTAGGAGAAGGATCGAGCAGGGAAGATGTGTAGTTTGTGGGAGCATGCGCAAAAGTCAACAAGTGGGAAGCCACTCCTCTTCCCACTCGGAGGGAGTCGTGGTAGTTGGCTTTGATTTTCCTTTTAGTCTAGTTTGGATTAGATTTAGAGTTGTTAATCCAGCTTTTATTTACGTCTGTTTGGATGTGTAAACTCTGTTATCTTTGATTCGAATGAAATGCAATTTCCCTTTTAGCAGTGCTGATAGTTTCCATTTCTCTTTACTTCTCTTTCTTTTCACTTTTGTACAGCTTTTTTTTGCTGGTTCCAGTGATCTGACATGCATAAGGACTCCTCGGCCCAGTATTCAAAACCGGTCTAGTTCGAAAATAATAATTCAAGAAATAAAACAAGAGGATGAACCAGAATATGATGAGGAAGGGCTATGGGATGAGATTAGTAAAGAGTTGAGCCAATTTGAAGAAAAACCCAAACCAAACCTGAACGATACAGAGGAAGTCAATTTAGGCAGCTCGGATAATGTCAGAGAAACAAAAATAAGTGACCATCTAGAGCCACAACTTAGGAAAGAAATAATTGAAGTACTGCTTGAATACAAAAATGTCTTTGCGTGGTCCTACGATGACATGCCAGGATTTAGCACTGACTTTGTGGTTCACAAGTTACCCACTGACCCAGCCTGCCCTCCTATCAAGCAAAAGTTGAGAAAGTTTAAAACTAATGTGAGCTTGAAAATTAAAGATGAAGTGACCAAGCAGTTTGAGGCAAAAGTCATCCGAGTCACACGATATCCCACCTGGTTAGCTAATGTTGTGCCTGTACCAACGAAGGATGGTAAAACCAGAGTGTGTGTCGATTACCGTGACCTCAATAAAGCAAGTTCGAAGGACAAGTTCCCTCTACCAAACATTCACATACTGATTGACAATTGCGCAAAGCGTGAGATCGGGTCGTTCGTGGATTGTTACGAAGGCTACCACCAGATCTTAATGGATGAAGAAGATGCGGAGAAAATAGCATTCATCATGCCGTGTGGGACATATTGTAGTAGAGTCATTCTGTTTGGTTTGAAGAAACGCCGGGGCGACAAACATGAGGACCATGACAACCATTTTTCATAATGTGATAGTAAAATCCAAAAAGCAATTTGATCATGTTAAAGACCTCAGGAAATTCTTTCAAAGGCTGTGCAGGTATGACCTCAAACTTAACCTGGCAAAATGTGCATTTGGTGTCCACTTAGGGAAGTCTCTAGGGTTCATAGTCAGCCGCCAAGGCATCGAGCTAGACCCATCAAAAATTAAAGCTGTTCAGGAGCTACCTCCACCGAGGAATAAAATAGAAGTAATGAGTCTATTGGGAAGATTGAATTACATCAGACGGTTCATTGCTCAACTCACAACCATCTGCGAGCCCATCTTTAAGCCATTGAAAAAGGATGTTCCTGTGAAGTGGACGGGAGAGTGCCAGGAAGCTTTTTACAAGATGAAGGAGTATTTGTCAAACCCACCGCTATTGGTCCTTCCAGAACTAGGAAGGCCCTTGATCTTATATTTGACAGTCTTGGGCAACTCATTTGGGTGCATGTTGGGTCAGCACGATGTCATCGGGAGTAAAGAGTATGCCATATACTACCTCATCAAGAAATTTACACCCTACGAGGTTAAGTATACTCATCTTAAAAGGATGTGTTGCGCCTTGATGTGGGTAGCCCAGAAGTTAAAGCGTTACATGTCATCATATACAACTAATCTCATATCACGTCTGGACCCATTGAAGTATATTTTCCAGAAGCCCATGCCCACAATAAGGCTCACAAAATGGAAAATATTGCTCACGGAGTTTGACATTATCTACCTGACTAGGACTACCATGAAAGTACAAGCATTGGCAAATCATTTGGCTGAGAATCCGATAGATGAAGAATATGAGCCCTTCAACACATACTTCCTCGATGACGAAGTGATGCATATTGATAAAGTGGAACGGGATGAGAGATCGGGATGGAAATCGTTCTTCGATGGGGCTACCAACATGAAAGGCGTTGGAATAGGGGCTGTGCTCATCTCTTAAGAAGGGCATCATTACCCAGTCATAGCTCAACTCCGTTTTATTGCACCAACAACACGGAAGAATATGAGGCACGCATTTTGGGTTTGAGATTAGCAGCAGACATGGGTGTCCACGAAGTCTTGGTCTTAGGAGACTTGGACCTTTTAGTACACTAGATTCAAGGGAAGTGGGAAACAAGAGACTTAAAGCTCATACCATACCGACAATTCTCGTATGATCTCTGCCAACGATTCAGGTCAATAGAGTTCAGGCACATCCCTAGAATTCATAATGAAATTGATGACACCTTGGCTACTCTGCATCAATGCTATATCACCCGGATAAGACTTATGTTGACCCGATACATATCTGGTCCATGATTAACATACTTATTCAAACATGGTGGAAGAAGATCTTGATGGTGAGCCATCAAGGAGTATATCAAGAAAGGTGTATATGCTGAGCTTGACAAGACTTTGTCAAATGGCTCTTTCTTCAGTGGAGGAATATTATACAAAAGAACGCCAGATCTTGGTTTGCTAAGATGCGTAGATGCTGGGCAGGCGACAGCCATCATGAATGAGGTGCATGATGGCGTCTGCGGGGCCACACATGAGTGGATATGTTTTGACAAAGAAGATTCTCCTGGCAGGATATTATTGGCTCACCATGGATCGGGATTGTATCAGCTTTGTGCACAAATGTCACCAATGTTAGGTGTATGGAGACTTAATTCACTCTCTGTTGTCGGAATTGCATACGATGTCTGCACCATGGCCTTTCATTGCGTGGGGCATAGACGTCATTGGGCTAATCAACAAGAAGATTCTAACGGACACAAATTTATCCTGGTTGCTATTGACTATTTCACCAAATGGGTTGAATCCAAAACCTTCAAGGCAGTGACCAAAAAGGTTGTGGTCAACATTGTACGTGCAAATATCATTTGTCGGTTCGGAATCCCCAAGACTCTCATCACTAACGATGGGTTAAATCTCAACAGTCATTTAATGAGAGAAGTATGTCAGCAGTTCAAGATCACACATCGAAAATCTACCCCATACCGCCCCAAGGCAAATGGAGCGGTTGAGGCGGCCAATAAGAACATAAAGAAGATACTTCGAAAAATGGTGAAAGGGTCCAAGCATTGGCATGATAAGCTACCCTTTCCATTGTTAGGCTATTGTACCACCGTCCGCACTTGAATAGGGGCAACTCCATACTTTTTGGTATATGGCACAGAGGCTGTAATCCCAGCTGAAATTGAAATGTCCTCTTTTCGAATCGTGGTCGAAGTAGGAATCGATGAGGAAGAATGGGTCAAAACGCGTTTGGAGAAATTGAGTTTGATTGACAAGAAAACATTGGCGGCGGTATATCACGGCCAGTTGTATCAAAAAAGGATGGCCAGGGCATATAATAAGAAAGTGCATCCAAGAAAGTTTGAAGTAGGTCTATTGGTATTGAAGCGCCTCCACCCTCACCAGGACGAGGCAAAGGGCAAGTTCGCTCCGAACTGGCAAGGACCATTTGTTATATCAAGAGTATTGTCTAATGGGGCATTTTATTTGACAAATGTGGAAGGGAAGTGTGTTGAAATGACTATCAATTCGGATGCTGTCAAAAGATATTATGGATTTTCTTTTGGATCATTATCTATACTTGGCATTTTTTTGTACTTGGCAGGTTTTATAGATTGGAATGATGAAGGCATTTTATTCATCTATCTAAACACTTTATCCTTTGTTAACCCCTTTGAGCTTCCGTTATTTGTATTCTCATATCCCCTCTTTTGGAATACATAACAAGAGTCAGACACGCAATTATAAAAGGCGACGAACATACAATAAAGGAAAAAGCAAGAAAAGCAAAACAAAAAGACAAGAGTAAAAGCAGAAAAACAAAAGAGAAAGAGAAAAGAAAGAAAAAGAAAGAAAAAAAGGAAGAAAAGAAAAGAAAAACAAAGAAAAAAAAGAAAACAAGGAAAAAGAAAAAGAGAAAAATGAGAAAGAAACAACGGAAAGAGAGGAGGAAAAGGAAAACAAACAATAACAAAAGTAAGGAATCAGCAGGAACTACGTTTGGCCTGATTCCTTTTAAGGATACGTAGGCAGCCTCACGGCTCGGTCACATTCAAATAAAATCCAAAAGCCCCAAGAAAGAAACTGGGGCAGAAATTGCGTTGGTTTGGCTTCCGAAAGTTGTAAATTTTGAACCCGTAAGAGTAAGTTTTGAGCCTTTCACACCCTTTCTTTCTAACTTTATCCAAAAGCCCACATTACGGTCCAGAGAAAGAACTTGTGATCAATCTATAAGGGATGTTAGGGAAAGCAAGGAGAATTGGGCCATACCTAAGGGCGGCACTCTAGTTCTTGCAGAAGATAATAAAATGAGAGAGTCTTATTGGTGAAAACCCTCACGGGCACCCTTAGGCAACGAGAGTTGAGAGAAATAAAACGAGAGAGCCACATTGGTGAAAACCCTCACAAGCACCGTGAGAGGAAGGTAAGGCAAGAAGCAACACTCAGAAAGGGGCTGTTGGTGGAAATCTGTTCATGAACACTGTAAGGCAAGCAAAGTTAGGTTTTGGTCGAAGGAACCAGGTTAGAAATGATCACAACAACAAAAGCATGGCAACAGAAGGTCGTTCATCGGAACAGACAGGGTCGACTAGGCCGAAGTGCATGTCATGATCATGAAAAACCAGCTGCTCTTCCTCAGATAAGTTTTCTTTCTCTTCCTTTCAACAGTCAGTGAATATGGAATTCTTTACCCTAAATATCATTCGGAGTCATTGCATTTCATTTTTCTTTCAAGTCTCTAAAGTCTTTTATTTAAGCAAACGAGAGGAATGTCAGAGCCTATTATCAGCTCCCAAAGGGACAAAGCGCATGACACCCAAAAGTGTAGCAAAGATAACGAAGTTTAAAACAACAAGGGGAAGGATTCACAAGAGCTTCAATTGATGGAAGAGACAAGAATCGGCCAAGGGAAGGAGCACCACACAGAGATGGTCATGCAAAGTAAAGACATAAATATCAAGGGCCAGTCAAAAATCATAAACAGACTGGGTGATCCTAGGAAAGGGTATAAGGATTTTAGCAAAGGCTCGGAAATGTAACACAAAGATGAGGAACAAAGTAAGCCACAAGGGTCAGAGGGTCAACCAAGCATAATACATTGATTTGGTAATTTCGGGAAAGGTGCAAGGATTATGGAAAAAGGGCTAAGATTGTAACACAGTAATGGGCGAGCAAAGTAAAGCCATAAAGCCATAAAGGTTCGATAGTCAGCCAACCAACTCATGCAACTCATCATCAAACATGGACATTTGAACACAACGGAACATGACAGTGAGAAGGCCGCTTCCAACAAGAATTCCACAAGCTAACCACCACTTTTCAAACTAACTAGTTTTCTTTGATTGACACGGGGGCAGAAATATTCCAGAAGAGCCTAAGGGAGGCCTTCCCAAGGGAAAACAGGCACACGGTAGGTATGATTAAGACCTCAGGGCCCACTTGAAAATGGGGCTCAACTCAACTCAAAAGATGCACGGGCCATCATAAATATCCTCCCCAACAAATAGTGCAAGAGGATCAACTTTAACTAGCAAGCGCCAATAGGAATAATTTAGGGTTAAAAGAGGCACGGAAGTTGAGATAGAACGCAGTTTAAAACTCAAATAGGCGCAGGTGACAGGGGAAAGAACCAACACCTTCCCCAGTAAGAGTCAAAAGAACCCTTCTGAAAAATTATCACTAGCGGAAACAACCAGAAGTTAGAGTTGCCATTTAAGCATGAACCCTCAGGACCCTCCTGGAAAATGGGACGCATTTAAAGGTTAGAGGTAATCATGGATGATAAAGGGCAAAAAATGACTTGCATGTTGAAGTGGGACTTAGCTTAGGAAAAAAACAGTCGGGTGGCATGGTTAAACCCAAATGCTTCCCCAATAAGAGTCATCAGGATTTTCCTAGATAATGGGATTTAATTGTAGGAGTGGTCAGGACCCCTGGATAATGGGACGTAGTTCTAAATATTAACCCACCCAACCGTCATATTTGTCATCAAATTAAGAGTTCTCAGGACCCGCCTAGATAATAGAAAGTAGTGTTAATCACCAGTCACCAGCAGACCCCCAGCAGATATAACTCATAACAAGACGTAGTAGAAAATTATACTTTTTGAGAAACATAACATAGTCTTAATTTTGTCATCAGTTAAGAATTGTCAGGACCCTCCTGAATAATAGGACTTAGCTTAGATTTAGAGATATCTCGTAAAGGGATTTGATTAACACTCACGGATCTGCCCAGCACCAAACTGGGGCAGGAAGAATTTTTGGGTTTTGTTTATTTTGTTGTGATCAGGTACACAGGAAACAGTCTTGGTGAATATTTTCAAATTTTGAAGTTTTGATAATCAGGCGCCCACCTGTAGAACAAGACAATATTTTTCAAGATGTAATTTTTGGTAATCAGCCGTCCACATGTAGAACAAGGGAATATATTTCAAATTTCAAGTTTTGGTAATCAGGCGTCCACATGTAGAACACGGGAATATATTTCAAATTTTAAGTTTTGGCAATCAGGCGCCCACCTGTAGAACAAGAGAATATTTTTTAAAATTTCAAGTTTTGATAATAAGGCGCCAACCTGTAAAATAAGGGAATTTTTTTCAAAGATGTAAGTTTTGGTAATCAGGCGCCCACCTATAGAAAAAGGGAATATTTTCAAATTTTCAAAGTTTTGATAATCAGGCACCACCTGTAGAACAAGGGAATATTTTTCAAATTTTTAAGTTTTGATAATCAGGCGCCCACCTGTAGAATAAGGGAATATTTTTCAAGAAGTAAGTTTTGGCAATAGGGCGTCCACCTGTAGAACAAGGGAATATTTTTTAAAGATGCAAGTCTTGGCGATCAGGCGCCCACTTGTAGAATAATGGAATGTTTTCAAGTTTCGAGTTTGGTAATTAGGCGCCCGCCTGTAGAACAAGGGAATATTTTCATGTTCCAAGTTGGGTAATCAGGCGCCCACCTGTCAGAACAAGGGAATGTTTTCAAGTTTCAAGTTGGGTAATCAGGCCCACTTGTCAGAACAAGGGAATGAATTTCAAGTTGCAAAGTTTTGCAATCAGGCACCCACCTGCAAAAACAAAGGAACACATGTCGAGTCAAACAATCTGGTAACAAACATAGAATAAGCGAAAACAAGGAGTCAACAAGGTGACAAAGATTTTATGAGAAGAAATGACAGTCAACTAGGCGATAAGGAGTTCACATGAAGAAATACAAGGCAGCAAACTAACAAGGATCAAGGGCAAGATTGAAGACATAGATAGATTCTTTTGTAATCCATAGTTAATAGCTTAGTCTATCTTCTTCATTTTTTTACAAGGTGTAATAAGGGGGTCTAGCAGCAGTAGCAGCAGTAACAGCAGCAATGAAATCACAGCTCCCGGTAGTCCCAGCTACCAAACACTCTAGAACTACACTTACCTGATTCCTTTATAGCCAAGGATATGTAGGCAACCTTTGAAGCAGGGTTCGATCAGACAGTTTTCAAAATGCTTCTCATGAAATGTAAAGCTGGAAAAATCTTTCAGTTACTCATTTATCTTTGCCCAGAACTCTTCGTGTCCCCGAGCAAAGAGAGGCAGCTGTAAGCACGTGATTTTGCCTCGCTCTAAATGTTCCTATAACATTCATTAAATTAGGATTTTTCTTTAACTATTTGAATTTGTAGGATTTATTTGCATTTTTCCCTTTTATTATTTGAATTTTAGGCTTTATTTGAGTGATTGTGTGTTTATTTACATTTATCCCTTTTACTATTTGATTATTAGGAATTATTTGAGTGATTTTGTGTTTATTTGTAATTTTTTTTATTATTTAAATTTTAGGAATTAATTGCATAACTTTTGTGTTTATTTGCATATAACTCATAAAAATAGAAAAATGGCATGTTTGAATATAAGACTTATTTTTTTAGGTTATTAATTAGTTAATATTGAAAATAAGAAAAAAAATAAAATTGGTTATTCTTACATTTGTTCAATTTTCTTTTAAAATTTAGAATTTAGGTTAAATAGTCTATTGTAGAAGTTAAATATGCTTTGTTTATTCGTTAAAAATATATAAAATAAATAATAAAACAAAAATATATAAAAAGAGAATAATTGTATATAATAATATGGATCTTTGTAAAGAACAAGTTTTGGGCCAATTCTTGCAACAAATCTGGCCCGAAAGCCACCAGACCCACCCAAATAAACCCAGACCCATCGTCCTTGCCCGGTCCAAAGCGCAGGTCCAAAACGACGATGTTTCGTGTCAAAATAACCTGAGCCCTTGATCAATCTTGATCGAACGCTCAAAATGAAAGGGGTGTCACACTATATAACTATCGCACAACACCCCCCCCCAACCATTAAAACATTGTACCATGTCCTAAACGAACCCTAATTCCGCCGGTGTAACACCACCCTACCACCACCGTATCTCCACTGCCCGCAGCCCGCCGGAAATCACCGGTGTAACCCCATTCAACCCAAACTTATACCCTATAATCTGCATGCTCTCCTCTTTCCAACCCCCCTAAAATCACCCCTCAAAACCTAGCCAAACGCATTGGATATCCCTCTAAAGAAGCAGCTGCTCCGCCGCGGCTCCAATGGCTCCCAAATTAACACCTCATACTCCCCTTAGCCTCCCCTACCAAAGAATGAACCCAGATTCGTTCGAATAACCCCCAAACTCGTTGAATTTTAAAATTTGAGCTTTGACCTAATTTTGAGGATGAATTTTTCAAAGCCGCGTGAGTTTCAAAATGGAGTTGCATGTTTGTTTTGGCCCAAAACAAACATGTAAGTCCGTTTGGAAACTCAAATCGAATCCAGTCAATGTCTAATTGAAGATCAATCAGTAAGTTTCGTTTTTATTTTCTTTTCTTCTGTTTATTATTGTTTATTATTGTTTTGTTTCTTTGTGGACAACTTGCCTTGTTCTAGTTTAATTGCTAGTTTTTACGAATCCTGACTAGTTTTGTTATTTTGATTTTAGATTTTGGTCCAGTTTCATTTTTAAATTTAAGTTGTCCTACATGTTTCCAAGACCAATTTCTGATATTTGTTGCATTAGATTCGATTTATTTTTTTTTAGTTTTTTGTTGTTTTAGTTTAGTTCAGCTTAGTCTAATGATCAATTAATATTTGAATAATAGTTTTCAGTTTTCAATTCTGACTTATTTCAAATGGTAGAATGGCATGGTAGTTACAGCTTTGCATGTTTTCTTTAATTATATTTAGCATTTTGCTTGAATTTTTGGCCCAGTAATGTTCTGAATTCTGAGTTGGATTGTTGGTTATTCCTGATTAATGGTTCAAGTTTAATTATGGTTTGGTTATAGTTGATAGTTAGGTAGTAGTTAATTTTAGGACTTAGCTTAGTAATAAAGTAATTCCAGCACATTAAGCGGTAATATAGGGTTTTAGTTGGTTCTGGTAACATTAGGATTAAAATAAGGGTAGTATGGGTATCCTATAAATGTGAAACAATACTAGAATTCTTTAGACCCTTATAGAAGGGGACTTTAGTATAAAAATCAATAGTTTAGTGCAGTAACTTGGGAAACAAGTCAGAAAATAAAGGACCCAATAGGTAAAACCTTAAAATTGAAAGAAGGACTAGTAGTTAAAATGAAATAAAAGTGTTTCCCTAACCTTTGGATATAAAAGGCACCCCCAATTCATTCAAAAAAAGGATTACACAGTCTGAAAAATCACTGAAATTTTCCAGCAATAGTCAAAAAATCAATCCTCCAATTCCTGCAATTATAACCTAATGCAAAGAAAAAACAATCTGAAATTTGAACCTAGTTTGAATGTTTGAATGTTTTTCCTTCAAAACCTGGGCATTTAGAACTCTAAAACCAATAGAAATTCAATAAAAATTGTTCTATCGAAGGTCCATCTAGGTTCAGAGTTGATTTGGTATTGTTTCTGCGGTGTTGCACTATTTATTTTGGGTTTTGTTATTTCTGGAGCTTCTGGTGTATTTTCAAGTGATTTGAGGTCGTTTTAAAAGCTGTGTGTGGCTTATTCTGTTTGGATATGGTTATTACTGTTGTGTTGCTTACAATTTTGCTGCTGATCTCTAAGAACTGCTGCTGATTCCTTACCCTCCTTTTGTATTTTTATTACCAGGTACTTCTCTCTCCCAAGGGATGTGATGTTGAGTCTAATGCATGTTGAAATTTAAAGAGATTTGAAGTCAAAGGCCAATTTTGCCTCTTGAAATTTTATCAACTTTCATTTGTAGTTATTTGAGCCACATGTTGCATGTATCAGCTTTTAGTGCTATTATATCTGTCATAGCTAAGACAATATTTTGTATTAATAGGACATTTGGGCTGATAGTTGAGCTGTAGCATCATAGTTAGCTCTTCGTCACTTCATTTGGGTCTTTATGTGATGGTAATAAGTAGCATAATGGTTGATAAACATTAGATGAAGGTGGTTTAGTTGGAATTTGTATTCAATTGATACCTGGACTGGATTGTATGAATTGTCACACTTGTAGTCTACCGATTTAGTTCATATTATGCAAGTGTAAAACCTCTTTGACTGTGTCTGTGTCATCAACGTGTAGAGTAAATGAAATCTCGTTTGGGTAATCTAGAAAAATCTGTTTGTTCATTGTTAACAAAAGTAAATCATTTGTTTAGTGATCTTGGGCTCAATTGGAAGACCAACACATTGGGATCTTATTTAACAGCCCACTCCGACCATTAATATTGGTTGGAGGGCTTTTATGAAGGTTGGACTAATTTCAAGCCTTGGCCAAACATCCCAATATGCTGAAGATTGACTGCACCTCCCTCTTGTCAATTTGATTTGCAACATATATGTTTGGGCTTTGAGTATGGTAGCATGTTTAAAAAGGAGAATTAATTAAGTTTTAGAGGCATGTATAATAGAAAATAATAGTCGACTTTAGGATTGGCCTTTTAAAATATAAAAGAGATGTGCCACGCCAAACGGAATCCAAAATGCGTGGCCCTCGTGAAATACTTATATGAAAATACATAGAATTTTGGGACATGCCGTTTAGCGAATTTCACGGTTTTCTAGCAAAGGTAATAACGCGTTAGTTGCTTTTAGGCTCGTCTTTGATAATTTTATCTACTTAACTACTGGTGCGCATATATGCGACCCAAATCCAAATCTCAACGAAGTTGAAAAGTGTCAAAAACCACGGGTGCATTTATGTGACGTGGTTTAAGACATGTTTTAACGACGTTGCAATTCTCTTCATAAACAATTATAAAAGTTGTTAAAAATTTAAAACGCATGTAGGTTCATAATTTTATAAAATCAGATAATTTAAGCTAAATATAACAGTTGAGCGACCGTGCTAGAACCACGGAACTCAGGAATGCCTAACACCTTCTCCCGGGTTAACGTAATTCTTACTCGAATTTTTGGTTCGCGGACTGTTAAACAGGTTCATTCTTTCCTCGATTCAGGATTCTAAAGGGTGACTTAGGACAACATAAATCTGCCAAGTGGCGACTCTGAAAATCTCTTAAATAATTAAAACCCATTTCGATTGTCCTTTAATTGGAAAAAATCCCTTATCTACGCCCCTTGCCGGGTTGTAGTAGCCAAAAAGGAGGTTTGACAATTACAAAGTTTGCATTTAACTCTATCAGTACCTTCTATTTCATCAAAAAATTTCTAAACCTCACTTCTTTTTCTCTGATCACTAGTCGGGGCCACTGGTGGTCTACTACTAGAACCACGATAACTACCTCTGCTACCAGCTCCAGCACTACTAGGTGTAAGCGGTTTCTCTTCCATTTCTAATTCATTATCTTCTATATCGAAATTTTCTTGTAACGGCTCATAATCTATATTATTATCATATAACATTTCAGGAATATGTGTGGAGTAATTTAAATTACTGCCAGATGTTGAAGTAATACCTCTTTTTTTAATTTCCCGATTAGTAACCTTATTACAAACTCTTTTTGCAGTATTAAATATATTGTAAAAATTTAACTACAAGCAACAAGTAAATATGCAAATAAAATAGTAAATAAGAGAAATAATTGGTGGGAGTGCAACAAATTCGGCAATAAATTGAACACTTGATGATTTCACAACTCCAATGTTACCTCAAAGAAACGTCAATTGTTCAAACTTCAAATATTAAATAATATGATAAATGAAAATCCAAAAAAATGAGAGCAAAATACTTAATTGCACCTTAGGTGAAGAATGAGAGAATGATAATTGAGAATATGAGTTTGTGAATGAGAGATGAGTGAAGAAATGAAGAACATGGGGATATATCTACAATTTTTCAAAGAGGTAGTTAGGTAATTACAAAAGGTATTTTATTTATTTGTAAAAAAACCCAAAAATGGGCTATTTGTGCAAATCTGACATTGGGCAATGGCCCCAAGGCCAGAAGACCATTGCCAATGGTCAATAGAAGGCCCTATTATAAAAAAATTAAAAAATTAAGGTAGTCGTTATACCGATTTAGGCCGGTCCGGGCTGGTTAATCAGTTCTATAGTAAAAACCGTTGACCGGGTTTGAGCGGGTCGATTAACCGGTAACCCTACGTAAATGGACCAACCCCCTTACCCTATTAAACTATCCCACCCAGCCCATTTGTACTTGTCCGACATATTCTCATTTCAACCTATTTGGGCTGGTTCGGAAATGGGCTTACCCGTCCTGTTAGATACCCTTAGTTTTAATCTCCAAAGCATAATATAGATCACAGTATATTAATAATTTTCTTAAGATTGTTAGTCAAAAAATAATACTAAAAATATAGGAAACAACAAGTTTTCTGAAACAAGAAACAGAAACAGAAAATAGTAGTATAGAAAAAATTTACATAATGAGAAACAAAATCTGGAAATATATTTTGAAATGAAATCAATCATGTTGAATGCACAATGTATCCTTAAGAAAATTATTCCCGTCAAGTGTCCAAGGATTTTAAATATTATGCTCTCAAGATAGAACGATTTAACTCATCAGAGTATTGGTAGCCAAAACGTCTGTGAAACAATGAACTACTTGAAGGCTGTAAATCCACATTGGAATTTAATTGTGCAGAAGAAGAAGAATAATAATAGAAAATTTCTTAAGGAAAGATTCTGGGATCAAGGCATATTTATTGCTTTTCTACATTGTTTTGGAAAAAATTTCAACCTTTCAGAAGTAGCCATGGTTGTTGGAACACGCGGGATGATTCCCGTTTAAAATATTCCAAAAAAATAATTTTGAAATAATCCGTGAAAGAAATGGACCACATCGCATCGCGAGTCTTGGATTATTTCGGGTTTACATTTCGTTAATCAATTAATTAATTAAATAAATTATCCAAAAAGATTAATCAATCTTTGACCGAAGTTGAAGCCGAACGAGCAACGACGATGATAATGCGAGGCTTACTTTAACCCATTAATCACCAAGGGAAGTACTTTCTCAATAAAAGCACATTCCCTTTTCTTCCTACCCCAATGAGGGACACTCGTTCTTTCCAAAGCAAAAGGGAGCTCCCTTTCTTCCCTACATTTTTCATTCACCAATTTTTGAATCCCAACGGGGAAATGCTAGTTATGGATATTGATGGTGATGTGATGGTTAGTCTTGGTAGTTGAGGTGGATAAGTTTTGGTTGTGGTTGAGAATAATGATGGTGGGAATAGTGGAGATGGTTTTCACGACCCAGATTTTCCACCTTCAGGACCGTGATGGCGCCTAACCTTTCAGAATGCGAGGGAAGCCAATAGATAGAGAATTAAATACACAAACACTGATCAATTCAATAAATAACTGCAATTTAAAACAAGACAAATTAAAGGAGTGCGGAATCTCATAATAATCCAAGTACTAATATATGATTATCCAAAATCCGGTGTCACAATCCACGAACTTCTAAGAGTCACTACAAGTACTGGCTGAAAGAAAATACAAGTGTCTTTATATTAAAGTAAAATAGTAAACTGGAATAACTGGAAAGGGACTCCATGGTCTGCGAACGCTGGCAGATCCACCGTGGGTCTCCTGTAGTACTGAAGGCAGCGCCTCAACTCGGTTCAACATGGTCCAGTACCAAAACCTGCACAAAAAGTGAAAAGTGCATTATCAGTACAACCGAACCTATGTACTGGTAAGTACCAAGCCTAACCCCGGAGAAGTAGTAACGAGGCTAGGACACGGTAGTAACATGTACTTGTGCAGTTAAATCATATACGAGAAAATAAAAACAAATGAAAATTAAGAAAATAATAAAGGGAATGGGGAAAACATGCTAAAGGAAATTTTAAATCTTGGAAATAGAATCGTAAAGAAACACAGTAAATGGCATGTTTTGCACCAACTAAAAAAATAACATAGCAAACAAGTGCACCACATCACCCTTCGTTTCTTTTAATCTCGCCCTCATCATCAAAAACAATAGAAGGGCATGGCATCATCCTTCGTGCATTAAGCCTCATGACATGGAACGGCATCACCCTTTGTGCAATAACTCTCTCATAACGTGGAACGACATCACCCTTCATGCATTAACTCTCTCATAATATGGCACGACATCACACTTTTTGCATTACCCTTCGTGCATTATCACTCACTCATAAAACATTGCACGGCATCACCCTTCGTGCTTTGACACCCTCCCTCACCACTACAATGAACAATAAAGACAGGAAGATGGAAATATCAAGAACCAATCTTACTTTCAACATTTAATTCCACAATACCAGCCTCAACTCTGAGTTAATACTCAACCAGTGCCGAAATTTCGTAAAGCGTGATAAGAGTTGCTCAACACAAAGAATAACATGTCTAAACATGAAATATATTATCAAAGAGTACAACAATTACATGAATAAGACTAATTCTCATGTTATGACTCGACAACAATGCATAGGTACTCGTCAACTTACCTATAGGTTGTATTCAATATCAAAACACATAGCAAATAGGCAAGTAATACCTAATCCCTCAAGATATTAGCCACAACACTTACCTTGCATCCGGGGGCCTCTCAAAGCTCAATCATAGATTTTCCCTTCACACAAGCCTCCAGGCCAATAGAATCTAGAAAATTACCAATCAAACGATTCAATTTAAGCCTTAGGAACTACCCACCATTGCAAGGAATTCAATTATTGTCATTTTTGAATAAAATTCAACAGAACTCAACACCAGGGCTCGCTTGTTCTAAACTCAAAATTCGGACCGAAACTCGATTACACATTCACCTAGATCTCGGATATACAATTGGTTTTGGAATCCGACCTCAATTTGAGGTCTAAATCCCCAAATGTCGAAATTCTAAATTTCTACCCAAAAATCCCCAATTCCACCATAAAAACCCTATATTCTAGGACTAAATCTTGTGAGAAGAAGTAAAAGAGTGAAAGAAATGAGTTAAGAATCTCTTACTTATGATTTGGGGAAGAAGAAGGGTTTGAAAAATCGCCTCTTATATTTCAGGGTTTGAAAAATACCATTTATATAGCACCCTTTGATCCTCACTACGCGGTCCACGAAATTCCTAGCGCGACCAAAAAATCTCTACCGTGCTCCGCGAAGTTCCCACTGCGGTTGCGTTCCTCTACACCGGTCCGCGAATTTCCCACTGCGGCCGCGCTTCCAAGATATGAGACCTGCAACTTTACAACTATCCAATACCAAATTTTCTAAGTCTAAGCATCCTGTAGCCTATCCGAAACTAACCCGAGCCCTAAAGGATCCAAACCAAACATGCACAAAAATCTTATCACATATGAACTTGTTTGGGCGATCAAATCGCCAAAATAACACCTAGAACTACAAATTTAGCACCAAATTGCATGAAATTTTCAAGAAAGTTTCAAAACTTCTATTTTCTCAACCAAAGGTCCGAACCACGTCAAATCAGCCCCGTTTCTAACCAAATTTGACATATAAGTAATTATCATAACGGAATGTATCGGCTCCTGAACCAAATATGAGCCTGATACCAACAAGATCACATTCTTTAAATTATTACATTCTTAGTCTTTTCAATTTTCTTCAAAGATTCATTTCTCAGGCTAGGGACCTTGCAATTTGATTCCGGGCATACGCGCAGATCCTATATTTTACTATGAACCCTCCTGGACCATCAAAACAAGGGTCCGGATCCGTTTACTCAATCTTTTGACCAAAGTCGACTAAAATCAACTTTTAAACCAAAAATTATTATTTTTCTCAATTGTCATGTAAAGACTTCGGGAAATATGTCTGGGCTGCACATGAAAATCGAGGAAAAATAAAATGAAGTTTTTTAAAGACCTCAAAACCTTGAATTGGGTTTAAAACACAAGATAAAATTTTTGGTCATGCAATTCTCCACCTCTAAAATAACCGTTCGTCCTCGAACGGACATAGAAAAGTACCTGAGTCAGAGAAATGATGGGGATATCTGCTCCACATATCAGACTCGGATTCCCAAGTAGCTGCCTCGACATGCTGACCTCTCCATTATATAAGAAGCGAAGGATAGCTCTTCCATCTCAATTGATGAACTTACCAGTATAGAATAGCTACTGGCTCCTCCTCATAGGTTAAATCCTTGTCCAACTAGATAGTGCAGAAATATAACATGTCGGATGGATCGTGTGATACTTTCGAAGCATGGACACATAAAATATTGGATTTACCATTGATAAGTCTGGTGGCAACGCGCATTTGTAGGCCACCCCCCAACTCGATCAAGGATCTCAAAAGGCTCGATGAATTAGGGCTTAGCTTTCCCTTCTTCCCAAATATCATCACGCCGTTCATGGGAGACACTCGAAGCAACACTCTCTCCCTAACATTAATGCTACATCACAAACCTCACAGTCGACATACCTTTTTTTCCTGGATTGAGCTATACGAAGTCTATCCTAAATGATCTTAACCTTATCCAAGGCATCATGTACTAAATTTGTACCCAACAACTGGGAGTGCCACGGCTCAAATCACCCAAGCGGCAATCGACATCATCTACCATATAATGCCTCATAGGGAGCCATTTGGATGCTCGACTAATAACTCTTATTGTAGGCAAACTCTGCTAATGGCAAAAACTTTTCTCAAGAACCTCCAAAGTCAACAACATAAGTGCTGAGCATATGCTCCAAAACCTGAATAGTACGCTTGGATTGTCTGTCCATCTGAGGAAGAAATGTTGTGCTCAACTCGACCCAAGTTGCCCAACTCATGATGTACTTCCCTCCAGAAATATGAGGTAAAATTCATACCTCGATCAGAAATTATATACATGGGCACACCATGAAAAACGATCTCACTAATATAAATCTCTGCCAATAGCTCTGAAGAATAGGAAACTGCAACAAGAATGAAATGCACAGACTTAGTCAGCCTATCCATAATAACCCAAATGGCGTCGAACTTCCTCTCAGTGCGTGGGAGTCCAACAACAAAATCCATAGTGATACGCTCCCACTTCCACTGAGGAATCTCAATCTTCTAAAGCAAACCACCAGGTCTCTGATGCTCGTATTTTACTTGATGGCAATTTAAACACTAAGCTACATAAGCAACAATATCCTTATTCATCCTCCTCCACCAAAAATGCTTCCACAAGTCCTGATGCATCTTAGTGGAGCCCAGATGAATAGAATACCGAGAACTATGGAGCTTTTCTAGAATTAATTCAAAAAGTCCATCCACATTAGGCAATCAAACATAGCCCTGCATCCTCAAAACTCCATCATCTCCAACTGCAACCTTCTTGGCATCACCGTGTCGCGTTGTGTCCCTAAGGACAAGCAAATGAAGATCATCATACTTCCGCCCCTGATACACTCAAACAAGCAAGATCAAGCGACTGTACAAGTTAGTACATGATTAGGCTCAAAAACATCCAACCTCACGATTTTATTGGCCAATGCCTGGACATCTAAATAAACCAGTCTCTCACCTACTAGAATATATGTAAGACTGCCCATACTAGCAAACTTCCTGCTCGAAGCATCGGCCACCACATTGTCCTTTCCGGGATGATACAAGATGTTTACATCATAGTTTTTCAATAGTTCCAACCACCTCATTTGTCTCAAATTGAGCACTTTCTGCTTGAACAAATACTGCAAACTCATATGATTCGTGAACACCTCACATGACACGCCATATAGATAGTGCCTCCAAATTTTCAGTGCGTGAACAATGGCTGCCAACTCTAAGTCTGAACTGGATAATTCTTCCCGTGAATATTTAGCTGTCGTGAAGAATATGCAATAACCTTCCACCCTGCATCAATACCGCACCAAGTCCAATACATGATACATCATGATATACGGCATAGGGTCCTGAGCCTTTGGGCAACACTAACACTGGCACCGTAGTCAAAGTAGTCCTGGGCTTCTAGAAGCTCACCTCACACTCGTTCTACCATCTAAACGGGGCACCCTTCTAGGTCAATCTGGTCATCGGGGTTGCTATAGATAAAAAAGCCCCTCCACAAATCGGTGCTAATAGCCCATCAATCCCAAGAAACTGCGAATATCAGTAGCTGATGTGGGCCTAGGCTAGTCCTTGAATGCCTCAATCTTCTTCGAAACCTGAGTACCATCTACTGATACAACATGACCAAAGAAAAGAACTGAACTCAACCAAAACTCACATTTTGAAAACTTAGTTGTCTCTCAAAGTCTGAAGAATGGTCACAAATGAATCCAAATAGGGCTTGAACACTCGGTTCATCAAATCTATGAACATTGTTGGAGCCTTTTTCAGCCCAAATTACATCACTAAAACTCATAATATTCATAATGAGTTCGGAAAGCTATCTTCGGGACATCGGATGCTCTAATCCTCAACTAATGGCAGCTAGACCTCAAGTCAATCTTTGAAAACACTTGGAAACCCTAAAGCTGATCAAACAAACCATCAATCCTCGGAAATGGATACTCGTTTAAGGTCATCTTTTTCAACTACCGATAGTCTACGCACATCCTCATTGACACATCCTTCTTATTTACAAACAATATCGGTGCACCCTAATGCGAGACATTAGGTTTAATAAAGCCATTATCAAGCAAATTCTGCAATTGCTCCTTCAATCGACGGGGCCATGTGGTAAAGAAAAATAGAAACTGGTTGACTGCCTGAAGCCAAATCAATGCAAAAGTCAATATCCCTGACTGGTGGCCTCCCCGAAGCTCTACATGAAATACCTCTGGTAAACTCCCAAACAACTGGTACACAATCTATGGAAGGAACCTCCGTAGTAGAGTCACGAATTTCTTTACCATATGCCGAGCCTTCATATAAGAGATAACCATGTTGATAGAATTACTAAGAGTCCATCTCCACTCTAATCGAGGCAACCTTGACAATGCTAAGGTCACGGTCTTGGAATGAAAGTCCAATATAGCATGATAAGGTGACATCTAATCCAACCCCAAATTGGCATCAAAATCAACCATATCGAGAAGCAGGAGATCTACACTAGTCTTAAGAGCGCCAGTAATAACCACACACGAACGATATACACGATCATCAATAATAGAGCCCCCCATTGATGTGGAAACATACATGGGAGCAATCAAAGAATCACGAGTAACAACCAAATATGGAGCAAAATAAGGTGACACATAGGAGAATGTCGACCCTAGATCAAATAGAACTGAAGCATCTCTAGTGAAAACTGAAATACCACTTGTAACAACAGCATCGGATGACTTAGCCTTAGGTCTTTCTAGGAAAGAATAACATTGGGGCTGGGGTCCACGACTCTGAATCATATCCCCGGGACGACCTCCTGCTGGCTGTACTTTACCTCTAGCAGTCTTGACTCCACCTCTAATAGTGTGACTTCCACCTCTAGTGGGCAGACCCCTACCTCTAGCTGGCTGAGCGGGCGGTGCTGAAATCATGGCACGAGAACCCTGTTGCTGAGACTAAACAACCACTAATCTCGGACAAGTCCTCCGAATATGCCCATACTCACCACACTCGAAATATCAATCCCGATACTGCAGCTGAGGAAACTAAGATTGACTCTAAATGGTTGGCTAACCGCGATAATAACTCTAAAAAGGAGGTGCTCTAATATGAGATGGCAGTGCACTATAAGTTGGTTGCCTTTAAGGAGGTACATAAGAACCACGACTCCCTAAAGTTCTATGGGATGTTGAAGTACTAAATGAAATAAACTGGGAGGATGGCCTCTAACAAAGGTACCTCGACCTCCAGATGAGGCCCCACTAAATCCATCAGAGTGGCGAGGCCTCTTTCCAGACCCCTGATGTCACGACCTCAGTTTTTCTTCCGTGAACTATCATGACGGCACCTAATCTCTATGACTAGGTAATCCTAACGATTGCGAAAAATAAAAATAATAAAAAATAAAGAATAACATAATGAAGGTTTAAGATGCCGCTCAACATATACAAATATTACTCTCAAACTGAACAACTTCCCAAAACCCAGAAACTTGTGAATCACAATCTATGAATATAAGAAAAATGCTCTAACTCCGGAATATCTACATCAATAAAAAAGATAGAAGGCCTATCACTACAAGATAGAATGGAAAAATACTCCTCGGTCTATGGACACGACAGATATACCTCAAAGTCTTTAGAGAATCGCCTCACCTCAAGGGTAGTGGGGATGACTCGAGTACTGAAATCTGCACACAAAAAACATGTACTGGAAAGGTCATGAGTACACCACAGCGGTACCCAGTAAGTGCCAAGCCAAACCTTGGTTGAGCAGTGACGTAGAAGGTCAGAGCCCTACCGGTCATGTATAATAATGTATATGGAAAGAAAAAATATTAAAGTACTACAGGGTAATAAGAGTAACTCCACGGCAACTGAGGAAAAATAATCACAGAAGGAAAATGCAGCTCAATACAGAAATAAAAACTGGGGAATCTTCCAGGATAGCGTCCTGTAGACCCAAATAAAAATATCCAGTGGATCTCCCGATATACCGTCCCGTAGTCCAACTCATAGTGCGCAGGGATCTACCGAAATAACCATCCACAGTCCTAAATGTAAATACCTAGTATTGGGGGAATCTACCAAGTGCAGTCTCGTAGTTCCAATATAAAAGTGCAAGGGGATCTCTTGGAATACATATCTGTAGTCCCAGTAAACATGTAGGAGATCTCCCGGGATACCGTCTCGTAGTCTCAAAGTAAACACAGCAGCAACACGAAGAATATTCAATTAATTCCAAATCACATACCAATAAACAGGTATTTCTAACTAGGCCTACTACACATGATTCAAATAAAGCATTTTGAGCAAGTAAGGCAATTATGTCAATTATACATGTTTCCCTAAGCTAACAATAGGATTAAATTGTAGGTAGCATAAACATGAAAGAAAACTCAGTTATAGTTGTTAATGAAAATAGGATTTTCAACAATTAGCACATGTACGCACTCGTCACCTCACGTATAAGACATTTCATATATCAACAATACCAAATCCTAAGGGGAGCTCCCCGACGCAAGATTAGGCCAGCCACTTACCTCGAACTGGCTTAATCACTCAATACCACATTCTTGACGTGAGTATCCGACTCAAAATATCCTAAATCTATTCCAAATAATTGCATAATGTAAATATAACTTCAAGTTACTAATTTAACTAAATATTTCAAAGCTAATACGGGAAATTAGGGAAATCATCCAATAAGTCCCCCGGGCCCACATCTCGAAATCAGGTAAAATTTTTAAATGCAGAATTCTCACACTCTCAAGAGTTCCTACATACCAAAACCACGATAACCATACCACAAACAACCCCTCAATCTCCCATTCTAAGTCTCAAATTTCAAACCCTAAACCCCTAAATTTAACCCTTATTTCCCCTATATTTCTTGTCTAAATTAGTAGAAAATACAATAATAACATGTTTGGGTTCCATAAATCTTACCTCCTCAAAGCTCTCTTGAATCCTCTCTTAAAAACCTCCCAAAAGCTCAAAAATCTAGATGAAAATGGTGAAGAAAATGGGAAAAATCATGACTGAACCTTTATATAGGTTCTAGCTCAAGGTTTCCGCACTTGCAGTCCCAGGTGTGCATATGCGAGATTCTATTAATTCCCCTAGGCTGCACCTGCGCTTCTTCTACCGCACCTGCGGTCTCGCAGGTGCGCTCAAACTACTGCAACTACGAAAACTGGCTTCCAAGAACATAGTTGCATTTGCGGATTCTCAATCGCTTCTGTGATCACGCACCTGTGGTCCCCTAACCGCAGGTGCGGTTATGAAAGAACTTCAGTAACCTTTAGATTTCTCCTATGTCCAATCCTACTTTCGCTAAGCATTCGAAACTCACCCAAGGCTCCAGGGACCTCAATCAAATATGCCAACCAATTCTTAAACATCATACAAACTTATTCCAACTCTCGAATCACATCAAACATTGCTAACACCACAAATCACTCTTCAATCCGACCCTAAGGATTTTCAAAACTTCCAAATTTCGCATTTGATCAAAAAGTCTATCAAACCTCCCTGAATGACCTGAAATTTTGCACACACGTCACATTCAGCACTATGGAGATACTTCAACTCTCGAAATTCCATTCCGACCCCTAGATTAAAATCTCGCCATCGAACCAAAAATTTCAAAATTCACCTTTCGGCATTTCAAGCCTAAATAAGCTGCGGACCTCAAAAATACAATTCGAACACGCCCCTAAGCCCATAATCACCTAACGGAGCTAATGGAACCAACTGAATTCCATTTCGAGTCCTTCTTTACACTACTCTGACTATGGTCCAAATTCTAGAACTTAAACTCTCATTTAGGCAGTAAGTGTCCCAAAACTCTCCAAGCTCTAAATATATCCTCCCGGCAACTCACAATAGCAAAAACAAACACAGGGAATGTAGTTAATAGGGGATCAGGGCATTAATTATTGAAACGACAGCCCAGGTCGTTACATCCTCCCACATTTAAACATTCGTTCATCCTCGAATGAGCATAGAGACATACCTGAAGTAGTGAAAAGATAGGGGTAACGGCTGCGCATATCCTGCTCGGTCTCCTAGGTCGGCTCCTCGACCGGCTGACCCCACCACTGAACATTTAGTGATGCGATATTCTTTCACTTCAGCTTTCGAACATGCCTGTCCAATATCGCCACCGGCTCCTTAACATAAGATAGATCCTTGTGCAACTAGACTGAAATGAAATCCAATACGTACGAAGTCACCGTAATACCTCCTTAGCATTGAAACATGAAATATCGGATGATTTCTTGTCAAGCTGGGAGATAAGGCAAGCTCATAATCAACCTCCCCAACACGCCTCAATATCTCAGAAGTCCAAATAAACCTGGGACTCAACTTTCCCTTGTTTCCAAATCTCATAACGCCCTTCATAGGCGAAACCTGAAGTAAGACCCGCTCTCCGACCATGTAGGAAACATCACGAACCTTTTGGTTCGCATAACTCTTTGTTTGAACTAGGCTGCAAAGTCTATCCTGAATCACCTTATCCTTCTCAAAAGAATCATGTACCAAGTCTATGCCCAATAATCTAGCCTCACCCAGCTAGAACCAACCCATTAGGGATCTACACCACCTACCATATAAAGCCTTACACGGTGCCATCTCAATGCTTGATTGATAATTGTTGTTATAGGAAAACTTCGCCAATAGCAAGAATTACTCCCAAGACCCTCTAAACTTAATCACACACATACGAAGCATATTCTCAAGAATATGAATAGTGCGCTCGGACTGTCCATCCGTCTGAGGGTGAAATGTTGTAATCAATTCTACCTGAGTACCCAACTAATGTCGTATGGCCTTCCAGAATCGCAATGTGAATTGAGTACCTCTATCTGAAATGATAGAAACTTGAATACCATGAAAATAGACAATCTCCCGGATATAAATTGCCAATCATTCCGAAGAATAGGTAATACATACAGGAATGAAATGTGTGGACTTGGTCAGCCGATACGCAATCACCCAAATGGCATCAAACTTCCTCAAAGTCCGTGGGAGCTTGACTACAGAGTTCCACTCTGGAATCTCTATCTGCTGAAGCAACCCACCGGGTCTCTGGTGGTCATACTTCACCTGCTGACAATTGGGCCCCGAGCTACAAACCCAATTATATCTTTCTTCATTTGCCTCCACCAATAGTGTTGTCTCAAATCTTGGTACATCTTCGCGGCACCTGAATGGATAGAACACCGCGAACTATGGGCCTCGTCTAGAATCAACTCTCGAAGCCCATCAACATTGGGTGCATAAACCCGACCTTGAATCATCAATACACTGTCATAACCAATAGTCACATCTCTGGCATCGCCATGCAGAACCTTGTCCTTGAGGACAAGCAAATGAGAGTCATCAAACCAACACTCCCGAATACAATCAAATAAAGAAGATCGAGAAACCACACAAGCAAGGATCCAACTGGGTTACGAAAGAGCCAATCTCACAAATTTACTGGCTAAGATCTTAACATCCTTTGCTATGGGCCTCTACACTGCGGAAAATAATCCAAACTCCCCAAACTCTCCGCCCGACGACTCAAAGCATCGGCCACCATATTGGCCTTTCCCGGTTGATACAAAATAGTGATATTATAGTCCTTCAATAGCTCTAACCACCTTCTCTGGCGCAGATTAAGATCCTTCTACTTGAAGAGATGCTGCAAACTCGGTGATCAGTATATATCTCACAGGGCACGACATACAAATAATGATGCCAGATCTTTAAGGCGTGAACAACAGCAGCAAACTGAAGGTCATGGAAAAGATAATTTTTTTCATGTACCTTCAATTTTCTAGACGTGTACAAAATCACCCTACCGTCCTACATCAATACCGCTCCAAGGTCAATCCTCGAGGCATCATAATAGACAGTATAAGACCCCAAACTTATAGGCAATATCAAAATTGGGGTTGTAGTTAAAGCTGTCTTGAGCCTCTGAAAGCTTGCCTCACACTCTTCCATCCACTGGAACAGAGCAGCCTTTTGGGTTAGCCTGGTCATGGGTGCTGCAATAGATGAAAAATCCTCAATAAATTGACGGCAATAACCCACCAAGCCAAGAAAACAGCAGATTTTTGTAGCTGAGGATGGTCATGGCCAACTCTACACTGATTTTACTTTCTTTGGATCCACCTTTATCCCCTCACTAGATACGATGTGACCCAAGAATGCCACAGAATACAACCAAAACTCACATTTCGAGAACTTTGCATATAACTTCTTTTCTCCCAAGGTCTAAAGCACTGTCCTCCGATGCTGCTCATGATCTTCCCAACTCTAGGAGTATACCAGAATATCATCAATAAAGACAATGATGAACGAGTCAAGATATGGCTAGAACACTTTGTGCATAAAATGCATAAAGGTTGCTGGGGCATTGGTCGGCCCAAATGACATAACAAGGAACTCGTAATGACCATACCGAGTCCTAAGGCAGTCCTTGGGATATCTAGTCCCGAATCTTCAACTAATGGAAACATGAACGAAAGTCAATCTTAGAGAACACTTGTGCACCCAGTAGCTAGTCAAACAAATTATTAATACGAGGCGAAGGATAACGAATCTTCATTGTAACCTTGTTCAACTGGATATAATCAATGGACATGCAAATAGAACGATCATTCTTATTCACAAACAAGACACGATCACCCCAACTAGGCCGAATAAAACCCTTATAAAGCAATTCCTATAACTGATCTTTCAACTCCTTCAACTCATGAGGAGTCATACGATATGGAAGAATAGAAATGGGTTGCGTGCCCGGCAATAAATCAATGCTGAAATCAATATCTCTATCGGGCGGCATGCCCAGAAGATCACCTGGAAACACATCAGAGATATCTCATACTATTGGGACTGAATCAACCGTAGGGGTATCGACACTGAAATCTTGCATAAGCTAGATATGTATCACACTCCTTCTCAACCATTTGCTGAGCCTTAAAGAAAGAAATAAATCTACTGGGAGTGTGATCTAGAGCACCCCTCCACTCAACTCGTGGTACAACTAGCACAGC
The DNA here is from genome assembly GCA_034376525.1 of Nicotiana benthamiana. Lineage (NCBI taxonomy): Eukaryota > Viridiplantae > Streptophyta > Magnoliopsida > Solanales > Solanaceae > Nicotiana > Nicotiana benthamiana. The sequence continues at coordinate 143,311,687 of CM067327.1, read as the reverse complement.
CAGCGTCAGGGTTTTGGCATGACAATCAAGAATAGCATAATGGGGGTGACAACGAGTTCATGCCCAAGTTAACATCAAAATCTACATGTTGAGAAATAATAAATTGGCTCTAGTCTCAAAACCACTATGAGAAAACAAACACGATCGATAAATGCAATCTACAATAATAGAATCTCTCACATGAGTGGAAATATAAACAAAAGAACTCAAATAATCTCAAGATACACCCAAATGCAGGCAAAGTAAGAAGATACATAGGAATAGATGGAGCCTGGATCGAATAAAACCGATGCATCTCTATAAAAAACAAGGACAATACATGTGAGGACAGAATTAGAGGTGACAGCCTCAGTACAGGTAGGAAGGGCATTTATCTAGACTGGGCTCCCTCTCTAGAGCGACCCCTACCTCCCCGACCTCCACCTCTAGCTAGCTGAGTAGGTGGGGTAGAAACTAGTTTTGTAATCATAGCATGTGAACTGTGAGGGTCACGTTGTGGCCGAAAAGACTGTGGAGGTGTACCCCTTCTAAGTCTAGGGCAATCCCTCACCATATGGCATATGTTACCACACTCAAAACAAGATTTGGGAGGACGTGGTGGTTGTGACTAGCTCAGGCTAGATCTGTTGGACTAGCCACTAACAGCACCCCGCACATGAGGAACACTAGATACTGTAGGTGCATAATAAGGTTTCTAGGGCCTAGGAGGAGTTGGAATACCATTGGTCGCTGGAAGAGCTGAATGAACAGGGAAACACATATAACCCCTACCATGACGAGCTAGAGCTAGGGCACGAGCACCAGAATAATGGACCGACTCTTAAGACCTCTTGGCCTCCCTCTCCTCTATGTCCCAAGCATATATACCCTTTATCCTCCTAGCAATGCTCACCACCTGCTGATAAGAGATATCCATCTCCAACTTACGATCCATGCTAGACTTGATGCTGGGAATAAGCCCCTCAATAAATTGGCGAACCCTCTCACGAACAGTAGAAACCAAAGCTGGTGCATGTCTAGCCAAGCTAGTGTAACGGATAGTATACACTGACACAGTCATAGTACCTTGGCGCAAATGGTCAAACTTTGTACACCATGCGTCCCTAAGTCTTTGAGGAACATACTCTCTCAGGAAAATATTTAAAAACTGAATCTAAGTTAGGGAAGCTTCCTCATCCGGACTCTTTAACTCATAAGTACGCCACCACTTTTAGGCGTCTCCGTGAAGCTGGAAAATAGTGGAGGAACCCCGCTCGATCCTGATATACCCATGGTACGGAGAATATGGTATCACTCATCTAGAAATCCTAGGGCATCATCTGATGATAGACCACTGAATACAGGAGGCTTGTACTTCTTGAACCTCTCAAGCCTCCGCTGCTCATCCTCGTAAGTTCTGCCCTGTCCTCGGGCTGATCTGGGGCTACGGGTTGTACATGAATAATCTCTGGAACCTAATCAACATGCACTCGCTGCTCAGATGTGCGGGCGGTGGGAGTCTGAACTCCTCCCCTGGCTTATGATGTGGCTGCATCAAGGGGAAGAAACCCTACCTGAGCCAGAGTAGTGTACATGCTCATGAACTGTGCAAGAGTCTCCTGAAGTGCTGTAGTAGTAGTAGCAGTAGGCGTATCAGGTGCCTGGGCTCTGGTGGAAGCTGCTTGTGGCAGCCCGCATGGGTGCTCTGGTAGCACCATGTATGCGTCCTCGGCCTCTAACCCGGCCCCGACCTCTAACGTCTCCAGTAGGGGCGCGGGTGTCTGATCCTCTGTGGTAGCACATGTCCTCACCATTTGTGAGAGAATAAAAGATAGAAGTTTAGAATTGTGATATCAAAAATCTCACACGACAAGGAAATCAAAGGAAGTGAAATTTTCCTAACATCTACATAGCCTCTCATAGATAAATACGAACATCTCTGTACCGAACCGTGAGACTCTAATAAACCGATTTATAATTGAGTACAATGAAACTAGAGCTCTAATACAAACTTTTCACGATCCTAGATCGCCCTCCATGAACTATCATGACGGTACCTAGTCTCTATGACCAGGTAAGCTAAATAATTGTGAAAAGGGAAAAATATTATATAAAACTAATAAAAATATTATTTAAGATACGGCTCGGCATATAAAAATATAACTCTCAAGCTGAACAACTTCCCAAAATCCAGAAACCCATGAATTACAAGCTATGAATATAATAAAAAGGCTCTAACTCCAGAATGTCTACATCAATAGAAAAGATAGAACGGATATCACTACAAGATAGAATGGAAAGGGACTCCTCAGTCTGTGGACGCGGCAGATATACACCGAAGTCTCTATAGAATCACCTCGCTTTAAGGATAGTAGGACTGAGTCGAAGTACCTGGATCTGCACACAAAAAACATGTGCAGGAAAAGGCATGAGTACACCACGGCGGGTACCAAATAAGTACCAAGCTTAACCTCGATCGAGCAGTGACGAGGAAGGTCAGGGCCCTGCCGGTCATGTATAATAATGTATAAGGAAAGAAATAGTATTAATGTCCTACAGGGTAATAAAAGTAACACAACGGCAACAAAGACAAAATAATCAAAGAAGGAAAATGCAGGTCAACATAGAAATAACAACCGTAGGATCTCCTAGGATACTGTACTGTAGTCCCAAATATAAATATCCAGTGGATCTCCTGGGATACCGTCTCGTAGTCCAACGCATAATGCGCGGGGATCTACCAAAATACCGATCCGTAGTTCCAAATTTAAATACCCAATACTAGGAAAATCTATTGGGTGCAGTCTCGTAGTTCCAATATAAAAGTGTCGGGGGATATCCCGGATAGTCCCAAAGTAAACATGCAGGGGGATCTCCCGGGACCGTCCCGTAGTCCCAAAGTAAACACAAATTAGTAATACGTAAAATATTCAATTCAGTCCAAGTTACATACCAAGGTAAACATGTACTTTAACCTAGCATACTACACATGATTAAAATAAAGCAGTTTGAGCAAGTACGCAATTAGGTCAATTAGACATGTTTCCCTAAGCTAATAGTAGGATTAAATTCTAGGTAGCATAAACATGAAAGAAAACTCAGTTATAATTCTTAATGAAAATAGGATTTTCAAAAATTAGCACATGTACGCACTCATCACCTTACGTACAAGGCATTTCATATATCAACAAAACCAAATCCTAAGCGGACTTCCCTCATGCAAGGTTAGGCAAGCCACTTACCTCGAACCCACTCAATCAACTTAATACCACGTTCTTCCCATGAATATCCGACTCCAAATGGCCCAAATCTATACAAAGTAATTGCATAATGTAAATATAACTTCGAGTAACTAATTCGAAGCTAATACGCAAAATTAGGAAAATCGTCCAAATGTGCTTCTTCTACCGCACTTGCGGTCTCGCAGGTGCGCTCAAACTACCGCACCTGCGGAAACTGGATTCAAATCACATAGCCGCATATGAGGCTCCTCAATCGCTTCTACGATCACGCACTTGTGGTCCCCTAACCACAGGTGCGTTTATGACAGAACTTCAACAACCTTCAGATTTCTCCTAAGTCCAATCTTGCTTCCATTAAGCACTCAAAACTCACTCGAGGCTCCCGATACCTCAACCAAACATGCCAACCAATCCTTAAACATCATAAAAACTTATTGCAACCCTCGAATCACATCAATCAATGCTAAAACCACAAATCACTCTCGAATCAAAGCCTAATGATTTCCAAAACTTCCAAATTCCTCATTCGATCAAAAAGTCTATCAAACCTTACCCAAATGACCTAAAATTTTGCACACACGTCACATTCAACACTACGGAGCTACTCCAACTCTTAGAATTCCATTCTTCCCCCTAGATCAAAAATCTCACGATCGAACCGCAAACTTCAAAATTCAACTTTCGGCATTTCAAGCCTAAATAAGTTATAGACCTCCAAAACACTATCTGAACACGCCCCTAAGCCCAAAATCACTAACGGAGCTAACGAAACCAACAGAATTCCATTCTGAGGACGTCTTCACACTACTCCAACTACAATCCAAAATCTAAAACTTAAACTCTCATTCAAGGACTAAGTGACCCAAAACTCTCAAGAGCTACCAATAAATCTTCGCGGCAGCTCACAATAGCTTAAATTAACACGAAGAATGCAGTTAATAGTGGATCAGGGCATTAATTCTTAAAATAACCGCTCAGGTCGTTACACCTGACCACTCCCCTGGTCTAAAACTATCTCAACTCGTTTAGCCACATAGGCCATCCTGGAAAGAAATATCACTCCCCATCTCCTTAGCCATATGCAACTTGATAGGATGAGAAAATACCTCAATATACCTCCTCACTCTCTCTCTCTCTCTCTCTCTCTCTCTCTCTCTCTCTCTCTCTCTCTCTCTCTCTCTCTCTCTCTCTCTCTCTCTCTCTCTCTCTCTCTCTCTCTCTCTCTCGGTGTTAAGTATAAGAAGAGCATGACAGGTCAAATAAAAAAATCTAGTCTCGTAAAAAGTGACAGTCATAGAACTCTGCTGAAGGTGCTCGAACTGCCTTCTATAGTCATTTCTCTGAGTGATAGGTAGATACTTCTCCCAAAATAGTTAAGAGAACTGATCTCAAGTCAAGGCAGGCAACCCAACTAGTCTAGTCAATAAAAAATCACTCCACTGTTTCTTGGCAGACCTTATCATCTGGAATACAGCAAAGTCGACCCCCTTGGTCTATACTATCCCCATGTTCTGCAACATGTCAAGAAAATCATGTGGGTAATTGGAAGCTTCCCCACTGTACTGAACTAGGAAAAGCCTTTTAAACCTATCCAACCTCTACAAAGCCTCCGAAAACAGAGTTGATCCATTACCGGTATGTACTGCTGCTCAGCTGAAGAAGTGGTATATGACCTCGCCATCTACTAAAGAACAAGAGTAGAGGGTTTAATTTAGCATTGAAAGAACAATATCATAGGACAAAGAAGAATAGAAGTGAAATTGTTCCAAAACTCTGTAGCCTCTGAGGGATAAGCACAAATGTCTTTGTACCGATCCCTCAGACTCTACCTAGCTTGTTTGTGAATTGTGAGACCTAGGCAACCTAGTGCTCTGATACCAACTTTTCAGGATCTAGATTTCCTACCCTTGAGATCGTGATCGTTCCTAACCTTTCAGAATTCTAGGCAAGCGAATAGATAGAGAATTAAATACTTTAACACTGACCAATTCAATAAATAACTTCAATTTAAACCAAGACAAATTAAATGAGTGCGAACTCTCATAATAATCCAAGTACTAATACACGAATACACAAAATCCAGTGTCATAATCCACGGACTTCGAAGAGTTACTACAAGTACTGGCTGAAAGAAAATACAAATGTCTTTGAATTAAAGTAAATACACTAAACTAGAATAATTAGAAGGGGACTCTAGGGTCTACGAACACCGGTAGATCTACCTTGAGTCTACTGTAGGACTGAAGGCAATGCCTCAACTCAGTTCAACACAGTCCAATACCAAAATATGCACAGAAAGTGCAGAGTGCAGTATCAATACAACCGACCCTATATAATGGAAAGTTCCGAGCCTAACCCCGACGAAGTAGTGATGAGGCTAGAACACGAAAATAATATGAATATGTACAGTTAAATCATATACGATAAAAATAACAACAAATGAAAATTAAGCAAATAATAAAGGGAAAGGGGAAAACCATGCTGAGGGGAATTTCAAATCTTGGAAATAGAACCATAAAGAAATACATAAAATAACATGCTTTGCACCAGCATAAGTAATAACATATCAAGCAAGTGCACTATAATGACCCGACCGATCGTTTTGCTTTTAGAATCATGTGCTCCCAAATAAAACTTCCCGCGTTTGCTTTACCTGATTTACAACCTGTGGTGATGGTTGGTTTGAGATTTGAAAGAGTTTGGGTTGAAATATGCTCATTTGATTCCTTAGGATTTTCTTAAAAGGCTAAATTTTACTTTGGTCAATATTTTGAGTAAATGGACTCGGATTTTTGTTTTGATGGTCTCGACGGGTCATAAGAAAATATGGGACATGAGCGTATGCCCAAAATCAAATTTTGAGGTCCCTAGCCGGAGTAATAAATTTTTATTAGAAATTTTAAAATTGAAAATTTTAAGGATTTATAGAAAATAAGTAATGATTGATCACATGGGTATCGGGCTTTGCGTTGGTTCCGGAGCCCGGTGCAGGTCCGATATAACATTTAAGACTTTCCTGCAAAATTAAGGGGTCAATCCGAGTAGTTTAAGTGTTTTTTGGCTCGTTAGAGGTAAAATTAAGAACTTGAAGTTCATAAGTTTGATTCATTTGATTTTAGGCGGTGATTCTTAGATTTAGCGTTGTTTTGGATGTTTCGAATGTTTGAGCGGGTGCGTCTCGTAATTTTAGACTTGTCTGTATATTCGGGCAGGGCCGAAAGCCCCGAGCATCAATAGGACGAGGCACGAGTGAAGTTGGAAATGTTGGGAAGTGATGAAGCATCTGCTTCGCTCAGAACCGCACCTGCAGTTGGCCGACTGCAGGTGCAAAACCACAGGAGCGGTCCACCTATTGTAGATGCAGGCATGGTAGGAGAGTTCCAAACCCGCAAAAGTGGCTCCGTAGAAGCAATTTCCAGACCGTAGAAGCGGTCGCAGCCCGCTTGGCTGGTTCCGCAGATACGCCTAATTACTCACAGAAGCGGGACCACAGATGCGGTCCCCTGACCGCTAAAGAAGAAAAAGCTGAAGCAGTGAGCTTCATTTAATGCGGATTCTAAGTCATTTTTTACACTTTTCACTCCTCCATTGGTGATTTTGGGAGCTTTTGAGTGAAGACTTCTACCTAGAATCTTGATGTAAGTTTATCCCGCTTATTCCTAGTTTAATACTTGTACTTTAGGTAGATTAAACACTGGGATTAAGGTAAAATCATGGGGTTAGAGAAAAACCTATGGTTTTGAGAAAAGTTAAATTTAACCACGAAATTTGTTATGAAATGAATTAGAAACCACATATTATTGATCCTTAGGTTATAGAGAACAACTTCCTTCGAAAAGTTTTGGAATCCGGGCACGTGGACCAAGGGACGAATTTTAAGAAATTTTTGGTAAGGGTTGGGAAATTTCTTAAATAGCTAGAATAGATTCTTGTGAACTTATATTGATTAGTTCCTACCTCATTTAACTAGTTTTGGATCGTTCGGCTCCGAATTGAGGGTTTGGGCTCGTTCTTGGTATTGGAAGTGTACTTTGGAGCGAGGTGAGTCTCCTATCTAACCTTGTAAGAGGGAATTGTCTCCTAGGTGTAATTATTGAATAATTTGCCACTAAATGTGGGGGCTACATATGCACTTGGTGACGAGAGCTCATGTGTAGCTACTATTATGCTTAAGTCTGGATGGTTTAGAACCCTAAAGCATGTTTTATGTGATGTTCTTGGGACTCTATGATTAATCTGAGATTTGACTAAATCATGTTGAATATGGTAAACGGATCTAATAAGTGGAACACTACTTTCTTGCCCCTTTTAAAGAGAAGTTGATAATTTGTGAGTACTTGCTCTCTTGATGTCTATTCTGTCTACCTGTTATTGTGTTTAAATATATTTGGTCGCGTCGCATGTATGATTCGCGAGTGGAGTAATAGCTGCATCTATGGTTTGTAACGTTTCACCCTTTGACAGTGCACACTTTATTTTATGTTGGATCAGATTGTATGACATCGGCACTACTTGTATTGATTGGCATTTTGCTGTGAACGAAACTTTATTATATGCCCTGAAATGTAAATGGCTAACCGTGATAACATCTAGTAAAGGACTTGTTGCTTCATGATATAGACTATTAATTATTGTGTTATCCATGTTTATTATATCACTTATAATGTTATTTGATCCTAATAAGTGTCATGTCGACCTCTCGTCTCTACTTCTTTGAGATTATACAGGATACTTAATGGGTACATATTGTTTATGTACTCATAATATGCTGTTGTACTCAATTGTACAGGACCTGAGGCAGGTACATCTGGTTACCAAGATGGTGCATACCCTTGACCGACCGGCATTCCATGGTGAGCTGCTCCCTTCCTATGTCGTTTAGCAGCCCAATGGAGTCTTTTCTTTACTTTTGGCTGTCTACTCTATTTCAGGCAGTAGGATAGTAGTATTCTTTTATATACTCTACTAGTTACCCACGCACTTGTGACACCAGGTCTTGGCATACATATTAGTAGACTATTATTTTGGGATTGTATAATTAATTTTGGCACATTATTGATTATTTCTGGTTTTTAACTTTAACTTAAGGAATTTCTGCACTTATTTTTTGTGACAATAAAATGAGAACTTAATTATATTTTCGCATTGGCTTGCCTGATAATGGTGTTGGGCGCCATCACGATCTATTATGGAAATGGATCGTGACATGCACGACATAACCCTTTGTGCTTTTACTCTCGCCCTCATCACAAAAATAAACAATAACAACAAGGAGATAGAAAAATCAAGAACCAGCCTTACTTTCAATATTTAATTCCACAATACCTACCTCAACTCTGAGTTAATACTCAACCAATACTCAAGTTTCATAAAGCATGATAAGAGTTTCTCAACACATGGAATAACAAGTCTAAACATGAAATATATGATCAAAGAGTACAATAGCTAAATGAATAAGACTAATTCGCATACTATGATTCGACAACAACGCATAGGTATTCGTCACCTTACCAATATGTTGTACACAATATCAAAACACGTAGCACACAGTAAGTATACCTAATCCCTCAAGCTAAGGTTAGCCACAACTCTTACCTCGCCTCCGCGGTCCACTCAAAGCTCAATCACAGCTTTTCCCTTCACACAAGCCTCTGGACCAATAGAATCTAGCAAATTACCAATCAAATGATTCAATTTAAACCTTTAGAACTATCCATAGTAGCAAGGAATTCAATTTAGTTCATTTGTGAGAAATATCAACAAAAGCCAAGACCCCTGGCTCTGTTGCCTTCCTCCTCCGGTCTTTGATTTTCTTGTCATTTCAGCCATCGCTGAAAGGGAATTTTATACTAGAGAGAAAAAGCTGTCCTGATTTAATGGCTTCTTTCTCTATTTGGGGTTGATATTCATATACTTACTTTCCCCAAATATCGTACCTGTTATGGTCGGTGGACTCATCAGTCCTCGCATCTGGTTAAATTTTGAAAATTGTGATTTCAAATCGCAGTAGATAAAATTAGTTGCTTCTAATTTCAAGGGTCAAATTTTGAGCATTATTGTCTTAAACACTATATAATGTTCATAAAAATTTTCGACTTAGTAATTAACGGCGGAGCAAGAATTGTAGTTAAAGTACGGGTTTGAAAGAACTCATTAATTTTGGTTCATATCCAAAATATATTTATTGATAAATTTAATTCTAACTGCTTCTGCCATTGGTTTAATATTTAGATAATTCGGTTCTCGTAAATATTGTGTGACTGATATTGTTGGAAGGAGAAAGTAATTGTTTACTACAAAATCCATAGTATATAAAAATTAAATTGCAATCACAAAATGAATATGAAAAAAAAAAGGATCTTGTTACACAATAAAATATTTGAAAATTTTGGTATATTTCCTTGATTTTTCTTTTCAAAATTTTCCGTGATTCAAATATTGTAACAACGTATTTATAATAATGATGACCTCCTTGTGTTATATTTGTTATCTAAAAAGTCTAGCAATTCTTCAATACTCTGGATTGATCTCGTCAAGGAATGATGTATGTGCCTCTCCAATTATATAAGGAGATTTTGGATCATGGAGGTGTTTGCAATTAATTTTTAATATATGAAAAATAAACTGCAATCAAAAAATAAAAAAAATTATTTTATTAATCAATTATGAATACAATTTTATTTCTCCTTTGATTCGTCTCTCCTTATTATCTCCATGATTCGAGAAATAAAGTTGTGTATTTCTCGAATGTAGGATGATGCAAACTTTCTAGAGATGTATTTGATCTCAAGCTTCTTGAACTATTTGATTATCAAGAAGTATCCGATCATATTTTGATCTCTTTGTAAATATGCCAAGACTAGTTTATGGGATTTTGAGACACCTCTTCAAGGAAATATGTATCCCTTTATATATGTGTAGGTTAGGCTTTAGGGTAGAGTATTCTCCAAGAAACCCTAATAGACTCATAGGATTGCAAGAGTTCTGTAGTATCTTCAATTTAAGATTTGGTTTGATCCCTTAAAATTTTGGTGTTTACAAATGCCCCTACTTCAAGGTTTGTCGGGGTGTAGGTTTGCCAAAACTTTGAGACGAGACTTGAAGTACTCGACCAACAAATGATTTTGAAATTTGGAGTTTTCGATTTACATGAGGAAGAGATGAAGGGAAAAACTAGTCTCACTTGGCATGCTAATTTGTTTGCAACTAATTTTCAATATATGAAAAATAAACTACAATCACAAAATAAAAGAAAAATAATTTTACTAATCAATTGTGAGTACAATTTTGTGTCTCTCTTGATTCGTATCTTCTGATTATCTCCGTGATTCAAGGGTTAGAAGCCGCGTATTTCTCAAATGTAGGATGATGCAGACTCCTGGAGATGTATTTGATCTCCAGCTTCTTGAACTATTTGATTGTCAAGCAGTACCCGGTCATATTTTGATCTCTTTGTGAATATTCCAAGACTAGTTTATGAGATTTTGAGACACCTCTTCAAAGGAATATGTATCCCTTTATATAGGTGTGAGTTAGGGTTTAGGATAGAGTAACTTTCAAAAAATACTAATAGACTCCTAGAATTTTAAAAATTCTGTAATATCTGTAATTTAGAATTTGGCTTCACTCCTTAAAATTTTTATTTTTACGGGAAGATCCCTATGTATAATTGTTGAGGGGACAAACTCATTTGATTGGTTAGTTTAAATTATCGACCAATCAAATTAAAGCGGAAACATAATCGCATTTTTCACATTTTTTTGTGACAAGATTACATAAGATTGGAAACAAGTTATATGGTGTATTTTTGTTAATTTTTAATTGATTTGGCATGTCACATAACAAGTGGTATGATTATGTGCTATGTCATTTGATACAGTAACACAAATTTGGGCAGCACTAATCATTTGAATTCTAAATAAATGGATTGATCAATAAAAAAAATTGAACTTTTAATTAAATTTCGGACTTTAATAATTGATTTAATTATATTAATTCATAATATTTATTTAAACTGATATTTTTTTAATTAAAAGATAGTCCAAACTACTTTATGAATTTAAATCCATAAAATTAAGTCCTACATTAATATCTTACCAAGGATTAATCACGTCGATTCACGGAGAAGAATATATTCTTCCATAAATTAACCTTCTTTCCCCTTTTGATCCACTTCTATTCATAAAGAACCCAATTCTCGTGCTAATAGTCGTGCTTAGTACACTTTATATTGGATTGGAATTAAGGAGTATTAGAAAATACGGGGCAAAAAAAAAACACACTTGCGTAGAATAAAGATATTAATTTGAGAATAGATGTTTTTTTTGCTTTCTCTTTTTCATTTTTTTTCTTTTTGATAACATATGGCCATTGCATTTGCATGTCTAAACTAATTATAGTCTGTTAGGCCAAAATTGCTTCTTCTTTTTTTTCTTTAGCAAAAAAGTTTTTTTTTTTAACAATTAAAGTGTTTGACCAAATTTTAGAAGGAAACGAAAGTATTTTTGTGCATGAAAAAAATTCTTTCCAAAAATATACTTTACTTTTGTAAAAAGCACTTTTGAAAGCACATTTTAAAAATCTGGTCAAACACGAATTGTTGTTCAAAAATATTATTTTAAATTAATTAACCAAATACAACTACTTCTCATCAAAAATAATTTTAAAAAAAATATTTTTCAAAATAAGCAAATTCTAAAAATTTGGGCAAACAAACTATTAGAATGACCTTCTTAGTGGTTAGCATTGGCGACTACCTACTATAGACGATACAAAATGGAGTAATATAACATTTTCACATTTTTATGATTGAGTTATTTCATTCTCTTAATGAATAACTCATATTTCTGATTGATTTCCTGATGGTAGTATGTGGACAGCTTTTTCGTAACCGATAGTTATAAGTTATAAAATAAGTATGTTGATCGAAATGAACGAGCCGAAAATTGTTTGAACGGGTCTGCATAGGCAAAGTTAGTTCGGATTTTTAATTATTAAATCAAATTAATAGTGTCTGAGTTTTTAAATTTATAAACCAAACCAAACCAATAAACTACAGTTTTTCAATCTCGTTTTTTCTCGAATTTTTTAGGTTTTTTTTAGTTTTCGTTTTTTTCCCGATAAAGTCTTCATAGCATAAAATATGAAACTTGTGCTCCAAATATTTCTTTAGTTCTAGTAAAATATTACTCTATAATGCATTTTTCAAAAAAAAATAACACAATAATATAAGATAAATTATAGCATTATACTAAATATTCAATAACAAAGATAACAAAATAGCTTAAAGCAAATATTTCTAATTAATAATCTATAATAAAATTAACATAATCTAAAAATAATATATATATATATATATATATATATATATATATATATATATATATATATATATATATATATATATATATAGGTCATACTAAAAAATATAGTTAATAAGTAATGTTATTTACATAATAAAGCACTATAGAAAAAGATAAATAAAATAATATATTTTTGCTATAAACAAATGTAAAACTAGAAATTAAAAATATCCAACACTATTATCATTCCTAGTGTTGAGTTGAATTTATTTTGTTAGCATTACCATTGATTTGAACTTTGTTTGGGTTACTACATTTATGACCTATAAAATTTAGGAAAGTTTATAATCTATAGCTAAATAATGCACCATATTTATTATAAAGCAAAATATTTTAAAATAGTATTATTTATAGCTAATTTTTATATTTTATAGCAAGGTATAAATATATATAATTGATCTCTCAATTCTCTCTCCATTTCTCCCCCTCTTTGGCAAGGTTGCCGTCCTCTCGAACGACTCACCTCGATGGTCAGATTTGTCCAGATTTTCGGCGACTTTGATTTAAATTTTTAAAGGAATCTTTTCCTTCCTATACAACATTTGAGACTTATTTTGCCAAAATCCTAATTTTGTATATTATTCATCCTACATAAAAAATTATTTGCAAATTATATACAATTCATAATTAGTGCCTTAAATTAGGAGATTTAATTACACTATTTTTTTAATTTTTTTATCCTTTTCATTTTCCTTATTTCTCTGCAAGATTTTTACCTTCCTAATAGCTGGCATTTCTACCTCTTAATAATTAGTACTGCGAAGATGGTATGTTCAAGTTATTTGTTGAGCAAAAGTCAAATACTTTCCACTTTTCGGGGAGTTTAATTTGATTCCTGTGTATGAAATTTTTTTTTTAAAGAGAAAAAATTTGGTCGGTTTGTTTGTAATTTAATTTATTCTTGAATTTTACCTTCCTTTTCTTTATTTAACTTTTACCGGTTAAAAAAATCAAATTTACTTTTTACCTTCATTCATTTCTAAACTATGTTCACAATTTATGATACGATGTACCCCTCCAATTTGAAGTCATGATTAATTTCCTTTCTCTTGCTTTTTCCCCGTCCTTCACCCCAAATTATACACTATAACGTATAACTTTTTACTTATTAATAAGAATTTTATAGCTTCTCTGTAATTCTCTTCCCCGTTTTGTTAGTTTTTATTTTAAAAATAAAAAAAGAGACGAATATTGAACGACAAGAAATAAATACGCATAGGTAAATGTAAAAAAGGCTTATGAATGATATTCTACAATATTTATAGATTAATTTTTATCTAGTTTTATACGACTACAATATCGTACCATTTAAATATAAATTGTATCCAAATTTTATACAGTATATCTTTTGTATATTTTGTATCTGATTTATACATAGTAAAAATAAATTTCATACAGCTAATATATATTATACAACTTATCTACAACCTATGTACAATATTCATACATTATTTCTATCCAATTCTATACAATTACAAAATCATACCACTTAAATACAGTTTGTATACAAATTTATATAATATGTCCTTTTTATAATTTATATTTGATTTATACATAGTAAAAATAAATTTCATACAACTAATTATATATTATACAATTTGTCTACACTTTTATACATTATTTCTACCTAGTTATATAGAACTACAATATCATAAAACTTAAATATAATTTTTTATAAATTTTAGACAATATTGTTCAACTTTCATACAATATTTAAATAAAAAATATATATAAACAATAGAATACAATTTACCTACAAATTTACTACAACTTCTATACAATTTTGTAAGTATAATGTATGTCATGTTTTCTTCTTATTCTTCAAGTTCTTGTTAGGGTTTGAATCTGAAATTCAACTAAAATCAAGTCGAATCTTTACCAAAACACTCTTAAAATTGAGATATAAACTCCAAATAACATTTCCAATATTTGCAATAACATTCAATCCAAAGAAATAATAATTTTTAAAATCTCAAATTCTAATTCAAAGCTTTTTAATGAGAGTCGAACACCTTCAAAATTTATTGACTGACAATTTCAATTTAAATACTAATTGTGCAATCTTTTTGGAATTTGAACACTAATTGTGCAACACCTTTCTCCCTTCCTTTGCTGTTTGTTGTGCTTGTGTATTCTTTCAGAGTAAAAACTATTTCTTATAGGGTAGAGTACAGGAAGACGCACTATGCTACAAGGAAAGACACTATAGAATGAAGAAAGTCATTAAAATTAAATGCTACTATGATTTTAATGACTAAATTTAGTGACTACTAGATGGATTTAGTCATTAAAATTATCATAGACCTAATGGAAGTCATCATCAGAAGACGAAGATTCAGTAATTCCACCTGAGTAGTATTCATCAGGAGACGAATAATCATAAATTAAAATAATTGGTAAATTTGTATGCAATAGAGAGAGAATAAGGATGCGAAATAATTGATTTCTAATATAAAGGGATACTTATTTAATTTCTAAAGTGTATATAATTGGTAAATTTATATATATGATATAATTAAATTAAAACTTGAGTAGGGAGAGCTATAAAGTTTCAAATATTGTATAAGAATATAAAAATTCGTAGACATGGCCAGATCTATTCTCCTACTCCTTCTTCGCTTCCACCATCGCGAGTCTGCTATCTCCATCATGCCTCCTATATAGTCGAATTATATTACAATAAACATTTATAGGTATAAAATATTTTTAAAAATTATATATATGTACTATCAGTTTGGTTTGGTTTCGATTTGACTTTATTAAGTTAAAACCAAATAATTTATTGTCGGATTTGCTTTCCAGTACCAAATCAAATTACAATCAATTTTTTTTTGCGATTTAACTCCAGTTATTGGTTTGGTGCGATTTATCGATTTTTTTTTGTACCCCTAGTTTGAACTATGAATAGAGCATTACAATTTTGATGAAGCAATTTATATTAGCAGTATAATGAAAGTGTAAATACAATTTTTTTAAAGTAAAATGTATATTTTTAGTCAGCATAAAAAAATGACCGATAAAATATATATTTTATATATGTGTATTATATATAAATTATATATATATATATATATATTATATTTAGGCTAATAAATGCAATTAGTTTAAGCTGCTCGGCCAATTTTGTATTTTGTCCAAATTTTAGAGGAAGTAGATAAAAGGCTTTGGCCGTGAACTGGTTTTCTCTCATATGCCATCGTTTATACCTATTGCCTATCATTGAAAAAAATAGAAAAAATTGCAACTCCCACTAATGTCAGGAAACGAATATTCTACGTGATTCATTTTAAGTTCACCAGGAGGTCATGAAGTATTGTTACAGATTTTAGTCCTAATAAAAAACGAATCCGCTGTTTATCATACCAAAATCAGTCTCTTGGGTGGTTAGAAAGGTATTGGATAGTAGAACTTTGATACTGGAGAATCCTCAGCTTCAGGGAGAGCTTGCTGGCAGATTGCAAAGTGTATGTAGGCTGGACAAATTTCACAGAAACTGTACCTCACTATGCTCCCCAGTTTCACTAAGGTTGCATGGAAGAACTTATTGCTTATCACTAATGTACTACCTAGGCACAAGTTCACTGTTTGGTTAGCTGCTCAACATAGGCTTCCTACAGTCGATAGATTGCAGATTATGGGCATACAAGTTCCAGCAACTTGTGTATTTTGCAAACAGAATGTTGAAGACTTCAATCACCTGTTCTTTGAATGTTCTATCACTAACAGATTGTGGTCCAGAATATGTGTTTGGCTGGGGCGTTCCAGAACAATTGGATGCTGGGATACTGAGCTTCACTGGATATATAGCAAAGCCAAAAGTAGGCAGTGGCAGAATGCAATCACAGCTTCTGCATTTGTCACCACTACTGCACTCATTAGGAGAGAAATGAACCATATTCGTTTTGAAGGAGCTGCTTATATGGAGGAAATGGCATGTAGGAGATTGCCTTATTTCTACACCTTCGAGGCAGGAATTGCAAATACTGGCAGATTGGATTGAGACAGCTTAATTGCTTTCCTTAGCTATTGTATTTAGTTGCTAAATCATATGATACTTGTATATAGATAGCTAGGATAGTAGAGAGATTACTTGTAACAGTGTAGTAGTTAGTCCATACTACTACTATAGAGGTCTATGATGTACATATTCTTTGAGACCAATGAAAAGCGACAATTATATTATAAAAAAAACGAATCCGCTCCCTCCCAAGTCAAAAGCCTTCCCGCCTTTTTATTTTTCGGGTTGGGCATAAAATTATATATATATATATATATATATATATATATATATATATATATATATATATCCATTTGTGTTAGAATAAATAATTATTTCGAGATAAAAATCATGTATTCACAATCAAAATTCTGAAAAAAAATTAAAAAAAATTATCACACTACTATAAGAGGGGGGAGCACCCAAAAAAATACTGGAAGCGCATAAAAGAATTAATATCCCATCGGAAAAAAAAGAAATTAAATTCTAGGTCTAATAAATAAGTTTCTCAAGTTTCTTTTCCTTATAACTTCAGAAGTTTCTAGAACTCTTTTTATAATCCAATAAAATAAAAAGAAAATAAAGACTTATAAATACACCTCCATCTTCCCTCTCCCGTCTCCAAAACTACTCTGGCTTTTTAGTTTTACCAAGGGTTTTGTAATTCCTTTCAATCTCTCCTAAAATCTTCAATCAATCAATGGCTGCCTCCTCATCAGCATCAACAGCAGCATCTGCTGAGAAGAAGATGTTGATCTTAAAATCCTCCGACGGCGACGAATTTCAGTTAGAAGAAAACGCCGCCGTCCTATCCATAACCATTAAAAACATGGTGGAGGACGATTACACTCTCATTCCGCTCCCCAACGTCGATACAAAAAACCTATCCAAAATTACAGAGTACCTGAAGATGCACGCCAATGAGAAGACGGAGTTCAACAAAGAAATCGAAAAATTCGACAATGAATTCGTGAAAGCTACCTTTCAAGACCTGTTTGAACTTGTATTGGCTGCTAATTACCTTGATATTAAGAGTTTGATGGATCTGTTGTGTCAAGCGATTGCTGATAGGATTAAGAACAAGTCGTATAAAGCTGTGCGGAAGATTTTCAATATCACTAATGATTACACTCCGGAGGAAGAGGAAGAGGTTAGGAAGGAACATGACTGGGCACATGAAGGTGTCGAGTGGGACGAATCTACTGATTAGGGTTTTGTTTATGTTTTTGGGTTTTAGGGGTTTTGAATTAGTTAGTTTCTGGAAACTTCTCTCGGATTATGGTGGTTTTAAGTCAAGATTATCTGATCTCTTTTTGATATTTTCCGTATTTTCAGAGATGCAATTCTGGATTCGTAGTTATTCCGCTAGATAATTGTAGTGTCAAAATTCTAATTCATATATCATCAATTTTACTCTAATGACCAGAAAGTGATACTACTCAACTATTTGCTTCTGGTGGCGGGCAATCTAGCATTCTACCAGTTTGAATTGAATGGATATGAGAATTTTTGTTTGAATTTTTTATTTTTGGATTGAAAAATAACTATCCAAATCCGACCGAAATAAACTCGGATTGTATTAAAATTTTCAAGTTTGATTTCGAATTAATCAACTTGTATACTTTGAATTTTTAATTTTGAACCTATAAGTTTTCGACTCTAATTTAAAATTATCAGGTACAATATGTTTTTCTCTTTTGTAAAAATAATGATATGTTTTGTTCGATACTTAGTTTTTCTCAATTTTGTTTAAAAACAAAAATAGAAAGAGAAAGATACTCATACTTCACCATGTTCTCTTTATTTATGAATAAAGATGTAATGATTTTAATGAACTGCTTCTTAATTGATTTGCATTATTAGAATATAAATAGAAGTAATCAACAATAGACTTAGATAACAATAATATTTTCTTGACAGTAGTACGTATCCAAAATATGAATATAAGTAGTTTTTGTATCATTAAAATATTACATCCTACTTTAACTAAATCCAAGAAGCTTTTATTGATTGGTTATCTTCTTCTGTGTAGAAATAAAACATGTTAGTAATAATGAGGTTACTTGAAATTGTTTTTGTTTTCAAGTCTATTTTCTTATTGAATTCAAGTATATCTAGTTACATGCTTAAGTACTTGGGTACACCTAACATAATGTGTGATTATACATTATTGTGCAGTATAACATGATATACTACACTAGCTACATTTAACTATTTATTTTGACAAGCCCACATACAGAATATTAGTACACATGGAGATACTATGTAGGTATAGATTTTATGATATTAAAATATTTATATTCTTTAGGTGCACATATAATTCTTTTATATGGTCAATCTAGAAAAGTAACAATACTAGTTATGTAGCATGTCAAATCACTTAGCCAAACTATTACTAAACTTGCTTGATAAAGATCTTAGTGCAATAAGTATATTCATATTAGCCGGTATTGTCCTACACGTATTTAGTACACTTTAAATCATGCTAATTAACTTGAATAGTTTAATGATGCATGCACTAACTAGACATACAAGATTACGTATAGATATCTCACAAAATAAACTTGGATAAAAATTCAATTGTAAAATATTTGTTAATTGATTCATGTACCACACATACAATATTCAAAGAGAAGAAATATTTCTCTTATTTAAGTATGTGTAAGGCAGATGTTACTACAATTTCTGGTAGTAGTAAATTAATTGAAGGCTCTGGAAGAGCTACTATAACTCTGCCTAAAGGAACAATATTCATCATAGAGAATGCAATGTTCTCCTCCAAGTCTAAGAGGAACTTGTTGAGTTTTAAAGATATCCGTCAAAATGGATATCATATTGAGACAATGGATGAGAATAATCTTGAATATATGTCTCTGGCCAAAAGAGGATTATTGAGAAGTTCCCATCTTTATCTTGTGGCCTGTATTGGACAAGAATTAGTGCAATTGAGGCACATTCTACCGTAAACCAAAAGGTTACTGATTCAAATACTTTCGTACTTTGGCATGATCGATTGGGGCATGCTGGATCAGTTATGATGAGACGGATTATAGAAAACTCAAATGGTCATCCATTAAAGAATTTAAAGATTCTTTTAAATAATGAATTTTCTTGCACTTCTTGTTATCAAAGCAAGTTAATTATTAGACCATCACCAACAAAGGTTGGAATTGAGTCACATGCGTTTTTGAAACGCATACAAGGGGACATTTGTGGACCTATTCACCCACCTAGTGGGTCGTTTAAATATTTTATGGTCTTAATAGACGCATATACTCATGTGTGCCTATTGTCATCTCGCAACCTTGCGTTTGCAAAATTAATGGCATGAATAATTCGATTACGGGCAAAATTTCCCGATAATCCAATTATGTCTATTAGACTAGATCATGCTGCTGAGTTTTAATCCCAAGCATTTAATGATTATCGCTTATCAATTAGGATAAAAGTGGAACATCATGTAGCTCATGTTCACACTCAAAATGTCTTGGAGAGCCTTTAATTAAACGTCTGCAGTTGATAGCAAGACCGTTACTCATGAAAATGAGGCTGCCCACTTCGGTTTGGGGTCACGCCATTTTACATGCAGCAATGCTAGTTCATCTCAGACCGACAAATTATCACAAAATATTCCTCGTTGCAATTAGTTTTGGGTCATGAACCTATTATATCCCTTTTAAGAATTTTTGGATGCACAGTATATGTATAGCACCTCCATATCGTACCAAAATGGGTCCGCAAAGAAGGTTAGGAATATATGTTGTGTTTGAATCGCCCTCCATTATTCGCTACCTCTAAACATTGACAGGGGATTTGTTCACTGCACGATTTGGAGACTGTCGATTCGATGAGACACTTTTCCCAAAATTAGAGGGAGAAGTTGGTGGTTAAACCAAACGGGAAATTTTGTGGAAAAAGCCATCATTATCTCATCTTGATCCGCGTGCCTTTATTGTGAAAAAGAGGTGCAAAAGATTATTCATTTGCAAAGAATAGCAAATCAAATGCCACACGCATTTACGGATTTGAAAAGGATAACGAAATAACATATCCCCGCAGAGAATGTAATCACAGTATATGATAAGTCTGAAAGAAGACAAAATTATTACCGTGAAGGTATCAATGGATGTGGACGTGGCAATAGACGAAATTATAATCGTCATCATTGTGATAATGAGAATAATAAGGATTCTCAAAATAATCCTTCACTCTGTGAAAAAAATATTTGTCATCAATTTGACATGAGATTTTATATAGCACATATAGATGATTATGGTCCATTCATGGTGTGAATGTGACAACATCTGATTTATGAATACATATTCATTATTAGAAGAATATGAACGTCCTATTGGTATTGAATATACCACACTCACCTCTAGAAGAAGGGTTGAGATGATATAAGAAAATAATGTCATTATTATGGCATGAATGGTCATTGGTCACGTACCTATTGTACGCCAAAGTATTTTGGCAATGTGATTATTAAAGGACAATAATAATGCAAGAAACATATCTTGCATATAATTTTGACATGACTATAACGGTACAACTTTCTCTTTAAAAGAAATATTCACTATATGGATATTGATTAATATGTGATAGTACCAAATTAATTGAGAACTCTGTAAGAGCCAATTATATTATTTTGGAGAAATACAATTGATTACCAATAAGGTATTGTATTGTAGTAAGTCTCAAAGAAACTTATTCAGTTTCCAAAGTATACGCGAAAGCGATTGATTATATTGAGACTATAAATAAAGGAAAGATTTGATATCTACAACTTGTAGCGGGATAATATGTATGTGAGAAGCTACCCGCTTTATTCTCCAATTTGTACTATATAAAAAAAAGAACGCCATAATAAAGTGGATGTTTATTGATATAAAAACACATATCGTAATAAATTTAGAGTTTATCGATAATTGCACATGTCATGATGTAAATCTAAATTTTATCAATATTGATAATTTATTCAGTTGGCATTCGGGTTAGCCATATCAATTTAAGTATGATATACAACAATAATAGAGAATATATATGGGTAAATATTAAAGAACTAGAAAGTTCTTTACGAATTCTCTTGTATTACTTGTTCTCATTAATTAATTGACCAACTAAAGTTGGTGTTGAATCCCAAAAATTCTGGAAATATCAAAGGTGAATATGGGCCCATTCACCTGCCATATATACCACATAAGATGCATCTATGATATGGTTACATGTGCGATTATTATTAACCTGCAACCTGGCCGGTGCTTGCGATGTAACTTGCTCAGTAATCTAATTTCGAGCATATTTTCCAGATTTTCTATTCAAGATAGTTCATCTTGATAAATTGGTTTACATCATAGTTGGTTTAGCAAAATAATTTAATGAGTGCCTCCACTTAATAGCTAATCTATTGCTTATGAGAACAAAGTTATCTATATCAATTTGATATACGTTATATACGAGAGTATATTATTTTCTCTCCTCACAAGTGGTTCATGGTCAGGAACCAAATAATTTCATCTTATTATTATTGATGTGCAGTGTATATTAACATGATAATGTACAAAGATGGGTTCCCAGAGTTGAGGAAACAAGTTAGTTTTTCTAACATGAGGGGGAGACATGATAAACACTTGAGAAAAAGTTACATGGAACGGATTATCATTTGTATATATAGATCCTCAAATATCATAATATGAACTTGAAGTTCATAAAAAGATAATTCAATTGCAACATATTGCAAAGCATGCCATACGCATTTGCTGACCCAAAGAAAGTAACTATATTCTCATTGCAAATGCTCATATTAAGTCCTAGAAGGACAAAGTCTTTGGTATGCTTAAAGCGTATAGACAAATCGGTTTCAAATAGAACTTCTTAATAAAGAAGATGAGCAAATGATCAAAGTGATCATAATAAGGAGGCAAGTGATCTAGAAGATCACATGACATAACACTTCATAAAATTTCATGAGAGATTCAGGTACCTGAATATATGAATGAAGAGATCTCCATATTATGTCTTTATGAAAATTTACTGGAACCGATATAAAATGTTCGTCGACGATATCTATGATAGCGCTAAATATCGATGAGGATCTTAAGTTTGTCAAATACAGACAAAAGTATTGGCCAAATGGAAAAGATACAATTCAAGTAGAATTGATTCCATGTAAAAGACATGTAGTTTTGGACATGTAGTTCAAATACTTAAAAGTATAAAATCAATGGTATGTGCAATCAGCTTTCGATATCTTATTTGTCTAGTATGACATGAAAACTTGATATGCATCTAAAGTCTATAATATGGCTTATATGACTTAACTTATATGACAATCGATGAAGGATTTAAGTTGTTTGAAGCATATATAATTCTTGATCTTGAGGTACCACTTCCTCAGCGCAATTTATGCAAAAATGTATCTTGCTATAACTATAAGCATGATAATGTGATAGCGAGGATACCTTTATGGAGATATTGAAGAGCCATTTCATGATATTTGTGAAGACGTTATATATCTATCACGAGTGATGATTTCAAGGTGCAAATATTCATTCAAGTTAATATGGTTGATTTATTTATCAATTCTCTACCAACGATCTCTTGAAGATGGTGCACAAGATTGGAATGTGAAGGCTCATGGATGTGAATTGATGCTCTCATCAGGGGGAGTTAATACGCGTTGTACTCTTTTTCCCTTACAAGGTTTTGTCCCACTGGGTTTTCCTTGCATGGTTTTTAACGAGGCAACCAAAAGGCATATTATTAGATATGTGTACTCTTTTCCGTTTCTAGAATTTTTTTACCCATTTGGTTTTATTTTAGTTAAGGTTTTTAATGAGGCACATTATCTATGGACATCAAAGGGGGAGTGTTATGATAAATAGTAATTATGGTGGATGTCTACTCTTCTTCCATGATCTTCATCTCAAATGGTTTATGACATATTCAATGACATATTCCATGACATATTTTCTTCACTTTTTATGCCTATATAAAGGCCTTGTAATAGATAGGAAATTACACACAATTGAAGAAGAAATTCTCTTCCTTCTCTCTATCTATATTTCTTGTTCATGTTTCACTAAGTTGCTTTCATTTTATAACACGTTATTTAAAGGCTTATGAATGATATTCTACAATATTTATACATTTTTGTACCTAGTTTTAAAGTAAAATGTATATTTTTAGTCAGCTTAAAAAAATGACCGATAAAATATATATTTTATATATGTGTATTATATATAAATTATATATATTATATTTGGGCTAATAAATGCAATTAGTTTAAGCTGCTCGGTCAATTTTGTATTTTGTCCAGATTTTAGAGGAAGTAGATAAAAGGCTTTGGCCGTGAACTGGTTTTCTCTCATATGCCATCGTTTATACCTATTTCCTATCGTTGAAAAAAATAGAAAAAATTGCAACTCCCACTAATGTCAGGAAACAAATATTCTACGTGATTCATTTTAAGTTCAGCAGGAGGTCTTGAAGTCTTGTTACAGATTTTAGTCCTAATAAAAAACGAATTCGTTGTTTACCATACAAAAATCAGCCTCTTGGGTGGTCAGAAAGGTACCGGAATGTAGAACTTTGATACTGGAGGATCCTAAGCTTCAGGGAGAGCTTTCTGGCAGATTGCAAAGTGTATGTAGGCTGGACAAATTTCACATACAGAAACTGTACCTCACTATGCTTCCCAGTTTCACTAAGGTTGCATGGAAGAACTTATTGCTTATCACTAATGCACTACCTAGGCACAAGTTCACTGTTTGGTTAGCTGCACAACATAGGCTTCCTACAGTCGATAGATTGCAGATTATGGGCATACAAGTTCCAGCAGCTTGTGTATTTTGCAAACAGAATGTTGAAGACTTCAATCACCTGTTCTTTGAATGTCCGATCACTAACAGATTGTGGTCCAGAATATGTGTTTGGCTGGGGCATTCCAGAACAATTGGATGCTGGGATACTGAGCTTCACTGGATATATAGCAAAGCCAAAAGTAGGCAGTTGCAGAATGCAATCACAGCTTCTGCATTTGTCACCACTACTGCACTCATTAGGAGAGAAAAGAACCATATTCGTTTTGAAGGAGCTGCTTATGTGGAAGAAATGGCATGTAGAGAGATTGCTTTATTTCTACACCTTCGAGGCAGGAATTGCAAATACTGGCAGATTGGATTGAGACAGCTTAATTGCTTTCCTTAGCTATTGTATTTAGTTGCTAAATGATATGATACTTGTATATAGATAGCTAGGATAGTAGAGAGAATTACTTGTAACAGCGTAGTAATTAGTCCATACTACTACTATAGAGGTCTATGATGTACATATTCTTTGAGATCAATGAAAAGCGACAATTAACAAAAAACGAATCCGCTCCCTCCCAAGTCAAAAGCCTTCCCGCCTTTTTATTTTTCGGGTTGGGCATAAAATTTTATATATATATATATATATATATATATATATATATATATATATATATATATATATATATATATATATATATATATATATATATATATATATATATATATATATATATATATATATATATATATCCATTTGTGTTTGAATAAATAATTATTTCGAGATAAAAATCATCTCGTAATCCTTTACGTACCCAGTATCACAATCAAAATTCTGAAAAAAATTTAAATGTTATAAAATAGAAGTCTATTTAGAGTGAATGTCTAAGAGTTTTAGCTTGAAGCTAAGTCATTCTTCTCCCTATAAATAGAGGTGCTCTCTACCATTGTAAATCACCCCAAGTATTAATAAGAATACTTCTCTCTCTCCCTATTCTCTCTCTATTTGCTCTTGTTCTTGAGTTATTGTTCTTGTCTTTTATATTATTTCATAACACGTTATCAGCACGAGACTCTACCGTCTCAAGAACCATTCTCGAGAAATCTAAGGTATTTCCCTCTTCCTAATTTAATTTTCGATTGTCTTAACTTTTGTTTGTGCAAGGTTTTGCTTCAAAGAAAGAATGAAGAAAGAAGGAAAAGAAACGAAAAAAAAAAGGGAGGAAAAGAAACGAAAAACAAAGAGAAAAGGAAGAAAACATTGAAAATAGAATTGGTATACCTTAAAGGTAAGTATTTTATTTTTCCCTTTCAAATTCTTGAAATTCTATAATTTGATTTTATATACAAACATAGACAACAAAGTTTGATTATAACTCTAAAGGAGTTTGTAAGAAATTATAACCACACGAAGTGGTAAAATCTCTATGTCCTGCCATGATTAAATTCATGTATGATTGTGGGCAAATAATTGAAAATCCGTCCCATTGAATTTGCTCCATTCCCTTTAGAGAATGTGGAAGCAGTATATGATAAGTCTGAAAGAAGACTAAAATATTACCATGAAGGTATCAATGAATGTGGACGTGGCAAAGAATTCCGTCCAATTGAATTTGCTCCATTCCTTTTAGAGAATGTGGTAGCAGTATGTGATAAGTCTGAAAGAAGACTAATTACCGTAAAGGTATCAATGGATGTGGACATGGCAATAGACGAAGTTATAATCGTCATTATTGTGATAATGAGAATAATAAAGATTCTCAAAATAATCTTTCACTTTATGAAAGTAATATTTGACATGAGATTGTGTAAAGCACATGATTTTGATCCATTCCCTGAAGTGAATGTGATAATTGTAATAGAGCCCGTAAGTATGAACACGCTCTTGATGTAAATCTGTTTTATGTCTGACATTATGAAAAGAAAGTTCGTTGCCCTTGAAATTTCGGGCAAGAACTATAAGACATGGGTGTTGGATGCTGAAATCCACTTAGATGCTATGGGTCTCGGAGACACCATCAAAGATAGAGAAAAAGCATCCACCCAAGAATATGCTAAGGCCTTGATTTTCTTGCGCCATCACCTTGATGAAGGTTTGAAGATTGAATATCTCACCGTCAAGGATCCACCTATCTTGTGGAATGGCTTAAAGAAGAGATATGACAACCTGAAGTTGGTCACTCTGCCACAAGCACGATACGATAAGAATCCAAAAGCAAATAGTTTATAAACTATATATTATCGTTGCGGTGGAAACGGGCACTGGTCAAAGGCTTGCCGTATACCATGACATTTGGTTGACCTTTATCAAGCATCTCGAAAGAGTAAACGCCCTGAAACGAATTTTGTCTCTGACGACAACTTTGACATCACCCACTTGGATGTGGCAGACTTCTTTGAGCAACCCGAGGGGAAGATAGACCACCTAATCGGTGATGGATCCGTGATGAAAGAAGATGGAGCTACTTGATTTTATTTTACTTGTTTGTATTAGTGAATGAATAAACTAATAGCCATCAGTATTAGCTCGTATTAGTTAGTTCATGACATAATGTTACTATTAGTTCTTTTGAATGTATCAATATGCTCAAATATCAATAATATTTTTACTTTCCAGTAGAGGTAATCGACTAACCTGAAAAACTAGTCGGTTATCTCATATTTCGCATAAAAACTGCAAAACAATCGATTGTCAATGATCAACAATCGATTGTCTTTAAAACAGTGTTCTGGAATTTTTCAAAAACAGTCAACAATCGATTGTCAATGTCTAACAATCGATTGTCGTTAGACAGTAATCTGGAATTTTTCAAAAATCATCCACAATCGATTGTCTATGTTTAACAATCGATTGTCGTTAGACTGTAATCTGGAATTTTTCAAAAATCATCCACAATCGATTGTCTTTGTCTAACAATCGATTATCGTTAGACAGTAATCTGGAATTTTTCAAAAATCATCCACAATCGATTGTCTATGTCTAACAATCGATTGTCGTTATACAGAGGTCTGGAATTTTTCAAAAATAACCAACAATCGATTGTCTATGTCTAACAATCGATTGTCTTAAGACAGTGATCTGAAGTTTTTCAAAAATAACAAATAATCGATTGTGTGTGTTTAACAATCGATTGTCTATGTTCAAACAATCGATTGTGTGTGTTTAATAATCGATTGTCTTATGAAAAACGCTGAAAATTTTCAAACTGCAAAGTAATCAATTATGGATAACATATTTGATTTTGTTAGTCAACTGTTAGCAGCAGATTTTGAAAATATTATGTGACACAAACGAATTGAAGTTGTTTATTCTCATGTTCGTATATTTTCTTTTATATGTCAAACCATGGGAAGTAAATTGATTGAAGGCTCCGGAAGAGCAACTGTAACTCTGCCCAAAGGCATGACGTTTATCTTAGAGAATGCAATATTCTCCTCCAAGTCTAAGAAGAACTTGTTGAGTTTTAAAGATATCATATTGAGACAATAGATGAGAATAATCTTGAATTCTTCATGAAAACGAGGCTACCCATTTCGGTTTGGGTTCACGCCATTTTGCATGCAGCAATGCTAGTTCGTCGGCTGCCCACTTTGGTTTGGGTTCATACCATTTTGCATGCAGCAATGCTAGTTCGTCTCTGACTGACGAATTGACACAAATATTCCCCGTTGCAATTGGTTTTGGGTCATGGACCCAATATATCCCATTTAAGAATCTTTGGATGCGCAGTATATGTGCCTGTAGCACCGCCATCCCGCACCAAAATGGGTCTGCAAAGAAGGTTAGGAATATATGTTGAGGTTGAATCGCCCTCCATTATTCGCTACCTCGAAACATTGACAGGAGATTTGTTCACTGCACGATTTGCAGACTGTCAATTTGATGAGACACTTTTCCCAAAATTAGGGGGAGAAGTTGGTGAAACTAAACGGGAAATTTTGTGGAAAAATGCATCATTATCTCATCTTGATCCACACACCTCTATTTGTGAGAAAGAGGCACAAAAGATTATCCATTTGCAAAGAATAGCAAATCAAATGCTTGAGCATTTATAGATTTGAAAAGGATAACAAAATCACATATCCTCGAAGTGAATGTGACAACATTTGATTCACGAATACATATTCATTATTGGAAGAATATGAACATGAAATTGGTATTAAATATACCACACTCACCCCTAGAAGGAGGTTTGAGATGATACCACACTCACCCCTAGAAGGAGGTTTGAGATGATATATGGCATGAATGATCGTTGGTCACGTACCTATTGTACGCCAAAGTATTTTGGAAATATGACTATTAAAGGACAACGATAATGCAAGAAACATATCTTGCATATAAGTTTGACATGACCATAATGGTATAACTTTCTCTTTAAGAAAGATATTCACCACATGGATGTTGATGAATCTGTGGTAGTACAAAATTAATTAAGAGCTCTAGAAGAGCCAATTATTACTATGTTGGAGAAACACAATTGAGTATTGTGCTGTAGTAAGTCTCAAAGAAACTTATTCAGTTTCCAAAGTACACGCGAAAGCGATTGATTATATTGAGACTATAAATAAAGGAAGGCTTTGATATCTCCTATTACTACAACTTGTAGCGGGTTAATTTGCATATGAAAAGCTACCCGCTTTGTTCTCCAGTTTGTACTACACAAAAGAAAGAATGCCACAATAAAGTGGATATCTATTGGTATAAAAACCCATGTCATAATAAACCTGAAGTTTATTAAGTGCACATGTCATGGTGTAAATTTGAAGTTTACCAATATTGATAATTTATTCAGTTGACATTCGTGTTAGCCATCTCATTTTATGTATGATGTGCAAATTCACATAGGTGAATATTAAAGAACTAGAAAGTTCTTTACGAATTCTCTTGTATCACTTGTTCTCATTAATGAACTGACCAACTAAAGAGTTCGGGTTGAAGCCCATAAATTCTGGAAATATCAAAGGTGAATATGGGCCCATTCACCTGTCATGTATACCACATATGATGCATCTATGATATGGTTACATGCGCAATTGTTATTGACCCGCAGCCTGGCCGGTGCTTGCGAGGTAAATTGCTCAGTAATCTAACTTCGAGCATAATTTTCAGATTCTCTACTCAAGACAGTTCATCTTGATAAGTTGGTTTATATCAAAGTTGGTTTAGCAAGATAATTATTGAGTGCTTCCACTTAATAGCTAAACTGTTTCTTATGAGAACAAAGTTATATATATCAGTTTGATATAAAGTATATTCTCCCCTCACAAGTGGTTCAAGGTCAGGAACCAAATAATTTCATCTTATTATTAATGTGTCGTGTATATTGACATGATAATGCACAAAGATGATTTCCCAAAGTTGAGGAAACAAGTTAGCTTTACTAACATGAGGGGGAGACATGATAAACACTTGAGAAAAGGTTACATGGGATGAATTATCATTTGTATATGTATATCCCCGAATATCATGATATGAAACTGAAGTTCATAAAAGGGATAATTCAATTGCAACATATTGCAAAGCATGCTATACACATTTGCTGACCCAAAGAAAGTAACTAAATGGAAGAGATACAATTCAAGAAGAATTGATTCCATATGAAAGACATGTAGTTTTGAACCTATAGTTCAAATGCTTGAAAGTATAAAAGTCAAAGGTATGTATAGTCAGTTTTCGATATCTTATTTGTCTAGCATGACATGAAAAACTTGATATGCATCTAAAGTCTATTATATGGCTTATATGACTTAACTTGAAAGATTTATGTTGCTTGAAGCATATGCAATTCGTGGTCCTGAAGTACCACATCCTAAGTACAATTTGTGTACATATGTATCTTGCTATAACTATAAGCATGATGGCATTGAGAATGCATCTATGGAGATATTGAAGAGTTATTCCATGACATTATATGAAGATGTTCATATCTATCAAGAATGATGATTTCAAGGTACGGAATATTTATTTAAGTCAATATGGTTGATTTATTTATCAAATCTCTATCAAAGATCGTTTTGAAGATGATGCACAAGATTGGAATGCAAATGCTCAAGGATATAAATTGATGTACTCATTAGGGGGAGTCAATGCGCGTTGTACTCTTTTTCCCTTACAAGGTTTTTTCCCACTGGGTTTTCCTTGCAAGGTTTTTAACGAGGCAACCAATAGGCGCATATTCAAACATGTGTACTCTTTTTCCTTTCTTTAATTTTTCCCAATGGGTTTTGGTTTTAAGGTTTTATGAGGCACATTATTGAATAGACATTCAAGGGGGAGTGTTATAAAATAGAAGTCTATTTAGAGTGAATGTCTAAGAGTTTTAGCTTGAAGCTAAGTCATTCTTCTCCCTATAAATAGAGGTGCTCTCTACCATTGTAAATCACCCCAAGTATTAATAAGAATACTTCTCTCTCTCCCTATTCTCTCTCTATTTGCTCTTGTTCTTGAGTTATTGTTCTTGTCTTTTATATTATTTCATAACATTAAAAAAATTATCACACTACTATAAGAGGGGGGAGCACCCAAAAAAATACTGGAAGCGCATAAAAGAATTAATATCCCATCGGAAAAAAAAGAAATTAAATTCTAGGTCTAATAAATAAGTTTCTCAAGTTTCTTTTCCTTATAACTTCAGAAGTTTCTAGAACTCTTTTTATAATCCAATAAAATAAAAAGAAAATAAAGACTTATAAATACACCTCCATCTTCCCTCTCCCGTCTCCAAAACTACTCTGGCTTTTTAGTTTTACCAAGGGTTTTGTAATTCCTTTCAATCTCTCCTAAAATCTTCAATCAATCAATGGCTGCCTCCTCATCAGCATCAACAGCAGCATCTGCTGAGAAGAAGATGTTGATCTTAAAATCCTCCGACGGCGACGAATTTCAGTTAGAAGAAAACGCCGCCGTCCTATCCATAACCATTAAAAACATGGTGGAGGACGATTACACTCTCATTCCGCTCCCCAACGTCGATACAAAAAACCTATCCAAAATTACAGAGTACCTGAAGATGCACGCCAATGAGAAGACGGAGTTCAACAAAGAAATCGAAAAATTCGACAATGAATTCGTGAAAGCTACCTTTCAAGACCTGTTTGAACTTGTATTGGCTGCTAATTACCTTGATATTAAGAGTTTGATGGATCTGTTGTGTCAAGCGATTGCTGATAGGATTAAGAACAAGTCGTATAAAGCTGTGCGGAAGATTTTCAATATCACTAATGATTACACTCCGGAGGAAGAGGAAGAGGTTAGGAAGGAACATGACTGGGCACATGAAGGTGTCGAGTGGGACGAATCTACTGATTAGGGTTTTGTTTATGTTTTTGGGTTTTAGGGGTTTTGAATTAGTTAGTTTCTGGAAACTTCTCTCGGATTATGGTGGTTTTAAGTCAAGATTATCTGATCTCTTTTTGATATTTTCCGTATTTTCAGAGATGCAATTCTGGATTCGTAGTTATTCCGCTAGATAATTGTAGTGTCAAAATTCTAATTCATATATCATCAATTTTACTCTAATGACCAGAAAGTGATACTACTCAACTATTTGCTTCTGGTGGCGGGCAATCTAGCATTCTACCAGTTTGAATTGAATGGATATGAGAATTTTTGTTTGAATTTTTTATTTTTGGATTGAAAAATAACTATCCAAATCCGACCGAAATAAACTCGGATTGTATTAAAATTTTCAAGTTTGATTTCGAATTAATCAACTTGTATACTTTGGATTTTTAATTTTAAACCTATAAGTTGAAAAGTTTCCTCCTCTTGCAAAAAAAACGAATATTCAAATGAAGTATTTATATTAAATTACCTAAAAAATTCCTCATTCCCAGTCAATCATTCAAATAAAGTAATTCAAATAATGAAAATGCAACAATGACATTAGACATTACTGATAAGCTAGCTTCTATTGAACAGGAACTTATACTAAATCATTTAATAACCAGATTTATATGTTACTGAATCATTCAAACATTTGAAACTTTCACAAGTTGAAATGAGATTTTTAGTCTCCTCAAATCGCACAATTATGTAGCAGGATACCTCGAGGAAGAGGATCCGAGTTACAAGATCATAAATCGGAACAAGAGAGCAGAAAAAGAAGAAAACACTTCATATACATAGTATTACAGGCAGCTGAAGCAATTAGCATTAGCTGATTATGTTAATCTATATTCTTGATGGTCAAGCAGCAGACGGGCGCGGTAATCTCTTGGCGATTTCCTGCAAGTAATGCTATCAATGAGCGAATATTACCCAACATTTGTGTTCAAATGCAAACCAAACAAAAAAATAAGGCCTAATGGAATATAAGGATCTATAGATGCAACTAGCAGTATGCTTACTTTTCCTACATTTTCTAGAAGTCTTTTAGTCTTGTATTTTATATGCCGGTAGGAGATATAGAGATCGTCTTGTACTTATTTTTATTTTGTATTATACAGATCTTTTATGTGCTAAATGGACATCATGGTTGGGGAAGATTCATATAACCGACTTCAACTTGCTATTAAGGCTTTACTTCGTGTTGTTTTTTACAAAGAAGGCTTACTTCTTGTTGTTGTATTTGTGTTCAAATGCATTAATACTCAGCAAAGCGAGAATTAGAGGGGGCAGAAGAGCACAATCTGAGCATGGAACTGGACACAACCAGAAAAACTGAGATTTCTCTGGTTCAAGAGAATATATATGTGCGCACACGTAAAAAGGAACCTTTTCGTTTTGGATAAACTACTTTCAGAGAAAGCAAGATCCTCAGAGAACTCTCTTGATCAGACTGAAAAAGTAAGACAGTGTTCCCTTCCTCCTCTACTCTTGCTCAACCCTAACTCCAACCTTAAAAAGGAGGAATGGAAAAGCAAGAGAACTGAAAAAGGAAGCCCGAAGAAGATCAATAATATGAAACAACTGGATTAAGTTTATCCGAACAACAACAATGTATTGCTCATAGGACAAAATATAGGTTAATCGCATTGTAATTCATTGCATTCACCTATAAAGGTCCAATTACATATGTACACTTAAAAAGGTGAGTATAAAATTTGAAAGATGAAATGACATTAGGAACATACCTCAAACAGCTGGTTGATATTATCAGCTGTCTTAGCAGATGTTTCTATAAAAAACATACCATTCTTTTCAGCGCAGTCAATTCCATCCTTTAAAAGTAAATACCACAAATAGATCAGTAAGCCAGAAGTAATTTTCATGACTAATAGCGCTGGTAAAGACTACGATACTCACTTGAGTTGTTACTTCTCTTTTTTCGTGGAGATCAGCTTTGTTGCCAACTAGAGCCATGACAATATCAGGGCTTCCATGTTTTTGTAATTCCTATGAATGCCAACCAATTAGCAGCTACTAAATAGAACATTTTACACAACTAAATTTTCAGAAGAACGCATATCATTTAGCACAAGCTTGTCCAACGGGATGATTAGCCACAGGAAATGTGAAGATTCATAAAGCTGAACCCACTTGCTCGGGATTGGGGTCTCGTTGTTGTTGTTGTTGGTCCAGCAGCACTCACTTAGAGAAAGAAGAAAGACAATGCATTGGACACCAATAATCATGAATCGGCAAACTTGACTTTATCCTTTGTGCTGATTGACATCCCTCAGATATGGATCTCATGCAGAATACCTAAATCTTGAGTTATGACCAGAAGTATCATTTATCTATCTTTTATCTTTTCCATCTTTTGTTAAATATTGTTCTATTCAAACAAAGAACTAATGTATTAACAAACAAATTCCGTAATAAATTCTTCTATCAGGAATCCCTAGGGGCAAGAACGAGCTTGAAAACATATAAGCTCATGATAACAGTAGGTAAACTTAACATCTTTTCCCTACATAAACCTTGAAAGAATCTTCTAGAGATGTTTATCAATAAATTGCAGTAAGTTTGTGACGTCCTACTCTGATTCTTGGTTCATATCAAGGACACTTAACACTCAGAATAATCAACATTGTACATGAACTCAAGGTAGAGGTATGTTTATGGTCCTAAACCACAGGTTTATTCCTACTGAAACAAGAGGAAAAAGTAAGATTGAGAATGTTGTTCCCTCTTTTTACTTTTTGATCACAGGCCTTAAAAGTAGGTTTATGAATAGAAAAGAGTCTGCATTAAGTTCAGTTTCACACGTGAAAATCTTTTTTAAGGTCATCTTTGGCTGTCAACCCACTTTGGTCGCCCCTTCCCAAGTTTTGCACACACCTAATTGCAAGATCTCATTCCCTCGCACAACACAAAGACCTTTCATTGGACAGAATGTGATTTAGAGCAGTCAAAGGGAAGTAACATTTTCATTTAAGGCGATGTGTTAACACTAAATTCCAAAATGGAAAGAGATAACATAATCTAGACATTTGGTTACTCCCACCTCCTTTTGACCTCATTTTTTCCAGTAAAATATCATTTTCCTCAGAATTGGACAAATTGCATGCATATACCAAAAAACACACAGACAGCTGTAGAAGTGAATCCATTCTTACTAAAATACTAGAAGAAGCAATTTTCATTTCATAATTTCATATCCACGAGATTTTGGTTGGCTAGTGTTATTTTGGATATCAGAAACCTGTGAGCATGTAACATAGACAAAAAGTTTTACAGCAACTATTACTATGACACTTTCTGAAAAAACACTACTTTACTACTATGCCTCAGTCCCAAAAGGTTGGGGTTCGGCATATGAATTCTCACTTACCAAGTTTCACCATTTAAATTCATCTCAGGTCAACACTATACAAAACAAAAAGTATCAAAAGTTATCTATATTTACTACTAGCATAAAAATCTATGATTGGGCTAAAAGACTCCTAGGAAGCATAGGGCCTAAAGCAAATGTTCTACCATCACTTATATAGATTTCTTCCATTGTGCCTCATCTTTCACCAAGTCTGCATGGATTCAAAAAAACCGTAGGTCTTTCGAGAGTGTCCTTTCATGTGATTGACGTTTACCTCATTCATTTATAACACCTTCATTCACCATGGTTTCACGCCTTCGAACTGGTGCATCTGATATACTTTTTGCTTTACTAAATGATGAAGGAGTGACTCAGTGACCATATAAGAGGATTGGATTCCTACGAATTTGGCTCCAATTGAATAGAGCAAATCCCCTGGCATATCGTCATAAGAAAAGGTGCAATCTCCTTCAATTAAAACCTAATCTCCTGCTATGATGAGTATTAAAAAGGACGCAGCAACATGCACTCATATACACATAGATAAATGAATCCCAGCAGAAGAAAAATCCTGTGTCTCCCTCAAGCCCTCAAGAAGAAAGGATAAAGAAGAATAAAAAAGTGGATAAATAGAGAATTAGAAAATGGTAATGTACATGTGAAGAATAGCTTCGTGTCTCTAGTTTCTTTTTGGTGTATCCACGAGTTTCTTGTTTGTATAGATGATTCAGTAACTTATGTAAAGATCCATATTTTGGTCTAGGTTTCTCTACTTTTGGAATACTTGTTGTATGCAGGGATTCCCATAACATAGCTAACACTGTTTACCTTATCAAACAAGAAATGAAATGTTCACTTACACAAACAGGCTAGCAAATTACTTCCACACAAAAAAAGGAAAGAAATTGAGAAAATAAAAAAAGATTATTGCAAGAAGAAATCAAAATGGTAGACTACTTTGCTATATGATCGCTGTTATCTCAAGCAAATATGAATACAAACAAAAGGGAAAGAAGACACTCTTCCATTCTTTAAGTGAAATACCTTGACCCAGTATTGTGCTTTGGCAAAAGATTCAGGACTAGTAATATCATACACAACAACTGCAACTGCAGCACCTCGGTAGTACAGGGGTGCAAGTGCTGCGTACCTGAAGGTAAGGCAGATACCAGAACTTTAAGGTCTAGTTTACAATATCTTTTGTTAAATCATCAGGATTTATCATTTTTAGTGTCAAGGGTTGGGCTAGCTAGCACATGGTGATTTCCCAGTTATCAAAACAAAAATTATTCAGAGTCAAGACCAGAAAGAGATAAATCCAATACCTCTCCTGACCCGCTGTATCCCATATTTCAAATTTAACTGTAGTTGAGTCCTGCAACGCTATTGTTTGAGACAGAAAAGAAGCTCCTACAGTCACCTAAAATCATCAAAGCAAGAATTATAAATGCTCTTTTGAAAAACAAAAGACACATACACCGACATAGCCAACCTAACGCACACAAGAAAGTAAAGAAAAAGGTGGGAGGTGGGAACCAAATACAATAGACGGATGTCACATAATATAAGAACACATTTGTTCTATATATTCTTACCTTAGATGTTGGATCAAATTGACCACGGACAAAGCGCAAAACAATACAGCTTTTACCAACACCAGAATCGCCCAAGAGTACCAGCTGCAAATGATGTTCGGACAAAATAGCAATATCAGCTTCAGAAATAGGGCCAAGGTACATATTAGATCATATTTTGACAATGAGAATGATTACATAGCGTCCAAGACTATTAGCACACATTTGAATGAGTGAAGAGACCATAACAAGCTGCAGGCCATGCATGTGCTAAAAAGTGAATTGAAGAAATTTCTGCAATTCAGGAAACATTAATGCAACACCTTCCTAATCGTATCAGCTCGAGTCATTAATGCAGGAGATCTAGTATAAACCGATATTGTTGAACTTTGTGAACCATCCCATCTAGAGCTTAAGCTGGTAGAGAGAAATAACCTTTATTTACTTAATTATATTTCCAAAACTCACTCTTTTTTTTATAAGGAAAAAATTTGAACCATTTCTCGATTGTGCGTGTCATCCTTGCACATGGGCCTTACTCCTTCTCAACTCTCAAGTCCGGGGTTCTTTTTTTTTTATGGAAAAGTAATTGCGCTTTTTACTTCGAATGAAACATGGCATTTGAGGCTTGAATCTAAAACTTCTCTTTGCTCTAATACCATGTTGAATTATGTGAGCCGCCTCATTGAAAAGCCTAAACTGCTATAAAGAACATACTTTTTCTTTACTTAAAATGTGCCTTTAACATTATATAACTATCACACGCACAACTAAAAAATCAAAATGAGAATAAAAGCAAATTAAAGGGGAAACTCTAGAGACCTACGGATCTTTTACCAATCGTGAAATTTGCACCACAAACAATATAAGATAAACAAGGACTATGTGGGTCTTCTTCAAGTTAATTCAGGAAATGCTTATCATTTACCATCATTGCAGGGAACCTAGGAAAGATGGGACAATAGCAGAAAAGTTCCGTGCATCGGTAGAATGGGCAACATTATTGAGTCATCCAAAATAAAAAGAGTGACATAAGTTGGAACATATGGACTAATACTCTGCCATAGTACAAAGGGCTCAAGCTCAAGCTTTACCTTCACTTTAAGATTTTTAGGGTCAACTGCTCCACCATTATCAGGATTAAGGCCAGCAGCCCGTCCCGAATTCCTATCTGCATAAACACAAGGAAGTATTAACTAAACAACCTCCTCAGTCTATTTGAGATTTTGGAGCCTGTAATACAAACACACACCGGTAGCGCAAACTAAATTGGCTTGGCGCTAGGAATGATATATTTACTGTCAAATCTGCCAATACATGCTCTTTCTTGAGAAACGTTAAGCTAGAATTTGGCGTTGGAAACTAATTTGGAAGAGAAAAAACACTCCTATGCTATATTTCTTCATTGAAGCATCACAAAAGACATTTGGAACATATTTTTGCACATTGCTTGGGGTTCTCTGGGTGATGCCCTTCAACTTAGAGGAGGCCTATCATTGGGGCATGTAGAGAGTTGGGAAATCCATCAAAAAGATGGGGCAATCATTCCTTGCTTGCATTTTTTGGTGTATTTGAACAGAAAGGAAGCGTAGATGTTTTGATGGAATTTCAACTCCAATCCATTCTCTAAAGCTAGGTGTCTTTCTAAACCTTTTTTTGCTGGAGTAACTTACCATATGTAAATAATACTAACGAGGTTTTAGATTTTGTACTCCTTAGAAGTTGTAGAGCAGTACATTTGTATTGGAGCTCACTCTTTCTGCTTTTTGCATCCCCTGGAAGCTTTTTTTAATGAAAATCCCCTTACTTCATCAAATAAACAATAGCTAGTATAAGTTACTGGATTCTAAATTAATAATTTTACATATTTCAATGAATTTGTAAGACGAATACAAGGTTTGAAGCAATGCTACTACGTGGTACGGCCGAACCCGTAGCAGAGGCTCTAGCTCCGTCCCTTCTCCCACTCCACCCTACTCCCAACCACAACTTAATATAGATAGAAAAGAAAAAGAAAATAAAATCAAGGTCAGAAAATAAAATCAAGGTCAGAAAATATAATCTCAAACAGTCAATAAGAATTAATTCGAGGGTGCCCACGTAAAAGAAATTCAGGATAACTATTCAATGAACTATATTAAATTCAATATTACTCCAAAATCAAGCAAAAATTTAACAGGCCCAGATTATTTAAAAAAAACGAGGGTTTTACACAGAAAAATTATACCTGCAACTGAAGATGCGCAACCCATAACCTAGCAAGATCAATCGGGTATTTATGACTTATTTGTAATTTAATTGTACCAATCAATGGGTCAATTGTGGAGTAAAAATGGTTGGGGTGGGGGGTTTATTCTAAGCTTCGAGGATGAGAAGAAGATGTTAGCTCAATGCTGAATGGGGTTGGAGGGGTGCGGTTGGAGGGGAGAGAGAGGGGATTTGACCGGGGGAGAAGGAGGGGGGGGGGGGGGGACCACTTGGTGTAAGCAAACAAACATTTTAGAACTATAGAATATCTTTAGACGCCACGTTTGTGTCTCTTTCTTACACGTTTTTCTGATTTTAATTAGAGTTTAGGGCTTCTTATTTATGGTTGAGTTTATCGGTTATGGACTTATAACTATACTAATTTGCTAGTTATTTGATAACATATATTAATAGTGAGTTAACGATTATCGAACGATTATCGAGTAATTTATTAGCTAAATACCTAAACCAAATAAGCAAGCTAAAATATCAATTCGGGATCTTTAATCAATAATAGAAGTTCAGTTAATAAAAATAATGAATAGAATTTCTCTTCAATTATCATGTTAAATGATTTATTTTAACGAAAAGATATCAAGAACTATCGAGATATGTCCAGTTCAACCCAAAAACAAGTTAAGATTCTTTGAAGCTCAAGCTGCCTAGAAGTTATTTTATAACAAGTAAAAATATAAATGTAATAATTTTTAATCGGTTAACGGTTTATCCGATAAAAAAATTAAGTAATTCGCTCCTAACCGATAAATTATTAATTATAAAATTTTAATCTGTTCACAAACCATTAATCTGATAGCTCAATACCAATAAATCATTAAGCTACTTTTACGGTTCGATTTTGAGCAACCGTACCTAATATTACATGAGTGGAGTGTAAAGACTATCAATATATCTAAATAAGATTATATGTATTTCTTTGTAAAAAGTCAAAATTTATATTCTAAAATGAGGTCGTTCGTTTCTTAAGACAGATAAAAATAATTGAAGAGAGTAAAACTTATTTATTGTGTCGATATATATACAAGTTAAACTTTTTTTATTAAGTATTTAGCTTTGT
Organism: Nicotiana benthamiana; assembly: GCA_034376525.1. Lineage (NCBI taxonomy): Eukaryota > Viridiplantae > Streptophyta > Magnoliopsida > Solanales > Solanaceae > Nicotiana > Nicotiana benthamiana. The sequence continues at coordinate 143,271,700 of CM067327.1, read as the reverse complement.
AACTCCTTTTAGGGCTTAAGCTAGTTAGGATTAGCTGATCGTAAATAGTAGATAAGCTTGAAGTGTAAAAAAGCATTTAAAAAAAAATAAGTATCTATGTATTTGGATACATCAAGGCACATACAAAGAAGCGTGCATTGGTGTATGTTATTTGATGATGACATAGTACAGATTAACGATACGACAGGGAGTGTTAATTCTAGGTTGGAAGTTTGGAGACAGACGCTGGAGTCTAAAAGTTTCAAATTGAGTAGGTAGAAAACTGAATACTTTGAGTGCAAGTTGACTGATGAGAGGCGTGAAGAAAAAGAAGTGGAAGTAAAGATTGATACTCAACTCATTCCCAAAAGAGACAGCTTCAAGTATCTTAGGTCTATAATCCAAGGAGAGGGGGTGATTGATGTGGTTGTTATTCACCGCATTGGAGCGGGTTGGATGAGATGGAGGCTATCTTTGGGGGGTTTATGCGATTAGAATATGCCGCCTAGACTTAAGGGCAAATATCGGTTATGTTGTATGGAGCAGAGTGTTGGCTCATCAAGAAGTCCCATATCTAGAAGATGGGCGTAGTTGAAATGCAGATGTTGAGATTGATGTGTGGACATACTAGGAAAGACAAGATTATGAATGAAGTTATTAGGGACAAAGTAGGAGTGGCATTCGTGGAAGATAAGTTGTGGGAATCGAGGCTGCGATAATTTGGGTATATGAGGAGGAGAGACATAGATATCCCAGTCAGGAGGTATGAGAGGTTCACCATGGTAGGCTCGAGGAAAGGCAAGGGTAGTCCAAAGAAATTGGGGAGGGGTGATTAGGTAGGATATGATGGTATTTCACCTAACCAAGGACATGACTAGCGATAGGAAGGTGTGGAGGTTGTGGATTAAGGTGGTAGGTTGTAACGACCCGGACGATCATTTCGAGAGTTTAACCAATTTTCCCCATTTTTGCTTCTTTTGTACTCTACAACTGTTATATGACGTATATAGTTTGTTGTTCGGGTCCGGAGAGATCTCGAAGTGAATTGAGATACTTAGTCTCTTAATTGGAAGCTTAAGTTGAAAAAGTTGATCGGATGTATACTTATCTGTAAACGACCTCGGATTTGAATTTTGATGGTTCTGTTAACTCCTTTGGGTGATCTGACATGTCTAATTTGTGATTTGGAGGTCCATAGTACAATTAGTCTTGAAATGGCGGAAGTTGAAAATTTTGAAAAGTTTGACATTGGATTGGATATTTGGAAGTTGGAGTAGGTTCGTGGGGTCATTATGTGACTTGTATGCAAAATTTGAGGTCAATTGGGCGTGATTTAATATGTTTAAGTTTCATTTGTAGAATTTAAAATTTTCAAAGTTCATTACGCTTGAATCTGGGTGCAATTCATATTTTTGATGTCGTTTTAGGTGATTTGAGGATTCGACTACGTTCGTGTTAGGTTATAGACTTCTTGGTTAGTTTGGTTAAGGTCATGGAGGCCTCGGGTTGATTTCGAGTGGCTAACAGATCAAAGTTTGATGTTGCAGGATTGTTGGAGTTAATTCCTGCTTGTGTAAGGCGTACCTACGGATGGGGAACTGCAGGTGTGAGCCTGTAGAAGCGGGAAGGAGCCCACAAAAGCGGAAAGGAGGAAGCTTGGCAGTGGCCGCGGGTGCGAGGTTCATTCCACACCTGTGAGCCTGCAGACGCAGGTGTGTTGCACAGAAGCACTTATGCATAAGCGGATAGGTTTGCGCAGGTGTGGTAGCTTGGGAACTTAAGTGGCTTTCCCAGAAGTAGAGAATTTAACACAAAAGCGATTCCACAGGTGCGGAAATATGACCGCATGTTGGAAAAGCTTAGGCAGAATGTTTAAAAACGAGGATTCGCAGTTTTGGCTTCATTTCAACATGTTGAATTTGGTTTTAGGCTATTTCGGGGAGGATTTTCAAGGGGATTCTTGAGGTAAGCTTCTAGTACTCATTTCTTATCAACAATGTTGTTTCCCCATTGTTTTTCCACCTAGATTGTCCGGTTTTGAGGTGAAATTTGGGGGTTTGAGGTTAGGGATTTGGAGAGTGGATTTGGGGTTTTAGGTGACATTTGGTGTTGGATTTTGATGAATAATTATATGGTTGAACTCGTGAGGGAATGGGCTTTCGGATTTTGTAACTTTTGTCGGATTTCGAGACGTGGGCCAGGGGGCCGACTTTTGGCCAATTGCGGATCTTGCCTTATAAATTCGTATTTTTCTTGTGGAATTGATTCCTTTAGCATATATTGATTGCATTGTACTGCTTGTGGCTATATTTGAGATGTTTTGAGACCTATTTGAGAGGCAACGCCTTGTTGGAGTAGAGTTTTGCCCGGAACGAGGTAAGTAAGACTTTCAAACTTGGTTCTGAGGGTTCGAAACCCCGAATTATATGTTATGTTATTAGTATTGAGGTGATGCATGCCAACTGACTACAGTCATGCACTATGAGAATTGAGACATGGTCAATTCCATGGCACTATAAAGTGGTCCTATCTTGAAGATATCTGTGGTTTCACCATGTGATAAAATAACTAAATTGTCAATCATGTTTGAGATCATGTTTAGGCTATATGCTAGTATTGTTGGGACCCATAGTGGTCGTTTCTTGCTGTTGACTTACTAATCTCATTGATATTTCATACTCAGTCATGTTCATTCATTTCATATCATATCTCAGCCTCTGTTGTTATTTGTTGATCTATTGTATCATCATGTTCGAGCTAGTTTCATGACATTTGTGAGCCCGTGAGTGAGACTGGAGAGATTGATGACTAAGTGAGGCCAAAATCCTAATTATGAGTTATATTTATGGGATTGAGTTGCACACCACAACGGCTATACTGATTTATGATAGCGCTTGGGCTGAAGAAGCCCCTTGAGAGTCTACACACAACCGCAGTGAATGCGGTTGATATTATTGAGGGATGTATCTTCCTTGGACATGGATATTGTCTGAAGCATTATATACCTAGAGATGGATCTTCTCTACGGCTGGATTGGCCCTGCTCGGTACTTGGTGACTGATGGTCAGTGATATATATATATATATATATATATATATATATATATATATATATATATATATATATATATATATATATATATATATATATATATATATATATATATATATATATATATTCGGGGATGGATCTTCCCTGGGCTGTATAGGCTATATACAATACCAAGTGATTGAACATTTGAGAGTGTGAGCACATGAGACTGTCAGTATGGTGCATCACATACAACATGTGCATTGGTATGTAGAAGTAGCGGAGTTATATTGTTCATATCATTCAGATTTGATCTATTTTACTATTTTGAGCTATCTATTGAACTTGAAAGCATGCTTATAATTCTGCATTGCTATTTTTATATTGAATTGTGCCGGTTGAGTTCGTCACTACCTTTCAGTCTAAAGGCTAGCATTGTTATTTATTGAGTTAATTGTACTCATGCTACACATTGCACCTCGTGTGAAAATCCAGGTACTTCTGGTCATAGCGGCTACTGATTGAGGAGTCAGATCTCAAGAAACTATCGAGGTAGTTGCTTGGCATTCGCAGGCCTTGACTCTCCGTCATTATCTTTATTTTTATTTTATTTCTTGTTCCTTAGATATTGTAGTAGACTGTATCCCAGTATAGTAGCTCATGTACTCGGTGACACCCCTGTTTTGGGATAGATTGTCTTATGTTGCAGATTTATTTCTGTTTCAAAAAGGTTTTCTTAAATATTAATTGCTCCTGTCTTTATTTTCAAAGCTTTAACTGTTTTGACCTAGTTCCACGATAGACGTCATCATGACGGTTGCTTTTAGATCGTGACATGGGTTGACAGGTAGTTGTGACTTTTGCCTAGGTTTAACAATAGCACTAATAATATTCTTGTTGTTGGTTGAAATATACCTTCTTCTAGTTTGTGCGTCCTTTGTTTTTTAAAATTGCTACTGAATTGTTGCCCCCTGATTGTTACTATTTGATGCTACGTTTTCTCCCCGTTTACTGGAAATTTTTGCTCCCTAGTTATTACTATTTGATGCTACTTTTTCTCCCATTTTCCTTATTGTCTTTTGTCTCCCTCGTCTTTCTTTCTCTCCCCCCCTCTTTCTTCTTTCTCTTCTTCTTCTTCTTCTTCTTCTTCTTCTTCTTCTTCTTCCCTTCTATTCCTTTTCACCTTTTCTTGAGCCGAGTGTCTATTGGAAACAACCGCTCTACCTCTACAAGTAGGGTAAGGTATGGGTACACATTACCCTCTCTAAACTCTACCTGTAGAATTATATTTGATTTTGTTGTTGTTATTGTTGTTGTTGTTGTTGTTGTTGTTGTTGTTGTTGTTGTTGTTGTTGTTGTTGTTATGTATTTAGATATAAGTGTTGAAACTAATGATGTGGTAAAAAAGTGTTGATAGGCTAATTTTGGTTAAAATGACTAAAATACCCTTAAAACTTTACAAAAGATTATAATTAAAAAGTTTCTTTATAAAGAAAAAGATGACCAATGAATGAGAAATGAAGAGAAAGTTAGAAATTTTATTTTGAGAAAAATATTTTGTTAATTAGAAAATACTATTAAAAATAAACTAGTAAAAACTTTGGTCAAATTAAAAGTGGTTATAAGTTGAATCGTCATAAGTTGAGGGTGACCAACTTATGATTTATGACCAACATTAGCTTATAAGTACTTGGCTTTAGCTAGCCGGACTAGTGGGTTCCTACCTGGAGACATACTGAAAACCATGCCTTTCAAACCGAACACAATGCCCGTCATCCAAATAAAAAAAGGGCTCGTTGGGAAGAAAGATTACGTGCAACTTGTAGAGCACATGTAAGGCACAATCGGGTTGCTCACGCAGAGGATATCTCTCTATCTATAGGTATAGAGGTATGAAAAGTAATAGCTTTATATTATGGTCGCCCCTGACTTACATCCTTGACGCTACTACTATTATGATGAGAGCGGTTCAAATTGGTTGAATCTTTCTCAATCATCATGGCCAGAGCTTGTATGTATCACTTGTATGGAGGTGTATGCACAAAGGTTTGAAACTCTTTTCTTGTTATCTTTCCTAGCCTGACAATAGTCAATGGAAAATCTCTTAAGCTTTTTTTGCCTTTGCTCCTTCTTTCCAAAGCGCACTAACAGAAAACCTGAGATATTCTTAGCTGTGTTGGAAGTTAGGTAAGCACTACAGGTATTTATCAAACGTGTAGATAAGTCAAAAAGCACTTATAAACTAATTTGACCAGATTGTAAGCTTAGCCAAACGCTCTTTTAATTAGTTTATGAACGCATATGTGATAATACTCCTATTATAAAATAACTTCTCAATGGAAGTCGGATAAAACAATGTTGTAACTCTAAAATCTCTAAAGTGTTACACCGAATTTTATAAAAATTGCATTGAAAATAACTAGGTGTAAACATGGCCCCTACTTTTGTGTAAAGACCATGGAAATAAATTGAACTAAAAACGCCAAAAATAGTTCTGTATAGGGTAAAACTTGATATGACACGTGGCCATCTACAGGAAGGACACGTGAAACCCAAGATAGGGATGGCCAAAGACCGAATGTAGCTATTCCACTTGTCACCAGAAGGGATAATGTCCATAAAGATGTATTAAATGCTCTGTGCATGTTAGAATTTAATAAAGAATATTCTACAACATTAAGAGCAACGACTCGTTATAGAGAATTTGGCATTTATGTTTACCATTATATCTCCATCAATGGCCCTCATAATTGACATTAAAGGATGGCAGAATACCAGGACCCCTTCCCTAGACACAACTATAAATAGTGAGCTTAGTTGTTATTGTAAATGACACGAATTTCCTGACAAACTTATACTACATTCTATACAAAGCTTGATACGATTTTACTTTCTCGCCTTTTGATTTCATCATTGATGTGCCAGAAAACCTTGTTGTCGGAACTGTCATCTCTGCCATTTCATCTAAATTTTAAGGATAAGTATTATATAATTCTTTACTTATTTCATCATTTTTAGGATCAAATTAGTTCACCTGTCTAGAAACCACGTACAAATTTAACTGTACCATTTTACGGGTAAATAGTTTGTCGCCCACCGTGGGGCCTAGATAGCCGTGCAATTAAATTGCTCCTTGCCTTTTTTATTAAAGTTTTTTGACTATTTTGTCTTAGAAAAGATTATAAGAAATGGTAGATAACAGCAACACGCACAACCCTGAGGTTCGAGAAGATTAACCTCACTTCAAGGACTCAATCAATGTTACCTGCAATAAGGGGGATGACACCACACCGCAGCATGATAGGCAGTATCCTTGACAACTTCGGGAGACGACTTCCGATGATGTTGATGAGGAGCAAGTCGTTGATGCGGTAAGGGTCTTGTAAGAGCATCAGTGCTATCATTCTAGAACATCTCAAATGACAGGTAAGGTTATGACAGAGTTGAAACAGGCATTGTCGGGGGCTTCGAATAATACAAACAGGAGAGATCCAATTCCTCCACGATGTTCTGGAATAGTACTGAGGGGAGCGAATCTGGTCTCAATAATGAAAACGATCCTTTCAAGATTGTACTTTTACGATTTATGAGGGAAGTAAACGCCTGTATGGACAAAATTCCAGATGGGCCGCCAGCATTGAAGGTCCCACACTCAAATAAGTATACTCAATTGCCGTACAATCCAAGTGCGATACCATAATTAATCTCGAAGCAGTTCAAAATGCCGAATTTCCAAAGTATGACGGAACTTTAAACCCTCAAGAGCATCTTTCCACCTATACAATGGCGATAAAAGGAAATGACTTAGCTCCTCGCAAAAATGAATCTATGTGTTTAAAGAAATCTGGAGAGACTCTCATAAGGGGAGACTTGACGTGGTATTTGCTGTTACCTGAGCATTCCATAGATCCTTTTGAAATGATGGCGAATTTTTTCATCAAGGCCCATGTTGGGGCCAGAAAAGTACAAGCGCGAAAGGCCGATATATTCAGGATTACACTAGGAGAGTCTGAGTTATTATGAGTGTAGTTACCTGATTCCATAAGGAAAGAATATTGCTCTCAATTGTCCCAAATGAATGGGTAGCTAAACCATTCACCAAAGGACTGAAATAGAGAAGATCCCGAATAAATGGGTAGCTAAACCATTCACCAAAGGACTGAAATAGAGAAGTTCAAACACCTCTCAAAAATTGAAGGAAAGTTTGCTTGAGCATCAAGGAATGACTTGGGTGGATGTCCACAACCGGTACGAGTCAAAATAAGGATCGAAGATTATCAATTTGGTTTTCTACTATCGATCAAAGGACGGGATAAGAACATAGAAAAATCAAATGATGATTACGACACAGACAGACAGACTTCGAGAGGCCGAATTTTACCCTATGAGCGGATCGAATGTCGTGGAAAAGGCTTCTAGATAGTAGATAAAGAAATGTTAGTGTCACGGGATCCTTTTTACCCCAAGTTATCGAAATAAAACTTCAACGTCAGTATATGGAATTGGTGTCAGCCATGAGAAACATCAAAGAGGCATGGTTCCTGAGATCGATGAGATCTGATCCTAGCTAGAGGGATCCCAACTTATGGTGTGAATACCGTGGGATGGATGGACACCAGAATAGGGACCGCCTACATCTTCGGGAAGAAGTGGAAACACTATTGAAGAAATATTCACCTTAGAGAGTTCTTAAGCAACCGAGCTAAGAACAATTATGGTCGTAATAGAGACAATGCAAAACCTTCAAAAGTAGGAGAAGAACCCCCAGGCCACTTAATTAATATGATCTTCGGAGGGAATGAGATTAATGGGTAACCTTCTCAGTAGCAAAGAAGATGAAAGTATCAATAACTCATAGTAAAAGGCTCTGGGAAGACAATATCACTTTTGTGAAAGAGGACATAGACATATTGCTGCTACCACACAACGACAGACTGTTAATTTCTTTAAATGTGTTAGGTTTTAATATTAAGCTTGTTCTAGTAGATTTGGGGGGTTTGGCTAATATCATACAAGGGAGAGTATCAGAGCAAGCTAAACTCACTGGAAGCATTATTCAGCCATAAAGGTCCTAGCTGGATTCATCCTCCCAAGTGTGATAGTTAGGGAGAGATTTTATTGCTCACGAACGCTGAATGAGTAATAGAAACGATCCTTTTCGAAGTAGTAGATGGTGATATGGGATATAATATCATCCTGGGAAGGCTATGGTTACATGAAATGAAAGTTGTGCCCTCAACATATCACCAATTGTTGAAATTTCCAATGCTCGAAGGAATCAAGCAGATAAGGGGCGATCAACCGGTAGCAAGAGATATTAACGCAATTTTGGTCACCAATAGCAAAGAAAAGTAACACGTTACGTAGCAATAGGAACCAGCACCTACCCTCGAACCTAAAGAAGTTCACCCGAGGACAGAGGCATTTGAACAGTATGAGGTGCCAAGATATTTCCAAGTTCTAAAAGAGACAGATACGACAAAGTCTATGGAGGAAGAACTAGAGAAAGTTGTAATTTTCAAAGAATTGTTAGAAAGGAAATTCCACTTGGGGATGGTACTGCACTTGGAGCTCGGATATGCTTTTATAAAAATTTTTAAATTTACTGTCGATTGTTTTGCATGGTCACACGAGGATATAACATGTATCCCCATGGAGGTAGCCGTGTAAAAGTTAAGCTTGGATCCCAGTGTACCTTCGGTAAGACAAAAGAAGTGCTCTATTGCCGAAGCCAGGAATAAATTCTTCAAACAAGAGGTTATCTGTTTACTTAAAATTGGAACGATCCTAAGGTATTTGAGCTGTCTAGCTAATGTAGTAGTATTTCCTAAGAAGATAAATAAATTTCACATGTGTGTAGATTATAAGGATCTCAATAAGGCATTCCCGAAAGACTTGTTCCCACTGCCAAATATCGACTAAAGATGCCACGGGCGGGCATGAGTTAATGAGTTTCCTTGATGCTTATTCATGAACAAGATGTTTGAAAAGCAAATAAGAAAAACTATAGAAGTTTATATAGACGATATGCTCGTTGAGTTTTTTTAATGCAGGTGATCACTTTGAACATCTGCAAGAAACTTTAGACATCCTGATGAAGCATAATATGAAACTTAATCCCGAGAAGTGCGCGTTCGGGGTTTAGTTCTGATAAGTTTCTGGGATATCTGGCCTTACATATGAAAATTACAAAAAACCTCGATAAAATCAAGGCCATAGAAGACATCTCAGATCAACTGTCAACGTAAAAGATGTCCAAAGTCTCATGGGAAGATTGGTAGCTATGATCATGTTCATTTCTTAATCATCAATAAAATGTCATCGCTTCTTCGCACTGCTCAAAAACAAAAATAATTTCGAATGGACACCGGAGTGCCAACAAGCTCTCAGGGATTTTAAGAAGTACTTGTCAAGACCTCTATTGCTCTCAAAGCTAAAAGAAAGCATAACATTGCTGATTTACCTTTTCGTCTTGGAAGTTGCAGTAAGTGTTGTTTTGATCTAAGAGGATAAAGGTATGCAATCTCCCATTTATTACGTTAGCAAAATTTTAACGGGAGTAGAGACTAGCTACCCTCATTTGGAGAAATTGGCCTTAGCTCTCGTAGTTGCCGCTCAAAAGCTGAGGACATACTTCCAATGCCACCCGATAACTGTGGTGACTACTTTCCCTTTGTGGAACATTCTTCATAAACCTGAGCACTCAGGAAGATTTCCCAAATGGCTATCAAAATGAGAGAATTTGACATAGAATATAAATCAAGGACTGCAATTAAGTCATAAGTCTTGGTCGAGTTTGTGGCCGATTTTAGTTTGGGATTATTGCCTCTGGCAACCAAAGAGTCAGTAATGGTGTTGGAGTCAACGTCAGGGGTTTAGACCTTATATATGGATAGAGCTTCCAATGTGAAAAGGTCCAGGCTCACAATAGTCTTAATTACGCCTTCGGGGGAAACCCTAAGTCAAGCCATCAGAATGATCCATCTAACTAACAATGAAGTAGAGTATGAAGCTTTAATTGCCGTGCTTGAATTTTCCCCGGGACTTGACTCTGAGGTCATCAAAATCAAATGTGACTCACAACTGGTGGTAAAATAGGTCTACGGGATCTTTGACACCAAAAGAATGTATGCAACAATATGTGGTAAAAGTTCAGGCTCTATTGGCATGATTTCGAGAGTGGTCAATTACCCATATCCCAAGGAAGGATAACACAGAAGCAGATGCATTGGCAAACTTAGGATCATCAACGGAAATAAAGGGAACACAATCCGGGATGATACTATAACTTATGAACTCAGTCCTAGATACAGATGGTTACTGTGAGGTAAATTCGACTAATTTGTTCTAGGACGGGAGGAATGAAATCATTGACTATCTCGAACATGGGAAGTTGCTCGAAGAATGACCAAGTCGAGCACAAGAGAAACTCCTTTTTCCCTAGTGTATGATATACAAGCTCTAATCCCAGTAGAAGTAGGTGAACCAGCCTTAAGGTATTTCCAAGCATATGAATAATCGAACAATGAAATAATTTTAATCAACTTGGAGTTACTCGAGGAATGTAGAGACTTGGCGCATGTGAGAATGGAATCTCAAAAGCAGAGAATTGAGTGGTATTATTATCGAAGAGCCAACATGTATTAGTTCAAAATAGGAGATTTGGTTATGAGAAAAGAAACTCAAAATACCTGGGAGCACAACACAGAGAAGGTGGGTCCAACGTGGGAAGGTCCCTACCGAATTTCGGCTATCACCGAGAAAGGATCATACGAGCCGTAGAACCAGAATCGAGACAAGTTGCCTAGCAATTGGAATGTGGCGCACCTTGAAAGATATTATTGCTGATGAATAATAACCAATAAGAAAGTATGTGCTGCCCTGTTTTCCCCTTCATTCAGTTTTTGTCCCAATTGGGTTTTTCTAGCAAGGTTTTTAATGAGGCAGCAACCAAAAGCCTACTACGAAGACAACAACAATAAGACCCTAAATAGTAAGGCAAACAAGAAAGTTTCAACCCGGGAATGGTTAGGTAGTCTTTGGCTCTATAGCAAATTCCCTTTGGGAAGTTAAGTTTGGCATAGAAAATTCATGAGTACATACTACTAGAGGGTTGTCAGATAATCTTTTCACGATAACATAGATTTCTAAGGGTAAGTAAGGTGTGTAACCGAGTTAAGGATTATCTAGCAATTCATTGGTGGGATCTTTGAAGGTACAAGACTTCCAGTGTTCCAATTCGCATTCTTCGTATTTGATCACTTGGGGGGAGGGGGAATTATCACACCTCCTTTTTAACACTACAACCCCAGCGAACGATGTAGATAATGGAGTTTTTTCAATTAAAGGACAATCGAAGCGAGATTTATTTAATTAGATATTTCAGAGTCACCACTTAGGATAAATAATTGTGTCCTAAGTCACCGGTTTAAATCCCGAATCGAGTAACATTTGACTCTGTCTACAGTCTGCGAGCCAAAAGTCTTGGGTAAGGAATTCTGTTAACCCGAGAGAAGGTGTTAGGAACTACCGAGTTCCGTGGTTCTAGCACGGTTGCTCAACTATTATATTTGGCTTAATTATCTGATTTTAATACATTTTGTACCTATGTGCAAATTTTAATTTTAACCGCTTTTATTTAGTTTTTTAGAGAAAATTGCAACGTTATTAAAACACATCTCGAATAATGTCACATAAATGCACTCGTGGTTTTTGACATAATTTAATATTGTCGAGATTTGGATTTGGGTCAAAATAAATGCGCACCCGAGTTTAAGAAGGTAAAATTATTAAATAATGTGCCTAAAAGCGTCTAAACCGCGGTTAATTTTGCGAGGGTCATGAAAATGAGCTAAATGGCACGCCTCCATTTCTAAATATTTTAAAGAAGTAATTAAACAGGGTCACGCAATTTGTCAATTTTGTTTGGTGCGGCGCACCTCAATTTATTTTTAAAGGATACCGACTAGACTCGAAGGCCATAAATTGCGAGTTGTCTAATTATGGCTCACCTCAAATAATTAAAGACTAATCAACTAAGCGTTAAATGAACTTGGAAATTTTGAAAGATAGAAAATGATTAATTGATAAGAGGAGCTTGGGCCAACACGAATAGTTAATGGAAAACGAGGATCAACAAGGATGAGGTGAGTCCCAAGTCCATTCACGGGTGCCTTCGAATTTGGGCATAAGAGTGAGCCCAATTTTCGGGATTCTGGAGCTAAAGGCGTAGGACTTCATATCGAGCCCCCATGTTGTTTAATTAATAACTGAAGTATGCAATCGATCAAATGTATCCAAATGCTAAAAATGGAGCCAACACACATACAAACAGTCTTTGAAATTAATCTTTAATTATTCAATTTATAATTATATGAGATTCTTCTAATGACATGATTTTGACAATAATTAGAGATTCAATTTGAGAAATATATTGCATGTAAGCTTAATTCTCAAGGTCTCAAACAAAGCAGAAATAATGACATTAGAAATTTAGATTCCCATGAAATCTCATACGCAAGAACTATAGAATTGACCTTTAACAATCATGATTTCAAGCATCGATTTAATCATAGAACGTTCACAACAACGAATGGTTTAAAATTGGCCTGAACATTATTACAAATACAACTCTTAAGTAATTCTTTGAATTGTAACCACTTTCAGACAAATTTGAGGACTCAGATAGAATTCTAACAATACCAGATGCAAATTTTAAAACCAACCAAAAATAGAAGAGTCTCAACACTGACTATAGACTGAAATTCACTTGTAGCTTGAACTAACATGCATACTATGAACTACCTGGAATCAATTTGCTACACCTCAAGCTATACATAAGTGAGCTTGGATGCTTGAGGCATGAGACGACTAGATCTAATGTAAATACACTGAACTAACGAACATATAGTTCTCAGATGCACCCGAAACCAAACAAACTCTCAGCTAAGATTTACATAAAGAAATGATGCAAACAATAGCTTAAACATGACTAAACACCATAAACTCCAAAAAAACTTTCCATTCCTTCATTGCATTTCCACTTGAGCATCAGATTACATAGCTTAGGGAATATGTACCTGGATGTAGAAGAAGTAAAGGAACAACGTAAGGCTCAGTAGGTACAAAGCAACAATCAGCAGTTTTCAACCAACTTTTAACCTAGAATAATGAAGTAAACAACCCAAAAACAGTATCAATCCACTATCGGCTACCCAGGAATTGATTCAACTAAAAAAACTCAGAAATCCACTTCAATCCCAGCAGTAAATCAGAAAAATTCCCTAGCCTCGATTTAAGTTTGTTTAAGTTATCAATTATTCAACATTGTCTCCAACACTAGGAGAAATTTCACAAATCAGCAACAAGACTCTATAAAACAATAATTTTTAGGATTTTCAGGATTCAAATCTATCAAACAGTAAAATTCTTCAGGTTTTTTATTTTGTAGGTTTTTTCAGCTCTCAATTCTTGCCTTGAAAGGCAAGAATGATATGCCTTTATTGGCCAAACCATAGGGCAAACTTCAGATTGCAACTTTTACCTTTTAGTCCATTTTAATTTTATATTAACTAGGTTACTCCCTAAATTCCAGACTTATTACCCATGAAATGTTACAAAGGATTAGAAATTACCATTCAAGACCCGACCAAAAGCTTCTAGGGGCTTTTCAGTTCAATACCAAGAGATTCTCTTAAACAATTTACCCAAAATACCCCTTATACCCAATGTTATTACTCTATTAACCCTAGAATCAAATGGGCTACGGTATTAGCAAGTATCAATATCACAGGCCATAATGAAACAACCCAAACTACTTCGGTCATAAGAGAATAATGGACCAAACACATATAGACGAGCCAAACATGGAATCAAAATACTGAAGAGAAAAAGGTCCAAACATATTTAACTACTAAAAATTATTAATACAACTTAAATTTTAAACCTATGCATATATTAACTAGCATTTAACAGCAGAAGAAGAAGAAATGAAAAGAAGCAGACCCAACGAGATGCATTCTGGGACATGACGAGGGAGGAGACGAGTATGAACAAAAGAGAATGAATAGAAAAGAAAAAGAAATAATGAGAAACAGAAAAAATGCCTAATAAAATAGAACCTGGCACGACTTGCATGGACTGATAGACCTAAAAAGAGTCGAACTCCATGCCAATCTCTTATTCTTACATAGAATAGTCTATTAGCCTGGGTTTTAACTCATTAACGGCCCAGGAAAAGGTTTCACCTCAAACTCCAACAATGACCCAATTTCGATTGCAAATTCGAAGAGCTCCCGGGGTGTTTTGAAGGAGGACGATTGGGGATTTTGACCGAAGGTGGGACGTTGGTTCCTTGGCGTGATTTTGAGATGATTTTGTAGTGGCGTTGCGGTGCACTAAGGCAGAGTCGAATCTTTCTGCTAAGATTCGAGACGATGGGGAATGATTTGAAGGGAACTAGGTATTGAATAGAGGAGATTGAGGCAGTCAGGTAGTGTTATTTTGGTGGGGTTTGGAACACTGCTGCCGGCGACGGCGATTTCCGGCCCGCGGCGCATGGAGGAAGGAGGTGGCATTAGGATTTTTCCTAGAGACAAGGTACGAGGTCCATTTCTGGGGGGTGGGGGGTTCGGACACTTATATATGGCATATCACCCGGCTTCAATACCGTCCGATCATCGAAGATCAACGACCATGATTCATTCACTATAATCGACATCATTTTTTTTGGGGGGGGGGTTGGACCGGGTTTGAGGGTTGGGTTGGACCGGCTCAAGGGTGTGTTTGGGTTGGGTCAGGTTATGGGGTTTTTGGGCTGAATTTTAGTTTTAATATGGCCCAATTTGGGTTCCTTCCTTCAATTACATTGAGTTAATTTTTTTGAATTTCTTTTACTTATTCTTTATCATTTTCCAAAATTATTAAAATCCTAAATTAAGTTATATATCCCAAAAAACCTATAAATGCTAACTAATCTTGTATAATCATTATTAAAAGAAAATTAAAAGAAAAATTACCTAAAAATTCAAAAATTAAAACTAAAAGAGCAAATTGAACCTATTTTGATTTTTTCGTTCATAAAATGACCAACTGCTAACTAATGCTTAAATAATGTCAAATCAACTTCTACATGCATTTGCGACTTATTTTTGTATTTTTGATGAATATGTGTTAAATTAAATTACACACAAAATGCATACAATTAGCAGAAATGTCACAAAAATTCACAAAATTGCAAAAAAAATAAACGAAATAATTTTTTTTTTAATTTATAGTAGTAATTCATGTAGGGAAAAAATCAAATGCTCACAACTGCCTCTCTTTGCGTGGAAGTACGGAGAGTTTTCGTGCAAAGACAAGTGAGCGGACATGAGTGATTTTTGCCCGTTTGAATACTCCGTGAGAAGCATCTTGAAAATCTTGACCCCACCTTGCTTCAGAGGTTGCCTACATACTCTCGGCTAAAGAGGAATCAGGTCAGTGTAGTGCAGGAATGTTTGGTAGCTGGGACGACCAGAGCTGTGCTTTCACTACTTATGTTGTTGCTGCTGCTTGCTAAATCTCCTTATTACACCATGTAAAAATAAAAAGAAGCTAGACTAAGCTATGAACAATGGATTACAAAAGAACCTATCTATGTCTTCAAATTTGCTCTTGATCTTTGTTGCCTTGTGGCCTTATGTATCTCCTGGAGAAACTTCTTGTTGTCTTGCCGTACTTCCTTCTGTGAAACTTCATGTTGCCCTGCTGCTATGTTTCTCTTCCTCCATGTTGATGCTTGATTGTTGGATTTGAATTATTTTCCCTTGTTTTCGAGTGGGCGCCTGATTAAAACTCGAAACTTGAAATGTATTCCCTTGTTCTGCAGGTGGGCGCCTGATATATCAAAAATTTGAAATTTTAAATGTATTCCCTTGTTCTCTAAGTGGACGCCTGATTACAAAAACTTGATATTCGAAAAATATTTCCTTGTTCTCCAGGTGGGCGCCTGATTACCGAAACATAAAACTTGAAAAGTATTCCTTTGTTCTCTAGGTGGGAGCCTGACTACCAAAACTTGAAACTTGAAAAGTATTCCCTTGTTCTCCAGGTGGGCGCTTGATTACCAAAACTTGAAACTTGAAGTATTCCGTTGTTCTCCAGGTGGGCGCCTGATTACCAAAACTTGAAACTTGAAATGTATTCCCTTGTTCTCCAGGTGGATGCCTGACTACAAAAACTTGAAACTTGAAAAGTATTCCCTTGTTCTCCAGTAAGGCGCTGTCACAGCTACTTTTTCTACTACACCCTCGAAATAGGGTATAATAAAAGGAGTTTTTTCCAATTATAGTGTCAATCAAAACGGGATTATTATTTTTAAGGAAAAATCAGAGTCTCCAGTTGGGATATTTATGATGTCCCAAATCACTGGTCTTAATCCGGAATCGGGAAAAGAATGACTATGTTATTATAACCTGCAAATCAAAAATCCGGGCAGGGAATTCTGGTAACCCGGGAGAAGGTGTTAGGTACTCCCGAGTTCTGTGGTTCTAGCATGGTCGCTTTGATGATACTTGACTTATTAAATTATTTGACTACTGATTTTCAAACCTATGTACTTATGCCTTTTACCGCTTTTAATTTAAGAAAATTATCTTGAAACAGGTTACGCGTACATATACCCATTTGTTTGGCGCATCACAAAATCATGTCACGCGAACACGTTCACAATTAATAACGCTTTACTAATATTAAGAAAGTTTGGCCAAAGTTGCGCGAACTCATACTCTGGTTTTTTTAAAAGCATAATTGTGTTACACGGACGTATACACAATCATACTAGTATTTTTAAACGGCACCTAAGGAATTCTATGAAATACTTAGTCATTTTTACACCTAGGTTATGAAATTAAAATGAGGTCTATATGTGATTTAATAGAGGATGGCACATCTCAAAATATGTAAACTAATATTAATTTATAGCATGTAATCCATTTTATTATTAAGAGACGTTTGCTAGAAGTGGCATGAACGCATTGTGAACATATACGCAACTACAATTGGGATTTAAGCAGCCCTAAAGGCTTACTACGCATATTTATCATTTTTAAACACCTAGGTTCGACCTCATTACCACAATAAATGGGCCAGCATCAGGGGCCCAAGTCCAATGCCCCAGCGCTAACAAACGAAATCAAAGGCGGCCTCACTAATACTAAGTCAAGTTGGATTCAATACTGGCAATCATAAATGAACTCAGCAGGTTCTTTATATTAAACAAAGCTAACATACCATATAGTGAATGAGAACAAATTCATAGACAAACATTAGTGATTCTATTTCGAATTTTAAGCTATGCAATTACATGCACTCATTCCGAACTCATGCCTAACAAGAAAATGCCTTTAGAATGCAAATGTAAGGGCATGCCTTCCCTCTAAATTCCAGGCTAATGATTCCAACACAAAGTTAAACACGCGACATAAATTATACTGAGAATTTGCACAATGATAAAACTTAACACATGATAAACATGCTACAAAGCATTATAATCTAACACCCTCTGATTACCAATTTCCACCCATCAAGCAACAAAATGAAACTGATACTGCTCATTTAAGCCTCCTTAACACTCACAGATGAAACAAAGTATATTCGACACTGCAGTGAAAGTCTCTTTATTACAAAACCAAATACTTAGCTATAGAATGTCAACTAAGAAATAACATTAAAGAGTTAGTCATTATAGGAAATGAATTAGTTACAGCCTTCATAAGTAAGTCTACCATCAGTCAATGCCACTATGAAGCTATGTAGCTCAGGCAAAATTTACTACACAAGAAATCAAGCAGGAACCAAAAAATGATTCAAGGCAAGTGAACACCAGTTCATATTCCAAAGTCAAGCTCTCTATCACATTTAGGTTATCTCCACAAATGCCAAGGTATACCTAGAAGTTGAAAAAAAAGAACAAAGAAATGAAGGATCAACATTGGAGTCAGTAGAAGGAATAGGAATAAGCAACAAAATCAACCTAGAATTGACTGAGAAAAGAGCACTTTGAACCTGTTTTGAATCCATAATAGTAATACATAAAGCTCAGAATCAATCTCCAACCAAGAATGGACCAAAAACTTGAATACTAACAGATTCAGCTCAGTTTTAAATGTTAGTTTCTTAGCACTTGTCAGAGAATGAATATCACAAGAATTTTCAAGGATTTTCCAATGGAACAATATTAGTTTTGTATTTTTTTGGTTCTTATACTCAAACTTGAATGGAACAGTAATCTATCAGCCTTTTTTATGGTTCTGGATTTTTAATAGCTCTTTTTAAAAAGTCTCTCTTTTGTGTGTATTTTTTTGGACTTTTATCCTCTAAACCTTGCCTTGAAAGGCGAGAATAACACCCTTTTATAGGCCAAACTATAGGGAAGACTTAATGTTCTATTTTTTACCCTTTGCCCCCTTTTTAGTTTTTATTTTATCTTTGGGTTCCCTAGATTCTTAACTTGTTCCCCAAGTTCTGCCATTGAAAAATATGAAATTCCACTAGAGACCCTCACTAGAAGCTTCTCAGTCTATTATGAAAGATTCCCTAACCTTCAAATGCCTAGACTACTCTTTATTTGGATTCTAATTTACTAACCTAGTCAAACCAAACCCCCAATTCTGATAACTTGTCAAGATTTGACCATGGTTGAACAAGAACCTAGCCTATTTAGCTATGAACCAAACATATCCTAAAAATTGACTAGTGAAATTTACTCTAAGACAGTAGGCTGACAATGAGGCAATTGAATTTAAAGTCAAGCAATCATGAATCAACTAATCACGACCTAACACAACATCAAAATAGAAGAGAAGAAAAAGAAAAAGAAAAAGAAAAGAGAAAGAAATCAAAACGGAACAGAATTAAATATGAAAACAGAATCAATAAAAAAACCTAAAACTTTTAAATTAATTGATCATGGAGAACATTGATCAATGAGAGAATAACATATGCAAAGTAAGGAAAAGATCAAAAGAAGAAGAAAAATTACTGAGGAGAAGTCAAACAAAAGGACTTCAATTTGAGGTCTGGAATGATGTGAACGTCTGTTCTTCACCAAGAACAAACGAGCACATTATCTCGTATCTCGAATCAAACTCTAGACTAAGAAAAGCGGGAAGAACTCGAACAAATCAGACTTCAGGGTTCCACCACTCATACGATATGAAATTAGAAGAGCTCCGGTTACATTCGAAGGCTATAGTTTAGGGATTCACAAAGGGGGAGGTGAGGAGGCTATTCGGTATCAATCTAGGATCATTTAGCGTCGGCGTCGCCGCACACGGCGGGGCAGTCGGCATTTCCAACGGATATTCGAGACGATTGATGGGGATTTGAGGACTGATGTTTAGAGCTATAGAAAGAGGAGCAGGAGAGGATCCAATGGTGTTAGTTTAAGGTCATCTATTGACCGGCTGCCTCTGTGAGGCGATTTTTGGCGGCGGCGTAAGGCGGAGCCGGTGGAGGGTTTCTCTGATAAGGTGGAGGTGAGAGAGAGATGGTTCATGGGGGTAGGGGTGCCCGACCATTTTATATTAAAACAAACCTAACTTCCGAGCTGTTGGATCAAGTATCCTTGACAGCCCGGATTTGATGACACAAAACGACGTTGTTTTGGCCAGATTTTAGGCGAGATTGGGTGGCCCAAAAATGGGTATTTGTTAAGACCAAGATTTTCCTTTTAATTCTTCTTTTCATTTTTTTTTCTTTTCTTCTTTCTGTTTTTATTTATATTTTTTCTGATTTTTATTTAATACCAAATTAAAAATAAAAGACCCAAATTAATTCCGAAATTATACTAATTAATTTCCAAAATTAACTAATTCCTAATTTGAAAGAAAATTAAAAAAAATCAAAAGTAGAAATGCAAAAGAACTATTTTTGTTGTTTCTCTATTTTTGCAATATTAGTTCACACAAAAATGCTAAAAGTGTATCCTAAATGCTATTTTGTATTTTGTATTATATCAATGCACATGCAAAAATGCAAACAAAACACAAAAATCATGCAACTAATTTCCTAGAATTCAAATAATAAAATATAAGTCCTCATTCTAATGATTTTATTGGAGTAATTAAGCGAGGAAAAAATCATATACTCACAGCTGTCCCTCTTTGCTTGGAGACACGAAGGGTTTTCGGGCATAGATAAGTGAGCAATCATGGGAGATTTTGCCTTCTTAACACTCTATGAGAAGTGTTTTGAAAAGTTTGACCGCACACTGGTTTAAAGGTTGCGTACATATCTTCGGCTAAAGAGGAATAAAGTCAGTGTAATTCAGGAGTGTTTGGTAGCTAGGACTACTAAAGCTGTGATTTCACTGTTGCTGCTAGTGCTTGCTTAACCTCCTTATTACACCGAAAGGAAAATCAAAAGATAAGCTAGCTATGCCTATCAACTATGGATTACAAAAGAACTTATCTACGTCTTCGTGCTTCCTCTTGATACTTGTTGCCTTGTTGCTTGTACATCTCCTTGTTGTTGCCTTGTTGACTCATATTTCTTCCTGCAGCTTCTTGTTTTCTCTTCTACCGTGTTGTACTTGAAGTGTATTCCCTTGTTTTGCAGGTGGACGCCAGATTACCAAAACTCGTATCTTGAAAACTATTCCCTTGTTTTCCAGGTGGGCGCCTGATCACCAAGACTTGAAATTTAAAAAGTATTCCCTTATTTCCAGGTGGACGCCTGACTACCAAAACTTGCAACTTGAAAGGTATTCCCTTGTTTTCCAGGTGGACGCCTGATCAGCAAGACTTGCAACTTGAAAAATATTCCCTTATTTCAGGTGGGCACCTAATTACCAAACCGTGAAACTTGAAAAGTATTCACTTCTTCTCAAGGTGGGCGCCTGATTACTAAAATTTGAAACTTGAGAAATATTCCCTCGCTCTCTAGGTGGGCGCCTGATTACCAACTTGCGACTTGAAAAATATTTCCTTATTCTACAGGTGGGCGCCTGATTACCAAAACTTGCAACTTGAAAAATATTCCCTTATTTTACAGGTGGGCGCCTGATTACCAAAACTTGCAACTTGATACATTTTCCCTTGTTCTACAGGTGGGCGCTTTATTACCAAGGCTTGCAATTTGAAAAATATTTCCTTATTCTCCAGGTTGTTCCTCATAACCAAAACTTGCAACTTGAAACATATTCCCTTGTTCTACAGATGGTCGCCTGATTACCAAAACTTGCAACTTGAAAAATATTCCCTTGTTCTATAGGTGGGCTCCTGATTACCAAAACTTGCAACTTGAAACATATTCCCTTGTTCTGCAGGTGGGCGCCTGGTTACCAAAACTTGCAACTTGAAACATTTTCCCTTGTTCTACAGGTGGGCGCCTGGTTACCAAGACTTACAACTTGAAACATACTCACTTGTTCTATAGGTGGGCGCCTGATTACCATAACTTGCAACTTGAAACATATTTCCTTGTTCTACAGGTGGGTGCCTGATTACCAAAACTTGCAACTTGAAACATATTCCCTTGTTCTAGAGGTGGCTGCCTGATTACCAAGACTTACAAAATTGACAAATATTCCCTTATTCTCCAGGTGGGCGCCTGATTACCAAAACTTGCAACTTGAAACATATTCCCTTATTCTACAGGTGGGCGCCTGATTACCAAAATTTGAAATCTGAAAAATATTCCTTTGTTTTGCAGGTGGTCTCCTGATTACCAAGACTTGCAACTTGAGAAATATTCCCTTATTCTCTAGGTGGGCTCCTGATTACAAAAACTTGCAACTTGAAACATATTCCCTTGTTCTACAGGTGGGCGCTTGATTACCAAGGCTTGCAACTTTAAAAATATTCCCTTGTTCTACAGGTGGGAGCCTGACTACCTAAACTTGCAACTTGAAACATATTCCCTTGTTTTAAAGGTGGGTGCCTGGTTACCAAAACTTGAAATCTAAAAAATATTCCGTTGTTCTCCAGGTGGGTGCCTGATCACCAAAACTTGAAATTTTTAAATGTATTCCCTTGTTCTCCAGGTGGGCGCCTGATTACCAAAACTTGAAATCTTAAAAATGTTTCCTTTTTCTACAGGTAGGCGCCTGATTACCAAAACGTGCAACTTGAAACATATTCCCTTGTTTTCTAGGTGGGCGCCTGATTGCTAAAGCTTGCAACTTGAAAAGTATTTCCTGAGACTGCTGCCTGTGTACCTTACCACAACAAAACAAACAAAAAAAGAGAAATTCTGTCTGCCCCAATTTGGTGATGGATGCATCTGAGAGTGTTGATCAAATCCGATTACCAGATATCTCTAAAATTTGAAAGCTAAATCTCATTATCAAGGAGGGTCCTGACAGCTCTTAACGAATGACAACTTTTAAGATTAAGTCATATTTTCCAAAGTACTATTTTCCATTATGTCTTGTTATCTGAGTTATGTCTGCTGGGATCTTCTAGTGACCAGTGATTAAATTTTATTCCAATTATCCAAGAGGGTCCTAACAACTTTTAATTAGATGACGAATATGACTGTTGAGGATTGGTACTTAGAACTAAATCCCATTATCCAGGAGGGTCGTGACAACTCTAAATTAGGTGGCCAAATATGCCCGTTGGGGATTAGTGTTTAGAGCTACATCCCATTATTCAAACGAATCCTGACAACTATTGTTGGGGAAATATTTGTGCCTGCCAATGTTACTCGATTGCTTGTGTTTTAAGTTAAGTCCCATTTTCAGAAGGGTCCTGAGGGTTCCAAATTAAATGTCAACTCTAACTTCCGGTTGTTTCTGTTAGTGATCATTGTTCAGGAGGGTTTCGGTGACTCTGCTCGGGGAGGGTGTTTGTTCCTGCCCATGTCACCCGCAGCTTTTCGAGTTTTCAACTAGGTCCCGTTTCAACTTCCATGCCCCTTTTTAACCCTCAGTTGTTTCTGCTGGGGTTTGCTAATTAAAGTTTTGTCCTATTGTTCTCTTGCTGGGGAGAATATTCATGACAGATTATGCTCTTTTGAGTTTTAGCTGGGTCCCACTTTCTAGGCGGTCCTTGAGATTTGATCATACCTTCCATGTACCCGCCTTCCCCTATGGATGGCCTCTTTTAGGGTCTTCTAGAAATTCTCTGCCCCTATGTCAATCAAAGTAAACTTGTCAATTTGAAAAGTTGTGGTTATCTTGTGGAATTCTTATTGGAAGCGGCCTCGCCACTGTCGTGTTCCGTTGTGTTTAATTTTCCATGTTGATGGTGAGTTGCCTGAGTTGGTTGGCTGACCCTCGAACCTTTATTGCTTTACTTTGCTCCCTGGTTGTTGTGTTACACTCCTGGCCCTTTTTGTAGAATTCTTATATCTTTCCTGAGATTACCAAGTCAATGTACTATGCTCGGCCGACTCTCTGACCCTTGTGGCTTTACTATGCTCCCCATCTTTGTGTTGTATTTCCGACCCTTTTGCCAGAACTCTTACATCTTTCCTAAGATTTCTTAGTCACTTTACTATGCTTGGCTAACCCTTGCAACCTTTCCCATCTTTGGGTTGCGCTTCTGACTCTTTCGCTGGAATCCTTGCATCCTTTCTAAGATTACCCGGTTAGTGTGTTATGCTCGGCTGACCTTGAGCCTTTATGGCTTTACCCTGCTCCACATCTTTGTGTTGTGATCCTTCACTTTCCAAACTCTTGCCTCTCGAGTAAATTTTATCATTGAAGCTTTTCTGAATCCCTCCCTTGGTGTTTCAACCTTTCCTGCCTTTGTTATTATTGAAGCCTTTGTGAATCCCTCCCCTTGATGTTTTAACCTTTGCTGCCTTTGTTACATTTTTGGGTGGCACGTGCTTTGTCCCTTTGAGGGCTGGTAGTAAGCTTTTAAATTTCTCTCCAGTTTGGTTAAACAAAATGACTTTGGAGATGTGAAAGAAAATGAAATGCAATGACTCAGAACTGGTTTAGGGTAAAAGAATTCCAAATTTAGCGACTATTGAGGAGGAAAAGAAAGAAACATATCTGAGGCTGGACAACTGGTGTTCATGATCATGATATGCACTTCGGCTGAATTGACTCAGTCTGTCTTGATGAACAGCCTTCTGTTACCCTGCTTTATTGTTGTGACCATTTGTAACCTAATTCTTTTAACCAAACCCTACCTTTGTTTGACTTACGAAGTTCTGAGCAAATTTCCACCAACAGCCCTTTTTCCGTAGTCCGTTTCTTGCCTTGCCTTTGCCTTATGGTTCCTGTGAGGGTTTTCACCAATAAGACTCTCTCATTTTTAATTCTCTCAACTCTCATCGCCTTACGGTGCCCGTGCAGGTTTTCACCAATAAGACTATCTTATTTTTATTATTTTCCTTCTTGAACTAGAGTGTCGTCCCAGGGTATGGTCCACCTCTTCTTACTTGCCTCGACATTTCTTAAAGACTGATCAGAAGGTCTTTCTTTGGACTGTAATGTAGGCTTTTGGCTAAGGTTAGGAAGAAATGGGTATAAAAGGCTCAAAAATAATTCCTATGGGTTCAGAATTTACAACTTTCGGAATCCAATTTATCATAACAAACACAATTTTCCCTAGTTTCTTTCTTGGGGCCTTTGGATTTTATTTGAATATGATCGAGCCGTGAGGGTGCCTACATATCCTTAAAAGGAATTAGTTCAAACGTAGTTCCTGTCGATT
Organism: Nicotiana benthamiana; assembly: GCA_034376525.1. Classification (NCBI taxonomy): domain Eukaryota; kingdom Viridiplantae; phylum Streptophyta; class Magnoliopsida; order Solanales; family Solanaceae; genus Nicotiana; species Nicotiana benthamiana. Next base: position 143,247,038 of record CM067327.1, on the reverse strand, counting down.
CCTTGCCTTTTGTCATTGCTGTCTGTTCTCTTTTCCTTCTGTTTTTCTTTTCTTTTCTTTTCTTTGTTTTTGCTTTCTTTCTTTCATTTTTTTCTTTTTTTTTTTTCCATTCATTCCTTCCCTTCACTGCCTTCTCATAAGTGCATTTCTGATTTTTCATTACCGATTCCGAGGAGGGATAAGAAAAGAAAGTAATTGAAGCTCAAAAGGGTTAGCAAAGGGTAAAGTGTTTAGATAGCTGAATAAAGTGCCTTCATTATTTCAATCTCTAAAACATTCCAAGTACAAACAAACATGCCAAGTGTAGACAATGATTCAAACAAAAGAAAGTTATACATAATATCTTTTAAATGCATATGAATTGATGTCCATTTCCGCACATTTTCCTTCCATATCTGTTAGATACAACGCCCCATTGGAAAACACTTTGACACGACAAACGGTCCTTGCCAGTTTGGAGTGAAATTGTCGTTTGCCTCTGCCTAGTGAGGAAGGATGTGTTTCAACACCAACTGACCCACTTCAAACTTTCTGGGACACACTTTCTTATTATAAGCACTAGCCATTCTCTATTGATATAACTGGTCATGACATACTGCTACCAATTGTTTCTCATCAATCAGACTCAATTGCTCCAGATGGGTTTTGACCCATTCTTCATCATCAATTTCTGCTTCGGCCACAATCCGAAGGGATGGGATTTCAACTTCAGCTGGGATTACTTCTTCTCTGCCGTGCACCAGTAAATATGGAGTCACCCTTACTGAAGTGCGAATAGTAGTTGGATAACCTAATAATGCAAAGGGTAATTTCTCATGCCACTGTCTGGATCCTTCCACCATTTTGTGAAGTATATTCTTTGTATTCTTATAGGATGCCTCGAGTGCTCTATTCGCCTTGGGGCGGTCTGGGGTGGAATTGCGATGTGTAATCTTGAACTGCTAACATACCTCTTTCATTAAATGACTATGAAGATTTGCCTCATTATCAGTGATGAGGGTCTTCGGGATCCCGAACCGACAAATGATATTTACATGTACGAAGTTGATCACGACTTTCTTGGTTACTGCCTTGAAGGTTTTAGCCTCAACCCACTTGGTGAAATAATCAATAGCAACCAGGATGAACCTATGTCCATTAGAAGCTGCTGACTCAATGGTCTCGATGACATCCATGCCCCAAGCAACGAAAGGCCATGGTGCAAACATTGTATGTAAATCATATGGCGGGGAGTGAATCAAGTCTACATGCACCTGACATTGATGGCATTTGCATACAGAACTTATACAATCCCTCTCCATGGTGAGCCAATAATATCCTGCTCGGAGAATCTTCTTTGCGAAAATATGTCCGCTCATGTGTGGTCCGCAGACTCCATCATACACCTCATTCATGATGGATGTAGCATGCCCATCATCTACGCACCTTAACAACCCAAGATCCAGTGTCCTTTTGTATAGCATCCCTCCACTAAGGAAAAACCCTATTGATAAGCGGCGAATTGTTCTTTTCCGGTCACTTGTGGCTTTTATCGGGCACACACCCATCCTGATATAATCTTTGATGTCGTGGAACCAAGGTTCACCATCACGCACTTCTTCTACCATGTTGCAGTAAGTATGTTGATCGTGGACCCGGATATGTATCGGGTCAACATAAGCCTTATCAGGATGATGTAACATTGATGCCAAAGTAGCCAAGACATCATCAACCTCATTGTGAATTCTAGGGATGTGCCTGAACTCTATTGACCAGAATCTTTGACAAAGATCATGCAAGCATTACCGGTATGGTAAGAGCTTTAAATCTCTTATTTCTCGCTCCCCTTGAATTTGGTGTACCAGAAGGTCCGAGTCTCCCAAGACCAAGACTTCCTGGACACCCATGTCTGCTGCTAACCTCAAATCCAAAATACATGCCTCATATTCTGCCATGTTGTTGGTGCAATAGATGCGGAGTTGAGCTGTGACTGGGTAATGATGCCCCTCTTAAAAAATGAGCACTGCTCCTATCCTGACGCCTTTCATGTTGGCGGCCCCGTCGAAAAATAATTTCCATCCTGGTTTATGCCCTGTTCCATTTTATAATTATGCATTACTTCCTCATCCAGGAAGCATGTCTTTAAAGGTTCATATTCTTAGTCTATTGGATTCTTGGCTAAATGGTCCGCCAATGCCTGTGCTTTTATTGCAGTCCTAGTCACATAGACGATGTCGAACTTAGTGAGCAAGATTTGCCATTTTTCGAGCCTCCCTGTGGGCATAGGCTTCTGGAAAATGTACTTCAACGGGTCCAGACGTGAGATGAGATAAGTGGTGTATGATGACAAGTAGTGTTTTAACTTCTGGGCTATCCACGTCAGGGCACAACATGTCCTTTCAAGATGAGTATACCTGACCTCGTAGGCTGTAAATTTCTTGCTGAGGTAGTATATGGCCTACTATTTTCTCCCGGTGATATTGTGCTGACCCAACACACATCCAAATGAGTTTTCCAAGACTGTCAAATATAAGATCAAGGGCCTTCCTGGTTCCGGTGGACCAACACAGTGGGTTCGACAAATATTCCTTTATCTTATCAAAAGCCTCCTGGCATTCTCCCGTCTATTTCACTACAACATCCTTTTTCAATAGCTTAAAGATGGGCTCGCGGATGGTTGTGAGCTAAGAAATGAATCGGCTGATATAGTTCAATCTCCCCAATAGACTTATCACCTCTGTTGTGATCTCAGAGGTGGCAGTTCCTATATAGCTTTGATCTTTGATGGATCTAGATCAATGCCTTGTCGACTGACTATGGACCCTAGCAACTTCCCTGAGGGGACCCCATATGCGCATTTTGCCGGGTTGAGTTTGAGATTATACCTGCAGAGCCTCTGGAAGAATTTCCTCATGTCTCTGACATGATTGGATTTCTTTCTGGACTTCACGATCACATCATCCACAAAGATTTCAATTTCCATATATATTATATCGTGGAAAATTGTTGTCATGCCCTCAAATATGTTGCCCTGGCGTTCTTCAAACCAAAAGGCATGACCCTATAGCAATATGTTCTCCACGGTGTGATGAATGTTTTTTTTTTCTCCGCATCTTCTCCATCCATCAAAATCTGGTGGTAACCTGCGTAAAAATCGACGAACGACCTGACATCATATTTTGCATAGTTGTCAAGCAGTATGTGGATGTTTGGCAATGGAAAGTTTCTTTTGGACTTGCTTTGTTGAGGTCACGATAATCGACATACACCCTAGCTTTACCATCCTTCTTTGGCACGAGCACAACATTGGCTAACCAGGTGGGATATCGTGTAACTCGAATAACTTTTGCCTCAAACATCTTGGTCACTTCCTCTTTGATTTTCACGCTTACATCACTTCTAATCTTTCTCAACCTTTGTTTGATGGGAGGACATGCTGGGTCGGTGGGCAATTTATGAACCACTAAGTCAGTGCTCAATCTGGGCATATCATCGTAAAACTATGCAATGGCATCTTTGTATTCAAGCAACACTTAAATTATTTATTTCCTAAGCTATGACTCCAGATGGATACTTATTTTGGTTTCTCTAATGTTATCCAGGCCCCCTAAATTGACTGTCTCTGTATCTCTCAGGTTTGGTTTGGGTTTCTCCTCAAAGTGGCTCAACTCTTTACTAATTTCATCCCATGCTCCTTCCTCGCCATACTTTGATTTATCCTCATGTTCTATTTCTTAAATTATTATTTTTGAACTAGATCAATTTTTAAGACTGGGCTGAAGAGTCCCTATGCATGTCAGATCATTTGAACCAACATAAAAATAACTGTACAAGAAGAAAGAAAAAACAAATAAAGAAAAATAAAAACTATCAGCACTGTTGGAAAGAAATTGCATTTCATTAGAATAAGATAGATAACAGAGTTTTGCACATCTAAACGGACAGAAATAACAACTAAATTAACAACCCTGAAGCTAATCCAGACTAGAATGAAAGAAAAATCAAAGCCGACTACCACGACTCCCTTCGGGGGGAAGAGGAGTGGCTTCCAAGTTATTGACCTTTGCATGTGCTCCCACAAACTGCACATCCGCCTTGCTTGATTCTTCTCCAGCCTCAACCATATTTACCTCATTGAATAGTCTCTCAAACCTTTTATCCAAATCCCGTTCCACGTCAATCTGCGGACCGAGAATCTTTGGCACTGGGCACTTGCTAGTACTGGGCTTGACGAATGATCTAGACAACCTTTGGATGGGCTTTGGGAGGGTCCAGTGCCTCTACTTTAACTTTCTGGCTCGCCTTATGTCTGCAGCTGTAGGCTTGAACCCTAAACCGAAAGTGTCTAGGTTTTAAGGGAGAGATAGCGGTTGCACGATTCCTTGTAGAGAAGCACCCAATCCTTTGCTGGGCCTGAAACTATTCTTCAACATTTCTGAAGCCACCTTGACTGACGTGGACGCTATCTTTGGAGTTGTGACAACCTCACCTTAGGGGATCTTCTCAACTGACACCATGTCAAATACCTGGTAGACCCATGGACCTTTGCTGTCTTCAGGTTCAATAAAAGGTACGATGGCACCACCCGAAATACACTAATTGTCTTCACCATGTACTACAATCTCTTGTCTGTCCCATTCAAGTCTGACCAACTGGTGCAGGGTAGAGGTTACTACCTTGGCTGCATGAATCCAAGGTCTTCCCAGAAAAAGATTATAAGAAACTACCACATCCAGTACTTGAAACTCCATGGTGAACTCAACGGGACCTATTGTCAGTTCTAGAACTATATCTCCCACTGAGTCTTTGCCTCCGCCATCGAACCCTCGAACACAAATGTTATTCTTGTGGATATTTTCACTTTCCACCTTCAGCTTTCCCAATATGGAGAGCGAGAAGATATTCGCACTGGACCCGTTGTCGACTAGAACCTGGGTAACCACAGGATCTTCACACTACACAGTCAAATAAAGGGCCCGATTATGCTTAGTGACCTCCATGGGCAGCTCATCGTCAGAGAAAGTGACCCGATTTACCTCGAATATCGTGTTTTCAATCTTCTCCAAATGATTCACTTTTATCTTGTCAGGAACACGGGCTTCATTCAAAATTTTCATCAATGCTTGACGGTGTTCATCTGAATGGATTAGCAAGGAGAGCAAGGAGATCTGAGATGGTGTTTTCCTCAATTTCTCTATGATAGAGTAGTCCTCCATTTTCATTTTCTTTAGGAATTCTACTGCCTTTTCTTCGGATACAGCTTTCTTTACCGATTCAGGATTGTCTTTGGGGCGTGGGATTATCCAAATATCTCCCTGACCAAGTCAGGCCATGGGCTTCACAAACTTCTTCTCTAACTTCCTTCCCTTTGTACATTACTATTGCTTGTTCATATCTACAAGGAACGACTTTGCTGCTGATGATTCGCGGCTAGATTACTGGTTTTACAATGACAAGCTCTATGCGAGCACTTTCCACGACTATGAAGGGTTCCCTAGCTGCCCTGTGTACTATCACCTTTTCCTTTTCCTGCTTTGGTGCATCCATGCTTGATGACCTTCCTTGAACCACAACAGGTTTGATATCTATTTCTTTCATCTCGATCACTAGCTTCTCACTGCTTACACTCTCAGTTGGCTTGCCTTCACTAGACTTAATCATCATTACAATTTGTGAGGGCATTTTTGGCTCTCCTTTCTTGTCCACTATCTCAATCATTTTTGTCTCATGATGTGCCGGCAATAGGTTTTGGTTAATATTGGGTACTTCCGGAGCTTGCACTTCAATTTGGTGGGAGTAAATAAGTTCTTGGATAGCATTATTTAGATGGAAACACCTTTCGGTATCATGCCTTGGTGCACCGGAACAGTATTCACAGCTGACAGAATAATTTAGATTTTTTGGGGAAGGATTTTGAAATTTTGCTTCGAATGGCCTCAACATGTCTAGTTGCCTTAATCTATGGAACAAGTTGGTACACGACTCTCCCAATGGCGTGAAATTATTCTTCTTTTGCACTCTCTCAGTTTTTAGAACTTGGTTCGCCGGGAAAGCTGGTCTGGGAGGTTGTTGGTAGGCTCTTGGGGGTAGTTGTTCGGTGGAGCTGGCACACGCCATTGTGCGTAGGCGGGAGGTTAGGTATATTCTTGTGTAGGATGGACTGAGAAATGAGGTTCTAACGGTGGATAGTAATATTTTGGTGGGCCATATGGAGTGTGTGGGTATGTTTGGTGGTGGGGACGGGGTTGGCTGTAATAAGATGGTGCTTGGGATCTCAACCAAATTCCCGACTCAACCATCGCTACTTCTTCCTTCTTCTTCTTTCCAAATATTCCTCTATTCCCACCTTGGATAGCCTGAGGGGTTGCTTTGATTGTAGAGTAACTTATGATCTTGTTGGATTTGAGCCCTTTCTCGACCATACTTTCAATTTTAACTACCTCATTGAATGACTTACCCACTATCGACACCAGATGACCAAAATATGTTGGCTCGAAAGCCTATAAAAAATAATGTACCATCTCATTTTCCTTCATTATGGGTCGACCCTGGTCGCCTGTTCCCTCCAACGAAAACTGTATTCTTTGAAGCTCTTATTGTGTTTCTTTTCTAATTTTGTCAATGATAGATGATCGGGGACGATTTCAAGATTATAATCAAAGTGGCAGGCGAATGCTTGTGCTAAGTCATCCCATGTGTACCATCGAGCGTGATCCTGCCAAGTGTACCATTCTAATGCCGACCCACTCAAACTTTGGCTGAAGTACGCCAATAGCAGTTCATCCTTTCCCCCTGCTCCTCTCATTTTGCTACAAAAACCCCTTAGGTGCGTGACTCGATCGCCATGTCCATCATATAATCCAAATTTAGGAATCTTAAAACCTGGAGGCAACTGAACATATAGGAATAAACAAAGGTCTTTGAATGCCACACTCACCTGGCCGCCTAATCCTTGCATATCCCGGAATGATCATTCTAAACTTCTGACCTTCCTGAGCACCTCCTCTTGCTCAGGAGTTTTGACTGGTTTTTCAACCCCCACCAGGAGTAAGGTTCATGGGCTTTGTAAGCGGGTTCTTGTGGGTAGTACTAATTATCGTGAATTTGAACCAGAGGCTCACTCGATGACCTGTGGTGTGTGGGAGGAGGAGGTGCCACATAAATGGGAGCGATTGGGGGAGGAGGGTGAGGAACAATTTTGGGTAGTGGAGCTGGGGGTGCTTGAGAGGTCGTACCCTGGTGCTTCAAGTAGACGGGGAAACTTGGGGGTGGATCAGTGGTGGAATGGTCATGAGCTTAGGCCAGTGGTGGAACGAAAGTTGGATTAGCAGGATAGGTCAGTGGTGGCTTCCCTCTCACCTATGCCTGATACATCTCAGCCATTTGGTGTTTCAATTTCTACATCTCCTTTTCATGGCATTAACGTCCAGTTCCTCTGCCTCTTTCGAGGGGCCAATGATGCTGACATCGGATTCCTGATTGGCCATGATTTGCTTGCACTTAGACCGTGTGTTGTAGGAGTGGGTTGCCAGAAGGCCGCAAGAACTAACCACCTGTCTGGAATAGGAAAGACAACACCAACACTGGTTAATGGTTAGATTTCAACACATAGGTGGCCACGTTTTTATGGATGAATGCACCTAAACAATTAGTGGTCAATATATAAATCAGTTGCTTGCATCATCCCGACTCTTATTCTATGCCATCTTCTTCTTTCTTTTTGTTGTGCTTCTTTCCTCTTTCCTCAACTATTTTTATTCTCTCATTCTCTCCTTTATTTTTCCAATGTTTTTTTTATTTTCTTTCTCTCTTTTCCTTTTGGTTATGGTCGAATTCTATGGAGATTGCCTATGTATCATGACTCATCATGAATCAGACTGAGCGTAGTTCTTGCTAATACAACTACTTTTGAAACAAGACTCTTTTTTTTTATCAATTCATAGGCAAATAAGCAAACTAATTTCGAACACAAGACTCTTTTTCTTTTCATAGGCAAATAGAACAAACTACTTTTGAAAACAAAACTCTTTTTTCTTTTCATAAGCTATTTTAGAAAACAAAACTTTTCTTTTCCTTGGCAAATAGAACAAGTTATTTTTTGAAAACAAAAAATTTTATTGGCAAAAGAACAAGGTATTTTTGAAAACAAAACTTGTTTTTCTTTTTATTTGATAACAAACTCTTTCCCTTTTCTTCTTTCTTTTTTTTTCTTTTTATTTTTTTCTAAAAAATATCGGCAGAGTTTCTGGGTATTTTCAAGCATTGGGTTTTCTTTAGAACTGGATTTACTCCTTTCCTACATCATTCTTGGTCTTTTTCTCTTTATTTTCCCCTTCTCTTGTTTTTGTTTTTGGATTTTTCTTGATCTTCTTTTCTTATTTAACCGGTCATCACGCAAGCCAAAACAAATGAACGTTCACATAGCACATTGGATGCACCATGATGGTATGTTATTTTGGTTACACCTGTCCTAGACGGACCCAACCCATATGTTGAGTCCCCTAAGTCAAAATGCACATGATGCAAAGAAGCGCTCCTACTAGGGATCCAGCTTGAGGCTGTGTTTTTCTAAGTTTAAATCCTGGGGTTTTGATCTAGACATAGGGTACCCCAGCGGACAACTGGGGCCAAGGAGGGGCTGACGTACCGGGAGCACTAAAGTCTGTCCGGCCTTGTCGCTGTCCCATCTCGCTCTATTTGGTATATTTTCTAGGAAAAGTGGGATACAAGAACATATGCACCATTTTCAAAAAAACTAAAAGGGTGGCGGAAGAAGGCAATTATATACAATGCAACAATATTAAAGTAGTAAACAGATAGCATTTAGCACAAAGGTTCACGAAATACAATGATAAATAAGCCAAGTAAAAATAATAAAACAAGCTCGAATTGTTTAACCCTAAACCAGAGATTCTGAGTTCGTTCCCCAGCAGAGTCGCTAGAGCCGTCACACCTCCTTTTTCTACTACACCCCCGAAAGAGGGTATAATAAAAGGAGTTTTTTTCAATTTAAGTGACAATCGTAATGGGATTATTATTTTTAAGAAAAAAATCAGAGTTTCCACTTGGGATATTTATGGTGTCCCAAGTCACCGATTTTAATCCCGAATCGAGGAAAAGAATCACTCTGTTATTATAGTCTGCGAATAGAAAATCCGGGTAAGGAATTTTGTTAACCCGGGAGAAAGTGTTAGGCACTCCCGAGTTCCGTGGTTCTAGCACGGTTGCTTTGATGATACTTGGCTTATTAAATTATTTGAATACTGATTTCAGAAGCTGTTTGCTTATGGCTTTTCTCGCTTTTAATTTAAGAAAATTACCTTGAAATAGGTTACGCGAACGTATACCCATTTGTTTGGCGCGTCACAAAATTATGTCACGTGACTGTGTCCACAATTAATAATGCTTTATTAATATTAAGAAAGTTTGGCCAAAGTTGCGCTAACGCATACTTCGGTTTTGTTTTTAAAAGCATAATTGTGTTACGCAGACGTATACACATACACACTAGTACTTTTAACGACCGTGAAGGATATTCTACGAAATACTTAGTCATTTTTACACCTAGTTTATGAAATTAAAACAAAGGATATATGAGATTTAATAGGGGATGGCACCCCTCAAACTATGTAAACTAATATTAATTAATAGCATGTAATCCATTTTATTATTAAGAGACGTTTGCTAGAAGTGGCGCGAACACATTGTGAACATATACGCAACTACGATTGTCATTTAAGCAGCCCTAAATGCTTGCTACGCATAGTGATCATTTTTAAACACCTAGGTTCGACCTCATTACCACAATAAATGGACAAACTTCAGGGGCCCAAGTCCAATGCCCCAACGGTAACAAACGAAATCAAAGGAGGCCCTCACTAACACTGAGTCAAGTTGGCTTTGATACTGGTAATCATAAATGAACACAACAAGTTATTTATATCAAACAAAGCTAACATACCATATAGTGAATGAAAACAAATTCGTAGACAAACATTGGTGAATCTATTTGGAATTTTAAGCTATGCAATTACATGCACTCATTCGGAACTCAGTCCTAACAAGAAAATGCCTTTAGAATGCAAATATAAGAGCATGACTTCCCTCTAAATTCGAGGCTAATGATTCCAGCGCAAAGTTAAACACGCGACACAATAATACTGAGAATTAGCACTATGATAAACCTAATCACACGATAAACATGCTATAAAGCATTATAATCTAACACCCTCTGATTACCAATTTCCATCCAGCAAGCAACAACATGAAAGTTCTACTGCTCATTTCAGCCTCCTTAACACTCGCAGACTCAACAAACAAAATTCGACACTACAGTGAAAGTCTCTTTATTACAAAACCAAATACTCAGCTATAGAATGACAACTAAGAAATAGCAGTAAAGAGTGAGTTATTATAGGCAATGAATTAGTTCCTTCTTAAGTAAGTCTTCCATCAATTAATGCCACTATGAGGCTATGTAGCTCAGGCAAAATTTAATACACATGAAATCAAGCATGAACAAAAAAATGATTCAAGGCATAAACAACAGTTCATACTCCAAAGTCAAGCTCTCAATCACATTCAGGTAAAATCCACAAATGTTAGGGTATACCTGGAAGTTGAAAAAAACATAACAAAGAAATGAAGGATCAATAGTGGAGTCAGTACCAGGTAGGAATCAACAACAAAATCAACCCAGAATTGACTGAGAAAAGACCACATTAAACCAGTTTTGAACCCACAATGGTATTACACAAAGCTCAGAATCAAACTCCAACCAAGAATGGACCAAAAACTTAAATACTAACAGATTCAGCTCTTTTTTAACAGTTAGTTTCTTAGCACTTGTGACAGAATATATATCACAAGAATTATCAAGGATTTTCCAATGGAACAGTATTATTTTTGTATTTTTCTGGTTCTTACACTCAAACTTGAATGGAGCGGTAATCTATTAGCCTTTTTTACAGTTTCTGGATTTTTTTGATCTCTTTTTAAAAAAACCTCTCTTTTTTTGTGTATTTTTTCTGGACTTTTAGCCTCTAAACCTTGCCTTGACAGGCAAGAATAACGCCTTTTTATAGGCCAAGCTATAGGGCAGACTTCAGGTTTTATTTTTCACCCTTTGCTCCATCTTTAGTTTTCATTTTAGCTTAGGGGTCCTTAGATTTTTAACTTGTTCCCCAAGTTCTACCACTTAACAATCTTAAATTCCACTTGAGACCCTCACTAAAAGCTTCTCAGTCTGTTATGAAAGATTCCCTAACCCTCAAATGCATAGACTACCCTTTATTTGGATTCTAATTTACTTACCTAGTCAAAATAGACTCCCAACTCTGATAACTGGTCAAGATTTGACCAAGGTTGAACAAGAACCTAGCATATTCGGCTATAAACAAAACAGATCCTCAAAATTCACTAATGAAATTAACTCTAAGACTATAGGCTGACAATTAGGAAATTGAAATTAAAGTCAAGCAATCATGAATCAATTAATCACGACCCAACACAACATCAAATTAGAAGAGAAGAAAAAGAAAAACAAAAGAAAAAGAAATCAAAATGGAACAGAATTAAATACGATAACAGAATCAATAAAAAAACCTATAATTTCTAAATCAATTGATCATGGAGAGCATTGATCATAGAGAGAATAACATATGCGAAGTAAGAACAAGATCAAAAGGACTCTGATTTGAGGTCCGGAATGATGTGAACGTTTGTTCTTCAGCAAGAACAAATGTGCACATTATCTCGTATCTCGAATAAAACTCTAGACTAAGAAAAACGAGAAAAACTCGAACAAATTGGACTTCAGGGTTCCGCCACTCCTACGATCTGAAATTCGAAGAGCTTTGGCTACATTTGAAGGCTATAGGTTATGGATTCGCAAAGAGGGAGGTGAGGAGGCTATTCAGTATTAATTTGGGATTGTTTGGCGTCTGCGCCGCCGCACACGGCGGGGCAACCGACATTTCCAACGAATATTCGAGACGATTGAAGGGGATTTGAGGACTGATGTTTAGAGCTATAGAAAGAGGAGCAGAAGAGGATACGATGGTGTTAATTTGAGGTTGTTTGGTGATCGGCTGCCGCCGTGAGGCGATTTCCGGCGGTGGTGTAAGGAGGAGCCGGTGTAGGGTTTCTCTGATAGAGTAGAGGTGAGAGAGAGACGGTTCAGGGGGTAGGGGGTCCCCGACTGTTTTATATTAAAACAAACCTAACTTCTGAGCCATTGGAAAAAGTATCCTCGACGGATCGGATTTGATGACACAAAGCGACGTCGTTTTGGGGACGGAGAAACTAGACCGGTCTTCTGAGATGGGTTGGGCCATTTTGGCCGGATTTTTGGCGAGATTGGGCTAAAAAGGGCCCAAAATGGGTGTTTATTAAATCCAAGCTTTTCCTTTTAATTCTTCTTTTCATTTCTTTTCTTCTTTTTGTTTTTATTTATATTTTTTCTTATTTTTGTTAAATGCCAAATTAAAAATAAAAGAACCAAATTAATTCTGAAGTTATAGTAATTAATTTCCAAAATTAACTAATTCCTAATTTGAAAGAAAATTAAAATAAATAAAAAGTAGAAGTGCAAAAGAACCAATTTTGTTGTTTCTCTATTTTTGCAATATTAGTTCACAAAAACAAATGCTCTAATTGGACCCTAAATGCTATTTTGTATTTTGAATTATATCAATACACATGCAAAAAATGCAAAAAAAACACAATAATCATGTATTTAATTTCCTAGAATTCAAATAATAAAAAGATATCCTTATTCTAATGAATTTTATAGGAGTAATTAAGCGAGGCAAAAATCACATACACACAGCTGCCCCTCTTTGCTCGGGACACGAAGGGTTTTTGGGAAAAGATAAATGAGCAATAATGAGAGATTTTTGCCTGCTTAACAGTCAATGAGATGCGTTTTAAAAAGTTTGACTGCACCCTGCATTAGAGGTTGCCTGCATATCCGCGGCTAAAGAGGAATCATGTTAGTGTAGTTCAGGAGTGTTTGGTGGCTGGGACTACCAAAGCTTTGATTTCACTATTGCTACTGCTTGCTAAACCTCGTTATTACACCGAAAGGAAAATCAAAAGTTAAGCTAGCTATGCCTATCAACTATGGGTTGCAAAATACTCTATCTACTTCTTCAAACTTCCTCTTTTCTAGGTGGGCGCCTGATTACCGAAACTTGAAACTTGAAATGTATTCCCTTGTTCTCTAGGTGGGCGCCTGATTACCTATATTTGAAACTTGAAAAGTATTCCCTTGTTCTCTAGGTGGGCACCTGACTCCCAAAACTTGAAAGTTGAAAAGTATTCCCTTGTTCTCCAGGTGGGCGACTGATTACCAAAACTTGAAACTTGAAAATTATTCCATTGTTCTCCAGGTAGGCGCCTTATTACCAAAACTTGAAACTTGAAAAGTATTCCCTTGTTCTCTAGGTGGGCGCCTGCTTGACTACCAAAACTTGAAACTTGAAAAGTATTCCCTTATTCTCCAGGTGGGCGCCTGATTACTAAAACTTGAAAACCTTAATAGTATTCCCTTGTTTGCTAGGTTGACGCCTGATTACCAATACTTGAAACTTGAAATGTATTCCTCGGAACTACTGCCTTTGAACCTGATTACAACAAAAAAACAAAACAAAAGAAATTTTCTGCCCCTGTTTGGTGATGGACACATCCGTGAGTGTTAATCAAATCCCATTACCAAATACATCTAAAATTTGTATGCTAAATCCCATTATTCAAGAGGGTCCTAACAACTATTAACTAATGACAACCTTTAAGATCAGGCTATGTTTTCCAAAGGTATCATTTTCCCTTATGCCTTGCCATGAGTTCTATCTGCTGGGGATCTACTGGGGACCGGTAATTAAAGCTACATCCCATTATCCAGGAAGGATCTTGACAACTCTTAATTATATGGGAAAGTGTGTATGCTGGGGGTTAGTATTTAGAGCTACATCTCATTATCTAGGAGGGTCCTGAAAGCTTCTACAATTAAATTCCATTATTCAGGCAGTTCCTGACAACTCTTGTTGGGGAAATATTTGTGCCTGACCATGTTACCCGCGACTGTTTTAGTTTACTGAGTCCCATTTTCCAGGAGTCCTGAGGATTCAAAATTAAACGCAAATTCTAGCTCTCAGTTGTCTGTTTTGGGGTTTGCTAGTTAAAGTTACGTCCCATTGTTCAGGAGGGTCCTAACGAATCTTATTTGGGAAGATGTTTGTACCAGATTATGTTCCTTGTTAAATTTTACACTGCGTCCCATTTTTCCAAGAGGGTCCTGAGGTTCTCAGTCATACCTGCCATGTGCTTGCCTCCCCTGTGGAGGACTTCTCCGGGATCTTCCGGAATTTTCTACCTCTATTTCAATCAAAGAAAACCTTGTTAGTTTGAAAATTGGTGGTTAGCTTGCAGCATTCTTACTGAAAATGGCCTTTCAACTATCGTGTTCTGTTGTGTTTAATTTCTCGCATTGATGATGAGTTGCTTGAGTTTCTCGGCCAACCCTTGACCCTATGATTTCACCTTGCTCTCTCGCCATTGTGTTACACTCGTGACTCTTTTTCCAGAATCCCTACATCCTTCTTGAAACTACTAAGTCCGTTTTACTAACGAAACATTCATCGATTTTCCCCTTGCCATTTCAACTTTTGCCGCCTTTGTTACGTATTAACCGGCATGTGCTTTGCCATTTGAAAACTGGTAGTAAGCTTTGAAATTCCTCTCCGTCCTGATTAAACAAAATGACTTTGGAGACATCTTAGAAGAATGGAAACTCGAAAGGAAATGAAATGCAATGACTCTGAATTGTTTGGTCTTAGAATAAAAGAATTCCAAATTTGGAGACTATTGAGGGGAAAAGAAAAGAAACTTATATGTGGAGGAACAACTAGTTTCCATGTATCATGATATGCACTTCCGCTTAGTCGACCCAGTCCGCCCAAATAATTGGCCTTCTACTGTATGCTTTATTGTTGCGACCTTCTTTGACCTTGCTTAACTTATGGTGTCCTCGACAGATTTCCACCAACAGCCCTTTTCCAGTCGCTTATTTCTTACCTTGCCTTTGCCTTATGGTGCCCGTGAGGTTTTTCACCGATATGACTCTCATATTCATTGCTCTCAACTCCCTTCGCCTTACGGTGCCGTGAGGGTTTTCACCAATAAGACTCTCTCATTTTTATTATTTTTCTGCTTGAACTAGAGTGTTGACTTGGGGTATGAATCACCTCCTCTTGCTTGACTAGGCATTTTTTAAAGACTGATCAGAAGGACTTTCTTTGGACCGTAACGCAGGCAATTGGATCAGGTTAGAAAGAAAGATGTGTTAAAGGATTAAAATAATTCAGATGGGTTCAAAAATTATAACTTTCGGAATCAAATTTCTTACAACAACCACGACTTCTGCCTCAGTTTCTTGCTTGGGGACCTTTGAGTTTTTATTCTCTTATGATCGACCCGTGAGGCTGCCTACGTATCCTTAAAAGGAATAAGGTAAAACGTAGTTCATACTGATTCCTTGTTTTTATGGTCTTCTCTTTTCTTCTTTTCCTTATTCTGTTCTTCATTTTTCTTTTGTTGTTTTGCTGTTTTGTGGTTTTTTTCTTCTCTCTCTTTTTTTTCTTTTTTCTTTACTTTTTTCTTCTTTTTTTTTCTCCTTTTTTCTTCTCTTCCTTCTCTTTTATGTTTTTCTTTCTTTTCATTTTTTCTTGGTCTTTTCCTTTTACTAACTTTTACACTTGCGTTGCTGAATTTTGTTGCTGATTCTGAAAGAGGGGTATGAAAGAAAATAATTAAAGCTCAAAAGGATTAGCAAAGGATAGAGTGTTTATAGCCGAATAAAATGCCTTCGTCATTTCAATCTCTAAAACATGCCAAGTACAAAAAAACATGCCAAGTATAGACAATGATTAGAACAAGGAAAATCATACAAAGTATCTCTTAACTAAATCTGAATTGATGGCCACTTCTACACACTTGCCTTTCATATTTGTTAAATACAATGCCCCGTTGGACAACACCCTTGACACGACGAACGACCCTTGCCAATTTGGAGAAAATTTGCCTTTCGCTCTACTTGTTGAGGGAGGAGGCGTTTCAACACCAACTGACCCACCTCAAACCTTCTTGGACGCACTTTCTTGTTATATGCTCTGGCCATTCTCTATTGATAAAACTGGCCGTGACATATTACTGCCAATCTTTTCTCATCAATCAAACTCAGTTGTTCCAGATAGGTTTTGACCTATTCCTCATCTTCAATTTCTGCCTTGACGACAATCCGAAGGGACATAGTTTCAATTTTAGCCGGGATTACTTATTCTGTGCCCCCACTGAGGTACAGACAATACTGAGGAACCTAACAGTGCGAAAGGTAACTTCTCATGTTATTGCCTGGACCCTTCCACCATTTTTTGAAGTATCTTTTTTATATTCTTATTGGCTGCCTCAATGGATCCATTTGCCTTGGGGCGGTACGGGGTGAAATTGTGATGTGCGATCTTAAACTGCTGACATACTTCTCTAATCAAATGACTATTGAGACTCGCTCCATTATCAGTGATGAGTGTCTTTGGGATTCAAAACTGGCAAATGATATTTGAATGACAAAGTCGACCACGGCTTTATTGGTCACTGCCTTAAAAGTTTTAGCTTTGACCCACTTGGTAAAATAATCAATAGCAACCAGGATGAACCTGTGTCCGTTGGAAGCTGTAGGCTCGATGGGCCCGATGACATCCATGCTCCAGGAAACGAAGGGACATGGTGCAGACATTGTATACAATTCAGATGGCGGTGAGTGAATCAAGTCTCCATGTTTTGGCTGAACTCTACTGACCAGAATCGTTAAACAAAGGCCGTGCAAGCACTATCGGTACGGTATGAGCTTCAAATCTCATGTTTCCCACTCCCCTTGAATTTGGTGTACCAAAAGGTCCGAGTCTCCCAAGACCAAGACTTCCTGGACACCCATGTCTGCAGCTAACCTCAAACTAAAAATACATGCCTCATATTCTGCCATATTTTTGGTGCAATAGAAGTGGAGCTAAGCTGTAACAGGGTAATGATGCCCCGTTTCAGAAATGAGTAGCGCTCCTATCCTGACGCCCTTTATGTTGGTGGACCCATCGAAAAATAATATTCATCCTGACTTCTCGCCCTATTCCATCTCATCAATATGCATTACCTCCTTGTCCGGGAAGTATGTCTTTAAAGGTTCATATTCTTCGTCTATCGGATTCTCGACTAAATGATCAGCCAATGCCTGAACTTTCATTGCAGTCCTGGTCATGTAAACAATGTCAAACTCGGTGAGCAATATCTTCCATTTTACAAGCCTCTCCGTGGGCATAGGATTCTGGAAGATGTATTTTAACGGGTCCAAGTGTGAGATGAGGTAAGTGGTGTATGATGACAAGTAATGTTTCAACTTCTGGGCTACCCAAGTTAGGGCGCAACACATCCTCTAAAGATTAGTATACTTAACCTCACAGGCTGTAAATTTCTTGCTAAGGTAATATATAGCCTATTTTTTCCTCCCCGTGACATCGTGCTGACCCAGCACACATCCGAATGAGCTGTCCAAGACTGTTAGATATAGGATCAAAGGTCTTCCTGGTTCCGGTGGGACCAATACTGGTGGGTTCGACAAGTATTATTTTATTTTATGAAAATCCTCCTAGCACTCTCCTGTCCATTTAACCGCATCATCCTTTTTCAATAGCTTAAATATGGGCTTGCAGGTTGTCGCGAGCTGAGCAATGAATCGACTAATGTAATTCAATCTCCCCAACAGACTCATCACCTCTGTTTTGTTCCCGGGAGGCATCAATTTCTTATATGGCTTTGATCTTTGATGGATTAGTTCAATGCCCTGGCGGTTGACTACGAACCCTAGCAACTTCCTTGAGGGGACCCCAAATACGCATTTCGCAGGCTTGAGTTTGAGATTATACCTGTGGATCCTCTAGAAGAATTTCCTCATATCACTGACATGGTCAGATTGCTTCCTGGATTTCATAATTACATCATCTATATAGAGCTCAATCTCATTATATATCATATCGTGGAAAATTATTGTCATCGCCCTCATATAGGTTGCCCCAACATTCTTCAGGCCGAATGGCATGAGCCCGTAACAATACGTTCCCCATGGCGTGATGAATTCTGTCTTCTCTACATCCTCCTCATCCATCAGAATCTGGTGGTAGCCTCCGTAGCAATCTACGAAGGACATAATCTCATGCTTTGCACAATTGTCAATTAATATATGGATATTTGGTAGTGGGAAGTTGTCTTTTGGACTTGCTTTGTTAAGGTCACGATAATCGATGTATACCCTGGTTTTACCGTACTTCTTCGGAAAAGACACGACATTGGCCAACCATGCAGGATATCGTGTGACTATGATGACCTTGGACTCAAACTGCTTGGTAACTTCCTCTTTGATTTTCATGCTCACATCAGTTTTAAACTTCCTCAACTTTTGTTTAACAGGAGGTTGCTCGGTCGATGGGCAATTTGTGAACCACCAAGTCAGTGCTCAATCCTGGTATATTATCGTAAGACTATGCAAAAGCATCTTTGTATTTAAGCAGCGCTTCGATTATTTCTTCCCTAAGCCATGGCTCAAGATGGACACTTATTTTGGTTTCTCTAATGTTATCTAGGTCCTCTAAATTAACTGCTTCTGTATCGCTCTTGTTCGGCTTGGGATTTTCCTAAAAATGGATCAACTATTTACTAATTTGCTCCAATGCCCTTCCCTCATCATATTCACATCCATATTCATATTCTATCTCTTGAGTTATTACTTATGAATTAGACCAATGTTTAAGACTGGGCCGAAGAGTCCTTATGCATGTCAGATCATTGGAGCTAGCATAAAAATGACTGTACAAGAAGGAAAAGAAAAGCAAAGAAAAATGAAAGCCATTAGCACTAAAGAAAAGGGAAATTGCATTTCATTGAAATTGGAAAGATAACAAGGTTTACACGTCCAAATGGATAGAACATAACATCTGAATTACAACCCTAGAGGTAATCCAGACTAAACTGAAAGAAAAATCAAAGCCGACTACCACGACTCCTTTTGGGAAGACGAGTAGCTTCCCAGTTGTTGACTTTTGCACGGTGTCCCACAAACTACAAATCTTTCTTGCTTGATCCCTTTCAGGCCTCCACCATGTTCACATATTCAAACAACTTTTCAAACCTCTCGAGTAATTCCTTATCAGGATCAATTGCAACACTGGCACTTGTCGTTGTTAGGCACTTTTTGGCGTCGGGCTTCACAAATGATTTGAAGAGACGAGGCAAGGGCTTGGGGAGGGCCTATGCTTTCTTTCTCATCTTTCTAGTTCTCTTGATGTTTGCACTTGTAGGCTTGAACCCAAACCAAAAGTTTCTATGTTTGTGGGAAGAGACACCAGCTGTGTGATACCCTGAAGTGAGCCATCCAAATCCTTTCCGGGAACAAACCATTCTTTAGCATTTCAACTGCGACCATGACTGCTGTAGTAGCTAATTTTGGTATTGGAACATGCTTCCTGTCTGAGACCTTTTCCACTGATATCGATTCTTGAACCTGATACACCTAAGGCCCCTTATCATCATCTGCTTAAATGAATGGTACAATAGCATAACTGTGAGCATACAGATAGTCTTCGCCTTGCACCACTATTTCTTATCGAGCCCATTAAAATTTTACAATTTGATGCAAAGTAGAGGGGACTGCTCTAGTAGCATGTAACGAAGGTCATCCCAACAGCAAGTTGTAAGAGATAACCATATCAAGCACCTAGAACTCCATGGTAAAATCAACGGGCCCTATTGTCAATTTGAGCACTATGTCACCGACCTAATCTTTTTCCCTGCCATCAAACCCTCGTACAAAGATGCTGTTCTTGTGAATTCTTTCATTTTACACCTTCAGCTTGTTTAACAAAGATAGAGTGCAAATATTCATGCTTGAACCATTATCGACCAAAACTCGAGTCAGCACAGAATCTTTGCATTTTACTGTAAGGTAGAGTGGCCTATTATGCTTTGTGCCTTCTATTTTTAGTTCATCATTAGAAAATGTGACTCTGTTCACCTCAAAAATCTTATTGGCTATCTTCTCCAAATGGGTAACAGTGATTTTATCAGGAACGTGGGCCTCATTCAGTAACTTCATTAAACCTTGACGGTGCTCGTCTGAATGAATCAACAATGATAACAATGAGATTTGAGCAGGCGCCTTTCTCAGTTGTTCCATAATAGAGTAATCCTGCATTTTTATCTTCTTTATAAAGTTTTCTACCTCTTCTTCACTCACAATTTTCTTTACCAGTGCTGAATTATCCTTGGTTGGTTTTGATTTTCTCAATTCCTCGAGGGAAAAACACCTCCCCGATTGGGTCAATACATGAGCCTCACAAACTTCTTCTCTAACCTCTTTCCCTTAGTAAGTTAATGTTAATCAATCATTATTCTAAGGTACTGCCTTGCTACTGATTACTGGTAGCTGAACTACAAGTTTGATAATGACAGGCTCTGAACGAGTGCCTTTTATGACAACGCTGACCCACTTAAACTTTGACTGAAGTATGCCATTAGCAGTTCATCCTTTCCTCCTGCTCCTTTTATTTTGCTACAAAAACCCTTAGATGTGCGACTGAATCACCATGTCCGTCATACAAATCAAAGTTGGGCAGCTTAAAGCCCGAAGGTAATTGCACATCTAGGAACAAGCAAAGGTCTTTGAATGCCACACTCACCTGGCGACCTAACCCTCACATATCTCTGAAGGGTTATTCTAAGCTTCTGACCTTCTTGAGCGCCTCCTCTTGATCGGGATTTTTGACTGGCTTTTCAGCTTCCGCCGGGATATTAAAACGGGAGGCATAAGAGTAATGCTTATGGGAGTTGTAAGCGGGTTCTAGTGGGTAATAATGATTTTCATGAGCTTGAAGCAAAGGCTTACTGGATGATCTGTGAAGTGTGGGGGGAGGAGGTGCCACATAAATAGGAACAATTGGTGGAGGGGGGGTGAGGAACAACTTTGGGTGGTGGAGCTGGGGGTGCTTGAGAAGTCATACCCTGGTATTGTGGGTAGACGAGGAAACTTGGGGGTGGTTGAGTGGTGGGATGGTCATGTGACTGGGCTAGCCGTGGGACGAAGGTCGGATTAGCAGGATAAGTTGGTGGTGGCTTCCCTCTCACCCATGCCTGATACATATCAACCATCTGATGTTCCAGCTCCTCTTCCTCTTTTGAGGGATCAATGATACTGGCATCCGTTTCTTGATTGGCCATTATCAGCTTGCTTTTGACCGAGTGTTGTAGGAGTGGGTTGCCAGAATGACGCAAAGACTAACCACCTATCTGGATTGAGAATGAAAACACCAAACCTTGTTCGTGTTAGGTTTCAACACATAGGTAGCCGCATGTTCGGGGATGAATGCACCTAAGAAATTATTCGTTTCTATTATGCACATGAAGTGGTCACTTGCGTTTTCCTAGCTTTTATCCTATGCCACCTTGGTTTTCTCTTTCCCTCTTCCACCTTTCGTTTCACTATTCTCTCCTTTATTTTATCATTGTTTCTCTAATTTTCCTTCCATTTTTCTTACTTTTATTTATTTGGTTATGGTTGATTCTTACAGAGATTGCCTACGTATCATGACCCTGCATGAATCAGTCTAAGCGTAGTTCTGGCAAATAAATACAGGAAATATTTAGAAAAATTCTTCAATTCTCATAAAGTAAAGGACTCTACTATATCTTAATAAAAGAAATTAACAAACTCCAACTCAACTTAAAACAACAGACCCTGACTTAAAATGCAAATAACTGGACCTACTATAAACTTTAAATAAAAGAAAATACAGACTCTCTAATGGACCAACAGATTTGAAAATCATGAATACATGAAAGCCTCTAATACTCCTGGGGCCTGCGGGACATTATTTGGTCTTGGCGCAAGCTTGTGTGCTAAATCCCCTTGGAGGTGGTGGAGGTCTTTCATTACTTGACGAACAAAGGCATGGCAGTGGCGAAAAACATAGATCTTGTCATATCTTTACATTGACTACATCTTATGGTGATGTAATCAGTGATCATATGTACCCTCTCTCTTATAGCACCATTTTCTTGCAACAATCGCCTATTTTGCTGGGGCCCTTGCCTCCAAAGTTCATTCGGCTACATGATTACGTTCTTGGAATTGCTGCAAATCTCTTTCCAATCGTGCTATTGCTGTGTAACAATGTTCTCTCTTAGCCTTGAAGTCTCTGACTTGCTTGGCCATTTTATTTTCAACCACGATGACCTTCCTCTTCAACCCAGCAACCTCGTTGTCATACCTTTCTTTTAGTTGTTCAATCATGCGTGCTCGTTCCTCCATATTTTTGGCCATAGTTGTTCAATCATGCGTACTTTTCGCCTCAAATTGTCTTTGAGATTTTCATCCTTCGCACTTCTGGCGGGATTCTCCGCGGTTGTTTTCATTTTCTTAATTTGGGCTCGGAGGGATTCGTTTTCTTTGGCTAGTCTTTTCTTTTCACCCTCGTCTGCTGCAGCTTGCAAACCATTTTCGAATTGAAGGTCTTTGACTTGCTTTTATAATTTCCCTATCGTGGCCCTGTATTTATTTTCCTTGGCTAACCAATTCCATTGTTCTTGTCACACCTCAGCAAATTCCTGGAGATGTGGCATCTTTGCCGACTTTCTGAACTCTATTTCTTTCATATACCAAGCAAGGTACCCAAGTGCAACCTCACATTTTAGACAAGCCGCGTACTCGAGTGTCCTCCATCAAGTACTGACATTCGCTCCAAATTTGGTAGATTGCTGCTTCAGGAAACTGATCATTAGGACCAATCTCGACCACATGGCGACTAATGTCCTCATCTCTAGGAATCATCAGGCACCTCTCTAACTGTCTTAGCACTCTGTATAGAGTATACGGTTGGATACTTCGGAGACCCATCAGAAGGAAATGAGGCCTCGTAGCTGGCATATATATGATTTCATCAATTGAAAGCCACCCGAAGGCCCAGTGTATTTGGATTGCACTTATGACATGGAGATGTGATACCCATTCTGCAGCACCATCCGGTAATCTAAGCCCATCAACCTTATTATAAAATTCATTTATGCATCTTTTTGTTGATGACCCATAACTCATGAATTGAGGTCGATAGCATAAGTGTTCAATCATCTATATTAGTAAAAATAGGTTACATCCTTCGAAAAAATCCCCTCCGACTTTACAGGCGGTGAGTGCATAGAAGATTTCGGATAATAGCATGGGTGTGAGGGTGCTCTTGGCTTGAGTGATTAAAGTGCTGGCAACCCCTGCTATCTGTATATCAATATTTTTGTCCTTCCGTGGAAACACTAAGAGGCCTAAGAAGAATACCACAAATGCGAAACACTGGCGTTCCTCCCATTTGAGCCGGTTTTCCTTGCAATGAATATTAATTTCCAGGTCATTAAATACCTTATGAGCCCACACCTATGATATATAAACTGAGTACAAAAGTCGGCTGACAACTCTGTATTGTGAACCTTCCTACTGATCTTTAATGAATCCAAGAATTTGTGTACAACGATGGCCCTTGGTGCAATCAAATACTGATGTCTTAAAGGAATTGCGGGAACCCCAATATATCCGGTTATTTATTCCAGGGTCGAAGTGAGTTCAAACTCCAGGAAATGAAATACGTTGTGGGCCGGTCCTAGAATTTAACCAATGCTTTTATGATGTCCCATCTAGGATTAATTTTCAACAACTCGATAAGTCCTCCCAAGTGCGTGTTGACTATGTTTTTCCCCGATTCACCTAGATCATTCCACCCCATGTGTACCTCCAAATGGATTTTGTTCATGATTGAGATTGGAAAATTTTGATATTTGCTCATTTTGAACATTTATTAGGGTGATTAAGCAAAAATCATGATTTATTGGACTGAAAAACAAAATTTAATTTTTCCAAATTTTCATTTAAAAAATAATACCCCGGCCCTACAAATATGGCCTTTCAGCACTTCCCGGGAAACTTTTAGGCAGCGCCTGCTATCGGTCAAAATTTAGAAACTAATCCAAGGCGGCTGTTCTTGCAAAAACAGCCTTGCGCCCTTTGAGGGACACTCGACAATTGTTGACAAAAGTGCTTTATCTATTAATCACAAAACAAATCTAGTTCTGTTTGGCTATTTTTGCAAAAATAAAGTTGGGCCTGATGGGGGTTGGCAATGTATCTCACACCATGTGAGAATCAAACTGGTGTGGCTCGGGAAATTTTGGCAAAATTAAAAACCAACTTCTATTTCCTTTTCTTTCTCTTTTTTTTTGTTTTTTGAAAATAAGACTCTTTTTGTTTTTTTTTTCAAAATTTCGGCAACACTTCAGTATCATTTATGAAACAGGTAAATTTCTTCCTCACCCCTCACATGTTATTGTCACACCTCCTTTTGGAGACTACAGCCCGATGAATGGCGTAGATAAGGGAATGTTTCCCAATTTAAGTGACAATCAAAACGAGATTTATTTAGTTAAGAGATTTTAGAGTCGCCACTTGGAATAATTAATGGTGTCCCAAGTCACCAGTTTAAATCCCGAATCGAGGAAAGAATGACCCTGTTTAACAGCCCGCGAACTAGAAATCCGAGTAAGGAATTCTGTTAACACGGGAGAAGGTGTTAGGCATTCCCGAGTTCCGTGGGTGTAGCACGGTCGCACAACTGTCACATTCGGCTTAAATATGATTTTAAAACATTATGAACTTATGTGCAAATTTTAATTTCTAGCCTCTTTTATTAGTATTTTTAAAGAGAATTGCAACGTTGTTAAAACATGCCTCGAACCACGTCACATAAATGCACCCGTGGTTTTGACACATTTCAACTTCGTTGAAATTTGGATTTAGGTTGCATCGAGCTTAAGAAGTTAATATTATTAAACTAACACGCCTAAAGCAATTACGCGTATTATTAACTTTGCGGGAGGCCATGAAATTTTCTAAATAGCACGTCCCCAGGTCTAGATATTTAATGCAAAAAAAAACCAGGATATCCTAAAAGGATTATGGTTTTTCTATTAAATATTATTTCTATAAAGCCTAGCTAATCAATTGATGTCTAATGCAAATCACATAACAACCCTGAAATAAGTTCAAGCCATTGGGCTTCGAATTGAGCCCTAAGAGAAGGAATCTCTGTCCTACTTTACAAATTGGCCAGTCATGAGCCTTAGTCCAGACCCAAACGAGAAGTGGATTAGAAGCAGACCTGGGCTAGATCTGAAGCCTAGCTTAGTCGAAAACGGGCTGTTGAGCCCTGATCCGTCAATGGATCCAATCCAAACGGGACCTTAATTAGATTATAAGCCAGCATAACTTTACTTGCAAAAACTTTGGTAAATAAAATGCACGTTTGTTTAGTCAAAACAGGTTACTGATTACTCGATTTCATCTAATACTTATCGAATTAAAGGAATTAATATGAAAAAACTAACATTTATAAAAAAACCTGATACTCAAACACATGATTTCTGATTTTCAAACGAAATTAACACTAAAATATTTTAAGCCTGGGCTGAGCATAGATATGAACTTACATACGATTTATTTTTAAACTTGATCCCAAATTTATGTCACTTTTGATTTTAGAGTATAACTACCATGGGAGCTCAGACTATGCTACACTAAGGCTACCATCTCTAGATAATTAATACAAATCTTAAGTCCAACAGTCCAACATAGTCCTATTATTATACATAATATGATGCTTAAAATGAATACAAAGGTGAAATGGTCTAGCTAAGGTAAAATACATAACAAAAATTGCCAGCTTTTCATTACATTCCTCCAGTTCAATCATCTTTTGGGCTTAAATTTCACAAATCATTTGAGGCTGGATAAATACCTATTGCAGAAACATCAAAAGAAAAGGGAGTAAGCAATTGGGCAGTAGCAGCAGGAGTTGTTTCAGCAATAATTAACCCAAAAATACTTAAGGAAATACACCATTTGAACTAAATAACATCCACAATTGCAGCACCACAACTCAGGATCAGAATACCATCAAATTTGAACCCCAAACCCTTGGACAACCAAAGAACTCAACTCATTTTGGTTTCATCCATTTGAGAGTTCTATTAGAAGATCAAAACTAATGGATTTGAGAATTTTTAAGGGATTTTTCCAGGGTTTTTAGACTTCCCAACCTCTGGGAATCTCTACAGAATTCTAGCATTTGGAAATTTAGAATTTCTTACAATGAGACATTTTTCAGTCTTTCTGGAATTATTTTAGGAACTTTAAGGATTTTTCAGACCTCCAAAACCTTGTGAATGAAGGCATTAGGGTGCCCTTTCATATCCAACCCTTAGGGCAACCCTTCTCTCTTATTTTTAGCTGCTAGTCCTCTTCTTATTTTCAGATTCACCCAACTAGTCCCTAGATTCCTAACTTGTTATTCAAGTTATAACCAACAAAATCTGAATTTCAACTTTACCCCCATTCTAGAAGCTTCATTAATCAACTGATAAAGATTCCCCAATGAACTACCTAAACCATCCTTGAATTACTTCTACAATTATCAACTGAGGTTAACTATTCTAACCTTTCTAATTTACTATGCCTAAACCCTATAATTTGAATATCAATCAGCTAACATATTCCAAGCAAACTACTAACCGGAACCATTAATGAACAATTTCTATTAAAACAACAATGAAAATCAAACAAACCCTACATTAAATCTAAAAGGAAATAAAAACACTGAGACAAACAAGATCTAACCAAATCAGACAGCTAATATGCATAAAGGAAAATTAATTTTGAAAACAAAAATCCATGCGTAGGCAGAAATGATATCCTATATAACTATACTAATCGATAAACAAAAAAAATGAAACTTAAGCAAGATTAGTAATCCTACAATAATCATGATTGAACCGATTCACAGGAAGCATAATTCAAAACCAAAATAAAAGTAAGAAAAGAACTTATCTCAGGTAAGTATGAAATATAATTTTGAGCCTCGACATTCAAGTGAAGTCTCCCGTTCTAAACCCTCTAGGGTTCTGCCAGTCCTCAACTCGAACCTTGAGCACTTTCGGCGATGTTAGAAGGGAACCAATCAGGGGGTTCGAGAAGGGAGTGGTGAGGAAGGCCAGAGATGTTATTTTCGGCGGGGTTAGGTGGAACACCGCCGTACACGGCGGAGACGGAAGAAATGTTTTAACATATTCGACAGGTTCAAGGGAGATTCGAGGAAGGAGGGGTTCAGATCTGGGTAGAGGATGGAAAGGAGAACATGTGGTGTATTATTGGTGGACGTTTGAGCTGGCGACGCCATGGACAGTGGAGCAGTTGAATCTTTGAACTAACATTCGAGATGACGGGTTAATACTCGAGGGCTGGGGTTAGAGGTTAGAAAGAGGAGGAGAAGGGGAGTAAACAGTGTTAATTTGGGTGAGTTTGAAGCTACGCTGCCGCAACTGGCGATTTTTGGCCGGTGGAGAGACGGAGGTCATACGACGGTGATACACCGGTGTATTCAAGGGTGTTTGAGAGAGGGTTTGGAGGGGGGGGGGGAATCTGATATTAATATAGTTAATAACCTAGGCAGTTCACGTACATTGATCAAATATCATCAACGGCTCTAATTGACCCCAAGGAAACGACGCTGTTTTGAGTTCCTTAGGATGGACCGGGTTTGGGTTAGGTGTGTAACGTTTGGGCTAGTTTATTTGTATACATGGCCCAATTTGTTTAAAAATCCAACTCCACTTCCATTTCCTTTTATTAAAATAAAAATAAAAATAAAAATAAAAACCTATACTACTATTAAAAATTAACCTTTCTAATTAAATTAATTACCTCATAATTACCCAAACTAATATGAATTATAAAAACAAACAAATTAAAAGAAAAACTACCAAAATTCAAGATTAAAATTACAAGGTGCAAAACAAACTTTCTTTATAAGATTTTTCCCATTTTGTAAAACGGCTAATTTTCACTTAGTCCTAAAATATAGATTAAATCTTAAATGCAAAATACAACATTTTTTGTATTTTTTATTAATTCAAATGCACAAACAAAATGCACAACAATTAACATGGAATGTCACAAAAATCAACAAAATTGCAAAATAATGAACGAAATTATTTTTGCTTGAATATCTGGGAGTAATTATTATAGGAAACAAAGCACATGTCCACAGTTATTCCTTGTCAAATTTTCCTCTCTTTTCTTTTTCTTTTATTTAAAAGCCAGTCGGCACGCAAATCCGGAATAATGCATAAGTAGCATGGAAAATGTATCATGATGGTCCATTATTTTGGGTGTACCTGTCCTAGATGGACCCAAACCCCTGTATTGGGTCCCCTAAGTCAAATGCATGATGCAAATAAGCGCTCCTACTAGGGAGACATGTGGTTAAGTTATTCTAAGTTTAAAACCTTGGTATAGGGTCTAGACTGTGTACTCGAGCGGACAACTCGAGTCGAGGAGAAGGCTACGTACTGGGAACCAAAAGGCCATCCGAATTTGTAACTTGTCCTAGCCTTTTTCTTATTTGATAGAATGACACTAACAGAATAGGGAGTCACGATCTTTGAGCACATCCCCGAAGACGAGAAGACAAGGGTTTCGTGACACATTATATACAGTCGAAATAATATTAAAGCGGTAAACAATATTTAACATATTGGAAAAAATTATGCAATAAAATCAGATAATAATAAAGCGAGATACAACAATTATTTAAAGCTCGAATTCTTGAGCATTGAACTAGAATTTGGGGTTCGATCCCCAGTAGAGTTGCCTGAGCTGTCACACCTCCTTTTTAACACTACAACCCCGACGAAGGGCGTAGATAAGGGAGGTTTTCCAATTAAAGGACAATCAAAATAGGATTTATTTTATAAGAGATTCCAGAGTCGCCACTTGGGATAATAAATGGTATCTCGAATCATCGGTTTAAATCTCGAACTGAGGAAGGTTTAACTCTGTATACAGTCTGCGAGCCAGAAATCCTGGGTAAGGAATCATGTTAACCTCGGAGAATGTCTTAGGCACTCCCGAGTTCCGTGGTTCTAGCACGGTCACTCAATTGTTATATTTGACATAGTTATCTAATTTTAATACATTTTGTACCTATGTTCAAATTTTAATTTAAACCGCTTTTATTCATTTTTAGAGAAAATTGCAACGTTATTAAAACACGTCTCGAATCACGTCACATAAATGCATCCGTGGTTTTCGACATATTTTAACATCGTTGAGATTTGGATTTGGGTCACATAAATGCGCACCCGAGTTTAAGACTGTAAAATTATTAAATAACGCGCCTAAAAGCGACTAACCCGTTGTTAATTTTGCGACGGTCATGAAAATTAGCTAAATGTCATGCCTCGAGTTCTAAATATTACGTAGGAGTAATTAAAGAGGGATACAAAATTTGTTAATTTTGTTTGGCGAGGCGCACCTCAATTTATTATTAAAAGATATTCGACTAGGCTCGAAGGCCATAAACTGATGGTTGTCTAATTATGGCTCACCACAAATAATTACAGACTAATCAAGTAAGCGTTAAATGAACTTGCGAATTTTGAAAGATACAAAAGGATTAATTAATAAGGGGAGCTTGGGCAAACACGAACCGCTTACGGCAAACGAGGATCAACAAGGATGAGGTGAGTCCCAGGACCATTCACGAGTGCCTTCAAATTTGGGCCTAAGAGTGAGCCCAATTTTCGAGATTCTGGAGCTAAAGGCGTAGGACTCCACATTGAGCCCCCATATTGTTTTATCAATAATTAAAGTATGCAAGCGATCAAGTGTATCCAAATGTTAACAATGGAGCCAACACACATACAAACAGTCTTTGAAATCAACCTTTGATTATTCAATGGACAAATAAATGAGATTATGCCAATGATATGATTTTGACAATAATTAGAGGTTCAATTTGAGAACTATACTGCATGTAACCTTAATTCTCAAGGCCTCAAACTATGTTGAAATAATGACATGAGAAATTTAAACTCCCATGAAATCTCATACTAGCAAGAACTATAGAATTGACCTTTAACAATCAATATTTAAAGCATCAGTTTAATCACAGAATGTTCACACCAACGAATGGTTTAAAATTGGCCTGAACATTATTACAAATATAGCTCTTAAGTAATTCTTTGAATGGTAAACACTTTCAGAAAAATTTGAGGTCTCACATAGAATTCTGACAATACTAGATGCAAATCTTAAAACCAACCAAAAATAAAAGAGTCTCAACTCTGATTATTGACTCAAATTCACTTGCAGCTTGAACTAATAGGCATACAATGAACAACCTGGAATCAATGTGCTACACCTAAAGCTATACATAGGTGAGCTTGGATGCTTGATGCATGAGAAGACTAGATCTAATGTAAATAAATTGAACTAACCAACATATAACTCTCAGATGCACTCAAAACCAAACAAACTCACAACTAAGATTTACATAAGAAAATGATGCAAATAATTGCTTAAACATAACTGAACACCATAAACAACAAAAAAACTTTCCATTCCTTCATTGTATTTCCACTTGAGCATCAGATTAATTAGCCTAGGGAATATGTACCTGGATGTAGACGAAGCAAAGGAACAGGATAAGGCTCAGCAGGTACAGAGCAACAATTAGCTGTTTTCAACAAAGTTTTAACTCAGAAGAATGAAGTAAACATCCCAACAATAGTATCAATAATCTATTGGCTACCCAGGAATTGATTCAACTAAAAAAATGCATAAATCCACTTCAATCCCAGCAGTAAATAAGAAAAAGTCCTCAGACTCGATTTGAGTTTGTTTAAGTTATCAATTATTCAACATTATTTCAAACAATAGGAGAAATTTCACAAATCAGCAACAACACTCCATGAAACAGTAATTTTTAGGATTTTCAGTAGTTTGGATTTTCACGATTCAAGTCTATCAAACATTAAAATTCTACAGGTTTTTTTATTTTCTGGGTTTTTTTAGCTCCCAATTCTTGCCTTGAAAGGAAAGAATGATATACTTTTATAGGCCAAACCGTAGGGCAAACTTCCGATTGCAACTTTTACCTTTTTGTCCCTTTTAATTTTATATTAACTAGGTTACTCCCTAAATTCCGGACTTGTTACCCAAAAAATGTTTCCAAGGATGAGAAATATCCATTCAAACCCCCGACCTAGAAGCGTCTAGGGGCTTCTTAATTCAATACCAAAAGATTCTCTTAAACAATTAGCCCAAAATACCCCTTTTACCCACTGTTATTACATATTAACTCTAGAATCAATTGGGCTACTGCATTAGCAAGTACCAATATCACAGGCCATAAAGAAACAAACCCAAATTACTTTGGTCTTAAGAGAATAATGGACCAAACACATATAGACGAGCCAAATATGGAATCAAAATACTGAAAAGAAAAAGGTCCAAACACATATAAATACTGAAAATTATTAATACGACTTAAAATTTAATCCGACACATATATTAACTACCATTTAACAGAAAAAAAAAACCGAAAAGAAGCAGACCCAACAGAGATGCATTCTGGGACATGACGAGGGAGGAGACGAGTATGAACAAAAGATAATGAATAGAAAAGAAAAAGAAATAACGACAAACAGAAAAATACCTAATAAACTTGAACCTGGCATGACTTTCATGGACTGATGGACCTCAAAATGAGTCGAACTCCTTGCCAATCTCTCATTCGTACATAGAATAGTCGATTAGCATGGGTTTTAACTCATTAACAGCCCAGGAAAAGGTTTCACCTCAAACTCCGGTACTGACCCAATTTTGAATGAAAATTCGAAGGGCTCCAGGGGTGTTTGAAGGATGAAGAGTGGGAATTTGGACTGAGGGAGGGACGGTGGTTCCTTGGTGTGATTTTGAAGTAGCGCTGCCGTGGAGTCGAATCTTTTGGCTAAGATTCGAGATGCTGGGGAATGATTGAACTATGCACAGATTTGAATAGAGGAGGTTGAGGCGGTCAGGTAGTCTTATTTTGGTGGGGCTTGGAACAATGCCTCCGGCGCCGACGATTTTCGGCTGGCAGCGCACGGTAGAAAGAGGTGGCATTGGGGTTTTTCTTAGAGAAAAGGTACGAGGTTCGTTTTTGGGGGATGGGAGTTTGGACAATTATATATGGCATATCACCCAGCTTCAATACCATCCGATCATCGAAGACATCGGCCCTGATTAATTCACTATAAACGACGTCGTTTTATTGGGGGGTTTTGACCGGGTTTGAGGGTTGGGTTGGACCGGATCAAGGGTGCGTTTGGGTTGGGCCAGGTTATGGGATTTTTGGGCTGAATTTTAGTTTAAAAATGCCCCAATTTGGGTTCCTTCCTTCAATTACATTGAATTAATTTTCAGATTTTCTTTTACTTGTTATTTTTATTTTCCTTTTCATTTTTCAAAATTATTAAAATCCTAAATGAAGTTATAAATCCCAAATAACCTATAAAATGCTAATTAAAATAAAGTTAAAAGAAAAATTACCTATAAATTCAAAAATTAAAACTACAAAAGCAAATTAAACATATTTAGATTTTTCCGTTCATAAAATGACCAACTTTTAACTAATGTTTGAAAAATGTCAAATCAACTTCTTTTTTTCCTTATTCCGTTTCTTCATTTTTCTTTTGTTGTTTTGTTGTTTTGTGGTTTTTTTCTTCTTTTCTTTCTTTTTTCTTTTATTTTATTTTATTTTTTCTATTTTTCATTTTCTCTTTTTTCTTCTTCTTCCTTCTCTTTTGTCTCTTTTCACTGCCTTGAAAGTTTTAGATTCGACCCACTTGGCAAAATAATCATTAACAACCAGGATGAACTTGTGTCTGTTGGAATCGGCTGGCTCGATGGGCTCGATGACATCCATGCCCCAGGTAACGAAGGGCCATGGTGCAGACATTGTATGCAATTTAGATGGCGGTGAGTGAACCAAGTATACATGCACCTGACATTGATGACATTTGCGCACGAAACTGATACAATCTCGCTCCATGGGAGCCAATAATACCCTGCCTGGAGAATCTTCTTTGCCAAAAAATATTCGCTCATGTGCGGTCCGCGGACTCCATAATGTACCTCATTCATGATGGTTGTGGCCTGCACAGCATCTATGCACCTTTACAACCCAAGATGCGACATTCGTTTGTATAGCACCCCTCCACTGAGGAAAAACCGGCTTGATAGATGATGGATTGTTCTCTTCTTGTCACTTATGGCCTGTAGTGGGTACATATCCATCCTGACATATTCTTTTATGTCGTGAAACCAAGGCTCACTGTCAAGCTCTTCCTCCACCACAGTATAGTAAGCATATGGTCACGAAGTTGGATATACAATGGATCAACATAAGCCTTATCTGGATGATGTAACATTGCCGCCAATGTGGCCAAAGCATCAGCAACCTCATTGTTAATTCTTGGGATATGCCTTAACTCTACTGACCGGAATCGTTGACAAAGTTCGTGCAAGCATTACCTGTAAAGTATGAGCTTTAAATATTATGTTTCCAGCTCTCCTTGAATCTTGTGTACCAGAAGGTCCGATTCTCCCAAGACCAAGACTTCCTGTACATCCATGTCTATAGCTAACCTCAAACCCAAAATACATGCTTCATATTCTGCCATGTTGTTGGTGCAATAGAATCGGAGCTTTGTAACAGGGTAATCGTTCCCCGTTTCAGAAATGAATACCGCTCCTAGCCCGACGCATTTCATGTTGGCAGTCCCATCGAAAAATAATTTCCTTCCCGGCTTCTCGCCTAGTTCGATTTCATGAATATGCATTACCTTCTCATCAGGGAAAATGGAAATTTTACCTTGTCAGTTTTTTGGCAATGTCATTTTTCTCTGTGCTTTCACACAGGAAGGATCCATATAAACCAATTATCCAATCATTCCCGTAACTTTATGGGCTATCTTTCAAGTGTGCGACTAAATCCTTCAATGGTTAAAGCGCCCAACTCATAATTGGCGAATTCGTAGGTTCAATTCGTACTGGATGCACGCCAATGGGACCCTCCAATAAGTCTATTGGAATTGGCTCTGTATCAATGGAATCTCATCATCCATACATAACGAATTGATGTGGTATATTCATATCATAATATATGAACAGCCAATGCTTTGTCTACCGGATTCTTGGCTAAAGATCAACCAATTCTTGCGCTTTCATTGCAGTCCTGGACGCGTAAACAATGTCGAACTCGATGAGCAAGATCTGCCATTTTGCCAGCCTCCCCGTGGGCATAGGCTTCTACTAGATGTATTTCAATTGTTACAAGCGTGAGATGAAGTAAGTGGTATATGATGACAAGTAATAGTTTCAACTTCTGGGCTACCCAAGTTAGGGCACAACACATCCTCTCAAGATGACTATACTTAACCATACAAGCTGTATATTTCTTGCTAAGGTAATACATGGCATGTTCTTTCCTCCTGGTGACATCGTGCTGACCCAGCACACATCCAAATGAGTTGTCCAAGACTGTTAGCTATAGGATCAAGGGTCTTCATGGTTCCGGTGGGACTAATAATGGTGGGTTCAATAAGTATTCTTTTATTTTATCAAAAGCCTCCTGACACTCTCGCGTCCAGTTAACCGCAGCATCCTTTTTAATAGCTTAAAGATAGGCTCGCAGGTTGTCGTGAGCTGAGCAGTGAATCGACTGATGTAATTCAATCTTCCCAACAGACTCATTACCTCTATTTCATTCCTGGGAGGCGGCAATTGTTGTATGGATTTGATTTTTGATGGATCTAGTTCAATGCCTTTTCGGCTGACTACGAACCCTAGAAACTTCCCTGAGGGGACACTAATACGCCTTCCGCAGGGTTGAGTTTTAGATTATACATGCGGAGCCTCTGGAAAAATTTCCTCAAATCTCTGACATGGTCGAATTGCTTCCTAGATTTCACAATTACATCATCCACACAGACCTCAATCTTCTTATGTATCATATCATGGAAGATGGTTGTCATCGCCCTCATATAGGTTGCTTCAGCATTCTTCAGGCCGAATGGAATGACCCTGTAACAATAGGTTCCCCATGGCATGATGAATGCTGTCTTCTCTGCGTCCTCCTCATCCATCCGAATCTGGTGGTATTACGAAGGACCCAATATCATGATTTGCACAATTTTCAATCAATATGTAGATGTTTGGCTGTGGGAAGTATTCTTTTGGACGTGCTTTTTAAGGTCACGATAATCGACGCATACCGTGGTATTATCATCCTTCTTCGGCACAAGCACGACATTGGGTAACCATGTGGGATTTCGTGTGACTCTAATAACCTTGGCCTCAAGCTATTTGGTAATTTCCTCTTTGATTTTCGTGCTCACATTAGTTTTAAACTTCCTCAACTTTTGTTTAACATGAGGTAAGTCGGGTCACTGGGCAATTTGTGAACCACCAAACCATGCTCAATCCCGACATATCATCGTAAGACCATGCAAAAGCATCATTGTATTCAAGAAGCACTTCGATTATTTCTTCCCTAAGCTATGGCTCAAGATGGAAACTTATTTTGGTTTCTCTAATATTATCTGGGTTCCTAAATTGACTGCTTCTATATTGCTCAGGTTCAGCTTGAGTTTTTCCTTAAAATGGCTCAACTCTTTACTAATTTCCTCCAACGCCCTTCTCTTATCATATTCTGGTTTATCTTCATATTCTATCTCTTGAATTATTACTTCTGAATTCGACAAATTTTTAAGACTTGGCCCAAGAGTCCTTATACATGTCAGATCATTTGAGCCAGCATAAAAATGACTGTACTAGATGTATTAGAAAAGCAAAGAAAAATGAAAGACATTGGCACTAAAGAAAAGAGAAATTGCATTTCGTTTAAATGGAAAGATAACAGGGTTTACACATCCAAACAGACGGAACATAACATCTTAATTACAACCCTGGAGATAATCCAGATTAAACTGAAAGAAAAATCAAAGCCGACTACCATGACTCCTTCCGAGTGGGAAGAGGAGTTGCTTCCCAGTTGTTGACTTTTGCACAGGGTATCACAAACTGCACATCTGTCTTGCTTGATCACTCTCCAGCCTCTACCATGTTCACATATTTAAACAACTTTTCAAACCTTTCGAGTAATTCCTTATCAGGATCAACCACAACACTGGCACTTGTCGTTGTTAGGCACTTGTTGGCGCCGGGCTTCACAAATGATTTGAAGAGACAACGCACAGGCTTGGGGAGGGCCCATGCTTTCTTTATCATCTTTCTTGATCTTTTGATGTCTTCACTTGTAGTCTTGAACCCAAACAAAAAGTTTCTACGTTTGTGGGAAGAGACACCGGCTGTGTGATACCCTGAAGTGAGGCCCCCAAACCCTTTCCAGGAACAAACCCATTTTTAGCTCTTCAACTGCCACCATAACTGCTACAATATCTAATCTTGGTATTGGAACATGCTCCCATTCTGGAACCTTTTCCACTGATATTGAGTCATGAACCTGATATACCCAGGGCCCCTTATCATCATCTGCTTTGATGAATGGAACGATAGCATCACTGTGAGCATACAGATGGTCTTTACCGTGCACCACTATTTCTTGTCGATCCCATTCAAATTTTACCATTTGATGCAAAGTAAAGGGGACTGCTCTAGTAGCATAGATCCACCGTCATCCCAGTAACAGGTTGTAAGAGACAACCACATCAAACATCTGGAACTCCATGGTAAAATCAACTGGCCCGATTGTCAATTCTAGCACTATGTCACTGATCAAATCTTTTCCCCAGCCATCAAACTCTCGTACACAGGTGTTGTTGTTGTGAATTCTTTCCTTTTCCATATTTAATTTTTTATCATGGAGAGAGGGCAAATATTTGCGCTTGAACCATTATCGACCAAAACTCGATTCACCACAGAATCTTCTCATTTTACCGTGAGGTAGAGTGCCCTATTATGTTTGGTTCCTTCTATTGGTAGTTCATCATTAGAAAATGTGACTTTGTTCCCCTCAAAATCTTATTGGCTATCTTCTCCAAATGGTAAACTGTGATTTTATCAGGAATGTGGGCCTCGTTCAGGATCTTTATTAAAGCTCGACGGTGCTCGTCTTAATGAATCAACAATGAGATTTGAGCAGGCATATTTCTCAGTTGCTCCATAATAGAGTAATCCAACATTTTCATCTTCTTTAGGAACTCTTCTACCTCTTCTTCACTCACAGTTTTCATTACCAGCACTGAATTATCCTTATATGGTTATGATTTTCTCAATTCCTCAGGGGAAAAGTACCTCCCCGATCGGGTTAATCCATGAGATTCAAAACTTCTTCTCAAACCTATTTCCCTTTGTAAGTCACTATTACTCGATCATAATTCCAAGGTAATGCCTTGCTGCTGATTACTGGTAGCTGAACTATAGGTTTGATAATTACATGCTCTGAACGAGTGCCTATGACAACCACAAGCTTACTAGCCCTCCCTAGTACAACGACTTTTGCATTCTCTTGTTTTATCAATCCCGTATTTTGGGGATTCTTTCTTGGCTACAACAACAGGCTCACTACTTGTTGTGCTTGACTTGCGCATCGACATCTCTCTTGTCAAATTCTCACCCATCTTCCGATCACTGGCTCGGATCATCATGATAGTTTGCGAAGGCTTTTTTGGCTCTCCCTCTTTGTGCACTATTTCGATCATATTGGTCTCTTGATGAGCAGGCAGCGGGGTTTGATTAATGTTGGGTGCTTCAGGGGCTTGCACCTCAATCCGATGGGAATCAATATTCTTGAATAACACACTTCATATGCCAACATTTCTCTGTGTCATGCCCTGGGGAACCAGAACAATACTTACAACTGACACAATAATCTAGGTTTTTTGGGCGAAGGTTCGACAATTTTGATTCGATCAGCCTCAACATGCTAGCTGCCTCAACCTGGGGAGTAAGATGGTATATGATTCTCCCAATGGAGTGGAAGTTTTCTTCTTCTGCATCCTCTCAGTTTTTAAAGCTTGGTTGGCTCAAAAAGCTGGTCTCGGGGGTTATTGGTATGTTCTTGGAGGATAGTTATTATGTGGAGCTGGGTAATTATTTTGTGGAATTGGCTCATGCCATTGTGCGTGGGCGGGAGGTTGGGTATATGTTGGTGCATGATGGACTGAGAAACGTGGGTTTGGAGGTGGGTAGTAATATTGTGGTGGGCCATATGGAGTTTGTGGGTATATTTGGTGGTGAGAATGTGGTTGGCTGTAATGGATGGAACCCGAGGTCCGAACCAAGTCCCTGAGTCAATGGTTGCTACCTCCTCCTTCTTCTTATTTCCAATTGCTCCTCCGGTCCCGCTTTGGATAGCTTGGGTGGTTGATTTGATTGTAGAGTAACTCATGATCTTGTTGGATTTGAGTCCTTCCTCGACCATACATCCCATTTTCACTACCTCATTGAAGGATTTACTTACCATCGATACCAAGTGACCAAAATATGTAGGCTCTAAAGCTTACAAGAAATGATCTACCATTTCACTTTCCTTCATTAGGGTGTCGACCCTCGCTGCCTATTCCCTTCAACGAAAGCCATATTCTCTGAAGCTCTCATTGTGCTTCTTTCCGTATTTCGTCAAAGACAGAGTGTCCGAGATAAATACAAGATTATATTGAAAATGACAGGCGAATGCTTGTGCTAGATTATCCCAAGTGTACCACCGAGCATGATCCTGTCGGGTGTACCATTCCAATGCCGACCAACTTAACTTTTGATTGAAGTATGCCATTAGCATATCATCCTTTCCTCCTGCTCCTCTTATTTTGCTATAAAAACCACTTTGATGTGCGAATGGATCACTGTGTCTGTCATACAAGTCAAACTTGGGTAGCTTAAGCCCGGAGGTAATTGCACATCCGGGAACAAGCAATGGTCTTTGAATGCCACACTCACCTGGCCACCTAACCCTCGTATATCTCTGAATGATTGTTCTAAGCTTCTAATGGTCTTTGAATGCCACACTCACCTGGCCACCTAACCCTCGCATATCTCTGAATGATTGTTCTAAGCTTCTGACCTTCCTGAAAACCTTTTCTTGCTCGAAATTTTTGACAGGCTTTTCAGCTTCCGTCGGTATTTCAAAATGGGGGGCATAGGAGTAAGGTTCATGGGCTTTGTAAGCGGGTTCTGGTGGGTAATACAGATTGTCATGAGCTTGGAGCAAAGGTTCACTAGATGATCTGTGGAGTGTGAGGGGGGGAGGTGCCACATAAATGGGAGCAATTGGTGGATGGGGGGGGGGTGAGGAACAACTTTGGGTAGTGGAGTTGGGGGTGCTTGAGAAGTCGTACCCTGGTAATGTGGGTAGACGGGGAAAATTGGGGGTGGATAGGTGGTGGGATGGTCATGTGACTGGGAAAGCAGCAGGCGAAGGTCGGATTAGCAGGATAAGTTGGTGGTGGCTACCCTCTCACCAATGCCAGATACACCTTCGCCGAATAAGTTGGTGGTGGCTACCCTCTCACCAATGCTAGATACATCTCAGCCATCTGATGTTTCAGCTTGTACATTTCCTCTCTCATTGTATTACATCCTACTCCTCTACCTATTTCGAGGGATCAGTGGTACTAGCATCAGTTTCTTGACTGGCCATAATCAGCTTGCTTTTGGACCGAGTGTTTTCGGAGTGGGTTGACTTGTCTGGATTGAGAAAGACAACACCAAAACTTGTTAGTGGTTAGGTTTCAAAACATAGGCCACATGTTCCGGGATGAAAGCACCTGAACAATTCTCCGTTTCTATTATGCACATAAAGTGATCGTTTGTGACATCCCGGCTTTTACCCTTTGCCGCCTTTCTTTTATCTCTTGTTTTTTCTCTTTCCCTCTTTCACCTTTCGTTTCATTATTCTCTCCTTTATTTGATCATTGTTTCTCTCATTTTCCTTCCCTTTTTCTTCCTTTTCTTTATTTGGTTATGGTCGAATCCTATAGAGATTGCCTACGTATCATGACCCCGCATGAATCAGATCAAGCGCAGTTGTGACGAGTAAATACAGAAAATATTTAGATAAATTCTTCAATTTTCATAAAGTAAAGGACTCGTTTACATCTTACTAAGAGAAATTAACAGACTCCAACTCAACTGAAAACAACAGACTCTAACTTAAAATGTAAATAACTGGATCTACTATAAACTTTAAATAAAAGAAAATGCAGACTCTCAAATGGACCAGCAGATTTGAAAATCATGAATACATTAAAGCCTCTAATGCTCCTGGGGCCTGCGGGACATCATTCGGTCTCGCCACAGGCTTTCGTGCTAAATCCCCTTGGAGCTGGTGGAGGTCTTCCATCACTTAACGAACAAAGGTCATGGCGGTGGCAAAGAACATAGATCTTTTCATATCTTCACATTGACTACACTTTATGGCGATGTAACCAGCGATCATCCGTACCCTCTCTCTTATGGCACCCTTGTCTTGCAACAATCACCCAATTTGCTATGCCCTTGCTTCCAATGTTCGTTCGGCTACACGATTCAGTTCTTGGAATTACTACAGATCTCTTTCCAATCGTGCTATTGCTATGTAACAATGCTCTCTCTCAGCCTTGAAGTCCCTGGCTTGCTTGGCAATTTTTTTCAACCACGATGACCTTCATCTTCAACCCAGCAACCTCGTTGTCACACCTTTCTTTTAGTTGTTCAATCATGCATGCTCGTTTCTCCGCATTTTTGGCCAATTGTTTTCGAGCCTTGGACCGCTCGCCCTCTGCTTTATTCAAGTCAAAACCATTATCTCCTACTTTTATCCTCAAATTGTCTATGAGCTTTTCATCCTTCGTACTTATTGCGGGATTCTCCGCGGCTGTTTTCATTTTTTGAATTTCGTCTCGGAGGGCTTCGTTTTCTTTGGCTAGACTATTCTTTGACCCTCGTCTGCCGCAGCTTGTATGACATTTTTTTAATACAAGGTCTTTGACTTTCTTTTCAAATTTCCCTATCATGGCCCTATACTTAGTTTCCTTGGCTAACCAATTCCATTGTTCTTGTGACGCCTCATAAAATTCTTGGAGATGTAGCCACTTAGCCGGCCTTCCAAACTCTATTTATTTCTTATAGCAAGAAAGGTACCCTAGTGCATCCTTGCCTTTATACAAGTCATGTACTCGAGTGTCCACTGTCAAGTACCGACATTCGCTCCAAATTTGGTGGATTGCTGCTTCGCAAAACTGACCATTGGGACAATTCTCGACCACATGGCAACTAATATCCTCATCTTTGGGAATCATTTAGCACCTCCCTAACTATCTTAGCACTCTGTATGGAGTATAAGATTGGATACTCCAGAGACCCATAGAAGGAAATAAGGCCCGGTAGCTGGCATATATGATTTCATCAACAGGAAGTCACCTGAATGTCCACTCTATTTGACTTGCACTTATGACATGGAGAGGTGATACCCATTCTGCAGCACCCTCCTGTAATCTAAACCCATCAACCATGTTATGAAATTTCTCTATGCGGCTTTTTAGTGACGACCCATAACTCATGAATTGAAGTCGATGGTACAAGTATTCAATCATCCATATTTGTATCAACAGGTTGCATCCTTCGAAAAAATCCCCTCCAGCAATACAGGCGATGAGAGAACGGAAGATTTCGGATAATATCATGGATGCGAGGGTGCTCTTGGCTTGAGTGATTAAAGTGCTGACAACGCTTGCTATCCGTATATCAATGTTTCTGTCCTTCCGTGGAAACACTAAGAGGCCTAAGAGGAATACCATAAATACGAAACACTGGTGTTCCTCCCATTTTGAGCCGGTTTCCCCTGCTACAAATATTATTTTCCGGGCATTTAATCCCCCTATGTGCCCATACCTCTGATATATAAACTGTGGAGTACAAATGCCGGCTGACAGGTTTAGATTGTGAACCTTCATACTGATCTTTAATGAATCCAAGAATCTGTACGGCGATGGCCTTTGGTGCAATCAGATACTGATTTTTTAGAGGAATTGTTGGGACCCCAATATATCCGGCTATTTCTTCCAGGGTAGGAGTGAGTTCAATGTCCACGAAATGAAATACATTGTGGGCAGGGGTCCCAGAATGTAACCAATGCTTTTATGATGTCCCCTCTATGATTAATTTTAAATAACCCCGTAAGTCCTCCTAAGTGCGTATTGACCCTGTTTTTCCCCGATTCACCTAGATCATTCCACCACATGTGTACCTTCAAAGGGATTTTGTTTATGACTGAGATTGGCAAATTTTGATTTGTGCTCCTTATGCACATTTATTGGGGTGATTAAGCACAAATCATTATTTATTGGACTCAAAACAAAATTTAATCTTTCCAAAATTTCATTTCAAAAACAAAATCTCGGCCTTGCAAATATGGCCTTTCAGCACTTTCCGGGGAAGGTTTTAAGATTGTGCCTGCTACCGGTCAAATTTAGAAACTAATCCCATGCAGCTGCTCTTGCAAAAATAGCCTTCCGTCGCCGTTTTAGGGACACTCGGCTAATTTTGACAAAACTGCTTTATTTATTAATCACAAACAAAATCTCGTTCTTTGGCTATTTCGCAAAAATAAAGTTGGGCCCGACAGGGGTTGCCTACGTATCACACGCCTTGTGACAATCAAACTGGATTAGTTCGGGCAATTTTGGAAAAATTACAAACCAACTTCTACTTCCT
The DNA here is from genome assembly GCA_034376525.1 of Nicotiana benthamiana. Lineage (NCBI taxonomy): Eukaryota > Viridiplantae > Streptophyta > Magnoliopsida > Solanales > Solanaceae > Nicotiana > Nicotiana benthamiana. Next base: position 143,204,335 of record CM067327.1, on the reverse strand, counting down.
TTACTTGCCCTCTTTTTTGTTTTTGAAAATAACACTTTTTTTGGTTTTTTTATTCAAAATTTTGGCAGCACTTCATTATCGTTTATGAAACAGGTAAATTCCTTCCTCATCCCTCACATGTTATCACCTGTCAAATTCCCCTATCTTTTCTTTTTATTTTCTTAAAATCCGGTCGGCATGCAAATCTTGAATAAATGCACAAGTAGCATGCAAAATGCATCAGGATGGTCCATTATTTTGGGTGCACCTGTCCTAGACGGACCCAACCCATGTGTTAAGTCCCCTAAGTCAAATACATAATGCAAATAAGCGCTCCTACTAGGGCTCTGGCATGTGGTTACGTTATTCTAGGTTTAAAACCTTGTCATAGGGTTTAGACTATGTACCCGAGCGGACAACTCGAGCCGAGGAGGGGGCTACGTACCGGGAACCAAAAGGCCATCCGGCTTTGTAACTTGTCTAAGCCTCTTTCTTATTTGAAGGTATGACACTAACAGAATAAGGAGTCTCGACCAGCGAGCACATCCCCGAAGATGAGAAGAGAAGGGTTTCGCGGCATTTTATACACAGTCCAAATAATATTAAAGTGTTAAAACAACATTTAACACATTAGACACAATTATGCAAAAAAAGTTGATAATAATCAAGCCAGATACAACAATTATTTAAAGCTCGAATTCTTGAACCCTGAACCAGAGATTTTGGGTTCGATCCCCAGTAGAGTCGCCAGAGCTGACCTCCTTTTTAACACTACAACCCCCGCGAAAGGCGTAGAGAAGGTAGTTTTTGCAATTAAAGGACAATCGAAACGGGATTATTTAATTATTGATTTCAGAGTCGCCACTTGGTATAATTAATGGTGTCCTGGGTCACCTATTTAAATCCCGAATCAAGGAAGGTTAGACTCTGCATACAGTCTGTGAGCCAGAAATCCTGGGTAAGAAATTCTGTTTACCCCGGAGAAGGTGTTAGGCACTTCCGAGTTTCGTGGTTCTAGCACGATCGCTCAACTATTATATTTGGCTTAATTATCTGATTTTAATACATTTTGTACCTATGTGCAAATTTTAATTTTAACCGCTTTTATTCATTTTTAGAGAAAATTGCAACATTATAAAACATGTCTCGAATCACGTCACATAAATGCACCCGTGATTTTTGACATATCTTAAAATCGTCGAGATTTGGATTTGAGTCACATAAATGCGCACCCGAGTTAAAGAAGGTAAAATTATTAAATAACACGCCTAAAAATGACTAATGCATTGTTAATTTTGCAAGGGACATGAAAATTAGCTAAATGGCACGTGTCGAGTTCTAAATTTTTTAAAGGAGTAATTAAAGATGGTTGCGCAATTTGTCAATTTTGTTTGGCGCGTCACACCTCAATTTATATTTAAAAGATATCCGGTTAGGCTTGAAGGCCATAAACTACATGTTGTCTAATTATGGCTCACCTCAAATAATTAAAGACTAATCAACTAAGCATTAAATTATCTTTGGAATTTTGAAAGATAGAAAAGGATTAATTAGTAAGGGGAGCTTGGGCCAACACGAACAGTTAATGGCAAACGAGGATCAACAAGAACGAGGTGAGTCCCAAGTCCATTCACGGGTGCCTTCAAATTTGGGCCTAAGAGTGAGCCCAATTTTCAAGATTCTGGAGCTAAAGGCGTAGGATCACACATCGAAACCCAATTTTGTTTAATTAATAACTGAAGTATGCAATCGATCAAATGTATCCAAATGCTAACAATGGAGCCAACACACATACAAACAGACTTTGAAATCGACCTTAATTATTCAATGGACAATTATATGAGATTCTGCCAATGACATGATTTTGACAATAATTAGAGATTCAATTTGAGAACTGTACTGGATGTAACCTTAATTCTCGCTTCAAACTAAGCTGGTATAATGACATTAGAAATTTTAACTCCCATGAAATCTCATACTAGCAAGAACTATAGAATTGCCTTTAAAAACCATGATTTTAAGCATTAATTTAATCACAGAACGTTCACAACAACGAATGGTTTAAAATTGGCCTGAACATTATTACAAATACATCTCTTATGTAATTCTTTGAGTTGTAACCACTTTCAGACAAATTTGAGGACTCAGATAGAATTCTGACAATACCATATACCAATCTTAAAACCAACCAAAAATAGAAGAGTCTTAATTCTGATTATAGACTCAAATTCACTTGCAGCTTGAACTAACAGGAATACTATGAACAACCTGGAATCAATGTGCTGCACCTCAAGTTATACATAAGTGAGCTTGGATGCTTGAAGCATGAGAAAACTAGATTTAATGTAAATAAACAGAACTAACGAACATATAGCTCTCAGATGCACTCAAAATCAAACAAACTCACAGCTAAGATTTACATAAGGAAATGATGAAAACAATAGCTTAAGCATGACTGAACACCATAAACTCCAAAAAACTTTTTATTCCTTCAGTGTATTTCCACTTGAGCATCAAATTACATAGCTTAGGGAATATGTACCTGGATGTAAAAGAAGCAAAGTAACTAGGTAAGGTTCATCAGGTACAGAGCAACAATCAACAGTTTTCAACCAAGCTTTAACCCAGAAGAATGAAGTAAACAGCCCAAAAACAATATCAATCCACTATCGGCTACGTAGGAATTGGTTCAACTAAAAAACTCAGAAATCTACTTCAATCCCAGCAGTAAATCATAAAAATTCCCGAAACTGTATTTTAGTTCCTTTAAGTTATCAATTATTCAACAAACACTAGAAGAAATTTCACAAATCAGCAGCAAGACTCCATGAAACAGTAATTTTTAGGATTCAAATCTATCAAACAGTAAAATTCTGCAAGTTTTTTTACTTTCTGGTTTTTTCAGCTCTCAATTCTTGCCTTGAAAGGCAAGAATGATATGCTTTTATAGGCCAAACCATAGGGCAACCTTCAGATTGCAACTTTTACCTTTTAGTCCCTTTTAATTTTATATTAACTAGGTTATTACCTAAATTCCTGACTTGTTACCCAAGAAATGTTACCAAGGATCAAAAATTGCCATTCAAGCCTCCGACCTAGAAGCTTTTAGGGGCTTCTCAATTCAGTACCAAGAGATTCTCTTAAACAATTTACCCAAATTATCCCTTTTACCCATTGTTATTACTCTTTTAACCCTAGAATCAAATGGGCTACTGCATTAGCAAGTACTAATATCACAGTCCATAAATAAACAAACCCAAATTACTTCGGTGATAAGAGAATAATGGACCAAACACATATAGATGAGCCAAACATGGAATCAAAATACTGAAGAGAAAAAAGGTCCAAACACATAAAACTATTGAAAATAATTAATATGACTTCAATTTTAAACCTACTCATATATTAACTAGTATTTAACAGAAGAAAAAGAAATGAAAGAAGCAGACCCAACGAGATGCATTTTGGGACATGACGATGGAGGAGATGAGTGTGAACAAAAGAGAATGAATGGAAAAGAAAAAGAAATATTGAGAAACAGAAAAAAATACCTAATAAAATTGAACCTAACATGACTTGCATGGACTGATGGACCTCAAATGAGTCGAACTCCATGCCAATCTCTCATTCTTACGTAGAATAGTCGATTAGCATGGGGTTTAACTCATTAACAGCCCAGGAAAAGGTTTCGCCTCAAACTGCTGCACTGACCCAATTTCGATTGGAAATTTGAAGAGCTTCAGGGGTGTTTGAAGGAGGATGAATGGGGATTTGACTGAGGGAGGGACGATGGTTCCTTGGTGTGATTTTTAGATGATTTTGAAGTACCGCCACCATGAACAGCGGCAGAGTCAAATCTTTCGGCTATGATTCGAGATGCTGGGGAATGATTCAAAGGGAACTAGGCATAGATTTGAATAGAGGAGGTTGAGGCGGTCAAGGGGTGTTATTTTGGTGGGTTTTGGAACACTGCTGCTGGCAGTGGCAATTTCTGGCTGGCGACGCACGGTGGAAGGAGGTGTCATTAGGGTTTTTCTTAGAGACAAGGTACGAGGTCCGTTTCAAGGGGTGGGGGAGGGGTTTGGACACTTGTATATGGCATATCACACAGCTTTAATACCTTCCGATCATAGAAGATCAACGGCACTGATTAATTCACTATAAACGACGTCGTTTTATTTAGGGGAAGGGGGTTGGACCGAGTTTGTGGGTTGGGTTGGACCGGCTCAAGGGCCTGTTTGGGTTGGGTCAGGTTATGGGGTTTTTGGGCTAAATTTTAGTTTAAAATTGGCCCAATTTGGGTTCCTTCCTTCAATTACATTGAATTAATTTTTAGATTTTCCTTTACTTGTTTTTTTCATTTTTAAAATCTTTAATTAAGTTATAAATCCCAAAAACCCTATAAAATGCTAACTAATCTTGTATAATAATTATTAAAACAAAATTAAAAGAAAAATTACATAAAAATTCAATAATTATAACTAAAAGAGCAAATTGAACCTATTTTGATTTTTCCGTTCACAAAGTGACCAACTATTAACTAATGCTTCAAAAATGTCAAATAAACTTCTACATGCATATGCGACATATTTTTGTATTTTTGATGAATATGTGTTAAATTAAAATGCACACAATTAGTAGAAATGTCATGAAAATTTACAAAATTGCAAACAAATAAAATAAATAATTTTTTTGAATTTATAGGAGTAATTCATGTAGGGTAAAAATCACATGCTCACATAAATGATCCCACATCTATGGCAACAGTGATTGCCCACGTCGACCGGGAAACAAAAATCCAGAAATATAAATGTGACATCGGGACTGGGAACTGAACAGCCAGCCCTATAAAAATAAGTTGTACAAGACAGCCACAAGTAATGGCAATTTCTTTTCAGCATAGAAAATTCTTGTGTACTTTTGAAAATTGAAGGAATTAAATGAAATAAAATCCTTTTGTTTTTATCTCGTTTCTTGTCTGAACAACGAACTAACTTTGTCATTTGAAAGTTAAACAAGTACTTCAAAGTCTAGTGCCATGATGAATAAGAGACATCCTCGTTAAGAGCAATATAAACATGGTAGGGCCATCTTATATGAAAACCCTCACGTTGAAGGGTTGGTTTTAGAAGGATTTACACCCATAATCAAAATGTCTTTTGGCGAAAATGCACCCGAAGACATACACGAAAGGATGAAAAAAGTAAACTTGCGTGAATACTTATAAAACCCCTCACGTAAAAAGGTTAATGCCCCGAACCAAAGTGTTTCGAGGAAAATTCATCTGAGGCTGGACATAATAAAATGTGGTAGAATTCTTAAGTATAATAAAAAATTAGAAATGTGCATGGATATTCAAATGGAAGCAAGACTCAAACTGAGCAAAAAGATGTTTTTATTTCCAAAAACATACCAAAACAGCACAATTACAAAAAAAGTAAAAAGGAAAGAAAAGCTAAAGTACAGAATCTCCGAAACTAGGAGGAATAGAATTGTCTGCGCCCCCGGGAAAAGTAGATGGATCTACCGATGGTTCAACATTTTCCTCAGTTTGGCCTTCAGCGTCATCATCCTTCGATTCTTCTTCAGTCCCTGAAAAGTAAGAACTAGAACCAGAAGGATCAGGAACATTGGGTTGCACTAGGAGTCCATTTTTAGCGGCCAACTCAAGCTCTCTGGCCTTAGCAATTTCGACATCAAAATAAATGATACATGCTCAAGCCTCTTCCAAGGTTTTCTCCTCACGCTATACATGGCGTAAGGTTTTTCAATAATGAGGGAAACTGCTTGTCGCATAAGTTCTTCTTTGAGTTGAGCTACCTCGGCAGAAAGGCTTTTCCAGGCGGACCTAACAGACCTGAGGCTAACATCAAGGTCGCGGAAGCAGGAAGCTTTTCGATTTTAGAGTTCAAGGCTGCCTCTAAATTAGTCACTTTTTCAGCAGTGGGAGCCTTTTGCTCGATTGTAACAAGAACGACATCATGGACTTCATCCTATTTGGCCTTGGATTCGTCAAATCTAAAGCTCAGTGGGCCAATTTCTTGGCTAAGAGTTATTACCTCTTGCTTGCTTTGCTGCAAGCGAGCCTCCAATGTAATAGCCTTAGTGGCCTTAGCTTTCAGTTTCGACAGGCGAGCGATACTTTTCTCCCACTCTGCCAAAATCTGATTCCCAGCATAGAAAGTTCTTCATTATCACGGAACAACCTTAGAAGGCCCTCGGAAGCAAGAACATTGGCCTATAAAACAAGAAAGGTAAAACTCTAAACACAAAAAAGTAGAGAGAAAGGAACGTACAGTTGCAACATTGTGCATGTCGTTGTTTAAAAGGCACTCTCCCGAAAATACCCGAACCTTTTCTCAATATTTCTCTGAATCCAATGGCTTCAGATAAGTAGCAAGCTCCGCCGGCGGGGAAAGTAGGTTGCACTTGGTAGAGACCGAAAGGGTAACATTTCTCTTCCGATAGGGATCTTCAGAAGGAGCAACATAATTTTGCCCCAAATTCCCATTAATTGGGGACTGGGGAAGAATAACATCTCCTTCGTGATCACATATGGCTGATGGAGACGAAGTAGCAATTGTTTGTGGAAGAGTGGATGAAGATGGAAATGATGAAGCAATTGCTAGTGTTCGTGAAGATGGAAATGAAGTTGATAAAGTTAAAGAGTAAGAAGCAATTGCATCAAATGCAGTGATGGTTGTTAGATGCTCACCAACCAAAAATGGTAGGGACTCGTGTTGGCCTAAGTAAAGGTTAAGTTTTGAAGATTGACAAAGGAACTCAGACATGAACTAGGTCCATCCCCCAGGTTCATAAAAATTGGTAGATTTGAGCATGTAGGTTGCACGTGAAGGAGATAAGCTTAACTTGGTGTATTTAATATCTCATGATCGAAAAGGTTGCATAATTGATAAGGAGAATAACTCCTTAATCAAAGAGAACACTATCCAAGATAAGGAAAGAGTTAGAAGTTGAAATCAACTAGAATTCTTCCACCAAGGAAGTGTTGCATCAGAACTCTAGTTATTTCTTCACCTATTAACTCTATAAATTATATGATGTTCTCACATTACAGGTGCTGCACAAAAACGTAGAAGTTAAACATGAATTGAGAGAAAAATAGCAAGGCTTTTTTCAAGCTGTTCTTGTATGATTCATGCGTGCAAACCTGAAGCTACATGAACCAGATTGAAGAACCAGCTCCATAAAGAGTTTTATGTGTTTTTCTATATTTCTAGTTCAATTTTAGTATGTGTTTTAAATTGTATCTTTCAGCTTATCTAGAGGCAATTGTAATAGGTACTCACAATATTCGCAATAGTTAGAGGTTGTGTGCTACAACGGAATTAGAGGTAATCCTTAGGTTTACAAAAAGCTTTAGTAAATGTAGTTTTTGGTTCAGTGATTTAGTGAAGTGTTGGGAAAAATCCTACTGAGTAGTAGATCGTGATTTTTTCACCTTTTGAGCTAGGTGTTCTCCACATAAAAATTTATGTGTTCTTTATTTTCTTTACTTATTATTCCTCCAACAGTAGTAGTTAGAACATAGAAGAACCAGTTCCTTCTATAATCTAGTTAAGCAAAAATTGGTTACCACACAAATCACCCCCTCTCTTGTGTGGTATTGAAGTATTAAACATCAATTGATGTCAGAGTAGGTTATCTTGAAAGAGGCTAACACCTTAGGAACAGATCAAGATGAGCGCACCACTTGAAAACTGGGAAGGGCAATCCACTGATAGGCCTCCACTCTTTAATGGCCACTACTACTCTTGGTGGGAAAACAGGATGAGAGATCACATCATCTAAGAAGACTATCCACTATGGGACATTGTCACTGATGGTCCCCTAGCTACCATGAAGAAGAATGTTGAAGGATTAGAAGTGTCAAAAACAAGAGATGACTGCACTATTGAGGATTTGAGAAAATGGGAAAAGAATGATAAAGCCAAGAAATGGCTTGGGTATGGACTTGGTCCAGATGAGTACAGTAGAATTCAAAGATATACCACTGCTAAGGAAGTCAGGGATACTTTGCAAGTGGCTCATGAAGGAACACCTCATGTAAAGAGGTCTAGAGGCACACTATTATATTCTCAATATGAGAATTTCACCATAAAGGAAGGGGAAACCATCTAGGAGATGTATATAAGGTTCACCACACTAACAAATGAACTTATGTCTCTTGGAAGGGTTATGCTTGAAGAAGACAAGGTTGAGAAAATTCTGACAAGGGTTTTTTCTGTTACTTGGGAAAGCAAAATCACTACTATTCAGGAATCAAAGAACATTGTCACTCTTAAGTTGGAAGAGCTAATTGAAAATCTCATTGCCTATGAACTTAGAAGGAAAAATATGAAGATGGATGCACCTAAGAAGGAAAGGAGCCTGGTATTCAGAATCACTGAAGGTTCTGATTCATAGGAGAATGAAATGATCATTATCACAAAGGACTTCAAGAAGTACCTATGAGAGGAAAGGGTCCTTCAACGAGTGGAAGCTACAACAAACTAAGGGTTCCTGAAAAATAAACCAATTAGGGGTGTTACAAGAATGGGAAGACTAATCACCACATCAAAAACCACCCCCAATGGGAAATTGAATAGAAGAAGGAAAGAGTTGAACGAAGGAACAAGAAGAAGGAACATGTTCAATCCAAGAAGAACGAAGGATCAACAAAGGCTATGGTTGCTGCCTGGGGAGAAAGCACAGATGAGGACTCAGAGGGTGAAGATGGAGGTGAACAAGCACTTATGGAAATTGGATAATCCGATAAGGAATCCGAGGTAAGTATAATTCATCTCAAAGAAAAGATTAATTTTTTGTCTAAAAAATGCTATATGAGTTACTCCTGGATTCCATTGATTAATCTAAGGATCTAAATAATGAAAAGGAACAGTTGTCTAAAGAGTGTGCGATTTGAAAGCTAAGTACAAAAATCTGGAACATAGGGCTAGTGAAAGTGAAAGAAAAAATATTAAGTTAAAGAATCAGGTTCATGAACTTGACACCACTATCCTAGAGTTTAGATCAGAAAATCTAAAATTAAAAATAGGAACTGGTAAAAAGAAAGCTAATCACACATAAACCACTATAGAAGAAAATGTAGGAAAAATAAAAGATGAGTTGCACCAAAAAGAGATGAGCAAACAAGAGTCGTAGGAGGATCCAAACAAGGTTAAGCACGAGCTAGACAGAACATGTAATTGGAATAGGTCCTCTGATGCAATTTCATGGCTATATGAACACCATAGTAGCAATAAGAGAGGACTTAGCTACAATAGCCATACACCTAAGTGGTATCCCAAAAGCAAGTACCTCACACTTCCTGAGAATATTATTTGTACACATTGTGGTAAAATTGGTCACTATAAAAGTGAACGTATTGCAAAAGAAAAGACTAGTCAAAAGAATAAAGAATTTGTTCAAGAGAAAAATAGGCTACCAGGTTGGGCTAAAAAGAATCTGTTTCACCCTTGTGCCTACAGAAAAGGACCCAAACTAGTTTGGGTTTCTAATACTAACCATTTGATTTCCTTTTACGGGTCCAAGTAAAGGGAAGAAACCAAATATGGCACATGGATAGTGGCTGCTCAAAGCATATAACATGAAGCAAGAACTAGTTTCTTTCACTTGAGGACCTTAAACGAGGTAATGTCTCATTTGGAAATGGGAATAAGGGTGAGATTATTGGGATTGGAAAGGTAGGTAAGACTAGTATCACTCTATTGAAAATTTCTACTTGATATATGGCTTAAAATACAACCTAATAAGACAATCACAATTATGTGATAGAGGTAACTTGGTAGCACTTACCTCTACCAAATGTTTTGTGATTGATCTTACCACTGACAAGATTGTTTTTTCTGGAAAAAAGAGTAAATAATACATATATTGTAGATTTTTTCATACTTTTGGAAAATGAATTCACTTGCTTAAGTGTGTTGGACAATGATCCCCTCCTTTGGCACAAGAGACTTGGACATGCAAGTTTGAGTCAACTCAACAAATTAGTCTCCAAGGATCTGGGATAGGGCTTCCTAACATCAAGTTCAAGGAAGACAAAATTTATGAGGCTTGTGCAAGGGGGAAGCAGGTAAGATCCTATTTTAAATGCAAGAAATTGGTAAGCACCACCAGAACGATGGAACTGGTCCATATGGATCTTTATGGTCCAATCGGAACATTAAATAGAGGTGGTAAAAGATATGTGATGGTGCTTGTTGATGATTACTCTAGGTTTACTTGGATATTATTTTTAATATCTAAAGATAAAACTTGACATGTTTACTTCTTTTGGTCGAAAAATTCAGAAACAACTAGGTAATCAACTTGCATCAATTAGGTCTAATCATGGAACTGGATTTGAAAATGCTAAGTTTGCTGAATTTTTGTATGTTACATTATAAATAGTTGCATAACTCGACCTCTTATTAAGAAGATTCCCTATGAGTCACTTAAAGGAAGAAACATAAGTATATCCCATCTTAGGAAATTTAGATGCAAGTGCTTTATGCACAATAATGACAAAGACTCCCTAGGTAAGTATGATCCCGGAAGTGATGAGGGACTATTCTTTGGATATTCTTCACATAGTAAAGCTTATAAGATATACAATACAAAAACTATGTGTGTAGAAAAAATGTATATGTTAATTTTTTTAAAATAAACACTCTTTCTGAGAGGCATGAACATGATAATGAAGAGATTGGGCTGATAAGAAACGCAAATGGTGAAACCACAGTCCAGCCTGAAGATGTATCACATGAAGGAACTGGTCCTTCTACCCAGGGCCACATGACATGGGGAACTGACTAGAGAGGAATTGATCCTCAAACCTCGAAGGAACCTATCAATGAACCTACCTCAGTAAATAAACACGGAAGGAATATCCAAAGAAATTGACACTTCTATTGCAACATCCATGAAATTGGATATAGATGAACCTGGTTCATCTGTTGATCAGAAGTTGTATAGGGGAATGATTGGTCCTCTTTTATATGTTATTGCTAGAAAAACTGACATTATTTTTAATGTACGTCTTTGTGCTCTATTTCAAGCAAATCCAAAGAAATCCCATTTCGATGTTGCAAGAGAATATTGAGATACTTGAAAGGCACTACTGACCTTTGCCTTTGGTATCCAAAAGGTAGTAACTTTAACCTAGTGGGATATATTGACATTGGTTATGCAGGGTTCCCAGTGCATAGGAAGAGCACCTTAGGTCAGGCACACTTCTTTGGTTCATTTCTTGTGTCATGGACCACTAAAAAGTAAAATTTAGTGGCCTTCTCTACTACTGAAGCTAAGTATCTTGTTATGCTTCATGATTGTGCTTAATTGATGTGGATCAAGTAACAGCTGATGGATTTTGGTAATAAAGTTTGTTGCATCCCTATTTTCTGTGATAACACTAGTGCTATTAGTATGACTAATAATCCGGTTCATCATAAGAGAACTAAGCACATAGATATTAGACACCATTTTTTGAGGGACAACTATGAGAAAGGCTTGATCACTATGGAGTTTTGTGCAACTGACAAGCAAATTGCTGACATCTTCACAAAAGCCTTAAGTAGATATCACTTTGAGAGGAACATCTTGGAATTAGGGATGATTAAGATCACCTAATAGTACTATCTCAAGGTTAAACGAAAAAAATGAAATAAATTGAAAAATTGGTTAGAACGTCTGTAAATAGTGTATAATTAGATTAATTCTTGCTCAGTCTCATACTTTCCATAGTGTACTCTTGTGCTATGCGTTAAAATGACTCGTTAATCTCTAATGATATTTTCTCTATTTTGGCAAATTTAGACTTACATAAAAGAATTATCAGTGAAGAACATGGTTCATCAAGATAACATGGTATGTTTTCTACACTCTGCATAATTTTAAATAACTATATTTGGATCATAAGCAGAGTCATACCAAATACCAAAGTTCTTGCAAACTTATCTGTTGTAGGTGAACCAGTTACGTTCAAGTCCCTGACAGTATTAAACTACCTACATTCTTTTAAATTTGCTAGTCAAGGGGAAGAAAGTAGTTCTTCCGAAACTGAAGAGGTATCTTTTGATTTTAAAGTTTCTCCTGAGACAATTCTAAAGTTTCTGAAAATTTGGAGAATAGATTTGTAGAATCTATAGCAGGTGTAAAGACTACATAATTTGGAGAAGTTGGTGGTAAAAATGAAAAAGAATAAAGGAGAGCAAGGGTGCTAGGAGTACTGTGAGAGGAAAGAGGACAAGAGTGGTTGATTCTTTGCCCACTCCTGTGAGTTTAACCAATGATGTAGGTGCAATGGTTATTTGGGAAGAAGAACCTAGTTCATCTTTAGAGAAAACCCTCACAGACCTGCTGAAAAAAGTGACTAAAAGCTATAATCTAGCTTCTTAATAGAGTAATCAATGGCACCAAAACTCACACCATTTCAAATGGCTTCATTTTCACAACTGTGCTTGCATATTTCAATGTACCTATGAAAAGTGAGAGGTTAGTACAAGCATGGATCATTTTTAGCTTAATACTCTGCTTACTTGCGATGATGAAGTCAATGTCACTCCTAAAAAACCTAGTTCATCAAAAAAGGTACTAGTGAAATAGCAATATCAGAGCCTTGGTGCAAGAAAGTAGGGCTAAGGAAGCTGAGATTGAAAGGCTGAAGAAGAGGTTGGTTGAGATGGAAACTATGAGAGATGCTCTCAGAACTGATCTGGAAAGAGAAAAAGAGAATAACGATGACATTCTTCAAAGTGTGCTAAAAATCCTCCAAGAAAAAACCGAGCACCTAGTTCATCCCAGCCTTAAGCCTCCTAGCCTAGTGTAGATCAATCAGTGACCCAGTTTGAGATATTTTGTTTCTTTTGCTCATGTTTTCAGTATTTTTATTTCTTCTTATGCTTTATGGTAGGATCTTATCAATCATCAATCTTTTCTCTAACTGTTTGTTTATATTTCTTTGATGGTTAAAATTCTTAGCTTGATTGATTAATCCATGATTGCATTTGAAGTAGCCTCAGTGGCCATGAATAATTTTTAAAATTTGGTTATCTCATATTTTTTTATGCAACTTTTTGATGATGTCAAAAAGGGAAAAAAGGTTGTGCTTTAAACAAGTGATGTTTATACTTTGAAAGGTGATGTTTATAACCTAATGTACCTGGTCCTTGATGATAAGTGATAAAAAGGAAAAAAATTTCTAACATTGTGTTGATATTGAGCTGAGTTGAAACAGGGCCTAAGTGTATGAAAAGCACAAAGTTTGACATCATCAAAAAGGGGGAATTTGTTGGCCCAACTAAGGTTAAAATTTGAAGATTAACAAAGGAACTCAGACATGAACCAGGTCCATCCCTTGGGTTCATAAAAACGGGCAGATACGGGCATGTGGGTTTCACGTGAAGGAGATATGTTTAACTTGGTGTATTTAATCTCCTTATCGAAAAGGTTGCATAATCGATAAGGAAAAGGACTCCTTAATCAAATCGAACACTATACAAGATAAGGAATGAGTTAGAAGTTGAAATCTACTAGAAATCTTCCACGAAGGAAGAGTTGCATCATAACTCTAGTTATTTCTTCATCTACTAACTCTATAAATTGCAGGGCGTTCTCAAATTACAGGTGTTATACAAAGACATAGAAGTTAAATGTGAATTTAGAGAAAAATAGCAAGGCTTTTTGCAAGAAGTTCGTGTGTGATTCAAGTGTGCAAACCTGAAGCTACATGAACCGGATTGAAGTCCAGCTCCATAAAGAGTTTGATGTATCTTTCTTTATTTCTAGTTCAATTGCAGTAGGTGTTTTAAATAGTATCTTTGAGCTTTATCTAGAGGAAATTGTAGTAGGTACAGAGAATACTCAAGTTAGAGTTAACTTGAAGTTGTCACAACCGTTAGAGGTTGTGTTCTACAACGAGATTAGAGGTAATCGTTAGGTTTACAAAAGAGCTTTTATAAATGCAACTTTTGGCTCAGTGATTTAGCGAAGTGTTGTGGAAAATCCTACTGAGTAGTAGGTCGTGGTTTTTTTACCTTTTGAGCTAGGTGTTTTCCACATAAAAATTTATGGGTTCTTTATTTTCTTTACTTATTATTCCGCAAACAGTAGTAGTTGGAACACATAGAAGAACCATGTCCTTTTATAATCTAGTTAAGTGAAAATTGTGTACCACACAAAGCACCCCCTTCTTGTGTGGTATTGAAGTATAATACATCAACTCAGTACTTAGCCCTGCGATACTAGGTACGACAATTGGGGACCGAAAATGAGAATTGGCATTTTTCACCAAGTCAAATTCTCCCCAAAGTGCTGAGATATTTTCCTCGATTGGTGTAACTAACTTAACATATTGAGTATTTTGTTGATTTGATGATAAACGTTACCTTCTATGTAGAGCAGCCCCATCATCACTAGCTTCTCCATCATCATCGATCATTATGGTGTCTATGATCGGCTCAGGAGGAGAGCTGGTGATCACAACGCCCGGAGACAACTCGGGGCACTAGCCTTTACCCTCTTATTCTTTTCCCCTCTAGTGGAGGAATCCCTTCTCTTTGGTTGCTTGTTCTCCGGTTGGAGACTCTATGGTAAAATATTTGTGCCTGAAGTAGGCCTAGAGACACCTGTTCGAGTAAGCGCTTCTTGAAGTAGCCTCGCCATATCAACAGGATCAACCAAGACGTCCTCCTCGGGGACAACAATAAGGACCATAGGTAGACCGAATTTCGTGAGCTAGTCAGAAAGGTTCAACTAAGTTTTTCACATAAAAGATTGAAACAAGATGAGTTTAAATTACCATGGCTTTTGGCCTTCCACCCGTATTTAAGGGCCAGCTTTTTCCCAAATGAGTTTCTAGCATTATTATGTCCAACATCATATAAACCTACCGGTCTAAGCCTTCCACCACTGGCGGGATCCATCGAGTTGCTGAAACATGCGAATGATGAAGAATCAATAAGGACATAGAGGAAAATTTAGTAAAAGGAAATATTAAATAAAGATCTTACGAGTACGGTTCGAAGCGGCCTGAAAGGACGATGTCGTTGTCGGAGTGATATTATTGGTTGCAACTGTAACGAACTATTCCATCTGCCATGGTCCGTATCATCACCATGCTGGTTAAAATAGCATGGTGGCCAGGTTTGCAAAGGTTTATTATTCCCTCCCAAATGATCTTGGGTGAGTAGAGATTCATCATACGAGCTAAGGTTAGCTCTTCTCCAGTCACCTGACACAAATTTCAAAGGCAGGCGACTGTCCTCCATATTGAAAGAATTACTTGTGCCAAACATACTTGGTAACGTATATACTCTGCAATCACGGAATCCAGCTCTCCTCTCAAAGAAACGCACCCAAAGTAAAAGGATACGTATAAAAATATGTAAAACCCTCATTGGGAAGGGTCAATAATTGCAGCGGCAGTCTTCCTTCAGAACAAGAATGCTTGAAGGACGGAAGGGTACCTCTTGATAGCCCATGAACGAAGGTTAGCAATAGGAATTTTTTCTTTGAAGTCTTTTGTGGTATTAAGACTTTGAGGAATGATGGAACTCACTATTAGAGGAACAGAATCCTCAACCTTTTTCTTATTCTTTGAAGAATCGGTATACTTTGAGGAAGAAAACATTATATGGAAGGAGGCGAAGGTTTTTTGTTTGAAGAGAGTTAGAGAAAAGATAAAGAACAAAGGTGCAAATCATAAGCTTAGAAAATTGTGAAGTGCAAGGAAAAAAGGATGATGCGTATAAGTAAATTTTTGGCGGCTAAATTCATGGCCATGATTACCTCGTTAATATGCAAAAGCTCTGTTGAATCATGGGATGATGAATGTTCGGAGTATTAAATGAAGAGAGACGTGCGTTTAATCAACCGACAAAAGCCTTCAGAAGGAGTTATAGAAATTCCCGCGAAAAGAGTATTTCTACCAACTTCCTAGTAACACAAAGTTATGTCAGCGAAAAACAGGGGGACTATCCGCATAGGATAAAATATGATATGACACGTGGACAACTATAGGAAGGACACGTGGAACCCAAGAAGGGGATGGCCAAAGATTGGACGTAACTATTCTGCTTGTCACCGGAAGGGATAACGTCCATAAATGTGTATTAAATGCCTTGCGTCCCGTAGCATTTAATAAAGAATATTTTGTAGCATTAAGCGCAATAGCCTGTTACGAGAAATTTAGCATTTATGATAGGCCATTACATCTCCATTAATGACCCTCATAATTAATATTAAAGGAGGGCATGATCCTAAGACCCCCTTCCCTAGACACAACTACAAATATTAAGCTTAGTTATCATTGTAAAGAACACGATTTCATCGCAAACTTATAATACATTCTATACAAAGCTTGATACTATTTCACTTTCTTGCCTTTTGATTTCATCATTGTTGTGCCCGAAAACTTTGTTCCCGAGGCTGTCATCTCTATCGTTTCATATACATTTTAAGGCTAGGTATTGCATAATTTTTTATTTATTTTATCATTTTCAAAATCAAATTAGTTCACTTATCTAAAAAGTACGTACAAATTCAATTGTATCATTTTACGGCTCGAGCCACTTTGGTAGGTAGAAAAGCCAGAGAAACATACAAAGAGGATTCAAATAAAATATTACAATGTCAAAATGTAATTTGAACGATGAGCCAAAGCAATTTTAGGAATTCAATAGTTTATATATAATAAAAATTAGTCTTTCCCTATTTGTGCAGGTATAATAATTTTTGTTGAAATGAATTCAATTGAATCTGGCCCTTGCCAACACCTAGCTTTGCCCTGCCTCTAATCCTATGTGAATTAGCTCACATTAATAGTTACTATTTGTTTGGATCACTGTTATTTATTTGTAGTTTTATACCAACAGCTGGAGCATATTCACGAGCTAGGATTAATTATGCTTAGGCAGGACGATATATATATTTAAAAATAAATAAATAGAAATAATGGCAACTCTCCTTTTCTTTCCCTTTTTCCCCTCCTTTTGCAGGCTTCTTGCTCTACAGATAGTTGTGATTTGTGAAGATCAATCAGTTAAATGCTTTGTATATGTGAAAGTATGGCTGGAACTTAGAGGGAAAGGAGATGCATTATTTACTTGAGCTTCTCAATACTTAATCATTGTCTATCAATATTTAACTGAAAGATACAGCAAGCTAGCTATAGGTCACGGGTTAATGTTCGAGTCATGGAATCAACCACTAATACTTATATTATAGTAAGTTGTTTACATCAAACCCCTTACACAGCGGTCTTTTCCCGAATATTACATGGATGTAAAATGCCCTTTTCTTCTTTCTACAACAAGCTAGCTAGTATACTTAATTTTTTCTTTCATTTCATAATGAAGGATTTACAACACCCCATTCTTTACTATATTTATCTTTTCGTATAAATCCAAAGACAATAAAGAAAACAAAAGAAAAAGTGATCAAATTAAGAAATAATAACTATATTTTAACTACATTTTTATATATGATCCCAACTGCACTCGAAATTTGATCAAACATCATGGTTTATTGATCACTTTCTTGCTTGTTGAACAAGTTGCTGAACCTAAGGTTTGATAATTTATATATCGACTAGGAGCAGACGATCTTCGTATACCCTTTGGTAAACAATCCTCCAGACCTTGATCACCATTAAAAAAACCTTCTTTTCTGCCATTGATATTAGGTTTAAATCTTGTAGAAGCTTCATTTTCTGCAGTGGCAAGAAAAACCCTAGTAGGAAAGAAGATGAGAAAATAAAATATAACTATGAAAAGTGAATGACATAGCATTTTGAGAACTTGTGATTTATATATAAATTTTGTTGTGTATATATGGAGAAGGCAATGGTTTTTGGAGTTTAAAAATGAGAAGAGAAAGGCACTATTTATAGAGAAGTAAATGTTTGACCAATTTGTTGGTGAAACTTACCTTTTTGCAAAAATACAGGTGAAGGAGCTCGTGCACTTTAATTGATTGCTAGTTGGCAAATTAATTTCTGTTAGAAAAGTCAAATTCCTTTGATGAGTTTATACTGAGATATATTGATGCTTTTTCCTAAATAATACAAGTAAAACCTTCTTGACAGTGAAGCAAGATTGCACACCACAAAAATAAACACAAAAGATAAATAATATGTCAATAAACCGCTCGTCGCTAATGGAATTTCTACAAATATTTTTGTTTAACTATAGATTTTGTCTACTGCTAATTCCTTTTTTTAGTAGTAAATATGGTGATAGCAAGTTAGTTATTATTTTTAGTAGCTGCTTACCAATTATTTATAAATTGGCCTGTAATTACATTAATTATATACTCCTATAATTATATTATTTTCATCAGTACATGAAATATAAGTTAAATGAAAAATCAGCTTCAATTCTATATGAACCATATCATGTATGCCGTTTGAGATAGTGAATTATATTGAGTTAAAAAGGAGGTATATATAAGATGGTAGTTAATTTTGCATGCACTTTGGAGGTAATGATCATTTATACGTTTTCTTGATTGTTTTAATTAAGTATCTGATTTATTTGATCAAAGAAATGGTGTAACAAAAGCAAATTGGTTTGGGTCATCAATATTTGACCATCCAAGTTCGTTAGTTATCTTGAGTAGAGTTTAATTCCGTCAAAGAAGTTTATGCAATATTAACTTATTCAAAAGACATTTATAGGTAAATTTACTCAAAAATGTGTAATTTATAATCTTAAAAATAAGACAAATTATATGTTATAAATCTTCAACCAAAAAGAATTGAAATTTTTATTGAACTAATTGAATAAGAAAATTTGGGGTAAATCCTAGTCAAAGGTAATTTACCCTAGATTTAAGCTAGAAGATAAGAATAAGCAAATATAACTGATCATAAAATTTAACTATAACCATGATTGAATCTTATTATGTAAGAAAAGAATGATGATTTTCATACTATTAAATGATAACAAAGAATATATAGATTAAAAGGGTGACCGTTTTTTAACAAGGTTGATCCCCTATACTCTTTGATCTAATGCAACTAATGATGGATATTGAGGATCTAAGCTTCCTTTCTCCATAACGAGGAGCCAGAGATCCAGATCCCTCTTGATCTGTAGGGATATGTTTGTATGTGTGAGTCTGAATATGGTCCCAGCCCCCTTCTTCTTCTTCCTCTCACTTAGTTTATATACTAGGTATTCTCCTTTACACAATGGTCTTTAGCTATAGTACCTACGTTATTTGACTGTACTACTGGTTGACCCTCTAAAATGCCGTAACATCTAATTTGTTGTTCAAGCATTCTGAATACACGACCTTAGTCGTGGCCGAGGTGCATGTCGTTATAGCGTTGTATGGATACAACTTTGGCCTAAGTGACTTTTTGTCATTTTTCTTCACGCGGATTCTCGTCTAGTCATATTTTAACCCATATAGTTAGTCTCTCTGTCTCTTGAGGTCGTCTTTTGGTGAGCTCGATGGGCAGACTCTGTGTATTTGAAAGTGGTGAGAAATCTGAGCACTTTTTGTGAGAGGCGAGTACCTCGTGGAGAGGTAGCGACGTGACATTTGGAGAGTTGCATCAGACTGTCACGTTAGTTTAGAATGTCATTAAAACTTCTCATGCATCATTATGGCGCACGTTTTCTATGCATTTCATCGTTTCCCATGCCCTTTCAGTTTTCAAAATCGCGGCGTTTGGTTCTCCCGCTCAGGGTATTTATATCCCTATAAATAGGAAAAATCTCACATTTTAATGTTATACTTCCCAATTGCTCAAGAAAGACTTTTGGAACTCTTCTTCTTCTCCTCCAATTTCTCACATTTCTTTTTCTATTAAAAATTCCTATGGTCGTTACCGTTTTCCATTATCATTCTTGGTTTTCTATATCAAAGAAGAGATGGTTAGTGCATCTTCTAATCCTCATAGAGCCGTTGGTACTCCGGTGCTGGAAATTGATACACCCCTACTCGAAGAGGGAGTGGGTCTAGTTTAGGACAAGAGTTTCCCGACGTTAGATGAGGCGGTTCCCCGTCCAAGGAAGGCGAGGATTGACTTCAACAGCCATGCTGGGGATGATCCAAAACCTGTTCTCTCTACGATGGATGTTGTGGAGCTCACAGTATTCAAAGACAAATAGGGAATCCTTGATCATATTGAACTAGTTTCGGTGAGTCGTGACATAGTGCATATACACCGTCCGGGCTACTGCGCGTTTTACACATTTTCATTTGTCATTAGATACACGCTTCCCTTTCCTCCTTGGCGATGGACTTCTTCCGCTTCTACGAGGTATATCCGGCTCAACTCTCTTCGTACGTATACAAGCTCTTCCCTATACTTATCAAGTACGTATAGCTGGCTGGTCAGGGAATTTCCCTACAACACATGCTTCACCTCTTTGCCCCCATTTTCGTAGGGGCACAATGATTCATCTGTGTCACTGAGTTAACCAAAGGTTTAGCAGTGAAGATTGATGACAAGGACAATCGCCGCTTTTAGGAGAACATCTACATCCGAACAGAGCATGTGGTATCGAACCATGCGAGGTTTCCTGAGGCAAGGAATTTCGCCTATCGATCTCTCTTTCATTTTATTATATTTTGTTTTTTTTAACATGGCTACTAGTTGTCTCCCTTAGTGGCTGTCGAGTGTTTTCCATTTCCATAGCCTAGAGGGTACCTCCTCTACAAGTTTCCAATATTTGCAAATGCGTGAACTCATTTCTGCATCACACAATGAGGATACGCAAATGGACTCCTTTCCACGAGAGTTTTGGGCGCAAATCTTCTACTGGTAAGTCGCCTTATTTCAGCCTTAGTTGATTTGTTCTTTGCTCTATATTTTTTATTTATCTTTATATCTTTGTTTGGTCGGATTTCTCATTGGCAGGTCGGAGAGGAGCGAGAAGGGCAAGGGCTCATGTCCTTGCTTTCTGTCAACTGGCTTCGTATACCCGGCCCGTACCAATGATGACTGTGGATGAGGGCATCCAAAGTCTGGTTGCTCGACGGGCAGCGTTTGTAACTAGCATATTTGTTTGGAGGTTTCTTTTTGGTCGGACACTCCAGTTCCCACAATCCACTCAGCGAACGAACCTTCTCGTCTTAGTGGCGAAGAAGCCTTGTTGAAGAGGTGGAGGTTGTCAGAAGGGGCATCATTGATTGAAATACCTTCAATGGGTGACCCTACTTTGGCGGTATCTGAATATGTCAGTGATACAGGCCTGGATATTGAGGCGGTGCCCGTCTCGAACGTAGAAGAGGTTGCCGTGTCAAGGGTACAAAGTTCGGAGGCAGCCTCGATATCAGTGATACTTTGTCCCAGTAGCAAGGCTTTGGCAATGTTTGAATCTAAAGAGAACTAAGGCTTTGGCTAGAAAATCCCCACAGATGGCGCCAAATTATTTGATCATAAATATTTAGACTTTTTATTGAACTAATTAAATTAGAAGATTTAGGGTAAATCCTAGCCAAAGATAATTTACCCTAGATCTAAAAAATAAAAGATAAGAAATAAGCAAATACAAATGATCATAAAATTTAACTATAACAATGATTGAATCCTATTATGTAAAAAAAGGATGGTGATTTTCATAATATTAAATGATAACAAAGCCACCATTCTTGAATAAGGTTAACCCTCGTACACTTTGATCTAATGCAACTAATGATGGATATTGAGGATCTAAGCTTCCTTTCTCCTTTCTCCTTGACGAGGAGCCAGAGATCCAGATCCCCCTTGATCTATAGAGATATGTTTATATATATGTGTGTGAATATGGTCCCAGTCCCCCTTCATCTTCCTCTCACTTAGTTTATATACTGGGTATTCTCCTTTACAAAACGATCATTAGCTATAGTACCTAAGTCATTTGACTGTATTACTGGTTGACCCTCTGAAATACCGTAACATTGAATTCGCCGTTCAAACATTCTGAATAAATGACCTCGGTCGTGGCCGAGGTGCGTGTCGTTATAGCATTGTATGGAAACGAGTAGGCCCAAGTGACTTTTTTTCATTTCTCCTCATACGGATTCTCGTCTGTTCAGATTTTGACTTATGCAATAACAAGTAAAAGTGATATGAGTTAGATTTCTTTTAAAATTTCAGAACAAAATTTACTAGAGATCCTGGGCCCCTCCTTGAAAGCTCTTGGTGCTGCGACTACCACCAGTAAGTTGTGTCGGATCAAGATCGTGATTAAAATAAACTGTAAAATCAACTAAGTCAATGAGTGTTTGCTGTGGATCTACTGGCCCGGACGCTAAAATTTATTCTACTACAAACTACTGAATATACTACTGCAGGATCTCCCGCTATTTTATTGTAAACTTAACATTGATTAAATAAGATCTATTCAGAAGTTGCTAAACTTCTTGAATTTGTTTTAATTATCAGACTTTGAATTCTTTCTTTTTTTTTACATAGAAATAAATTGATCATTTAAGTTTCTTGATTTCAGCCAAAGGGATTCAAGAAAGGTTTATGTTCCTTCCTTTTGTTTGGTATATAATTGTTTTGATTTCATATGTGTTGATGTATGATTCACTAATTTATTTTGAACAACTCAGCTAAGTTCAAAAAAGGGGTGGATAACTAAGTCAATACCTGTTTGAAGTGGATTTAGTGGCTCGAATGCTTAAATTTATTCCACCACAAAGTATTGAATATATTACTGCAGCATTTTTCGCTATTTTGTTTTAAACTTAACATCGATTAAATAAGATCTATCCAGAAGTTGCTAAATCTTCTTGAATTTGTTTTAATTATCAGACTTTGAATCCTTTTTTTTACATAGAAATAAGTCGATCATTTAAGTTTCTTGATTTCGGCCAAAGTAATTCCAGAAATGTTAATGTTCCTTCTTTTTGTTTGGTATGTAACTGTTTTCATTTCATATGTATTGATATTTGATTCATTAATTTATTTTGAACAACTCAGCTAAGTTCAAAAAGGTGTGGACAACAATACAAGTTTAATTTGTGCTTCTTAAATTAATGGGAAGATAAATTAATGCCCCTCTAGTCTGGTCTATGAAGAAAAGTTGAGAACAAGTTGGATAAAGAAAATGAAATGGCACGCCATTTTAATAAATAAACCCACTCACATAGAAAATTTTAAAAAAAATCAAAATTTATAGAAGTGCAAGTATAAACATATTAATTATTATGGTGTTTAGATTGGAAAATGATTTGTTTTTAGTTTTCCATATGCATTTTTGAGAGATCCAGCCCCTTGAATCACAGTGTATTGCACAAACTGGTGGGGTCCAGCCCCTTGAATCAAGGAAAAAATATCTTTCTTCCTCACCTTTTTTTTTGTTTAAGATGGCCGCTAAGGAGCCCACATTTTTGATTTTTTTGGTCAGTTTTGGTGTGCTGCAAATCAACAAAGGATGCCTAGGTTTGCCTATAAAATGAGAGCTTCGGCTCTCATTTTGAGACACCAACAGAAAGAGAGAAAAAGAGTAAGGTTTCACAGACATGGTATAAGAAAATAGTATGTGAGAAAAATAGATAGTGAGCGAAATTTTAGTGAGGTGAAAATATCAAAAGAGGGTTATTTTCTTTTGAGTGTTGCAGTGGTCGTTGGAGTATTTTACTCGGACCTACAAAGTGTAAAATTCCTTACTATAGTGATATCAGTTGCTCATCTCAGGGCCGTGGGTTTTTCCCTTATTCAGAAAGGTTTTCAACGTAAAAATCTTAGTGTCATTGTTATTCTTTTATTCTTGTTAATTACCGTATCTCGGTGCTACATTATTATTCCGCTTTTATTACCGTAAATATTATTTTGGTAGGGGTTTATTCCCAACAACTAGTATCAGAGCACAGGTTCTGCTCGTTCACTAAAATACTATTCACTGTGGGTAGTACTATACTCGATGAAAAATAAAAATGTCCGAAGTAAAGTACGAGGTAGCTAAATTCAACGGAGATAACGGTTTTTCAACATGCCAAAGAAAGATGATGGATCTGCTCATCCAACAAGAATTACACAAGGTACTAGTTGCTGATGCCAAAAAGCCAGATACCGTGAAAGCTGAGGATTGGGCTGACTTGGATGAAAGAGCTGCTAGTGCAATCGGGTTGCACTTATCGGATGATGTGGTAAATAACATCATTGATGAAGACACTGCACGTGGAATTTGGACAAGGTTAGAAAGCCTATACATGTCCAAAACGCTGACAAATAAATTATACCTGAAGAAGCAGTTAGACGCCCTACACATGGGTGAAGGTATGAATTTTTTGTCACATTTAAATATGTTTAACGGACTAATCACACAGCTTGCCAACCTCGGAGTAAAAATCAAGGAGGAAGATAAAGCCATCTTGCTATTGAACTCGTTGCCATCTTCGTACGATTATTTGGCAACAATCATCCTGCACGGTAAAACTACTATTTAGTTCAAAGATGTCACATCGGCTCTTTTACTCAATGAGAAGATGAGAAAGAAGCCTGAAAATCAAGGACAAGCTCTTATCACAGAAGGTAAAGGCAGGAGTTATCAAAGGAGTTCGAGCAACTATGGTAGATCCGGAGCTCGTGGAAAGTCAAAGAATCGATCGAAATCAAAAGCCAAAAATTGCTACAACTGTGATCAACCAGGTCACTTCAAAAGAGATTGCCCAAATCCAAGGAAGGGCAAAGGTGAAACTAGTGGCCAGAAGAATGACAACAACACATCTGCCATGGTGCAAAACAATGACAATGTTGTCCTCTTTATAAATGATGAAGATGAATGCATGCACTGTCAGGTCCAGAGTCGGAATGGGTGGTTGACACAGCGGCATCTTACCATGCCACACCGGTAAGAGATCTTTTTTGCAGATATGTAGCAGGTGATTTCGACACAGTGAGAATGAGTAACACGAGTTACTCAATGATTGCAGGGATTGGTGACATTTGTATCAAGACAAAAGTCGGATGCACATTGGTTCTAAAATATGTGCGGCATGTACCTGATTTGTGGATGAACTTGATCTCGGGGATTTATTTGGAGAGAACTATTTTTCAAATCAAAAGTGGAGACTCGCCAAGGGATCATTGGTGATTGCAAAGGGAGTTGCTCGTGGCACGTTGTACTGGACAAATGCAGAAATATGCCAAGGAGAATTGAATGCGGCACAAGATGAGATTTCTGCAGATTTGTGACATAAAAGAATGGGTCATATGAGCGAGAAGGGATTGAATATTCTTGCCAAGTAATCACTCCTTACTTATGCCAAAGGTACAACAGTAAAACCTTGTGACTATTGTTTATTTGGTAAACAACATAGGGTGTCATTTCAGACATCGTCTGAAAGAAAACTGAATATACTTGATTTAGTATATTCTGATGTTTGTGGCCCAATGGAAATTGAACCAATGGACGGTAACAAATATTTTGTTACTTTTATTGATAATGCTTCACGAAAATTATGGGTTTATATTTTGAAAACCAAAGATCAGGTGTTTCAAGTTTTCAGAAAGTTTGATGATCTAGTAGAAAGGGAGACAGGTCAAAAGCTAAAGCGTCTCCGAAGTGACAATGGAGGTGAGTACACTTCAAGGGAATTTGAAGATACTGTTCAAGTCACGGGATCATACATGAAAAGACAATTCCTGGAACCCCACAGCACAATGGTGTAGCAGAGAGGATGAACCGCATTATTGTGGAGAAGGTGAGAAGCATGCTCAAAATGGCTAAACTACCTAAGTAATTCTGGGGTGAAGCAGTTCAAACAACATGTTACCTGATCAATAGGAGTCCATCAGTTCCATTGGCGTTTGACATCACAGAGAGAGTTCAGACCAATAAGGAGGTGTCATACTTGCATATAAAGGTGTTCGGTTGCAGAGCTTTTGCACATGTACCGAAAGAGCAGAGAACAAAGCTGGATGATAAAGCTGTTCCTTGCACATTTATCGGATACGGAGATGAAGAGTTCGGGTACAGATTGTGGGATCCTACAAAGAAAAAGGTCATCAGAAGCAGAGATGTAGTCTTCAGAGAAAGTGAAGTTGGAACTGCTGCTGATATGTTAGAAAAGGCGAATAATGGTACAATTCCTAACCTTGTTACTATTCCTTATATTTCTAACAATCCCTCAAGTGGAGAAAGTACGACCGACGAAGTTGCCGAGCAGGGGGAGTAACTTGATGAAGGTGTCGAGGAAGTGGAGCACCCCACTCAGGAAGAAGAACAACCACAACCCTTGAGGAGATCGGAGAGGTCAAGGGTAGAGTCATGCAGGTACCCTTCCACAGAGTATGTCCTCATCAGTGATGAGGGGGAGCCAGAATGTCTTAAGGAGGTGCTGTCCCATCCAGAAAAGAACCAGTGGATGAAAGCCATGCAAGAAGAGATGGAATCTCTACAAAAAAATGGCACGTACAAGCTGGTTGAACATCCAAAAGGTAAAAGACCACTCAAATGCAAATGGGTCTTTAAACTCAAGAAAGATAGAAATGGCAAGCTGGTCAGATACAAAGCTCGATTGGTGGTTAAAGGCTTCAAACAGATGAAATCTAGCCTAGATCATGAAGTGGAGCAGTTGGATGTGAAAACTGCATTTCTTCATGGAGATTTGAAAGAAGAGATTTATATGGAGCAACCAGAAGGATTTGAAGTAGCTGGAAAGAAACACATGGTGTGCAAATTAAATAAGAGTCTTTATAGATTAAAGCAGGCACCAAGGCAGTGGTACATGAAGTTTGACTCATTCATGAAAAGTCAAACATACATAAAGACCTATTCTGATCCATGTGTATACTTCAAAAGATTTCTGAGAATAATTTTATTATATTGTTGTTGTATGTGAATGACATGTTAATTGTAGGAAAAGACAAGGGGTTGATAGCAAAGTTTAAGGGAGATCTGCCCAAGTCATTTGATATGAAGGACTTGGGCCCAACACAACAAATTCTAGGGATGAAGATAGTTCGAGAGAGAACAAGTAGAAAGTTGTGGCTATCTCAGGAGAAGTACATTGAACGTTTACTAGAACGCTTCAACATGAAAAATGCTAAGCCAGTCAGCACACCTCTTGCTAGTCATCTAAAATTGAGTAAAAAGATGTGTCCTACAACAGAGGAGGAGAAAGGGAACATGGCTAGAGTTCCTTATTCTTCGGCAGTCGGAAGCTTGATATATGCAATTGTATGTGCTAGACCTGATATTGCTCATGCAGTTGGTGTAGTCAGCATGTTTCTTGAAAATTTTGGAAAGGAACATTGGGAAGAAGTCAAGTGGATACACAGGTACCTGAGAGGTACCACAGGATATTGTTTATGCTTTGGAGTATCAGACCCAATCTTGAAGGGCTATACGGATGCTTATATGGCAGGTGACATTGATAATAGAAAATTCACTACTGGATATTTGTTTACATTTTCAGGGGAACTATATCATGGCAGTCGAGGTTGCAGAAGTGTGTCGCAATCTCTACAACTGAAGCATAGTACATTGCCGCTACAAAAACTGTCAAGGAGATGATATTGGTCAAACGGTTCCTTCAAGAGCTTGGATTGCATCAAAAGGAGTATATCGTCTATTGTGATAGCTAAAGTGCAATAGACCTTAGCAGGAACTCTATGTACCATGCAAGGACCAAACACATAGATGTGAGATATCACTGGATTCGTGAGAAAGTGGCGAACGAATCTTTACATGTCAAAAAGATTCACATAAGCGAAAATCCTGCGGATATGCTGACCAAAGTGATATCAAGAGACAAGTTTGAGCTATGCAAAGAACTTGTCTGCATACACTCAAACGAGAAACTGTGGTGTTATTCCCTCTAGATAAATTGAGCTGGAGGGAGGGATTGATGGGGTCCAGCCCCTTGAATCAAGGAAGAAATGTCTTCCTTCCTCACCTTTTGTTTTTGTCTAAACTGGCTGCTAAGCAGCCCACATTTTTTATTTTTTTGGTCAGTTTTGGTGTGCTGCAAATCAACAAAGGATGCCTAAGTTTGCCTATAAAATGAGAGCTTCGACTCTCATTTTGAGACACCAACAGAAAGAGAAAAATAGTAAGGTTTCACAGACAGGGTATAAGAAAATAGTCTGTGAGGAAAATAGAGAGTGAACGATATTGTAGTGAGGTGGAAATATCAAAAGAGGGTTATTTTCTTTTGAGTGTTGTAGTGGTCTTTGGAGTATTTTACTCGGACCTACAAAGTGTAAAATTTCTTACTATAGTGATATCAGTTGCTCCTCTCAGGGCGGTGATTTTTTCCCTTATTCAGAAAGGTTTTCCACGTAAAAATCTTGGTGTCATTGTTACTCTTTTATTCTTGTTAATTATCGTATCTTGGTACTATATTATTATTCCGCTTTGATTACCGTGAATATTATTTTGGTAGGGGGTTTATTCCCAACACAAACTACGCTTTAATATTACGTTGCTTTTTAGCGTCTAACACTTTTAATAAACAATCTATTCTGCTGCACTTATTTATACCATTATTTGAAACATTGTGTCTGTAAACTTTTTTTCATTTTATTTAATCATCCGATATTTGGTATTTACTAGTCGGACAGAAAAAGTGCTTTAAACAAGGAATTTCTCCAAGTATTTACTAGTCGGATTGAAGGGGAGTCATACTTTAAGGATAAAGTTGTCCAATAAATTATAGGCCAAGCCATGAAATTACCCATTATGCTTGCACCAGGAATTGTTGCCTATATCAAATCCATTTAAGAACGGCTCCTTTACCAAATCCTATACGAATACGAAGTATTTTATATACAAACTATCTATTTAGTAGCAGGATTGAGAAAGTTCTTTTTTTATAAGAATGGATTTTGGGCCTAACTCAACCCCAAAAGCTAATATATGAGGTGAGGATTGCCCAAGTCATATAAGGAGACCAAGGACCTCAAATTCCTCCGATGTGGGACAACTCAACACCCCCCCCCCCCACGCCCAGATCTCTGGAGCGTGGACAACATAAATGGGGGCCCAACATCGGTAACAATAATTGGGATGAGCCTGGCTCTGATACCATGATAAGAATGAGTTTTGGGCCTAACACAACCCGAAAAGCTAGCTTATGAGGTGAGGATTGCCCAAGCTATATATGGAGGCCAAGGACCTCAAATCCCTCCGATGTGGGACAACTCAACATTTTTAAATAGAATTTATCCATTTTTAGGGTTTGAAGTCATGACTGCTAACCGAAAGGTTTGAAGACAAGAGGGGTTGCTCTGATGGTAATGAACCCTCACTTCTAACCGAGAGGTTATGAGTTCGAGTCTCCACAAGAGAAAGGTGGAAAGTTCTTGGAGGGAAGGATGCCGGGGTCTATTTGAAAACAATCTCTCTACCAAAGGATAGGGATAACATCTGCATACACACTACCCTTTTCAAACACCACTAAATAAGATTACATTGAGACCGCTAACTAACGGAGAGGGATATCGTCACAAGAGGTAAAACAATTATTATTCTTGTCAAGTGTAATGCAGTCTACATAGCCAATAACAACCGAAATTTGGATATGTACATATGGTGACACATGTCGTTAATTAGTAGCTTACCTATTTGCCAACAGCTTCGTTTCCATCTCTAATTCCCAAGAGCAATATATTATTGACACGTAGAATACCTGTTCAAGATTTAATTACCTAGTAGAATCTAAGTCATGCCCAGGATATAAGAGATCCCAACTACCATTAAAATCTCCCTTTTTTTAAGATAACGAAACAACTAAGCAAATCTCGTAGCTAAAAAAGAGCTTTTTGATCAAGTAACACGTTGTCTTTGATTTTTTTTCGTCGGGATAATAGGCACATAAAAATTATTAAAAAGAAAATATCAAAGAGAAAACCGGGGGGAGAGGGAGGGGGGGGGGGGGGAAGAAATATTTTGATTATATCCACAATTAAAGGAGGAAGAAACGGTAGTTTCAGGGGACAGATCTTTGAAAACGTTAAACCAAAATTTGCAGAAATCACTAAATATTGTTTATAATCAAAGAATGGACAAAACATCATAAATAGCCTGATTTATAACTGTTAATTAAAATTTAATTAGTCACGATTTTAAAAATAATAGAAATTTATCCACTTTATCATGTAAAAATAAAATATAAATAAAAACTCCCTTAAAAATCAGAAAAAATTCATGCTGAAGTTGAGTTCTTTGTATATAACATTTTAGCATAATACACTGGAGTTTCAAATTAATATGCAGGAAAGTATACCCAGAAGCTCCATAATCTAGCATATTATGCTGGAATTTTTTGTGTTTCAACTAGAAGATTTTGTTCAAATTTTATCTTCATATAGAGAAATAATTTTTTTTAATAACTTTATAAAGACTGATTATTTTTCAATTATTAGTTCGAAAATTAGTTAGCCGCCCGTACTATTATATCCAAAGAATGAGCGTATTTTGTAACGTTTCGCTCCTTAATGGATCGAGTGTATGTAACATTGTAGACAATTCTGATATTAGTGATACACGAAAAAATATTAGGTATTTATAAAAGTGAATCTTGTAAAATATATACTATACAAGAACTGAAATGTAGAGAGAGAAACTTCAACTTCTCACTAAAACTTCACTGCCTCATCATTCCTCTACCTCCTTGAAACTGTCGAAAAAGACTAACAATCCACTTGTTCCCGATGCTGATCCACCTGACCTAAGTTCAATGAAAATTTATGATCCAATCACTATCCACCAAAATCCACTTTTATGCATATACTACTACACAACTACACTGTTGGAATATATATATATATGTATAGTAGCGGAAGCAATCATAGTTATATACAAAAATTATATGAGTTATCTTTTCAAGCGTGAATAAAGCAAATTATTATTCTTCTCTAGTTTCAGAATTGCAAGATCTCAATAACCTTCCATAGTATTCTACTGTGTTATCCAAATAAAACCGAAAAATAGAGAACTTCGGGTGGACGGAATTCAAGGAAGAAAAATATATGTTTTTTGTGTTAAAAAAACAACCAGTTATATACCATGTATATATAGATACATTTTTTTAGGTCAAAGCACTTTTCCAAAACTTGTTAGGTTTTCTTCTTCCACTAAGAAAATATTTTCTTTATTTCTTATTATTTAGGCGCAGTAAAGACTATAAAATTTAATTAACAAAGCTTCCTATTATGGAATTAATTTTGAAATTTGAAATTAATTTCCACCATAATAAATTAAGAATTATTCCACTAAAAATTCGTAATTGCAGTCCTTAGTTCAATTTTGCAATTATTCCATAAAATCTTATTTAGCTCTCCATGCTATTATTCATATACTAACCAATCAAATTAAATTACTGACAATTTAATTTATTGATTACTGCATTTAGACTTTCACTTAACTTATTTCATGTTTCGGATATAAAATTCACTGGCCGTATTTACACATGAAAACTTATAAGTTTTCATAAAGGAGTATCATTAATTTCAAAAAAAAAAACTCGAGACATGGATTCTATCAACTAATTATTATTTCACCAGTGTATATCATTATAGTCCAACTTAACAGGCTTATTGACTTACGAAAGAATATCACCTTTTAATAAATTAAAACAATAAATGATATGCACAAATAATAATAATTGTACGAAGATTAAGAGTATAAGTACATTGAATGGACTAGAGAAATTATTTTACTAAGTTAGCATAAAATACCTATCTCTACTTGATTCGTTCAATAAATACAAAATGTACTAGCACAAGAAGTTGGAATTAGAGTTTTTTTACATAATCAAGATAAATTATATTTAATCTTGTGCTACAACTATTATGTTGGCTTGTCCAATTCCATAATTAGATTGTGAACATAAACTTTATGACTTATAAGAACCGATGATTTAATCTTCCGTGTATTAGCTAAACTCTATGCACTAAATCATCTACTATATAAGGAACGGACACACAAACAAATACATGATCTATTTAAAATAAACTTTATTGAATTGAATAAATTAATAAGTAATTGTTCCATATAGAATAATATAACAATACGCATGGCTTATAGTATATCCTAACAATCTGTCACTTAGACTCATAACCATGTGTCTACAATTCTGACACCCATTAAGTCTACATGTCTATCAAAAGTCTTCTACGATAAGCTCTTAGTAAACGAGTCCGCCAAATTGTTCTCCGGCGCAATCTTGGTGACTACTACATCTCCTATTTGCACTATCTCACGAATTAAATGATATTTATGCTCAATGTGCTTTGCTCTTTTATGGCTTAGCGGCTCCTTTGAATTTGCAACCGCACCACTATTATCACAATAAAGTGTTATTGGTGCTTGAATCGAGGGAACCATATTCAAAACTCTTAGGAAGTTCCCGAGCCAAACCACCTCTTTTCGTGCCTCAGAGGTAGTCACATATTCGGCTTCCATGGTGGAATCAGCAACACAAGTTTGCTTGATGCTCCTCCAACTTATGGCTCCACCTCTCAGAGTAAACACATTTCCTAAGATAGACTCTCTAGAATATTTATCTGATTGGAAATCCGAATCAGTGTAACCAATAGGCACAAGTTCATCCGAACGGTAGACTAAAATGTAATCCCTAGTCCTTTTCAGGTACTTTATTATATGCTTAACTGCTGTCCAATGCTCTCTTCCAAGATTAGACTGAAATCTACAAACAATGCCAATGTCAAATCACATATCAGGTCTAGTACATAAAATAGCATACATCAGACTCCACACAGCAGATGCATAAGGGACCACCTTCATCTTTTCTATCTCTTCATCAGTTTTAGGAGACTGATCTTTAGATAGAGAAACTCCATGCCTGAAAGGGAGAAATCCTTTCTTGGAATCATGCATGCTAAACATGGAGAGTATTGTATTAATATTAAGAGCCTGAGATATGCCTAATATCCTTTTCTTGTGATCTCGTAAGAGCTTGATCCTAAGGATATGAGCCGCTTCTCCCAACTCTTTCATATCGAAGTGCATGGACAACTGTTATTTAACCAAATCCAACATGCCTACATTATTTCCTATGAGCTATATGTCATCTACATACAAGATTAAAAACGCCACTTTCTCCCCATCCCATTTTTTGTATACACAAGATTCGTTAAGACACTAATCAAAACCAAAAGTTTTAATTGCCTTATCAAAACAAGTGTTCCATGCCCTAGATGCCTGTTTTAGTCCATAAATGGACCATTTAAGCTTACAGAACATGTGCTCTTTGCCACTTTCCATGAAACCAACTAGTTGCATCATATAGATGCACTCATCAAGACTTCCACTAAGGAAAGTTGTCTTGGCATCTATTTGCCAAATCTCATAATCATAATGAGCAACAATGGATAAGACAATCCTTATAGACTTAAGCATGGCTACTGGCGAGAAGGTTTCCGCATAATCGATCCATTCTTTCTGATAAACCCTTTCGCTACAAGCCTTGCTTTAAAAGTTTGTACTTTTCGTCTACATCTCTCTTTTTCTTATAGATTCACTTGCATCCAATGGGTTTAACCCTCATCAACTGGTTCTACAAGATCCCAAACTTGATTAGAGTACATAGACTCCATCTCTGATTTCATAGCAGCAACCCACTTATCAGCATCCTTATTATGTAGTGCTTGGTCGTAATTGACAGGTTCAGAGGGAGGCTCCTCAAGGATCCTATTATATGATTCTCCCAAGAGCATATAACAAACTGACCGTCTTATTTCTCTCCCACTACGACTACCCACAACGTCAATTTGATTTTGTGGTTGAACCACATCATCATCAGGAACCTGAGTCTCCATGATGTCCACGGGGATATCAACGACTTCTTCCTGTTGTGCAGTCTGCTCAACATGACTCCCACTACTTTGTGGTAGTATGACTTCGGGCATTTTCTTGTGAGACATTATGCCTATTGACATTTTTCCCACTACTAAAATGCAATGGTATATCAAAATCAACTTTTGGGGTTTGGATATGGTCGTTTTGTTTTTCAGATGACTGAGTTTCCATTCCTTGCTAAGTTCCCGTAAAATGAGTTTACTTCTAGGAACATGGTTCATCAAATAGTCCTCTTCCAAATACTTGGCATCTGTGTTAACAATTACCTTTTTCTCTTTAGGACAATACAATAAACCACCTTTCGTCCCTTTTTGATAACCTACAAACATGCATACATCAGTTCTTGCCTTCAATTTATCTGTTTTCCTTTTCAGCTCATGTGCCGGACAACCCTAAACTCGAATATGATGCAGGCTAGGCTTGCTCGATTTCCTTTTGAGGGAACTAAGCTCAAAACGTAATTCGCCGTTTCTAAGGCATGTCCCCTAAAGAACGAAGGCAAATCGGAATAACTCACCATTGATCTAACCATTTCCATAAGAGTCATATTTCTTTTTTCAGCTACAACATTTTGTTGTGGAGTTCCAGGTGTAGATAATTGAGATGTAATTCCACATTCTGATAAATAACCAATGAAATCCGTAGAGAGGTACTCCCCACCATGATCAGATCTTAGTGTCTTGATATGTTTATTATGTCACTTTTCAGTCTCAGTCTTGAATTCTTTGAACTTTTCAAAACATTAAGACTTTTGATGCAATAAATAAATATATCTATATTTTGAGTAATCATCTGTAAAAGTCACAAAATACTCAAAACCACCTCTTGCTTGGACATTCATTGGACCACACAAATCAAAGTGAATTAACTCTAATTTATCGCTTACTCGATTTCCTTTTGAGGGCAAATTTCATTTTGTCATTTTTCCTTCTAAACAAGATTCACAAGTTGGTAGTTCCTCCACTTTCAATGAACTTAAAGGTCCATCTTTGACCAACCTTGAAATTATGTTAGATTTATGTGACCCAAGCGCAAGTGGCATAAATATATTTCACTCAATTCAGAAGAACATTTTCTCTTACTTGGTAAATCAACATAATTCAGTTCTTTAGGTTGTAATGGTTTAGGAATAGAGTCAACAACAAAAAGACCATTAATCAATATAGCCAAAGACAGATAACGTTTATTATGAGTAATAACACATTTTCAATATCATGAAAATTAATGTCATAACCATCTCTCATATCAGTAGAAATCGAAGTTAAATTCCTTCTAAAGGAAGGTACATATAATGTGTTTTTTAAAACTAAAACTCTACCACTACCAAAAAAAATACTAATATTTCCTATTGCTAAAGCTGGGGCTGACGAACCATTTGCTTGATAAATATTGATTTCTCGTCTACTTAGCTGCCGCGTTACCTGAAACCCCTGCAAATAAGTGAAAACATGATTAGTGGCTCCCGAATCTAAACACTATGACACGGTAGAAACAACCGCTAAAAGAGTTTCAACAACAAGTAGATGTAAATCTCCTGGTTTATTTTTCAGCTTGGCCAGATAAGTCGGACTGCTTCTTATGATGCCCAGGCTGCTTGCAGTGATAACACTTTCCCTTAGCCTTCTTCACATCAGCAGTTGCGCCACCAACAGAGGGCTTTTGAGTCTTTTTCTTCTTCTGACCGCCTCTTGGCTTAGAAGTAGAACTTGTCTCAAAATTCAATGCCACAGGAGGAGCTTGTTGCTTGATAATAGTCTCCGTTGACTGCAGCTCATTCAGCAATTTAGCAAGTGATAAATCCGTTTTGTTCATGTTATAATTCAGGCGAAACTGCTGAAA
Organism: Nicotiana benthamiana; assembly: GCA_034376525.1. Lineage (NCBI taxonomy): Eukaryota > Viridiplantae > Streptophyta > Magnoliopsida > Solanales > Solanaceae > Nicotiana > Nicotiana benthamiana. The sequence continues at coordinate 143,168,741 of CM067327.1, read as the reverse complement.
ATTGTCAGACCGAGTTTGCAAGATCATTTCAACCTGCGTATCCTTATCAATGTTAGTTCAAAGGACCTCCAGTTCATTCAGAAGACTTATCATCTTCAGAACATGGTCCCTAATCGATGAACTTTCAACCATTTTGGTATTCAGAAGAGCTCTCATGCCAGTCTAGCCTCACGATTTTGATCTCCAAACATTTCTTTGAGATTTTCCATAATTTCATAAGCAGACTCCATCGACTGATGTTGATGTTGCAGACCATTTGACATAGATGCCAGAATGTAACACCGCGCCATCTCATCAGCCTTGACCTATTTCTGGTAAACCTTTTGTTCATCATCTGTAGCATCATTTCCAGGTTTTTCTGGACACACCTCATCGAGCACAAATTTTTACTTTTCAGAAATTAGGACAATGTCCAAGCTTCGTGTCGATCAACATAATTCGGACCCTCAAGTTCGTTTTGAGTAAGAATAACAGTAAGGGGATTGAAAGTAGTCATTGTTAATCTGAGAGACAATTTCATTAAATATATCAAAATCAGTCATGTTTATTTGAATATTTAAACGCAAAACACACTACATATATATAATCTATGCACCTTGAACAACAAATTTCTACGAAAAAGGCTATTCTTGCAATATACATATATAAATGACAAATCATTCACTCCATGAATTTAGACAGGTCATACTCAGATGGAGAGTAAACTGTTAATTTAAGTCAAGTGAATATAAAAATTCAATATAAATATATATATATATATATATATATATATATATATATATTGAACCAACATGCATACTCAGATGGAGAGTGAATACAAGTAATCAACAACTAGGATACCCTAGTGATTATCTATAATGAGTTTATCCGATTGGAAGAAGACCTACGTCAATGTGTGAAAACATTATATCACTAGTATTTTAACCCTGTAGTCCATAGGAAACGATCCTTACCACCACTAAATTAAAAACAACTCAAAAAAATTTTGAAAATTTTTCATAAAATTAATAAAATGTCCAAAAACCCATCTAAACGACTCTGACTACCCAAAAAAATGACATAACACATGGGCTTTGGCCAATGATTATTGCTCACTAGATCGTTTCGCATGGGCCTACTACGTTTTAGGTCAATCGGAGTCCGTCAATATTTGACCTCCGATTTTCTGTCCTAATTTCGGCCAAATAGTGATATTTGCATTTTTCATAGAACAGTGTAATATTCAAATTATTCTAGTCGAATATTCATTAACCATAAGCAGATGTTACATGATTCTCATAATAATCATAATACTCAGAACAAATATTCATGTTAAGAACAATACAGTTTTACAGAATTCAAGGCCATTCTTTGCGGGTAATCCATAATTTCCATATTAACATGATGCTTATTTTATTGTTCATCCTAATCATTTAATTAGACGTGAGTAGGCTCTAATACCAATTGTTGAAATATATATATATATATATATATATATATATATATATATATATATATATATATATATATATATATATATATATATATATATATATATATATATATAGCAGAAGCAATCACAGTATCTTATTCACGTGTGAATCAAATAATTAGCATATACGGAGATTATACGATTTACCTTTTGAAGCATGAACAAAGCAAATCGATATCCTTCTCCAGTTCCAGAATTGCAAGACTTCAGCAACCTTTCATAGTCTTCTACTGTGTTACCCAAATAAAAACAGAAAAATAGACAACTTCGGTTAGGCGAAATTCAAGGAAGAAAAACATGTGCTTTTTTATTGAATAAAAACGACTAGTTATATACCATGTATATATAGCTGCATTTTTTTAGGTCAAAGAACTTTTCCAAAACCTGTTAGGTTTTCTTCTTCCACTAAGAAAAAATTTCCTTTATTTCTTATAATTCAGGCACAGTACGGACCACATAATTTAATTAACAATGCTTCCTATTAAGGAATTAATTTCTAAATTTGAAATTAATTTCTACCATAATAATTCTGAATTATTCTACTAAAAATTCGTAATTGCACTCCTTAGTTCAATTTAAAATTCTTTCATAAAACCTTATTTAACTCCACACGCTAAGATTCAGATACTAGCCAATCAACTTAAATTACTAACAATTTAATTTATTGATTACTTCCTTTAGACTTTCACTTAACTTATTTCATGTGTCGGATACAAAATTCACCGACCGAGTTTACACATGAAAACATATAAGTCTTCATAAATTAGTATCATCAATCTAAAAATAAACCGAGACATGGATTATATGAACTAATTATTACTTCGCCAATGTATATCATTATTGTCCAACTTACCAGGCTTATTGACTCACGAAAGAATCTCACCTTTTAATAAATTAAAATAATAATAATATACACAACTAATAATAATTATATCAAGATTAAGAGTATACGTACATTGACTGGACTATAAATTATTTTATTAAGTCAGCATAAAATACCTATCTCTACTTGATCCGTTCAATACATACAAAATATACTAGCATAATAAGTTAGAATTAGACCATTCCCATAATCAAGATAAATTATATTTAATCTTGTGTTACAACAATTCTGATGGCTTGTCCAATTTCATCATTAGATTGTGAACATAAACTTTATGACTTATAAGAACCGATGAATTTATCTTCCGTGTACAAGCTAAACTCTATATACTAAATCATCTACTATATAAGCAATGGACATACAAACAAATACATGATCTATTTAAAATAAAACTTTATTAAATTGAATAAATAAATAAATAATTGTTCCATAAAGAAAACTATAACAATACGCATGGTTTATAATATATCCTAACATACAATACGTCTCATTACTAGAAATTCGGGTTTTAGCGACCACAAAAAGCGACTAACGTTGGTCGCTTAACACAATATAGCGACCAAAATGCGTCCAAACAGGTTTAGTAGCTGTATTGGTGGTCCCTTTACCTTAGCGACCAAAGTTGATTGCTCGTGTAGCTAAAATGACCAAATATTCACTGTAAACGAAATACAGACCAACTTTGGTCGGTAAAATATTTTAATAATATAAATTTAGCGACCAACGTGATCTCTACACTTATATTATAATATTTTTTAAATTATACTTATAAAATGTCGGATATTACACTAATTTTCAGGATATCTTTTTTATCAAAATCTGGGTTCATTGCGGCCAACCTTAGTCGTTAATTTTTTTAAACTTTTTTTTAATATTTAAGCGACCAAGGTTGGTTGCTTATTTTCATAATTATTTTTTTAATAGGTAAGCGACCAACTTTTGTTGCTTTTCTGGATAAATTTTTTTGCATAAAATACATATTTTGGCAGCTGCAACACCTGCCATCATACCAAAATCCTAAATAACAATATAATTTAATTCATAAACTACAATTTCAATACCAAAATCTCCACAACAACCCAACAACATCAAAACAACACAACAACAACAACACAATTCAAAAAATAAAATAAAATCTACAAATTAAAGTTCAATAGAACTGTCACGACCCTACACCTGGGCCTAGTCGTGATGGCGCCTCTTATGAAGACAAAGTCAACCGACACATTTCCATTCCAATCTTAAACAATAAAATAATAAATATTAAGCCGTAAATATGATAAAATCTAAAAAAAAGCAGTTAGCGGTATAATTTACGAAAAAACAAACCCAACACAGCCCAATACTAGGTTGTCACTAGTCATGAGAATCTATTAAGTATGACTACAACTAGAGTAAAAAATATGCTAAATATAGTCTAATGAAATCGAGAGGGAGAAAAGCAGCGCTGCTAACGCCGGGCAGCTACCTTGCTAAACTCCGATAACTCTGCCTCTGAGCAACCAATACCCGCTACCGGGTTCACAAATACATGAATCTATACACAATGTGCAGGGAGTAAATTGAGTACTTCCAACATAGTGAATAATAAAAATAAATACATTCTGAGTGATAGGAAATCATGAAGAGTACGTCAACATGCTGTAAAGAAGAAGTACAAAACCAGCAAGAAAGCAATGAAGCTGTGAAATTTCTTAGGCACCTTAGTAAGTTTAAACTTCTCCAAAAATAGTTTTTTAACAGTTAAGCAATTGAATGCAAGCAATTAGAATAGATAAGCATAGAAGATCCGCCTTTTGAGATAATTACACAATTAAACATGTACATGACAGGTAAATAAGAAAGATAAGTACATAAAGGTTTGCCTCTCGGGAACAATGTCAACAAATTTTCCCCTCGAGCAATATCTGAGAACAATACCAGCCCCTCGGGCTATATCTCAGAACCGTACCAGCCCCTCGGGCTATATCTCAGAACCATTCCAGTCCCTCGGGCTATATCTCATATCACAATAGGTACCCGCGCTTACTAGGGGTGGTAGACTCTTGGAGGGACCCCTTAAGGCCCAAACATAACATCAAGCCATCTCGTGGTATCATAAACTGTCTCTCGGCCTTATATCAATATCAATCCACCTCGTGGCGCACAATCTCAGGCCATTAGCTTCATTATCATAATCAGTATATCACTGTTGCAGCGTGCAACCGGACCTAAACAAGCCCTCGGCCTTACTCACTCAGAATCTCATAAGCCCCTCGGGCATCACTAAAATATGAAAATCGGCTCAATTATCTTTGAAAAATATCAATTAATGTGTTTAAAACATAATAACATAACTGAGTTTTTAAAGTAGTAAAAGTATAGCATGACTGAGCACAAGTATGAAATCAAACAGTGAGGAAAACATCATTAACAATCCCTTAAGGGTTCAAACAGTTGGTAGGAAACCCAAATATGGCATTTACCCCAAAGTATAATAATATCAAACAATTATCTGCGCATTATACAGAAAAATATTCATTCGGGATGGACTAAGTCACAATCTCCAATGGTGCACGACCTCACACTCGTTATCTAGCGTGTGTTTAACCTTAATATAGCACGACGTTGTGTATTTCGGTGTTTCATACCCTCAGAATAGCATTTAAAATTGTTACTCACCTCGAACAAGTCCGAAAAGCAACACTGCAACACACTTTCCCCTCGACCCAACTTTCGAGTGCTCCAAATCTATCAAGTTCAGATTTTTATCATCAAATTATGCAAAACAAATGAATTTCAATTGAAAAATATCGATTTCAAGCACAAAACCCGAATTAGTCAAAACCTGACCCTTGGGCCCGTATCCCAGAACTGGACAAACTTTATACCAAAATGTTCTTCATCATCTCTAGAAAGTCTCATCCCTACATTTCAAGAACTTGAAAATCGGAGTTCGTTTGACCCCTCAAATCATCCCTAGAAAGTCTCATAATCTCAAGCCCTAACTCCACATTTTCCTACTGATTTTCATGTCTAAATCCATGTTAGATCACATATTTAACTCAAAAATAGCAAAAAATCACTTACCTAGTGTTGCTTGGTAAAAATCCATTCTTGAGATCTCCAAAATCGTCCAAGCCAAATGAAAGAAATGGGCTTAAACTGATGTTTAAAATAATCTGCCCAGGCATCACCGAGTTGTACGTTGTGCTGTGTCGGTTATACATCCTCTTACCATTTTCCCATGTTGTACACCTTATGTCAAACAACCATAACTCCTTGTCGAAATATCCAAATAACAAACGGTTTGATGAATTAGAAACTAGACTAAAAAATATTTTATTTGATAGGTTGTACATCGTATAACGTTTTATATAATCCGAGATATGGGCTTCTAAAGTTGGCTCCATGCATCAAAAAGTTCTGTCAAAACTGCTCCACCAGCCATCTTCAATCGTTCATAACTTTCTGATAAAATATCCAAATCATGAATGGCATAACTTTCTGGAAACTAGAATGCAAGAGCTACAATGTCCATGTTTTATAATTTTTCTGATTTCTTATAGATTGCAAGATATGAGCTTTTAAACTCGACTACTCGCATAAGAAATTTTCTGGTGAACAACTGAAGCTGAAAAATCGGCAACTTTTCCAAAGCATGAAATAGTTCGTTTAACCACTCAAAACTCACCCGAGGCCAGCGGGACCTCAACCAAGCATGCCAACATATTCCATAACATCATTCAAACTTTTTCCAACCTTCGGAACTCTCAAAACAAAATCACAACACAAACTTCGAATCAGATTCAAGCCTAAGAATTTCAAAATCTTCTAAATTACACTTTTGATAAAAACCCTAAATAACCACGTCCGAATGACATGAAATTTTGTACACACATCCCAAATGATACAAAAAAATTACTACAACTCTCGAAATTCCATTCCGACCCCTATATCAAAATCTCACCTATCAACCAGAAAACGTTAAAAACTCAATTTAGCCAATTCAAGCCTAAATCTACTCCGGACCTCCAAAACACATTTAGATCACGCTCCTAAGTCCAAATCGCCTAACATAGCTATCCAAATTACAAAAATCCGAGATCATACACTAACTAGTCAAATCTTGGTCAAACCTTTCAAATCTCAAGCTTCAAACTGAGAACTATTATTCCAAATTCATTATGATCAACCTGAAAACCAAAACCAAATATTTACATAAGTCATAATACACTACATGGGAAAAGTCATGCCCGAGAACTGGCGAGCAAAGTTGAAAGCTCAAAATGACTGGTCGATTCGTTACATCCTCCCCGACTTAAACATACAGTCATCATCGAACGTGCCCAAAATTGTTCCAAAAGCCAACCAATTGACGAATAACCTTACCACGCATATCAAACCCGAAGGGTCAAACCTCCACATAACTTCTCTGCAATGCGTGACCCTATCCAAATATTAGTCCACTTGAAACACCTCAAGTCACTATGCTCGAAATTGACAACCACACGCAATTTGATGTCTGGAACTAAAGAAAATCATCATACTCACAGTGTAATAAACAACATACTCCACAAAAACTCGAAAGGAAATAACTGATACGCCATTCACTGAGCAACACCCAATTACTCTTCCCGCTCGACTTCCACTATGGAACCCCAATAGAAGCGCACCATATGTGCATATAACCAACAAATCATAACGCCTCGCAACATATAAAGGTAACTCATATATCTCTCCTGATTACTAATAAACTGAATAACAATCAATCAACACATCCCTCAACATTACACCACAGAGCCAACCAAGCCGACTCAAGTTAGAACATGCATCCACATTGGCCTGCCCACAAACCCCTTATCAAGGAAATCCTGAAGCTTCTCCTTCAATTCCTTTAATTCTGTCGGTCCATACAATACGGTGCCCGACACCAAATTAATACCAATATCAACAACCCAGTCCGGTGACATGCCGAGCAGCAGGAAACACATCTAGAAGAGTCCCTCATCATCAAAACTAAATCAATGATATGAGTCTCTGCACTGACGTCCATCCCGAAAACCTAAGTAAGAAAAATAGTTCTTCCTAGCCATCCGCTGAATATTCGAAAAATAAAACCACCCTACTATACTAGAATCCGTCAAACCTCGCCACTCAGTCTGTGGCATTCTCGGCATAGCCATCATCGTTGGCTTAGCGTAATAATCCAAAATAATATGACACGGAGACAACCAGTCTATACCTAATATCCCTCAAATCCTAACTTACCAAGCAGTAAAAGATCTACTTGGGTCTACAAACCCTGATAGTCACTACTCAGTACCAATACACGCGACCCACAACTACAACATAACCTATTCATGAGAACTCCCAGTCTCCAACTCCATATAGCACACGAATCGCTATATCTGATCCCATCTATCCACGTTTCTCTGATATAACCTTGAACTTGATACTCCTCCTTGCTATAACATCGAAATTCCTTAAGCCAGACTTACCATACGTGACCCAAGCATAATACCACATAGGGGTGTGCATTCGAATCGGTTTATCGATAAATCGAATCGATTATTTTCTTATCGATTTATCGATATCGGTTTATCGGTTTATCGATTCGATTTCGATTTCAAAAATTTTCCTTATCGGTTTATCGATTCAATTTCGATTTTGGCCATTCGGTTTATCGATTTATCGGTTTATCGATAAATCGATAAGATAAATTAAAAAGACAAATATACCCTTATTTTATAATACTATTACTACCCTATCCCTATTCCCTTCGTTGCTTTGCTGCTTGCATATAAATATAGTACTGATATCATACTTAAGTTAACCCTATTTTTATTTTTCAATCCAGCGCCGCTTCTCTTCACTCTTCACTCTTCAGTTCAGTGACTGAACTTCCGTCACCAACTCACCATTCTCTTTAGCGCCGACCGCCTCTCTGTTCTATCGCCACTCTCCAATCGTCGTTGTCGTTGTTGTTCCATCGCCACTCACCGCTGTCGCCGACTCGCCGTTGACTCAATCTTCAATCTTCACTTGCTGTCAGGTTTTACAAAATAAGTTTGATCTTTGGTTTGAGTGTATTTTTGATTTGATATGTGGTGTTGCTGTATTGATAATAGTTTTAACTACTCTATTGCTGCTGGTGATCTGCCGTTGGTGTTACTGTTGTCTTGCTGCTGCTGTGGTATTGCTATTGTATTGCTATTGCTGATCTTTCTCTTTCTTCCACTGTAACTCATTTCCAAGAACCTGTTCGAATCAAGTGTTGTTGTAGCTTTGAAGTTGAAATGCTGAAAAAATTGCTTCCTGGAACCTGTGTGTTCAGTTGTCATAATAGAATTGATAGTGGATAAGTTGCATTTGTGTAGTTTTACTTTGATTTGTGTTATTAAACTTGGACTGCCTAATTAGGATTACTTCTGCTAATTTGGATTGTGAAATTTTCACTTAAATTGGACTCATTAGGACTGTTAATTCGTGATTATTAGTTATAGACATAGTATGGTTTAGTATTGGTTTCATTGTTAATACTGTGATAAGGATACAAAATCGGGACTGGCTTGAACTCGTAATTGATTTAGAAGTCAGCATTCAGTGCCTGTTTCAGTTTCAGTTTAAATAAGTGTTACAAACAGTTCAGCATGCAATAGTTAATACTAGCAGCTTAGTTATTAATGTCACTCCTTTGTTTAATTGAATTCACTGTTCGCACGCCGTTTGTTGTTTTGTTTTCCTCTGGCAGAAAACAGCGAGGAGTGCTGACTTCGTGTTGCTTTGCTTCATTCAACTCGTTTAAGACAGTAAGTTGTATTCTTCATTCACTTCACATGGCTGAAAAAGATAATATTGATAAAGTAGCCGATGAAAGTAAAGATTCTGAGTCTACAGTTGCAACTACTCACTCGACAATTTCAAAACAAAGGAATTGCACAATTTCTTGACTTGTTATTTTCTTATTAGATTTTACTAATCTTGGCAAAGAAGCTTCCACCGACGATGTTTGCTAGAGTTTGTTAGTTGCTATGTAAGTTCTCTGTTTTAAATAATATACTTTGTAGCTCAACTACTTTTTGGTAGTTCTCTATTTGAGCAACAAACCCCATTTCGTCAATTGGTTTGCTTTTTTCGTGGCTTCACATGGTTTCTTTCAAATTTCTGAATTAGAGGTCCAAATTGACTCTGCTGTCTCATTTGATTTTGCTTTTGCTTTCCTGCTGTGTTTGGCTTGCTGCTGTTGCAGTTTTGTCTAATTTCAGACTAAAGTTTTGGTCTGAATTAGAGGTACACTTCTGAATTTCACCTAATGTAAGGCTTGATTTGGAATCGAAATGGAATTTGGAGCTCTGATTAGTAGTGATAATTAGTTTTGTTCATAATTTAGCTGACATAGTTTGCTTGCTTAGTTCCTTTTTATGATATATGGCATTCTGCCAGTTGCTAACAAATACAATACTGTAAGATGCATTTAGTTGTAAATCTGAGATTTCTTCTTTTCTCTGCTTTCGTTTCTACTCAAGTTTGTTTTCAATCTTCTGCTTCTCTGCTTAGTCCTTTTCTTTTTTGGTTTCTTTTAAAAGTTTTCTTGTGAACTTTCAGTTTTCTCCCTACTAGTTGCATATGTTGCGAATAGGAAACTTTTAGCTGAAATCAAGAATGTTATGTTCTGATGCATATCTATTCCTGTTTTGGTTGATCAATCCAAGCTGTGAATCCAGATTTCGCTCGATCTACCAGAAACTTTGGTATTGAACTTTGGCAAAACAGAGAATAGCATCCAGATTTCTAATTGTTTCAATAGGTTTTCTTATCTTATTGCATCTGTGAGCTGCCACTATCTTTTGGTGAGAGTTGTAGTGGTTCAGTTGTTCGCTCGTCCATTTCTGTGTTTAACTCATGATCAGTAGAGTCTATTTTGGGTTATTTTATGTTGTTGTTGGTTTATAAAATGGTTCTGGGCTGTGGTCGAATGTTATCCTGGTCTTTTAGCTGTTTGTTGAGCTGTTCTGAATCCTATTTCTGTTGCTGTTGTATTGCTGCTGCACTGCAGCTGCTGATCTTTCTTCTTCTTCATTTGTAAACTGATATGTTGCGCAGGGAGCAATAATGGGGCCACTTATGACTACTGTTGTGATCGCACTTAAAGATATGTATGTTGAGTTTGTATTGGAAGAACAGAAGGAATGAGTAGAAGTTGAGGTTGAGAAGGCAGAGTCTGGGAGTTTTAACACATTCCATTGTTGTTTGTTTGTAGCATATGTTGTCTCTAAGTCTAATTGCATTTATGATCTCTTTCTCAAATTGCATACTTTCACTGCTCCCCCTCCCCAAAAATTTACTCGCTTCAATGGTTGAAAAGGGGTTATTCATACTTAATATCTAGCCCCATGATGGAAGATCATCTGCCCGACTCAACAAGCAAATGGCCAGCACTTCCAGTTGCAGCATAAATCACATCATAGTCCAGTTTAGTTAATTCTGTTCTTTCACAGCAGTCTAATGCTGAAAGCAATGGGAGGAGTAACATTCTTGTATTTGCGTCCAAAGACTGCAAATGGAAAAGGTAGTGTTTCCAAGTGATGAAAGCAGCGTAAGTTGCATTATTTCTGAATCAGATGCATTTTCAAACCATGATACATGCTAAATTAGCTGCATAATTTCTTTTCTTTTGCTTTCCCCTAATCAATTCGAATTATCAGAGACGGACGAAATTGGAAACGCCTCTTGGCTTATTGATGTTATCGATAACTGAATCGATAAGCCCCCAAAATCGATAAATCGAAATCGGAAAAATCGAAACCTTATTGAAACGATAACGATAAGCATATATACAAATCGATAATCGATAAGCAATTATCGATAAGATTCAAAATCGAATCGATAAATCGAATGCACACCCCTAATACCACATAGTCTAAGGCTCATAACTCGTTGAATACTCTTTTAAATGTTCCTAAAATCACCACATTTAAAATATGTACCCTGAAAAGACTTCCTGCGAATCTGAAGCTAATACCTTCTTAATAGTGATGTATAGAATCCCATAATTAATATAGAAACAATACGAGTGTTCACACCCGCCAGCACAAACCTCAGTTACTAGCCAAATCATACACTTGAAAATTTTCTAAGTATTACATGTACAATCTCTAGCACACTAGAACCATTCTCGAGAGTCATTCACTCTACTCAAGCTGCAATTAGCCTGATTAAAAAGACCTAATAACCAATGCCTCATTAGCACTCCGACACCGCAGAATGTAACCTCATTCCAAAACAACCAAGCAACTTCCAACTCTATGCACTGATCATTCTTTACCAACAACTGTGAGCATGTGATTTCTTCCCTATATTGAATTACTCCCATAATTTAAAATAAAATAATTTCCTTTTGTTTTTTTTATTTTTAAGTTTGGTTGATTTTGTAGCATTTTCTATTAATTGGTTGCATTTTATCTATGTATATTAATTCACATGAAAACACAAAAAATACGCATTGCATCTAGGGTCTAACTTTGCCTACTTTGGAATTAATTAGTTACTGAGTCTTACAAAAATACAAAAATTACAAAAATAGTTTATTTGGCACTATTCTAATTTTTTGTTTAGTTTTATATTTGATTAGTTTATGTTATTTGGTAGTTTAATTTAGTTTTTTTGGATTAATTTAGTGCTTAGTTAATTTTGAAATAAGGCAATCAAAAGAAATTAGAAAAAAAAAAAAGGAAAACAAAAAGAAAAAAAAGGGACTATTTTGTATAACATTTGGGCCAACTCTTGATCCAGCCCAAACGTTACCCTTAAGACCCACCCCATTCAACCCAAACTCGTTTCCAAAATCTGGTCCAGCCCCATCCTCTTTCAAAACGACACTATTTTGCCGCTGATTGATCTGGACCGTTGATCTCAGTAGATCCGATGGTCCCGAACTGGTTTAGGTTTAGCATAAAACTGTCCAAACACCCTCTACCCATCCAAACCGTCTCTCCAACACCCCTAATGATTCCGATATAACGCCACCCATCTCCACCCTTCTTCCGCCGTTCGCCGACAGCGAAAAATCGTCGCCGGAGGCGGCGTAGCTCCAATGAACCCCAAATCAACACCATGTGCTCCCCTTCTCCTCCTCTTTCCAACCCCCTAAACCACCACCCTCGAATATTAACCAACCGCCTCGAATATTATTTCAAAGATCCGTCTGGTCCGCCGTCCACGGTGGTGATGGCTCCGAAGGCCACCAAAAACACACCCTAGCATCTCTTTTGCCTCCTCTACCCGGATCTGAAACCCCCTTCCCTCGAATCACAATACAACTTCTCAAATTTTAATTTGAAAAATCTAGTAAAAGTACAAGCTCTTCAAAAATCCGCCAAATCAACACCATATAGTCCCCTTGCCCTCCTTGTCCCAAATCTACGACCAACGTCCCTCGAATCGTCCCATTTAGTTCGAATATTAAATCAAAATCGCCCGGAACCCTTTTAACAACACATGCTGAATCCTGAAGATCAAGAGTTTAATCTAAGTCCTTCAATCTATCTAACTTTAATTAAATATCATTTTGTATGCCATTTTCTGTGTAGTTTAAATATGTTTTTAGTTTTCATGATCTCTTCTTTCTTGATATACTTGGCTTAGTCTATGTTAAATTCTTTTGGTAGGTTAAGATTAGCCTCTAGTATAGTGAAATCTCGTTCGTATAAGTCTGTAAACCATAGTTGTTTCTTTGGTTAAATACATATGCTTACTGTGTTTGTTCTTCTCTTGAATATCTTCTATTTTATTCATTATTCTATCCTGGCCGATTTTATTAGCTTAGGTCTGTTTATTGGAAGTTCATCCGCGTTTATTCCTTGATTTGATTTTTGTTAGTTTGATTTTTGTTTTGATTTCTTTTTGTAGTCTTGTTTTGGTAGACCAGTTTTGATGCATGATTGTATTGATTTTGTTAAATCGTTAGTAGTGTTTGTTGATCTGAACTTTAGTTAATTAATTCAAGTCCTTTAGAGTTATTTGGGTCCATTGATTCAGACCTTAGGACATTTGGTTATAGCTGATTATTGTAAAGCAAGGTAAAGGGGTTGATGTTCAGTTAATATTTGGGTTTGTAATTCCACAATAGGTCTAGGGATAATTTAGGTATTTATAATTGGATAAAAATGCTAGACCCTTCTAGAAGAGGGTTAATGTCATAATTCTAAGACTTCAATGCAATGACTTGGATAACAAGTTAAGAATTTAGGGACTAGTGGGGAAAATCTGAAAATAGGAAGAGGGACTAAGGGGGTAAACATAAATAAGAGGGTTTCCCTAAGCTTTGGCTATAAAAGGGCACTCTAATGCCTTCATTAAAGAGGTCCATGGCAGACTGAAATCCCTGAAAACTTCCCAAGACTTCTGAATTCTGAAAAAATCATAAAAAATCCTTAAAATTTCCAGGAAATCCTAAAAGATGCTTAATGTCTAAAATTTCACTAAAATGTTGCTTCCTTAAAGTGTTTTCTTCACAATTAGTTCCAATTCCCAACAGTGAATTTGAATTGCTAACTTGAATCAGCTGGAAAAGGCTTGAAATATGTCTGTTTGAGGTTTAGGGCTCCATATGCTTGGGTGGATGCAATTTTGAGTATATTAGGGTTATTTTTTAGTCTTTTGGGTTGGTTTGCTGGTGTTATTTGCTATAGATCAATGTCGTAATTTATTTGACAACTCCTCCTATTCGGATGTGGGAATCGATCTTGGTCTATTCGCTGCATTTGCTGAAGATTTGTTGCTGCTATTGCTATTGTTCTCTTGACTGCCTACTCATAGGTGTTTCTCTTTGCTTCATTCCAGGTACACATTCAAAAGCTGCTTGATATAGTTCTTTTAATTGAAATGGAAAGGAAGCATTGCTTCATGATTTATGCTTACTTGGACTATGAAATGGCTATAGTTTCATAGAAGACAATATATAGCTGCTTATGTAGTTTAATTTATGTCTATGAATTTGTATATGTTAGGTAGATGATACTATGGGTCTGTTTATGTAGTTCAGTCTATTTCTTTTGGTTGGTATATGGACTGTATTAGAACTGTATAACTTACTATCATTTTGTTATAATCTGAAATGGTGCAGCTGTCTAGTGTAATGCTATGGTAAGTAGAGTCTGTTGAAGAGCTTGAAATCTGCTAGTCGTCAATAGGGAATCTGGAGTATAGTGTTTGTTTTACTTCAGTAGCATGAAACTTGGAGTCAAGTTTTTACTTATTAAGTTCATATATATGCTCAACTCAAGTTTGAAAGCATTTCAATGATTAATTTCGTTTCAAAATTAGCGATCATGTGTCTGAGTTTCAGGTTTTAATTAGTTGTGTCATATTATTCCTTGAACTTTATAAGTATTAGTTGAAGTCGAATAATTAACAGCCTGCTTGAATGAATTAAACGCACATTTCTATTGCTAAAAGTTACTGGAAGCAAAATTATGCAAGTGTATAATCAAATAGGGATTTGGGTTGGATCCATTAAAGGATCAGGGCTCAACAGCCCGCCTTCGATGAGCTGGGCCTCAGCTTGACTAACGCACACCCCAAATTGGTCTTACATTGCTAAGGATCATGATTGGCTAGTTCGGTAAAGCTGGATACAGGGTTCCTCCTCTTTGGGCTCATTTCGAGGCCCAATGGCTTGAACTTGAGGACTAAGTTGTGCAATGTTCATTAATTAGGCTTTTTTAGAGACAAATTTAGTAGAGAACAATAGTTTGCTTCTCAATTGGCCTTTTAAATAATAAATTGAGATGCGCTATGCCAAACTAAAATAACGATTGCATGGCCCTCGATATAATCTTAAATTTATACTTAGAACTCGGGATGAGCCGTTTAGTGAATTTTACGGTCTCTCGCAAAGTTAATAACGCGTAGCTACTCTAGGCGCGTGTTTAATAATATTACTTTCCTAAATTCGGGTGCACATTTATGTGACCCAAATCCAAATCTCAACAAAGTTGGAATGTGTCAAAAACCACGGGTGCATTTATGCGACGTGGTTCGAAACATGTTTTAACAACGTTGTAATTCTCTTTTAAAAATAATAATAATAATAATAATAATAATAATAATAATAATAATAATAATAATAATAATAAAAGTGGTTAAAAGATTTAAAAATTTGCACAGAGTTTCATAATTGTTTAAAATCAAATAATTTAAGCCAAATATGACAGTTGAGTGACCGTGCTAGAACCACGGAACTCGAGAATGCCTAACACCTTCTCTCGGGTTAACAAAATTCCTTACTCGGATTTCTGATTCGCAGACTGTTAAATAAAGTCATTCTTTTCCTCGATTCGGAATTCTAAACCGATGACTTGGGACACCATAAATCTCCCAAGTAGCGAATCTGAATCTTTTAAATAAATCTCATTTCGATTGTCCTTTAATTGGAAGAACTCTCTTATCTACGCCCTTCGTGGGGTTGTGGATGTTCAAAAGGAGGTGTGACAACAACAACTCAAGACATTCTGTGATTCTTACACATTTATGAAGCATAGTATAACCTTTGTCAAGAATTTTCCTTTACTCGAGCCATCCTCAGTCTCAATCTCTGTAGGCCATATCTGATTCACCAGTATGCCTCAATTGTAACCAACATAACACATAACCATGCAGTCAACTAATAAATATCATTGTCCCCCACTTGGCTCGAAGCCATAGATCAAAATACACATATTAACTCATAATGCTTATACTCTACTACTTCCATAATACCATAGTGATATTAAACTCGATCCTTCATAAACACGTGAAATACCAACCATCTAGTACTTTAAATCTTCTACAAATCTCGCATTCACCCTCGTAATAGTTAAGTCCACTCTCTTGAGCGACCTAAAACTTAAATTTCAACACGTATATTTCACTTCTAAATGCGATCTCCTAACAGACAACATAAGGACCACACAAATTCAGAACACTTTGCATGAGATAATCCACCTATTTTGCCTCAAACTAACATTTTGTATACCTTCCACCTCCATAAACATTACGCAGTCACTTGATATTCGTATGTCAGAACTCATACCGCAACATGAAATTTACTTCACTCCCAACTAGGAAACATGAAAAGGTTCTTAACACACCCATAACTTGGGGCTATACCTCTAATCAAGATGGAAATCAAGCACCTAATAGTTCTTTTATCCTCTGAAAGACCCTTCTCATCGCTTATAAATCATATGAATACATCTCGCAGTCACATCACACTCATCACGTAATTATCCAGCCATCACGTCTACTAATAGGGGAACTACCGAATATATAAGTTTAAAAACACAGCTCACATAACCAGCACCTCGATGCTCAATCTATAAGTAAAAATCTGGCCTCAAGTCCTCCAGACTGGCCCAACGTGAAACACACAGAGATCACATCTTACCCCTCGATCAGGGAATCACAAGTCATCGATGTACATCTGATACTGAGCACTCATACACGCATACGAACGCGTGGAATGAATTTCAAGAGTTGCTTTTCAAGATGAATGAAGGGCGCAGGATAAGAATTCCAGAATGTAAAGTTTTTCCTAATGGTTCTACAGCCTCTCGAAGATAAATACAGACGTCTCCGTACTGATCCCCGAGACTCTACTAAACCTTCTCATAACTCGTAAGACCTATGTAACGTAGGCTCTAATACGAACTTGTCATGTCCCTAAACCCGGACCTGGTCGTGATGGCGCGTCTCGTAAAGACAAGGCCAGCTGACACATTCCCATTCCATTCTTTAGAAATAACATAATAAGAATTAAGTTGTAAACATGATAAAATTTCAAAAATAAGCAGTTAACAGTATAATTTACAAAAAAACAACTCCAACACAGCCCGATATCGGGGTGTCACTAGTTATGAGCATCTACTAAGCTCCGAAATACAACTAGAGTAAAAACTAAAATAAATACAATCTAATAAAATTGAGAGGGAGAAAAGCAATGCTACGAACGTCGGGCGGCTATCTTGCTAAACTCCGATGACACTGCCTCTGAGCAACCAATACCGGCTACCGGGTTTAGAAATACCTAAATCTGCACACAAGGTGTAGGGAGTAAAGTGAGTACTTCCAACTCAGTGAGTAATAAAATTAATGAAGACTGAGTGATAGGAAATAACAAAGAGTACATCAACATGCTATATAAAAGCAGTGGAAAACCAGTAAGAAAGCAATGAAGCTATGAAATCTCTTAAGCACCTTAGCTCAGTTTAAACTTCTCCAAAAGTGGCTTCTCAATAGTTAAGAAATTGAATGCAAGATATTAAAATAGATAAGCATATAATATCCGCCACTCGAGCTCAATTACACAACTAAACAGGTACATGACAGGTAATTAAGAAAGATAAGTACATAAAGTTTGCCCCTCGGACACAATATCAACAATTTCTCCCATTGGGCAATATCTCAGAACAATACCAACCCCTTGAGTTATATCTTAGAAACATATCAACCCCTCAGGCTATATCTCACATCACAATGGGTACCCGCGCTTACTGGAGGTGTGCAGATTGTTGGAGCGTCCCCTTACGGCCCAAGCGTAACATCAAGACATCTCTTGGCATCAGAAACAAGCTTTCGACCTCATATAAATATCAAGCCACCTCGTAGCACACAATCTCAGGACCTCGGCCTCATTATCACAATCAGTATATCACTGCTGCGGCGTGCAGCCCGACCCTAATGTATCCTCACGATACATGTCCTCGGCCTTACTCAGTTAGAATCTCATAAGCCCCTCGAGCATCAGTAAAATATGAAGCTCGGCTCAAATATCTTTGAAAATATCAATTAATGTTTTAAAACAGAATAACATAGCTAAGTTTTTAAAGTAATGAAAATATAGCATGACTGCAAACAAGTATGAAATCAAGCCGTGAGGAAAATACATTAACAATCCCCTAAGAGTTCAAACAGTTAGCACTAAGCCCCAATATGACATTTTGCCCAAAGTAAAATAATATCAAATAATTAGCTGCCCATTATATAGAAAAATAGTCATTCGGGATGGACTAAATCACAATTACCAATGGTGCACGATCCCACGCTCGTCATCTAGCGTATGTTTCACGTCAATATAGCATGATGTTGTGCTATTCGGGGTTTTATAACCTCAAAAAATCATTTAAAATCCATAAGTACCTCGAACTTGCCCAAAAAGCTACTCTGCAACAAGAAAGCCGCTCGACCCAACTTCCGAGTGCTCCAAATCTACCAAGTTTAGATTTTTATCATCAAATTATGCTAAACAAATGAATTCAAATTGAAATATAAGCAAAAAAACCTCGAAATAAGTCATAACCCGACCCCAAACTAGACAAATTTTATACAAAAGTGTTCTTCATCATCTCACGAGTCCGTACATATAAAGAACTTAGAATCAGAGTTATTTGAACAATCAAATAATCCCTAGAAAGTTTTCATAATCTCAAGCCCTAACTCCATCTTTTTCTACTGATTTTCATGTCTAAATCCATGTAAGATCACACATTTAACTCAAAAATATGAAGAAATCACTTACCTAGTGTTGCTTGGTGAAAATCCCTCCTTGAGCTCTCCAAAATCGTCCAAGACAAATGAAAGAAATGGGCTAAAACTCATGTTTGAAACAATCTGCTGAGGCTTCATCGAGTTGTACCTTGACCTCTGCAGGTTGTACACCCTCTTACCATTTTCCCCTCCTGTACACCTTCTGTTAAAATGACCATAACTCCCTGTCAAAATATCCAAATGACAAACGATTTGAAGATTTAAAAACAAGACTCCAAGAGCTTTTATTTGATAGGTTGTACACTATATAACTCTTTATATATTCTGAGATATAAGCTTCTAAAATCAGCTCTACACATTAGAAAATTATGTCAAAACTGCTCCACCAGCCATCTTTAATCGATCATAACTTTCCGATAAAATGTCCAAATCATGAATGATTTAACTTTCGGGAAACTGAAATGCAAGCGCTACAACTTTCATGTTTTACAATTTTCTGATATTTTGTTGGTTGTAAGATATGAGCTTTCAAACACGACTCCTCGTATCAAAAATGTTTTGGTGAACAACTGAAACTCAAAAATCTGCAACTTTTCCAAAGCATGAAATAGTCTGTTTAACCACCCGAAACTCACCCAATGCTACCTGAACCTCAAACAAACATGCCAACATATCCTATAAAATTATTTAAACTTGTTCCAACCTTCAGAATTCATAAAACAACATTACAACACCAAATTCGTATCCGATTCAAGCCTAGGAATTTCAAAATCTTCGAAATTACGTTTTTGATCAAAAACCCAACCAAACACGTTCGAGTGATATGAAATTTTACCTACACATCCCAAATGACACAACAGAACTACTGCAACTCTCGAAGTTCCATTCCGACCCCTATATCAAAATCTCACCTATCAACTAGAAAACGCCATAAACTCAATTTTTCCAATTCGGGCCTGAATTTACTTCGGACCTCCAAAACATATTCCGATCATGCTCCTAAGTCCCAAATCACTTAACGAAGCTTACCAAATCACAAAAATTCCAATCCGAGATCATATTCTAACAAGTCAAATCGTGGTCAAACCTTTCAAATTTCAAGCTTCAAACTGAGAACAGTTCTTCAAAATTCATTCTGATCACCCTGAAATCGAAAACCAACAATTTACATAAGTCATAATACACTATACGGGGCAAGTCATATCCGAAAACTGGCAAGCAAAGTGCAAAAGCTTGAAACGACCGGTTTGGCCGTTACAAGAACTAACAAAACTAAGCTAACGCTTACTACAACTAGTTCAAAACCAGTTCTATTTGTCTAGTTCAAATTATATAAAAGTCAAGGAGTGTTTTTTACAACATCATTATTATCACCGTCTGGTGAATTTTCATCAGCAAGACGGTATAGAGAAGGGTCTACATGTCGAGGACGGAAAGAGAAATCATGGGCAAGCACGGGGAGGACAAAAGGAACGCTCACGTTCAAGTCGAGCCTCTAGCATTGACTCACAAGATCGGTGAATAGGAAAACATACAGAAGCTAGGAGTTTTTGAGCTACTCTTGTATACCATGGTACTGAGCTTGCATGCTAATGTACTGAGCATCTCTTAGACTTTCTCTTTCCTTGGCCACTTCTAGCTCGAATATGAGCTTTGTCACAATTTCCCCACATCAGAGAGGCTTTCCCCATCAGGTTGCTCGCCTTGCAAGAAAGTGTCTATTCCTTGCATTCCACACTTATAGCAATGGAATTTCTTAGTAGGAAGCCATTATACCTTCTCCCATTTTGGACCGCCAGCAGCCTCTGTCCATATTATTTAAGCATCCTCATCCGAAGGTTAGATTGGCTCGCTCGACTCATTGGGTAGCTAATTGCGTATGAATTCCTCCATTTCAACTTTGAAGCGACCCTATAAGAAAATTTATGTTGAATTAGTGTTTCAAAACTTATATAAAAGTAAATCAAAATACTTAATGAAAAGTGAAACCTTACATGTACAGTCGAGGCTCGGCCCTCGACCCAGCTTTCTTGATTCGTCTCTTTATTCTTTACAATATAAGTCTCCTTGAATAGCTTATCTTGGTTCATTGAATGCCCCAACCTCTTTTCATGAAAACTCATAAATTTTTGTCAAGAAACAAAATAGATATACTTTAAAAATTAAAATAAATTAAGCAATTATGTACCAATCTTCTTTTTATTGTTCCTAGGCTGATGCACCTCCAGCATGCAAGGAGCCTCCCTTCTCATATGCGTGAGATTTCTTTCTTTTTTTGCTCTTCTCTAAGAACTTTGCGGTAAGCCATTACCTTTGCAAATCCTCCTATAAATTCTGAAGCAACCAGTCAGGCTTCTGGTTCAACTTTCTAGCTTTGGAGAAACTATGTGACAACCGCTTGCGAGCTTTGGATGAAACTTTGCAGCCACTTTCACGCTATAGTGGTGTTCTCATACACACTTGTTCTGTATTTTAAAAGTTAAATATTATATGAAAATATCATAAATATAAATAATTATACTGCTTAAAAGAGCATTTATACCTTAAATTGATTGAAAATTTGCTCTTCAGCGAGCTCCAAATCGCATAATGGCCATAATAAAGTTTTCTGATGGCTTTGATGATTATCCTCGTAGTAATATTACTCGGGATGAACCTGCAGTTTAACAAAAAAATAATATCTTAGTACAAACTGTACAAAATAATAAACGTACAATAACAAACAATTACCCATCACCCACAGGGACTATGATGATCATGCTATATTGATCATTTGCACCCCCTCGTCATCATCAGCATCACTGACCTCAGGTTTTTTTGGGATTGATAGAATTTTCAAGATCCTAATTAGTATATATAATTTTTCATTAAATATATCTGTGTGTAAGTTGATTCATCAGCTTATAACCTATTCAGATGCATCGTTGATATTGAATATATATATATACACACACACACATACATATATAGCATGTTATAGTATATTTTAGTGTATTCATTTGTTGTATTACAAAAGTTTTAACGGATTAAATTTATATTATTTAGATAGTAAATACAAAAATGATTTTTAATTTTGACTAATGTTGACCTGAAAAGAGACAAACCTTTGGACGCTAATTAAAAGTTAGCGACCAATGTTAGTCTCTAATTTTAAATAAGATTTATTTATATTTTATAAAATATTTTAAATATTAATATAATTATAAGACGTTATAACTGAGTCTCAAATTAATGACCAAAGTTAGTCGCGACTTGCTTCCCCTTTCATAACCAACCAACTTTGGTAGCAATTTTTAAGTAATAGTTATTTATATTTTATAAAATATTTTAAATAACAATATAAATGGGTCCCATATTAGCGATCAAAGTTGATCGCTAATTTTCATATTTCTTTGACCAAGCAAGTCTGACCAGCCGATCAGCATGTTGACCACTTTATCCACCAAAAAGCGACCAACCTTGGTCAGTAAATTATTTAAAATAATTATTTAATAATCTTTTCCACTTTAGTGACCAACTTTGGTTGTTTTTTTTACCAACCAATTTTGGTCGTAATTTTAGTGGCTAATTATCGGATTTTTAGTAATGTATACTAGCCATCTCCAAAACCCAATACCATCTTAACATATCGGCTAAAATATTAGCGGGCTCAACTCCAGAAAACTTCATTCCCCTCTCGACTAAATACAAATCAAGGATTTACTCTCTTTGAAAATACTCAGTTATAATTAAAATATTTGGCAGGAAATACTCACTTAAGTAATATTTATTTATATTTTATAAAATATTTTAAATAATAATATAATTATTAAAATGTTATAAATGGGTGACATATTAGCGATTAAAGTTGATCGCTAATTTAATATTTCTTTGACCAAGCAAGTCTGACCAACCCGATCAGCATGTTGACCATTTTATCTACCAAAAAGCGACCAACCTTGGTCGGTAAATTATTTAAATAATTATTTAATAATTTTTTCCACTTTAGCGACTAACTTTGGTTGTTTTTTTTTTACCAACCAATTTTGGTCGTAATTTTGGTCGCTAATTACCGGATTTTTAGTAGTGTATGCAAACCATCTCCAATACCCAATACTATTTTAACATATCGGCTAAGATATTAGAGGGCTCAACTCAAGAAAACTTCATTCCCCTCTCAACTAAATACAAATCAAGGCTTTACTCTCTTTGGAAATACTCACTTATAGTTAACATGTTTGGCAGGAAAGTGGAACACTAGCTCTTAAACAAAAATTACAAACTCTATGGACACTCACAGAATTACTGTCACTTATTGATCTAGCGAACAAGTTCTTCATCATCAAATATCAAAAGGAAAAAAATATGAATAAGGCATTATATGAGGGTCTGTAGTTTGTGTTAAATCGTTTCTTCTGTAGTGAAAACATGAGAATCTAAGTTTCTAGCCTCTAGCACGAAATTTACTTAAACCGCCATCTGGTCTCGATTACGAGAACTGTTTACCGAATTTTATGATATTGACATCCTATAAAAAGTGGGAAATAAACTAGGTAACCTCCTCAAAATCTATACGTGCACGTCGTTTGCGACCAGATGGAGCAATGCTCGAATATGTGTCGAAGTACCCCTTGAGAAACCACTAAAGTCTCATGTATTCTTTGGGACCCATCGCCAACAAATCCTTTATGAAGGACTTAATATGCTTTGTATCAGTTGTGGACGAATTGGGCATATTAATGCAAATTGCCCCACTAATCACACCTCTAACAGGTATATCATAACAAGTAAATAACAATTCATTGTCTAAAGAAAATGAAAGAAAGAAGATGCGCGCTCCAGATTCAGAATGGAAGAGTGTTATATTCCCCAAAATGGCCTACAAAGCTCATGGTGCACAAATACAGATCAATTTCAAGGAGAAAGGTTCATCAAGCCCCCCTAAAGGACATCTACTACTAAACTCACATATGGAGGCGATTAAGGAAGATTATACAGGTATACACTCAGTTAATTTTCATGCTAAACACTTACACCCCATAGCACGAATCTTCAAATTCACACGCCACATTGGCATCACGTCCTACACTGGCCAATCAAGTAAACCCTAGTACAAGCCCAGACACAATTACAAAATGCAATTGTGACCCCTCTCCACTAAATCCTCAGCCCAACTCACTATACAAGGTTGCCACCCCACTTTCCATGTAAAATACCCAATTGCTCCTTAGCCCACATGACATGCCCACTAAGAACAAAGTCCCTTCTACTACGACAATATAACCGCCTCAATTACCCTCTCCTACCATTATAAATACTGACAAGCTATCATTAAAAAAAATAAATCACATACAACTTACTACTCATCCATCATCCTCTATATCAAACTATAGGCATGCAAAGACACGATGCACCAACATTTTCTCTAAGAACTGACCCCCAACACCTATCTCAACATCCCTTTCAGACCACTCAACATCCATTTCCTCACCCCAGAGGCCATGCAAAGAAATACAGTACCTCCCACAACTTATAAACATCACAAGCACCCAATCCCTTCCTCCCACCTCAATCATGGCTGGAAATGGATTTGCAAAATCATGCACTCACCTTTTCCTTGATAGCGAAAACCAGGAGGTAGCAATTCGTCTCAAAAATCTACAGGATTTGGCCTAGATAGTAACAGAAGGCATGACAGCAGCCATGACATACTATGTTCAGTACCACTGGGAGACAACACCAATGAACACAAGCACTACATGGTGAAACCCTTTTCCTTACTTCCACAATCAATTCAATTCTCCGACGTATGCGGAACTCCCCTTTACCCACAATCTCAGTCCCATATCCCTTGGATACTTGAATATATACACATATCTCGAATGATGTCCACGTCACCAATGAGCCTGTTCGAACCCCTCACTCCATCATCAACCTCAATGAGCCCATAACCTCCAATCCTGGGAGATCAAGGAATACAATCACCCTAGGAAATAGCTAAGTGCCTGATCATATTGAGAATAATAAATCCAGAAGCAGAGAAGTTTGCAGTGGTGATCACACCAACACTTAGGGAGGTTTCTTAGCCAAAAAAGAGGACAATCCAGTACTGGTGAAGTAGGAAACAACCCCACCGCAACCACTTCAGTAAATCTATGAATTTTTTCATCTTGAACTGCAAATGTGCCCAATTGTCACACCTTCATTTTACATGGCTATTCTGAAGGATAAACGTATAATGAAGTTTTTCCAATTAAAGTGATATTATTCGAAATGTGATTATTTATTAATTAAGAGTCTCCACTTGGGATAGGTTTGGCTTTTGGTATCCCAAGTCATCGGTTTATTTAAAATACCAAATCGAGGAAATTTTTTGACTGCCTAATTGGAGTCTGCGAACCAGAAACTCTTGAGTAAGGAATTCTGTTGACCCGAGGGAAGGTGTTAGGCACCCTCAGATCCTGTGGTTTTAGTACGGTCGGTTAAACTACTATAAGTGGCTAATTTCCTGATTTTTATACATGTTCATCCTAAAAATACAACTTAAAAATTATTAACGGCTTTATTTATTTTTTAGGAATATCTGCAAGGTTATTAAAGCACGTTTGAGCCACGTCACATAAATGCACCCGGGTTGTCGACACATTTTAACATCGTTGAGACATGAATTTGGGTCACATAAATGCGCACTCGAATTTAGGAAGATATCGTATTAAAATATCGCGCTTATAGCAACTACACATTTGAAAATTCGTAGAAGGCCGTAAAATTCGCTAAACAGCACCTCCAAATTTCTATACATTTTTATTACATTTAAGGAGCCTACATAGTGCATAATTTTGTTGGCGCGGCTCATCTTATTTTAGAAAAAGAAATCTAAAGCGACTATAGTTTTCTATTACACACGTCTCTAAAAATACTCCTAATTATTTCACACGTGAGTGATATATTCAAAAGGGGTTTTAGAACCTATATTTTTAGCCTCATTCATGGTTGTTTTGCTATTTGGGCTTCATTTAGTAGCAAGCCCAGGAAGTGCATTCCCTTATGTTTCGTACTAATAGCAGTTTGGACCTTCAATTCTGGGCCCATAAACATTGGATTATACTTTAATTACAATTACAAGGCTATAATTTTCAAATCATTGTACTACAACTGTCAATGTTATTCATGGTTTATCATTTTTAACACAAAATAATTGACGAAGAACATCCTGTAGTGTTTTAGTTAATAAATCAATGAGCTACAATTTCAGGTGTTCGAATTTAGTATCTAGAATTACTTTACTCATTAATCAAAATACACATTCACACAACAATTCCCTATTGCCGAATCAAATAAGAAAACATACATGTTTTTGATCATCTTATTTTATACCTACTGAAATTAAAACGACTTGCAATTAACAACTAAAGAAAAGTCTAGCACAGTACGATTGTTCCTATGTTACAGCCCCAAGATAAGGAAACTATTCTAAACATGCTAGACATAACAATATTTGCATTACAATATCATCATAGAAGTAAATGTCTCCATTATTGGACATGAATAAGCATATATAGCTGTGCATATCCAAACTTTTTGGGTAAGAGTTGGTACCTGGAATTTTAACAGAAAAGAGACCCTATGAGCAAGTTAAGTAAGAAACAATCAAGCACAACAGCTAGAATAACAATGAACCTAGAATGTATCAGGAATTCAGGAGAAGCACTTTGAAAAGCCAACACACACAAGTTTCAATCCTTGATGCCTATATTTCTAATCATCTTCGACTTTTACAGAATAGAGTTTGATTATTATAGAAGATTCTTCCCCTAAAACATAAAGTTGATTTTCAGTTGAGTGTTATATAATGTATCCCTCAGTGTATACCTCTCTGTATCTCTCTATTCTCTCAATTCTCTTTTCTGAAAACCAAAAATCCCCCCTTGAAAATAATCAGACGTCCCTTTTATAACTAAAGCCTTAGGGCAACAAAAATCTTTTATTTTCCTTTTAGTCCTTTGCTCGTTTTCAGATTTGCCTAAATGATCCTTGATTTTCTAACTTGTGCCTCAAGTTTTGAGGCAGAAATTGTACTTTGACCCCTCACTAGAATGTTCCAGGAGTTTTTTACAAGATTCCCATGTTCAAATACCCTTAATACCCCTGTCCTCTTTTCTTAATTACTGGCCTAAGTGTTTTAAACCCTGGTTCTTATATATTTGGTCAGAAACTGACCCTTGTTACCTACTTTAATTCATAAACCAAGATTATGATTAGCACCTAGATCAAATTCTGAATTGCAGATTATATTATGCAAAAGCAAACGACCAAGGGTCAAAGTTTGATCAAT
The DNA here is from genome assembly GCA_034376525.1 of Nicotiana benthamiana. Lineage (NCBI taxonomy): Eukaryota > Viridiplantae > Streptophyta > Magnoliopsida > Solanales > Solanaceae > Nicotiana > Nicotiana benthamiana. The sequence continues at coordinate 143,141,567 of CM067327.1, read as the reverse complement.
GCAACATATATAGTCATGCAAATATCACTAAATTACTCAGAAACAATACAAAGCTAAACAACACAAATTTCAGAAATACAGGACACTAATCAATTTTAAACCAAATATGACTAATTATGAGCTCAACACAATAATTCAAACAAATAGACAATAACAGACTATAACTTCAAATATTACGCAGACCATTCAGAAACAGGTTATCCAGACTTAAACAAAAACAAGCAAGGAAGCAAACGCTCAGGATACGTCAAAGATGAGCAGTTGAAAACTTAATGAATTTAAACAAATAAAAAATAAAGAAAATCAAAAGAAGTTTGAAAAGAGAACCTGGACGAGTATAAAACTCTAGATGGAAATACCTACATAATTTTTCAAAGATAAGCAAACATAATATACTTAACAAATGAAAATAGAGAAGATTAAAAGAAAAAGAAAACAAGGATGAGCGTATGACTTTAGATGGAAGCACCTACTCAGAATATCTCAAAGATGATTAGATCAAAAAACAAATGTACTTAAATAAATGAAAACAAAGAATATAAAAGCAATTAGAACAGAAAACACACAAAATCACAACAATAAAAGCGATTAAAACAAAGGGAACTTAGCTTTTTTTTCTTTTTGTTGTAACCTTGAAATTAAACTCTTCGAATCTCACGGTCCTTCGACCCCTTGTGAGAGGGTCCTTTGGCCTTCTGAGGCCTTTGCCTCATTATTGGAGAGGGGATAGGGTTTCAGGCTAGGGTCGATTGGTTTTGAGATAGGGTTTGGGCTTCAAATCTGATTTTGGTCATGTCTAGTTGTATCCGAGGGTCGTTGGTCTTGGGATTGTGGATGGGGAAGGTGAGATGGTCACTAGGGACCATTTTCGGGGGATCCCGGTGGGTTTTGGGTTTGGGTCAAATTTCGATTTGATATTCGACGAGGTCTATAATGATTCGAATGACGAGACTTAGATGGTTGGGAAGAGGGGAACGACGCGGTTCAGGGGGTTACTTTGGGTCAGTCTTAGGTTAGTGCCACCGTAGGCAGTGAAGCACGGCGACTATTCTTTCAAATATTCGACGATCTAGGGAGACTTTTTAAGGGGATCTAATGGTGGGAGGGGAAAGGGGAGGTTGAGGGGGTCCGGTGGTGTAAATTTGTGGCCATTTGGTGGACGGCCGCCGCCATGAGGTGATTTACGGTGGCGGCGTTAGGGTGGTGGACGACAGTGTTACGGTGGTGGAGGGGTGGTGTTACAACGGCGACAGCTTGTACGAGGAAGACATAGTTTGGTCTCTGAATATACACAAGTGTTTGGACATATATATAGGACTTGGGGAATGGGTTTCAAGGCCGTCGGATCGATGCAGATGAACGGCTGGGATTGATCACCCCAAAATGATGTCATTTTGGGGCGTCTCTTACATGAACTGGGTCAGAGACGGGTTATTGGGCTAGTTTGGGTAATTTGACCAAGTTCAGGTGCTTGGGCCACCCAGGCTTGGCCCAGTTGTGGCCAGCCTGGGTTAAACAATTAAATCCTTTTTTTTTGTTTTATCGTTTCCTAATTTTATTATTTAAAATTATTAATTAGACTAAATCAAAACTGAAAATGCAAAAATGAAAGTTAGCCATAATGCCAAATAAACTACTTAATTTTTGTGCTTTTATATTCTGTAAAATAAACCTTAACTACCAATTAATTTTAACAAAAATAGGTGAAATTAAATCTTAAATCCATATGTAAATTTTTTGTATTTTTTCTGATTTATCATGCATGTATCAATTAAAACACACATTGATATACGCAATTAAATCCTAAAAATAAATAATAAAAAGGAAAAATCCTAAGTTTGAGACTTCTGTAGGAGTAATTTCGATGGGGCAAAAATCACTTGCTCACAGCTGCCCCTATTTGCTCTAAAACACGAAGAGTTTTCGTGCAAAGATAAGTTAGCAAACATGAGCGATTTCCAACCGACTGAATACTCCGTGTGAAGCACTTTGAAAAATTTATGACCGAACCTCGCTTTAAAGGTTGCCCACATATCCTTGGCTATAAAGGAATCAGGTCGCTGTAGTTCTGGAAGTTTTGGTAGCTGGGACTACCGTGGGCTGTCCGCTTCTTCATTTTGAATTCATTTTTTGTTCATTTTCTCTTTTTTTTTCTTATTTTTGGTCGAGACTCTCACTTCCGGTCATCTCAAAACATATGCCATTAGGTAAAACCTGCTCGGACACCAAAACAAAAACGAACAAAATTTTCTGCCCCAATTTTCACTAGAAAAATTTCGTGAGTTATTTGCAACACAAATCTAAGCTATTTTTACTAAAGCAATAAAATTAAGGATTGCGTATCCTTTGGACTGATTGCAAGGTTATGCTGGGAAGGAAAAAGGGGCCCTGCGAGGGATAGGAAGAGGATCCACGGCTTATGCCTTGATAAGAATGAAGAGTCCCTGCTGGGGATGAATGGAAGGCCACGGGCTATGCAGGGATGAATAAGGAAAATTCTTGGTTATGCCAGGGGAATCCGCGGGTTATGCCGCGATTGAAAGAAGACTCCTAGGTTATGCTAGGGGAATCCACGGGTTACGACGGGATTGAAAGAAAAAATCCTAGGTTATGCTAGGGAGGGTCCATGAGTTATGCCGGGATGAATGGAAAACTCCGGGGTTGGCTAAATGCGCTTGCCGATACCGGACATTCCTCTTAGTTCTTCCTAGGAGAAAAACCCGTGAGACCGACCCTGGTACCTTCTCTTACAGAATGGTTAAGACATCAAAGTTATAGCGGAAAGGAGTGGAAAAACAATAAAACAAAACATGAATTTAGAGAGGCATGTCTCTTTTGGAGGAAAAGGGAGGACTTATCTGGGAGTGTGTGCCAGTTTTAAATGGAAACGACATGCTTCTTGGACTAAATACCCGGCCTAGATGCATTTCTGCTTTCTGATTTAAAATCTTTCAAACCCAAGGAAACTTGTTCAGGCTTGAGTGGCAATATTTCCTCTTCTCGGACGATAACGCCCTTTTGCGAGTTTTCGCTAATCGGCCTCTCTCATTTCTCTTCTCCCGTCGTCCGATAGCGCTCTTTGTGAGTTTCACTAAATGAACTCTCTCATTTTGTTTTTCTCTGCTCACCGTCGCCATATGGTGCCCGGAGGTTTTCACCGATAAGACTCTCTCATTTTATTTCTCTCAACATTGAGTGGTGCCGAATCCCAACAACGGTGTTTGTCACATCCCTGATTTGGCCAATTTGTTGGAAACACGTTTCAAATGCAATATACTAAACGTGTGTTCTTTTGTAGGTTTTGATGAATGTCAAACAAAGCAATAAGCGATATATAGCAGTGCTCAAGGACAAGCACATAATGGATGCATTACAAGAAGCTCAAGACAATGCTTGGAAATGTTATAATTGAGTCAATATTAATTGTGATCTTGATTCCTCAATCTTGGCTCATAACATGGCTTCTCTACTAAAATTATTTTTTCCAAAATCATGCATATTTAAAGTAAGTGTCAAATGATTTTAAACTATGCATATTTACATTTGTTAAAATGTTTTCCAAACATGCCTCAAAAATCTGGGCTAAGATAATCGATTATGTACTTATGATAATCGAGTATCTCTAAGCCAAGACTGCATGACAATCGATTATGAATTAATGATAATCGATTGTGAGTAAGCCAGTTAACATCAGGTTTTTGCAAACTGCATAACAATCGATTGTGTACTTTCGATAATCGATTGTTAACTGAGGCAAAGTTTTCAAAACTCATAAAAATCGATTATGAACTAATGGTAATCGATTGGAATGAGAAAAATGTCTCCCAGTGATTTTAAGTAAAATGATAATCGATTGTGGCTTTTGATAATCGAATATATATGAGACAGTAAGTTTTGAAATTAATTAATAATCGATTGTGGCTTTTGATAATCGATTATATATGAGACAGTAAGTTTTGAAATTAATTAATAATCGATTGTTCTATTTGATAATCGATTGTTGAAGCTGACCGTTGTCATACTTTTTTCAAATTACCTTCAGGTAATCGATTGTGATATTTAACAATCGATGTTTTAGTGTAAAATCTGGAAAAGATTTTCTGAACGTTGTTAAAATAATCGATTATTGATTTCCTGATAATCGATGTTTTATGCCAAAAATTGGAAAGGATTTTTTAACGTTATAATTAATCGATTATTGATTTGAAGTAATCGATTGTTAACGTAAAATCTGGGATTGATTTTTTGATCTGATAGGCAAACAATCGATTGTTTAGTCCTGACAATCGATTGTCACTGAGTAATTTCAGCAATCCTTAATTGGCAATTAGACAACGGTAAGACTGAGTTTTTCACCTATAAATACAGGTTTAACTCAGTGTTTTCATAACAACAACACATACAATTTAAGTATTTTCATTGCTAAAAGCTTTCTTACATTGATCATCATTTTCATTCATCTATAAAGCTTTTTGAAGAGCCATTCTATTGAGCTAAGTTGTTGTGATCTTGAGCGTACTATTTCTACTCATATCTACTCATTGAGGAGTACTTTGTAAAGTGAGTGTGTCTTTGTGTTTGTAAGAGAATTGCGATTCTCGTTTGTTGAGGAACTTGTGTTTCCTCGGTTGAAGTCTTTGGGATTGTTATCCCCGAGCAATTGAAGTCTTTAGGATTGTTATCCCCGAGCAATTGAAGTCTTTGGGATTGTTATCCCCGAGCAATTGAAGTCTTTGGGATTGTTATCCCCGAGCAATTGAAGTCTTTGGGATTGGTATCCCCGAGCAATTGAAGTCTTTGGGATTGTGATCCCCGAGCACCTAGGTGAGGCTTGTGTCCTCAGCTGTAACGGTTTGTTAAGCACCCGTAAGCTTGACAAGTTTAGTGGAAATCTCGAGAGAGTCTCTCGGGGACTGGACTAACCACGTTTGTGGCCAACCAGGATACATCTTTGTGTAAGTTTATTTTACTGCACTTGTCTTAATTTCTGCAAAGTTTTTAAATTCCGCACTAAAACGCTTAATAATTTTAAAACGCTATTCACCCCCCCCTCTAGCGTAAAGCGTTATTTCCAACAATTGGTATCAGAGCCATACTCTCTGAAAAACTTAACCGTTTGAGAGAACCATCGATGGCTTCTACTCTAAATTTCTTTGCAGGAATAGGTGAAGGAGAATGCAGCATGTCGCCTCCAATATTAGACGAAAACGACTACTCAGTCTGGAAATATCGGATGCAAATTTTTACAATGGCAAACGATTTGTATCTATGGCAAGCTATTAAACACAGTGATCAACTGACGACAAAAGTCGGGAAAGATAAGGTAAGTAAATACAACACTAAAGCTATGAATATATTACATAACGCCTTGAATCAGGAACTTTGGCGAAAAATCTCCCACTATAAAACTGCTAAGGAAATGTGGGACAAACTTGAGGAATTGCACGAAAACACGCCTCAAAAAGCGGTCAGCACAAACGATGAATCAACTGGTCGGTGCCTCATGGCAGACGAAAAAGACGAGGTAAGTACATCTAACGATATACAAATTGCTTATAACAAACTGCATGATGAGCTGGTAAATGCTTCTAAGACTATTAAAGATTTACAAAGAACTCTTTCTCTACAAGAAGAGGATTTTCAAAAACAACTCCTTTTAAAAGACAAGGACTTTGAAGAACGTCTTTCTTTAGCTCAAAAAGGTGTTGAAAATCTGTCTCGTGATAACGAGAATCTTGCAAATGAAAATCAATTTTTGTTAAATGATAGTATAGAACTTAGACAAGTCATCAAGACCATGCATGAAGCCTCTTGTGTTGAAAATTGCCTTACCTGTACTACTTGTGAGTCCTTAAAACTAGAAAACACAGAACTTAGGAAAACTTTAGAAACTCGTAGTAAAAAAGTTCTTAAAGTTAGTGAAAAAGAATCGCCTAAGAGAAATCAACGGCATAAAAACAAAAACTCCACTACTCCACCTAGAAATAACTCTAAGATTGTAAACAAGCCTAGAACAAATTCTTTTAGACCACCTAGACATTATGCTAGAATGTATGAAGATAAGGGTAGAACTAATATCTTTAGACAACCTAGATCCGAATCTAGGATTCTTGCAAACAAGCCTACAAATAGTAATTTTCGGCAACCAAGAAATTACTCTAGGAACGAGCTTAGACCACCTAGACATGACACTAGGTCCTTCAACAAGTCTAGCACTAATAACCTTAGACCATCTAGATATTATACTAGAAATGGGAACAATATGTCTTGTGTTAATCATTTTCATTCGCCTAGAACCTTGTTGGCTCAACCTAGGCATCAACACAACCCAAACGTAGTATGTCATTACTGCAATCGTATAGGTCATATTGCACCTATGTGTTTTACAAAGCATAGAGATTCTTCATATTATTATCATTACTTGCCTAACCCCCAAGGACCCAAAATGGTATGGGTACCTAAAGAATATTAATTTGCCTTGTAGGTGTGCTTGAAGGGATCAAGTGTACTATGGTACCTTGACAGTGGATGCTCCAGACACATGACAGGAGACGAATCCAAATTCCTTCAACTAGAGCACAAAGAAGGAGGAAGCGTTGTATTCGGTGACAACAATAAAGGACAAATTATTGGCATCGGATCGGTCGGTAAGAATGAAAAATCCTCTATAAAGCATATATTACTTGTCAAAGGTTTAAAGCATAATCTCTTGAGCATAAGTCAATTATGTGACAAGGGAAATCTTGCTTTGTTTGATTCGGATGAGTGTTTAGTGTTTAGACGCAGTGACTTCAAGATTATTCTACGTGGTTTTAGAATTGACAATATTTACATGGTTGATCTTGAAAACTCCTCATCCGAGTATGTTGATTGTTTGTTGAGCAAAGATGAAAATGTGTGGTTGTGGCATCGTAGAGTAGCTCATATGAACATGCATCTTTTAAATAAATTGATTTCTCAAAATCTAGTGATTGGTCTTCCCTTCTTAAAATTTGAAAGTGATACTTTTTGTGATTCATGTCAAAAGGGGAAGCAAACAAAGCATCTTTTAAAACCAAAAATGTTGTTTCAACATCTAGACCTTTACAACTATTGCATATGGATTTATTCGGACCATCCCGTATCGAAAGTCTAGGAAGAAATAGATATGCTTTTGTAATTGTTGATGACTTCTCTAGATTTACATGGACACTATTTCTTGCGCATAAAAGTGATGCATTTATTAGCTTCAAGCTTTTTCTTAAAAGAGTTCAAAATGAAAAGGAATCAACTGTCACTTCCATTAGAAGTGATCATGGGGGAGAGTTTGATCACAATCTCTTTGCGGACTTTTGTGATGAACTCGGAATCGAGCATACCTTTTCCGCTCCACGTACACCACAACAAAACGGGGTGGTGGAAAGGAAAAATAGGAGCCTCGAAGAGATGGCTAGAACCATGCTCGACGAAGCTAAGATTCCCAAACACTTTTGGGCAGACGCCGTGAGTACCGCATGCTATGTTTTGAATAGAGTAGCAATTCGGCCGATACTCTTAAAAACCCCATATGAACTCTACAAAGGTAGAAAACCTAACATTTCACATCTACGCGTTTTTGGTTGTAAATGTTTTGTGCATAACAATGGAAAGGACCAATTAGGAAAATTTGATGCAAAGTCGGATGAAGGTATCTTCATTGGCTATTCTTCTCGTAGTAAAGCTTATAGGGTTTTTAATAAAAGAACCTAAGTTGTAGAGGAATCTCCTCATATTGTTTTTTCCGAAGATAATACTCGCTTGGCGAGAAAGGATTGTGGTCTTGATCTTTCAGGTATTCTGGAAAGCCTAAAGGACAAAATTCAAGAAGAACCACCAAGGAAAGAAACTGACAAAACGGTGGAACCACAAATTGAAAAAGCTCCTCAACCAGAAAATGAACCAAAAGAGCAAATAGAATGGAGGACAGTCAAAGATCATCCTCTCGATCAGGTAATAGGCGACGTTGGAGGGAAGGTAAGTACCCGGAGCTCTCTTAGAAATACCTTAGATCTTACTGCTTTTGTTTCTCAAATTGAACCCAAAACCATCTCTGAAGCAATTGGGGATGAATTTTGGACCTTGGCAATGCAAGAGGAGCTTAACCAATTCAAACGTAACAACGTTTGGGATTTGGTGCCAAGACCCGAAGGTCATACCATAATTGGTACGAAATGGGTTTTTCGAAATAAATTAGATGAAAATGGCATAATCACTAGAAACAAAGCTAGGCTTGTGGCTCAAGGCTATAATCAAGAAGAAGGGATTGATTATGATGAGACATATGCTCCGGTAGCTAGATTAGAGGCCATCCGTCTGTTGCTTGCTTTTGCATCTTCTATGAATTTCTTTGTATATCAAATGGATGTGAAAAGTGCCTTTTTAAATGGTTTTATCCAAGAAGAAGTTTTTGTAAAACAACCCCCCGGTTTTGAAGACTTTAATTTTCCCAATCATGTTTTCAAACTCAAAAAGGCCCTTTATGGTTTAAAACAAGCTCCTCGAGCTTGGTATGAAAGGTTGAGTAAATTTCTTTTAGAAAATAATTTTATTCATGGAAAAGTTGACACAACTTTATTTGTCAAGCATGAAAACAATGATATCTTGCTAGTTCAAATATATGTAGATGATATCATTTTTGGTGCTACTAACAATGCTCTATGCAAGGAATTTTCAAACTTAATGACTAGCGAATTTGAGATGTCCATGATGGGTGAGTTACAATTCTTTTTGGGATTACAAGTAAAACAAATGAAGGAAGGTATATTCATTTGTCAAAGCAAGTATTGCAAAGATCTGCTTAAACGTTTTGACATGAACAATGCAAAGGAAATAGCAACTCCCATAAGCACATCCGATCATCTCGACAAAGATGAAAAAGGTAAGGAAGTCGACATCAAAAAGTACCGAGGTATCACCCTAAAGAAAAGGGGATCATAAAAAGCATGACGCAAGATACTCAAGTATTCTACAGGAAAATCGCCGTCAAACAATCGATTACTGTATCAATAATCGATTACTTCCGTTATTTTTTTCCAATAAATAAACTTGTGTTTATTTCATATTTGTTATTCTTCCCTTGTGTACATTTTTTTGCTAATGGCAAAAGGGGGAAGAAACGGGATATCAAGAAGTATGCTATATTATGCTATATGCTCTCAACTTCATTCATGCTTAAAGTGAGGGGGAACATGAATTGAGGGGGAACATGACACTTGTCTTGGTTTATCAAAATAATTATTGCATATATCCCGCCTATGTTTGCCATTATCAAAAAGGGGGAAATTGTTGGAAACACGTTTCAAATGCAATATACTAAACGTGTGTTCTTTTGTAGGTTTTGATGAATGTCAAACAAAGCAATAAGCGATATATAGCAGTGCTCAAGGACAAGCACATAATGGATGCATTACAAGAAGCTCAAGACAATGCTTGGAAATGTTATAATTGAGTCAATATTAATTGTGATCTTGATTCCTCAATCTTGGCTCATAACATGGCTTCTCTACTAAAATTATTTTTTCCAAAATCATGCATATTTAAAGTAAGTGTCAAATGATTTTAAACTATGCATATTTACATTTGTTAAAATGTTTTCCAAACATGCCTCAAAAATCTGGGCTAAGATAATCGATTATGTACTTATGATAATCGAGTATCTCTAAGCCAAGACTGCATGACAATCGATTATGAATTAATGATAATCGATTGTGAGTAAGCCAGTTAACATCAGGTTTTTGCAAACTGCATAACAATCGATTGTGTACTTTCGATAATCGATTGTTAACTGAGGCAAAGTTTTCAAAACTCATAAAAATCGATTATGAACTAATGGTAATCGATTGGAATGAGAAAAATGTCTCCCAGTGATTTTAAGTAAAATGATAATCGATTGTGGCTTTTGATAATCGAATATATATGAGACAGTAAGTTTTGAAATTAATTAATAATCGATTGTGGCTTTTGATAATCGATTATATATGAGACAGTAAGTTTTGAAATTAATTAATAATCGATTGTTCTATTTGATAATCGATTGTTGAAGCTGACCGTTGTCATACTTTTTTCAAATTACCTTCAGGTAATCGATTGTGATATTTAACAATCGATGTTTTAGCGTAAAATCTGGAAAAGATTTTCTGAACGTTGTTAAAATAATCGATTATTGATTTCCTGATAATCGATGTTTTATGCCAAAAATTGGAAAGGATTTTTTAACGTTATAATTAATCGATTATTGATTTGAAGTAATCGATTGTTAACGTAAAATCTGGGATTGATTTTTTGATCTGATAGGCAAACAATCGATTGTTTAGTCCTGACAATCGATTGTCACTGAGTAATTTCAGCAATCCTTAATTGGCAATTAGACAACGGTAAGACTGAGTTTTTCACCTATAAATACAGGTTTAACTCAGTGTTTTCATAACAACAACACATACAATTTAAGTATTTTCATTGCTAAAAGCTTTCTTACATTGATCATCATTTTCATTCATCTATAAAGCTTTTTGAAGAGCCATTCTATTGAGCTAAGTTGTTGTGATCTTGAGCGTACTATTTCTACTCATATCTACTCATTGAGGAGTACTTTGTAAAGTGAGTGTGTCTTTGTGTTTGTAAGAGAATTGCGATTCTCGTTTGTTGAGGAACTTGTGTTTCCTCGGTTGAAGTCTTTGGGATTGTTATCCCCGAGCAATTGAAGTCTTTGGGATTGTTATCCCCGAGCAATTGAAGTCTTTGGGATTGTTATCCCCGAGCAATTGAAGTCTTTGGGATTGTTATCCCCGAGCAATTGAAGTCTTTGGGATTGGTATCCCCGAGCAATTGAAGTCTTTGGGATTGTGATCCCCGAGCACCTAGGTGAGGCCTGTGTCCTCAGCTGTAACGGTTTGTTAAGCACCCGTAAGCTTGACAAGTTTAGTGGAAATCTCGAGAGAGTCTCTCGGGGACTGGACTAACCACGTTTGTGGCCAACCAGGATACATCTTTGTGTAAGTTTATTTTACTGCACTTGTCTTAATTTCTGCAAAGTTTTTAAATTCCGCACTAAAACGCTTAATAATTTTAAAACGCTATTCACCCCCCCCCCTCTAGCGTAAAGCGTTATTTCCAACACAATTGATGGGAAGGACTTAGACCAAGATCTTGAGTAAAGAAGTTGGATGGGAATCTACAACTTTGGAACTATTCAGGCGGGTTTGTAACCGAAACAATACACTTATGCCCCAGTTTTATCTCTTGGGGAATGGGGGTTTTTATTTTGATATGACTGAACCTCAGGGAGAGGCTGCTTACATATCCTTTCGGAATCAAGTCGGACGTAGTTCAGGAAGTTTCTCCTAAACTAATTAGTTTGTTTTTTTCTTTTATATATTTTTTTTCTTCTTTTCTTTTCATTTTTTGTTTCATTTTTCTTTTCTTTTCTTCTTTTTTTTCATTTTTTCTTTCATTTTTTTTTTCATTTTTCTTTTGAATAGCACTTCCGGGTTCCAAAGAGGGTGATCAAGGAAACGTAACTGGCTCAAAGGGTTTGCGAAGGATTGATAGTGTTTATGGTAGCAGGAAAAAAAAGCCTTCCTCATTTCAATCAACCGGAGTCATTGCTGCAGGGATTTCAAACGTAATACCTTTTTACTGCATATGCATTCATTGCTATTTCGGTCTCGTCTCCTTCGACATCACCCAGGTACAATGCTCCTTTGGACAGTATCTTTTAGATAATGTATGGACCTTTCCAGTTTGGAGCAAACTGTCCTTTATCTTCCTAATGGTGAGGAAGAATACGCCTCAATACCAGCTGTCCGACTTCGAAATTCCTAGGGTGCATTTTCTTGTTGTAAGCGCGGGCCATCCTTTGTTTGTACAACTGCTCATGACAAACTGCAACCATTCATTTTTCATCAATTAATGACAACTGCTCCGAACGAGTTTTAACCCACTCACAATCCTTAATTTCTGCTTCGACAATTACTCGGAGTGAAGGGATTTCTACCTCTGCGGGTATGACAGCTTCAGTCCCATAGACCAGAAAGTGGGGAGTTTCTCCAACTGATGTGCGCAATGTGGTGCAATATCCCAGCATTGCATAAGGCAACTTTTAAAGCCATTGCCTTGAGTTTTGAATCATTTTCCTCAAGATCTTCTTGATGTTCTTGTTAGCTGCTTCGACGGCACCATTAGCTTTGGGCCGGTAAGGGGTGGAGTTTCTATGTGTTATCTTGAATTGTTCACATATTTCTCCCATCAAACGACATTTCAAGTTGGCTGCGTTGTCTGTAATGATGTTTGCGGGAATCCCAAAACGACAAATGATGTTGGAATGCACAAAATCCACCACAACTTTCTTGGTAACCGACTTAAGAGTGATGGCTTCAACCCATTTTGTGAAGTAATCAATAGCGACTAATATGAATCTATGTCCATTTGAGGCTTTTGGCTCAATTGGCTCAATGACATCCATGCCCCGGCAGCAAATGACCAGGGTTCTAACATAGGATGCCATTAAGTTGGCAGTGCATGAATCAAATCACCGTGCACCTGACGTTGATGACATTTACGAACAAAGCTGAAGCAATCTTTCTTCATGGTCATCCAATAATACCCGGCTCGGAGTATTTTCTTTTCAAGTACATATCCGTTCATATGAGGCCCATACACTCCCGCGTGTACCACATACATAATTCTCCCGGGTTCCTTGGTGTCAACACATCTCAGCAGATTGAGATCTGGAGTCTTTTTGTACAAGGTATCACCACTCAAGAGGAAGCTACTTACGTGCCGTCGGATGGTTTTCTTTTGCTCCCAGTGGCTTTCTCGGGATTCTCCTGTGTTCTCAAGAATCTCTTGATGTCATAATACCACGGCTGTGTGCTGGACTCTGCTTCAGTCACATTACAATACCCATGCCTTTCTTTGATTTGGATTTCCAAAGGATCGACGTAGGCGTTCCTGGGGTAAGGCAACATGGAAGCCTTGCGAGTACGTCTACTAGCTTATTGTGACACCAAGGAATGTACCTGAATTGTACTGACCTAAACTATTTGTTGAGGTCCTCCACATGCTGTCTATAAGGGATGAATTTAACGTCTCTTGTTTCCCACTCTCCTTGAGCCTGTCGGATGATCAAATCTGAATCCTCCATGATCAACAATTCCTCAACATCTTGGTTAATGGCCATGTTCATGCACATGATGCAAGCCTTGTACTCAGTTGTATTATTAGTGCAGAAAAATTGGAGCCTGGCTGTAGCCGGATAATGCTGACCCGTGGGTGAGATTAAAATTGCCCCAATCCCTATGCCTTTTGCGTTTACTGCTCCGTCGAAGAACATTTTCCAAACGGGGATGTCTTCAGATGTTACTTCCACCGAATTCACTTCTTCATCATGGAAATAAGTATTCAAAGGCTAATATTCATCGTCAACGGGATTTTCGGCCAGATGATCTGCCAATGCTTGAGCCTTCATTGCAGTACGAGTGACATAAACCATGTCGAATTTGGTGAGCAGGATTTTCCATTTTTCTAATCTCCCTGTGGGCATCAGTTTTTGGAATATATATCTTAGTGGATCTAGCCTGGTTATGAGGTAGGTGGTATGAGCTTGCAGGTAATTCCTCAACTTCTAGGCCACCCACGTCAAGGCGCAACAGGTTCTTTCTAGCAGCATGTACTTGGCCTCATAACTGGTAAAATTCTTGCTCAAATAATAGATGGTTGCTCTTTCTTTCCCTGGCGTTATGCTGCCCGAGAATACAACCAAAAGAGCTTTCCAGGCCTGTTAGACAGAGAAATAGTGGCCTTCCCGGTTCCGGCGGGACCAAAACTGGTGGATTGGACAAATAGTGTTTGATTCTATCAAAAGCCTCTTGACACTCGACAGTCCATTTAAATGCCGCATCCTTTTTCAATAGCTTGAATATGGGCTCACATGTGGAAGTCAACTGGGCGATGAATCGGCTGATGTAATTCAATCTTCCCAATAAGCTCATTACATCCTTCTTCGTCTTTGGAGGAGGTAACTCTCGAATGGATTTTATCTTGGTCGGATCCAACTCGATACCTCTTCAGCTGACAATGAATCCTAGAAGTTTGCCTGACGGGACACCAAATGAACATTTGGCTGGATTCAATTTCAAATCATACTTCTGAAGCCTTTCGAAGAACTTTCTTAAGTCCCGTACATGATCACCCCGAGTCTTGGACTTGATAATCACATCGTCCACATACACTTCTATTTCGTGATGCATCATGTCGTGGAAACTGGTGGTCATGGCCCTCATATATATTTCCCCAGTGTTCTTTAGACGAAAGGCATTAATCTGTAACAGTAAGTTCCCCAAGGTGTAGTGAAGGCGGTTTTCTCAGCATCTTCCTCATCCATCAACGCTTGGTGGTATCCTGCGTAGCAATCTACAAAGGACTGTATCTCGTGTTTGGCACAGTTGTCAACAAGGATGTGGATGTTGGGTATAGGGAAGTTGTCCTTGGGACTCACCTTGCTTAAATCTCTGTAATCTACACACACTCAAGTTTTTCTGTCTTTCTTCGGTACCGGGACAACATTGGCCAACCATGTGTTGTATCGAACCACTCGGATTACCCTCGCCTCTAGCTGTTTTGTGATCTCTTCTTTGATTTTATCGCTGACATCAGGTTTGAACTTTCTTTATTTTTGTTAGACTGGTGGTCATTCGGGGTAAGTGGGAACTTATGAACCAACAGATCAACACTCAGCCGCATATCATCGTAAGACCAAGCAAATACATCTTTGAATTCAAACAGAAGGTGAACCAATAAATCCCATATTTCTTTATTCACATGGATGCTTATTTTAGTTTCCGAGATTTCGCCGGAATCGCCCAAGTTAACCAATTTGGTATCATTTAAGTTTGGGTTAGGTTTATTTTCAAAATGTTCCAACTCTCGGTTGATTTCTCTAAAAGCCTCTTCTCCATAATATTCCGGTTCTTGGTTCATTATTTCACAAATGGGCAGCGTGTTCGGGTCGTGGCATGAAGTCCGCGAGCATGTCATTTTATTTAAAGCCGCATTTTTGGGACTGAAAGAAAAATCAAATAGAATAAGAAAAGAAACAAAATTAGAAAAAGAGAGAGAAATGCAAACGATGAAATATTAATTTCATTTCTTTGAAATTGTAAGATAACAGGGTTTACATCTGGAATTTAAAGGACAAAATGCTAATGAAAAACACCCGAGTTACACCCTGAAATAACTCATGATGCATGAAAAGGTAGCAAGGCAGGATTACCGGGCCTCCAGTTTTTCAACTTGGCATCCGGTCCCATATAGAGCACTTCAGCAGTGCTTGAGCCTTCTCCCAACTGGACCATGTTGGCTTCATACAGTAATTTCCTCATTGCTCCACATATCTCCTCAATTTCTTCTGCTGTGAAGGTCTCGTCTTCTTCTTCCTCGCTGTACTTTGGTTTCAAAAATGTTTTGTACAAATGGGGTAGGGGTTGTGGTAGAGCCCATCCACGACATTTCCTACGGTTGGCCCAGGTGATATCCTCTGACGTTGGATGGAAGCCTAGCCTAAAAAACTTTTCTGCGGCAAGCAAAGCGAGTGGCTCATTTATGCCTTGCAGAGAACTTCAAAGTCCCTGGCCTGGCTTAAACCCTTGGCGTGTCATCTCTCTTGCAACCATGATTGAGGCATTACAGAGGAAGGGCTGGGGGACTAGTTCGCCTTCTTTGTATTCATCGGATACCACAATTTCAAAAGCTTGATAAACTATATGCTCACTTCCCTCTTTGGCTTCGAGGTAAACTATATGCTCACTTCCCTATCTGTCTATTCTCTTTTCTGAAAACCAAAAATCCCCCCTTGAAAATAATCAGACGTCCCTTTTATAACTAAAGCCTTAGGGCAACAAAAATCTTTTGTTTTCCTTTTAGTGCTTTGCTCGTTTTTAGATTTTCCTAGATGATCCTTGATTTTCTAACTTGTGCCTCAAGTTTTGAGGCAGAAATTGTACTTGGACCTCTCACTAGAATGTTCCGGGAGTTTGTTACAAGATTTCCATGTTCGAATACCCTTAATACCCCTGTCCTCTTTTCTTAATTATTGTCCTAAGTATTTTGAACCCTGGTTCCTATCTATTTGGTCAGAAACTGACCCTAATAACCTACTTCAATTCATAAGACAAGATTATAATTAGCTCCTAGGATCAAATTCTGAATTGCAGATTATATTACGCAAAAGCAAACGACCAAGGGTCAAAATTTGATCAAATGCAACATATATACTCAAGCAAATATCACTAAATTACTCAGAAACAATACAAAGCTAAACAACTCAAATTTCAGAAATACCGGACACTAATCAATATTAAACCAAATATGACTAATTCTGAGCTCAACACAATAATTTGAATAAATCAACAAGAACAAACTATGACTTCAAATTTTAAGCAGACCATTCAGAAACCAGTTATCCTGACTTAAACAAGAACAAGCAAGGAAGCAAGTACTCATAATATTTCAAAGATGAGCAGATGAAAACTTAATGTAATTAAACAAATGAAAAAATAAAGAAAATCAAAAGCAATTAGAAAAGAGAACTGGGACGAATATACAACTCTAGATGGAAATACCTACTCAGAATTTTTCAAAGATAAGAAAACATAATATACTTAATAAATGAAAAATAGAGAAGATTAAAAGCAAAAGAAAACAAGGATGAGAGTATGACTTTAGATGGAAGCACCTACTCATAATATCTCAAAGATGAACATATAAAAAAACAAATGTACTTAAACAAATGAAAACAAAAAATATAAAAGCAATTATAACAGAAAACGCACAAAATCACAGAAGTAAAAACGATTAAAACAAAGGGAACTTAGCTTTTTTTCTTTTTGTTGTAACCCTAAAATTAAACTCTTCAAATCTCACGGTTCTTCGACCCCTTCTAAAAGGGTCCTTTGGCCTTCTAAAGCCTTTGCCTCGTTATTGGAGAGGGGGAAAGGGTTTTAGGCTAAGGTCGATTGTTTTTGAGACAGGGTATGGGCTTCAAATCTGATTTTGGTCATGTCTAGTTATATCCGAGGGTCGTTTGTCGTGGGGTTGTGGATGGGGAAGGTGAGGTGGTCACCAGGGACAGTTTTTGGGGGATTCCGGTGGGCTTAGGGTTTGGGTCAAATTTTGATTTGATATTCGACGAGGTCTGTGAAGATTCGAAGGACGAGACTTAGATGGTTGGGAAGAGGGGAACGAGGCGGTTCAGGGGTGTTACTTTGGGTCATTTTGGGGTTAGTGCCACCGAAGGCGGCGGAGACGGCAACTATTCTTTCGAATATTTGACGAGTTGGGGAGATTTTTGAGGGGATATAATGGTGGGAGGGGAAAATAGAGGTTGAGGGGGTCCGGTGGTGTATATTTAGGGCTATTTGGTGGTCGGCCGCCGGCGTGAGGCGATTTCTAGCGGCGGTGTTAGGGTGGGGGACGATAGTGTTACGGTGGTGGAGGGGTGGTGTTGCAACGGCGATGGCTTGTACGAGGAAGACATAGTTTGGTATCTGAATATACACAAGTGTCTGGACATATATATGGGACTTGGGTAAGGGGTTTCAGGGTTGTTGGATCGATGCAGATGAACGGCTGGGATTGATCGCCCCAAAACGATGTCGTTTTGGGGCGTCTCATACATGGACTGTGTTAGAGACGGGTTATTGGGCTGGTTTGGGTAATTTGACCGGGTTCAGGGGCTTGGGCCACCAAGACTTGGCCCAATTGTGGCCAGCCTGGGTTAAAACAATTAAATCCTTTTTTTGTTTTTTCATTTCCTAATTTTATTATTTAAAATTCTCAATTAGACTAAATCAAAACTCAAAATGCAAAAATAAAAATTAGTCATAAAATGCCAAATAAACTACTTAATTTTTGTGCTTTTATATTCTGCAAAATAAACCTTAACTACCAATTAATTTTAACAAAAATAGGTAAAATTAAATCCTAAATGCTTATGTAAATTTTTTGTATTTTTTATGATTTATCATGCATGCATCAATAAAAACACACAGTGATATGCACAATTAAATTTTAAAAATAAATAATAAAAAGTAAAAATTCTAAGTTTGAGAATTCTGTAGGAGTAATTTCAACGGGGCAAAAATTGCATGCTCAAACCAATCACCAGAATTTTGAAGGAAACTTTTATCCATGCTCAACTATTACTAACCACCATCGGTAGTGGTCCAAGAAACATTACCTACTGGAGCATAACCTACTTAAGGAAGATTTTGACTTCACCAACCTCTTATGGAATGAAAGTCCAGTTAGTGTTACTGAAATCATCGTCACAGATGAGGAAATATATCGCATGGTTCATGTATGTCCACAAGGTCAACTTTTTTTAATTTTCGGCTAGTAATGCAAGTACCTTATTATCATCAAGGAAATTTTTATGGCAAAATGTAGCTAATACTTATAACGGTGTATTCTATACTCGAATGAAAAATTTAGAGGTTGTGCATTAAATAACAATATAGCATATTTGATGCTTAACTGTTTTAACTATTATAACCTCATAGACGTAGGATTTAGGAGAATCAATAATACATGGATGAATAAATTTAGGAGGGGTGCCATGATACTGGAAAGGCTAAATCACATTGTGGAAAATTATGAATAGTTAAAACTCTATCCCGAAGCTAATGTTCAATATTTACCAAGAACTCATTCTGATCATTGTCCTTTATTATTAACTCTTCAGAAAAATACTACACCAAGAAATAATACTTTTAGATTCAAAAATATGTGACTGACACATCAAGAGTTTCCTCAATTAATTGATCAAATTTTGAACAACAGCCCTCCTTTAATAGAGGAATTGCAAATTTTATTACCCTATTCAAAATACGGTTAAGACACGACTAGTGGGAATTCAAAAATTTCTAAATTATCCTACTAGCAACATTTTACAAAACATATCAAAAGAACTTATAAACCAATATAATCAAATTCTTATCGATGAAGAAGATTTTTAAAAATTATAATTGTGCATTAATTGGCTTAATCAAGGGGACGCCAATATAAAAGTTTTTCATCTGTTGACGATATGGCCAGTTGTCTTAAGAACTAATGCCTTAATCCCCTATTAACTGCTTTTTTCGAATTTATTTATGCTATTTTGATTTGTCAGGACATTCGATTTTGAGTTTAAGAGAATTTGGAACACTTAGACCCTAATGAGAGCTTAAGTGTTGGAGAATTATCCGTGGGCAAGACAGTGTAAAGAAGGCCTTGGAATGGAAATCCGATGGTTATGTTAGTTCTGTTGGGTGATTTTGAGCTTAGGGGCGTGATCAGATTGTATTTTGGAGGTGCGTAGCTAATTTAGGCTTGAAATGCCAAATGTTGAATTTTAGAAATTTCTGACTCGATAGTGAGATTTTGATCTGAGGGTCATAATGGAATTAAGAGAGTTGCAATAGTTTCGTTGTATCATTTGGGATGTATGCGCAAAATTTTAGGTTATTCGGATGAGGTTTGATTGACTTTTTGTTCGAATTCCTATTTTGAGAATTTTGAAGTTCTTAGGCTTAAATCCATGATTAATTCGAGGTTTTGATGTTATTTTAGGCTTTTTAAGGATTGATACAAGTTTGGGTAGTGGTTTATGACTTGTTGGTGCCTTTGGTTGAGGTCCCGGGGGCTTCAGGACGAATTCGGATGGTTGTCAGAAGGATTTGGAGTTGGAAGTCTACTGCAACAGCTGGTTTCCGGTCAGAGCCGCACATGCAGTTTGGCTTCCGCAGGTGTGGAGCCGCAGAAGCGACTGAGAGACCGCAAAAGCAGAATTAAGGGAGGTCAGCTGTTTCCGCAGGTGTGGGAGAATTCCTGCAGAAGCGGTACCGTATCTGTGAGTTGGAGACTGCAGGTGCAGAACTCGACCTTTAAGTGAAAAGTCGCAGGTGCGACCTTGGCTCCGCAGAAGCGGGACCGCAGATGTGCAAATCGCTGGGCAGAACATGTAAATTCTTGCCTTCGCGAAATTTACAATTTTTCATCTTTTTCAAAACGAGAAGAAGCTCGGGAAGCACTTTTCAAAAGGGATTTTTAGAGGAGTTCCTTGGGGTAAGGTTTTTGGTCCCTAAATTCTTTATTGGAATGATTTTTATCAATTTAAGAATAAAAAATTAAGGAAAATTAGTAGTAATTGGGGGATTAGGGCTTGATGGAGGCCTTTGAGTGATGATTTGACGGACAAACGAAGGTTCGATTTTGGTACTTTTGATATGACTAAACTCGTGAGAGTGCGAGATTTTTGGAAATATAAATTTTACCCGATTCCGAGACGTGGATCTGAGGGCATTTTGGTCATTTCACATAATTTCACGTATTATCTTAGAATTATTGAGTCGATTCGAGGTAAGTGGCTTGTCTAACCTTGTGTGAGGGATCTTCCCTTTAGGATATTATATATTTGATAATTGAAATGCCTTGTACGTGAGGTGACGAGTGCGTACTTGAGCAAATTATTGGAAATTCGATTTTCTTTAAGTATTTCAATGGAGTTCCTTTTTTCTGTTTTTTCTACTTGCAAATTTAGCCTAGTGTTTGTTTAGAAAAGCATGTTTAGTTGACTTAATTGCATAACGTGAAGAATGTTAGGCTAGAATTAATTATTTACTTGGTACGATATTGAGCATAATTGAGTATTCCTGTATTGATGATGTGTGCTTTACTTTGGGACAACGGGACGGCATCCCGAAAGATCCCCGTACGTATTTATGGATTTAACTGAGATGCGGGATACCAAGAGATCCCTAGCACGTATATTGAGGATATCAAGAGATCCTCGGGATACCAAAAGATCCCTAGCATATATTGAGGATTCTAAGAGATCCTTGGGATACCAAGAAATCCCTCGTATACATTGATGATGTCAAGAGATCCTCGGGATACCAAGAGATCCCTAGTATAGATTGAGGGTACTAAGAGATCCTTAGGATACTGATAGATCCCCGGTTATTACCTTGTGATTCGTTTTAGCCTCTCTTTCAGTTATTATATTTCTTACTTTTTCGTATTAAATTCGTATTGTTAGCTTTCAACTGCACTGCTTATCTTTTTCTGTCATACCTTATATTATTATCTTATCTCAGTAGGGCTCTGACCTTCCTCGTCATTACCAATCGAGGTTAGACTTGGCACTTATTGAGTACCGCTGTGGTGCACTTATACCCTTTCACGCGTGTTTTTCATGTCTAGATCCAGGTACTGCTACCCAGTCCTATCACCCCTGAGGCGACACGATTGCTCTAGCGACTTCGAGGTATATTTGCTACATCCACTGACCGAAGAGTCCTTTTCTGTTCCTGCTTTTAGTATTTAGCCATTATGTATTTTCTGTTCTTTTTCGACATTCCGGAGTTAGGGCTATGTAGTATTTCTTAGCTTGTGATTCATGGGTTTTCAGGTTTTTGGAGTATGTATTGGTTTTGAGAATTAAGTCTTGTGTATGCCGAGCGGCATTTTAAATATCATTTATTTTGATTATTTTTTGGCTTTTGATTATTGCTTCCACAAGTTGTTCTAAAGTTTCGCATTATTAAACTTACCTAGTCATAAAGATTAGGTATCGTCACGAGGGCGAATAAGAATCGTGACAATCTGTCTACCCTAAAAAGAAGGTATCGTAATAGAATAATTTCTCTTAAAGATTCTTTAGGAAATTGGGTTTCAAATAACGAGCAACTTCAGGAATTAATGGCGCACTATTATCAAAGCCTTTATACAACCTCGCATACGACCTCTTACAAGGCTTATAATACTACTAATTGCAATATCCTATCACATGCTAATGCTACTAAATTATTCATGCCGGTGACTGATCAAGAAATTATAGACGCTCTGTATTCTTTCCAACCTTAAAATCAAATGGACTCGATGGATTTCATCCATTATTTTATCAAAAATTCTGGATTAACATAAAATATTCGATAATTTAATTCTGCAGAATATTTTTCAACATGGCCATATTCTCATAGAATTAAAGAAGACATGCATTTGTTTAATTTCTAAAATTAAGAGTCCTTCAACTACGAAATCCCTTTAAACCTATCAGTTTATATAACATTCTTTACAAAATCCAAACGGCTCCGAAACAAACAAAAAGGTGTGTGCCGCACTTACGAAGGACTGCCAGTGATATACTGAAGGAAGGTGGGGATGGCGTCAAGTCCGCATGGCCCTTATGGGCTGTGCCACACACGTGCGTTGTTAATCCATTAAACCGCTCTTTGATAATATTATTCACCCTTATTAGTCTACTTTCAAAAAATAATTCCAGGGGCGGCAGCTTATGCCATATTAGTTGAAGAATTACTAAACAGTTTTAGAAAGTCTAGATAAAAAATTCTCAAATATGCTTATTAAAATTGACCTCGAAAAAGTTTTCGATAGGATAGAATGGATTTTTTTACGTCACACATTAACCTTCTTTAACTTTCCTCCAAATTTAATATTTCTCATTATGTCATGTGTCTCCACAACCTTTACTGCAATCCTTTTTAATGGACCCCCTTCCACAAATTTCTTCAGGTCATCTAAAGATATTAGGCAAGGTGACCTGCTTTCACCATACCTTTTTGGTATGTTCATGAAAATATTATCTCGGAGGATAAATAACACGGTGGATTACATTCAATGAAAACTTATTACCTTGAACGCTAAAGCAGCCCAAATATCACACTTATTCTTTGCAGATTACATTATCGTGGCATCCAAAATAACTACTTGTAGTTGTCATAAAATTGTTGATTTACAGGACCAATTCACTCAGCACTCATGTCAAAAAATCAAGAGTATACTTCTCTAAATATTATTCAATAGCTGATAAGAATTTCATACTTTCTTCATTTAATATGAAAGAAGGTAAATCTTTTGAGAAATATTTAGGATTTCCTATCTTCACTTCAAAACCCACAAAAGAGATTTTCAGTTCATAACTGATAATTTTAAAATAGGCACGCAGGATGAAAACCCAGCAACCTCACAATTGCTGGGTGTACTATATTAAAAAAGGCAACACTAAAACCAATTCTCAATCATATAATGCAAATTATATCACTTTCCACACATTTAATTTCAAGATTAGAAATCTATCAAAAAAACTTTCTTTCGGGTTCTACTTCTCAGAAAAGAAGGCTTTACCTAATTAAATGAAACAAAATAACTACTCCAAAAAAACAAGGAGGACTAGATATTCAACGACTAAGGGATAAAAATGATGCCTTATTAGCAGGTACAGAATGGAGGAATTTTCATAACCCACAAGCACCTTGGGCATTCTTTCTAATTTCTTAATACATTACTACTCCTAAGTACCCTATTCAAAGAACCTCCATCTTATCAATGGGTGGAAGATTTGCCAAACTGAATTAGTAGCCTTATTCAAGGGCCTTTAAATAGTGACAAAGTTAATCTAACCGTCGCTATTGTTCTCCAATTTAATAACTGCCTACCCACCAACCTATCATTTGAATTACCTTAATATATAACTGACAGAATTAACAGCTCTTATCTTCCTTTTTATACAACAATTCTTGATCATATCGTATGGGGTCTAAATTTCACGGGCAACTTTGCTATAAGTTTGTGATACAAAGCACTAATTAAGTCTACATAAGGTGCTAATAATCACGGCTGGATTTGGAGAATAAATATGCTGCCAAAAATTAAACACTTCTTATGGTTAATTGGCCATAATCGTTTGCCTACCAAAGCCTACCTCTATAAGTTGGGAATTACTTCCTCTAAAATATGCACAATTTGCCAAGGCGGAGAAGAGTCTATAAGCCACATATAATTATATTGTATGCATGCAAATCAATGCTGGAAAGACCTCAAACTAGGGTATCTTATACAATTATTGAACACTGAACGACTTCTCAATCATGTGTGGCTTAAACAAATCATTCTCCAAAATGGCACATCTTATACAAATGCCGTTCAGTAAAAACAGTTAATTCATTTCACATTATAACATCTATGGAATATTCGAAACAAAAATTGTTTGAAACTGCAAAATTGAAACCTTCTACCACGATAATTCTCCAACTAATTGATGAATATCACTATCAAGCAAATTCCTCCCACCCATGAACGAACTAAATTGCTTATGTATGTCAAATGGAACCCATCCCTATTTGTAATGGGGCAGTCAGTACAACAAAATCACATATGAGATTTGTTGAAGTATTTATAGATACCGCAGGAAACTGGGTAATAGGCTATGATGGACATCATCAATTGACCGATGTTATAGATATCAACTTTCGGTCACGAATTTCGTCCCGCAAGCTACTCTATAATGTCGGTTGCACTCATAGGAGCACCCCTTGTTTCTTTCTTTCTCTCATAAGCCTGCCTCCCGCTCGATCCTGAATGTATATTTTTTCAGGCTTCAACTAGAATTGTAAGAGATGAGGTAAATTGCCATATCACTGCGAAGCCACAGCTACGTCTGGATCTAATCTATAACATGAAAATTCATCCGGTAACTTTATGGTCGCCAAAGAAGAACTTCTGACATTACTACGTGGATTACAAATTGCAGTCACGCACAACTTAACTCCACTAGAAATTCACATGGATGCACAAGAGGCAATAACTATGCCGCACACCCTTGCCATAATGTACTCACTTATGTTAACTAATTGCAGACTCCTGATCCAACGACCGAGTAGTCCACTAGTAAGGCACATATATAAAGAGCAAAATATGGTAGCGAATCAACTTTGCACATTTTGAAATGGACATATCGGAAAGCACCATCATCTTTTTTATAGATCCACTACACTTCATTTGACAACAACTAATGGAAGATATGCAGGGCCATATAAAACTTAAGAGTGGGTAGCAAGAAAAATCCCATCATGTATGGGCCACCACAAACTTTTTGTACAATGTTGGACGTGCCTTCAACGAGCACGGGCTCCAGCAAAAAATTACTTCATGAGCCGGTCTGCAATATTAATCATAGTACTTTTCAAAGTGTAACAAGGCACAATAGTGTCGATACTAATCTTCCTAGGACTTTTTGTAATTCCAAGCGCAGACGCTTTCAGTACCGTCTGATTAATTAATATAAAGTAACCTTTTAAACAAACAAAAATCATTTCTTTAAGGCTTTGTGCCTAAGCTCATGTGGATGAAATCACTATCGAATTAAGCTATTACATGAAATCACACAATTTGCTTAGAAATAATAATTTTCACATTTATATATATGTGATGACATAAAACTCTAATATATATCCATAAAGACAAATATCTTGATAAACTTCCTAGTGTAAAATTTTGCGTAAGTTACTGCATGTCAGCAATTCCTCTATCCCTTAGTCAGTTCGTCGTGCCTTATTTTCAATGACTCAGCCTGCTATGATAAGCTTATAGGTTTCTTTTTGGGTAGGTTACATATTTGGTCGGTTGTTGAAAAATAATTATATTCGTTAGTTAAATATATATAAAATATGTATTTTATATATTAATATATATATATATATATATATATATATATATATATATATATAAAATATATATTTTATCAGTTAGATTTTTTACAATGGCTATACTATGCGTTTTCCTTTTTTTTTCTTTTTCTTTATTCGTGGCTCGGCAACCCAAGAATACTATTCAGTTCCAGGAAGAAAGTTGTAAAAATTGCATGAGGCGTCCTATTTGGTCGCTCCCATCTAACATGTACCCACTTTTTAAATGTTTTAATTTGTACCTATTTTTTAAACAGCTTCAGGTACTTTTCTCCTCCTCCTTCGTTTTCTTCTTCTTCTTCTTCTTCTTGTTCGTCTTCTTATTTCTTCTTCTTCTTCTTCTTCTTCGTCTTCTTATTTCTTTTGCTGATGTTGGTAAACTTCAGTCCATGGGATATTGCCATTAATATATCTATCATATTATTTAAAAATAAATTATAAATAATTATGTAAGCTAGTAGACAATAATTTGTAAATATTTCATGTACGTAAGTTAGTAGACAATGATAATTCTGTTATTTTCACATTTATTATTTTCAAAATTTATGGTTTAGATATTGTTGGCAATCTGATTATTTATCTATCATGTTCGAAAGCTTTTCCAAAACTTCAGCTTATATAGTGCTGAAATTTTTGCAAATGAACTAAATAACTTCAGCATCTTTTGCTAAAGTTTTTGAAAACGTTTTATGACAAAACTAATGAATCCAGTACAAAAAAACTTTTGCTTTTAGTGTTGAAGTTTTTATAAATGAACTAAATAACTTCAGGAGCTTCTGCTGAAGTTTTTGAAAAAGCTTATCTAGGACAAAACAAACTTCAGCTTATTTAGTGTTGAATTTTTTGAAAAAGTTTAATGACAAAACTAATGAATCCAAGACAAAAAAAAAATTTCAGCTTATTTAGTGCAATTACGAATAAAAACTTTAGCAAATAGAGAACAAAACTTCAGCTACATGCTTAAGTTCAGCAGTTACAAACAAAAACTTACGCAAATAAAGAATAAAACTTCAGCTACTATGTTGAAGTTCAGCGATTACAAACAAAAACTTCAACAAATAGAGAACAAAACTTCAACTATTGTGCTTAAGTACAATTACAATCAAAAACTTCAGACACGTCTACTAAAATGCTGAAGTTTTGAGTGATTGTATTTGATACTTGAGCCCGTATGCTGAAGTTATGCTGAAAAACGGGTAAGCTTGTAATTTTTTTTACAAAGCGAACACAAGTTAAAACGTGATCCAGAAAACAAATATAGATACAAATGCCCAAGAAAGTTTCTTAATGGATTCCTTCCATTTCTTAAGACATCAACCATTTTATGTTGGGCCTAATGCATGCACGTATGTCCATTTAATTTGAGAAAACTATATCTCATAGCCGTTCCAAAAAAATATTAGCGGGCAATATGTATGTGTATATATATATGATACATTAATAATGTATATTTTTGTAAATTTGATTAACATATGTAATTATTTTTGGTCAACAGGCTAAATGGATAACTTGTCCAAAAAATTTTAAGAAGATGAAAGAATCAAATTGAACAAGGTGCTTCTGGAAATTAATATGAATAAGCTTAAAGTGCACATATACTACTTGATCTCAACATTAAAAAGGGGGAAAATGAACTAACTCCTTGGGTTACAATAATATATTCTTCCTTCTCTTTAGACTTTTCAGCCTAATTTCCTTTTGTGAAGTTGGTCTCATGAATTGGAGAAAAGAAAAATGATATAGTTATCTATAAAAATAAAAATATTTATATTTACTTATCTAATTAGTCTTTTACCCATCAAACTAATTATATTTTCTATCTATAACAGTTTTTGTAGGAAATTGTTTTTTCTTTTTTTTTTCAATTCTTTTTTATTTCTATGCTTCTTTTTTTTTCGTTTTTATTTTCTTTCTTTTCTCCTAATTTTTCTTGTTTTCTTCTTACTTTTTTTTTACTTTTTCTCTTTTATTCATTTATTTTTTTCCAAATCATATTATTGTCATTATTTTTGCTTTAACTTATTTCACACTCAAATTTGACTCCTTCTTTATTTTATTTTTTTTGCTTTTTATTTTTTCTTTATTTTTTGTTCCTTTTCTAATTCCACGTGATTGTCATGCAAATCTTGATCTCCTTCCCTACAAATATCAATACGCACTCTATCATTAGCAGTAGCACAACTATTTTGGAGCAAGAAAACATAATCTAAGGCCATCAAATGTATATATTAATTAGGATAGAAATGATAATATAATATTGGAAAATGCAACAAAAATATAAGTAGGAAAAAAGCCTTATAGTACAGTATGATACCAATATGGTATACATGTATACCAACAGAGTCTATAATTGTTTTAGAATGTATCTACAGCTATCTGCGACTATACTACTATACCAAAATATTAAAGAATGCAACAAAAGTATGATAAACTTACATGCTTTTATTGCAAGCTAAATATTCGCAAAACAACTTGCTCATTCCATATACTAACATGGTATATAGTTTTATATGATCGTTCTAACAATTGCCTATAACTATAAAAACAATTACATAATACACATAATCTATGTCCATCGGCACAAAAAAAAACTAGCATTGTAAGTCATGTTCATATAAATAATTTCATAATAGAATTCACTTAAAAATGCAGCTAAGACAACCAAAAAAATTTAAAACTATCATACGGTACCACTATGACATATAACTATATCAACATGGTATACAATGTATTTGTCAATTTCCGACAACTATATCACTATACTACTATTACATAACATACATGTATAAAGAAAAAAATAGTGGACCACATATTAATAGAATAAAGTATTTCAAGATATTATATTATATTACTATTATTAAAAGAAATCAAATAGTGTAGTGATAAGACGAAAGATATATCTTTACACTCATGAAAAGTTCTTTCTCTAGAGAACTCCTCCCCACTGACGGCTTCTTCAAGCGGTGGTTACGCTTGGCGGGAACGGTGGTTGTCAATGGCGAAGGGCAAAGGAAATGGACCAGGACGGCCAAGGAAGACACCGATCCTAGTTATCGGAAGCTCACTAACAACAACTACATCTCCATCAGCTCAATTCGCTTCTCAAAAACCACAGCCTGCTACAACAATGGCAGATCCAGGAGTGAACCAACAAAATGGTGAGATTGACAAAGGTACCATTGATTCTGCTACTAACTTGACACAATTAGTCGAATTGGACAATAGAATGTCTAAAGAGGATAGTGGAAAGAAAAAAAGTCCGGGTGAATGCATAGCTTCAACTTTGAGTGTATCGCCTATGGTTCAATCGCAACCAAATACACATGCGGATAAAAATCTGCAGAAATTGAAAGCTAGCAAGGATTCAACTGCTTCGGAGTGGGACAATTTTTTTTTCTAAAAATCGGATAGCATCCAACGGCCTTGATCTGTCTTACATAGCCCTGGGAATTGATGGTAATGTGGTTATTCAACTAGATCGAGTAGAGACTATGAAAGAGGTTGAAAAGTGGAAGCATTCCTTGATTGTTGCAGTAATAGAAGAAATCCCAGGCTACAATCAGATGAAGAGATATATTAATCTCAATTGGTGAAAAGCCTCGTGCTCTAAATTATTTTGGCATGAAAAAGGCTATTTCATTGTCAAATTCAAAGAGGAAGATGACCTCAAGGAAGTTCTGTATGGAGAGCCTTACACGATTAACAATCAACCTATTATCCTAAAGAAATAGCCTCCTAATATAGTGGACCACATATTATAGAGCCTTTCTCAAGGAGATTTCCCTATGGGTCTCCATTCCTAATTTTCCTATGACTTACTGGGGAAAATACTTTCAAATCAGGCTGAGAAGTGCTATTGGAGTGGCACTATTTGTTGATGAATGTACAGCTAATCAGTCGAGAATGTCATTTGCGAGTATACTGATTGAAGTGAACATCACTAAACCTCTACCAACTAGAATCACAATACAGGATCCCTCTGGAAAGATGTACAAGCAAGTGGTTCGATTTGAATAGCAACCTGAGTTCAACTCTAATTGTCAATAGCTGGGGCATATATGCAAACACAATGAGAAAGTTCAAGGGAGACCTCAGAAAATTCAGAAAGTATATGGAAAAGCTCATCAACCATAAAGGAGTGGAAAAGCAAAGGCAGTATTCAATAGAATACAAGTAAGCCTCAAGAGCTAACTAAACCAAAAACTAAGCCCAATAGTGCTGAAACAGTATCCCCTATAGTCCAAACTGTTGCCCCTACAGTAGTTCATAATATAATGGCTGGAAAATCAATGGATATTGCACAGGACATGGCACAGGCTAAAATGCATGAGCATAGTGTATTCAGAGACAAAAATAATGTTTTAACTCCCAGAACAAATATAGGTGGTATTGATTTTTCAATTATAACACAGAACACCTTTGAAGTACTATCATGAGGTCTAGGGGATAGACAACCACCAGATAGAGGTGGTACATCAAGTCTTTCTAAATGACTATTATCATGTAGAATGTGAGGAGGGCAAACCAAAGATATAAACAGAAGAATTTGACTAGATACCTAAAAGAAAATCATTTTTCGTTAGCTGGTTTAGTGGATACTAGAATCAAACAACAAAAAGTTTCTGTTATTTCCCCTAAAAAAATTGGGACTTAGTTCATAACTATGATTGTCCAGCTAATGGGAGAATATGGTTACAAGTGGATAGTAATATATGTCAAGTATATGTGACTTAAACAGATGCTCAATTTATTCACTGCATCATTATTAGCTCTACTATTAGGTATGCTATGATTGTGGTATATGGGTATAATAGCTTAGAGAAGAGGAAGGAGATGTGACAAAAGCTTAAAAGTCTTGCACAAACTACTAACCAACCATGGTTATTGTATGTGGCTGAGGGGGAGAGGGCCTTTAATGCTATTATTTCTACCTAAGATAGAGTATCAAATGTTACACCTACCCAAGCTAATATACAAGATTTTGCAAACTTGTGTTCTGATACAATGTTGGCTGAATCCCTTAGAAAGGGGAGTTCATTACATGAACCAATGAGCAAATGGGTGAAGACAGGGCAATTAGCAGGATAGATAGAGCATTGGGCAATAATGACTAGATGATGAATTTTGATCACCTAATAGTTGAAATAGGGGATCCATTTATATCAGACCACTCACCCCTCACACTAAAATTCCAAAGGAGAAACAACAATATAAGAGTGCCATTCAGGTTTCTAAATATTTTGGTAGAACATGAAGATTTTTAGAATATTGTAAGGGAAAGATGGCAAGGAGAGAATAAGAGGGTGTTTGGCTAAGCTTATAAGTTGGTTAAACTGGCTTATAAGCACTTTTTGGCTTAACTACGCGTTTGGTAAAATTAAAATTGCTTATAAGCCAAAAGCCATAAGTTGGTCTCCCCCAACTTATCAAATTTCAGCTATAAGCACTCTAGATTTGACCAAGATATTTACTATTTTATCCCTAAAATACTTCTTTTTAAAACAAAACTATTCGTATATCCAGTTCTTCAGCTACTTATTATTAATTTCAGCATTTTATCCAAATATATAACTACTTATTTTTTAAATCAGCTTCAGTACTTAAAAGTGCTTTTCAGCATCTAATGCTTATCAGCTACTCTAAATCAGCTAAGCAAAACGGGTCCTAAGTCTTGTATACTAGCTACTATTTGGTACAGGCTGAAAGCAATGAAACTCGTATTCAAAGATTTGAATAATAGAAGATTTAGAAATATAATAGAGAAGATAAACCATGCAAGAAGAGAACTTATCGAATACCAGCAAGAAATGAACAGGAATTATTCAGACCAACTAAAAATGATGGAGAAAGAGGCCAGATATCAATTAGAAAAATTGTCAAGTATTAAAGAAAAGATCCTACAGTTGAAATCTAGAGCTCACTGGATCAATGTTGGAGATGGGAACAACAAATATTTCTTTGGAATAATGAAAGACAGAATAAGCAGTAAAAATATTCATATACTAACAACTCTGAAGGGTGAGATACTAACAGATCCTAAAAGTATCAGTACGAGATAGTTGATTTCCATAGGGCCCTTATGGGAACTGCAACTACAACTATTCTAGCTGTTAACATGCAAATTCTGAAAAGGGGACCTTAACTAAAGCATCAACAGATAGTGGATCTGATAAAAGATATATCCAAACATGAAGAAAATGAATGTAAACATGCTATAGGTAATGACAAAGCTCCTGAAATTGATGTTTATAGTGTTGTCTTCTTCAAAAAGGCATGGGAGGTTATCAAGGATGATGCATATGAAGCAGTAGTGGAGTTTTTTGCTACTGGGGGGATGCCTAAGGCCATTAACTACACTACAGTTACTCTGCTACCAAAGATCATCAACCCTGCTACCATAAAAGATTACAGACCCATTTCTTGCTGTTATTTGTTGTATAAGATTATCTCCAAAATCTTAGCATCAAGGTTGCAGAAAGTAATGGACTACTTGATTGATGGAGCCCAGGCTGGATATATTCTTGGGAGAAAAGAAGTTGACAATATAATTTTAGCACATGAATTGATTAACACCTACTCAAGGAAACATATATCATCTAGATGTATAATCAAGGTTGATTTACAAAAAGCTTATGACAGTGTCGAATGGAGTTATGTGGCACAAGTCATGGAAGGGCTGGGGTTTCCTCACAAATTCACTCAGTGGGTGTCATCCTGTATGCATAGTGTGAGTTACTTTGTCTTGATAAATGATGAGCTAACTGAACTCTTTCCTGTTGCTAAAGGACTCAAGCAGGTGGATCCAATATCCCCATTCTATTTGCTTTAGCAATGGAATATCTAAACAGACTTCTCACTGATCTGAAAAATGAAAAGCAAGTTCATTTTTACCCAAAGTGCAACAAATTGGGCATTACTCACTTGAGCTTTGCAAATGATTTGTTATTGTTAGTTAGAGATGATAACCAATTTGTTGCAATGCTGAAGCAATATTTTGACCAGTCCTCCTTAGAATTTGGACTAAAAGCCTACCTCAACAAGAGTTTTGTTTATTTTGGTGGATAAGGTAGACCAGGATATTATCATCCAACAGCTAGGGTATGTACAAGGTGAATTACCATTTAAGTACTTGGGGGTCCCTCTTACTACCAAAAAGATGAAGGGGGCAGAATGAAAACCATTGATTGAAAAAATAGTAGCTAAAATATCATCCTGGACTGCAAAAAAGTTATCATATACTGGTAAAATTCAACTTATTAGAACTGTTCTTTTTGGAGTACAATCTTATTGTTCTCAAATATTCCTGATTCCCTCCAAGGTGATCAAGCTTATTGAAGCTTATTGTAGAAGCTTAATGTGATCAGGAACTAATGTCATTACCAACGTGCATTAATATCTTAGAACAAAGTCTGTCAGCCTAAGAGTGCTAGAGGGCTGAACATCCTAAACCTCAAAAGCTGGAACAAAGCTGCCATTCTCAAACTGCAATAGAACTTAGCGACAAAGGCAGACAGATTGTGGATCAAATGGGTTTATATGTACTATATAAAAGAGCACCATATAGCTACAGTCAAAGTGCCAAAGCAAGCGAGTTGGATGATTCAAAAGATCATGGCAAATGCAATAAGATCAAGCAGTTATACTTGCAGCAAATTGGATCATTACCTAAAGCTGAGTGGAAAGTAATCATGTTCAAGAATCTAGCTAGGTTTAAAGCATCATTCTCCATGTGGCTGATTATATAGGAGAGAATGATGACAACTGATAGGCTGAACAAATGAAACATTAATATGGATCCAATAAGTGTATTTTGTAGAGATCATCCAGAGACCCATGCTCATTTATTCTGGGAATGTACTACCACCACTGGACTATGGGCAGGAATTTTCAATTGGCTACACATCTAGGTGCAAATAAAAACGTGGGATCAGCTAATAGACTGGTTTGTGGAGAAAGAAAAGAAAACATCTATTGAAGGGTAGCTCTTACGAATGGTTCTAGCTGAAACTTTGCATAGTATATGGAATGAAAGAAACCATAGAGTTTTTGAAAAGGTACACAAAAATACTAGGAGCATCATTTGAGAGATAGCATACACATGTAATAGTTGAGCTGTAGGCAAGCATAGAGAAGTCTTACAAAAAGACTTCTATAGGGTATAAGAGCTAAGTGTGTAGAAACAGGGTAAAACAGTCTGTTAAGGATAGTAGTACAGGGTAGAGTTGTGTATAGGCCGAGCTGGCCACTATACGATGTAATTTGATTCTTTGGTAATTAATAATATCGCGAATTACCAAAAAAAAATCAAATAGTGTACCAATTAAATACAACTAATACAATTAGAAAATGATTCAACTAGCATATGATACTAATATAGGGTATAACTATATTAATAGGATATATAGTTGTACAGGGTCGTTCCAACAACTGCATATAAATATAAATACTATTACATAATACACTAAATCTATGTCCATAGGTATAAGAAAATCTAACACAACAAAACATGATCATATAAATAATTTCAAACTAGAATTCACTTAAAAATGCAACTAAAACAGCCAAAATATATTCTAACTACCATAGGATACCAATATAATTAATAATTATACCAATAAGGTATACAGTTCTACTAATTAATTCCAGGCAACTATATATGACTATACTACTATTACATAATACACATGCATAAAGAAAAATAAAAAATAATGTATCATATATTAATATAATAATATATTTCAAGATATTGTATTATAGTACTATTATATAAAACAAACACATAAAGAGAAAATCAAATTACATAATACACATGCATAAAGGAATATTAAAAAAATCAAGATACTGTACTATTCTGCTATTACTAAAGAAAAATCAAATAGTGTACCACTTAAATGTAGCTAATACAACCAAAATGTATTCCAACTAACGTATGATACCGGTATAGTATATAGCTATACTAACTGGGTATACAATTGTACGCAAAGAGTTTAAATTTTTTTATATTCAATTATTAAACTGGAAAAAATATCAGTTGTCAAGAAAATACCAAAAAAATCTAAAATGACGTAATTGTAAGAGTATATTGTTACATTATATAGTATACTAATATATCATTGGAATGAACTGTATACCAAAATGGTATATAGTATACATTTTGGTATACAATATAAATACTTTTTCGTCAGTTCAATGTAATAAATTATAAATTATTAAATTAACCAAAATGGTATATGATATGTTATTTGGTATATAGAGGATTGATTCATTCCTTCAAACAAAATTAATTGTATACTATTGGAGTTAATTATATACTCTTGAATTAATTATTGTATACCAATATAGTGTACAATATACCATTTACAGTACAAACTACTTACCCGTCACAAAGTGGTGCACAAATAGTCCCTAAAACTGAAAAATAACCTTTCCATTAGTTTTGTAGTCAAATATTCTCAAAATTAGCCATAGCCTACATTATGCACACAATTTTCTTCCTCCGATCATATATTGGCTCTGCCTTTGAAACTTTTAAACTTATGGTGATCCTTCAACAAAGGTCCTTACTTCTACGAATCATTTTTTCACTAGTAATTATCAGTTCGATTTTTGTTATCACCGATCCAGCTTATCATTCCCCTATGAACAAATAATTTTTTTGTAAAACCCAATTTTTAAATTCAAATATTTGAAGTTCTTACTGATTGTCAATGTAGCTTCTAATAGATTTTAATTAAGTTTATATATTGAGTATAATCTCTTACTTTATATACTATTAATAAATATAGTAGTGCTAGATAATTAAATGAAAACCGCCTTAATTGAGATAATTAGATTTATAATTATGCATAAATATGTAAAAATTTCTTAATATTTACATATTATTAGATCTTAAATGCTCAAATATTTTATCAAAAAATATCCTCTGGCGTACCAAATATATATTACAGTGAAAAATACTTTTAGATTAATGTAGTTTAAGCAAATGTAATATTACTTATATTTAGCTGTAATTTTTGTTCCATGTCCACTAAATTTACTTATAATGTAGAAAAAATTAATTTAGGAGAGTAATTATATATGAAATAGGTTCAACAAATTCAAGAGAAAAAAGGAAATGGATAATCAGATAATAGGCTTGAGCTGGATAGGTAGAAATTGTAATTAGTTCTTAAATCGGCAAAAACGGAAATTATAATTAATTCTTAAATTGGCTAAAACGAGTAACTAATTTGATTCTCTATATTGTGTAGTTTCACCCCCCCCCCCCCCCCCCCCAAAAAAAAAGGGTACTAATAAGATCTATTGCAACGCCAAACTTAAGCAATTGTTGTTTAGCCATGAGATGAGAAAACTTGTTAAAAACATTGTCACCATATTAACTCCAGAGTTAGAGTTATTTCATTGAAAATTTATCAAGAATTAATCCTTGATTTAGTAAGAGAATCTACATGTATTTCTAATATCTTTTACTTTGTATTGGACTAACTCATACATTTTTAAACATAAGTTGACAACTATACATTTTAATTACTTCTACAACTATGTAGTATAAGATCTTATGCGTGTTTTTTTTTTATGTTATAACATGTATTAAATTCTTCAATTCTCTAGTCCAAGAATATGCAGTTGCAGCTTTTGTTCCAGATTAGTACTAATTAATATCATTAAATATCTATTATTATTTGCTCCAATGTACTAACAGCATGCGTCATTGGAACTTTCATTGTCTATGTAAGAATACATAATTATTGGGAACTTGGCTGCAAAAGTGGACGGCGATCAAAAGAGCGTGTTCCCTTCATATTAAACGCACAATTTGATCTCTGCTTGTGAAAGAAAAAAAATGGTCAAATTTAATAATGAATAATGCAGGATTCAAATATAATAAACTAAGACAAAGTATTAACTTGAGTGTGAATTGGACGAAAGAGAGTGTTGGCGTAATTGGTAATCAAAGTTGTTGTCATGCCACTAGGAAGTCACAAGTGCAAATTGCGGAAACAACCTCTTGTAAAAATGTAGGATAAGACTATGTATAATAAACTTTAATGGTACAGACTTTCTCCAAACCGATCTCATAGCAGGAACTTAGTGCACCTGAGTGTGCATTAAATCTGTAGTCAGTTTAACTAGGACGTTGTAGCAGTGTGAAAGCTTTATAAACTACAGTTTTATAATGTATACATCCTTAATCAGCAAAATTATAACCAAATAAAAGTTAAATCAATCAAATTAATGAGGAAGATTGGCTTGATATATACCACTTCAATTTGCTATCTTATCTTGTGCACATTAATGATAGAGAGAGATGGGACCTTTTTTTAAAGTCGAAGAATATTATATATGTATCATAACTTGTTGGAAAATTGGATTATGGAGAGAGTAGGATTTACTAAAGTTGGCAAGTGTCAAGAACATTATTCTTAAGGATATTTCACTCATACAATAATGATAAAATTAAACGTATCTCCCATGATTCAACAAGCTCTTTCAGTTATTAAACTGGAACAGAACTAGCAGAAAATTTAAAAAAGAAACTCAACGTATGGAAGGAAGGAGAAGATTCAGAAAGTCGTGTCAACAAATCTCTAAAATACCTTTGTATATATAAGTGTTGCTCTAACTGCTGGTTAATGGTTAGATAACATCTAGTTAATGGCTAGTTTTGGCTCTATCAAATATAAAATATTTTATTAAATAATAATAAAATGATATTTGAAAAAGAAAAATTTAAATCAAAATAATGGACATTCTCTTTTAAGATACCACTAATTTTTCAACATAACTATCCGTTAGAAAAAAATTTCTTTAATTGCAAAGAATAAAGAGCAAAACCATCCATGTTGGCTATTCAAGCAAGAGACATTAACTAGTGGATAACCACAAAAGGTACGAGCTTTGGTATTGGATGAGTCTCCAATTTCTCTGAATGCTTAACAACTTAATAAAACTATTAAAAGTAAGTAATCGCAAAATTACTTTGTAACTAAGATGCTTAGGGGATTACTTTTATACTAATTAAGATGCATAATTAACTTTCCCAAGGTTAAATCACGCAAATAAATAACATGTGAGCTAAAGTTTTACTAGAACAATAATCAATGAATAAAGAACACTTTAAAATTCAAGATGTTGGTTCAGATTATTAAGCTAAAAAGATAATTATTAATTTTTTTGATGTTAAGTCAAATCACGACGGACAAATTATATTTTAATTTTATTTTGATAGTGGTGTAATAATATTTTCTTATATGATATTATTGCTGAGTCACGACCGACAAATTATCGTGATTGTATCAATCACCAAATAACTGGGTTGTACGGTTCAGTTGAAAACTTGAGACCACAAAAATTGAAAAGGCAAAAGTAAGATGGAAAAAAGAGGTGAAAATACTAAAACGGTATGACTTGACATGATATTTTGTATTTTGTCTATTAAATTTTAACAGAGCTTGAAAAAATTTAACAATTATATATATGATTTTTCAAACTTTAGCTTCTATTGAAACTAATTTTTAAAGGAAAAAGACAATGACCTCCTAAGCGAGAACAAAGAAGAATCTAAATTTTAAAACGTTTATTCTAGCATATACATATTAAATTGTCCAAGAATATTACTCCATATACTTCAATTTAAATAATATATTTCGCTTATCAAAAATTAATTTGACTAAATTTTAAATTTAAATTAGATTAGTTCAACTCAATATTTTAAAATTAAAATTTAAATATTAAAAAAAATTACTTTAAATTGTAGTTTTTCTCATATCAATATAACCATAAAAAAACATTAAAATGTTGGTCTACTTTACATAATTTAACTTTCGAAGAATAAAATGTATTATGGAAAAAAGGAGGGAGTAATAAACTTCTTTACCCCCTTTTTTATAGTTCAAATAAAATTTTGTGTAGTTCTTCTAAAAGAAAGATTTAAAAAGGAGAGAAATATCCAAAGGGTACTAGATTTTCTGCCATGATTAGGGCAACCTAGACCTCGAATCTAACCCATAATCGGCGTAATTATTCCTCAATTTTTTCATTTAAAAAAAAGAAAGTGAAAAATAAATAAATTGTTATAAAATAATATAAAAGACAAGAACAATAATGCAAGAACAAGAGCAATAGAGAGAAGAGTAGGGAAAGTTCTTCTTATTGATACTTAGAGAATGTTAGGAATGTGTTACAATGGTAGAAGACCCCTTTATTTATAGGGACGGGGATGATTTATCTACCAAGAATAGAACTCTAGAATCTCTCTAATTATAGACATTCACCTTAAATAGGAGATTTCATAACACTCCCCCTTGAATGTCTATTCAACAATGTGCCTCGTTAAAACCTTAAAACCAAAACCCAATGGGAAAAATTAAACAAAGGAAAAAGAGTACACATGTTTGAATATGCGCCTATTGGTTGCCTCGTTAAAAACCTTGCAAGGAAAACCCGGTGGAACAAAACCTTGTAAGGGAAAAAGAGTGCAACGCGCATTAACTCCCCCTAATGAGTACATCAATTTATATCCTTGAGCATTTGCATTCCAATCTTGTGCATCATCTTCAAAACGATCTTTGGTAGACGTTTGACAAATCAACCATATTGACTTGAATAAATATTCCGTACCTTGAAATCATCATTCTTGATAGATATGAACATCTTCATATAATGTCGTGGAATAACTCTTCAATATCTCCATAGATGCATTCTCAATGCCATCATGCTTATAGTTATAGCAAGATACATATGTACACAAATTGTACTAAGGATGTGGTACTTCAGGACCAAGAATTGCATATGCTTCAAGCAACTTAAATCTTTCAAGTTAAGTCATATAAGTCACATAATAGACTTTAGATGCATATCAAGTTTTCACGTCATGCTAAACAAATAAGATATCGAAAACTGATTATACATACCTTTGACTTTATACTTTCAAGCATTTGAACTATAGGTTCAAAACTACATGTCTTTCATATGGAATCAATTCTTCTTGAATTGTATCTCTTCCATTTAGTTACTTTCTTTGGGTCAGCAAGTGCGTATAGCATGCTTTGCAATATGTTGCAATTGAATTATCCCTTTTATGAACTTCAGGTTCATATCATGATATTCGGGGATATACATATACAAATGATAATTCATCCCATGTAACCTTTTCTCAAGTGTTTATCAT
This sequence comes from Nicotiana benthamiana, assembly GCA_034376525.1. Taxonomy (NCBI): domain Eukaryota; kingdom Viridiplantae; phylum Streptophyta; class Magnoliopsida; order Solanales; family Solanaceae; genus Nicotiana; species Nicotiana benthamiana. The sequence continues at coordinate 143,101,859 of CM067327.1, read as the reverse complement.
GTCTCCCCCTCATGTTAGAAAAGCTAACTTGTTTCCTCAACTTTGGGAAATCATCTTTGTGCATTATCATGTCAATATACACGGCACATTAATAATAAGATGAAATTATTTGGTTCCTGACCTTGAACCACTTGTGAGGGGAGAATATAATATACTCTCGTATACAACGTATATCAAACTGATATATATAACTTTGTTCTCATAAGAAACAGTTTAGCTATTAAGTGGAAGCACTCAATAATTATCTTGCTAAACCAACTTTGATATAAACCAACTTATCAAGATGAACTGTCTTGAGTAGAGAATCTGGAAATTATGCTCGAAGTTAGATTACTGAGCAATTTACCTCGCAAGCACCAGCCAGGCTGCGGGTCAATAACAATTGCGCATGTAACCATATCATAGGTGCATCATATGTGGTATACATGGCAGGTGAATGGGCCCATATTCACCTTTGATATTTCCAGAATTTATGGGCTTCAACCCGAACTCTTTAGTTGGTCAGTTCATTAATGAGAACAAGTGATACAAGAGAATTCATAAAGAACTTTCTAGTTCTTTAATATTCACCTATGTGAATTTGCACATCATACTTAAAATGAGATGGCTAACACGAATGTCAATTGAATAAATTATCAATATTGGTAAACTTCAAATTTACACCATGACATGTGCACTTATCAATAAACTTCAGGTTTATTATGACATGGGTTTTTATACCAATAGATATCCACTTTATTGTGATATTCTTTCGTTTGTGTAGTACAAACTGGAGAACAAAGCGGGTAGCTTTTCATATACAAATTACCCCGCTACAAGTTGTAGTAGTAGGAGATATCAAAGCCTTCCTTTATTTATAGTCTCAATATAATCAATCGCTTTCGCGTGTACTTTGGAAACTGAATAAGTTTCTTTGAGACTTACTACAGCACAATACTCAATTGTGTTTCTCCAACATAGTAATAATTGGCTCTTCTAGAGCTCTCAATTAATTTTGTACTACCACAGATTCATCAACATCCATGTGGTGAATATCTTTCTTAAAGAGAAAGTTATACCATTATGGTCATGTCAAACTTATATGCAAGATATGTTTCTTGCATTATCGTTGTCCTTTAATAGTCATATTTCCAAAATACTTTGGCGTACAATAGGTACGTGACCAACGATCATTCATGCCATATATCATCTCAAACCTCCTTCTAGGGGTGAGTGTGGTATATTTAATACCAATTTCATGTTCATATTCTTCCAATAATGAATATGTATTCGTGAATCAGATGTTGTCACATTCACTTCGGGGATATGTGATTTTGTTATCCTTTTCAAATCTATAAATGCGTCAGGCATTTGATTTGCTATTCTTTGCAAATGGATAATCTTTTGTGCCTCTTTCACAAATAGAGGTATGTGGATCAAGATGAGATAATGATGCATTTTTCCACAAAATTTCCCGTTTGGTTTCACCAACTTCTCCCCCTAATTTTGGGAAAAGTGTCTCATTAAATTGACAGTCTGCAAATCGTGCAGTGAACAAATCTCTTGTCAATGTTTCGAGGTAGCGAATAATGGAGGGCGATTCAACCTCAACATATATTCCTAACCTTCTTTGCAGACCCATTTTGGTGCGGGATGGCGGTGCTACAGGCACATATACTGCGCATCCAAAGATTCTTAAATGGGATATATTGGGTCCATGACCCAAAACCAATTGCAACGGGGAATATTTGTGTCAATTCGTCAGTCAGAGACGAACTAGCATTGCTGTATGCAAAATGGCGTGACCCCAAACCGAAGTGGGCAGCCGACGAACTAGTATTGCTGCATGCAAAATGGCGTGAACCCAAACCAAAGTGGGCAGCTGACGAACTAGCATTGCTGCATGCAAAATGGCGTGAACCCAAACCGAAACGGGCAGCCTCGTTTTCATGAAGAATTCAAGATTATTCTCATCTATTGTCTCAATATGATATCCATTTTGAATGATATCTTTAAAACTCAACAAGTTCTTCTTAGACTTGGAGGAGAATATTGCATTCTCTAAGATAAACGTCGTGCCTTTGGGCAGAGTTACAGTTGCTCTTCCGGAGCCTTCAATCAATTTACTTCCCATGGTTTGACATATAAAAGAAAATATACGAACATGAGAATAAACAACTTCAATCCGTTTGTGTCACATAATATTTTCAAAATCTGCTGCTAACAGTTGACTAACAAAATCAGATATGTTATCCATAATCGATTACTATGCAGCTTGAAAATTTTCAGTTTAAGCATTTTCATAAAACAATCGATTGTTAAACACACACAATCGATTGTTGAGTATTGACAATCGATTGTTGACAATTTTTGAAAATTTCCAGATCACTGTTTTTAAGACAATCGATTGTTAAACATAGACAATCGATTGTTGGCTGTTTTGAAAAATTCCAGAGCACTGTTTTAACACAATCGATTGTTTAGCATTGACAATCGATTGTTGATTAATTTTGAAAAATTCCGGATCACACTGTCTAACGACAATCGATGTTTAGACATAGACAATCGATTGTGGATGATTTTTGAAAAATTCCCGATTACACTGTCTAACGACAATCGATTGTTAGACATAGACAATCGATTGTGGATGATTTTTGAAAATTTCCAGATTACACTGTTTTAAAGACAATCGATTGTCAAACATAGGCAATCGATTGTTGACTGTTTTTGAAAAATTCCAGATCACACTGTTTTAAAGACAATCGATTGTTGATCATTGACAATCGATTGTTTTGCAGTTTTATGCGAAATATGAGATAACCGACTAGTTTTTCAGGTTAGTCGATTACCCCTACTGGAAAGTAAAAATATTATTGATATTTGAGCATATTGATACATTCTAAAGAACTAATACTAACATTATGTCATGAACTAACTAATACGAGCTAATACTGATGGCTATTAGTTTATTCATTCACTAATACAAACAAGTAAAATAAAATCAAATAGCTCCATCTTCTTTCATCACGGATCCATCACCGATTAGGTGGTCTATCTACCCCTCGGGTTGCTCAAAGAAGTCTGCCACATCCAAGTGGGTGATGTCAAAGTTGTCGTCAGAGACAAAATTCGTTTCAGGGCGTTTACTCTTTCGAGATGCTTGATAAAGGTCAACCAAATGTCATGGTATACGGCAAGCCTTTGACCAGTGCCCGTTTCCACCGCAACGATAATATATAGTTTATAAACTATTTGCTTTTGGTTTCTTATCGTATCGTGCTTGTGGCAGAGTGACCAACTTCAGGTTGTCATATCTCTTCTTTAAGCCATTCCACAAGATGGGTGGATCTTTGACTGTGATATATTCAATTTTCAAACCTTCATCAAGGTGATGGCGCAAGAAAATCAAAGCCTTAGCATAGTTTCAAACCTTCATCAAGGTGATGGCGCAAGAAAAACAAGGCCTTAGCATAGTTTTGGGTGGATGCATTATTTCTGTCTTTAATGGCGTCTCCAAGACCCATAGCATCCAAAATGGATTTAAGTATCCAACACCAATATCATATAGTTCTTGCCCGAAATTTCAAGGGCAACGAACTTTCTTTTCATAATGTCAGACATAAACCAAAATTACATCAAGAGCGTGTTCATACTTACGGGCTCTATTACAATTATCACATTCACTTCAGGGAATGGATCAAAATCATGTGCTTTACACAATCTCATGTCAAATATTACTTTCATAAAGTGAAAGATTATTTTGAGAATCCTTATTGTTCTCATTACCACAATAATGACGATTATAACTTCGTCTATTGCCATGTCCACATCCATTGATACCTTTACGGTAATTAGTCTTCTTTCAGACTTATCACATACTGCTACCACATTCTCTAAAGGGAATGGAGCAAATTCAATTGGACGGAATTCTTTGCCACGTCCACATTCATTGATACCTTCATGGTAATATTTTAGTCTTCTTTCAGACTTATCATATACTGCTTCCACATTCTCTAAAGGGAATGGAGAAAATTCAATGGGATGAATTTTCAATTCTTTGCCCACAATCATACATGAATTTAATCATGGCAGGACATAGAGATTTTACCACTTCATGTGGTTACAATTTCTTACAAACTCCATTAGAGTTGTAATCAAACTTTGTTGTCTATGTTTCTACATAAAATCAAATTATAGAATTCCAAGAATTTGAAAGGGAAAAGTAAATTACTTACCTTTAAGGTATACCAATAAATGTTGTGATATCAAATATACCTCTTGTGTAAACTCCTTTCTTTCCTTTTTTTTTCTTTTCAACTTTTTTTTTCGTTCTTTTCTCTTTTTGCTTTCCAGTGCTTCTTTTGTTTACTGTTTTTCGTTCCTCCTTTTTTTTTTTCATTCTTTCTTTTTCTTCTTTCTTCATTCTTTCTTTGAAGCAAAAACCCTACACAAACAAAAGTTAAGACAATCGAAAATTTCAATTGGTTAGAGACTCGTGCTGATAACGTGTTATGAAATAATATAAATGACAAGAACAATAATGCAAGAACAAGAGCAATAGAGAGAAGAGTAGGGAGAGTTCTTCTTATTGATACTTAGAGAATGTTAGGAATGTGTTACAATGGTAGAAGACCCCTTTATTTATAGGGAGGGGGATGATTTATCTACCAAGAATAGAACTCTAGAATCTCTCTAATTATGGACATTCACCTTAAATAGGAGATTTCATAACATAAATATCATTTTTTCTACGTTTTCAGCCTTTTGTCAAATAAATGATAAAGTCCGACCTTGACTATAAATCTTGAGTTCAATGAACGAAAAAAATCCTATTAGAAATTCTTCTTTTTAACGGGCCTTGTATAATATGAATTTGAATTAGTACGTACTCTAGTATGGATACCAATCATCCAATGTGATAACCCCGGAGGTCATCTTCTATTTTAGAACTCAAATATCTGATTCGAGGCCTTAAAAATCTCATTTCCATTCCTCCTCAATTTGCATGTTATTGAGTATAGTTATTGATTGTACATTCTTTATTGTGTTGTATACTTAGTTTAACATATGTGTATACTTAGTTAGCTTATGCCTAGCTTGTTCAGTTAGTAGCTTAGTTAGTAATTAGTTCAGTCAATTGGTCAACATGTATATATACTTGTTATTGTTGTAGAAATAAGATGGAGGTTTATTTTCCTATGCAAAACATCTCCATTAATCTGGTCTCTCTACTCCTTCTCTCCTCATCTATCAGAACCTTCCAGAAGACTCCATGGGAGCTCTACAAATCTGAGCTTGCACGTATGGTTTTGTTATGGTATCAGAGCATGGGTATCAAAATTCGAATCCCTCTCAACGTTTCAAAATCTAGTTTTGAATCTTTCTTGAAGTTCGTCGATCTCCAAAGCTTCGGTGGTTGTTTTTTGCCCAATTCTGAAATTCGTCTCAAAATTGACGATCTCTGATTCGATTGAGGACCTTATACCTCACAATTTCATCAAACTGGAACTTCGCACATGGATATCGATCAAAGTGAAGAAACGAACCCTAGCACGAGCAGAAATGACAAATTGGTCATCGATACTGGTAATTCCATTTACATTCATCCTTCTGATAGTCCTGGAATGACCTTAGTACCAGTTTCGTTTGACGAAATTGGATATCGCTCATGGAGAAGGAACGTTTTGCAGGCTTTGTCACTTAAGAATAAATTAGGGTTTATAAATGTGGAATCTAGAAGACCTAGCCCCGATTCGCCTCAATTCCGCCAATAGAAGAGGTGTGATGATATGGTAACCTCTTGGATCCTCAATTTCCTTGCTAAGGAGATTTCTGATAGTGTATAATATATGAATGACTCAGTTTAGTTGTGGAGGAAATTAGAGGATCATTATGATCAAACAAATGGAGAAAAATTGTATCAGATTTAGAAGGAGATCAATGACCTTACACAAGGTTCCTTAAACATTATTACATACTATACGCGAACGAAAAGAATGTGGGAGGAACTGAACACTTTGAGTGTCAGGTCTCAACGCATATGTAATTGCACATATGGGGCAAATGAGACCATTCAAAAGACAGAGCAAGATCGAAGACTTATCCAATTACTGATGGGACTAAATGAGGTCTACACAGTGCGAGGAAGTATTCTCATAATGAAGCCTTTGCCTTCTATGGCTCAGGCTTTTTCCTTGTTGATACAAGAATAAAAACAAAGGGAATTCAAGACAAATAGTCAGCTAAATCTAGATTCTACTTCATTGCATGTGAATGCAAATCCACAACATCAAAGTCCATTTGGAGCCAAGAACTTCAAGACACATTATGTAGCTAACAACAATAATAAAGGTCGCCTATTCTGTGATTACTGTAAGAGACCATGACATACGATGGAAAAGTGCTACAAGTTGCATGGATACCCTCAAGGCAACTCTTGCAACAATCAAAATCTCAATCGTGCCAATGCACAACCATACAATCAGGGGAACAACCTGAACAACAAGTTCAATAGGGGAAAGGGGTTTGTGGCTAATGTACATGGACTGCAGTTGATACAATTCAAGAGAGTGGAGATAATTAAGATCTAGAAGATGAGAAACAGAGCGTCAATATAACAAAAGAGCAACATGGGCAGATAATGACCATATTGCAGCATTTTAAAGTAGGACATGTGGGAGGATCTTCCAGCAATAGCAACATCACCACTGTCAGTGCAAACTTTGCCGGTATTATCGTCTGAACTTCTTCTATTGATTTTGACAAGCCCTCGTGCAAATGCTTTGAATCAAAGGCTGACCTTGGATCATAGAATCAAGAGCATCTAACCATATGAACTTTAACAAACATATACTCACTAATATCACTAGATTACTCTATCCTCTATAATAAGTTTACTAAATGGTTATAGAGTGAAAGTTCTTTAATTTGGAGACAACTGTCAGAGTCCTTATTATAGTGGCTTTCAAGAAAGGCTGGGCCATATTCCAAATTGTTTTGAACAATGCCTTCCTCCATGGAGACCTATATGAGGAGGTATACATGGAAGCTCCACCTGGACTAGTAGTAGATCAATCCAGTCCAAGTAGAGTAGTATTCAAGTTAAACAAGTTATTATATGGACGGAAATAAGCCAGTAGACAATGGTATGAAAAGTTAACTAAGGTATTAACATTTTAAAAATGATCACTCTACTTTCTGCAAGAAAACTTCCACATCCACCATCGTTATAGTTGTGTATGTTGATGATGTTATCATTACTAGAACTAACCCAGGGGAAACTTCAAGCTTGAAGTTTTTCCTTGATCATAGGTTTAGGATAAAAGACTAGGGCAGGCTTCATTATTTCTTGGGCTTAGAGGTCCTATACAAACCTGATGGTATTCTTATATCTCAAAGAAAGTTTGCATTGGACTTGCTAAAAGAATATCAGTATTTTGATTACAATAATATGTCCTCACCTCTTGACTCCACTGTCAAGCTAAAGGCACAAGAGGGTAATCTTTTGGCAGATCCTGCATATTATAGAAAGCTAGTAGGAAAGCTCAATTTTCTCACCAACACCTAGCTGGATTTAACCGACAGTGTGCAGCTCTTAAGCCAGTTTATGAGGCTCCACTGTACACTCATTTGACTGCAACATTCCACCTCCTTAGGTATCTCAAAAAGAATCCTAGCCTGGGTGTATTCTTCTCCAATAGTCCTGATTGCTCCATCAAGGCTTATTGTGACTCAAACTGGGCAGCCTGCCCAGATTCTAGGAGATCTGTCACTGGGTACATAGTTTTGGTAAGAGACAACCTATTAGCCGGAAGTCTAAGAAGTAGGAGACTGTTTCCCTGTCCTAAGCTGAAGCAGAGTACATATCTCTCAGGAAGGTAGTTGAGGAGTTAGTGTGGTTGCGTAGGCTATTTGTAGAGCTTACTCTTGCCCGATCAGGACCCATTCAGGTGTTTTGTGATAGTCAATCTTCTATACATATTTCCCATATTCTAGTATTTCACGAAAGAACCAAACATATTGAAGTCAACGGTCATTTTATGAGGAACAAGCTTCAAGAAGGCCTCATCTCTCTTCGCCATGTAAGCACTTACATTCAGCTGGCTGATATCCTGACCAAAGTCCTCACAGGAGTCAAACATTCAGCTATCCTAGGGAAGTTGGCTGTGAAGACCTTACCTCTAACTTGAGAGGGGGGGGGGGAGTATCGAGTATAGTTATTGGTTGTACATTCTTTATTTTTCTGTATACTTACTTTAGCATATGTGTATACTTAGTTAGCTTATGCCTAGCTTCTTCAGTTTGTAGCTTGGTTAGTAATTAGTTTAGTCAATTGGTCAACATGTGTATATACTTGCTATTGTTGTAGAAATAAGATGAAGGTTTATTTTCCTATTCAAAACATTTCTCCGTTCAGTTGCTCTCTCTACTCCTTCTCTTCTCTTCTCTTCTCTTCTCTCAAAACCTTCCAGAAGACTCCATATATGGTTTTCTTATGTGTGCAGTTCGGCGTGTTTTCGAAAAGTTTTTATGTGGAAAATGGAATCTAGTATAGATATCAATCATCAAATGAGAAATGAAAAACATAAAAATAAATCCGACTTAAAACCTTAACAGTTTACAGAAATTGAGTCGTGGTGAAAATTTTGCCTCTTCAACATCAGAAAAAATGGAAAAAGAAGCATTAATTTCATCAAGAGAACTAAATATTAATATATTTGATTAATATATTATAATTAGTTAATATATATTTTTATCTCATTTAATTATTTAATCGTCTGAACTCAATTATATCTTATTAAAAAATTAGTATGGTTTGAACTTAATTTCTTGTACTGTTAATTATTAAAATGTTGACCACGTCCATTATTTCTCAAGAACACCATAATATGGTGAACCAATATCATTTGGTTCAATTCTTATTAAGGTTCAATTCAAATGCCTACGTAAAAAATCATGACTTATTCAAAGCAAACTGTATACCGTAAAACCAAGCCCCTTTAATTCCTCGATTTCCCGGTAAGATCAACGTAACAGAGACGTCATGGTCGTAAAAAAACCCGAATCTTGGGTGAGGAACCCCTCGTGTCGGGGTTAGAGCAAAGCACCTACCCTTAGAGGCATCGCTATCATGTTCTCCGGGTCCGTTCTGAGTCTCAAGACTTCGAAGAACATCATCAAACAGTTGCACACAACTATCAAAGGGCTGCGTGAATCTCGGCCCGTATCGACAGAAAATTAGTGGTTAGTGAAACAGAAGATTTTTACCTTTTTTAGAAATGTACTTAGGGTAATATTCTCTTTATATATAAAGGGAAAAGATTATTATTCTTGACACATGTAACATGCAAATCATGGTAATAAACTCATATTCACTCCGTTATTCAAAGTATTACTTTTGTTCATCAATTCTTCATAAGGATAAGCTCGGTTTTAACGGCAGTGTGATGACCCAAAGGGTCATCTTATGTTTTAGAAATCGATTCCGTATTTCGAGACCTTTAAAAAATCATATTTTTATTTCTCCTTAATCTGTGTGTGATGTCCGGGTGTTATTCCGGAAAGTATTTTTGTGGAAAATTTATGAAAACAACATTGTTTGGCCTAAAAAGTTGATTTTAGTTGACTTAGATCAATATTTTGAGTAAACGTACCCGGACCCGTGTTCAGACGCTCTCAGTGGGTCTTTAGTAAAATATGGGATCTAGGCGTATGTCCGGAATCGAATTCCGAGGTCCTAGCCCGACAATAATTGATGAAAATTGTACGACTAAAATTATAATAGTTGTAAGAAATTGGTTAAAATTTGATCCCATTGGTATCAGATGCATATTTTAATTTCATAGTCCGGTACAGGTCCATTATGATATTTACACCTTATCTGTGAAATTTTGTAAGAAACAGGATTGGTTTGACGTGATCAGACCCTTGGTTGAGAAAATAGAAGTTTTGAAATTATCTTGAAAATTTCATGCAATTTGGTGCTAAATTCATAGTTCTAGGTGTTATTTTGGCGATTTGACCACGCGAGCTAGCCCGCATGATGTTTTAAGACTTATGTGCATGTTTGTTTTGGAGCCCCAAGGGTATAAGTGAGTTTCGGATATGCTGTAGAATGATTTAGACTTAAGAAATTTTGCTGGTATATTTCAGGTCTGGAGACTTCGCATTTTTGAAGAAGTTTTGCATTTGTGATCAGAAGGGCTGGAGGGGACCTTCATAATTGCGATGCTCAAGATCGCAATTAAGATACGAACAGATCGCATTTGTGAACAATTGTTCACATTTGCGATAGTAGTAGGTCCTATACATTCTTCGCATTTGTGAGGGATGTTCATATTTTGCAAGTTTCGAATTTGCAAACCCCTGATTGCAAATGCGATATCTGCAACTGTTCAAAATGATTTTGGACAGGATTTTTATATTTATTCAACCATTTTTCAAAACCTAAACTTCAAGATGCGATTTTCAAAGGCTAGTTCTTCCCGAAATCATAGGTAAATGATTCTTAACTCATTTATTTTAATCTTTTTCTTCTTTTCACAAGATTTTATCCTAGAATCTAGGATTTTTTTCATGGTGGAATTGGGGATTTTTGGGTAGAACTTAGGAATTTTGAAATTTAGACATCAAATTGGGGTGGGATCCCATAGCCAATTGCATATCTAGTCTCGGGGGTGAATGGGTAAATGGGGTTTGGTCCGAATTTTGGATTTTGACCAAGCAAGCCCGGGGTCGATTTTGGACTTTTGAGGAAAATGTTGGGAAACCTATAAATATGTATTGGAATTGATTTATTTAGTGATAATTGATGTTGTTAAGTTATTTATGACTAGATACGAGTGGATTGTGACACAAGTTCCTTGGTGGTAATGTTTCGGTATTGTTAATAGTATATGGATAACCGGCTTATTATGCACTTCCGTATTTATTTCTGTGTGATTTAGCTTTGTTAATTTTAATTATAAAATAAAGGAAAAAAAACGAATAGAACTCTAACATTGACTTGCCTAGTGAGTGCGATATTAGACTCCATTATGGTCTCGATGGTAGGAAATTCGGATCGTGGCAAGTTGGTATCAGAGCACTAGATTACCTAGGTCTCACAATTCACAAACAAGCTTAGTAGAGTCTGACATCGGTACAGAGATGTCTATATTTATCCCCAGAGGCTACAGAGTTAGGAATAATTTCACTTCTATTCTTCTCTATAGTGCGATTTGAACTTTCAATGCTAATTTAACTTTCTACTCTTGTTCCTTACCAGATGGAAAGAATACGTACAATTTCATCAGTTGATCAACAGCCCAAGCCCCCAGTGGAAGCTTCTACGAAGGGCAGAGGAAGAGGCCGAGGCCGTGCTAGAGGCCAAGGCAGGGGTAGGGGCAAAGCTCAGCCTAGAGCTCGAACACCAACACCATCGGCGGTGCCTCGGTAAAGTTTGATGAAGAGGCTCCTACCCAGACCATTCCAGCAGGGCCAACTCAGGTTCTAGAAGGGTTCATCGCTACCATAGTACTTCAGGATGCTTTGGACCATCTAGTGGGTCTTATAGAGATTGTTACTCAGTTCGGTACATTCCCTGTAGCACCAGCTGTCTCTCAGGCGAGAGGAGGAGCATAGACTCCCGCTACCCATACTCCAATGGAGATGGCTCCTCACTTTCAGACTCTAGAAGCTCGGCCAGTTGAGGTAGTTCTACCAGGTATTGCAGCACATACCAACGATGGATCAACTACGTCTTCTGAGGCTTTATGGAGATTGTATAGGTTTACCAAGCTTTTCGCCACTACCTATGGTGGTACATCTTCATAGGATCCCGGGACTATTTGGACAGTTGCCATGATGTGTTACGCAACATGGGGATAGTGGAGACCAATGGGGTCAACTTTGTTGCTTTTCGTCTTTCAAGTTCCGCCAAGAAATGGTGGAGGCATTTTTGTTTGGCTAGACCAGATGGATCGCCTGCTTTGACCTGGGATCAATTCTCTCAGCTATTTCTGGTTAAGTATCTTCCTATCACTCAGAGAGAGGACTATTAGAGGTAGTTTGAGTGCTTTCACTAGGGTTCTATGACTGTCACTTAGTACAAGACTAGATTTGTTGATTTGGCTCATCATGCTTTTCTTATAATTCCCACCATGAGAGAGAGAGAGAGAGAGAGAGAGAGAGAGAGAGAGAGAGATACAGAGAGAGAGAGAGGGTGAGGAGGTTTATTGAGGGACTCGCTCAGCCTATCAGATTACAGATGGATAAGGAGACAAGGAGTGATATTTCTTTCCAAGATGCAGCAAATATGGCCAGATAAGTTGAGACGGTTTTAGCTCAAGGGAGTGGTCAGGGTATGAAAAGATGCCTCGTCACTCCGGTGGATTCAGTGGGGCCTCATCTTGAGGCCGTAGTACTTTCGCTAGGGGCCATTCTCCCAGACCGTTTCATTCAGCATTTCAGACATCCCATGGACCTTTAGGGGGTCGTGGTCCTTATGGACCTCCTTCAGGGTAGCCAGCTTATAGTGCACCGCTTTTTCTTATTAGAGCACCTTCTCTTCATAGTTTTTATCATGGCCAGCTGCCCGTCAGGGTCAGTCTCAATTTCTTTAGCTGCAGTATTAGGATGGATGTTACGAATGTGGTGAGTATAGCCATATCCGGATTACCTATCCGAGATTAGTGGGTGTTCAGCCATAGCAGCAGGGTTCTCATGCCCTGATCCTGGCACTACCCTCTCAGCCAGCTAGAGGTAGGGGTCATGGAGGTAGAGATAAGGGTCAGCCCGTTATAGGTGGAGGTCAGGCCATTAGAGGTGGAGACCAGACCGCTAGAGGTGGAGGCCAACCATCAGGAGGTCATCCTAGGTATATGGTACAGAGTGGTGGGGCCCAACCCCGATGCTATGCTTTCCAAGCTAGCTTAAGGCTGAGGCCTCTGATGCTGTTATCACGGGTACTGTCTCGACTTATAGTAGATATGTTTTAATTCTATTTGATCTAGGGTCTACGTACTCCTATGTGTCTTCTTATTTTGCTTTATATTTGGTTATGCCTCATGATTCTTTGGGTGCTCCCGTATATCTGTCCACACCATGGCGGATTCTATTGTTGTAGATTATGTATATAATTTTTGTGCGGTATTACTCAGGGTCTTAAGACCAATATAGATTTGGTACTTCTCGATATGGTTGATTTCGATGTCATTTTGGGACTGATTGGTTGTCACTTTATCATGTTGTATTAGATTATCACGCCAAGACCATGACCTTAGTATTGTCGAGGTTGCCTCGATTAGAGTGGAGAGGGAATCTTGGTCATTCTACCAGCATGGTTATTTCCTATATGAAGGCTCGATGAATGGTCAAGAAGGGCTGTTTGGCTTATTTGGCTTATGTTATTGATTCTAGCGCGAAGGTTCCTCCAATGGATTCTGTACCAGTTGTTGGGGAGTATCCTATGGTATTTCCTACAGAACTGCCGGGGATGCCACCATACAAGGATATTGACTTTTGTATTGATCTGGTTTCGGGCACCCATCCCATTTCTATTCCGCCCTACCATATGACCTCGCCAGAGTTGAAAGAACTAAAGGAGTAGTTGCAAGATTTGCTTGATAAGGTCTTTATTAGGCTTAGTGTCTCTCCCTGGGATACACCAATATTGTTTGTAAAGAAGAAGGATGGGTCGATCAGGATATGTTTAGACTATCAGCTGTTGATTAAAATCACCATCAAGAACAAGTATCCATTGCCGAGTATTGATAACTTATTTGATCAACTTTAGGGTGCCAAGGTGTTTTCGAAGATTGATTTGAGGTCTGGCTACCATCACTTGAATATTAGGGCATCAGATGCCCTACGATAGCTTTTCAAACTCGATATAGTCATTATTAGTTTCTAGTGATGTCATTTGGCTTGACCAATACGCAAGCAACATTTATGGATTTGATGAACCGGGTGTTAAAGCCTTATCTATATTCATCGGTCATTGTTTTTATTGATGATATCTTGATCTACACTCGTAGTGGAGAGGAGTATGAGCAACATCTTCAGATCATTATTCAAACTCTGAGGGACAACTAATTATATGCTAAGTTTTCAAAATGTGAGTTTTGGTTGATTTTAGTTGCTTGCTTGGGTCATGTTGTGTCAACAAAGGGTATTCAGGTGGATCCTCAGAAGATTGAGGCAATCAAGGACTTGCCTAGACACACATCAATTGCGGAAACTTGGAGTTTTTTGGGTTTGGCGGGTTATTACCGCCAGTTTATGGTGGGATTTTCATCTATAGTAGCCCCAATGACAAGGTTGACCCAAAAAGGTGCCCTGTTCAGATGGTCATGCTAGTGTGAGTGAAGCTTTCAGAAGCTCAAGACAGTTTTGACTACAGCGTTATATAGTATATTGTAACGCATCTCGTATTGGTCTTGGCTCAGTATTGATACGGGGTTGCAGATTATTCCATATGCTTCATGGCAGTTGAAGATTCACGAGAAGAATTATCTATTTCATGACTTTGAGCTAGTAGCCATTGTTCATGCGCTAAAGATTTGGAGGCGCTATCTATATGGCATGTCCTGTGAGATGTTCATATAACATAGGAGTTTGCAGTATTTTTTCAAGCAAAAGGAGCTCAATTTGAGGCAGATAAGGTGGTAGGAGCTATTGAAAGACTATGATATCACCATCTTTTATCATCTAGGAAATGTCAATGTGGTGGTCGATGCTTTGAGTAGAAAGTCAGCTGGTATGGGAAGCCTTGCGTATATTCCAGTCAGTGAGATACCGCTTGCATTAGATGTTCAGGATTTGGCCAATTAGTTCGTGAGGTTGGATATTTCTTAGCCAGTCGTGTTTTAGCTTGCGTAGTTGCGAGGTTATCCTTGTTTAACCACATCGTGGAGCGACATTATGATGACCCTCATTTGCTTGTCCTTAGGGACATAGTGCGGCACAGTGATGCCAAGCAGGTTACAGTTAGGGATGATGGAGTTTTGAAGGTACAAGGTCGTGTTTGTGTGCCTAATGTGGATGGACATCGTGAGTTGATTCTAGAGAAGGCCCATAGTTCTCGATTTTCTATTCATCCGGGCACTATTAAGATGTATCAGGACTTGTGGCAGCATTTTTGGTGAAGGAGGATGAAGAATGACATTGTTGCGTATGTAGCTTGGTGTTTGAATTGTTAGCAAGTAAAGTACAAGCATCAGAGGCCTCGTGGTTTGCTTCAGAAGATAAAGATTCCTGAGTGGAAGTGGGAGCGTATCACTATAAATTTCATTTTTGGACGATCATGGACTCAAAGAAAGTTTAATGCAGCATAGGTCATTATGGATAGGTTGACCAAGTCAGTGCATTTCATTCATGTGGTAGTTTCTTATTCTTCTGAGCAGTTGGCAGGGATTTATATTTGTGAGATTATTTGTCTTCATCATGTGCCTGTATCTATCATTTATGATTGAGGTATGCAGTTTGCCTCACATTTCTGGAGGGCAGTACAATGTGAATTGCGTACGCAGGTCAAGTTGAGCATAGCATTTAATCCTTGGACGGACGGACGGACAATTTGAGTGCACCATTCAGATCTTGGAGGATATACTCTGTGCCTGTGTTATTGACTTTGGAGGTTTTTGGGATCTGTTCTTGCCATTAACAGAGTTTGCCTATAACAAGAACCATCAGTCGAGCATCTAGATGGTTCCCTTTGAGGCATTATATGGTAAACAGTGTCGATCACCGGTTGGGTGGTTTGAGCCGGGGAAGGCTCGGTTATTGTGTACAAATTCAGTATAGGATGCATTGGATAAGGTTAAGATCATTCAGGATAGACTTCATACAACTCAGTCCAGGCAATAGAGTTATGCTGACCATAAGGTTCGTGATGTAGCATTCATGATCAGAGGGAGTGTGTTCCTTTGGGTGTCACCCATGAAGGGTGTGATGTGGTTTGGGAACAAGGGCAAGTTAAGCCCTAGGTTCATCGAGCCTTTTGAGATCCTTGATTGAGTGGGAAATGTGGTCTACAGACTTGCGTTGCCACCAGCCTTGTCAGTAGTGCATCTAGTATTTCATGTTTCCATGTTTCAAAAGTATCAAGGAGATCCATCTCACGTGTTAGACTTCAGCACTATACAGCTGGACCAGAATTTGATCCATGAGAAGGAGCCGATAGCAATTTTAGAATGACAGTTTCGTCGGTTGAGATCGAAGAGTTATCCTTTGGTTTGCGTGCAATGGAGAGGTAAGCTTGTTGAAGCAGCTACCTGGGAGTCCGAGTCCGATATGCGGAGCAGATATCCCCACCTATTCACCGGCTCAGGTACTTTTCTATGTTTGATCGAGGACGAGCAATTGTTTTAGAGGTGAAAAATGTGATAAACCAAAGGGTCACCTTATGATTTAGAACTCGATTTCATGTTCTGAGGCCTTAACAAAACCTCCTTTTATTTCTCCCCATTTTGCGTGCGCAGTCCGGGCGTGATTCCATAAAGTGTTTATGTGAATAATTTATGAAAACAACATTTTTTGTCCTATAAAATTGATTTTAGTTTACTTTAGTCAACATTTTGGGTAAATGGATCCGGACCCATATTCTGACGGTTCTGGTGGGTCTGTAGTAAAATATGGGACTTGAGCGTATGCTAAAAATCAAATTTTGAGGTCCCTACCCCCAAAAAATAAATTTTCGAGGAAAAGTGTAAGACTGAAATTATAACGGTTTTAAGAAATTGGATAATATTTGATATCATTAGTATTGAATCCGTACTTTGGTTCCGGAACCCGGTACAGGTCTATTATGATATTTACACTTTATTTGTGAAATTGGGTGAGAAACGAGACTGATTTGACATGATTTGGGCCCTTGGTTGAGAAAATAGAAGTTTTAAAACTATCTTGAAAATTTCATGCAATTTGGTGCTAAATTCGTAGTTCTAGGTGTTATTTCGGCGAGTTGATCGAGCGAGAAAGTCCATATGGTGTTTTATGACTTTTGTGCATGTTTGGTTAGAAGCCCCGTGGGCTCGGGTAAGTTTCGGATAGGCTACGTAGTGATTTGGACATAAGGAATTTTGCTGGTGTGTTTCAGATCTGCAGGCTTCGCAAATGCGATCATCGCATTTGGGAAGAAGTTTCGCATTTGGGATCAGAAGGTCTATGAGGGGACCTTTGTAATTACGAAGCTCAGGATCGCAATTGCGATAACAGAAGGTAGCATTTGTGAATAATTGTTTGCATTTGCGATAGTATCAGGTCATGGACATTCTTCGCATTTGCAAAGGGATGTTCATATTTGTGGGGTTCGCATTTGTGAACCCTTGATCACAAATGCGATATCTGTAACTGTTCAAGATGATTTTGAATGGGATTTTTCATTCGTTCTCCCATTTTTCAAAACCTAAGCTTCAAGAGGCGACTTTTCAAAGGCTAGTTCTTCCCCAAATCATAAGTAAATGATTCTTAACTCATTTCTTTCAATCTTTTACTTCTTTCCACAAGTTTTCATCCTAGAGTCTAGGATGTTTTATTGTGGAATTGGGGATTTTTTGGTAGAACTTAGCAAATTTCGAAATTTGGGAGTTTAGACCTTAAATTGGGCTCTAATCCCAAAACCAATTGTATATACGGGCTCTGGGGCTATTGGGTAAATGGATTTTGGTCCGAATTTCGAGTTTTGACCAAGCGGGCCTGAGGTTGGTTTTTGACTTTTTAGAAAAATGTTGGAAACCTATAATTATACATTAGAATTAAGTTCCTTAGCGATAATTGATGTTATTACGTTAATTATGACTAGATAAGAGTGGATTGTGACACGAGTTTCTAGGTGATAATAGTTTGGGTATTGTTAATAGTATACGGATAACCGGCTTATTATGTACTTACACATTTATTTCAGTGTGATTTAGCTTTGTTAATTTTAACTATAAAATGTAAAGGAAAAGGTGAATAGAACTCTAAAGTTGGCTTGCCCAGGAGTGCGATGTTAGGCACCATCACTGTCCCGACAGTGGAAAATTCGTGTCATGACAGGCAGGCTCCTCATTAAGCTATTTGCTAAGTCCAGGATCACTCTTATTATTGGTTTGGAAATTTATTACGTCTTTTATTTGTTTAAACTAACATCATTAATCATTTGTATAGAATTAATTTGCATATTCTTTAAACCACATATAACTTCAATTGTTATCCGTTTTTAGGGTAAACACATTGGTACCCACCATTAGGTTCCCATAACACACTCTGCTTTACACTTGGTATTTGAGATTTTAATTTTAGGGAAAATTTAAGAATGTCAAACTCATAATCTGCCTATTTGAACGTTGATGCTGAGACTGGCCACTATGGCGAGAAAAAAAAAAGATACCCAACAACAAGATTCCTCTTGTTGACCCCAACAGGGTCCCCCGGTCCTGGACCCAATCAACACCAACTTGCATGTGGCTATCGACACAAATTTTCCGACCGACCTAGAGAACAACATTCGTGGAGGAGCCAGATCGATAGCTCAGAGTATGCACAACAATGAAGGTGATGGGATCAATTTGCAGCTGATCTTCGAAATGTTACAGGCTCAACAAATGGAGATATCCCAGTTACAGAACCAAAGCCACTCCCCCATAAGAAGTGATCCTGAACTATGACGGGAGAATACCCGAAGAAATGAACGAACCTTGGATAGGCCGGGTGTAGATGAAGCCAGGTCCAGCCTCGAAATAATAAAGATGCTCGAGGAACTGACGAGGCGGGTGGAATCGTGGGGAAAAAAGATTGAAGCCAATGACAAAACGTGGATACCTATAACTCCAGGTATGATCAGATCCCAGGAGAATCCCAAATTCTAAAAGGTCTCGATTCCAAGAAATTTTTCCAAAAGCCTTTCCCTTCGAGCCCAGCTCTGAATCCGATCCTTACGAAGTTTTATATGCCCGAAATCCTGAAGGATTAATCCAAATAAACATGTGACTTC
This sequence comes from Nicotiana benthamiana, assembly GCA_034376525.1. Lineage (NCBI taxonomy): Eukaryota > Viridiplantae > Streptophyta > Magnoliopsida > Solanales > Solanaceae > Nicotiana > Nicotiana benthamiana. The sequence goes on along the minus strand of CM067327.1, from coordinate 143,082,925 downwards.
CTACACATGTGCCATCAAGGGGGACGACTTAGAAGATGAAGAAATCAAATCCGCTATGCTGAAAAACTTTGGAGAAACCATGTTAAAAAAACCTATGATACGGACAACAATTTTACCCCTTAATTCTATTGATTCATTTTTGATGATTGCATATGCCTTTGTAAAGGTGCATACCGGGGCCATCAAGGTCGAGACCTGTAAGTTAGACCTTTTAAAAGAAAATCAAAGAGATAGTGAGATATTCACAAAATTCGTGTCGAGGTTTCAAATAGAACGGATGAATCTGCCTCTAGTCGCGGTCGATTGGGCCATTCAGGCATCCACCCAAGGAATCCAAAGCTCATTAGCTTTGCAGCACTTGAAACAAACTTTGATAGAACACCCGGTGCTAACTTGGGCTGACGTCCATAACAAGTACAATAAAAATTAGAATCGAAGATGATCAGCTCGGGACCCCATCTGGATCCGTATACCCCGTCATAACTAGTGACAGATCCAAAAGAGTCGTCAATCATGAACCAAGACCGAATAGAGAGATTGGTGTCAACCATATAATGGAGATCAAAGGGTAACGGGTCTGAAAGTAACCCTATGAGGAGTGAAAAAAGGAACGATCAAGGCCACAATAGTCGGGGACTCATGTGTAAAAACGGTTTCAATAGGCCACTGGGGACCAGGGAAGTATCGAGATTATCATAATACAATTTCAGTGTCGATTCTGCCGGCGTCGTATTTTCCAACGGACCCATCAAAGATACCAGATGGCCTCGATTGTTGTACTCTGATCCTTCCCGAAAGGACACAACTTAATGTGTAAGTATGATGGCATCCATGTCCACATGACCGAAGACTACCAACAACTAAGAGAGAAGTAGCCTGATTATTCAATAACAGACACCTCTGAGAATTTTTGACTGATCGAGCCAAATATCACTTCAGGAATAAGGACTCTAACAAGCAGATCGAGAAAGAAGAACCCCATCATGCCATTTATATGATCATTGGTGGAGTCGATGCCCCATAGGGTCAATGCTAAAGCGCACTAAGGTGTACATTACAAGGAAAATAAACTTGAGATTATATACCGTAGGGGACCGTATCTTTCAGTGATAAGGACGCTAAAGGAATCATGAAACCACATAATGATGGCACTGGTAATATCTGTACTCATAAATAATTCTCGAGTTAAGTATGCGTTAATTGCTTCAGGCAGCTCGGCCAATATCATCATATTGAAGGTCGTAGAATAGCTGCGTCTACAAGATCAAATAGTGCATGCAGTCCGGGTTTTAAACAGATTCAAGATATCATGGGAAACTACTAAAAGGGAGATAACCTTGTCGGTGAACACCATCGGGACCATTCAAGAAACAAAGTTCTATGTGATTGTGGGGGATACGAGACATAATGCTCTATTCGGAAGGCTATGGCACAACATGAAGGAAATACCCTTGACACTACACCGGGCATTAAAGTTCCCCACGTCGGAGGGAATCAAGAGAAAACACCAAGCCGCAAAAAAATTGTTCGTGGTCGATGAGGTGAACCTAATGTTTGAACTCTTTACATCAAAGAACCTGGAATTGGTTAGGAAGGAAAAACCTAAATAGCAATCACCGACACCAACCCCGAACAAGCCGGAGAAGCAAGAGGCATGAAAGGATGAATATTACGGAGTTCCTAGGTCGTTCATAGCCCCTAATGATTCTGATGCCACCAAGTCGACGGTCACGATGCTGGAGTAAGTCATGTTGATTGAAAATTTGCCCGATCAGAAGGTATATCTAGGCAGGGGTTTAATTCCCGAGCTCAGAAAAAACTCATTAAATTTCTTATAGCTAACATAGATTGTTTTGCTTGTCCCCATTTAGATATGATAAGGATTCCGCCATAAATAACCATTCATTAGCTAAGCTTGGACTAGAAGTTCCACGCGGTTGAAAAAAGAAGGCCTTAGTCTGAAGTCAAGCATGTGTTCATCAAAGACGAGATACCCAAACTCCTTAAAATAGGTTCCATTCACAAAGATAAGTACCCAGATTGGTTGGCTAATGTAGTAGTAGTGCCTAAAAATAAAAAAAATTAAGAATATGTGTAGATTACAATGACTTGAACAAAGCATATCCCAAATATTCTTTTCCTTTTCCTAATGGTAAGGCATGAGATACTTAGCTTTCTCGGCGCCTATTCTGGGTACAACCAAATTCGTATGGACCCAAGCGATCAAAAAAAATATTCCTTTATCACTAAATGTGGCACCTATCGTTATAACGTAGTGATAAAAATGCCGGTGCCACTTATCAACACCTAATAAACTGGATGTTCGAAGAACAAACAGGAAAATCAATGGAGGTTTACATTGACGACATGTTAGTTAAGTCCATGCAAGTACATGATCACTTGAAACATTTGCAGGAATCCTTCAACATACTGAAGATATGTAAAGATGAACCTAGAGAAATGTGCATTCAGGGCCGGGTCCGAAAAGTTCCTCAGATTCATGGTGTCTAACCAGTGGATCGAGATCAATTCCAACAAAATCTAAGCTATAGAAGATATCACTAAGAGTGATAGTGTCAATGCCGTTCAGAGGCTAACCGGGTGCATAGCCGCCCTGGGTCGATTTATATCGTGGTCCTCTAATAAGAGCTATCAGTTATTCTCATTACTAAAGAAAAAGAATAACCATTCGTGGAACCCGGAGTACTAGTAGGATTTGGAAGAACTCAAATGGTACCTTTTGAGTCCACCCTTGCTCTATACTCCAAAGACAAACGAATAGATGTACCTGTACTTAGCAATATCCAAGATAGCAGTAAGCGGAGTCTTTGTCTGGAAAGAGGAAGGTATGCGATTTCCTATCTATTATGTTAGTACAACTCTAGGTGAGGCTGAAACAAGGTATCGTCACCTAGAAAAAGTAGCGCTAGCTTTGCTAAGCGCTTCCATAAAGTTGAATCCATACTTCCAATGCCATCCCATATGTGTTGTAACTTCATACCCACTAAGGAACTTAATGCACAAACATGAGATCTTGAGCCGTTTGGCCAAATGGGCCATAGAAATTAGCAGGTACGATATTGAATATCGACTCCAGGTTGCCATCAAATGTTTAATTTTGAAAGACTTCGGGCCTGAATTCATGCTAGCCTTGGCAGCAAAAGTCGAAAAGGAATTATTGTTAACCTCAGGGACTTCCTCGAGAATCTGGACCTTGTTTACGGATGGTGCCTCGAAAGCAAAGGGGCCCAAACTTAGCATCGTGTTGAAGCCACATATGGGTAACGTAGTTAGGCAATCAATTAGAACTATAAACTTTACTAACAATGAGGCCGGGTATGAGGCCATGATTGTAGGTTTTGAACTGGCTAAAAGCCTTTAGGCCGAAGTAGTCGAAGCTAAGTGTGACTCCCTCTTTGTGGTAAATCAAGTAAATGGGATATTCAGAGTAAACGAAGAACGAATGCGAAGGTACTTGAAAAAAATACAGGTAACAATACATAGATTCAAGGAATGGTGGTTACACCACATATATCGGGATCAAAATAGCAAAGTCGATGCTCTAGCTAACATGGGGTCATCGGTTGATGACAATGAATTTAGCTCAGGGATAATTGTTCTGCTCATGAAATCAGTAGTGGAGAAAGGCCATGCTAAAATAAACTCAACAATTTTGACTTGGGAGTGGAGAAATAATTATATAGAATACTTGAAGACTAGGAAGTTTCCCTCGGATCCTAAAGAGTCAAGGGCTCTACACACGAAGGTGGTCAGGTTTAGCTTGTCAGAAAGCACTTTGTACAGAAGAACATTCGATGGCCCACTTGTCGTATGCTTGGGTTCGCAATACACCCAATACATATTAAGAGAAGTTCATGAGGGCACCTGCATAAACCATTCAGGGCCAGTCTTTGGTTCGTAATATAATCAGGGCTCACTTTTAGTGGACTGACATGGAGAAAGATGCAAGAAACTTTGTACGAAGATAACTATCTGAGGCATGCACCAATGATCCACCACCCCAGAGATCTACTACACTTGGTCTTGTTACCTTAGCCATTCATGAAATGAGGAATGGACATACCATAGGCACCTAATAAGGCTCAATTTATACTATTTATGACAGACTATTTTTCTAAATCGCTTGCAGCTCAGGCATTTAAGACAGTCTGAGAAAAAGAATTTATCAATTTTGTTCGGGACCACAAAATATATCAGTTCGAGATACCGGTCAAGATCGCGGTGATAATGGGAAGTAGTTCATTAGCAGCAAGGTAAGCAAATTTTTGAGGACCATAAGATCCAAATGATCTTGTCAACACCCTATCACCCTAGTCGGAACGGATAGGTAGAGTCTACAAACAAGATCATACTCCAAAACCATAACGAAAAGGTTGACCGATGCCAAAGGGAAATGGAAGGAAATTTTTCCCGAAAATATTTGGGCATACCGTACGAACTCAAAACTAGTACCGTGGCCACTCTATTTTTGTTGGTCTACGGTGCCGAAGCACTAATTATGGTCGAGGTAGGGGAATCGACTCTCAGGTTCTTATATGCAACCAAAGAATCAGATGGTGAGTCCATAAGCACAAGCCTGGAACTATTGGATGAGAGGCACGAGGCCGCCCTAGTTCAAGTGCCCAGAATTAGCAGATAGAAAGATATTACAACCAAAGAGCCAACCTCCAAAGTTTCAATATCGGGGACTTGGTGTTAACAAGAGTAACACTGAATACCTGGAACCCGAATGAAGGGAAATTGGGATCGAATTGGGAAGGTCTATATCGAGTCATCGGGATTACCGATAAATGTTCATACAAACTCAAAGCAGCGAACAGTGCACAACTACCAAACAACTGGAACGTGACCCACTTAAAATGTTACTACTGCTAAGGTACGACTTCATTTTTTTTATATTTACGAATTGGACTAAAACTTGCAGCCAAGAACCAAAGGAGAATGTAGTTGTTAAGTCTGAAAGCATGTGTTGCACTTTGTTTTTCGTGAATCAATTTTTTCCCAAATGGGTTTTTCGTAATGCTTTTCAACGAGGCAAAAATGGATCATGCTAACTTAGAGTCAAAGACTAGTTTTAAATTCGAGTTAATGGTCGCATCAACAATATCCGAGCCCTTTTGAAGATCGGCCTCGAATACTAGGACAATCTGATCCCTTTCAAAGATATACAAAATATATGTACACGATACAAAAAAAAAATCCTAAGGCATCTATGCTTGATCTTTATTAGAACCCGACTCGTCACAAGAACCATCGGTGCCTTCGAATTCTTCAAAGCCTTCAAAGCCCTCTTCACCTTTGGGATCAGCCAGATTCTTGGCCCCAACCTAAATTGTTTTCGTTCTCAATCTCGGCAGATAGGTTGAAGCCTCAGGCATGGATCTCTTCGAAGGTCTCCCTTTGGGATAGCCTCCTCATGTACTCAACAGTAGTCTTCATGCGAACCTCAGTTGATTCGACATCGACCTTATACTGGGCAACCATCTCTTCAGCATCGATGGAGGTTGTGCGCAACTGAAACTTTATAGCTTCACATTCCATTACCAAGGGCATCTCGCTCTGCTAGAGCCGAGCTCAATTTCGCTGCGGAGTTCATCATTCAACTGGGACCGCTTATCGATTTTCTCTTTTGCAACCCAAGTTGAACTCTATCGATGGCAATTGTGCCTGGATAGTTTCCTTCTCCAAAGCCAACCAATCCATTTTATTTTTCCAACCATCGGTCATGGCTTGTACCTCGTTCATTTCAGGCCGGAGTTGGTGGATCCGGTCAATCTTTTGCTGGACCTGTGAGATTTTGTTGTTAGTCTTTATGACTGAGTCCTAATTTCTAACATAAAAAACCTTGAACTTTTCAACCAGATCAGCATATTCCCACCTCAGGGTCGAAGCCTTTTTTTTAGCCCCATCCAGCTCGGCCTGAAGGTCCTTGATGGCCCCTTCGTGTTGGTCGCTAAGAAGCTTTTACATATCTCTTTTCTTGTGAAGATCCTTAATATCGAGCTAGTTAACCTCAGGCTAGTACCGAGTGAAGCTTTCATGATAAAGTATCGAGGTCTGCAAAAGGGTGAAAACCATGAGAAATATCAAAAAATAAGTAAAAGTTCAAAAGAGCATAATAATGCCTTACCCGATTTAGCGTCTGCGGTGCCTCATTGAAAAGGCACGACACGTGCACGTAATTCATTTTCACTTGGTCCTCCTCAGTCACAAGGAATAAGAGGTAGCTCTCTGCTTACACAATAGCATAAATGACATCGGTATCCCTTGGATATTGATGATTATCGAGCACTTACGTCGGGATCCACACTCAGGGCAGGGAACTGGTTGATTAAATATCGGCTCAAATTTAGCCAATAGACTTCTAAAGACGAATCCTTCTTCAACACTTCTAGGTCGCCCAATCCGAAAATATCTTCCAAAATGGCACGGCGTCAAAAAAGGAATGGAGGGGATCGTCCATGCCATGAGCCCATTCATTAGACCTCTCCTTCCTCGCTCAGGCCTCCTCGAGCATGGAATCGATGCATAAGGGTGTCACGCCTCCTTTTTGGCTACTACAACCCGGTGAAAGGCGTAGATAAGGGAGTTTTTCCAATTAAAGGACAATCAAAACGTGATTCTATTATTTAAGAGAATTTCAGAGTCGCCACTTGGGAGATTTATGGTGTCCCAAGTCACCGTTTAGAATCCCGAATCGAGAAAAGAATGACTCTGTTTAACAGTCTGCGAACCAGAAATCCGAGTAAGGAATTCTGTTAACCTGGGAGAAAGTGTTAGGCATTCCCGGGTTCCGTGGTTCTAGCACGGTTGCTCAACTGCTATATTTGGCTTAAATTATATGATTTTATACAATTATGGACCTATGTGCATTTTGAATCTTTTAACCACTTTTATTATTATTATTTTTAAAGAGATTGCAACTTCGTTAAAACATGTTTCGAATTGCATCACATAAATTCACCTGTGGTTTTGACACATTTCAATTTCATTGAGATTTAGATTTGGGTCACATAAATGCACACTCGTGTTTAAGGAAATAAAATTATTAAAGACGTGCATAAAAGAAACAATCGTGTTGTTATCTTTGCGGGAAGGCTGTGAAATTTGCTAAACAGCATATCCCGAAATTCTAAGTATTTCAATAAGCATTTCGCGGGGGCCACACAGTTTTGGATTTCGTTTGGCGCGGCGCATCTCGTTTTAAAAAAAAGGTAAATCCTAAAGCAAACTAAAGTGCGCCTCTAACGGACTTGGCTAATTGATTTTGGAGTCCGGGCTTTCAAAGCTCGGATCCATATTTAAATAAAGATCAAATTCTCTTTGTTCCAATATACTATCTAATTTTACAATCCTAATTTCTTTCATTTACGGCTTCAACGGAAGCAAACCAGCGTGTATTATTATATTTGGGCCTTAACGTGAGCCCACATTGGAGATACGCTTGAAACAAGGTATGGAACAGTCGGAGCTGGGCTTGACGTTATTATTTGGTTAGCCAAAGCTAGTTCAATACTGCACAAATACTTTTTATAGCTAGAATTATATCACAAGTGTGAGTAAGATTAATGCGAAACAAAGGCAAAATAAAACGAGCTATCAAGCTCATATTTGATTAACACCTCTATATGAACAATGACTCATAGGGATAGTCCCCAAAATAGTCCTATTAGCTATGTTTGACTACCGTAATACAATCATATCAACTAATACAGACCAGTCACCATACACGATTAATAATATATTTGAACTATAAATTCACTACGCTACTAACTACTCTACCCTTGAATAGGATTATGCTAATGGCAGTCTTTACCCATGAAATCAAAACAACATAATTTTTTTAACAGTCTAAAACAGTCCTATAATTCTTTACAGTGAATATTTAAACAAATGAAAGCTACTCAACGTTTAAACAAAGAATGCAGAGCAATTTGGTGCAGCCAGCTTTATTTCATTGTCTCAAATTGGGTTTTACATGATCAAGCTTAGGAAGTGTACCTGGAATTCGAGTAGACCAAAAAAGTTGAGGGTTAGCAACTTAACCAGCACAATAATCACAGGATAACGCAGCTCATGTGCAGTCAACAAACCTAGAAATGCTACCAAAACGACTAGAGTAGTTTACGTCCAACTCAAACTAGTAAAAGACCACTAAATGGCTCGAAGGACCTTCAATCAACCAAAATGAACCCATGGACAACATAGAATACCCAGGACTGAAACCAAACCAAGCATTGGAACTTCAAATATGTGTATTTCCATTCATCTTTCTATCTCCTATAGCTAAATCTCTGATAGACAACTGAAATTAAGAGTTTCTTAAAGATAAAATCCAATGGAACAGTAAAACTTGAATTTCTCGAGGTTTTCAGGAGTTTTGAGATATTTTTAAGCTTCAAAACTCTAGGAATTTTAGAGATATATTCAGACCATCTAACCTCTCTTTTGAATGATTTAGAGTCCCTTTTTATAGCCAAAGGTTAGGGCACCACTTTTATTTTGTTTTAACTAAAGGTCCCTCTTTCAATTTCCATATTTTACCTACCTGGACCGTCATTTTTTGACTTGTTTCCCAAGTTACTGCAATAAAACTACTGATTTTTTATTAAAGTCCCCTTCTAGAAGGGTCTAAATGATTCTAGCATTGTCTTCCATTTATAGACTACCTATACTACCCTATATTGCCCTTTTGATGCTAAAATTACTGTTTTGCTATATTGTAACCAATTACTAACAACTAACACTACTAACAGCTATAGCCAGTCCTAATGCTATTGAACTATGCCTGTTTAACGGGCCGGTTAGACCAGCTACCTGACCGGCCCAGACCGGTTCAAACCGGAACCGGATCGGCCTGGTTCTTAAGGGGCCGGGTGGGCTGGGTAGGAGGGGGTTGGACGGTTTAAAAAAAATTACCGGTTAATTAGACCCGTCCAAACCGGCAAGCGTGAACAGTGCTTGACCGGTTAAACCAGGCTGGTTTAATAGTCATTTAATTTAATTTTTCAAAGTGGGGCCCACTATCAATTGGAAAAGTCAGATTTTACAATTGATCCGTCAGCCAACAGATCTATTGATGAAATAGCTATTTTTTTAATTTTATGTTTTTAACCCTTTTTGAACTTACAAAATTAACCTTTTTTAAAACTATTAATACTCTCCCCCTCTGTTCTTCATTTCTTCACTAAAATCTCATATTCTAATCTCAATTTCTCTCATTCTCCAATTTGCAAACTGCAATTCATCATTTTATCTTTTAATTTTATTTGGCTCACTTTTCTTGAATTTAATTTATCATGTTTTGTCATTCGAAATTTGAACTTTGAAGTTTCAACTTTGATCAAATGAAGTTCAAATTTGAAATTCTTGCTTAACGACTTGAGATTTGTCGTGGTAACATCGAAATTAAGAAATTAAGTGCTCAATTCATTGTCGAATTTTGTGCACTCCCTCTAACTCTTTCTCTTATTTACTATTTTAATTGCATATTTGATTTTAGCTTGTATTTTAATTTTTATAATATGTTTAGTGCTGCTAAAAGAGTGTATAAAAGAGTTACTGGTAGGGGAAATAAAAAAATAGGTAGTTCTTCAGCATCTGGTAGTAATAGTAATAACTCATTAATATTTACACATGTTTCTGAAACATCGCCTAATGATAATATAGATATAGATTATGAACAGTTACAAGAAGATTTTGGAATAGAAGATAATGAAATAGGAACGGAAGATGAGATACCAGCTACACCTACTAGTGTTGGAGCTAGTAGTGTTGGAGTTGCTACAAGGGGTGGTGGTTGTGGCACTAGGAGTAGACCACCCGTGGCTCTGACTACTAATCATAGAAAAAGAAGTAAGGTTTTGAATTTTTTTCAAATAATAGAGGGTAATGATGGATTTAAATGCAAAATTTGTAACGATGATTTTAAACATTTGACTGGTGGAAATTTAGGGGGACTGGGACGCTTACTAGACATATGAGAATTGAGCATCCCATAGAATGGGGCGCTAATGGTGATGGAAATCAAACAACTCTAAACCCTACTACTGGAGGTCTAGTGAAATATGATAAAATGAAGGTAGCAAAAATGATTGCTTTGGGTTGTCTACCTTTTTCTTTTACTTCTTCGTCATATATTATTATGTATATTCAAAGGATTTACAATCCTTTATTTAAAGGTATCCCTAGAAGCACTTGTAGAGCTGATATCCTTAGACTTCACGGACAATATCAAACATACATAAGTTATTTGTTTAGCCACCTTCCCTGTAGAGTTTCTCTAACTTCTGATATTGGTCATGTTGTTAATGGAAATGATTATTTGAATTACATTTCATTGGATAGATGATACTACTTTTATGCAAAAACGTATTATCGCTTTTAGATATGATGAATATCAAAGTCATACTGCTGCGTTTATAAGTAGTACTATTTGTGAAGTTATTGAATTTTATAATCTAAAGCAAAAAGTATTGTGTATCTCTTTTGATAATGCTTCTAACAATAATGCCCCAATTTCAATATTAAAACTGTATTTGCAACCACCTCTTGATGATATTTTTCATGTTAGATGTGCATGGCATATTTATAATTTAATTGTTAAAAGTGGTCATGATTTATTTTCAATTGAGATTACTCATGTTAGAAGAGTAGTTGGTGTTATTCAAAGAAATAATAGAATATCTAGAATAAAGGAATTTAAGAATAAGTATATCCAGTATAACCTTAAACCCAGATTCATGCCAGACGAAATTGACGAAATTGTTACTAGATGGAATTATACATATATATTTTTAAAATGTTGCTACAAATATAGATTCCCAATAACTGAAGTTGCAAATGCGCATTGTACTGATCCAAACCGTATGTTAACAACTAGTACTTGGGAGGTTATTAATGATGTTGTTAAATTTTTACATAAATTATATACAGCTACTGTTGAGTTTTTTGGAGCATATTACCCTACTGTTACTATGGCGTTAGTACATATAGCTTAAATTTCTTTTCTACTCTTTGAATTTAAGAAGAAAGAAAAATATAAGGATGTTGTTGAAAAAATGGAAGCAAAATTCAAAAAATACTTCTTTCCAATTCCTCCGATTTACTTAGTTGGTGCTATTTTAATTCCTTCTAGTAAGATGTCTAATTGTCACCAGTTAATGAATGCTTTATATACTTATATGGAGATTGGACCAACTGAAACCCGAGATTTATATGTTTCTATGAACAAGCTAAATGATTATTTACAACAATTATATAATTATTATGCAAATGTAATTGATGATGTTGCTCGTTCTATAGACAATGTTAATCCCACTGTGCAGTGTACCACTTCTGCTACAGTGGATGATGAAGAAGACCTTGATAGTTTTGATATTTATTCTACATTTTCTAACACTCATACCAGTATCAGGAACATTGATGAACTTCAATTGTACTTGCAGGAGAAAAAAGAGCCTCGCAAAAACGAATTTTCAACCTTGGGATTGTGGCATGAGAATGGAAAGCAATTTCCTGTTCTTTTTGCTATGGCTCGGGACGTGCTGAATATGCCAATATCTACTGTTGTATCGGAGAGTGCATTTAGCCAAGCAATACAACAACTTGGAGACACTCGTCACTCATTGGGAAACAATGCTTTGGATGTTTTAGTGTGTTTCAGAGATTGGATTAGATCGGAACGAAGAAATCAAGGACGTGAAGATGTTGATAGCCCAGAAGATGAGGAACTTGGAGATATACTAACACATGGTAACCCATCCGAATTAACATTCTAGAAGAAGGTCAATCAGTTCATATTGATTATGAAGAACTTGCAAGGGCAATCCAAAACCTTTGAATTTACTTCTTGTTAAAAATGTAAATCTTTTAATTTGTAAGTTTGAAACTTTGAATTTTGAAATAAATGTAGCACTTGCAATAAGTGTATTTTTTCCCCATCTTCCTCGTATTCTTTATGTTAGTATTTTTTATTAATATAACTTACAATATTTATACTAAACCCGGCCCGGCCCAACCCGTAACCCGTACGGTTCAATTTTTACCTGTATAAACCCGAACCTGTTAAAACCGTTAATATACAACCCAAAACCGGGCCGGCCCAGAACCTGTACAGGTTAAAAACAATTAACCTGGCCCAGACCGGTAGGCCCGTTAGACACTCTTATATCGAACTATTAATCAAGAACAATTGCCAATCAATCCTCAGAAATCAAAACACAATTGAATAAAAATCAAGTCCAATACTCAAAATTAAAAGAAGAACATGGAAGGCTACAACTATCAAAACTCAAACTCAGATATCAACACTCCAAACCATATGAACCATTAATCGACATTCAAACTCAGAAATCAGAAAATTATTGAAATTAAAGAACAAACATGGAGGCTGTTATGCTGGATTAAGAACTAAAAGCAAACAAAACAATCACGACCAATTCCTAATTGCATGTGAACTATTATCCAATACTCAAACTCAGGAGTCAAGAACACTACAGAAATTAAAGAAAACACACTAGACTTCAAAATTTAAACCTAAAAGCAGAAATGGAAAAGCAAATCAGAAATTGCTAATTTAATACTCACAATAGACATGTTCAGGATTCCTAGAACTAATAATTAAGTCATGGGTTCATTCGTACAATCACCGAAACAGAAATAGCAGAAAGAAGCAAAAGGAAGGGGCAAACTTACTGATCTTACTTCAGCTAAACTTAGTTGAATGGAATTTGAGCCTCCAAGTGGAGTCATAGGTTTGTTTTTGGGCCAAAACAAATGCGTGACTCCGTTTCAAAACTCAAACAGTCTTCCAATGGTCAATCTCAGAACTAGGTCATGGCTGGTTTCAAAATTGGGGTCTGGGGGTTGTTTGAAAAGGCCTGGGTGTTTTTTCGGGTAGAGGAAGGCTAGAGGAGTGGTGGTGATGGTTTAGAGGCCATAGGAGGTCAGTTACCGCCGTGCATGGAGGAGCTGCCCACATCTAAGGAATATTCGAAGAGTTGGGGCTATGTTCGAAGGTGACTGATGGTAAGGTTGGAAAGAAGGGAGTGAGGGGAATGTGGGGTGTAACTTTGGGAGGCGTTGGCGACCGGGCACCACTTTGGATGGCGGAGCTGCCAGGCTTTGAAGGGATATTCGACAAGTGGGGGTGGGTTTTGAAGGTCAATCTTAGGAAGGTTGGGGAGAGGAGACAACGGGGAATCTAGGGTGTAATTTTGGAGTTCATTGGAGTTACGCCACCAGCGGCGACAATTTCCGGCCGGCGACGATGATTTCTAGCCGGCGACGAATGATGGTGGTATAGTGGATGTATGGTTACATTACACCGGCTAAGGATCGTACGAGGAGGGTGACTTTGGTATCTGAAGTATTACATATGTTCAGACAATTATATTTTAAATGTGAGGCTCAATCTGAGCCGTTGGATCAAAAGGCATGGATAGTCGAGATCAACAGACGTCAAACAATGTTGTTTTGGGAAGCTGGGGTTATGGTCCGGGCAAGGGTTGGGCTTGGTTTGATTGGGTCTTGGGGGGGGGGGGGTTGACTTGAGCTATTGAATTTCCATTGCCTAAATTAGGGGTCTCTTATGAAGACCAAAATTATACAATACTTTGTTCTCTTTATTTTTTATTCTTTATTTTTTAAATTTAAATATAGAAATAGAGATAAACGAAAATAGATTTTATATTCCACAAAATAAACTAACTAACCTCTGAAATAACCTAAATTCTAAAATTCAAAAGAAAATTAATCAAATGTTGGTATAACCAATTTTGTTATTTTTCATTTCACATGCAAAAATTAAATCTTAAATGCAACCGTGCCATTTTATACTTTTTCATGAAGTATGAAAATTAAAACATGTAACATGAAAATAAGCACAAAATTATGCAATTAGCTCCTAAAATTCAAACAAACACAAAATCATGCAAATAAATTCACAAATAAACACAAAATTAATTCCTCAAAAATCAAATAATAAAAGAAATATCCTAATGTATGAATTATATAGGAATATTTCACGCGAGGAAAAAATCACGTGCTCACAGCGGGAAACCCTATAATCACTAATATATAGTGCGAAGCACAGTCGACATCCTGGAGATTTTAGCCCCAACCTCCATATTGCTTTTCCCGAGCCTAAGGGAGATCGATCTCCAACATCCCCCCCTCAGCTGCTGCCTACTCTTCGGGGATATCAACCCATTGGCCACAAAAATATTATCTTCTTCGAGCTCATCCCTGAGCCGAAGAAGTGAATCCGAGTTCGGTGCACGGGTACCTAAGCCTTTCTTTGGCGTTCGATCCAATCTCTTTTCTAGCTTCATTATAGAGCTCAGGGATCCTGAAGCTTTCCATTTCTTCTTCTTCTTTTACCCCACTACAGCCCGAGCTACCCCAAAGCGGAGGGATCAATGGACAAGGTGCATTCTCGTCGCCTTCTAAAGGCCTAAGTTTAGTGATTTTAGGCAAACCTGCAAAAAGAAAAGAGAGGAAATGAGAATGAGTATGATGTAAAAAGGGAGCCTAATGTTTCTTATTGGTGTGAGAGAATTGTGATGACCTAAAAGGTCATCACTTATTTTAGAAATAAATTCTACATTCTGAGATCTTAAAAACCTCTTTCGATATTGCCTCAATTTGCGTGCACAGTCCTAACACGTAGCCGGAAAGCCATTATGTGAAAAATGATGCATTTTTACTTAAAATTGAATTTAAGCTTACTTCGGTCAACATTTTTGGTAAACAGATTTTGACCCATGATTTAACGGTCCTGGAGGGTCCGTGGGAAATATGGGACTTGGGCGTATGCCCGAAATCAAGTTCCGAGGTCCCATGCCCGAGAAATTAATTTTTAAAGAAAATTATTTTTTTGGAATTATTTATGAGTTTTGGAAATGAAATACATTTAAAAATTGATGGAATCGGGCCCGTATTTTAGTTTCGAAGATCGGTACAGATCTTAGATGTGAAATAAGATGAGTCTTTGAAATTAGGTAAGAAACGGATGTCGTTTGAGGTGTTGTGAACCTGTTAATATTTTGTTGTTGGTTATTTGAATGATGATTATTTTGTTATTTTGTTATTGAACACTTTAATAGTTGTTGTGGTTATTAGTTCTTGGTTAATTGTTGTTGGTGGTGGTTATTAGTTGTTGGTTAGTTGTTGTTGTTGGTGGTTATTAGTTGTTGTTGTTGGTGGTTATTAGTTGTTATTTTGTTGGATTTTCATAGTTGAATGACAGCAATGTCAGCTGCCATTATAGGATGTATATTGGTTAAAATTGGTATGTGGTAGAGACTAAAAGCAGGCTATTCCTGCCAATTTTTAGAAAAATTTCCGACCGAAATCGGTCGGAAACTTTTGTATCCAAAAATGCATAGTTTCCGACCGAATCGATCGGAAATTTCAAATAAATTCCCCAGATTATTGAAATTTCTGACCGAAATCGATCGGAAATTATGAATTTTTATTTATTTCTTTAGTAATTTAATAATTTACAAAAAAAATTTAATTAAATAATCTTATTAATATTTATTAGTTCCGACCGATTTCGGTCGGAAAGATATAATTAAAAATAAATTAATTTTAATACTAATCTTATTATAATTAATAGTTTCGACCGATTTCGGTCGTAAGGGTATAATTAAAAAAATCAATATTTTTCCGACCGATTTCGGTCCGAAATTTGAAATTATTTCCCATTCAACCAATTGAATTTTCCGATCGATTTCAGACAAAAATGTCTGACCAATTGTGGTTGGCCTGCTTTTGCGACCATTAGTTTTTCGTCCAATTAAAAGCGATTGGAATTTGGTCGGTAATTATGGACAGAAATTACCTAATTTCTAGTAGTGATATATATATATATATATATATATATATATATATATATATATATATATATATATAATATGTGAATAACCATATATAATCTATATTCATCATATAGGAATAGTAAATAGTGATTCCGATCGACTATTTGGATTAAGATCCCAAATAAAAAAGGGCACCATCGTCTCTTAGGTTCTTTTTTTCAGTGCAACACAGGAAAGCGCTCTTTTTTTGTCATCCCTGCAGCTTTCCAGATTTTATATTGAACGCATGGCGTAGCTAGGACCCTTCAAATTCTGTTTGTGAGATCTGTTGCAATGCCAATCATAAGCAATTATTGGTTAACCATGAGATATTAACTCTAGAGTTAGAGTTATTTCGTTGACAAATTATCAAGAATTAATCCTTGATTTAGTAAGAGAATTTACATGTGTATTTTAGCGTGTATTAGAGTAATTAGACAACTCATAGATTTTTTAAAAATATCATAAAGAGATTAAATTAGTGTAATATCATATCTTACAAATAGTGCAGATCAAAATCAACTACTGACTCATTATTTTAAAAAATATTAAATACTAGCTGACAACTATACCTTTTAATGAAAGATTTTATGACTGTTTTTAACGTCTTCACATATACTAAAAAAATCTAAGTTTCTCAAATCCCAATATTTAGCCACTAAGCTAGGGCTCAAACAGGTTGAGAAATATACATTTCCTTCGTAGGATAAGATTTTATGCGTATTTTTTAATGTTATAACATGTACTATTGAATTTTTCAGTTCTAGTCCAAGAATATGCAGTTACAGCTTTTGTTCCAGATTAGTACTAATTAATATTATAGACAATAAATTTGTGTCGAAAAAATAAAATTAAGATCGAAAACTATTACAATAATTGTAGTAATTTATTTCGAATATTTGAGTGTTACGATCTCTATGGATCCTCTAACTCTTCTTTCCAATGGTAAATAAATTCAAGGGCCTTTGGGCTTGATCTTGAATCTATGTTTGTTGTCGCTAACGATGATCTTTTTTTTTTCCAATTTTTGACCTTGAATTCGAATATTTTTTTTTTTTTGATTGAAATTGGCTTCTATTGATATAACAAATATACATATGAGTGTTCTTAATGGTAGTATCGACTAACTACCATTGCTAATACAATCAACTAGTGTAACTAGCTAAATCTATTCTAACAAGTAGTGAACTAAGGATAATTGTTGAGAATTCTAAGTCCTTTCATCCATTTCTTGCAACTTCTACCACGAGCATGAATAAGGAAGGCAATCTCACGGCATAAATGATCTTCATCAAAATGTTTCCTCTCAAATCTAATATCATTCCTGCATCTCCAAATCAAAGAAATAGTAGTAACAAATGCAGTAGCTGTTACTGCCTTTTTGAACTGTCTACTCCTAGCATTGCACCATATCCAAGTTAGCTCATTCTTCCAGCAATCTGGTCGTCTACTCCAGCCAATCCAACAGCAGATTCTAGTCCAAATCCTGCTGGTAATTGGACATTCAAAATATAGGTGTTCAAAGGCTTCAAAGCCTTGCTTACAGAACACACATGTTTCTTCAACTTTGATACCAAACTTTAGCAATCTATCAACTGTTGGTAGTCTTCCATGAGCAGCCATCCACACAGTAAACTTATGTCTTGGCAAGACATTTATGGTAGCCATCAAGTTTTTCCAATCCACTCTAGGCCAAATTGGGAGAAGAGAAAGATATACAGAATGAATTTGAAATTTTCCAGACTTACAAACACTAGAAAGTCTGGACAGTAGATCACCTTGCAATTTGCTAGCATTCATGATTTGCATTCTACAGTCAATAATCTTCCTAGTTATCCAAGAGGCATTTTTAGGACTAGCCATTGTTTCAATATCTTCCTTCTTTATGTAGTAAAGATGGATCCATTTGATCCAAAGGCAGTCTTTCTTCCTTGCTAAATCCCATAGCAGTTTTGATACATCAGCCTTGTTCCAAATCTGGATGTCAATGATGTTTAAACCTCCAGCAGCAATAGGTTTACAGATTCTGTCCCAAGCTATCAGTGATCTTTTGGAGACTGTTCCATTTCCTGTCCATAAGAAAGATCTGCAAATTGCATCAATCACTTTCACCACCTTCTTTGGCAATATAAAAATCTGAGACCAATATGTTTGAACTCCAAATAATACTGACTTTATAAGTTGACATCTGCCAGCATAGGATAAACATTTTGCAGTCCAACAGGTGATTCTATCAGTGATTTTCTCTATCAAAGGTAAATAATGATGTATGCTCAGCTTCTTTGAATGTAATGGAATACCCAAGTATTTGAAAGGAAGATGTCCTTCATTGAATCCCAAGTCCTCTAAGATAGCTGCTTTCTCAGATTGAGAAATGCCTGCAAAATATACAGCACTCTTGGAATTGTTTGCTGAAAGTCCAGAAGCAGAAGAGAAGGTTAAGAATGCATCCTGTAACAGTTGGATAGATGTAATATCAGCTCTACAGAATAGCAACAAGTCATCAGCAAAGCAAATGTGAGAGCAGTTGAGCTTCCTGCATCTTGGATGGAAATTAAAATTGCCATTCTTGTGTAGTTGATTAAGGTTCCTGTTAAGATACTCCATTGCAATAACAAATAGGTAAGGAGACATAGGATCTCCTTGCCTAATACCCCTTATGGCTGAGAATGGCTTTGTGAGTCCTCCATTAATCACTGAGGAGTAAGTAACAGTTGAGACACAAGCCATAATCCATTCCACAAATTTTGCAGGAAAGCTAAGATCAACCAGCATCTGTTTAAGAAATCTCCATTCAATAGTGTCATAAGCCTTCTTCAGATCAACCTTTAGGACACATCTAGGTGATATGCCTTTCCTTCCATAGCCTTTAAACAATTCATGACTAAGCAGGACATTATCTAGTATGCTTCTACCTTCAATGAATGCTGACTGCCCTTTCCCTATAATCCAATCAATTACAGTTTTCAATCTTCTTGTAATGACTTTAGAGATAATCTTATAGAGGGTGGTGCAGCAAGCTATAGGCCTGAAATCCTTGACTGTTTTAGGAGTATTGGTCTTAGGAACAAGAGCAATAGCAGTAGTGTTCAGCATATAAGGCATGTGACCAGTAATGAAGAACTCCTTAGTAGCAGCAAATACATCCATTTTGACAGTCTCCCAATTTTTGGTAAAAAACTCCACAGTAAAACCATCAACACCTGGGGCTTTGTCATTTGGCATCTCTTTCACAGCAGCTGTAATCTTGTTCTTGAGCTTGAGCTTGATTGCTTGAACTTGAGCTTGTCTTGTTCTTCGTTCTTGAGCTTGAACTTGATTTCTTGAACTTGAGCTTGAGACTTCATTTTTTGAACTTGAACTTCAAGCTTGAGACTTGTGGAGGAATTTGCAGCGTTTGATCCACGAGCTCTTTCTTGCTTCTTGTTATGACTTCTGATACCTTTTCTGGGTTATGAAGACCCCAATTTATAGTTGTGGAAGGGAGGAGTTGTGATAATAACAAACTCTTTCCGACCAATCAAATTGAAGTGTGACATGGCCGCATCTGATTGGTCAGAATATGTCACTTGCAAACGTGGCGCGATTTATTGGCGTTTTAGTGTGACTGGGCATGCCTTGTCATTTTGACATATGACATGATCCTATTGGCTCTTCCGATTGACTTGGCGTGCCATGTCATTTGACACGTGGCATCAAACTGGGCCTCTAGGAAGATGTCATCTTGGGCTAATGAAGTGGGCTCATCACTTTAGTCCAATTAAATGGGCTAGCCCAATGGATTAAGACTTATTTATTTAATCCATATATTTTGGGACTTATATAACTTATTTAATTATATTAGCCCAATAAATTTATTTGAACTAATATATCTTGAATTTAAAATGTAGTCCGAATTATTTTATGAATTTAATTGTACTAAAATTTATATGTCTACAAATGCCTTCTACTTCAAGACTTGTCAAGACCTTTACACTTTTGAAGACTAGACTTGAAGTAATAGTAAAGAAAAACGTTTCTTCCCTTTATTATTATTATTTTTTTTTTCCGGAACATAAATTTACTCCCTATGGTCATGAAAATGCTTGTTATTGGCTTATAAAATAACCAGCTTCATAGATTTGGGTGTTGGATGCCAACTTTTACTCAGTTAAAATAGTGATGATATGCATTTTTGCCTTATCACTACACGTTGAATTGCAAGATAACTCCCAACTTCAAAATAAGGAGAATCTAGTTAGAGTTATTATTAAAGTCAAAACACTCAATTTCTTCATCGCATAGGAATGGGAGACTTTCTCTTGAATTCGTTGTTATTTATCAAATTGAATTCCGTAGTTTGTATGAATTTTTAACTGCGTATTCTTATTTGAATTCCTCTCTTGACGAATGACAGCCATCTGAAGTCATGTTGGAGACAGATTATCCTCGCTACTTTTTTTATCCCACATCGGGAATATATGTTCCGCGATGCCTTTTGCAAACTCTATAAATACAGTAGAATTTATTTTATTCGCATCACTTTCACCGTTTGCAAACCATTTTAAGCTTACTTTTGACGACTTGGAAGTATTAACGCGATCTTCTTATTTTCTTTTTATTTTTCATTGCTTTTCTTCTTTTGTCAATTTTTTTTGTAGTTCAAGCAAGATCCACGTACGAAGAAGGCGGTTTTAGGGTGTGAGGGGATGGTTACTCATCCCTGCCCAATTCTTGGAGAGATTATACTCAAAATGGTCCTATTCTTGGACAGATTACTCTTAAAATGGCCCGATTCTTGGAGAGATTACTCTCAAAATGGCTCAATTCTTGGATAGATTACTCTCAAAATGGACCGATTCTTGGAGAGATTACTCTCAAAATGGCCCGATTCTTGGAGAGATTACTCTCAAAATGGCCCGATTCTTGGAGAGATTACTCTCAAAATGGCCCGATTCTTGAAGAGATTACTCTCAAAATGGCTCGATTATCGGAGTGATTACTCTCAAAATGGCCCGATTCTCAGAAAGATTACCCTCAAAATAGCCCGATTCTTGGAGAGCATTTCATCCAGTTAGACTTTTGTACCCATTCTAATATTCTTGATTTGGACTTTGATAACCCCTCTTTTCTTTCTTTTTGTTTTTAGCACGAAGAGATGTCAAATTTCAGGGACTATACATCACCTTCCTCAAAATTTAGATATCTCATTATCGAGACTGAAGATGGCATAGAACAAACCTAGCTTTTGGTTCTCACCTCACAAGCATGCCGATATGCAGCCCCATGGCCTCCTCTAAGGAACTCCCTTCATGTAGAGAACTGGACCTTGGAGCACGAATCGACTTCTAATCCATTATCCAAGGTGTAGTCTCTCCAAGCGCTAATCCGTCGTCATGTAAATATTGCTAGCACCCTCCCAAACTTAGGAAGTCGCATAATTCAAGGAAAAGTACATTGGGGAAATGCAACAACAATCGAGGGCAAGTATCGTCATATCCAAGGATATTGGGAATGGGCTGAAGACGTGCTTGGCGGAAGCCAACTAACACTGAGTACAACAAAGATTTATGATGCTGTCTATGCCTCACTTTTCACCTATGATCGAAACTCGAACATTGTGCAAGCATTTTGTGAGGCTTGGTGCCCCAAGACGAACACACTTCTTACATCAAATGGGGAGCTATCTATATCTCTTTGGGACTTACAGATCCTTGGGGGTTTTCCCATTGCGGGTTCTCCATACGAAGAAGTGGTACCTGAGACAAGAGAACTCATCGGTTTTAATGAAAAACAAGTCAGATTTATTCCTCGATATTGTGAGTATTTATTTGCTGCATTTCATCATCTTAAGGAAGGTACGAGTGCTACCCAAAGGGTCTCCTTCAGCAAGTGGACAAGTTTTGGGTATAAAAAACATTAATATATAGACCTTCCCCATTGCGAAAGGAAAAGAAATCGGCACGCCTAAAATCAACCCATAATTCTAACAAAGTTATTCCCGAGACGACGAGGTGGTTGACTGATCAAGAAACTACATTCTCTAAGCTTAGGGAGAGGTCTGACAAGAAAGATGAAACATATGTAGCGGCATTCTTATCAATTTGGATGTGTGCCGTTGTGTTCCCCAAGGCAGAAAACTCCATTCGTCCTGAGACTTTTAAGATGGCAAGCATGATGGCAGGTGGGTGACAGATTAACCTTGCAGTCCCAGTTTTGGCAAGTGTTTATCATGGTTTGAATAAGATTTCTGTTCTGCTCTACTTGATCAGGTCAAGTTTCTTTTCCCATTCATTATGTTTATGGCTGGCTTGCAGATTACTTCAAAACCCACTATCCCCTTGCTAAGGGCCTGTCTATCCATTTGATGGTGGCATACTCAGAAGAGGGGCTGCAAGGTACTTTGACGAGAAAGATGGAAGAAAATGCATCCACAATGGGGAGGATATAGTTTGGGCACCAACAATGTTGACCAATTCCCGTCCTTATTATTACGTGGATAACGATGCCCCTCAAGAGTTGGAATCAAATTAATTCATGAGCTTATGTCTTAATTACCTCCCTTTGAGGTATGGTAACTCATTCATCATAGAGACGTATAGTCCGCATCGGTTTGATCGTCAATTTAGATTTTACCAGAACGTCCCCGTCTTTTTGGAGAATGATATCTGTAACTCTTCTCTAGATGAAGGAATCAGATTTTGGAATATTTGCACATTGTATCGATCTATGTCACGTGCGGTTTTTCCTCCAGCGGGAGATCCTATGGAAAAGCCTTTCTCCACTAATTATATGTCCTGGTGGGAGAAAGCGCATGGGATGTTTCTCGAGAATAACTTACAAGCTTTGGTAGACTATGTTGGGCTAAAGTCTACAACCCCTTTAGGAGGTGAAGATCAAGGTGTTGGAAAGACGCTCTCAAAAGTTAAAAAATATCAACTCCAATCCCAAAAGTAGTTACGCAACCTAAAAAAAGGAAGCTTAAATCCTCGAAGGCAGCTTTGAAAGAAGTGGTGTGCACTTCAACAGCTATAGAGAAACACCCTCTAGTTCTTTCATTTAACACGTGTGTTCCTCAAGACATAAGCCAGAGTACCAATGAAGATCAAAATTGGAAAAGGAAACGGCCTAACCCAGTAGAGATCGTAGAGGTTCAAAGTGTTGATAGTCCCTCAAGAACGCATACAGCTTGTAACAAAGAGGTAAAATACAATCACCTCACTCATTCCCCCTCCCACTTTTTTTAGGAGTAGCTTCACTTATAAATTACTTACTTATTTTGCCTTTTCTTAATGTAGTTAAACATCATTGGGCATCTGATGGTATCCCCATGCGACAAGCCACAAGTGAGTGATGAATCTATTAGAGGGCCTGCATGTAAAGTTAAGTCATCGTCAAAGGCGTCATCTCTTCCTCATGAAGAATCCCTAAAAAGGCAAACTCCAAATGAGATACTCGCATTTCACCAATGATAAGTACAACGGTATCTATATTTGATGGCAAAAACATTGTTTTCAATCGCAAGAAGGAATTCATTTTGGGACTTTGGGAGGATATTTGCGATAGGTTCTCCAAAATTTGTCCGGAATTACTCTCATCTTATAGGGAGCAAATCATTGAGATTTTCGAGGATATGAAGAAGATGAATGTTCTTGATTTTTCTCCATTAGAAGATTTGCCACATCATATGACCAAGAGCGATCCAATATGACTGATAAGACGAGTGAAGATGAGAAGCTAGAACTGATTTCCAAAGCTAACGAGCGTCTCGAATCGTTCAAACTTGAAGCAAGTGAGAAAGTCAAGAAAGTTTCCTCTAGTGAAAAGAAATTGAAGAGAGTCGTGAAGAAGTTGCAGACATTACAAAAAGAGAGGGAGAGCCTCGAAGGTATTATAGAAGAGACTCAAAAGGAGGTTGAAGAGATTCAGGAAAAAATTTCATCTACCGAGACTGAGGTCTCTCCATATGACAACGTAAATTTGTTGACTGTTTATGATTCGGCCGATTTGGAGGAGAAGAAGAAGAGCCTGGAGACTAGCTGTCAATAATTGAACAACTACAAGTTTTATTTAGATTATGCTGTTAGCATTATCTCCCCTTCTATCTTTATATTGGGTTGATCTAGTGGATATTTATTTCATCTTAGAAAAGATTGCTTCTCGTTTGCTTTACATTACTCGACATTTATCTTAGGTGTATGACTTTCTACTTTATGCACTTGTAAAGATTCATATTTTGTCGGGGAAGAGTCCAAATAATGAACCATTTGATTTTTCGAAATTAGAATTCAATATCTAAAATGTATCCAAAATTCAGAATCAAACACCTTCAGAATTTCCCCAGATAGTATTTTGGAACTAACTTTAGATTCCACCACGTTGGAAATTTCAGATTTGTGCAGTTTCACTAAAAAAATTCGTATCTCGACGTAAAAACATCGGAATTGGAAACCGTTTGATTTCAAGAAAACTAAACTTCAAGATCTAGAGCATATCCAAAATTCTAAATCAAACAACTTCAGAATCGTTCGAAATAATATTTTGAAACCAGCTTTATGTTGCACCTCGCTATCAATTCCATATTTGTGCAGTCTCTCTAAAAATCCATATCTTAGTGTAGGAATGTTGAAATTACAAAACGTTAAATTTCATGAAAACTAGACTCCAATATTTATAACATATCCAAAATTATCAATGAAATAACTCCAGAATCGTTCTGAATAATATTTTGAAACCAACTTTATGTTGCACCACGCTATCAATTCCAGATTTGTGCAGTCTCTCTAAAAAATCATATCTTGGTGTAGGAACATTAAATTATGAACCGTTTAATTTCATGAAAACTAGACTCCAATATCTAGTACATATCCGAAATTTTCAATCAAGTACCTTCAGAATCGTCCCAGATAATATTTTGAAATCAACTTTAGGTTCCACTACGTTGAAATATTCAGATTTGCGCGATTTCGCCAAACATTTTGTATCCTGAAGTAGGAATGTTGAAATCATGAACCGTTTGATCTAGTGGAAACTTAAATTCCAAATATAAAACATATCCAACATTTAAGATTTAATTCCTTACGGACACATTTAGATAATATTTCATAGTCAATACTAAATTCTGATACACCGTCAATTTCAGATTCACGTGACTTCACCAAATATTTTGCATATTGATATGGAATCCTCGAGACCGAAAGACGTCTTACTTTCCATAAATCGAAATTTAAGAACCATATCCTCACAAATATCTTGGGGTTCAAATCTCACTGAATTTGAAACGTTGTACCAAGCAATCATTTCCTTATACTCGTGCTTCATTTTGACGCCTCGCTTCTCTTCCCATTTTTTGGTAGAGGGCGGAATTGGAGACCAAGAAATTTGAAGGTTTGGAGAACTTGAAGACAAAGAGAATCCTTGGATTTCAATGCAAATAATTAACATCCTTCTAAAATCGGCCCATCGAAGATATCAATCTACCTAGGGGGTTATCTCCTTTAAATCAAATGAGATCGAAGTTCAACAGGAGGATGACATTTCAGCTTGATCTTGTGTTCCTTCATACTTCATTCGAAAAACAATTAGGGCAATATGTATCTTTTGAACTTATATGACTGAACTTAGAATGAAACTCTAAGCTGCCTACATACTCCGGTGAAGAGGATCAAGTCATACCGTAGTTCAGACTGGGTGATTCTTTTTTTTTTACATTCTAACTTTTGACTAGGCCGCCTCTTTCGAGATTTTCAACCTAGCGGACTTTTTTTTTGGTCAGTACATAGTTAATACTCTTGCGGGCCAGGAGTGTAGAAACATGCAGTTTAGGCTCGTGCATCAAGGAGCGTCAGGATTTCAAGGATAGTACTTCTTCAAAACTTGCCATTAATAGGGCCAATTCACATACCATCTTCATCAACCAGCTTGTAATCCCCGCGAATAAGCTTCTTGCACGACATATGGCCCATCCCACATTGAAGTTAACTTCCCTACAGGTTTATGGGAAGTAATTATAGGCTTTCGTACGGCAAGAACTTGATCTCCTACTTGAAAGGATCTCGGGCGAACTCTTTTATTGAAGGTGCGAGATAATCGAGCTTGATAACATTCAAGACTCTGTTGAGCTTCCAATCTCTTTTCATCAAGAGCTTCCAACTCTTCTAACCGAAGTCGAGCATTTCCTTCATCAGTGATCCCTTCTTGAATAGCCACTCATAACAAAGGTATTTGACCCTCAAGTGGCAAGACGGCCTCGACCCCATAAACAAGTGAATAAGGAGTTGCATGTGTTGGCATGCGGTAAGTCATCCTATATGCCCATAGAGTTTCTTCCATACGGTCATTCCAATCTTGTTTGGATTTGGAGACGACTTTCTTTAACAAGTTGCATAGAGTCTTGTTGAATGCCTCGGCTAGAGCATTTGCGGCAGCATTGTACATTGAAGAGTTACGTTGCTTAAATAGAAAAAACTCACAAATATTGTTTATCAACCTGTTGTCAAATGGCTTGCCATAATTCGTTATTATGTAATGGGGAATTCCAAAGCGATAGATGATGTTCACTCGGATGAAACTTGCAACATTTTCCTTCTTTACCTCCTTAAGAGCAACAACTTCAGCCCATTTTGAGAAGTAGTCAGTTGCAGCCAAGATGTATAATTGGCCACCAGAGGACTTTGGCAGCGGTCCAACAACATCCAATCCCCAAGCGTCAAATGGCCAGGATGCAACAGGCAGGTGAAACACTTCAGGAGGTTGATGAATAAAATTCGCATGGAATTGACAAGCCTTGCATCTTCGAGCGTAGTCCAAGCAATCATTTACCATCGTTGGCCAATACTATCCCATCCTTTTTATATGGAAGTGGAGCTTTGGTCCAGACTGGTGTGACCCACATCCCCCAAAATGTGCCTCTTGCAAAGCATGGAGAGCTTCTTCTTCTCCTAGGCATCACAACAGTACTCCCTAGAATGACCTTCTGTATAGGGTATCCTTGTAGTAAAGGAAGCGAGGCGCACGATGACGGATTTCAGTCCTTCTCCTTGAATTTTCTGGAAGTATCCCATAGCATAAGTAGTCGATAATGGGTTGGCGCCATTATTCTTTCTCAACTTCAAAAACAACAACAAGATGCTTGAGTTCGGTTTCTTCACCTTCAGCCTCATTTGGCGGCGGTACTATCCATTTTTTGCAGAAAGTAACATGCGCTTGATCGGGCAGGGTTAAATATGAAGCCAGGGCATCTAAAGCATCAACCTTCTTATTTTCTTTCCTTGGCACATGCTGAATAGTCACATCTCCGAGCCGTCCCATCAACTTTTTAGCGTAATCATGATATGGGTGTAGTGCAGGCTTCTTAACCTTGTAACTACCCAAAAGCTAATTGACCACTAACTTGGAGTCACCAAAGACTCGCAATTGCAACTACTTCATATCAACGGCCATTTCGAGCCCAAGTATTAATGCTTGATACTCAAAAACATTGTTGGAACAGAGTTGTGTTAAAACGAAGGAGTAGGCAAGACTTCACATTGGGGAGTGACAAGTACTACGCCTGCCCTGGCTCCCCAACGATGCGCGGCACCATCAAAGTATATCGTCCATGAAGGTTGAACTTCAACGAACATTGCGTCCTCATCAGGTAGTTCATCAATAAGCTCCCAGTCATCAGGTATCGGATGATCTACCAAGAAATCTGCCAATGCTTGTCCTTTTACAGCCTTTTGAGGGATGTACAAAATCTCTAATTGTTGAAATAGGAGGTACTATCTTGCTAGTCGATCACTAAGAACAAGTTTTAACAACACGAACTTGATGGGATTTGCTTTTGAAATAACTCGGACAACATGAGCTTGAAAGTAGTAATTCAACATTTGAATTGAGAAGACTAGCGCCAAGCACAACTTCTCAATTGGTGAATAATTCAACTCGTTTGGTGTCATCTTCCTGCTCAAGTATTAAAGAGAGTTTTCTTTTCCCTTACTATTTTATTGGGCCAACAGTGCTCCAACCGATCTTTTTTGTGCCGCAATATATAGTATCAATGGCTTCCCAGGTACAGGGGCAGCTAAAACTGGAGGCTTCATCAAGTAAGAATTAATGCTCTCAAAGGCATTACTGCATGCTTGGTCCCATATGAAAGGGACACCTTTCTTCATAAGGCGACTGAATGGTTGACACCTCCCAGCTAGGTTCGAGATGAATCTCCTAAGGTACGCTAGCCTTCCTTGTAGAATTTTCAATTCATGGATATCTCGAGGCTCAGGCATTTTCAAAATAGCATCCACTTTGGTTTGATCGATTTCGATCCGTCGACGTCGGAAAATGAAACCAAGGAACTTTCCAGAAGTAACTCCGAAGGAAAATTTTAATGGATTCATCCTAAGTTGGTATCTCCGGAGCAATTCAAATACCATCCTCAAGTCTTTCATGTGGTCTCCCTTCTCTCTAGATTTCACCACCAAGTCGTCAACGTAGCAGTCGACATTCTTGTGGAGAAGATCGTCACAAATATTTTGCATAGCCCTTTGGTAAGTAGCACCAGCATTCTTTAAGCCAAAAGGCATTACCTTGTAGCAATAAATACCATTGGGAGTGCGAAACGCAGTAAGCTATTCATAATTTGGTGCCATTCGAATTTGGTTATAGCCCGACAAACCGTCCATGAAAGACGTTGCCTCGTAACTAGTAGTAGCATCGATCATCAGCTCTGGAATAGGAAGCGGGAATTCATCTTTGGGACACGCATATTGAGGTCCCTGAAGTGAACGCATACTCGAATCTTGCCATTCTTCTTCCTCACAGGGACAATACTAGAAACCCATGTTGGCTATTTAACTTCTCTAATAAATCCAGCTTCAATGGGTTTGTTCACTTCAACTTCAATCAGGAGAACGAAGTCTGGCCTGAAGCGTCTTTGAGCTTGTTTAACAGGGCGAGCACCATTTTTGACTACAAGGTGATGGACTGCTACTTTCGGGTCCAAGCCAGGCATCTCTTTGTAACTGCAAGCGAAGACATCCTTGAATTCTTTGAGTAACTCAATATAAGCGCTATCCTTATCAGCTTCAAGTAAAGCACTTAGGTAGGTGGGTCTTGGTTCTTCGTCGGTGCCAAGGTTGTCTTCTTTTAAGGCATCAACTGTCGTCTTCACTCCTCCTTCAAGTTCGGGCGGGGCATCTTTCACATCTTTATCTTCTTGAGGGTCACTGTCATTGAAGGATATGTGATAACACGCTGAAACATGCTCCAGTCCCGCGTTATCTTTTATTGAAGATGGAATGACATTCTCGACTTGTATAGTAACATGATACGAAGAACCCACACTTTCTTCATCTTCATCATGTTCCTTAGTATAGACCACAGTATATGACTTTACCTTCAGTACCTCTTTACATGAAACCACAGGTTTTGTTGTCGCCTCATTCTGGAACCAAACTTTGGAAATCCTTGGAGATCTCCTGGATTTTAGGTGAGGCGAGTGTTCTTATACATTGAGAATTTCTCCGAAACTTGTTCCCCTTCTTTAGTGGACCCAATATTTCAAACACGGAGGCCCTCACGGGTGATTTTCCAAGTCGATCAAAGACAGAAGGCCTGTTAGAAGCAGCAGATTCATCTTCTACATTGATATAATTGCTATTTATCCTTCTTGTTGAGATGCGCACCGGCGACAGTTGCTTGTATGCCAAACCTTCACGTGGTTGTCTCGTTGCAGCTTCTGATAGGAGTTTCCCTAAATTTTACGGCTCATTGGGATTGTATCCAGCTTTTGCAAATAGCTTGTAAGCGTTAGGGACAAAACCTTCATCTGTTCTCTTTGTAGGGAGTACCACACTCCGCAAACGATTTTGGGCTACAAACACTGTAAGCAGTTTTGAGGACGACTTTACTGCCTCAATTCGTTTGACCGGGAGAGTTAACTCATTTAGTATGCTAGCTTGGCGGTTAGATGGTTAACCTTCATCTTTCTTCCTTTTAGGGACATATTGGAGCGCTGGACTTACTTTCTTGCCATAAGGTGTAATATTCTCTCCATAAGATTTATTCATGTTAGGTTGTACATCATTACTAACATCTTTGGCTTCACCACTAGTCGCCTCTTCTCTTTGAGTTGAGGGATCTTTATTCTTGTTTTTCATGCCATCATCAGCCTTCAGTTCCTTCACAATGCGGTTCTTCAAGTAGAACTTTGCATCGGCGAAGTGTGACTCAGCCTCAGTGAATGGCTCATCATCGGCAATTATCGTCTTCTCGACTTCACTTTCATAGTATTTTAAACATTGATGGTAGGTACATGAAACTACTTTATTCTCATGTATCCAAGGCCTCCCAAGAAAAACATTGTACGAAGTCTTCGCATCGATCATATGCAGCCATGCACTTAATTCCATGTCCTCAATAATGATTTCCAGCCTGATCGCACATATGGCTCTTTGCCTCCTTGGTTGAATCCTTGGATCATCACACGACTTTCTGAGAGTTCGTTCATGGGAATACCAAGTTCTTTCACAGTATGGATTGGCAAAATGTTCACTGAGGATCCTCCATCAACCAAAATCCAGTTTACCCTTTCATTGCGCATATAGCCAACCAGGTACAATGGGCCGTCATGAGGAGTGTTACCTAGCAAAAGATCATCACTTGTGAACGTGGCCTTCCCTTCACAAGCATTAAATTCTTGAGGAATGGGCTCGATGGGCTTTTCCGAAGATGGCGCCAACGGTAGGTCATCACTCTTTTCTTCTCCTTTGTTGCATGGCAACAAGAGGCATCAATGCCCTCATGGGAAATCATCGTGCGGAACCAACTTGGTAAAAACTCCTCAAAGGTCACTGGATTTCATGGATTTTGAGGGTGGTGAATCTCCACTTTTGCTTTCTTCAAATGCCTAAATGGATTCTTTTTTACTTGTCTTTTTACCATCATCTTCCTTGTTAGTTGTTCCATTGATTCTTTGCGTAGGCTCCTTTTGTGGCACCTACGACGAGTCACCAATGTCAAACCTTCATCATCATCAGGTTGGTTGACTTCAGCTTTGTCGCTCTCCTGTAATTCTTCATCTTTGCTTTCTTTAAAAACACATAATTCATTCGGACTTAATGAGCTTAAGGTGATAGAGACTTGGTTTGCGCTTGCTTTCTCATCTTCAAGCACGATCTTTTTTTCGCGAGCCAAGTCCATGACTTTATCCTTGAAGACAAAGTACTTCTCCAGAGGGTGGCTTATAAGTCGGTGATATTTGCAGTAATATGGGTCAGTGTTTTTCCCAGCTTAATTTGGTCGCTTCATCTCTGGAAGCTCAATAAGATTTAACTCGAGGAGCTCTTCGAAAATTGTTGGCACATCAGAATCCAGGAATGGATACTGTTTCTCTTGCATTTCTTTTGGAGCTAACTTTCCACTTGGCTTGTCTTGAAAAGAAGTGGATTTAATACTCTGCTTCTTGCTCACCTTCGTCGTGAACTTCATAGGTGATGTATTGACATTTATTGTGTGAGCATATGATTTTTAACCGTTCGAAACCAACTCCTAGAGGACTCTTAAAGTTTAGGATTTTCTCTTTTAAAATATTAGGATTTTAATTTTTGGACAATAATTGCATATGCATGTTCGTTACTGCGTGTTAGGATTAATTTGGGTTTTTAATTTTTAAATAAACTTGTTTTATAAATTATATATATATATATATATATATATATATATATATATATATATATATGTGTGTGTGTGTGTGTGTGTGTGTGTGTGTGTGTGCCAGCACTTGAAATTGTATTTGTTCAATTTTGATTTATTTTAGTTTTATCTTTGATTTGTGGTTTTTTGTAAAATAAATTCAGTATTTACTTTTAATTAAAAGAAAAGACAAAAAATAAATAACAAAATACAATACACACACACACACACACGCACACACACACACACACACATATATATATATATAGCTGGCCACTCAGGCTGGCCAGAATTGGGCTAGACCTGAGTGGCCCAATAAGCTTCCATCTCTGAGTCCACTAACCAGCCCAATACAACCAGCTAACCCACTCCACACACTCATCGAGCCAAACGGCGCCATTAAAGGCCCTTCCCATCACAGCCGTCGATTTTGCCCGATCCAACGGCCCTAGAAGCCCATCCCCTTATGTATACATATGTCCAAACACATTCAGTATACACATGACCAAATTCACCTTCCCCGTATCTCCAATGCCGACCACTGACCACCCTGGCACCACCCGTTGACTGTCGGATGACCACCCACTGCCACCGTCGGAAATCGCCTCACGGCGGTGGCCGGCAACCAAAAGGCCCCAAAATTAAACCCGGTAACCGGCATAACCTCCTCTACCCCGTCCCATGACTGGTTCCCTTCGAACACCACCCCTCCGCCTCGAATATCCATTCAAAGGTCGCTAGAAACCCTACCTCCGGCGACCTCATTCCAAAGTCGACAAAAATTACTCCACTAAGACACCCTGACTTTCCCGTTCTAACCATGCATCTTTCCCCTCTCAAATCACCATAGAATCCCTCGAATCTTAATCTGAAGCTTAACCCTAAATCCCAAACTTAACAAAAATGATTCAAAACCCTTCCAGTCAGCCCCTCACTCTCCTTGAAACTAGCCAGACCACCCTTGACCGCCAAACACCCTCAACCATTAAGCAAATTCAAATATGGGACAAATTTGAGGTCTCAAAATCTTGGAAACTCCCTTGAGCCATTTAAATTGATGGTGCACTACTATAGAGGTTTCAGAAACCTTGTGGAAGAACAAAGGTTCAACTGAATCAGTCCAAATGACAACAAAAATGAAAAACTAAGTTTTCTGCCTATTTTCCATTTTTTCTTTAGTTAGTTGATAATTGATTAGGTTCAATAATTAAATGTTGAACTTCTGTAATTTGATTCCAGTAGTTTATTTGTTTGTCCACAAGTTTCTTTTTGAAATTAGGTTCCAATGCTCATGCCTGAGATAGCTGATTAGGTTCAACAATTGCATGTTGAATAATTTGAATGTCCAGGTGTTTTATTTGGCATTAGTCTGGATATCCCTTTATCTTTGGATATTGTACATGCAGTTTCTTGACCTGGAAAATTTACTCTAGTTCCTCAGTATTGATATTTTTAGGGCTCAATTGACATTTAGTCTTTGACTCTACGATTTGATGTTGGTTTGAGTTGATTTGGGAATTTGGGATCTTTAATTGTTCATTGTTAGATTTGATTATTTGATATCTTGTTCTGCATAAAAGTCTGTTAATTCTTTGGCTAATTGAGTCTTCTAATGTTGGCTGATTAAAAACCTTCATGAGTTTGTTAATATGAGGATAAAATGAGACCCAAATTTTGCTGACTAAGGTCAAATGAAATTGAACTGGGTTAAAAGAACTGACCAAGGTCAAGTTCAGGGGTAGGGTAATTTAGGAAAGTTAGTAAGGGTATAAAAGGGATTCGAAATTATAAAAATCAGATAAGAATCCTGTAGAACTTTCCTGCAGGGATTAATACATAATTCCAGCCTCAAACTTGAGGCACAAGTCAGAAAATGAAGGACTACTCAGGCAAAAATACAATTTGAGTTGAGGACTAAAAAGAAAACCAGTAAAAATTTGATGCCCTAACTATTTTCTATAAATAAAACCATTTGGAGGCATTGAAAAGGATCCAAAAAATAACCTTTATCTTTAACACTAGAGCTGGAAATACTGATCTCGAACTTTACTCTTCTATACTAGAGCTAAAATACACATTTCAAATCTGAAAATACTATCAGTGTTGTTTTGAATCAATTTCTGAAAACTGAATTCTCTGAACACCCTGTTGAAGTCCTGGGTGCACTTTGCATTTGGCTGTTGATTGCTTAGCTTATCCCTTCCATTTTACTCATAGACTGTTTCCTTTGCTGCATTACGGGTACCACTTAAAGCTCATGTATATATGAAGTTCCAAGTGAAATATACTCTCTAATTGAAGATCTCTTTGTCATTTACATTTTCCCCCATTTCCTCTATTTAATACTGAACTGATCTATTTTGTAATAACTGGACATTTTGGGACTGTTTTCATGTGTAAATAACGGGACTTTCAGCTCAAGTTTTGTATATGCTTGGGTAGTAGTCAATTTCAATTTCAGTCTGATGGGCTCAAGTGTTGAATTTGTGCACTTAGAGCTACCAGACCTGGAAAGTAGTATAGTCCATAGTTTTAAATCTCATCATGTTTAGTAATAGCTTATTTTAGATTTTTTTTGTATAGAAGGACCTGAATAATGTAATTGAATTTTGGAAATTAGATTCATATACTCTGACTGATGAGTATATGAGTCGTATGATTGAAATTTGATGCTAGAAAAGTAGTACAAAAATAGTTGTTATCATTTCCTGCATGAATGGGTTAAAAATCGATTCTATGTACATAATTTCTGACCAAATTGTTGTTAGCCATTGGACTCTTTGGCTCAAATCAATACTGGGCTCATGTGTGAGGCGCAGTAGGCATCCAAATGCTGAAATTTGATACGATTTGCTGGGCTAAGTGAGTCGCAGCCCAAACTTGTCAAATTGGTTATCAATTGGAGCTTGAGCGTTATGTGCTTCAGGGCTGTCTAAAACTCAAATTATTTGTGTGTCATTTGTTCATGAACGAGGCCAAGACGCATATAATCTTCCCAAGCACCTGGATAATACGTGAAATAATTAGTGGATTTAAACACAACTTTAACAAATTTCTCATATGCTAGAATACCTTAATAAAATAAATTGAGCCAGTTTAATTCAAACCAAATACCATGCGTAGGCTCCTTAATTCATTAGAACACGTAGAAGGAATAGGAGGTGTTGTTTAGTAAATTTCATGGCCTTCCCATAAATGTCAAAGACGTAGTTGCTATAGGCGCGTGTTTAATGATATTACTTTCCTAAATTCGGGTGCATATTTATGTGACCCAAATCTAAATCTCAATAAAGATGGCACGTGTCAAAATCCACGGGTGAATATATGTGACGTGGTTTAAGGCGTGTTATAACGGCGTTGCAATTCTCTTTAAAATAATAATAAAAGCAGTTTAAAGTTAAAAAGCACATAAGTTAAAACATGTTCTAAAATCGGAAAGTTTAAGTCAAATATGACAATTGGTGACCGTGCTTGAACCACGGAACCCCAAAATGGCTAACTCCTTCTCTCGAGTTAACAGAATTCCTTACTCGAATTTATGGTTCGCGAACTGTTAAACATAGTCATTCTTTCCTTGATCTGGGATTCCAAACAATGACTTGGGACACCATAAATCTCCCAAGTGCCGACTCTGAAATCTTTTAAATAATTGAATCCCATTTCGATTGTCTTTTAATTAGAAAAACTCCCTTATCTACATCCTTCATCGGGATGGGTAGCCAAAAACGAGGTGACAGCTCTGGCGACCCTGCTGGGGGTCGAACCCAAAATATCTGGTTCAGGGTTCAAGAATTTGAGCTTAGAATAATCGTTGTATTTGGCTTTGATTATTATTTGATTTTACATGTTGACTTAATGTGCAAAATGATGCTTTTACCGCTTTGATATTATGTGAATTGTATAGAAACTGTTACGAAATCCTTCGCTCTTTACCTCCGGGGATGTGCTCACTGGTTGAGACTCCCTATTATGTTAGTGTCTTACCCTAAATAAGAAAGAGGCCGGACAAGTTACAAAGCCGGACAATCTCGTGGGTCCCCAGTACGTAACCACCCCCTCGACTCGAGTTATCCGCTCGGGTACACAGTCTAGGCCCCATACCGAGGTTTTCAAAATAATATAAGAAAACTTCATGCCAGATACCTAGTAGGAACATTTATTTGCATCATGCATTTTTTGACTTAAGGGACTCAACACAGGGGTTGGGTCTGTCTAGGACAAGCGCCCTGAAATAAAAGACCATCCTGATGCAATTTTTACGTGCTACTTGCACATTTATTTGCCTTGGACTCGCATGTTAACCGGCCTATGAACGAAGGGATTCAATTGAGAGGAGTAAGCAGTGATAGGGTAATCGCTTTCAAAATTAGTGCTTAAATAACGTCGAAATGCTGCCGGATTTTTCAAAAAAAAAAAAGCACCAAAAAAAGAAAAAAAAAGGCACCAAGTTTTTAAAGCTTTTCAATAATGTCCGCGGGTTTTGATAAATTAATTTTGCCGCGTCCAACCTTTTTCTACAAAATGCCCGAGTTTATCTTTTCTCACTTCAAAATGAGTCGGATGGTGCCGTTATTGCAAAATAGCTGAATGACTCTACAAGGGACGCCGTAAGGCTGACTTTATACAAATGGCTGCCTCTGGATTTTATTAGGGTCGGTAAGCAAGCACAACCTAAAAATCCTTCTAGCCAAAGTGTTGAAAGGCCGTATTCGCAAAGCCGGTCCCTGTTTTAAAATATAAGTCAGTTTTTATGTTTTGAGAATACTAATTTTCCCTAATAAATGTGCAGAATGAGCACGACAATCAACCTAATTCCTTTGGAGTTGCGGATGTGGTGGAATAACCTCGGAGAAGCCGTACAGAAAAAGGTCAATGCGGATCTGGGAAGCCTCACCGATTTACTAAAACTCAACCCTGAGAGGAATATCATAAAGGCCCTAATTACGTTCTGGCACCCTACCCACAACGTCTTTTACTTCTCCGATTTTGAGCTAACCCCGACTTTGGAGGAAATGACCGGATACATTGGGACCCACACACTCTCATTGAGACATCAATACTTGATAGCACCCAGGGCCCTCGCTGTGCACAAATTTCTGGATGTTCTGAAAATTAGCAGAAAGATTCACAATCCTGATCTGTCGGCGGGATTTTGTACCCTCCAGTTCATATACCAAAGATATGGCCACATCGGAGGCTTCAACAACCCTGAAAACCTCATCTGTAGCAAGGGCAATCATATCAAATGGGAGGAGCATCGATTCTTCACATTTCTGGTATCCTTGTTGGGTATTTTGGCATTGCCATGAAAGGATGAAACCATCGATATACGGATTTCGGGGATCGTAGTAACTTGATGAATCAGGCAAAGAGCATTGTTGCTCCGATGATCCTGTCTGATATCTTCCGAGCCCTTACCACTTGCAAAGCAGGAGGGGAATTCCTTGAAGGCTGCAACTTGCTATTACAAATCTGGATGATTGAGCATCTATGTCCCAAGCCTCGGTTCATGAATGGTGGGTTGCCAATGAAAGGTTGCATAGAAGAAGTTGACAACAGGGTGAAGGGGTTTAAATTATCATAGTGTGTTGCAGAGTGGGTGTCACATATCTGGTCTATTTCGGCAAATCAAATACAATGGACGCCCAGCTGGCTCCCCGTGGACGAAATTGTGCATATGCCCGCAACAGAATCGCACTTTCTCCTAAAAGGTCATAGAATCATCCAGCCTTACGCCATGCATCGGGTTTTGATACAACTGAGAAGATGCCAGATGGTGCCAAAAGAAGAAGAACTTAGCATCTGGGTAGTCAAAATTGGGCCTGGTAGTCAGTTTCCCTAAGCCATAGTTAGCAAAATTTGGAATGAATGCCAATACCTAACGGCTAACACATGTGTGAATGATCCTACCAAAGGTGAAGTGTCTCCAGGATACCTTGCTTGGCATAGGAGAGAAATTGAGAATGAAAGACCATCCAAAATGGCTCACCTCCGAAAATTCGTCGGGGCATCACAAGAACACTAGGATTGGTTAGCCAAAGAACATGAATACTGTGCTATCATTGGAAGTCTAGAAAAGAAAACTCAGGATTTACAATTCAAAAACAGCCTACAAACTGTTGCTAGCAAAGGGGAAAAGAAGGTATTGGTGAAAGAAAATAAAGCCCTGCGAGCTCAGATTGGAAAATGAAAACAGCCGCAGAAAACTCTCCGAGGATTATAAAGGATGAAAAGCTTATAGAGAGCCTGTGATGAAAGATAACCAAATACGATTTTGACCTGAATAAGGCAGAGGGTAAATTGTCTAGAGCTCGGAGACAATTAGCTAAAAGTACTGAAGAAAGGTCCCGTATACTGGAGCAGTTAAAAGAAGGAAATAGCAACGAAAGTGCTGGGATAAAACATAGGGTTATCATAGCTTAAAGAAAAATGGCCAAGCAGGCAAATGATTTCAAAGCTGAGAGGGGGCACTGTTATGCGGTAATAGCGGGGTTGGAAAGAGATTTAAGGCAGTTTCAAAAGCTAAATCAGGCAGCTGAGCGAACTATGGAAGCACGGGCCGACCAAATAGGGTGTCTTCTCCAAGAAAAGGGGATTATTAGGGAGAAGGTGCGGGAAATTGCAGACTACATTACCACCAAATGCAATCACTATGAAGACATGACAAAGTCTATGTTTTTGCCGCTGCAATGACCTTTGTCCGACAAGTAATGGAAGATCTCCATTATCTCCTAGGAAGCTTAGCGTGCAAACCCACAAGGACTAATGACACCCCGCCAGCTCCAAAAGAAATTGAAGCGTTGATGTATTCATAGATTTATATTTTTGCTGACAAAGAAAAAAAAGAGTCTGTTTGTTGTTCTTTCAAGTCTTTTAGGGTGTTGGATCCCTGTTTGGTAATCTCTCTTAGCCGTTGTAATTAAATTTTTTATCTTTATCAAATAAAAAATCCTAAATATATTTTGTTGCGTACTTAACCTTATGTTTTTCGTGAACTAGGCTTGGTCTGATTCATGCAAAGTCATGATACATAGGCAATTTACATAAGATTCGACCATAATTGCATAAAAAATTGAAATCGAGTTAAATGATAAGGGGAGAGAATAGGGGAGTATCACGAATAAAAGTCGGTATGACGCAAGTAGTCAATGCATATAAGGACCAATTGTCATTTAAGTGCATGCATTTGTGGCCACTTACATGTTGAAACCTAACCACTAACGAGTCTCGGGTGTTGTGAATTAGAGTTCCAAATCATACAGGTGACTAGTATTCGCGAAACCCTGGCAACTCACTCCTACAACACATGGTCAAAAAGCAAGCAAGTTATGGCTAACCAAGACACTGATGTGAGCATCATGGACCCCTCGAAGGAAGCAGAGGAACTGGACGTGAATGCTATGAAGGAGGAAATGTACAAGCTTAAACACCAAATGGTTGAAATGTACCAGGCATGGGCAAGAGGGAAGCCGCCCCCAACCTATCCTGCCAACCCATCTTTCATCCCGCCATTGGCCCAGGCATCTGACCAGTCCGTTACTGATCCGCCCCCAGTTTCCCTATATACTCTCAACATCAGGGTGCTGCCTCCCAGCTACCAGCCCATTTACCCAAAGTCACTCCTCACCCTCCCCCGCCAATCTCTCCTATCTATGTGGCACCTCCATCCCCTGCACTGCATAGGTCATCCAGCAAACCACTACTTCAAGCCTATGACCCTCAATACTATCCTACAGAAACAGCCTACAAAGCCCAGGAGCCTTACTCTTATGCTCCTCGTCCTGAAATCCCAATGAGAGTTGAGAAGCCGATCAAAGATTTCGAACATAAATAAATACTCAGAAAAGTCCGGAGTCTGGAACAATCGTTCAGGGACATGCGTGGG
Organism: Nicotiana benthamiana; assembly: GCA_034376525.1. NCBI lineage: Eukaryota > Viridiplantae > Streptophyta > Magnoliopsida > Solanales > Solanaceae > Nicotiana > Nicotiana benthamiana. The sequence goes on along the minus strand of CM067327.1, from coordinate 143,043,505 downwards.
TTAGGGGGGAAGGTGAGTGTAGCCTTTAAAGATCTTTGTTTATTCCTGGACGTACAATTGCCTCCAGGTTTCAAAATGCCTAAATTCGACATGTATGATGGTCACGGCGATCCTGTCGTGCATCTGAGAGAGTTTTGCAGTAAAATAAGGGGAGCAGGGGAAAGGACGAATTGCTAATGGCATACTTTAGCCAGAGCTTGAGTGGATCGGCGTTAGAGTGGCATATTCGATAGGATCCCAACCGGTGGTATACCTGGGATGACTTTGCGCAAGCATTTGCATGCCACTTTCAATATAATCTCGAGATCCTTCCGGATCGCTGACAAAGCTAGAGAAGAAACACAATGAGAGCTTCTGGGAGTATGGTTTATAGTGGAGGGAACAAGCAGCTAGAGTCGATCCTCCCATGAAGGAGAGTGAGATGGTGGACTATTTTCTGCAAGCTTTGGAACCTACCTACTTTGGGCATCTGGTATCAGTGGTAGGGAAATCTTTCAATGAAGTGGTCAAAATCGGAAGTATGGTTGAGGAAGGCCTCAAATCCAACAAAATCATTAGGTACTCTGCAATCAAGGAGACTATGCAAGCCATCCAGGGTGGAGCTGGAGGATGCTTAGGGAAGATGAAGAAACAACAAGTAGAAACAGTGGAATCGGGAACCTGGTTCAGGCCTCGGTCACCATCTCACTACGGTCAGCCCCATCCTCACCACCAGACATATCCAAAAACCCCATATAGCCCGCCGCAACATTATTATCCACCACCAGAACCTCGTTTCTCAGTCCATCATGCACAGGCATATACCCAACCTCCCACTCACACACAATGGCGTACGCCACCCCCTCAACACACCTATCCAAGTCCACAAAATCAATACCCCTTCCAAGAGCTAACCACCAAATCCTGAGGCCCGCTCACCGAGGCAATCCAGCCATGACAAATGAGAGGGTGCAGAAAAAGAAGACTTTCACTCCGCTGGGAAAATCTTACACTGGTCTATTCCACTGGCTGCGACAACTGGATATGTTAAGACCAATTGAGGCGAAGCTGCCAAATCCTCCCCAAAAGAATTTAGATTATTCGGTCATCTGTGAATACTATTCTGGTGCACCAGGGCATGACACTGAAAATGTTGGCATTTAAAGAACACCATCAAAGAACTGATTGACTCCCACAGGATCGAGGTGCACACTTCGGAGGTGCCCAATATTAACCAGAACCCGCTGGTGACCCACCACGAGACCAACATGATTGAAATTGAGGAGGGAAAGGGAGAGTTCAGAAGACCTTCACAAATGGTAATGATGATCAAAGCTAGTGAGCCAACCAAGGTCGCGAGCAGTAAGAAGCTGGTAACCGGGCAAAGGAAGGCAACAAAACTATCGTAGCGCAGGGGAGCTCAACATGTTTAGCTGCACCAAAGCGGGAACAGGAAAAGGAAAAGGAAAAGCTAACAGTATATGGGGCAGCTAGAGAACCAGTCGTGGTTGTGGAAGGTGTCCGCATAGAGCCTGTTATTCTGAAGCCAGTAATCCAGCCACCAATCATCAACAATATAGCTGTTCCTTGGAGATATGAACAAGCAATAGTAATGTAAAAAGGGAAAGAAGTTAGAGAGGAATTATGTGAGGCACGAGGCTTAACTCGATCAGGAAGGTACTTTGCCCCAGAAGAGTTGAGAAGGGGTAGAATCTCTAAAGATAACCTGGAACCAGTGAAGAAAGCTGTATAAGAAGAAGAGGCAGAAGAATTCTTGAAGAAAATGAAAATGCAGGACTACTCCATCATAGAACAGTTGAGGAAAACACTGGTCTAAATCTCTTTGTTATCCTTACTAATCCACTCAGATGAGCACCGCCGAGTGTTGATGAAGATTTTGAATGAAGCTCATGTCCCAGACAAGATAACGGTGAGTCATTTGGAAAAGATTGCAAACAAAATACTCGAGGTAAAACGGGTCACATTCTTCGATGATGAATTGCCTATGGAGGGCACGGAGCACAATCGGGGTCTCTATTTGACTGTGAAGTGTGAAGATGTCGTGGTCACTCGAGTATTGGTCGACAACGGGTCCAGCGCAAACATTTGTCCATTATCCACATTGACCAAGTTGAAGGTGGAAACTGAAAAGGTCCGCATGAATAACATCTGCGTTCGAGGGTTCGACGGCGGAGGTAAATACACTATATGAGACATAGTGTTGGAAGTAACTATTGGGACCGTCGAGTTCATTATGGAATTCCAAGTGTTGGATGTATCTGATATTGGGCAGACCTTGGATTCATGCGGCCAAAGCAGTACCATCTACTCTGCACTAGATGGTCAAATTTGAGTGGGACAGGCAAGAAATTGTCGTGCATGGAGAGGATAGCCAGTGTACCCCGGGTGACACAATCGTGCCCTTCATTGAATTTGAGGATAACAAAGGGCCATGGGTTTACCAGGAGTTTGATTCGGTGTCAGTTCAGAAGATCCCAGAAGGTGAGATTGTTGTAACCCCAAGGATAACAACTGCATCTATCATGGTAGCTTTAGAAATGTTGAGAAATTGCTTTATACCCGGCAAAGGATTGGGAGCTTCTCTGCAAGGCATTGCGCAACCAGTGTTCCTTCCCCAGAATCTAGACACTTTTGGTTTAGGGTTCAAACTCACGGCCGCATACATAGAGCAAGCCAGGAAGCTTAGACAGAAAGGCTAGTTTCTCCCGAAGCTTATCCAATGTTTATCCAAATCATTTGTCAAACCCAGTAATGGTCCCAGACCCATGATTTCTGGCCCGCTGATCGACGCGGACAGAGATCTTGATAAGGGGCTAGAAGGCTGTTCAACAAGGTGAATGTGGTAGAGGCGGGAGAAGGATCGAGCAGGTCAGATGTGCAATTTGTTGGGGCACGTGCAAGAATCAATAACTGGGAAGCCACTCCTCTTCCCACTCGAAAGGAGTCTTGGTAGTTGGCTTTGATTTTCTTTTCAGTCCAGTTCGTGTTAGCGTCATACAGTTGTTATTTCCGTCCATTTGGATGTGCAAACTCTGTTATCTTTGAACCTAATTAAATGCAATTTCCCTTTCAGGAATGCTGATAGTTTCCATTTTCACTTTACTTTTTATTCCTTTTATCTTTTGTATAGTTATTGTTATGCTAGTTCCAATGATCAGACATGCATAAGGACTCCTCGGCCCAGTCTTTGTAACAAGCCTAGTCCAGAAATAATAATTGAGGAAATAGGACATGAGGATGAATTAGGGTACAATGAGGACGGGGAATGGGATGAGATTAGTAAAGAGATGACCCAATTCGAAGAGAAACCCAAACCAAACCTGAATGATACAAAGGATATCAATCTAGGAAGACCGGATAATATCAGAGAAACAAAAATAAGTGTCTATCTTGAGCCACAGCTTAGGGAGGAAATAATCGAAGTATTGCTGGAGTATAAGGATGTCTTTGCATGGTCTTAGGACGAAATGCCCGGATTGAGCACTGATTTGGTAGTCCACACTTTACCTACTGACCCAGCCTGCATTCCCATCAAGCAACAGGTAAGGAAGTTTAAAACTGATGTAAGCGTGAAAATCAAAGAAGAGGTGGCCAAGAAGTTTGAAGCAAAAGTTATCCGAGTCACACGATATCCCACCTTGTTAGCTAATGTTATGCCTCTACCAAAGAAGTATGGTAAAACCAGGGTGTGCGTAGATTACCGTGACCTCAACAAAGCAAGTACAAAAGACAACTTCCCCCTACCGAACATCCACATATTGATTGACAATTGTGCGAAGCATGAGATCGGATCATTTGTGGATTGTTATGCAGGCTATCATCAGATTTTAATGGATGAAGAGGATGCCGAGAAAAGAACATTTATCACACCATGGGGGACATACAGCCATAGGGTCATGCCGTTTGGTTTGAAAAACGCTGGGGTGACATACATGCGGGCAATGACAACCATTTTCCATGATATGATGCACAAGGGAATCGAGGTCTATGTGGACAATGTGATTGTGAAGTCCAGAAAGCAATCCGATCATGTAAAAGATCTGAGAAATTGTTCCAGAGGCTCCGCAGGTACGATCTAAAACTCAACCCGGCAAAATGCGCATTTGGGGTTCCTCGGGAATATTGTTAGGGTTCAAATTCAGCCGCCGAGGCATCGAGCTAGACCCATCAAAAATCAAAGCTATACAAGAGTTGTCTCCACGCAAAAACAAAAAAGAAGTAATGAGTCTATTGGGAAGGCTGAACTACATCAGCCGATTCATCGCTCAGCTCACAACTATTTGTAAGCCCATCTTTAAGCTGTTAAAGAAGGATGCTGCGGTGAAATGGACTGGAGAGTGCCAAGGAGATTTTGATAAGATAAAGGAATATTTATCAAATCCACCAGTACTGGTCCCGCCAGAACCGGGGAGGCCTCTGATCTTATATTTGACAGCCCTGGACAATTCGTTTGGGTGCGTGTTGGGTCAGCACAACGTTACTGGGAGAAAAGAGCAAGCCACATATTACCTCAGCAAGAAATTTACGACCTATGAGGTGTACACTCATCTTGAAAGGACATGTTGCGCTTTGACATGGGTAGCCTAATAGTTGAAGCATTATTGGTCATCATACACCACTTACCTCATCTCCTCATTGGACCCATTGAAATACATTTTCCAGAAGCCCATGCCCACAGGGACGCTCGCAAAGTAACAGATCTTGCTTACTAAATTCGACATCATCTACATAGCTAGGACTACTATGACGGCACAAGAATTGTAAGACCATTTAGCAGAGAATCCCATAGATGAGGAATATGAACCTTTGAACACATATTTTCCGGACGAGGAAGTGATGCACGTTAATGAAATGGAACAGGATGAGAAGGTGAGATAGAATTTGTTCTTCGACGGGGCTGCCAACATGAAAGCCGTCGGGATAGGAGCGGTACTCATTTCTGAAGAAGGGCATCATTACCCAGTTACAGCTCAATTTCGTTCCATTGCACCAACAACATGGTTGAGTATGAGGCATGCATATTGGGTTTGAGATTAGCAGTGGACATGGGTGTCCAAGAAGTCTTGGTCTTGGGGGGACTCAGACCTCCTGTTACACCAGATCCAAGGGGAGTGGGAGAGGAGAGATTTAAAACTCATACCTTATCGGCAATGCTTGCATGATCTTTGTCAATGATTCTGGTCGGTAGAGTTTAGGCACATTCCTAGAATTCAAAATGAAGTTGCCGATGCCCTAGCTACTTTGACATCAATGTTACATCGCCCGGACAAGGCTTATGTTGACCCGATACATATCCGGACCCATGATCAACATGCCTATTGCAACATGGTGGAACAAGAGCTTGACGGTGAGCCTTGGTTCCACGACATCAAGGAATACATCAGGAAAGGTGTGTACCCGGTACAAGCCACGAGTGACCAGAAGAGAACAATCTGTCGGTTGTCAAGCGGATTCTTCAGTAGCGGAGGGATATTTTACAAGAGAACGCCAGATCTGAGTTTGTTAAGATGCATAGATGCTAAGTAAGCAACGGTCATCATGAATGATGTGCACACTGGCGTTTGTGGGCCGCACATGAGTGGATATGTTTTGGCAAAGAAGATCTTCCGGGTAGGGTATTGTTGGCTTACCATGGAACGGGATTGTATCAACTTTGTGTGCAAATTCCACCAGTGTCAGGTACACGGGGACCTAATCCACTCTCCTCCGTCTGTACTACACACGATGTTCGCACATTGGCCTTTCGTTGCTTGGGGCATGGACGTCATTAGACCCATCGAGCCGGCAACTTCTAATGGGCACCGATTTATCCTGGTTGCTATTGACTATTTTACCAAGTGGGTTGAAGCCAAGACCTTCAAAGAAGTGACCAAAAAGGCCGTGGTTGATTTTGTGCACATAAATATTATTTGTCGGTTCAGGATTCCCAAGACACTCATTGCTGATAATTGGGAAAATCTCAACAGTCACCTGGAGAACAAGGGAATATTTTTCAGTTTTAAGTTTTTGCAATCAGGCGCCCACCAGGAGAACAAGGGAATATTTTTGAGTTTTAAGTTATTTGCAATCAGGCGTCCACCTGGAGAACAAGGGAATATTTTTCAGTTTTAGGTTTTTGCAATCAGGCGCCCATCTGGAGAACAAGGGAATATTTTTCAGTTTTAAGTTTTTTTCAATCAGGCGCCCACCTGGAGAACAAGGGAATATTTTTGAGTTTTAAGTTATTTGCAATCAGGCGCCCACCTGGAGAACAAGGGAATATTTTTGAGTTTTAAGTTATTTGCAATTAGGCGCCCACCTGGAGAACAAGGGAATATTTTTCAGTTTTAAGTTTTTGTAATCAGGCGCCCATCTGGGGAACAAGGGAATATTTTTCAGTTAAGTTTTGCAATCAGGCACCCACCTGGAGAACAAGGGAATATTTTTCAGTTTTATTTTCCAGTCAGGTGCCCACCTGGAGAACACGGGAGTATTTTTCAGTTTTAAAGTTCTTTGCCATCAAGCGCCACCTGGAGAACAGGGGAGTATTTTTCAATTTTTAGTTTTTGCAATCAGACACCCACCTGTAGAACAAGGGAATATTTTTCACAATTTCAGGTTTTGTAATCAGGCGCCCACCTGTGGAACAAGGGAATATTTTTCAATGCAACTCGAGTTCAACAGTCAGGCACCCACCTGCAGAATGAGGAAATACTTTCAATGGAATACGTGTCGAAATCAAACAGTTCGGCATCGGACATGAAGAGAAAGGCAAATAGTCAGCGAGGCCGCAAGAGGTTCGCAAAAAGAGATATAAGGCAACAAAGCAACAAGGATCAAGATTAAAGACGTAGATAGGCTTTTATTTGTAATCCATAGTTTATAGTTTATTATAGTTTTCTTTTTACTTTTTATAAGGAGTAATAAGGAGGACAACAGACAGTAGCATCAGCCAATAACAGTCTCTCGGTAGTCCCGCTACCGAAACTTCCAGAACTACACTGACCTGATTCCTCTATTGCTGAGGATATGTATGAAACCTTTGAACTAAGGTTCGGTCAGAAAGTTTTCCAAATACTTCACATAGAGTATTCAATTGGACGAAATCGCTCATATTTTCTCACTTGTCTTTGCACGAAAACCTTTCGTGTTCCTGCGCAAAGAGGGGCAGCTGTGAGCATATGATTTTTTACCGGTCGAAACCAACTCCTACAGGACTCTTAAAGTTTAGGATATTCTCTTTTAAAATATTAGGATTTTAGGTTTTGGACATTAATTGCGTATGCATGTTCGTTACTCTGTGTTAGGATTAATTAGGATTTTTAATTGTTAAATAAACTTGTTTTATAAATTAAAAATAAAATATATATATATATATGTGCCAGCACTAGAAATCATATATTTGTTCAAGTTTGATTTATTTTAATTTTATCTTTGATTTGTGATTTTTTTAAAAATAAATTTAGTATTTAATTTTAACTAAAAGACAAAAAATATATAACAAAATACAATATACACACACGCACACACACACACAAACACATATATATATATAGCTGGCCACTCAAGCTGGCCACAATTGGGCCAGACCTGAGTGGCCCAATTTTCTTCCATCTCTGAGTCCACAAACCAACCCAATACTACCAGCCAACCCAGTCCACACACCCATCGAGCCAAACGACGCCGTTTAAGGCCCTTCCCATCGCAACCGTCGATTTTGCCCGATCCAACGGCCACAGAAACCCCTCCCCTTATGTATTCATATGTCCAAACACATTTAGTATACACACGACCAAATTTACCTTTCTCGTATCGCCAACGCCGACCACTGACCACCTTGGAACCACCCGTTGACCACCGGCTGACCACCCACTGCCGCCACCGAAAATTGCCTCACGACGGCGACCGACAACCAAACGGCCCCAAAATTACACTCCGTAACCAGCATAACCTCCTCTACCCAATCCCATGATCGGTTCCCTTCGAACACCACCCCTCCGCCTCGAATATCCATTCAAAGGTCGCCGGAAACCCTACCTTCGGCGACCTCCTTCCAAAGTCGACCAAAATTACACCACTGAGACACCCTGACTTCCCCATTCTAACCATGCATTTCTCCCCTCTCAAATAACCATAGAGTCCCTCAAATCTTATCCTGAAGCTTAACCCCTAAATCCCATACTTAACAAAAATGATTGAAACCCCTTGCAGGCAACCCCTGACTCTGCTTGACAATAGCCAGGCCACCATAGACCCCCAAACACACTCAACCATTAAGAAAATTTAAATCTGAGACCTATTTGAGGTCTTAGAATCTTGGAGACTCCCTTGAGCCATTTAAATTTATGGTGCACTACTTTAGAGGTTTCAGAACCCTTGTGGAAGAACAAAGGTTCAACTGAATCAGTCCAAATAACAACCGAAATGAAAAGCTAAGTTTCCAGCCTATTTTCCATTTTTCTTTAGTTTGTTGATAATTGATTAGGTTCATTAATTAAAGGCTGAACTTCTGTTATTTGATTCTAGTAATTTATTTGGTTGTCCACAAGTTTCTTCTAGAAATTAGGTTCCAATGCTCATACCCGAGATAACTGATTAGGTTCAACAATTGCATGTTGAATAATTTGAATGCCCATGTGATTTATTTGGCATTAGTCTGGATATAACTTTATCTTTTGGATATTTATACATGCAGCTTCTTGACCTGAAAAATTTACTCTAGTTCCTCAGTATTGTTATTTTTAGGGCTCAATTGACATTTAGCCTTTTACTCTATGATCCGATGTTGGTATAAGGTTATTTGGGAGTTTGGGATCCTTAATTGTTCATTGTTAATTTTATTTACTTCGTAAATGGATTCCTGAACTGAACTGTTGTGTGAAGCATTTTGATTGGAACTATTTTTTGAAAAGCTAAGTCAAATAGATATATGCATTCTTCCTGATGATTTGATCTCTTGTTCTGCATAAAAGTCTATTAATTCTTTGGCTAATTGAGTCTGCTAATGTGCTGATTAAATCCTTCATGAATTTGTTAATATGAGGATAAAATGAGACCCAAATTTGGCTGACCAAGGTCAAATGTAGTTGAACTGGGGTTAAAAGAACTGACCAAGGTCAAGATTAGGGGTAGGGTAATTTAGGAAAGTTAGTAAGGGTATAAAAGGGATTTGAAATTATAAAAATCTGATAAGAATCCTGTAGAACTTTCCAGCAGGGACTAATACATAATTCCAGCTTCAAACTTGAGGTACAAGTCAGAAACTGAAGGACTACTTAGGCAAAAATACAATTTGAGTTGAGGACTAAAAAGAAAACCAGTAAAAATCTGATGCCCTAACTATTTTCTATAACTAAAACCATTTGGGGCATTGAAAACGATCCCCAAAAAAAACATTTATCTTTAGCACTAGAGCTGGAAATACTTATCTGGAACTTTACTCTTCAATACTAGAGCTAAAATACTCATTTCACATCTGAAAATACTATCAGTGCTGTTTTGAATCAGTTTCTGAAAACTGAATTCTCTGAACACCCTATTGAAGTCGTGGGTGAACTTTGCATCTGGCTATTGATTGCTTAGCTAATCCCTTCCCTCTTACTCATAGGCTGTTTCCCTTGCTGCATAACAGGTACCACTTAAAGCTCATGTATATGTGAAGTTCCAAGTGAAATATACTCTCCAATTGAAGATGTCTTTGTCATTTACATTTTTTTCCCCATTTCCTCTATTTAATACTTGACTGATCTATTTTGAAATAACTGGACATTTTGGGACTATTTTCATGTGTAATACGGGACTTTCAGCTCAAGTTTTCTATATGCTTGGGTAGTAGTCAATTTCAATTTCAGTCTGATGGGCTCAAGTGCTGAATTTGTGCACTTAGAGCTACCAGACCTGGAAAGTAGTATAGTCCATAGTTTTAAATCTCATCATGTGTAGTAATAGCTTATTTTAGATTTGTTTCGTATAGAAGGACCTGAGTAATGTAATTGAATTTTGGCAATTAGATTCATATACTATGGCTGATGAGTATATGAGTCGTATGATTCAAATTTGATGTTCGAAAAGTAGTACAAAAATAGTTGTTATCATTTCCTGCATGAATGGGTGAAGAATCGATTCTATGTACATAATTTTAGACCAAATTATTGTTAGCCATTGGACTCTTTGGTCGAATAAATATTGGGCTCATGTGTGAGGCCCAGTAAGCATCCAAATGCTGAAATTTAATACGATTTGCTGGGCTAAGTGATTCGCAGCCCAAACCTGTCAAATTGGTTATCAATTGTAGCTTGAGCATTATGTGCTTCAGAGCTGTCCAAAACTCAAATTATTTGTGTGTCACTTGGTCATGAACGAGGCCAAGGCACATATAATCTTCCCAAGCACCTAGATCATACGTGAAATAATTAGTGGATTTAAATACAACTTTAACAAATTTATCATATGCTAGAATACCTTTATAAAATAAATTCAGCCAGTTTAATTGAAACCAAATACCGTGTGTAGGCTCCATAATTCATTAGAACACGTAGAATGAATATGAGGTGTTGTTTAGCAAATTTCACGGCCTTCCCATAAATGTCAAAGACATAGTTGCTATAGGCGTGTGTTTAATAACATTACTTTCCTAAATTCGGGTGCACATTTATGTGACCCAAATCCAAATCTCAACGAAGATGGAACGTGTCAAAATCCATGGGTGCATTTATGTGACGTGGTTTGAGGTGTGTTCTAACGACGTTGCAATTCTCTTTAAAATAATAATAAAAGCAGTTTAAAGTGAAAAAGCACATAAGTTAAAACATGTTCTAAAATGCGATAGTTTAAGTCAAATTTAACAATTGAGCGACCGTGCTAAAACCACGGAACCCGGGAATGCCTAACACCTTCTCCCGAGTTAACAGAATTTCTTACTCGGATTTCTGGTTCGCGAACTGTTAAACAGAGTCATTCTTTCCTCGATCTGAGATTCCAAATAGTGACTTGGGATACCATAAATCTCCCAAATGGCGACTCTGAAATCTATAAAATAATTAAATCCCGTTTTGATTGTCCTTTAATTGGAAAAACCCCCTTATTTACATCATTCGCCGGGTTGGATAGCCAAAAAGGAGGTGTGACACAGAGCTTCTTTGCTTTCAGACTTGGGTACGAACTTGCCCCACTTCCTAACTTCTTGTTTGTCATTCTCTTTGAAAGGTTCATAGAGGGACAGCCTTCCATTTCCAGCGGAGGCCATGCTCAATTCCATGTCATGGGCACGAGTTGCAAGTTCTTCAAATGTGCTACAATTGATACCTTGTATGATGTAGTGCAATCCCCAATGCATGCCTTGGATGCACATCTCTATGCCCGAAGCTTCACTAAGCCTGTCTTTGCAGTTGAGGCTTGCATTCCTCCAACGATTGATAAAGTCGATAACTGGTTCCCCCTTTCTTTGACGAGTATTTGTCAGCTCTATCATACTCATAGTGTGTCTCGTGCTATAAAAGCGATTGAGGAACTCTTACTCTAGTTGATCCCAACTATCGATAGATCCAGACTCGAGGTCTGTGTACCAATCAAAAGCATTTCCTTTTAACAAGCGGACAAACTGTTTGACGAGGTAGTCTCCATAAGTCCCAGCATTTTTGCATGTCTCAATAAAGTGCGCCACATTTTGCTTTGGGTTACCTTTACCATCAAACTGTTGAAACTTTGGAGGTTGATAGCCAGCAGGCATCTTCAATATATCGACCCTCGCAGTGTACCGCTTTGCATATGTAAGGGAGGACTTAACAACAACTTCATATTTGTTCTTGATGGTTCCTTCAATGAACTCCTTCAATTGATCGACTGGAATCATCCCTTCAGATGAGACAGAGATAGCATTAGTGGATTCTGCTTGTCTCGGGGGAGAGTCACTCTCTAGAACTTCTGGGAGCTTGCCGGGTGCATGGGTAGATTCTTCCTCCATCAAGATTCCCACCCTTTCTGTTAGCTTGTCAATTCTAGCCTCTTGATTTTGCATGCATTTAGTCAAGCCAGCGATTGCTTCCGTCAAATTTGCCAACTGCTCCTCCATGGATGATGTTTTTGTCACCATGGCTTGCATGATTGTCGTGGATGACGGAGAGTAGCATGTATTTTCACACATATTGATCCTTGATTGGCTCACACTATGTGGTGTAAGTGGGGAGGATCCATAACTTGAAGCATCATCATCTTTCTTCATAGCAGAGTGCTGGAGCCGGAGAGGTCAGCAAAGCCAGTGTTTTCCTGATGTTTTCGGCAACATCGCTTCCTCCTTCATATGCGTTTGTGGCAGATCTTGCTCTTTTTGAGGATGAAGATCCGAAAACAAGGGTTGATGCGGACGACGCTTGGGGTGCTTGTTCTCCTAAAAATCTTGCTTTGTTCCTCGTAACTGGGCTGAAGCTTCTAAAAGTGATATCGAGGATGCTTTCCACATCAGCATAGAACCTGAAATTAGCAGCCTTGGTGGAAGTTGAACCGGAGTTGATTTTATTTGGAGCCATTTCAATGCTCTTGAACTTTGGTGATTGAAAAGTTGAGATGAGAGGTAGAGATTATCCCACTGGGCGTGCCAAAATTTGTAGACAATAAATTTGCGTCGAAAAAATAAAATCAAGTCCGAAAAATATTGCAACAACTGTAGTAATTTATTTCGAATATTTGATTGTTACAATCTCTATGGATCCTCTGCTTCTTCTTTCCAATAGTAAATAAATTCAAGGGCCTTTGGGCTTGATCTTGAATCTATGTTTGTTTTCGCGAACAATGATCTTGTTCTTGAGCTTGAGCTTGATTGCTTGAACTTGACCTTGTCTTGTTCTTCGTTCGTAAGCTTGAACTTGATTTCTTGGACTTCAACTTGAAGCTTGAGATTGATTTCTTGAACTTGAACTTGAAGCTTAAGACTTGTAGAGGAATTTGCAGCGTTTGATCTACGAGTTCTTTCTTGCTTCTTGTTATGACTTCTGATCCCTTTTCTGGGTTATGAAGACCCTTATTTATAGTTGTGGAAGAGAGGAGTTGTGATAAGAACAAACTCTTGACCAATCAAATTGAAGTGTGACATTACCGCATTTGATTGGTCAGAACATGTCACTTGCACACGTGGCGCGATTTTATTGACTTTTTAGGGTGACTGGGCATGCCTTGTCATTTTGACATATGGCATGATCCTATTGTCTCTTTCGATTGACTTGGCGTGCCACGTCATTTGACACGTGGAACCAAACTGGGCCTCTAAGAAGATGTTATCTTGGGCTAATGAAATGGGCTCATCATTTTTGTCCAATTAAATGGGCTAGCCCAATGGATTAAGACTTATTTATTTAATCCATATATTTTGGGACTTATATAACTTTTCTAATTATATTGGCCCAATAAATTTATTTGAACTAATATATCTTGAATTTAAAATATAGTCCGAGTTATTTTACGAATTGAATTGCACTAAAATTTATATGCCTACAAATATCATAAAATATCTATTATTATTTACTCCATTGTACTAACAGCATGCTACATTGGAACTTTCACTGTCCATATAAGAATGAGTGATTTTATTTTGTGTCTCATACAATTTATATTAGTTGTATGAGGTCTCTGTTTATCTCATATATTTATAAACTCATATTTTATATATTTGAGTCCACAAAATTCTGGGACTCATACAGTTTGATTGAGAAATAAAGAAAACCTCATACAACTAATATCAATTGTATAAAGCACAAAATAAAATTTTTCATATAAGAATATATTATTAATCGGAATTTGGCTGCAAAAGTGGACCGCGATATAAAAAAGCATGTTCCCTTCATATTAGACGCACAATTTTTCTCTCAGCTTGTTAACCGGATAAAAAAGCTTTGGATTTGATATTGCAGGACTCGAATATATAATCCACCATTAATATTTGTAATAGGATAGATTATTGTATAATATTTTCTTTAATTTTACATGAACATGAAATATTTCGTACACCAGGCTGCCAACAAAAAGAGAACATTAATTGGGTGTGTAAACTGAATCTATACATAGTTCAACTCAAACTCTGTAGTCTGTGCTAAGCCACATAGTCATAAGGGTGGTCAACTAACTACTCTTTGTCAAAGTTACAATTATATACATAAGTAAAATACTATGTTTTAAAGGTATGTAACATATATTAAACATCATTTATCGAAATTTTCTTTTTACTTATTTTTAAATTTATACACCCTTAAAAAAAATTTAGTTTGGTCACTAACTGTAGCAGTGTGAAAACTTTATAAACTACAATTTACGATTCATATATAATATATAAATAATATACTCTTCACCAGCTTGCAATTCAGAGACAATAAGCCCCTAATCTTTGATTTAGTAAATGATTCCACTTGTATTTATGGCATTCCAGAGTGAAGCGGACAAACTTAACTATTTTTTATATTCACCATGAAAATAATACACTAGAATAATATCTAATCGAATGGGGTGCAAAACGTCACCATGATCAATGTAACTAAGCTCGATGCATTAAGTTATTGTTACTTGCAAGATTCGAGAAAAGGTCAAGCCATAAGGATCAATTTTACGTTGCTTCAAAAAACTATTTTCACGATTCGAACCCGTGAACTCCTGAATACATAATATCAATTTTATCAGTTACGCTAAAGCTCCATTTTCTATATTTCAAGATTTTAAGTGTATCTTTTATGTTTTTAGAAGTATTAGATGATCAAGAACTTGAAATCTAAGCCACTTTGGTACTTAAGCAAGTGGTCAACTGTATTGGCAACTTTACATCACTTTTAAACTATGTGTTATGGGATCTTATGCGTATTTTTTATGCTATTGAACGTATCGAATCTTCGATCATTTTAAAAGAAATGAAAAAATAAGAAACAAATATTTTCTTTCTGAGTAGTATAAATATTGTAAATTAAATTATATCTTGTGATACTAAAAAAATTATAATATCCATATTTAAACAACGTGTAAAAAGGAGTAATTAATTTCCTTAGGCTGAAAAAATAATTAGGAGTATTTATATTGACGACATCCACCGACTTAAAATTCATGTTGCATCTTCAAATTATTACACGCTAAAAGTACAAAAATTTTATCTTCCAGCTATTGATGTTAAGTCCAATCACGACTGACAAGTCATACATCAAAATCATTTTGATAATAGTGTAATAATATTTTCTAATATAATATTATTGCTGAGTCAGATCACAACCGACATATTATCGTTTTTTTTATGATACTCCACTTTGACATTAGTTGTAGGGTTCAGTTGAAAACTTGAGGCCACAAAAATTAAAAAAGGTAAAAAGTAAGAAGAAAAATAGAGGTAAAAATTAGAGGCATGAGGACGCTTGACTAATTAAAAAAAATCAGCATTTTGCACTAGTCCAATAATATAAGATGGCATGACTTGACATGAAATATTGTATTCTGCCCATCAAATGGTAAAAGAGCTTAACAACAACAACAACAATAACTACCCAGTATACTCCCATCAGGTGGGATATGAGGAGGGTAATATGTAGACGAGCCTTACCCCTACCCGAAAGGGCAGAGAGGCTGTTTCCAATCGACCCTCGGCGCATAGGATAAAAGGAAAAACAGCTGTAAAACAAAAACAAAGACAAAAACAAAAAAAATAAAGCATTAGTAACTCCCGCAGAAATAGCGTAAATAATTATCTAAACATAAAAAACATAAATACAATCGCATGCAATAATATCATACAGTAACTACCATAACTAACAACCATTTGGGGGACATAAGCTAAAACACAAATCATCTATGGGTATCTCTGCTGGCCCACACCAAACCCCGGTTGAGGCGTACGAAGAACTCTAGGAGCCCCTAAGCTACAACCCTGATTCTAGACCTTCAGACTCTCCTATCAAGGGTCATGTCCTCGGAAACCTGCATTCTGGTCATGTCCTGCCTAATCACCTCTCCCCAATGCTTCTTTGGCCTCCCTCTGTCTCGCCGACCGCCAAGAATCTCCAGCCGCTCACAGCTCCTCACCGGGGCATCGGGACCCCTCCTCTGAACATGCCCGAACCACCTCAGCCTCGCTTCTCGCATCTTCTCATCCACCGGGGCCACCCCTACCTTCTCTCGAATAACTTCATTCTTAATCTTATCTAGCCTGGTGTGCCCGCACATCCACCTAATGATCCTCATCTCCGCAACCTTCATTCTCTGAACATGAGAGTTCTTCACGGGCCAGCACTCCGCCCCATACAACATCGCAGGTCTAACCACGGCTCTATAGAATTTTCCCTTGAGTTTGTGTGGAACTTTCTTGTCACACAGGACCCCTGATGCAAGCCTCCACTTTGACCACCCCGCTCCTATACGATGGGTGACGTCCCCGTCAATCTCTCTGTCCCCATGAATCACAGACCCAAGATAACGGACTCTGTCCCTCTTGGCGATGGCCTGAGAACCAATCATCACGTCCCTGCCTACCTCACTCGGCTCGGCGCCAAACTTGCACTCCAGGTATTCTGTCTTAGATTTGCTTATTTTGAAACCTTTAGACTCGAGAGTCTGTCTCCATACCTCTAACCTTTCACTAACACCCACCCTCGTCTCGTCTATCAATACAAATTTAACAAATATATATATACAATTTTTCAAACTTTAGCTTCTATTAAAACTAATTTTTAAAGGAAAGAAAAAGTAAACGCAGACATATTAAATTGTCAAAAAATATAAACTAATGAACTTCTTATGCGTGTATGCCTTTTAAAATTTTTCGTAGATCTTCTATAAGAAAGATTTGAAGAGGACAGAAATATCCAAAGGGTACTAGGTTGTCTGCCATGATTAGGGCAACCTAGGCCTCGAATCTACTCATATATCGAAGTAATTATTCCTGAATTAATTTTTGAATTGTTTTTGATGAAATTGCTGTTAGACTTTTCTATAACAATTTTATTTATTTTGAATAATTTTAAATATTATAATAAAGTGCTGTTATAAAAATATATATTATAATATTAACATAAAAATTAATTTCGAAAAAGCTTAGCGTTTAAATAAAATGATATTATATACGAATATTGTTATAACAAAATCTAACTATATATACTATACTAAAATTTACAGAAAGTGGAAAGAAATTTCTCTACATTTTGAGTTCTTTGAGGAAGGAGTGATAAAGTCCGACCTTAATAATATATAAAAGATTCTTATTAAAATTTCTTTCCTCTTTAGTGGGCCTTATATGATACACATTTGAATTATTTATGATTCTAGTATAATATCGTATATCGATGTAAACAGTACAGAAATTAAGTGCCGGTGAATTTTTTTCTTTTCAACAAAACAAAAAGGGGAAGAAAGCATTAATTTTATCAAGAGAACTAAATACTTCCTCCCACTAAAAATAAGTGAATTTTTAATTTTTTTGTGATCCAAAATAAGTGAGTTTTTTAGATTTCAAAAATAAATTAATTATTTTTTTCCTAAATTGTCTATTAAATAAATAATATTGAAATATGTGTTAGAAAAAATGAATTTCTTAATCTGTGTGAAAACACCCAAAAAATCACTTATTTTAAATGAAGGGAGTATTAATTTTAGTCTGCATATAATTTTCATTAATGTCAAATAAGTGCGTGCGGATAGATATTTACTCACATACTTGATATTTTCGGAAAAACTTAAATTAGATAACTATAATTGATTAATATATTATTATTAGTTAGTGTATATATATATTCAACTCTAATACATATAATCTTTTTTAACTCATTTCATTATTTAATCGCAATAAATTAATACGAGCTGAACCTAATTTCCAGTACTGCTAATTATTAAAAAGTTGACCACGTCCATTATTTCTTAATAGCGCCGTAATATGGTGGTGTATTGATATCATTTTGTTCAATTCTTGTTAAGGTTCAACAAATGTCCGCGTCGAAATTACTTGTAAAAAATTTTATTTTGTGCCTCACATAATTAATATTAATTGTATAGGTTTCTTTTTAATCTTATAATTTTATGGGTCCCAGAATTTTATGGACTCAAATTGATAAGATATGAGTCCACAAATATAGGAGATAAAAAAAATTTACACAACTAAAATAAGTTGTCTGAGATACAAAATAAAAAAACTTAAAGTAAAAAGTAAAAGAGTATCCACACCATATCATAGTATTGTATAGGATGACCAACTAGCAAAAGCGTATCCAAAATTTAAAGAGCATAAATTTACTATGATTGTCAAAGACCCAAGTTTTTCAGAGGTTTTCTGAGCGATGTATTTTTAGTTTAAGAATTTAAAAAGTCAAACTAAAGACTGAATAAAGAGAAAAAAAAGTGTAATAAAAAAAAAGAGGAATAAAGAAACAAAAAGTTTATTTAATTCGAAAAAGCGATAGAGCATGGGAATTTAATCTTATTTAATAATTAAAATATGATATAAAAGAAGAAAGAATATTGGGATCGAACCCTTTGATCAAAAGGTAAAAAAATGCACCGCTCGCGTTCCGACCCGAAAGGAATAGAAAATGAAAGAAGAATCTGTGTGCACTATCTATGGAGTGGAGTGACTATCCTTAATTTAAGTATTTGAGTTAAAATTCATTAGTGCTATATATGAGTTGGGGGGATGAGGATAGATTTACGTGAACTCACTCCCTTCCACGTGCATCTCCCCTTGCCAACAAAGATTTTGGCGGAGTAATAAGTGTTAAACCCATTTTTCACCCCACTAACCTTCTTAAAATTAATAAAAGACATGAAAAGCATAAAAAAAATTTCAAAACTGAAAAGTGACAAAATTGTAGTTTAAAAGATATTTCAGAGTTATCATTTAGCATTGGGTTTCGATTTGTCAAGTCACCGTTGAAAAATAATTTTTCTTTCAAAATACGTTCAACTCTAAAATTGACTGCGACAGATTTCTAGGTAAAGGGGTTTGACTCGATAAGAAGATGTTAGGCATTCTCCGAGTTTCGTGAAAATCACAGTGACGTATTCGATCTAGTTGCTTTTACAATATTCAAATTGAGATAAAACATTATTTTTAAAATACATTTCAGAGTTACCATCTAGCATTAGATTTCGGTCTGCCAGGTCACAATTCAATTTTTTTTTATAAAAACGTTTGACTCTGAAATTGACTGCAACACAGTTCTAGGTAAAGGGGTTCATTTGACTCGAGGAGAAGATGTTAGGCCTTCCCGAGTCCCGTAGAAATCACGAGCCAGTATAGCTCATGATCTTGCTTAACTTCAGCTCATCTTCTATCCCTTTTTTCCTTTTTTACCACATCATTAAAAGTCTTACCCACATCCGAGATCAAATGCCCAAAGTAAGTAGGTTTTTAAGCTTGAAGAAAGTATTCCACAATCTCGTCTTCTTCTATCGGAGGATTAATTCGGGCATATTGCTCTTTCCATCTTAGCTCGTACTCACTAAAGATTTAATTAGGCTTTTTTCCATCTTGGTGAGGGTCATGCGATTTGGGTCAATTTCTATATTGTACTGAAAGTGGCGGGTAAAATCTTGAGCCATATAATCTCATGTATACCACTTGCTAGCATCTTGGCGGGTGTACCATTCTAGAGTTGCCTCGCTCAGACTCGAACTGAAATAAGCCATCAATAATTCGTCTTTTCTACCTATGCCTATTGCAGTAACCTCTCAAATGGGTTACGGTTCTCCATTTTTTTCATACAGATTGAACATTGGCATCTTTAACCCGGTGGGCAGTTGGACGCTAGGAAAAAAGCACCAGTCCTTGTAAAAGACACTTACTTGGCTTCTTATCCCTTGCATGTTCCTCAAACATTGCTCTAGACTCTTCACTTTCTTGAATATCTTATCTTGCTCCACGTTCTTAGATGGCTTCTCGATTTCAACAGGAGGTTCAAAGTGAAAGGTGTAAAAATAAGGATCCGGGACCTTAAAGGTTAGATCTAGAGCACAATATGAGGTATCTGGAGCTCTGAACGCGAGTTAACTAGAAGATCTTTGGAGGGTTGCTAGTGGAGGGGCTACAAAAACATGATTAGATGTTGGAGCAGGGTATGATGTTGTTTAACTGGTGGAGTATGGAAGTTTAGGACAAGGTGCCAGGGTAATTGTAGTAAGGGGTAAAGCCTTGAGCATGTTGAGGGGAAAGGTCAACGGTAGAGGGAATCTGGGATTGTGATAGTGGTGGGATAGTTGCAGGATTTTCAATGTAGCTAGTGGGGAATGAAGGTGGAGGATGCCCTTTGATCTACTCTTGATACATTTCTGCCATCTGCTGTTTCAACCTTTGGACCTCCTCTTTCAATTCAGATTTTGACTCCACAATATCCCTCGATGGGTAAGCAACTCCTGTGTCCAAGTGTTTGCTAGCCATGGCTATCTTTCTCTTTGACCTTGTGTTTAATGGATGAATCGCGAGAATGCTACAAACTAACCACCTTTTTTATGATAACAATGAAACTAACAAAGAGGAGCAAAACAAAGCCAACATATTAGCGTTAGAGCATTTATCAGATAACAATATCACATTGCGTTCAATGCACCTAGTAATAATTAACGGTTCTAAAATGACTTTGCAGGTCACACAGACTCTTGGCATCATCCGAATTTTGCTCATTTCAATCTTTTGTTTTCTTTCCTTTTAGCACTTCTCAGTTTGCTCATTTTCTTTCTTCTCTTTTTCTTTCTAATTATGAAAAATGGCCAAAAATTTCCTTTGAACTATTCGAAATAGCTCAAAAATATCCTCCGTTTATTTTTTGGTGCAAAAAGTATTCCTGTCGTCTATGTTTTGGACCCTTAATACCTAGGTTAGGGTCCTTGAAGCTGACATGGCAGTCCAACTAGGTTAGATTTGCTTACATGGCCATCCACCTAAGAAATCCAGCAAGGCAAAACTATTTTTTTCGAAAACAAAGATGTCATAAATTTTTATTAAAATACAAAATCAATATTTATTCCAAAAAAGGTAAGAAATATTCAAAAAAAGTATTTATTGTAAAATTTTTTAAAATTAAAATACAAAATCAACATTTATTCCGAAAATAATAAAAGAATTTCGGAAAAATTATTCTTGATTGGGCTTTATGATTTGATTAAAAAACTCCATTGTTCTCTTTTGTGAATTTATGATTAGTTTGATCTAAATTTTTAAATACTTATTAGTTATAGCTTTATAAAAAGAACACGGTTACTGTAAGTGCCAATTGGGTCATCCGAAGTTCTAATAATTTTTGAAATTTTTAAATTTTCAAAAATTAGGAAATTCAATTTCAAGTGAAATTTAAAATTTTCATGATCGAACACTTATTCCAGAAAAAGTAAAAAAATTTCAGATAAATATATTTAAGCACGCTCCGAAATAATATATTTTTTATATTATATGTAATATTTTAATAAATAAATAACTTTTTCGAAATTTTTTTACTTTTTTTTGGAATAAATGCTGATTTTGTATTTTAATAAAAAAGTTTCAGAAAAATAACTTTCTCGAAAAAATAATTTTGTCATGCTGGATTACTTAGGTGGATGGCCATGTAAGTAAATCTAACCTAGTTGGACTGCCATATCAGCTTCAATGGCAAGACTAACGGTTAGGAGCATTTGTGGTCCAAAACATACACAGCGGAAATATTTTTGGCACCAAAAATAAATGGAGGATATTTTGAGCTATTTCGAATAGTTCAAGGACATGTTGGTCCTTTTCCATTCTAATTATCACTCTTTTCTTTCTCTGACCCCTCACATCCCACAACTTCATTCTTTTTTTTTCTTTTAATTTTTTTTTTAAAATGATTTGATCGAACGCTATGTAGGTTGTCTACATATCTTGTTCCACATAAATTAGAGCAGGCGTAGTTAAAAGTAATGGATAAAATAAACAAAAAAATCTTTTTGGATTTTTCATTTATAATTTTTCGGTTTCAAATACAAAACAGGAAGTACGATAACAAAATATTCAAAAAACTCAACTAGATTACGACAAACTGTGACACCACCTAAAAGAAACAATATTACTAGACAAGACTAAAAAGTAAAAAACAACATGAATGACAAACTCAAAACATAAAAGTATCCTCAAACAACTCATGTATGCAACGGTCCTGACTAGAATGGTCCTGAGGTATCTGATATGCTCGAGCTCTGATAAATAGGTGATAAATAGATGTATACCTGAATGAAAAAAATAAGACCAAATAAGGTTGGTGACTCGAGAGACTATGCGATGCCACAACATCTCCAATTGGACACATACAAGACATGATTAATATGCTATTTGTGCAAAATGATCTACGTGGCCAAGGATGACTATTAGTGCAAACTCAATAAAGGTGACCTCAAACACATGAAAATACTTCGGTAAAGCTTATATTGCTTCAAATCTCAATTATTATGGCCCGAGAAATTACTTCACAAAAACGACCCATTTTGCAAAAACGGGCGATATGGCCAAACATATTAGAGATGCAAATTCAACATGTACGCTCCTTAAAGTCATATGGCACCTAGTAGTGGACTCAAGATTCTAAGCATGGGTCACTGAACCACTTTCGAAGAAATGACACATTTTGTAAGAATGGCCGATGTGGCCAAAAGTTGCTAGATATGAAAATTCAACAGGAATGGACCTTAAAACTAAGAGGAAACCTTGTTGTGAACTTAGTAATCTAAGACATGGGGATAACAAGCCAGTTTGAGAAAATAGCCCTATTTTGCAAGACCAATGTGGCCAAAAGTGGCTAGACTTACATGATTTGGCTATGACCTTCGAAACCAAGAACCTGAGACTCACTAAGAAGACCAGATTATATATGAGCTGCCTACGTATCCCGTCCCGAATAACGAGAATCAGGTATGCGTAGCTAAATCACTGTGAAGCTCGGCAAGATTAAGGGAAAGAAACAAAAATTTGAGTGTTTCTTGTCTGTAAAGTGTATATATGAAGAATCCTAGCCAAGTCTGGTGTTTCTTGTGTGTTAGAAGTGGCATAAATGGTCGAGAAAATCCATCAGAACCTTCTAATTTTTACTTGATTTGTTCCAGCAAGTTGGAATCAAAGAAGCTATCATTTTCTTTGGTGGGTCTGTGGATGCTTAGGGGCTGAATAAGGCTGGGCGTTGGTTGTTTCCCATGAAGTTAAGTGGCGCCGCTGCTAAAATTCGTTGAGGGTGGTGGCTGCTCTCTCTTTGGTGATGGGTGGTTCCCTTATCCTTTTGAGATGGGTGCGGCTGTTTGCTTGGAGATTTGGTGGGAGCGAAGTTGCTGGTTGGTGTTTTGGTGAATTGAGGTTGTCAAATTTCCAGTATGATGGTGGTGGCCGGAGTGGTCAAAGGAGGTGGGGAATTGTAGTTCTTAGCTTGGGGATGGGGGGTAGTCGGTGTTTCCTTGGGTGAATGGGGTGGGGGAGGGGATTGGTGGGGCGGTTAGAAATGTTCTCTAGGTTAGAAGATAGATCTAAGGTTTAAGGTAGATTAAAATTTTATGTGGTTAGGATAATTCACATGGGCCACTGGATCAAAGTATATCAATGACTATGATTATGGGAAGGGTTTTGATGGGTGAGAAAATGTAATGATTCGACTGGTTATTTGGAGAATTTGTATTTTGCTTGATAGTTTAGGGGCACAAGTATCTCCATGATGTATTAGTACTTGTGCACTAAATATGAGTTCATTCCAAGTAACAAAAACAACAACAACAAACCCAATTTTATCCCAACAGGTGGGATCTGGGGACGGTAGTCTGTATGCAGACCATACCCCTACCTAATGCAGGTAGAGAGGCTGTTTCCAATGGACTCTCGGCTCAGGAAGGACAAGAAGAAGAAGTGGAAAGTAAGGAAGGATGAGAAAACAAAAGGGGGGGGGGATAAAGGATAAGTGGTACCAAATAACAGCAGCAACGAATACAATACCTAAGGCAAACACAACCACATAACGTAATAGAAATCTAAGAATACTAAGGGACATGCATGCTACTAAGACTATCGGTGAATAACTATAAACTACCTACTAGCCTTCTACCTTAATCCTCAACCTCCACACCCTCCTATCAAGGGCCATGTCATCAGTGAGCTAAAGCAACACCATGTCGTGTCTAATCACCTCTCCCCAATACTTTTTAGGCCTACCTCAACCTCTTCTCAAACTCTCCATATCCAACCTCTCACACCTCCTGACAGGAGCATCAATGCTTCGTCTCTTAATACATCCAAACCATCTCAGTCTCGATTCCTGCATCTTGTCCTCCACAGAGGCTACGCCCACTCTATCCCCGATAGCTTCATTCTTAATCATATCTCTCCTAGTGCACTCACACATCCATCTCAACATCCTCATATCTGCTACTCTCATCTTATACAGGGGGGGAGTTCTTGACTGTCCAACGCTTATCCCAACACTCATCAAAGTATTTCAGCGCGAGTTTTTGGAAGTCGAAAGTTCGTTAAGTTTGATTTGAGGTGTGCTTCATCATTTTGATATTGTTATACATGATTTAAGGCCTCGAGTAGGTCCGCATTTTGTTATGCGACTTGTTGGCATGTTCATACAGGGTCCCGAGGGGCTCTGGTGAGTTTCAGATAGGTTTGGGCTGTGTTGCGCTTGTTTTTCTTGTGTTTTGACGTTGTTTTTTCAAGCATAAATGGATCCATATTATACAAATGAGCTCCGAACTTTGTTTTGATTGAAGGATTAGATCTGTATCATAATTAAGGAGACATAGCAAAAATAATCGTCAAATTTTATCATCGTATGAGGATTTTATGGTCATTTACTCAGAATTGGGTTGCCAGATTTTTAAGATTAATTATGAAATTGCCACCGATTTTGTATTTAAAAATCTGCACTATTTTCAAAAATTAAAACCATCATATCTCCTTCATTTTAAGGTTAAATGGAATGATTCAAAAGCCTAACTTGACTAAAATATCACAAGGAATCCATTGGAGACATCAAACACGAGTTTTGGGATTGTTTGGCATGCAAAATGCGGCAGAACAACTGGATAAAAATACTTAATATCAAAAGTATTTTCATTTGGTCGTATTTTGAGTTGGGGAGCTCAAATTTGGATAATATTTGGATGTGACTTTCACAATAGTGATTGGGGTAAGTGTTCTATAATCGATTTTGGTTATATTTCATAAATCCATCTTCATTTAAGCATTTGATTGATAATTTCAAATTAAAATTTGGGGTTCTAAAATTTCATAAAGTTAATTTTTTGAGTTTTGAACACTGATTCGGAGTTGGATTTGAGAGAAATTAATATGGTTGGACTCTTAATTGAATGGGTGTTCGGGTATGGAATTCGAGTGGGTCACCACCAGAGCCCCACTTCTCTGTCCACCATGCCCAGATATACATGCAGCCCCCGGAACATCCACAATGGCGTGCGCCAGCTCCCCAAACCACATATACACCCCCACAAACCACCCATCCGTATTCCAAGGCTAACACGCCAGGACCTGGCTTCCGCCCGAACAGAAATTTTCGGAATGAGAGGGCCACAGACAAAAGAACTTTTACCCCATTGGGAGAATCTTACACCACTTTATTCCCATAGACTGATATAGTTGGGAATGTTAACCCAATCGAGCCCAAAGCACCAAACCCACCTCACAGAAACCTGGACCAGTACGTCAGCTGCGAGTATTGCTCGGGAATGCTTGGGAATGAGATTGAAAAATATTGGAAGTTGAAGAATGCAATACATGAGCTTATTGACAGCCGTCGTATTGAGGTACATGCCTCGGAGGCACCAAACATCAATCAGAACTTACTGCCGGCACATCACGAGACCAACATGATTGAGTTGGTACACAAGGATGGGGAGGTGAAGAAACCCTAACAAACCGTGATGATGATTCGTGCTGTTGAAACCAGTTCAAGAGAAAAGCCGACAGGGGAATAGACAAGGATGAAGTTGAAAGGTACAAGTGACAAGCCAGTGGTAGTGATCGGGAAAGAATTATCTGTTGTTGCAAAGAAACTGGAACCAGTTTAGTTGTTGGTACCAAGGGCGTCACCCGCGCCCGTGGTTGTTGTGGAGGGTTCTTACATAGAGCCAGTAATCATCAAGCCAGTAGTCCAGCTGCCCCTGGTTGACAGTAAAGTTGTGCCATGGAAATATGAGAAGGTGATAGTAACGTACAAAGGAAAAGAGATTGAGGAGGAGAGCTGTGAGGCGCAAGGGTTGACTCGATCGGGGCGTTGCTTCGCTCCCGAGGATTTGAGAAAGGCTAGGGCTACTAAAGACAGTCCAGCCTCGGTCTGAATGAAATCCTCACTTGTTTGATCTCATACTAGTAGCATATAGACAGTAGATGTGTTGATTAACAATGTTGAGTGTCAATTGATTGTGTTTCAGCTGAGAACTGTGTTGGATTGTTATATTTACTTGTGGACTATTAATACGTTGTGAACGACTTCAATTTGCATGAGTTTGGTATTGAAAACAGTAGTCAACAGATGCTTAGGTAATTGCTAATATATTCACGTTCTTCTCCATTCATTTCAATAGGATTTAAGGCTAGCAGGTGTACATGAAACTAATAGTTATAACTGATTGCTAATTGTAGTTTGAAAATAGGACTAAAATTACACTTTAACTTTCCATACTTGTTTAAAGGCTTTTGAATGAAAATGTTTGAGCTTGACAAGTTGGCTCCATTTTTTAAAAATAGAATCTCTATGATATCAGGCGTTGCCATTAATTTAGAATCCGACGAGAAGCACTTGAGAGTGGTTGATACTCTCATCCAGGCTCGATCCTGAGTGACTGATCAATTTGTGATACGGTGAGAGTCGGACTTTCCTTTGAGTTGTGGGCCCATATCGTTATTGGGTACTGATTGAAGCTCAAAGCAAGCGGAAATAATTTGATTAAGTAGGCTGTTTTAGAAACAAAACAAAAGTAGAGAACTTTAGATTCTTTTAAGTTTGTCCTTTGTTAAAATAAATGAGATGATTCTTACCCAACAAAAACAAAATGCGGGGCCCTCGATATTGGTTTCGTAAAATTATTTAGAACTCGGGAAGGTCGTTTAGCGAATTTCACGGCCTTTCCCAAAATTTATTACGCTAGAACCTTTAAGAACGATTTAATTAATTTATTTTCATCAACGAGGGTGTGCATTGATGCGACCCAAATCCAAATCTTGACGAAGTCTAAACGTGTCGATGATCACGTGTACATTGGTGGTGACATGCTTAGAGATATGTTTTCACGATGTCGCAAGTCTTTAAATATTGATAAAAGCGGTTTATTAATAAAAGGCACATAACTTAGCATGTATTAGAATCAGATTAAATCAAATACAACAGTTAAGTGACCGGCTAGAACCACAGAATACGGAAATGCCTAACACCTTATCCCGGGTTAACAGAATTCTTTACTCGAATTTCTGGTTTGCTGACTATAACAGAGTCATAATCTTCCTCAGTTTGGGATTCAAATCACTGACTGGGGACACCATAAATCTCCCAAGTGGCGACTCTAAATAAATAATAACCAAAATCCCTTTCCGAATGTCCTTTAAGTGTAAAAACTCCTTTACGCCCTTTACGGGGTGTACATCGCGAAAAAAGGAGGTGTGACAAAGTTGTTATATTATTGTTCCCTTACCGGGATTCATTGTGATTGTTTTTGATTTCCAGCTTGGATCGGGTGGCACGCCACCACGATAATACATGAAAAAGGGAGCAGGTGGCACGTCTGCCACAAGATATTTGAAATAGAAGTTGGAGATACGCCTGCCGCAAGATATATGAAATGATAGCGGGTGGCATGCCTGCCATAAGATATATGAAATTGGAGCGGGTGGCACGCCTACCATAATATATTTGAAATGGCAGCAGGTGGACACCTGCCACACGACATCTAAAGTAGGAGCGGATGGCATGCCTGTCTCAAGATTTATGAAATAGGAGTGGGTGGCATGCCTGCCACAAGATACTTGAAATGGGAGCGGGTGACACGCCTGCCACAAGATATGTGAAATGGAATTGGGTTGCACACCTACAACGAGGTAAGCAAAATGGGATCGGGTTGCACACCTGCAACAAGATGTGAAATAGAAGTGAATTCTGCCTTTGTTTTTCCTTATCGATGTTGGTAGTTGGATTGTTGTTCCTTCATAATCCTCTTGATATTCTGTTGTTACCTGTTATTTCCCTGAATCATGTTTATCCATCCTATCCTTACTTATTTGTTTTAGCTTTACATTCTACCATATACTATATAACTGTACAAGTTTATTTGGTAGTCTGGTCCTTGCCTCGTCACTACTTCGCCGATGTTAGGCTAGGCACTTACCAGCACATGGGTCGGTTATTCTGATACTACACTCTACACTATGTGTAGATCCCAGAGTAGCTCGTAGACCGTAGTTTGGAAGCTACCTTCAATCCACGTGGAGATCCAAGCTAGACCGTAGGCGTCCGCAGGCCCCGGCGTCTGCTCTATCCTTTATTTTTGGTTTCATCTCTTAGCTTTAGAAACAGTGTGTCTTTTATTTTCATAACTTGTATTTAGCAGTCTTAGACCGTCTGTGGTACTGTGACATCAGTTCTGGGTGATTAAGGCTTGAGTAGTTGCAATCGATATAGATTTCAGATATTTTATTATTTTCTTTAGATTAATTTTAATTTTCCCTGTTCATACATTATCGCCTTATGTTTGTTAAGAAGAACTAAATGGATAATGAAGTAATTAGTTTAAAGGATTGGTTGGCCTAGCTCATATTAGTAGGCACCATCGCGACTCCCGAGGGTGAAAAATCAGGATCATGTCAAGTTGGTATCGAAGCTCTAGGTTACACGGGTCGCATAATTCATAGACAAGCTTAGTAGAGTATGAGGGATCGGTACAAAGACGTCTGCATTTATCCCCCAAAGTCTACAAAGCTAGGAAAAACTTCACATTTATTCTCTTATGTCATGCGGTTTGGTTTCTCAATACTAGTTCGATTTCTACTATGTTTTTCGCTGATGGTGAGAACACGCACTTACTCATCCACTTACAAGTAGCCCGAGCCCCCAGCAGTAAATCCCATGAGGGGCAGAGGCCAAGGCCGTTCTAGAGGCCGAGGTAGGAGCAGAGCTCACCCTAGAGTAGCAGCACCAACAACAGCCTCAGGTTGACTTTGATGATGAGGTTTCGGCCACAGCAGTTCCGATTGGCCAAGCTCAGGTCCCAGAGTGGTTTATGGCTACCCTTGTACTCTAGGATGCTCTGGTCTATCTAGTGGGCCTTATGGAGAGCGTTACCCGGGCATGCTTGCTTCCTGTAGCACCATAAGTCTCTAAGGCTGGAGGAGGAGCCTAGATTCCTACTCCTCGCACTTCGGAGTAGATGGCTCGCTAGTTTCAGACTCTAGTAGCTTAGCCAATTGGAGTAGTTCAGCCAGGTGTGATAGCTAAGACCAGTGATTGAGCAACTATGTCTGTCGATTCTTTTTGGAG
This sequence comes from Nicotiana benthamiana, assembly GCA_034376525.1. Taxonomy (NCBI): domain Eukaryota; kingdom Viridiplantae; phylum Streptophyta; class Magnoliopsida; order Solanales; family Solanaceae; genus Nicotiana; species Nicotiana benthamiana. The sequence goes on along the minus strand of CM067327.1, from coordinate 143,014,055 downwards.
ATTGGACAGGTTCACCAAGCTCTTCTCTACTATGTTCAACAGTGCAACTTCTAAGGATCCATAGGATAATCTAAACAGTTGCCACGAGGTTCTTAGGAACATGGGGATAGTTGATACCAATGGGGTCGATTTTGCTACTTTTCGCTTGTTTGGATCAGGAAAGACTTGGTGGAGAGATTATTGTTTGGCTAGACCAGCCGAATTGCCAGCTTTGACTTGGGAGCAGTTTACTCAGCTATTTCTAGAGAACTTTCTCCCCATCACTCAGAGATAGGCCTGTCATAGATAGTTTGAGCGCAGTATGAGACCAAATTCATCGACTTGACTCGTCATGCTCTTATCATACATCCCATAGAGAGAGAGGATGAAGAGGTTCATTATGGGACTTATTTAGCAAATTCATCTTCAGATGGCTAAGGAGACAGTGAGTGAGATTTCCTTTCAGGAGGCCGGGAGAGTAGAGATGGTTCTATCACAGGGAGGTGGTCAGGGGTCTGATAAGAGGCCTCGTCATTCAGGAAGATTCAGCGGTGCCTCATCTGGAGGCAGAGATTCATATGGCAGAGGACATTCTCCCAGTCCTTCTTAGTCAGCACTTCAGGTTTCATATGGTGCTTCAGGTGGCCGTGGTTCTCATATGCAGTATTTTGGTTAGCAGTCCTACAGTTCATCACCAACTCCTATCAGTGCACCGCCGCTCCAGAGTTTTTGGGGTAGATATTCATGTCATCACGGTGAGCAGTATCAGCAGTCGAAGGCTTTTTATACTTGTGTTTATATGGGTTACATTACTAGATTTTGTCCTCGAGATCCGAGTAATTCTCATCACTGGGGTTCCCGTGCCATGGTTCAAGCACCGAGTGTTCCCCTTCCTGCCCAGCTAGCTTAAGGTAGAGGTATTGGTGGAGGTAGAGGTGTTAGAGGTGGAGCTCAGGCCGTCCCAGAGATGTAGTTTAGAGTGGTGGGGCCAGCCCCAACGTTATGCTATTCCAGTCAAACCTAAGGGTGAGGCTTTGGATGCAGTTATTACAGTGATTTTGTATATGTGTCTACATCGGTGGGTGTTCTATTGTGGTAGATCATTTTCATCATTTGTGTATAGTTATGATTGGGGGTCTTTAGACTCGAGTAGATTTGTTACTTCTGGACAGGGTTGATTTTGAGGTCATATTAGGGATGGACTGGTTATCACCTTACCATATGATCTTGGACTATCACGCCAAGAATCTGAAGCGTTGCCGGGTTTAACTTGTTTCGAGCGGAGAGAGACTTCTGGTCATTCTACTCGTAGTGTTGTCTCATATATGAAGTCTTGGTGTATGGTAGAGAATGTGTGTTTGGCCTATTTGGCATATGTTCGTAACTCTAGTGTTGAGGTTCTTTAAATTAATTTGGTGCCTGTTGTTCGTGAGTTCCCTGAGGGGTTTCTTTCAGACCTGCCGGATATGCCATCTAACAGGGATATACACTTCTGCATTGATTTGGCTTCGGGCACTCAGCCCATTTCTATTTCACTGTATCGTATAGCCCAGCCTAAGTTAAAAGAGTTGAAGGAGCAGTTGCAAGAGTTGCTTGAGAAAAGCTTCATTAGACCTAGTGTCTCGCTTTGAGGTACGCCGGTGTTTCTTGCTAAGAAGAAGGATGCATCGATAAGCATATGTATTGATTACCGATAGTTGAAAAAGGTTACAATTAAGAATAAGTATCCGTTGCCGAGGATTGATGATTTGTTTGATCAGCATTAGCGCGCCAAGGTACTTTCAAAGATTTCTTGAGATTTGGCTACCATCAGTTGAGGATTAGGGCATCTGATATCCGTAAGATAGCTTTCTGAACTTGGTACGTGCATTATGAGTTCTTGGTGATGTCATTCGGGTTGAAAAATTCCCTAGCAGCTTTTATGGATTTGATGAACCAAGTGTTTAAGCCTTAGTTGGATTCGTTCACGATAGTTTTCATTGATGTCATTTTGATATTTTCCCGCAGCCGGGAGGAGCACGAGCAGCATCATAGAGTGGTTCTTCAGACCTTGAGAGATAGTCAGTTATGTGCTAAGTTCTTGAATGTGTGAGTTCTGGTTGAGTTCAGTTGCATTCCTTGGTCATGTTTTATCGGCAGAGGGGATTCAGGTTGATCTGAAGAAGATTGAGGTAGTCAAAAACTGCCTTGGATGTTCAGGTTTTGGCCAATTAGTTTGTGAGGTTTGGTGTTTTTGAGCCCAGTCGGGTGTTAGGTTGCACGGTCGCTCGTTCTTCTTTGTTGGAGCATATCCGAGATTGGAAGTATGATGACCCTCAATTATGTGTCCTCAGAGACCCGATGTAGCACGGAGGTTCCAAGTAAGTCACCTTGGGTGATGATGGATTTTTGAGATTGCAGGGTCGAGTTTGTGTGTCTAATGTGGATGGGTTTCGGGAGTTGATTTTAGAGGAGGCCCATAGTTCCTGATACTCTATTCATCCGGACACCACAAAGATGTATCATGATTTGCGGCAACAATTTTGGTGGCGGAGAATGAATAAGGATATCATTTGATATGTGGCTTGGTGTTTGAATTGTCAGCAGGTTAAGTACGAGCATCAGAGGCCCAATGTTTTATTTCTGCAGATTGAGATTCCTGAGTGGAAGTAGGAGTGCATCACTATGGACTTTGTTGTTGGAATTGTTGGACTCCCACGGACTTAGAGAAAGTTCGATACAGTGTAGGTTATTGTTGATAGCCTGATCAAGTCAACACATTTCATTCATATGGCAGTCTCCTATTCTTCTAAGAGGTTAGTTGAGATCTATATCCACGAGATTGTTTTCCTTCATGGTGTGCCCATGTCTATCATTTCAGACCGAGGTAAGCTGTTCACCTCAAGTTTCTGAAGAGCAGTTCAACGAGAGTTAGGCACACAGGTCGAGTTGTGCACGACGTTTCATCCTTAGATGGACGGGTAGTAGGAGCGGACCATTTAGATTTTGGAAGATATAATCGGAGCTTGAGTCATTTACTTTGGAGGCTCGTGGGATCAATTTTTGCCCTTGCAAGAGTTTACCTACAACAATAGCCATCAGTCGAGTATCCAGATAGCTCCTTATTAGGCTTTGTATGGTAGTCGGTATCGGTCGCCAGTTGGATAGTTTGAGCTATGAGAGGCTCGGTTGTTGGGTACACATCTAGTGCAAGATGCCTTGGACAAGGTCAAGATCAGTTAGGATAGGCCTCGTACAGCTCAGTCCAGGCAAAAGAGTTATGCCGACTGCAAGGTTAGTATTTGGCATTCATGGTCGGTAAGCGGGTATTGCTTCGAGTGTCGCCTATGAAGGGTGTGATAATATTTGGGAAGAAGGGCAAGCTTAGCCCTAAGTTCATTGGTCCGTTTGAAATTCTTGATCGAGTAGTAGAGGTGGCTTATAGACTTGCATGTGCCGCCGAGCTTATCAGCGGTGCATCAAGTATTTCATGTGTCCATGCTTCAGAAATATCACGGCAATCCATCCCAGGTGTTATATTTCAGCACTGTCCAGTTGAACAATGACATGTCTTATGAGAAGGAGCCGGTAGCTATTCTAGGCCGGTAGGTGTGAACACCTAATTTTTGACCACACCCAAATTCTATACTAGTTTAGTGTAAATATTTCTTTTATGTATAATGTTAATATTTTGATACTTTTATCTTACTCTTAGTAAGTTTTATTTTACGAAAAAATATATAATAACTATACATTCACATTCTTAGAGTATAGGTTTTACACCTAATTTTAAATAAAAGAAAAATTAGAAAAATCTAATTAGAATTTTAATTGTAAGCTATAGTATTTTTCTTAGTATAATTTAAACTAAAATGTAAATATTTAATTTTCTTATGTATATAATATTTAATTATAAGGTAGCTAACTAATATTTTTAACTGAGCATTTTACTTTCTAATTTCTTCATTAATAAAGAATAAGTAAAAATTATTAAACAAAAAGAATAATAATAACAAACGAAAAAAGAAAAAAGGAAAAGCAAATAATAATAATAATAATAATAAGTAATAATAATAAGCAATAATATAATAAAAAGAGATAAATCTTAAAAGATTTAAACAAAAATTATTCTAACCACTTACCATGATATTCTCAATCTCTTTCTCCACTTCAACTCTAACTCTAACTTTTTTACCTACCCTACATTCTTTTTATAAAAGAAAGAACAAAACATAAAACAAAAGAGAAGAAAAGAACGAAGAAAGAAAACAAAAGAAGAAAGGAAAAAACGTTAAAAAGAAGAAAAATAAAGCAACGAAAAGAGGAAAAAAAGAATAAAGAAAGAAACAGAAAAAAAGAACAGAAAGAGAGAAAAGGAAGAGAAAGAAAAACGTTAAGAAAAAGCAAAAGGAAGAAAAAAAACGTGAAAAAAAGAAAGGAAATATGAGTTCGGGGTTTCGTTCACGGTTCTATTTTCGTGGTTTTAAAAAGATTAGCATTGCAACTTTGAAAATCATTAGATTATATTTATTGTGAAATATTCGCAAAATGTAATATTGAATCTCCTTGTTAGTTCAATGATAATATCATTATTTAAGTATGAATGTGTGTCAATATTTGTATTAATTTTCTTAAACGTTTGCTGAATACGAATGTGTTTGCTTGCTTGGTATCTGATTTATCATCATCTATCTCTATAATTTAGTATATATAGTATTCTTAAAATTTATCTCTAATCTTGGTTGATTTAAATCATCTTCGAAATTAAGTCAATAAATCTGTCATGAATAAATTTAGGCTTGAACACTTGGTTTAATTAATCCTTAAGATCATCTTTTATTAATTTTTCCTAGTCACTCTTGTAAATATGTCATAAATTACGATAATATTTTTTACAAGATTGTGATATGTTTTTCTCTAAACAAAAAAAAAAAAGGTTTTGTTCCTTTTTGGTATTTACGTCTATAAATTGTTTGATGGCTTAGCATAAAAGATAAAAATTATCAAGTGCTGATTTAGTAGGAATATTTTACTTTGAAAAAAAAAATCTTAAATAGAACACATTCTCCATGTCTTAATTTCACTGTAAGTTATGTTACAGTGAAGTAGTTCATTGTATACAACCTCACATTTATTTTATTTGTTAATTTTTTTAATATGATGTTAGTTACTCAAAGTAGTCTAAGGATATAGATCATAATATTTTTTACTATTGAAGTACAAGTTAGAATTTTCAAGAGTTATAATATTCATTCATAAATTAAATTTGATTGTCTGTTAGCATAAATATTATTATTTTTGTACATAACCATGATGTGGAGGCTAGGCTATTAATTATATTTCTTTGCTACTGTCGTTGAATGCGGGGTAGTTGAGGCGAGAACCTCAAAAGGGGGTGATTATACTCTGGTCCATATGATTCTTTCTTCCATTTTTCGTGCTTTAACTGGATGTATATTGGGCGCACGAAACTCTGATGGTTGCAACATTTTGCTACAAATATGGTTTTTGGAGCATTTTTGTCATCATCCTACGATCTCTAATTGTAGTGAGCTCTGGCCCAATCACACTTTTGATCACCAGAAGAGAATTAAAAAATGTGACTTACCTGAAGGGATTAAGCCTGGAAAGAACTACTTCTTACTTTGTCTGCCAAGCAGATCACATGGAATTACGATTGGTTTTCTTCGGAAGAGGTCATTTGTGAATATGCATACCATTCTTATTTGGTACTTATAGGTTTGGATGGTGTTCAGCCTTATGCTCCACTACGGGTAATACGCCAGCTTGCACGACGATAGGAGGTGCCACCAACACGAGATATGAGCAAGTTCTATTATGATTTTGGTAAAGATCAACCTCATGATGAAGGGGAAATTATGAAAATTTGGTATGCAAGTAAAGTTTTGGAGTTCAATGAGGTGGTAGAGGACCGAGATCGTGAAGAGGTGATCCTTGAATATATTACTTGGTTTCACGACCCTTCGTCATTTTGAGATAAGCGTGAGGGGCTGAACAGTAGGAGAAATGATCAAAGAACTATAGAAAAGCTGAAAGAGGAATTGGAGCATGCTCAGATGATTATAGACAAACAACAAGCCCAGCATCAGGCCGGAGTTGCTCATATTCGTTTAAACATTGAGAAAGATTATCAATCTGCTTTTCGATTCATGGATAAAGATTTAGAGAATGCTAAAAATGAGGCAGCCTGCTTAGAAGAAGAACTGGCAAACACGATTGGTTTAGCCAGAAGACTGGAGGCGAACAAAGTTGCTGAAATACATAAGTTGCAAGAAGACTTGAGTATCATTAAAGAAGATGCGCACCAGCAACTGGAGTTTGATAAGCAGAAAGGGCAGTTTGAAACAGAAAGGGCCCACTGGATATGCTCAAAGAGTCAGCTTTATGCACAATTAGAAGAAATAAAAAGGCAGAAGAGGGGTCATCAGCACACAGATTTTGAGGAAGAGCAGCATCAGTGGATGATTGAGAGAGGGATTTTGTTCATCAACACTCATTAAAAGTTGCGGGTTTGTGGTGTTTAGTGACAGGGATTTTGTTCTTCACGTTCACTTGGGCCAACTTGCGAACGCGTAAGGCAAAACTCCCAGGTGCCAGTTTTCCTTTTACGTGAACGCGAGACCGAGGTCGCGAACTCTAAGCTTTGAGGGGTCTTCCCTTCGCGAACGCGAGCCTGGTATCGCGAACGCGAAGGCATATGAGCGTGGACATCGAGAGGGATATTACATCTATGCGAACACGACCACCTGGATACGGACGCGAAGGCTCGAGGGGTTAGTGCTCTGCGAACGCAAGCCCATTTTTACGAACCCGAAGGCCACTAAAGCTCAATACATCGCGAACGCGATGAGCCTGTCGCGAATGCATAGACCAAATTTGTCCCGTTATTTTTAAAGTTCAAAAATAGAATGTATTATGGGAATTCCTCCATTTCTCATAAACTTCATCTTCTCCACACATCTTCGGTGATTTTTGAAGAGGGACTTTACTATAGCTTCATAGGTATGTAATCCTAAGCTCGTTTTCTTCAATTTTTATCAACACCCACTAGATTTCTAGGCTTAAAACATGAGATTAAGGGTAGAAGATTTGGTATTTGGGTAGAATTAAGGATTTTTGATTATTTGGGAATTTGACCTCGTTTTGTGGTCGTATGTCCAAACAAATTATATATTTAGTCTCGTAGGTGAATGATTGATCATATTTTGGTCCAAATCTCGGGTTTTAACCAAGCGGGCCTAGGGTCAATTTTTTACTTTTTGGAAAGAGTGATGGGAAAGCTAGAATTAAGCATTGGAATTAGATTATTTAGTGATTATTGTGTTATTAAGTTGATTATGTCCAAATACGATTGGTTTGGAGCCAAATTCAAAAGGAAAAGTTATGCTTGAGGTTTGAGTTGGTCGTGAAAGTTTGAGTTTAAGTGTTTGGCCTAACCTTAGCTTGAGGGATTAAGAGTTGTGTCTTATTTTCTATGTGCTAATTGTGGAGTACGACATATAGGCATGGTGACGAGTATCTATACGTCGGTCTCATGTATGCCCGTGAGTCTTGCATAATAATTGTTATGATTCCATTGTAGTTTATTGTCCCTCATATGATATTATCATCATTCTTCCCTTGCCGAAATATTTGTTTTGATATTATCGTTCCCTTGCCAAAATATTATTGAATTATCTTTGTTCCCTTGCCGGGATACTGTTGAAATATCATTATTCCATTGCCGCGATATTTTTGAAATATTAATGTTGCCTTGCTGGGAAGTTGTTATATTATTGTTCCCTTTCCGGGATTCATTGTGATTATTGTTGATTTGTAGGTGGGATCAGGTGGCATGCCACCATAGTAATACATGAAAAAGGGAGTGTTGATGCCCCCTTTTGTTCGCGACATTGGGATTGTGACATTTGGGAAGGCAACTCATTCATTTTGGGAATTGGGTTTGCATTTGAAGAGTCGCCACCTAATGATTAGGGTGAATTAGGACACCAATGTATTTCGATTTTGATAACCATAGATAGGGTAAGGACTTGAAATTTATTGTAAGGGGAAGGTGTTAATCACCCCTCAGAATCCACAAATGTGGTTCCCGGTCGTGTTACAATTGTGACTTCATATCATAAAGTAAGCAATTAGGGGTTCAAATAGAGGGACATGCATATAACATTGAAAATAAGTTGGAAACTCTTGAAGATAAGTAGAGAGGACAGAAATAAATAAAGGCTTGAATGGTTTTACCAGAAGAGATCAAAGCAAATAATGAGAAGAGGGGCTACACGAGATATTAGCGCATCAGTCATCATCTCCATATTCTACCCTTCCTATCCCGTAAAGGTTATCTAAAACGCATGGATTGGTCAAGAAATCTTACTGCGTGCTATTACCCGTTCCGTCTTATAAGTCCGAGAGGGAATTTAGGACCACAATTCCTACAAGGTAAGGACTAGGTTGAACCTTTAGGTTTAATGGTCAAATTGCTAGGCGATATACATAACAAGTAGGATTGCACATAAAGGGAACACACAAAGGTAGATAAAAGCTCACAGATCCCTCTATAAGTAAAACACGTAATCAGCATGTCTCAAACACATTTAAGGTCTCAATGATAGGATTTTTAATGAAAAAGGAACAAGTGATAGCAGTTGAATAAGTAAAGATAAAGGAACCGTTAAGCCATTGTTGGAAAAGGGTAGAGACTGTAGTTTAACTGACAAGTATCGAGACAGCACGATTTTGGGCAAAAAAGATAACCCCGTAGTTAAAAATAACATAATAGGACCAGAATCAGAAACTTAGTGAGAGTATATAGATACGCAATAAACTTGTTTCCAGATAGAGATAGGTCTTCAGTAAAACAGAGTGAACTTCAGAGTGTAAAAATAAGAGAGAACTTTCAAAGAGTAAAAAAAGAGTGATCTTTCAAAGAGCTAAAAAATAGAGTGAACTTCAGAGAATCAAAGCAAGAATGTGAGCGACAGATTTCAAATTAAAGAGGTTAGTTAGTTAAAACCAGTGAAAACATGGGTAATTGATTCTTGTTAGGCCTAAAATTTGCCTAGGCGTCGTATGCATTGCCTAATTATCCTAGAGGATGAACATATATATATTTGATTTCTTGTTTTAATAGATATAGTTAACCAAACCCATATCATTAGATTAACATACTAATAAAGTGTTTACGATTACAACTCAGACAAAATAAAACCCTAAGTAAACGGATATCTAATGCATATAGAAGTTCCTAAAACATGGTCTCGAAATGCTAATGAGAATGCAAAATGTTGTCTTATAACTGTTATTAAATGATCATGGTTGCGAAATGAGCATAATAACAGGCTGAAAGTAAAGAACCTAAAACAGGATCTTGAATGTATGAGATGCATGTCCTATACAGGATATCTATTGCGCAAATAAGTAAATAAAATCCTATAAATATGTTTTCGACCTATTACGTAAACTAAGCATGCATAACCCCCACCCAATTTCAATATAAATCAATCATTCGTTTACAAATTATTACAAACCAAGGATAGCCGAATTACAGTAATAAAGAATAAAAATAAGAACTTATTCTATAGAGAGCCTTCAGTCTGGCCCAATCTTCCAACCTCACTCCTTTCGAGTTTCATAGCCTTTGCCATGGTCTGGGTGCGGCAAAGCTCCCTAGGGCCCCATTGGGTCTCTGGCAAATACCAGCAACCAGAAACTTATCAAACATGTTGAACAAGTGCAGTATGGAATTGCAAGCCTTGTGCATCAAAGTTCAGTGAGTACTCAGAGGTACCCAAAGCAATGCTTACATGAATGGGGTAGAAGCTAATCTCTAAGAGTAGTGTAAAGTATAGGAATGAGAGAAAAGTTGGTAGTTCAAAGAGTTTACAAAAGAGTAAGTTGGAGAGCACACACGGGTAATGGGCAAAAGGGACAAATATATCACATGCAAACTCATAAAACCAAAAGCTTTAAGAGACATTGACATAGTCGGATTTAGACACAAAGTAAGTAGCAACAGAATTCAATCATGACAGGTAAACAGTAATCACGAGCATGCAAGTTCCAACAGGCAAACCAGGAATCAATTACATGTTGCACAGCCAAAACATAAGTAGAAAACGATTAAGAATAGCACATACTGAAGTAGTAATAAAAGCATTGGTTTGGAGCATGGACTTCAATCAGGACATACCAACAATAAAGAGAGAACATCAGAATGCAAGAGCCAAGTATAAGCACAATATTAGCCTTAGCCTTTCACAGTCAGGAGCAGGGAGCAGCAACAACAGAAGAGAGAAAAGGAGAGAAATAGCACAAGAGAGAACAATATGATTACTCTGTGTGTGTTTGTGATATGCAATGTGTTCGTGTCTTGCAAAAGAGGGGGGGGGGGTACTTATCATTCTGAATACAAGTATAAAAACAAGGTAGAAACCCCTTATCAAGGAACTAGCATCAATCATAATCAAATCAATATATAGACTCCCCTTTCATTAAGGAATGAAAGTGAAACAGTAACGAACAAATATTTAAAAGGAAAGAAATCATAAGCATGGTATTATCACATAAGGAAACAAAATTGCATAGAGTATGCAATAAAGACTAGGTGCATGATACTCTAATTAGGAAAATAGGTCAGGCAAATCAATCAGCATATTTGTGCACACATATATGGCATAATACCACTTGAATTATGGAAAATAGTGTTATAAATAACGCTCTACGCTAGAGGGGGGGTGAATAGCGTATTAATAAAATTTGGCGTTTTCTTGCGGAATTTAAACTTTGCAGGAAATAAATAAATGCAGTAAAAATAAATTACACCACGATATATACTGGTTGGCCACACTTTGTGGTTAGTCCAGTCCCCGAGAGACTCTCTCGAGATTTCCACTAACAACCTTGTCAAGCTTAAGGTGCCCAACAAACCTTTACACTTGAGACTTGAATCACACAAATCTCAAACACTTGCTCGGAGGTTCCTCACCTCAAAGACTTCAACTTGCTCGGAGGTTCCTCACCTCAAAGACTTCAACTTGCTCGGAGGTTCCTCACCTCAAAGACTTCAACTTGCTCGGAGGTTCCTCACCTCAAAGACTTCAACTTGCTCGGAGGTTCCTCACCTCAAAGACTTCAACTTGCTCGGAGGTTCCTCACCTCAAAGACTTCACTTTGTTAAGCTTCCGGGTGCCTAACGAACCTTTACAACTTGAGAACTTGATACAACACAAGCCTCAACCAACCCGCTTAAGGAAACCTATCCCTAAGACTTTACAAGAAGAAATATAACACTTCTTCTTACTACAAGTGTTTAACAAGAACACTCTTTTACTCACTTTACAAGAACTCTCTCAAAGAGTGGATTATGAGTACAAAATATATGGCTCAAGAACACAACAACTCAATCAATAATCTTGGCTCTCAAAAACAATGTAAGATATGAAATTTAAATCACAAGAATGTAATGTATGCTTTGTAATTTTTCTGCAGTGTTGTTGTCTTTTAAAAATGATTTTCAGAGAGTGTTTTATAGAGAAAATGGAGCAATAGACCGTTGCTTTTAGTTCCAGAAAACGCTCCTGAAAATCTGCCTGACAATCGATTGTTGATATTACACAATCGATTGTTGGAGCAAAATTTCAACAGACAAATTCCTTAAAAACCGGTTAAAAAGATTTCTGTTGAATTTTAAAAAGAATGACAATCGATTGTTAACTTTAGACAATCGATTGTTGTTCAAATATTGAAAATATTTCTGGCAACTTTTTGACTAAAAGATTGAGTAAAGATTATACCATAAATAGATAAAGCCGTTGGAAAAAGTCCGTTTGGAAATATCACTGAGCACAATCGATTGTTAAATAGTGACAATCGATTGTTCTTCATTTTTGAAGATTTTGAAAACATTCTGTAATTTGTCCAAAACTTTGAGACTAAGTATAAAATCTGACAATCGATTGTTGAACAGTGACATCGATTGTTGCTTCAAAAATGATTCAAACGAAGTTTCTGTCTCAAGACAACATTTTAAAAACTAAGTATAGAACTTGACAATCGATTGTTTCTTCAAGACAATCGATTGTTAAACCCAATTTTCACAAAACGAGTTTAAAAATCATTTTGGCAGATATGCAACTTATTTCTTTAAAAACTTATGATGCATGATTTTATGAAAATCATTTTAGGTGAGAGCCAATATTAGAAATAAGTCGTTGAGTCAAGATTACAAATGAAGACCTACTCAACAGTTGATTGCATCTTCTATTCTTGAACGCGTACTATCCATCTTGTACTTGGACTGTTATTGTTCCATCACCGATGCTTGTCTCAATGTTTGGCATTTATCAAAACCTACATGAATCAATACACGTTAGTTCGAGAACGTGTTTCTTACAATTTCCCCCTTTTTTAAAATGGCAAACATGTATCGGGATATGCATAATAATAACAGTTCAAGATAATTCAATATGCATCATAGACATGTTCATGTTTCATAATTCAAGATAATTCAATATGCATCATAGACATGTTCATGTTTCATAAGATATTTCCCCTCAAATGATGATTCCCCCTAAATGTGTGCAGTTATATCAAAGTGCATGGGAAATATATTATGCATGCATAGCCCGTTTATTTTCCCCCTTTTGACATTAACAAAAAGTGGCTAGATAACAAGTCTAATAATATCATGCTAGTTCAACAAACGTCAACATAATCGATTATTATACGGGATAATCGAATAGTTTGCACTGGAAAGAAAAATTCCCCCTAAATATAAGATTCCCCCTGAATTTATGCAACACATTCAAAGAAAGCATGTAAGTATGCATAAACTCTAGTCTTGCATATAGCCTTTCTTTTATTCCTTTTAAAAAATATGTACTTCCCCCTTTTGAAAATATCAAATAATTCATATAATGGAAATAGGAGAGATATTTCAAATAAAAATCAACTTTCATTAAATAGATAAAATATTACATAGGCCATTAAATAAATAAAAATACAAGAAAATATTTAATCCTCGTTATCATCATCTTCGTCCATGTTTTGCGGCGGTGCCTCAAATGGGACAACAGCACCATATTGAAAGTTGAGATGGTCAAAGTATCGCTGGACATAGCGGGTTAAGATCAACTTTTGTCTCAATGCGGGTAAGATGATTTAAAATATCCGAATTTGGATCTTGATTTGGAGGAGGATTTGAGGAGGATGAATATCACGTTTTTCAAAATTAGTAAGAAAGCGATTTAATTTATTTTCGCTTTTGAAGACCAAAACATCACCATCTTGATATGGATGATATCCGGAGGGAGGAAGAGTAGAGGTGGAAGCACCTTCCCTATTTGAACGGGTTCTTCTCGACATATTGATAGAAGAAAGAAAGCTTGAATTTTGCAAAAAGAGCTTTTTAGAGAGGATTTGAGGCTTTGAGCTTGAATATTTGGTGATGAGAATGAAGACACCATCTCCTATTTATAGAGGGGAGAATAGGAAAAAATTATGCCTGAAGTTAACTCAAAAACGGTCGAGTTTTGGAATTGACCGTTGAGACAATCGATTGTATACCTGAGACACTCGATTGTTGAACAGTGTTATGCCAGTTGGATTGACTGACAAAAACTGATAATCGATTAACGAGAGCTGCAGGACTCAGAATGGTAAGAATTTTTGAATTAATACCGTTGGACAATCGATTGTGTGATAGAGACAATCGATTGTGTCAAGTTTGACACTTAGATTCTGAGAATTTGGCTTGAAACAGAATGTTTTTGAAATTTCAGAAAATCACTGACAATCGATTGTGGAACTTGACAATCGATTGTGTACTGGGCAAAAATGGTCTAAGTCCTGAAAATTGATTTTGGAAGTATGGTAATCAATTTTGAATATATTATAATCAATTTTGGATTTATGACAATTGATTATGAATGAAACAACGTCATCAACACATGGTGGAAGATAATGATTCTTCGGATGAAAACGTTTTTATGAAAATAGATTTTCCATCATGAATACATATAATCAACACCAATTGTTATAAATACCAATTTAGAAAATCAAAACTCAATACAATTTATGAACTTAATCAATTATGCAATTTATCAAAATAACATTCATATCAATACTTGTGACATATAATACCAATTCAACTAGCTAAAGGGTAGAGTAAGGAACGATCATACCCGGTTTGTCTTGATGTCATCCTCCATCGTTGACATCTCAATTTGCTAGAGATTGAATTGAATGCTTCATGCGAGCACATTAGCATTTCCAACACTTAATCAAGTGAAGCCATTTCCGATATGTATATATAAACAATTTATCACCATAATAACAATTCAAAACCCAAACAGATATTTGTTAAGAGAATATCATCAATAAAATTTATGCAATCAATTCTTTCAAAGCACAAGTTCCCTCTTAAGTAAGACAAAATGGAATGTAATGACATTCCTCTTACTTGTAACAAATTTGCCTAAAATATTTCTTCTTTTGATAAGAAGATTGTATTAAGGCTAATTCCTTTTACCATATTCACATAAGAATAGGAAGGATATTGAGGAATATACAATATGACGATTTCTATAAATTTATCAATTATATCAACAAAAAAACCTATTGTTATTTTGAAAGGCATTTGTCAAAACATATATTGCATGCTGTTTCAAATAGATAGTCAAATCATGAATCAACCATCTTATCACCTGTTTAAGCACAACACATCAATTTGACATTTTTCAGGAAATACCGATTGTTACAAAAGCAATGAAACATCCATTTGACGGAGAGCATAACGAATGCATCAAATGTTATTTTATTAACAGTGATACACAAGGTTATTTTCAGCAATCCATATTGCAACAAATGTCAAATATTTCAATTAGGCGCATTTGCAATAATGAGAACCAAAACAAAGCATGATTCAAGGAGAATTGATACGAATGGTTTAACAAAGACATATCAACACATACAATTGGGCATGATAAAGATGAAAGCCTAGCTTTTTAAAAAAAAAGAGTTCAAGAACGTTTATGCCTATTTTGAACTGACACGATGATAAATGATAGCTGTCGAGTTCAGAATTCAGAATGGTAACAAATCTTGAGATTTTTTACCGATTGACAATCGATTGTTGAAAAAGGACAATCGATTGTTGAACTATTTGACACTTAGTTCCTGAAAAATCTGCAAGAAACAGAGAGTTTTTGAAAACTCAGAAAAACACGGACAATCGATTGTGCCTGTGAACAATCGATTGTGGACTAGACCAAAAAGGTTTTAAGTCCTGAAAATCGATTATGAGAGTATGCTAATATAAAAAGCATTTATCAAAACATATATTAAAACATGATTTAAAACACTTTGCTGTTTGAAAAGATTGTCAAGACATAATTCAACTAAACATGATTTTAGTAGGTACTCATTCAAAGCAAGAATCAACATTTGTCAAAGCATGGATCAAGCATTTAATAGTTGATACTAGTAATCAAAAATGAATTTTCAGCATGTCAATCAACAAGTATAGTCAACAAGAAATTTCACAAATTGATTCTTACAATTAACGCATGTCAACGTTTTTCAGGATGAGAAACAAGTTGACAACTTATATGTTAATAACACCAGCTGCCATATATCAACAAATCTGTCAACATTAATAACTTGCACATATTCGGTTTTATCAAAAAAATAGCTAACCGAAATTCCTCTCGATGCCTTTGGGTGTCGTGCTTGGCGCATCTAATACAATTTTGTAGTCTTCAAGCACACCTGCAAAAATACCTACGGAGAGGTTTTTGGTACCCATATCTTTTTGGGTCCTTTGGGGTTAGGCAAATAATAATTATAACCAAAAGATAAATCCCTATGTTTAGCAAAACACACGGGTGCAATGTGACCTATCCGATTGCAATAATGGCATACTACGTTCGGATTGTGCCAATGCCTAGGTTGCGCCAAATACATTCTAGGTGATCTAGAGTCATTCCTAGAGGCGTTGAGAATCCTAGAGTCATTTCTAGGTTGTCTAACGTAGTTCGTTCTAGGCTTATCAACAATAGTCCTAGTATTGATTCTAGGCGATGTAAAGTGATTAACTCTAGATTCATTATTCCAATTTCTAGAGTTGTATCTAGGTGATCTAAAGGCGTTAGTTTTAGACTTGTTTTCATACATCCTAGCGTAATGTCTAGGTGGTCTAAAGGAATTTGTCCTAGACTCATTTACAGCCCTAGAATTATTTCTAGGTGGAGCAGTAAAATTTCTAATGGGATTTCTGCTTTTATGCCGTTGATTATTCTTCGACGTTTCCTTTTCTTCAATAACCTTAGGAACATCTATACTTCGTGATTCTAAAGTTTTCCTAAGTTCTGCGTTTTCTAACTTCAAAGAATCGCAGGAAGTACAAGTAGAGCATTCATCAACATAAGAAGCTTCATGCATAGTCTTAATGACTTGTCTAAGTTCTACACTATCATTTTGCAAAAACTGATTTTCTTTTACAAGATTCTCGTTATCAAGAGACAGATTTTCAAAATCTTTTTGTTTTAAAGAAAGTTGATTTTTGAAATCTTTTTCTTTCAATAAGAGACGTTCTTCAAAATCCTTTTCTTTTAAAGAGAGATTTTTCTGAAAATCTAATTCTTGCTGGGAAAGTGATTTCTTCAAATCTCTAATCATTTTGACAGCATTACCAAATTCACCATACAAATCTTCATATGCATTTTGTAATTCTTCGAACGAGTGAGAATTAGAGATACTTACCTCTTCTTCGTCGTCTCCTTTGTCGGCCATTAGACATCGGGTAGTTGATTTCTCATTTGAGCAGTCTCCTTCTGTTTGAGGCGTGCTTTCATATATTTCCTCGAGTTTATCCCATACTTCTTTTGCAGTTTTGCAGTGGGAGACTTTTTGATGATTTTCCTGATTCAAGGCACTATACAGCATATTTATAGCATTAGTATTATATTCCTTTACCTTTGCTTTCCCGACTTGTGTTGTCATTTGACCGCCAAGTTTGATGATTTGCCACAGATAAAGATTGTTTGATCTGATGAAGATTCTCATCTTTTCCTTCCAATCCGTATAGTCTGTTCCTTCAAAAATTGGAGGATGATATAGAGAACGTCCTTCACCTATTCCTGCAAAAGCACTACTAGTAGAAGCCATAGAAACTCCTCTCAAACTGTTAAGTCTTTCAGAGAGTTAGGCTCTGATACCAATTGTTAGAAATAACGCTCTACGCTAGAGGGGGGGTGAATAGCGTATTAATAAAATTTGGCGTTTTCTTGCGGAATTTAAACTTTGCAGGAAATAAATAAATGCAGTAAAAATAAATTACACCACGATATATACTGGTTGGCCACACTTTGTGGTTAGTCCAGTCCCCGAGAGACTCTCTCGAGATTTCCACTAACAACCTTGTCAAGCTTAAGGTGCCCAACAAACCTTTACACTTGAGACTTGAATCACACAAATCTCAAACACTTGCTCGGAGGTTCCTCACCTCAAAGACTTCAACTTGCTCGGAGGTTCCTCACCTCAAAGACTTCAACTTGCTTGGAGGTTCCTCACCTCAAAGACTTCAACTTGCTCGGAGGTTCCTCACCTCAAAGACTTCAACTTGCTCGGAGGTTCCTCACCTCAAAGACTTCAACTTGCTCGGAGGTTCCTCACCTCAAAGACTTCACTTTGTTAAGCTTCCGGGTGCCTAACAAACCTTTACAACTTGAGAACTTGATACAACACAAGCCTCAACCAACCCGCTTAAGGAAACCTATCCCTAAGACTTTACAAGAAGAAATATAACACTTCTTCTTACTACAAGTGTTTAACAAGAACACTCTTTTACTCACTTTACAAGAACTCTCTCAAAGAGTGGATTATGAGTACAAAATATATGGCTCAAGAACACAACAACTCAATCAATAATCTTGGCTCTCAAAAACAATGTAAGATATGAAATTTAAATCACAAGAATGTAATGTATGCTTTGTAATTTTTCTGCAGTGTTGTTGTCTTTTAAAAATGATTTTCAGAGAGTGTTTTATAGAGAAAATGGAGCAATAGACCGTTGCTTTTAGTTCCAGAAAACGCTCCTGAAAATCTGCCTGACAATCGATTGTTGATATTACACAATCGATTGTTGGAGCAAAATTTCAACAGACAAATTCCTTAAAAACCGGTTAAAAAGATTTCTGTTGAATTTTAAAAAGAATGACAATCGATTGTTAACTTTAGACAATCGATTGTTGTTCAAATATTGAAAATATTTCTGGCAACTTTTTGACTAAAAGATTGAGTAAAGATTATACCATAAATAGATAAAGCCGTTGGAAAAAGTCCGTTTGGAAATATCACTGAGCACAATCGATTGTTAAATAGTGACAATCGATTGTTCTTCATTTTTGAAGATTTTGAAAACATTCTGTAATTTGTCCAAAACTTTGAGACTAAGTATAAAATCTGACAATCGATTGTTGAACAGTGACATCGATTGTTGCTTCAAAAATGATTTCAAACGAAGTTTCTGTCTCAAGACAACATTTTAAAAACTAAGTATAGAACTTGACAATCGATTGTTTCTTCAAGACAATCGATTGTTAAACCCAATTTTCACAAAACGAGTTTAAAAATCATTTTGGAAGATATGCAACTTATTTCTTTAAAAACTTATGATGCATGATTTTATGAAAATCATTTTAGGTGAGAGCCAATATTAGAAATAAGTCGTTGAGTCAAGATTACAAATTAAGACCTACTCAACAGTTGATTGCATCTTCTATTCTTGAACGCGTACTATCCATCTTGTACTTGGACTGTTATTGTTCCATCACCGATGCTTGTCTCAATGTTTGGCATTTATCAAAACCTACATGAATCAATACACGTTAGTTCGAGAACGTGTTTCTTACAAATAGTTTTCAGAATAATGGACAAGATTGAAAACCTAGGAAATCAATATTAATTGAGGAAGGTGTCCCACAAATTAAGGAAGCAATTCGAAATCAGTACCAAACCATAAGGAAAGTATGCAGAATCACAATATAAGGCAAGTATCGCAGTCTCAAAGAGGGCTTGCAAGAATCAGTATAAAAATACCATATAAATATTCAGAGAACCCTAAGCGAAGAACATAGAATG
Organism: Nicotiana benthamiana; assembly: GCA_034376525.1. Taxonomy (NCBI): domain Eukaryota; kingdom Viridiplantae; phylum Streptophyta; class Magnoliopsida; order Solanales; family Solanaceae; genus Nicotiana; species Nicotiana benthamiana. The sequence goes on along the minus strand of CM067327.1, from coordinate 142,994,942 downwards.
GCAGGGGAATGAAATGCTAGCAACAAAATTATATCAAAGAGCACGGAACTCAGAGAAGAACTCAGAAGAATATACAAACAAGCAGATAATACAAACACAAACGTATAAGGCTAGGTCTCATCAGACTTAAGCAAAATGTTTAGGAATGGTACTGAGAATCACGAATTAGTACTCAAAATTATAAAATAAAGTGATTTCAAAAAGTGGTTCAGAAACCCTAGTTTCAGAAAGGGAACCAAACGTTTAAAACTGTAGTAATCGTATAGATCGAGTAGAAAATAGTGCAAAACATAAATGTGTGAGTTAAAATCGTTAAAAAATCAGAAGGTTGGGAGGTTTGGATCGAGACTAAAGTTTCATATGAAACCAGTGAGAGAAGTAAGAGAAACCTGGACGTGAAACTCGAGGATAATGGTGCTTAATGCACCATCTGACAAAAATCCATCGGAGAAAGGCCGGAAACAAATCCCAGCAAAGCTTCAGCGACCATCTTGCATGGTGAAGACTACTGGAGTGGCAGGGGAGGCGGGAACTGGTGAGATAAGGCTTCAAGGCGGCTGGTGTTTGAAAGAGGCGAGGTTGGAGGTAGCTGGAGAAACGGTGAAGGCCATCGGAGAACAAGAACCAAAAGGTTCTAGAGAGAAGGAGGATGGTAAGAGACAGATAGATAGAGAGAGAGTGAGAGAGAGAGAGGTTGAGAGAGAGAGAGAGAGCGAGAGAGAGAGAGAGAGAGAGAGAGAGAGAGAGAGAGAGAGAGAGAGAGAGAGATGTCCCGAAGAATGAGGGGTCAAAGGGGGGTAGTTAGAATTTAATTAAGGAAAGATGATCTGGGCCGTTGATCTTATTTGATCAACGACTCAGATTGATTTGGAGCTCGACCGAGTTTGTTTAGATATTGGGATGGGGTGGATTTAGTTGGGTATTAGGTCAATTGGGTCTTAGTTAAATCTGATAGGGGTGGGGTTGAATTGGGCTAAAATTTAAACAATATAGGGCTATTTGTTAAATAACCAATTTCACTTTTTTATTTTTTGTAAAATAGTTAAAATAATTTGAAAAAAAAATTAAAGGCACTAACTAATTAATAATGTTTAAATATTAATCTAATAATACTGAAAATGATTTTATGATTGTAAAATGCTATTAATCGTAAAATAGGCTATAATTGCAATTATATGCAACTTAGCTTAAATAATAGCAAATAAATTTGTAAAAAATTGGCAAAAATCTCCTGACTTATATTTTGGTTTAATAAGAGAATGGAAGTAAATTACTTACCAAAATTATAACTTAGGAATAATTATTGAATTTTTTACTGCTAAAATAGACAATAAATTGATTTTGAAAATTTTAAAAACTTAGGAAAAATACCAAAATTCTTGGGCATGCTTATATATGCATACACATGCTATTTTGAAATTATTTTGATTATAAAAAAACAAAAAACAAATTGGGTATCAACAGCTGCCCCTATTTACTCGAGAAGGATGACAAGTTGTCAGGTAAAGATATGATGGCCAATTTTTACCGAAGGAAGCGATTTTGAACGGTTTTGACTGAGCTCTTGTTCCTGAGCTGCTTACATATCCCTGGTATTTTAGGAATCAAGTATATGTAGTTCAGGATCCGTCGGCGGAACATGCCAATGGAGACTTCGAAGGACGGGCACGATGTTTAGGTTGGGAAGGATGCTTGAAGTATGATAGGCTATGGGAACTGTAGCGGGGTCTCTCCTGCTGAGACGACTGTTGCAAGCTGGTGTACCTGCAAGTGAGAAATGCAAACATATATTGTTTTTAAATTTCAACGTGATACAAGTTTCTGTTGGACCATAAATGATGTCTTTGGACGGCTAGGATGATATCCTTAGACCATGACGTCTTGGGCCACGAAGCGTATGATTAAGGATTCACAGGCTGTGAAATGATGTTCTCTGGCTATAAGGATGATGCCTCCGAACCATGATGCCATTGAAAAATTATATGCAAAAGGTAAAAGTGGGGTCCTCACGCTATGGCATAATGTTCTCAGTGTATGAAAATTGGTGCTCCGAACAATGATGCCTTACAATTTGGCGATCTTTTATCCCATAAAATGCAAAATGTGGGGATCGTTTAGCCCATGAGAACGTAAATAAAAACAACGATCTTTCAGCTGATGTAGAATTTAAATTGATATGGCAATATTTCAGCCGATGCGGAATGTAAAAATGAAGTGGCGATATTTCAGATGTTGCAAAATCTAAATGAAGCGGCATTCTTTCATTCAAGTAATAAGGATAAAGTGGCAATATTTCAGCCTGTAAAGAATGAAAAAATAAAGTGGCAATTCTTTTAGCCGATGTAAAATGTAAAATGATGTGGCGATATTTCATCCATGCAAAATAAGGTGGAGATATTTCAGCCATGCAAAATAAGGTGGCGATATTTCAGCCTTGCAAGATGGAGACAAAGCTTAGTCTCGGAAGGCAGAAAGGTAACCTTGTGCAATGCACAAAATGCAGATGGAGATTATGCTTAGTCCGAAAGGCAGAAAGGTAGCCTTATGCAATGAAGGAAAATGCAGATGAAGGTAGAGCTTAACCTCAAAAGGCAGAAAATTAGTCTTATGCTATGTAGAAAAATGCAGATGGCGGTAGAGCTTAACCTCCGAAGGCAGAAAGGTAGCCTTATGCAATGTAGAAGATGTGGATGGAGGTAGAGCTTAACATCAGAAGGCAGAAAAGTAGCCTTATGCAATGAAGAAGATGCAGATGGAGGTAGAGCTTAACCTGGAAAGGCAGAAAAGTAGCCTTATGAAATGCAGAAGATGCAGGTGGAGGTGGAGCTTAACCTTGGAAGGCAGAAATGTAGCCTTATGTAATGCAGAAAAATGAAAATAGAGGTAGAGCTTAACCTCGGAAGGCAAAATGTAGCCTTATGCAATACAGAAGAATCCAGATGGAGGTAGAGATTAACATCAGCAGGCAGAAAAGTAGCCTTATGCAAGAGCTTAACCCCGGAAGGCAAAAAAGTAGCCTTATGCAATGCAGGAAAATGCAGATGGAGGTAGAGCTTAACTTTAGAAGGCAGAAAAGTAGCCTTATGAAATGAAGTAGATTTAGATGGAGGCAGATCTTAACCTTGCAAGGCAGAAAAATAGCCATATACAATGCACGAAAATGCAGATGGAGCTAGAGCTTACCCTCGAAAGGCAGAAAAAGTAGCCTTATACAATGCAAGAAAATAAAGATGGAGGTAGAGCTAAACCTCGGAATAGTAGCCTTATGCAATGCAGAAAATGCAGATGGAGGTAGAGCTTAACCTATGAAGGCAAAAAAATTGGCTTATGCAATGCAGGAAAATTCAGATGGAGGTAGAGCTTAACCTCGGAAGGTAGAAAAGTAGCCTTATGCAATGTAGGAAAATATGGATAGAGGTAGAGCTTAACCTTAGAAGGTAGAAAAGTTGCCTTATGCAATGCAGGAAAATGCAGATGGAGTTAGAGCTTAACCTTGGAAGGCAGAAAAGTAGCCTTATGCAATGCAGAAGAAGCAGATGGAGGTAGAGCTTAACCTCGAAAGGCAGAAAAGTAGCCTTATGCAAATGCGGGAAAATAAAAAGCGAATAGTAATGAAATCTCTTAGTTGATAGATGATGTTCAATAATTGATTATGTGGTTTTGGCTACTTGGATATCGTGTGCGGATAGCACTCACAAATAGGTTATGATTCTGAGAAGTTGGAATCCCAAAAAAGGTATGAGTGCATAAATATATCTAACGATTTTGCGATTTGAATGCCTATATCTAAGGAAAATTGTGAGGTTTGTAATAAAGGGGGAATGTTAGTTCATCTTCCCGTGGCCTTTGCTCGTCCTGCTCCACATTGTGTTATTATTAGGGTAGCATCGCTAACAAAGCAATTTTGATAACGGACATGCATGATTTAGAATATATATAATATTTAGAAAAAATGTAATGTAAATATATAATTGAAAATAGTTTTGATTTAGGTAAATCAACGACTGCGACGTGGTTCAAGATATTTCAACCTCTCTCGCTCCGGAATTTCTAGGGTCCTTCCTCAAAATTCTGCCCCAGTTTACTAGGCTGTTGATTCTGGCGGCTGTGAGCGACAAATGGTTAAAAGTCAACTTCGAAAATTTGAGGGCCCTCCTCAAAATTATGCCCCAGTTTCCAATGGCGGGGAAAATTAAAATTTTGTTGAATTGTAACCTAACCCATAGGGCTGCCTACGTATCCCCTCTTAAACAGGAATCAGTAAGGCGTAGCTCAAATTACATAAAAAAGAATTCATAAATGGTTACACATAGTATCACTTTACTGCATCTAAATTGATTGGCTTCGGCCAGACTTGTTCGTCCATTTTTGCGAGTGTGAGGGCTCCTCCAGTTAGAACCCGATGAACTATATACGGACATTGCAAGTTGGGAGAGAATTTCCCTTTGGCATCATCTTGATGCGGGAATATTTTCTTCAACACCAGCTGCCCCAGTGTAAACTTTCTCGGCTTGACTCTTTTGTTGAAGGCTCTGGATATTCTATTCTGATATAGTTGACCATGGCAAATTGCATTCATTTTCTTCCGTTCTATAAGATCTAGATGCTCATATCAACTTTTTACCCATTCTACATTGTCGAGTTTTCTTCTTGTATGGTCCTCAAGGAGGGAATTTCCACTTCCACGGGGATGACCGCTTGTATACCATAAACCAGTATATAGGGGGTTGCCCCGGTTGATGTGCAAACTGTGGTACGATATCCCAATAGAGTAAATGCCAGCTTCTCATGGCACTGCTTATGCATTTCTATCATTTTCCTTAGTATCCTCTTGATATGCTTTTATCCTATTTTACAGCGCCATTCATCTGAGGTCTGTAGGCTGTAGAGTTCTTTTGCCTGATCTTGAATGCTTCACACATTGCTTTCATCATGTCACTGTTGAGATTGGAACCATAGTCAGTAATGATTGATTTTGGGATTCCAAACTGACAAATAATATCATCACGGACAAAATCTGCCACAACTTCCTTCGTCACTACCTTTTATGATGCTGCTTCAACACATTTGGTAAAATAATCAATTACCACTAGAATGAACCTATTCCCGTTTGATGCGGTAGGCTCGATAGGTCCAATGACATCCATTCCCTAAGCTGCGAACGACTATGGAGAGTTTGTTGCAGTAAGCTTGTTTGGAGGCATTTTTATCATGTCTGCATGTATCTGACAACGATGGCATATTTCAGACATACTGGATGCAATCCATTTCCATAGTCATCCAAAAATATTTCGCCCGGAGTATCTTCTTAGCTAAGACAAAACCATTCATATGTGGACCACAGGTCCCTGCATGAAATTCTTCAAATGACTTGGATGCTTCCTTTCTTTGGCACACCTGAGTAATCCCAAACCGGGAGTCCTCCCATATAGGATTCCCCTACTGTGAAAGAAATTGTTTGATAACCTTCGAAGTGTGCGTTTTTGAGTAGCGTTTGCAACTTTTGGATATCTCCTGTTGCCAAATATTCCGTAATATCGTGAAACCAGGGTTCTGCATCGACTTCTTTCTCGACCTGAGCACAATAAGCTAACTGATCACAAATCTTTACCAGGATAGGATCAATAAATTCTTGTCTGGATACTAAATCATACATGACAGGGTAGCCAATGCATCAGTAAATTCATTATGAACTCTAGGGACATGCTAAAATTATATCTTTGGGAATCTCTTCCTCAACTCTTGTACATGATGCAGACAAGGGAGTATGTTGAAGTTCTTGGTTGCCCATTCTTCTTGGACCTGATGGTAGAGAAAATCCGAATCCCCGATCACTAGGAACTCTTGAATGTTCCAATCAATGGCGAGCATGAGCTCTAAGATGCAGACTTCGTATTTGGCCATGTTGTTGGTGTACGAGAATATGAGTTTTGCAGATATCAGATAATGTTGGCCAGTTATTGACTCTAGGACTCCTCCTATGCCAACTCCTTTGAAATTTGCTGCTCCATCGAAAGACATTCTCGAACCATCATAGGATTCAAAAATATCTTCTCTCATGAAAGATACCTCTTTATTAGGAAAATACGTCTTTAGAGGCTTGTATCCACCGTCCATAGGATTCTCGGCTAGATTATCTGCCAATGCTTTTCCTTTGATTGCCTTCTAAGTTACATAGATAATGTCGAGTTTGCTCAGCAGGATTTGCCACTTGGCTCGCTTGCCAATGGGCATGTGCTTCTGAAAGATATACTTTAGCGGATCCATTCTTGATATGAAGTAAGTGGTATAGGCACAGAAATAATGCCTCAACTTTTGAGCTACCCAAGTAAGAGCACAATAGGTCTGTTCCAATAGGGAAATTGGGCCTCGTACGGGGTGAAATTCTTGCTAAGATAGTACATGGCCTGCTCCTTTCTCCCCGTTTTGTCATGTTATCCTAAAACACAACCAAATGCCTCATCCAATACTGCAAGGTAGAGCACTAGAGGTTTACCTAGCTCGGGCGGAAGCACAACTGGTAGCGTTGACATGTATTCCTTGATTTTGTCAAAGGCTTTCTAATAATCATCATTCCATTTGGTAGCGCCGTCCTTTTTCAACATTTTAAAGATCGATTCGCAAATGATATTGGACTGAGCTATGAACTGGCTGATATAGGTGAGTCTCCCTAGGAAACTCATCACGTCCTTCTTGTTCTTCGGTGGTGGAAATTCTTGAATGGCCTTAACCTTTGACGGATTCAGTTCTATTCCTCGACGGCTTATAACGAACCTAAGCAGTTTTCCGGTAGGAACCCCGAATTCACATTTGGCGGGATTCAATTTCAGATTGTACCTTCTCAGTCTGTTAAAAAATTTCCTCAGATCTTCCATGTGGTCAATGGATTTCTTGGATTCGGCGATAACATTATCTACATATACCTCGATCTCTTTGTGTATCATGTCATGTAAAATAGTAGTAATGGCCCTCATGTAGGTGGCCCCAACATTCTTTAGTCCAAATAGCATGATCTTGTAACAATATATCCCCTACGGTATAATGAAAGTTGTTTTCTCCGTGTCTTCTTCGTCCATCCATATCTGATGGTACCCAGCAAATCAATCAACAAATGACTGCAGCTCATGCTTAGCGCAGTTATTAATTAGGATGTGTATGTTTCAAAAGGTGAAGTCGTCTTTTGGGCTGGCCCGGTTAAGATCTCGGTAGTCGATACAGACTCTTACCTTCCCGTCCTTCTTCGGCCCTGGCACAACATTGACTAACCATGTTGGATACTCTACAACCCTAATAACCTTTGCTTTGACCTACTTGGTAACTTCTTCCTTGATATTCAAACTCATGTCAGGTTTAAACTTTCTAAGCTTTTGTTTTACCGGTGGACATGTCGGATCTGTCGGCAATTTGTGTGCCACAATATATGTACTGAGACCGATCATATCATCATATGACCAGGCAAATATATCCTCATATTCCCTTAGGAATTTTGAGTACTCTTTCTTTTTTGATGGAGACAGATGAACACTGATGCACGTTTCCTTGACATTTTCCGTATCCCCCAAGTTGACAACAACATTTTTGTCTAAGTTAGACTTAGGCCTATTCTCAAAATCTTCAACCTCTTTAACAACCTTTTCTGGTATATCATCCTCTTCAAAATCTATGTCCGTTAATTACGTTGTCTCGTTGCAAGTCATAATCGTCAGTTTATCAAGATAAGTAATAGTAATGGTGTGTAAATAAAGTAAACGATAGAAAAATAATATGAGCGAGATTTATAAGAAACTAAATACTTTGATAAATTTCATAATTGTTTTGAACATTAGAGCTCTTTTTGAATTTGAAGAAAATACGGAAAGAAAATCAATTAGTAAAAAAATAAAAGGTAATGCATGTGCTTTGTTTAGCCCTACTACCCCAAAGTTTTCTGGGCCCTGGTGGTTTTGAGGGACCAATTATTGAGGCGCGCTCCTCGTCTCATAACTTGAATTGAAGGGTTTTCCTCTCCTTCCTCCCCAAAAATAATATACTAGTCCATATTGTCATCTTCCAGAAACAAATTCCTCATGCTGCCAACGCTTCCTCTTCTTCTGACCCATATATGACATCAACTGGCAGGAAAGTCTGTTCCAAGCGAGGTATCAGATGCTCCAGTGGGTAGTAGGGACTATGCCTTGGTGGCGATCAATGGTTGAACTCCTCCCAAGTGTATTCATATCCCAAACAAAAAGTGGTACCATGTTTCTTTAGCTTGATGGGTTTGGCGATGACCTCAAGGTTTTTGCCAAGTCCCTTGCCAGGCTCGTATCCATACCAATTCATTATACTTTCAATCTTGTTATCCCATAATTTATCCTTGTCCACGGCGTTGACCCGCTTGATGCGGTGGTAGGTTTCATTGCCTATTTTCCTTCTTCCTTATATTGCCGGGATGGTTTGGCGACTGTATATAGCATTGCTACTATCAACATGGATAATCACCTCTTGGTGATTCCACTCAAATTTCATTGCCCGGTGTAGGGGTGATGCTACGGCTCTAGCGGCATGAATCTAGGGCCATCCTAACAGCAAATTATAAGACGCTGGGATGTCTATAACTTGAAAGTCAACATTGAACAAAGTCGGTCCCATTTGTAGACCCAAACTGATTTCCCCAATAATGGACCTCTGTGAACCGTCGAAAGCATTGAAGTTGATGGCTCCATCGTTGATATCATGCAAGCTATTTCCTAATGTTTTGAGAGTCACCAATGGACAAATATTGAGGCTAGATCCTTCGACAACCAGAATTTTGGTGATGAAATAATCTTCGCATTGCACATGATGTGCAACGCCTTATTGTGGCTTAACCCTTCTGGTGGCAACTCATCTTCGTGGAAAGTGATTTTAATATTCTCCAACACTTGCCCTACCATATTTGCCATTTCTCCTCTAGTTTTGTTGTTGGGCACATATGACTCGCTCAGCCCTTTCAATAAGGCCTTTTTATGTTCGTCAGAGATTTGTAGCAAGGCTAAGATGGACATCTCTGCTGGCATCTCATTCAACCGATTAATGACTGTATACCATTTGGCTTGTATCTTCCTCCAGAGATCATCAGGCCCGGGTTCAGTCAATCGCCCAGAGGCTTGCTTACTCGACTCATCCAGAAGTTCTAGAGTATAAATCGTTCATACTCTGAGCTGCAATTGTTTCTCCAGATTTGGCTTTCCCTTTCCTTCTCGCCTCGATTGGTGTAATCCCAAGGAATGGCCTTCGTGTGGAATGGTGCTATGGATGCGACAACTACTGGAATGGTAATCTTGCCTTGGAAGGTAACACACACTTCAAATGGCACAAGTGCTTTTGGGGATCCAAACACGACTTCAATTGGACCTGATGTCTTTGCAGAAGAAGGTGCTTCGAACTCAAGTGGTATAGATATGTTTACTTTATCGTCCCCGGAAGGCTGGATCTGGACAACAATCAGGTTAAGTGTGACTTTCGATTTCTATGGATCGTCATCCTTAGCAATCAATAAAATCGATCCTTTAGGGTCCCAATTGTCTTCTGTCTCAATCATGTGAACTCTTCCACCCTTGTGCTCAGGCAGAGGGTCGGTGCAAACATTAGGAGCATGCTTTTTTGCTACGATAATCTTATTGTTAATTAAAGTTTGGATCTTATCCTTCAGCGAGAGACACTCGTGAATAGTATGCCCCTTCATGTCGGAATGGTATGCACATGTTTTATTCAGGTTTATCCATTGGGAAGGGTTTTTGGAATTATGACAGGGATAGGGGTGACATAACCAGCAGCTTTGAGTCTTTCATACAACTGGTCGATCGATTCGCCAATGGCAATATATTGTTTGGGAGGCCTGCGAACGAAGTTGGTTCGAGGTCTAGAAATGTTTTGTTTAGTGGGAGGTGACTGATAGTGGGATGGTTGAGTGTTGTAATCTTGGTAGACATGTGGGGGTTGGGAATATCTCGGTGAGGTAGGTTGATATATGGAGGGTAGAGATGTTTGGTAAGTGGTCGGTGGATCTTGGTAATTTGTGGTAGGTTGATTTGTGAGAGGAGATATTGGGCAGGTTTGGTATTTTATTTGGGAGTTTGTTCTATGTTCAACAATGACGACATTCACATCCTGTTTCTTGGATGTGCCGCTAGACTTTAGAGCCTTGTTGGTGGCCTGCAATGCTTCAAATTTAGTGACCATACCACTTTTAATGCCTTCCTCGATCCTCTCCCCTAGCTTGATGATGTCAGAAAATTTCTGGCCTTCAATTAATATCAACCTCTCATATTACTGTGGGTCATCAGCTTGAACAAAAAACATGTTAATTTGTTTTTCATCATTTTACTCTACAAGATCCAAGGGCCCAAAAGCACTTGTTTTTCAGATGATGATGCTAGAGTGCACGAACTAACCTTTGGGGAGGGGAATAAAACAAAAGTAAAAAAAACAACAAAACGGTAGCAAGTTAGCCATGATTATAAGAAGAAAATATTTCAATATTTAAACACATAGTGTAAGAATACAAATTGTGTCCTAATTTGGGAGCCTTGCTGTGCCCAAGGTAGGACTAGCGACAAATAGTTTGGAAAACTTATAATGCTTAATGCCTCATTTTATTGATAAAAATAAAACGAATCCCGAAACGACACTAAAAATTACAGAAATAATAAAATGTCACTGATGGCCATTGACCTTATTACATTAAATTGAAAAGACTACTAGCTACTTGGTCCTAGAAGGACCTTCCCCAGACCCAGCATCTTTGGCTCCATCGAACAACTTGGCCAGCTAACGCAGTCCCAACACCAAATAGGCTCTAGCTAAGTGTTCTCCTTCATTTCCTCCAGCATTCTGGCAGTTTTCAATCCTCTGGATGAACTTCCTTTCTAACTCCACCAAACCCCGCTCCAAATACCACAGTCGTTTATTGGCGCTGACAACCATATCTTTCCATTCTTTGATCAACTTCTGATGTGCTTCTTGAATTTCCCCATGTTCACTTACATACTCTTGAATCCTCTTGCGCAATTAGTTGTACTTAACCTATATTTTGGCCTTTTCGTCGATGACCCTATGACCTCAGACGGACCCGGGTTGTCCGAACCCATCATGATCGTGTTCTAACCAACTTGGATAGCATGGGGTATAACCAGCATGGTATCTGTCTAGTTCTATGGAATGCTTTCCCAGGTTGATTTTGCAGTGCCACATGTGCTGGGCCTGGCACTTGTGAGGTCTATCGTTGTCTTGAAAGTCGGCCCTAAAGTGACTTATCTTGTCGACCCTTGGTATAACCTGCTTTCTCCCTGCCTGCCTCATGACTTGGAGAGGGTCATAAGGATAAGTTTCCCTTAGACCGATGAGTATAAGAGATGGTGCATCCTGAGATCGGATGATGAACTCTTCAGTAGGGAACCATTCGAACATCCACTGCACTTGGTTTTCCTTCAGATTTTCAAACAATTCTACCCACCCTTTAGCATCTTCTGGTAAAGAAAACATGTTAGGCATATAGTTCATTTGCCTTGGTTTATGGAAGGCAATATGATCATCCCACTCTCTGCACAAAATCACTTGTCGATATTCACCCTTTTGGAGGTGCTCCATGAGCCAAAGTTAGAGTAGTAGGTTACAACCATCAAATAGATTGGCCCCTTGTTGACTGTTCTTAAGGGCTTAATATATCTCCACTACAATCATTGGTACTATGCTGAAAGGCTGCCCGCCAATCCCTTCCATTAGAGTCTTGGTGACCATGGCTAGTTTGGTATGGATCCTAGCCTTCTTCATAGGAAATACTATCATCCGTAAAAAGCAAAATATCAAGACGAAGACCCTTCTAGGGATATCCCTTTGAGGCAAAAATACATGATTGCAGCAAGAGCCCTCGGTGTGCACAAATTCCTGGATTCCTTAAAAATTAGCAGAAAAGTTCACAATCCTGACTTATCGGTTGGCTTTTGCACCCCGCAATTTATATTTCAGAGGTATGGCCATATCAGAGGATTCTACAACCCCGAAAATATTAATTGTAGCAAGGGAAATTGGCTCAAGTTGGAGGAGAATCGATGTTTTTTGTTCATGGTATATTTCTAGGGTCTTCTAGTGTTCCCTCCAAAGGACGGGAACATCGACATATGGATAGCAGGAGTCATTAGCACTTTAATGGCTCAGGACAAAAGTACCGTCGCTCCAATGATCTTGTCCAACATCTTCCGTGCTCTTACCGTCTGTAAAGCGGGAGAAGACTTCTTCGAGGGATGTAACTTGCTACTGCAAATATGGATGATCGAGCAATATTCCACCGGCCATGGTTCATGAATTATAGGTCGCCAACAAAGAGCTACATAGACGAATTTTGCAACAAGGTTGATGGGTTTAAAGTACCCGAGGGTGTAACTGAATGGGTGTCTCATCTCTGAGTCATTACTGCAAATCAGATAGAGTGGACATTCGGTTGGCTTCCTGTGGATGAAGTTGTGTATATGCCTGCCATTGGACCTCATTTCCTTTTGACAGGTCTCTAATGCATCCAGCCATATGCGCCATTCAGAGTGCTAAGACAATTGGGGAGATTCCTAATGATCCCAGGCCCGAGGATATTAGCCGTCATGTTGTGGAAATAAGCCCAAATGGTCAACTCCCTGAAGCCGTTGTATGAAAGATCTGGAGTGAATTTCAATACTTGACAGCCGATAATCGACAATGTGACGTATCTAAAGGTGAGGTTGCACCGAGGTATGTTTCTTGGTACGAGAGAGACATAAAGCCTGGGAGGCCGGCAAAGAGACCACATGTCCAAGAATTTGTTGGAACATCACAAGAGCAGTGGGATTGGTTAGCCAGAGAAAATGAATACAGGGCTACAATTGGAAGGCTAGAAAAGAAAATCCAAGAATTGCAATTAGAAAAAAGCTTGCAAGCCGCAACCAGTGAAGGAGAAAAGAGGACATTGAGCAAAGGAAACGAAAGCCCTACGAGTCCGAATCCACAAAATGAAGGCAGCCGTATAAAATCCTCCTAGGAGAGCAAAAGATGAAAAGCTCATAGAAAACTTACGGTGGAAACTAACCGAATACGTGTTCGACTTGAATAAGGCGGAAGGTGAGTTATCTACGGTTTAGAAGCAATTGATTAAATGTACAGAGGAATGAGCCCGCATACTGGAGCAATTAAAGAAGGGAGTGGCAATGAGATTGTTGGGTTAAAACAGAGGGTCATCATAGATGAAAACAAAATGGCCAAACAAGCCATGGACTTCAAAGCCGAAAGAGAGCATTGCTAAATAGTAATAGCAGGATTAGAAAAGGATTTGCGGAAATTCCAAAAGCTGAATGAAGTAGCAGAACGAACTCTAGAAGCAAGGGCCGAGCAAATTGGGCGTCTATTACAAGAAAAAGGTGTTATTAGGGAAAGGGTGCGACCAATCGCAGAATATATTACCACAAAGTGCAACCACTGTGAGGACATGAAAAAATCTATGTTCTTTGCTACTGCCATGACATTTGTTCGTCAAGTGATGGAAGATCTCCACTACCTCCAAGGAAGCTTAGCACGCAAACCTGCGGCAAGGCCGGAAGATGCCCCGCAAGCTCCAAAAACATTTGAAGTTTTAATGTATCGTAAATTTGTTTTTTTTTAAAATAGTCTGTCTGTATGTTCTTCTACGCACTTTTTGAGTCTGTAAGTTTATTGAGTCCTAGTTTGGTAGTTGCCTTTAATTTTGTTAGCTTTTGCAATCAAAGTTTATGTCTTTATAAAAATTGAAAATCCCAAAAAATATTTTGTTATGTACATAACATTTTTCCATGAACTACACTCGGTCTGATTCATGCGATGTCATGATACGTATGCAATCTTTATAGGATTCGACCATATTCTTAAATAAAGGGGAAAGCTAATAAGAAATAAACAAAAGAAATTCGGAACAAATGTCGGGATGATCTATGCGGCCATTACAAGAACATAGAAACCCGTTAACTGCGTAGGTGCATCATACCCAACATGCGATTTCTTATTTGTTATCTATATCAACCTATCCATTTGAAATTCCAGTTTCCAGTCCATGTCTTTAAAAGAACAATGATTGGTTTCTGGTAAGCTAGCCTCACACGTATACTTTACTAGATCAAAAGGAAGCGCAAAGATGTTAACTGAAATGAATCTACCAGCAGTCCCTATCCTAGAGGACAACCCAATTACGGGGATCCCAGCCTCAGAATCTGCGGCGACTGAAGCGAATAGGATCCTTCGACTGAGAGATATGGAGATGTGGGACGCTTGGACCAACGGGAAATAACCTCTATGTGCTATCCCCGGATTTTCGAAACGTTTCCCGAGGTCGGGGGGTACCTCCACCATCCCCATCAGCCATCCAAATATTCTCTTGGGTCAGCCCACTATTTCAACCAACTTTGTCTGAGCGTGTTGTGAAACCCGCCCTCTGATGTTCATGTCTTGTCCAGTTCCTAACATTTTCACGGCTCCTCCGTGCGCAACCACCATAGAGTCTGCGGTGTCGAGGCCCATGTTTGACCCCACAACTTTCACATTTCAAACTCCCAACTACCAAACCGAGCCTCCCCCATACCCCGCATACAACTACCCTCAACCAGCATATGAACTCACACATGTGCAAGACAAAATCCCTAAAACACCCGAACAAGATGAAGTAACAAGAACAATGAAAAGCCTCAAACAAAGTCTGAAAAACATGCAAGGATTAAGTAGGTAGAAGAGTGTGTCTTACTCAGACCTATGCATGTTCTCACACGTACATCACTCTCTAGGGTTCAAAACGCCAAAGTTTGAAAAGTGCGATGGCCACGGCCACCCCATTGCTCATTTGAAAAAGTATTGCAATCAACTGCGTAGGGCAGGTGGAAATGAAGAACTCTTGATGGCATATTTTGGGGAGATCTTAGTGGGCATTGCTTCTGAATGGTACATGGACCAGGATATCACCCGATGGCATATTTGGGATGACCTTGTCTGGTATTTAGTAAGGCAGTTCCAGTATACATTGACATCGCCTCGAACAGGAATTCCTTAGCCAACTTGAAAAGAAACCGTCAGAAAGCTTCAGAGAATAGGCTGTTAAGTGGCATGAGCAAGCGTCGAGAGTAAAACCACCCATGGATGAAACAAAAATGGTCACTGTTTTCCGACAAGAACAAGAGGCAGATTATTTTCAAAATATGATGTCAGCAATGGGCAAACTTTTTGCGGAGGCAATTAAGATCAGTGAGATGGTAGAAAATGGCCTGAAGACAGGGAGAAGTCTGAGTCAATCTGTCATAAGAGAAACCTCCCAGGCCATAAAAGGAGGGGCAGGAGAGATCATAAGAAACAAGAAGAAAGAGTAAGTGTTGATGGCAGCCTCCGAAATGAGAAAACATCATGCTCACAGACCTGTATTCTCATAAACGGCCTCTTACTATCCCCACCAAGACATGTATTATGTTCCTCAAACTTATGATGTCATGAATGCACAACCCTTTGCTCGACCACAACAGCAGGGTAACAGAAACCAAGTCCCGAGAAATCAGCCTCCCCGGAATCACTATAGTCCCCTTCCTGCATAAAATAAATACAGTCCCAGGGAACCACCCAGGAGACAAAACTTTACTCCAATAGGGGAATCTAATGCCAGCCTATTCCCAAAATTGGTCCACATGGGTCTCCTACAGCATGTGCCCCCAAACAGGCAAAACCCCGAGTCACCTTCCTATCTAAGGGTCCTACGTTGTGCTTATCATTACGTGGAAGAAGGACGTGACACCAAAAACTGCTGAACTCTGAAACGAGCGGTGGAGGATTTTATCGAACAAAAGAAAATTGTACTGAGAGATGAAGAGGTCCCAAACGTAACCAAACCCGTCGCCGGCTCACAACAACATGCCAGTTATTGGAATGATTTGTGAGGACAAAGAATTTAACCCTGAATTAAAAGCCATTATAGCCATCGCTAAGGCAGACAGAAAACTGAAAGGTATCATCAAGAATGTTGAAGAAAAGAAAACGAATGAAGCCAAGTGCCCGGAAGCAGAGAAGAAGTCTGAAATCAAAACTGAGACGACACCTACCAAGGAAAGAATACTTTATATCCCACGAGGGCGTCAAGAAAAACAACCCACTTTGAGTCCTCTAAGATGTTTTGAGCTAAAAAAAACGATGTATGTACCTAAGGGAGTTTATGTGGCACGTGGACCGATTAAACCGCCAAGGTTGAATGAACCCGTGGTAATCGGTTGCGTGCCTCAAAAGCCAATGACAAACCCTTCTACAGTCCCGTGGAATTACCAAGAAACCATAGTTACATACAAGGGCAAATAAATCATGAGGGAAACTCAAAAAGGCCATCGCACAAAGAAATACTCGGATATGGAAGAGGTGAACGCTACTACCAAACAGCAATATCCACCTAAGAATCCAGTGAATGCTGAAGAGGCAGAAGCTTTCTTTCAAAAAATGAAAATGCCAGAGTACGAGGAGGTGGACTAGCTCCGAAAGTCTCCTGAGCAGGTCTCTTTATTGTCACTCTTGATGAAATCTCCCGAGCACCAGCAAGTGTTGGCCACAACCTTGAACGAAGCTTATGTACCGGCTGGAACCTCCGGGGAGCAACTAGAGAAAATGGCGGAAATATTCTTTGCCGTTAATCAGGTTACATTCAGCAAGAATGACTTACCTCCAGAGGGAGCTGCCCACAACAAAGCCTTGCACCTCATCGTCAAATGTGAGGGCTATTATGTCAAAAGAGTGGTGATAGACGGAGATTCTGGGGTAGATATATGCTCATTGTCGACATTGCAGAGAATGAAGATTGGGACAGAGAGGATCCGTCCTAGCAATGTGTAAGTCCAAGCCTTTGATGGAATCAAGAGAGACACTATAGGGGAAATTGACTTAGTGCTGACCATTGGTCCGGTTGACTTTGAAGTGACGTTTCAAGTATTGGACGTGGACACATCCTATAACTACCTCCTAGGAAGACCGTGGATTCACACACCAGGAGCGGTGCCTTCTACTATGCACCAAATGCTTAAGTTCAAACATGAAAATCAGGAGATTGCAGTACACGGAGAAGACGAACAGTCAATTTACTAGGACCCCTTTGTTCCCTGCCTCGAAGCCAAACAAGGAAGAAAGCACATAGTTTATCAACCTTTGAAATTATGGTAGCCGATCAACGCGAAGAAAGCAAGTCACTTCCCCAGCCTTTCCTCTCAAATCCTTCAATCATGGTGGCAAGAGAGATGACATGCCAAGGTTTTAAGCCAGGCAAGGGACTTGGAAGCTCTCTACAAGGCATAACTAAGACGGTCACTTTGCCTGCCGCAGAAAAGTTCTTTGGGCTAGGCTTTCATCCAACTTCAGAAGATATCATTTGGGCCAATCGCAGAAAGCGTCATGGATGGGATTTGCAACAACCCCTACCGCACTTGTACAAAACATTTGTAAAACCAAAGTATATTGAGGAAGAGGAAGAAGAGACCTTCACAATGGAAAAAATCGAGGAGATATGCGGAGCATTGAGGGAATTATTGTATGAAGCCAACATGGTCCAGCTGGGAGAAGGCTCAAGCACTATTGAAATGCTCTATATAGGGCCGGATGCCAAGCTGCAAAACTTGAAGGCCACACCTTTCCCACTCAGGCGGGAGGACCGGAACCTTTTCTTGCATAACGAGCTATTTTAGGGTGTAGCTCGGTTATTTTTCATTAGTATTTTGTCTTTTAAATTCCACTTGTAAACCTTGTTACCTTACAAGTTCAAAGAAATGAAATCAATATTATATTGTTTCCACTTCTCTGTCTTTCTTTGATTTTTGTCTTTCTTTTATTTTTCATTTCTTCTTTCCGTCCCAATAATGCGGCTTTAAATAAAATGACATGCTCGCGGACTTCATGCCACGACCCAAACATGCTGCCCATTTGTGAAATAATGAACCAAGAACCGCAATGTGATGAAGAAGACGCTTCTAGGGAAATTAACCGAGAGTTGGAACATTTTGAAAACAAACCTAAGACATACTTAACTGATACTGAATCGATTAACTTGGGCGATCCCAGTGAAATCAAAGAAACTAAAATAAGCATCAATGTGAATAAATAAAACGGGATTCATTGTTTCAACTCTATTTGGAATTAAAAGATGTATTTGCTTTGTCATATGATGATATGCCTGGATTGAGTGTTGACCCGGTGGTTCATAAGTTGCCCACATACCCAGAATGCTCTCCAATCCAACAAAAACAAAGAAATTAAACCAGATGTCAGCGATAAGATCAAAGACGAGATCACAAAGCAGCTAGAGGCAGGGGTAATCCGAGTGGTTCGATACACCACATGGTTGGCCAATGTGGTCCCGGTACCGAAGAAAGATGGAAAAACTCAAGTGTGTGTGGATTACAGATATTTAAACAAGGCGAGTCCCAAGGACAACTTCCCTCTACCCATCATCCACATCCTTGTTGATAACTGTGCTAAACACGGAATACAATCCTTTGTAGATTGCTACGCAGAATACCACCAAGTGTTGATAGATGACGAAGATGCTGAGAAAACTACCTTCACCACAACTTGGGGAAATTGTTGTTACAGAGTTATGCCTTTTCGATTGAAAAATTCCAGGGCAAGATACATGAGGGCCATGACCACCATTTTCCACGATATGATATATCAAAAAATAGAAGTATTTGTGGATGATGTGATTGTCAAGTCCAAGACTAAAGATGATCATGTAAAGGACTTACGAAAATTATTCGAAAGGCTTTGCAAGTATGAATTGAAATTGAATCCAGCCAAGTGTGCATTTGGGGTCGCGTCAGGAAAACTTCTGGGATTCATAGTCAGCCAAAGAGGTATCAAGTTGGATACTACCAAGATAAAGTCCATTCGAGAGCTACCTCCTCCAAAGAACAAGAAAGATGTGATGAGTTTATTAAGAAGATTGAATTACATCAGCCGATTAGTCACCCAGTTGACTTCCACATGCAAGCCCATATTCAAGCTATTGAAAAAAGATGCAGCAGTTAAATGGATTGTCGAGTGTCAAGAGGCTTTTGGCGGAATCAAACACTATTTGTCCAATCCACCAGTCTTAGTTTTACCGGAACCGGGAAGGTCCCTATTCCTCTATTTAACAGTCCTGGAAAGCTCTTTTGGTTGTATTCTAGGGCAGCATGATGCCACAGGAAAGAAAGAACAAGCCATCTATTATCTGAGCAAGAATTTTACCAGTTACGAGGCCAAATACACACTGCTAGAAAGAACCTGTTGCGCCTTGACATGGGTGGCCTAGAAGTTAAGGCATTATCTGCAAGCTCATACCCCCTACCTCATAACCAGGTTGGATCCACTGAGGTAAATATTCCAAAAACCGATACCCACAGGGCGATTGGCCAAATGGCAAATCCTGCTCACCGAGTTCGAAATAGTTTATGTCACTCGTACTGCGATGAAGGCTCAAGCAATGGCCGATCATCTGGCCAAAAATCTTTTTGATAATGAATATTAGCCTTTGAATACCTATTTCTCTGATGAAGAAGTGAATTCGGTTGAAGTACCATCTTACGACCTCTCCGCTTGGAAAGAAAATGTTCTTTCACGGAGAAGTAAACGCAAAAGGCTTATGGATTGGGACAATTTTAATCTCACCCACAAGTCAGCATTATCTGGCTACAACCAGTCTCCGGTTCTTATGCACCAACTATACAACTGAATATGAGGCTTGCATCATGGGCCTGAACATGGCCATTGATCAAGATGTCGAGGAATTGTTAATCATAGGAGATTCAGATCTGATCATCCGACAGGCTCAAGGAGAATGGGAAACGAGAGACATTAAACTCATCCCATACAGACAACATGTGGAAGACCTCAGCAAACGGTTCAAGTCGGTACAATTCAGGTACACTCCCCGTTGCCACGATGTGTTAGCAGACGCACTCGCAACCTTTGCCTCCATGTTGCCTTACCCCGGAAACGCCTATGATGATCCTTGACAAATCCAAATCAAAAAAAGGCATAGGTATTGTAATGTGACTGGAGCAGAGTCCAGTGCACAACCCTAGTATTATGACATTAAGAGATTCCTAAAAACACACGAGTATCCCGAGCAAGCCACCAGGGAGCAAATGAAAACCATCCAACGGCAGGCAAGCAATTTTTTCTTGAGTGGTGATACTTTATATATAAGAACCCTAGATCTTAATTTGCTGAGATGTGTCGACGCCGAGGAACCTAGGAGAATTATGCACAAAGTACATGCAGGACTGTGTGGGCCTCATATGAACGGGTACGTACTAGGAAAGAAGATAATCCGAGCCGGGTATTACCGGATGACCATGGAGAAAGATTGCTTGAGCTTCGTACGGAAATGTCATCAATGTCAGGTGCACGGTGATTTGATTCAGGCATCCCCAACTGAATTGCATCCTATGTCAGCACCCTGGCCATTTGCTTCCTGGGAATGGATGTCATTGAGCCGAAAGCTTCAAATAGACATAGATTCATATTGGTCACTATTAATTACTTCACAAAATGGGTTGAAGCCATCACTCTTAAGTCTGTTACCCAGAAAGCGGTGGTGGATTTTGTGCATTCAAGCGTCGTTTGTCATTTTGGGATTCCCGCTACAATCATTATAGACAATGCAGCTAATCTAAACAGTCGTCTGATGGGAGAAATATGTGAACAATTCAAGATAACCCATCGAAACTCCACCCCTTACCGTCCCAAAGCTAATGGTGCCGTCGAAGCAGCTAAAAAGAACATCAAGAAGATCTTGAGGAAAATGATTCAAAGCTGAAGGAAATGGCATGAAAAGTTGCCTTTTTCATTGGTCGGATTTCATACCACGGTGCGTACATCGGTAGGAGCAACTCCATACCTGCTAGTCTATGGGATTGAAGTTGTCATACCCGCAGAGGTAGAAATCCCTTCGCTTCGAGTAATTGTCGAAGCAGAAATTGAGGATAGCGAATGGGTTAAAACTCGTTAGGAGCAGTTATCATTAACTGATGAAAAATAAATGGCTGCGGTGTGTCACGGGCAGCTGTACCAGTAAACAATGGCCTGCGCTTACAACAAGAAAGTGTGCCCTAGGAACTTCGAAGTCGGGCAGTGGGTGTTGAGGCGGATGCTTCCTCACCATCAGGAAGCTAAAGGAAAGTTCGCCCAAGCTAGAAAGGTCTATACATTATCAGAAAGATACTGCCTAAAGGAGCATTGTTCCTAGGCGACATTGAAGGAGATGAGCCCGAGGCAGCAGTAAATGAAGATGCAGTAAAAAGGTATTACGTTTTAACTCCCTGCCGCAATGACTCTGGTTGATTCAAATGACAAAGGCTTTTCTTTCCCGCTACCATAAACACTATCAAATCTTTGCAAAACCTTTAAGCCGGTTACATTTCTTTGATCACCCTATTTGGAACCAGAAATGCTGTTAACAAAAATAAAGAAAACAAGAGAGAAGAAAAAATACATAAAAAAAAGGGAAAAGAAGAAGAAGAAACATAAAACAAATTAGCTTAGGAAAGAAATTCCTGAATTACTTCTGACTTGATTCCGAAAGGATACGTAGGCAGCCTCTCCCTGAGGTGCAGTCATATCAAAATAAAAACCCCATTTCCCGAAGAAAACCAAAACTGGGGCAGAAATGTATTTGTTCAGTTACATATCCGCCCGAATGGTTCTAAAGTTTTAGATTCCCACCCAACTTCCTTTACTCAAAAAGCTTAGTCCAACTCCTTCAGATCAGTTGACCAAAACTGGGACGTGAAAAACACCTTTTTGGGATTCAGCAGAATGCAAATTTTTGAGAGAAATAAAAGGAGCGAGTCTTATCGGCTAAAACCTACGGGCACCATAAGGCGATGACGAGCATAGAAAAACAAAATGAGAGAGTTCGTATGGAGAAAACTTGCAAAGAGCGCTATCGGGCGACGGGAGAATAGAAATGAGAGAGGCCGATTGGCGAAAACCTGAAAAAGGGCGTCGTCGGCCGAAAAGAGAAAATATTGCCGCTCAAGTCTAAGTATGTTTCTTTAGTTTGAAATCAGAAAGCAAAAATGGATCAGGGCTGGGTATTCAGTCAAAAAAGCATGTCGTTGTTATTTAAAGCCGGCACATACTCCCAGATAACTCCCGTCTTTTTCCTCCAAAAGAGACATACCTCTCTAAAATTAATGTTTCATTCCTTTCCCCTTTAACTTTGATGTCGTGACCATTCCTTAAGAAAGGTAGCAGGGCCGATCTCACGGGTTTTCTCCTGCAAAAACTAAAGGAATGTCCGACATCGTCAAGCGCACTTAGCCAACCACGGCTGATCATGACGGCTAACATTGAAAAAGCAGGGAAATAGGAAGAAAGGAAATTCAAAGTAAAAAAGTCCATGAAGGTGAATCAAAATCTCAAGGTTTTAGCCCAAGCAGGATAATGGTTCCTACCAAAGATCCCAAAGGCAAGCTCTTACATCGAAATAAGGACAAAAGTAATAACCAAAGGCCTGGAAAATAAAAGCCAACCCGATAATGAGGATCCCCGGCCAACCTATGAGGCAAAGATCTAAGTCAAGGATTTCTCGTCTAACGTAAATGAGTTTGGAATCAGGCAGAACAAGGCAACAAACCCAATCACTGTTCAAACTAACAGTTTGTTTTGTTTTTTGAGTTGAAGAAACACAATTTAAACACAACCAAAGGAATGGCGAAAGGACCAAGATTGGTGTCGGATCAATAATAAAAGGGAAATTTCTCTTTTCTTTCTTTTCCTGCAACCTCATAGCATGGGCTTCCAATCCCTAGTTTTACCTTTTGCAGCTTGTGGATTTCCTTGGCATAACCCAAGGATTGCATTCAACCCTCCTCATCCGGCATAGACTAAGAAATTTCCTTCCTTCGCTCCCCGGAATAACCCGAGATGTTTCTCTTTACATCCCCAGTATAACCTGAGGACCCCTTTTCCCGCCTTTCACTCCCCAAGCCTAGTCCTAGAATTAGAGTTCTTATATCCATAGTACAACTTAAGGGTTTTCCTTTACTCCCCTACCACCGACATAGTCAAAAGGATCTCGGCGGCCTTTCACTTCGTTGTAATTCCCTAGCATAGCCTAGGAAAAATTTCACTCTATCCCGGCATAACCCGCGAATTCCCCTGGCATAACCCAGGAATTTTCCATCCATCCCGGCAAAACCCGCGGATCTCCCTAGCATAACCTAGGAGTTTTCTATCAATCCCAGCATAACCCGTGGATTCCCCCTGCATAACACGTGAATCCTCTATTTATCCCGGCATTGCCCGTGGATCTCCCTAGCATAACCTAGGAGTTTTCTTTCAATTCCGGCATAACCCCGTGGATTCCCCTAACTTAACCTGGGAATATCCATTCATCCCGGCATAACCCGCAGTTCTCCCTAGCATAACCTAGGAGTTTTCTTTCAATCCCAACATAACCCGTGGATTCCACTGACATAGCCCACGAATCTTCCATTCATCCTGGCATAACCCGCGGTTCTCCCTAGCATAACATAAGAATTTTCTTTCAATCCCGGCATAACCCGTGGTTACCCTAGCATAACCCAGGAATCTTCCATTCATCCCTGCATAACCTACGGACCTCTCTAGCATAACCTTGAAGTTTCCTTTCAATCACGGAATAACCCGTGGATTCACCAGGCATAACCCAGGAATCTTCCATTCATCCCGGCATAACCCGCGGATCTACCTAGCATAACCTAGGAGTCTTCTCTCAATCTCGACATAACTCGTGGATCCCCCTGGCATAACCAAAGAATTTTCCATTCATCCCAGCATAACCCGCAGATCTCCCTAGCATAACCTAGGAGTCTTCTCTCAATCCCGGCATAACCCGCAGATTCCCCTGGCATAACCCATGAGTTTTTATTCATCCCGTCATAACCCGTGGATCTCCCTAGCATAACCTACGAATTTTCTTTCAATCCCGGCATAACTCGCGGATTCCGCTGGCATAATCCAGGAATTTCTTATTCATCCCGGCGTAACCTGTAGATGATCCTAGCATAATGTAGGAGCTTTCCCTTCAAATCCTGGCATAACCCAGGAATTCCCCATTCGATCTCGGCATAACCCGTGGGTTTCTTTCCATCCCCAGCAGGTACTTCTTATTCTCAATCCCGGCATAACCCGCTGATCATTTCTCTTACCCTAGCAGCGAATAGTCCATTCTTATTCCGGCATAACCCGTAGATGCTCCTCCTATCCCTCAAAGAGACCCTTTCTTCTGCCCAGCATCACCTGGCAATCAATTCAAAGGATACAGAATCTTGAATTTTGTTAGGTTGATTTAGCTAAATTGGGATTTTTAAAATGCAATTACGAATTAAAATAAATAAGAAAACAAAAACAAAATTGGATTTTCTAATAAATCACCCAGGCTGGCGACAATTGGGCCAAACCTGGGTGGCCCAAATAATTAAAACCCTGTAAGAATGCCCAAGACCCAGCCTAACCGGTGTCTCCAATCCAGTCCAGAAGAGACGCCCCAAAACGACATCGTTTTGGGGCAATTCATCTCAGCCATCGATCATAAATGATCCAACAGTCCTGAAGCCCCTCCCCAAACCCTTTATATATGCCCAAACACACTTTGTATATTTAGAGACAACAACCTTCTTCAACATATCTGTAACGCCGGTGTATCACCACCTTGTTACCTCTTCTTCACCACCGTCTACCACCCCTCAACAACCATAACGTCTCCATCAGAAATCGCCTCACGACGGCGGCCAGTCACCAAACAGCCTCAAAATTACACCACCAGACCACCTCGACCCCCTCTTTCCCTTCCCACAATTGGTTTCCTTCAAACAACCCCACAACTCCTCGAACATTTCACAAAAGGTTCACCGGAAACGCGGTCTCCGGTGACACCAACCAAAAACCAACCCAATATAACACCCCTGAACCACCTTCCTGCCTTCTTCCCAACCATCTAAACCTTGTCCTTCGAATCATAACGGATTGTCTCAAATATTAAATAAAAGCTTGTCCTCAAACCCTAAATTCATCGAAATCCTTTGAAATCGGTCCCTAGAGTCCGTCTTACCTTCCCATCCATGACTTTGCAACCCACAGCCATCAAATGCAACTAGATCCAACAAAATCGAGTCTGAAACCCCCCCCCCTGTCTCGAAACCATTTGACTCTTCCTTGAAATCCATTTCCCTCTCTCCAATGTGAAAGGTAAAGACATTAAAAGGTCAAAGGACCTCTCAGAAGAGGTCAAGAAGCTGAAGATTTGGAAAACCGTATGTTTAGGGTTGCGATGGTAAAAGCTAAGTCCCTGTGTGCTTGATTTTCTTTGTGTGTGTGCTTTCCTATTCTAGTTGATTTTATTTTATTTTTCATTCTCTTGAGTTCATCTATTCAACTTTGAAATTATATACCTTTTCTGCTTGTTGATTGTTACTCGTTCTCTATCTGTTCATCTTTAAGACATTCTGGATAGTTATTTCCATCTAGAGGCACATGTTCCTAAGTTTTCATTTGTTTCATTTGTGGAAAGTTCTGAGTAGTTACTATGTGCTCATCCTTGACTTCTTTTACTTCCAATCTTCTTTATAGTTATTTTTTTATTACATCACGTTTTGCTATCTATTCATCTTTAGGAAACTCTGAGTCACATACTTGTCTTGGTTCTCTTGATTTTCTTTACCTACACTTGTTAAATATGCTAAGTTCCTGCTCTTTATTTGTTTTTATCTCATATTTTTTTCGTTCTAAGTGTTCTTATTTGCTTTAAATTTCATTTTTTTGTTAAGTTTGTTTGTTTCTTATGTTTTCATCTCCAAATCTTCTGAGTAATCACATGTTCATCCTTGTTTTTAAGTGTTTTATATCCCTGATTTTCCAATAGCTGTTATATGTTCGCTCTTGTTCTTTTTTGTTTTAATCTCTTCTATTTTTATTTTATGTAGAAATCCTGGCTTGGTGTTTCCATCTAGAGTCATATACTCGCCCTATACGATTTAATTTTTTATTTTTCTTATTTTCATTTGTTTCATATGTTCATCTTTGAAATGTCCTGAATATTTGCCTCCTTGCTTCTTTGTTTTTAAGTCTGGATAACTTGTCTTGAACGGTCTGCTTAACATTGGAAGTCGTAGCCTATTTTGTTTGGACTATTGTACTGAGCTCAGAATTAGTCATATTTTGTTAGTGCCCTGCATTTCTGAACATTGTGTTGTTCAGTTTTGTAATGTTTGCCTGAGTTTGAAGGTTGTGTTGTTTAAATCCTGACCCTTGGACGTATGTTCTGCCTAAGTTTGCAACTAAATTTGCCATGACTACTCTTTCAGAATTTGATCCTAGTTGATGTTGATAATCTTAGTGTATGAATTGAAAAAATTTAATTTGGGTAAATTTTGACCAAATAGTTGAGAACCAAGGTGAGAAACCCTTAGGCCAGTAATTAGGGAAAAGGGACCGGGGTACGAAGGACATTTGAATATAGGGAATCTTGTAACAAACTCCTAGAACATTCTAGTGAGGGGTCTAAGTGTAATTTCTGCCTCAAAACTGGTGGCATAAGTCAGAAAACCAAGGACCATTTAGGCAAAACAGAAAAATGGATAAGAAACTAAAAGAAAAACAAAGAAAAGAGGGCAATCTGATCATTTCAAGAGGGATTTTGGATATTTTTTTGAGCAGATTTTTGAGAGGATTAGGGATTTTTGTGTTCAGGCTTTTAGAGAGTTAGAATAGATAAAGATACACCTTAGATTCTTATACACTATTCAGAAAATTCTCTTCGAGTGGCTCCTTCTGAGTGAACTTTCCTTAACAAATTAATACAAGTTCTAAGCTTCTTTAGAGATCTATTGTCACTATTTGCCTCTTAAATTTCCTGAGTTCCAGGGTTCTTACTGGTTGTGTTGCTGCTGTGTTTGCTTGCTACTCTCTTAACCTTACTCATAGGTTCCATTTTTTTGCTGAAATTCCAGGTATCCATCTTCACTCAAAATCTGAGAAGTAATAGCTATGTACATTAGAGATTGTAGCTGATAATGAAGACAATAATATTTTTGTATCAATTTCATATTGTGAATGTTATTTGCTTTTAAGTAGTATTTCTGGTATGGTAATGAACATGAACATGTATAATTATGGACTGTATCAGGACTATAACTTTAATTTGTCTAAGTTTCAGTAGACTTGAAAATAATAGTTTAGCTCAAGTTTACTTAGTGTTCACAATTTGTGTTGTAGTAGAGACTAGATATGTGTATATATATACTATGAATGATGAGTATCTTAATCCCATCCCTTAGATGCTCAATTCAAATCCGAGCTATATTTTCTTAATACAAATTCCTTATCAGAATTCTATATAAAATGTCTTCAGTAATTTCAATAATGACCATTTGAATAATGTTAATGACTGTGATATAATCAATCAAAGAGTTACTATCATTTTCTATGATGGACTTTAGTCCAATGTTCCGAGCCCAATTAGAAGGTCCAACTACTGTCATTTGTGACATAAAAGAACATACATTTCCTGGACCCAATATTAAACGAAGCCCATGTTACATAACAAGCCATGAATGATCCTGGAAATGTACATGTCAAATCTCTCTAAATGCATCCCTCGTGTATGAAATATTAGGACATTATTAGATACAGGCATAATAGAAAACTATAGTATGCTTTAGGATTGCCTTGATAAAATAAAGTGAGTCACGCTAACATAATGAAACACTACGCGAGGCATCCTAACTTAATAAAATATATAGAAAAACTGGAAGTGTTGTTTAGCAAATTTCACAGCCTTCCACGAATTTCTAAACGCGTAGTTGCTATAGGCGCGGATTTATTTATAAAATTTCTTCCAAAACTCGGGTGCGCATTTATATGACCCAAATCCAGGTCTCAGCGATATTAAAATATGTCAAGGACCTAGGTGCACTTATGTGACGTGGTTCGAAATATGTTTTAATAACGTTGCAAATATCTCTAAAACAAATAATGAGGTTAATAATTTTAAAATTTCACCATAGGATGAGCATGTATATAATTAGAATTGTTAGACAATTAATAGTTTAAGCGACTGTGCTTGAACCATGGGATCCGAGGGTGCCTAACACCTTCCTCGGGTCAACAGAATTCCTTACTCAAGAATTTCTGGTTCGCAGACTCCAATTGGGAAGTCGAAAACATTTTCCTTGATTTGGGATTCGAAATAAACCGGTGACTTGGGACACCAAAAGCCAAACCTATCTCAAGTGGTGACTCTTAAATAAATAATTAATCCAATTTCGAATAATGTCACTTTAATTGGAAAAATTCCCTTATATGTGTCATCTTTCGGGGTAACCGTGTAAAAAAGAGGTGTGACAAGGGAAAGGTGTTAGGCACCCCTCAAAATCCACTAATGTGGTTCCCCACCGTGTGTGATTTCATATAATCAAGTAAGCAATTAAGGGTTCAAATAGAAGGACTTGCACATGACATTGCAAATACGTTGGAAACTCTTGAAGATAAGTAGAGAGGGAAAAAATAAAAAAAAGACTTGAATAGTTACAAGAAGAGATGAAAGAAAATAAAGGGAAAGGGATCCTAGATTTATAATTAATATGGATCCAGTAGTTACTCCTCAAAAGAGGGGCTACAAGAGATATTAGCGCATCTGTCATCATCTCTATATTCTATCATTGCCATCCCGTAAAGGTTATTTAAAACGCGTCGATTGGTCACGAAAGCTTATTGTGTGCTATTAGTCGTCCCATCCTATAAGCCTAAGAGGGCATTTAGGACCACTATTCCTACAAAGAAAGGACTAGGTTGAACCCTTAGGTTTAAAGGACAAAATGCTAGGTGACTTACATAACAAGTAGGAATGCACATAAAGGGAACACACAAAGGTAGATAAGAGCTCACAGATCCCTCCACAAGTAAAACACATAATCAGCACGTCTCAAGCACATTTAAGATCTCAAAGATAGGAGTTTTAAATAAAAAGGAATAAGTGACAGCAGTTGAATAAGTAAAAGATAAAGGAACCATTAAAATATGGTTTGAAAAGGGTAGAGGCAATAGTTAAACTAGAAAAGTGTTGAAACATCACGATTTTGGGCAGAAAAGGTAACCCTGTTGTTATAAATAACATAATAGGACCAGAATCAAAAATTCAGTGAGGGTATATAGATACACGATTTCAAAACTTATTTCCAGATAGAGATAGGTTTTCAGCAAAATAGAGTGAACTTCAGAGTGTAAAAAAGGGAGAACTTTCAGGGAGTAAAAATAAATAGTGAACTTTCAGAGAGTTAAAAAAACAGAGTGAACTTCAGGGAGTCAAAGCAAGAATAGGAGCGGCAGAATTAATATTAAAGAGACTGCTTAGTTAAAACCGTCAAGACATGGTTAATCGATTCTTGTTAGGCCTAAAGTTTGCCTAGGCATTGTATGCATTGCCTAATTATCCTAGAGGATGAACATGCAGATTTGATTTCCAGTTTTATAAGATACACTTAACAAAACTTGTCTCGTTAGATTAACATACTTATGAGGTGTTTATGATGACAATTCAAACAAAATAAAACCCTAATTAACTTGATTTCTAATGCACATAGAAGTTCCTAAAATATGGTCTCTAAATGCTAATGAGGATGCAGTTGTAGTCTTATAACTTCTGTTGACTAATTATGATTGTGAAATGAGCATAATAACCGGCTGAAAGTAAGAACCTAAAACATGATCTCTAATGTATGAGATGCGTGTCCTATATAGGATATCTATTGCACAAATAAGTAAATAAAATCCTATAAACATGTTTTCTACCCATTACTTAAATTAAGCATGCATAACCCCCACCTAATTTCACTATAACCCCAATCATCCGTTTACAAAGTATTACGAACCAAGTATAGCCGAATTACAATAACAAATAATAAAAATAAGAAATTATTCTATGGGGAGCCTTTCGTCAGGCCCAATGATCCAACCTCACTCTTTTCAAGTTTCACAGCCTTTGCCATGGTCTGGGTGCGACAAGCTCCCTAAGGCCCCATAGGGTCCCCGGCAAATACCAGCACCCAAATACTTATAAAACATATTGAACAAGTGCAGTGTGGAATTACCAGACTTGTGCATCAAAGTTCAGTAAGTACTTAGAGGTACCCAAAACAATGTTTACATGAAGGGGGTAGAACCTAATCTCTAAGAGTAGTGTGAAGTACCTGATGAGAAGAAAGTTGGCAGTTCAAAGAGTTTACAAAAGAGTAAGTCAGAGAGTTGCAAACATGGGTAATGGGTAGAGGGGACAAATATATCACATGTAAATTCACAAAACCAAAAGCTTTAAGAGACCTTGACATAGTCGGATTTAGACAGAAAGTGAGCAGCAACAAAATTCAATCATGAGCATGCAAGTTCCAACAGGAAAACTAGGAATCAATCAAATGTTGCACACCAGTATCATAAGTAGAAAATGATTAAGAATAGCACACACTGAAGTAGTAATAAACACATTGGTTTAGAGCATGGAATTCAATCAGGACATACTAGCAACAAGGAGAGCACATCAAAATGCGAGAGCCAAGTATAAACACGATATCAGCCTTAGCCTTTCAGCTGGCTAATGATAGTCAAGAGCAGGGAGCAGCAACAGCACAAGAGAGAAAAGGAGAGAAATAGCACAAGAGAGAGCAATGTGATTACTGTGTGTGTGTGTGTTTTTTTTTATATGCAATGTGTTCGTGTCTTACAAATGTGGGGTTTCTTATAGTACTGAATACGAGTAAACAAACAAGATAGCCAGCCCCCAATCAAGGAACTGGAATCCAATCATAATTAAATCAGTATATGGACTCCCCTTTAATTAAGAAATCAAAGTCAAACGGTAATGAGCATCTATTTAAAAGGAAAGAAATCACAAGCATGGTATTATAACAATAGGAATCATAATAGCACAGAGTATGCAATAAAGACTAGGTGCATGATACTCTAATTAGGGAAATAGGTCAGGCAAATCAATCAGCATATTTGTGCACAGATATAGGCAAAATAACCCTTTAATTCTGGAAAATAGTTTTCAGAATAATAGACGAGATTGGAAATCTAGGAAATCAGTATCAATCGAGGAAAGT
The DNA here is from genome assembly GCA_034376525.1 of Nicotiana benthamiana. Lineage (NCBI taxonomy): Eukaryota > Viridiplantae > Streptophyta > Magnoliopsida > Solanales > Solanaceae > Nicotiana > Nicotiana benthamiana. Next base: position 142,963,803 of record CM067327.1, on the reverse strand, counting down.
ATCCCACAAATTAAAGAAGCAATTCAAAATTAGTACCGAACCATAAGGAAAGTATGCAGAATCACAATATAAGGCAAGTATCGAAGTCTCAAAGAAGGCTTGCAAGAATACGTATAAAACCACCATGTAAATAATCAGAGAAACCTAAACGAAGAACATAGTATGGCAAGGGATTGAAATTCTAGAAACAAAATTAAAGCAAAGAGCACGGAATTTAGAGAAGAACACACAAACAAACAGATAATACAAACACAAACGTAAAAGGCCAGGGTTTTACCAGACTTAAGCAAAACGTTTTGGAATGGTATTGAGAATCACGAATTAATACTCAATATTAGAAAATAGAGGGGTTTTGAAAAGGGGTTCAGAAACCCTAGTTTCAATAAGAGAACAAAACATTTAAAATTGGAGTAATCGTAAAGATCGAGTAGAAAATAGTGCAAACATAAAGGTGTGAGTTAAAATCATTAAAATATCAAAGGTTTAAGAGGTTTGTATCAAGATTAGGGTTTCATATGAAACCAGTAAGAGAAACAAGAGAAACCTGGCAGTGAAACCCAAGGATAATGGTGTTTATGGCACCATCATACCCAAATCCATCGGAGAAAGGCCGGAAAGAAACCCCGGCAAAGCTGCAGTGACCATCATGCATGGTGAAGAATCCTAGAGTCTCAAGGGCAGATGGAACCATTAAGATAAGGCTTCAATGCGGCTGGTGGTCGAAAGAGGCGAGGCCGGAGGTGGATAGAGAGACGTTGAAGGCCGTCGGAGAAGGAGACCCAAAAGTTTCTAGAGAGAAGGAGGAGAGGGAGAGAATAATAGAGAGAGAGAGAGAGACCGATCTCGAAGAATGAGGGGTCTAAGGGGGGTAGTTTGAATATAATTAAGGAAAAATGATCTGGGCCGTCGATCTTATTTGATCAACGGCTTAGATTGATTCGAAGCCGGACCAGGTTGGTTTAGATATTGGGCTAGGGCGGATTCAGTTTGGTATTGGGTCAATTGGGTCCTGTTTAAATCTGATGGGGTGGGGTTAAATTGGGCTAAAATTGAAACTATAAAATATTTGTTAAATAGCCAGTTTCCCTTTTTTATTTTTTTTAAATATAGTTAATATAATTTTAAAAACAAATTAAAGGCATTGACTATTTAATAATGTATAAACATTTATCTAAAAATACTGAAAATGATTTTATGATTGTAAAATGCTGTTAATCGTAATATAGGCTCTAATTCCAATTATTTGCAATTTAGCTTAGAACAATATCAAATAAATTTGTAGAAAATAGGCAAAAATCACCATAGTTATATTTTGGTGTAGTGAGAATGGAAGTAAATTATTCACCAAAATTATGATTTGGGAATAATTATTTGATTTTTTACAGCTAAAATAGGTAGTAAATTGATTTTGAGAATCTTAAAAAATTCGAAAAAATACCAAAACTCTTGGAAATGCTTATATAAGCATACATATGCAATTTTGAAAGTATTTTGAGCTTAAAAATACACAGGAAAAAATTAGGTATCAACAGGGAGCGGGTGGAACGCCTACCACAAGACATTTGAAATGGGAGCGGGTGGTAAACTTGCCACAAGATATATGAAATGGGATTGGGTGGCACGCCTGCCACAAGATATTTGAAATGGGAGCAGGTGGCATGCATGCCATAAGATATTTGAAATGGGAGCGGGTGGCACGCCTGCCACAAGATGGGAGCGGGTGGCACGCCTGCCACAAGATAATGGTATCAGGTTGCACGCCTCCAATGCGGTAAACAAAATAGGATCCATTGAACGCCTGCAATAAGATGTGAAATGGATGTGAATTCTACCTTTGATTTTCCTTATTTTAGTTGGTAGTTGGATTTTGGTTTCTTTATAATCAAATTAATTTTCTGTTGTTACCTGTTATTTACCCAAATCATGTTTTCCCCCTTCCATCTTTATTTGTTTATTTCTACATTACTTTCACTGTATATTATATAGATACAGGTTTATTTGGTATTCTGGTCCTACCATCGTCACTACTTTGCGAGGTTAGGCTAGGCTCTTACTAACACAAGGGGTCGGATATGCAAATACTACATTTTGCACAATTTGCAGATCCCGGAACAACTCTTGGACCGTAGTTTCGAGGCTACCTTCAGTCCAAGCGGAGATCCAAGGTAGACCTGCAGGCGTCCGTAGCCCTTGGCGTCTAATCTATCCTTTATTTCCTGTTTCATCTCTTTGCTTCAGAAACAGTGTGTCTTTTATTTTCAGGCCTTGTATTTAGTCCTAGACCATCTGTGGTACTATGACCCCAGTTCTAGGTGATTAACGCTTGAGTAGTTGCAATAAATACAGATTTTAGATATTTTATTGTATTTCTCCCCTTTAAATTTTGTTGTTCATACGTGATCGCCTTATGATTGTTAAGACTCTTAAAGTTTAGGAATTTTTCTTTAAAATAATTAGGATTTTAATTTTTAGGATTTAACTGCATGCGCATGTCCATTAATGCGTGTTGTAAGATTAATTAGGATTTAATAAATTTTTTTGCAAATTAAAATACAAAAAATACACAGATATATTTCTAGTAATTGAAATTATTCTTTTTTCATTTTGACTTAGTTTAGTTTTATTTGCAATTTGTGGATTTAAATAAAGTTAGTAATTAAAATAAATTAAAACAAAAGGGAAATATATATATATATATATATATATATATATATATATATATATATATATATATATATGTATACACATATACAGCCACTCAGGCTGGCCACAATCGGGCCAGATCTGAGTGGCCCAACATGATCCTCCCTTTCAGTAAACACACCTAGCCCAAATGACTAGCCTCAACCCAGTCCACAAAGCATCAAAACGAAACGGCACCGTTTCAAATAGGAGTCATCACAGCCGTCCATCCCCATCGCATCCAAAGGCCATTAAGCCCTCTCCCCAAAAATATATATATTTGTCCAAACGTCTCTAATACACATTAGAGACCAAACATCACCCTCCTCGTACGTTATTCTGCGGCTGTATCGCCTCCTGTTGACCACTCCAATACCACCCCTTGACCACCGACCTACCACCCTACTGCTGCCGCCGGAAATCACCTCACGGCGGCGACCGGCAACTAAACTGCCCCAAATATACAGCACTCAACTGTCGCGACCTCCCCTACCCAGTCCCATGGTCCCTTCCCGTCAAACATGCCCCGCCCCATCTCGAATCTTCAAAAACAGGGCCGTCGGAACCATCGTCTCCAGTGACCCTGCTCCAAACCCTTCCATCTAAACATCACAGGACCACCAGGGCACCCTCTTGCCCGTCTTGCATCCCAATCCCCTCGAATCCCCCCCTTCACCTCAAATGTTCTCAGAAAGGTTGCCGGAAAACTTACCTCTGGGGATTCTGTTCCAAAGCCTTCCAAAATTACACCCCTAAGGCACCTCAATCCCCCCGTTCCAATCATGTATATCACCACTCTCAAATCATCTTGAAACTTATAGAATAACATTTTAAAGGCTAACACTAAATCTCAAACCTCCTGGAAATGGCAAAAATTCCTCCTGGATAATCCCTGGTCCCTCTTGACACCAACCATACAACCCATGAGTACCAAAACAACCCTAACCGCTATCAAATCTAAGACTTTATTGAGGTCTCAGAATTGTTAAAGCCCCTCTTAGTCCCTTAGAATTGTTTGTACACTGTCCGAGGAGATTCAAAACCCTGTAGAAAAGGGTCAAAAGCCAGTTGAGATGGTTTAAATGGGAACAAGAATAAGAAGATAAGTTATTTTGTATATTTACCTTTCCTTAGCTGATTAAATGCTTGATTTATTCTAATAATTGATTAGGTTCAGTAGTTACATGCTTAATAGTTCGAAGTTCTTATTTTATTTTCTTTTGGTTGTTTGTCAACAAGTACATCTGAATAGGTTTCAGTATTCATATGCTTTGTTTGACACTAGTCTGGAAACCTTTTCGTCTTTGGAATGACTTAACATCCTATTTATATTAACTTTTGAGAGATGTGATTCTCATAATTTTGATGAACACTATCTCACGATCTTCATTTGATTGATTCACTGATAGTCTGATTGGTTTGATTGTTTGTTCATACTACTGAACGCCCGATCATTGTTTCATAATAGCTTTGGTATTCATGGCTTATGCATAATTAAGTTGTTCTCTTCTTTGAATTTCTACTTGCTTCATAATTTTGCTCATGAACTAAGTACATACACCATGCTGTGTGCTTTTCATTTTTTTAATTATTTCTTAGCACCTTGATTGAATCATTTCTGAAAGCCAAGTATTGATAGATATATTCATTTTTTCTAGTTATTTTGATCTTTTGTTTGTTAATACTGTATAATGTTAGTAGAAGTCTGTTAATATTGGCTGATGGAACTTTCATGAGCTTATTAGTGACCCAAGTTTGATTGACCAGGGTCAATTGTGACTAAACTAGGGTCAAGGAATTGACTAAGGTCAAATTTCAGGGGTGGGGGTAATTCGGAAAGAAAGTGAGTGTATAAGAGGGATTTGAACCTGTAAAAAATCTGATAGAAAGCCCTTAGAACCTTCTAGAAAGGATTAAAACATAATTCCAGCCTCAAACTTGAGGCACAAGTCAGAAATTGTAGGATCATTTAGACAAAATGCAATTTGAGTTAAGGACTAAAAAAGAAAACAAGGCAAAATCTGACGCCCTAAAAGCTTCACTATAAAATGAACCATCTCGGGGCATTGGAGGGGGATTGGAACTTTCCTTTAGAATCCTAGAGGCAAAAACAATACATATTAGCATCTTGTTATGTCTGTGAGAAGCTATCAGTGTTGAATTTGATCATTTTTAGTTTGATCCTCTCACAATTCTGTTGAAACTCTAGGCATACTGTGCGATTTGTTAGCTGATTGCTTGACTAACTCATTCCGTTTTACTCATAGGCTCTTGTTTTGCTGAATTACAGGTACGTTTCCTTGTTCATTTAATATACTGAAGATAAAAATATGAAATATTCTCAAGCATGAAGATTCAAGCGCATTAGTTTATTCAAAACTCCTCCCCTGTTCTACCCCTTTTAGTGCAGACATATGTGATAATAGAATGATTATCTGGTTGTATTTAAGCTTTTGGACTGATTCATTTTGTAATAACTGGACTCTAGAGACGGTTTCATTTTTAATAACTGGACATTCAAATCATTTTCTTAGTATAAAGTATTGGTAGTGCTGGTGCTGAATGTATGCCAGTCCAAGATAGTTATTTCATGTTTTTAGAACTTAGGAAATCATGACATATAAGTTAAGAAATTATTGAAATCCAGTCACATATATGGTGAAGTGTACTCAAATTTCAATATATTAGTAGTGTTTCAGATGTATAAGCTGTAAACCAAAGTCATAATTGAATATTGAAGAATTGGATTCATATACTCTGACAGACGAGTATATGAACCATTTAATTTAATCTAATGTTAAAATTTGACTTATATGAATGATTGTTAACATTTTCTTTGCAAGCATGTAGATATTCAATTTTGTATACAATTTCAAATTAAGAATGGTTATTAACAATTGGGCTCTTTCTCTCAAATCAATACTGAGCTCATTCGCAATGCCCAAGAAGTACTCAAATGTTGTGATTCAACACGTTTTCTGGGCTGCATGATTAAATGCCCAGGCCAGTCGCAGCCAAGCGATATGTGCTCTTGGGCAGGCCCAAACCTGAAACAGTATGTGCAATTAGCCATGAACCAGGCTAAGGTATACATAATGTTTTCCAATATACAGTTTATACATCAAAACAAATTGGCGCATTTAAACACCCGCAAAAGTAGATGATTTAGCATGTGTTAATATATCCTTGTAAATTAAAGTGTGCCATGTTAATTCAAGCAAGTACTAAGTGATGGCTCCTTAATTCATTAGAACACATTGGAAATAGGAAGTGTCGCTTAGGTAATTTCACAGCCTTCCAACAAATCTCGAAGACGTAGTTGCAATAGGCGCGCGTATTTATTAAAATACCTTCCTAAGTTTGGGTGCGTATATCTGTGACCCAAATCCAATTGTCAATGGAATTAAAATATGTCTAAAATTGCGGGTGCATTTATGTGACGTGATTCATAGCGTGTTTTAATAACATTGCAAATTTCCCTAAAAATATATGTTAAAAGCGGTTAATACTCTAAATTGCGGGTTAACAAGTATAGCAAATCAAATTTCAGCAACTTATAATGAGTTTAAGCGACCATGCTAGAACCACGGGATCCGAGGGTGCCTAACACTTTCTCTCGGGTCAATAGAATTCCTTACTCAACAATTTCTGGTTCCCAGACTCCAATTGGGTAGTCGAAATTTCCTGGATTTGGGATTTTAAATAAACTGGTGACTTGGGATACCAAAAAGAAAAACCTATCACAAGTGGCGACTCTTAAATAGAATATTTAATCACATTTCGATTAATTTCACTTTAATCGGAAAAACTCCTATACACATGTCACCTTTCAGGGTAACCACGTGTACGCGATAAAAAGGAGGTATGACAGCTCTGGCGACTCTGCTGGGGACAGAACCCAGAATCTCTGGTTCAGGGTTCAAGAATTCCAGCTTACAATCACTGTTATATTTGGCTTCTTCTCCTTACCTGTTCTGTGCTAAATGCCGCATGTTTTACCGCTTTTATATTATCTGAATTGTATGTATAAACTGTTACAAAAACCCTTCACTTCTCACCTACGGAAATGTGCTTAGTGGTTGAGTCTCCATATTCTGTTAGTGTCTTACCCTGAATTAAGAAAGTGGCTGGACAAGTTACAAAGCGGAACGATCTCGCGGGTCCCCAATACGTAGCCTCCTCCTCGAATCGCGTTGTCCGCTCGGGTACACAATCTAGACCCTATACCAAGGTTTTGAACTTAGTATAACAGAAGTTCATGCCGGATTCCTAGTATGAACTTTTATTTGCATCATGCATTTTGACTTAGGGGACTCAACACAGGGGTTGGGTTCGTCTATGACAGGTGACCTAAAATAAAAGACCACCCTGATGCATTTATACGTGCTACTTGCGCATTTATTTGCCTCGGATCCACATGTTGACCGGCTTGTAAATAAAGTGAATCAATTGAGAGAAATAAGCAATGCTAGGGTAGTCGCTGTTTAAAACCAATGCTCAAATAGCATCGAAATTGTGCCGGATTTTTAAATAAAAAGGGAAAAAACAAAACACAAAAAGCACAAAAAACAAACAAAGGCACCAAATTTTTGAAGATGTTCAAAAATGTCTGCGGGTTTTGATAAATTATTTTGGCCGACCCCTTTTTCAAAATATCAAGAAATGCCCAAGTTTATTTTCCTACTTCAAAATAAGTTGGTGGTGCCATCATTGCGATAATAGTTGAATGACGCTACAGGGGACGCCGGAAGGCTGATCTTACGCAAATGGCTACCTCTGAATTTTATTCGGGTCGGTAAACAAGCAAAGCCTCAAAAACCTTCTAACCGAAGTGTTGAGATGCCGTATTTGCAAAGCCGACCGCTGTTTTGAAATAAATTTCATAAAATGTCAGTTTTAATTTTTTGAGAATACTAATCCGCCGTAATATATGTGTAGAATGAGCACGACAATGAATAAAATTCCATTGGAGCTGCGGCTATGGTGGAATAACCTCGGAAAAGCAGGACAGAAAAGGTTAAGACGCATCTAGGAGGCCTCACTAGCTTGCTGAAAATCAACTATAAGGGAGATATCACAAAGGCTTTAATTACCTTCTGGGACCCGGCCCAACGTCTTCCACTTCTCAAATTTTGAGCTAACCCCGACTTTGGAGGAAATGACCGGATACATTGGAACCCATACAATCCCTTTGAGACATCAATATTTGATAGCACCCAGAGCCCTCGCTGTGCACAAATATATTGATGTTTTGAAATTAGTATAAAGATTCATAACCCCGACCTTTCGGCTGGATTTTGCACTCTTCAGTTTATATACCAAAGGTATGGCCACATCGGAGGATTCAACAACCCTGAAAACCTCATCTGTAGTAAGGGAAATCGGATCATATGGTAGGAGCATCGATGCTTCGCGTTTATGGTGTCCTTTTTGGGTGTTTTAGTATTCCCACGAAAGGACACAAACATCGATATACAGATTGCGGGGGTCATTAGCACATTGATTACTCAGGCAAAGAGCACTCTTGCTCCGACGATCCTGTCTGATATCTTCCGAGCCCTTACCATTTGTAAAGCAGGAGGGGATTTAGCTTCTATGGATGATTGAGCATCTATGTCCCAGGCCTCGGTTGACGAATGGTGGGCTGCCAACAAAAAGTTGTATAGAAATAGTTAACAACAGGGTAATTGATTTTTAAATTACCAGAGGGTATCGCAGAGTGCGCATAGCATCTCCGGTCTATTTCTGCAAATCAAATACAATGGACGCATAGTTGGCTCTCCGTGGACGAAGTTGTGTATATGCCCGCAACAGAATCACATTTTCTCTTAATTGATCTTAGAAGCATTTAGCCTTAAGCCCCGCATCAGGTCTTGAGACAACTTGGAATGTGCTAGAGAGTGCCAAAAGAAGAAGATCTCAGCATCTCGGTAGTCGAAATTGGGCCTGGTAGTTAGTTCTCCGAAGCCATGGTTTGCAAAATCTGGAATGAATGCCAATACTTAACTGTTGACACTTGTGTACAATATCCTGCCAGAGGTTAAGTGTCTCCAGGGTATATTGCTTGGTATAAGAGAGAAACTGAGCACGAAAGAGTTCGCCGGGATATCACAAGAGCAGTGGGATTGGTTAGCGAAAGAACGTGAATACCGTGCTACCATAGGAAAGCTAGAAAAGAAAATTCAAGAATTACAATTCACAAACAACCTAAAAATTGCTACTAGCGAGGGAGAAAAGAAGGTATTGGTTAAAGAAAACGAGGCCCTGTGAGCCCAAATTCAGAAAATGAAAACAGCCACAGAAAACCCTCTTAGAAGTATAAAGGATGAAAAGCTTATAGAGAACCTGCACCGAAAAGTAACCAAATACGGTTTTGACCTGAATAAGGAAGAGGGTGAATTGTCTAGAGCTCGGAAAATATTACTTAAAAGTGTTGAAAAAAGGGCCTGCATACTTGAGCAATTAAAAGAAGGAAGCGGCAACAAAAGCACTGGTCTAAAACAGAGAGTTATCATTGTTGAAAGCAAAATGGCCAAGCAGGACAAGGATTTCAAAGCTGAGAGGGAGCATTGGTATGCGGTAATAGCGGGGTTGGAAAGAGATTTGCGGCAGTTTCAAAAGCTAAATCAGGCAGCTGAACGACTTTGGAAGCATGGGCTGAACAAATAGGGCGTCTGCTACAAGAAAAAGAGATTATTAGGGAGAAGGTACGGGCAATTGCAGACTACATTACCACTAAATGCAATCACTGTGAAGACATGAAAAAAACCATGTTTTTTGCCGCTGCTATAACCTTTGTCCGACAAGTAATGGAATATCTCCAATATCTCTAAGGAAGTGTCGCGCACAAACCCGCAACAAGGCCGAATGATGCCTCGCAAGCTCCAAAAGCATTTGAAGTGTTAATGTACTCATAGATTTATATTTTGGTTAAAAAAGAGTCTGACTGTTGTCCTTTCGAGTCTGTAAGGGTATTAAGTCCCAGTGTAGTAGCTATTGTAATCAGAACTCAGCTCTTTATCAACATCGAAAATCCCAAATAATGTTTTGCTGCGTACCTCACCGTTTATTTCCATGAACTGCGCTCGGTCTGATTCATGCAAAGTCATGATAAGTAGGAAATCTCTATAGGATTCGACCGTATTCTTTAAAAAAGCTAAAAAATATATTAATAGAATAAAAACAAAAAAAAAGAGAGGCAATAAAAGGCCATAAGCAAAGGGAAATTGAAATAAGTGCCGAGATGACACATGCGACCGCGGTAAGCATATATAAACCTATTATCTGCATAGGTGCATCATGCTCAACGTTTGATTTCCTGAATTATCATCTACCTCGAACTAACTGTGTTTTATACAATTACAGTTTAGGTGTTTAGAACAGCAGTTGGTTTTGCGGTAAATTGGCTTCACACGGATACTTCACTCCTTCAAAGGGAAATACATATATGTTAAAAGAAATGGTTCTACCCAACATCCCTATTGCAGAACACAGTCCAATCCCTGAGTGTCGGCCTATGAATCTACCGCGACTGAAAAAAATAGGATCCTGCGACTCCGGGTCATGGAAATATTGGACGCATGGACCAACGGGAAGGAACCTCCCAGCGCCATCCCTGGATTTTCGAGCTATTTCCACGGTCAGGGGGTACTTCTAGAATTCCTATCAGCCACCTGAGCAATCTCCTGGGCAACCCACTATTTCAACCAATTTTGTGTGGGCACCTTCTGAAACCCACCTTCCAATGTTTGCATCCGGGCCAGTTCCCCATATCTTTACAGCCCTCCGTGTGCAGCTAGTACAGAGCCTGCATTACCGAGGCCTATGTTTGACCCTGCAGCCTTTACCTTCCAAAATCCAAACTACCAAAATGAGCCTCCCCCATACCCTACATATAGCTATCCTTAGCCCACATATGAACTTACCTCTGCGCCAGACAGAACTTCCAAAGCACCCGAGCAGGATGAGATCACCAGGAAAATGAGGAGTCTTGAGCAAAGCCTGAAGAATATGTATGGACTGAGTAGATAGAAAAGTGTAGCCTATTCAGACCTGTGCATGTTCCCCCATGTACATCTCTTTCTGGGGTTTAAAATGCCAAAGTTCGAGAAATACGATGGCCATGGCGATCCCATCGCCCATCTGAAAAAGTATTATAATCAATTACGTGGAGCCGGGGGAAAGGAAAAGCACCTGATGGCATACTTTGGGGAATGTTTAGTGGGTATTGCATCTGAATGGTATACAGATCAATACATTACCCGGTGGCACATATGGAATGACCTTACCAGGGACTTTGTAACACAATTCCAGTACAATGTCGACATCGCCCCGGATAGGAATTCCCTAGGCAACATGAAGAAGAAACCTGCTGAAAGCTTCAGGGAGTACGCTATTAAATGGTGAGATCAAGAATCAAGGGTGAAGCCTCCTATGGATGAAACACAAATGGTCACCGTCTTTTTGCAAGCACATGAGGCAGACTATTTCCAGAACATGATGTCCGCAATGGGCAAGCCATTCGCAGAAGAATTAAAGATTGGGGAGATGGTGGAAAATGGCCTCAAAACAGGGAGGATTTTAAGTCAATCTGCCATAAGAGCCACCTCCCAAGCCATACAAGGAGGAGGAATTCCCAGAAACAAGAAAAAAGAGGAAGCATCTATGGAAGCCTCCGGGTAGAGGAAACAACATACCCACATGCATGTTTATCTGAAAGAGCGCCTCAACATTGTTATCCTCACAGAGACATGCACTACGTCCCTCAACCCTACGCAGTTATGAATTCTCAACTCTTTCCCCTCCCTCAACAGCATAATAACATAAATCAAGCTCTGAGGAAGCAACCCCCTCATAATCATTACAATCCCCGCCATCAGCAAAACAACTATCATTCCGAGGAGCCACCCAGGAGATAGAACATCACCTCAATTAGAGAATCCTACGCCAGCCTGTTCCCAAAGCTAGTCCACCTGGGCCTCCTCTAGCCTGTACCCCCAAATAGATAGAATCTTGAATCACCGTCTTACCGAAGGGGTGTGGATGTGCCTACCACTCTGGGGTAGAGGGGCATGACACTGAAAATTGTTGGACCTTAAAGCGAGTGGTGGAAGAGATGATTGATCAAAAGAAGATATTTCTAAGGGATGATGAAGTCCCAAATGTAACTGATAACCCTTCACCGGCCCACAACAATGGTCCGATCATCGGAATGATTTGCGAGGACAAAGAATTTGATCCTGCTCTCAAAGCTATCATAGCCATCACCGAGGCCGATAGGAAGGCAAAAGTCGCCCTACATAAGATGGATGAAAAGCAAACAAATGAAGCCAAATGCCTTGAAGCAGAGAAGAAGGTAGAGGTAAAATTTGAGACAACCCCCGCCAAAGAAACAATACTCAATATTCCCCGGGAAGCAAAGAAAAGCGGCCCACTTTAAGCCCACCAAAAAGGTTCGAACTGACCAAACCTATGTACGTACCTAAGAAGGCCTATGTGGTACTGGGATCGATTAAGCCACCGGTGCTGAATGAGCCCGTGGTTATTGGTCGCGTGCCACAAAAGACCATGACCAACCCTTCAGTCGTCCCTTGGAATTATCAGGTAACCGTTGTGACATATAAGGGCAAAGAAGTCATCAGGGAAGCCCAAAAGGGATGTCCCACCAGGATACCTAGACATGGAAGAGGTGAATGCCTCTACCAAATGGCAATTTTCGCCAAAGAAACCAGTGAATGTTGAGGAAGCAGAAGCCCATTTCCAGAAAATGAAAATGTCGGAGTACGAAGTGGTAGATCAACTCTAAAATCTCCTGAGCAGATTTCTTTATTTTCGCTCCTGATGAAATATCCCGAGCATCAACAGGTGTTGGACAAGACATTAAAAAAAGCATATGTGCCAGTGGAGACCTCTGTATAACAATTAGAGAAAATGGCGGAGAGATTCTTTGCTATCAATCAGATATCGTTCAGTATAAATGACCTACCCCCGGAGGGAGCTGCTCATAACAAGGCATTGTACCTTACGGTTAAATGTGAGGGATATTATAGAGAGCGATGGTCTACGGAGGCTCCGGAGTAGACATATATCCACTATCCACCTTGCCGAGAATAGAGATCAGGACAGGGAGGATCCGTCCTACCAAAGTCTATGTCCGAGCCTTTGATAGAATAAAAAGGGATACCATAGGTGAAATCGACTTGGTACTCACTATTGGTCCGGTTGACTTCGAAGTAACCTTCAGTGTGTTGGACATGGACACCTCCTACAACTACCACTTGGGAAGGCCATAGACTCAAGCAGCAGGGGCAGTGCCTTTGACCTTACACCAAATGCTGAAATTTGAGTATGAAAATCAGGAGATTGTAGTTCATGGGGAGGACGATCAATCAACTTACCGGGACCCCTCTGTTCCCTGTCTAGAAGCCAAGGAAGGCAGTAAACACATAGTCTATCATGCTTTCGAAGTCGTAGTAGCTGATCAGCATGAAGAGGGCAAGCCTCTTCCTCAGCCTTTTTTTTCAAATGCTTCAATTATGGTAGCAAACGAAATGATGCGCCAATGCTTCAAGGCAGGCAAGGGACTCGGAAGCTCCCTACAAGGCATAACCAAGCCAGTCACCTTGCCTGCTACAGAAAAGTTCTTTGGACTGGGATTTACTCCAACCTCAGAAGATATCACTTGGGAAAATCGAAGAGAATGCCAAGGATGCGCCTTACCACAACCCCTGGCTCACTTGTAAAAAACCATTATAAAACAAAAGTACAGTGAAGAGAAGGAAGAAGAAACCTTCACAAAAGAAGAAATTTGTGAAATCTGCGGGGCAATGAGAGAGTTTCTCTATGATGCAAACATGATCCAACCGGGAGAAGGGTCAAGCACCGCTGAAATGATGTATCTGGGGCCAGATGCCAAACTTCAAAATTGGAAGGCCACTCCCTTTCTGGTCAAGCATGAGACCCGGTTCTCTCTCCTTGCTACCTCTTCCCACATCACGAGTTATTTCAGGGTGTAGATTGGTTGTTTGTTTTCCTTTTGGCACTTTAAATCTCAAACTGTAAACCTTGTTTATCTTTCAAGTTCAAAGAAATAAAATCATTATTTTTTATTCTTCTACCTCCTCTGATTTTTTTCTTTATTTTTCATCTTTTCTTTCAGTCTTAATAAGGTGGCTTTAGATAAAAGGACATGCTTGCAGACTTCTTGCCATGACCCAAACTCACAGGCTGTCTGTGAAATAACGAATCTGGAACCAGAATACAATAAAGAAGAGGCTTTTAGGGAAATGACGAGAGAATTGGAACACTTTGAGAAAAAACCTATGCCTAACTTAAATGACACTGACCCGGTTAACCTGAGCGATCTCGAGAAATCAAAGAGACTAAAATAAGTGTCCACGTAAACAAAGAGATACGAGATTCATTGGTTCAACACTTGTTGTAATTCAAGGACGTATTTGCGTGATGCAATGATGACATGCCTGGTCTGAGTATGGATTTGGTGGTTCATAAGTTGCCTACTTACCCCGAATGACCTCCAGTACAACAAAAGCAAACAAAGATCAAGCCTGATGTTAGTGATAAAATCAAAGAGGAAATTACAAAACAGCTTGAAGCAGGGCTAATCCGGATAGTGCGATACACCACATGGTTGGCTAATGTGGTCCCACTGCAAAAAAAGGACGGGAAAACCCGGGTGTGTGTGGATTATACATATTTGAACAAGGCGAGTCCTAAGGATAATTTCCCTCTGCCCAACATCCACATCCTTATCGATAATTGTGCCAAGCATGTGATTTAACCCTTTGTAGACTGCTACGCAGGGTATCACCAAGTGCTGATGGACGAGGAAGATGCTGAGAAAACTGCCTTCACCACACCTTGGGGAACATATTGTTATAGAGTTATGCCTTTACGATTGAAAAATGTTGGGCCACCTACATGAGGGCTATGACCACCATCCTCCACGACATGATGCATAGAGAAATAGAGGTGTACGTGGATGACGTGATTATCAAATCTAAAACTCAGGGCGATCATGTAAAGGATTTGAGGAAATTCTTTGAAAGGCTCCGCAAATATATTTTGCAATTGAATCCAGCAAAATGCGGATTTGGAGTTACTTTGGGCAAACTTTTGGGGTTCATCGTCAGTCGGAGAGGCATTGAATTAGATCCAACCAATATCAAATCCATTTGGGAGCTACCCCAACCAAGGACCAAAAAGGATGTGATGAGTCTATTGGGGAGATTAAATTACATCAGCCGGTTCATCACTCAATTGACTTCAACATGTGATCCTATATTCAAATTGACGAAGAAGGATGCGGCAATCAAGTTGACGGTCGAATGTCAGGAAGCTTTTGATAAAATCAAATAATACTTGTCCAATCCAGCTGTTTCTGTTCCACCAAAACCAGAAGGCTACTATTCCTCTTTCTGATGGTCTTAGAAGGCTCTTTCAGTTTTATTCTCGGGAAGCATGACGCCACGGGAAAGAAAGAGCAGGCCATTTATTATCTAAGAAAAAAGTTCACCGGCTACGAGGCCAAGTACACATTGTTGGAGAGAACGTTTTGCGCCTTGACATAGGTAGCTCAAAATCTAAGGAATTATCTGCAAGCTCATACCATGTACCTCATAACTAGGCTGGATCCATTAAGGTACATATTTCAAAAACCAATGCCCACAGAGCGACTGGCTAAATGGTAAATCTTGCTTACCGAGTTCAAAATTGTATATGTCACTCGTACGTCGATGAAAGCTTAGGCACTGGCAGATCATCTGGCAGAAAACCCCATTGATGACGAATATCAGCCTTTAAACACTTACTTCACTGACGAAGAAGTTAACTCCTTGGAAATAGTAGCCGAGGACACTCCCATCAGGAAAATGTTCTTTGACGGAGCGGCAAACGCAAAGGGCATAGTGATCGGGGCAATCTTAATCTCACCTACAGGCCAGCATTATCCGGCTACAGCCAAACATTGGTTCTTTTGCACCAATAATACAATTGAATATGAGGCTTGCATTATGGGCATGAACATGGCTATTAACCAAGATGCCGAAGTGTTGCTAATCATGGGGGATTTCGATCTAATCATCTGACAAGATCAAAGAGAATGGAAGAAAAGGTACATTACACTCCTCACATATAGGCAGCATGTCGAAGACCTTAGCAAACGGTTAAGGTCGTTACAGCTCAAGTACATTACCCCTTGTGACAATGAGTTAGCAGATGCTCTTGCAACTTTAGCCTCCATGCTGCCATACCTCGGGAATGCCTATGTGGATCCTTTACAAATTCAAATCAAAGAAAGACATGGGTATGTTAATGCAACTGAAGCAGAGCGTAGCCCACAGGAGTACCCTGAGCAAGCCATAGGAGAAAAAAAAAAGAAGACCATCTAACGACATGCGAGCAATTTCTTCTTAAGTGGTGACACTTTGTATAAAAGGACTCCAGATCTTAATTTGTTGAGATGTGTGGATGCCGAGGAAGCTGGGTGAATTATGCACGAAGTACATGCTGGCATATGTGGGCACCATATGAATGGCCATGTATTGGCAAGGAAGATACTTCGGGCTGGTTATTATTGGATGACCATGGAAAGAGACTGCTTCGTCTTTCTGCAGAAATGTCATCAATGTCAAGTGCACGGTGATCTGATTCATACACTACCAAATGAACTGCATCCTATGTCGGCACCCTGACCATTTTCTGCTTGGGGTATGGACGTCATTCAGCTGATCGAGCCGAAGACCTCAAATGGGCACAAATTTATATTGGTCGCCATTGATTATTTCACAAAATAGGTTGAGTCCATCACCCTCAAGTTTGTTACAAAGAAAGCGGTGGTGGGTTTCGTGCATTCTAACATCATTTGCCATTTTGGGATTCCTGCTGTCATCATTTCTGACAATGCAGCTAGTCTAAACAGTTGGCTGATAGGACAGATATGTGAATAATTCAAAATAACACATAGAAACTCTACTCCCTACACACCTAAAGCTAATGGTGCGGTCGAAGCAGCCAACAAGAACATCAAGAAAATCTTGAGGAAAATGATTCAAATTTTTAGGCAATGGCATGAAAAGCTACCTTTCGCATTCATGGGATATCATACCATGGTACGTATATCGGTATGAGCCACTCCCTACTTGCTCGTCTATGGAAGCGAGGCTGTTATACCTACCGGGGTAGAAGTCCCCTCGCTTCGAGTGATTGTCGATGCAGAAATCGAAGATAGTGAATGGGTCAAAACCGGGTTGGAGCAGTTGACATTAATTGATGAAAAACGAATGGCCGCGGTGTGCCACGGGCAAATGGATCAACAAAGAATGGCCCGCGCCTACAACAAGAAAGTGCGCCCTAGGATATTTGAAGTCGGGCAGCTGGTTTTGAGACGGATACTTCCTGATCATTAGGAGGCCAAAGGAAAATTCGCCGCAAATTAGAAAGGCCCATACATCATCAGGAAGATATTCCCTAGAGGAGCATTGTACTTGGGCAACATTGAAGGAGATGAGCCCGAGGCAGCTGTGAATGCCAAAGCAGCAAAAGGGTATTATGTCTAAAATCACCTGCAACAATTACCCAAGTGGATCTATCCCGGTCCTCTTTGTAACTCATAAAAGTAAAAAGAAGAGAAAAGAAATTAAAAAAAAAAGAAATTCAAAGAAGAGAAAACAAAGAAGAAAAAAAGAGAGAAAAAAAAGAGAGAGAATACAAAACAAAATTAGATTAGGAAACACTTCTTGAACTATGTCTGACTTGATTCCGAAGGGATACGTAGGCACCCTCTCCCTGAGATTCAGTTACATCAAAATAGAAACCCCATTTACCCAAGAAGATTAAAACAGGGGCACAAATGTACCGATTTGTTTTGTTCAAATGATTACAAAGTTATACGTCCCCGGAGAGGAAAATCCCATTCGTTGGGGTTCAGCACCAATAAAATTTGTGAGAGAAATAAAATGAGAGAGTCTTATCGGTGAAAACGTCCTGGCACCATAAGGCAACGATGAGCAGAGAAAATAAAATGAGAGAGTCCGTTTAGCGAAAACTCACAAAGAGCGCTATCGGGCGACGAGAGAAGAGAAATGAGAGAGGTCGATTGGCGAAAACCCGCAAAGGGCATCGTCGGCCGAAAAGAGGATTTATTGCTGCCCAGGTCTGAGTAAGTTTCTTGGATTTTCAGAAAGTGAAGTCAGAAAGAAGAAATGAATTTGGGACGGGTATCCAGTCTAAGAAGCATGTTGTTGCTATTTAAAGAGGGTTTATATTTCTAGATAAGTACCCTCTTTTATTCCAAGGTGCATACCTATCTGAATTCATACTTCACTTCTTTCCACTTTATTTTTGATTGTCCTTACAATTCCTTAAAGAAAGGTACCAGGGCCGGGTTAGCAGTTTTCTCCTTGTAAGAATTAGGGGGATAACCGACATCTTCAATGTACGCTTGGACAATCCCAGTTGATCACAACTATTAATGTCCCCAAAGTAAGGAAATAAAATAAAGGAAACTCAAAGCCAAAGAGGCATGAAGTGAAAGATAAATCGAGGATTTTATGCCAAACAGGATGTCGATTATTATCAAAAATTCCCGAAAAGAAAATTGAAGAGCGGGGAAAAAATCACAACCCAAGGCCCGAGAAACAAAAGCCCAATCCGAAATGAGGACCCCTTGGTCAACTAAGCATGGACGGAAAGCGAGGGTTCGCTCTTGAATACAAAGGAAGTCGAAATCAAGCATCACCAGACCACAAAACTGATCACTATTCAAACTAAGAGTTTGTTTTGTTTTTGAACTAAATAGATGCAGGTGTAACTTAGGAAAAGCAAAAGGAACATGAGGCAAAAACAACCAAAGGTAGGCAAAAGGGCCAAAGGTGTTGATGCGTCAATGACCAAAGGGAAGTTTTGTTCTCATTTTTCTGCAAACTCCTAAATGAGCATAACAACACGAGATCTCAATCCCTAGATCCCCTTTGTACAGCTTGTGTATTTCCTAGGCATTACCTAAGTATTGCATTCCACCTTCTCCGGCATGAACCGAGGAAGTTTCCCTCCATATCCCCAGCATAAACTGAGGACTCCTTCCCTATACACTCCACTCCCCAGCATAGTCTAGGAGTTAAGGCTCCCCTAACCTTAGCATAACCTAAGTGTTATTAATTTCATCCTCTCTCTCCCCACCACAGTCAAAAAGATCTGTGAGATCCTCCATTGCCCTGCATATGCCCCTAGCATAACCTAGGATTGTTCTTTCATCCTGGCATAACCCAAGGATTCCCCTGACATATCTCAGGATCTTCTTTCATCCCGGCATAACCCAAGGATTCCCCTAACATATCTCAGGATCTTCTTTCATCCCGGCATAACCCAAGGATCTCCCTAGCATAACCTAGGATTTTTAATTCTCATCCCGGCATAACCTGTGGGCTTCCCCTGACATAGCTTAAGATCTTCTTTCATCCCGGCATAACCCGCGGATCTCCCTAGCATAACGTAAGATTTTTCATTCTCTTCCCGGCATAAACCATGGAATTTCCCTGACATAACTCAAGAACCTTCGCTCATCCCGGCATAACCCGTCGATTACCCCAGCATAACCTAGGATTGTTCTTTCATCTTGGCATAACCCGTGATTTTCCCTGACATAAATCAGGATCTCCCTTCATTCCGGCATAACTTGTGGATTCCCCTAGCATAACCTAGGATTATTCTTTTATCCCAGCATAACCCGTGGATTCCCCTGACATAACTCAGGATCTCCCTTCATCCCGGCATAACCCGCGTATCTCCCTAGCATAACCTAGGATTTCACATATCTTCCCGGCATAACCCGTGGATGTTTCCTGTCATCCCCAACAGGTATTTTTCATTCATCTCGACATAACCCGCAGATTCCCTTGACATCACTTAGGATCTCTTTTCATCCCGTCATAACCCGTGGATCTCCCTAGCATGACCTAGGATTTCTTACTTATCCCGGCATAACCCAGGAATTTCTTCATAACCCATCTTAAGCAGGAACATTCCTATCCCACATAACCCACGATCCGTTTCTTTCCATCCCCACAGAGACCTTTTCATTCTCATCCCAGCATTACCCGAGGACTCTCATCTTATTCCCCAGCAGGAACCATCTCTCCTCCCCAGCATAACCTGGCGATCTTTCCGAGGGATACACAATTCCGATCTTCATTGTCTTAATAAAGAGTAGCACAAATGTGTGTTACAAATAACTCACAAAATTTTCCAGTGAAAATCATGGCAGAAAATTTTGTTCGTTTGCTTGTTTTGCTGTCGGAATAGGTGTCACCTTAAGGCACAAGATTCGGCATAATTGGAAGCATGAGTGTCAATTCAGAACAGAAGGAAAGAAAGCGACAAAAGGTGAACTAAAAGTGATGAGGCAGACAAAACCGCAAACTGCTCAAAGTTAATGGAAGTCACAAGCTCAACATATCCGGCTTTGTTTCAAGATTGAAGACTGAGCCAGCAGTTGCAATTAACGAGCATTAAGATTCAGATTGGAGTCTGCCACGAAAGATAGCCGAGACTCAAGATAAAGCTTCAAGAGAATCATAGATAAGAATCCTGTAACTTGTAGTTGATAGGTTTTCCTAGCTTAGTTTTTGATCTTTCTTTGGGTGTAATAAGGAGTTTAGTGAGCAGAAACAATAGCAACAACAGCTAATCACAATCTCTCGGTAGTCCCCGCTACCAAAACTTTCAGAAATACACTGACTTGATTCCATTATTGCCAAGGATATGTAGGAAACCTTTGAAGCAAGGTTCTGTCACAAATTTTTTTCAAAGTGCTTCACATGGGGTATTCAATCGGACAGAAATTGCTCATATTTTCTCACTTCTCTTTGCATGAAAACTCTTCGTGTTCCCGCGCAAAGAGGGGCAACTGCGAGCGTATGATTTTTACCCTATCGAAACAAGCTCCTGCAAGACTCTTAAAGTTAAGAATTTTTTTCTTTAAAAATATAAGGATTTTAATTTTTAGGATTTAATTGCGTGCGCATGTCCATTAATCGTGTTTTAAGATTAATTAGGATTTAATAAATTTGTTTGAAAATTAAAATAAAAAAATTACATAATTATTTTTCCGGTATTTGAAATTATTCTTGTTTAATTTTGACTTAGTTTAGTTTTACTTGTGATTTGTGGTTTTTAAATAAAGTTAGTAATTAAATTAAATTAAAAGAAAAAGGCAAAAAAATATATATGTATACACATATACAGCCACTCAGGCTGGCCACAATTGGTCCACACCTGAGTGGCCCAACCAGATCCTCCCTTTTAGTACACAACCCAGCCCAAATGACTAGCCTCGACCTAGTCTACACAACATCAATACCAAACAACACCGTTTCAAATAGGAATCATCAGAACAGTCCATCCCTATGTCATCCAACGGCCATTAAGCCCTCTTCCAAAAAATATATATACGTCCAAATGTCTCTAATACACATTAGATACCAAATATCACCATCCTCATACCTTCTTCTCCGGCTGTAACTCCTCCTGTTGACCACCCCACTACCACCCCTTGACCACCGGCCTACCACCCTACTCCCGCTGCCAGAAATCTCCTCACGGCGGCGACCGGAAACCAAACTGCCCCAAATTTACACCACTCAACTGCCGTGACCTCCCCTACCGTGTCCCATGGTCCGTTCCCATCAAACTGCCCCCTCCATCTCTAATATTCAAAAATAGGACCGTCGTAACCACCATCTTAGGTGACCATCTTCCCTACCCTTCCATCTTAACACCGCAGGACCACTAGGACACCCCCTTCCCCGTCCTGCATCCCAATCCCCTCGAATCCCCCCACCCCCATCATCTCAAATGTTCTCAAAAAGGTTGCCGGAAACCTTACCTCCGGCGACCCTGTTCCAAAGCATTCCAAATTTACACCCTTAAAGCACCTCAATCCCTGCGGTCCAACCATGTATATAACCCCTCTCAAGTCACACAGAAACTCCTCAAATATCATTTTAAAGCCGAACCCAAAATCTTAAACCCGTCGGAAATGGCTAAAATTCCTCCTGCATAAACCCCGGTCCCTATTGACACCAACCATACCACCCATGAGCCCCAAAACAACCCCAACTGCTGAAAAATCCAAATCTGAGGCTTTATTGAGGTCTCAGAATTATGAAAGCCCCTCTTGAACCCTTAGAATTGTTTGTACACCATCCGAGGAGGTTCTGAACCCTATGGAAAGGGGTCAAAAGCTAGTTGAAATGGTTTAAATGGGAACAAGAATAAGAAGCTAAGTTTTTTGTATATTTTCCTTTCCTTAGCTGATTAAATGCTTGATTTCTTTTAATAATTGATTACTTTCAGTAGTTACATGCTTAATAGTTCGAACTTCTTATTTGATTTTCTTTTGGTTGTTTGTCCACAAGTACATCTTAATAGGTTTCAGTGTTCATATGCTTTGTTTGACACTAGTCTGGAAACCTTTTCATCTTTGGAATGGCTTAACATTCTGTTAATATTAGCTTTTGAGAGGTGTGATTCTCATAATTTTGATGAACTCTATCTCACGATCATCATTCGATTGATTCATTGATAGTCGGATTGGTTTGATTGTTTGTTCATACTACTGAACGCCTGATCTTTATTTCATAATAGCATTGGTCTTCAATGCTTATGCATAATTGAGTTGTTCTCTTTCTTTGAACTTCTACTTGCTTCATAATTTTGCTCATGAACTAAGTACTTACCCCATGCTGTGTGCTTTTGATTTTTTTTAAGTATTTCTGAGCACCTTGATTGAACCATTTCTGAAAGCCAAGTATTGATAGATGTATTCATGTTTTCTGGTTATTTTGATCTTCTGTTTGTTAATATTGTGTAATGTTTGTAGCAGTCTGTTAATTTTGGCTAATGGAACTTTCATGAGCATATTAGTGACCCAAGTTTGATTTACCATGGTCAATTGTGACTAAACAAGGGTCAAGGAATTGACTAAGGTCAAATTTCAGGGGTAGGGGTAATTAGGAAAGAAAGTGAGGGTATAAGAGGGATTTGAACCAGTAAAAATTTGATAGAAAGCCCTTAGAACCTTCTATCAAAGACTAAAACACAATTCCATTCTCAAACTTGAGTCAGAAGTCCGAAATTAAAGGATTATTTAGACAAAATGCAATTTAAGTTAAGTACTACAAACGAAAACAAGGTAAAATCTAATGCCTAAAAGCTTTACTATAAAATGAACCATCTGGGGGCATTGGACAGGGATTCGGAACTTTCCTTTAGAATCCTAGAGGCAAAAAAATACATATTAGCATCTTGTTAGGTCTCTGAGAAGCTATTAGTGCTGAATTTGATCATTTTGAGTTTAATTCTCTCACAATTTTGTTGAAACTCTCGGCATACTGTGCGATTGGTTAGCTAATTGCTTGACTGACTCATTCCATTTTACTCATAGGCTCATGTTTTGATGAATTACAGGTACATTTCCTTGTTCATTTGACATATTGAAGCTAAAATATGAAATATTCTCAAACATGAAGATTCAAGTGCATTAGTTTATTCAAAACTCCTCCCCTTCCCCTTTTAGTTCAGACGTATGTAAAAATGGGATGATTATCTGGTTGTATTTAAACTTTTAGACCGATTCATTTTGTAATTATTGGACTCTAGAGACTGTTTCATTTGTAATAACTGGACATTCAATTCATTTTTTTAGCATAAACTAATGGTAGTGTTGGTAGTGAATGTATGACTATCCTAGATGGTTATTTCATGTTGTTTAGAACTAAGGAAATCATGACATATAAGTTCAAAATTATTGAAATCAAGTCATATGTATGGTGAAGTGTACTCAAATTTCAATATATTAGTAGTGTTTTAGATCTATAAGCTATAAACCAAAGTCATAATTGAATTTTGAAGAATTGGATTCATATACTCTGATTGACGAGTATATGAACCATTTAATTCAAATCTAATGTTAAAATTTGACTCACAAAAACGATTGGTAACATTTTCTTTGTAAACATGTAGATATTCAATTTTGTAAACAATTTCAAAATAATAGGGGTTATGAACAATTGGGCTCTTTCGTTCAAATCAGTACTGGGCTCATTTGCGAGGCCCAATAAGTACTCAAATGTTGTGATTCAATACGTTTTCTGCGCTGCATGATTAAAGGCCCACGCCAGTCGCAATAGCTGCTAGTCGCAACCAAGCAATATGTGCTCTTGGGATGGACAAAATCTGAAACAGTTTGTGCAATTAGCCATGAATGAGGCTAAGGTACACATAATGTTTTCCAATATACAGCTTATACATCAAAATAATTGGGGCATTTAAGCACCTGCAAAAGTAGAGCATTTAGCATGTGTTAATATATCCTTGTAAATTAAAGTGAGCCATGCTAATTAAAGCAAGTACTAAGTGATGGCTCCTTAATTAATTACAACACATAGGAAATAGGAAGTGTCATTTTCTAATTTCACGGCCTTCCCACAAATCTCGAAGACGTAGTTGCTATAGGCACGCGTATCTAATAAAATACCTTCCTTAATTCGGATGCGCGTTTATGTGACCCAAATCCTATTTCCAATGGAATTAAAATGTGTCTAAAATTTCGGGTGAATTTAGGTAACGCGATTCACGGTGTGTTTTAATAACACTGCAAATTTTCCTAAAAATATATGTTAAAAGCGGTTAATAATCCAAATTGCGGGTTAACGGGTATAGCAAATCAAATTTCCGCCACTTATATTGAGTTTATGCGACCCTGCTAGAACAACGGGATCCGAGGGTGCCTAACACCTTCCCTCGGGTCAACAGACTTCCTTACTCAAGAATTTCTAGTTCGCAGACTCCAATTGGGTAGCTGGAATTTCCTCTGTTTGGGATTTTTAGTAAATCGGTGACTTGGGACACCAAAAAGCCAAACCTATCCCAAGTGGTGACTCTTAAATAGAATCCTTAATCCCATTTCGAATAATGGCACTTTAATTGGACAAACTTCTATACACGTGTCACCTTTCGGGGTAACCACGTGTAAGCGGTGAAAAGGAGGTGTGACACTTAACTTTGCTTATAGGCTTTTATTTCCTGCTGAAGTACCAGGTATCAATCCTCATTCAAAAATCTGAGAAGTATTAGCTATGTACGTTCGAGATTATAAGCTAATAATGAAGACAATAATATTTTTATGTATCAATTTGATATTATGAGTGTTATTTACCTTTCAATAGCATTTTTGATATTGTAATGTATATGAATGTGTAATAATGTTGGACTGTATCAGGACTATAACCTTAATCTATTTAAGTTTCAGTAGATTTAAAAATAGTTTAGTCCAAAATTTACTTAGTGTTCACAATTTGTGTTGTAATCGAGACTCCATAGGTGTATATATGTATACTCTGAATGATGAGCAATTTGATTCCATTCCTTAGACGTTCGATCAAAATCTGAGTTATAGCTTCTTAATACAAATTTCTTATCAGAATCCTATATAAAATGTCTTCAGTATTGTTTTTAAAAAAAATGATCATTTGTGTAATGTTAATGACTGTGATCTAGCCAATCAAAGTGTTGCTATCATTTCCTATGATGGACTTATAGTCAAATGTTTTGGGCTAAATTGGAAGGCCCAACTGCTGTCAGCTATAACATAAAGAATATACATTTCCGGGGTTTGCTATAAAATGAAGCCTAAGTTACATAACCAGCCGTGAATGAGGCTAGAAATGCAAGTGCTAAGTCTCTTAAATGCATTACTCATGTATGAAATTATTAGGATGTTTTTATAGACAAGCATAATAGAAAACTACAGTCGCTTTTGGTTGCCCTTTATAAAATAAGATAATCATCCACTATGTGGGCTCTTTGACTTAATAAAAATGCATTGAAATTTGGAAGTGTTGTTTAGCGAATTTCACGGCCTTCCACGAATTTCCGAACGCGTAGTTGCTATAGGCGCAATATATTAATAAAATATCTTTCTAAACGCGGGTGCAAATTTATGTGACCCTAATCCAAGTCTCAGCGATATTACAATATGTAGAGGACCCGGGTGCAGTTATGTGACATGGTTCAAGATGTGTTTTAATAACGTTGCGAATATCTCCAAAAGTGTTTGAAGCGGTTAAAAATTTTGAAATTGCACTATAGGATGAATATGTACAAAAATCAAAGTTTTAGCTAATTACAATAGTTAAGCGACTGTGCTAGAACCACGGGATCCGGGGGTGCCTTAAACCTTCCCTCGCGTCAACAGAATTCCTTAGTCAAGAACTTCTTGTTCGCAGACTCCAATTGGGTTGTCGAAAACTTTTCCTCGACTTGGGATTCAAAAATAAACATGTGACTTGGGACACCAAAGGCCAAACCTATCCCAAGTGGCGACCTTTAATTAATAAATAATTCTATTTCAAAAATGTCAGTTTAATTTGAAAGACTCCCTTATACGTGTAATCCTTCGGGGTAGCCGTGTATAAAAGGAGGTGTGACAGCTCTAGCGACTCTGCTAGGGGAAGTAACCCAGAATCTATGGTTAGGGGTTCAAGAACTCCAACTTAGAATAACTGTTATTTTTGGCTTTTTTCTGATTTCATTATATGTTGTGTGCTACATGCTAAATACTTCTACCGCTTTGATATTATCTGAACTATATATATAAACTGCTACGAAACCTTCACTTCTTACCTCCGGGGATGTGCCTAATGGTTGAGACTCTCTATTCTGTTAGTGTTATACCCTGAAATAAGAACGAGGCTGGACAAGTTACTAAGCCGGGTCGCCTTTTGGTTCCCGGTACGTAGCCCCCTCATCGACTCGAGTTGTCCGCTCAGGTACACAGTCTAGACCCCATACCAAAGTTTTCAACTTAGTATAAAAAACATCATGTTGGATCCCTAGTAGGAACGTTGTGCATCTGACTTAGGTGACTCAAAACAGGGGTAGGGTCCGTCTAGGACAGGTCACCGAAGCTGAAAAGACCATCATGATGCATATTACGTGCTACTTGTCCATTCATTTGCCTCGGATTTCCATGTTGATTGGCTTGTGAATAAAAGAAAATTTGAGATTTGCCGAGATAAATCATTTGAAAAAACCACCAATGCTCAAAATAGCCCCGAAATGCTGCCGGATGTTTCAAAACAAAAATACAAAACAAAAACAAAAGCAATTGGGTCTTTGGTTTTTGATAAACTGTTTTGCCGGGTCCAACCCTTTTTTTCAAAAGTGCAAAAACAAGAAAAACAAATGTCCGAGTTTATTCACTTGTTTTTAAATAAATCAGGCGGTGCCATTACTACCAAAAATGGCTTAATGTTACCGTAAGGGACGCCGGAAGGCTGATCTTGCACGAATGGCCACCTCTGAGTCTTATTTTGACTGATAAGCAAGCACAGCCTGAAAAACCTTCTCTCAAAAGTGTTGCAAAGCTGTATTCGCAAATCCGGTCATTGATTTTAAGAAACGGATTTTAAAAATGTTGGTTTTAATATTTTTGAGAACACTAATTCGCCTTAATAAATGTGCAGAATGAGCACGATAACGGACAAAATTCCCTTGGAGTTGCGACTATGGTGGAATGATCTCGGGGAAGCAGGGCAGAACAAGGTCAATACACACCGGGGAGACCTCACTGATTTGTTGAAAATTAGCCCAATGAGGGACATCATAAAGGCTTTAATCAGATAATAGGACCCGGCCCACAGTGTCTTCCACGTCACGGACTTTGAACTTACCCCGACATTAGAACAAATGACTGGATATATCGGGACCCATACAATCCCTTTAAGACACCAGTACCTAATTGCACCAAGAGCCCTCACCGTGCACAAATTCATGGATTCCTTGAAAATCAGCAGAAAAGTCCGCAATCTTGACTTATCAACTAGCTTTTGCACCCCGCAATTTATATATCAGAGGTATGGCCACATCGGAGGATTCAACAACCCCGAAAGCCTTATTTGTAGCAAAGGAAATTTGCTCAAGTGGGAGGAGCATCGATGTTTTGCGTTCGTGGTGTTTTTCTTGGGTCTTTTGGCATTCCTGTGCAAGGATGGGAATATCGACATACGGATAGCGGGAGTCGTTCGCACTTTAATGACCAAGGCTAAAAGTACCGCTCTCCCATGATTTTGTCTGACATCTTCCGTTCTCTCACCACCAGTATAGTAGGAGGAGATTTCTTCGAGGGGTGTAACTTGCTGCTACAAATAGATGATCGAGCATATATGCCACCAGCCTCGGCTCATGAATTAATGGTGGGCAATAATGAGCTACATAGGAGAATTCTGCAATAGGGTTGATGTGTTTAAAATACCTGAGGGTGTCATGAAATGGGTGTCACATCTCCGGTTCATCACTACAAATCAAATATAATGGACATTTGGTTGGCTCCCTGCGGATGAGGTTGTGTATATGCCCCCCACTAGACCTCATTTCCTTCTGATGGGCCTCCGAAGCATACAGCCCTATGCGCCGTATAGAGTACTAAGACAATTGGGTAGATTCCAAATGATCCCGAAGGATGAGGATATTAGCCGTCATGTGGTTGAGATAAGCCTGAATGGTCAATTCCCTGAAGTCTTTGTACGCCAGATCTGGAGTGAACGCAATATTTGACAGCCGATACTCGAGTGCGTGACATATCCAAAGGAGAGGTCGCACTGGGGTATGTTGCTTGGTACAAAAGAGACATAGAGCCTAGGAGTCCAGATAAGAGACTACTTCTCGAAGAATTTGTTGAGACATCACAAGAGCAGTGGGATTGGTTAGCCAAAGAAAATGAATATAGGGCTACTATAGGAAGGCTGGAAAAGAAAATACAAGAGTTGCAATTTGAAAACAGTTTGCAAGCTGCAGCCAGTGAGGGAGAAAAGAAGGTATTGACTAAAGAAAACAAAGCCCCACGAGCCCAAATCTAGAAAATGACGGAAGCCACAGAAAATCCTCCGAGAAGAGCAAAAGATGAAAAACTCATAGAAAACTTGCGGCGGAAAGTAACTGAATACGGGTTCGACCTGAATAAGCCAGAGGGTGAGCTTTCTAGAGTTCGGAAGTAGTTGATTAAAAGTACAGAGGAACGAGCCCGCATAGAGGAGCAATTAAAAGGAGGGAGTGGCAATGCAATCGTTGGTTTAAAACATAGGGTCATCATAACTAAAAACAAAATGGCCAAGGAAGCCAGGGACTTCAAAGCCGAAAGAGAGAATTGTTATGCAGTCATAGCAGGGTTAAAAAAGGATTTGAGGCAATTCCAAAAGCTGAATCAAGTAGCCAAACGAACTTTATAAGCAAGGGCCCAGCACATTGGGCGTCTGGTTATCAGGGAAAGGGTGCGGGCAATCGCAGAATATATTACCACAAAGTGCAACCACTGTGAGGACATGATGGAATCTATGTTCTTTGCTACTACCATGACTTTCTTCGGTCAAGTGATGGAAGATCTCCATTACCTCCTGGGAAGCTTAGCACGCAATCTTGCGGCAAGGCCGGAAGATGCCCCGCAAGATCCAAAAACATTTGAAGTTTTAATGAACTCATAAATTTTTGTTCTCGTAAAAGATTCTGTTTGTATGTTCTTTTATGCACCTTTCGAGTCTGTAAGTTTATTGAGTCCTAGTTTTGTAGTTGCCTTTCATTTTGTTAGCTTTTGTAATAAAAGTCTATGTATTTATAAAAATTGAAAACCCCAAAATATCCTTTTTTCCATGAACTACGCTCGGTCTGATTCATGCAGCATCGTGATACGTAGCCAATCTTCATAGGATTTGACCATATTCTTTAAAAGGGAAAGCTAATAAGAACTAAGTAAATAAAAAAGTAAGTTCAAAATAAATGCTGGGATGACGCATGCGACCATCGCAAACATATAGAAAGATGTTAACTCCATAGGTGCATCATACCCAACATGTGATTTCCTGTCTATTATTTATCCCGACCTAACCGTTTGAAATTCCTGTTTCTAGTCCAGGTTTTTAAAAAACAGTGATTGGTTTGTGGTAAGCTGGCCTCACACAGATATTTTACTAGATCAAAAGGATGCACAGAGATGTCATCCGAAATGACTCTACCGACAGTTCCCATCCCAGAGGACAACCCGATTGCGGGGATACCAGCCTCAGAATCTGCAGCAGCTAAAGAGAACAGGATCCTTCGACTCCGAGTTATGGAGATGTGGGACGCTTGCACCAACGGAAAAGAACCTCCAAGTGCTATCTCTGGATTTCCTGAGCTTTTCCCGAGGTCGGGGGTACCTCCACCAACCCCATCAGCCACCCAAATATCCTCCTGAGGAAGCCTACCATATCAACCAATTTTGTAGGAGCGCCCTCTAAGCCCCTCCTTCCGATGTTCACAACTGGTCAAGTACCTAACATTTTTACGGCTCCTCCGTGCGCACCCACCACACAGCCTGCGGTGCCGAAGCCCATGTTTGATCCACAACTTTCACATTTAAAACTCCCAACTACCAAACCGAGCCTCCCCCATACCCCACATACAACTACGCTCAACCAGCATACGAACTCACATCGGTGCAAGAAAAAAACCCTAATACACTCGAACAAGATGAAATAACAAGAAAGATGAAAAGCCTCGAACAGAGTCTGAAAAACATGCAAGGATTAAGTATGCAAAAGAGTGTGTCTTACTCATACCTATGCATGTTCCCACACGTACATCTCCCTCCAGGGTTCAAGATGCCAAAGTTTGAAAAGTACGATGGCCACGGTGACCCCATCGCTCATTTGAAAAAGTATTGCAATCAACTGCGTGGGGCAGGTGGAAAAAAAGAACTCTTGATGGCATATTTTTTGGAGAGATTTGTGGGCATCTCTTCTGAATGGTACATGGACCAGGATATCACTCGATGGCATATCTAGGATGACATCGCCCGGGATTTCATATGGCAATTCCAGTATAACATTGACGTTGCACCGAAGAGGAACTGCTTGGCCAACTTGAAAATGAAACCTTCAGAAAGCTTCAAAGAATATGCTGTCAAGTGGCGCGAATAAGCGTCAAGAGTAAAGCCACCCATGGAAGAGACAGAGATGGTCACCGACTTCCTACAAGTGCAAGAAGTAGATTATTTTCAAAATATGATGTCAGCAATGGGAAAACCTTTTGCAGAGGCAATTAAGATTGATGAGATGGTAGAAAATGGCCTGAAGACAGGATGAATTCTGAGTCAGTCCGCCATAAGACCAACCTCCCAAGCCATACAAGGCAGGGCAGGAGGGATCACAAGAAACAAAAAGAAAGACGAAGAGTCAATGCAACCTACGGAATGAGAAGACATCATGCTCACAAACCCATATTCTCAGAAAGAGCCTCTCAACATTACTATCCCCACCAAGACATGCATTATGATCCTCAGCCTTATGCAGTCATGAATGCCTAATCCTTTGGTCGACCACAACAACAGGACAACAGAAACAAACCCCCGAGAAATCAGCCTTGTCAGAATCACTATAATCCCCACCCTCCGCAAAATAATTACCATCCCAAGGAATCACCTAGAAGACAAAACTTTACTCCAATAGGGGAATATCATGCTAGCTTATTCCCAAAATTGGTCCACATGGCTCTCCTGCAGCCCGTTCCCCCGAACAGGCAGAACCCTGAGTCACCTTCCTATCAAAGGGGCGTACGTTCTGCTTATCATTATGGGAAAGAAGGACATGAAACACAAAAGTGCCGGACTCTGAAATATGCGGTGGAGGATTTGATAGAACAAAAGAAAATAGTGCTGAGAGATGAAGAGGTCCAAAACATAACCACCAACCTGTTGCCAGCTCACAACAATGGGCCAGTCATCGGAATGATTTGTGAGGACAAAGAAGTTGACCCTGTCCTAAAAGCCATAGTAGCCATTGCTGAGGGAGATAGAAAATTGAAAGTTACCCCCAAGAAGGTTGGAGAAAAGAAAATGAATGAAGACAAGTTCCCAGAAGAAGAGAAGAAGTCTAAAATCAAAACTGAGACGACACCTACCAAGGAAACCATACTTTACATCCCACGAAGGAGTCAAAAAAATCGTCCACTTTGAGTCCCCCAAGAAGTTTTGAGTTGAACAAAACAATGTATGTACCTAAAAGAGCTTATGTGGTACGGGGACCGATTAAACTACCAAGGCTGAATGAGCCCGTAGTAATCGGTAGTGTACCTCAAAAGCCAATGAAAAACCCTTCTGCAGTCCCGTGGAATTACCAAGAAACCATAGTCACATACAATGGCAAAGAGATCATTAGGGAAACTAAAAAAGGCCATCTCACAAAGAAATGTTCATATATGGAAGAAGTGAACGCCGCTACCAAACGGAGATTTCTACCTAAGAGGCCAGTGAATACTGAAGAGGCAGAAGCCTTCTTTCAAAAGATAAAAATGCCAGAATATGAGGTGGTGGACCAGCTCCGAAAGTCTCCCGAACAGGTCTCTTTATTGTTATTGCTGATGAAATATTCAGAGCACCAGAAGGTGTTGGCCAAAACCCTGAATTAAGATTATGTACCAGCTGAAACCTCCATGGATTAACTAGAGAAAATGGCGGAAAGATTCTTTGCCATTAATCAGGTTACGTCAGCAAGAATGATTTACCTCCGGAGGGAGCTGCCCACAACAATGCCTTGCACCTCACCGTCAAATGTGAGGGCTATTATGTTAAAAGAGTAATGATATGCGGAGGTTCTAGGGTGGATATATGCCCATTGTTGACCTTACAGAGAATGGAGATTGGAACGGAGAGGATCCGTCCCAATAATGTGTGTGTCCGAGCCTTTGATGGAATCAAGAGCGCCACCAGAGGGGAAATTGACTTAGTGCTGACATTCGTTCGGTCGACTTTGAAGTGATATTTCATGTATTGGACATGGACACATCCTATAACTATCTCCTAGGAAGATCGTGGATTCACGCTGCAGGAGCGGTTCTTTCCACTTTGCACCAAATGCTGAAGTTTGAACATAACAACCAGGAGATTGTAGTACATGGGGAAGACGAACAGTCAATTTACCGGGACCCCTCAGTTCCTTGCCTGGAAGCCAAAGAGGGAAGTTAGGATATAGCTTACCAAGCTTTTGATATCGTGGTAGACGATCAACACGAAGAAGGCAAACCACTCCCCCAGCCTCTCCTCTCAAATGCTTTTATCATGGTGGCATAAGAGATGACTCGCAAAGGGTTTAAGCAAGGCAAGGGACTTGGAACTTCTCTACAAGGCATAACTGAGCCGATCGATTTACCTGCCGCAGAAAAGTTCTTTGGGCTAGGCTTCCATCCAACACCGGAGGACATCACTGATCATAAAAAGCGTCATGGATGAGCTTTACCACGACTCCTCCCCCACTTATACAAAACATCTGTAAAACCAAAGTATAGTGAGGAAGAGCAAGAATAGACCTTCACAACAGAAGAAATTGAGGAGATATGCGGAGCCATAAGGGAATTATTGTATGAAGGCAACATGGTCAAGCTGGGAGAAGGCTCAAGCACTGCTGAAGTGCTCTATATGGGACCCGATGCCAAGCCGCAAAATTGGAAGGCCACATCTTTCCCAGTCAGGTGGGAGGCCCGGTAGTCCCGCCTTGCCACCCGTTCTTGCATCATGAGCTATTTCAGTGTGTAGCTCGAGTGTTTTTTTTAGAATTTAGTCCCTTAAATTCTAGTTGTAAACCCTGTTATCTTACAATTTCTAAGAAATAAATAAATATTTCATCGGTTGCACTTCTCTGTATTTCTCTAATTTTTGTCTTTCTCTTATTTTTCATTTTTTCTTTTAGTCCCAATAATGCGGCTTTAAATAAAGTGACATGCTCGCGGACTTCATGCCACGACTAAAACATGCGACCTATTTGTGAAATAATGAACCAAGAACCGGAATACGATGAAGAAGAGGCTTTTAGGGAAATCAAACAAGAGTTGGAATATTTTTAAAAGAAACCTAAGCCGAACTTAAATGATACCGAACCATTTAAGCATCCATGTGAATAAAGAAATACGGGATTCATTTGTTCAACATCTTTTGAAAATCAAAGATGTATTTTCTTGGTCTTACGATGATATGACTGGATTGAGTGTTGACCTGGTGGTTCATAAGTTGCCCACATACCCCGAATGCCCTCCGGGCAAACAAAACCAAAGAAAGTTCAAACTTGATGTCAGCGATAAGATCAAAGAAGAGATCACAAAACAGCTAAAGGCAAGGGTAATCTGAGTGGTTCGATACACCACATGGTTGGGTAATATGGTCCCGGTAGCGAAGAAAGGCAGAAAAACTCGAGTGTGTGTAGATTACAGAGATTTAAAAAAGGTGAGTCCCAAGGACAACTTTCCTCTACCCAACATCCACATCCTTGTTGATAACTGTGCCAAACACGAGATTCAGTCCTTTGTAGATTGCTACGCAGGATACCACCAAGTGTTGATGGATGAGGAAGATGCTGAGAAAACCGCCTTCACTACACCTTGGGGAACTTATTGTTACAGAGTTATACCTTTTGGATTGAAAAACGTCGGGGCAACATACATGAGGGGCATGACCACCATTTCCCATGACATGATGCATCAACAAATAGAAGTATATGTGGATGACATGATTATCAAGTCCAAGACTCAGAGTGATCATGTAAAGGACTTAAGGAAGTTCTTCGAAAGTTTTCACAAGTATGACTTGAAACTGAATCCAGCCAAGTGTGCATTTGGGGTCCCGTCAGCCAAACTTCTGGGATTCATTATCTGCCGAAGAGGTATCGAGTTGGATTCGACCAAGATAAAATCCATTCGAGAGCTACCTCTTCCATACTCCAAGAAGGGTGTGATGAGTTTATTGGGAAGCTTGAATAACATCAGCCGATTCATCGCCCAGTTGACTTCCACATGAAGCCCATATTCAAGCTATTGAAAAAGGATGCGGCATATAAACGTACTGTCGAGTGTCAAGAGGCTTTTGACAGAATCAAACACTATTTTTCCAACCCACCAGTTTTTGTTACGCCGGAACCGGGAAGGCCACTATTTCTCCATCTAACAGCCCTGGAAAGCTCTTTTGGTTTTATTCTCGGGCAGCATGACACCACGAGAAAGAAAGAGCAAGCCATCTATTATCTAAGCATGAAGTTTACCAGTTACGAGGCCAAATACACACTTCTAGAAAGAACATGTTGCGCCTTGACGTGGGTAGCTGAGAAGTTAAGGCATTATCTGCAAGCTCATACCACTTACCTCATAACCAGACTGGATCTAGTGAGGTATATATTCCAAAAACCGATGCCCATAGGGCGATTGACCAAATGGCAAATCCTCCTCAGCGAGTTCAACATAGTTTATGTCACTCGTACTGCAATGAAGGCTCAAGCATTGGCAGATCATCTGGCCGAAAATCTCATAGACGATGAATATCAGCCTTTGAATACCTACTTCCCTGATGAAGAAGTGAATTCGCTGGAAGTAACATCTGAAGACAACCCCGATTGGAAAAAGTTCTTCGACGGATCAGTAAACGCAAAAGGCATATGGACTGGGGCAATTTTAATTTCACCCACGGGTCAATATTATCCGGCTACAGCCAGGCTTTGATTTTTCTGAAAAAATAATAAAGCTGAATATGAGGCTTGCATCATGGGTATGAACATGGCCATTGACCAAGATGTTGAGGAATTGTTAATCATGGGAGATTCAGATTTGATTATCCGACAGGCTCAAGGAGAGTAGGAAACAAGAGACGTTAAACTCATCCCATATAAACAGCATGTAGAGGACCTCAGCAAATGGTTCAAGTTGGTACAATTCAGGTTCATTCCTCGCTATCACAATGAGCTAGCAGACGCACTTCCTACTTTGGTTTCCATGTTTCCTTACCCCCGAAACGCCTACGTCAATCCTTTTCATATCCAAATTAAATAAAGGCATGGGTATTGTAATATAACCGAAGCAGAGTCCAGCACACAACCCTGGTATTACGACATCAAAAGATTCCTGAAAATGCAGGAGTATCCCGAGCAAGCTACCGGGGAGCAAAAGATAACCATCCGACGTCGCGCAAGCAATTTCTTCTTGAGTGGAGATACTTTATACAAAAGGACTCCAGATCATAATTTGCTGAGATGTGTTGACACCGAGGAAGCCGGGATAATTATGCACGAAGTACACGCGAGAGTGTATGGACCTCATATGAACGGGTACGCACTGGCAAAGAAGATACTCCAAGCCAGGTATTACTGGATGACCATGGACAGAGATTGCTGCAGCTTCGTTCGGAAATGTTATCAATGTCAAGTGCACGATGATTTGATTCATGCACCGCTATTTGAATTGCATCCTATGTCAGCACCCTGGACTTTTGCTGCCTAGGGCATGGATGTCATTGGGCCGATTGAGCAAAAAGCCTCAAATGGACATAGATTCATATTGGTCGCTATTGATTACTTCACAAAATGGGTTGAAGTCATCATTCTTAAGTCTGTTACCAAGAAAGTTGTGGTAGATTTTGTGCATTCTAACATTATTTGTCATTTTGGGATTCCCGCAACCATCATTATAGACAACACAGCTAATCTAAGCGGTCGTCTAATGGGACAAATATGCGAACAATTCAAGATAACACATAAAAACCCCACCCCTTGCCGGCCCAAAGCTAATGGTGCCGTCGAAACAGCTAATAAGAACATCACGAAGATCCTGAGGAAAATGTTTCAAAGCTCAAGGCAATGGCATGAAAAGTTTCCTTTTGCATTGCTTGGATACCGCACTACGGTGCGTACATCGGTAGGAGCAACTCCCTACTTGCTGGTCTATGATACTGAAGCCGTCATATCCGCAGAGGTAGAAATCCCTTCGCTCTGAGTAATTGTTGAAGAAGAAATTGAAGTTAGTGAATGGGATAAAACTCGTTTGGAGAAGCTCTCATTAATTGATAAAAAACGAATGGCTGCGGTTTGTCACCGGCAATTATACCAACAAAGAATGGCCCGCGCTTAGAAAAAAATGTGCACCCTAGAAATTTCAAAGTCGGGCAGCAGGTATTGAGACGTATACTTCCTCACCATCAAGAAGCCGACGGAAAGTTCACTCCAAACTGGAAAGTTCCATACATTATTAGAAAGATATTACCCAAAGAAGCACTGTACTTGGGTCACGTTGACGGAGACAAGTTCGAGGCTGCAGTAAATACAGATGCATTAAAAAGGTATTACGTTTGAACTCCTAGCCGCAATGACTCCGGTTGGTTGAAATGATGAAGGCATTTCCTTCCCGCTACCATAAACACTATCAATCCTTTGCAAAACCTTTTAGCCAGTTACGTTTCTTTGATTCCCCTTTTTGGAACCCGGAAATACTGTTCAAAAGAAAAAAGGGGGAATAAAAAAATAAAAAAGGAAAAGAAAAAATGAAACAAAAATGAAAAAGAGAGAAGAAAAGGTATAAAAAGAAGAAGAATAAGAAGAAGAAACACAAACAAATTAGTTTAGGAAAATTTCCTGGACTACATGTTACTTGATTCCGAAAGGATACGTAGGCAGTCTCTCCCTCAGGTTCAGTCATATCAAAATAAAAACCCCATTTCCCCAAGAAAACCAAAACTACGGCAGAAATGTATTGGTTCGGTTACAAATCCGCTCGAATGGTTCCAAAGTTGTAGATTCCCGTCAAACTTCCTTTACTCAAGAAGCTTAGTCCAAGTCCTTCAGATCAGTTGACCAAAATAGGGACGTTGAAAAACACCTTTGTTGGGATTCGGCACAACTCAAAGTTTGAGAGAAATAAAATGAGAGAGTCTTATCGGTGAAAACCTCCGGGCACCATAAGGCGACGACAAGTAGAGAAAAACAAAATGAGAGAGTCCATTTGGCAAAACTCGCAAAGAGCGCGATCGGCCGACGGGAGAAGAGAAATGAGAGAGGCTGATTGGCAAAGACCCGAAAAGGGCGTCGTCAGCCGAAAAGAGGAAATATTGCCGCTCAAGTCTGAATAAGTTTCTTTGGTTTTGAAAGATTTGAAATCAGAAAAGCATAAATGGATCTAGGCTGGGTATTTAGTCAAAGAAGCATGTCGTTTCCATTTAAAACTGGCACGCACTCCTAGATAAGTCCTCCCTTTTTTCCTCCATAAGAGTCATACCCCTCTAAACTCAGGTTTTGTTTTATTATTTTCCAACTCCTTTCCCCTTTAACTTTGATGTCCTAAACATTCTGCAAAAGAAGGTAGCAGGGCCGGTCTCACGGGGTTTTCTCTTGGCAGGAACTAAAAGGGATGATTGATATCGGCAAGTGCATATAACCAACCCCGGCTGATCATGACGGCTAACGCTTCAAAAGCAGGAAAATAGAAAGAAAAGAAATTCAAAGTTAAAGAGTCCATGAAGGTGAACC
This sequence comes from Nicotiana benthamiana, assembly GCA_034376525.1. Classification (NCBI taxonomy): domain Eukaryota; kingdom Viridiplantae; phylum Streptophyta; class Magnoliopsida; order Solanales; family Solanaceae; genus Nicotiana; species Nicotiana benthamiana. The sequence continues at coordinate 142,925,743 of CM067327.1, read as the reverse complement.
AAAATCGGAAAGGTTAAGCCCAAGAAGGATAATGGTTCCTACCAAAGATCCCAAAGGCAAGCTTTGAAATCGAAATAAGGACAAAAGTCATAACAAAAGGCCTGGAAAACAAAAGCTAACCCGGAAATAAGGACACCCCCGGCAAACCTATAAGGCAATGATCGATGTCAAGGGTTTCTCGTCCAATATAAATGAGTTTGAAATCAAGCAGAATAAGGCCGCAAACCCAATCTTTGTTCAAATTTATAGCTTATTTTGTTTTTGAATTAAAGTAGATGCAGGTATTTTCTAGAAAAACAAAAGGAACACGGGTTAAACACAACCAAAGGAATGGAGCAAGGACCAAGAATGGTGTTGTATCAATAACAAAAGGGAAGTTTTTCTTTTCATTCTTTTCCTGCAAACTCATAAATAAACGTGATAGCATAGGATTCCAATCCCTAACTTCATCTTGTGGAGCCTTGGGATTTCCTCGGCATAATTCAAGGATTGCATTACACTCCCCCCCCCCCCTCCAGCATAGACCAAGAAATTTCTTTCCTTCGCTTCCCGACGTAACCCGGGAAGTTTCTCTTTACATCCCTAGCATAACCTGAGGACCCCTTTTCCCACCTTTCACTCCCCAACATAGTCCGAGAATTATAGTTCTTCTATCCGTAGTACAACTTAAGGGTTTTCCTACCCTCCTTTATCCCCAACATAGTCAAAGGACTGTTGTGGCCCTTCACTTCCTCATAATCCCCAGGCATTTCCCAGGAATTCTTCCATTTATCCCGCCATAACCCACGGATCTCCCTAGTATAACCTAGGAATTTTTCACTCAATCCCAGCATAACCCGCGGATCCCCCTAGCATAACCCTGGAATTATTCAATTTATCCCGGCATAACCTGCAGATCCCCTAGCATAACCTAGGAATTTTTCCACTAAATCCCGGCATAACCCGTGGATCCCCCTACCATAACCCAGGAATTCTTCCACTTATCCCGGTATAACCCGTGGATCTCCCAAGCATAACCTATGAATTTTTCACTCAATCCCGGCATAACCCACGGATTCCCCTGGCATTACCCAGGAATTCCCCATTCAATCCCGGCATAGCCAGCGGATCCCCCTTGCATAACTCGCGGATCTCCCTAGCATAAACTAGGAAAATTTTCACTCAATACCGCATAACCCGCGAATCCCCCTGGCATAACCCTGAAATTCTTCTATTTATCTCGGCATAACCCGCGGATCTCCCTAGTATTACATAGGAATTCTTTACTCAATCCTAGCACTACCCGCGGATCCCCCTTGCATAACCCAGGAATTCTTCCATTTATCCCGGCATAACCCAAGAATCTTCCTAGCGTAACCTAGGAATTTTTCCACTCAATCCCGGCATAAGCCGCAGATCCCCCCGGCATAACCCAGGAATTCTTCCTTTTATCCCGGCATAACCCGCAGATCTCCCTAGCATACCTAGGAATTTTTCACTAAATCCCGACATTAACCCGCGGATTCCAAATTCAATCCCGGCATAACCCGCGGATTCTCCTGGCATACCCCAGGAATTCCCCATTCTATCCGGGACAACCCGTGGTTTTCCTTCCATCCCCAGTAGGGACTTTTCATTTCTCTCCCGGCACAACCCGTGGATCCTCCTCCTATCCTTCGTAAGGACCCTTTCTCCTGCCCAGCATAACCTAGCAGTACGCAATCTTGACTTCTGTTGTTTTTAGAAAATAGCTCAAATTTGTGTTGTAAATAACTCACGAATGGTAGACATATGCTAGCTTAGCTGTTTTTTGTCTTTTGTGTAATAAAGAATCGGTAAGCGGTAGCAGCAACAACAACAGTGAAATCACAGCCCACTGTAGTCCCAGCTACCAAAACCTCTAGAACTACACTGACCAGATTCCTTTATCGTCGAGGAAATGTAGGCAAGCTTTGAAGCGAGGTTCAGTCAGAAATTTTTCAAAGTGCTTCACACGGAGTATTCAGTCAGATGAAAATTGCTCATGTTTTCTCACTTATCTTTAAACGGAAACTCTTCGTGTTTCCGAGAAAAGAGGGGAAGCTGTGAGCATATGATTTTTACCCCGTTGAAATTACTCCTACAGGATTCTCAAGTGTAGGATTATCCTCTTTAATATTTATTTTTAGGATTTAACTGCGCATATCAGTGTGTTTTCATTAATACATGCATAAAAATCATAAAAAAATACAAAATTGCACAAGAATTTAAGATTTTATTTCACATATATTTGGTAATTAAGGTTATTTTTGTAAAATATAAAATCACAAAAAAAAATGGGATCTTTAATAAATCACCCAGGCTGGCCACAATTGGGTCAAACCTGGGTGGCCCAAATCAATTGAACCCTTTAAAAACACCCAAGACCCAGCCCAATAGTTTGTCTCCGACTCAGTCCACAAGAGACACCCCAAATTGACGTCGTTTTTGAGGCAGTCCATCTAAGCCATTGATTACAACAAATCCAACGGCCCTGAAACCTTCCCTAAATCACATAAATATGTCCAAATACCTTTGCATATTCAGAGACCAAACCACTTCCTTCCTCGTATCTATAACATTGGTGTATTACCCAGCCCGTCGCAACCTCTCCACTGTTGATTACAACCCATCAATCAACCTAACGCCACTGCTGAAAATTGCCTCACGGTGGCGGCCGGTCACTAAATGGCCTCAGAATTACACCACTAGACCATCTCAACCCCCCTTTTCCCTTCCCACCATTGGTTTCCTTCAAATACCTCCCCAACTCGACGAATAATCGAGGGAAGAATCGCCGGCTCCAACGATACCACTCCCAAATCGACAAAAAATAACACCATTGGACCACCTCTTATCCATATTCCCAACCACCAAAATCCCATCCTTCGAGTCCTAACAGACCGTCTTAAATATAACATCAAATTTAACCCCAAACCCTAAAACTCACCGGAATCCCCTGAAATTTGTCCTAGGTGACCGTCTCACATCCCCCTCAACAACACCGCCACCCACAACCCTCAAATACAACTAGGCACAATTGAAAATCAAATCTATAACCTCACCTTGTCTCAAAACCAACTGACCCTCCCCTGGACCCTTTTTTTTCTTTAATACGTAAGGCAAAGGCATTAGAAGACCAAAGGACCTCTCAAAAGAGGTCGAAGAATATGGAAACTGGAAGAGTTCCAATTAAGGGTTGCAACGCTAAAAGAAAGCTAAGTTCCATGTGCTTTATTGTTGTTAATATTGTTCTCTTGTGTGTGTTTCCAATATTAATTACTTTTGTTTTCTTTGATTTTTACTTGTGTTCTATATTTTCATCTTCAAATGTTCTGAGTAATTATCCTTGCCTTCTGTTTCTCTTGGTCTTCTTTAGTGTTACTGGTTTAAGTTCATTTGCCTTCTATTTTTCACCTTCAAGATTTTCTGATTAGCTTGTTCCCATGTTCGTCCCTGTCTCGTTAATTTTCATTTGTTCATCTCTGAAAAATTCTAAATAGTTGTTAAATGCTCATCTGTGCTCTCTTTTTGATCTTCTATATTTTTAGTTTAAGTATATCATGATTGAAATTCTGAGTAGGCGTCTCTATTTAGAGTCATATACTTGTCCTGGTTCTTTTTCTAGTAACTCTTGATCTTCTTTACTTTCATTGGTTAAACATGCTAAGTTTCCTTATTTCCCTTCTGAGTGTTTTAACTTCCTATGTCAGTCTTGTTTTAATGTCTTGGGTTTTTCTTTATTTTTATTCTGAGTGTTTAGTTCCGTTACTCCTTTTTTTAATTACTTTAATTTTAGTTTTCTGCTAAGTGTGGTAATTTGGTCATCTTTATAATTCATGTATAGTTTCTTGGGGTTCTTTTCTAAATTGTTTTGTTTCTTCCGTTGCTTCTAAGTTTCATTGGTTTTGTCATGTAAAGACATGCATGCCCATTTACTTATCCATTAGGTATCTAAATTCATGAGTGTCCCTGAATTAGCATGCTCTGATTTTTCATTTCTCATAGTCCCAAAATCTATTGGGATCATGTGCTTCTACTGTAGCTATAGAGGCACCACCGGATCCATCGAAAGACTTATCAAACTGCCCAAATGAAAGAGATAGCACATCAATCCTTCTCTTCTTCTTCTTCTTCTTCTTCTTCTTCTTCTTCTTCTTAGTTGGCCCATTTCAAAGTAAAGGAGAGATTGCTACAATAGGGTCCTTCTCAATATCAGTCAGGCTCAGTAGCACATTAGCAGCATAGTACAACTACGTGATCAATTGCATGCTTCCTCAATTTCACTCACGATGTGTTGGCCCACGTTCACTGGTAGGCCATCCATAATGCTAGAAATGTTCAATGCCTTCTCAGGTGTCACTTTAGTTGATGGCACAATCCTGTCACAGATAATGGATAGGCAAATCTTGGCTTCCACAGTGAAATCATATGAATCAAACCCTTTGTTTATTATTTCCCAAGTTGGTTGCACCCCGTCATAAAGTTTTTCCACCAACCACCACGTTCCACTCTCTCTTCCTCTGGCTCTGTATATCTAATTGGCAGCATTGAGAATCTCGTAGTGTGCAATTATTACCTCGGGGCCGAAGTCAACCCGTTTGCTTATGAAAAAAGTGAATACATCCCTGTAGAAATTAGTATTTATGGTGTTGGCATAAAACTCTCGAACTATTGTGTAGTTTGCTTTTATCGGCTCAGGAGCAAAGCATATCCATCCACTGCCGGTCAGTATTTAAAAAAAATCAGGCATCTTAGCCTCATCATTTTCCAAACGGATGCCCCCTTCCTCAACAATGCTCTTTGACATGAGTTTGTCACAATTCCTTACACTGAGCCACCATGAATCTCGTTGCATCAAAATTTATTCCATAGCTTGGGGAACATATTCTTGCACATTTTTAGCTTTCTAAGGCCATTTTACACCCAAAGTGCATATGAATGGAGACCAAAGTTAAACACATGAACGAGTACTTTAAACTCGGTATTGTGATGGACTTAGACCAAAGAAACAAATCTGAAAGCATTAAGGGAATATGCTTCAGATCTACTATTTTTGGACTGCTGAAGTTGAAGTTATATGATTGCATAGATACATATACAATTGCAGAGTGCATCTTGTGTTCTTAGAATTTAATGCTCTGTGATCGTGGAATACTCAACGTGATCGCATTGGGAATTTTTTTCACAGTACAATATTTAGACTTATGCGATCGCAAAACAGTCACCATGATCGCGAACGCCTCCTGCCTCGCCTAGTTGAATATCTTTTAGGCATTTTCTCAAACACATGATGAGCATCATTTTTTCATAGAAATTTTAGAGATATTACACATAGATCTAACCCCAAAGTTTTCAACAATTAAGAACTCACACTCTCAACTAACTTTACCCAGTAAGCAAGCACACATTCAAACACAATATTCACAGTAATTATTCTAAACATTTTAGTCCTTGCCATGAAGTAGAGAAGAAGAAGGAAGAAAAATAGTTGTCCATTCACCTTTAGAGCACCAAGAATGGAACTTTAAGAGAGATTAGAGTGACGAGCAAATACCTTTGAGATTAAATATGATGATTGAGATGGAATTGAAGAAAGAAAACCCTTGAGATGATTATGAGGGATAAGGGAGTGAGTGGAGTGAGAAACCCATTTTTGGGCAGAAGATTGAGTGAAAGGGCTGTTACCAGTGTTGAATAATTTTTTACTTTCCTGGAGCTATGTGATTGCGGAAGCAGAATTGCAATTGCATAGTGCAAAAGGTCCTAAAATTTTGTGTAGCGTTGGAAACTATGCAATCTCATAGTGGATCTGCGACCTACTAAAATGCGATCGCAATTTTGTTGCGGCGATCGCATAGTGCAATATTGTGCTGCACTGGACTTGTGCACCAGCTACTGGTTTTTGGCTTACCGGTCAACTCGACCTGCTCAAATCAACTCTAAAATTTTTGAAACTTGGAAGATTGGACTGGAAAATATAAGAAGCTATTCAAAGAAATAAAATTTAAAAAATGACTGAAATTTTTTAAATATGATAGGTTGCCTCCCACCAAGCGCAGCATTTAACGTTGTGGCACGATGCAAGTCAACTTTACCACTTTTTTCACCACTTGGATGATATGAACTCGGAACCAAGCTCGGAATTAAGCTTGTGACCACGAGCTATGGGGAGTGGTAAGTTGATGATCAAACCAAGCTTTAAATTCTTCATTTTGCACTTCTTGGCTCTCATGTGAGAAATATCATTTTAATTTCTTGCTCCCTTAAATTGTAGGATGTAAAATTATAGGATGTATGGTATGAGTTTTTCCTCTTCGTAGTCCTTTATTGATTTGTGTAGTTCAACATCCATATCACCACTCAACTCCAATTTTGAAAAATGCATGGAATGTGATTTCAAACCTCCAACTTGCAATATTTCTCGGATTTTGACATTCTCTTTTTCCCCCAAACTCGAGGCAATGTCAACCAATTTTTCATTACACCGGATGACTCTAGTTCCATATTTTTCTTGGCATCATTGACACTCATGTGGTCGGTTGGCAAATGTTCAATTCTTGAATACTCAAAGAAAAGCTCACTTTCATCCTCGGAATTGTACTCTTCTTGGATTCCTTCCACACTCTCAAGTTTGTGGGCATAGTGAGCCTCAACAAATATTTTTATTTGATATCCAAAGTGTGGATATATTCATAATTGTAAGTCAAGTCTTGTTCCAAGTCATCGAGTGCAAAATTGTGCTTCTCCTCATTTTCAAGAATGGTCTCCAACATGAGCATCATCTTCTCTTCTCATCTTGAGCATTTTGAGAAATCTTCTTGGTTTTGATCAAAGGCCAAGGAAGAATTTTCGGCTTCCACATCTAAGAAAAATTCTTGGATATCATTAATTTACGAGGTTTTTTGAACCTCTAAAGCTTCAAGCATTTCCCCTATTTATGAGTACAACCTTTCAAGTGCCAAGTCATTTTGGAGACTATTTTTCAAAAGCTCCTCCTTGGCACTTTGTTATTTGTTTCACCTTTCAAGTAAGCACTCTAGCATGAGCTTGAACTCTCCATTCTGACCATGCTCAACTTCGTCCACTTCCATTGCCCTATAATTTTCATTATAAAAAGTAAAATCATCATAGCGGGGGATTGGGGAAGGGAAAGACCAATAAAAACAATCATCCCAATGACGATTTTAAAAACCACACTAATCACAAATTCTCCACTCATGGGTTTGAGATTGTGCACACAATCTACCCCAGGAAGAATTTAAATAATTTTGCTACGAGTGTGGTCCTCCACAATAAGGACAAGAGTTATTAAAGTATGAACAACTACCATCCAACAAATTTTCATTATATGATACCATTTTTCAAAAATAAGAAATAAACAAGAAACAAACAACAAAATAGACCAAGGTAAGAAAAATTAATTACACAAATATTCACAAGTTGGACAAAAACACTTATGCTTATTTCTCAAACAACCTCAATTAGGCGAAATTGTTCCCCGGCAACGGCAACAAATTTTGATGACGTCCAAATCCACAACTAAAAAGTAAATGGACATGGTCGCATGCAATATTGTTTACCCAGTATGAGCCGGGTCGAATCCCATAAAGAACAATATGTAGGTGATTAGGAATGTAAGAGAATTATCACTTATCGCGCAATGACAAACACATAGAATTGATTTTTGAAAAATATTTTTATCTAAATGAAAAAATGTAAACTAAACTAGAAACAAGTAAAATAATCAATAGCTACAAGGATGAATGCATCGGGAATTACACTCAAGTAAAGATCCAATGTATTTCATGATTTTCCAAATTTGAACAAGTTTATATTAATTAGCCACGGGTAATAATTATATATTAGCTTCTTCAAAAGACTAACAAGACTTTCTAATTGAATTATTCATAAAACAATTAAGATATTAAGCACTCTCGGATATGGCTACAAGTTGTTCAATCATATCCCTAGGTAGAATCTATAAAATGAGGGTTAACGCCTCAATTTCCTATTAATTAATCTTTTCAAATCACAAATTATCATTTTCGAAATTAGTTCGGGGTTAATGGGTGAGTCTTAGGTTAGCTAATCCTTTTAGAAACATTAATGAAGAAGAAGAATTAAAGAATCAATAACTCACTTCATAAAAGGATAAAAATCATTTAATACATTATCAAAACAAGGTATTTAATCCACACTTTAAACATGAATATTTTTGTAAACAAGATTAAGTGTTGAATAAAATACTAGAAACTTAGATATACAATACAAAGCAAGGAAATGAAGAATAAACATAAATGGGTAAGAAATCCTTTACCACAAGGTTCAAATCTTCAAGACCAAAGTTTGTGTGCAAACCTTAGCTTTCAAAACGTGTTCTTCTCTAGTCTATGGAACTAAAAATAAGCAAAAAAAATTTCATAACGATCTGCTAGGGTGTGTATTAAATGGCTGGGGGACGATTGTGTGAAATTCCAAAATTATCCAGAACTGGCCATGATTTCCTCAATGCGTTCGTTAGAGTGCAATCGCGATCGCAGAGAATAAATTCTCCCAGCTATGCGATCACATAAGGCTCTGTGTGTTCGCACATCTGTTGACCAAGCTTCCTTCTTTGATTTCATAGCTATTTCATCTGCGTTCACATTGCTTTACTATTGTTGACTTACGTGATCGCATACAATTCCATGCGATCATATAGTGTATTCACTGCTAGTGGTCCATTTTTCTCTTTTTAGCACTTTTTGTCTTGTTTTTTTTCTATATCTTCTCCAAATCATGTGATAGCTAAAATATGCCAATAAACCTCAAAAAATGCCTTAAATTCTCATCAAAATAATACAAAAGCTTAAGTATTAAGAAGAAATAACTTTGTTAAATACCAATTTATTAGGCATGCCTCCCTATTTGCATAAGGCTTAGCATTGCCTTCTCTTTGCATGAGAGTAAGCCCAGCCTCAAACCTTCTATGAGGCTATGCCTTGTCTCAAACCTTTCAAGAGGCTAAGCCCTGTCTCAAACCTTGTATGAGGCTAAGCCTTTCCTTCTCTTTTCATGAGACTAAGCCCTATCTCAATTCTTGCACGAGGCTAAGCCCTGCCTCTCTATTTGCATAAGCTAAGCATTGCCTTCACTTTGCATGATACTAAGCCATGTATCAAATCTTGCATGAGGCTAAGACATGCCTCCATATTTGCATAAGACAAAGTATTGCCTTCTCCTTACATGAGACTAAACTTTGTCTTGATCCCTGCATGAGGCTAAGCCCTGCCTCCCTATTTTCATAAAACTAAGCATTGCCTTCTCCTTGCAAGAGACTAAGCCCTGTCTCAATTCTTGCATGAGGCTAAGCCCTTCCTCCCTATTTTCATTAGGCTAAGCATTGCCTTCTCTTTGCATGATACTAAGCATTGTCTCCCCAATTGCATAAGTCTAAGCATTGCCTTCTATTTGCATAAGACTAATCCCTATCTGAATTCTCGCTTGAGGCTAAGCCTAGACTCCCCATTTGCATAAGGCTAAGCACTGCCTTCTTATGAGACTAAGCATAGTCTTCCTTTGTATAATTGTTACCCTATTCTAAACCTTGTGTTATCCTCTTCTCTCAGGCTAAGATTCGCCCCTAAACTCTGTACAAGACTAAGCTTTGACTTGTTATTACCTTTGGTATCATATCTCTGCACTTCATTGGCTGATGTATAGCAAACTTGTCCAAAGACGTCATGGTACCAAGGCATCATCCTCATAGCCTGAAGACACCATGTCATGGCTTGAGGATCTCTCAATACTGTACATCATTCTTCATAGGCTTCATGGTTCATAGGATCCATTCTTATGGCCTAAGAACATCATTTCATGGCATGCGAATCCATTATCTCATGATTCATGGCGCGAGACGTCATGGTCTAAGGACGTAATCTTCACTGTCCAACGACAAACTTCATGGTCCAAAAGGAATTTGCATCATGTTTAAATTCTAGCAGTAATCTATATACTTGCATGCACCATGTTTTAAGTTTTGCAGGTAAGTTCATCAAACGGGATCAACCTTCGTTACGGTTTTCGATCATACCATTTATACCTTGCCATTATTTCAACTATAACCGACTCCTATCAATTACTCGCCTTTACTATATGACCGCTTAAATACCTGCCTTATGATATATCCATTACGCTTTAGATTTATATTTATAACTCTGCGTAAACCCATCTGATACTATCCTTCCCAAAAGGAACCTTTCCAAAACATACGACCATTCCTATAACAATTCCATCTGTTTCATTCATTGTTGTGTCCCGAACTACACATGACCTAATTTTTGTAAAATCAGGGATATATAGGCAGCTTAGAGACTAGGGTGCAGCCTATCTTTTTCAAAATACCCTTTCGGTCAAAATCGATCATCAATTCTATACCCGACAGTTCTTTCATTCTTCATAGGTAAAGAGGGAAAGCTGTTGATACTAAATTTTTCCCTCATATATTAGGATATGTATCTATATATATATATATATATATATATATATATATATATATATATATATATTCAAAATAGTGCAAGTGCATTGTTATTGGATTTACAAACATGCACAAGTATTTTTGTAATTTTTTTTATAATTTTAAAAGCTTTAAATTAATTTATTTCTTCATGTTTAGTATATAATTATCCCTCATATTATTGTTATGATGATTTAATCCTCTAAATCCATCATTTATGCCCATATAGTGTTTAAATATTTTAATTGCTTTTGTATTTTTAATGCTAGAATTGAGCTTTTTCAATAATAGCCCATATATATGCATAATTAATTATTTCCATAAAAATGACTTTTTGTATTTTGTAATTATAATTAATTGTTTTAAATCATTTCATGTAGCAACTGAAATTTTTATTATTTATTAATTATTTTTATAAATTAATTACTGATTTAATTAGGTATTTAAAATCTAACCTCTTTGCCTAATTAATTTTGGACCTACCTAGCCCATTAAATTAACCAGCCCAATTACCCTAATCCAATTACCCAGACCCATACCTATCCGATCAGACCCATACACATCCAAATAACCCACCTGGCCATAACCTCTAATCCATGTCGTTGATCTTCCAAGATCAACGACTCTTAATCATCCAACCTTTTTTTAATTATTCCAAACAGCACTAACCCTCAATCATTTCTCACCGTCTTTCATCCCCTAGTCCTCTCATCTCTTCACCCCTCACCCTCTCAAACCCTAACCCGTTGTCACCATTTCTTCTTCAGTTCCTGCCAGAAATGGAATAATATCTTGATTCCTTGCCTTATTTGGCCTTAGTTCTTTACCTACTATCCGTCTTTGATGTTACTTGACTGGTTTGCCTCAAATGGAAATTTGAACTTGAGAGATTTCAACTAGATCTGGCTTAAAATCTCTTATATTGCGGTTATTTCCGTCTGTGTTCATCCTAACCTTTATGAGTACGAATATATTCATATCTGTCAGTTAGGGTTTCAGATTTTGGTTCGGACCAGATTTGGTTAAGTTTTTGTCTATTTTATGTTATTCTCCATATCTAGTTGCTCTATTTCTCTCAAATCCATCTATATTAGTTTAATCTTTTTAGTTACCCTAAAACTAGGGTTAAAGATCTTTCCAGATCTAAAATGTTTTTTTATTATTCAGTATTTTTCTGTAAATGTTTCAGTATATCTATTTCTGTGTTTTTAATTTCTTTAGTATTTCTGATTCATTTTACCTACCCTAAAATTTAGAGTTTTTGTTTAAAGATGAACTAAATCTGAATTAATCTTTAGTATTTCCATCTCTGTGCATCCTTATTATAGTGTTCCTTTTGGTTATTTATGCTGATTTTACTTACCCTAAAATTTAGGGTTTTTTAAATCATTACTAAAATTTCAATCTTTACTTTCTTGTATGGTACAGATCTTTCCTTAATTTGTTCGATTTACATGTTCTCATTATTTCTTTACCTTATTTGATATAGTAATTTATTATTGGTTGATTCTGTATCTTTGTATAGTACTTGCCTGATTACACGCGGCTATGTTATGCTAATTGATTTAATCGGACTTGGATTTATTCTACTTTTATTTTTATTCCTTACTTGTATGTGTTTTAATTATTGCCTTATTTGTCTGTTTAGATTAGTACTATTTAAACCCTTCCTCCTTTTCCTTTCAAGACAAGACATGAACTCTTTTATTCTCTCTAAAAAACATAAGCTTTCTTTTGCTCTCTTGTTCTGATTTCTGTGCAAAGTGTCTCTTCAACTGAAAGCCAAGGCCAAAATTATTCTAGAACCTCATTGATTTGGTACACTTACTTGTTTTCTTGCTAAACTGGTTTGCCCTAACCTTTGCAATTTCATTGTCTATGCTTTGCTTTACAAGCTTGTTTTAATTATCATCATTATTATGTGATTCCATTTAGCAACATTGTTAACTCAGGACTAATTTATTTTGAATAATATGAATCCCACCATGAGTTAGCCTAAGGTATAACTTTTTTCATTTATTACTTGTTAATCCTTTGCATACTCTGAACTTTGCACACTATAAATATGTAATCTGTAAATTTTGTTGCTTGACTCATATGCCCTGCTTATGTAATTCATGTGTATGACCAGTTTAATTGTTTCTACCTAATTATTTTTGTGATTAAGCCATAACTATTTTCAGAACTAGCATGATTATTAGCTCAATTAGATTTCCAGTTGTTTGAACTATATGCTGAACATGAACATTGTTTGCTTCATGGAGTACTGCTGCCTGTAACTCTGTGTTTCGAACTTTCCTTCTTTTGAAATTGAACTGATCTAAAACCTGCCCTTTATTCCTTTTATGTGTTGAACCCCTAATCATAGTACCTTAGGTTCTCAACCACCCCAGTGTGAGCACTGTCTAGGGTCCTTGAGACTCCTTTGAACTATCACACACTGGATGGTTTTCCAATCTTTTATGAATTATCTTCTGAATGTGGTTCTGGTGTGAGCATTGCCCTAGTTCCTCTGAGGCCCTTGGGAAATTTGACACATTGGAAACCTGGTCCTAATATGCTATGATCCTCTATGCTTTGCTTCAAAGTTGCCATGGTTGGAAGGCCTATGAAGGCTCTCTATAGCATAACTATTACCATTATGTTATTCATTCAGCTATTCTGGTCTATAATAAATGTGTAATAACAGATTTGGGGATATTGAGTAACGTTGGGGATTTTTTTCTTATATCTTTTATTGAAACTGGTAGAAATTTTGCCTATAGGATTTAATTCTGCTGAATGAACTGTGTGAGTACTATATTGTGGTAAAATACTTTTATGATCATTTTGATTATGTAATTTACATTTCCATACTAGAGATTCTACTTATAGGACTTCCGTTTAATTTTGTACACAATCTTGTTCATAGGATCATTACATGTTTTCAACAAATGTTCATTAGCAATCATGCTTATATGATCTTGTTGTTTGAATTAACTATATGTCCTTGTAATCTATTTTATTTCTACCCTTATATAGATAATATATATCATGCCTATAGAATTAAAAAATCAGTTCCAAACATAGAAATCATGCCTATAAGGTTTAAATCAATAGATATTAGTCAATTTCAAATTTAGAAATCATGCCTACAAGGTTTAAGTCAATTCAATATTTATAAAGCACGTCTCTAGGAAATAAAAATATATCTTTACGAGTTAAAATCAATGCTACACCAAAAAACCTTGTCTATAGGTCTGTAATGAATAAGCTCATAGAAGTCATGCCAATAGATCCTGCTAATCGATTCTGAATTCAATCGCTATTGTCAATAACTTAGGCAACATATCCGTAGGACTTAACAATGATTCTGGAGCTAAATTGTGAAATATTACTGCGTGAAGTGCCCAAATTTTTGTTGAATAAAATCAGTAGGAAAACAAATAGGTCCTAAAGCTAGCCTTAATAAAACTGCCTTTATAATCTAATTTTTTTCTCATGTAGGCATCCTGCCTATAGGATTCCAAAGTTAACGAAGTTTTCTGATTCAATTACGTGCTTTTGTTGCCTATGTGTGGAGGTCAATGTGAGCCTATAGTTGTTCTGATCTGAATGTCCTATTTATTTTTGTTTGTCGCCTCGATTTTACATTTTTAAGTAACATAGGTAGGTCTCGACCTATCCCAAATAGAGGTCCTAATACCACTATGGCCATAGGTAGGGGACGGGTAGTGCATGCATAGGGAACAAGCTAGAAACTACTAGAACGCTTAAGTAATAACTTAAAGATAGTAATTAGGTAGTGAGTAGATGAAAGTTCGTGTGCTAATGCAATAAGTAACACCCTGACTTGAGGGAGTTACAAAGTACTGCATGGAATGATCCTATAGGCTAAATAACTTAGGAGCTCTCCACCCCCCCCCCCCATACTCTTTTTTAGAATAAATTGAATATAGTACTTATCCAAATTGTTGTCCTTTCTTTTAAGACTAAGTCGCTCAAGTTAAGTTCGGCGGGGACCTACCGTTGTGGACCTCGAGGGATTCCTAACACCTTCCCCTCAAGGTAATTTCGAGCCTTTACCCAATCTCTGGTGATTTGAACTAGTAACATGAGTTATCTACTCTAGGTTCCATAACACACCTTAATCTATTAGGTGGCTACTCTTTCAATTCCAATTCCCTACCCTCTCAAAAAGGTGTTGTACTAGAAATGTCGAAACCCGATTTCGCAAGAAAAAAATAAGGCACGACAGAAGGTACATATTGTCACTCAAGGTACTGAAGGATCCAAGCTTGATGGTTACGAGAATGGACATGCGCTTAGTGGATGAACTAGAGTACCTTGTGATTGGTGTTGTACGAGTTGTGAACGTTAATTTTGCGTATTATGAGATGTGTTTTTTACGGCTTTGTGCCAAGTGGGGGAGTCCACCAGCGACATTCAGATTACAGAGTTAGATGTTACCTCAGTTTTCGCCTGAGAGATGTATATAAAGGGTATTGGAAGGTTCCCAAAAAATGTTTATAATTAAGATCTAAGATCTTGCATGGATGATGTTGGGGCTTACGGTGTTTCTTTGTCACTAATGTATTTTATTCAGTGTGGTCATCTCGGTCGGGGAATCATGGGTGCTTCATGGGAAATACAGTGGTTTATGAGTTGCTAGGCTACGTGGCTTGTGCTAGTATTTTTTGCATAGTTTCGGTTGGGTTAGTTTTGCATCGATCGGGAGAAGTGTTTCCTCAATTGAATGACTAGGAGTAACCACAGAAATGGGTCAGCTCTATGGTGTTGGGTCAGTATTACTATGGAAGTAGTTGGTCCTTTTTGAATGGGAATTCTCTATCGGCATTTGTGGTACTACTCTTGGGTTGGATGGTTTTTGTGTCTTGGTTGATTTGGAAAGATGCGGTCCTAATGGTTTAGTTGCATATTGATGGATCTCGGAGAGTTCTCAATGGTTTCGGCAACGGTTTGAGTCGGCTACCTGTTATGGGCATAAGAAATATGTTGTACATTGTAGTTTTCTCCTAGATAGATATCAAAAGTTAATAGAAAGTAAGTATTATTGGATATCATATGTGAATAACTTGCATTTTAGGAAAGACCCCTGAGTTTTGGTTTCCGAGTGTGTGGCTAGTGGCATGGTGATTAATGGCTTTTGAGGCTTTTGAGGTTCAAGCTTTGTTACGCGAAAAAAAAATCTATATGAGAGATTCAGTAAGGTGATAGGGGTGTAACTGATGTACCAGCCATTCAATTAGTATAGTTGAGTTCAGGTATGGAATATTTGGTATTCCTGAGGTTTTGGTGCTAGATGTCCCCATATGCAATCTATTTCTTGTTTACATATTCTGAAGGCATTTTGAGAATGGGATAAGTGATAGCATACCTTATCAATAGGTTGCTATGGACTTTAGGAGGATATTTACCTATTTTGGAATGATCATGATTTGGGTTGGGTGCTTTTTGAAAGCTCAAGGAGAATGTGTATTTTATATCATGTCAAGTTTAGGTACTCTTGTGAGATTGTTACAACGGTTACGTTACTAGGAAAAATGGAATTTAATTTTCTCGCTATCCTATGTTATGTGTTACTCTCTTATGTCGTGATAGACTGTAAGGTTGTTATTATTCTCCACGTATG
This sequence comes from Nicotiana benthamiana, assembly GCA_034376525.1. Lineage (NCBI taxonomy): Eukaryota > Viridiplantae > Streptophyta > Magnoliopsida > Solanales > Solanaceae > Nicotiana > Nicotiana benthamiana. The sequence continues at coordinate 142,909,613 of CM067327.1, read as the reverse complement.
TGGTAATTTCGTTCAGGCCTCATGGCGATGCAGGCGAAATGGTCCTCGTGATGTTGATTGGCTTATTGCACCTTAGTTATCCTTGCTCTTTTCCATGTTTTGTGAATTGTATTCATGTTTCCCACAGTTATACTTGTTCACTCTACTATTTTTGATGAGTATCTTGGAGTAGGCTACACGCTGCAGCGGATGTTGCCGGATAAGAGAGCTTCTTGACATTTTGACTTTATGGGTTGTTATGAGTTCCCGCATATTTCATTATCATGAGCAACATTGTGGAGTTTAGGAACAAGGTTCGATTCAACGTGAAGTGTATTGTGGATGCCTAGAATGTTATTTGGGTAGCTATGGTGGTCGGTAGTTATTGCTACAGGCATTTGAGTTGTGTGGAACATCGTGTGATTGTATGTTGGATTCTATTTATGGATCGATTCGGCTTTTTCGAGTTTATACAGTGAGATGATACAAGATTCAAGTCTTGTGATAAATTTCAACTGTTGAGATTTAGTTTCTTTAAAAGATTTTGGACAAAGGATGGAGTGAGATCTTCAGTTAAATTGCAATGCCAGTTATACATAGGTTTGGGTGAAGGGGAATCAACCCCTGGTGTATGTATAGTGAGCTCGTGCAGTGGTTTGATGGTTTTGGAATTACTCTTGGCACGTTCGAGGACGAACGTATGTTTAAGTGGGAGAGAATATGATCGACCCGATTTGTCATTTTGAGAATTTGTACTTCGCTCGATAGTTTGGGGGCACAAATAGCTCTGTATGATGTATTAGGACTTGTGCAAAATTTGAAATCATTCCAAGTTGATTTGATATGTTTCGGTGCGAGTTTTTGGAAGTCAAAAGTTCGAAAGTTCATTAAGTTTTATTTGACGTGTGTTTCGTCATTTCGATTTTATTATGCGTGATTTATGGCCTCGAGTAGGTCCGTATTTTATTTTGGGACTTTTTGGTATGTTCGCATGGGGTCCCGAGGGGATGGGGTGAGTTTTGAATAGGTTTGGCTGTGTTGCACTCGTTTTTCTTATGTTTCAATGTTGTTTTTTCAAGTATAAATGGTGTTACATGAAATAACACCATGAAAAGTGACTTTTAGATTGTTTGGCATGCAAAACAAGGTAGAACATCTAGGCAAGAATGCTTAATATCGAAAGTTTGTTCATTTGGTCATATTTTGAGTTGGGAGCTCGGACTTAGATAATTTTTGTAGGTGATTTTTACTATATGGATTGGGTTAAGTGTTGTCTACTCAATTTTGATTATATTTCATAAATCCATCTTCGTTTTAGGCATTTGTTTGATGATTTCAACGTGAAATATGAGGTTTTTATCTAGCATTTCTTAAAATGAATTTTTGAGTTTTAAATATCGTTTCGGAATCGGATTTGAGAGAAAATAGTATGATTAGACTCGCAATTGAATTGGTGTTCAGGTTTGTTGATTTTGTCGGGTTCTGACGTGCGGGCCTAGGGAGTTGACTTTTGTTGACTTTTTTTCAAATTGTATAAGGATTATAGCTTAGTTAGTTAAAATTGTTTCCTCTTGTATTGTTTGATGTATTTAAGTATTCTTTGGCTAGATTGGGCCGAGTAATGGTGAATTGGTAAAGGAAAAACTAAATTGTATATTGAGTTGGCCAGATTAAGGTAAGTATCTTGGCTAACCTTGTGTGGAGGATTTCTCCTTAGGATTAGAGTCTTCTATGTTGATTGTAGTTCGTGTATGCAAGGTTACGAGTGTTGCTCGAACTTAGTTGTGGAAATTTTTCCTTTAGAGTTCTTAAGTCCTTATATTCACCAAGTATGAAGTTGTTCTTGATATGACTAAGTTTCCTATTTACTAGTTTCGCCTCTATATGCTTAATTGGAATTAATTGCTTAATGATTCACACTTATTATCTATTTGACTCTTACTTGACTTAACTGAAGATTTTTGACTCTCATATTATCATGATATCTTTTCATAACTGCCTATCTTTATCTGAAATTATTATTATCTCATCCTATAATTGTTTTGTCTTACTTGAGGTTGCAATTATTTTTTCGTCGCTTATCCTTAATTGAGTTGTTGAATAACCATCGTAATTGCTCAACCTTAAAAGGATTTAGATATCCTATATTTCAGCTAACATAGCATTGTTTGATATTATTTGACTTGTGTTAGATTCCTCATTATTGAATTGTATATTGTGGGATTATTGCTACATTTTAGTTTTCCTCTTGTTAAGATGTTATCTTTACACCAAGCATTCTTTACTGTGGTTATTCCTTGTGAACATGTTCGTTTCTTTATTATTTAAAGTTCTTGAGTTGATTTAGTTTCATACTTTGTATTATTGTCATTTTCGTTGTTGTACTTGTTGAGAGGTTTCTGTCGAGCTGTAGTTTTTATCTCTGTTGTTTCCGCTGCATATTTACTTTGGGACAACGGAACAGTATTCAGAGAGATCCCTCTGTTCTGCATAGTTACTTTAGGACTACGGAATGGTAGTCCAGAAGATCCCCCTATTTTGCATATTTACTTTGGGACTATAGAATGGTATTTAGGGAGATCCCATGTCCTGCATATTTTCTTTGGTATGCAACGGTATTCCAGGAGATCCTTATTTATATTTACTTTGGGACTACGGGATGGTATTCCGGGAGATTCCGCTGCAAACATTCTACGTTTTGTCAATTCTTTTCCTTATGCTTACTAACTGGTATGAACTATGATAGGACACTTGCACAAGCATACCTTTAGTTAAGAACCCTTATCGGATAACAGGTTTTTCTTGATATTGTTGGGTATAGATGCACACCCTTGTTTACTTGTCTTCTATGTGAGAATGGTTCTAGTTGGCACGTGATTGTCAGTGCAGTTATGATGTGTGATGAGGGCACAAGATGCCAAGTGTTAGGGTTTCAAGTATTAAGACCCGTGAGTTATAATTTATCCGATGTTCGATACTTCGTGAAGGTTGTTGACTAATATCAAATGTGAACGTTGTCGGAGTTGCTGAGTTATTATTCGTTCTTATTTTATCTATGGTTTCGGATTTATGTTGTATTTCCGCTCACTCTTCTATGTCATTATTATGGTATTCTGCTGCTACTTGTCACTTTTCCTCTTTTATTGTAATTACTGTAATGTTCGTCAAATTGTGTAGTTTTCTAGTAGAAATGATGCGTTATTGTTCCTATCTTTATACTTGTTCAAGTTATTAGATTAGTAGGTGGCTTGACTGTTCCTCGTCACTACTCCACCGAGTTTAGTCGTGATACATAGTTGGCACCGCTGTGGGGTGCTCATTCTACACTTTTTTTTATTTTTTTACATATCTAGGTATTGGATCGCTAGTAGCTCTATGGGCCGTTGCTGTGTAGACTCAAGGTAAACCTGTTGATGTGTTCCCAAGTTTCGGAGTCACCTTCTTATTTTCTATTTACAATGTTCACTCTTTTTTCGAGACAGTTGTATTTTAGAATTTTTGTAGGAAACTTTGTAGAGCTTATGACTTGTACTACCGGTTTTTAAAAAATGTAATATCATTTTATAGATTTCTATATCTAGATTGTTAGATTTTCTTTATTATTTTTGTTATTCAGTAAATGTTAGGCTTACTTAGTTCTTAAGACTAGGTTCCATCACGATACCCAACGGAGGAGAAATTGGTCGGTGACAGAAAAGGGTTTTGGTTAAAAAGGATTAGGAAGAATGGACCTTTGTCTTGCTAGGCCACTAAAATCCGAAAATAAGCTCCCAATTGGCCCAAATTCAATTCTTTCTTATTGAACACAAATAAAAATAAAAATATTACCAATATATACTATTAATATTAGTTAATTAGAATAAAATATTAACGTGAACAATATATTAAAAATAAAAATATTTTTGATATTTTTTGAATGTTATAAAAAGGTACAGAAAACTATGTTAAAGTAATGGTAAAAATTAAAATATTATCGTTATAAAATACAAATAAGCTCTAATAAATTTAACAAAAAATCTATGATAAGAGAAGAAATATTATAAAAATATTTTGTGTTTATAAACTTATGGTTTAAAATTAAAATTAAGAGTTGACTGAAATCCTATAAAAATGAAAATAAGTAACTATTTTTTTATAATACTACTTTAAAAAGTTGCGTTTGTCAAAATTATATGCTTTCAATAAGTATTCTTTTATTCTAAATCAGAGGTTTTTGGTTTGAGTCCTAGATAACTATTCTTTTATCTTACGTATTTGTGGAAGCACTTTACTCTCTAATGTGGGATTTTCTGGCACGAGTTCAGATTTAGAGCCTGTTTGACCAAGATTTTGGGAGGTCAAAAGTTTTTTTTTATTTTTTGTCAGAAAATTATTTTTTGAACAAAAAAAAGGTGTTTAGCAAAATAAAAAAGTACTTTTGACCAACAACACAAGTAATTTTTTATCTTTTGGGAAGAAGCTATAGGTTCTTGCTTCTTCCAAGAAGCAAAAGCAAAAGTAAAAAATTAATTTATGATACAAAAATAACCTTATGATAAATTTATATTTTTCAATTATCTCTCATTAATTTAACATTGTTATTTGCCTTTTTCTTTTTATTTATACTATATATTTCTTTATTTTTATTTCAATCATATTCTTTTTCTTCTATTCATACGAGTATATATTTTAAATTAATATTGAATGATGTGTTTTGGTATATTCGAATTATAATGTAAACAATAAATAATACCAAACATTTAATATTATTTCTTTGAAATAACTTTATTTTATATTCATTGAATGTTTTAACTCATAGTCTTAATCACGTTTTATATTTCAATTAAATTCTTTTCTAATATATGTTTAAATTTTTTCCCCTAAATAATAGTAATTACAAGCTGAATCTTTACTATCCTTTTTCATAATTTGATACTTAAAAGTAACTTTTAAACTATTGTCCAGACACAATGAGCTTGCAAAAAACTCAAAAAATATTTTTAAACAAAAATACTCTTTAAAATAAATAGTTTTTGGCAGCTTGACAAAATGAACTCTTTAAAAATACTCTTTAAACGAGCTCTTAACAGCCATAAGAATATCACACACTGAATGAAAAACCCAAAACAAGATAAGATGAAGTTAAAACCACTAAATTGATTTGATTGAGATTCAGATCGATCTATATTCGATGAGTACCTTCATTATGTTGTTTCTAACAGGTATCATAGGTTTTAAAAATCATTCAAGCAGGAGAACAGGACCTTTTTTTTGATATTTCGAAAACGGATTAATTCTCTTTCATAAAAAACGAGATAGATTCCATAATAAAGTGTTCTTTTCAGATTTATCCCTAGCATCATTCAAGAATGATTATTGATTCAATTCACATGAATCAATAGGAAAGACAAATCTCTTATGATACATTATATCCGACTTGATTATTAATAAAGTGAAGAGATATTTCATTTTTTGAAATCTCTTTTCTAATTCAAAATCATTGTGCGACATGTATTCTATCCTATTTCGATCGTCGAATAGATGGACGGAGGCTAATGTAGGATTTCTAGAATTTGAGTACACTACCTAAAGAAAGGACAGAGAAAAAGTATTAAGTGAAAATTGATCCATATTTGTTGTTTCTTTGAGTAAATAACTAAATGATAAACCAAGTGAATCTTTACCACGGGTGCCATACATAACATTGGACAAATGCTAGAAAATACATACATGAAATATCTAATTTGACGGAAGGACCATGAGTTTATGTGTCCGTAATTTAGGCTTAAAATCCACTCTTGTAGATGGAATAAATCAAAATAAATTTTTGTTCAAGAATGAAATCTTATTGGAACTATTTTTAATCGATTCATACAGAACCATATACGTCACACCCTGAATCTGCTGAAATAGGATGACTTACACAATTCCATATTACAAATATAACATTTAATAACTCAAACAAAAATATAAATTGATGTCTAGATTTATTCATATAATATTATTTTAATGAGTATTTACTATACCAATATATTAAATATATTTTAATGTCTAAAAAAAAATAACTTCGAATATAATATCTTATTAAATTTGAATGGATATCAAAATCACTTAGTTTTTATAACTTTGACCAAAGTTGGTCTTGTATGACTATTTAATTAACATTAAATTTGATAACCATTTTCTTAACTTATGTAACTAACGTGATTATTAGCCTTAATGATTTTTATTACCTGTAACGATTCGATCAGCTAATTTGAGGCATTATTTAGCAGTCTGAGACCACGAGCAGCTTCATTTCAGGTATTATGATTTGTACGCGTGGTCAGAATTGAATTTCGGGAAGTTCAGAGTTGATTCGGAAAGAGAATTCTTCTTTCGGAAGCTTAAAGTTGAAAGGATTGATTAGAACTGGATTTTTGAGTAAACAACTTCGAAATCGGGATCTGGAGGTTCCAGCATGTTCATTTGATGATATCGGACTTGGGCGCATACCCAGATCTGGTTTTGGATAACCTGAGAGCGTTTTGGCGCCTATTGTGGAAGTTAGCAGTTTGGAAGGAACTTCATAAGTTTGGCTTGAAGTGTATTTATGCTTTATCAATATTCGTTTGGTATTTCGAGTCTAGGAATAGCTCCGTATGGTAATTCTGGAGCTGGGAGCGCGATCGGAACTGAATTCGGAGGTCCGTAGGTCATTTTGGAGTCATTTGGCTAAAGATAGAAATTTTAAGGTTTTTGAGAAGTTTGACTGGGAGTGGATGTGAGCATGTGATTTTTGCCCTATATGAATTACTCCCATAAATTCAAAAATAAAATAATTTCTTTTGTTTATTTGCAATTTTGTGGATTCTCGTGGCATTTTCTGTCAATTGTTTTGCATTTTGTTAATGCATTTTAATTAGTGAAAAATACAAAAATGTATTGCATGTGCATTTAGAAGTTAATTTGACATTTTTCAAGAATTAATTAGGAAGTAGTTATGTTATAGAAAAGGGAAAATCAAAAATGGATTAATTTTAACTTTAATATTAGGTGATGTTTCTTTCAATTTGGTTTTAGTTATTTGTGATAATGATTATTTAGTATTAATTAGTATTTTTGACAGGTTAATTTGGTTTTTTAATAACTTAGATTTTATTTTAATTTGAAAAGAAAAGGAGTGTTTAATTTTAAAAAAGAAAAGAAAAGGAAAAGAAATTAAAAGAGTGTGGCCTTTATAAGAGACTCAATTTGGCTAATTCTTCAAAATCCAAAATACTGGCCCAATTCAAACCCTGCTAACCCGACAAAATTGAAGCCTGACCCGCCTCTACCCCATGTCCAAACGACTTACAATTTAGAGGCTCCAAGTGATCTGATCTCTTAATCTTAGCTCATCCAACAGCCAGAAGTCTTCTCCCCATTTCACATATTAATAACCAAATAACCTCGTACCCCTGTACTTCAACCCCCCCCCCACCGCCCCACTCGTCTCTCTCATAGACCAGATGTAATGCCGCAATGAGACGACCGCCTGGCGCCTGCCAAGAATCGCCTCACGGCGGCGGCAGGTCTCTTATAACCACCATTTTTGCACCAAAGCTCTGCCTTTGTCCCCTCATACCCATGCCACCGTTCATCTCCCTCGAATCTCTCCAGAACCGCCCAAAATCTCCAAACCCTAGGACGATGTCACCGATTCCTCTACCGTATCCGGCAGCGCCGCCTCCAATCAACACCAAATTAACACAAAAGGACCCCCTCACCTCCCTCTTTCCAAATCCATAGCTCGTTCCCTTCAATTGTCCCTAGAACTGGTCGAATTTCATTTTGAAGATAAGGTTGTAGGGTGTCAAGGACAAGGATTGGGTGTATCAGGACAAAAACAAGCCTTGGCCATGTGTTTTCGTTTGAGAACACATGAGCGAGGCCCTTTTTGGTTCAGAATCGAGACTTTTAGGGCAATCTGAAAGTTAGCTCTCATTTTTAGGTATATTTGTTCATCCTCTTTTGTGGTTTGCATATTTCTTTTTATCATGGTGATTGTTTTATGCCTGTTAATTGTCTCTTCATTAGAATTGCATCTGCATGATTTTTTCACATGAACTGGTTGTCACTCTAATTGTGTTTAGTTTTCTAATTTTTCTTTTAAGTCTTGTTTATTCGGTGGTTTAATTCAGGGGCCATTCAACTTAATTTCAAAATATTTGGGCCACTTGGTTAAGATTCTGTCTTGTATTTGGTTTCGAATTGTGAAACCTAGGTTTATCTTGAAAGCCCAAAGGGAATGGTCAATCCAAAGGGTTAAAGTCCCAGATTTGAATTGGAACCTTGGGTCAAAGTGACCCAACCTATTTGAGTATAATGTATATAGCTAAGGGAGGTAGTATAGGTAATATGAATAAGGAATCTTTAGTATCAATTTCAGAAATATCTAATAGGGGTTTGCTAGCAAACTTTTGATATAACTTGGCTGGCAAATCATAAAATAAGGGACTATAGGGAAAAAACTAATTCTGAATATTGCCCTAATATTCAACCTATTAAAGGCATGAAAACTTAAGCTAAAAGAGGTTCCAGAAGGTGAACAAAAATAGAGAAAAATATCAAAAAACACTAAAACCGTTGAAAATTACTGTTTCATTGAGTTTCCTTGATGATTTCTTAGATTTGTAACACCTGAATTGAATTCTGACTTATTTGAGGGCTGAGATGGCTTGATTTTAAGACTAGAGAGCTAAAAATATCAAAAAACCTCAGACGACTAAAAGGCTAAAAGAATTAATGTTCCATTGAATTGCATTTGAGGATCTTAAAGTTTTATTCTCTGAATCAGTCATTGCTTTGCTTTGGGGTTTAAAATGAATGGATATTAAGCATTTTTAATCTGGCTTAAAGTTTTGCCGGGTCATTAGTTGTTTGGACTTGTTATTCTGGTTTATTACTAATCATTTCTGGACGTGAAGTTTATTTTGCTAGCTGTTTTGCTGTTAATTCATACTGTTCTCGCTGTTGATCCGTCACCCTTCTTTTCTTCCTTTTCTAGGTATGCCTCAGCTTGAATAACATGTGAGATATAAATGAGATCCTCATATATTATTAAGATAATGAATTGAATGGTTTTCACTGTTAAGGGATTGGTCATGTGTTTACTTTTTTAAATTAGTACAATTACAAGAATATTTTTGTATTTGGGCATGGTTTGTATAATCTATTTTAGGACTATGCAATAACTTTGTTTTGTTATCTCGATTCTAGTTTAGCTACCTCATGCTCAAGTAAAGGGGTTGGAGCTGTCATGATAGGAACCTGTTGAACAATGTTGTTAGGCAATTTAGTAGCCATCATCTCTTTCTTCATGTTTGCTTTTAGAAAATGTAGCCCATCATAATAAGGGAACCTTGAACTTTAGCAAGTTTCTTTTGAAACTGTACTGATGTTGAAGGTTGTGTAAAGTTATATGTGCCGGAAATTTCATGTTAGTATGGCATATATTTTGATTTCGCCTTGGTTTGGGACCTGTGAGGGTTTGTCTGGTAAAATGGGTTCGAATTAGTTTTGTTCTGGTATAATAGGCTTTATTAGCACAGGATTGTAACTTAATTGAAGGTTTGAGAGTTGAGGTTATTTGCTGCTTGCTTGTTAAAATTGGACTTTTTTTTTCAAATTTTCTTTTTGCAGTATATTCTTTGTCAATATTGTGTGATTGGCCACGGGAACAATACTATCATTAGACTCGTTTGTGTCCCTCGGTACGCCCTTCATGAACTCGTTTGTGTCCCTCGGTAGGCCCAGGCTTGAAGCTGTCGAAATTGAGTGTTGAGTCAAATAATCCTTCAATTCAAGTCCTACTGAGTGGTAAATGGATTTCGAATTTCCTCAAAATTAGGAGCTTCATGATTTTCTTAAGAAGAAGAATTGGTTTTCTATGTTATTAAGGGCGCGCTTTGTATGTTTGGCCATCTGAGCCTTAGTTTAAATGCCTTTTTAATAAAATTCGAGGCGTGCCATTTAGCAAATTTCATGGCCATGCAAATCCAAAAATACATGATTGCTTTTGGCACGATAATTAAAAATCTAGTTGCCTAAATACGGGTGCGCATTTATGTGACCCAAATCCAAATCTCAACGTTAGATGAGATGTGTTGTGAATTACGGGTGTATTTATATGACATGGTTCAAGACGCGTTTTAACAATGTTTCAATCTTCTTAAATCAAATAAAAGTGGTTTAAAGAGTTAAAGTTGCACATAGGTTCAAAATGTATTAAAATTAGATAATGAAGCCGAATATAACAGTTGAGCGAACATGCGAGAACCACGGAACTCGGGAATGCCTAACACCTTCTCTCGGGTTAACACAATTCCTTACCTGGATTTCTTGCTCGCATACTGTATTATAGAGTCAATCCTTCCTCGATTCGAAATTTTAAATCAATGACTCGGGACACCATTTACTAAGCCAAGTGGCGACTTATAAATCTTTAAATAAATAACTCCCGTTTCGATTGTCCTTTAATTGGAAAAACTCCCTTTCTACGCCCTTCGCTGGGTGTAGTGCAAAAAGGAGGTGTGACAGCTCTGGTGACTCTGCTGGGGAACGAACCCAGAATCTCTGATTCAGGGTTCAAGAATTCGAGCTTAGAATAATTGCTGTACTTAGCTTCATTTATTATCTTATTTTATTACATGTTTGGGCCTAATATGCTAAATGTTGCTTTTTACCACTTTGATATTATTTGAATTGTATATAAACTGCTGCGAAACCCTTCTCTTCTTATCTTCGGGATGTGCTCGCTGGTCGAGACTCCTTGTTCTGTTAGTGTTGTAACTTGAAATAAGAAAGAGGCTCGGACAAGTTACAAAGCCGGATTGCCTTTTGGTTCACGGTACGTAGTCCCATCCTCGACCCGAGTTGTCCGCTAGGGTGCATAGTCTAGAACATATACCCAGGTTTTGAACCTAGAATAACTTAACCTCTTGCCGTATACCTAGTAGGAATGCTTATTTACATAATGCATTTGACTTAGGGGACTCAACACAGGGTCGGGTCCGTCTAGGACAGGTGCACCTAAGTAATAGACCATCTTGATGCATCTTGCGTGCTACTTCTGCATTTATTCCGGATGTGCACGCGGACCAGCTTTTGAAAAATAAAGAGGAGAATTTGACAAAGAAAATAACAGTGTGAGGGATGAGGGACGTAATTACCTGTTTCAAATACCAATACTAAAATTCTCCCAAAATCTTGAAAAAACAAAAGACAAAGAAAAGGAGTTTGTTTTCGAGAAAAAATAGAAAGAAAAAGAAGCTGGTTTTTAATTATGTCAGAATTGTTCGTACTACGCCGGTTTGATTCTCACAGGGTGTGAAATACGTAGGCAACCCCCATCGGGCCCAACTTCATTTTTTTGCAAAAATAGCCCCAAAATAACCAAGTTAGAGATAAATAAATACGGCAGTTCTTGTAAATATTAGCCGAGTGTCCCCAAAAGAGCACCTGAGGGCTGTTTTTGCAAGAGCAGTCGGCCTAGATTAATTTTTTGTCAAATTTTGGCCGATAGCAAGCACAACCTTAAATTTTTCCCTCGAAAGTACTGGAAGGCCGTATTTGTAAAGCCGGGATTTTATTTTGAAATAAAAATTTGAAGAAAAAATTTAACTTTGTTTTTTAGTGCAATGAATCATGATTATTGCTTAATCACCCTAGTAAATATGCAGAATGAGCACGAATCAAAATTTGCCAATAACAGTTTATGAGAACGTGATTTTTGTCGCGCTTAAATTACTCCAATAGAATTCATTAAAATTAGATTTTTTTTATTATTTAAATTTTTAGAAATTATTTGCACGATTTTGTTCTTTGCTACCATTTTGTGTGCATTTTTAAGCTTAGCATATTTACATTTAGGACCTAATTTTAAATTTTGGATTAATAAAACATGATTTAAAATAAGAAAAAATAACAAAAATTAGCTCTTTTGCATTTTTACTTTTAATTTTCAAATTTTTGTCATAGTTTTTATTTAAAGTAAGGATTTAATATTTTGAAGAAATGAGTAGATTAATTTTAGGTTTAAATTGGGTTTTAATTAACTCAACATTTAAAATTATTAGAAAAAGAGAGAAATTTGATTATAAAAGGATAAGAAAAAGTTTTAAATTTGGTCCCTTGAACAAAAGATCCATGTTTTGGGCCAATTTAGAATAGTAGCCCAAGCCATACCTGTCCGTACCCCGCGATAAACCGGCCCAAACTCGTCCTGAACCCAGTCTCTCATCAGAGACGCCCCAAAATGACGTCGTTTAGGGCGTATTAATCACGACTGTTGATCCTAAACAGTCCGCAACTGCCTAGGTTTAGGGTATAAATGGTCGGACCCCCCTACCCCCAATACCTCGTCTCTCCCACTCCCATTATCAGAAACGTAACACCATCGTTCCCCACCATCCGCCGCCGGGCGAAAATCGCCTCTGCCGGCGGTCGGTCTCCAAACCCGTCAAAATTTATACACCTGAATCGCCTTCTCCTCCTCCTCTTTTCAATGCCCCAAACACCAGCCTTCGAATCCTAGTCCAGCCCTTCGAATATTCAAAACTGTGGACACCGCCTCCGGCACCCACGGCAATGCCACTATCAAAATGACCTCAATTTTACACCTTATCCCCGTCTTCACCTCCCCAACCCATATTCGACCTTATCTTCCTTCAAATCTGAGCCAGTGCTTTAGAATTTAAAATCGAAATTTGGACCAAAATATCAGCTCACCCAATCTCAACCAAAGTTACACCATACACCCTACTCGACCTCCTCTCCCCAAAACCCAAACCGAAATCCCTCAAACCTGGCTTGAATCCCTCGATTCTTAGATCTAAGGTTTTCATATAAACACAATAAATGAATCACCACTTTTCGAAATCCAAGGTTCAAAAGGGAACTCATAAGCTAAGTATCCTGTTTGCTCTTTAATTTTTATTTTTTTCTCTCCTTCATATCATTTCTGTATATCTAGTCGTTAGTATTTAATTATGGGTTTTAGGTTAGTTTTTATCTTTTTGTTAATTAAGTATAGTAGTCATTTTTGATAATTAGGCTCTCGTGTTAAATTCTGATAGGTTGAAGATTCATAAGTTGATTAACTTTGTCAGTCTTGCTTGGTTTGGAATTGAGTTTCATGATTTGGTCAAATTGTGGAGTCTTTTTATTGAATTGCGACTAGTATTGAATTAATTTCCCTTTCTGTACTTAATCAGTTGCACTTGGTTTTAGATATGAGAATACTAATTTCAGCATATTCCTTTTGGGTTAAATTGGTTTTCTCTGTGCTTTTATTGATCCATTGTTTCAACTTGGGCTTGGGGTCTTCATGTATTAAGTCCATAATCAATTTGGTTTGTTATTGAGTTATTTCAACTTAGGGTCACCCATGTTTGGGCCATGTGGTTTAAATTCAAGGTGGTTTAGTTCATCAAAATAGTTTTCAGAATTGAGGGTAGGAATCATCTGTACAACTGATCTAGAAGCTTCTTGGTCAAGGCATGAATAAGAAATTTCTAATTCATGGTACTATTCCTTGAATAAGAAGTTAAGATTTGAGGTACCGATTGGCTAAAATGGAAAATTGGAAAGGACTAAGTGTAAAATATCAGCTAAAGTTTTGACCTAGTTTACTTTCCTATAAAGGCATAGGTTTCTTGGCTAAAAAGGCACGAAAAACCTTCCAGAAAAATCCTTCAGAATTAGTCACAATTGCAAGATCAAAAATATAGAAATAGCAGATCTGAATTTAGGGAAAACTCCTCAAAATTTGAAAATACAAAAAAAGACAGGAAATACTATTCTATTAAGCATCAATTAATCTTCGAAACTTGTCCAGCTCAATTCTAGATTTCAAAAATTCAAAAATGATTTAAGTTGGAATTATTTGAATTTAGATTCAGCTTTCTTGGATCCTGGTTTATTTATGAAAACACCTTGATTTGCTTCTGGGTTTCGAGTTTGGTTTCATTGCTGCATCTGCTGGGTGGATTTGTTGCTGTTATTGTTTCATGTTTACCTACTCATAGGTTTTCATTTGCTGTAACCAGGTACACCTCGTGTAATCTCCAAGTTGCGGGAATGATTTGGATTACAGCATGATTTTATTTTGTTAATTATCATATTAGAATTCCTGTAATTTCATGAAATTCATTAGACTTGTTTGTAACTATTACTAGATTGTTTTGTATTGGACTGTTAATATTCATTTAGCTTAGTATGATTGTATTTGGGTGATCAGTTTAACTGTTGGTATTAGCAACAACATAAACGTAGAAATTGAGTTTAAATCCTAACTCGTAGTTAATTATCCAACACTCAAACAGCTCTAAGCAATTACTACATGTTCATAAGAGTGAAATTAGATCGTGAACTATCTGGTGATTCTTTTTTATGAAGTTTGGACTCGTTTAACTAACATATGCATTGAAATGATGAATTGTATTTTTCCAGTTCTTCAAAAATAATCATCTAGTATCATAGTATAGAAAACCATGAAGGTATACATAAATAACTCGAGCATTAAGCTGTGTTTTCAACTTGAATTGTGATTATAGGTTGTCATGGGCTTATGCGTTTGAATTTGGAGCTTACAAGTCTAAACAGGAAGATTAAGTAATTTGTTAATCACACCTACTGCATCAAAATTAGATGTTATGGATACTCAACTGAAACGAACTTGAATTAAAAGAATCTATTGAGTTGAACTCGTTTACATAATTTAATTTGAACTATATTATTTGAGTGCTTGCCCTTATCGCCTTGAGTTCCAACAGACCAGTCCAAGATGAGGATCTATCTCCGGATCCTAAATTCCAAGTCATTCTGGACTTGGGCCCATTAGCAGGCCCATGACTTGATAACCTTCATCCAAACTCTACTAAAATTCTTTGTTTTGGATTTGATTTAAAGGCTTTGAGTTATAATGTAACGTAATTTAAATTTGGGCTTTCGAGTTAGGTAGCGGGTTCAAATTAAAAGGATCTTCTCTTTTCTTTGAACCCGAACTTGAACTTGAGGCCCAAGTTTTACAATATTAACTAGGTCTTATTAGAGAAAAATTCGACAAAAAAAATAATAGTTTGCTCTATGCTGGCCTTCTAAAAACATGAAATGAAGTGCACCGCGCCAAATAAAACCCATAAATTGTGTAGCCCTCCTTATATACTCATATTCAAACACTTAGAAATTCGAGGCATGCCTAGTGAACTTCACGGCTTCCCGCAAAGATAATAATATGTTAGTCACTTTATCTAGGCCCTTCGTCGGTGTTGTAGCATCTAAAAGGAGGAGTGAACCCATTATCTCTGGTTCACGGTTCAAGAATTTGAGCTTAAAGCAACTGTTATATTTGGCTTTTTCTGATTTTTCTACATGGTCGATGTTATATGTGGTAAATGCTTTACTGCTTTGATATTTGTTGAACTGTATATAAACTATTGTGAAACACTTCCTCTTTCTGAGTATTCTAAATCATAGAGAAGGGTGCACTTCCTGTGACTTCTCTTCAGTTTAGAGTCGTACCCCATTCAGAATGAGGTTCGGATAAGTTGCTAAGCCGACGGAGCTTCTATATCCCCGGTACGCTGCCCCCCTCGGCTCGAGTTGTCTGCTTGGGTCACCCAGGTCTAGAACAATAAACCCAGGGCTTAAACCTAGTATAACAAAGCCTCATGCCGGATCCTGGTAGAAACGATTGTTTGCATCATGTGCATTTGACTTAGGGGACTTAACACATGGGTTGGGTCCGTCTAGGACAAGTATCCTGAAATGAAAAGACCATCCTGATGCATTTTACATGAAACTTGTTCATTTATTTACTCAGCTCTGCAAATTGACTAGCTTATGAATAATGGGAAAGAGTTGAAATAAAGTAGCAGCTTTAGGAATAAATGAGGATAACCAACCTTTGTGGAAAACCAATGTACGAATAGTAACAAAAGCTCTGCCGAATTTTTGAGGAAAAGAAAAGAAAACCTTTAGTTTTTAAATAGTTGATTTTGTCCGAACAACGCCAGTTTGATTCTCACTGGATGTGAGATACGTAGGCAACCCTCATCGTGTCAAACTTCTCTTTTACAAAATATAGCCAAAAAGATGTGAAAGTTTTAATTGTTGTCCTAAATAAATCGGTTGATGCCATTCTTGTTAAAACAAACTGAGTGTCCCCAAAAGGACGCTGGAAGGCTATTTTTGCAAGAATAGCCACCCTGAGTCATTTTAAAATAGTTTGTGGGCACAACCTTAAAATATTCCCCCCAGAGGTGCTGAAAGGCCGTATTGGCAAAACCAAGTCCTTGTTTTCCTAAATGAAGAAATTTTTGCAAAAAATAGTCATTTTTCACTATTAGGTCAAACTAAATCATTAAATCCCCTTTGAATAAATGTGTAGGATAAATACCACTGGCGTCGAACCCTTCTCAGTCTTGAGTGAGATCCCTTTGAAGCTCCACATGTGGTGGAATGAATTAGTAAAAGGTAGTAGAGAAACCGTAGTCAAGATTTTGGGTGGTCTCGTCAGATTGATAAACATCAACAAAGAACATATAGCATTGAATTATTGATACCATTCTGGGACCCAAACCGTAACGTATTCCGGTCTTCGAACTTTGAGCTTACACCCACACTAGAGGAGATAGCGGGATATGCAGGTCTCAACGGGAACCTCAGGAGTAGATATCCATGGGCACCAAGACCGATAACCTTCCACAAGTTCTTAAACTTGTTAGGAATTCGTCGGGACGTTCAAGATAAGCATCTATCAAAAGGTGTTGCACACTTCATTTCTTATACCGCTGATATGGCAACCCAAAAGGTTTTGAGGAGCCCAATGCCGGTTTTACACATTTTGGGAACAAATATAAATTGGAGACCCGTTGGGGATTGGCATTCATGGTAGCTTTCCTGGCAATCGGGGTATGTCCAAGAAAAGACGGTCACATAGACATTGGCCTTATAGGAATGGTGGATGTTACCATAAAAAAGCCTAATAGCACAGTGGTTCCTTTGATTTTGGCGGAAATGTATCGAGCCTTAACCATGTTCTGAGAGGGTATGAAATTCTACCAAGGTTGCAGTCTATTGCTATAGTTATGGAAACAAGAGCACCTTTGTCATCCCACAGGGTATATGAACTATGGTCTAATTGGGCTAAGTTGTATTGCGGAGTTCAGGATAACATGTATTGAGTTCCTCGAAGGCACTGAGGCTTGGTTGTCGAGCTTGAGGTCTTTGACTATGGATAAAGTCAAATGGGCTTTCGAATGGCTTCGTGCTACTGAGGCTGTATACACAACAGCAAAGGTACCTGATATTCTCTGGATGGACGTTTGAAGTATCCAACCTTGCGCTCCGTACAGAGTCTTGAGGCAACTTGGAAGATTCCAAACCTTCCATGATGACGAAGACTTGAGCGGACAAATCATTGAGTTAGGTCTTTCAGAAGATAAAATTCAAAAAATATGGAATGAGTGCAGATACCTTGAGCCTAAGACTATGGTACAGGATTTTGCTAGCGGCAAAGGGATCCCAAATACTTGACCTCGTTTGGCAAAAGATTTCAAATCCCTGAGAGACCCACCAAAAGGACACATGTACAACAATTCACAGACGGGGCCCAAGTGCAATGGGATTGGCTAGCCAAAGAAAAGGAATACCAAACGAGAATAGGGAAGTTGAAGCAACATGTTCGAGATCTTCAATTTGAGAAGTGTGTGCTAGCCGTAGATAATGAAGGTGATAAAAAGAAACTGGCCCAAGAGAATGAAACTCTCAAGTATCGAATTCGATAGATGAAAATAGCCGCCGAAAATCAAGAAAGAAGTCGGGCTGATGAGAGGTTGATAAAAGGTCTGAAGAAGCAAGTCACAGAATGTCAGGAAGCATTGGAGAAATCTGAAGGAAACATGGCAAAATTTCGGGCACAATTGGCAAAGAAGACAGAGGAAAAAGCCCAGTGTGTACAACAAATGAATAGAAATTATATGGGAACCATTGCTAATATGAAGAGAAAATGTGCGCCTTTGAAGATAAGGCAGCCCGGCAGGACAAAGAATTTCAAGCTGAGTGGGAAGAATGTTATGAGCTAATCACCGAAATGGAGAAGGAAATAAAACTGTTCCATGACTATCACTTCCATGACTCCCAGGTATTAGAGGCTCGTAACCAACAGATAAGCCGACAACTCCACGAAAAGGGCTGGATCACGGAGAGAATCTGAGGCATTGCAAATTGCATTGTCATGAAATGTCGGGACGGTGAACGAATGGGTTGTACCACTTTCTTTGCTACAGCGATGATATTTTTTCGTCAGGTTATGAATGATTTGGAGCAATTACAAAGAGGTCTTGCACGTAGGCCCGCGGCAATGCCGAATGACGCTCTGCGGGCCCCAGGATTTGAAACTTTAATGTACTCTTGATTTAGTTTTAGTCATCGAGTCAGAATTTTTTCATTTCGAGTTTATTTTGTAATTTTCCTTTTAAGAAAATCAAATAGTCTAGCATCTTTGTAATCAGTGTTTTATTAATAAAAATTTGATGAATCCCCAAAATTGTTTCCTTATCTTGCCAGAACTACTCGCGGTCTGATTCATGTGGGGTAATGATACGTAGTCAATCTACATAGGATTCGACCGTATCAAAATTAAAATAATAGAAAAAAGAAAAGAACTAAAAAGGGGGAGAGTAGTAGAGAAAAGAAAAAGAGGGGAAAGCAAGAAACAAACAATGCGAAAACATGAGAGATGGAAAAACGAGAGAGAGAGTAAGAAGAAGCAAAGAAAATGAATTGCAAATAAAAAAATGGGAAAGCCGAGATGACACAAGCAACCGATGCATGTAGCAGCCACTAATTGTTTAGGTGCATTCATCCTCACATATGTAGCCGTTTACGTATTGAAACCTAACCATTAATAAGTTTTGGTGTTGTTGTTTCCAGCCTAGATAGGTGGTTAGTACTTGCGGCATTCTTAAAACCCACTCCTACAACATGCGGTCCAAGAGCAAGCAAGTCATGGCCAATCTAGAAACCGATGTCAGCATTATTGAACCCTCAAAAGAAGTAGAGGAATTGGACGTTAATGCCATGAAGGAGGAAATGTACAAACAAAAACACAAAATGGATGAGAAATACCAGGCATGGGCGAGAGGATAGCCACCACCAACCTACCCTACTAATCCAACCTTCATCCCGCCACTGGCTCAAGCTCGTGACCATTCCACCACTGATCTACCACCAAGTGTTCCTGTCTACTCGCAACACTAGGGTACGACCTCTCAACCACCCCTCAGCTCCACTACACAAAGCCGCTCCTCACCCCTCCACCAATTGCTCCTATTTATGTGGAACCTCCT
This sequence comes from Nicotiana benthamiana, assembly GCA_034376525.1. Classification (NCBI taxonomy): domain Eukaryota; kingdom Viridiplantae; phylum Streptophyta; class Magnoliopsida; order Solanales; family Solanaceae; genus Nicotiana; species Nicotiana benthamiana. The sequence continues at coordinate 142,890,282 of CM067327.1, read as the reverse complement.
CCTCCCGCAATCCATAGATCATTAAGTGAGCCCTTGCTTCAAGCTTACGACAACCAATACTACCTACTAGAACCAGCTTACATAGCCCATGAACCATACTCCGATCCTCCCCATTTCAAAATAATGGCTGGGGTTGAAAAGACAATCAAAAATCCTGAGCAAGAGGAGGTGCTCAAAAAGGTCAGAAGTTTAGAATAATCGTCCACGGACATGCAAGGGTTAAGTGGCTAGGTGAGCGTGGCGTTCAAGGACCTTTGTTTATTTCCAGACGTGCAGTTGCCTCCAATTTTTAAGATGCCTATATTTGACTTATATGATGGACATGGCGATCCAGTCGCACATCTAAGGGGGTTTTGCAGCAAAATGAGAGGAGCAGGGGGAAAAGATGAATTACTAATTGCATATTTTAGCAAAAGTTTAAGTGGGTTGGCATTGGAATGGTACAATCGGCATGATTAGAATTGGTGGTATACTTGGGATGACCTGGCACAAGCGTTCGCTTGTCACTTTCAATATATATTGAAATTGTCCTGGACCGTCTATCTTGGACAAAATTGGAGAAAAAAGACAACGAGAGCTTTAGAGAATACGGTTTCCGTTGGAGAGAACAAACAGCCAGGGTCTATCCCTGAATGAAGGAGAGTGAGATGGTAGATTATTTCCTGCAATCTTTGGAGCCTACGTATTTCGGGCATCTGGTGTTGGCAGTAGGAAAATCAATCAACGAGGTAGTTAAAATGGGGAGTATGGTCGAGGAAGGCCTCAAATCCAACAAGATGATCAGCTACTCTGTAATCAAGGCGACCGCTCAGGCCATCTAGGGTACGGTTGGGGGAACATGTGGAAAGAAGAAGAAGGAGGAAGTAGCAACAGTTGAGCCGGGAACTTGGTTCAGGCCTCGGAATCCATCCCATTGCAGTCAACCCCGTCCCAACACCAAACATACACACACGCTCCATATGGCCCACCAAAACATTACTACCCACCGTTAGAACCAAGGTTCTTGGTCTATCACGCTCAAGAATATACCCAACCTCCCGCCCACGGACAATGGCGTGTGCCATCTCCACAAAATAATTATCAAGCTGAACCAAACAATTACACTCCAAGTGCATGCCAACAACCTCTCAGAACGTCTTTTTGGGCCAACTAAATTCTAAAAACTGAAAGACTGCAGAGGAAGAAAACTTTCACACCATTGGGAAAGTCGTATACCAGCTTGTTCCATAGATTGAGGCAACTGGACATGTTGATGGCAATCCAAGAAAAATTGCCAAATCCTCCCCCGAAAAATCTAGATTATTCTGTTAGCTGTGAATAATGTTCTGGTGCCCCGGGGTATGATACTGAAAATTGTTGGCATTTGAAGAGTGTTATCGAGGAACTTATTGACTCCCATTGGATTGAAGTCCGGGCTCCAGAGACATCTAACATTAACCAAAACCCATTGTCGGCCCACCATGAGACCAACATGATTGACATCGTAGAGAAAGGGGGAGAGCCTAAAAAGCCCTCACAAACGGTATTGATGAACAAATCTAGGGAAGTAAAGTCAACCGAGAGTATGAGTAGTGAAAAGTCATTGATCGAGGTTAAAGGAAAAGACAACAAACCTTATATGGTTCAAGGGAGGTCATAAAACATGGTTGCACCAAAGCAGGAAAAAGCAAAGATGATAGTACATGGGACAGCTAGGGAACCCATCATAGTTGTGGAAGGTAGTCGCGTAGAGCATTTCATTGTAAAACCAGTAATCCAGCCACCAGTCGTCAAACGCAAAGCTATTTCTTGGAGATATGAACAAGCAATAGTGATGTACAAAGGGAATGAAGTTAGGGAGAAGGTTTGTAAAGCCTGGGGTTTGACTCGGTCAGGGAGATACTTTGCCCCTGAGGAGTTGAGGAAAAGTAGGATCCCCAAGGATAACCCAGAATAACTAAAGAAAGCTATATTAGAAGAAGAGGCAGAATAATTCCTAAGGAAAATGAAAATGCAGAACTACTGCATCAAAGAGCAATTGAGGAAAACACCAGCTCAGATCTCCTTACTGTCCTTATCAATCCATTCAGATGAACACCACCGGGCACTGATGAAGATTTTGAATGAATCCCACTTCCCTGACAATATAACAGTGAATCATTTGGAGAAAATTGAAAACAAGATATTCAAGGTAAATAGGGTCACTTTCTCTGACGATGAGCTGCCCATGGAGGGCACTGAGCATAATCGGGCCCTTTACATAACAGTGAAGTGTGAAGATGTTGTGGTTACCCAGGTTCTAGTTTGCAATGGGTCCAGTGCAAATATTTGTCCGCACTCTACATTGATCAAGCTGAATGGAAAATAAAAGAGTCCCCAAGAATAAAATTTGTGTTCAGGGTTCGATGGCGGAGGCAAAGACTCGGTAGGGGATATAGTGGTGGAACATACAATAGGGCCCGTTGAGTTCACCATGGAATTTCAAATGTTGTACGTTGTAGTTTCTTATAACCTATTGTTGAGTAGGCTCTAGATTCATGCAGCAAAGGCAGTGCCATCTACTTTGCACTAGATGTTCAAATTTGAATGGGACATGCAAGAGATTTTGGTACACGGTGACGATAAGCAATGCGTCTCGGGTGATGCCATTGTACCTTTTATTGAATCTGAAAACAGCAAGGGTCCATAGGTCTGCCAGGTATTCGACACGATGTCAGTTGAGAAGATCCTAGAAGGTGAAGTTGTCACAACTCCAAATATAGCAGTAGCGTCAATCATGGTAGATTCCAAAATGTTGAAAAATGGTTTCAAGCCCGCAAGGGATTGGGTGCTTCTCTACAAGACATCGTGCAACCAGTGTCTCTCCCCGAGAATCTGGACACTTTTGGTCTAGGGTTAAATCCTACAGCTTCAGACATAAGGCGGGCCAAAAAGTTGAAGCAGAAGGCTTAGGCCCTCCCAAAGCCCATCCCAAGGTTGTCAAGATCTTTTGTCAAGCCCAGTATTAGCAAATGCTCAGTTCCAAAGATTCCCGGTCCACTGATTGATGCGGATAGGGATTTGGATAAGGGACTAGAAAGACTTTTCAATGAGGTAAATATGGTCAAGGCAGGAGAAGGATCAAGCAGCGCAGATATGCAATTTGTGGGAGCATGTGCAAAAGTCAACATCTGGGAAGCCATTTCTCTTCCCACCCGAAAGGAGTCGTGGTAGAAGACTTTGATTTTCTTTAAGTTTAGTTTGGATTAGCTTCAGAGTTGTTAATGAAATTGTTATTTGTGTCAGGTTGGATGTGTAAACTCTGTTTTCCTTTCGATCCTAATGAAATGCAATTTCTTTTCTATCAATGCTGATAGTTTCCATTTTTCTTTACTTCTTTGTCTTTTCTCTTTTGTATAGTTATTTTTATGCTGGTTTCAATGATCTGGCATGCATAAGGACTCTTCGGCCCAGTCTTAAAAATTGGTCTAGTTTAGAAATAATAATTCAATAAATAGAACATGAGGACGAACCAGAGTATGACGAGGAAGGGGCATCGGATGAAATTAGTGAGGAGTTGAGCCAATTTTAGGAGAAACCAAAACCAAACCATAGCGATACAGAGGAAGTCAATTTAGAGGGCCATAATAATGTTAGAGAAACTAAAATAAGTGTTCATCTCGAGTCACAGATTAGGAAAGAAATAATAAAAGTACTGCTTACATACAAAGATGTCTTTGCATGGTCTTACGATGATATGCCCGGATTGCGTACTGACTTGGTGGTTCACAAATTGCCCACCGACCCAGCCTGCCCTCCCGTCAAACAAAAGTTGAGAAAGTTTAAAACAGATGTGAGCATGAAAATCAAAGAGGATGTGACCAAGCAGTTTGAAGCAAAAGTTATCCGAGTCGCAAGATATCCCACCTGGTTAGCTAATGTTGTGCCCGTGTCAAAAAAGGATGGTAAACTAGGGTGTGTGTCGATTATCGTGACCTCAACAAAGAAAGTCCAACGGACAACTTTCCACTGCCGAAATTTCACATATTGATTGACAATTGTGCGAAACATGAGATTGGGTCATTCGTGGATCGGGGGACATGAAAAAACAACATTCCTCACGCCTTGGGGGATATATTGCTATAGGGTCATGCCTTTTTGTTTGAAGAACGCTAGGGAAACGTATATGAGAGAAATGACAATCATTTTTCACGACATGATACATAAGGAAATTGAGGTCTATGTGGATGATGTGATTGTGAAGTCCAGTAAGCAATCTGATCATGTCGAAGATCTGAGGAAATTCTTCGAGAGGCTCCACAGGTATGATCTCAAACTCAACCCGGCAAAATGCGCAGTTGGGTTCCCCTCAAGGAAGTTGCTAGGGTTCATAGTCAGCCGACGAGGCATTGAACTAGATCTATCAAAGATCAAAGCTATACAGAAACTACCGCCACCGAGGAACAAAACAAAGGTAATGAGTCTATTGGGAAGATTGAATTACATTAGTAGATTGATTTCTCAGCTCATAACAATTTGTGACCCTATCTATAAGCCATTGAAAAATGATGTTGCAGTGAAATTGGACGAGAGAATGCCAGGAGGCTTTTGATAAGATAATGGAATATTTATCGAACCCACTAGTGTTGGTCCTGCCGAAACCAGGAAGGCCCTTGATCTTATATTTGATAGTCTTGGACAACTCATTTGGGTGCGTGTTTGGACAACACGACATCACCGAGAGGAGAGAGCAGGCCATATACTAGCTCAGCAAGAAATGTACGGCCTATGAGGTTAAGTATACTCATCTTGAAAGGAAATGTTGTGTCTTGACGTGGGTAGCCCAGAAGATAAAACATTACTTGTCATCATATACCACTTATCTCATCTAACGTCTAGACATGTTGAAGTACATTTTCCAGAAGTCCATGCCCACAGGGAGGCTCGCGAAATAGAAAATATTTCTCACTGAGTTTGACATTGTCTTTGTGACTAGGACGATAATGAAAGCACAGGCATTGGCTGATCATTTAACCGGGGCGAGGAAGTAATGCATATTGATGAAATAGAACAAGGCAAGAAATCGGGATGGAAATTGTTTTTCGATGGAGCCGCCAACATGAAAGCCGTCAGGATAGGAGAAGTGCTCATTTCGGAAGAAGGGCATCATTATCCAGTCACAACTCAACTCCATTTCTATTGCACCAACAATATGGCAGAATATGAGGCACGTATTTTGGGTCTGAGGTTTGCAGCAGACACGGGTGTCCAGGAAGTCTTGGTCTTGGGAGACTGGGACCTTTTGGTACACCAAATTCAAGGGGAGTGGGAAACAAGAGATTTAAATCTCATATCATAATCTTTGTCAACGATTCTGGTCAAAACAGTTCTGGCACATCCCTTAAATTCACAATGAGGTTGCTGATGCCTTGGCCACTTTGGCATCAACGTTACATCATCCGGATAAGCCTTATGTTGACCCGATACATATCCAGGTCCATAATCAACATGCTTATTCCAACATAGTGGAGGAAGAGCTTGATGGTGAACCTTGGTTCCATGACATCGAAGAATATATCAGATAGGTGCGTACCCGGTACAAGCCACAACTAACCAGAAAATAACAATCTGTCGTTTGTCAATTGGGTTATTCTTCAGCGGAATGATATTATACAAAAGAACGCCGAATCTTGGTTTATTAAGATGCATAGATGCTGGGCGGGCTATAGCCATTATGAATAAGGTGCATTCTAGAGTTTGCGGGCCGCACATGAGCGGATATGTTCTGGAAAAGAAGATTCTCCGGGCATGATATTATTGGATCACCATGGAGCAGGATTATATCAGTTTCGTGCACATATTCCATCAATGTAAGGTGCACAGAGACTCTATTCACGCCCCGCCTTCTGAATTGCATACGATGTCTGCACCATGGCTTTTCGTTGCTTGGGGCATGGACGTTATCGGGCCAATCAAGCTAGTAGCTTCTAATGGACACAGGTTCATCCTGGTTGCTATTGACAATTTCACCAAATAGGTTGAAGCCAAGACCTTCAAGGTAGTGACCAAGAAAGCAGTGGTCGACTTTGTACATGCAAATATTATTTGTCGGTTTGGAATCCCCAAGACTCTCATCACTGATAATGGGGGCAAATCTCAACAGTCATTTGATGAGGCTGAAGTTGAAATCCCCTCCCTTTTATTGTGGCCGAAGCCGGAATCGACGATGAAGAATGGGTTAAAACCTGTCTGGAGCAATGGAGTTAGATTGATGAGAAAAGATTGGCAGTAGTCTATCATGGCCAGTTTAATCAACAATGAATAGCTAGAGCATATAACAAGAAAGTGCGCCCAAGAAAGTTTATAGTGGGTCAATTGGTGTTAAAACGGATCCTTCCTCACCAGGCAGAGGTAAAGGCCAAGTTCGCCCCAAAGTGGCAGGGATCGTTTGTCGTGTCAAGAGTGTTGTCCAATGGGGCATTACATCTACCAGATGTGGAAGGAAAATGTGTAAAAATGGCCATCAATTCAGATGCAGTCAAGAGATACTATGTATGACTTTCCCTTGTTTGAATGATTGTCTATACTTGGCATGTTTGTTTCTACTTGGCGTGTTGTTGAGATTGAAATGACGAAAGCATTTTATTCTCCTATCTAAACACTTTACCCTTTTGCTAACCCTTTTGAGCTTCGATTATTTTCTTTTCATATCACTCTTTCGGAATCAGTAACGAAAGTCAGAAATAAAATTATAAGAATGCAGTGAAAGGAAATGAGCAAAAGAAATAAGAAAAAGAAGAAAAGAAAAAAGAAAAGAAGAAAACAAATGGAAAAAAAGAGAAAAAATGGGGAAAAGAGAAATAAGAAAAATAGACAAACAACAACAGAGCAATAAAGTAAGGAATCCAGGAACTACGTTTGACCAGATTCCTTTTAAGGATACGTAGGCACCCTCACGGCTCGATCATATTCAAATAAAATCTAAAGGCCCCAAGCAAGAAATTGGGGCACAAATTGCGTTTGTTATGATACATTGGATTTTGAAAGTTGTATATTTTGAACCCATGAGAGCGATTTTTTGAGCCTTTTACACCCTTTTTTTCTAACCTTATCCTAAAGCCCACATTACAGTCCAAAGAAAAACCTTCTGATCAATTTTTAAGAAATTCTAGGGCAAGCAAGGAAAAGTGGACAATACCTGGGGACAACACTCTAGTTCCAGCAGAAAAATAATAAAAATGAGAGAGTCTTATTGGTGAAAACCTCACGGGCACCATAGGGCGACGAGAATCGAGAGAAATAAAAATGGGAGAGTCTTAATGGTGAAAACCCTCATGGGCACCGTAAGGTGACGAGAGTTGAGAGAAATGAAAATTACAGAGTCTTGTTGGTGAAAACCCTCACGGGCACTATAAGGCAAAGGCAAGGCAAGGAATGAACTGTGGCAAAAGGGCCGTTGGTGGAAATCTATTCAGAACTAGGTTACAATGGTCACAACAACAAAATCACGGTGATTGAAGGCCGGTCATCGGGACACACTGGGTCGATTAGGCCAAAAAGTATGTTTATCATGAAAAACCAATTGCACTTCCACAGATAAGTTTCTTTTCTTTTCCCCTCAACAGTTATTAAATGTGGAATTCTTTACCATAAAAATAATCCCGAGTCATTGCATTTCATTTTTCTTTCGAGTCTCTAAAGTCTTTTGTTTAACCAAACTGTAGAGAAATTTTAAAGCTTACTATCTAAACCCAAAGCGACGAAGCGCATGACACCCAAAAACATAACAAAGGCAACAAAGTATGAAAAAACAAGAGAAGGGATTCACAAGAGCTTCAATGATAAAATTGACTCGAGAGGCAAGAGTTTGGCAAAGCGAAGGAGCAGAACACAAAGATGGGGTGCTGTAAAGCTATGAGTTTTAGGGGTCAGAAGAGCATAACCCACTGACTGGATAATCTCAAAAAGGATGCAAGGCTTCAGGCGAAAGAGTCAGAAGCGCAACACAAAGATGGGAAAGGTCCCAAGGATTAACCAAGCATAATAGATTGACTCAACAACCATCAGAGAAGGACGTTAATAAGTATAGCAAAAAGGGCTAGGGATGTAAAACAGTAATGGGCGAGTAAAATAAAGATATAAAAGGTTCATGGGTCAGCTAACTAACTCAGGCAAGTCATCATCAACACGGAAAGTTGAACACAATGGAACACGATAGTGAAGAGGCTGTTTCCAACAAGAATGTCACAAGCTAACCACCACGTTTCAAACTGACAAGTTTTCTTTGATTGACACAGGGGCAGAAAAATTCCAGATGAGCCTAAGGGGGGCAATCCATCGGGAAGGCTAGCACGTGGCAGGAATGATCAAAATCTTAGGGCCCACCTAGAAATGGGAACCAGTTAAAACTCAAAAGGAACATAGTTTGTCATAAATATTTTCCCCAATAAGAGTATATTGTGACAAACATTAATTAACAAACCCCAACAGAAACAACAGAGGGTTAAATAGGGGCATGGACGTTTAAATGGGACTTAGTTCAAAACTCAAACAGGCACGGGCACCATGGGCAGGCACAACCACCTTCCCCAGTAAGAGTCACTGACACCCTCCCGAACAATGATCACCAGTAGAAACAACTAGAAGTTAGAATTGGCATTTAATCTGGAACCCTGAGGACCCTCCAGGAAAATGGGGCTTATTTGAAGGTTAGAGGTAATCATGGATAGCAAAGAACATAAAGTGACTTGCATGTTGAAAGAGGATTCAGTTAAAAGTTGTTAGGACCCTCCTGAAAAATGGGATTTAGCCTAAAACACAAATGATTAGGTGACATGGTCAAACCCAAATATTTCCCCAAAAAGAGTCATTCGGGCCCGCCTGCATAATGGGATTTAATTGTAAAAGCCTTCAGGACCCGCCTGGGTAATGGGGTGTAGCTCTAAATACTAATCCTCAACAGACACATTTTTCATCTAATTAAAAGTTGCCAGGGCCCTCCTAGATAATGGGAAGTAGCTTTAATCACCAGTCCCAAGTAGATCCCCAGCAGACATAACTCATATAATAAAACATAGTGGAAAATAATACCTTTTGAGAACATATCCTAATTTTAAAGTTTTCATAGAATTGTATTAACATTCAGAGATGTATCCAGCACCAAACCGGAGCAAAATAAAATTTATCATGTTTGTTTGTTTTGTTGTGATCAAGTACACAAGCAACAGTCTCAGGGAATACTTTTCAAGATGGATGTTTGGGTAATCAAGCGCCCACCTATAGAGCAAGGGAATATTTTTCAACATTCAAGTTTTGGTAATCAGGCGCCCACCTATAGAACAAGGAATATTTTTCAAGTTACAAGTTATGGTAATCAGGCGCCCACCTGGAGAACAAGAAAATATTTTTCAAGAATCAAATTTTTGTAATCAGGCGCCCACCTGTAGAACATTCAGTTTTGGTAATCAGACGCCCACCTATAGAAGAAGGAAATAATTTTCAAGATTTATGTTTTGGTAATCAGGCGCCAACCTAGAGAACAAGGGAATATTTTTCAAGATTCAAGTTTTGGTAATCAGGCGCCCACCTGTAGAACAAGGGAATATTTTTGAAGTTGCAAGTTTTGGTAATCACGTGCCCACCAGTAGAACAAGGGAATATTATTAGTGATTCAAGTTTTGATAATAAGGCGCCCACATGTAGAACAAGGGAATAATTTTCAAGATTCATGTTTTGGTAATCAGGCGCCCACCTGTATAACAAGGGAATATTTTTCAAGATTCAAGTTTTGGTAATCAGGCGTTCACCTGTAGAACAAGGGAATATTTTTCAAGATTCATATTTTGGTAATCATGCGCCCACCTGTAGAGTAAGGAAATATTCTTCAAGATTCAAGTTTTGGTAATCAGGCGCCCACCTGTAGAACAAGGGAATATTCTTCAAGATTTTTCGTAATCAGGTGCCCACCTGTAGAACAAGGGAATATTTTTCAACATTCAAGTTTTGGTAATCGAGCACCCGCCTAGAGAACAAGGGAATATTTTTCAAGATCCAAGTTTTGGTAATCAGGCGTTCATCTGTCGAACAATGGAATAGTTTTCAAGATTAAAGTTTTGGTAATCAGGCGGCCACCTGTAAAACAAGGGAATATTTTTCAAGATTCAAGTTTTGGTAATCAGGCGCCCACCTGTAGAACAAGGGAATAAATTTCAAGATTCAAGTTTTGCTAATCAGGCGCCCACCTATAGAATAAGGAAATATTTTTCAAGATCCATGTTTTGGTAATCAAGCACCCACCTGTAGAACAAAGAAATATTTTTCAAGATTCAAGTTTTAGTAATCAGGCGCCCACCTGCAAAATAACGGATACACATCAAGTCCATCAATTCAGCAACAAACACAGAGGAAGAAAAAATAAGAAGTCAACAAGGCAACAAGGAGTTCACAAGAAGAAATACCACTCAACACAGCAACACGGAGTTCATAGGAAGAAATACAAGGCAACAAAGCAACAAGGATCAAGAGCAAGATTGAAGATATAGATAGGTTCTTTTGTAATCCATAAGTTTATATCTTAGTGTAGCTTCTTTATTTTTACAAGGTGTAATAATGGGGTCTATCAGCAGTAGCAGTAGCAGCGGTGAAATCTAAGCTTCGGTAGCCCCAGCTACCAAACACTCCAGAACTACACTAACCTGCCTTTATACCCAAGGATATGTAGGCAATCTTTGAAGTGGGGTTTGGTCAGACAGTTTTCAAAATGCTTCTCCTGGAGTGCTGAGCGGGCAAAAATCCCTCATGTCGCTCATTTATCTTTGCCTGAAAACCCTTCGTGTCTTCGAGCAAAGAGGGGCAGCTGTGAGCACGTAACTTTTGCCGCGCTTAAATTAATCCTGTAGAATTCATTAAAATTAGGATTTTTCTTTTATTATTTGGATTTTAGGAATTAATTACATGATTTTGTATTTTGCTTGCATTTTGTGTGCATTTTTAGGCGTCATAAAAAATGAAAATTATAAAACTAGCATATTCATTTTGCAACTAATTTTAGATTTTGAATTAATTTACCATCATTGAAAATAAGAAAAAATAACAAAAATTAGCTCTTTTGCATTTTTACTTTTAATTTTTCGATTTTTGTCATAGTTTTCCTTTAAAATTAGGATTTAATCAATTTTGAGGAAATGAGTAGATTAATTTTAGGTTTAAATTGGGTTTTCATTAATTTAACATTTAAAATAATATAAAAAATAGAGAAATTTAATTATAAAAGGAAAAGAAAAAGTTTTAATTTTTGTCCCCTTAATAAAAGACTCATGTTTTGGGCCAATTTTGAGTAGTAGCCCAAGACAAACCCTTCCATACCCGCTATAAACCGGACAAAACACGTCTCAAACCAAGTCCCTCATTAGAGACGCCCCAAAACAACGTCCTGTAGGGCCTATTAATCACGACCGTTGATCCTAGCAGATCGAACGGTCCGCAACTGTCGAGGTTTTGGATATAAAATGGTCGGACACCCTCCCCCTACCCCCAATTACCTCATCTGTCCCACTCCCACTATTATAAGCGTAACGACGCCTTTCCCCATCGTCCACCGCCAGCCGAAAATCTCCTCCGTTGGCTGCCGATCTCTAAACCCGCATAAATTTACACCTCTGAATCCCCTCCCCCTCCTCTTTCAAATGCCCCAAATACCAGCCTTCGAATCCTAGTCTAGCTCTTTGAATACTCAAAATTGTGGATGCCGCCTCCACCGCCCACGGCAGCGCCACCATCCCAAATGACCCTAATTTTACACCCTAGCTCCGTCTTCACCTCCCCAACCGATATTCGACTTTATCTTCCTTTAAATCTAATCCAGTGCTTTATAATTTCAAATTGAAATTTGGACCAAAACATCAACTCACCCTATCGCAACTGAAATCCCTCAAACTTGGCTTGAATCCATCGATTATTAGATCTAGAGTTTCCAAAAATTACAACACAACGAATGAAGGACCACTGTTTGAAATTTGAGGTTCAACAGGGAACTCATAAGCTAAGTATCATGTTTGTTCTTCAATTTTTTTTTCTCTCCTTCATATCATTTCTGTATATCTGGTCGTTGGTGTTTGATTCTAGGTTTTAGGTTAGTCTTTATTTTTGTGTTAAATTCTGATGGGTCGAAGATTTATAAGTTGATTAAATTTGGCAGTCTTGCTTGGTTTGGAATTGAGTTTCATCATTTGGTCAAATTGTGGAGTCTTCTTGTTGAATTGCGACTAGTATTGAATTAATTTCCCTTTTTGTACTTAATGAGTTGCACCTGATGTTAGATTTGAGAATATTAATTGTAGCATGTTCCTTTTGGGTTTAATTGGTTTTCTATGTTCGTTTATTGATCTATAGTTTCAACTTGGGCTTGGGGTCTTCATGTATTAAGTCCAGAATCAATTTTGTTTTTTTGAGTTATTTCAACTTAGAGTCACACCCGTTTGGGCCATGTGGTTTAAATTCAAGGGGTTTTCGTTCATCAAAATAGTTTTTAGAAGTCTTGAGGGTACGAATCATCAGTACAACTGATCTAGAAGCTTCTAGGTCAAGGCTTGAATAAGTAATTTCTAATTCTTGGTACTATTCCTTGAATAGCAAGTCAATATTTGAGGGACTGACTGGCTAAAATGGAAAATTGGAAAGGACTAGTGTAAAATAAGAGCTGCAGCTTTGCCCTAGTTTACTTGCCTATAAAGGCACAGGGTTCTTGGCTAAAAAGGCACGAAAAAACTTCTAGAAAAATCTTTCAAAATTAGTCACAAGTACAATAGCATAAATACAGAAATAGCAGATCTGAATTGAGGGAAAACTCCTGAAAATTTGAAAACACAAAAATAGGCAGGAAATACTGTTCTATTAACATCAATTAATCTTTGTAACTTGTCCAGCTCAATTCCAGATTTCAGAAATGCAAAAATAATTTAAGTTGAAATCATTTGAGTCTATGTTTAGGTTGCTTGGATACTGGTTTATTTCAGAAAATGCTTTGATTTGCTTCTGGGTTTCGAGTTTTGTTTCATTGCTGCATTTTCTGGGTGGATTTGTTGCTTTTATTGTTTCCTGTTTACTTACTCATAGGTGTCCATTTTCTGTTACCAGGTACACCACGTGTAATCTCCAAGTTACGGGCATGGTTTTATTTTGTTAATTATCATATTAGAATTCATGTAATTTCATGAAATTCAGTAGACTTGTTTGTACTAAGAATGGACTATTTTGCATTGGACTGTTAATATTCATTTAGCTTAATATGATTGTATATGGGTGATTAGTTTAACTTTTGGTATTAGAAACAGCATAAACATAGAAATTTAGTCTAAATCCTAACTTGTAGTCATTAATCCAACACTCAAAACAGATGTGAGCAATTACTACATGTTCATAAGTGTGAAATTAGATCGTGAACTGTTTGGTGATGCTTTCTGATGAATTTTGGACTCGTTTAATTAACATATGCATTGAAATGATGAATTGGTTAGGATCACAGTATAGAAAACTAGGAAGGTGTGCATAAATAACTCGAGCATTAAGCTGTGATGTCAACTAGAATTGCAATTATAGGCTGTCATGGGCTTATGCGTTCGAATTTGGAGCTTACAAGTCCAAACATGAAGATTAAGTAATTTGTTAATCACACCTATTGCATAAAAATCAGATGTTATGGATACTCAGCCGAAACAAATTTGAATTAAAAGCATCCATTGAGTTGAACTCGTTTACATAATTTAATTTGGACTATAATATTTGAGTGCTTGCTCTTATCACGTTGAGTTCCAACGGACCAGTCCAAGATGAGGATCTATCCCAGGCTCCTCAATTCCAAGTCATTCTGCACTTGGGCCCATGAGCAGGCCCATGATTTGATAACATTCATCCAAACACTACTAAAATTACTTTTTTTTGGATTTGATTTAAAGGCTTCGACTTATAGTGTAACAGAATTTAAATTTGGGCTTACGATTTAGGTAGCAAATTCAAATTAAAAGGTTCTTTCCTTTTGTTTGAACCAGAACTTGAACTTGAGGCCCGAGTTTTACAATATTAACTAGGTCTTATTAGAGACAAATTTGATAGAAAAAATAATAGTTTGCTCTAGGCTGGCCTTCTAAAAACACAAAATGAGGTGCGTTCCCCAAAATAAAACCCATAAATTGCATGGCCCTCTATAAATACTCCTATTAAAACAGTTAGAAATTCGAGATATATCGTTTAGCAAACTTCACGACTTCCTGCAAAGATGATAATACGTTAGTCGCTTTAGGCGCATCTTTTAATAGATTTATCTTCCTAAATACGGGTGTGCATGTAATGTGATCCTAATCTAAATCCTAAAACATTGAACAAAATGTGTTTCAGATCCGATTGCATTTCTTGTGAAGCAATCCAAAGACAATTTTGGTCTGATATAAAGCCCATATTCACATTTGAATCCATCCAGTGACCTTAAGCCGATTCTGATTGCAGTGAACTAGGCTGATTACCTTTTAAAGGTCCACAATAACTCCTCTTCTGCTCATAACACATAAGAACATCCATCATAGTTGAAGAAATCATCCGAAGTCCACGACTCAATAGACTAACCAGGCATATATTCTCAAATCAACGATATTAACATAACCTTCATACTTGGTTTGAGTCTTTAATCAATCAAGTGACTACATACCACACTTATACAATCTTCTTGTGGGACGCATTCCCACAACCTACCATAAAAAATAACTGGGTCATACCTCCAAACCACCGGCTGAACTATCGCTGAAAAACGACCAAAAATCATTCATCGGGATGTAAAGCCTTTTTCTCACCAAACAAAGACAATACCAAATTTCCTTAAATATCGAAGCTCCTTTCCTGCTCATCCGAGCTCGTGCCATCCCTGTCCACACCGATCTATTACCTTGATCTTTACTTCAAATTCCATGCCACTCACTGCACCCAACATATGATAAAACACGCTTTTCATCATAGATTCGGAACCACAATTAGATTAACACTTCATCATATAAAATTTTGCACTTAACTCACTTCAGGAGAACTATAGCAACACGCTGGTGAATTCTCATAATCGTAGAAATATACAAATCTTTAAGTAGTGATCTAAGCTACCATAGCCCTTCTAGGGCCCACCTTCGCATAACATGCCACAACAAAAGAATACTTCCAAACAGAATCGATTATAGCGTCCTTCAAGCCTCACAAGTACCGCCATAAATAACATGAATAACTTGACCACGGTGAAAGAACTGCTCACTACCAGCAACATGCCAATTCGACTATTGCTACACAATCCCTCTTTTTCCATTTATCATTGATTGCCATAGAAACAATAATAACTCTAATTAACACTTAACGCACTCCATCCACACTCATCCCTTGTGACATTGAATCACGAGACCATACTGCCTCAAATCCTAAAAACCGTTTCATATTCCCTTAATGCCGCACTGCTAGTCAAAACATCATAGAACATTATGGGCCCTACTCATAAGCTGTTACAAAGCTTGGTTCTTAACTATACCTATTAGCTCAAAATAATTAGACACCATACCTTACCTCTTTGAATCCACAAGGACTGTTGCTGAGAGCCGCCCCCTCTGACTTGGCCTGAATATAATCAAATCCATGATTCTTCCAGCACAAACATACCCTATCGACGAAACACCCGATAGAATTACTCCCCAAGTCTGAACATGTGCCAACAAGGACAACCATAGCACACCTTTAACAATACTTTTGATCAAATTACCACTTATGCTCTTTTCCCGTAGCTGAAATAGCCCATCAATATGCTAATAACCAGAAACCTCACAAATAGTTAAACATGCAACCAAATCATAGACGATGGGGCTCTTCCACTTAGCTCGAAGCCAATATTACACAACTATGGAGTTCACCAGAATTCTTAATCTCTTATTGACATAACCTTGTGCAATCAACTGCCAACATTCTCGATATCTTACTGTAGAAACAATTTTTTATACTCTGAATCATCAACAACATTCGCACAAATGATCCCTTAACTGTATAACCAATAGAACTATTCAAGAAAGCTTCGCCAACCACACGACCGCTAACCTGATCGCAGGGAATAACCCATCTGTGAAAATCACTTTCCGACATCTTTCAGTGATGCTGCATAGGATACAATCACTATGACATCAATAACCCCTCCTGAGTCCGAGCTAACCCTCTAGCTGCATAAGTCCTTTCACCCCTAGTGGACATCAATTAAATGTGCAGTAACATTTTTCCATTTCAAACTTATGTTGTATCCTTCTTCATTTCAGCCAACTCCTTTCTGTTATACCAAGTCTCCTACCGCATAATAGCCCATACTTTCGATTAAATCCGCAGACCACAATCACCAATCACTAATATTCTCACATCCCTCCGAACTCTTCTCAAGGTACGTGGTCATCCTACTACAAAGCCATATGCAACTCTACCACTCTCCCACTTTGGACAAACCCGCTTCCATAATCAACTACTCGACCTTCACTTCATATACCTCGCCTACTATAATTTTTAAACACTGCCTGATGCTTCCCACATGTCCTTCCTTGTCCTTTGCAATTCAGTTGTTGCCTTAAATAAAATCCTTCTTCATAGCTCTTGGACCCACAAATGCTACTTACTTGAACCTTTCTGGAGATCATCTTTCTCGAGCTACCAACATTAGAAACAACGATTCAATCCGTAACCAACGCACGACATGATCTCTGACAGTCAAATCTTCAATACTATCTCACCATTTCCTGCTCCCAAGGCTAATTGTAGAAGATTATAACACCAACAAACTTAGTACATTCGATAGGGGCAATGACACCTCATCATAGGAGGAAAACTCCACCACACTTGCAACATCATGCCTCGCTACTCCATCATCCCAAACAGAACATTCATAGGCCAATTGCTTTTCCATTGTCGGGAATTTCATACTCAATCTCCAGATCATGCACTGAGTAAACCTCCCTTCAATTCATTCACTACCTTGACACGTAGGCAAACATCCTACCATCATATCAATACTTCGGAACAATAGTTTATAGCATCATGGCAACTTATGCCTAGCCTCTAAGCTCTCAGAAGTACCGCTATTGGCTGAAATCGTAGAATATCCTTCCACAAAGCGAGAATAATAGTCTGATCAACTATACGAGGAGAAACATCCCGCACCACATTTGTAGTACCATTACGATTCTTCAATTCTCGATTTATAACAATTGGTTCGCGTTGCATAAGATTGAGTAGGAAAGAAACAAAGGCATAAGACTCGAAAGAATCAAATCATATGATGAGGAATCAAGAAGGGAAGTACTCAGAATAGTCCTGCAGCCTCCTGAAGATAAGTACAAATATCTTCGTACCGATACGCGAGACTGTACTAGACTTGCTCATGACTCGTGAGACCTAAGGGAACCTAGTGCTCTTATACCATTTTTTCATGGCCCAAAATTCGCCAAGGGTCGTGGTGGCGCCGGACGCTGCTGTCAGGCAAGCCAATCAAATTACTTGATGAAGTTCTCATTTTAACAATATTCGAAACAAAGATTTTCCTTCAATTTTTTTAAATAAATAAAAAAGATAATTTCTTCAACTCAAATTAAATGATAAGAAATTAATACAAAATATTTCAAAACCATCCCAGAACTCGGTGTCACAAGTGCACGAGCATTTACTAAGAAGGAAATAAAATACAACATTAGTCTGGAATACAATGAACAAAAAGTAAATACAATATATTGGAAGAGTCTATACTAGCTGCGGGCCGCCTCAAATAATACGACTCATCTAGTCCCAGAACTATTCGTGCTGCTACGCCCAGTAGGCCACTAATAACACATGAGCCTGTGCAACAAAAATGCATAGAAGTGTAGCATGAGTACAAAGACACAACATATACTTAGTATGTATCCTGTCTAATCTCGAAGAATTAGAGACGAGAGGTCGACTTCGACACTTACTAATAGTCCAATAATGTGGTGTCAATAATACATTAAATCGTGGACTTTCATAAACATGACTATTAATCCAATATAAGGAAACAAGTACACCACTATTACTTATAATGGAAATTTCAAAATTTCTTTTCATTATTTATCCAAATATACTCAAGCTATGAAGAGGCAACATACACTTTAATAAGTTCAAGGCAGCAGTACAAGCACACACAATCATGTCGAGGCGTACGACCCGCCCCAACAGAAAATAAATTGTGCAGTGCCGAGGATCGAACAACGCAAACCATAGTTGCATCTAATTAATTAGCCGAGGCGTTCAGCCCATTACAAAATAAACACACAGAGATAGTCAATCAAGAAGTCTACGCAGAGCAATTACCATGGGAAAACAAATCCTCTTTTAACCATTTAAGAAAAATGAAGTTTTACCTATTTAGAAATTTATTTACTAATTCAATGTTATTTAAGCAATTCAAGCTGTTAATAAGTTCACTAATAATCCAAATATAACATGCTTTTGGGTCCTAAACTATCTGGACAATAGCATAATAGTAGCAACACACGGACTCTCATCACCTCGTGCGTACCTAGCCCCCACGAATAGGAGAACATAACCATTTATTTCACCTATTGGGACAATTCCCTCTTACAAGGTTAGAAAGGAGACTCACCTCGCTCTCAAGCCTATATTCCGATTTAAGAACGCACTCAAACCTCCACATTTGGAGCCGAACAATCCAAAAATATTCCAATAGGGTAAGAACCAGTCAATACAAGCTCAAAAGTTCATATTCTAATTATTAAACCAATTCCTCAACTTTAAATGCAAGGTTCCTAATATTCATTCTCGGGCCCACGCGCCCGGATTGCAGAAATGTTTGAAAAAGATTGTTACCCATAACCTAAGGATCAAGAATATATGATTTTTACTTCATTACCTAACAAATTTCGTGGTTAAATCTCGTTTTTACCCAATTCTAGGTTTTTCATCTAAAACACTTTACTTTCCTAAATTTTAACATGTTAATCTACACATAATCTATGTATTTAACTTATGATGTGTAGAAATTACGTATCTCTTTGATGATAATAGAATCCCTCCTCCAATGCTCTCAAAAATCAACTAATTCCAAGTCGGAAATGAGGAAAATGGGCTTAGTCTCGAAATAAAAATCCACAACACTAGACGAAAAAGTTGCATTAGCGACTCTAGGGTCGCAATTGTGATGCCTCCCCTGACATGGTTGTATTTGCAACATCATCCTCGCAAATGCGAAGACGACAACATTGCAAAAGTGATGGCCTCCTCTCAAATGTGATCCCCCACTCAGCATCCTAGATTCGCAAATGCAAGACCCCTGGAAAATGCAATGTCGTATTCGACCAAAGCACCGCAAATGCGGTCATAGCAATACCAACAGTCCCATTTCTTAGTAAATCACTCTGAAGCTGTCCCAAATCACACCTGATCCCCAAGGGCTCCAAACCAAGCACCCGTACAAGTCTAAAAATATAATACGGACTTGCTCGAAGTATCAAATCACAACAGCAATGCTAGAACCATGAATCACGCCCCAATTCAAGCTTAATGAACTTTGAATTTTCAACTTCCATTTTCGATGTTTAAACCTATCAAATCACGTCCGATTGACTTCAAATTTTGCAGAAAAGTCATATTTGACATTAAGGACCTAATGCCACTTCCGGAATTGGATTTCGAGCATGATATCAAAAAGTCCACTATCACATCTGTTTTTTTGCACTACACCCCGCGAAGGGCGTAGAAAGGGAGTTTTTCAAATTAAAGGACAATCAAAATAGGATTTATTTATTTAAAGACTTCAGAGTTACCACCTGGGATAATTAATGGTGACCAAAGTCACTGGTTTAAAATCCCGTATCGAGGAAGGTTTGACTCCGTAATACAGTACGCTAGCCAGAAATGCAGGTAAGGAATTCTGTTAACCCGGGCGAAGGTGTTAGCTATTTCCAATTCGTGGTTCTAGAACGGTCGCTCAACTAATATATTCAGCTTCATTATACGATTCTAATACATTTTGAACCTATGTGCAACTTTAACTCTTTTAACCCCTTTTATTGATTTTAAGAAGATTGCAACGTTGTTAAAATGCGCCTTGAACCACGTCACATATATGCACCTGTAATTCGCAACACACTCCATAACGTTGAGATTTGGATTTGGGTCACATAAATTCGCACCCTATTTAGGAAAGTAGATTTTTAACTATCGTGCCTAAAGCAATCCCACGTTTTTGGATTTTCGAGGGCCATGAAATTTGCTAAATGGCACGCCTCGAGTTTTATTAAAAGGGTATTCAAACTAAGGCTTAGATGGCCAAACCTACATGGCGCGCCCTTAATAACATAGATAACCAATTCATTAGCTTAAGAAAATCATGAAACTCTTATTTTTTTAGGAAATTCAAAATCCATTAACTACTTAGCAGGCCTTGATTTGAAGGATTATTTGACTCAACACTCAATTTCAACAGCTTCAAGCATGGGCCTAACGAGCCGAACGACGTATGCAACATATATACCGCTTCCTTGATTTCTAGGTGGCTAAGAATAAGCCCTAAAGGGAGACCCAATGCAAAATTCTGGTGCAAATAAAAAAATGGGTACTCAAGATCGAGTCCCTGCATGGCGTAGCGAGGCACACAAACGAGTCCAACCATAGTATTGTTCCTGCGGCCAGTCACACAATCATTCGACAAAGAATAGACCTCGAAAAAAAAATTTGAAAAAAAAATCCAATTTTAACAAGCAAGCAACAAATTACCTAAACTCTCAGACCTTCGATTAACTAACAAATCCTGTGCTGATAAAGCCTGTTCTACTCGAACAAACTAATTTGAACACATTTTAGCAGACAAACCCCCACAGGTCCAAAAGCAGGGCGAGATAAAAATACATGCCATACTAAGATGAAAATTCTGGCACATATAACTTTGCACAACCTTCAACGTCACTATAGATTCAAAAAAAAAAACTTGCTAAAGTTCAAGGTTCCCTTGTCATGACGAAGTGAGTTATGGCTACATTATCTAAAAACAATCATGTAGAAGGAGATGATGGCTACTAAATTTCCTAACAACATTGTTCAATAGGTTTCTATCATGACAGTTGCAACCCCATTAATAGAGCATGAGGTAGCTAGACCAGAATCGAAATAACAAAAAAAAACTCTAACATAGTCCTAAAATAGATTATACAAACTATGCCCGGATATGATAATATTCCAGTAATTGTACTAATTTAAACTAGTAAAAACATGACCAATCCCTTAACAGTGAAAACCGTTTTATTCATTGTCTGAATCATATATGAGGATCTTTTTTACATCTCACATGTTATTCAAGTTGAGGCATACCTGGAATCAAGAGAAAACAAGGGTGAAGGATCAGCACCAAGAACAGTAGGAATTAGCAGCAAAACAGTTAGCAAAACAGACTTCACGCCCAGAAATGATGTGTAATAAACCAGAATAACAAATTCAAACAACTGACGAGCCAGCAAAACTTTAAGCCAAATTTAAATGCTTAATATCCATTCATTTTAAACCCCAAAGCAAAGCAGTGACTGATTCAAAGAATGAAACTTTAAGATCCTCAAATGCAATTTAATGGAACATTAACTCTTTTATCCTTTTAGCTGTCTAAAGTTTTTTGATATTTTTAGCTCTCTAGTCTTAAAAAATCAAGCCATCTCAGCCCTCACATAAGTCAGAATTCACT
Organism: Nicotiana benthamiana; assembly: GCA_034376525.1. Classification (NCBI taxonomy): domain Eukaryota; kingdom Viridiplantae; phylum Streptophyta; class Magnoliopsida; order Solanales; family Solanaceae; genus Nicotiana; species Nicotiana benthamiana. The sequence goes on along the minus strand of CM067327.1, from coordinate 142,868,570 downwards.
TCAGGAGTTAGAAATCTAAAAAATTATCAAGGAAACTCAATGAAACAGTAATTTTTAGCTATTTTTGTGTTTTCTGATTTTTTTCTCTATTTTTGTTCACCTTCTTGAACCTTTTTTTAGCTTAAGTCTTCATGCCTTTATAGGTTGAATATTAGGGAAATCTTCAGAATTTGTTTTTGCCCTATAGTCCCTTATTTTATGACTTGCCAGCCAAGTTATATCTAAAGTTTTGTAGCAAACCCCTACTAGAAGTTTCTAAAACTGTTACTAAAGATTCTCTGGTCATATTACCAATACAACCGTCCCTTAGATATTTTAATTATACTCAAATGGGTAGGGGCAATTTTACCCCAGGTTCCAATTCAAATATGGGCCATTAACCCTTTAGATTAACCGTTCCCTTTGGGCTTTGAAGATAAACCTGGGTTTCACAATTTAAAACCAAACACAAGATAGAATCTTAAAAAAGTGACCTAAATATTTTGAAATCAAATTGAACGGCCCCTGAATTAAACCCCTGAATAGACCAGGATTAAAACAAAATTAGCAAACTAAATACAATCAAAGTGACGATCAGTTCATGTGAAATGAAATCATGCAGATGCAATTCTAATGAAGAGACGATTAACAAGCATAAAACAATCACAATGATAAAAAGAAACATGCAAAAAAAGAAATATGATGAATAGAAATACCTAAAAATGAGAGCTAACTTTCAGGTTTCCATAGAAGTCTCGATTCTGAACCAAAAAGGGCCTCGCTCATGTGCTCTCAAATGAAAACACATGACCAATGCTTGTTTTTATGCTAATCAACCCAAACCTTGGCCCTGACACCCTACAGCCTTGTCTTCAAAATGAAACTTGACCAGTTCTAGGTCCATTTGATGGGAACGGGCTATGGATTTTGAAAGAGGGAGGTGAGGGGATCCTTTGGTGTTTATTGGAGGCGGCACCGCCGGGAGAAATCACTGGCAGTGTCCTAGGGTTTGGGGATTTTGGGTGGTTTCTGCGGAGATTCGAGGGAGATGAACGGTGGCATGGATATGAGGGGATGAAGGTAGAGCTTTTGTACAAAAATGGTGGTCATCAGAGACTTGCTACCGCCGTGGGGCGATTTCTGGCAGGCGGAAGGCGGTGGTCTCATGGTAGCGTTACATCTGGTCTCTTAGAGAGACGAGTGGGGTGGTGGGAGGTTGAAGTACAGGTGTACGAGGTTATTTGGACATTAATATGTGAAATGGGGAGATGATTTCTAGCCATTGGATGAGCCAAGATTAAGGGCTCAGATCACTTTAAGCCTCTGAATTGACACAATATCGTTTGGACATGGGGTAGAGGCGGGTTAGGCTTTAATTGGAACATGTAAACAGTGTTTGAATTGGGCCAGTATTTTGGATTTTGAAGAATCAGCCCAAATATGGCCTCTTATTAAGACGACACTCTTTTAATTTTTTTTCATTTTTAAAAAAATTTAAACTCTTTTTCTTTTCAAATTAAAATAAAATCTAATTTATTAAAAAACCAAATTAACCTGCCAAAACTGCTAATTAGACCTAAATAACCATTATCACAAATAATTAAAACCAAATTGCAAGAAACATTACCTAAAATTAAAGTTAAAATTGATGGTGCAAATTAATCTACTTTTGATTTTCCCTTTTTTATTAAATTACTAATTGCTAATTAATTCTTAAAAAATATCAAATAACTTGTAAACGCACAACAACACATTTTTGTATTTTTACTATTTAAAATGCATTAAGAAAATGCAAGTAACTAACAGAAAATGCCACGAAAATTCACAAAATTATAAATAAACAAAATAAATTATTTTATTTTTGAATTTGTGGGAGTAATTCATATAGGTAAAAAATCACATGCTCACAACTGCCCATCTTTGCTCAGAAACATGAAAATTTTTTTTGCAAAGGTAAGTGAGCGCATACGAGCGATTTTTGCCCGTTTGTAATACATGGGAAGCATTTTTAAAAAGCTTGACCGCACCCTGCTTCAGAGGTTACCTACATATCTTTGGCTAAAAAATAATTAGGTCAGTGTAGTTCGGGAGTGTTTGGTAGCTGGGACTACCAAAGCTGTGATCTCACTATTTCTGTTGTTGCTATTACTGCTTGCTAGATAATCTTATTACACCGAGTCAAAATAAAAAAATTAAAAGATGCTAGACTGAGCTATGACCTATGGATTACAAAATAACCTATCATGTCTTCAAACTTCCTCTCCATCCTTGTTGCCATGTTGACTACTATTTCTTCCAGTGAAACTCCTTATTGCCTGGTTGCTATGTTTCCCTTTCTCCAGGTTGATTCCTAATTGCTGAACTGGAATTGTATTTCCCTTGTTCTCCAGGTGGACGCCTGATTGCCAAAACTTGAATTATATTCGCTTGTTCTCCAGGTGGGCGCCTGATTTCCAAAAAAGTAAATTGTATTCCGTTGTTCTCCAGGTGGGCGTCTATTTACAAAAACTTGAATTGTATTCCCTTGTTCTCCAGGTGGGGCCTGATTACCAAAACTTGAATTGTATTCTCTTGTTCTCCACATGGACGCCTGATTACAAAACTTTAATGCCATTACCTTGATCTCTTGGTGGGAGTCTAATTGCCAAAAACTTAAATTATATTCCCTTATTCTCCGGGTGGGGGACTGATTGGCAAAGCTTGAATTATATTCTCTTGTTTTTCAGGTGGGTGTCTGATTGCCAAAACATGAATTATATTCCCTTGTTCTCCAGGTGGGCGCTTTATTACCAAAACTTGAACTGTATTCCCTTGTTCTCCAGGTGCGAGCCTGATTACTGAAACTTGAATTGTATTCCTTTGTTCTCCAGGTGTGCGTTTGATTGCCAAAACTTGAACTATATTCCCTTCTTCTCTAGGTGGGATCCTGATTGCCAAAGACTTTAATTGTATTCCCTTGTTCTCCAGGTGGGTGCCTGATTGCCAAAAAGATGAATTTTATTCTCTTGTTCTCCAGGTGAGCGCCTGATTTCCAAAACTTGAATTGTATTACCTAATTCTCCAGGTGAGCGCCTGATTTCAAAAACTTGAACTGTATTACCTTGTTCTCCAGGTGGGTACCTGACAGCCAAGGAGTTGAATTGCATTCCCTTGTTCTTCAAGTGGGCGCCTGATTACTAATACTAGAACTGTATTCCCTTGTTATCCAGGTGGGTGCCTGATTGCCAAAACTTAAATTGTATTCCCTTGTTCTCCAGGTGGGTGCCTGATTACCAAAACTTGAACTATGCCCTTGTTCTCCAAGTTGGCTCGTGATTACCGAAACATTAACTATATTCCCCTGTTATCCAGGTAGGCGCCTGATTGCCAAAAACTTGAATTATATTCCCTTGTTCTTCAGGTTGGTGCCTTATTGCTGAAACTTGAATTGTATTCCCTTGTTCTCCAGGTGGGCTCCTAGTTGCAAAAATTTGAACTGTATTCCCTTGTTCTCCAAGTGGGCGCCTAACTACCAAAGACTTGAATTCTATTCCCTTGTTCTTCAGGTAGGCGCCTGATTACCAAAACTTGAACTGTATTCGTTTGTTATCCAGGTGGGTGCCTAATTGCCAAAACTTGAATTGTATTCCCTTGTTCCCCAAGTGGGCTCCTGATAATCAAAAGTTGAACTATATTCCCTTGTTCTCCAGGTGGGCACCTGAATGCCAAAGACTTAACTTGTATTCCCTTATTCTTCAGGTGGGCGCATGCTTACCAAAACTTGAACTGTATTCCCTTGTTATAATAGTGGGTGCCTGATTGCCGAAACTTGAATTGTATTCCCTTGTTCTCTAGGTCGGCGCCTGATTATTTTGAACCGTATTCCCTTCTTCTCAAGGTGGGCACCTGACAGTAAAGACTTGAATTTCATTCCCTTGTTCTTCAGATGGGCGCGTGATTAAAAAAATTGAACTGTATTCCCTTGCTATCCAGGTGGGTGCCTGATTGCGAAAACATGAATTGTATTCCCTTGCTCTCTAGGTGGGCGTCTGATTGCCAAAACTTGAACTGTATTCCCTTGTTCTCCAATTGGGTGCCTGATTTCCAAAGACTTGAATTGTATTCCTTTGTTCTCCAGGTGGGCGCTTTATTGCCAAAAACTTGAATTATATTCCCTTGTTCTCTCCAGGTAGGCGCCGAAGTGCTGAAACTTGAATTGTATTCCCTTGTTATCCAGGTGAGTGCCAGATTGCCAAAACTTGAACTGTATTCCCTTGTTCTCCAGGTGGGCGCCTGACTTCCAAATACTTAAATTTCATTCCCTTGTTCTTCAGGTGGGCACCTGATAACCAAAATTGAAGTGTATTCCCTTATTACCCAGGTGGGTGCCTGATTGCCAAAACTTGAATTGTATTCTCTGGTTCTCTAATTGTGCGCTTGATTACCAAAACTTGAACTGTATTCCCTTGTTCTCCAAGTTGGCGCCTAATTACCGAAACTTGAATTCTATTCCCTTGTTCTCCAGGTGGGCGCCTGATTTCCAAATACTTGAAGTATATTCCCTCGTTTTCCAGGTGGTCGCCTGATTACCAAAACTTGAATTGTATTCCGTTATTCTCCAGGTTGTCACTTGATTGCCGTAAACTTGAATTATATTCCCTTATTCTCTAGGTGGGCGCCTGATTACCAAAACTTGAATTGTATTCCCGTGTTCTCCGACTTGGCACATTATTACCAAAACCTGAATTATATTCCCTTGTTCTCCAGGAGGGCGCCGGATTTCCAAAACCTGAACTATATTCCGTTGTTCTCCATGTGGGCATGACTACCAAAGACCTGAATTATATTCCCTTGTTCTCCAGGCTGACTCATGATTGCCAAAACTTGAAATCTATTCTTTTCTCTCCAAGTGGGCGCCGGATTAAAAAAACTTCAATTGTATCCCCTTGTTCTCCAGTTGGGCATCAAATTACCAAAAACATGAATTATATTCCCTTGTTCTCCTGGTGGGTGCCTGATTACCAAAACTCCAAATGTATTCACTTGTTCTCTAGGTGGGCTTCTGATTACCAAAAATTGAAATGTATTCCTTTGTTCTCCATGTCGGTGCCTGATTACGAAAAATTGAATTATATTCCCTTGTTCTCCATGTGGGCGCGGGATTACAAAAACTTGAAATATATTCGCTAGTTCTCCAGGTTGGCGCCTGATAACCAAAACTTGAAATGTATTCCCTTGTTCACAAGGCGGGCGCCTGATTACCAAAACATGAATTGTATTCCCTTGTTCTCCTGGTGGGCGCATGATTACCAAAAACTTTATTTGTATATCCTTGTTTTCCAGGTGGACACCTGATTAACAAAACTCGAATTGTATTCCCTTGTTCTCCAGGTGGGCGCCTGATTGCTAAATCTAGGATTGTATTCCCTTGTTCTTCAGGTGGGCTCCTGATTACCAAAACTTGAATTGTATTTCCTTGTTCTCTAGGTGGGTGCCTGATTACCAAAACTTGAATTGTATTCCGTTCTTCTCCAGGCTGACGCTTGATTATTAAAACTTGAATTGTATTCCCTTGTTCTGCAAGTGGGAGCCTGATTGCTGAAATCTTGAATTGTATTCCCTTATTCTCTAGGTGGGCGCCTGATTACCAAAACTTTAAATGTATTCCCTTGTTCTCTAGGTGGACGCCTGATTACCAAAACTCGAATTGTATTCCGTTGTTCTCTAGGTGGGCCCTAATTACCAAAACTTGAATTTTATTCCTTGAAACTGCTACCTTTAATCCTGATTACAACAAAACAAAGAAAACAAATGAAATTTTCCTGCCCTAGTTTTGTGATGGGGCCTCCGTGAGTGTTAATTAAATCCCATTATCTCTTAAAATTTGAAAGCTAAATCCCATTAACCAGGAGGGTCCTGACAATTCTTAATTAAGGCCAATTTTAAGTCCCACTTATATCTACTGGGGATCTGTAATTGAAGCTACATCCTATTATTCAAGAGGGTCCTGATGACTCCTATGTGAATCTTATCTCTTGTATTCATTGGGGAATATTTATGCTATTTGGATCGGGTTGGGCGCCACAATAGTGTGATGTTGAGTATAGTTTTCTACATGTTATTTTTGTATGCCATGCTTCCAATTTTCTAATGAAAGTCCATATTAGAGTGTAAGTTGAGTAGTTCCTTTCAAAGTTCGTTCTCCTTTATATCAACTTTGAATTGGTAGCCTACTGGCACATTGCGGCATCATATGAGGTTTTTTATCATGCTCGGGTGGCTTATTGCCAGAGTAGTTCGTATTGGATGAGACAAGACCATTGAGTTCAAGATCAGTGCAATCTGATTATATGAAGTATATTAAAGAGCTAAGACCATTATTTGGTTCAGAATAGGGTGATAGTTCTTGTCAGGAGTATAGACCCAATGATTTATTGATTCAGCAGTTGGTTATGAATTTCGACATATCTCATCCGCTGTGTCGTTTGTGTAATAGTATGGGTAAGACCTATGTATGTCATGAGGGGCAATGAGAGCATCAGATTCGTGGAATTTCGACTAATTGGATAAGAGAATGTTATTGTGGTCCTGTAAGTAAAGTGGTGAAAAGTGTGAATACAGCAAAGGTATGCAGTCATGTTCTGGTGCATCGTGTGGTGATTGATACAGTGTTCGTATGTTGGAAACAGGTCTAGCATAGAATTTCGGATGTTGGTATTGGGATCTAAAGCTTATTTTCTCAAATAAAAGGAAATATCTTTTATCGAGCTAATATGCTCAACTGAGTTGTCGTAGCACGAGAAGGTGCTTGAGGTGTTAAATAGTGACTTCAAACTACTTCAGTGTAGTTCTTAACACATTCGAGGACGAACGTATATTTAAGTGGGAGAGAATGTAATAACCCGACCGGTCACTTTGAGCCCTAGCGCGTCGTTTAGCAGACTGAGGCCATGAGCATCTTCAGTTCAGGCATTATAACTTGTACATAATGTCGGAATTGAATTTCGGGAAGTTCAGAGTTGATTCGTAAAGAGAATTCTTATTTCGGAAGCTTAAAGTTGAAAGGATTGACAAGGGCTAGATTTTCAAGTAAACGACCTTGGAATCGGGATCTGCAGGTTCCAATAGGTTCGTATGACGATTTCATATTTGGGCATGTGCCCGAATGACATTTTGGATAACCCGAGAGCGTTTTAGCACCTATTGTGGAAGTTAGAATTTTGGAAGGAATTTCATAAGTTTGGCTTGTAGTGCATTTCAGTGTTATCAACGTTTATTTTGGATTCCGAGTCTAGTAATAGCTCCATATGGTGATTCTGGAGCTGGGAGCGCGATCGGAAGTGAATTCGGAGGTCCGCATGTCATTTTGGAGTCATTTGGCTAAAGATGGAAATTTGAGGGTTTTTTAGAAGTTTGACCGGGATTGAATTTCTTTATATCGGGGTCGGAGTCGGAAGTGGCAGTAGGTCCGTAATGTCAAATATTACTGGTCTGCAAAATATGAAGTCAATCAGATATGATTTGATAGGTTTAAATATCGAAGGTGGAAGTTAGAAACTTCAAAGTTCATTAAGATTGGATTGGGGTGCGATTCAAGGTTCTAGCATTGTTGGTGTGATTTGAGACTTCAAGCAACTCCGTATTATACTTGTAGACTTATACAGGTGCTTGGTTTGGAGCCCCTGGGGCTCGGGTGTAATTCGGGATAGCTTCAGAGTGATTTGCTAAGAAATGGGACTGCTGGTACTGGTATGACCGCATTTGCGGTGTTTTCGCCGCAAATGTGACATCGCATTTTGGGGGGGCTCGAATTTGTGAACCTGGGCTGCTGAGTGGGGGATCGCATTTGCGAGAGGGACATCACTTTTGTGATGCTGTCCTCTTTTCAGTTGCGAGAATACTGTCGCAAATGCGACCATGTCAGGGGAGGCTGGACTTCGCATTAGCTGAGCTTTTGTCGCAATTGCGACTCTGGAATCGTAAATGCGACTTCTGTGTCTGGTGTTGTGGCTTTTATTCCGAAACTTAGCCCATTTCCCTCCTTTTCCACTTAGCCTTAGGCGATTTTTGAGATGAGGAGGGATTCCATCATCATCAAAGAGGTAAATAATTTCTACACATCATAAGTTAAATACAAAGATTATGGGTAGATTAACATGTGAAAATTTAGAAAATCAAAGGTTTTAGATGAAAAACCTATAATTGGATAAAACCGAGATTTAACCACGAAATATTTTAGGGAATGAAGTATAAATCATATATTCTTGATCCTCAGGTTATGAATAATAATTTTCTTCAAAAATTTCCGGAATTTGGGTGCATGGGCCTGGGAATGAATGTTAGGAACCTTGCATTTGAAGTTGGGGAATTGGATTAATAATTAGAATATGAACATTTGAGCATATATTGACTAGTTCTTCATATATTAGAATAGTTTTGGAGTGTTCACCTACAAATGTGGAGTTTGAGCGCGTTCTTGAATCGGAATATAGGCTTTTTAGCGAGGTGAGTCTCCTTTCTAACCTTGTAAAAGGGAATTGTCCCCATAGGTAAAATAAATGGTTATTATATTTGGATTATTAATGAACTTATTGACAGCTTGAATTGCTTAAATCACATCGAATTAGTAAATAAATTTCTAAATAGGCAAAACTTTATTTTTTCTTAAATGGCCAAAAGAGGATTTGTTTTCCTTTGGTAATTGCTCCGTGTGGACTTCTTGATTGACTTTCTGTGTGTGTTTATTTTTGCAACGAGCCGAACGTCTCAGTAGATTAAATAGTTGCATTTGTAGTTCGCGTCATTCGACCCTCAAAAGTGCATTGTTTTTTTTTGTTGGAGCGGTCCAAATGACTCGGAATGATTTGCGCATGCTTGTATTGCTGCCTTTAACTTAATAAAGTTGCTATTGCGTCTTCATGACTTGAGAATATTTGGATAAATAATTAAAAGAAACTTTGGAAATTTCCTATTAAAGTAATAATGGTGTTTACTTGTTTCCTTCTATTGGATTAATAGTCATGTTTATAAAAGTTCATGATTTACAGTATTATTGACACCACATTATTGGACCAATAGTAAGTTTCAATATCGACCTCTCGTCTCTAATTCTTTGCGATTAGACGAGATACTTATTAAGTACACGTGTTTCTTTATACTCGTACTACACTTCTATGCATTACTGCACATGATCATGTGTTATTAGTGGCCTACTGGGCATATTAGCACAGATGATTCTGGGACTAGATGAGTCGTATTATTCGAGGCGGCGCGCAGCTAGTATAGTCCTTTCCAGTATATTGTATTTACTTTATGCCCACTGTATTCCGGACGAATGTTGTATTTTATTTCCTCCTTAGTAAATGCTCGTGCACTTGTAACACTGGGTTCTGGGTTGATTTTGAAATATTTTGTATTAATTGATTATCATTTCATTTGAGTTGAAAAGATTATCTTTTTTATTTATTTAAAAAAAAATTGAAGGAAAGTCTTAGTTTGCAAGATTATTAAAATGAGAACTTCATCAAGTAATTTGGTTGGCTTGCCTGACAACAGTGTTCGGCGCCACCACTACCCTTAGCGAATTTTGTATCGTTACATTACCTATCAAATGTCCATCTCCCTTTTGGACTATATATAAATATGTCTTTTGGTGTTCGTTTAGAGGGGAGTGAAAAAGGTGAAAAACTTTTCTTCTAATTTTCTTTTATTGTGTTAGGTTATCTTTGTTAATTTTAATGTTTCTGCTCCTAGTTTATACTAGAAGAGCTTGTTGAATCCTGGGTGATACGCCTAAAGTTATTTATCATGGTATAGGCGAAATATTTTTAAGGACAGTGTCCTTGACAAGCCTCAAGCTAAATCTTATTCTCCATAATCTAATATTTTTCCAACAATCTTAAGGATATTTTGACGATTTTATGGAGAATACCAATTGTAGAATCTCGGGAGTAATACATGATATGTGAACAAATATTATTATTATATTGGTATCATGTATCATTGTTGTTTGTTCTACTTTGGCATGCACTCTCGAAAAAGTTATTGTTCCATTGTCGCGAGAAGATGACTGGTATTCTTTATGGACGAGGAGTCCACAATTGTACACCACTAATAAATGTTAAGATAATTTTTTTCATTTTTCACTTAGCGGTGTAAAATCTTCTTTATCAATCTATTTTTTTCAGAGAAAGTAAAGGTATGATCTTCGGTTATGCATTTTGAAAATCTTAAGAACCTTGAGATAATGTGTTTATATTTATTTGGACTAAATGCAAAAAAAATTTCAATTTAATAAAAAATGTGCTGTCGTGTTTGACATATTTTCAGTTGAAGTGTTTTCACTCTCTTTGAAATTACATAAAAAATATTTATCAAGACATACGTGCTTCGGAAAAAAATATTCCTAGATAAATTTTCTATCTCTTGGAGTTAAATTATATTCCTGTCATTGGAGAATTGAAAAGGCACATAAGATCAAATTATTTGATTTTTCTTGTGATGATGTACCAGATTTAAGTATTTATTTTTAATAAATAAATAAATTACATGCTTATTAATCTATATGATAATCTTCAGGGTGAAGGTATATTATTAGCTTGTTATTTGTAAAATATACTCTTTATTAGTTGTGAAAAAGTTATCTTCTTAACCTAAAATTTTGGAATATGTGCGGGGGACCATGATGTCCGAAGTTATATAAGTAGATCTTAAGAAAGAAAAATGTGATAAAAATTATTTATAAATGTCATGATAAAGCCTTACAAAATTGAGATTTTTAGTGAAAAAAATTTGTATTGCAAGATCAAAAATATGTTGTATTTGTTGCTTTTCTCCTATTGATTTGAAATATTTATGTAGAAGTTAAAGTTGCTTTCATATTTAAAAATTTTATTTTGGTATTTGAATATGGAAACTATCAAAAGAAAATAAATTCTTTTATATGTTTAAATGTTATAAAATAATACAAGAACAAGAACAATATTGCAGAGCAAGGTAGGAAGAGGAGAATTCTTATTGATATTTTGGGATGATTTACAATGGGGTAAGACCCCTCTATTTATAGGAAGAGAAAAGACTTAGCCTCAAAGTAAAACTCTTCTGTAAGATAGACATTCACTCTAATTAGAGTTCTATTCTTAACACTCCCCCTTGAATGTCTACTCAATAAATAATGTGCCTCGTTAAAACCTTAACTAAAATAAAACCCAGTGGGAAAAAATTCTAGAAAAGGGAAAAGAGTACACATATTTACAAATGCGCCTATTGGTTGCCTCGTTAAAAACCTTGCAAGGAAAACCCAGTGGGATAAAACCTTGTAAGGGAAAAAGAGTGCAACGCGCATTAACTCCCCCTGAAGAGAGCATCAATTCACATCCTTGAGTCTTCGCATCCCAATCTTGTGCACTAGCTTCAAGAGATCGTTAGTAGAGATTTGATAAATAAATCATCCATATTAACTATAATGAATATTTGCACCTTGAAATCATAACTCGTGATAGATATATAATGTCTTCACAAATATCGTGGAATGGCTCTTCAATATTTCCATAGAGATATCCTCGCAATCACATTATCATAGTTATAGCAACATATATTTGTGCATAAATTGCATTAAGGAAGTGGTACCTCAAGATCAAGAATTGTAGATTTTTCAAGCAACTTAAATCATTCATGGGTTGTCATATAAGTTAAGTCATATAAGTCATATAATAGACTTTAGATGCATATCAAGTTTTTCATGTCACGCTAAATAAATAAGATATCGAAAAATGATTACACATACCATTGACTTTATACTTTCAAGTATTCGAACTACATGTCCAAAATTACATGTCTTTCATATGGAATCAATTCTACTTGAATTGTATCTCTTCCATTTGTCCAATATTTTTGTTTGTATTCGACAAACATAAGATCCTCATCGATATTTAGCGCTATCATAGATGTCGTCGACGAACATTTTATATCGGTTCCAGTAAATTTTCATAAAGACATAACATGGAGATCTCTTCATTCATACATTCAGGTACCTGAATCTCTCATGAGATTTTATGAAGTGTTATGTCATGTGATCTTCTAGATCACTTGCCTCCTTATTATGATCACTTTGATCATTTGCTCATCTTCTTTATTAAGAGTTCTTTTGAAACCGATTTGTCTATACGCTTTAAGCGTATCAAAGACTTTGTCCTTCTAGGACTTAATATGAGCATTTGCAGTGAGAATATAGTTCCTTTCTTTGGGTCAGCAAATGCGTATGGCCTGCTTTGCAATATGTTGCAATTGAATTATCCTTTTATGAACTTCGGGTTCATATTATGATATTCGAGGATCTATATATACAAATGATAATTCATCCCATGTAACCTTTTCTCAAGTGTTTATCATGTCTCCCCCTCATATTAGGAAAACTAACTTGTTTCCTCAACTCTGGAAAATCATCTTTGTGCATTATCATGTTAATATACACAGCACATTAATAATAATAAGATGAAATTATTTGGTTCCTGACCCTGAACCACTTGTGAGGGGAGAATATAATATACTCTCGTGTATAGCGTATATCAAATTGATATAGATAACTTTGTTCTCATAAGCAATAATTTAGCTATTAAATGGAGGCACTCAATAAATTATTTTGCTAAACCAACTATGATGTAAACCAACTTATCAAGATGAACTATCTTGAATAGAAAAACTGGAAATTATGCTCGAAATTAGATTACTGAGCAATTTACCTCGCAAGCAACAGCTAGGCTGCAGGTTAATAATAATCGCACATGTAACCATATCATAGATGCATCATATGTGGTATACATGGCAGGTGAATGGGCCCATATTCACCTTTGATATTTCCAGAATTTATGGGATTCAACCCGAACTCTTTAGTTGGTCAATTAATTAATGAGAGCAAGTAATATAAGAGAATTCGTAAAGAACTTTCTAGTTCTTTAATATTTACCCATGTGAATTCTCTATTATTGCACATCATACTTAAATTGATATGGCTAACCCGAATGCCAACTGAATAAATTATCAATATTGATAAACTTCAAATTTACACCATGACATGTGCAATTATCAATAAACTTCAAGTTTATTATGATATGGGTTTTTATACCAATAAATATCCACTTTATTGTGGCATTCTTTTGTTTGTGTAGTACAAACTGGAGAATGAAGCGGGTAGCTTTTCATATACAAATTATCCCGCTACAAGTTGTAGTAATAGAAGATATCAAATCTTTCCTTTATTTATAGTCTCAATATAATCAACCACTTTCACATATACTTTGGAAACTGAATAAGTTTCTTTGAGACTTACTACAACACAATACCTTATTGGTAATCAATTGTGTTTCTCCAACATAGTAATAATTGGCTCTTCTAGAGCTCTCAATTAATTTTGTACTACCACAAATTCATCAACATCCATGTGGTGAATATCTCCTTTAAAGAGAAAGTTATACCATTATGGTCATGGTCAAAATTATATGCAAGATATGTTTCTTGTATTATCGTTATCCTTTAATAATCATATTTCCTATATATTTTGGCGTACAATAGGTACGTGACCAATGATCATTCATGCCATAATAATGACATTATTTTCATATATCATCTCAAACCTCCTTCTAGAGGTGATGTGGTATATTCACTACCACTAGCACGTTCGTATTCTTCCAGGAATGAATATGTATTCATAAATCATATGTTGTCACATTCACACCATGAATGGATCATAATCATCTGTATGTGCTATATAAAATCTCATGTCAAATATTACTTTCATAAAGTGAAAGATTATTTTGAGAATCTTTATTATTCTCATTATCACAATGATGACGATTATAATTTCGTCTATTGCCATGTCGATATACATTGATACATTCACGGTAATAATTTTGTCTTCTTTCAGACTTATCACATACTGCTATCACATTCTCTACGAGGATATGTAATTTTTTTGATCCTTTTCAAATTCGTAAATGCGTCTGGCATTTGATTTGCTATTCTTTGCAAATGGATAATATTTTGCACCTCTTTTTCACAAATAGAGGTATGTGGATCAAGATGAGATAATGATGCATTTTTCCAAAAAATTTCCCGTTTGGTTTCACCAACTTCTCCCCCTAATTTTGGGAAAAAGTGTCTCATCGAATCGACAGTCTGCAAATCGTGCAGTGAACAAATCCCCTGTCAATGTTTCGAGGTAGCGAATAATGGAGGGCGATTCAAACCCAACATATATTCCTAACCTTCTTTGCAGACCCATTTTGGTGCGATATGGCGGTGCTACAGGCACATATACTGCGAATCCAAAAATTCTTAAATGGGATATATTAGGTTCATGACCCAAAACTAATTGCAACGGGGAATATTTGTGATAATTCGTTCTGAGACGAACTAGCATTGCTGCATGCAAAATGGCGTGACCCCAAATAATATGTTAGAGCTTGTACATATAACATACAGCATTATATAAGTGCAATCTACAACAAGTGAAGCACTAAGCATGACAGTGTTGATACATAGAGCATGTATGGCTGTTACACGGATTAAATAATATAATAAGATTGTAATATTGATAACATAATATACAAAAAGTTGTACACGGCAAATTTTCGCCCAGTGCCCTTTTCCACCGCAACGATAACATATAGTTTATGAACTATTTGCTTTTGGATTCTCATCATATCGTGCTTGTGGCAGAGTGACCAACTTCAGGTTGTCATATCTCTCCTTTAAGCCATTCCACAAGATAAGTGGATCTTTGACTGTGAGATATTCAATTTTTCAAACCTTCATCAAGGTGATGGCGCAAGAAAATCAAGGCCTTAGCACAGTCTTGGGTGGATGCATTATTTCTGTCTTTAATGGCGTCTCTAGGACCCATTGCATCCAAATGGATTTCAGCATCCAACACCCATGTCATGTAGTAGCATAAAAATGTACACGTATATAGTTAACCTAGTATTCACTGTACATAACAAACTCTACTTGGCAATCCAGCACAAAAATAACTAAATACTATGTGTATTAATATATATGTATGAACAAACTGCCGTTACAGTGCAACAATTCCATGTGGAAAAAATAAATATGCAATAATATAGACTACACAAATAAATACCATGGGTACAAAAAAACTATTGAATATACACAAGCACAACTAGCAAAAAAAACCTCACTGTAGGTAAAAATAGCAAAAATATAACTTGCCAACCATAACTTACAACCATATTTACCATTATAGTATGCATAGCAAGTAGCGAATTATACCAAAGCTGTTTATTTAAAGCAAATGTCATTATACATAATTTGACAATAATTATAACAAATGATCTAAAACAATACATAGATGATTGTGTGCGAATGCGGCATTAACAAAACGTAATAAATATATCTAATTAGATATGCAATATTATTTATATATAACTATGGAGAAGCATATGTATAATGTACTAATGAGCATATTATACAAGTTCATAACAACACGAATCTAATATACAGAAAAACATACATGATAATATATAACTAAAGCAACTAATATATGTATTACACAATGAAACGGCAACATGTATGACTTTAGAAGTGAACCAATTTATGCATTCTGTTATTCACACAGTATAACAACGAGGAACAACAATACATTATAATAGTTTATATGCAAAACTAATACACAAAGCAAAGTGAAAAAATACCTTAATTTTTTCAAAGAGATTCTTGAGATAGTAGAGCTTCGTGCTGATAACGTGTTATAAAATAATACAAGAACAAGAACAATATTGCAGAGCAAGGTAGGGAGAGGAGAATTCTTATTGATAATTTGGGATGATTTAAAATGGGGTAAGACCCCTCTATTTATAGGAAGAGAAAAGACTTAGCCTCAAAGTAAAACTCTTCTATAAGATAGACATTCACTCTAATTAGAGTTCTATTCTTGACATTAAAGATGTTTTAAAAGGCATTTGTATGGAAGTCAAGTTCCATTTTATTTGGGATGATTTTATTACTTACTTGAGATATACTATGACATAGTATTTTGTATGTGGATTATCCACTGTATCAAAAGTATACAATGATAATATTGAATCTTTGATTCAGATGAGAAAAGCTTAATAATAATTGTGTGATAACCTTTTGGTGGGTGTTGTGATATTAAAAGTTCATAGAAGTGAAGTTGATTAAGCAATCTTGGTGAGTTAAACCGACAATAATTATGTCGATAAATTGTGATTGCAAAGACGCAATAACAATTTTAATCTTTCAATGGGAAGAGTAGACACATTTTCTTAAGATATAATGTGATAAAGCAATTTCTTAGAGAAAAATTTATATACATATTATGTGTAGTCAAAAGAGGATTTGGCTGATCCTTTGACTTATAAGTGAAACATCGAGGGGTTGAGATTTTTTTCAATTTGAGATGTATCAACAATGATGGTAACCCAATCTGTGTGATTGGAGATCTCATAAAGTAGGTTCATATGGGTAATAACAAGTCATTAGTTGATAAAATGTGCACTATTAAAGTATGTATCTTGCTATAATATATGTGTACATAGTGCAAGACTGCAAGGAATGTGAGACTGAGTTATTAAACTCTTAATCCAATAATCCATAGCCTATTGTAGGTGGTGTATTGTGTCGCAGAATATTCTTGATGGATGGACCTATATGAGTATGGAGTGGGGTCGCTCCTATAAAAGAAATGGCAAAATTTATAGAGCACATATGCAAACCAGGCGCGCACATGGCCTATTAGCGCAACATCGCGATAAACAACAAAGTGTGTGGGGGTATAATGTGATAGAAAAGTCACTAAACTTACAAAAGAGTTCTTGGTTCGTAGAAGTTTTGAACTTTACCGATTGTTTTGTAAGTTTATTCTTATTTTATTTAGGTCTGGTACTTAGTCCAAGAGACACAAGATTCGACACATTATGCTCAGTTGTGAAACCCAACGATTTATTTTTTTACTTCATTATAATATTATTTTTGAATTATGTGGGGAATTGTTACAACTATAATTTTTATAACTCAAAAAGAAATATTCAAATTGATATATAGGTTCATTCATATAATATTATTTGAATGAGTGTTAATTATACCAATATATTAAACATATTTTAATGTCTGAAAATTAAAATGACTTTGAATATAATATCTTATTAACATTGAATGGGTATCAAAATCAGTTAGTTTTTATAACTTTGACCAAAGTTGGTCTTGTATGACTGTTTAATTAACACTAAATTTGATAACCATTTGTTTAAATTTTGTAACGAACGTTTCTATTGACCTTAAATGATTGAACGTTTTGGTATTTGAAGCCTTAAAGGATTTTATTGATTTTTATTACCATCAGATGTCCATCTCCCTTATATGTCTTTTGGTGTTCATTGGGAGGAGAGTGAAAACGGTGAAAAGTTTTTCTTCTAATTTTCTTTTATTGTGTTGGGTTATTTTTGTTAATTTTTATTGTTGAATTTTTGGGAATACGTTTAAATTTATTTATTATGGTGTAGGAAAAATATTCTTAAAGATAATATTCTTAGCACGCCTCAAGCTAAATCTTATTCTCCATAAATCCAACAGAACAATCATGATAATTTGATCAGAGTAATAAAGCTAATAAGACTAATACAAAAACAAAAGTCTGGCTAATTCGTCTACTTCTTGTAATGACATCAAATCAAGATTGTTGCCTTGTCTGTACATATTTTTGGCCTTGTGTGTATATAGTCCAATTCTTTATCATAACTAGATTGAACCCGAAAAATCGTTTGTAATTTTCTACTTATAAATCTAATCATTGATGCTATAACACTTTTTTCTTTCTATGGTGAGGTTTTTAAAAAGGGGTAAAGATTACTATTAACCCGGTTGAAACTATTTACCTTCGATAGAAAGTGTAATAAATTTGTATATTTTTTGTAATATATAATTCAAAACTCTCTATGTGTGTATATATAAAAAAAACTATACATATTTTTTACTATTATTTTGAAAGCCAATATATAATATCATTTGTCACACAAAAAGTAAATAAATATGTGAAGCTAATTCAGGGGATTCAACGTCTAAACACATAAAAGATTCGAACATATACAAAAGATATAATTTGCCGTTGAAGAATGCCTAGCTCGCCAATGGATGACCTAATAATGTAAAAATTCTATACCCTATCAATTAAACCCTACAATTTCATTGGCCCATGTGTAATAAAGAAAACACTCTAATGAAGGAAGGGTAGGCAACTCTATATATAAGTATCCTAAGCAACCTTTTCCCTCAACATGTGCTACTCCTTTCCTCCTCTTGCTTTAATTTTCTGCTCTCAAAACCTAATTCGACTCATTTGTTTTCTTTTCAAAAGATTTACTAATAGCTCAATATCTTGGTAGTTTGTTTAGGTTAATTATTTTTTCTTCTGTCCCTATTTTTCTTCAATATTGTGTATCATTTGTAACTGAATCTTCAAAACCCTTTCCTTTTGTTTATTCCTGTTTGCTCCTTTACTTGATCAATTTCTATTCTTTTATCACCAAAATTTGTAGATGAAGATTATTTGATGGTTTTCTTCATTAACCCTTCGTATCAGGAGTTAAAAATTTTTGTAGTTTTTACATATATATTTCGTGTTAAAAATTAGTTTTCTTAGCCTTCGTCAACGGGACTCTACCTCTTGTTATAAAACAATTTCACCGTTTATTTCTTTTGACTTCCATCAATTCTTATGGATCTATACGTTTAGATTGAACTGGAGATCTTACCTTTGAATATTTTTAGCCTGCTATGTTCAGGTGCGGAGCAAAGGTGACGAAAGGAGCTCATCTGAATCCCCTTGCCAAAATATTACAATTTACATAAGATCAAAATTAAATTTTATATATAAATAATAGATGTTGAACCCTTTGGATTGTTTGTGTATTTACTTTTTAATATTCCGAATTCTATTGGTAAAAATTCTGGCTCTGCCGCAGATTATATCATTCAGTTCCAAGAATTTGGCCCTTTTTCCTTAACTGGATCGTGCATTGATTGTCATACAGATGTTACTTGCAGCTGCAGCATTATCAAGATTCACATAGAAATCATGTGGAGCAGAAAATATTTTTCTAAAAATCTGCCCCCAAGTATTTTGAAGATGAGAATCTTGATGATGCTGCATCAGCAAATGATGACTTCTTTCTCCAATAAAACAGCAAAAGTGAATCGTTTGTGATATTATGAGGTGATTCGTTTGGATTGTTGAAGTTCTGTGCTTAGTACTGCTTTGTTTGTCAATTTATGTAAGGCGTTTGACAAAGTGGTCTTTGTCTGCTGAACCAATTACTAATACTTGTATTATTTATATTATGTACACTTTGTGTAATATTTTCTTTAACCTTATACGAATACGGAATGCTTTGTACATCAGACTGTTATTGTTTTACAGTTTGTTATTAAGAAATTAACATTGGTCGAATTGGCAATGTTGTGTGTGCTGATTATAATCTTCTATATGTGATTATCTATTCTATTATCTAATAAATCAGGAACTCAAATTCCAGGAAATTCTACGTTCAATACTTGTAATATTTTTGACCATCTTGGGAATGTAGATGCCTACAGATAAGCATCATAGCATGCATTGAACTCGGTAATTATTATGTAAATTATTCTTTTCAAACCCAAAAAACAATATTATATTGACGTATATTGGAAGATGAGGTATATTTGTGTAAGGATTTTCATTACATAAGAAGATGATGTACAAAAAATAATTTTCTTTTCATTAGAATATCATTGATAACCCTTGATTTAATACTCTTTTAAAAATGGAATAAGCTAATTGTACATAATAAATTTTGTTTGAGAAAATAAAATCAAGATCGAAAATATCGCAATAATCATAGTATTTTATTTCGAATATTTGAGTTTTACAATTTCTATTATTCCTCTGATTCTTCTTTCCAATAGTAAATAAAATCATGGGCCTTTGAGTTTGATCTTGAATCTATATTTGTTGCCCACGAATGATGATCTTGAATTCAGCTAGTACGAACTTTGATTTGAACTCGCACTCCTTGAACCTTGATTTGTTTGTTGTTCTTGAGTTTGAACTTGATTTGTTCTTCGTTCTTGAGCTTGATTTCTTGAACTTGAACTTGATTGCTTGAAGCTTGAAACTCGTAGAGAATTTGCGGTGTTTGATCCACGAGCTCTCTCTTGCTTCTTTTTATAACTTCTGGTTGTCTTTTTTGAGTTATGAAAACCCCTATTTATAGTTGTGGAAGGGAGGAGTCATGATAAGAACAAACTCTTTCCGACCAATCAAATTGAAGTGTGAGATGACCTCATTTGATTGGCCAGAACATGTTACTTTATTGGCCTTTTGTGACGTGGCATGCCTTGTCATTTTGACATGTGGCCTGATCCTATTGGCTCTTTCGTTTCACTTGGCTTGCTACTTCATTTTGACACATGGCACTGGACCTCTAGGAATATGAAATTTTGGATCTGATGTGATGGACTCATCATTTGTTGCCCAATTAAATGGACTAACCCAATGGATTAAGACTTACTTATATAATTCATATAGATTGGACTTATAACTAATCCATTTATATTTGTCCAATAAATTTATTTGAACTAATATATCTTGAATTTTAAAGTATAGTCCCAATTATTTTACGGATTTAATTTTAATAAAATTTATATAACTATTAATATTCACTGCTTCAAGACTTGTCGATTTTTTTTTAAGACTAAACTGGAAGTACATTTGAGGATCACTATTTCATTTTTTTTTTGTATGTAGCATCACGTGGCATTTCAGTAATATATGTAAATGCTAGCATGCCTCCAGTTTTCGAGTAGCAATTAGTAGATTATATAATAAGTCATTTATGAATACTTAGCATGTTGCATTACGTTACTTCCTTGTCTTCCAATTGGAAAAGGATATTGTATCCTTTCTTTAAGGAAATAACTTCCCTATTGGATTCTCATGTGAACCAACTTCAATTAGGAGACTAACTTGAACAATTCAAATCCTTGTTGGATTTCATTCACAGCAGCCAACCCATATCAACAAAGCCACTTAATTTGTTGCCTTGAGAATATAAATTGCCACATTCTCATGTATTTTGAGTATCGATCAGCTATCGGCATCTTCAAGTTGCTCTTGAGTTTATTATTTTTAATGACTGAAAAGTGCTAGTACTTAAGGTAATTTCGTTTTTCTTCTTCTTTGTTTCTTTTCGTTTGATCTACAAAATACAAGAGGAAAAAAAGAGCAAGAAATGGCCGAATATTTCAAGATTGTCTTCTTCAGGTGTGAGTCCTTGCCCGAATATCGGAGAGGTTACTCTCATGACCTCACTACTGGTGAGATTACTCTCAAAATGGCCTGATTACCGGAGAGATTACTCTCAATAAGACCCGACTACCGGAAAGATTACTCTCAATGTGGCTCGACTATCGCCGAGGCCAACTTAAGTTGCAAAGGGACTCATATGTCCACCTTAAGATTGGAAAGTTATAGTTTCTTTTAATGACAAACCCACAAAGAGGCCAACTTATAGGGACTTATATGTCCACCTTAAGATTGGAAAGTTATAAAGCTTCAACTCGAAGACGATATCGACTTGAACACTTGAAAAACTTTGAAGATTTGGTGGACTTTGCAAACTTCAACTCGAAGATTCTGAGGGCTTAATCAATTCAACTTTAAGATAGGCAAATATAAAGACGGAAATTTGAAGACCGAAGGACTTGAAGACTTCCACTTATAGGACTTAAATATTTCAACTTTAAGACCGACGAATTTGAAGACTGAAACTTGAAGACCAACGAACTTGAACACTTCAACTTTGATACTTGGAGGGCTTAAATATTTCAACTTGAAGATTGACGAATTTGAAGACTTCAACTTGAAGACCGATGGATTTGAAGATTTCAACTTGGAGACTTCAACTTGAATACTGGCGGACTTGAAGACTTCAACTTGGAGACTTTGAGGGCTTAAATATTTAAGCTTCTCTTTTGCTTTACATTGTCCGACTTTTATCTTAGTTGCATAATTTTCAGCTTTACGTGCTTGTATCAAAAGATTCATATCTTGTCGTGGGAGAGTCCGAATAATGAACCGTTTGATTTCTCGAAAATTAGACTTCAATATCTAAAATATCTGAAACGTAGAATCAAACACCTTCAGAATTGCCCCGGATAATATTTTGAAACCAATTCTAGATTTCACCACGTTGACAAAAAAAATCATTTCTTGGTGTAGAAATATCAAAACTACAACTGTTTGATTTCTTGAAAACTTGACTTCAAAATCTAGAACATATCCAAAATTCTCAATCAAACAACTTCAGAATTGTCTCGGATAACATTTTGAAATCAACTTTATATTGCACCATGCTATCAATTCCAGATTTGTGCAGTCTCACCAAAGAATTCATATCTTGGTGTAAAAATATCGAAATTGCAAATTGTTTGATTTCTTGAAAACTAGACATCAAAATCTAGATCATATCCAAAAATTTTAATCAAACAACATCAGAATCGTCCCAGATAATATTTTGAAATCAACTTTATATTGCATCACACTATCAATTCCAGATTTGTGCAATCTCACCAAAAAATTCATATCTTGGTGTAGAATATCGAAATTGCAAACCCATTGATTTTAAGAAAACTAGACTTTAAAATCTAAAACATATCTAAAATTATCAATCAAACAACTACAAAATCATCCTAGATAATATTTTGAAATCAACTTTAAATTGTACCATGCTATCAATTCCAGATTGCGCAGTCTCACCCAAAAAATTCATATCTTGGTGTAGAAATATCTAAATTGAATTCTGTTTAACTAGACTTCAAAATATACAACATATCCAAAATTCTCAATCAAACAACTTCAAAATCGTCCTAGATAATATTTCGAAATTAACTTTTTGTTGCACCGCGCTATCAATTAAAAATTTGCGCAGTCTCACTAAAAAATTTGTATCTTGGTGTAGGAACGTCGAAATTATGAACTGTTTCGGAAACCAAATTTCGAAGTTTAAATCATATCCAGAATGTAAAATTTAATACCTTAAGGATAGTTTCAGATAATATTCCAAATTCAACGTAAAATTCTGACACGCTGACGATTTCAGATTGCGCAACTTAACCAAAACTTTTGCATCTTGGTATGGAAGCCTCGAGATCGGAAGATGTCTTACTTGCCATCAATCTTAATTTATGATCTATTTTCTCACAAATATCTTGAGTTCAAGGCTCACTGAATTGAAACGTTGTGCCAAGTAATCTTTTCCTTATACTTGTGTTTCTTTTTGATGCCTCTCTTCTCTTACCTTTTTTTTAAGGCAGAGGGAGAACTTGGAGACCAACAAACTTGAAGGTTTGGTTAACCTGAAAACATAGAGATCCCTGGACTTCAATACAAATACTTGACATCCTCCTAAAATCGGTCCATTGAAGATATCAATTTACCATGGAAGGTTGCCCTTTTTAAATCAAATGAGATCAAAGCTCAACAAGAGGATAGCATTTACGCTTGATTTTACATTCCTCCATACTTCACTCGGACAAAAATTGGGGCAATATGTTTCTTTTGAACTTATGTGACTGAAATTAGAATGAATCTCTAAGCTGCCTGCGTACCTCGGTGAAGAGGATCAAGTCATACCATAGTTCAGAATGGGTAGATTTTTTTCTTCTTCTTTTTTTATGTCCTAACTTTTTCCTAGGCCGCCTCTTTCAAGATTTTCAACCTAGCAGACTCTTTTTTTGGGGCATACACAGTTTATACTCTTGTGTTCCAAGAGTATAGTAACATGCAGTTTAGGCTCATGTGTCAAGGAGTGTTGCAACTTCAAGGATAATATTTCTTCAAAAACTTGCCATTGATACGGCCGATTCTCATACCATCTGCATCAATCATCTTGTAAGCCCCACTTGAGTAAGCTTCTTGTACAACATATAGCCTATTCAATTTTAAAGTGAACTTTCCTACAGGTTTATGGGAGGTAATTATGGATCTTCGTACGGCAAGGAATTGATCTCCTACTTGAAAGGATCTTTTGCGAACTCTTTTATTGAAGGCGTAAGATAATTGAGCTTGATATCATTCAAAAATCTATTAATCTTCCAATCTCTTTTCATCAAGAGCTTCCAACTCTACTAATCAAAGCTGGGAATTTTCCTTTTCGGTGATCCCTTCTTGAATAGCTAGTTGCAATGAAGGTATTTGACGCTCAAGTGGAAAGACCGCTTCGACTCCAAAAACTAGTGAATAAGAAGTTGCCTGTGTTGGCATGCGGTGACTCATCCTATATGCCCATAGAGCTTCTTCCATATTTTCATTCCAATCTCGTCTAGATTTGGAGATGACTTTGTTTAAAAAGTTGCATAGAGTTCTTGTTGAATGCCTCAGCTACACCATTGGCGGCAAGATTGTACATTGAAGAGTTACGTTTCTTGAAACCGAAGAGATCACAGATCTTGTTCATCAACCTATTGTCGAGTGGCTTTACATTATCCGTTATTATGTAACGAGGAATGCCAAAGCGATAAATAATGTTTACTCGGACGAACCTTGCAACATTTTCCTTTTTTACTTCCTTAAGAGCAATAGCTTCAGCCCATTTTGAGAAGTAGTTAGTTGCAACCAAGATGTATAGGTGCCCGCCAGAGGACATTAGCAGTGGTCCAATAATATCCAATCCCCAAGCGTCAAACACCCAGGATATAACAGTCGGTGCAACACTTCAGGAGGTTGATAAATAAAATTTACATAGAATTGACAAGACTTGCATCTTCGAGCATAGTCCAAGCAATCTTATACCATCGTTGGCCTATAATATCCCATCCCTTTTATATGGAAGTGAAGCTTTGGTCCAGACTAGTGTGACCCACATACCCCAAAATTTGCTTCTTGCAAAAATTGGAGTGCTTTATCTTCCCGTAAGAATCGCAAGAAAACTCCCTCGAATGATCTTCTATATAGGGTATCTTTGTAGTAAAGGAAGCGAGGTGCACGATGACAATTTTCAGTTCTTCTACAGATTTTCCCAAAGTATACCAAAGCACAAGTAGTAGATAATGGGTTGTCTCCATTCTTATTTCTCGAATTCAAAAACAGCAACAAGATGCTTGAGTTTATTTTCTTCACCTTCAGCCTCATTGGCCAGCGGTACTACCCATTTTTCGCAAGCAATAACCTTCTTATTTATTTTGCTTCGCACATGCTGAATAGTCACGTTACCGAGCCACCCCATTAAATTTTTAGCGTAATCATGATATGGGCGTAGTTCATGCTTCTTGAATTCGTAACAACATAAAAGTTGACTGGCCACTAACTGAGAGTCACTAAAGACTCGCAATTGCAACCGCTTTTTCGACAGCCATTTTGATCCCGAGTATTAGTTCTTGATACTTAGCATTGTTGATAAAGCAGAGTTGCGTCAACATAAAAGAGTAGGGCAGAACTTCACCTTGAGAGGTGACAAATACCACACCAGCACCAGTTTCTCTGCGATGTGCAACACCATCAAAGTACATCTTCAAGGGAGACTGAATATCCAAGACCATGGCGTCCTCATCAGGTAGTTGTTCAGTTAGCTCCCAATCATCAGGTATAGGGTGATCTGCCAAGAAGTCCGCTAACATTTGTCCTTTTATAGCCTTTTGAGGGATATACATAATTTCAAATTGTTGAAACTGGAGGTACCACCTTGTTAGTCAATCACTAAGGACAGGTTTAGACTCTATACCTAGATCATTCCACCACAGTCGCAATTCCAAAGGGATTCGGCTTACAAATGAAAAAGGTTCATTTGGGATTGTGCTCATCCTGCACATTTATAAGGAAAATAAGTGACTATGATTTTATTCCTATTTGACTTCAAAAATCAAAAATTGACCCCTTCCGTTTATGAAAATTGTTTTCTAAAACCAAAAAACCAGCTTTGCGAATATGGCCTTTCAGCACTTCCGGAGGAATATTTTAAGGTTGTGCCTGCTCTGGCCAAAAATAAAGAATAGACCCAAAGATGACTGTTTGTGAAAAATCGGCCTTCCGGCATCCCTTTCGGGAACATTCGTCTATTCTCAGAAACAACAGAATCACCCGATTTATTTAGGACAATAAATTAAATTAACATTTCTTTTTCTTTGTTTTGGCTTTTTTTGCAAAAAAGGAGGTTGGACCCGATGGAGGTTTCCTACGTATCTCACACCTGGTGAGAATCAAACCGACGTAGTTCGGGCAAAACATTTTTGTCGAAACCAAAATTTGTTCAAAATGCCTCTTGACTTTCTTTTGTTTTTTCCTTTTTTTTCTCTTTTTCTTTCTTTTTTCTTTCAAAAATCTGGCGCCATTCCGGTGCTATTTGAGCGTTGGTTATGCAATACAAATGGTTACTCTCAGTCAGCCCTAATACTACTGTTTTATTTATTTTACTCTCATTATACACAAGCCGGTCAACATGAAAATCCATAGAAAATAAATGCGCAAGTAGCACGTAATATGCATCAAGATGGTCTTTTCATTTGGGTCACCTGTCCTAGACGGACCCAACCCCTGTATTGAGTCACCTAAGTCAAATTCATATGATGCAAACAAACGTTTCTATTAAGGATCCAGCATGAGGCTTTGTTATACTAAGTTCAGAACCTAGGTATTTTTTCTAGACTGTGTACCCGAGCGGACAACTCGAGTCAAGGAGGGGGCTACGTACTGGGGACCCGCAAGATCGTTTAGCTTAGTAACTTGTTCGAGCTTCTTTCTTATTTCAAGGTATGACACTAACAGAATGGGGAGTCTCGACCAGCGAGTACATCCCCCAAGATAAAGAGAGAAGGGTTTAATAACAGCGTATATAAAATTCAGTCAATATTAAAGCGGTAATGCATTTAACACATTAGCATGGAACATGTAGGAAAATCAGAAAAAACCAAATATAACAGTTTTAGTAAGCTCGAATTCTTGAACCCTGAACCAGAGATTCTAGGTTCGTGTTCCCAACGTAGTCGCCAGAGCTGTCAGACCTCCTTTTTTACACGGATACCTGGAAGGATAAAAACGTATAAGGGAGTTTTCTAATTAAAGTGACATTATTCGAAATGGTATTATTTATTTATTTAGAGTTGCCACTTGGAATAAGTTTGGATTTTGGTGTCCCAAGTTGCCGGTTTATTTAGAATCCCAAATCGAGAATATTTCCGACTGCCCAAATGGTGTCTGCGAATCTCGAAATTCTAAGTAAGGAATTGGGGAAGGTGTTAGGCACCCTCGGATCCCGTGGTTCTACCACAGTCGCTAAAGCTATTATAATTGGCTAAAATTCTGATTTTATACATGTTCATCCTATGGTGCAATTTTAAATTATTTTTTTTACCTCTTTAATATTTTTTTTAAAAGGGAAATTGCAATGTTGTTAAAACATGATGCGAACCACGTCATATAAATGCGCACGCAGTTTTTGACAAATTTTAACTTCATTGAGATTTTGATTTGGGTCATATAAATGCGCACCCGCACTTAGGGAAGATAAAATTATTAAAAACGCGCCCTAAAGAGACTAACATGTTATTATCTTTGCGGGAAGCCGTGAAATTTGCTAAACGACATGTCCGGAATCTCAAAGTATTTTAATATAAAACATTTAAAGAGGACCACACAATTTATAAATTCTGTTTGGCGAGATGCACCTTATTTTATTATTTTGAAGGTCAATCCTAAAGTAAACTATTATTTTCTATAAACTTTGTCTCTAAAAGACTTAATCAATTATTATAAAATCCATGTCTCAAGTTCGAGACTAGATCTGGACAAGAATATTGCATTATTCATATTAATCACTGGGCTTATAGATCATTCCAATGAGGGTGAATTTCAATCGAGCCCAATAACAATTATTCCGGATGTATACCTTGATCAAATTAATAGCCAACTGCTCCAGATTCTTTAGAAAATAAGAGAATTGATCAAATTAACATCCCATAAATTGTTACATATTCTTAGGGAAAAAACAAAGAATAGCATCGAGCAAATTAACGTGGCTACTAACTGTGCATGAGGTATTGAACTCAAAACAAGTCTGTATATTAAAACAAGATTTTCACAATTTTAGGACTCAGGATGCTGAAATTAAACTGGGGTTCATATGTCAACTCCATAGATTCTATAAAGACTAACTTTGAAATTTATAACACCATAACTCTGAAGTGATCAACTAACTTGATAAATTTCTACTAATAAACCAACTAAACAAATTGCTCATCAAAAGTAAAACAGTCCAGATTTACTAACATAAATCCTAGTGGAATTAGAGTCACAACCAACACGAATTAGAGTCTATGTAGTCCATTTTAATAGCCATGTTACATGTACTTGATACTAGGCACTACTTAACACATCGGCCAAACTAATATAAATTACAATAGAATCCTGGTACTCATGTTTTAACAGGTATGAAGTCCATCAATTCCAAATTAATAGACTAAAATAGCAATAACAATCCATACAGTCCCATTAATACATTTAATGTGAAGTTAAGTAACTATAAATGAAAGTTGCACTGTTAAGGTAAAATCATTGGAGGCAAGAACAACTTTGACTCCAAGTCTCCTTTAAACTGCACCATTCATTCAGCTAAATATTACATCCTTTGGGAAAGGGAAATACCTGAAAATTACAATATAAAGGAAGAATAGGGGATCAATAGCAGTATTCAGTGATCAGCAACAAATCTACAGGTAACACAACAGTAAAATCAGCTTGATAACCAGATCAACACAAAATAAACTACACACAGCCTTTGAACAACCTTAAACAACTTGAAACCAAGCCAAAGAAACTCAAGAAATAACCAAACCTAAACTAAATGATGTAAATCAAAAAACCAGAATCTCAAACCATATTGACCTCCAATGGAACAGTACTTCTTGAATTTTTGTTGGTTTTGAAACTCTAAATGCCTAAATTTTGAAGGAAGCTCTCAAATATTCAAACTAAGTAATATTTTGATTTTTTTGCTTTGGATTAGGTTAGAATTGCAGGAATTGGATATGAATTTTTGAAATGTTTTAGCTATTGGACTTCATTGAGGAATTTTTAGGATTGTCTTTAACTTTAAATATTTCTGGGAATTTGAGAGATTTCAGATTGTGTAAAACTTTTTTGTTGTTTTAAAGGCACTAGGGTCCTCTTTCTATAGCTAAAGCTTAGGGCAACCATTTTATTTTGTTTTAACCACTAGTCCCTCTTTTAATTTTCAGACTTTATTCACTTAGTCCCTAGATTCTTGACTTTTTAGCCAAGACATTATATTATTGCTTTAGAGTTATCACTTCAGTCCTATTCTAGAAGGATCTATGGTGTTCTTGCATTGTTTTTCTATTTATAGAATACCTATACTACACTTACTACTGGACCACAAATTCAAGCAAAAGTCTGAAATTAACATAATTAAAAGAAACATGCAAAGCTACAACTAACATGCAATCCTACTGTGAAATCCAATTACTAATCAGACAAAACCAAATCAGGTTATATGACTGTAAGAAGAAATTAACACCCTAAACCAGAATCCAAACTAAAATGAAACGAATCTGAGTAAACGGAATTAAGAGGAATAATGATAAAATAATGACCATGGATAAAATAAGAGAGCAAGATCCTTGGGTTAAAACTAAAATGATACAATTAAACAATCAAGAAAAGAAAGCAGAGAAAATCAATGAGCAAAAATCATGGATAAACCAATAACAACAAATAAAACCATACAAAATTTAAACAAGGTAGAAATTGCAGTCAAATAGAAATAGGGACTTACTTTTTTTTACTTTTTTTTTTGGTTTGTGGCCTTCGTCTTGATTGGATTCGAGTTGAACCCCCAAATAGAGTTATATGTTTGTTCTTCGTAAGAACAGACCTATAATTTTATTTGGGAACTCGATTCAGTGTTTTGGTAGCCTTCTCAAAACATGGTCGATTTTAGATTTGAAATTCGAGAGGTTTCAGAGTTACTTGAAGGAATCCAGTTAGGGATTGGGGATGAGGGAGGTTAGGGGAGTATGGGGTGTATTTTTGGTGGCCATTGGAGCTAGCACTACCGTGGGCGGCGGAGCAGCTGCTCCTTTTAACGGATTTTTGAAGCGTTTGGCCGGGATTTGAGGGTCGATTTGCGAGGGGTTGGAAAGAGCAGAAGACGAGGAGTAAGTGGAGTTAATTTGGGTGAATTTGGATTTACGCCGGCGGCGGTGGTGGACGGCGAAGAGTAGGTGGTTTGACGACGCCGTTATACCGTTGTGATTAGGGTTTATCATAGACAAGGTACGATGTTTGTCTAGGCTGGGGAGGGGGGTGTTATGAGACCTTTATATAGAGTGACATCTCCCGCATCTCAACCGTATGATCAAGATCTATCCACGGTTCAGAATTCTTTTAATGGAACGACACCGTTTTGGACATGGGCATTCCTGGACCGGGTAGGGGACTTTCGGTCTGGGTTAATTTGATGGGTCTGGTGTTTTGGGCTCCAAAGTTGTGGCCCAAATCATGGGTCTTTAATTAAGAGACCCAATTTATGCCTTTTTTCTCTTTATATATATATTTTCAGATTTTAATAATAAAAATAAAAATAAACCAAAACATATTTAACGTTTACAAAATAAATAATTTAACCATTAAAATAACCTAAATTCTAAATTTCAAAAGAAAATTAAAAAATGTAAGAATAACCAATTGTTTTGTTATTTTTTCTTATTTTCGATATTAATTAATTAATTACCCAAAGAAAATGTAAAATTAAGTCCTAAATACAAACATGCTATTTTAATTATTTTTTATGAATTATATTAAGTAAAAACGCACAAAAATGCAAATAAATAAAAAATCACGCAATTAATTCCTAAAAATTCGAATAATAAAAGAAAATTCCTAATTTTAATGATTTTTATAGGAACATTTCGAGCGAGGAAAAAATCACGTGCTCACAATATTTTCTTTACAAGTTAGTGAAGTTAATAGCCTACATGTGTAGGTCAAAGTTATTTAATCTCCTTGTGTGGGATTTTCCACATAAAAATCCTCTGCCTTGTTTATGTACTATTATTAGCATTCTCAACAGAATCTTGTAGAGGACCAGGTACTCTACTGTTTGGTGGACTCTTACAAACTAACAATTCGTATTAGAGAAGGTTCCTCCTATCAGGCTAACACCTAGGAAGGATCCTCATGGCTACTCCACCAAATTTTGAAGAGCGTCAATCTACATATCGACCCCCCATGTTTAATGGATAATATTAGTGGTGGTGGAAAGCTAGAATGCACAATTTTTATCATAGTTAAGGAATGTAAGCTATGAGATATCATATGCGTTGGTCCTTATGTTCCAACCAATGTACTAGAGGAATTTCCGTTCTCAATGGCAAAAACCAGCAACGAGTACACTGAAGCAGACAAGAAAGTTGTGGAGAAGAATTTTCATGCTAAGAAAATTCTAGCATGTAGAATAGGACCTAAAGAGTACAATAGAATCTCCCCTTGCGACACCGCCAAGGAGATATGGGAATCTTTATAAACAACTCATGAGGGAACTACACAAGTAAAATAGTCTTAAGATGAACCTGATACCGGTGATAGTGCCATGATAGCAGTTGAAGGCAAGGAGATTGGATATGACTCAACTTTTACTTTGATGGCTTAATCAAATTATTATGAAGATAATGGCATCAGAAAGGTCCATTTCAGGGATGTTCAGAGAAATATAAAATCCAATTCTCTAAAAAACTCATGTCTTTAGTTGATATATTAATCACTGCTTTTTATTGTCTTGTGCAGAATAGGGATTCTTTGACCTTAGAATTACGAGAATCTGAACAAACTAGAGACGACTTAGTGGCCATATTTACTGACCATAGGAAGACTTATTGAAATGCTCAGAATGGAAAAGAATGACCTGTTGGCAGAAATTACAAACCTAAGGGAAACAATAGTAAAACTATGGACTAAGTAAAACCTGAAAATTCTGGAAAATGAAAGGAGATAGCCAGTGAGGAACACATTAGGCTTAAAAATGAGGTGAAAGCTATAAGATCTAGGATGTATGCTGAAATTGAGAAAAATGAAAAAATCCAAACCAATCTGGAAAGAGTGAAGAATGATCTTGAAAAGTCCCTAAAGTGGACCTGGTCCTTAGAAGCTATCACTGCCTAGCATCCTAATGATTGTAAAAATAGATAAGGAATAGGGTTCCAAAGAAATAAAGCTCCTCATAAACCTCACAAAAAGTACGTCACTGACATTGATGACTGGTCATGTACCCACTGTGGGAAAAGTGGGCACGTCAAAAAGGATGTCAAGGCCAAGAATCAATCGGTTCAGAAAAAGAAAGAGTTTGCTGAAAAGGAGGAGACTACAAAAGAGAGACCAAGTTCCACTCACAAAAAATGCATATTATTTGCATAGAATTAGAAAACTCTTATTCATCCTCTTGCCTACTAGAAGGGACCCAAACTTGCTTGGGTTCCTAAAACTAACTCTTAAACTCGTGTGCAGGGAATAGTGAAAAGAAGTGGTCAACAATGGTTCATGGATAGTGGGTGTTTACCGCATATGACAAGGAACACCACAGACTTTCTTTCACTAAAAGCCCTGCAACGAGAGAGAGTATCCTTTTGCAATGGAAAAAAGGGGTACATTTTTGAAGTTGGAAAAGTTGGAAAGTCACTCACTCATTCTATTGCATAATATGTACTATGTCAATGGGCTTAAGTTTAGTCTCCTGAGTGTTTCTCAAATTTGTGATAAGGGAAACAAAGTGGAATTCTTGTCCAAAATATGTCAGAAGGACCTGGTCCATAGTCTGCCTATGTCACAATTCAAGATGCAATTTGTGATGCTTGTGCTAGAGGAAAACATGTGAAGTCCTTATTTAAGTCTAAAAGATATGTGAGCACCTCAAATCCACTAGAGCTTCTGCATATGGATCTGTGAGTACCTATGAGAGTGCAAAAATAGATGATGAGAAAGATACATTTTCGTAATCGTGGATGGCTATTCCAAATTCACATGGACTCTATTTCTCAGAACCAACAATGAAACTTTTGAAGTGTTTGTGGCCTTTGTGAAGAAAATCCATGTAAAGATGG
Source organism: Nicotiana benthamiana (assembly GCA_034376525.1). Classification (NCBI taxonomy): domain Eukaryota; kingdom Viridiplantae; phylum Streptophyta; class Magnoliopsida; order Solanales; family Solanaceae; genus Nicotiana; species Nicotiana benthamiana. The sequence continues at coordinate 142,835,444 of CM067327.1, read as the reverse complement.
AGTCTAGAGTCGTATGCATTAGATCATATCATGGGAAAGAATTTGACAATGTCAAATTTGATGAATTCTATAATGAAAATGGCATCACTCACAAATTCTCAGCTCCCAAACTCCCCAGCAAAATAGAGTAGTAGAAAGGAAGAAATAAACTCTGGAAGAAATGGCAAGAATAATGTTGATTGACAGTGGAATTGCAAAGAACTTCTGGGTTGAAGCTGTCAACACTGCCTGCTACTTAGTGAACAGGTGCATGATTAGATCACTTTTGAACAAAACCCCGTATGAATTGTTGAATAAAACAAAGCCTAATATGACTTACCTAAGAACATTTGGATGAAAATGTAATGTTCTCAACAATGGAAAGGATCATCTTCGTAAATTCAATGCCAAGAGCAACGAAGGAATATTTATGGGCTACTCTTCTCAAAGAAAGGCTTACAAGATATATAACAAGCAGACTCAATGGGTTGAAGAAAGTGTCCATGTTATTTTTAATGAATCTTATCCATCAATTGAGAAGAGTGCCGAGGAAGATCAAGACGGAGAACCCTCATGAGTTGCTGGTGAAGTGCACCACCAGCTCCAATCAGCGCACCTCAACTCCAGAGTTTTTAAGGGTGGTTACTCAGTCCGTCAGGGTCAGTTTCATGGTCCACAGTCTCAGCAGCCCGGGTCTTGTTATACTTCTGGCAATCCAAGGCATATTGCTAGGTATTGCCCTCGAGCATCGAGCAGTTCTCAGCATCAAGGTTCTCGTGCCATGGTCCCGGCATCGAGTGTTCCACCGCCCACTCAGTCAGTAGAGGTAAGGGTCAAACATCTAAAGGTAGAGGTAGAGGTATTAGAGGTAGAGGTAGACCGCTAGAGATGGATACCACCCAGTAGGAGGCCGTCCTAGGGATACAATTCGAAGTGGTAGGGCCCATTCCCAATGTTATGCTTACTATTCAAGCCTGAGGCTGAGGCGTCGTTATCACAAGCACAATTTTAGTTTGCAATAGGGATGCCTCATAACTATTTGACCCAATATCTATTTATTTGGATGTGTCATCTTACTTTGCATCATATTTGGTTGTGCCTCATAATTCTTTGAGTGCTCCCGTGTATGTGTCCACACTAATGGATAATTTTATTGTTGTAGATCGTGTTATCGCTAGTGTATGGTTATTATTGGGTGTCTTGAGACCAGCGTAGATCCCCTACTTCTCGATATGGTTGACTTTGATGTTATTTTAGGGATGGATGCTATCACCTTATCATGTTTGTCATGCCAAGACCGTGACCTTAGCCTTGCCGGGGTTTCCTCAATTAGAGTGGAGAGGGACTCCTTATCATTCTACCAGCAGGGTTATGTCTTATATGAAGGCTTGGCGTATAGTCGAGAAGGGGTGTTTGTCTTATTTGTCTTATGTCCGTGATTCCAGTGCAGAAGTTCCTTCCATGGTTCTGCGCCATTTGTTCATGAGTTTACATAGGTATTTCCTACAGACCTGCCGAGAATGCCGCCCGACTAGGATATTGACTTTTGCATTAATTTGGCTTTAGGTACTCAGCTCATGTCTATTCTTCCATACCATAAGGCCCCGTATAGTTGAAATAATTGAAGGGGAAATTGCATGATTTTCTTGATAAGGGCTTCAGTAGGCCTAGTGTCTCGCCTTGGGGTGCTCCAGTATTGTTCATAAAGAAAAAGGATGGATCGATAAGGATGTGCACAGACTATCGGCACGCGAACAATGTCACCATTAAGAACAAGTATCCATTGCCGAGGATTGATGAATTATTTGATCAGCTTCAGGGTGCCAAGGTGTTTTCAAAGACCGACTTGAGGTCTAGCTACCATCAGTTGGGATTTATTATCCGATGTCCATAAGACATTTTTTCGCACTCGGTATGGGTGTTATGACTTTCTTGTGATGTCATTTGGGTTGACGAATGGCACCCAGCAACATTTGTGGATTTGATGAACCATGTATTCAAGCCCTATCTGGATCCTTCGTGATAGTTTTTATTGATGTTATCTTGGTCTACTACCACAGCCAAGAGGAGCATGAGCGACATCTTTATATCGTTCTTCAGACTCGGAGAGAACCACTTATTTGCTAAGTTTTTGAAATGTAAGTTCTACTTGAATTTAGTTGCATTCTTGAGTCATGTTGTATCAGTAGAGGGTATTCAGGTGGATCCTAAGAAGACTGAGGCTTAGACCCACATCAACTGCAATGATCTGGAGTTTCTTCGGGTTGTCGGGTTATTATCGTGGGTTTGTGGAGAAGTTTTCAACTAAAGCAGCCACGATGACCAGGTTGACCCTAAAGGGTGCCCAGTTCAGGTAGTCGGACAAGTATGAGGCAAGCTTTCAGAAGCTGAAGATAACTTTGACTACGACACTGGTGTTGATGTTGCCCACAGGTTTAAGGCCATATATAGTATACTGTACTGTATCCCGTATTGGACTTGGTGCGTTATTGATGCAGGGTGGCAAGGTTATTGCATATGCTTTGGATAGTTGAAGATTCACGAGAAGGATGATCTAGTTCATGACTTGGAGCTAGCAGTCATTGTTCACGCGCTAAAGATTTGGAGGCATTATCTATATGGCATGTCGTGTAAGGTGTTCACTGATCATAAAAATTTGCAATACTTGTTCTAGCAAAAGGATCACAATTTGAGGTAGAGAATGTGGCTGGAGCATTTGAAAGACTATGATATCACCATCTTATATCATCCCGGTAAGGACAAAGTGGTGGCCGATGCTTTAAGTAGAACGTAAGCTAGTATGGGCAGTCTCATATATTTTTGAGTTAGTAAGAGATTGCTTGCTTTAGATGTTCAGGATTTGGCCAATCAGTTCGTAAGGTTGGATACTTCTGAGTCCAGTCATGTTCTACCTTGTACAATCGCTTGATCTTCCTTGTTTGAGCGTATCAGGGATCGACAATATGATGATCCTCATTTGCTTGTCCTTAGGGACATAGTGCGACATAGAGATGCCAAGCAGGTTACAGTTGAAGACGATGGAGTTTTGAAGATGCAGGGTCGTATTTGTGTGCCTAAGATAGATGGGCTTCATGAGTTGATTCTTGAGGAGTCTTAAAGTTCCCATTATTTTATTCATTCGGGCACTGCTAAGATGTACCTGGACGTACGGCACATAATTGGTCGAGAATGATGAAGAATGATATTGTTGCATTTGTAGCTTGGTGTTTATATTGTCAGTAAGTGAAGTACGAGCATCAGAGATCCGGTGGTTTGCTTCAAAATATTGAGATTCCTGAGGTGGAAGTGGGTACGTATCACTATGGACTTCACTGTTGGACTCTCACAGACTCAGAGGAAGTTCGACGCGATTTGTGTTATTGTAGATAGACTAGCCAAGACAGTGCATTTCATTTCTCTAGTAGTTTGTTATTCTTTGGAGCGGTTGGAAGAGATTTAAATTCGTGAGATCATTCATTTCCATGGTGTGACCATGTCTATAATTTCTAATCGAGGTACGCAGTTTGCCTCACATTTCTGGAGGGGAGTTGGGTGGGGGTCGAGTTGAGCATATCATTTCATCCTCAGACGGACGAAGAGTCACATTTAGAGGATATGCTCTGTGCCTATGTTATTAACTTTGGAGGTTCTTCGGATCAGTTCTTGCCATTATCGAAGGTTTCCTACAACAACATTTATCAGTCAAGTATCCAGATGGCTCCCTATGAGGCGTTGTATGGTAGACAGTGTCGATCGCCGCTTGGATAGTTTGAGCCATGAGAGGCTCGATTATTGGGTACAGATTTAGTACAAGATGTCTTGGATAAGGTTAAGATCATTTAGGGTATACTTTGTACAACTCAGTCCAGGCAAAAGAGTTATGCAAACCGTCAGGTTATTGATGTGGCATTCATGGTTGGAGAGAGAGTGTTGCTTTGGATGTCACCCGTGAAGGGTGTAATGCGGTTTGGGAAGAAGGGAAAGTTATGCCCTAGGTTCATCGGGCCTTTTGAGATCTTTGATTAGAACTCGACCTATGGGCAATTTTGAAGAGGGATTTCAACAGTAATTCATAGGTTATTGTTAATCAACTCATTTCCTTCAATTTCCATCTACACCCACTATATTTTTAGTCCTAAATCTTTTTTTTTCATGTAAAATTAGGAATTTTGGAAAAAAATGGAGATTTTATAAATTTGGGATTTAAACCTCGATGTGGGATCAGATTTCGAAACTAATTACATATTTGGGCTCGGCTTGAATAGATTATGGTCTTAACCTCTAGTTTTGACCAAGAGGGCCCTTAGTCGATTTTTTGCTTTTTTTGAGAATTGTTGGAAAACTTATAATTTTGCATTGGAATAAATTTCTTTAGCGGTAATTGATATTATTAAGTTAATTATGACTAGATACGAGTGGTTCAGAGGTGGAAACTAAGGAAAAAGCAGCGATTGAGGCTTGAGTTCGGTCGCAGAAGTTAAGTATTATGTCTAACCTTAGCTTGAGGGATTAGGTGTTGTTGCCTTATTTGCTAAGTATTTGGTTGTTGAGTACGACATATAGATGAAGTGACGAGTACCTATAAATTCTCATTGAGTCATAGCATGTGAGTGAGTCTTATACTTGTGATTGTTGTATTCCTTATTCGTATTGTTCATGCATAAACTAGTTATTCTTCATGCTAAATAAATCTTACCATGTTTTTTTTGGAATTAGATATTGATTTAGTATTGACTTATGTTGAGATTTATATTGTGAAGTTAAATATTAAAACGAGGTTGGTTATTTATGATTCCCTTTGCCAAGTGTTATTGCTATGTTGTTTGGGCGAGGAAGAGTGTAAAGAATGAAGGGCGATGCCGTGTAATGTATTATGAGTGAGTGATAATGCATGAAGGGTGATGTCGTGCCGTTTCTGTTATTTCTTATGGTAAGAATAAGAGTAAAAGTACAAAAGGTAATGTCCTGCACTTGTTTGTTGTGTTGTTAATTTCATAGGTGCAAGCATGTTACTTACTGTGTTTCTTTGCTGTACTATTTCCAAGAACTGATATTCCCCTCAGCATGTTTCTCCCCTTTCCCGTTAATATCTACTAAATTTCTATTTGTTGTTATCTTTTCGTATATGATTTAATTCCACAGGTTCATGTTATTGTTGTGTCCTAGCATCGTCACTACTACGCTGAGGTTAGGCTTGACACTTACCAGTACATGGGGTCGGTTGTACTGATACTACATGTTGTACCTTCTGTGCAGATTCTGATACCGGACCGCATTGACCAGAGTTGGGCTGCTGCCTTTAGTCCACAGGAGACCTAAGGTAGATCTAGCGGCGTTCGCAGATCCTGGAGTCCCTTTCCAGTTATCCTAGTTTCCCTGTTTTCTTGTATTTTGAGAACAGATGCTTTTTAAAACCAGTATTTATAGTGACTCTTAGATGTTCGTGGTTTGTAACACACGATGTTGGATAGTCGTGTATTGGTTTTTGGATTATTATAAATTTTCGTATTTCTTAATTTATTTTGGTTTAATTATTGTCATGTACTATTTTGGATAGCGGGTGGCGTATTAGATATTTATCTATTGGCTTACTTAGAAGTTTTAAAAGTTAGGCGTTATCACAATTCCAATGGTGAAAAATCTGAATCGTGATAATATACATAAAGACGAACATCTTGACGAACTTTCTAGTATAAAATTTTGCGTATGTTACTGCATTTTAACAAGTCCTCTATCCCTTTGTATTGTTGTCGTGTTTCAATGACTCGTCATGCTGTGATAAGCTTATTTTAACGGGTTTCTTTTTTTCGATAAAATATAAAATTAGTCGGTATATCAAAATTAATCGTATTCACCCACTAAAAAAGAAATATATATTAAGGATTGGGTCGTGGAACATAGGCACTCTGACGGGTAAGTCCATTGAGTTGGCGAAGGATTGGGTCGTGGAACATAATCGTATTCCGCTATAGTGCGTGTGTGCGTCACTACTCTCCATAGTCGGTTAGAGAGATAGTGGCCGTGGCGGGGGATGATAGTGTAAGGTCATGTCCTCGGGGGGTAAGGGCGGTGGCGGGGGTGAGTTGGGAGCAGGGAGTGGTCCTGCAGGTAGGGCGGGAGGTAAGGGTGGGAAGAGGGTAGCAGACGCGCATAGATTAAGGATTGGGTCGTGGAACATAGGCACTCTGACGGGTAAGTCCATTGAGTTGGAGAAGGTTCTTCAGAAGAGGAGGGTTAACATAGCCTGTGTCCCGGAGACTAGGTGGGAAGGGTCGAAGGCGAGGAATGCAGACGGGTTTAAGCTGTGGTATTCTGGGGTCGTGAGAGGTAAGAATAGAGTGGGAATCTTGGTAGATAGGAATCTAGGGTAGTCCGTGGTCGAGGTTAGGCGAGTGAATGATAGGTTAATGTCTATTAAGTTTGTCATTGGGGGTTGCGTCCTCAATGTCATTAGCGCTTACGCACCGCAAACGGGCGTAGAAAAGGCGGTTAAGAGGCGCTTTTGGGAGGGCTTGGATGAGCTGGTGAGTAGTATTCCCCAATATGAGAAGTTAGTTATTCGAGGGGACATCAATGGTCATATTGGGGCTGATGTTGGTGGTTATGGTGCGGTGCACGGTGGCTTCGGCTTTGGGGTTAGGAACGGAGGAGGCACGTCACTGCTTGATTTCGCTAGGGCATCCGAGCTTCTGATTGCGAACTCGACATTCCGGAAGAGGGAGGAGCATTTGATCACCTTGAAGTGTTCGGCGGCGAGGACTCAGATTGATAACCTCCTCCTCAAAAGGAGCGATAGGGGTATGTGCAAGGACTGCAAGGTTATTCCGGGAGAGTCCCTTTCGACTCTCCATAGACTCCTAGTGATGGATGTCGGTCTCTGGGTGAAGAGCAATAGGAGGGGTGCTCGGGGACAACCACGGATTAGATGGGGTGCTTTGATTAAGGTGAAAGCACAGGAGTTGGAGAGGATGTTAGCTGAGGGCGGGGCTTGGAGAAGTTCTGGGGAAGCGGGCGTTATGTGGTCAGAGACAGCGAACTTGGTAAGGGAGGTAGCACGGGATGTGCTCGGGGTAGCCAAGGGCTATTCAGGCAGGCATCAGGGTGACTGGTGGTGGAACTATGTAGTCGAACAAAAAGTAGAGGTGAAGAAGGCAGCGTTTGCTAAGTTGGTAAGAAGCACAAGCGTGGAAGAACGGAGAGCGAACAGGGAGATATACAAGGTGGCGAGGAAAGAAGCAAAGCTGGCAGTTACGGAGGCAAAAAACGCAGCGTTTGGTCGCATGTACGAGGAATTAGGGGAGAAAGGCGGGGGCAGGAAGTTATTCCGGTTATCTAAAGCAAGGGAAAGGAAGGCGCGTGATCTTGACCAAGTTAGGTGCATCAATGGCAAGGATGGTGGAGTTCTGATGGGGGAGTCTCAAGTCAAGCAGAGGTGGCAGGCGTACTTTTGAGACTTACTTAACGAGGAGGGGGATCGTAACATAGAGCTAGGGGAGTTGGGGCATTCAGAGCAACATAGAGACCTTGGGTACTGCAGGCGCATTAGGGCGGAGGAGGTCATGGGGGCTTTGCGTAAGATGAGTAGGGGTCGAGCGAACGGGCCTGACGAAAACCTGGTGGAGTTCTGGAAATGCATGGGTAGCTCAGGAGTGGAGTGGCTCTCCAGGTTGTTCAATGCGATCTTCAGGACCAAAAGGATGCCGGGGGAGTGGAGGTGGAATATAGTGGTGCCCTTGTACAAGAACAAAGGGGACACCCAGTGCTGCAACAACTATAAGGGTATCAAATTAATAAGTCACACCATGAAGGTCTGGGAGCAGATGATCGAGGCGAGGGTGAGGGAGATGACATCTATATCTGTGAACCAGTTCAGTTTCATTCCGGGTCGCTCCACTACAGAAGCTATCCACCTTGTCAGGAGGCTGGTAGAGCAGTTCAGAGATAAGAAGAAGGACCTGCACATGGTGTTTATCGACTTGGAGAAGGCGTATGACAAGGTCCTAAGGGAGGTGCTATGGAGGTGCTTGGAGGCGAAGAGCGTGCCGGAAGCCTACATCAGAGTAATCAAGGACATGTGCGATGGAGCTAAGACTAGGGTTAGGACGGTGGGTGGCGACTCAGACCATTTTCCAGTTGTTATGGGGCTCCATCAAGGATCAGCGCTTAGCCCTCTCTTGTTTTCCTTGGTGATGGATGCTCTAACCCAACATATTCAATGGGATGTGCCTTGGTGTACGCTATTTGCTGATGACATAGTCTTGATAGATAAGACGAGGGTCGGTGTTATTGAGAGGTTAGAGGTATGGAGACAGACTCTCGAGTCTAAGGGTTTCAATATAAGCAGATCTAAGACAGAATACGTGGAGAGCAAGTTTAGCGCCGAGCCGAGCGAAGTAGGCAGGGACGTGATGATTGGATCTCAGGTCATTGCTAAGAGGGACAGTGTCAGATATCTTGGGGCGGTGATTCAGGGGGACGGAGAGATTCACGGGGATGTCACCCACCGCATAGGAACAGGGTGGTCAAAGTGGAGGCTTGCATCAGGAGTCCTGTGTGACAAGAAAGTTCCACAGAAACTGAAGGGGAAATTTTATAGAGCTGTGGTTAGACCTGCCATGTTGTATGGGGCGGAGTGCTGGCCAGTGAAGAACTCTCATATTCAGAGAATGAAGGTTGCGGAGATGAGGATGCTCATGTGGATGTGCGGGCTCACCATGTTAGATAAGATTAAGAATGAAGTTATTCGAGAGAAGTTGGGGGTGGCCCCGGTGGATTAGAAGATGTGAGAAGCGAGGCTGAGGTGGTTCGGGCATATGCGGAGGAGGAGTCCTGATGCCCCGGTGAGGAGTTGTGAGCGGCTGGAGTTGGTTGGCAAACGGCGAGGCAGAGGGAGGCCTAAGAGGTATTGGGGAGAGGTTATTCGGCACGACATGGCTAGAATGCAGGTTTCCGAGGACATGGCCCTTGATAGGAAAGTCTGGAGGTCTAGTATCAGGGTTGTAGGATGGGGGCTCCTAGAGTTTTTCGTACTTCTTACTCGGGGTTGGGTGAGGCTTGGAAGGGCTATCCATAAATGATTTGTGTATTGATTGTGTCCCCCTTATGGTAGTTACTGTCTGATATTATTGCATGCTATTTTATTTATGGTTCTTATATTTAGATAATTATTTACGCTATTTTTGTTGGAGTTACTAATGCTCTTTTGTTTTCGTTTTTGTTTTTGTTTTTCCTTTCCTTCACTGAGCCGAGGGTCGATTGGAAACAGCCTCCCTGCCCTTTCGGGTAGGGGTAAGGCTCGTCTACACATTACCCTTCCCAGACTCCACTTTGTGGGACTATACGGGGTAGTTATTGTTATTGTTGTTGGGCTGAGTCTCATTCAAGAATACTATTCTCTTTAATGGGCTAAATTCATTTCTGAGGAAGAAAGTTTTTTAATGGACTCCTTTCATTTCCTATGACAACAAGCATTAAACAAGCTTCTTCTGGAAATTAATATTAATAAGCTTAAGGTGCAAATATACTACTTGTTCCTGACATTAAAAAGAGGAAAAAGTGAACTAGCTACTTGGGGAAAATAATATATTTCTCCAACTCTTATGTCTTTTCAGCTAGCTAATTGTTTTTTTCACCCTAATTTCTATTGGTGAAGTTGAGCTCCTGAACTAGGGGAAAAATAAAAATGAAAAATGGTACTAATAAGATCTATTGCAACGCCAATCTTATGCAATTGTTGGTCAGCCATAAGATGAGAAAACTTGTTCAAAACATTGTCACCATATTAACTCTAGAGTTAAAGTTATTTTATTGACAAATTATTAAGAGTTAATCCTTGATGTACTAATATTCTCTGTTTCTAATATATATCAATGCTGCGTCATAACAAACAAACAAAAAAGAAAAGAAAAGAAAAAGAAAAAGAGAATCTACATGTATTTCTAATGTCTTTTAGTTTGTATTGGACTACTCATACATTTTTAAAAATATCATGAAGAGAGTATGCTAGAGTAATATCAAATCTTACAGCATGGTCTGGATCAACAACTGATTCACTATTTAAGAAACATTAAAGAACAACTACCGATTACTGCACCTTTTAATAAGAGATTTTATGAGTGTTTTTAACGTTTTCACATATACTAAAGATTCCAAGTTCAAATATCTCAAATTTCAATGTTTTGCCACTAAGCTAGAGCTCGAAATAGGTTGACAACTATACATTTAATTTTATAACTTAGTATAAGACTATGCGTGATTTTTTAATGTTGTAATATGTAGTAAGTATTGAATTCTTCAATTCTAGTTCAAGAATATGCAGATGCAGCTTTTGTCTCAGATTAGTACTAATTAATATCATAAAATATGTGTTATTATTTGCTCCATTATACTAACACCATGCTTCATCGGAACTTTCATTGTCCATAAAAGAATATTACATAATTTTGGGAAGTTGGCTGCGAAAGTGGACGGCGATCAAAAAACCGAGTTCCCTTCTGATTAGACGCAGATTTTTTGACCTCTGCTTGTTAAAGGAAAAAAGGAAGACAAACTTAATAATGTAGGATTCAAATATAATAAAATTTAAAAATATATTATCTTAGGTGTGAATTAAATAAAAGGGAGCCTTTGCCATATTTGAGTTGTTGTCATGCGACTAGAAAGTCATATGTTTGAACTGTAGAAACAATCTCTTACAGAATACAAGATAAGATTATGTATAATATACCATTATGGTCCGGCTTTTCCTCCGACCTACATAATTAGTGCTTAGTGCCGGGCTGCTCTTAGGTGTAAATTGAATATGTGTGATCAGTTCAACTCGGACGCTGTAGCAGTGTGAAAGCTTTATAAACTACATTTTACAGCATATATAAAATATAGAGATACTGTGTATAGTAGCAAGAGTCCACAGTTTATATGTATACAACCTTAATTAGCAAAATAAAAAACAAATAAAAGTTAAATCAATCAAATTAATGAGGAAGAGTGGCTTGATATTTACCACTTCAATTTTGTTATCATTTTTCATTTTATCTTGTGTACTAAATGATAGAGAGATGGGGCCCTTTTTTTCTAATCGAAGACATATTATATATGTAACATAACTTGTTGGAAAATTTTGATTATGGAGAATAGGATTTATCAAAGTTTGAAGTGCGTTAAGGATATTGTTCTTAAGAATATTTTATCATAAAATGATGAATAAATTTAGGCGTATCTCTCAAGATTTAACAAACTCTTCCAATTATTAAACTGGAACAAAACCATCAGAAAATTCAAAAAATAAACCCAACATATGGGAGGAAGAAGAAGATTCAAAAAGCTGTATTAATAAATCTCTAAAATACCTTGTATATATAAGTGCTGCTCCAACTATTAGTTACCGGCTAGATATTATCTACTTAATGGCTAGTTTGACTCTATAAAATGTAAAATAATTTATTAGATAATAAGTAGGTATAAAATGATATTTGAAGAAAAAAAGATTAAATCAAAATAATGGACATTCCCTTTAATTAAAGATACCACTAATTTTTCAACATAACTATCCGATAGAAAAGAATTTCTTTAATTGCAAATAATAAAGAGTAAAACCATCGATATTGGCTATTCAAGCAAGAGACATTAACTAGTGGATAACCACAAAAGGTACGAGCTTTGGTATTGGAGGAGTCTCCAATTTCTATGAATGCTAAATAACTTAACTAAACTGTTAAAAGTAAGTAATTACAAAAATTACTTTGTAACTAAGATGCTTAGGGGATTACTTTATGCGAATTAAGATGCATAATTAGCTTTTCCAAGGTTAAACCACGCAAATAAATAACACCTATGAGTAAAGAACACTTTAAAATCCATGATATCGGTTCAGATTATTATGCTAAAAAGATAATTATTATATTTTTCGTACATTATTAATGTTAACTCAAATCACAACTTACAAATCATAAAAGTCACTTTGATAATAATGCAATAATATTTTCTTATATAATATTATTGGTAAACCAAATCACTGACTAACAGATTATCGTGATCATATCAACCACCAAATAAGTCTACAGAAGAATATTTTCTTTTCTAGTGATGCTACCCTTTAAAATTGGTTGCAGGGTTCAGTTCAAAACTTGAGGCCACAAAAATTAAAAAGGTAAAAGTAAGATGGAAAAAAGAGGTGAAAATAAGAGCGATGCGGACACTTGACCCCAAAAAAAATGCAGCATTTTGTACTAGTCGAATAATGCTAAATGGCATGCTTTGACATGAAATTTTGTATTTTGTTCATCAAATTTTAAAAGAGCTTGAACAAATATATATACGATTTTCCAAACTTTAGTTTCTATTAAAACTAAATTTTTTAAAGGAAAAAGAGTAAATATAGTAAATACATATTAGATTGTCCTAAAATATTAATAATGTGTCCTTAAGGAATTTATGCGAAGATATAAAAGAATATAGATTTTTTAAAATCTCTACTCTAGAATATACATATTAGATTGTCCAAGAATATTAATAAACTTCTTTACTCTTTTTTAACAGTTAAATGTTTGCCTAGTTCTTACAAAGATTTAAAGTGGAAAGAAATATTCAAAGGGTCCTAGGTTGTCTGCCATGATTAGGGTTCCTAGCCTCGAATCTACCCATACTTCGGAGTAATTATTCCTCAATTGTTTTTTGAAAAGGAAAAAAAATGTGGTGGAGTTATATACGATTCTCAAACTCACAGAAAGTAAAAACTGTTAGTATTATTTTGCTCAAAATCAGAAAATTAGAAAATCAGAAGTAAACAACAATAATTCAATAAACAAAACATAAAATAATTCTGAGCCCACTGAATATATAATGTGTCCTTAAGGAATTTAATCTCCTCACTGTTGCCCAAGGTATACGGATTAATTTCTCCCAGGATAGAACGAACTAACTATTTTGTGATAGGGACACTTCAAATCACAGAACTTCAGCAAACTCAACAAACGGAGCAAATCACACTTGACACTTATGTTTATCTAGAAAATTATGCAATAATCTAGAAAAGAGAGATGAAGATTTTAGATTTTTCATCTTTGATTTCATATCTGAAAAATGAGGTCAAGCCTCTAAATTTATAGACAAAGGAAGGGTGATATAGAAATGTGCAATCTAAAAGGTACCTCTTTCATTATTCACATCCCTTAATAAAAACGCAACAATCTCCCACATGAACGGGGAATGGGCATATGTGTAAAAATATGCATGAAAATACAGTGTGATTTGCAAGTAAGGATTAATCGCATCTGAATAAGTAGGTTTTCCTTTTGAACTTTTCATAGTGAACTTATGTCGGATATACTCGGTCAATCAGTAGATTTGATATCTTTGAACCGTCGAGCTTTGGTGTATGCCTAGACAACTATAAGTGACACAATCAATCATTAACCGTCTTTTGTTCTCATAGTTGTGTTCGTTTCAGCCATGAATACCGCCTGGTTTCATGAGTGCTTAGAGAATAGACCTTTACTTTCATTCCCCTTAAAGCGGCTTACGCTTAACACTCACATAGGTAATTTCTAAACATGTAATATTAGAGACACACTATCTGATCGTATCCTGCCAGCCTTAGCAAATCATTAAAAAGCTTTAAGCTTTACTAACTCATCAAAAAGCCTTAATGCTTCACCTTCATTTGTGAACATTTTCTTTATAACGAGAATGGGTTGAGTTATTGGATAATGTTGAACCGTCATTCATAACTTTGTTTGATGTCTTTGAACCTAACTCTTGGGATCTCTAGTCTGCTAGGTAGAGTCCGCCATGATGACTTGTGCTAGGCCTTAGCCCAATTCACTTTAATGATCTTTCAACTACCTCTCTAGATAAGCTTTTATAAGTGGATCTAACACGTTATCTCTTGACTTTACGTAGTCAATCATGATAACACCACTAGAGAGTAGTTGTCTAACTGTATTGTATCTTTGTCGAACGTAACGAGACTTTTTGTTATACATAAAATTCCCGGTCTTGCCTATTGCCGCTTGACTATCATAATGTATACATATAGGTGCCAAAGGATTGAGCCAAAATAGAATATCTTCCAAGAAATTCCGAAACCATTCAACTTCTTCACCAACCTTATTTAAGGCTATAAACTTAGCCTCAACGGTAGAGCGGTCAATACACATTTGTTTGGATGATTTCAAGACATTTCTCCTCCACTGACTGGTTAGAATCAGTTGAAACGATGATCTAATTTTCATCACTATACCCCCTATATTATTGTGGGATACTTATTATAGTGCAAAACATAGTTTGGATTATATATCAAATACTTCAAAACTCGTTTGTTGTCATGATAGTTCAAATGCAAGCTTTCTTATGTTGTAGACTAATACGTCTCAACTTTCGATTGTATATTGTTGACTACACTTAATGTGGCAATAATATATTTAGAACAATAACAGGAATGATTGGCATCAGTTATGTCCACATCCTTTTAATATATAACACATTTTGCAATCGCTCCATCATTTTCAAGTATTTGTATGCTATTTATTCATACGTCTATATGATATGTAAATTATAGCACCTTCATTTATGAAACAAATCCAACTTTTAATGGATTTTAGTCATGTCCATCGGTTGGTTCACCTTATTATAGATCAACGTATTAGTACGTTTGTTTATAAACAATCATATTTATACAAGACATACATATGAACTTTTTATGAATAGTCACAACCTTCCAGGTAACACGCTTTCATAAAAGAGCTAAACATTATAAATGTTCAAGAAAGAACAAATCATTTTTGAAAAGACACGTAAACAACTTTTGAATTTGCAGTTTCATCACTAGTCATCACTAAGACTGAATAAGTAAAGAATTTACCGATTACCATGTCAATATCCATAAGGATTCACGGGGTTTGAAGAATTATATCATCTAATTCTTCAAGAATATATACATCACGTCTTAATATTAGCTTTTGTTATGCATAAGCTAAATTCTCCCACACTTCAATGCTTCATGTGCCTTTTCTATCAACATATAATTCATATATAACCAAACAATGACTACATAATTTAGAATATTTAATGTAAATACGCTAGTTTGAAATCATTTGACTACATTTTCTAGTCAAATTTCGCATGTCATTATTTGGATGTTTGTATAGTACATTAGTGACTTAACAAGTCGACACAATTTCTTTTCTTTTCCAGGAACCACAGACCCTTCAGGTTGTTCCTTATAAATTTCTTCATCTAAATATCCATTTAACAAGGTTGACTTTACGTCCATTTGATGGATTTCATGGCCATACACGGCGGCTAACACTATGACCATCCGAATAGATGTAATTCTCGTTACCAGTGAGCAAAGTAATCTAGACCTTCTCATTATCTTAATCCTTACTAAATATTGTCTTATATTTGTCAATTGTACCATCTCTTGAAAAATCCATTTGGAACCCAATGGTTCATTCCCTAGAGTAAGTTCAACTAACTCCCAAGTGTGGTTATGTAATATGAATTTTATCTTACTATTGACTGTTTCTTTTCGAAAAGTCATAATTTATTCCATAGTTTGAAGCTCATTTTCCAACAAGAATGTCAGAAAATCTGATCCAATGGAAATAATTGTCCTTTGACGTTTACTACGTCTTGGATTCACCTCATTAGGTGTACTTTACATTTCTTCTTTCCGATGTCGATTAGATATTTATTAGACAACTCATATTCCTTTTTATACAGATAAATACTCTAAAAGAATTCGGCATTTTCTGATTCATTTATCGTAGTAATATTAATGTTGGATTTTCTGATTTATGAATCAGAAAATGATATGCATTACTATTTATTGCATATCCTATGAAAACATAATCAATAATTTCCTGTACCATATTTACCATTTTATTTTTAGGAACTTGCACTTTAGCTAAGCTTCGCACACTTTAAATATTTTAGTTGGACTTTATTCCATTCCATTTCTCATAATGGAATGGATTACGCCTTGCTCTAGGGAACTCGGCTGTGTATTCGTTTAGTTGTAAGAATAACTCCCCTCCCCCTCCCAAGTTCTCGGGTAAATCAGAACTTATCAACAAGACATTGATCATCTCTTTTAACGTTCTATTCTTACTTTCTGCAATTCCATTAGATTGCGTTGAGTAAAAGACAGTCATTTAGTGAATGATGTTATATTCCAAACATATTTCTTTTAAAGGAAATCCATATTTGCTTCCCCTATTACTTTGTAAAGCCAACCACAAGAACGATTGTTTATGTCATGACAAAGCCAGAATAAATAGTGAAGTTTTTAATCTTCAAACCAATCTGACAGGATCAGAATTAATAAACGATGATGTTTTTAATCTTCAAACCGAATGATATTTGATACAACCAGATCTAATTGATGGTGAAGTTTTTAATCTTCAAACCGAGTATATGTGACACAATCAAATTTAAGAAATAGTGAATTTTTTTATCTTCAAACCGAATAATAAATTTGAGTAGAAAATCACTAAGATTTTAATCTCCAACATGAGTATAAAGTCATTTAGACTTTAATTTCCGACAAATAGGTATATTGTCACAAAGACTTTAATCTCAATGAACGAGTAAAAGGTCACGCAGATTTTGATCTCGAATCAGGAGTAGAAAATCACGACGATTTGATTCTCCATAATGTCTGTAGAAAATCACGAGAATGTTAATTCTCTTTCGAAGTGTTTTTCCAATTAAATCATTATAACACTTTAAACAGTTTGATCTCTTTCTCTAATCAAACATATATATGTTCATCTTTACATCTATTGCATTCATGTTCTGAAAATATTTTCAAGTATCAATGTAAGCCTAATTCATGTTTTACAACCTTGAAAATAACCATCCAAATATATTTATGCATGTCTCCAAATTGCATATATTAGAAAATTATACAATTTTCATTTGGACAAGGAATAGTTAATCTTTAATTGACGTGTTATTTCCTACCATGCATATAATTCGAGATTTGTTATATGAAATTATCATTATAAACATCTACCCTAACATTTGCAAAATTAAATTTTATAAATTAGAAGGGTAGAAAATTTATAAAATTGAGCAAAAAAAAGTAGAACCCGATTTTGAGGCGAACGTATAATGCCACCACGAGTAACAATATAATCTTTACCATAAACTAATTCAGTGATGAATTCCGAGCCAGCCATTCCCTTGGCCATTAAATATGTACTTATGTAATGACCGGAGAATTAAAACTTCCTCCATTTTGCTTTTTACTGCGTTTTCGCAAATATTGACAATGCACGAATTATTGTATCACCGGGTGAAACAAAACGCTGGCCGAAAATTGTTGGAAATCCATGTAACTGTTTGCAATGGGCAAAGGTTTTTCAAACTTCCCATTTGTTCCACACTATGCCAACTAATTTTTGTTGAAGTCCACAAAAAATTGATTGAAGTTCTGTGGATATTGGTTTTGTTAACCAAGTCTTCCGTATCAATCTTTCAAAACCATCAATGACAGCCACTACAACACCTTTGACTTGTGGTCAAATCATGTCATCAACCATTGAATGCCACGATTATAGGCTTCTTCATGCTATATTAGAATTGCTTGTTCAACTTGCCATCTTGTTTGCTAAAATTTCTTTACGGACAATGACCCATCAGATATTGTGAATGTGGTGCTGTTCACGCTACCAAGAGATGCAACAATATTGTCACTGCTTTCTTTGTTGTCAACTCGCCAAGAAAAGAGTTCCGATATAATTCTTATATCCTCTTTAAACTCAGTAGAGTATCTGAGAACTCCAAACATTGCCTTTACCTCCGTCGATCATCATATATATACTCCCTCCGCTCCAATTTATGTGAACTTGTTTAACGTTTATGAAAAAATAAAGACTTTTGAAATTTGTGATTCTAAACAAGTTAAAAAGGGGCTTAGATTATTTGTATGACTACAAAAGCTTCTCATTCAGGGTCGAATTGTAGGTTTAAGCTAAATTATTTCCAAATTTAGAAAGAGGTCATTCTTTTTGTAATGGATCAAAAGGAAATAAATTCACAGAAAATTGAAATTGAGGGAGTATAATTCAATATAAATTCCTTAAGATTGTTGGTATTACTATGTTCAAAATCAGAAAATCAAAAGTAAACAAATATTAGTTCAATAAACAAAACGTAAAATAATTCTGAGCCCACTAATGTACAGTGTGTTCTTAAGGAATTTAATATCCTCACTGTTGTCCAAGGTATACGAATTAATTCCTCCCAAGATAGAACGGAATAACTATACTATGGATAGCAGCACTTCAAGTCACAGAACTTCAGCGAACTCAACAAACGGAGAAAATCACACTTGACACTTATGTTTATCTAGAAAATAATGCAACAATGTAAAAAAGAGGGGAGAAGATTTCAAATTTTTCATCTCTTATTTCATATCTGAAAAATGAGGCAAGGACTCTAAATTTTTAGACAAAGGAAGGGTGATATGGAGAAGTGCGATCTAAAAGGTGCCTCTTCCCTTTTCCATTCACACCTCTTAAAAAACGCAACAAAAACAATATTGTATTAAGTGTGGAATTGATCCTTTTAGCTTTTATTAAGTGTATTGTACTGCTTGTGGCTAGATTCGGGACGTTTAGAGACCGATTTGAGAGACAACGCCATTTCGGAGTAGAGTTTGCACAGATTGGGATAAGTAACACTTTAAAACTTGATTTTGAGGGTTCGAAATCCCGGGTTATGTGTTATATGATTCGTGTTAAGGTGATACACATGTCAAGTAACAGGCGTGCAAGCGTGCACCATGAGAATTGTGGCCTGGTTAGTTCCGCGACACCGTATAGTGATACTATCTTATTGATATCTGTGTTCTTATCATATGATTAAGTAATTGAGCCGTCAATCATGCTAGAGATCATGTTTTTATGCTAGTACTGTTGGGACCCACAGTGGTCATTTATTGCACTCACTTTACTAATTTTATTGATATTTCATACTTATTTATATACATTCATTTCATATCATATCTCAGTCACAATTTCTATTTATTGGTTCATCATATTATTGTTTCGGGCTAGTTTTCATGCTAGTTTGAGCTCGTGAGTGAGACTGGAGAGATTGATGAAAGAGTGAGGCCGAGGGCTTGATCATGAGTGACAGTTATGGATCGGACCGCACACCGCAATAGTTATACTGATGTTATGATAGCGCTTTTATTGTAGGAGTCCCTCCGGAGTCTGTACGTACCCCCAGTGAGCATTGTTGATATTATTGAGGGATAGATCTTGCCTGTACATGGATTTTGTTCGAAGTACTTGATACCTGAAGATGGATCTTTTCTAGAGGGCTGGATTGGCCTTCCTAAGTACTAGGTAACTTATGGTCAGTGATGTATATATATATTTCGGGATGCATCTTCCTTAGGCTGATGGGCCATATACAGTACCGAGTAGTTGAGCATTGAGAGTGTGAGCATACGGGGCTGACATCATGGTGCATCACATATAACATGTGCATTGGCATGAAGAAATAGAAGAGTATATTCTTCATATTGTTCGAATTTGATCTATTTCACTATTTTGAGCTATCTATTTAATTTGTAAGCTTGCCTACATTTCGATAGTGTTATTTTCTATTGTTAAATGTACTGGTTAAGATCACCACTATCTTTCAGTCCAAAGGTTGGACTAGTTACTCACTGAATTGGATGTATTCACGTTACTCTTGCACCTCATGTGCAGATCCAGGCGCATTTGGTCACGGCAGTGGCTGCATATTGTGACATCAAAGTTCGGAGACTATCGAGGTAGTTGCATGCCGTTTGGGGCCCTTGACTCTCCTTCTTTATCTTTATTTGTACGTCAGTTTTATTTTCTAGATACTGTAGTGGACGGTATTCCGCTTTAGACACTAATGTACTCTGTGACACTCCAATTTTGGGATAGATTGTACTGTACTTTGAGTTGTTTCTGTTTTCAAAAGGTTTTCCTGAAATTTTTATTTAGTGTGTTTACTGTATTGAGATGTTGAGTTATGGTCGGCCTAGTTCCATGATAGGTGTCATCATGACTGTTGATTTTTGGGTCGTGACAGATCATCGTAGCTAAGCCATAAATTAAGAAGGGCAGCCTGATACACTATGCTTTCGTCTATTTACGCAGTCTTACTCTATATTTTTGCGAGAGGTTGTTTTCACGGATCCAGTCCATAACATCAACTTTACCAGTTACTCTAGGGCTCTCCTTTCACCCTTTTAAGAAATTCTATAATATAACTGCGATAATTATACCTTTTTATGAGAGATTTTAAGAGTATTTTTGACGTTTTTAGAAGTATTAGATGATCAAGAACCTGAAATCTAAGCCACTTTGGTACTTAAGCAAGTGGTCAACTGCATTGGCAACTTCACATCACTTTCGAACTACGTGCTATGGAATTTTATGCGTATTTTTTATGTTATAGAATGTGTTGAATCTTCAATCATTTTAAAGAAATTAAATAATTAAGAAACAAATATTTTCTTCCTGAGAAGAATAAATATTTTAAATTTGATTATCTTTTGTGATACGAAAAAAATGATAATATCCATATTTATACAATGTGTAAAAAGAAGTAATTAATTTCCTCAGGCTGAAAAAATAATTAGGAGTAATTATATTGCCAACATCAACCGACTTCCTGAATATATATTAATAGAGATATTCTATAGAAGCAAAGAGCCCACTGTTTACATGTATACAACCTTCGTAAAATTAAAGCCAAATTAAGGTTAAATCGATCAAAATAATGAGGAAGAATAGCTTAATATATAACTTTCCCAAGGTTGAATCACACAAATAAATAATATGTAAGCAAAAGTTGTGCTAGAATAATAATCAACGAGCAAATATACTTTAAAATCCACGGTGTTGTTCAAAATTATTGTCGCCAAAAAGGCAAAAATCTTATCTTCCAGCTATTGATGTTGCGTCAAATTACGACTGACAAGTTATACATTAAAATTATTTTGATAATAGTGCAATTATATTATCTAATATAATATTATCGCTGAGTCAGATAACAATCTATATAGTATCGTGATCGTATCAATCACCTAATAAGTCCACAGGAGAATACATATTATTTATGATACTCCACTTTGAAATTAGTTGTAGGGTTTAGTTGAAAACTTGAGGCCACCAAAATTTAAAAAGGTAAAAAGTAAGAAGAAAAATAGTGGTAAAAATAAGAGGGATGCGGAGATGGAGATGAGGATACTTGACTAATTAAAAATTTTAGCATTTTGTACTAGCCGAAAATACTAAGACGTCATGACTTGACATGAACTTTTGTATTTTGTCCATCAAATCGTAAAAGAGCTTGATTTTTTTTAACTTATAAAACAATAAAAGTAAAAGAACAATATTGTAAAGAAAGATAGAAAATTTTTATTGAATTTTGGGACGATTTATAATGGGGTAAGATTCTTCTATTTATAGAGAAAAAATGACTTAGCTACAAAGTAAAACTCTATACAAGATAGATAATTATTCTAAATAGAATTCTATTCATAAGACTCTCCCTTAAATGTCTACCCGATAAGGAATGTGCCTCGTTAAAACCTTAACAAAAATAAAACCCAATGGGAAAAAAAATCTAGAAAAGGAAAAAGAGTACACATATCTAATAATATGCCTTTTGGTTGTCTCGTTAAAAACCTCGCAAGTAAAACTTAGTGGGACAAAACCTTATAAGGGAAAAAGAGTGCAACACGCATTAACTCCCCCGGATGAGAGCATCAATTCACATCTTTAAGCATTTGCATTCCAATCTTGTGCACCATCTTCAAAGGATCTTCAATAGAGATTTGATAAATAAATCAGCCATATTAATATGAATGAATATTTTGCAACTTGAAATAATCATTCGTGATACATATATAATGTCTTCATAAATATTGCGGAATGACTCTTCCTTATCTCCACAGAAATATTTTTGCTATCACTTTATCATGCTTATAGTTATAGCAAAATACATATGTACACAGATTATACTTATTAAATGGTACTTTGGGACCAAGAATTGTATGTGCTTCAAGAGATTTAAATCATTTAAGGATTATCATATAAGTTACGTCATATAAGCCCAAGTTCTTCTAAAACCTCCGAAATACGCTTTCGATCAAAAATTCGACCAAACGACGTCCGGATGATCCGAAATTTTGCACACACATCCCAAATGACATAAGAAGCTAGTGAAACTCTCGGAATTCCATTCCGATTCTCAGATAAAACTCTTATCTACCAATCGGAATTCGCCAAAATACTAGCTTGATCAATTCAAGCCAAATTCCACACCGGACCTCCAAAACCAGTTCCGATCAGACTCCTAAGTCGTAAATCACCTAACGAAGCTATTCAAATCATAAAAATCTCGATCCGGGCTCATATAAAAATAAGTCAGCTCTTGGTCAAACCTTTTAAATTCCAAGCTTTCAACTGAAAATGTTCTTCCAACTTCATTTTGTTTTTTCCTGAAATCAAAACCAACGATCTATATCAGCCATAATATATTACACGGAGCAAGTAATGCCCGAGAACTGGCGATCAAAGCGTAAAAGCTCAAAAAGATCGGTCTAGTCGTTACATCCTCTCCCACGTAAACACGCGTTCATCCTTGAACATACCAAGAGTTGTTCTAGAAGCCAACCAACATTTGAATAACTTTACCATGCATATACCTAGGGGTGATCCCACATCACCCTATCTCATATAGGCCCGATAACATAACATAACTGAATTCCGCAATCCATCCTAGTCCATAAACCATAGAACCACATTTCTGCTTCTATAATCCCCAATGCTTTCAGAATCACACATTTATAGTGTGAATAAGTTCAATCAAGCTGTAACAGGCCATATCTGCTAGCTCAGGCATAATCACTTGACCTACCACATAACTCAAACACCCGCAGCGATAACTTTTAATCACAACAACTGCACTTATCAACCGAATACTGATAGAAAACCTTTTAACAACTAAAGTCTCATTCCAACACTTCCATATACTGCCAATGATAAATGAAACATGCAGTAAATTGCAACAATTTCTCATATCACCCATCCAAAAGGCAATTTCTCCTTTGGCAAGGACCATAGAAAATTTCTGGCCGAACCTTGATATTTATCCATAAAACATGCTGAAATTAAATCTGTTTATGTTCATTACAGACCCCAATAATCTAATCTAATCCAGTATCATCACTCTGGTGACAAGACACATCAATAGAGGCCTAAGCTACAACTAGCATAATACGCCCACCAATAAGCAACGGTCTTACTCAAATCATGAAAATGACTCAAATGAAAGAGTTGACCCTTAAGCTCACCAGTGCCATCACAACACAAGGCTGAAAACCCATCGCGCATCATAGAAATATAACACACAAATCTAAAGTGTAAGGTCATACCTCCACATAGTTTCGCTGCAAATGCGCTATCCTATCCAAATATTGTTCCACATGAAACACCTCAAGTCACTATGCTCGAAGTTGACAACCACGCACAATCTAAGGTATGAAACCAAAGCAAATCATTGCACCCTCAGTGAAACAAGCAATATATACCATGCCAACCCGATAGAACATAACCAATATGCCATTTACTGAGCAACACCTAATTACTTTTCCCGCTCGACTTCCCCTATGAACCTCAATATAACCGCACTATATGTGCCCATCACTTACAAATTATAACGCCTTGCAATATAGACAGTCCACTCCTAGATCTACCCATATCAACAAGCTCAATAACGATGAATCAACCTATCCCTCAACAATACAATTACGGCCAATCAAGCCGACTCAAGCTAGATCACACATCCACTTTGGCCTGCCAACAAACTCTTCATCAAGGAAGCATGAAGCAATTCTTTCCACTATTATAACTCCTGATTATGCCATATGATAAGGTGCAAGGCACCAAATCAATACTGAAATCAACAACCTTGCCCGAAGACATGCTCGTCCACGAAAAACACATCCAATAAATATTTCACCACCGAAACTATATCAATATGAGGAGCCTCAGCACTTACACTCATCACAAGAGCCCACGTAAGAAGGACAATCCCTCCCAGCCGTCCACTGGGTATTTGAAATATATGAATCCCCAATAGGACATAATCCGTCGAACGTCGCCACTCAATCCGTAGCATTTTCCGGCATAGCCAACATCGCCGTCTTATCGCAATAGCCCAGAATCACACAACACGAAGACAAGCAATCTGAACCTAATATCACTCCTAAATCCAACATACCTAGCACAAAAGATGCGTCTGGGCCTCCAGACTACGATAGTCATTAGAAAGCCAATACACGCGACTCACAAAAACAATATAGCTTGAACACGAAAACTCCCAGTCTCCAACTCCATATAGCACACAAATCACCATACCTGATCCCAAATTTTGCCGCCCGAATACATATCACCTCAATTACCCAACAATTCCACAAAAGATACCTTGAAATTCCCATGTGCCATCAAGCAAACTCGAATATCAGCAGTTAATCCAATTAAGAGAGTGTTGCAATACTACCGAAGTTCTATCAACCCAATCACATTGCCTTTCTAAAATATATACCCTCGTAATATCACTATGATTAGAAATGCCATTTCCTTAATCATCTGAAGATCATTCACCCTAATCATCCGAAGCTCATTTCTCCAATCACTTAAAAATGTTGCCTAAGAATTTCATGACTTTCCATTTGGAACTGAACTGTAACCTAACACATGCAAATCCCAATCCTCCACAACATATCACATATACCACACCATCCTAGGATAACATGAGAATTTCATCTTTCTTCCGAGCCACGAACACTTCTGTACTCAATTAGTTAAGAACTCTCCATTTGGTCCCATTTAATAGAAAAATCATTGTACATCCTATGCTCCAATTGCCCATAGAAGATATACATCTCCAAATCACGGGAAAACCCATCAAGAACTCTCCGAGTTCCCCTTGCACTAATCAGATCTGCCAGGACTGAATTACCTAACTCGACCAAGCTAAGTGAGCCATCAAAACCTAAGAGCATTGCTGCAAAACACCTGTGAGAATTCAGCACCTTGAACACACACAAGGAATTAATCATATTCTTATTATACCGGTCCGGTCTACTATCAAGCTACCCCAGCTATCTAAGTTCCTTTTTATTCACCTTCAACTTGATATTTCCCCTTGCTGTAGTACCACAATTTCTCACCCCAGACTCACCACATGAGACCCAAGAATTAAAACACACTATGTAAGGCTCATAAGTCGCTAAATACTCTCTTAATTATTCCCAAAGCACCACATTCCAAAATACCTTACTCTAACTACCTTTATCTTGCTGATACTAATACATAGAATCATATAATTAACATAGAAATACCACAAGTCTTGAACTCTTCCAATGAAAACTCAGTTTCTAATCACATATACAACTTTAAGATACCATATTATTGCATGTAGAATCTTAAACACATTAGAACCATTCTCGAGATCATTCATTCTATTTAAATTGCAATTAGCTTTATCAAGCGAACAGAACCACCCGTGCCTCATTAGCACTCTAGCACCGCAGAATGAAATCCTCACCCCGATACAACCAAGCATCTACCTGCTCTATGCACCAAGCATTCTTTGCCAACAACAACTTAAGACATTCTGTGATTCTCATACCCTCTGAAGCATAATATAACCTTTGTCAAAATTTTCTTTAACTCTAGCCATAGCTAATTCACTTGCACGCCCCAAACTGGAACCAGCATAGCCCCTAACTGTACAATCAACTGCTCACAACAAACTCCCCCACTTGGCTTGAAGCCATAGATCAAGATACATTCAATAGCTCGTAACACTTTACTCTATTGATGCCATAATACCTTTGTGATATTAAACTCAAATCGTTTATAAGTTGTGAATACACAGATCATCTAGTACTGTAAATTTTCTGCAAATCTCGCATTCATCCTTGCAAAAGCTAAGCCCACTCTCTTAAGCAACTCAAAATTTCGAATTTCAACACGTACTTTTCAATTTCACATTAGGTCTTCTAACATACACATAGGGATTACACCACTTTAGAACACTCCGTAGGAGATAATCCACCTGCTTCACCTCAATATAATATTTCTGTATACCTTCTACCGTCACAAACATTACGTAATCACTTAGCCTTTCTGAGTCTGAACTTATATCGTAACATGAACTTTATTTCACTCCCAACTAGGAAACATGAAAAGATTCTTCACACGCCTATAACTCGGGGCTATACCTCGAATCACGATGAAATTCAAACACCTAATAGTTCTTCTATCATCCAGTATAACTTCCCCATAATTTCCAAGTCACAAATACATTTCATAGTACTAACATACTTATCACGTGGCTATCCAACCGTCACTTTCACCAATAGGGACAACACCGAACATATAAGTTCAAAACACTTAGTCACACAGTCAGCACCTCGGTGCTTAAGCCATAGGCAATGATCTGGCCTCAAGTCCTTCAGACAAGCCCAACATCAAACTCGAAGAGATCATATCTCGCCCCTCGATCGAGGAATCACAAGCCATCAAGGCACATCTGATACTAAGTGCTCCTGTTCGCATGCGAATGCGTGGAAGGAATTTCAAGAGTTACCTTTCAAGCTGAATCAAGGATGCACGATAAGAATTCAAGAATGTGAAGTTTTCCTAAAGGTTTCGTAGGCTCTCGAGGATAAATACAGACATCTCTGTACGATCTGTGAGACTCTACTAAACCTGCTCATGACTCGTGAGACCTAGTAACCTAGGCTCTAATACCAACTTGTCACGACCCAAGCCCCGCTCCGGTCGTGATGGCACCTCTCGTGAAGAGAAGGCCAGCCAAACCATTACGGAACACTCTTTTAAGTAGTTAAACAGTTCATAAGTAGATTAAATATGATTTGATGATATTAATTAATAGAAGTAAAACCCAACGCATCCCAAACCGGGGTGTCACAGGTCACGAGCATCTATGAATATATGAATACAACTACAGAGTCTGAAATATACAAAAAATAGGACAGATAAACAAAGGAAGAAATATGGTGTTGCGAACAATGGCAGTCACCTCACTAAACTCTGATAACTTAGCCTTCGATCAGCCCAAAACCCGCTAGCGGATGAACAAATACCTGCATCTGCACACGAGGTGCAGGGAGCAAAGTGAGGTGCCAATTCAGTGAGTAATAAAGGTAAATTATAACTTAGCAGTAAGAGAATCATGTAAGGCAAATCATCATGTTGCATAGAAGCAGTATAAAACCCATTGAGAGAAGCAATGAAGTTGTGAAATCTTTAGAAAACGTCTTAACCCATTTTAAACCTCTTTTAAAAACGCCTTTTTCAAGAAGTTATGCTAATGAATGTAAACAATTAGTGCAGATAAGCATACAGATCCGCCTCTTGGGCGCAACACTCACTCAACAGAAAATGCTAGGCAATCAGGCAGATATCTCATGAAATAACACAACAATAGATAATGGTAGATTAATAAATGAGTAAATACATAAAACAGTACCGATACCGCTGCGGCGTGCTGCCCAATCCATGTACCGCTGCGGCATGCAGCCCGATCCATTTATCATCGACGACGTTTACTGGGGGTAATCACATTCCGGGAGTGGCCCCTTACGGCCCAAGCACAATATAAATCCATCTCGTCGCATCAAATCTAGGCCCTCGTCCTCATATCAGTATTAGTATCTCACTACTGTGGCGTGTAGCTCGATCCAAAAGTATCGTCACAACACACTCCCTCGCCTTACTTTGTCAAAAATCAAATAAGCCCCTTGGGCAACATTAAAACATGATGCTCAAACCAAAATATTGTTGGAAATATCATTTCAAGTGTTAAAGCAAAGTAGAGTTGGCTGAATTTTTGGAAACAATGGAAAATACATGACTGAGTTCAAGTATAAAATCAAAACAGTGAGGAAATATCAACAATCATCCCTGAAGGGGTTCAAATAGCTGGCACGAAGCCCAAATAGCAATCAGGCGAAGTCATGATGATAAAAGATAAGTTTCAGCCAAATACACGGTAAAATCATCATCGGGACAGATCAAGTTGCAATCTCCGATGGTGCTCTACCCCACGTTTGCTATTCGGCATGCATGTCACCTTAATATAGCACTACGATGTGCAATCCAGGGTCTCAAATCCTCAGAACATCATTTACAATCATTACTCACCTTGAACCGGCAAGATCTCTAGCTCACGATGCCTTTTCCACTCAAGTCAGCCTCCACACGCATTGAATCTATCCAAAATTAGATCGAAAACCCAAGCGAAAACAAATATCAACGGGTTTCTTATCTCGCCACGAGTCTATACATATAAAGAACACCAAATCGGAGTCCAAATGACCCCTCAAATTCCAATTTAAAATCTCAAAATACCAAGCCCTAGTTCTTCCATTTTTGGCTAAATTTTCAGGTTAATTTCACATAATAATTACGTTTTTGGTTCATATAACTTACCTCCAATCAATCCTCTTTGAATCTGTCTTCAATTTCTCCCAAAGAGCTCTCAACATGTTCTTCAATGGAGGAAAAATGACTTAAGCTCACGGAATAAAATGTTTAAAACCCTCTGCCCAGCTACTGGACATTCTTCTATGCGAATGTGGTCGAACCCCACGTTCGTGATGAACAAACTTTCCTTGACCAAAAATTACCCTTCACGAACGCGTCTGTACACCCTTGAAGGTAAAGCTTTGAGCCTCTGAGCTTATACGAATGCGATACCTTATACACGAATGCGAAGAATAAAATATGTTGGCCCCCAGATCTTATTATGCGAACGCGGTCATTACCACGCGAACGCGAAGCTTCTTCTTCCAATACTATGCGAACACGACCCTATAGACGCTAAGAGAAAAAGCTGGCCAACCAAATTCCTGATATGCAAACGCGGGGGACCTCCCGCGATCGCGAAGCATTAAAAATCTACAACTGTTGAGAAGAAAAATTTGCAACTCCAATGTGTCAAACATGGTCCGATTTGCCATTCGAAACTCACCCGAGGCCCCCCCCCCCCACCTCACCCAAAAGTATCAACACATCCCAAAACCTCATTCCGACTTGTTCGAATCATCAAAATACCTCAATTAACACCAAAACCTTCAAATTACATTGAATTCAAACCTAAGTTCTTCTAAAACCTCTGAAATATGCTTTCAACAAAAACTCGACCAAATAACATCCGAATGATTCGAATATTTTCACACATATCCCAAATGACATAAAGAAGTTAATGCTCTCGGAATTTCATTCTGACTCTCAGATCAAAACCTCACCTACCACCCGGAATTCGCCAAAATACTAACTTCATCAATTGAAGCCAAATTCCACACAGGACCTCCATAACCAATTCCGATCACACTCCTAAGTCATAAATTACCTAATGAAGCTAACCAAATCGTAAAAACTGAAATCCGGGATCATATACAAATAAGCCAACTCTTTGTCAAATGATGGGTATAATTTAATCATATATTTTTATATGTTATATATTAAAGATTTTAAATAAAATATGAATAAATATATTCGATTCTCCTATATTTTCTAACAAGTAATGTAGCGGAAAGTTGAATTGAGGAAAGAGTATTACAACAATAATAAGGAGGGGAAAGAGTAATTTACGTGATAAACAAGAGTGAACCAAATTTTGAAGTCACTACTTCAAGACTTAAAGTTACAATATCAATTTTTGAAGTCACAACTTCAAGACTTAAAGTTGCAACATCATCTCACATTTGCTACACGTTGTCTATAAATATACACTCGTAATATTTTGGGAAAAGTGTGTCTTACGGGAGAAAACTAATCTTTTCGTCACGACCAAAAATCCACTAAGGGTCGTGGTGGCGACGGACACTGCTGTCAGGAAATCCAACCAAATTACTTAATCAAATTCTCGTTTTAATACTTTTGAAATCTAGGATTTTTCTTCAAATTTAGCAATTTAAAAGATGATTATCTCAAATCAAGTGTAAATGATAAGAAGTTAATACAAAATACTTCAAAACCATCCCAGAACCCGGTGTCACAAGTGCATGAGCAATTTCTAAGATAAATAAAAAAAAGTACAAAAATTGTCCGGAACACGGTATTGGACAAAAAAATAAATACAGATAAATAAAAGAGACTCTGATAACTGCGGGTCGCCTTGAGAAGTGCAGCTCACCTGAGTCTCTGTATCAACCATGCTGCTTTGCCTAGTAGGCCAATAGAGTTACATATACCTGTGCAATGAAATTGCACAGAAGTGTAGCATGAGTACCAAAATAACGTGTACTCAATAAGTATCCCGTCTAATCTCGAAGAAGTAGAGACGAGATGGTCAACTTCGACACTTACTAGTGGTTCAATAATGATGTCTATAATGCATTAAATTGTGAATTTCTACAAACATGATTTTTACCAAATAGAAGGAAAAAAGTAAACAATTATTACTTTTATAGGAAATTTCCAAAATTTCCTTTTTCATTATTTTCCAAATATTCTCAAGCCGTGAAGAGGCAATAATAAGTTTAATAAGTTCAAGGCAGAAATACAAGCATGCGCAAATCATGCCGAGGCGATGGCCCGATTCAACAGAAATAAATTGTGCACTTGCCGAGGGTGGACGTCGCGCCTATCGATGCATCTATTTAATCTGCCGAGGTATTCGGCCTGTTTCAAAATTAAACACACATAGACAGTCAATCAAGTATTCAACAAGGAACAATTATCCACAGAAAAGCCACTTCTATTTTAAAGACTTTTGAAAATGAAGTTTAATCTTTTGTGGAAATTCATTTAACTTGAGGTTATTTAAGCAATTCAAATGTCGATAAGTTTACAATTAATCCAAGTATAGCATGCTTTTGGGTCCTAGACTACCCGGACAATAGCATAGTAGTGTCTACGCACGGACTCTTGTCACCTCGTTCGTATATAGCCCCTGCAAATAGGAGCACATACCAAATTAACTCACCTATGGGGACAATTCCCCCATACAAGGTTAGAAAAGAGACTCACATTGCTCCGCAGATCCATAACCGACATTCCACGCCCTTCCAAAGACTCTAATTGATGAAAAAGCTCCAAAGCTATCCAATATTGATACTGATCCATTAATATATACTCAAACATTCATTACAACCCAATTTACAACAATTCCTAACCCTGATCGAAAAGTAGACAAAAACGCCCTTGGGCCCACCTGCCCGGATTTCAAAAAAATTTTAAGAATAAGTTTACCCATAATCTCACGAACTCAAATATATGATTTACTCTCAATTTCATACCTAAAATTATGGTCAAATTCCAAGAACATCAATGTTCTAGGTTTCCATCTAAACCCCTTGATTTTTCTTAATTTTTACATGTTAATCTACCCATAATCAATGTATTTAACTTAAGATGCATAGAAATTACTCACCTCTTTGATGATGACGAAATCCCTCCTCAAATTCTCTCAAAAATCGCCTAACATCAAGTGGGAAATGAGGGAAAAGGGCTAAGTCTCGGAATAAAAAGCCACAGCTCCAGACGCAGAAGTCACATTTGCGACTCCCCAGCTCACAATTGCTATGTCACACTTGCAACAAAAGCTCCACAAATGCGAAGCCCGGCCTTCCCTGACAAAGTCACATTTGTGACAGAATTCCTCGCTAATACGAAGAGGACAACATCGCAAACACGATGGCCCCTTCGCAAATGCGATTCCCCATTCAGCAGCCTAGGTTTGCAAATGCGACGAGGGACTCGCAAATGTGAAGTCACATTTGTGACCAACGCATCGCAAATGCAATCCTCCACGCAGTAGCCCAGGCTCACAAATATGAATGGAACCTTGCAAATGCAGTTTGTAATTTCGACCATTACATCGCAATTGCGATCATACCAGTACTAGAAATTCATATTCTTTGCAAATCACTCCGAAGCTATCCCGCATTTCACCCGAGCCCCCGGACTCCAAACCAAACTGTCACACAAGTCTAAAAACATAACACCGACTCGCTCGAAGCCATAAATCACACCAAAAAATGCTAAAATCATGAATCAACCCCCAATCCAAGCTTAATGAGCTTTGAAATTTTCCAACTTCTATTTTCGACATCTAAACCTATCAAATCACGCCTGATTGACCTTAAATTTTGCAATCAAGTCATATTCGATTTTACGGACCTATTACAACCTCTGGAATCGGATTCCCAGCCCGATACCCAAAAGTCCAGTTCCGGTCAAACTTCTCAAAAACATTCAAATTTCTATCTTTAGCCTAATGGATCCAAAATGACCTGCGGATCTCCGAATTCACTTCCGATCGCGCTCCCAACTTTAGAATCACAATACGGAGCTGCCCCCTAGACTCGGAATCCCAAATGGACATTGATATCACTGAAATGCACTTCGACCCAAACATATGAAATTTCTTTCAAAATGCTACTTTCCACAATAGGCGCCAAAATGCTCTCGGGTCGTCTAATACTCGATCTGGGCATACGCCCATGTCCGAAATTATCTTACAAACCTAATGGAACCTTCAGATCCCGATTCCGAAGTCGTTTACTCAAAATTCAAATCCTAGTTAATTCTTTTAACTTTAAGCTTCCGAAATGAAAATTCTCTTTCCAAATCAACTCCGATCTTCCCCAAAACTTAATTCCGACCATACGTACAAGTCATGATACCTAAAATGAAGCTATTCACGTCCCTAGACTACTAAAGGACGTGCTAGAGATCAAAAATACCGGTCAGGTCGTTACATTCTCTCCCACTTAAATATACTTCTGTCCTCGAACGTGCTGAGAACTACAAGGGGTATTCTGAAATCACTGTTTAACTTCTCATGCACTTTCCTGTGCTAACACAACTTAGTTAAGTACATCAGCTCAATCATTTATGAAGATAATCCCTTTTATTCAAACAAATAAGCCTTAGAGCCCAATTCCAATATCCGGAATTCTATGCCCGACCTGTTTCCAACATAAGATCCCCATATCAATCACTACATGCTTTACCTAAACATAACTACATAACTTTGCTGAATTCACACCTAGCATCACTTTGCTCATCGGACCACAATAATATTTTCTGATCAACTTAGTCAAAATTCCACGAATCTGATGCTCCCGTTGCACCCCATGACATACACAGGTCTTACTATAACTCTTAAAATGCCACCACAATGGAAGAGATATGCAGAAATTCATAATCAACTACCGAGTCAACTAATCATTGAGTCTATACTTTTGACAAGAAACATTACCTCATGGTGAACCAAATAATGATATTTGCTCCTTAATATATTTCACGTAATCAGATTGCACTGATCCTAAATCTAATAATCTCGTCTCACCCAGTACGAATTGCTCAGGCAATAAGTCATCCCCGACATGATCAAAAGTCTCATATGATGCTACCATGTGCCAAAAGGCTACCAATTAGAATGCGATACAACAGTAAATGAACTCAGTAAAGGAATTTCAGCTACCCCGCTCGCGACTCATACATGCGATGCGGGCGCACAGCTAATATGCGCTTCCTCAAAAAATATGAAACATAACAGAATAAACATATATGGGTAACTGTACGAAACATCACACTATAATGCGCAACCCGATCCGAGCAATCATAACCATAGCAGTGTGCCACCCGATCCTCAAATGAAACTCACAAAAGGAGATGTATATCAAGCTAAGTTGCTCATTATAACAAAATACTGAACACAGGTCATGCACACGCTAAGTGCATAATACCATTCACTGGGGATACATATAACACTATAATCCACAAACTCGAGCACAACTGAAGTGTGATATATGATCTGAATCTCAAGAGCCATCCTGCTCATATAACCTCATCTCTATGAGGGACCTAAACACATAAGAAATTCACCAAGTCGTCTCACAACTTGCATGACGCAATGCATCTTTACATGAAATAGCTGACAACAAAATAGCACCCCGACACCCTTGCATAGGAGCGTATTGCTGAGATGGACACATCTGGCCTGATATAAAGCCTCTCTCACATTTAAATCAATCTACTGATCTCAAGCCAATTTTGGATTGCACCAACTAAGCTAATAACCTTTCAAAGGTCCATAGTAACTCCTCTTTTCTCATAGCACATAAAAACAACCCTCATAACCGGAGCGAGCCTCCACAGTCCATTATCCAATAAACAGGGTGCCCTCCAGGCATAAATTCTCAAATTACTTGTATTACCAAAATCCTCATACTTGGTTTAAATCTTTAATCAATCAAGTGACTACATGTCACACTTATACAATCTTCCTGTAGCATACACTCCCACAACCTTCCGAAATGAATAACGAGTCCGCACATCCAAAACATCGGCCGCACTAACAGTAAAATGTGATGAAGAACCCTTAACTAGGATGGAAAGCCTTTTTCACAAAACACCAATCTCAGGTGACGCTGAGGACAATACTAGCTTACTTCAAACATCAAAACTCGTTTCCTGCTCATCCGAGTTCGTGGCATCCTTGTCAACACCGAACCGCAACCTTGATTCTCACCTTCCAGTTCCATACCACTCACTACAACTAACATGCCAACATACGATAGAACACACTTTTCACCATATCTTCAAGACCACTATTAGGCTAACGCTTCATCATGTAAAAGTTTTTTACTTAACTCACTTCAGGAGAACCATAGCAACGCACAAGTAAATTCTCACAGCCGTAGAATATTCAAATATCTAAGTAGTGGTCTAAACCATCATAGCCCTTCCGGGATCCACCTTCACATAATAGGCCACAATGGTAGAATACTTTCAGAATAACACTAACTACGGTGGCCGACAAGCCTTGCACGCATCGTAGCAATTCACTTGCATAACTTGTTCACGCTGAAAGAACTTATCATTACTAGCAACATGCCAATTCGACTATGGCTAACCAAGCCCTCTTCTTCCAATTTGTCCTTGATTGCCATAGAAACAATGATAACCCCATTCAACACTTAATACACTCCTTCTGCACTCTTTCCGAGTCACCCTGAATCATGAAACCATGTTGTCTCAAATCCCATGAACCATTTCGTACCTTCCAATTGCTACATCGCAAGTCAAAACATCTAGAACATTCTGTGCCTCTTCTCATAGGCTGATATCAAGCATGATTCTTAACCATACCCATATGCTCGAAATCATTAAGCATCACACGTCATCTTTTAAATTCACTAGGACTGTGGTTGAGAGCCACCCACTCTGACTTGACCCCGAACATAATCAATTCCATAAATCTTCAAGTACATGATACCCCATTGGTAAAGCCCCCAGCAAAATCATTCCCTTGGAATTTGCATCTTTACAAAGCACAATCCTGAATCCTTCCCCACGTCTGAACTTGGGCCAATAAGACCAACGATACCCCACCTTTAATAGTTCCTTTGATCAATTTACCACCTATGTTATTTTCCCGTAGCTG
Organism: Nicotiana benthamiana; assembly: GCA_034376525.1. Taxonomy (NCBI): domain Eukaryota; kingdom Viridiplantae; phylum Streptophyta; class Magnoliopsida; order Solanales; family Solanaceae; genus Nicotiana; species Nicotiana benthamiana. Next base: position 142,799,969 of record CM067327.1, on the reverse strand, counting down.
AGATAACCCATCAATATGCTAATAACCATAAACCTCTCAAGTAGTTAACCATGCAACCCAATCATCGGCGGTGGGACTCTTCCACTTAGATTGGAACCATCATTACACAACTCTAGAACTTGCTAGAGTTCTTCATCTCTTGTTGGCATATCCTTACGCAATCAACCGTCTAAATCCTTGAAATCTTACTGCGGAAACCCTTTTTTTATACTCTGAATCATCAACAACATTCGCCTGACTGGTCTATTCGTTGTATAACCATTAGAATTCTTCCCAGAAGCCTCACCAAGTATGTGATGGCTAACCTGCTCATAGGGAATAATCCACCTATGGAAATCACTTTCTGACACCTTCAAACACTGCTGTAAGGGTACAATCACCATGATATCAATAACCCATCCTGAGTCCGAGCTAATCTCTCTAGCTGCATGAGTCCTTTCAACCTTCGTGGACATCAAATAAATGTGCGGAAGCATCCTTCCCATTTAAAGTTACATTGTATCCTTCTTCATTTCAAGCATCTCCTTTCTGTTATACCAAGTCTCCTGCCACATAATAGCCCATACTTCAGAATTAATCCGTAGACCCTAATAGCCAATCACTAATATTCTCAAATCCCTCCGAACTCTCCTTAGGGTATGTGTTCATCCTACTACGAAGCCCATATGCAACTCTACTACTCTCCCACTTTGGGCAAACCCACTTCCTTAATCAACTACTCGGCCTTCGCTTCACATACCTAGACCTGTAGAATTTTGAACACCGTTCGACGCTTCCCACATGTCTTTCCTCATCGTTTGTTGTTGCCTTAAATAAATCCCCCTTTGAAACACTTGAACCCATTAATCGCTACTAACCTTTAAACCTTTATGAAGATTGCCTTTCTCGAGCCTCCAACATTAGAAACACCGATTCAATCTTAAGGTACCGCACCCGGTGATATCTGACAGCCGTATTTTCAATACCATTTAAAAATAGCTTTCCCTAAAGGAGAATTGCATGAGGTCATAATACCAGCGAACTTAGTACCTTCAATAAGGACAACAACACCTCATCATAGAAGAAAACTCCGTCACACTTGAAAATACCAAGTCTCGTTACCTCATCAACCTAAACTGGAACACTCTCAGCCCAATTGCTTCTTCCCCTTTCCGGTAATAAAATATCAAATATCTACATCAGGCACTGGGTAAACCTCCCTTCAAAGCATTTACTATCTCGACACGTAGGTAAATATCCTACCATTATATCAATTCTGAGGAATAATCATTCATAAGGATAACGACAACTAGTGCCTAACCTTATAGCTCTCAGAAGTACCGCTACTGAGCTGAAACAATAGAATATCCTTCCATAAGGCGACTATAGTATCTTAAAATAACCTCGCAAGGAGAAACACCCACACCATATTCGTAGTGCCATTACAATTCTTCCATTCTCGATTTATAACAAGCACTTCGCGTAGAATAAGATTTAGTAAGAAGGAAACAAAGACATAAGCCTCATTGGAAGTCAAGTCGCATGATAAGGAATTAAGAAGGGAAGTACTCCTAACAGTCCTGCAGCCTCCTAGGATAAGTACAAATGTCTCCAAACTGATCCGCGAGACTGTATTAGACTTGTTCATGAGTCGGAGACCCTAAGAACATAGTGCTTCTGATACCATGTTGTCACGACCCAAAATCCACTTAGGGTCATGGTGGCGCCGGACACTGTTGCCAGGCAAGCCAGCCAAATTACTTAATCAAATTCTTGTTTTAATACTTTTGAAATCTAGGATTTTCCTTCATATTTAGCAATTTAAGATATGATTGTCTGAAATCAAGTATAAATGATAAGCAGTTAATACAAAATACTTCAAAACAATCCCAGAATTCGGTGTCACAAGTGTATGAGCAATTTCTAAGATAAATCAAATAAAGTACAACAATTATCCGGAACACAGTAATGCACAAAAAATAAGTACAGATAACTGAAAGTGACTCTGATGACTACGAGTCACCTTGAGAAGTGAAACCCACCTAAGTCTCTGTATCAACCATGCTACTACGCCCATAGGGCAATAGAGTTACATATACTTGTGCAACAAAAATGCACAGAAGTATAGTATGAGTACGAAAACAATGTGTACTCAATGAGTATCCCGTCTAATCTCGAAGAAGCAGAGACGGGATGGTCAACTTCGACACCTACTAGTGGTCCAATAATGATGCCTATAATAAATTAAATCATGAATTTCTACTAACATGATTTTTACCAAATAGAAGGAAACAAGTAAATAATTATTTCTTTTATAGGAAATTTCCAAAATTTCTTTTTTCATTATTTTACAAATATTCTCAAGCCATGAAGAGGCAATTACAACTTTAATATGTTCAAAGGCAGCAATACAAGCATGTGTAAATCATGCCGAGGCGATGGCCCGATCCAACAGAAATAAACTGTGCAGTTGCCGAGGGTCGACGGTGCGCCTAAAGATGCATCTATTTAATTTACCGAGGCTTTTGGCCTGTTCCAAAATTAAACACACACAGACGGTCAATCAAGTAATCAACAAAGAACAATTATCCACAGAAAAGCCAATTCTCTTTTAAAGACTTCTAAAAATGAATTTTAATATTTTGTGGAAATTCATTTACTAACTCGAGGTGATTTAAGCAATTCAAATGTCGATAAGTTTACAATTAATCCATGTATAACATGCTTTTGGGTCCTAGACTATCCCGAAAATAGCATAGTAGTAGCTACGCATGGACTCTCGTCACCTCGTGCATACGTAGCCCCCATAAATTGGAGAACATAGCAAATTAACTCACATAAAGGAGACTCGCCTCGCTCTGAAGATCCATAACCGGCATTCCACGCCCTTTTGAAGATTCTAATAGATGAACAAAGCTTCAAAGATAGCCAATAATGATACTGATACATTAATATACACTCAATTATTCATTACAACCTGATTTACAACAATTCCTAAACCCGATCAAAAAGTTGACAAAAATGCTCTCGGGCCCACGGGCCCAAATTTCCAAAATTTTTGAAGAATAAGTTTACCCGTAACATCACGAACTCAAATATATGATTTACTCTTATTTTCATTTCCAAAATCGTGGTCAAATTTCAAGAATATCAATTTTCTAGGTTTTCATCTAACCCACTTAATTTTCCTTAATTTTTACATGTTAGTCTACTCATAATCTATGTATTTAACTTAAGATGCGTAGAAATTACTTATCTCTTTGATGATGACAAAATCCCTCCTCAAATGCTCTCAAAAATGGCCTAAGGTCAAGTTGCAAATGAGCTAAGTCTCAGAATAAAAATCCGCAGCTCCAGACGCAGAAGTCGCATTTGCGACTCCCCAGCTTGCAATTGCGATATTGCATTTGCGATAAAAGCTCCGCAAATGCGAAGCCCAGCCTTCCCTGAGAAAGTATCATTTTCGATAGAATTCCTCGCAAATGCGAAGATGACAACATCACAAGAGCGATGGCTCCATCGCAAATGCGATTCCCCACTCAGCAGCCCAGGTTCGCAAATGCAAGGAGGGACTCGCAAATGCGAGAAATGCATTGCAAATGCACATGCACTAGCCTAGGCTCGCTAATGCGAATGGAACCTCGCAAATGCGAGGTCGCAATTGCGACCAATACATCATAATTGTGATCATACCGGCACCAGAAATTCCATTCTTAGCAAATCCCTCCGAAGCTATCCCGCATTTCACCTAAGTCCCCGAGGCTCCAAACCAAACACTTGAAAAAGTCTTAAAACATAACGAGAACTCGCTGGAAACCTCAAATCACACCAAACAATGGTAAAATCATGAATTAATCCCCAATCCAAGCTTAATGAGCTTTGAAATTTTCCAACTTCTATTTTCGATGCTTAAACATATCAAATCACGTCCGATTGACCTCAAATTTTGCACACAAGTCATATTCGATATTACGGACCTACTCCAACTTCCGGAACCATATTCCTACCCTAATACCTAAAGGTCCACTTTTGGTCAAACTTCTCAAAAACCTTCAAATTTCTATCTTTAGTCAAATGGCTCCAAAATGACCTACATACCTCCGAATTCACTTTCGATCACGTTCCCAACTCAAGAATCACAATACGGAGCTGCTCCCAGACTCAGAATCCCAAATGGACATCGATATCCCTGAAATGCAATTTAACCCAAAATTATTAAATTTCTTTCAAAATGCTACTTTCCACAATAGGCGCCAAAACGCTCTCGGGTCGTCCAAAATCCAATCCAGGCATACGCCCAAGTCCGAAATCATCTTACGAAGCTGCCGGAACCTTCAGATCGCAATTTCGAAGACGTTTACTCAAAAATTACAATCCTAGTTAATTCTTTTAACTTTAAGCTTCCGAAATGAGAATTCTCTTTCCAAATCAAATATGAACTTCCCGAAACTTAATTCTAACTAGGCGTACAAGTCATGATACCTAAAATGAAGCTGTTCATGGTCCCAGACTTCTAAACGACGTGCTAGAGCTCAAAACTACTGGTCGGGTCGTTACACTTTTGTCTCTCTCTTTGTGTTTAGTATTTGCTACTAGTTGTCTTTCTTTTAGAAGAATAATATTTCTTCATAAGTTTTTTTTGTTCCTAAATTAGTTTTTTTAATTCATAATGGAGTAATATTTTTTTATTGGAATAATTAATGAAGCTTGATATATATATATATATATATATATATATATATATATATATATATATATATATATATATATATATATATATATTATAATACTATCTCAGTTTTAATACATTCTTTGTCTGAACTATCTATTTATATTTTATATTGTGCTACAATAATAGTTTTTAACTAATCATTGTTATCGCTTCTATATATTTTATCTTTAAGTTACTGTTACATTTATTTTGTAATTCTCATGGAGCAAAATTAATATATAGTAACTATTGAATAAAGTAGTGAAGTGGGAGTAATTATTAGTAAGCTATTATTAAACATCTATAATATTGCTTACCTCAATTTTAATTCTCACGGAGGAATTGTAGTCGTAGGAGTGTTGATTTAGTAAAAATATTCTAACAAAGTATTTACTATCTTTTGCACAATTCAGACCAGAATATATTTCGATTTAATTGTCATCAGTTTTTACTCAATTAATTACATAACCTCACGGAGTGTTATTAGTTGACTACTTCTTGGTAAAATAAGATATAATTGTATTAGCTATAAGCAATTATTCTTTAGAGAAATACATGTTGAGATTTTATTATAATATATTATCAAGTGAATTTGACGATTCCCAACTCTTTTAAATTACAAATCTTTCGAAAATTGTTTAATTTTGTTAAGTATTTAACAAGTATTAATTTCACAAACTTTTCATCAATCTAATTCTCTCAAATAGTAGTTGAAATATTAAAAGTTTGTAGTATAGATGTTCCAATCTCTGTGGAACGATATCATAAACTATACTAGAATTTGACAAAGCACGAAGAGAAAAATCCTATACACAGTGGCCTCGTCAAATTTTTGGCGCCGTTGCCTGGGACTGGAATACATCTACTTCAGTTTAAATATTTTGTTACAAATTTGAAACCTTATTATTGTTATTTATCTGTTATTGTTATCACTAATTACTAAGTAGTACTATAACTGATAATGTCATATTAATATTATCATTTTGTTTTTGTAATAGCACTTTGAAAAGAAAAAAAAAACATTTAGTACTTCTTCCTATTATTGCTATTATTGGCTTTCTTTCATTATATTTAGTGTAATTGATATTAGTACTATCACCTGTTATATTATGTTTTTTCTAATTACCAATACTTCGACCTACTTTTTTTTATTTTTCAATGTATTTTTTTGTTAAATATTTTTTTTATCATTGTATATTTTTTTTGAAATATTATTATTTTTAGTAATAGTAGTAGTAGCCGTGATAGTAGTAGTAGTAATTCTACAATGTTATTCTTATTGATAACTATTATTCACAAGTACAACTTTTATTTATAATTTAGTAATACTATATTGTCTCAATTCGTTGTTAGTATTACTAGTGACATTCATTTGATAGTTTTATTATTTTTTATTTTTTATTTTACTATTAGACTAATTATTATTATTATTATCTATAATATTGTGGTATTTATTTTCTTCACTAACTATTTATATTTTCTTTGAAATTTCCTTTAGAGTTTAGTTATTAATTACTAGTATTACACTAGAAATTAATGTTAAGTTTTTTTTTTTTGAAATTTTAAGTAGTTTATGACCCGCTCTTCTATAAAAGAGGTGGCTACTTACGATCCTGAAATTGAAAAATTTCTTCGATTGCACAGGAAAAAACAATCATCATCTTCTCAATGAGCCACTTGTGAAGCAACGAAAAATCAGGAAGCAGAAGACATTAACGTACTTGGGATCCACCACCAGTCCATGTAGAGGAGCAATTTGATGAAGTGGCGCCAAGGCCAACAAACATAATCCTTAGGGATTATGCTATACCTAATCGTTTCAACTGTGAATCCAGTGTTAGGAAGCCTAGTGGCAGCCAACAACTTTGAAATCAGGACCGGCCTGATTTAGACAATTCTACAATGTTGTTTCTTCACTGGTGATACAAGTGAAGACCCACATAATCATTTAATTGATTTTCTAAAACTTGTAGAAAATGCTAAGTATAATGGAATACCTCCTGAAGCTATCAAGTTAACCTTATTTCCTTTTTCTTTAAAAAGAGATGCCAAGACGTGGTTGCGAAGTTTGCCTCAAGGGTCCATTACGACATGGGACCAGATGACTCAAAAGTTATTAAACAAATATTTTCCCCCCGCTAGAACAACAAAGTTAAGACAAGACATATCTAATTTCTTGTAGACTGATACTGAGTCAGTTTGCCAAGCATGGGAAAGATTAAAAGCAATGTTAAGAAAATGCCCACACCATGACATTTCTGAACATATGCAATTGTGTATTTTTTATCACGGGTTAAAACCCTCTGCTAGAAATATGATAGATGCAGCTGCATGAGGTTCTGTAATGGGAAAAACCATAGAGGAAGCATTGCAATTGTTGAATGAAATTTCTAAGAATGCTATCCAATGGTCATTTGAGCATGTAATCATTAAAAAGGTTGCTATGGTAAATCAAGTTAATGCTTTAAATACACTAATGCAGTAGATTATTTCTTTGGCACAAAAGCTTTAATCTTTTTAGGTTAATACACAACAAATAAATCAATCTGAGGCTTGTGACATGTGCAGAGGAAACAACCAGAACCATGAATGTCAAGCAACCAATCAAACGGATGAACAGGTTAATGTCATCGGTTACTAGCCATATCCTTTTGGGAGTCCAATGGCACAGAAGTATCCAGATTTTTAGTGGAGTAATCCAAATGGTGCATAAAACTCTCAAAGCTTTCAGAAACAGTAGGTACAAGGTCCTCTAGGATACTAGAGTCAAAATCACGGTCAACCGAGTTATAACAAGCTCATCCAAGTCTTGATGACCTTTTGTACAAGTATATTAAGGTCACTGATGAAAAGATGGAAATCCAAAATTCATCCCTCAATAATCTTGAAATTCAGTTAAGCCAATTGGCAGCTCTTATATCAGAAAAGACTCAGGGTCCCTTACCAAGCAATACAGAGAAAAATCCAATGGAGCACCTTAAAGCCATCACTTTTATGGTCAGGTAAAGAACTTGATGAACCTTATGCAGGTAGAAAAGAAAAGAACCAGACAGAACAACAGGTAGACAAGGGTAAGAATAGTGAAAAACCATCTGAACCATCAAAGGAGAAAGACATAAAGAATAAGGAAGAAAAAATTTCTGAAAAATTGGCTACCCCACATGTGACAATTCCTTTTCCACAAAAGATGAAATGAGAAAAGCTTGATGGTCAATTTGCAAAATTTTGGAAATCTTAAAATATATTCATATAAATGTTCCTTTTACTGATGCATTGTTGCAAATATCTTCATATGCTAAATTTTAAAAATAAATCTTGTCAAATAAAAGAAAATTGGAAGATGTTTATGTGGTAATTCTTACTAAAAAATATAGTAATATACTTCAAAATAAGCTACCACAAAAAACTTGGTGATCCTGGTAGTTTTACCATTCCATGTACTTTGGGAGATGTATATTTAGAAAAAGCACTTTGTGATTCTGGAGCTTCAATAAATTTGATGCCATTTTCTATCTTTAATAAATTGAATCTTGGTGAAATTAAGGAAATAAGTGTTTTTCTTCATATTGTAAATCAAAGTACTAAAAATCTAAGGGAATAATTGAAAATGTGCTTGTAAGAATAGATAAGTTTGTGCTCCCTGCAGATTTTATAGTATTGAAATGAAAGAATGTCCCGATGAACCAATAATTTTAGGAAGACCATACCTTGCTACAGGAAGAGCAATCATAGATGTTCATCAAAGACAACTAATTATGAGTGTTGATGAAGAAAGAGTCATTTTTTATATGCAAAAGATACTCAGATTTTCAGGAGATGAGGCGTCATCTTCATGCTTTTCTATTGACATGATTAGTGAGCTTGCAGATGAATTCAAAGATGATAAATTAGTTTCAGACACAATGGAAAGATGTTTGACCCAATCAGGCACTGGATAAGATGATGATCCCACAATTAGGAGAGAAACTGAAATACTGAAAAAAGATTCTATGGATAAGGAGGTGCAATCAGTAAAAGTTCAACTAAAAATTGAACTCAAAGTTCAGTCCTCTCAATTATTTCCAGTAATTATTTCATCTTCTTTGACTGCGGAACAAGAAGAAAGACTAATTCAAGTCTGAAAAGCACACAAAAGAGCTTTAGGGTGGACTGTAGAGGATACAAAGGGATTAGTCCAGCTATTTGTACGCATAAAATCCTCATGAAAGATAGCTACAAGCCAATAATTCAACCCCAAAGGGGATTGAATCCTGCAATGCAGGAAGTGGTGAAAAAGGAGATTGTCAAGCTTCTAGCGGCAGGTATTATATACCTAATTTCAGCTAGCCCTTGGGTAAGTCCAGTTCAGGGATTACAAAAGAAAAGAGGTATGACAGTTATAAAAAATAAAAATAATGAACTCATACCTACAAGGACTGTTATAGGGTGGAGAGTTTGTACTGATTATAGACGTCTCAATGATGCTACTAGAAAAGATCATTTTCCTTTACCATTTATTGATCACATGTTAGAAAGAATTGCAGGATATAGTTTTTACTGTTTTCTTGATGGCTATTCAGGGTATAACAAAATACCAATTGTACCCGAAGATCAGGATAAGACAACTTTCACATGTCCTAATGGAATATATGCTTATAGGAGAATGTCATTTGGTTTGTGCAACGCCCCTGCTACATTTCAACATTGCATGTCAGCAATTTTTTCTGACATGATTGAAATATTTCTTGAAATTTTTATGGATGATTTTACACTCTTTAGCAAAATATTTGAAGTTTGTCTTTACCACTTGACTTTAGTTCTTAAGAGATGTGAAGAGACAAACTTGATTCAGGATTGGGAAAAACGTCATTTATGGTTATAGAGGGAATTGTTTTAGGACATAAAATCACTGCTCATGGGATAGAAGTTGATAAGGCTAAAATTAATCTTATAGTAGGATTACCCCCTCCCACAACTGTTAAAGGCATTAGAAGCATCCTAGGTCATGCAAGTTTTTACAGACGGCTCATAAAAGATTTTTCAAATATTTCAAAACCTCTGAAAAACCTCTTGATAAAAGATGTTAAGTTTGATTTTTCAGGTGATTGTATGATAGCTTATAACACCCTTAAGGAGAAATTATCAACTGCCCATGTAGTTGTGTCCCCTGATTGGAGTCAAACTTTTGAGGTTATGAGTGATGCTAGTGATACGGCAGTTGGAGCTGCTTTAGGACAAAGAAATGATAGGATTTTTTGTCTCATTTACTATGCTAGTAAAACACTAAATGGGGCTCAACTGAATTATGCCACAACAGAAAAAGAGTTACTGGAGGTAATATTTGCATTTGATAAATTTCGTTCTTATTTGATAGGAACAAAGGTAATTGTTTTTATTGACCATGCATCTTTAAAATACCTCTTAGCCAGAAAAAGATGCTCTACCTATATTTTTAAGATGGATTTTACATCTGTAAGAATTGACCTTGAGATAAAAGACAAAAAAGGAACAGAGAATCAGGTGTCTGACCATTTTTCTAGAATAGAAGACCCTCCACTTGAGTTCAGCGAGTTAAAGAAGAATTTACTGATGAACACATTTTTTCAGTTGACTATGCTGTGACTCAACCACCTTAGTTCGTAGATATTGCTAACTACTTGGTTGGAATAGGGACACCCCAAGATCTCTCTTACCAATAGAGAAAAAAAACTTATTTCTGATGCTAAGTATTATTTGTGGAATAAATCTTACTTGTTCAAAATTTGTGCAGATAATATTATCAGGAGGTGTGTACCTGAAGAAGAAACGGCCAAAATTTTGTATCACTGACATGATGGAGCAATTGGAGGTCATTATGCTTCAAATGCCACGACATTTAAAGTATTGGAGGCCGAATTTTTCTGGCCAGCACTCTTGAAAGATGCCCGACCATATGTTGCACAATGTGAGGTGTCAGAAAATAGGGAATATCACTAAGAGAGATGAGATTCTATCACAATCAATACATGTATGTAAAATATTTGATGTTTGGGAATAGATTTCATGGGTTCTTTTTCTTCTTCTCATTTATTTGAATATATCCTTGTGGCTGTGCATTATGTATCAAGATGGGTTGAAATCATCCCCACAAGAAAGAATAATGCTCATACAGTGTGTAATTTTCTTAGAAAAATATTTTTACTAGATTTGGCACACCTCGAGTCATCATTAGTGATCAAGGAACTCATTTCATGAATAGGCAATTTTCTGCTCTGCTATCAAAATATGGTGTGACTCACAAAATTGGAAGACCATATCATGCTCAAAGACAAGGCAAGTTGAGGTTTCGAACTGCGAGTTAAAAAGAATTCTTGAAAAAATAGTTGGAATTTCAAGAAAAGACTAGTCTTTAAAATAAGATGATGCGTTATGGGCATATTGAACGACATTAAAAATGTCAATTGGAATATCCCTGTATAAATTAGTCTTTGGAAAGGCTTGCCATTTGCCATTTGGGCACTGAAAGCATTAAACTTTTAATTAACCTCAGCTGGTAAGAAAAGATTTTTTCAGGTTAATAAATTGAAAAAAGTGAGGTTGGAAGCTTATGAAAATGCCAGAATATTCAAAGAAAAAACAAAAATATGGCATGACAATTTGATTCGACAAAAAAGTTTTAAAATTGGAGATCAAGTACTTCTTTATAATAACATGACTGAGTTACTTCCAGGGAAATTAAAATCTAGGTGGACAGGTCCTTATAATGTTACATATATTACTCCATATTTTACAATTGAAATTCAACAGATTAATGGAGGAGATAAATTTAAGTTAAATGGTCACATGTTAAAGTTATATTTTTAGAATATTTTGAGCAACAACCATCGGTAACCTTGATAGCCCAATACATTCCGTTGTTAATAAGTCGAGCTAACGCCATTAAACTCAAAACTATAATTTTCTTACCCGTATCCATTGAGGGTGAAGCACTGGAGCCTCATAAGCCTAATATAATTTGTATGATTAAATGCTTAACCAATTGATCTGGTTAATATCCAGAATATTGTACAGCCGGGACATCCCATGAAGGCCTCTACAAAAATAAACCCATCTATATAGGAGTAATTCCATGGTGGTCGATATGCCTAAGTTACTGGTTGGTTAACCATTTAATTGTATAAATTAATTATTGGATCAGGTAAATTTTCTGCTTTATATCAAAACCTATATCCCATGACTTATAAGGTCTAAAAGTTAGTCCAGGCTATTGCACATAGAATATATGTTGTTACAGTTTCTTTCAAGCTTTCTTATGTGACTGTAAATTTGAAAGCTAAAAAGATTTTATATATATTCTATAATGTTATAATAAACTTTTTCTTGGTAATGTTTGTATCACTGTAGGTTTTTAATCAGCAAAATAAATTCTTTCTATTGTGCCCAAATATTATGTTTTTTTTCATTACCATATCAGTTTCATGCCTATTACTTTAATTTTCTGACGGCAAAACTAGCATCTCCAACTCACAGAATTAAGGGAATTGAGAAACGTTATTATCACAAGAAGATATACTTAACAATATTTCTAGAACTTGCTCTAAATTTTCTTCGAGGCGAAATAATGGATGACACTAATTCTTGAAAGATAAAATTAGGCTTTCTATGATACACCTTTTAGACTCTTTTAGTTTATTCTCTCCAAGAAAAAAAATGAAGCTTTTACCTCTTAGAACCTATCTTTGAGCCTTTATCGTATTTTTTTAAAAATACCATGGTCTATAACCCCCCCCCCCCCCCCAAAAAAAGAAAAGAAAAAAGGAAAAGAGATGTATAATACTATTATAGTTATTACTTCTTCCAGCAATGATAAGTAATGTTTTTAAGAAAAAGAAAAGAAAGATGGTCCAAGGAACGAAAAAGAAAAGAAGAAAAAAGAGAGATATAATGTATAAGTGTGTGTATATTCTTATATATATTTATATTGATGAAAGAATATATACAAACAAAAAAATAGAATAATTAGTATCACGAAACATTTGCTCCAAGCTGGAAGAAGAAAAGTCAATAAAAAAATATCTTTATCCTACCAGTGTTATAAGCCAAGAAAAAGTCCTAAATAGATTTCAAAAATCAGTGTTGAATCTATATTAGTGTAGATTAACATTAAGAACAAGCCTATGGAAGAAGAATTGTGATATTCAAAACTTGTGATGATAAAGTTATCAATTCCGAAAGATTCAAGAGAAAAAGAATGCAAATTTTATTCTTTCCAAAGTAAAATCAGGTGCAAGGTAAAAGGTTTGGTGAATCTTAAAAGATTAATCATTTAGAATTATGAAGGAAGTTATTTTGAATAAATTTTCTATCCTACAAAGACCAAACGTTCCGAAGAAAATATCTTAATTAAAAAAAGTCTATGTATATATATTATTATTAGAAATATTTTTTTTCTCGAGGACGAGCAAAGATTGAAGTATGGGGTAACTTGATGGGTATAATTGTTCATATATTTTTATATGTTAAATATTAAAGATGTTAAATAAAACATGAATAAGTATATTCGATTCTCATATATTTTCTAACAAGTTCCGTAGATTAAAGTTGAAGTGAGGAAAGAGTATTACAAGCAAAACAATGAGCAAAAAGAGAAATACACATGGTAAGTAAGAGTGAATCAAATTTTGAAGTCACAACTTCATGACTTAAAGTTACAATATCAATTTTTGAAGTCACAACTTCAAGACTTAAAGTTGCAACATCAACTCACATTTGCTACACATTATCTATAAATAGACACTCATAATGTACTGGGAAAAGTGTTTCTTACGGGAGAAAACGAATCTTTGTCTCTCTCTTTGTCTTTAGTAGTTGCGACTAGTTATCTTTATTTTAGAAGAATAATATTTCCTTATATGTTTTTTGTTCCTAAATTAGTTTTTCTTACTTCATAATGGAGTAATCTTTTTTTGTTGAGATAGTTAATAAAGTTTGATATATATATATATATATATATATATATATATATATATATATATATATATATATATATATATATATATATATATATATATATATATATATATATACGTATATATGTATATATATATATATACGTATATATGTATATATATATATATATCTGTGTATATATATATATATATGTGTGTGTGTGTGTGTGTGTATTATAATACCATCTCAGTTTTAATACATTCATGGTCTGGAACTTTCTATTTATATTTTATATTATGCTATAGTAATATTTTTTAACTAATCATTGTTGTCACTTCTATGTATTTTATCTTTAAGTTACCCTTTTACTAATTTTGTAATTCTCACGGAGCAAAATTAATATATAGTAACTATTGAATAAAGTAGTGAAGTGAGAGTAATTATTAGCAAGCAATTATTAAAAATTTGTAATCTTGCTTACGTCAGTTTTAATTCTCACAGAGGAATTGTAGTCATAGGAGTATTGATTTAGTAAAAATATTCTCACAAAGTTTTTACTATCTTTAGCACAATTCAGACCAGAAGATATATCCATTTAACTGTCACCAGTTTTAACTCAATTAATTACATAGCCTTACGCAATATTATTAGTTGACTAACTCTTTGTGAGATAAGATATAATTTTATTAGCAATAAGCAATTATCCTTTTGAGAAGTACATGTAGAAAATGAGATTTTATTATAATATATTATCAAGTGAATTTGATGATTCACAACTCTTTTAAATTACAAATCTTTCAAAAGTTGTTTAATTTTCTTAAGTATTTAACACGTATTAATTCCACAAACTATTCATCAATCTAATTCTCTCAAATAGTAGTTGAAATATTAAAAGTATCTACTATAGATGTTCTAGTCTCTATAGGATGATGTGACGACCCGACCGGCTGTCACATGAGTTATCGCCCCATTTCCCTTGTTTTCTACTTCTTTAGGCTTCATTATGAGTATTTTGTGTAAACGAGTTGATTTAGATTGAATTGAGAAGGAAAAGAGACAGTTCACCTCTTTAAGGAAGGCTTGTTTTGGAAAGGTCACCCGGACGTTGACTTATGTGCTAGGAGGCTCGGATGTGAATTCTGATGATTCGGTTAGCTTCGAAGGATGATTTATGACTTCGAAGTGTGATCGGAAGTGATTTTGGAGGTCGGATGTAGAATTAGGCTTGAGTTAGCGAAGTTAGTATTTTGGCGAATTCCGGTTGAAAAGTGAGATTTTAATCCGAGGGTTGCAATGGAATTTAGAGAGTTGTTGTAGCTTTGTTAGGTGACTTGGGATGTGTGTGTAAAATTCCAGGTTATTCAGAGGTATTTTTGTGTGACGACCTGACCCGTCATCACGTGATTATTGCCTCGTTTCTCTCATTTTCTGCTTCTTTAGGCTTCATTATGAGTATTTTGCATGAACAAGTTGATTTGGATTGAGTTGAGAAGGAAATGAGACGCTTAGCCTCTTAAAGGAAGGATTGTTTTGGAAAAGTCAATCGGACGTTGACTTATGTGCTAGGAGGCTCGGGTGTGAATTTCGATGATTCGGTTAACTTCCGGGGTTGATTTGTGACCTAGGAGTGTGATCGGAAGTGATTTTGGAGGTCCGGTGTAGAATTAGGCTTGAATTGGCGAAGTTAGTATTTCGGCAAATTCCGGTTGGAAGGTGAGACTTTGATCCGAGGGTGAATTTTGAGAGTTGTTGTAGCTTCATTAGGTGATTTGGGATGTGTGTGCAAAATTTCAAGTCATTCAGAGGCGTTTTATCAAATGCATGTTTCGGAAGTTTTAGAAGAACTTATGATTGAATCCAATGTAATTTGATGTAAGGGTGTGCATTTGAATCGTCTTATTGATAAATCTTATTGATGATTTATTATCGAAATCGAAATAAAAAAAAATCTAAATCTGATTGAAACAATAATGATAAATATATGTACAAATCGATAATCGATAAGTAATTATCGATAAGGGTCAAAATCGAATCGATAAATCGAATGTGTACCCCTAGACTGTAGACACTTGTTAAATGAGTAATTAACCTTTTTTTGTAGATTAATATAACATATAGAATGTATATATATTCCGCTACTATTTTGAAAGCAGCTATGCAATATTATTTTACCTAATGTATACCCTTTCCTTTACCCTAAGTCCCTTACCCTATTATTTCCTCTACCATATTTAAGGAATGATCATATTTAAAGATCAAGGAAATAAAGTTCAAATTAATGGAAAACAGAAGGAGTCGTGATGATGTGTTTTATTTTTTTTTGTTTTTTTGTACCGTTGGAGTGTTGGTGGCATACATTTGATCCCTTACTTTAGTTTTGTTGCATGTTCTTGTTGACACAATTTTTATATTATAAATGGTGTTCTTCTTATTTTAGCTTCTTTTTGTCCATATTAGTTAGGCACGTTTATAGCGATATACATTTCGGGGAATCCCGCAAATTTTCTTATTGGTATAATAGAAATCGAAACCTTATTGAAACGATAACGATAAGCATATGTACAAATCAATAATCGATAAGTAATTATCGATAAGGGTCAAAATCGAATCGATAAATCGAGTGCACACTCCTAATTTGATGGTTTTAGTGTTGTTTGTGGTGTTTTGATGATTGGAGAAAGTTCAAATGCTGTTTTAGGATGGGTTGGTGTCTTTGGTTGAGGTCTCGGGGGCCTCGGGTGAGTTTCGAATGGCTAAACTAGAAGTTTTAAACTTGGAAATGCAGCAGCAGTTGCAGGCCTCGCAAATGCGAGAAAAGGGTTGCATTTACAATCTCGCATTTTCAAGTGAGGCTTCACATTTGCGAAAAAG
This sequence comes from Nicotiana benthamiana, assembly GCA_034376525.1. NCBI lineage: Eukaryota > Viridiplantae > Streptophyta > Magnoliopsida > Solanales > Solanaceae > Nicotiana > Nicotiana benthamiana. The sequence goes on along the minus strand of CM067327.1, from coordinate 142,783,501 downwards.
CTGATCTGAGGCAGAGTTCGCATTTGCGAGAAATATGTCACATTTGCGACCTTGGCAGGGTCAGCAATTGCGAGCCAGATGTTGCATTTGCGACCTTGACAGGAGAGGCTCACATTCGCAAATCCGAAGGTTTAGTCGCATTTGCGGCATTCACATTTAGGAACCAGGTGTCGCAAATGCGACATCTGAGGGCTGTGTCCAGTTATAAAAATTTGAACTTAGCCTATTTCCCTCACTTCCCACTTGGCTTTGGGCGATTCTTGAGTGCTTTTGGACGGAGATTGAAGATGGTTTTTACTAGAATTGATTGGAGGTGAGTTCTACGAACTAAAAACATGACTTAATTGTAGAATCAACCTAGAATAACTTTGCAGAAGGGGGAAGAACTAGGGCTTAAGTTTTGGTATTGCAAATTGGGATTTGAGGGGTCATTTGGACTCCGATTTTGGTGTTCTTTATATGTGTAGACTCTTGGAAGATAAGGAACCCATTGATATAAGAATTTCTGAGTTTCGATGAGTGAGCCCAAGTATCGGGTTCTTCTAATTTCGAGATTGTTGCTATTTTTCAATTGTGTTCGATTGGGTATTGATCCATTGGCATATTGTGACGTATTCGTTTTGGTTTTGATAAGATTCGACATGCGAAGAGGTCGACTTGAAAGGCAAAGGCACAGCGGGCTAGGATTTTGGCCGGCTTAAGGGGAGTAATAAATGTAAATGATATCCTGAGGGTTTGAAATCCCGCATTTGCACATCGTAGTGCTATAATAATGTGACTTACACGCCGGGTAGCGAGCATGGGGTAGAGCACCATTTAGGATTATAACTTGGTCTTTCCCGGTAGATGAATATACTGCGTATTTAACTGAAATTCCTTATTATTATTATAATTTGAGTTGATCGCTATATTTGAGCTTCGTGCCAATTGATTGAATCATTCAGGGATTGATATTACTGGTTTCTTACCATTTTACGTATTATTAAACTCAGTCCTGACATTTAATACCAGTTTTCAAACTCAGCCATCTTTTCTCAAACTTGAAACTTAAATAATATTTCTAATGAAGTTTGGGCTGAATATTTACATATTATTGTGCCCGAGGGGCTTATATGATTCTCGACTGAGCATGGGATTGGGGTGGGGTGGGAGGAGTATTATATTGATATTGATGTGAGGTCGAGGGCCTAGTTGATGCCACGAGATGGATTATATTGCGCTTGGGACATAAGGGGGCCCTCCCAGAGTTTGCACACCCCCAGTGAGCACCGTCGACGATAAATAAAGGGAGCAGGCTGCACACCGCAACAGGCAACAGAGAGTACCGGACTATGTGTTGCATTTCATATTTGCATGTCACTTACTTTCTTATTTACTGTAACATTTCCATAATTGTTGTTATTGGGCTATTGATTTAATACTATCTGGTTCAGCTTGTTGTATTTATAGAATTACTTTGTGCCTATTCTTGATTTCTTATTCTTAGCCTTTATTTATATTTATTACTCACTGGGTCGGAGTACTGACATTACTCCAGGCACCTTGCGTGCAGATCCAGGTACACATGAGGCGGAGTGAGGATTCCTCTGCCGAGCAATTTATTCTAGAGCATCAAGGTAATTGCATGATGTCCGCAGTCCTGATCTTCCTTCTACTTTATTTGATTTATTTATGAATTTCTTTAGAACGATATGTAGTATATTGATACTCAAGTATTAGAGGCTCAAACTTGTGACACCGGATTCTTCGGGCTGTGTAGTTGTTTTTATTACTTGGGATTCTGCATGTTTTAGTTTTTGTTCAGACTTTCGGTAATATGATTTAGTAAACTATCTATGTTAGCTAACTCATGCTGTATAAAATGATTAAGGTTGGAGAATTGGTCGGGCTTGCCTAGCAGTGTGTTGGGTACCATCAGGACCGGGGTTGGGGTCATGGCAAGGTTGTATCAGAGCCTAGGTTACATGGTCTCACGAGTCATGAGCCGATTTAGTAGAGTCTCGCGGATCGGTATGGAGACTTCTGTACTTATCCTCGGGAGGCTGCAGAACTTTTAGGAAAAACTTCACACTCCTGAATTCTTATCGTGTGTCCTTGATTCAACTTGAAAGAAAACTCTTGAAATTCCTTCCACGCATTTGTATGCGCGCATGAGCGCTCAGTATCACAAGTGACTTGATGGCTTGTGTTCTCCAATCAAGGGGCGAGATGTAATCTCTGTGAGTTTATGTTGGGCCAGTCTGGAGGACTTGAGGCTGTATCTTGGCCTATGTCTTGAGCACCGAGGTGCTGCTTGCGTGAGCAAGTATTTCGAACTTATACGTTCGGTGATATCCCTATTAGTAGAAATGTCGGCTGGATAGCCATGTGATGAGAATATTAGTACTGCGAGATGTATTCATGTGACTTGGAAGTGACGATGAAGGTCTGCTGGATGATAGAAAAACTATTAAGTGTTTGATTTCCATCATGATTCGAGGTATAGCCCCGAGTTATGGGCACATGAAGAATCTTTTCATATCTCCAATTGAGAGTGGAGTAAATTTTATGATGCGGTATTTTTTTAGACTCAGGAAGACTAAGTGGCCGTGTAATGTGTATGACAGTGGAAGGTATACCGAAATGTTATATTGAGGCAAAACAGGCGGGTTATCTCCTGCGGAGTGTTCTAAAATGGTGTGATCCTTATGTGTATGTTAGGAGATCTCATTTTCAAGTGAAGAAAATGTGTTGAAATCTAGATTGGATCGCATAGAGAGTGGGCTTAACTGTTGTGTGAGTGAACGCGAGATTTTCAAAAAAGTTAAAAATTCTAGATGATTTATGTTTCCACAAGCTTATAAAGAATTGAGTTTAATCTCACTATGGTATTAAGGAAACAATAGAGTATATGCATTATGAGTTATTTTACATTTTGATACATGGCTTACAACCATATTGGGGAGGTTGCTATTGATTAGCTGAATGCACGATTATGTGCTATGTTGGTTACGAACTGGCGAATCAGTTCTCGTTGCAGAAGTTGAGCCGAAGATGGATCGAGTGAAGGAAAATTTTGACAAAGGTGATATTGTGCTCTGTAGATGCGTGAGAATCACAGGATGTCTTAAGCTGTTGTTGGTGAAGAATGCTCAGTGCATGGAGCAGGAAGATTTTTGTTTGTATTGTGACGAGTCATATCTTGCATTTTTAGAGTTCTAACGAGGCATGAGTGATTATGTTCATTGGATCAGGCTAAATACATTTAAATAGAGTAAATGGCTCTCGAGAATGTTACTAATGTGTTCGAGATTCTACATGTGACAATTGGGTATCTTGAATTTGTATATGTGATTAGAACTGAGTCTCCATTAGGGAGAGGTCAAGATGTATAATTTTTCTATATCAATTATGGGCTTCCATGTAGCACTATCAGGAAGGTGCAGGTAATGGTTCGAAATTCATAGAATGTTCTATGATGTTTCGACTTGCGATGTAGCAGTTAGAAGGTACGAAATGGTTCATGGGATGTAAGACAACATGGTCTCCTCATTCAAAGTCACTCGGGATGAGTGCATATGGATGGTGTTATATATTGAATGTAGTTACTATTATTCCTAGGGCAATCAGGGTAAGTCAAAAGAAGATAGATTGGTCAGCCATATATCTGTTGGCATATTGGTGGTGGAGATCAATTCCATCAGCATGATCATGTTAAGTGTGTGATTTGTGGCGGTACAGGTGAGGCATGTCGTCCGTCGTAATTGATATTATTCAAGATTATTCCATTATTATGGGCGTGTTACATGTAGGCGGATCCCGGAAGGGTCATAGTGGGATGGACCACTACTTAGAGTTTTGAATATTCTATGGTTATGAGAATTTACCTGTGTGTTGCTATGGTTCTCTTGAAGTGAGTTAAGTGGAAAGTTTTATATGATGAAGTGTTAATCTAATAATGGTTCCAAAGCTGTGATGAAGAACGTGTTCTATCGTATGTTGGCATGTTGGATGCAATGAGTGGTATGGAATTTGAATTGAAGTTAGAATTAAACAACTCAGTATGGACAAAGATGTCACGAGCTCGGATGAGCAGGGAAGAAGTGTCGACGTTTAAGGAAAATCAGTATTGTCTTCAGCGTCACCTAAGAACGATGTTTTGTGAAAAGGATGTGCACCCTGTTAATGATTCTTGATCACTTCTCAGCGTTAGTGTGGTCGGTGGTTTGGAGGTACGACCCAGTTATTCGTAATGGTAGGTTGTGGGAGGGTGTCCCACAGTAAGATTGTGTAAGTATGGCAGTTAGTCACTTGATTGATGGAAGACTTGAACCAAGTATGAAAGTTGTGATAATATCATTGAATTGAGAAAATATGCCCGGAGGGCACTCATTCTATTGAGTTCTGGACTACAGATGATTTCTCCAACTATGATGGATATTCTTATGTGTTACGAGCGGAAGATGAGTTGTTAGGGACCTTTGAAAGATAATTAACCTAGTTTAGTGCGATCAGAATCAGCCTGAGGTCGCTGGATGGATTCAAGTGTGAATATGGGCTCTGTGTCAAGCCAAACGGGTTCATTTCAATGATGCGCTCCTTATGGAGTAGGAGTCAGGGTGTTATTTCGTTGTATGATATTTTATGTAGTGATACACTGCGCCATGTGAGTTGTGAGACAGTTTGAGAAAATGGTTATGTGTTGAGGATCCGCGTAAAATGATGTTTATGAGCAAAATGGCTCTCGAGATTCAGATTGTAAATCGCACCTCAGTCGAGCTTGAGATTTGGTAGCTTATAGCGCTATATGTCCCCTCAGGGACAATATTATGTACTTAGCGTGCTTGTGACCAAAATTTGGTATTTTATATTAATGAGCAATTTAACTCGATGTACATCTCTTTAGGTGAGTGTTACATGTGGATCGGGTGGCATGCCACCATGAATGTGTTATTTGTATTGGGTTGCGTGCCACAACAGTGTGATATTCAGCATAATTTTTTTATATGTTATTTGTGTATGCCTTGCTTCCTATTTTTCTAAGGAGAGCACGTATTAGTGCATAAGTTAGGCAGTTCCTTCCAGAGTTCGTCTTCCTTTTGTACTCCATTTTAATCGTATCCTATCGGAACTTTGTGGCATCATATGAGACTTTTGATTATGTACGGGGTGGCTTATTGCTTAAGCAGTTCATACTGGATAAGGTCACGCATTGGGGCGAAGTTATGCAAATGTATGATATTGTGGTTTAGATTCGTGTGTTCTGTCTCTATGAAGGGAGACGGGTTCTCCGTCTTGTGTTGTGCTGGTACTAGAGAGCTTGAAGTACAGCTCTTTCATTTGAGTCATTTTCATGAATTGAGTATTTTTAGACTATTGCTTATTTGTGCGCGTATTGTGTGAGTTGTGGCTTAGTCTTGTAATAATGTGTAATGCCACCATAGTAGTGTGTTGATTAGATGAGATCGTTGGGATCTTTAATGAGTACGAGTAGATTCAATTTCAGTATGTTGGAGGGATGATATCCAGCTTCGACTCTAAAATATGCCAAAGGAAAAGTGGTTTCATAAATGGTTGATCTGAGAATGGTGATGGCTCACTGCGTGTTTTAGTTATCAGTTGCAGTATAGGTAAAAGTATTAGAAAGAAACTTTTGTTGTTAAGAGGTCTTCTACCGGTATTCAGGCCTTGTGTGCAGCTGTTATCAATGGGAGTTATCGCTACATGTGTTTGATTTATGTGGAATATCAGGTAATTGCACCTGAGGTAGCAGGTATATGTTATTACAGCTGGTTCGGACTTGTTCTGAATATAGATGGGAGGTTCTGTACTTGTGTACGATTTCGAAAATGGAAATATGGTTCTAAGGTTTATGGGGTAGATTGGATTATGAACTTGCAGTGACAATGTGTAATCGGACCTATGTCAGATAGGGTGACGGGGGAATCACCCCCGGGTTTATACATGGAAAAGTTATCAGCTATTGTTTGGCTTCTAGAACAACTCCGGGTACGCTCGAGGACAAGTATTTGTTTAAGTTATGGAGTATGTGACGACCTGACCCGTAGTCAAGTGAGTTACCACCCCGTTTCTCCCATTTTCTACTTCTTTAGGCTTCATTATGAGTATTTTACGTGAACGAGTTGATTTGGATTGAATTGACAAGGAAATGAAACACTTAGCCTCTTTAAGGAAGGCTTGTTTTGGAAAAGTCAACCAGATGTTGACTAATGTGCTAGGAGGCTCGGATAGGAATTTTGATGATTTGGTTAGCTTCCAGGGATGATTTGGGACTTAGGAATGTGATTGGAAGTGATTTTTGAGGTCCATTGTCGAATTAGGCTTGAATTGGCGAAGTTAGTTAGGTGAATTCCAGTTGGTAGGTGAGATTTTTATCAGAGGGTTGGAATGGAATTTTGAGAGTTGTTATGCTTTGTTAGGTGATTTGGGATGTGTGCGCAAAATTTCAGGTCATTTGAAGGCATTTTGGTTGGGTTTTTGATCAAATGTGTGTTTTTGAAGTTTAAGAAGAACTTAGGCTTGAATCCGATGTAATTTGATGGTTTTGGTGTTGTTTATGGTGTTTTGATGATTGGAGAAAGTTCGAATGATGTTTTAGGATGGGTTGGTGCTTTTTGTTGAGGTCTCGGGGGCCTCGGGTAAGTTTCGGATGGCTAAACAAGAAATTTTAAACTTGGAAATGCAGCAGCAATTGCAGGCCTCGCAAATGCGAGAAAAGGGTTCACATTTGCGATCTCGCATTTGAGAGTGAGGCTTTGCATATGTGAAAAATTTGGCTTGAGGCAGGGTTCGCATTTGCGATAGTTTGATAACATTTGTCACCTTGGCAGGGTCCGCAATTGCGAGCTAGATGTTGCATTTGCGACCTTGACAAGAGAGGCTCACCTTCGCAATTCCGAAGGTTTTGTCACATTTGCGGCGTTCGCATTAGCGAAACATGTGTTGCAAATGCAACATTTGAGGGCTCTGTCCAGTTATAAAAGTTCTAACTTAGCCTGTTTCCGTCACTTCCCACTTGGCTTTGGGCTATGTTTTAGAGATTTTTGACGGAGATTGAAGAGGGTTTCTACTGGAATTGATTTGAGGTGATTTATATGAACTAAAAACATGATTTAATTGTAGAATCAACCTAGAATAAACTTAGCAAAAGAGGGAAGAACTAGGGCTTAAGTTTTGGTATTGCAAATTGGGATTTGAGGGGTCATTTGGACTCCGATTTTGGTGTTCTTTATATGTGTATACTGTTGGCAAGATAAGGAACCCATTGGTATAAGAATTTCTAAGTTTCGAGGAGTGAGCCCGGGGCTCGGGTTCTTCTGATTTTGATATTTTTGCTATTTTTCTATTGTTTTCAATTGAGTATTGTTCTATTGGCATATTGTGACGTATTCGTTGTTGTTTTGATCAGATTCGATGCGCGAGGAGGTCGACTTGAAAGGCAAAGGCGTAGCGAGCTAGGTATTTGGCCTGCTTTAGGTGAGTAATAGATGTAAATGATGTACTGAGGGTTTGAAACCCCATATTTGCACATCGCACTGCTATAATAAGGTGACTTGCAAGCCAGGTAGCGAGCGTGGGGTAAAGCACTATTGGGGATTGGGACTTGGTCCATCCGATAGATGAATATACTACGTATTTACTGAAAATCCTATTATTATTATAATTTGAGGTTATTTCTATATTTGAGCTTCGTGCCAATTGAATGAATCCTTCAGAGATTTCTATTACTGGTTTCTTACCATTTTTACGTATTATTAAACTCAGTGCTGACATTTAATAACATTTTTCATACTTAGCCATCTTTTCTCAAACTTGAAACGTAAATAATATTTCTAATGAAGTTTGGGCTGAATATTTATATATTATTGTGCCCTAGGGGCTTAAGTGATTCTTGACTGAGCATGGGATCGAGCTGCGTACTGCAACAGTATTGTATTGATATTGATGTGAGGTCGAGGGCCTAGTTGATGCCACGGGATGACTTATATTGTGCTTGTGCCGTAAGGGGCCCCTCCCGGAGTCTGCACACTCTCAGTGAGCGTCGTCGATGATAAATAAAGGGAGCGAGTTTCACGCTGCAACGGGTACTAGGGGGTACCGGACTATGTGTTGCATTTCATATTTGCATGTCATTTACTTACTTATATGTCGTATCATTTCCATAATTGTTTTATTAGTCTACCGATATAATACTATCTGGTTCAGGTTGCTGTATTTATAGAATTACTTTCTGCCTACAATAGATTTCTTATTCCTAGCCTTTATTTATGTTTATTACTCATTGGGTCGGAGTACTCACATTATTCACTGCACCTTGCCTGCAGATACCGGTATATTTGAGGCTGAGTGAGGATTCCTCTACGGAGAAGTTTATTCGGGAGCATCAAGGTAGTTGCATGACGTCCATAGTCCTGATCTTCTTTCTACTTTATTTGCTTTATTTCTGCATTTCTTTAGAACGATATAGAGTTGATTGATACTCAGGTATTAGAGGCCCAGATTTGTGACACCGGATTCTTCGGGCTGTGTAGTTGTTTTTATTACTTGGGATTCCGCATATTTTTGTTTTAGTTCAGCCTTTCATATTATGATTTAGTAAATTATCTGTGTTAATTAACTCATGAAGTAAAAAATGGTTAACGGTGGATAATTGGTCAGGCTTGTCTAGAAGTGTTTTGGGCGCCATTACGACCAGGGTTGGGGTCATGACATTTGATCGGGTTTTTGATTGAATGCGTGTTTCGGAAGTATTAGAAGAACTTAGGCTTGAATCCGATGTATTTTGGTATTCTTAGTGTTGTTTGAATCGTTATTATGATTGGAACTAGTTTGAATAACGTTATTGGAGGTGTTGGTGCTATTGGTTGCGATTTCGGGGGGCCTCAGGGTGACTTCGGATGGTTAACAGGAAGTTTTGGCTTGTGAACTTAAGAAAATTTGCAGCTGCTTCTAGTATTTTCACTTCTGCGGAATTGGGACCGTAGTAGCGGTACCGCAGAAGCAAGAGGAGAGCCGTAGAAGCGGCAGGGACCGCAGGTGCGGATTTGGTGACCGCATCTACGGAGTCGTAGATGCGACAAGAGGACCGCGGATGCGGTATCTGAGATTTTATGTGGGGATCCGCAAATGCGGAGATACGTCCACAAAAGCAGGAGTCGCTGATACCGCTAAAGAGACGCAGATGCGGAAATGGTTGGTCGATGCTATTTAATTTCTCCTTCACAAAATTTTAAAGGGTTTCATAATTTTCATTTCGGACTCGGAGAATTTGGGCGAGATGGAAGAGAGAAATCAAGGAACTTCTTTGAGATAAGGATTTCTGAGTCTAAAACACAATTTTAAGGTGTCATTACATGAATGTACACTGAATAACAAAAGAACTAAGGAGTGAGAATAGAGGTTAGGGCTGAACTTATGTGAGTTAAGAATAGGGATTTGAGGGGTCATTTGGACTCCGATTTTGGTAATCTTTCTATGTATAGACTCGTGGCGAGATAAGGAGTCCGTTGATGTTAAATTTTTAAATTTTTGGGAAGTGGTCCCGGGGCTCGAGTTTTTGCCAATTTCGGGATTTTTGATATTTTTGAATTATTTTTGATTGAGTATTGTTCCTTGCCTATCATGACGTATTCGTTGTGGTTTTGTCAGATTTGACACACGAGGAGGTTGACTTAAAAAACAAAGGCATAGCGATCAGGGATTTTGGCCGACTTGAGGTATGTAATAGATATAAATGATGTCATGAGGGATCGAAACCCCATATTTGCATATTGTAGTGATATATTGAGGTGACTTGCACGCCAGATAGCGAGCGTGGGGTAGAGAACCATTGGGGCTTTTGACTTGGTCTGTCCCGGTAGATGAATATACTGCATATTTAACTAAAATTTAATGATTATTATTATTATTATAATTTGAGTTGATCCCTATGATTAGGTTTCGTGCCAATTGGTTGAATCCTTCAGGGATTGCTATTACTGGTTTCTTACCATTTTTATGTATTACGGAATTCAGTCCTGGCATTTAATACTATTTTTCAAACTCAACCATCTTTTCTCAAACTTGAAAGCTAAATAATATTTCTAATGAAGTTTGGGGTGAATAGTTATATATTATTGTGCTCGAGGGGCTTATGTGATTCTGGACTGAGCATGGGATCGGGTTGCGCGCCGCAGCAGTATCGTATTAATATTTATATGAGGATGAAGGACTAGTTGATGCCACGAGATGGCTTATATTGCACTTGGGCCGTAAGGGGCCCTTCCCGGAGTCTGCACACCTCTAGTAAATGTCGTCTATGATAAATAAAGGGAGCAGGCTGCACACTGCAACGGGTACTAGAGAGTACCAAACTATGTGTTGCATTTCATATTTGCATGTCATTTGCTTACTTATATGTTGTAGTATTTTCATAATTATTATTATTGGTTTACTGACTGAATACTATCTGGTTCAGGTTGTTGTATTTATAGAATTACTTTGTGCCTATTCAAAATTTCTTATGCTCAACCTTTATTTAAATTTATTACTCACTGGGTTAGAGTACTCACATTAGTCCATGCACCTTGCATGCAAATCCAGGTACATCTGAGGTTAAGTGAGGATTCCTCTACTAGGCAGCTTATTCGGGAGCATCAAGGCAGCTGCATGACGTCTGCAGTCATGATCTTCCTTCTATCTTATTTGCTTTATTTCCGCATTTCTTTAGAACGATACGTTAGTAGATTGATACTCAGGTATTAGAGGCTCAAACTTGTGACACCGGATTCTTTGGGCTGTTTAGTTATTTTATTACTTGGGATTCCAAGTAATAAAACAGATAATGATTTAGTAAATTATCTGTGTTAATTAACTCATGAACTTTATAAAATGGTTAAGGTTGGTGAATTGATCGGGCATACCTGGTAGTGTGTTAGGCTCTATCACGACTAGGGTTGGGGTCTTGACAGACGATATCATAAACTATACTAGAATTTGACAAAGCACGAGTAGGAAAATCCGATACACATTGGCCTCGTCATCAAACCTTTCAAATTCCAAGCTTTCAACTGAAACTGTTCTTCCAAATTCATTCCGATTTTTTTATTGAAATCAAGACCAATGATCTATATCAGCCATAGTACATTATACGGGGCAAGTCGTGCCCGAGAACTGGCGATCAAAGCGCAAAAGCTCAAAATGATCGGTCAGGTCGTTACAATCAGCCATTCTTGCAAAATAGGGTCATTTTCGAGGAAGTGGTTTAGTGACCCATGATTAGAATATTGAGTCAAGAACCAGGTATCATATGACTTTAAGGCCCGTCCTTGTTGAATTTACATCTCTAGCCGCATTTGGCCATATCGGCCATTTTTTCAAAATGGGTCATTTTTGCGAAGTAATTTCTAGGGCCTAATTATTGGGAGTTTAAAGCCATATAAGACTTACTAAGGTATTTCCATGTCTTTTAGGTTACCTTTGTTAAGTTTATTTTTCTAATTTAGATATAGATCCATTTATCACCTATTTATCATAACTCGAGCATGGCATATACCTCAAGGCCAATCCAGTCAGGACTGTTTCATACATGAGCTGTTTGACGATACTTTTATGTTTTGAATTTATCATTCACGTTGTCTTTTTATTTTCTAGTCTTGTCTAGTAATATTGATTCTTTAGGTGGTGTCACAGATTGTCATAATCTAGTTGAGTTTATTGAATATTTTGTTGTCATACTTCCTGTTTTATATTTGAAAATTGAAAAAAAGTATAAATGAATATCCAAAAAGATTTTTATTTTTAATTTATTTTGTTCTTTAAATTTTCAGAACTACGCTTGGTCTGATTCATGTGGAACATGATACATAGGCAACCCACATAGGGTTCGATTTCAAATAATTTTTTAAAAAATTTTAAAAAAAGAGAATAAATTTGTAAGACGTGAGGGGTGAGAGAAAGAAAAGAGTGATAATTAGCAAGAAAAAGAGAGGAAAGAACCCGAGAAGTGCTAAAAATAAAAGAGAAGATTGAAATGAACAAAATTGGGATGATGCTAAGCGACCTTGTGACACTCAAAGGTGCATTGCACGCAATGCGATATTTTTATATGATAAATACGCTAACCCTAACATGTTGGCTTTGTTTTGTTCCTCTTTTTCACTTTCATTGTTATCATATAAGAAGGTGGTTAGGTTGTAGCATTCTAGAGATTCATACATTCAACACAAGGATAAAGAGCAAGGTAGCTATTAGACCCCTAACTTTTGTCATCGGACGTTGGCACGGCATTGGCAAGGATTGGGGCATGATGGCCTTGTCATTGGCCTATTTGTGAGCAAAACGATCATGCGGGTCGACGGGCTGTGATGAACAAGTAGTGGCAAGGGAATGGAAGAAAAGGCCAAGCGTCTGGAAATGAGGAACTTGTCCAGATTGTGAGACCGGAAAATCACAAGGGCAAGGAAAGGAATGGCAAGTTCACAGGCTGTTTAACTTGCGAGGGACCGCACTTGAAGAGGGACTGTCCGATGCAGGCTAAGGTAAATGCGGTACCAGATGCGAAGGGGCAGGAACAAGGGGCGGAGGCAAATGTCACAGTGGCGCATGCGGAAGGATTACCGGGGGTGGTGTTTCGGAACAACCCCCTGGAGTTCATAAATTAGGATGGCTCGATGAGGACGCCGATTTCAAAAGGTGCGGGTGGTTTGTTAGACCTCTAACTTTTGTCATCGGACGTTGGCATGGCATTGGCAAGGATTGGGGCGTGATGGCCTTGCATTGGCCTATGTGTGAGCAAAACGATCATGTGGGTCGACGGGCTGTGATGAAAAAGTAGTGGCCAAGGCCTTGGCATGGGCAAGGTGCGCATGGTACAGGCTTGGAGAGGCAGCATCGGCTAAGTGGGGCGGCATGGCACGGCATGCGCGCCAAAGACAGTGGGCATGACACCATTGGGTTGTGGCAGCTAAGTACGGGCTAAGCTAAGGCGAGGCGGAAATACGGGTTGATGGCAAAGGCTTTCAATAGCTAAGACTAGGCTATTGGAAAGGAAATACAAACAATGGCACGAGGGAAATAAGGCAGACATGAGGGAAACGAACATGGCACGGACAAGGCAGAAAACTCGGCCAAGGCAGTGTGCGCAGGTGTATGGGCGCCGGGCAGTGTGCGGAAATATTATGACAGTGGATTGCGGCGGACATTGTCATGGGCAATGTCTAATTGACTAAGGCATGGCACGGGCATCCTTGGGGAAAAACGCAGCTGGTCAAGAATATGGCACATGAGAAGCACATGGAAGCGGTTGGCGGCGGTTACCTTGTTTGTAGGCCATGATCTCCCATGTTCCCCACTATCCCTATGAACTGATTGTGTTGTATAGTGGCCCCAATTCGTGTGGCATGATCCTAAGTAGTTGGGGATGTCAACTACAAGTTAGAAGCATGATGTATAGCTGTTAGACAACATGGGTGGTCATGGGCGGTTAAGCTAAAGGCCTATAAGTAGGACCTTTAGGCTTGGGCAGAATCAGTCAAGTAAGTCGAGTGAATTGCTTGCTGGGAAACACGAGGGAAACATGAGGGATTTCTAAGTGTTTCAAAAAGGGGCTAAGGTTGTGGGATGATCTTAGTGTTTGGCAAAGAATCGACGGGGTCTTCTTAGCCAAAAGTGGGTTGTGAGCGAGGGATTGTTCATAGCAAGTGAGGGTCCTTTGTATTCTTTTCGATATTAATATAAAGGTTGGGAATTTGTTCCTGTTTATTTGTGTTCATCTTAATTCTGTTTTGCTGCCTAATTTCGTCTAAGTGTCAACTTGTGAAATTCGCAAGTGTTTCGGAAGGCTGAGTCAAGCGGGGGACTTGACTGCCGCATGGGCGTGGTTTTGGAGTTGGCCAAAATCGACCCCGTGACAGTAGCCATGGCTAACAAACACTTGGACACGACAGTTGTTGAGCTGTCGAGGGAGATTGTAGGGTCGAAATCTGAATTGAAAAAGGAGATCCAAAGGTTGAAATACTAGATGACAGAAATGTATCAAGCTTTGATCAGGGGGCATCCTCCACGATCAGGGGGCATCCTCCACCTTCATTCCCCACTAACTACACTTAAAACCCTACAACTATCCCACTATATTCACAAGCCCAGGTTTTCACTACCTTTGACCTTTCCCCTCAACATGCACTAGACTTTACCCCTTACCACAACTACCTTGACACCTCGTCTTAAACTTTCCATGCTCCACCAGCAAAAACAACATCATAGTCTGCTCCGACATCTACTCCTATTTTAATAGCCCCTCCATAAGCTACCTCTATTGATCTTCTAGTGAACCTGCGTTCAAAGCTCATATGCCTAATATTATGCTCCAAAGCTAACTCAAGGTCCTAAATCCTTATTGTTACACCCTCACTTTCAGCCTCCTATTGAAATCGAGAAGCCATCTAAAAACGTGGAGCAAGATGAGATATTCAAGAAAGGGAAGAGTCTAGAGGAATATTTGAGGAACATGCAAGTGATATGAAGCCAAGTAAGTGTCGCTTACAAGGACTTGTGCTTGTTACCTGACGTCCAAATGCCCACCGGGTTGAAGAAGCAAAAGTTTGATCTGTATGACGGACATGGAGATCCCTTCATCCATTTGAGAGGTTACTATAGTAAGATGAGAGGCACCGGTGGAAAGGATGAATTATTGATGGCCTATGAGTCTGAGCGAGGAAACTCTGGAATGGCACACCCGCCAAGATGCTAGCAAGTGGTATCCATGGGAAAATATGGCTCGGGACTTTGCCCATCACTTTCAGTACAACATAGAAATTGTCCCGGATCGTATGTCCCTCACCAAGATGGTAAAGAAGTCTAATGAAATTTTTAGGGAATATAGGCTCAAATGGAGAGAGCAAACTGCCCGAGTCAATCCCCGATGGAAGAATATGAGATGGTCGAGTACTTTCTTCAAGCTCAAGAGCCTACTTACTTTGGGCATTTGATCCCAGCCGTGGGTAAGTCTTTTAATGATATGGTAAAAATGGTAGAAGATGGGCCGAAGTCAACCAATATCATGAGTTATTCTGCCTAAAAAGCCACAACACAATAATACATCCCAACCCCAAACCTATCCCCGAAATCCATATAATCCATCCCAGTATTATTCTACGAACAATGTCCGGTCATCTTTCCAACCACTGGGTCACTCTGTATGGCGAGTGCCAGCACTGCATAATACTCTTTCGCCTTTACAAAATTTTTAGCACCCAACAACCCTAGAAAACAAAGGCATGGAGGAGAACAAAGGAAAAGATATACTTTCATACCAATCCGGGAATCCTACATAAGCTTGTTTGAAAGGTTAAAACATTCTATCCTGATTGAGCCGCTCCCCGGCTATACTCCGGGCTCATATGCAAAAGGTTTTGATCCTACTGTATGGTGTATGCAGCACTCTAATCTCCAAGGTCATAGCACTAAAAAATTTCGTTCTTTGAAAAGGGAAATAAAAAAGAATAATTCAAGAAAGGATAATTGTGGTCCATGGCAGTGACACCTCAAGTATCACACAAAATCCTCTACAGTTACATAACAACACACAAATTGTTGGAATGTTTTGAAATGACAACGAATATGCAAATTATTTCAAGTCCATTGGTGAGTTATTTGCAGAAAGATCTCTTAGGTGGTCAGTCATTAACTCAACAGTCAATGCTGAGGAAGGGTTAGTCAAAGGAGTCAATAAGCCACTAGGTGAAGACAATATGATTAAAATTGGTGAATGTCCTAGTAATTTGATGTGAAACTCAAAGGATAAGATATCGAGCTTGATAATTAGAAAGCACCTCGTTTCCTCGCCAGAAAGGAGTCTTGGTAGTTTATTATGTCATTTTTTCTGCTATCTAGGTTATTTGTAGATTGTAATCCAGATTTTATCTTGTTTATTTTGGTGATTCAAACGCTTCTATCCTCTTTTGCCTATCTCTATGAGTCTTTTTAGTTAGTTTCTATGTATGTAAGTCTATCATCTAGAGTTATTTCTGGACTTTAATCTTGATTTTATTCTTCTGCTCAAATCCTTCTATCTTTTGGTTAAATGTGATTTTTGTTTTTTGTTATTTCTAGTCTTTATTACTTTCTTTTCTTCTTCTTCTTAAATATAGTTCTCTTCACACCAGTTCCAGTGACATGACATTCATACGGAGTTTTTAGCCAGATGTTGAAAACTAATCTAATAATAGAGTATGAAACATAATTTGAATAGGATAAAAGATACATTTGAGGAAACAAGTAAAGATTCACGCATTTTAAGATAACATGAATCTTGAATTAAGCGGAACTTAGGTAGTTATTTTTGGAAATCTAGAGGTTCTTAAGAGCATGCAACAAGGGGATGCTTCTCAAGAAATTTGAGGTAGACTAGTTGGTCTTGAAATACATCATTTAACATCAAGATAATGTTGATTCAAGTCTTGTCCGCACTTGCAAGGATCATTCATTGGGACAAAGGTATTCCTCGCTTGCTGTGTGTGTTGATTTCATCAAGAGATATTGTGCATAGTTCTTCTGCTTATTTCAATTTCATGATTTGTGCTTAGATTTCTCAAGGTTTGGTAGGACGAAGACATTTTATTATGTTATCCAAAACATATTTATCCTTTGATACCCTTTTGAGGCTTAATTCATTTTCTTTCATACCCCTCTTTTGGAATTAGTAAAGAGTTAGAAGAGAAAAGGAGAAAAAGAGTTTTAAAAAAAAAAGAGAAAAAGAAAAAGAAAAGTAGTAGAAAAAGAAAAAAGAGATAAAAAGGGAAAAAGAAAAAAAACAACCATAATAGTATTTGTTGGAACTACGTTCGAACTAATTCCTTTGAAGGATAAGTAGGCTGCTTTACTCTGAGGTTCAGTCCCAACAAAATAAAAATCCAAAATTCTGCAGTTTAAAGAAACAGGGGCAGAAGTTTTAGTTTTGTAAATGGATCTGATTCCAAAAGTTGTATGTTAAAACCCCTTCCGTTTTAGTTGTTTTGAGCCATTATACCATCCTTTCTTCTTAGCCTTATCGAAAATCCTACATTGCGGTCCGAAGAAAGACCTTCAACCTAAACTTTGAGGATGCCAAGTCTGGTGTATGGTAAAAGTATGATCTTCTTGCATCACGGTTAATACCTTGTTCTTGGCACAAAGAGAGGAAATGATAAAAATGAAAGATTCTTATTGGTGAAAACCCTCACGGACACCAAAGGCAAAGGTGAGTTGAAAAAGAACAAAAATAAGAGAGATTTGATGGTGAAAACCCTTCAGGGCCTTACAAGTCGATTGAGGATCATGAATCAGATAGGACAATTGATGAACTGAAATTCGGTTTCACAACTTAGAGGTATGACAAGAGTAAAAATTAAACCTACTTAATAGATCAGGCCGCTTAATCCAAAATGCACGTCATGATAAGTGGAGTTGGCTTTCAAATCATATTAGTTTCTACTAGTTCTTTTTCATGGATGAAAAGTTTCTTGATAAATACCATATCTTCTCGTTCTTCTACTTACTTTGTTCCTCTTGGTTTGTTTTAGTCCTTTTTGAGTCTATTTTTGTGTAAACAAGTGAGAAATGACTTCAAAATCCGCTACCAGCTTTTTAATTACACAAAGCAGAGTCTAGCAAGCACATCAAAGTGGAATAAGACATAGGAGAATAGTATGTGGAGTGAGTTGATAACAATAAATGTTCTTTGGGATTCATGTAAAATACAAAGACTCGGTGAATGTTAGAATATGAGTGCAATGTAGTAGATATATGGTTTTGGACTTAGTCGAATCAGGAATTTTCTTGTGATAAGGGTTGCCTAGAAAAGTGGTTGGCTAATAACAAGCATTATCTTCCAAGTTGAAATCAAAGTTGATCATGACAAGTGCAGGAAAAATCACCTTGAAGTCAAGGCCACAAACTAAACACCATATTTTAATCTCACAAGTTTTCTTTGTCTGAAACAGGGATGAAGGCTATATTCATTTCAAAGCTTGAAAGCTTGAATTTTTCAGATGTAATGCCCCATATCTGCTAATGCAAAGGCTATTAAGAATATCACTCCCCTAGGCATTTTCCCATGTTGAGAGGAATCTGTAACTTTCCTTACGTTCAAGAGTTCCTTCGGGAGAATAGGGTCAATTTCACGTTTTTTAAGTTGTTAATTTTTAGTTTTTCTTTAGTTTAGGAGTCTCACCTGGAGATAGGGTTAGTTTTTAGTTTCCTTTAGTTAATAATCTTTAACTTTGCTTGAGTTCAGGAGTACCGCTGGGAGAATATGGTCAATTTTAGTTTTCTAAAGTTGTTAATCTTTAGTTTTCCTTTTGTTCAGGGTCGCGCATGGAGAATAGGTTCAGTTTTTAATTTCCTTTAGTTTCCTTGATTCAGGAGTCCCGCCTGAAGAATAGGGTCAATTTTAGTTTTATTCAGTTGTTTATATTTAGTTTTTCTTTAGTTTTGGGGTCCCACCTAGAGAATGGTGTCAGTCAAGCTTAGTTTATGGTTTTCCTCAATTTCTATCTTAAATCTAGGAGAGTCACTTCCTAGTTTGGGTTATTCATATTTTATTTCTTTAGGAGATGTACTTCCTAGGTTGAGTCATTGAAGTTTCACCACTAGGAGACGCACTTTCTAGTTTGGGTATTTCAGGATATACTTTTAGGAGACGCACCTCCTAGTTTAGGTCATTTAAGTTCATCCCTGGGAGACGCACTTTCTATTTTGAGTTAGTAAAGTTTCACTCCTACGAGACGCACTTCCTAGTTTGGGTCTTTCAGGATATACTTTTAGGAGACGCACTTTCTAAATTGAGATTTTACCCCCTAGGAGACGTACTTTCTATTTTGGTTCATTCAAGTTTCACCCATAGGAGACACGCTTCTTAATATAGATCTTTCAAGTTATTCTTTTAGGAGACACAATTCTTAAATTGAGATTTCACTCCCAGGAGGCGCACTTCCAAGAATGGGTCGTTTGAGTTCATCCTTTGGAGACACACATCCTAGTTTGGGCCATTCAGGTTTTACTTTTAGCAGATGCATTTACTAATCAAAATTTTCTTGGTTTTACTCACGGGAGATGCACATCCTATTCAAGTATTTAGTTTTACTCTCATCATCGCATCCATCATCAATAGCATATGTGATTTACAAATCCAACTAACACTTACAAATGTTCCTGAAACAAATCGGGACATAAAATTTACTTTGTTTTGTCTATTTTGTTATGTTTGAAGGTACCCCACCTGGAGAATGAGGGTATTCATTTCAAGCAACAAGTTAGTAGCAGGTGCCCTCCTGGAGAACGAGGGTATTTCAAATTTCAAGTCAGTAGCAGGCGCCTACCTGGAGACCGAGAAAATTAATTTTAGAGTTAGTTCAAGCTTCATATCAATAGCAGAAGCTCACCTGGAGAATGAGGGAATTCATTTCATAGTTGAATTCAAATCAGCAATAAGAGCTCGCCTCAAGAATAAGGTCAATTCAAATTAGAAGTAGTAGAAGCTCACCTCAAGGATGCGAGTCAGTAGTTCGAGATGCACGACAAGACCGAGAGAAGATTCAAGACAGAAGAGTAGAAAGGATTATGTAGTTTTTCTTGTAAATTTTATCTTATTTGGTTTTATTTTGATGTAATGATAGGAACAACAGACCTTAACCTCGGCGGCACCTCATTCGACTCTCCACCTCGGTATACTCCATCACTTTCCCTACTTCTTAACTACGCGTAGCCTAATTCATTTATAGCCAAAGATATGTAGGCAGCTCAGATACCAAGGCTCGGTCATGATCTTGTGTCCATCTTCGTTTCATTTTGAATAAGCGTCGGGTCATAAATCAATTACGTTACTCATTGTTCTTTGCTCCAAAAATTCTTCGTGCTTCCAAATAAAGAAGGGAAGCTGTAAGCATGTAATATTTTACCCACACAACTTGTAAAAGTAGTATTTTAAAAAATATTTACTTATTTTCATTTTTATAGGATTTCAGTCACCTCTTTATTTTAATTCTAAATCACAAATTTATAAATATAAAAATAGTCTTATAATTTCTTCTTTTATCATATATCTTTTTTTTATTTAATCTTATTAATATTTTAATCTTTACCATTACTTTGATCTAGTTTTCTCTAACTTTATATAACATTTAAAAATATCAAAAATAATTTTATTTTTAATATATAGTTCACTCTAATAGTTTATTATTATTAACTAAGATTAATTAGTATAGTTTGGTAGTATTTTTATTTTTATTTTTGTTCTAAGAAAAAATTAAATTTGGGCCAATTGAGAATTCATTTTTGGATTTTATTGGCCCAACAAGATAAAGACCCATTCTTACTATCCCTTTTAACCCATATCCTTTTCTCATCCATCAAAACCCCTCCCTTAATCATAGTCATTCATCTACGTTGATCCAATGGCCCATGTTAATACTCCTAGCCACATAAAATTTTAACCTACCTCAAACCCTAGAATCTTCCAACCTAAAGAACGCTGCTAGATGCCCTACCCCTTTTTCATCCTAGGAAAAACCAGCCACCCCCATCTCCAAGCTAAGAACCACACTTCCCACCTCCTTTGACTAGGGGTGTCAATGATTCGGTTCGATTGGTTATTTTGTAAAATTTATATTTTATAGATTTTAATTTATTCTATTATGTATAACCAAAATTAGACTATTCAAAATTATACCAATCATGTCGGTTTATCTTCGGTATCGGTACAGTTCGATTAATTGTCAGTATATGTTTAAATATCATGTAAAATTCACCAGTAGAAGTAGAATGCAATAACATGCGTTCTTTTATAGGACTTAGCAATACTCTTTAGATATTTTTACTATTTAAAGGGTGATAAATTAAAAAAATAAAATATGACTAGAGTATAGATCCATCAACTATTCTACAACAACATAAAAGAAACCAAGCAAAAAATTAAAATATAAATCACACAAGTAGAAATATATTAAATAAGCTAGGACTCAAGAATAAAATCTATAGAAGATTAAATATTCAAAAAGATAAATCTAAATTATATGAAAGAAAACATATTCAATGCATTGTATCTTGCTTTTCGTAATCGCTATAATACTTTGTGTCTTGCTAGTAAAGTTACTTGAAATAAATTTGTTTAAGTAGAAGTAACATAATATGTTTTAAGAATTAATATTTTGAGTTTAATTACTCGTTGGCTTGTATTAATTTTCATAATTCCAAGGCCCAAAGAAAAATTTAATGCATTATTATTTTTAAAAGAAATCAAGCAAAGGCAAAAAAGTATAAATCACACAAGTAGAAAGATATTAACCAAGCTACGACTCAAGAATAAAATCTATAGAAGATTAAATATTCAAAAAGATAAATCTAAATTATATGAAAGGAAACATATTCATACATTGTAGCTTGCTACTCGTAATCACTATAATACTTTGTGTCTTGCTAATAAAGATACTTGAAATAAATTTGTTTTAAGTAGAAGTAGCATAATAGGTTTTAAGAATAAATATTTTGAGTTTAATTACTTGTTGGCTTGTAATAAGTTTTATAATTCCAAGGTCCAAAAAAAATTTTAATGCATTATTATTTTTGAAAGAAACCAAGCAAAGGCAAAAAAAATATAAATCACACAAGTAGAAAGATATTAACCAAGCTAGGACTCAAGAATAAAATCTATAGAAGATTAAATATTCAAAAAGATAAATCTAAATGATATGAAAGGAAACATATTCAATACAATGTAGCTTGCTACTCGTAATCACTATAATACTTTGTGTCTTGCTAATAAAGATACTTGAAATAACTTAGTTTAAGTTGAAGTAGCATAATAGATTTTACGAATTAGTATTTTGAGTTTAATTACTTGTTGGCTTGTAATAATTTTCATAATTTCAAGGCCCAAAGAAAATTTAATGCATTATTATTTTTAAACTTATTAGAGAAATATATTTTTTAGATGTAAACTTTATTCGGTACAGTTCGGTATTTTTAAGATTTATTTTTATAAAATAAAAATCTATCCTAACTGCTGGTGCGATTACGGATTTACATAAAAACCAATGGTTTATTAAAAAGAAACCTAAAAATTAGTTCGGTGTAGTACAGTTCGTCGGTTTAGTCGATTTTTGAATATCCATTAACACCACTACTTTTTGACCACGCGGGCCACCACCCTCTCGCAGAAATTCGACAACCTCCTTTCACCAGAACACCAACCAGAAACTCCAGCCCCACCAAATCTCTAAGCCATCAACCTCGCCCATCTCAAAAGAAAGAGCAACCGCCAGCCTTATCAAATTCCAGCAGCAACAACGCCATCCAATTTCGCCGGAAACAGTCAATGCCCAGCCTTACTCAGCCCCTGACCATCCACAGACTGAATAGAGAAAATGATAGCTTTTTTTATTCCAACCTGCTGGAATGAATCAAGTAAAAACCAGAAGCTTTGCCTGGATTTTCTCGACCATTTCTGCCACTCCTAACACACAAGAAATACCAAATTTGGTTGGGATTCTTCATACATACAATTTACACACAAGAAACACTAAAATTTTTGGTTTGTTTTCCCTTAATCTTGCCGAGCTTCACAGCGATTTAGCTACCCTTTTTTTGTTAACAAACACACACGATTACTGTGAAGTTCTCCAATTATCACTTAATAGCCGATGAATCTTATGGTTGTAGGCATATAGTTAGCTGAATCTGATAAAAAATTTGTGTTCATCTGAGTCTCAAACCAGCCAAGCTAACAGAAGCAACCTCGAGGTGCTAATAGTTTCTTACATCAACTGATAGAAATCTATTAGTCTGATGACCTAAAAGGTCATAACTTGTTTGAATTGAATTATGTACTTCCAATGCCTTGAAAACCTCATTTAGAGTTACTTTGATTTGCGTGCACAGTCCGAACGTGTAACCGGAAAGCTTAAATAAGTGAAATTTTTTTCTGAAATTATATAAGGAAATCTGAAAACAAAATCTGAAAAGCGATGGTATCGGGCTCGTATTTTGGTTCTTATACCCGGTACAGGTCGTTTGACATGATTGGGACTTGAATTGCTAAATTTGATACTTGATGAAGTTTGAGAAAATGCCTTGATTTTTTAGATTTGATTCATCGTTATTGAGGTTGTTTTAGCAATTTGATCGCATGGATAGGTTCGTATGATGTTGTTGAGCTAGTACCTATGTTTGGTGAGGAGCCTCGAGGGCTCGGATGTGTTTCTGATGTGTTTCGGATGTGTTTAGAGTTTAACAAAAGTTGCAGATTTTCTGCAATCAGTGTCAAGGTATTTTACCCTTCGCGTTCGTGTGGTACCCCTCATGAACACGTAAGGCAAAGATCCCAGGTGCCCAGTTTTTTCTTCGCGAACGCGAAGGTTGAGACGTGAATGTGAAGCTGGGAGGGAGAGCCTTCGCGAACGCGTCCTTCCAATTGTGAATGCATAAGCTTGAGTGGAGGGGATACCAAGTTGTTCATCGCGAATGCGTCCCATGAATGCAAACGCGAGGCTTGAGCAGTTCCCACTTCGAAAATGAGAGCCGTTGTCCGCGAACGCGAAGGCTATTGCAGCCTGACCCATCGCGAACACGAAGAGTCTGTCGCGAACGCGATTCACATTTTCACCCAGTTATTTTAAAGTCTCAAAACATAACCTATTATGGGATTTTCATAAAAATTCATAAACTCTTTCTCCTCCAAAGCTCTTAGGCACTTTTTGAAGCACTTCTTTACAAAAACTTCAAGGGTAAGTAATCTTTAATTTGTTTTCTTCCCTTTTCATCAAAATTTATTAGATTTCTAGGCCTAAAACATGTGACTAAAGATAGAAAATTAGGTATTTGGGTACAGTTAGGGCTTTTTTATTAATTGTGATTTAGACCTCATTTTTGGATCAAATTCTGAAAATAAGTATATATTTGGGCTTATGGGTGAACGGGTGATTTGATTTTCATACAAACCTCGTGTTTTGACCAAACGGGCCCGGGGTTGATTTTTGAGTTTTTGGGAAGAATGATTAGAAAGCTATAATTAGTCATTGGATTTGAATTGTTTAGCATTTATTGATGTTATAAAGTCATTTTTGTATGGATACAATTTATTTGGAGCCGAATTCGAAAAGAAAGGCGGTAATTGAGGATGGAGTTGGCTGTGGAAGTTAGAGGTAAGTGTTCGATCTAACCTTAGCTTGAGGGATTAGGAATTGAGTCCTATTTACTATTTTCTTATTGTTGAGTACAACGTATAAGCACGGTGACGAGTATCTATATATTGGTGTCGAGCATGACCATGAATCCTAAATTGAAACTCGTTGTATTCTTAAATGATTCTACGAATATTTTAGTAGATGATTCTTGATAATGAGTAAAGACTTGGTATATTTTCGTGGAAGTTACTTACGATTTGGGAAATTGTGATAACTGAAATGAGTAGGAGTTGAGTTGAGATTGGTTATAGCTGAGTTTTCTTGGCGAGACTGTTATTAAGATTACTGTTGATATTATATATGAATCGGGTTACGCGCCGCAATAGATATTATATTGGATCGGGTTGCATGCCACAACAGATATTATATTGGATTATGTCTCTCTGTGTGTGAATCGGATTGCAAGCCGCAACAATGTTAAATGATAACGATCGGGTTGTGCACCGCAATAGTAGTGTTATTGTTATGTTGTAGACACTGAACTGTCTTTCCATATTCTATTATATTTATATTGGGTTTGAGATGTTTTCCTCGAAGCATGTACCCCCGCCTATTTAAACTATTTATTCCTATTTATTTTCCGCCATATATTATACAACTGTACAGCTTTATCTGGAGTCTGGGCCTAGCCTCGTCACTACCTCACCGGGGTTAGGCCAGATACTTACCAAAACGTGTGGTCGGTTGTGCAATGTTACACTCTGTGCTCCTATGCAAAGATCTCGGAGTCAGGCAACAGCAGTAGCTCGAGAGCAAACATTCAGTCCACCGAGACACTGAGGTAGCCTTGCAAGCGTCCGCAGGCTCGATGTCTCCTCTATCTTTATTTATGTTCTATTATCTTTTGTATTCGAGATAGACAATGTTACTTTATTCAAACAGTTGTATGTAGTAGATCTTAGTAGTCGGTGAATGATGTAACACCATTTTCTAGGTAGACACATATGTAGATTCTCTTATCATTTTGGTTCATTTTATCTAAGTCTTCTGCTTAATATCATATTCTTCTGTTATTCAAACGTTTATCACTTGTTATTAATTGGTTAAAAGTAAATTAAGAATAAAGGAGTTTAAAGATTTTAAGTTCGTGGCTTCCCTAGCTTTTACGAGTGGGCACCATCATGACTCCTGATGGTGAGAAATCTGGGTCGTGACAAGTTCGTGGCAGAGCTCTAGGTTATATAGGTCTCAGAATTCACGAACAAGCTGAGTAGAATCTGAGGAGTCGGTACTGAGACGTCTGTATTTATCCTCCAGAGGCTACAGAGTTAGGAAAATTTCACATTTGTTCTTTCTTGTCGTACGGTTTTGTTTCTCAAATGCTAATTGAATTTCTACTCTGTTCATTTGCTGATGGCGAGAACACGCGCTTCCTCATCTACTGCTCAGCAGCTCGAGCCCCCAGTAGTAGCTCCCACAAGGGGCAGAGGGCAAGGCTGAGGCCATGCTAGAGGCCGAGGCAAGGGTAGAGCTCAACCCAGAGTAGCAGCACCCATAGCGGAGACTCAAGTTGATTCTAAAGACGTGGTTCCAGCCCTAGCAGTTCCACTGGGCTCAGCTTAGGTCCCAGAGGAGTTTATTGCTACCCAAGTTCTTCAGGATGTTCTGGTCTGTCTAGTGGGCCTTATGGAGAGTGCCACCTGGGCAGGTTTACTTCCTCTACCACCAGTCGTCTCTCAGTTTGGAGGAGGAGCCCAAACTTCCGCTACATGCACTTCGGAGCAGGTAGCTCCTTAGTTTCAGACTCCAGGGACTTAGCAAGTTGTAGTAGCTCAGAACGGTGATGTTGCAGCCATGTCCACCGATGCATTGTGGATATTGGACAGGTTCACCAAGCTCTTTAATTTTACATTCGACGGTGCATCTACTGAGGATCCCCAAAATTATCTGGATAGTTGTAACGGGGTTCTTTCGCCATCCTTGACTTGGGAGGAGTTCACACAGCTATTTCTGGAGAAGTTTCTCCCCATTACTCAGAGAGAAGCCTATCGGGGGCAGTTTGAGCGCCTCCAGCAGGGTTCCATGACAGTCACCTAGTATGATACAAGGTTCATTGACTTAGCTCACCATGCTCTTGTTATACTCCCTACCGAGAGAGAGAAAGTGAGATAGAGAGAGAGAGAGAGAGTTAGGGAGGTGGTCATGGGTCATATAAGAGACCCCGAAATTCAGGTAGATTTAGTGGCACGTCGTTTGGAGGCAGAGATTTATATGGTAGAGGCCATCCTCCTAGGCCCTTTCAGTCACCTCTCCAGGTTTCTCACGGTGCTACAGGTGGTCGTGGTTCTCATGTGCAGTATTCTGATCAGCAGCTCTACTGTGCACCACTAGCTCCCATCAACGCACCACCGCTCCAGAGTTTTCGGGTGGGTCATTTAGGTCGCCAAGGCTAGTCTCCGCTTACTCAGCCGCACCATTCAGGTGGATGTTATGAGTGTGGTGAGCACTGTCATATCCGTAGGGCTTGTCCGAAGTTGGTGGATACTGAGTCGTAGCAGCAAGGTTCCCATGCTATGATTCAGGTGCAAGATGTTCCACAGACCACCCAGCCAGCTAGAGGGGGGTAGAGGTGCTAGAGGTGGAGGTAGAGGATTTAGAGGGTGGAGCTCAAACCGATAGAGATGGAGGCCAGCCAGCAGCAGGGCGACCCATAGATATTGTTCAGAGTGCTGAGGCCCAGCCCTGATGTTATGCCCTTGAAGCTGGGCCCAAGGCCGAGGCTTCAGATACAGTTATTACAGGTACAGTTCTGGTTTGTGATAGAGATGCTTCAGTGTTATTTGATCTGGGGTCTATATACTCATATGTGTCATCTTATTTTACACCGTATATGGTT
Source organism: Nicotiana benthamiana (assembly GCA_034376525.1). Lineage (NCBI taxonomy): Eukaryota > Viridiplantae > Streptophyta > Magnoliopsida > Solanales > Solanaceae > Nicotiana > Nicotiana benthamiana. Next base: position 142,756,471 of record CM067327.1, on the reverse strand, counting down.
ATGCCTAGTGATTCATTGAGTGTTCTTGTTTATGTGTCTACACTAGTGGGTGATTCTATTATGATAGATCGAGTCCATCGTTCCTGTATTGTGGTGATTGGGGGTCTTGAGACTCGTATGGATTTGTTGTTTCTAGACATGGTTGATTTCAATGTTATATTGGAAATGGACTGGTTATCACCTTACCACGCTATCTTGGACTATCATGCTAAGGCTATGACATTAGCTTTATCGAGTATGCCTCGTTTAGAGTGGAGAGTGAATCCTGATCATTCTACCCATAGTGTTATCTCATATGTGAAGGCTCGGCATATGGTCGAGAAGGGGTGTTTGGCCTATTTGGCATATGTTCGCGATTCTAGTGCTGAGGTCCCTTCTATCGATTCTTTCCCATTGTTCGTAAGTTTTCTGATATTTTCCCTTCACACCTGCCAGGCATGTCGTTCGACGGGGATATTGACTTTTTCATTGATATGGGTTTAGGAACTCAGCTTATTTCTATCCCATTGTGTCGCATGGCCCGCCCTGAGTTGAAAGACTTGAAGGAACAGTTGCAGGATTTGCTTGAGAAGGGTTTCATTAGACCTAGTGTATCGCCTTGGGGTGCGCCAGTGTTGTTTGTTAACAAGAAGGATGGGTCGATGAGAATGTGTATTGATTACCGTCAATTGAACAAGGTTACTATGAATAATAAGTATCCGCTGTCGAGGATTGATTATTTGTTCGACCAACTTCAGGGTGCCAAGGAATTTTCAAAGATTAACTTGAGATCTGGCTACCATCAACTGAAGATTAGGGCATCTGATGTCCCTAAGCCAGCTTTACACACTCAGTACTGGCATTATGAGTTCTTGGTTATGTCATTGGGGTAGACAAACGCCCCAACATCTTTTATAGATTTGATGAACAGAGTGTTCAGACCTTATTTGGGCTTTGTCGTGATAGTCTTCATTGATAATATATTGATATATTCCTACAGCCAAGAGGAGCACGAGCAGCACCTTAGAGTGGTTCTTCAAACTCTGAAGGATAGTCAGTTATATGCTAAGTTCTCAAAATGTGAATTCAGGTTGATTTTAGTTGCATTTCTAGGTCATGTTGTATCAGCAAAGGGTATTCAGGTTGATCCGAAGAAAATTTATGCAGTCAAGAACTGGCCTAGACCAGCATCAGCTATAGAGATTCCGAGTTTCTTGGGATTGGTAGGCTACTATCGTCGATTTGTGGAGAGGTTTCATCTATTGCAGCCCCGATGACCAGGTTGACCCAGAAGGGTGCCTAGTTCAGGTGGTCCGAGGAGTGTGAGGCAAGATTTCAAAAGCTAAAGACAGCTCTGACTACGGCACCGGTGTAAGTTTTCCCGACAGATCCAGGACCATATACAATTTATTGTGATGCTTCTCGCATTGGGCTTGGTGTAGTGTTGATGCAGGATGGCAAGGTCATTACATATGCTTCACGACAGTTGAAGGTTCATGAGAAGAACTATCCAGTTCATGATTTGGAGTTGGCATCCATAGTTCACGCATTGAAGATGTGGAGGCATTACCTATATGGCATGGCTAGTGAGATAATTACGGATCATAAGAGTCTTCAATATTTGTTCAAGCAAAAGGAGTTGAACTTGAGGTAGAGGAGGTGGTTGGAGTTGTTCAAAGATTATGATATCACCATTTTATACCATCCAAGAAAGACAATGTGGTGACCGATGCTTTGAGTAGGAGTCAGCCAGTATGGGCAGTCTTGCTTATATTTCGGTCAGTGAGAGATTTTCGATGTTCAGGCTTTGGCCAATCAATTCATGAGACTAGATGTTTCCGAGCATAGTCGTGTGTTAGCTTGTACAGTTACTCCTTCTTCATTATTAGAGCGTATCTGCGGTCGGAAGTATGATGATCCCAATTTGGGTGTCCTTAGAGACAGGGTGCAACACGGGGGTGCCAAGGAGGTTAATGGTGATGGCGTTTTAAGATTGTAGCGCCGAGTTTGTGTGCCTAATATGGATAGGCTGCGAGAGTTGATTTTAGAGGAGGCCCATATCTCCAGGTACTCTATTCATCCGGGTGTCACGAAAATGTATCCGGATTTGCGGCACTATTATTGGTGGCATAGTATGAAGAAGGATATTGTTGCATATGTGGCTCGGTGTTTGAATTGTCAACAGTTCAAGTACGAGCATTAGAGGCCAGGTGGTTTATTTTAGAGGATTGAGCTTCCCGAGTGAAAGTGGGGCAGATCTCTATGGATTTCGTTCTTGGACTCCCGTAGACTCGAAAGAAGTTTAACGCAGTATGGGTCATTGTTGATAGCTGATCAAGTCAGCACATTTCATTTATGTGGCAGTCTCCTATTCTTTTGAGAGGTTAGTTGAGATCTATATTCGAGAGATTGTTCGCCTTCATGGTGTGCCCGAGTCTATCATTTTGGACCGAGGAACACAGTTTACCTTGCACTTTTGGAGAGTAGTTCGGCGAGAGTTGGGCATGTGGGTTAAGTTGAGCAAAGCATTTCATCCCCAAACAGAGGGGCAGTCCGAGCGGACGATTTAGATTTTGGAGGATATGCTCCAGGCTTGTGTCATTAACTTTGGAGTATCGCGGAATCAGTTTTATCCTTTAACAGAGTTTTCCTACAACAACAGCTACCAATCGAGTATACAGATTGCTCCTTACGAGGATTTATATGGTAGGCGATGTTGATCTCCGGTTGGATGGTTTGAGCCGGGAGAGGCTCGGTTGTTGGGTACGGATCTGGTTCACGAGGCCTTGGACAAGATCAAGATCATTCAGGATATGTTTCGTACAACTCAGTCCAGGCAAAAGTGTTATGCAGATCGCAAGGTTCGGATGTGGCTTTCATGGTCGGTGAGCTGGTATTGCTTCTAGTGTCGCCTATGAAGAGCATGATGAGATTCGGGAAGGAGGGCAAGCTTAGCCCTAGGTTGATAGGTCCGTTTGAGATTCTTGATCGAGTTGGAGAGGTGGCTTATAGACTTGCTTTGCCGCCGAGCTTATCAGTTGTGCATCCAGTGTTTCATATGCCCATGCTTTGGAAATATCACGGCGATCCATCCCACGTGTTAGATTCCAGCACTGTCCAATTGGACAAGGAATTGTCTTACGAGGAGGAGCCGGTGGCTATTCTAGACCGGCAGGTTCATCAGTTGAGTTTGAAGAGTTTTTCTTCTATTCATGTTTAGTGGAGAGGTCAGCCTGTGGAGGCATCGACCTGGGAGTCCAAGTCCGATATGTGGAGCCATTATCCCCATCTTTCTCCCGACTCAGGCACTTCCTTCTTATGTCTGTTCGAGGATGAATGATTGTTTTAGAGGTGGAGGATGTGCTTGCGCAGTCCGGGCATGGAGCCGGAAAACTTAAATATGAAAATCTGTGAAAAATGCTAAGTTTTTATTATAAAATGAGTAAATTTGAGTTCAATTAATATTTTGTGTAAACGGACCGGGACCCATGAACGGACAAGTTCGGAAGGTCCATAGAAAAATATGGGACTTGGGCATATGCCCGGAATCGAAATTTCGAGGTCCCAAGCCCGAGAAATAAATTTTAAAGTGAAATTGTTTTCTCAAATTGTTTTAGAAAATCTGGAAATAAAATCTAATTAGAAAGCAATGGTATCAGGCTCGTATTTTGGTTCCGCCCGGTACATGTCTTATATATGGGTTTAAATCATTCCTGTAAAATCTTGTTAAAATGGACGTCGTTTGACATGATTCGGACTTGAATTTCTAAAGTTGATACTTGATGAAGTTTGAGAAAAGCCTTTGATTTTTGAGGTTTGATTCATTGTTATTGTGGTTGTTTTGGAGATTGATCGCACGGATAGGTTCGTATGATGTGCTGAGCTAGTGATATGTTTTGTGAGGAGCATCGAGGGCTTGGCTGTGTTCCAGGTGTGTTTCGGGAAGTTGAGTTTATGAAAAGTTGTAGATTTTCTGCAATCAGTGCCCAGGGATTTTACCATTCTTGTTCACTTAGTACCCCTTGCGAACGCGTAAGCAACGATCCCAGGTGCCTAGTTTCATTTTCGCGAACGCGAAGCTGAGGGGGGGGTGCTCTTCACGAATGCATCCTTCCACTCGTTAACGCGTATGGTAGAGGGGAGGGGCTACCAAGTTGTTCATCGTGAACGCATCCCTTGAACACGAACGCGAGGCTCGAGAAGTTCCCAGTTCGCGAACGCGAGCCGTTTTCTGCGAATGGGAAGGCTATTGTAGCCTGACCCATCACAAAATGCGAAGGGTCTATCGCAAACGCGATGCACATTTTCGCCCAGTTATTTAAAGTCTCAAAACAGAACCCATTATGGGATATTAAATTCATAAACCCTTTCTCCTCCAAAGCTCTTAGGCGATTTTTGAAGCACTTCCTCACTAAACGTCTTAGGTACTTTAACTTATTTTCTTCCATTTTCATCAACATCTATTAGATTTCTAGGCCTAAAACATGTGATTAAAGATAGAAAATTAGGAATTTGGATAGAGTTAGGGCTTTTTGATTAATTGTGATTTAGACCTCATTTTGTGGTCGAATTCTAGAAATAATTATATATTTTGGCTCGTGGGTGAATAGGTGATTTGATTTTGGTTCGAACCTCGTGTTTTGGCCAAGCGAGACCGGGGTTAATATTTGGGTTTTTCGAAAGATGATTGGAAAGTTATAATTAGGCATTCGATTCGAATTGATTAGAATTTATTGATGTTATGAAGTCATTTATGTATAGATACAATTTATTTGGAGCCGAGTTTTAAAGGAAATGTAGTAATTGAGGATTGAGTTGGCCGTGGAAGTTTGAGGTAAGTGTTCAGTCTAACCTTAGCTTGAGGGATTAGGAGTTGAGTCCTATTTGCTATTTGATTCTTGTTGAGTACGACGTATAGGCATGGTGACGTTGGTGTCGAGCATGACCGTGAATCCTAAGTTGATACTCATTGTATTCTTAACTGATTCTACGAATGCTTTAGTAGATGAATTCTTGATAATGAGTAAAGACTTGGTATATTTTCGTGGAAGTTACTTACGATTTGGGAAATGGTGATAACTGAAATGAGTAGGAGTTGAGTTGAGATTGGTTATAGCTGAGTTTTCCTTGGCGAGACTGTTATTAAGATTATTGTTGATATTATATATGAATCGGGTTACGCGCCGCAATAGATATTATATTGGATCAGATTGCACAACGCAATAGATATTATATTAGATCGGGTTGCACGCCGCAACATATATGATATTGGATTGGGTTGCACATCGCAAAAACTATTATAATGGATCAGGTTGCATGCCGCAACAGATATTATATTGGATCAGATTGCACGCCGCAACAGATATATATATATATATATATATTTATATATATGTATGTATATATATATATATATATATATATATATATATATATATATGTGGATCGGGTTGCACGCCACAATAATATTAAATGATAAGGGATCGGGTTGCGCGCCGCAACAGTAGTATTATTGCTATGTTGTAGATACTGAACTGTCTTTCCCTATTCTGTTAAATTTCTGTTGGATTTGAGATGTTTTCCCCGAAAGCATGTACCCCCTCCCATTTAAACTGTTTATTCATGTTTATTTGCTCGTTTGTATGAGGAACTAGGGAACAAAGGCGGGTAGAAGAAGTTATTCTGAGTCGCTATGGTGAGAGAGAGGACGGCTCGAGATCTAGACCAAGCAAGGTGCATAAAAGATTATGATTGCAAAGTTTTGATGGGGGATGACCAGATTAAGAGGAGACGCCAGACTTACTTTCATAAACTTCTAAAATGAAGAAGGGGATCAGGATATTATATTAGGTGAATTGAGGAATTTCGACAGTCCCTATGAATGAAGTTATCGTAGGGACATTGAGGTCGATAAGGTCATGGAAGAAATACATAAGATGAGGAGGGGCAAAGCTAGGGGCAGATGAAATTTCGATGGAACTTTGGAGGTGTGTGGGTAGAGTAGGCTTGGAATGGTTTACTGAGTTGTTTAATGTTATATTCAAGACTAATAGGATGCCTGAAGAGTGGAGGTAGAGTACAATGGTTCCGTGTATAAGAACAAAGGCGGCATCCAGAGCTGTAACAACTATAAGGGTATAAAATTACTAAGCCATACTATGAAAGTCTGGGAGAGAGTGGTAGAAATAAGAGTGTGAAGGTCGATGTATATTTCAGACAACCAGTTCGGGTTCATACCAGGGTGATCTACCACAGAATCTATCCACCTTATTAGGAGGATGATGGAACAATATAGGGATAAGAAGAAGGATCTCCACATGGTGTTTATCAATCTAGAGAAAGCATACGACAGGGTTCCTAGGGAGGTCTTATGGAGCTGCTTAGAGGCTAAAAGGGTCCTGGTTGCCTACATTAGGGTGATTAAAGACATGTATGATGGATATAATAGGATATTTAGGATAGTAGGAGGCGACTCCAAGCATTTTCCGTTTGTTACGGTGTTGCACCAAGGGTCTGCGTTTAGCCCTTTCCCATTTGCTCTGGTGATGGATGCCATAATGCATCATATTCAAGGGCAAGTGCCATGGTGCATGCTATTTGCTGATGACATAGTCCTAATTGACTAGGCACAACGCTATGTCAACGAGAGGCTAGATATTTGGAGACATTCCCTTGAGTCAAAAGGTTTCAGGTCGAGCAGGACGAAGACCGAATACCTCGAGTGCAAATTTGGGACTGAGCCGATGGAAGCGTGAGTGAATGTGAGGCTTGACTCTCAATTCATCCCTAAGAGGGGTAGTTTTAAGTACCTTGGGTCAGTTATTCAGGGGACCGAGGAGATCGACGAGGATGTCACACACCATACAGGGGTGGGGTGGATGAAGTGGAGGTTAGCAATGGGAGTCCTATTTGACAAGAAAGTGCCAATGTTACTGAAAGGTAAGTTTCATAGAGTAATGGTTAGGCCTGCCATGTTGTATGGGACCAAGTGTTGGCCGGTTAAGAACTTACACATCCAGAAGATGAAAGTTTCAAAGATGAGAATGTTGAGGTGGATGTATGGGCGTACAAGAGTGGATAAGATTAGGAATGAAGATATTCGAGAGAAGGTGGGTGTAGCCCCCATGGAGGACAAGATACGGGAAGCAAGACTCATATGGTTCGAGCATATTCAGAAGAGGAGCACTGATGCACCGGTGAGAAGGTGCGAGCGACTGGCTGTGGTGGGCATGATGAGAGGTAGAGGCAGACCTAAGAAGTGTTGGGGATAGGTGATAAGGAAGGACATGGCGCAACTTAGGATTACTGAGGACATGACCTTTAACTGGGAATTGTGAAGGTCGAGCATTAAGGTTGTAGGATATGAGAGTGGTGAATATTCTACAGCGCACTAGAGTAAGACTAGCCAGTTAGGAATTAGTCGTATGATGCTTCTAATCAGCCACTAATGTTGGGTTTTATCTGTTGGTTATTAGTAAACTTTCTATCCTTTTCGTATTTCCTATATCTCTTATATTGTTGTTATTTTGTTATTTTATGTTATGTTATATATTATATGTTATTTTATTTTGAGTCTATTGATAGTACTAATATATCATCTTTTGTTGCTTTCTTGAGCCGAGGGTCTCCTAGAAACATCCTCTTTGCTCCTCGGGTTAGGGGTAAGGTCTGCGTACATAATACTCTCCCCAGATCCCACTTGTGGGATTATACTGGGTTGTTGTTGTTGTATCCTGTTTATTTTTCGCCATACATTATACAATTGTATAGGTTTATCGGAAGTATGGTCCTAGCCTCGTCAATACCTCGCTAGGGTTATGCCAGATACTTACTGGCACATGGGATTGGTTGTGCTGATACTATACTCTGTGCTCCTTTGTACAGATCAAGGTAACGGATAGCAGCGGTAGCTCGGGAGCCAACTTTTAGTCCATCGAGACACCGAGGTAGCCTTGCAGGCGTCCGTAGGCCCAGCGTCTCCTCTATCTTTATTTATGTTCTGTTATCTCTTGTATTCGAGATAGACAGTATTACTTTCTTTTAAACGGTTGTATGTAGTAGATCTTAGTAGTCCGTGAATGATGTGACACCAGTTTCTGGGTAGAGACATACATGGATTCTCTTATCATTTTGGTTTATTTTATCTAAGTCTTTCTCTTAATATCATATTCTGTTGTTATTCAAATGTTTATCGCTTGTTATTAATTGGTTAAAAAGGAAATTAAGAATAAAGGATTTTAAAGATTTTAGGTTCATGGCTTTACTAGCTTTTACAAGTAGCGCCATCACGACTCCCGGGGGTGGAAAATCTGAGTCGTGACAATCATTCCTTTCTCCAATTAAGCTCTAGTTTTGGACAAGCTCTCCAATGCCGATTCGAGTTTTCGTTCGCGGTCCGTCACATTTTCGAGTTCAAAGAGGTGAAACCATCAATTTTCAGTTATATTAAGGTCTATTTCTTACACCTATTTTATATCATCTCATTATAGTAGTTGATGAATTGTGTTAATTGTTTGTGGCTCTTCTACCCTTTGTTTAGTTGATTTAGTTGATGGATCAGTTCATTACCTTGAGTACATGATAAATTGGATGAATATTTTAAGTCACTAGGTAGATAATAAAAAAATGGATATTGCTCATTGTTGAAAGTTTCAATGGGTTGTTGGGGTGAAAATTTTGAATCAAATGAACCAAATTAACTGAAAGACAAAGAACAATTGATGACCTTCTTGTTGTCGTTGTTTCATTGCCTTTAAATTCATTTTATTTAATTAAGAATTGCTAGTTGCATATTTAGGCCGACCACACTTAGATAGGCAAATTTAGGCTTCTATTTTTTCTTCCCTTTTATTTAAGGTGGAGAGGTCCTCCCCCTATAGTTAATTAATTGTTCCGGAGAATGCCCCAAATAATTTTATAAATATTTTGGAGGTCTTGACGAGCGTTGTGGAAAAGTTATAGTATAGGAGAGTTTAGAGCTTGGGCTACTCAATCGATAGGAATAGGGGCTTGTTTCCACAACTGAAAGAGAATTTGAAGCAGGATCGGAAACAGAATAAGATTGAGGAGCGGGGTAAAACCATTCTCAGAAGTTTGTTTTTCTGAAGGAGTCTTCATTTTCTATCAGGAACGCTATGTCATTTTCAATCCCGGCGTATTTCGGATGCTTGAAGGCCCCGCTGGATTTTTCTTTTCTTTTTCTCTTTCTTTTTATTTTTCTTTTGTTAGGTGGGGACGGCCTCGAGCCTCTTTTGCAATTATTTTCCTTTGATGTATTTCTTTAGCTCAATTTGAATATTTTAAAAGCTAACTAGATCAGGTACGCAACCGTGATTTTCACGGGACTCGGGAAATGTCTAACATTTTCTCTCTGAGTCAAATGAACCACCTTACCTAGAACTCTATTGCATTCAGTTTTAGAGTCGAATGTGTTTTGAAAAATAATTGCTTTTGAACGGTGACCTGGCACATCAAAATCTAATACTAAATGACGACTGTAAAATATCTTTTAAATATAATTTTATCACTTTTCAATTTTAAAAACCTTTTGAGCTTTATAAATATTTTATTAAATTTTAAAAAGGTTAGTGCGATGAAGAAAGGAGTGTTACACTTATCACTTCGCCAAAACCTTTATTGGCAAGGACGGATACACATGGGATGGACTGTGTTCACGTGAATCTATCCTCCCCTTCCCCTCCCAAATCATGTATAGCACTACTAAATTTCAACCAAATATAAATTAATATGTTAAACCCAAGCTCAAGCAAATACTTAGGACATTGGTAAGGAAGTGCACCTTCAACCTTTTGATTAGGTGTTCGATCCCAATACTCTTTTTTCTTTTATATTATATTTTAATAATTAAATAAGATTAAATCCCCATGCTCTACCACTTTTTCTATTACATAAACTTTTTGCTTCTTTTTCCCCTTTTTTTTATTTGTTGCACTTGTTTTTCTTCTCTTTTTTAACTTTTTAAATTCCTAAACTAAAAATACATCGTTTAGAAAACTTCTCAAAAACTTAGGTCTTTGACACTCCTAATATACTTATGTTCTTAAAATTATGAATACGCTTCTGCTTATCAGTAATCCTATACAATAATACGATATGATGTGGATACTAAGTTTCTTTTGTTGGCTTTGAGCAAGTGATTTCTGATGTGGGACATTTGAATTGAACCGGACAAGAAGTGAACAAAATGATGTCAGTACACCATCATATTACGGCGTCAATGGGAAATAATGGACGTGGTCAACTTTTTAATAATTAGCAGTACTGGAAATTGAGTTCAGCTCATATTAATTTATTACAATTAAATAATTAAATGAATTAAAAATATAATATATACTAACTAATCCTAATATATTAATCAATTACAGTTATGTAATTTAAGTTTTTCTGAAAACATCAAATATGTGAGTATATCTATCCGTACGCACTAATTTGACATTAATAAAAATTATATGCAGATTAAAATTAATATTTAGTTCTCTTGATGAAATTAATACTTTCTTTTCCTCTTATTGTGTTTAGGGGTGTGCATTTGTATCGGTTTACGATAAATTGAATCAATTATTTGTTATCGAAATCGAAAAAATCGAAATCGGAAAAATCGAAATCTTATTGAAACGATAACGGTAAGCATATGTATAAATCGATAATCGATAGGTAATTATCGATAAGGGTCAAAATCGAATCGATAAATCGAATGCACACCCCTAGACTGTAGATACTTGTTAAATTAGTAATTACCTATTTGTGTTGATTAATATAACATACATAATGTATAGAGATTCTGCTACTATTTGAAAGCGGCTATACAATATTATTTTCCTTAATCTATACCATTTCCTTTACCCTAAGTCCATTGCCCTATTATTTCCTCTACTACATTTAAGGAATGTTCATATTTACAGATCAAGGGAATAAAGTTCAAATTAATGAAAAATATAATTAGCCATGATGATGTGTTTTGTTTTGTTTTATACCATTGGAGTGTCGGTGGCATACATTTGATCCCTTACTTTAGTTTTGTTGCATGTGTTTGTTGATATAATTTTTATATTCTAAATGGTGTTCGTCTTATTTTAGCTTCTTTTTTTCCATATTAGTTAGGCGCGTTTATAGTGATATACTTTTCGTGGAATCCCGCAAATTATTTTATTGGTGTAATCGATAACCGAATCAATAAGCCCACAAAATCGATAAATCGAAACCTTATTGAAACGATAACGATAAGCATATGTACAAATCGATAATCGATAAGTAATTATCAATAAAAATCAAAACCGAATCGATATACCGATTGTACACCCCTAATTGTGTCGTTGAAAAGGCAAAAATTCACCAGTATTTAATTTCTGTATACTGTTTAGATCGATATACGATATCATATTAGAGTCTTAACTTATTCAAATTTTTATCATATAAGGCCCATTAAAAAGGAAAGAAATTTTGATAAGACTTTTTTATATATAACTTCAAACTCAAAACTCCTAATTAAGGTCGGACTTTATTACTCCTTCTTCAAAGAACTCAAAATGCAGAGAATTCATTTCCCCACTCTCTGTTAAGTTTAGTATAGCATATTTAGTGGACCTCTTTATAATACCATCTGTATAATATAATATTTATAATAAAATCAAGCTTTTTGGAGTCTATTTTTATGTTAATGTTATAATACATGTATAATATTTAAAATATTCAAAATAAATAAAATTGTTATAGAAAAGTTTGACGGCAACTCCACTAAAATATTTTTTTTCAAAAGATAATTCAGGAATAATTACTTCGATATATGGGTGGATTCGAGGCCTAGGTTGTCTAAATCATGGCAGACAACCTAGTACCCTTGGGATATATAAAGTCCTCTTTAAATCTTTCTTCTAGAAGATCTACGCAAAATTTTAGAAGGCATACAAGTAAAAGAAGTTCATTAGTTTATATTTTTGGACAATTTAATATGTCTGCGTTTACTTTTTTTTTTTCCCTTTAAAAATTAGTTTTAATAGAAGCTAAAGTTTGAAAATTTGTATATATATTTGTTAAATTTGTTCAAGCTCTTTTACAATTTGATGGGCAAAATACAATATCTCATGTCAAGTCATGCCATCTTAGTATTATTCGACTAGTGCATGCTGAATTTTTTTTAATTAGTCAAAGCGTCCTCATCCCTCTAATTTTTACGTCTATTTCTTCTTACTTCTTACCTTTTTTAATTTTTGTGGCCTCAAGTTTTCAACAGAACCCTACAACTAATTTCAAAGTGGAGTATCATAAAATATATATATTGACGATGTACTTGTGTCGAGAAAATAAAATGAGGATCAAAACATATTGTAACAATCATAATATTTTTATTTTGAATATTTGGGTATTACAATTTCTATGATTCCTCTGATTCTACTTTTCTAGTATGAATTTAAGGGCATTTGAGCTTGATCTTGAATTTGAATTTCATTTATCCGTCACGAACACTTAGATTGTTGACACGAATTTTATCACGAACAAGTAACCTTGATCTTGAACACCTTGTATTTGATTTGATTTCATTCTTGATCTTGAATACTTGAATTGTTCCTCGTTTTTGAGATTGAATACTTGATCTATTCTTCGTTCTTGAATTTGAACTTGATTTCTTAAAACTTGCGGAGGAATTTGCAGTCTTTGATCCACGAGCTTTCTTGCTTTTTGTTATAATTTCTGGTGTCTTTTCTGAGTTATGAAGACCCTTATTTATAATTGTGGAAGGGAAGAATCGTGATAAGAACAAACTCTTTCCGACCAATCAAATTTAAGGGTAACATGGCCGCATTTGATTAGCCAGAACATGTCACTTGCGCACATGGCATGATCCTATTGGCTCTTCTGTTTGACTTGGCGTGCCACGTCATATGACACGTAGCACCAAACTGGGCCTCTGGGAAGATGACATCGTGAGCTTAATGAAGTGAGCTCATCACTTTCGCCTAATTAAATGGGCTAGCCCAATGGATTAAGACTTATTTATTTTATCCATTTATATTGAACTTATACAATTACTTCAAGGGATTTTTACATATATATACCATATAGCAAACCTTATTACCTCACATGTTTAAGGTTTGTGTTTATTACATTTAAGCATACCAAATTTCAATTTATGTACCATAATTCAAATTAAGGGTATAATTATTGCTTCATTTATTCTAGACATGATTTTAGGAGCATATATTCCTTTTTCCTTTTTTTCCTCTTCTCTTTCCTAACGTGATTACTGCACAAACACAGTGTACAATATTTCCTTTAAGAATCTTAGAGTACGTAGTTCCATTCCTTCTTTCTTTCTTCTTCTTGATGTTCTACATTAGTTTTTCTCTCCTCCCCTTAAAGTAAAGGCTAAAAAATATTTTTGAACCTTAACATAGGAAAATAAGATAAGCAATGTGTTACATGCAAATTTGTTGTTTAACAAAAATGAATTTTACAAAAAGTGTTTAGCTCAAAATCACAAAGCAAAATACCAAACAACTGATATTCCAACAAGGTGGAATAGTACATATGAGATGTTAGTCCTTGCCTTTATGTGCAAACAATCTTACCGAAGCATATAATGAATCTCTTGTTTATAAGGAAAATAATGGATTAAATAACATAAATTGGGATATATGTGAAGACATAGTTAAATTTTTAGGACAATTTTGCTTTGCTACTGCACATTTTTCTAGTTCTAATCATCCAACTTGTAATTCTATACTTATTTATTTGAATGGCATAGCTTCTTTATCAAAATTGAAATTTTTAATATTAAGAATTGATTAAATTTGGTATGCTTACATTTTTTTAACACAAGATTGTAGTTTAATTATAGTATAAATGTAACAATACAATTAAACTACAATTTACAATTTATCTACAAATTATCTATATTTTATCTATAATTCTGCAATTTAACTACATTTTAACTACAAATGCTGGAAAAATATGTCTTCTTCTTCTTCGACGAGTTTCAATCTGAAATTCAGTTAAAACCAAATCTAATCTTCACCAAAACCAATTGAGATATAAACTTCTAAAAATATCTTCCCAATCTACAATTTATCTACAACTTATCTACAATTTATCTATATTTTATCTACAATTAATCTAAAATTCTAAAATTTAACTACAATTGAACTATAATTTAACTATAATTTCTGCAAAAATATGTCTTCTTCTTCTTCGACGAGTTTCAATCTGAAAATCAGTCAAAACCAACTCTAATCTTCACCAAAACCCCTCAAAATTGATATATAAACTCCTAAACATATTTCAAATTATTTACAATAACAACCAATCCAAATAAATAATGATTTTTGAAAATCCAAATTTGAATTCAAAGCTTTCAAGCTTTTTAATGGCTATCAATGGTGGAAAATATATGGAGAAGAAAAGAATTACGCTGCAATAGATTTTCTTCCGTTTTAAATTTCAAAATTAATGGTGATAGAATCACCATTAAATGTGATTCCTACAAATTTGGAGCCTTTTTAGGGTAGAATCTATCTATTTTTGGTTTGGTACAATTTTTGTAAACAAAATAAGGTACTGGCGGGTAAATACCAAATCATACACAATTTTAGTAATAAGGTTTGCTATATAATATATATAGGTAAATATCCCTTAATTCAATTATATTAGCCTATAATATTTATTTGGACCAATATATCTTGAATTAAAAATATAGCCTAAATTATTTTATGAATCTAATTTAAGAAAAATTTAAGTGCCTACAAATATCCCTACTTCAAGACTTGCAGACTTGTCAAAACCAAAAACGAATAATGAAGTAATTGTGGTCTATCAAATGGGATCGCAACAAATATGATCATCATGTGTAACTCCGTATGCTCATATCAACAAAATGACATAGTTTTTGCTCTTATGATATTTCTATAATTCCCATGGTAAAAGTGTGGTGTGAGTAGACTTAATACTTCACTGTCAATGCTATACTTTTTCTAATAAATCACATTGCAAACATTCCGTTCCCTGTGTTAGTGTAAGATTTGTTGTATGCCAATGCTAAGTTGACGTATTGTTCAAATAATGTCCATTTTTTAAATAGGGATAAGACAAAACTTATTAAAAGTTGTTTCAATGTGAAATCATATTGCCACTTATCATCTAAGATTCCTTTTGGGAAAGGAAGTCTTTCCTCAACTTCATATTACTTACAATTCTTACAACAATTGGAGTCCATCTCGGATTCGTTGTCGCCGCCGTAACCAAATGAAACCCATACGGAAAAGAATTGTAGTAGCCGCCTCATACACTCGATCCCACATTGGCAATTCACGTTTGAGCAGTCCCTTTGAGATTTATATGAACCCCTGCACCTTATTTGTTTAGGATCAATTCACAGCTTCGTCATATTTCTTAAAGTTTGTACATAAACAATTAGGAAGCATCAGTGAAGGTAATTTCTTCTCTTTTTTTCTTGTGCTTTCTCCTTTGTTGTCTTTTTTCTATTTTATAGTTCAAGCGAAAAAGATATATTCTCCTTTGTTGTCTTTTTCGCTTGAGGCAAACTTAAGGTGCAAAGGGACTTATAAGTTCACCTTAAGATTGGAAGACTCATATGCCACAGTATGTGCTTGACTATCAGAGAGATTACCCTCAAAGCGGCCTAACTATCGGAGAAATTACTCTCAATGTGGCCTGACTATCGTAGAGATTACTCTCAATGTGGCTCGACTATCGTTGAGGCCAACTTAAGGTGCAAAGGGACTTATATGTCCACCTTAAGATTGGAAGATGCCACAGAATGTGGCTTGACTATCGGAGAGATTACTCTCAAAATAGCCCGATTATCGGAGATGTTACTCTCAATGCGGCTTGACTATCGGAGAGATTACTCTTAATGTGGCTCGACTATTGGCGAGGCCAACTTAAGGTGCAAAGGTACTCATATGTCCATCTTAAGATTGGAAGACTTATATATCCACAGAATGTGGATTTACTATCGGTCAAAATGGCCCGACTAACAGGGAGATTACTCTCAATGTAGCCTGACTATCCGAGATATTACTCTCAATGTGGCTCGACTATCGGCGAGACCAACTTAAGGTGCAAAGGGACTTATATGTCCACCTTAAGATTGGAAGACTTATATGCCAAGGAATGTGGCTTATCAGAGAGATTACTCTCAAAGCGACAGGACTATCAGAGAGATTACTCTCAATATGGCCCGACTATCGGAGAAATTACTCTTAATGCGGCTCGACTATTGGCGAGGCCAACTTAAGGTACAAAAGGACTTATATGTCCACCATAAGATTAGAAAGTTATAGTTCTTTTTAAGGACAAACCCGGAAGAGGTCAACTTAAGGTGCAAAAGGACTTATATGTCCACCTTAAGATTGAAAAGTTATAAAGCTTCAATTCGAAGACGATATCGACTTGAACACATGGAGAACTTTGAAGATTTGGCAAACTTTATAGACTTCAACTCGAAGATTCGAAAGACTTAATCAATTCAACTTTAAAATTGGAGAATTTGAAGACTGAAACTTGAAGACCAACGAACTAGGAGACTTCAACTTTGAGATTTGGAGGGCCTAAATATTTCAACTTGAAGATCGGCAAATATGAAGACTTCAACTTGAAGACCGACGACTTGAAGACTTTAACTTTGAGACTTGCAGGGCCTAAATATTTCAACTTGAAGATAAGCAAATTTGAAGAATTCAACTTGAAGACCAACGGAGTTGAAGATTCCAACTTGGGGACTTCAATTTGAATACACTTGAAGATTTCAACTTGGAGACTTCGAGGACTTAAATATTTCTGCTTCTCTTTTGCTTTATATTGTTCGACTTTTATCTAAGTCACATAATTTTCAGCTTTAGATGCTTGTAACAAAAGATTCATATCTTGTCGTAGGAGAGTCCAAATAATGAACCATTTGATGAATTCAATATCTAAAATATATCCAACACTTAGAATCAAAAAACTTTCGAATCGCACCGGATAATATTTTGAAACCAACTTTAGATTTCACTATGTTGAAAATTTCAGATTTGTGCATTTTCATCAAACAAATTCATATCTCGATGTAGAAATATCGCATTTGCAAACTGTTTGATTTCAAGAAAACTAGACTTCAAGATCTAGAACATATCCAAAATTCTCAACCAAACAACTTCAGAATCTCTCCAGATAATATTTTGAAAACAACTTTACACTGCACCGTGCTATCAATTCCAGATGTGCACAGTCTCACTAAAAAAATCATATCTTGGTGTAGGAACATCAAAATTAGGAACCGTTTGATTTATTGAAAACTAGACTTCAAGATCTAGAATATATTCAAAATTCTCAATGAAACAACTTTAGAATCATCCCATATAATATTTTGAAATCAACTTTACATTGCACCACCATCAATTCCAAATTTGTGCAGTCTCACAAAAATTCATATCTTGGTATGGAAGCCTCGAGATCGGAAGATGTCTTACTTGCCATCAGTCGAAATTTAAGAGCCATATTCTCACAAATATCTTGAGTTCAAGTCTCACTGAATTTGAAGCATTGTGCCAAGCAATCTTTTCCTTATACTTGTGTTGCCTTTTGATGTCTCTCTTCTCTTCCATTTTTAAGACAGAGGGCGGACTTGAAGACCAATAAACTTGAAGTGGCGAACCTGAAGGCAAAGAGAATCCCTGGACTTGAATGCAAATACTTGACATCCTCCTAAATTGGCCCATCGAAGATATTAATTTACCACGGAGGGTTTTCCCCTTTAAATCAAATGAGATCAGAGTTTAGTAGGAGGATGACATTTCAGCTTGATCTTATATTCCTTCATACTTGATTCGAACAACAATTGGGGCAATATGTAGCTTTTGAACTTATATGACTAAACTTAGAATAAAACTCTAAGCTGCCTACGTATCTCGATAAAGAGGATCAAGTTATACTGTAGTTCAAACTGGGTAGATTTTGTTTTTTTTTACATCCTAACTTTTCCCTAGGCCGCCTCTTTCGAGGTTTTCAACCTAGACGAGTTTATTTTGGTCATACAAAGTTTATACTCTTGCGGGCCAAGAGTGTAGCAACGTGCAGTTTAGGCTCGTGCGTCAAGGAGAATCATGACTTGCAGTTTAGGTGTATACATCGAGGAGCGTTGCAACTTCAAGGATTATACTTCTTCAAAAACTTGTCATTAATAGGGCATCAACCAACTTATAAGCCCCACTTGAGTAAGCTTCTTGTACGATATATGCCCCATCCCATTTTAAAGTGAACTTCCCTACAGGTTTATGGGAAGTAATTATGGGTCTTCGTATGGCAAGGACTTGATCTCCTTCTTGAAAGGATCTCGGACGAACTCTTTCATTGAAGGTGCGAGATAATCGATCTTGACAACATTCAAGACTCTGTTGAGCTTCCAATCTCTTTTCATCAAGAGCTTATGACTCTGCTAAGTGAAGTGGAGCATTTTCTTTATCAGTGATCCCTGTTGGACAATACGCTTTACGCTAGAGGGGGGGTGAATAGCGTTTTAAAAATATTAAGCGTTTTAGTGCGGAATTTAAAAACTTTGCAGAAATTAAAACAAGTGCAGTAGAATAAACTTACACAATGATGTATCCTGGTTGGCCACAAACGTGGTTAGTCCAGTCCCCGAGAGACTCTCTCGAGATTTCCACTAAACTTGTCAAGCTTACGGGTGCTTAACAAACCGTTACAGCTGAGGACACAAGCCTCACCTAGTTGCTCGCTGATCACAATCCCAAAGACTTCAATTGCTCGGGGATACCAATCCCAAAGACTTCAATTGCTCGGGGATAACAATCCCAAAGACTTCAACTGCTCGGGGATAACAATCCCAAAGACTTCCACTGCTCGGGGATAACAATCCCAAAGACTTCAACTGCTCGGGGATAACAATCCCAAAGACTTCAACTGCTCGGGGATAACAATCCCAAAGACTTCAACTGCTCGGGGATAACAATCCCAAAGACTTCAACTGCTCGGGGATAACAATCCCAAAGACTTCAACCGAGGAATCACAAGTTCCTCAACAAACGAGAATCGCAATTCTCTTTCCCATGAGAGGTAATGAGAAGAATTCTAGAATGGATTGCTACCTATGCCTAGATCACTTTACAAACACAAAACACACTCACTTTACAAAGCACTCCTTAATGAGTAGATATGAGTAGAAATAGTACGCTCAAGATCACAACAACTTAGCTCAATAGAATGGCTCTTCAAAAAGCTTTATGGATGAATGGAAAATGATGATCAATGTAAGAAAGCTTTTAGCAATGAAAATACTCAAAGTGTATATGTTGTTGTTGTGAAAACACTGAGTTGAAGCTGTATTTATAGGTGAAAAACTCAGTCTTACCGTTGTCTAATTGCCAATTAAGGATTGCTGAAATTACTCAGTGACAATCGATTGTCAAGACTAAACAATCGATTGTTTGCCTATCAGATTAAAAATTCAATCCCAGATTTTACGTCAACAATCGATTACTTCAAATCAATAATCGATTATTTATAACGTTAAGAAATCCTTTCCAATTTTTGGCATAAAACATCGATTGTCCGGAAATCAACAATCGATTATTTTAACAACGTTCAGAAAATCTTTTCCAGATTTTACGCAAAACATCGATTGTTAAATATCAACAATCGATTACCTGAAGGTAATTGAAAATATATGACAACGGTCAGCTTCAACAATCGATTATCAAATGGAATAATCGATTATTAATTAATTTCAAAACTCTCTGTCTCATATATAATCGATTATCAAATGCCACAATCGATTATCATTTTATTTAAAATCACTGGGAGACATTTTTCTCATTCTAATCGATTACCATTAGTTCATAATCGATTTTTATGAGTTTTGAAAACTTTGCCTCAGTTAACAATCGATTATCATAAGTACACAATCGATTGTTATGCAGTTTGCAAAACCTGATGTTAACTGACTTACTCACAATCGATTATCATTAATTCACAATCGATTGTCATGCAGTCTTGGCTTAGAGATACTCGATTATCATAAGTACATAATCGATTATCTTAGCCCAGATTTTTGAGGCATGTTTGGAAAACATTTTAACAAATGTAAATATGCATAGTTTAAAATCATTTGACACTTAATTTAAATATGCATGATTTTGGAAAAATAATTTTAGTAGAGAAGCCATGTTATGAGCCAAGTTGAGGAATCAAGATCACAATTAATATTGACTCAATTATAACATTTCTAAACTTTGTCTTGAGCTTCTTGTAATGCATCCATTTTGTGCTTGTCCTTGAGTACTGCTATATATCGCTTTTTGCTTTGTTTGACATTCATCAAAACCTACAAAAGAACACACGTTTAGTATATTGCATTTGAAACGTGTTCCCAACAATTTCCCCCTTTTTGATAATGGCAAACATAAGCGGGATATATGCAATAATTATTTTGATAATCCAAGACAAGTGTAAAGTATGCAATTTGATGTTCCCCCTCAATTCATGTTCCCCCTCACTTTAAGCATGAATGAAGTTGAGAGTGATATAGCATACTTCTTGATATCCCGTTTCTTCCCCCTTTTGCCATTAGCAAAAATATATACAAGGGAAGAATATGAAAAAAAACATATGAAATAAACAAAAGTTTATTTATTGGAAAATAACATTACATGGGTGGAACCAAACACAATAAAACGAACAACAACTAACCAACCAAGGAAAGACAAATCAAAAACAACAATTTCACATCATCAAAAACAACAATTTCATCATTCATCACCCCCATCCCCTTCATCATCATTGGGAGGCGCTTGATTGAGTATACAAGAGCATATGTGCAGCCTATATATAGAGAAGGAATGAATCTTACACTTATTGGAAAAGATTTGAAGAGATTTGAAGAGCTTTGAAGTCTGAAACGGTAAAAATAAATTCACTGACCGTTCAACAATCGATTGTTTGAATAGAATAATCGATTGTCATTAATGAAAATGATCTGACACATCGATTACACGCCAAAAAAATTTGAAAAAGATAGTCGATTGTCAAACTTGGTAATCGATTGTTTTTCATATTTATGACCTGACAGGAATCGATTGTAGAGCCAAAACGGTAACATAAGTTTAAAACAGATAATCGATTGTCAATATATAGTAATCGATTGTTTCACTCACAGAGAGTTTGGATTTTGGCAAATAATCGATTGGCAGAACAAATAATCGATTGTTTGGAAGGGGGATGCTAAAATGATGAGACTTAATTCTATCAAGCAATGTAAACATTCAATCAAGATTTCATGACAAAAAAAATTGAATCAACAAATAATCGATTATTGATACTGATAATCGATTGTAAGCATAAATAGTCGATTATGATCGATTTTTCTTGTATCAAGACAATTTATACTTTCCTCTTACCTTTTGGGGGATACCTGCAAAATAGAATTAAACATCTCCGACGCCGAAGTCAGTAATCTATAAATGAAATAATAACTTTGAAACTAGTGTAGTCGGGTGAAAAACGTGAACTCTTAAGAATTATGTCCTAGGATGTTCTTAAGAGGGTTTAGGGTACTTACCTTCCCTTCGACTTTGCCAATTACCTGATTTTGAACATCCTCCGTTCATTTTGGTCTTTTGGCTCATTCTTCAATTTAAGAAGCTTCTTCCACAATTTTGCCTTTGTCTTCCTTGTATTTTGTCTTTTAAATTTTTCGAAAATACTTCCGATTTTGAAAAAAAAAATGCCTAAATCGACTTTTCCGTCTCTTCCTCCTTCTTTGTGCTTTAATTGAAGGAATTTTGAATTCGTCTCCCGTCAAGTGTTTGGAGCATCCACTACACTTGATTCCTTCAAGCACACCTGCAAAACAAATCAATGCTCTTTTGGTACCCATACCATTTTGGGTCCTTGGGGGTTAGGCAAATAACGACCATAATAATATGAGGAATCTCTATGCTTTGTAAAACACATAGGTGCAATATGACCTATACGATTGCAGTAATGACATACTACGTTCGGGTTGTGTTGATGCCTAGGTTGAGCCAACAAAGTTCTAGGCGAATGAAAATGATTAATGTTGAACAATACGCTTTACGCTAGAGGGGGGGGTGAATAGCGTTTTAACAGTATTAAGCGTTTTAGTGCGGAATTTAAAAAACTTTGCAGAAATTAAAACAAGTGCAGTAAAAAGAACTTACACAATGATGTATCCTGGTTGGCCACAAACGTGGTTAGTCCAGTCCCCGAGAGACTCTCTCGAGATTTCCACTAAACTTGTCAAGCTTACGGGTGCTTAACAAACCGTTACAGTTGAGGACACAAGCCTCACCTAGGTGCTCGGGGATCACAATCCCAAAGACTTCAATTGCTCGGGGATACCAATCCCAAAGACTTCAATTGCTCGGGGATAACAATCCCAAAGACTTCAACTGCTCGGGGATAACAATCCCAAAGACTTCAACCGCTCGGGGATAACAATCCCAAAGACTTCAATTGCTCGGGGATAACAATCCCAAAGACTTCAATTGCTCGGGGATAACAATCCCAAAGACTTCAACCGAGGAATCACAAGTTCCTCAACAAACGAGAATCGCAATTCTCTTACAAACACAAAACACACTCACTTTACAAAGTACACCTTAATGAGTAGATATGAGTAGAAATAGTACGCTCAAGATCACAACAACTTAGCTCAATAGAATGGCTCTTCAAAAAGCTTTATGAATGAATGGAAAATGATGATCAATGTAAGAAAGCTTTTAGCAATGAAAATACTCAAATTGTATATGTTGTTGTTGTGAAAACACTGAGTTGAAGCTGTATTTATAGGTGAGAAACTCAGTCTTACCGTTGCCTAATTGCCAATTAAGGATTGCTGAAATTACTCAGTGACAATCGATTGTCAAGACTAAACAATCGATTGTTTGCATATCAGATCAAAAATTCAATCCCAGATTTTACGTCAACAATCGATTACTTCAAATCACTAATCGATTATTTATAACGTTAAGAAATCCTTTCCAATTTTTGGCATAAAACATCGATTGTCCGGAAATCAACAATCGATTATTTTAACAACGTTCAGAAAATCTTTTCCAGATTTTACGCAAAACATCGATTGTTAAATATCAACAATCGATTACCTGAAGGTAATTGAAAATATATGACAACGGTCAGCTTCAACAATCGATTATCAAATGGAATAATCGATTATTAATTAATTTCAAAACTCTCTGTCTCATATATAATCGATTATCAAATGGAATAATCGATTATTAATTAATTTCAAAACTCTCTGTCTCATATATAATCGATTATCAAAAGCCACAATCGATTAACATTTTATTTAAAATCACTGGGAGATATTTTTCTCATTCTAATCGATTACCATTAGTTCATAATCGATTTTTATGAGTTTTGAAAACTTTGACTCAGTTAACAATCGATTATCATAAGTACACAATCGATTGTTATGCAGTTTGCATAAACCTGATGTTTAACTGACTTACTCACAATCGATTATCATTAGTTCACAATCGATTGTCATGCAGTCTTGGCTTAGAGATACTCGATTATCATAAGTACATAATCGATTATCTTAGCCCAGATTTTTGAGGCATGCTTGGAAAACATTGTAACAAATGTAAATATGCATAGTTTAAAATCATTTGACACTTAATTTAAATATGCATGATTTTGGAAAAATAATTTTAGTAGAGAAGCCATGTTATGAGCCAAGTTGAGGAATCAAGATCACAATTAATATTGACTCAATTATAACATTTCTAAACTTTGTCTTGAGCTTCTTGTAATGCATCCATTTTGTGCTTGTCCTTGAGCACTGCTATATATCGCTTTTTGCTTTGTTTGACATTCATCAAAACCTACAAAAGAACACACGTTTAGTATATTGCATTTGAAACGTGTTTCCAACAATTTCCCCCTTTTTGATAATGGCAAACATAAGCGGGATATATGCAATAATTATTTTGATAATCCAAGACAAGTGTAAAGTATGCAAGTGCAATTTGATGTTCCCCCTCAATTCATGTTCCCCCTCACTTTAAGCATGAATGAAGTTAAGAGTGATATAGCATACTTCTTGATATCCCGTTTCTTCCCCCTTTTGCCATTAGCAAAAAAATATATACAAGGGAAGAAAAAAAAATATGAAATAAACACAAGTTTATTTATTGGAAAATAAAGAGAACAAAAGTAATCGATTATTGATACAGTAATCGATTGTTTGACGGCGATTTTCCTGTAGAATACTTGAGTATTTTGCGTCATGCTTTTATGCTTTTATGAAATATATACCTGCAAAAAAATGTTAGACGCCTCCGACGCTCAAGTTAGAAATTATGTAAGAAATAAGATGCAATGCATGACTTAGATCAACGTGGAGTCAAGGATCCCGAGTTCACTACGAATTCGGAAGAAGGACTCTTTATCTAAGGGCTTTGTAAAGATGTCTGCCAATTGGCTTTTTGTTTCAACAAATTCAATTTCGACATCGCCTTTTAGAACGTGATCTCTAATAAAATGATGTCTAATTTCAATGTGTTTTGTTCGCGAGTGAAGAATGGGGTTCTTCGACAAGCATATGGCACTAGTGTTGTCACATCTAAGAGGAATGTGGTCAAGACGTAGGCCATAGTCCAAGAGTTGTTGTTTCATCCATAGGATTTGAGCGCAACAACTTCCCGCGGCTACATATTCAGCCTCGGTTGTGGACAACGCAACACTAACTTGCTTCTTACTAAACCAAGAAACTAAAGCGCTACCGAGCAAGTGGCAAGTGCCGCTAGTGCTCTTGCGGTCCAATTT
Source organism: Nicotiana benthamiana (assembly GCA_034376525.1). Lineage (NCBI taxonomy): Eukaryota > Viridiplantae > Streptophyta > Magnoliopsida > Solanales > Solanaceae > Nicotiana > Nicotiana benthamiana. The sequence goes on along the minus strand of CM067327.1, from coordinate 142,731,655 downwards.
GCATCCAGCAAAATCGGAGTCGGAATAGCCAATAAGTTGGCATGAAGAACCTTTGGGGTACCATAGACCCACATTGGTAGTACCGACAAGATACCTTAGAATCCGCTTTACCGCAGTAAGGTGAGACTCTTTCGGACATGATTGATAACGGGCACAGACGCACACGCTAAACATGATGTCCGGACGACTAGCAGTAAGATAAAGAAGAGAGCCAATCATACCTCGGTACTTTTTGATGTCGACTTCCTTACCTTTTTCATCTTTGTCGAGATGATCGGATGTGCTCATGGGAGCTGCCATTTCCTTTGCATTGTTCATATCAAAGCGTTTAAGCAGTTCTTCGCAATACTTGCTTTGACAAATGAATGTACCTTCCTTCATCTGTTTTACTTGTAATCCCAAAAAGAATTGTAACTCACCCATCATGGACATCTCAAATTCGCTAGTCATTAAGTTTGAAAATTCCTTGCATAGAGCATTGTTAGTAGCACCAAAAATGATATCATCTACATATATTTGAACTAGCAAGATATCATTATTTTCATGCTTGACAAATAAAGTTGTGTCAACTTTTCCACGAATAAAATTATTTTCTAAAAGAAATTTACTCAACCTTTCATACCAAGCTCGAGGAGCTTGTTTTAAACCATAAAGGGCCTTTTTGAGTTTGAAAACATGATTGGGAAAATTAAAGTCTTCAAAACCGGGGGGTTGCTTTACATAAACTTCTTCTTGGATAAAACCATTTAAAAAGGCACTTTTCACATCCATTTGATATAAAATGAAGTTCATAGAAGATGCAAACGCAAGCAACAAACGGATGGCCTCTAATCTAGCTACCGGAGCATATGTCTCATCATAATCAATCCCTTCTTCTTGATTATAGCCTTGAGCCACAAGCCTAGCTTTGTTTCTAGTGATTATGCCATTTTCATCTAATTTATTTCGAAAAACCCATTTCGTACCAATTATGGTATGACCTTCGGGTCTTGGCACCAAATCCCAAACGTTGTTACGTTTGAATTGGTTAAGCTCCTCTTGCATTGCCAAGGTCCAAAATTCATCCCCAATTGCTTCAGAGATGGTTTTGGGTTCAATTTGAGAAACAAAAGCAGTAAGATCTAAGGTATTTCTAAGGGAGCTCCGGGTACTTACCTTCCCTCCAACGTCGCCTATTACCTGATCGAGAGGATGGTCTTTGACTGTCCTCCATTCTATTTGCTCTTTTGGTTCATTTTCCGGTTGAGGAGCTTCTTCAATTTGTTGTTCCACTGTTTTGTCAATTTCTTTCCTTGGTGGTTCTTCTTGAATTTTGTCCTTTAGGCTTTCCAGAATACCTTAAAGATCAAGACCACAATCCTTTCTCGCCAAGCGAGTATTATCTTCGGAAAATACAATATGAGGAGATTCCTCTACAACTTGGGTTCTTTTATTAAAAACCCTATAAGCTTTACTACGAGAAGAATAGCCAATGAAGATACCTTCATCCGACTTTGCATCAAATTTTCCTAGTTGGTCCTTTCCATTGTTGTGCACAAAACATTTACAACCAAAAACACGTAAGTGTGAAATGTTAGGTTTTCTACCTTTGTAGAGTTCATATGGGGTTTTTAAGAGTATCGGCCGAATTGCTACTCTATTCAAAACATAGCATGCGGTACTCACGGCGTCTGCCCAAAAGTGTTTGGGAATCTTAGCTTCGTCGAGCATGGTTCTAGCCATCTCTTCGAGACTCCTATTTTTCCTTTCCACCACCCCGTTTTGTTGTGGTGTACGTGGAGCGGAAAAGGTATGCTCGATTCCGAGTTCATCACAAAAATCCGCAAAGAGATTGTGATCAAACTCTCCCCCATGATCACTTCTAATGGAAGTGACAGTTGATTCCTTTTCATTTTGAACTCTTTTAAGAAAAAGCTTGAAGCTAATAAATGCATCACTTTTATGTGCAAGAAATAATGTCCATGTAAATCTAGAGAAATCATCAACAATTACAAAAGCATATCTATTTCTTCCTAGACTTTCGATACGGGATGGTCCGAATAAATCCATATGCAATAGTTGTAAAGGTCTAGAGGTTGAAACAACATTTTTGGATTTAAAAGATGCTCTTGTTTGCTTCCCCTTTTGACATGAATCACAAATAGTATCACTTTCAAATTTTAAGTTGGGAAGACCAAACACTAAATTTTGAGAAATCAATTTATTTAAAAGATGCATGTTCATATGAGCTACTCTACGATGCCACAACCACACATTATCATCTTTGCTCAACAAACAATCAACATACTCGGATGAGGAGTTTTCAAGATCAACCATGTAAATATTGTCAACTCTAAAACCACGTAGGATAATCTTGAAGTCACTACGTCTAAACACTAAACACTCATCCGAATCAAACAACGCAAGATTTCCCTTGTCACATAATTGACTTATGCTCAAGAGATTATGCTTTAAACCTTTGACAAGTAATATATGCTTTATAGAGGATTTTTCATTCTTACCGACCGATCCGGTGCCAATAATTTGTCCTTTATTGTCGTCACCGAATACAACGCTTCCTCCTTCTTTGTGCTCTAGTTGAAGGAATTTGGATTCGTCTCCTGTCATGTGTCTGGAGCATCCACTGTCAAGGTACCATAGTACACTTGATCCCTTCAAGCACACCTACAAAGTAAATTAATATTTTTTAGGTACCCATACCATTTTGGGTCCTTGGGGGTTAGGCAAATAACGACCATAATAATATGAGGAATCTCTATGCTTTGTAAAACACATAGGTGCAATATGGCCTATACGATTGCAGTAATGACATACTACGTTCGGGCTGTGTTGATGCCTAGGTTGAGCCAACAAAGTTCTAGGCGAATGAAAAAGATTAACACTAGACATATTGTTCCCATTTCTAGTATAATATCTAGATGGTCTAAAGTCATTAGTGCTAGACTTGTTGAAGGACTTAGTGTCATGTCTAGGTGGTCTAAGCTCGTTCCTAGAGTTATTTCTTGGTTGCCGAAAATTACTATTTGTAGGCTTGTTTGCAAGAATCCTAGATTCGGATCTAGGTTGTCTAAAGACATTAGTTCTACCCTTATTTTCATACATTCTAGCATAATGTCTAGGTGGTCTAAAAGAATTTGTTCTAGGCTTGTTTAATACCTTAGAGTTATTTCTAGGTGGAGTAGTGAAGTTTTTGTTTTTATGCCGTTGATATTTCTTAGGCGTTTCTTTTTCAACAACTTTAGGAACTTCTTTACTACGTGTTTCTAATGTTTTCCTAAGTTCTGTGTCTTCTAGTTTTAAGGACTCACAAGCTGTACAGGTAGAGCATTTATCAACACAAGAGGCTTCATGCATAGTCTTGATGACTTGTCTAAGTTCTATACTATCAATTAACAAAAATTGATTTTCATTTGCAAGATTCTCGTTATCACGAGACAGATTTTCAACACCTTTTTGAGCTAAAGAAAGACATTCTTCAAAGTTCTTGTCTTTTAAAAAGAGTTGTTTTTGAAAATCCTCTTCTTGTAAAGAAAGAGTTCTTTGTAAATCTTTAATAGTCTTAGAAGCATTTACCAACTCATCATGCAGTTTGTTATAAGCAATTTGCATATCGTTAGATGTACTTACCTCGTCTTTTTCGTCTGCCATGAGGCACTGACCAGTTGATTCATCGTTTGTGCTGACCGCTTTTTGAGGCGTGTTTTCGTGCAATTCCTCAAGTTTGTCCCACATTTTCTTAGCAGTTTTATAGTGGGAGATTTTTCGCCAAAGTTCCTGGTTCAAGGCGTTATGTAATATATTCATAGCTTTAGTGTTGTATTCACTTACCTTATCTTTCCCGACTTTTGTCGTCAGTTAATCACTGTGTTTAATAGCTTGCCATAGATATAAATCGTTTGCCATTGTAAAAACTTGCATCCGATATTTCCAGACTGAGTAGTCGTTTTCATCTAATATTGGAGGCGACATGCTGCATTCTCCTTCACCTATTCCTGCAAAGAAATTTAGAGTAGAAGCCATGGATGGTTCTCTCAAACGGTTAAGCTTTTCAGAGAGTATGGCTTTGATACCAATTGTTGAACAATACGCTTTACGCTAGGGGGGGGGGGTGAATAGCGTTTTAACAGTATTAAGCGTTTTAGTGCGGAATTTAAAAAACTTTGCAGAAATTAAAACAAGTGCAGTAAAAAGAACTTACACAATGATGTATCCTGGTTGGCCACAAACGTGGTTAGTCCAGTCCCCGAGAGACTCTCTCGAGATTTCCACTAAACTTGTCAAGCTTACGGGTGCTTAACAAACCGTTACAGTTGAGGACACAAGCCTCACCTAGGTGCTCGGGGATCACAATCCCAAAGACTTCAATTGCTCGGGGATACCAATCCCAAAGACTTCAATTGCTCGGGGATAACAATCCCAAAGACTTCAACTGCTCGGGGATAACAATCCCAAAGACTTCAACCGCTCGGGGATAACAATCCCAAAGACTTCAATTGCTCGGGGATAACAATCCCAAAGACTTCAATTGCTCGGGGATAACAATCCCAAAGACTTCAACCGAGGAATCACAAGTTCCTCAACAAACGAGAATCGCAATTCTCTTACAAACACAAAACACACTCACTTTACAAAGTACTCCTTAATGAGTAGATATGAGTAGAAATAGTACGCTCAAGATCACAACAACTTAGCTCAATAGAATGGCTCTTCAAAAAGCTTTATGAATGAATGGAAAATGATGATCAATGTAAGAAAGCTTTTAGCAATGAAAATACTCAAATTGTATATGTTGTTGTTGTGAAAACACTGAGTTGAAGCTGTATTTATAGGTGAGAACTCAGTCTTACCGTTGCCTAATTGCCAATTAAGGATTGCTGAAATTACTCAGTGACAATCGATTGTCAAGACTAAACAATCGATTGTTTGCATATCAGATCAAAAATTCAATCCCAGATTTTACGTCAACAATCGATTACTTCAAATCACTAATCGATTATTTATAACGTTAAGAAATCCTTTCCAATTTTTGGCATAAAACATCGATTGTCCGGAAATCAACAATCGATTATTTTAACAACGTTCAGAAAATCTTTTCCAGATTTTACGCAAAACATCGATTGTTAAATATCAACAATCGATTACCTGAAGGTAATTGAAAATATATGACAACGGTCAGCTTCAACAATCGATTATCAAATGGAATAATCGATTATTAATTAATTTCAAAACTCTCTGTCTCATATATAATCGATTATCAAATGGAATAATCGATTATTAATTAATTTCAAAACTCTCTGTCTCATATATAATCGATTATCAAAAGCCACAATCGATTAACATTTTATTTAAAATCACTGGGAGACATTTTTCTCATTCTAATCGATTACCATTAGTTCATAATCGATTTTTATGAGTTTTGAAAACTTTGCCTCAGTTAACAATCGATTATCATAAGTACACAATCGATTGTTATGCAGTTTGCATAAACCTGATGTTTAACTGACTTACTCACAATCGATTATCATTAGTTCACAATCGATTGTCATGCAGTCTTGGCTTAGAGATACTCGATTATCATAAGTACATAATCGATTATCTTAGCCCAGATTTTTGAGGCATGCTTGGAAAACATTGTAACAAATGTAAATATGCATAGTTTAAAATCATTTGACACTTAATTTAAATATGCATGATTTTGGAAAAATAATTTTAGTAGAGAAGCCATGTTATGAGCCAAGTTGAGGAATCAAGATCACAATTAATATTGACTCAATTATAACATTTCTAAACTTTGTCTTGAGCTTCTTGTAATGCATCCATTTTGTGCTTGTCCTTGAGCACTGCTATATATCGCTTTTTGCTTTGTTTGACATTCATCAAAACCTACAAAAGAACACACGTTTAGTATATTGCATTTGAAACGTGTTTCCAACAATTAACACTAGACATATTGTTCCCATTTCTAGTATAATATCTAGATGGTCTAAAGTCATTAGTGCTAGACTTGTTGAAGGACCTAGTGTCATGTCTAGGTGGTCTAAGCTCGTTCCTAGAGTTATTTCTTGGTTGCCGAAAATTACTATTTGTAGGCTTGTTTGCAAGAATCCTAGATTCGGATCTAGGTTGTCTAAAGATATTAGTTCTACCCTTATTTCCATACATTCTAGCATAATGTCTAGGTGGTCTAAAAGAATTTGTTCTAGGCTTGTTTAATACCTTAGAGTTATTTCTAGGTGGAGTAGTGAAGTTTTTGTTTTTATGCCGTTGATTTTTCTTAGGCGTTTCTTTTTCAACAACTTTAGGAACTTCTTTACTACGTGTTTCTAATGTTTTCCTAAGTTCTGTGTTTTCTAGTTTTAAGGACTCACAAGCAGTACAAGTAGAGCATTTATCAACACAAGAGGCTTCATGCATAGTCTTGATGACTTGTCTAAGTTCTATACTATCATTTAGCAAAAATTGATTTTCATTTGCAAGATTCTCGTTATCACGAGACAGATTTTCAACACCTTTTTGAGCTAAAGAAAGACGTTCTTCAAAGTCCTTGTCTTTTAAAAAGAGTTGTTTTTGAAAGTCCTCTTCTTGTAAAGAAAGAGTTCTTTGTAAATCTTTAATAGTCTTAGAAGCATTTACCAACTCATCATGCAGTTTGTTATAAGCAATTTGCATATCGTTAGATGTACTTACCTCGTCTTTTTCGTCTGCCATGAGGCACTGACCAGTTGATTCATCGTTTGTGCTGACCGCTTTTTGAGGCGTGTTTTCGTGCAATTCCTCAAGTTTGTCCCACATTTCCTTAGCAGTTTTATAGTGGGAGATTTTTCGCCAAAGTTCCTGGTTCAAGGCGTTATGTAATATATTCATAGCTTTAGTGTTGTATTCACTTACCTTATCTTTCCCGACTTTTGTCGTCAGTTGATCACTGTGTTTAATAGCTTGCCATAGATACAAATCGTTTGCCTTTGTAAAAACTTGCATCCGATATTTCCAGACTGAGTAGTCGTTTTCGTCTAATATTGGAGGCGACATGCTGCATTCTCCTTCACCTATTCCTGCAAAGAAATTTAGAGTAGAAGCCATGGATGGTTCTCTCAAACGGTTAAGCTTTTCAGAGAGTATGGCTCTGATACCAATTGTTGGACAATACGCTTTACGCTAGAGGGGGGGGGTGAATAGCGTTTTAAAAATATTAAGCGTTTTAGTGCGGAATTTAAAAACTTTGCAGAAATTAAAACAAGTGCAGTAGAATAAACTTACACAATGATGTATCCTGGTTGGCCACAAACGTGGTTAGTCCAGTCCCCGAGAGACTCTCTCGAGATTTCCACTAAACTTGTCAAGCTTACGGGTGCTTAACAAACCGTTACAGCTGAGGACACAAGCCTCACCTAGTTGCTCGGGGATCACAATCCCAAAGACTTCAATTGCTCGGGGATACCAATCCCAAAGACTTCAATTGCTCGGGGATAACAATCCCAAAGACTTCAACTGCTCGGGGATAACAATCCCAAAGACTTCAACTGCTCGGGGATAACAATCCCAAAGACTTCAACTGCTCGGGGATAACAATCCCAAAGACTTCAACTGCTCGGGGATAACAATCCCAAAGACTTCAACTGCTCGGGGATAACAATCCCAAAGACTTCAACTGCTCGGGGATAACAATCCCAAAGACTTCAACTGCTCGGGGATAACAATCCCAAAGACTTCAACCGAGGAATCACAAGTTCCTCAACAAACGAGAATCGCAATTCTCTTACAAACACAAAACACACTCACTTTACAAAGCACTCCTTAATGAGTAGATATGAGTAGAAATAGTACGCTCAAGATCACAACAACTTAGCTCAATAGAATGGCTCTTCAAAAAGCTTTATGGATGAATGGAAAATGATGATCAATGTAAGAAAGCTTTTAGCAATGAAAATACTCAAAGTGTATATGTTGTTGTTGTGAAAACACTGAGTTGAAGCTGTATTTATAGGTGAAAAACTCAGTCTTACCGTTGTCTAATTGCCAATTAAGGATTGCTGAAATTACTCAGTGACAATCGATTGTCAAGACTAAACAATCGATTGTTTGCCTATCAGATTAAAAATTCAATCCCAGATTTTACGTCAACAATCGATTACTCCAAATCAATAATCGATTATTTATAACGTTAAGAAATCCTTTCCAATTTTTGGCATAAAACATCGATTGTCCGGAAATCAACAATCGATTATTTTAACAACGTTCAGAAAATCTTTTCCAGATTTTACGCAAAACATCGATTGTTAAATATCAACAATCGATTACCTGAAGGTAATTGAAAATATATGACAACGGTCAGCTTCAACAATCGATTATCAAATGGAATAATCGATTATTAATTAATTTCAAAACTCTCTGTGTCATATATAATCGATTATCAAATGCCACAATCGATTATCATTTTATTTAAAATCACTGGGAGACACTTTTCTCATTCTAATCGATTACCATTAGTTCATAATCGATTTTTATGAGTTTTGAAAACTTTGCCTCAGTTAACAATCGATTATCATAAGTACACAATTGATTGTTATGCAGTTTGCAAAAACCTGATGTTAACTGACTTACTCACAATCGATTATCATTAATTCACAATCGATTGTCATGCAGTCTTGGCTTAGAGATACTCGATTATCATAAGTACATAATCGATTATCTTAGCCCAGATTTTTGAGGCATGTTTGGAAAACATTTTAACAAATGTAAATATGCATAGTTTAAAATCATTTGACCCTTAATTTAAATATGCATGATTTTGGAAAAATAATTTTAGTAGAGAAGCCATGTTATGAGCCAAGTTGAGGAATCAAGATCACAATTAATATTGACTCAATTATAACATTTCTAAACTTTGTCTTGAGCTTCTTGTAATGCATCCATTTTGTGCTTGTCCTTGAGTACTGCTATATATCGCTTTTTGCTTTGTTTGACATTCATCAAAACCTACAAAAGAACACACGTTTAGTATATTGCATTTGAAACGTGTTTCCAACAATCCCTTCTTGAATAGCCAGTCATAACGAAGGTATTCGACGTTCAAGTGGAAATACGGCTTCGGCTCCATAAACGAGTGAATAAAGAGTTGCCTGTGTTGGCGTGCAGTGAGTCATCCTATATGCCCATAGAGCTTCTTCCAAATGGTCATTCCAATATCGTTTGGATTTGGAGACGACTTTCTTTAACAAGTTGCATAAAGTTTTTTTAAATGCCTTAGCTAGACTAATGGTGGCAGTATTGTACATCAAAGAGTTACGTTGCTTGAAGCCAAAGAGATCACAAATCTTGTTCATCAACCTATTATCAAATGGATTTTCATTATCCATTATTATGTAACGAGGAATGCCAAAGCGATAAATAATGTTTACTCGGATGAAACTTGCAATATTTTTCTTATTTACTTCCTTAAGAGCAACAACTTCAGCCTATTTTGAGAAGTATTCAGTTGCAGCCAAGATGTATAGGTGCCCACCAAAGGACTTTGGCTGTGGTCTAACAACATCCAATCCCCAAGCATCAAAATGGCTAGGATACAATAGTCGGGTACAACACTCCAGGAGGTTGATGAATAAAATTCGCATGGAATTGACAAGCCTTATATCTTCAAGCGTAGTCCAAGCAATTTTTTACCATCATTGGCAATTAATATCCCATCCGTTTTATATGAAAGTGGAGCTTTGGTCTAGAGTGGTATGACCCACATACCCCAGAATGTGCCTCTTGCAAAGCTTGGAGAGCTTCTTCTTCTCCTAGGCATCGCAAGAGTACTCATTCGAATGACATTTTATATAGAGTATCCTTGTAGTAAAGGAAGCGAGGTGCATGATGACGGATTTTAGTCCTTCTCCTCGGATTTTCTGGAAGTATCCCATAACATAAGTAGTCAATAATGGGTTGTTGCCATTCTTCTTTCTCAACTTCAGAAATAGCAAAAAGATGCTTGAGTTCGTTTCTTTACCTTCAGCCTCATTTAGCGGCGGTACTACCCATTTTTGGCAGACAGTAACTTGCGCTTGGTCAGGCAGGGCTAATGATAAAGCTAGAGCAGCTAAAGAATCATCCTTCTTATTTTCTTTTCTTAGCACATGTTGAATAGTCATATCACCGAGCCACCCATCAACGTTTTAGCGTAATCATGATATGGGCTTAGTTCAGGTTTTTTAACCTCATAACTACACAAGAACTGCTTGACCACTAACTGGGAGTCATCAAATACTTGCAATTGCAATTTCTTCATATCAATGGCCATTTCGAATCCAAGTATTAATGCTTGATACTCAACAACATTGTTGGAACAGAGTTGTGTCAAGGTGAAGGAGTAGGGAACGACTTCACCTTGGGGAATGACAAATACTACGCCAGCCCCGACTCTCCCATGCTGCACAGGACCATCGAAGTACATCTTCCATAGAGGTTGAACTTTAATGACCATTGCGTCCTTATCAGATAGTTCATCAGTTAGCTCTCAGTCATCAGGTATCGGATGATATACCAAGAAGTCTGCCAATCCTTGTCCTTATCCAGCCTTTTTAGGGATGTACAAAATCTCGAATTATTGAAATTGGAGGTACCATCTCGCTAGTCGATCACTAAGAACAGGTTTTGACATCACGAACTTGATGGGATTTGATTTAGAAACAAGACGGACAACATGAGCTTGAAAGTAGTTCTTCAACTTTTGAATTGAGAAGACTAGCCCCAAACACAACTTTTCAATTGGCGAATAATTCAAATCAGTAGGTGTCATCATCCTGCTCAAGTAGTAAAGAGAGTTTTCTTTCCCCTCACTATTTTTCTTGGGCCAATAGTGCTCCAACGGACCTTTCATGCGCCGTAATGTATAGTATCAATGGCTTTCCAGGTATATGAGCTACTAAAACTTGAGGCTTTATCAAGTAGGTTTTGATACTTTCGAAGGCATTACTACAAGCTTGGTCCCACTTGAAAGGAATTCTTCATGAGGCGACTAAATGGTTGTCACCTCCCAGTCAGGTTGTATATGAATCTTCTAAGGTATGCTAGATTTCCTTGCAGGCTTTTCAATTCATGGATATCTCGAGGCTAGGGCATTTCAAAATGGCATCCACTTTGGTTTGATCGATTTCGATCCCTCGATGTCGGACAATGAAACCAAGGAAAATTCCAAAAGTAACTCCAAAGGCACATTTCAACGGATTCATGCTAAGTTGGTACCTCTCGGGCAATTCAAATACCATCCTCAAGTCTTTCATGTAGTCGCCCTTCTCTCTTGATTTCACCACCAAGTTGTCAACATAGAATTCGACATTCTTGTGGAGAAGATTGTCAAAAATATTCTGCATAGCTCTTTGGTAAGTAGCACCAACATTCTTCAAGCCAAAAGGCATTACCTTGTAGCAATAAATACCATTGGGGTTGCAAAATGCAGTAAGCTCCTCATCTTTTAGTACCATACGAATTTGGTTACAGCCCGATGAACCCTCCATGAAAGACATTGCCTCGTTCCCCCTAGTAGCATCTATCATCATTTCTGGAATTAGAAGCGGGAACTCATCTTTTGGACACGCATTATTAAGATCCCTAAAGTCAATGCACACTCGAATTTGTCCATTTTTCTTCCTTACAGGGACAATACTTGAAACCCATGTTGGGTATTTAACTTCACGAATAAAGCCAGCTCCAATGAGTTTGTTAACTTGTATTTCAATCAAGGGAACCAAGTCCAGCCTAAAATGCTTTTGAGCTTGTTTAACAAGATGAGCACCATTTTTGACTGCAAGGTGATTGACTGCTACTTTTGGGTCCAAGCCACGCATTTCTTTGTAACTCCAAGCAAAGACATCCCTGAACTTTTTAAGTAACTCAATGTAAATGCCCTCTTTATTAGCTTCTAGTAAAGCACTTAGGTACGTGGGTCTTGGTTCTTCATCGGTGCCAAGGTTAACCTATTTTATGGCATCAATTGTCGTCTTTACTCCTTCTTCAAGTTCAGGTGGAGCATTTTTTGCATCTTTATCTTCTTTAGGGTCTCCATCATTGAAAGATATGTGACAACAGGGCGAAATATCCTCCACTTCTGCATTATCTTCCATTGAAGATGGAACACCATTCTCGACTTGTACAATAATATGATACGAAGAACCCACACTATCTTCATCTTCATCACGTTCTTAGTATAGACCACAATATGTGGCTTCACCTTCAGTACTCATTTACATGAAATCACAAGTTTTGATTGTCGCCTCATTCTAGAAGGAATTGAACTTTGGAAATCCTTAGAGATCTCATGGATTTTGGGTTAAGCGGGTGTTCTTATGCTTTGAAAATTTCTCCGGAAATTTGTTCCGCTTCTTTAGTAGACCTAATATTTCAAACACGCAGGTCCTCACATGTGATTTTCCAAGTCGATCAAAGACAGAAGGCTTGGTAGAAGCGGCTGATTCATCTTCTACAGTGGTATAATTGTTGCTCGCCCTTCTTATTGAGATGCGCACTGGTGACGATTTTTTGTATCCCAAACCTTCACGTGGTTACCTCGTTGCAGCTTCTAATGGGAGCTTTCCTAACTTTGACGGTTCACTGGGATTGATCTTTCTTTTGCAAACAGCTTGTAAGCATTAGGATCAAAACCTTCCTTTGTTCACTTTGTAGGGAGTGCGACATTCTGCAACAATTTTGGGCTACAAACCCTGCAAGCGACATTGAGTACGACTTTACTGCCTCAATTTGTTTGACCAGAAGAGTTAACTCTATTAGCATGTTATCTTGGTGATGAAATGATTCGCCTTCATCTTTCTTCCTTTTAGGGACATATTGGAGCGCCATGCTTACTTTCTTTCCATAAAACGTAATATTCCTTCTATAAGATTTATTCGTATTGGGTTGTACCTCCATACTAACAGCTTTGGCTTCACCAATAGTCACCTATTCTCTTTTAGTTCATGGCTTTTTATTCTTGCTTTTCATGCCATCATCAACTTTACGCTCCTTCACAATGCGGTTCTTCAAGTAGAACTTTGCATCGGTGAAGTGTGACTCGGCCTCGGTGAATGGCTCATCATCAGCAATACTATCTTCTTGACTCCACCCTCATAGTAATTTAAACATTGATGGTAGGTAGATGGAACTACTTTATTCTCATGTATCCAAGTTCTCCCAAGAAAAACATTGTATGAAGTCTTCGCGTCGATCACATGCAACCATGCACTTGATTGCTGGCACATCAGATTTAATTAGAGGAGTTCTTCGAAAATGGCTGGCACATCAGAATCCAGAAAATGGGTACTCTTTCTCTTGCATTTCTTTTAGAGTCAACTTTCCACTTGGCTTATCGTGAAAGGAAGTGGATTTCATATTCTGCTCTTGCTTACCTTCAACGTGAACTTCATAGGTGACGTATTAACGTTCATAGCTTCTTTTCTTTCAGACTTAGGTACGAACTTGCCCCACATCCTAACTTCTTGCTTGTCATTCCTTTTATGAGGTTCGTAGATGGTCAGCCTTTCATTTCCAGCGAAGGCCATGCTCAATTCCATGTCATGGGCATGAGTTTCAAGTTCTTCAAACGTGCCAGGCTTGATACCTTGCAAGATGCAGTGCAATCTCCAATGCCTACATTCCTTGGATGCACATCTCTATGCCTGAAGCTTCACTAAGCCATTCTTTGTAGTTGAGGCTTGCATTCCTCTATCGATTGATAAAGTGGATAACTGGTTTCCCCTTTCGTTGACGAGTATTTGTAATTTCTATCATACTCACAGTACGTCTCGTATTATAAAAGCGATTGAGGACCTCTTGTTCTAGTTGATCCCAACTATCTTATATCTAGCCTCAAGGTACGTGTACCAGTTAAAAGCATTTCCTTTCAACAAGCAGACAAACTACTTGATGAGGTAATCTCCATAAGTCCCAGCATTGTTGCACGTCTCCACAAAGTGTGAAATATGTTTTTTTCGGTTACATTTACCATCAAACTGTTGAAACTTCGGAGGTTGATAGCAAACAGACATCTTCAACATATCAACGACCCTTGCAATGTACGCCTTTGCATATGTAAGGGAGGATTTGGCAGCAACTTCATATTTGTTCTTAATGGTTCCTTCAATGAACTCCTTCAATTGATCGATTGGAATCATCCCTTCAGATGAGACAGGGATAGCCTAGTAGATGTTGCTTGTCTTGGGGGAGAGTCACTCTCTAGAACCTCTGGGAGCTTGCCAGGTGCATGGGTGGATTCTTATTCCATCAAGATTCCCACCCTGTCTGTTAGCTTGTCAATCCTAGCCTCTTGATTTTGCATGTATTTAGTCAAGTCAGCACTTGCTTCCATCAAGTTTGACAACTGCTCCTCCATAGATAAAGTGTTTGTCACCATGACTTGCATGATTGTCGTGGACGACAGAGAGTAGCATGGATTTCCATACAGATTGATCCTTGATTGGCTCATGTTTGGGGTGGATCCATCACTTGAAGTATCATTATCTTCCTTCAGATTAAAGTTCTTGGATCCAGAGAGGAAAAACAGAGCAAAAGTTTTCTTGATCTTTTCAGCAACATCGCTTCCTTCTTCTGATGGGTTTGTGGAAGATTTTGCTCCTTTTGAGGATGAAAATCCGAAAACAGGGGTTGACGTGGACGACATTTGGGTGCTTTTTGCCCTAAAGATCTTGCTTTGCTCCTCATAACTAGTTCGAAGCTTCCGAAGGTAACAACGTGGATGTTTTCCACATCAGCATAGAACCTGGAGTTATCAACCTTAGTGGATGTTGAACCTGAGTTGATTTTCTTTGAAGCCATTTCGATGTTCTTAGACTTTGGTGATTGAAAAGTTGAGATGAGAGGTAGAGATTGTACCATTGGGCGTGCCAGAAATTTTTTGACAATTAATTTATATCGAGAAAATAAAATCAAGACCGAAAAATATTGCAACAATCGTAGTATTTTTGTTTTAAATATTTGAGTGTTACAATCTGTATGATTCCTCTGATTCTATTTTTCTAGTATGAATTCAAAGGCCTTTAAGCTTGATCTTGAATTTGAATTTGATTTATCTGTCGCGAACACTTTTGATTGTTGCCACGAATTTTATCACGAACAAGTAACCTTGATCTTGAACGCCTTGTATTTAATTTGATTTCGCTCTTGATCTTGAATACTTGAATTGTTCTTCGTTCTTGAGCTTGAATACTTGATCTATTCTTCGTCCTTGAACTTGAACTTGATTTCTTGAAGCTTGAAATTTGTGGAGGAATTTGCAGTGCTTGATCCACGAGCTCTTTCTTGCTTCTTGTTATAACTTCTGGTGTCTTTTTTGAGTTATGAAGACCTCTATTTATAATTGTGGAAGACAAAAGTCATGATAAGAACAAACCCTTTCCGACCAATTAAATTGAAGGGTAACATGGCCGCATTTGATTGGCCAGAACATGTCAGTTGCACATGTGGCATGATTTCATTAGTCTTTTAGTGTGACTTGGCATGCCTTATTATTTTGACACGTGGCATGATCCTATTGGCTCTTCCGTTTGACTTGGCGTGCCACGTCATTTGACATGTGGCACCAAACTGGGCCTCTAGAAAGATGACATCGTGAGTTTAATGAAGTGGGCTCATCACTTTAGCCCAATTAAATGGGCTAGCCAAATGAATTAAAACTTATTTATTTAATTTATTTATATTGCTTATATAATTAATTAAATTATATTAGCCGATAATATTAATTTAGACCATATATTTTGAATTTAAAAATATAATCTAAATTATTTTATGGATTTAATTTAAGTAATTATTTGCGTACAATATATATTCTCTCATAGACTATTTGGTGATTGATACGATCACGATAATATGTCGGTTGTGATCTGACTCAGCAATAATATCATATTAAAAAATATTATTGCACTATTATCAAAGTAATTTTGATGTATGATTTGTCAGTCGTGATTTGACTTAACACCAATAGCTAGAAAATAAGATTTTGATCTTTTTAAAGTAATAATCTGAACCAACACCATGGGTTTTAAAGTGATATTTGCTCATTGATTATTGTTCTAGCACAACTTTTTGCTTACATATTTTATTTATTTGCGTGATTCAACCTTGGGAAAGTTATATATCAAGCCATTCTTCCTCATTGATTTGATTGATTTAACTTTAATTTGGCTTTAATTTTGCTAAGGTTGTATACGGTAAACGGGAGCGGATCTAGGGTAAGTATATGTGTTATCGTAAACTCAGTAACTTTTATATGAATTCTGTATTTATAATAAAAAATGCATTAAAATTATAAGAATTTTAGCTTGGAATCCAATTCGTTGGTCTGATTATCAAATAAATTAACTTAATATTGTTATAAAAACTCATAAACTTAAAATGTTGAATCTCCATATACATGTAAACAGTGGGCTCTTTGCTTCTATAGAGTATCTTTATTACATATTTAGGAAGTCGGTTGATGTCAGCAATATAATTACTCCTAATTATTTTTTCAGCCTAAGGAAATTAATTACTCCTTTTTACACGTTGTATAAATATGGATATTTTCATTTTTTTTCGTATCACAAAAGATAATTAAATTTCAAATATTTATACCACTCAGAAAAAAATATTTGTTTCCTATTATTTCATTTCTTTAAAATGATTGAAAATTCAATACATTTTATAACATCAAAATTACGCATAAAATTCTCATAACACATAGTTCGAAAAGTGATGTAAAGTTGCCAATGCAAATGACCACTTGCTTAAGTAATAAAATGGCTTAGATTTCAAGTTCTTGATCATCTAATACTTCTAAAAACGTCAAAAATACTCTTAATATCTCTCATGAAAAAAGGTACAGTTGTCGCAGTTATATTATAGAATTTTTTAAACCGTGGCTCAGTTACGTTGATCATGGCAATGTCTTGCACCCCATTCGATTAAATATTATTCTAGTAAATTATTTTCATGGAGAGTGTAAAAAATATTTAAGTTTGTCCAATTCACACCGGAAAGCCATAAACACAAGTGAGATCTTTTACTAAATCAAAGATTAGGGACTTATTGTCTCTGAATTGAAAGCTGGTAAAGATTTACTTTTACTAAACAAAGACAAATGTACGTCTTTTAATACTTTTTATGTAAGAAAATTAGAGAGAATATGTTAAGGACATGCAGTGAATGCATGAGTATTTTATATATGTACGGTGAATTGTAGTTTATAAAGCTTTCACACGTCTACAGCGTTAGTTGAACTGACTATAGATTCAATTTATACACCCAATTAATGTTCTTTTTTCCGTAGACAGCCTTGTACACGAAATATTCTGTGTTCATATAAAATCATAGGAAGTGTCATACTCCAAAAAGTATGATGTAGGGAGTTTGCCCTAATGCAAGCATTAATGATTGAAATTACAACTCGATCTCATAATATATATAAGTCACATAAAAATAACTTTACCGTTGCTTCAAGCTCCTGTTCTATTCTTTTTTTTTTTTTTTAAGTTTATTATATTCGAGTCCTGCAATATTAAACCCGAAATATTTCTTCTTTTTATTTTTTTAAATATTTTTGCTAACAAGCAGAGACAAAAATTGTGCAGCTAATATGAAGGGATCGCCGTTGAAGCATGCTGTTAGTACAGTGGAACAACTAATAATAGATATTTTATGATATTAATTAGCACTAACCTGAAACTGCTGATTCTTGGACTAGAATTGAATCACTCAATACATGTTATAGCATAAAAAAAACACGCATAAGGTCTTATACTACATAGTTACAGAAGTAGATGTATAGTTGTCAACCTATGTTGAGCCCTAACTTAGTTTCTAAATATTGGAATTTGAGAAACTTAGAAATCTTTAGTATATGTGAAAACGTTAAAAATACTTATGAAATCTTTCATTAAAAGGTACAATTGTCAGTAAATGTTATTAAATATTTTTTTAAAATAGTGAGTCAGTAGGAGATTTTGATCTGCATTATATGTAAGATATGATATTACACTAATTTACTCTCTTTATGATATTTTTAAAAAATCTATGAGTAGTCTAATACACGCTAAAATACATTGCATGTAAATTCTCTTACTAAATCAAGGGCTAATTCTTGATAATTTGTCAATGAAATAACTCTAATTCTAGAGTTAATATCTCATGGCTAATCAATAATAGCTTAGATTGCCATTGCAAGATCTCATTGGTGCCTTTTTTGCGGGATCTTAACACAAATGGTTGACCGGAATTACTTTTAGGTACACATGATTATTCATATATTATACATAATTTTATATATATCACATTTAATAGCTGTTTTTTAGTTTAAGCGGCTGACCAACTATTTAGGTAATTCTACTTTTTCTTTTTCTTTTCCCTGTACATGACCCAAACTTCACCAAAAGAAGTTAGGATGAAAAAGCAATTAGCTAGCTATAAAGTCTAAAGAGTTGGGAGAATATATTATTTTCCCCAAGTAGCTAGTTCAATTTTTCCTCTTTTTAATGTCGGGAACAAGCAGCATATTAGCACTTTAAGCTTATTCATATTAATTTCCTTAAGAAGCTTGTTTAAGTTGTTTCTTTGGTTTTCTTAAGATAAAAGCAGATACATGCATGCATTAGGCCCAACATAAAATACTTCTTGTCTTATGAAATGAAAGAATCCATTAAGAAACTTTATTTGAGGTGGAAGTGTATAGTTAGACACAAATAAAATAAATATTTATTTTTAAGTCACTGTTTAAAATATTTTCAGTATTTAGCTATTGTTTTAATAAACTTTTATCTATCCGGACGAAAAAACCCTTTAACTCATAAAGCTCAGGACCAAGTATCTATAAATTATGAGCTTGTTACTGTTAGTTTAGAACTAACTGTTCTTAATTTATGAGCTTGCAAATCTATGTTAAGGACTATCCTCGTGTTTTGATCTTAATTCCCCCTTTAATTTCCTTTGTGTATTTTCTATCTGAAAATTTCTTTTTTTTGTTTGTATAATTTGCCGCATTCCCGTCTATTGAGCTTCATCTCCATTAATGTTAAACTTGCAAATTTGTTTGAGCTCAAGATGTTACCTACCACAATTGAGTTGTCAGTACACTCAATGGTGGGCATTGAAAAAGAGGAACAAGTGGCGATGGATAATATTTTTGGCGGAACAGATCATCTGGGCGTTACCTTCATTATTAACATACTCGGACTTGATAAAGGGGTTTGAAAAGAAAAGTGATAAAAGAAAGGGTAAGATTATCTTTTTATATTACTTTTAGTTAATTAGTAATTATTTTTGTTCAATATTATAAATATTAGATAAAAAAAATACTATTTTAAAAAATGACTATCCCAAGCAATTTTTACACTTTCTTCCTGGGAAGTGAATTTAGCCCATTAAAGGGATATTCTTGGGTAAGACTCGGCCCATTGTCTTGAATTTCCAAGCTCGAACTAACGTAGGAAAGATAAAAAGGAAATATATATTTTTAGCCACTCCTAAAAATAATATATATTTCTTTTTTTGGCTATTGAATACAATTATTTGACCTACCGGCCAATTTTGTATTTTAAAGAAAAAGAAAGCCACTAAACTAAGTTTATCACAGCATGACGAGGCATTAAAAGTAAGGCACGACAACAAGACGAAGGGATAGAGGAATTGTTAAAATGCAGTAACATACGCAAAATCTTATACTAGAAAGTTTATTAAAATGTTTGTCTTTATGTATATATATTAAACTTTTATGTCATGACGTATATATAAAAATATTATTTCTAGCAAATTTAATTTGTGATTTTAATCTCTCAATTCAATAGTGATATCATCCACGTAGCTTAAGCACACAGCCTTAAGGATATGATTTTGTGTTCCAAGATTTACTTTCACGGTATTTACCCTAAAAACTAAATAACAATTAAACTTATAATGTAATTTTAAAAATACATAATTTCACTTACTATCAATTAATGAATGCAAAGATTTGACAATAAAATAAAGCAAATTAGTCTTGAAACGTGATTCGGCCCTGGAGCTTGGGTGCCCTTGAGCTGATCGTTGTCCAGAATAGTTAAGATACAAACTAACCGATGAACAAGAATATATAAATTAAAGAGAGAATATAAGCTAGAGGATATTGTATCGCTTTGATTTGCGGGAATGTAAGATCGTTACAAAATGACTAGGGTCCTCTTTACATAGCAGAGGAGTCCTAATTATGTTACAATTCTAATTACGGAAGCAAATCTCATGATGAGCTAAATAATCGGTCTTGACTTGATACGTGCCGAGATTTCTACCACGATCCTTGCCTGATCACAGATATCTCGGCTTTCTGATATTCGACCCAGGAGGCTTCCTTCCATCCCGTTCGATCTCTTTCCTGTTTCGATCTCGATCTTGATCAGCCATTGATCCACGAGCTTATCAATCCAAATATGTACCATGGTCCAACATAACTAAGGTCGAGCCTTGATCTGCCACCCCGATTTCGGTTAGCCATATAAAATTAGGCAAGCTTGATTTTAACTATATATAGATAATCCCTTCATTTTTTGGAGTGTAACGACAATAAACAAATTAGTCTTTGAGTTTCATTGCTTGTTCTTCAAAAAATATCAAATATTTTAATCTCCATTCTTCCTTGCTTGCAAAAACAAAACGGCCAAAACATCTAAAACTGTTCCACAAAAGAAAATCGCACAAGTTCGGGCTAAGGAGCGTACCAAGTGTCATGGACGGCTTTCCAGCCATGCCCCACGACCCCTTGGGCACGCCCCGTGGCGTTCTAGCAAGCCTCAAAATTCTTAGCGCCACGGATGGCCCCGTGGTTTTGGCCACGCCAAGTGACAAGCACGTATGTGCCTCTGTCGCCCCACCGATATCCCTCGCCAGCACCAAGCCGCAGGCAGATTCCAACAGCGACGCGCGTGTCTACTGTGATGCCAAAGAGAATGCTGCTGACAATGAGCCTGTTGTTGCCTCATAGAAAACTAAGTCATTTTCATTATATATAGAGTAATTTTATTTCAAGTACTTCCATTATATTTCTCTAGCGTATTCAAGTCTAGTCTTCTAGTTTTGGATTATTTTTTTTAAGTATTATTAGGGGGGATCAAGCAATCAAACTTTTTAGCAAGCAAACAATTCTCTGCACTGGTGTCTCTCCCCTCGATACCGCGTTGCTTTTTTGTATTAGCTTTCATTAATGCAATCAAGCTTTCTTTCATTCTCAATTCTCATTTATGTTCTCTCAATTGCTCTTGACATTGGTTCTCCCGTACAACACTGACAATCTAGTCTAGCATACGGAGGGCACATCAGTTGGCGGACAATAACTGCACAGACATTAGTTGCTTAGCTTTACATCACCCTTCCAAGGAATCTCATGAAGATGTCGTGTAACACAAGTGTCGGTCTCAGGGGGGAGACCTTCAAAGAAATCCATGCTTGAGGCTTTATTTTTTCGTATATGGACCCCAAATAACCATTTGAGCCAGAGTTTGAGTAGCTCTTAGGCTTAATAGTCGAGTAAGGATTTGCTCAAACTTAAAGAGAAATCAGCCCTTAGGCTTTATAGTCGAGCGAGGATTTGCTCGAACTTGAAGTAATGTTAGCCCTTAGGCTTTAATTAGGGGTGTTCATCGGGCGGATTGGGCGGGTTTTACTCTTAACGGTTTGGCTTAACGGTTATCGGTTTTTAAATGTATTAATCCGTTAGCCACCCGATAAGATATCGGGCGGATTGGTATCGGGTTAGCTCTTATAGGGCGGTTATTGGGCGGCTTATCGGCCTAACATACATGTTTACTAGAATTTGATATATCTCTTCAGGCAAGATCAAACACCTATTCCAGTATACCATCATATGAGCTACCTTGTTAATGTCTTTTCAGGGCATTCATTTTATCCCTTAGGTAGTATAGCTTTGCCCTCCTCACTTTTTTCTTGTCCATCACCTTCATTTCCTTTATGTTGGGCGAGTACCTGCAAATCATCTAGATCCCGAGATTAAAAATGCTTAGAAGTAGAAATAAACTTTTGTTAATCATTTTTAAGGGTTTTAGTTTTTTTATATTTAATATATATAAATAAAAATAAATTATATATATATATATATACATAATATATATTTATATTCTTAACGGGTTAACGGATTAGCCGTTAAGAAAATTGAATTATCCATCCCCAAACTGATAAGCCGTTAATAGAAAAAATTCAATCCATTCCCCGTCCGTTAAGCCGTTAAGCCGTTACCAGTAAGCCGTTAAGCTTCGGTTTGGATTGGTTTTCGGTTTCGGATCGGTTTTGAACACCCCTAGCTTTAATAGATCATTTGTTTGTCAATTTTTTAATACTTTTTTTAAGTATATATTCATTTATCAAAACATTATCTATAACTTTAACAAAGTAAGAATGAAATAATATTCCTGTAACAGAAAAATCCAAAAATATCTGAAAACCCGACAAAATCGAACAAATCCAAATCTATATAGTTGGTTTGATTTGATTTTGATAATGCTAGGTGCAACATTATATGCAAAGACATAATCCACCACTATATCCACTCGATTAAAATTTGTCTCAATATCGATTGGATTTATTGATAGTTCCTTATTTTCTTGAGTCTCGGTCTCAATGGATTTTTCTTGAATCTCAGAATTTATTAAATCGTGGATTTCCTCGTGAGATTCTTTCGTAGTGTCATTTTTATCATTTGCTTTCCTTTTTCTAGGATTTCGATCTTTGTAACCTAATGGTCTGCGACGTTTTAGGCGAGCTTTCGACTCATAGCTATGACACTAGAAGATTGTCCAATAGGGACATCAATACAGATTGGAACATTCTCTGCGGGGATATGTGATTTTGTTATCCTTTTCAAGTCTGTAAATGCGTCTGACATTTGATTTGCTATTCCTTGCAAATGGATAATCTTTTGCACATCACTTTCAAAAATAGAGGCATATGGATCAAGATGAGATAGTGATGGATTTTTCTATAAAATTTTCCGTTTGGTTTCACCAACTTCTCCCCCTAATTTTGGGAAAAGTGTCTCATCGAATCGACAGTCTGCAAATCGTGCAGTAAACAGATCCCCTGTCAATGTTTCGAGGTAGAGAATAATAGAGGGCGATTTAAACCCAACATATATTCCTAACCTTCTTTGTGGACCCATTTTGGTGCGATATGGCGGTGCTACATGCACATATACTGCGAATCCAAAAATTCTTAAATGGGATATATTAGGTTCATGACCCAAAACTAATTGCAGTGAGGAATATTTATGATTATTTGTCACTCTGAGACGAACTAGCATTGCTGCATGCAAAATGGCGTGACCCCAAATCGAAGTGGGCAACCTCGTTTTCATGAGTAACGGTCTTGCTATCAACTGTAGACGTTTAATTAAAGACTATGCAAGACCATTTTGAGTGTGAACATGAGCTACAGGATGTTCCACTTTTATCCCAATTGATAAGCAATAATCATCAGATGATTGGGATGAAAACTCAGCAGTATTATCTAGTCTAATATACTTAATTGGATTATCGGGAAATTGTGCCCGTAATCAAATTATTTGTGCCATTACGCAAGGTTGCGAGATGACAATAAGCACACATGAGACCATCTAGAAGATGCGTCTATTAAGACCATGAAATATCTAGATATAAGGCACGCCTTGTTGCACAAGGATTTTCACAAAGGTCCGGTGTCGATTACGAAGAGACATATTCACCCATAATGGATGCTATAACTTTCCGTTATCTTATTAGTTTTGATGTCCTTGAAAAGCTTGACATGCATTTAATGGATGTGGTTACCGCCTACTTTTATGGCTCACTTGATAATGAGATATACATGAAAATTCCCGATAGATTGAAAATACCAAACACAGATAGTCCCGGGAAATATTTTCAATCAAATTGCAAAGATCTTTGTATGGTCTAAATCAATCAGGACGAATGTGGTATAATCGTCTTAGTGAGTATTTATTAAAGGAAGGCTATATAAATGATGCAATTTGCCCATGTATTTTTATATAGAAAAAACATCGAAATTTGTTGTACTTGCCGTATATGTTGATGACATAAACCTTATTGGAACTCCCATAGAACTCCAAAAGGAAATTGATTATTTAAAGAAGAAATGCGAGATGAAAGATCTCGGAAAGACAAAATTATGTCTTGGTTTGCAAATTGAATATTTGGCAAACGGAATTTTTGTTCATCAATCTGCCTATATAGAAAAGGTATTGAAACGGTTTTACATGGATGGAGCACATCCTTTAAGTACTCCGATGGTTGTTCGATCACTTGATGTGAATAAGGACCCATTCCGACCTCAAGAAAAGAATGAAGAGCTACTTGGTCCTGAAGTACCATATCTTAGTGCAATTGGCGCACTAATGTATCTTGCAAATACTACAAGGCCTGACATAACTTTTTCAGTTAATGTCTTAGCAAGATATAGCTCTACTCATACAAGGAGACATTGGAATGGAATCAAACATATATTGCGGTATCTAAAAGGGACTACCGATATGGGTTTATTTTATAGCAATAATGGCAGTCCTGATCTTGTTGATTATGCTGATGCTGGATATTTATCTGACCCACACAAGGCTCAATCTCAAACAGGTTATGTGTTTATCTCTGGAGGCACTGCCATATCTTGGCGATCGACTAAGCAATCAATTGTGGCTACTTCATCTAATCATGCTGAGATAATTGCTATTCATGAAGCAAGTCGAGTGTGTGTGTGGTTGAGGTCTATAATACATCATAGACTTCTGTTTTTGCGTCTTTTACTTCTTAAGGCTGGTTTTCGGTCAGATCCGAGGAGAGTCCATGAGGGAGCTTTTGAAATGGAACTTCTTGAGACGGTAGAGTCTCGTGCTGATAACATATTATAAAATAATAAAAGAACAAGAGCAATATTGTAGAGAAAGAGAGAGAGAAAATTTATTGAATTTTGGGGTGATTACAATGAAGTAATACCGCTCTATTTATAGGAGGAAAAATGACTTAACCTCAAAGTAAAATTCACTACAAGATAGACAATCACTCTAAATAGAATTCTATTCTTAACAGAATATAAATTCTATTATATGATAAATCAGGAATCAAAATTCCAAGACATTCTACGTTCAATACTTTAAATTATTTGGCTCATCTTGGGAATTTAGATGTCACACACAAGCATCATATAGCATGTATTGAACTCGATTTCATTATTATAACTGTATCTTTTAATAATAGATTTTATCAGTGTTTTTTAGATAACTCTACCTTTAAATGATAGATCATATGAGTGCTTTTTAAATAACTGTACATTTTAATGAGAGATCTCATGAGTGATTTTTACATTTTAAAATTACTGCAGAATTTTAATTTATTTTCAAACATGATAAACGCCATAATTTGTACATGTAAAATGAGATCTTATGCGTGTTTTAAGGTAATAACATGTATTAATCTCTTTAATTGCCCTGAAAGTATGTTTCATTGAACTTTCATTTTCCATGTAGGAATACTTATTATATAAACATAGAAAAAACTATAGAATGTAAAGGGAAAGCATAGAAGGTAATTCATTAATTATAGATAATCACTATATTTAAACCGAGAACTTTAGTTAAGAGTGAATAAGTACTAAAAGTCTACCGTAATCCTGGTTGGTAACACTCAGGATAAGATAAATGGCGACAGAAAAAATAAGAACATGTAATAAATTAATTAGTTAAACACGATGGCAGATTTAGAGTGTAGCTATTGAGTTCCTGTGAACTTAGTAGATTTTGCCTACATTTTATATTTTTATTAAAAATCTATTAGATAATTTCTAAATATCTAACTGTGAACCAAATTGTATATTAATTTGAGAATATGACAAGATCCCATATACTTTAAGTTCTGAATCCGCATTGAACAAGCTCTGGAATACCATATATTTAATTGATTATCTCAAAATTTTCTCTCCATTTGATCTCTTTATATGGCAATCCTCATCTCATAAGCTAGTTTTGGATTGAGTTAGGCCTACTGTCCATTCTTATCACAGTATCGGGAGAACTACCCAATAATTTTACTCCAAAAATTATATTTATATTAAGGAACTCAGTAAAGTAAACTTCTCCTAACCCTTTTTGTTTTAAAATGTCGGTTTACAAATTTTCTGCTTCCAAATTTTGTTTAATTTCTTCATACTGGCATTTAAAGAAAGTCGGAGTGATTTTCCCTCGGAATTCAACCAAAGTGGTCAACTACTCAATTTCTTCAAGACATTGGGTTCAATAAATTTTCTTTAGAAAAAGAGGGAATTAGTATTTTTATTATATTTCTTTTTTCATTTATTAATGTTACCTCCACTATATTTCCACAACACATATTGGAATAGCACATGCAATTTCAGAAAGATGACTAGTATACTATACATTATCATCGCACTAATATTGTATTTCTTCTACTTGTATTTAAGTGCATTATCCTTGGATTTCCTAAAGGTTTAACTTATTAATTAAGCTTCTAAAAGCCAGTAATTAAAGGGACTAACTTTGTAACTAAGATGCTTAAAGGATTACTTTATGTTAATTAAGATGCTTAATCTACTTTCCCTAGGTTGTAACACACAACTCTATAATATATTTAGGTTAATGTTGCTCTACGTGAAATGATTAATGGGCAAAGAATATTATCAAATCGATGATGTTGATTCACATCAATAGTTGAATACAAAAGCATCAATATTGTCTAGGATTATATTATTGCCTAGTCATATCACAAATAGATGGCATAACTATTTTAATAACGATATAATTACTGAGTAAAATCACAACCGACAAATTGATTTATCGAATTAATTTTGCTTTTAATTTGTGGATTCTCCACTTGATATTTGGTGGGACCGGATTAAATACAAATTTGAGGCAAGTGAAAAGGTAATAAAAGATGGGAAAATATGGTAAAAATGAGAATTGAAAGAAAGAAATTAAAATAATGAAAAAAACACATAATTCCCTCTTCGAATCATGCTAACATGACATTACTTGGCACGACTTGACATTGGCTGTCTAATGTTTTTAGAGATTTTAAAGATGATGCAAATAGAATCAAGCTTTTGCATATCACTTCATCTATTGCGGTCAGATATCTCGTAGTAATATTTTTATATAGTAATTTAAAAATTAAATTTGACTTTTATAGTGAATAATAATTTTATATAAGAATAATGTTATAGACAGATTAGAGTACACCAAAATTAGTTTACAACGAAACACATAATAAAACTTAGTGCTCTATATAATTCATGGCCCTTCATCACTTAAAATAAGTTAAAAGTTGGAGTCACATGAATAATTAATAAGTGAGTACGCTAATAATTCTTCTAGGGGTAAAAGATAATCGATTATGGACGCTGATGAAGTTTTGTTTGATGAAAAAACCTTCTAAAAATTGACTAAAATAGTCAGTATACTTGGGAGTCATTGCTAAAGGAGAAACTTTAGAACCCAACTCGATTAGTTTTTGGTATTCGCATTGAACGTAATTAATCTAAATTTCCGTTGCCTAAGAACCAAAAAAAAATTACTCTGAAAAGTGGAACTTGGGCCTAACTCAACCCCAAAAGCTAACTTATGAGGTGAGGATTGCCCAGCAATATAAGGAGACCAAAGACCTCAAATCCATCCGATGTAGAAAACTCAACATACTCTTTAGAGATAAGGGAATTAAAAAAATTATTTAAATACGATAGAAATATACAAAGGGTACTAGGTTGTCTTCCATGATTAGACTATCTAAAGACCTACTTAATTATTGAACTTAGTACATCAGAGCAATTATTCCTGAATTGTTCTGACTTGATTTGTCGTTGGAGTAATTTTTATTTTTCCGAAAAACCCTAAAGTGTTAAACAACACTAATAAATGGAGTAATAAAAAAAGAAGATGGGATAAACAAAATAAAGTGAATGTGAATTTCACAATGTAATTTAACAGGAAAAGAACTCTAAGTTATGCATGTAAATTAAAAAGGTTATATATTTACGATCCACAAGAGTGATAGTTAAAAGTTAAGTCACAAAGCACAAATATAATCTTGAGTTAAGGTTAAATAAATATATTATTTTAATTCCATGATACAAAAACAGCCCTAATTAAGGTCGTTAAGCCTGAAACTAACTCCTTAATTCTGTTTTTATCAAGTTCCCCCAGTGCTCGGATATTTAACTAAACAGTGACGGAACATTATAAATTACTGTCCCACATAATCAATATAACATAATGCATGCGTTTTAGGAAGGATAGATCTAGTGAAAGAATTACGGGTTCATTCGAATTGTAAATTTGTCTTAAATCTTGTACATGAGTTAAATTTCACTATATAAGTATTTTAATAATAGATTTTGAACTTATAAAAAGGGATATGATGGAATTTCAAATCAAGACTCATAAAGTTCAAACTCAAAAAATAATCTTAGGTATTTTCTTGTAATTATTCACAACTTCGGGAATTGACTATCAATTATCAAACTACAGCCAATCACCGTAACAGCCTTCAAAAGATGGTTTAATCACACTCTGCGTTACTGAAAAATAAAACGGATAGGAGTATCAAAAAGAATAAAAAATTAGTGGCAGACAAATTTTACTGCCAAACATTTGTTGCTGATCTAATTTAACGACGAATTAAAGAGAATTACTAAAATATTCTAATCGCTATGAATTACTTAGCGACAAATTATCGACTAATTTCGTAATAACAATTAATTGTGCAAATTTGATCATAGTAAGTGCAAAAACAAAATCTGTACTTTGTCTGCTTTCGACAATGACATCAAATCAATAATGTCTCGCCTTTTAACTTAAGGAGGCTAAAAATGTTACGTTTTCTTTAAGGGGGTAAGGAAACGGAAGAATCACCTTTTGGATTCCATCTCACCCTTTATTTGTGTATAAATTTAAAGACTTAATTTCATTTTTGAAAAAAGAAAAATCTGAAATATTTCTTCATATTTTTATGTTGTTGTATTATTTTCTAAATAGATATAAGTGTCAAGTGTAAGTTGCTCCATTTGTTGAGTTTATTGAAGTTGTATAATTTGAAGTTCCGCTATTACAGAATAATTATTACGTTCTACCTTGAGAGAAATTAATCTGTATACCTTGGACAATAATGAGGAAATTAAATTCCTTAAAGACACTATAAACAACAACAACTACCCAATATAGTCCACAAACTGGGGTCTGGGGAGGGTAATATGTAGACGGGCCTTACCCCTACCCGAAAGGGCAGATAGGCTGTTTCCAATCGACCCTCAGCTCAGTGAAGGAAAGGAAAAATAAAAACAAAAACTAAAACAAAAGAGCATTAGTAACTCCAGCAAAAATAACGTAAATAATTATCTAAACATAAGAACCATAAGTAAAATAGCATGCAATAATATCAGACATTAACTACTATAAGGGAGACACAATCCAATATACAAATCATTTATGGATAGCCCTGCCAAGCCTCATCCAACCCCGGGTGAGGAGTACGAAAAACTTTAGGAGCGTCTATCCTACGACCCTGATACTAGACCTCTAGACTTTCCTATCAAGGGCCATGTCCTCGGAAACCCGCATTCTAGCCATGTCATGCCTAATTACCTCTCCCAAATACCTCTTAGGCTCCCTCTGCCTCGCCGTACGCCGACCATCGCCAGCCGCTCACAACTCCTCACCGGGGTATCATGACTTCTCCTCTGCACATGACCGAACCACCTCAGCCTCGCTTCTCGCATCTTCTCATTCACCGGGGTCACCCCTACCTTCTCTCGGATAAATTCATTCTTAATCTTATCTAACCTGGTGAGCCCGCACATCCACCTGAGCATCCTCATCTCCGCAACCTTCATTCTCTGAACATGAGAGTTCTTCACTGGCCAGCACTCCACCCCATATAGCATGACAGGTCTAACCACAGCTCTATAAAATTTCCCCTTGAATTTATGTGGAACTTTTTTGTACTATATATTCAATAAATTCGGAATTATTTTATATTTTGTTTACTGAACTAATATTTATTGTACTTCTCTAATTTTTTAATTTTGAACACAATAATTATCAATAACCTTAAGGAACTTAATTAGAAATATATATTTGATGATCGACAGAGGTAAAGGCAATGCTTGGAGTTCTCAGATACTTTACTGAGTTTAAAAGGTTGCCTTTATTGGTATTTGATTTTGTCTAAGCCTTTACATTACAATGACGAAGCCGTACGAATTACGATTTACGAGGTTAAATCCTTATAATTTGTAAGATGTTGATTGAAATCATGAAGAAATGGCAACGGTGATGCAGATAATGTCTTTAAATCCACTGGTCTAAAGACATTAACCAATTACACGTGAAGTAAAAGAAAAATGTAACGATTCAAAGGGTCATTATCTGTTTTAATTGAATTTGTGGCTTTTAGGATTTTAAAATTTTCATTTAGAGCTGTCTCATTTTGTGTACAGTTTGGGTACGTAGTGGGAAAGCTTTAATAAGAAAATATATGAAATATGCTAAGTTTTGACGTTAAAATGAATAAATTTGATTTTTATTAATATTTTAGGCAAGCGGATTCGGACTCGTAATTTGACGGTCTTGGAGGATCCGTAGAAAAATATGGGACTTGGGCTCGGAATCGATTCCAATGTCCCAAGCCCGAGAAATGAATTTTTATGTAAAATTATTTTCTGAAAATGTTTAAGGAAAATTGAAACAAAATATGATTAGAAAGCGATGGTATCGGGCCTGTATTTTAGTTCTGCCACCCGGTACAGGTCTTATATATGGTTTAAGTCCTTCCTATGAAAGTTGGTTAAAAAGAACATCGTTTGACATGATTCTGACTTGAATTGCTAAAATTTTGATGTTTTAAGAAGTTTGAGAAAAATGCTTTGATTTTGAGGTTTAATTTGTTGATAATGATGTTATTTTGGCGATTTGATCACCCGGATAAGTTTGTATGATGTTAATGAGTTAGTACCTGTGTTTGATTAGGAGCTCCGAGGTCTCGGGTGTATTTCGGGAGGTTTTGAACCTAAGAAAAATTGCAGAAAAAGCTGCTTAGGTGTTCTGGAATTTCCTTCTTCGCGTTCACGGAATGGCCCTCGCGAATGCAATGTGTAAATTGTTCCTGAAAGATTTCCTTTTACGCGAACGTATAGCCAAGGACGCGAACGCGAACACGAAAGCACTTGGGCCTATGCCTTCGCGAACGCGGTCCTGGCAACGCGAATACGAAGGCAAAAAAGTGGCCTGGGCAGGGGAGGGGTAGTTATCCTACGCGAACACGACACTTTGGCGTGAACGCGAGACCAGTAGCGCGAACGCGAAGGCTTAATCAGCCTGACCTATCGCGAAGGCGAAGGGCAATTTTGTCCAATTATTTTAAAGTCCCAAAACAGTACACATTACAGGATTTACCAAAATTTTTATAAAACCTTTTCTTCTCCAAAGCTCCTAGGCTATTTTGAAGCACTTCCTCACCAAAGTTTCTTGGGTAAGCATTGTTTAACTTGTTTTCTTCATTTTTCATCAACACCCACTAGAATTCTAGGCCTGAAACATATGATTTAGGGTAGAAAATTAGGGACTTGGGTAGAATTAAGGCCTTTTATTTTTCTTGATTTAGACCTCATTTTAGGGTCGGATTTGAAAACAAATTATACATTTGGGCTCATGGATGAATTGATGATTTGATTTTTGTCCGAACCTCGCGTTTTGACCAAACGGGCCCGGGGTCAATTTTTGAGTTTTTAGGAAGAATGCTTGGAAATCTATAATTAGACATTGAATTCGAATTGTTTAGCATTTATTGATGATATGAAGTCATTTATATATATATACAATTGAATTGGAGCTAAATTCAAAAGGAAAAGCGGGGTTTGAGGCTTGAGTTGGCCGTAGAAGTTTGAGGTAAGTGTTCGGTCTAACCTTACTTTGAGGGATTATGAGTTGTGTCCTATTTGCTATTTGCTTCTTGTTGAGTATGATGTATAGGCATGGTGACGAGTATCGATATGTTGGTATCAAGCATGACCGTGACTCTTATATTGTGACTTTCATGATTTCGTGGTATTATTCATGCCTTGGTAATGATTTCCATTGTTATGTAAAGTTGTAGAAGGAATTGCGACCTATAAACATCGTAGAGTGTTGGCTCCAGTTGCATAACGAATTGTGGAAGTATGAGTGATAATTGAAACTCTAGAGTATTCGCTCGAGTTGCAAAATAAATTATGAAGTAAAAGTGAGAAAGAGAAGGGATCATTATGTCACCCATTTGCCGGGCTAATGTTGAGTTGGGTTTCCCTTGCATATTCTTAATTGGCATTACAGATACTTAGGTTAAGGATTCTTTGTGTTGGATAGGGATTATGGTTATAGCTGAGGTATTAGGTGTCAGAACGAGTTTAGTAATAGCAGAGGTAGTTAAGTGTGGTAACGAGTTTGATTATAGCTGGGATAGTTAGATGTTGTAATAAGTTGGGTTATAGTGAGGTACCTAGATATTCGATTCAGAGTTGGTTATAGTCGTTTCTTTCTTACCGGGACGAATTTTCTTATGCTATCGAATTCCCCTTCGGGTTAGCGTACACCTTGTTAATTCCTTGTCGGGATTGTCATCATAATTGTAAATATTATATATATGGATTGGGTTGCACGCCGAAACAATATTATATATGGATCAGGTTGCATGCCGTAACAATATTATACATAGATCGGGTTGCACGCTGTAACAATATTACATATGATCGGATTGCACGCCATAACAATATTTTATATGGGAGCGGGTGGTACGCCTACCATGAGACATAGTGAAATGGGAGGAGGTGGTACGCCTACCACGAGATATGAGAAATATGATCGGGTTGCACACCTTCAACTAGATGTGAATTGAAAGTGAAATCTTCCTTTATATTCCTCTATCCATGTTAGGGTTAAATTGTTGATTTCCTTATTATTCTCTTGAGTTTATGTATTATTAGCTATCCTGGAAGCATGATCCCGTCCCCAGCTTTATTTTGTTTATCCTGTCTATCTTTCTGTTGGATATGTATTACTGCACGAGTTTATCTGGGGTCTGGACCTAGCCTCATCACTACCTCGCCGGTGTTAGGCCAGGCACTTACCAGCACATGGGGTTAGTTGTGCTGATACTATACTTAGATCCAGGTACCGGACAACTGCAGTAGCTCGGGAACAAGCCTTTAGTCCGCCGAGACATCGAGGTAGCCTTTCAGGCTTCAACAGGCTACCCCATCTCCTCTATCTTATATTGTGTTATATTATCTCATGTATTCGAGACAAACAATGTTATCTTTCCTTCACACTGTTGTATGTAATACTCTTAGTAGTCTGTGAATGTTTTGACACCAAGTTATGGTTAGAGGCATGCATTGGTCTTCAAGATATTTTGAATTTATAGTGTATTTAAGACATCCGCTAAATTTGCTATTCTGTTGTTATTTAATTATTTATTTCCTTAATTTAATTGGTTAATAAAAGATTTAAGAATAAAAGAGTTTAAAGTTTTTAAGTTCATGGCTTGCCTAGCTTCTACAAGTAGGCACCATCACGACTCCTGAGGGTGGACATCGGAGTCGTGACAAGTTGGTAAGAGTTCTAGGTTACATAGGTCTCACAGTTCACGAAAAAGCTTAGTAGAGTTTGAGGGATCGGTACTGAGACATCTGTATTAATCCCCAGAGGCTACAGAGTTAGGAAAATTCCATATTTATTATTTATTGTCAAGCGGATTTTTTTCTGAATGCTAATTGGTTTTCTACTCTGTTCTTTCGCGAATGCTGAGGTCATGTACCGCTTCTTCAGCCGAGCAGCAACACAGACTAGTGATAGATCAGCTACGTCATCGGAGGCTTTGTGGAGGTCGGATTAGTTTCCCCAAGCTCTTCACTATTACATTCAGCGGCGTATATACTAAGGATCCCTAGGATTATCAAGACATCTATCATGAGGTTCTTTGAAATATGGGGATAGTTTAGACCAATGGGGTCGATTCTGCTACGTTTCACTTGTCTGGATCCGCCAAGACCTGTTGGAGATATTATAGGTTGGATAGACCGGTGAGGTCGTCCGCTTTGACTTGAGGACAGGTCACACAGCTATCTCTGGAGAAGTTTCTCCCCATCACTCAAAGAGAGGTCCAACGGAGGTAGTTTGAGCATCTCCGGCAGGGTTCCATGACTGCTACTCAGTACAAGATCAAATTCACCGACTTGACTCGTCATGCTCTTATCATACTTCCCACTTTGGGAGAGAGTGAGGAGCTTCACTGAGGGACTCGTCCATCCCGCTCAGTTAGCTAGATGTGGAGGTAGAGGTATTAGAGGTGGAGATAGAGATGCTAGAGGTGGAGGTAAAAGTATTAGAAGTGGAGGTAGAGGTGCTAGAGGTGGAGGTAAAAATATTAGAGGTGGATATGCGTGAACTGTTCTGATTTGTGGTAGAGAAGCTTCGGTTTTATTTTGTGCCATATCTGGTCATGCATAATGATTCTCTGAGTGCCCTATATATGTATTTACGCCGGTGGGCGATTCTATTGTCATGGATTGTGCCCATTGTTCATGTGTAGTGGTGATCGGAGGCCTTGAGACTCATGTGGATTTTCTTCTTCTGGACATGGTTGATTTTGATATTATATTAGGGATGGATTGGTTATCACCTTACCATGCTATCTTGGACGGTCATGCCAAGACAGTGACCTTAGCTTTATCGAATTTGCCTCGTTTAGTGTAGAGAGAGACTCCTGGTCATTTTACCCGTAGTGTTATCTCGTATGGGAAGTCTCGATACATGGTCGAGAAGGGCTATTGGGCCCTAATTGTGTTCGTGATTCTAGTGTTGAGGTTCCTTCTATTAATTATGTGCCCGTTGTTCTTGAGTTCCCTGATCGATAGTCAGTTATATGCAAAGTTCTCAAAGTGTGAGTTCTGGTTGAGTTCAGTTACATTTCTGGGTCATGTTGTGTCAGCAGAGGGTATTTAAGTTGATCTGAGACCATCATCATCTATAGAGATTTGGAGTTTCTTGGGATTGACATGCTACTATCGGTTGTACGTGGATGGGTTTTCATCTATTGCAGCCCTTCTGACCAGGTTGACTTAAAAGGGTGCTCAGTTCAGATGGTCAGATGAGTGTGAAGCGAGCTTTCAAAAGCTCAAGACAGCTCTTACTACCGCGCCAGTGTTGGTTTTACCCGTAGGTTCATGGCCTTATACGGTTTATTGTGATGCTTCTCATATTGGGCTTGGTGCAGTGTTGATGCAGGATGGTAAGGTCATTGCCTATGCTTCACGACAATTGAATATTCACAAGAAGAACTATCCGATTCATGATTTGGAGTTGGCAGCCATAGTTTACGTATTGAAGATTTGGAGGCATTATCTGTATACTGTGGCATGTGAGATGTTCACGGATCACAAGAGTGTTCAGTATTTGTTTAAGCAAAAGGAGTTGAATTTAGGGCAGAGGAGGTGGCTGGAGTTGTTAAAGGATTATGATATTACCATTTTATATCATCCCAGAAAGGCCAATGTGGTGGCTGATGCTTTCAGTAGGAAGTCAGCCAATATGGCCAGTCTTGCTTATATTTCGGTCGGTGAGAGGCCGCTTGCTTTGGATGTTTAGGCTTTAGCCAATCAGTTCGTGAGACTGGATGTTTTTGAGCCGAGTCGTATGTTATCTTGCACGGTCACTCATTCTTTATTCTTTGAGCATATACGTGATTGGCAGCATGATGATCTCCATTTGTGTATCCTTAGAGACACGGTATAGCGCGGAGATGCCATGCATGTTACTTTAGATGAGGATGGAATTTTCAGATTGCAGGGTCAAGTATGTATGCCTAATGTGGATGGGCTCCAAGATTTGATTTTGGAGGAGGCCCATAGCTCCCTATACTCTATTCATATGGGTGTCACGAAGTTGTATTAGGATATGCGGCAATATTATTGGTGGCGTAGAATGAAGAAAGATATTGTGGCATATGTGGCTCGGTGTTTAAATTGTCAACAGGTTAAATATGAGCATCATAGGCCAGGTGGTTTATATTAGAGGATTGAGCTTCCCTAGTGGAAGTGAGAGCGGATCACTACGGAATTTGTTACTGTACTTCCACTGACTCGGAAGAAGTTCGACGGAGTATGGGTCATTGTTGATAGACTGACCAAGTCAGTGTATTTCATTCCTGTGGTAGTCTCCTATTCTTCTGAGAGGTTGGCTGAGATCTATATTTGGGAGATTGTTCGCCTTCATGGAGTGCCCGCATCTATCATTTCGGACCGGGGTACGTATTTTACCTCACATTTCTGGAGAGCAGTTCAACGAGAGTCGGGCACGCGGATTGAGTTGAGCACAATATTTCATTCCCAGACAAACCATCAATCGAAGTGGACTATTTAGATTATGGAGAATATGCTCTGAATCTTGTGTTATTAACTTTTGAGGTTCATGGATTCAGTTTTTGACTTTAGCAGAGTTTTCCTACAATAACAACTACCAGTCGAGCATCCAGATGGCTCCTCATGAGGCTTTATATGGTAGGCTTTTCCGATCTTCGGTTGGATGGTTTGAGTTGGGAGAGGCTTGGTTGTTGGGTTTGGATCTTGTTCAGGAGGCCTTGGACAAGGTCAGGATCATTCAAGGAAGGCTTCGTTCAGCTCAATCCAAGCAAAAGAGCTATGGAGACCGCAAGGTTCAAGATGTGGCTTTTATGGTTGGTGAGCGGGTATTACTCCGAATGTCGCCTATGAAGGGCGTGATGAGATTTGGGAAGAAGGGCAGGCTTAGCCCTAGGTTCATTGGTCCTTTGAGATTCTTGATCGAGGTGGAAAGGTGGCTTATAGACTTGCATTGCCGCCTAACTTACCACTCGTGCATCCAGTGTTTCATGTGTCCATGCTTCGAAAATATCACGGCGATCCATCCTACGTGTTAGATTTCAGCACTGTCCAGTTGGACAATGAATTGTCCTATGAGGAGGATCCGGTAGCTATTCTAGACCGGCAGGTTCGTCAGTTGAGGTTGAAGAGTTTTCCATTTGTTCATGTTCAGTGGAGATGTTAGCCTACTGAGGCATCGACCTGGGAGTCCGAGTCTGATATGCGGAGCCGTTATCCTCATCTTTTCAGTGACTGCGGTACTTCTTTCTTTTATCCGTTCGAGAACGAACGACTGTTTTAGAGGTGGAGAATGTGACGATCCAAAGGGTCATCACATGTTTTAATTGAACTTTGTTCTTCTGAGGCCTTGAAAACCTCATTTAGAGCTACCTCGATTTGCGTGCATAGTCTGCGCACGTTGTTGGAAAGCTTTAATATGAAAATTTGTGAAACATTCTAAGGTTTTATGTTAAAATGAATATATTTAAATTCGGTTAATATTTTAGGTAAACTGACCCGGACCAGACCCGTGATTTGACAGTCCGGGAGGGTCCATAAAAAATATGGGACTTGAGCGTATGCCCGAAATCGAATTCCGAAGTCACAAGCCGAGAAATGAATGTAAAATTAGTTTTTGAAAATATGTATAGAAAATTGAAACGAAATATTAGTAGAAAGCGATAGTATCGGCCCCATATTTTAGTTCTGGCGCCGGTACATGTCTTATATATGGTTTAAGTCCTTCATGTGAAATTTTATTAAAAACGAAAGTCGTTTAACATGATTTGGACTTGAATTGCTAACCTTTTGATGTTTTAAGAAGTTTGAGAAAATTCTTTTATTTTGAGGTTTAATTTGTTGATAATGATGTTATTTTGGTGATTTTAGTGTCCGGATGAGCTCGTATTATGTTAGTGAGTTAGTACCTTTGTTTCGTTAGGAGCCCCGAGGGCTCGAGTGTGTTTCGGATGTGTTTTGGAGGTTTTGAACTTAAGAAAAGTTACAGAAAAAGCTGTTAAGATGTTCTGGTATTTCCTTCTTCGCGTTCGAAGGATAGCGCGCGAACGCGATGTGTAAAGTATTGATGAAGGACTTCCTTCTATGCGAACACGTAGCCTGGGACGCGAACGTGAAAGCATTCAGTTATGCCTTAGCGAACGCGGTCCTGGCCACGCGAACGCGAAGGCTAAAAAGGAGCATGTGCAGGCGGAGGAGTAGTTACCCTATGCGAACACGACGCTAAAAAGGAGCATGTGCAGGCGGAGGAGTAGTTACCCTATGCGAACACGACACTTTGGACGTGAACACGAGGGCTCGGGAAGATTAAGCTTCGTGAACATGAGCCCCGTAGTACGAATGAGAACACTTATTCAGTCTTACCCATCACGAATGCGAAGGGTCTGTCGCAAATGTGAAGGCCAATTTTGCCCAGTTATTTTTATGT
Organism: Nicotiana benthamiana; assembly: GCA_034376525.1. Taxonomy (NCBI): domain Eukaryota; kingdom Viridiplantae; phylum Streptophyta; class Magnoliopsida; order Solanales; family Solanaceae; genus Nicotiana; species Nicotiana benthamiana. Next base: position 142,693,290 of record CM067327.1, on the reverse strand, counting down.
CTCAAAACAGAACCCATTACGAGATTTATCAAAAATTTCATAAAACCCTTTCTTCTCCAAAGCTCCTAGGAAATTTTGAAGTACTTCCTCACCAAATTTTCTTGGGTAAGCATTGTTTACTTTTTTTTTTAATTTTCTATCAACACCCATTAGAATTTTAGGCCTAAAACATATGATTTAGGATAGAAAATTAAGAATTTGGGTAGAGTTAGGGCTTTTTGATTTTTCTTGATTTAGAGCTCGTTCTGGGGTCGCATTTGAAAATAAATTATATATTTGGGCTCGTGGATGAATGTGTGATTTGATTTTTGTCCGAACCTCGTATTTTGACCAAGCGGGCCCAGGGTCAATTTTTGTTTTCTTTGGGAAGAATGCTTGGAAAGTTATAAGTAGGCATTAGATTCGACTTGTTTCATTTATTGATGATATGAAGCCATTTATGTATAGATACAATTGAATTGGAACTAAATTCAAAAGGGAAAGCGGCGTTCGATGCTTGAGTTGGTTGCGGAAGTTAGAGGTAAGTGCTCGGTCTAACCTTAGCTTGAGGGATTGGGAGTTGTGTCATATTTTCTATTTACTTCTTGTTGAGTATGACGCATAGACATATTGACGACTATCCGTATGTTGGTGTTAAGCATGACCGTGAGTCTTATATTGTGATTTTCATGATTTAGTGGTATTATTCAAGCCTTGGTAATGATTTTCATTGTTATGTAAAGTGGAAGGAATTGCGACCTTTAAACATGGTAGAGCGTTGGCTCAAGTTGTATGAAGAATTGTGGATGTATGAGTGATAATTGAAACTCTAGAGTATTGACTCGAGTTGAAAATAAATTGTGAAGTAAAAGTGAGAATGGGAAGAGATTATTATGTCGCCTCTTCGCCGGGCTTTTGTTGAGTTGGGTTTCTCTTACATTGTGTTCTTAATTGGCATTACATATACTTAGGTTAATGATTCTTTGTTTTGGGTAGGGATTATGGTTATACCTGAGGTAGTTAGGTGTCGGAACGAGTTTGGTTATAGAAAAGGTAGTTAAGTGTGGTAACGAGTTTGATTATAGCCGGGATAGTTAGATGTTGTAATAAGTTGGGTTATAGGGAGGTAGCTAGAAAATAGATCTAGAGTTGGTTATAGCTGTTTCTTCCCTGGCGAGGCTAATTTTCTTATACTGTCGTATTCCCCCTTTGGGTTAGCATAGACATTATTAGTTTCTTGTCGGGACTCTCATCATAATTGTAAATATTATATATATATGGATTGAGTTGCACGCCGCAACAATATTATATATCGATCGGGTTACACGCTGCAAGAATATTATATATGGATTGGGTTGCATGCCAGAATAATATTACATATGAATGGGGTTGTACGCTATAACAATATTATACATGGATCGGGTTGCACGCCGCGATAATATTATATATGAGAATGGGTGGAATGCCTACCACGAGATATAAGAAAATGGAAGCGGGTGGTAAGCCTACCACGAGATATGAGAAATGAGATCGGGTTGCACGCCTGCAACAAGATGTGAACCGAAAGTGAAATCTTCCTTTATTTTTCCCTATCCATGTTAGATTTATATTGTTGATTTTATTATTATTCTCTTGAGGATCTGTATTATTTGATATCCCCGAAGCATGATCCCATCCCCAGCTTTATTTTGTTTATCCTGTCTATCTTTCTGTTGTATATATATATATATATATATATATATATATAACTATACATGTTTATCTGGGGTTTGGTCCTTGCCTCGTCATTACCTTGCCGGGGTTAGGCCAAGCACTTATCAACACATGGGATCGGTTGTGCTTCTACTACACTCTATGCTCTTTTGCACAGATCCAGGTATCGGACAACGGCAGTAGCTCGGGAGTCAGCCTTCAGTCCACCGAGACACCGAGGTAGCCTTGCTGGCGTCCGCAGGTCCGTATCTCCTCTATCTTATATTGTGTTATGTTGTATCATGTTTTCGAGACAAATAGTGTTATCTTTCCTTCAAACTGTTGTATGCAGTACTCTTAGTAGTCCGTGAATGTTGTGACATCAGGTTCTGGTTAGAGGCATATGTTGGTCTTCAAGATATTTTGAATTTATATTTTTTTTAAGACTTCCACTAAATTTTCTATTTCGTTGTTATTTAATTATTTATTTCCTGTTAATTTAATTGGTTAAAAAAAAGAATTAAGAATAAAGGAGTTTAAAGTTTTTAAGTTCGTAACTTGCCTAACTTCTATGAATATACGCTATTACAACTTTCGAAGATGGAAAATCCGGGTCGTAATAGAATAAAATATTTCCTGTCTTTCAGTTTCACAAGATACTAATGTTTTAAACATTTGATATCCAAGAATTCTTCCAAGGTATTCTTGGATTATTTCATGTCAATTGGCAAAGAACGAAAACAACGTGATTATACGGTCACGTTGATATCCGTGTTTTATGCTTATAGTGTAAACAAGAGAAAAGATTTTTCTGTTCCTTTTCTTTTGTTGCTATCCTCTTACTCTGGCTTATAATCTGTTTATTATTTCCTACTCTAGTGATTTATGATCGAGTTGCTAAAAATATCAGAGTAGATGTTTATTATTGTAATAATTTCATATAGAATTGTATGCATGAATAGAAATAACATGCGTTTACTGTTAAGTTTGTTATTTCTTTGACCAAATGAAAAAACTATTAGTAGTTGATATATGAGTAAGATATACAGTAATACTTGAAAAATATTTTTGAGATCATATAATATATAAAGATGGATCTATAGATGTTTGATTAGAGAAAGAAGTTAAACTGTTGAAAGTGTTATAATTATTTAATTGAAAAATTATCTGGACAGGGAATTAAAATTCTCGTGATTTTTTATATCCGTTATGGAGAATAAATTTTTCGTGATTTTCTACTCCTACTTCGAGATCAAAATCTATGTGACCTTCGTTGAGATTAAAGTGTTTGTGATTTTCTACTCAATTTGATAGAAATTAAAGTCTAAGTGACTTTCTATTCGTTTTAGAGATTGAAATCTTAGTGATTTTCTACTCTAAACTATTATTTGGTTTGAAAATTTAAAACTTCACTGTTTATTAAATTTGATCGTGTCACATATTATTTGGTTTTAAAAACTTTACTATTCATTAGATCTAGTTGTATAAGATGTTACTCGGTTTGAAGATTAAAAGCTTCACTATTTATTAATTTTGAATGTGTTAGACTGGTTTGAAGATTAAAAACTTTACCAATTATAAATTCTAGCTTTATCGTGACACAAACAACAATTCTTGTGGTTAGCTCTACAACATAATAGGAGTGGTGAATGTGAATCTCCTTTTCAAGAAATATGTTTGGAATATAGTATTATTTATTAAACGAATGCCCCTTACATAGCAATCTAATGGAATTGCGGAAAGAATGAGTACAACATTAAAGTAGATGGTAAAATACCTTGTTGTAAGTTCTGGTTTACCCAAATCTTGTGGAGAGAAGCTATTCTTACAGCTAACTGAATACTTAACTGAGTTCTCCACAGCAAAACGGAATCCACTCATATAAAAAATAAATTAAAGAAAGAAAATCCAACTTGAAATATTTTCAAGTGTGGGGGTTATTTGGGTAAACTGAAAGTTCTTAAACCCAAAAAAGATAAAAATCTGATTGGAAATTGTTGATTCTGTTTTCATAAGATATGAAACAAATAGTAAAGTATATCGTTTTCTGCTTTATAAATCAGAAATTTTGACATTTCATATATATATGGTAATCAAATCAGATAATATCAAATTCTTAGAGAATATTTATCCATATAAAAAAATTCTGAATGTTCTAATGAATTATCTAAGCGACCTAATGAGGTGAATCGAAGACGTCAAAGGACAACTGCTTCTATTGCATCATATTTTCTCACATTCTTATTAGAAAATGACATTCAAACTTTGGAAGAAGTTATGTCTTCCTCGGAAAGAAACTGTCAATAGTAAGATAGAATCCGTATTAAACCTTTGGATTCTAAGTGGATTTTCAAGAGAAAAATAAAAGTTGATGGTATTATTGACAAATATAAGAAAAAATTGCTTAAGGATAAAGACAATGAGAAGGTCTTGATTACTCTGACACATGTTTACCAGTAATGATAATTACATCTATTTGAATGGTAATAGTGTTAGCCGTTGTGTATGGCCTTGAAATCCATCAGATGAGCATACATATAACCTTCTTAAATTGATACTTGGATGAAGAAATCTAAATGGAACAACCTGAAAGGTTTGGGGTTCCTGAAAAAGAAAAGAAGGTGTATTGACTTATTAAGTCACTTTAAAAACTAAGACAAACATCCAAACAATGACATGCGAGATTTGACCAATATAATATTGTCAAATGGTTTCAAAAATTAATGTGTGTAAACAAATGCGTTTACATTAAGAATACTTCAAGTCATATAGTCATTATTTGATTTTATGTAGATGACATGTTGATGAAATATTTAATATGTGGGGGCTTTTATCTTATGTATGACAAAAGCAAATGTTAGATGTAATGCCTAAATGATATAATTTTTGAACCCTATTGATATAGTAGTTGGTAAATTTATCAGGCGTTTAGTCTTAACGAAGACTAGTTGATAGAAGCTACTAATTTAGAAGTTGGTCACGTCTCTTTCTCGAAAGATCATTTTCTTTATTGAAAATTTATATTGTTAGTTCTTTTGTGAAATCATATCACTTTGAAGGTTGTGACTTTTCATAGAAAGATACGTCTGTATATTTTTGTATGAACATGACTGTTCATGAACGAATGTATTAACACGTTTGTCTATAATGAGGTGAACCAACCGATGAATATGACCAAAATCGATTGCAAGTTGGATTTGTTTCATGAATGGAGGTGCTATAATTTTCATATCACATAGGCGTATGAATAAATAACATACACATGCTTGAAAATGACGGAGTGAATTGATAAATGTGTTATATATTAAAATGTTACGATCACAACTGATGCAAATTATTCCAGCTGTTGTTATAATATACTATTACTACATTAAGTGTAGTCAATAATATGACATGCAATCGAAAGTCGAGACGTATTAGTCTGCAACATAAGGAAGTTTGCATTCAACATTTATAACAACGGAACGAGTTTTGAAGTATTTAAAATATACTCCAAATTATGGTTTGCACTACAACAAGTATCCCGCAATAATAGAGGGGTATAGTGATGAAAATTAGATCACTGGTTCAACTGATTCTAAACAGTCAGTGGTGCGCGATGTCTGGGAAATTGTCCTAACAAATGTGCATTGACCGCAGTACAATTGAGGCTGAGTTTATAGCCTTAGACAAGGCCAGTGAAGAAGCTGAATGGCTCCAGAATTTCTTGAAAGATATTCTATTTGTGCCCAAATCTTTGACACCTATGTGTATACATTGTGATAGTCAAGTGGCACTAGGCATGGCAAGGAGTGTTAGTATAACGAAAAGTCTCGTCACATTCGACGGAGATACAATACTGTTAGACAACTACTCTTTAGTGGTATTATCATTATTGACTATGTAAAGTCAATAGATAACGTGTCAGATCCACTTACAAAAGGCCTATCTAGAGAGGCAGTTGATATATCATTGAAGGGAATGATGCTAAGGCCTAGGACACGTCATCATAACGGTAACTCTACCTAGCAAACTGGAAATCCCTAGAGCTAAGTTCAATGAGATCAAACAAAGTTATGAATAACGGTTTAACCTTGTCATATAACTCAACCCATTCTCGTGATGAATATAATGTTCATAAATCAAGGTATAATATTAAGGCTTTTTGATGAGTCAATAAAGCTTAAAGCTTTTCAATGATTTTCTAAATTTGGCAGGATATGACCAGATAGTGTGTCTATATTATTACACATTTAGAAATCCCCTATGTGAGTCTTAAGTGTAAGCCACTTTAAGGGAAATAAAAGTAAAGGCTCATTCTAAGCATTCATGAAACTAGGCAATGTTCATGACTGAAATGAATACAACCGTGAGAGCCAAAAATGGTTCAGGATTGATTGTGCGCCATATGGTTGTCTAGGTATACACCAAAGCTCGGCGGTTCAAAGATATCAAATCTACCGATTGACTGAGTATATCCGATGTAAAAAGTTAAAAAACGGACTTATCCAGATGCGATTAGTCTTTACATGCGAATCACATAGTATTTTTATGCATATTTTTTGCAGATGCCCATTTCCCATTCATGTGGAGGATTGTTGTATTTTTTCTTTAAAAGGTGTGAATGAAAAATGGAAGAGGCACCTTTTGGATTGTACCTTCCATCTCACCCTTCCTTTGTCTATAAATTTAGAGGCTTAACCTCATTTTTGACATAAGGAAAATCTGAAATATTCTCCCATCTTTTTTACATTGTTGCATTATTTTCTAAATAAATATAAGTATCAAGTGTGACTTGATCCATTTGTTGAGTTCCCAGAAGTTTTGTGATTTGAAGTACTGCTATCACAGAATAGTTATTCTGTTCTATCTTGGCTGGAATTAATTCGTATACCTTGGGCAACAATGAGGAGATTAAATTTCTTATGGACACACTACGCATTTAGTGGGCTCGAAATTATTTTACGTTTTTTTTACTGAACTACGTTTGTTTTAATTCTCCGATTTTCTGATTTTGGATACAGTAATAATTAACAAAAAATCCTTATAAAAATGGATAGGTAGTTGTAATAATAATAATAATAACAACAACAACAACAATAATAATAATAAACTAAAATTATTTTTTTATTTTGTACGTTAGAGAACAACCTGTTAAGTTAAAATGTCAATTTATTTTCTTTTGTTGCTTTATAATGGAAAAAGTTAATGATTAGGATTTTTGAAATGCAAATATCATGCCTCTAGTACTCTAATGAAAAAACAATTATGTGTATTTTCAATATGTTAATCCGGATGTTTTTTAAGCACTTAGAAAATTTCACGAAACCTATTAATTAATGTTTAATGGTTAGGATTTCTTCTATAAATCCAATCAATTGGAATAAACTAGAATCAATCGCAAGCACTAATAGTTTAAGAGAAAATAGTCATCAAGCTAGTTTAATAACGAATAATTAGGTGTCAACACCATCTAAGGGTGACTAATGATGGGGCGGGGCGGATATGAGCGGGTCGAAAATGGATACTGCCAAAATGGATAAATTATTCAGTTCGACTTATCATATTTAATACGGATAAAAAATGAATTAATATGAATATTCATGACTTGTTGAATATAATGGATAATTTTGATGGATAACTATTTATTTTAACCATTTTGCGACCACTAACACCATCTCAATAGGCCTTTGTGGAATTTTTATTTTGGATCTTCTAAATCATTCCCATTGTTTCTTTTTCCTTCGACCCCCGAAAAGCGAAAGACAAGTATGTTAGTGAGATGTGGGGATAAGCTTCATCGTCGAGAGGAAAACAGCTCGGATCACCAGCTAAGGCCCCTAAATGATCGCTTAGAGATAAAAAAGGTAGAGGTGCGAAGACCGTACCAACTAGTTCTGAACTGAGATTGATAGCCTCCACCCATGTTCTAGCTCGTCTTTACATTATCATATGTTGTTGAATCTATTATCAGATACCGAGTTTTCTATGTGACTATAATTTCTTTTTCTGATACTAGGCTATTTCTATGTCTCATGCTAGATCAAGACGTAGATGGTGTCCACATATACTTTTATCTTAGTTTATTATGCAAGACATCTTAATGGGTTACCTCCTTGTTATGCTATTCAACACAATTAACTTAAACTTTATGCTTTTGTTTTTTTGGTAAGAAGGAAAACTCGCAGCTACTATAATCTCTATTATACCCTCAGCCTTTCGAGTAAGCATTCTGTGATGAGCCCTTTGTGATGAGCACTATGTATGCATTGGGTAAACCCCCTATGTAATATCCTACAAACCACACAAGAGATGTAACTTTATGCTTATGTGTAGTGACCCGACCGATCGTTTTGAGCAATTAAACTTTTCTTGGTTGTTTGAGGGCATGAGTAGCTCCATATGATGTATTATGACTTTTGTGAAACATCAGTTTTAGTTTTTAGGTTATTCTGAATTGATTTGGAAGAATGATCCTCAACTAGAAACTTTAAATTCAAAATGTTTGACCAAGTTTTGACTTTTAGCATTTGACCATGGATTGTATTTCTAATGGTTTCGTTAGCTCTATTGGGTAATTTGGACTTAAGAGTGCGTTCGGATTTTGAGTTGGAGATCCATAGTGGAATTTGGCTTGAAATGGTGAAAGTTAGAATTTTAGAAAGTTTGGCCGGTAGTGGACTTTTGATATCGTTGTCAGATTCCGATTTTAAAATTTGGAGTAAGTCTGTAATGTCAAATGTGACTTCTGTGCAAAATTTGAGGTTATCAGACGTGATTTGATAGTATTTGTCATCGATTGTGGAAGTTGAAGATTCAAAGTTCAATTATTCTGAATTGAGGTGTGATTCATCGTTTTAGTGTTATTAGGTGTGTTTTGAGGCCTCGAGTAAGTTCATGTTATATTATGAGACTTGTTGGTGTGTTTGGATGTGGTCCCGAGGGGTTCAGGGGAATTTCGGATGGGTTTTAGACTATTTTTTCTTCTTTATGCATTGCTGGTTCAGTAGAAACTGAGCATCTACTTACCTTAATCGTGATTTTGAGGTATAGGTTATGATCGTATAGATTTATTGTGTAGGCTGGGGGAAATTATTCTTCGCATTTGCGAGTCTTCAGACGCGATCGCGTAGGCTGCTGCAATTTAAGCATCGCGTTAGCGTAAGCCTTCACGAGTTCGCGTAGAGTATTTGGCTGAGATGGGAAGTGTTCACTTCTTCTTCGCATCGAAGTCTTTTGTACGTGACCGGTAGTGAATTTTCAGGGGGTAGTGTAATTCCTTCTTCGCGATCGCGATGTTGCTTTCAAAATCACGATTTATTGATTCGTCCAATGTTTATAAAATACTATATTTCGAGGGTTTCAGTCAATTTTGCATGTTAGGAGTTATGGAGCTCGGATTGAGGCTATTCTTGAAGAAATTTTCATCATACGAATTAGTGTAAGTGTTCTCTACTCGGTTTTGGTTATATTTCATGAATCTATCTTTGATATTTTGCAATTGGTTAATGAATTTTAAAGAGGAAATTGGGGGTTTTGGCCTATAGTTTAATAATACAAATTTTTGAGTTATAAATACCGATTTGGAGTCAGATTTGAGTGAAACTAGTATGGTTGGACTCGTAATTGAATGGGTTGTTGGGTTTTGCAAGTTTTTTCGAGTTTTGAGGCATGGGCTCGGGTGTGATTTTTGGCCGGATTTGGGAATTGATGTAGAATTTGATCTTTATCAATTGTAATTACTTTCTTGGGTTTTATGATATATTTAAGTTGCTTACACTAGTTTTGAGCCATTTGAAGAATGCTACGCATGTGATGGCATTCTTAGAGCACCGGTTGGCCTGTTCAGTGTTAGAATTGGCTTGTTTAAGATAAGCAACTCTTTTAAACTTAGTGCCGATGGTATAAAACCACGAATTATGTGCTATGGGATTCGTGTTGAGGTGACACACATGCTAGGTGACTGCGTGTGGGCGTGCACATTGTGAATTGTGACACTATGTTGTTCCCAAGGCACTGAATAATGGCCTTATTTTTGTTGATTTTGTGTTTTCACCATGTGATAAAGTAAATAAGCTTTCCATCATGCTAGATATCAGGTTTAGGCTTTATGCTGATATGGTCGGGACCCATAGTAGTCATTTCTTGCTGTCATCTTATTAATTTTATTGATATTTTGTACTCAGTTGCATTCATGGATTCATATCATATCTCAGTCTCCGTTTTTACTTATTGATACATCATATCATTGTTACATGTCAGTTTTTATGACATTGTGAGCCCATGGGTGAGATTGGAGAGTGATGACTGAGTGAGGCCGAAAGCCTTAATATGAGTGATAGTTATGGTATCGGGTTGAACATTGCAACAATTATATTGATGATTATGATAGCGCTTGGGTTGTAGGAGCTCTTCCGGAGTCTCTAACACACTCCTAGTGAGCGGGAATGATATTATTGAGGGATGGATTTTTCCGCACATGGATTTGTCTGAAGTATTTGATATATGGATATGGATTTCTCTATAGGGATGGATTTTCCTTTTTCCTCGGTACCGAGTGCCATATAGTCATCGTTGAGTATGTTCCAGGATGGATTTTCCTGGGCCATATACGGTACCAAGTGGTTGAGCATTTATATATTATTGAGGGATGTATTTCCTTTGGCTTGGATTTGTCCAAAGTACTTTATACCAGGAGATGGATTTCTCTACAGCGTTGGATTACCATTTATTCTTGGTACTGGGCGACTTATAGTTAGTGTTATATATGCTTCATATCAATTTTTCAGGGCCATATGGGCCATATATAGTACCGAGTGGTTGAGTCGGATGCTTAAGGTTGAGTACACTGAGAGTGTGAGTACATGATTCATCTTTGAGATACATGGCATTGGCATGCATATATGGTATACATGCATAAAGACACATTTTTCTCATATAGTTCAATGTCATATCATTCGTGACATTTTTACACATATTGATATGTGGTAATAGAGTGGTATCTCACACATGGTATCTGGAAAGATAAATGGAAGATCTTATTTATTGTGCAAAAGGATTTAAAAAAAAAAGAAATACACTTTACAAACTATCTCATATTTCATGATGTTTTTAGTAAAGAATTTGGGGTTATCACTAATATTCTTGAAATATGGGACTATTTATGGAAAAATATGAAAGTGTGAGCATTCTTGTCATGACCCCAACCCCAGTCGTGATGGCTCCCAACACACTGCTAGGCAAGACCGACCAATATAACCTTAAACAATTTATATATGGTTTCTGAATTAGTTAACATAGATAGATTACTAAGTCATAATAGTGAAAGCCCGAAACAGAGTTAAAACATGCGGAAAAACCAAACACCAATACTACTACACAGCCCGAAGAATCCGGTGTCACAAGTTCGAGCCTCCAATACCTGAGTATCAATCTACTACATATCGTTCTAAAGAAATACGGAAATAAAGAAAATAAGGTAGATGGATTATCAGGACTGCGGACGTCATGCAACTACCTTGAAGCTCCTGGAAAGCTTATTGGTAGACAAATCCTCACTCAACATGAGATGTACCTGGATCTGCACGCAAGGTGCAGGAAGTAATGTGAGAACTCGACCCAGTGAGTAATAAACATAAATAAATGATGAGAATAAGAAATCCTGAATAGGCACAAAATAATTCTATAAATACAACAACCTGAACTAGATAGTATTCAATCAGTAAACCAATGATAACAACTATGGAAACGCTACAACAGATAAGGCAGTAAATGACATTCTAATATGAAATGCAACACATAGTCCGGTACACTCTAGTACCCGCTGCAGCGTGCAGCCTACTCCCTTTATTTATCGTAATGGGCACACTGGGAGTGTGCAAACTCAAGGAGGGGCCCCTTACGGCCCAAGTGCAATATAAGCCATCTCGTGGCATCAACTAGACCCTCGGTCTCATATCAATACCAATATAATACTGCTACAGTGCGCATCCCGATCCTATGCTCAGTCCAGAGTCACATAAGCCCCCCGGGCACAATAATATATAAATATTCAGCCCAAACTTCATTAGAAATATTATTTAAGTTTCCAGTTTGATAAAAGATGGTTGTGTTTGAAAAATTGTATTAAAAAATGCCAGGACTAAGTTCTATAATACGTAAAAATGGTAAGAAACCAGTAATAGCAATCCCAGAAGGATTCAATCAATTAGCACGAAGCCCAATCAAAGAGATAAACTCAAATTATAGTAATAATAATAATTAAATTTATGTTAAATACACAGTATATTCATCTATGGGGATGGACCAAGTCACAATCCCCAATGATGTTCTACCCCATACTCGCTATCTGGCGTGAAAGTCACCTCAATATATCACTATGATGTGCAGTTTCAAACCCTCAGGACATCATTTATATCTATTACTCACCTCAAGCCAACAAAAATCCTAGCTCGCTATGCCTTACAAGTCGACCTCCTCGCACGTCGAATCTGATCAAAATCACAACAAATACATCACAATATACCAATGGAACAATACCCAATCGAAAATAATCAAAAAATAGCCAAAATCTTGAAATTAGCAAAACCCGAGCCCCGAGTTCACTTCTCGAATTCCAGAAAATTTTACACCAATTCCTTATATCGCCATGAGTCTATACATATAAAGAATAATAAATCGGAGTCCAAATGAGCCCTCAAATCCCCATTCTTAACTCTCTTAAGTTCAAGCCCTAACCTCCATTCTAACTCCTTAATTCCTTCGTTTTTAGTCTAAATTCAAGTAATAACACCTTAGAATTGTGTTTTAGACTCAGAAATCCTTACCTCAAAGAAGTCCCTTGATTTATCTATTCCAACTCGCCCAACTTCTCCAAGTACGAAGTGAAAAATATGAAACCCTTTAAAACGAAGGAGAAATTAAATATCACTGATCAGTCATTTCTGCATTTGCGGCTTCTTAGTCGTATCTGTGACTCCACCTTCTGTGGATGTATCACCGTATTTGCGGACCCCCCAAGAAATCTAAAATACCGCATTTGCTGTCCTCCTATCACATCTACGACTCCGCAGATATGGTAACAAAATCCGCACCTGCTGTGTTTGCCGCTTCTGCGGCTCTCGCCTCGCTTCTGCGGTACCTTTTTTATGGTCCCAATTCCGCAGAAGTGAAAATACCTGAAGCAGTTGCAATTTTTGTTAAGTTCACAATCCAAGACTTCCCGTTAACTATCCGAAATCACCCCCGAGGCCGCCGAGACTTTAACCAAAAGAACCAACACCTCCTATACATCGTTCGAAGTTGATCCAATCATCAAAACACCACAAATAACACCAAAAACATCAAATTACATCAGATTCAAGCCTAAGTTCTTCTAGAACTTCTGAAACACACGTTTGATAAAAAACCCAACCAAAACACATCCGAATGACATGAAATTTTGCAACACATTCGAAATCACCTAACAAAACTACATCAACTCTTGAAATTTCATTCCGACCCTTGGATTAAAAATCTCACATGTAAACCGAAAATCGCCAAGATACTAACTTCACCAATTCAAGCCTAATACGACACTGGACCTCCAAAACTATTTCCAATCACGATCCTAAGTCAGAAATCATCCGCCGAAGCTAACCGTATCACCGGAAATCAGATCAGAGCCTCTAAAGCATAAGTCAACATCTGGTGTGAGCAAGTGATTTTTGCCTCCCTAAAATTACTCCTATAGAATTCATAGAATTATGATTTTTCCTTTTATTATTCGATTTTTAGGATTTAATTGCGTATTTTTTATGTGTATTTTTATTTGTGCGTGCATGATAAGTCATAAAAATACAAAAATTGCATGAGCATTTAGGATGTTATTTTTAAATTTTAAACTAAATAGTAATTAGGCTTTTTAAAAAATATAAAAATCACAAAGAAACTTTGATTTGTTTGGTTTTATTTTAATTTCCTTTAAAGTGATAGTAGTTTAATTTTAATTTAATTAGGTAGGCTGAATGATTTTTCAGATTTAATTTTGCTTTTATTTTTAGAAATTGAAACAACAAATAAACAAAAGATAAATGAAAAAGAATTAAAAGAGAAGAGGTATAAATCAGGATGGCCTGATATTGGGCAAAAGCTGATTGTGGCAAAAAAAAAACCCTCCCCATCCGTCCATATCGTCCATAAACCAGCCCAAACCCGTCCCCAACCCGGTCTCTCATCAGAGACGCCCCAAAACGACGTCGTTTTATGATCTCAGCGGTTCATCCATTATCATCCAACGACCCTATTTCGATATTGTGTTTTAAATAAAAGTGTTTGAATGTATTGCAAACCCTAGAGATCAAACCTTCTCTTCCTCGTACCATTATCTCCGCCGACCCTCCACCTCATCGCTGCCGACCGAAAATCCTCGCCAGCAGCGGCGAAGCTCCAAACTCACCCAAAAATACACCAATGAACCCCCTCTTCCTCCTCTTTCCAATGCCCTAAAAATCATCCCTCAAATGTTGGCCCAACTACTCGAATCTTCAAAATAATGGACGCCGCCTCTGTCTCCTACAGTGGCACCACCACCAAACGACGTCAATTTCACACCACACAACCCGCTCACCTCCCTCTCCATTAATCAATAACCAATAACCCTTTAACATGATCGGATTTTGTCAAATATTAAATTAAAGAACCCGGTCGAAAACGCAACCTTTCCAAACCCAACCAAACTCACACCCTCTATTGTTGTCACCCTTCTCATCTTAAATCCCCTAATCACCCTCCCTCGAATGTCAAAAGATCTTTCCAAATTTGAAATCGAAGGTTGGGCGGGAATCCTAGAAGTTTAAGGGTTCATGGGTTTTGGACTACTTCTAGTCACTAAGCTAAGTTTCCTTATTCAATTTTGTATTCTTTCGTCTTGGTGCTGCATTTAGTTTTGTGTTGTTTGTACTTGCATGTTTTGTTAATGACCCTCTGTTAGTTTTTATATAAAATTTTGGTTAAGGTTTATTCAGATTTTTGTTCCTTTATTTAATGTCATCGATGATCTTCTATGAAAGATTCCTTATTTCACTTCGAGTGACTGAACCTCTAGATTTTTAAGGTTATGATTTGATTCGTTCTGTGTTGATCCATGAACATCATGTTGAGTGGTTTAAATTGAATAGTTGAGGATCAAGTTAGGTTGTTAGGATATGATTTTTCCCATCTGGCATGTCATGTCGTTGCGAATTGTTTCAATTAATTATCTACTATGGATACACTGGGCCTTAGAACTCTTATTGATCAGACTTAAATCAGGTTCAACACAAGTTGTAAAGTTTTGATTAAATTTCAGGATTGGCTAGATACAGTTGAGTGTTTAGTTACCCGTAGTCATTTCTAACTAGCGTTAAAAGAGTGTTGGGGGGGGGGGTTAGTTTACTGCTCAGTCTTGGTAAATTTAGTTTGGATGAAGGGATTTTTAGGCATTTAAGGGCTAGGGAATCTTTTATAACAAATTAAGAAGCTTCTAGTGAGGGCCTCTAGTGAAATTTCAGATGGTTGAGTGGTCAAACTTGGTAAAGAAGTCAGAATTCTGAGGTAACCTAGGCCAAAAGCAAATAAATAAAGGACTGACTGTTTAAACTGAAAAATTAGAAAAGACTAAAGGTTATAACAAGAGTTGAAACTTTGCCCTAGCTTACTTTCCTATAAAGGCATAGATATCATGACTAAAAAGAAAAAAAGGCAAACCTCTAAAAATCATTCTTAATTAGGTCCCAATAAGAGAGCTACAAAAATAAAAATAGAAGATCCGACTCCAGAAAATCTGATAAAAACTTGAAAAAATACAAAAGGAAAAAAGAATGCAAAGATTGCTGTTCGATAGCATCAACCACTATGAACTCATACTGGAAGCATTTTGTGCTAAAGCTGTGTAGATTCTGGTTTAATTTTGAGAAACAAATTCCCAGTTTGTTCCTGGGTTTCGAGCTGGGTTTATTGTTGAATATGTTGGTGGATTTGCTGTTGTTATTGTCTCTTGTTTACCTACTCATAGGTTCTTCCTCTCTGATGTAATACCAGTTACACACACATGAACTTGATCTGATGTGGCCACGGTAAAAAATGAAATGATAAACACTCCAGCATTTGCTCATTGAGCTGAGCCTGGTTGGCTTCTTATAGTTTAGAATCGAATAGTCTTAATTGATTTGTAATGTCAAATATAGCTTAACTTGATTTATGCATGTATAAATTTGGGACTGTGTAATTTTTACTGAACAGGACTGTTTCAAACTTAGCTGAATAGTTTGAATTGATTGTAAGTAATTGGATTCTAGGAGCATGATTGTTTCAAATTGTCATAAGTTTTATCCTAAATGTGAATTTGTTTTAAGAGCTATAATTCAAACAATGAATTGATGGTTCGCTGTAGCCCAGTCGCATATTTTAACCTTGCCAACGGTTATAATCAGTGTTTATAGTGGGATATTATTAAAATCAAGGTCATTGTAATCTTAAAGTCGACTAAAAGCATGGTGGAATTTCAGTGTTAATTCGAGCGGGCAGACTAGTTTTGACCCAGAAAATATGCACTTACGCATTTCAAACACATTTGAATATTGCTCGTCTACCATAGCTCATAACTATCCTAATTTAATCGTTACCCTCCATAGTTTTTCACGTTAATCTATAGTTCAGCAATTTCACAAACAAAGGGTGTGATGGCGTTGCTCAAATCAGCCATATTGGACATGATGTAATATACATTTGGGCTTTCAAATTAGGTAGTAAATTCAAAATAATAGGTTTCATTTTTGTTTGAATTCAGGCTTGTATTTGGAGCCCGAGTTCTATAATTGCTAAGGTCCTTTTAGAAATGAAAATTATGGAAGGTTTTGGTTTGCTTTAGACTGGCTTTTAAGTAAAACAAGGTGTGCCATGCCAAACGGAACCCATAAATCGAGTGGCCCTCATGCAATGTTTATATTAAAATACTTAGAAATTTAGGGCATGCCGTTTAGCGAAATTCACGTCTTCCTGCAAAGATAATAACATGCTAGTCGCTTTAGGCGCGACTTTAATATTTGATCTTCCTAAGTATGGGTGCACATTTATGCGACCCAAATCAAAATCTTGATGAAGTTGAAATATGTCAAGAACTACGTGCGCATTTATGTGGCGTGGTTTGCGACATGTTTTAGCGGCATCGCAAATCTCCTTAAAAAGCATTAAAAGCGGTATAAGTAATTAAAAGTGCATTTTGAGGATGAACATGTGTAAAATTAGAATTTTAGCCAATTTTAATATTTTAAGCGACCGTGCTAGAACTACGGGATCTGGGGATGCATAACACCTTCCCTCGGGTCAACAGAATTCCTTACTTAGAATTTCTTGTTCGCAGACTCCATTCGGGCAGTCAAAAAATTTCCTTGATTTGGGATTCTAAATAAATTGGTGACTTGGTATACTAAAAGCCAAACCTTTCCCAATTAGCGACTCTGAATAGAAATTAATAATAATCCAATTTCGAATAATGTCACTTAAATTAGTTAAACTCCCTTATGCACTGTCCTTCGAAGTTAGCCGTGTAAAAAGAAGGTGTGACAGCTCTGGCAACTCCGCTGGGACATCGAACCCAGAAACTTTGGTACAGGGTTCAAGAATTTGAGCTTTGAAAACTGTTATATTTGGATTCTTTTGATTTACTTACATGTTCTATGCTAAGTGCTAAATGCTAAATGCTTTACCGCTTTGATATTATCTGAACTGTATATATAAACTGCTATGAAATCCTTCACTTCTCACCTCCGGGGATGTGCTTACTGGTTGAAACTCCCTATTCTGTTAGTGTCATACATGAAAATAAGAAAGATTCCAGACAAGTTACTAAGCCGGATGGCCTTTTTGTTCCCGGAATGTAGCCCCCTCCTCGACTCGAGTTGTCTGCTCGGGTGCACAGTCTAGACCCTATACCATGGTTTTTAACGTAGAATAACTTGACCTAGTAGGAATGCTTATTTACATCATGCATTTGACTTAGGGGGACTCAACACAGGGGTTGGGTCCGTCTAGGACAGGTGACCCAAAATAAAAGACCATCCTGATGCATTTTACGTGCTACTTGCGCATTTATTTGCTTTGGATTCACATGTTGACCGACTTGTGAATAAGCAGAGAAAATAGAGAAAATAACAATATTAGGGCTAAGTGAGGGTAACCACTTGTCTTGGAAAACCAATGCTCAAATTGCAACGACATGCTGCCGGATTTTCGAAAAATAAAACAGCAAAGAACAAGCAAAAAAAAAAGAAAGGGGGGCTTTTCAAAGTTTTGGTTTTGACAAATTGTTTTTCTTGAACTACGCCGCTTTGATTCTTGTTAGGTACGAGATTCGTAGGAAACCCCCATCGGGTCCAACCTCCCTTTTGCGAAAATAACCAAAAAAAATTTCCAACATTACTTATTTTCTTAAATAAATCAGGTGATGTCGTTACTGCCTGAAATAGCCGAATGTTACCGAAAAGGACGTCGGAAGGTTGCCTTAAAAAAAAACCACCTCTGAGTCTTATTTTGGCCGGTGAACGAGCACAACCTTAAAATCTTCCTTCCGAAGTGTTGAAAGGCCGTATTCGCAAAGCTGGGCCCTGGTTTCAGAAAATAAATTTCATAAGAGATAGAGGTCAGTTTTAATGTTTTATAGAGTCAAGTAGAACAAAATCTTGAGATACTAATTCACTCTAATAAATGTGCAGAATGAGCACGGATCAGTATTTGCCAATAACATTCATAACAAAATTCCCTTGGAGCTACACATGTGGTGGAATGACTTGGTGGAAGCGAGGCAAAATAGGGTCAACATGCATTTGGGAGGACTTAGTGGGCTGCTGAAAATTAACCTAAGGGGAGACATCATAAGGGCATTAATCACACTCTAGTACTCGGCTCACAATGTATACAATTTCTCGGATTTTGAACTCACACCGACATTGGAGGAAATAACTAGATATATTGGGACCCCTATGATTCCCCTGAGGCAACAATACCTGATTGCGCAAGAGCCCTCGCCGTGCACAAGTTTCTGGATTCAGTAAAATTCAGTAGGAAGGTTCACAACCCAAAACTTTCAGCCGGCTTTTGTACCCCATAGTTTATATATCAGAGGTACGGACACATAAGGGCATTCAATAATTCGGAAAACCATATTTGTAGCAAAGGAAACCACTCAAATGGTAGCAACATCGATGTTTTGCATTCATTGTTTTCTTCTTAGGTCTTGTGGTAATTCGGCGGAAGGAAGGAAATATTGATATACAGATAGTAGGGGTCGTCAGTGCTTTACTAACTCAGGTCAAGAGCACCCTCGCTCCTATGATCTTATCCTAGATCTTCTGTGCTCTCACCGCTCGTAAATCAGGAAGAGACTTGTTTGAAGGATGTAACCTGTTGTTACAAATATGGATGATTGAGCATTTATGCCACCGGCCCCGGTTCATAAATTATGTGTCACCTATAAAGAGCTGTATAGAAGAATTCTACTACAGGGTTGATGGGTGTAGGGTACCTGAGGGTGTCACAGAATGGGTGTCACATCTTCGGGTTGTCGCTGCAAATCAGATAGAATGGACATTCGGGTGGGTCCCCATGGATGATATTCTGTATATGCCAGCCACCGGGCCTCATTTCCTTTTTATGGATCGCAGAAGTATCCAACCTTATGCGCCATACAAAGTATTAAGCAATTAGGTAGATGCCAAATGATTCCTACGGACGAGGATAATAGCCGCCATGCGGTAGAGATTAGCCTCAAATGGTCAATTCCCTGAAGCCATCGTGCGTCAAATTTGGAGCGAATGTCAATACTTGACATGGGGTACCCAAGTACGTGACATATCTAAAGGCGAGGTTGCACCGAGATACATTGCTTGGTATAAAAAAGAAATGGAGCCCAAAAGGCCAGCTAAAAGACCGCATCTCCAAGAATTTTTTGAAACGTCACAAGAGCAATGGGGTTGGCTAGCTAAGGAGAATGAATACAGGGCCACCATAGGAAGATTAGAAAAGCAAGTCAAAGAGCTGCAATTTGATAATTGGTTGCAAGCCTCAGCAGATGAGGGAGAAAAGAAAAGATTAACCAAAGAAAACGAGGCGTTGCGATCCCAAATTCAAAAAATGAAAGCAGCCGCAGAAAATCCCCCCAGGAGCGCAAAGGATGAAAAACTCATAGAACATTTGCGGCGGAAAGTAACCGAGTATGGGTTTGACTTGAATAAGGTGGAAGGTGAGCTATCCAGGGTTCGGAAACGATTAGCTAAAAGTATGAAGGAACGAGCCTGCATCATTGAGCAATTAAAAGAAGGTCATAACCATGAGGTTGCTGGGTTAAAACAGAGGGTCATCATGGCTGAGAACAGTGTGGCCAAGAAAGTCAGGGACATCAAAGCCGAGAGAGAACATTGTTATGGAGCGATAGCAAGGTTAGAGATGGATGTGCGACAATTCTAGGAACTGAATCAGGTAGCTGAGCGAACTCTAGAGGCAAGGGCCGAGCAAGTTGGCCGTTTGTTGCAAGAAAAGGCGTTATAAGGGAAAGGGTAGGGGAGATCGTAGACTACATCACCACAAAGTGCAACCATTGCAAGGATATGACAAGATCCATGTTTTTTTCCACCGCCATGACATTTGTTCGACAAGTGATGGAGGACCTCCACCATCTCCAAGGGAGTTTAGCACGCAAGCCTGCAGCAAGGCCGAATGGTGCCCCATGAGCTCTAGGAGCAGTTGAAGTCTTAATGTATTCATGATATCTGAAAATTGTATTTTTCCTTAAAAGAGTTTGTTATTCTGTATTTTCTTTTACGCATTATTATCCTTCGAGTCTGTAGTTCTTATTATGTCCGAGTCAGTTAGTTGCCTTTTTAAGTATGCCAGTCTTTGTAACCAAATTTTGTCTTTATAAGAATTGAAAATTCCAAAAATATCTTGTTTCATGGACTACGCTCGGTCTGATTCATGAGGGGCATGATACGTAAGCAATTTTCATAGCATTCGACCGTATTCTTAAAAAAAGGGGAAAACCAAAGCCACAAAAAAAGAACAGAAAAGGGAAAGCAAGAAAGCAAAGAGTGGAAATCAAAAGGAAGTTTGGAATAAATGTCGGGATGACACATGCGACCATTGCAAGCATATAGATACCCATTAATTATATAGGTTCATCACACCCAATGTGCGATTCCTTGTCTGTTATCTGTCTCAAAGTAACTATTTGTTTGATGTCACTTCAGTCTCAGGCTTTTGAAATAGTGGTTGGTTTGTGGTAAACTAGCATAAAATCTATATTTTACCAGATGGAAAGGAAGCGTAGAAATGTCATCTGAAACCCATGTTTGATTCGAAAACTTTCACATTTTAAACTCTCAATTACCAAACTGATCCTCCCTCATACCCCACATACACTTATCCTCAACCAACATACGAACTAAAATCAGTGCAAGATAAAACTCCTAAAATTCCTGAGAGAGATGAGATAACAAGAAGGATGAAAAGCCTTGAGCAGAGCTTGAAGAAAATGCAGGTCTTGAGTGGGCAAAAGAGCGTTTCTTACACAGAATTTTGCATCTTGCCGCACGTAGACCTGCCCATGGGATTGAAAATGCCCAAGTTTGAAAAGAATGATGGTCATGGAGACCCCATTGCTCATCTGAAAAGGTACTGTAACCAACTACGTTGGGCAGACGGAATAGAAGAGCTGTTAATAGTATACTTCAGAGAGAGTCTGGTATGCATCGCTTCTGAATGGTACATGGACCAAGATGTCACACGATGGCATATTTGGACGATCTTGCCCTGTATTTTGTTAGGTAATTCCAGTATGACATTGACATTGCACCAGACAGAAATTCTTTGGCCAAATTGAAAAGAAAGCCTTCAGAGAGTTTTAGAGAATATGCTATCAAGTGGCACGAACAGACGTCAAGAGTAAAGAGATGTTCACTGTTTTTCTCTAGGCTCAAGAAGCGGATTATTTTGAAAATATGATTTCAGCAATGGGTAAACCTTTCGCGGAAGCAATCAAGATCCGCGAAATGGTAGAAACTGTTTTATAAACAGGAAGAATTCTGAGTAACTCAGCCATAAGGGCAACCTCCTTGGCCATCCAAGGCGGGGCAGGAGGAGTCGCAAGAAACAAAAACAAAGAAGTAGCTTCAATGGCAGCCTCCGGTATGACAAGACATCATGCTCACATGCCCATGTTCTTGGAAAGGACCTCTCAACACTACTATCCCCATCAAGACATGCATTATGCTACCCAAACTTACATAGTTATGAATGCCCAGCCATTCGCTCGACCACAACAAAAGGTCAACAGAAACCAGGCCCCGAGAAATTAGCCTCCATAAGACCACTATAATACCCGCCCTCTCCAAAACAATTTTCTGTCCTAGTGAGCCGCACAGAAGGCAAAACGTTACACCAATGTTGGAGTCTTATTCAAACTTATTCCCAAAACTGGTCCAGATGGGTCTCTTGCAGCTGTTTCCCCCGAACAAACAAAACCACGAGTCTCCTTCTTACCAACGGGGTGTACGCTGTGCTTATTATTTAGGAGCCAAAGGGCATGACACCGAAAATTGTTGGACTCTAAAGCGAGCTGTGGAGGATATAATAAAACAAAGGAAAATAGTGTTGAGAGATGAAGATTTCTGGAATGTGACTAATAACCCGTTACTAGCTCACAACAACAGGCCAGTCATCGGGATGATCTGCAAAGACAAAGAATTCGACCCTGCTTTAAATAGCATAATAGCCATTTCTGATGTAGATAAAAAGCCAAAGGTTACTCCCAAGAAGGTTGAAGAAAAGAAAATGAGTAAATCCAAGCACTGAGAAGCTGAGAAGAAGGTTGAAGCTAAAAGTGAGACGACACCCGTCAAAGAAACTGTCATTTACATCCCATGGGGTCGTCAAGTAAAATAGCCAACTCTGAGTGTCCCAAGAAGATTTGGAGTTGAACAAGACTATGTACGTACCCAAAGGAGCCTATGTGGTGCAGGGACCAATTAAATCACCAAGGATCAATGAGCCCATGGTAATTGGTCACACGCCTGAGAGGCTAACGACGGACCCTTCTGCAGTCCCGTGGAACTATCAAGAAACAATTGTTACAAACAAAGGCAAAGAAATCTCTGGGGAAACTCAAGAAATCCACCCCGTAAACAAATATTCGGACCTGGATGAGGTGAACAGTGCTACCAAAAGGAGCTTCCCACCCAAAAAGCTCGTAAGCACTAAACAGGCGGAGCCCTTCTTTCGAAAGATGAAAATGCTGGACTATGAGGTAGTGGACTAGCTCCGATAGTATCCTGAGCAAGTCTTTTACTAGCACTACTGATGGATTCTCCGGAGCACCAGAAGGTTTTAGCCAAAACTTTAAATGAGGCCTACGTGCCTGTTCAAGCCTTCGTGGAACAACTGGAGAAAATGGCGGAAAGATTCTTTGCTGCTAATCATATTACATTTTGCAAGAATGATTTGCCTCCAGAGGGAGCCACCCATAATAAACCCCTACATCTCACCGTCAAATGTGAAGTCTATTACGTCAAGAGAGTGATGGTAGATGGAGGCTCCGGGGCGGACATATGTCCATTGTCAACATTGCAAAGAATGGAAATCAAGACGGAGAGAATCCGCCCTAACAAGTGTGTGTCCGAGCTTTTGATAGAATTAAAAGAGATACGATAGGAGAAATTTTGGTATTAACCATTGGTCCGGTCTATTTTAAGGTAACGTTTAAAGTATTAGATATGAACACATCCTACAACTACCTCCTAGGAAGACCATGGATTCACGCAGCAGGAGCTATGCCTTCTACTCTGCACCAGATGCTGAAATTTGAACATGAGAACCAGGAAATCGTGGTCCGTGGAGAAGATGAACAGCCAATCTACCGCGATCCCTCCGCCCCCTGCCTCGAAGCTAAAGAAGGAAGTGAGCATATAGTTTACCAAGCTTTTGAAATTGTGGTTGCTGATCAACACGAAGAAAGAAAACCATGTCCCCAGCGTTTCCTCTCCAATGCCTCAATCATGGTGGCAAGAGAAATGATACGTCAAGGATTTAAGCCGGTAAAGGGACTCAGAAGTTCTCTACACGGGATAACTGAGCCAATCACTTTGCCTACCGTAGAGAAGTTTCTTGGGATAGGCTTTCACCACGGACCGGAGGATATAACCTGGGCCAATCGCAGAAAGCGTCATGGATGGGCTCTATCTCAACCACTACCCCAATTGTACAAAATGTTTGTGAAGCCAAAGTACAGTGAGGAAGAAGAAGACGAGACCTTCACAGCGGATGAAATTGAAAATATATGGTGGGGCCATGAGGAAATTATTGTATGAATCCAACATGGTCCAACTTGGAGAAGGTTCGAGCACTGCTAAGGTTCTCTACATGGGACTGGATGTCAAATTGAAAAAATTTGAAGGCTACGCCTTTCCGAGTCAGGCGGGAAGCCTTCTAGTCCTGCCTTGCCATCTTTTCTTACATCACGAGTTATTTCTGGGTGTAACTCAGTTGTTTTTTCCTTAATTATTTTGTCCTTTAAATTCCAGATGTAAACCCTGTTATCTTACAATTTCAAAGAAATGAAATAAATATTTCATCGTCCACACTTATCTATTTTTCTTTCTTTTTCTGATGTCTGCCATTTTTCTTCTATTTCATCTTTTCTTTCAGTTCCAATAACGTGACTTTAAATAATATGACATGCTCACGGACTTCATGCCCCGATCCGAACACGCCGCCTATTTTTGAAATAACGAACCAAGATCCGGAGTATAATGAAGAAGAGGTTTTTCAGGAAATCAACCGAGAGCTGGAATATTTTGAAAATAAACCTAAGCCAAAGTTAAATGATACTAAACCGGTTAACTTGGGTGGTCCCGGCGAAACCAGGGAAACTAAAATAAGTATCCACGTGAATAAGGAAATCCAGGACTCACTGGTTCAACTTCTTTTTGAATTAAAAGATGTGTTTTTTCTTGGTCTTACGACGATATGCCTGGGATAAGTGTTGATTTGGTGGTTCATAAGTTGCCCACATACCCGAATGCCGTCTAGTCCAACAAAAATAAAAAAAGTTCAAACCTGATATCAGTGATAAGATCAAAGAGGAGATCACAAAGCAGCTAGAGGCGGGAGTAATATGAGTTGTTCGATACATCACATGGTTGGCCAATGTGCTCCCGGTACCGAAGAAAGATGGGAAAACCTGAGTATGTGTAGACTACAGATATTTGAACAAGGCAAGATCCAAAGATAACTTCCCTTTTCCAAACATCCACATCCTTGTTGACAACTGTGCCAAACACGAGATACAGTCCTTTGTAGATTGCTACGCAGGATACCACCAAGTGTTGATGGACGAGGAAGATGCTGAGAAAACTGATTTTACCACACCTTGGGGGACTTATTGCTACAGGGTTATGCCTTTTGATTTAAAGAATGCTGGGGAAACTTATATGAGGGCTATGACCACTAATTTCCATGAAATGATGTTTCAGGAGATAGAATTATATGTGGACGATGTGATTATCAAGTCCAAGAGTCAGGGTAATCATATAGGAGAGCTAAGAAAGTTCTTTGAAAGGCTTCACAAGTATGATTTGGAATTGAATTCAGCCAAGTGTGCATTTGGGGCCCGTAAGGAAAACATATGGGGTTCATTGTCACGCGAGAGGTTTTGAGCTGCATCCAACCAAGATAAAATCCATTCAAGACCTACCTCCTACAAAAACCAAGAAGGATGTAATGATCCTTTTGGGAAGACTAAATTA
This sequence comes from Nicotiana benthamiana, assembly GCA_034376525.1. Taxonomy (NCBI): domain Eukaryota; kingdom Viridiplantae; phylum Streptophyta; class Magnoliopsida; order Solanales; family Solanaceae; genus Nicotiana; species Nicotiana benthamiana. Next base: position 142,667,830 of record CM067327.1, on the reverse strand, counting down.
CATCAGCCGATTCATCCGCTAGCTGACTCTTTCATGTGAGCCAGTATTTAGAATATGGAAAAAGGACGCAGCAACTAAATGGACCAATGAGTGTCAAGAAGCTTTCGGCATAATCAAAGATTACCTGTCTAACCCAGTAGTGTTGGTCCCGCCGGAAACGGGAAGGCTATTTTTTCTTTATTTGACACACCTTGAGAACTCTTTTGGTTGCATTCTCAGGCAGCATGATGGCATGCGAAAGAAGGAGCAAGCCATGTATTACTTGAGCAAGAAGTTTACCAGTTACGAGGACAAAATACACGCTGCTAGAAAGAACCTGTTGTGCCTTGACCTGGGTTACCCAGAAGCTGAGGCATTACTTGCAAGCCCACACCACCTACGTTATAACCAGGCTGGACCCATTGAGTTATATTTTCCAAAAATCGATGCCCACAGGACGATTGGCAAAATGGCAAATCCTGCTCACCGATTTCGACATAGTCTATGTCACTCGTACCGCAATGAAGGCTCAAGCAATAGCGGATCATCTAGCCGAGAATCCAGTTGATGATGAATATTAACCTTTGAATAAATATTTCCCTGATGAAGAAGTGTATTCGGTGGAGGTAACATCTGATGACATCCCTGCTTGGAAAATGTTTATCGATGGAGCAGTAAACGCGGAGGGCTAGGAATTTGGGCAATTTTAATCTCACCCACTGGTCAACGTTACTCGGCTACAAGAAGGCTTTGATTTTCTGCACCAATAACACAGCTAAATTTGAGGCTTGCATCATGGGCATGAATATGGCTATCGATCAGGATGTCGAGGAATTATTAGTTATGGGGGATTCAGATTTGATCATCCGGCAGGACCAAGGAGAGTGGGATACAAGAGATGTCAATCTCATCCTCTATCGACAACATGTGGAGGATCTCAGAAATTTGTTCAAATCGGTACAATTCATGTACACTCCTCGCTGTCACAATGAGCTAGCAGATGCCTTCGCAACTCTGGCTTCGATCTTGCCTTACCCTGGAAACGCCTACGCCGATCCTATGGACAATCCAAATCAAGGAATGGAATTGGTATTGTAATGCGACCGAGGCAGAATCCAGCACGCAGCCCTAGTATTATGATATCAAGAAATTTCTGAAAACACAAGAGTATCCCGAGCAGGCCACTGGGGAGCCAAATAAAACCATCCAACGGAGATACAAGAGGACCCCTGATCTCAACTTGGTATGATATGTCAATGCCGAGGAAGCTGGGAGGATTATGCATAAAGTACACGCATGAGTGTGTGGGCCTCAACGGATATGTACTAGTAAAGAAAATACTTCGGGCAGGGTATTACTGGATGACCATGGAGAAAGATTACTTCAGCTTCGTTCGGAAATGTCATCAATGTCAGGTGCACGACGATTTGATTCATGCACCACCAACTGAATTGCATCCTATGTCATCACCCTGGCCATTCGCTGCCTGGGACATGGACGTCACAAGGCCCATTGAACCAAAAGTCTCAAATGGACATAGATTCATATAGGTTGCTATTGACTACTTCACAAAGTGGGTCGAAGCCATCACACTTAAGTCCGTCACCAAGAAAGTTGTGGTAGACTTTGTGCATTCAAACATCATTTGCCACTTCGGTATTCCCCCAATCATCATTACAGACAATACGGCCAATCTGAAATCGTGTGATGGGAGAAATATGTAAACAATTCAAGATAACACATAGAAACTCAACTCCTTACCGGCCTAAAGCCAATGGTGTCGTCGAAGAAGCTAACAAAAACATCAAGAAGATTTTGAGGAAAATGATTCAAAGCTCAAGATAATGGCATGAAAAGCTACCTTTTGCGTTGCTTGATATCGCACCACAATGCGCACATGGATAGGGGCAACTCTATATTTATTGGTCTGAGGGACTGAAGCTGTCATACACGCAGAGGTAGAAATCCCTTCGCTCTGGGTAATTATTAAAGCAGAAATTGAGGATAGTGAGTGGGTTAAGACTCGGTTGGAGCAATTTTCATTAATTTATGAAAAATGAATTGCCGCGGTTTGTCACGGGAAGTTGTATCAACAAAAAATGGCCCGCGCTTACAACAATAAAATGCGGCCCAGGAATATCGAAGTCGGACAACTTGTATTGAGGCGTATTCTCCCTCACCATCAGGAAGCTAAAGGAAAGTTTGCTCCAAATTGGAAAGGTCTATACATTATCAGAAAGATACTGCCCAAAGGAGCATTGTACTTGAGTGACATTGAAGTAGACGACCCCGAGGCAACAGTGAATGCATATGCAGTAAAAAGGTATTACGTTTGAACTCCCTACCACAATGGTTCCGGCCGATTGAAATGACGAAGTTTTTTCTTTCCCGCTACCCTAAACACTACTAATCCTTCGCAAACCCTTTGAGCCGATTACGTTTCTTTTCTCATCCTCTTTGGAACCCGGAATTGCTATTAAAAAAAAAAGGGAAAATAAAAAAAAAAGTAATATAAAAAAAAGAAGAAAGAAAAAAAAGTGAAAAAAAAAGTATAAAAGAAAAAAAGGAAAAGGGAAAAATGAATGAAAAAAAAATAAACAACAAATAAATTAGTTTAGGAAACATTTCCTGATCTATGTCTGACTTGATTCCGAAAGGATACGTAGGCAGCCTCTCCTCGAGGTTCAATTATATAAAATTAAAACCCCAATTTCCCCGAAAATGAGACTGGGGTAGAGATGTAATGGTTCGGCTATGAACCCGCCAGAATGGTTCCAAAGTTGTAAGTTTCCATCTAATTTCTTTTACCCAAGAACCTGGTCCGAGTTCTTCTTATCAATTGGCCCAAGCAGGGACGTGACTAACACCATTGTTGAGATTTGGCACAATTCAAATTGAGAGAAATAAAATGAGAGAGTCTTATCGATGAAAACCTTCGGGCACCATAAGGCGACGGTGAGTAGAGAAAATAAAAAGAAAAGAGTCCGTTTAATGAAAACTCATAAAAGAGCACTATCGGGAGACGAGAGAAGAGAAATAAGAGAGGTCGATAGGCAAAAATCCGCAAAGAGCATCGTCGGCCGAAAAAGAAAGAAATATCACCATTCAAGCCCAAGAAAGCTTCCATGGTTATTGAAAGATTGAAATATGGGTCACAGGAAGAAGAAATGGATCTGGGTTGGGCATCTAGTCAGAGAAACATGTCATCTCCATTTAAAGTCAGCACGCACCCCTAGATAAGTCCTTCTCTTTTTCCCCGAAAGGGACACTTCACTCCAAATCCATATGGTTGCTCTTGTTTGTTTCCCCCATTCCCTTTCGGCTTAACTTTGATTTCATGACTATTCCGCAAGAAAAGGTGGTAAGACCGGTCTCACAGGTTTCTACTGGAAAGAACCAAAGGAAATATCCAATCTCGGCGGATGGTATCTAGCTAATCCTGGCTGACAATGACGGCTGGCGCTTTAAAAACATGAAAGTGGAAATAAAGAAATTTAAAGGAAAAAGCCCACAAAGGCAAATGAAGATTGGAAAGGTTAAGCTCGAGTGGGCTAATTTTATCCACAAAAGTTCTCAAAGGCAGGCCTTGAAGTGGAAATCGGGGCAAAGAAATCGTAACTAAGGGTCCATAAAGGCGAAACAAATTTGAAAGACGAGGTCCTCGACCAACCTATGAGGCAAAGTCTGGAGAGTCAAAGGTCTTTCCAACATAAATGAGGCCGGGATCAAGCAAACCAAGGACACAAACCAATCACTGTTTGAGCTAACAAATCGTGTTTTGATTGAAAATTTGAAACATGTGTAATCCAAAGCAATGAGAAAAATGGCAAATACAATCAAAGGAACACCACAAGGGCTAAGAATAGCGTTGCACCAATGATCAACAAAAATGGAAGTTCTCTTTATATCTTTTCCCGTAGTTTTATAAAAAAAAAAGAAGGAAGGGAGAATCATAAAACATGATAGCATAGGACTCCGATCCCTGACTCCTTCCAAAGATTTAAGGCCACATCCCTAGTCTTCCCCAACACAACTTGTAGACCTCCTCGGCATAACCCAATGATCACACTCCACTCTCCCTAGCATAGACTGAGAAATTTCTTTCTTTCATTCCCCGGCATAACCCGAGGGCTCCTCTCTCAGTCCCCAGCATAACCCGAGGAACCTTTTCTTCTCTCGTCCCCAGCATATCTTGAGGGCCCCTCTTTTTCCTTTATTTCCCAACATAATCTGAAGGCTAAATCCCTTCTATACCTAGCATAACCTAGGAATCTTTCCTTTCAAATCGCGGCATAATCCGTGGATCCTCCTGGCATAAAGCAGGAATCTTTCCTTTCAATCTTGGCATTACCCGCGGATCCCCCTAGCATAACACAAGATTTCTTTCTTTTAATTTCGGCATAACCCGGGAATTTCTCCAAACATAACCTAGGAGTTTTCTTTTTCAAATCCCGACATAACCCGTGGATTTCCCCTAGCATAACCTAGGAATCTTTCCTTTCAATCCTGGCATAACCCGAGGATCCCTTGGCATAACCTAGGAATCTTTCCTTTCAATCCCGACATATTCCGGGGATTCATGGCATAACCGAGGAGTCTTCTCTTTATCAATCCCGTCATAGCCCGCGGATTCCCATAGCATAATCTAGGAGTCTTCTCTTCCAATCCCGGCATAACCCGCGGATCCCCCTTGCATAACCCATGAGTCTTTTCTTATTCAATCCCGACATAACCCGCGGATACCCCTGGCATAACCTAGGAGTCTTTTTTTTCAATCCCGGCATAACACGCGGTTTCCCCTAGCATAACCCAGGAAACTTTCTCATACGTTCCGGAACAACCCGTGGACTTTATTCCCGATCCCCAGCAGGGACCTTTTACTCCTATTTCGGCGTAACCAGCGGATTGTCCTCTTACCCCAGCATGGACATGTCTCTTTTTCGGCATAACCCGGCCATTCGCCAGCATAACCTGGTAATTTCCCCAAAAATACATAATCCCCCTTTCATTGTTATAAAAAAGAATAGTTTAGATCTGTGCTGCAAATAACTCACGAAATTTTTCTAGTGAAAACTAGGGCAGAAAATTTCGTTCGCTTGTTGGTTTAGATGGCCGAACAGGTTTTAGAGATGACCGGAAGAGTGAATCTCAAATTAGGACAAAGGAAAAGAAGAAAAGAACAAAAGGAGATAAATCCAGAATGGTTGAAAAAGAAGACGTGGACTGTCCAGGTTTGATTCAAAATCACAAGTCGTGCATGTCCCAGCTGATTTCAACACTGAAGAAAGGACCAAAACCTACAGCTTGCGAGCATGAAGATTCAGATCGAAGTACGTAGCAAGTCAAGCTTAGACTCAAGATCAAGCTTTCATAAGAATTTAGATAGGAATCTTGTAACTCATAGTTGATAGGCATAACTAGCTTAGTTTTGATTTCCTTTTTGGTGTAATAAGGGGTCAGCAAGTAGTAGTAGCAGCATAAGTAGTGAAAGACCGCCTGATGGTATTCCCAACTGCCCAACACACTAGAACTACACTGACCTGATTCCTTTATAGCCAAAGATATGTAGGCAACCTTTGAAGCGAGGTTCAGTTAGACAGTTTTCAAAATGCTTCACCTGGAGTGTTGAGCAGGCAAAAATCCCGCATGTCGCTCATTTTTCTTTGACCGAAAATCCTTTGTGTTTCTGGGAAAAAAGGGGCAGCTCTGAGCACGTGATTTTTGCCTCGCTAAAATTACTCCTACAGAATTCTTAGAATTAGGATTATTCCTTTTATTATCGATTTTCAGGATTTAATTGCGTATTTTTTCTGTGTATTTTTATCTGTGCATGCATGATAAGTCAAATACAAAAATTGCATGAGCATATAGGATGTGATTTTTACATTGTTTTTTTAGACTAATTAGTATTTAGTCTTGTTACAAAATATAAAAATCACCAAGAAACTTTGATTTGTTTGGTTTGATTTTAATTTCCTTGAAAGTGATAGTAGTTTTTAATTGTAATTTAATTAGGTAGGTTGAATCATTTTTTAGATTTAATTTTAGTTTGATTTTTAAAAATTGAAACAATAAATAAACAAAAGATAAAAGAAAAAGTATTAAAGGAGAAGATATAAATCAGGCTGACTTGTTAGTGGGCCAAAACTAATTGTGGCCCAAACCAAAACCCTCCCCACCCATTCAAATCATCTATTAACCGGACCAAATCCATCCCAAGCCCGGTCTCTCATAATAGATGCCCCAAAACGACATAGTTTGATGATCTCAGCTGTTCATCCATTATCATCCAACGGTCTTGTTTTGTTCTTGGGTTTTATATAAAAGTGTCCGAATGCATTGCAAACCCTAGAGACCAAACTTTCTCTTCCTCATACCCATCGTCTCCGCCGACCCTCCGCCTCACCGCTGCCGGCCAAAAATCGTCACCGGCGGCAGCAAAGCTCAAAACTCACCCAAAAATACACCTAAGAACCCCCTCTTCCTCCTCTTTCCAATGCCCTAAAGTCATCCCTCAAATGTTGGCCCAACTCCTCGAATATGGACGCCGCCAAGGCTGCCTACGGCGGTGCCACCACCAAACGACCTCAATTTCACACCACACAACGCCCTCGCCTCTCTCTCCATGAATCTATAACCAATGACCCTCAAACATAACCAGATTGTTTCAAATATTAAACCAAAGAACCCGGTCCAAAGCTTAACCTTTCCAAACCGAACTAAACTCACACCCTGTGTTGTTCTCACCCTTCTCCTCTTAAATCTCTAATCACTCTCCCTTGAATGTCAATGGATCTTCAAAAATTTGAAATCGAAGGTTGGCCAGAAACCCTAGAAGTTTAAGGGTTCATGGGTTTTGACCTAAGTACGGGTGTGCTTTACGTGACCCAAATCTAAATCTCGATGATATTGTAATATGTCAAAAATTACGTGCACATTTATGTGGCTGCATCGCAAATCTCCTTAAAAACATTAAAAACTGTATAAGTAATTAAAAGTGCATTTTAGGATGATCATGTGTAAAATTAGAATTTTAGCCTATTTAATGGTTTAAGCGACCGTGCTTGAACTACGGGATCCGCGGGTGCCAAACACCTTCCCTAGGGTCAATAGAATTCCTTACTTTTAATTTCTGGTTCTCAGACTCCATTCGGGGAGTCAAAAAATTTCCTTGATTTTGGGCTTCTAAATAAACTGGTGACTTACGACAACAAAAGGCAAACCTATTCCTAGTGGCGACTCTGAATTGAAATAAACAATAGTCCCATTTCGAATAATGTCACTTAAATTGGAAAAACTCCCTTATGCACTATCCTTCGGGGTTAGCCATGTAAAAAGGAGGTGTGACATCCGGTTTAATATTCCAAACTAAGCTTTCCTTAAAGAGACTAAGTGTCTCATTTCCTTCTAAAATAAACGAAACTAACTTATTCACGTAAGACACTGATAATGAAGCATAAAGGACTAGAAGATAGAGAAAATGAAGCGGTAAATAATGAGATGAAGGGTCGGGTCGTCACACCCTCCCCAACTTAAACAAACGCTCATCCTCGCACGTACCCAGAGTTGTTATAGAAGCCAACCAATAGCTGAATAACTTTACCATGCATATACCCGGGGGTGATCCCCCCGTCACCCTATCTCTGATAGGTCCGATTGCATATTATCACTGCAAGTTCATAATCCAATCTAGCCCATAAACTTTAGAACCACATTTCCATTTCTAAGATCGTACACAAGCCAGAACCTTCCACCAATATTCAGAACAAGTCTTAACCAACTGTAATAACCCATACCTCCAAACTCAGGTGCAATTACCTAGTATTGCACATAACTCAAACACATGTAGCGATAGCTCCCATTAACATCAGTTGCACACAAGGTCTGAATACCGGTAGAATGTCGCATAACAACTAAAGTTTCTTTGCAATACTTTTACATGTACTGCAACTGATAACTAAAACACGCAGTAAGCCATCACCATTTCCCAAATCAACCATTTCTCCTTTGGCAAATACTATATCAAATTTCTGAGTCAAAGCTCGATATTATCCCTCCAACATACTGAAATCGAATCTGCTCGTACTCATTAAAGATCCCAATGATCTCATCTAATCAACACACTACTCTGGTGACATTACACATTAATACATGAATAAGCCATAACTCGCACGATACGTGCACCAATAAGCAACGGTCTGAACATTCTCAATTCATGAAAATGACTCAAATGAAAGAGATGTACTTCAAGCTCTCAAGTATCACAACAACACAAGACGGAGAACCCATCTCCCATCACAGAGACAGAACACACGAATCTAACCCGCAATATCATACATCTGCATAACTTCCTCCTAATGCGTGATCTCATCCAGTACAAATAGCTTAGGAAATAAGCTATCCCGTACATAATCAAATGTCACATATGATGCCACAAAGTACCGATAGGCTACCGAATAAAATGCCGCAAAAAAGAAGACGAACTCTGGAAGGAACTACCCGACTAACGCACTAATACGTGCTCTCCTTTGAAAAATAGGAATCAAGGCATACAAAAATAGTATACATAAAACTATGCTCAATACCACACTGTGTCGGTGCGCAACCCGATCCAAATAACACACTCATGGCGGCGTGCCACCCGATCCACACATAACACTCACCTAAATAGGTGTACATCAAGCTAAATTTCTCATTAATATAAAATACAAAATTTTGTTCACAAGCACGCTAAGTGTATAGTACCATCCCTGAAGGGACATATAGCACTATGAGCTACAAAAACTCAAGCTCAACTGATGTGCGATATACAATCTGAATCTCGAGAGCCATTTTTGCTCATAAACATCATTTCTACGCGATCCTCAACATATATGCATTTTCTCAAACTGTCTCACAACTCACATGGCGCAGTGTATCACTACATAAAACATCTGACATTGAAATAACACCCTGACTCCTCCCCCATACGGAGCGCATCACTGAAATGAACCCGTTTGGCCTAACATAGAGCCTATATTCACATTTGAATCCATCCATCGATCTCAAGCTAATTGTGATCGCATTGAACTAGGTTATTACCTTTGAAAGGTCCCTAACAACTCATCTTCCGCTCGTAACACATAAGAACATCCATCATAGTCGGAGAAATCATCTGTAGTCCCAAACTGAATAGACTGAGTGCCCTCTGGGCATATTTTTTCAATTGAACGATATTATCACAACCTTCATACTTGGTTCAAGTCTTCAATCAATCAAGTGACTAACTGTCATACTTAGACAATCTACCTGTGGGATACCCTCCCACAATCTACCATTACGAATAATTGGGTCGTACCTCCAAACCACTGATCATACGAATGTTGAAAAGAGATCAAGAATCATTAACCAGGGTGCAAAGCCTTTTCACAAAACACCAATCTCAGGTGCCTCTGAAGACAAAACTAATTTACCTTAAATGTCAAGACTTCTTTCCGTCCTCATCCGAGCTCGTGACATCCTTGTCCATACCGAGTGGTTACCTCTATCTTCTCTTAAAATTCCATACTACTCATTGCACCCACAGCTTCGGAACCATTGTTAGATTAAACTTAATCATATAAATCTTTCCCCTTAACTCACTTTAAGAGAACCATAGCAACACACAGGTGAATTCTCATAACCATAGAATATGCAAATCTCTAAGTAGTGGTCCAACCCATCATGACCCTTCCGGGATCAGCCTACATGCTACATGCCAATAATAATGGAATACTCTTGAATAACATCAATTACCATGGACGACAGGCCTCACATGTACTGCCATAAATCACACGCGTAACTTGATCATGTCGGTGGAATTGATCTCTACCACCAATATGCCAACAGATATATGGCTAACCAATCCATCTTCTTTTGACTTACCCTTATTGCCCTAGGAATAATAGTAACTGCATTCAACATATAACACTATACATCCGCACTCATCATGAGTAACTTGAATCACGAAACCATGCTGTCTCACATCCCACGAACCATTTCATACCTTCCAACTACTACATCGTAAGTCAAAACATCATAGAACATTTTACGAATTCCGAACCATTACCTGTAGCTTCCTGACAGTGCTATTTGGAGGCCAATAATTAATACAGAAAAATTACGCATCTTGCCCCCTCCCCATGGAGACTCAAGTCTAATCACATATACAAATTCAAGATACCCAATTGTCACATGTAGAATCTCAAACACATTAGTACCATTCTCGAGAGTCATTTACTCTATTTAACTGCATTAGCCTGATTCAATGAACGGAACCATCGGTGGCTCATTAGCACTCTAACACCGTAGGATATGACATCATCCCAATACAAATGAAATTCTTCTGCTCCATGCACCGAGCATTCTTCACTAACAATAGCTTAAGACATCCTGTGATTCTCACACATCTACAAAGCACCATATAACCTTTGTCAAAATTTTCTTTCACTCTAGCCATCTCGACTCAATTTCCGTAGCCAAAACTGATTCTCCAGCATATATTAAATCGAAACCAACATAGCAGCCAATCGTGCGATTAGCTAATTAATAGCAACCTCTCTAACTTGGCTCAAAGCCATAGATCAAAACGCATAATAACTCATAGTGCATATACTCTATTGCTGCCTTAATACCATAGTGATATTAAACTCAATCCTTCATAAGTTTGTGAAAACACAAATCATCTACAATTATTTTACTTTTCTGCAAATCTCGCATTCACTCACACAACAGTTAATCCCACTCTATAGGTGATCCGATCTTGATTTCAACACATTTTCTTCAGTTGTAAATGAGATCTCCTAACCTACATATAAAGATCACACCACTTTAGAACACTCCGCAGGAGATAACCCACTTGTTTCGCCTCAATATAACATTTCTGTATACCTTCCACCATCATACACATTACACACCTGCTTAGTCTTCCTGATTCTGAACTCATACCGCATCATGAAATTTACTCCACTCTCAACAGGAAATGTGTAAAGATTCTTCATGCACCCATAACTTGGTGCTATACTTGAATCATGATGGAAATCAAACACTTAATGGTTCTTCTACCATCTAGCACACCTTCATTGTCAGTTCTTAGTAACATAAATACATCTCACGGTACTAACATACTCATCACGTGGCTATCCAGCTGAAATTTCCACTAATAGGGATATTACCAAACGTATAAGTTTGAAACACTTGCTCACATAATCAGCACCTTGGTGCTCAAGCCATAGGCCAAGATACGGCCTCAAGTCCTCCAGACTGGCCCAACATAATCTCACAGAGATTAAATCTAGCCCCGTGATCGGGGAATCAAAAACCATCAAGGCACTTATGATACTGAGCTCATGAGCGTATACAAACGCGTTGAAGGAATTTCAAGAGATTCCTTTCGAGCTAAATCAAGGACGCACGATAAGAATTCAAGAATGTGAAGTTTTTCCAAAAGGTTCTGCAACCTCCCGAGGATAAGTACAAACATCTCCTTACTGATCCGCAAGACTTTACTAAACCAGTTCATGACTCGCGAGACCTAGTAACCTAGACTCTGATACTAACTTGTCATCACCCCCACCTCGATCGTGATGGCGCCCAACACACTGCTAGGCAAGCCCGACCAATTTAATAACCTAAACCATTCTTATACAGTTCTTGTTAGTCAACACAAATATATTACTAAGTCATAATACTGAAAGCTTGAAATAGAGTTAAAACATGCGAAAAACCCAAATACCAATACTACCACACATACCATAGAATACAGTGTCACAAGTCTAAGCCTCTAATACTTGAGTATCAATCTACTACACATCGTTCTAAAGAAATGCGGAAATAAAGCAAATAAGGTAGAAGGAAGATCAGAACTACGAACGTAATGCAACTACCTTGATGATCCCGGGTATGCTCCTTGGTAGAGAAATCCTCACTTAGCGTCAAATATACCTGTATTTGCACGCAAGGTGCAGGAAATAATATGAGTGCTCCGACCTAGTGAGTAATAAACATACATAATGGATGAGAATAAGAAATTCTTAATAGGTACAAAGTAATTCTATAAATACAACAACCTGAGCTAGATAGTATTCAATCAGTAAACCAATGACAACAATTATGGAAAAACTACAACAAATAAGTAAGTAAATGTCATGCAAATATGAAATGCAACACATAGTCCGGTACTCTCTAGTATTCACTATGGCGTGCAGCCCGCTCCCTTTATTTATCATCGTCAACACTCATTGGAGGTGTACTAACTCCGGGAGGGCTCCCTTACGTCCCAATCATAATATAAGACATCTCGTGGCATCAACTAGGCCCTCGGCCTCATATCAATATCAATATAATACTGCTGTGGCATGTTGCCCGATCCCATACTCATTCCAGAATCACATAAGCCCCTCAGGCACAATATTATATAAATATTCAGCCCAAACTTCATTAGAAATATTATTTAAGTTTCCAGTTTGAGAAAAGATGGTTGAGTTTGAAAAATAGTTTTAAATTCCAGGACTGAGTTCAATAAAATGTAAAATTGGTAAGAAACCAGTAATTGCAATCCCTGAAGGATTCAACCAATTGGCAGGAAGCCCAATCATAGCGGTCAACTCAAATTATAACAATAATAATAATAATAATAATAATAATAATAATAATAATAATAATAATAATAATAATAATGAAATTTTAGTTAAATATGCAGTATATTCATATACCAGGACAGACCAACTCACAATTCCCAACAATGCTCTACCCCACGCTCGTTATTCAATGTGCTAGTCACCTTAACATAGCACTATGATGTGCAAATCCGGGATTTCAAACACTCAGGACATCATTCACATTTATTACTCACCTTAAGCCAGTCAAAATCCTAGCTTGCTATGCCTTTCCCTTTCAAGTTCACCTTCTCGCGTGTCGAATTTGATCAAAACCACAACGATTGTGTCACAATATGCCAATGGATCAATACTCAATAAAAAATGATCAAAAATAGCAAAAATCTCGAAATTAGCAAAACACGAGCCCCGAGCCCACTTCTCGAATTTCAAAAAATTTTACACCAATGGATTCCTTATCTCGTCGGGAGTCTATATATATAAAGAACACCAAAATCGGAGTCCAAATGACCCGTCACATCCCTATTCTGAACTCTCTTAAGTTCAAGCCCAAACCTCCATTCTAACTCCTTAGTTTTTAGTCTAAATTCATGTAATAACACCTTAGAATTGTGTTTTAGACTCAGAAATCCTTACCGCAAAGAAGTCCCTTGATTTTTCTCTTCCAACTGGCGTAATTTCTCCAAGTCCAAAGTGAAAAATATGAAACCCTTAAAATTTCACGAAGGACAAATTAAATATCACTGAACAGTCATTTATGCATTTGCAGCTCCTTAGCCACATTTGCGACTCCCGCTTCTGCGGACGTATCTCCGCATTTGCGGATCCCGCATAAAATCTGAATACCGCATCTGCAGTCCTCCCGTTCCAATCTGTGACTTCACAGATGAGGTAAAAATACGAACCTATGGTGTCTGCTACTTCTGCGGCTCTCCCCTTGCTTCTGCGGTACCGTTTCTGCGGTCCCAATTCCGCAGAAGCAAAAATACCAGAAGCAACTGCAATATTTCCTAAGTTCACAAACCAAGACTTCCCGTTAATGATCTGAAATCACCCCGAGACCCCCGGGACCTCAACCAAAAGCACCAACATGTCCTATAACATTGTTCAAATTTCTTCAATCATCAAAACACCACAAATAACACCAAAACCATGAAATTATGTCGGATTCAAGCATAATTTCTTCTAAAACTTCCGAAACACGCGTTTGATAAAAAGCCCAACCAAAACACCTCCGAATGACCTGTAGATTTGCACACACATCCAAAATCACCTAAAGAAGCTACAACAACTCTCATAATTCCATTCTGACCCTTAGATTAAAAGTCTCATCTATAGATCGAAAATCACCAAAGTACTAACTTCGCCAATTCATGCCTAATTCTACACCGGACCTCTAAAACTACTTTCGATCATGCTCCTAAGTCACAAATCATCCGCCGAAGCTAGCTTAATCACCAAAAATCACATTCGAGCCCTCTAACACATAAGTCAACATCCGGTTGACTTTTTCAAACTAAGCTTTCCTTAAAGAGACTAAGTGTCTTATTTCCTTCTAAAATCAATCCAAACTACCTCGTTCACACAAGATACTAATAATGAAGCATAAAGGAGTAGAAGATAGAGAAATCGAAGCGGTAACGCATGAGACGACGAGTCGGATCGTCATAGTTCTATCTCTAAGCTACTTCTTTATGTACTTGCTTTACATTTTTATGAACTGCTATTGGTTATTGGTGTTGGACTCGACCTAAATTTCAACTTGTCACTGCTTTCAACCTTCGTTTAGGCTTGTTACTTTTTGAGTACATAGGGTCAGTTGTACTCATACTATACTTCCTGCACATTATACGCAGACTTCGCTGCCGATGTTGCTGAGTCCGATGGGAGCTAAATTAGAAGATGTTGCGTTCCAGTTGTGGCTGCCATTTGTTCATGGTAGCCGTATATTTATAAAACATTATTTATGTACTTTTCAAACAGATGATATATTTGTCTCATATCAACATTGTAAAGTCTATTCTTAGAAGGTCATGATTTGTACTACCAATTCTTAGGAATTGTATAAGTTTTATATAATTTTTATGTTAAATTATTTATTTAATATTATTGGAATTGAATAGTTTTTAATTGGCTTACCTAACGAATTGAGTTAGGTGTCATTACGTATGGTGAATTTTTAAACGTGCCATTATGTTGGGTGTAGTGTCTAGTCTAAGTTATGTTAGTATATTGGCAAAAGAAAACGAACAATATTTGTTCCTTGTATTTACGTCATATTGTCTCCACTATTTGTTCCTTGCGTCCTATAGTCACCATAAAACGTTGCTCGAGGGGATTAGCCATCTCATTCAAAAGTGGAGGGGTTTATTGAAATTTACTCGCATATATGGAATAGGAGCAGAGATCGATAGATATATCTGCATATTCCTGTAACTAATATGGTGTTAATGAAAGATATATGATGTTATATTAAGTGTGAATTTTATCTTTAAATGAGATCTTGTGAGTACGAATCATGTTTTAAGGAGTTACATTCAAATGTTATAAATTAGGTAAAGAATCTAAAAATTTAGGATAATACAAATCTAAAAGCAACTTGTATTTAGAGTTATTTCTTTAAAGGCTGGAAACTTAGTTAGAAATCTGTATAAATAAGTTGAAGTTGTTTTAGTTACGTTGTTTATCGAATACTTTACTTTTAAACCTTTTTTTATGCACCGCTATCCTAAATAAATATTTGTAGCAACTCGACCGGTCGTTTTACTTTCGAGGTTTCCATTCTCTTAATTAAGACTCAATATATGTGCTTTTACTATTTTATGACCTGCGAGGATGGTTGACTTGGGTTCAGAAGGGTTCCAGTTGAAATCAGAATATTTGGTTCCTTATGCCTAGGAAGGAAAATTTTTAATTAAGTCAACATTTTTCATAAACGGCCTCGGAATCGGGATTTGACGGTTCCAATAGGTTCGTACCATAATTTTTGGCAAAGCCTATATTCAGATCGGGTTTTGGTTGATCCGGGAACATTTTGGCGCTTAATGTTGATAGTTTTCACATTGAAGGTTATCTAGTTCTTTAAATTTGGTTCGGAGTAGGCATTAGTATTATCGACGTCCGTTTGAGATTTCGAGGTTGGGAATAGTTCTGTATGTTAATTTATGACTTGTATGCAAATTTTTAATCATTCCGGATAGTCTGAGTATGATTCAGTGCGTTCGGAATAAGCTGGAAAAACTAGAAGTTCACAAATTGATTCAATTTGTTTTTAGGGTGAGATTCTTAGTTTACATGTTACGTGTTTCGAGGGTTCGAGTGGGTCCATTTCATGTTTAAGAACTTGTTGGTATGTTTGGATGGGCCCTCGGGTTTAACGTTTCGTTTGGTCGTTTAGAATTCTAGCACGTCGTTCTGCAATTTGAGGCCATGAGCAGCTTCACTAAGGTATTATGACTTGTACGCGTGATCAGAATTGAATTTCAGGAAGTTAGGAGTTGAATTGGAAAGAAAATTCTCATTTCAAATGCTTTAAGTTTCAAGAATTTACTAAGATTGGATTTTGAGTAACGACCTCAGAATCGAGATTTGAAGGTTTCCAGTAGGTTCGTATGATGATTTTAGACATGTGCGTAAGTTTGGATCGGGTTTTGGATGATCTGGGAGCATTTTAGCGCCTATTGTAGAAGTTAACATTTTTAGAAGAATTTAATAAATTTGAATTGGATTGCATTTCAACATTATCAACGTTCGTTTGGGATTCTGAATCTGGGAATAGCTTCGTATGGTGATTCTGGTCTTGGGAGCGTGTCTGGTTGTGAATTTAGAGGTCCGTAGGTCATTTTTGGGTGATTCGTCGAAAGTTAGAAATTTGAAGGTTTTTGAGAAGTTTGACCATAAATGGACTTTTGGATATCGGGGTTGGGTTTCGATTCCAGAAGTTGGAGTAGGTCCGCAATATTAAATGCAACTTGAGTCCAAAATTTGAGGTCTATCGGATGGGATTTGGTAGGTTTCGACATCGAATGTAGAAGTTCGAAGATCTAAAGTTCATTAAGCTCGAATTGGGGTGTGATTCATGATTTTGATGTTGTTTGATATGATTTGAGGCCTCGAGTAGGTCCGTGTACTTTAGGAAAAGTTGATGTGACTGGACGGGGTCCCAAGGGGCCCTAGGTATGTTTCAGGATGGTTACGGATCATTTCAGGTTGTTTTGGACTGTTGTTGCTGGTATGTGGTTTCCTTCATCGCGAACGTGAAAGGTGTCCCATGGTCGCAAAGAGGAATGTAACCGAGCTGGGTTTTTGGCCTTTGTGAACGTGAGACGGAGGTCGCGAACGTGAAGGGTTGTCTAAGGAATCTTACGCAAACACGACACCGAGGTTGTGAATGCAAAGAAGTAAGCAAAGTGAGAGCCTAGAGTAGTTTGGCATTCACGAATGCGAAGAAGGGCCTGGCCTGGGAAAATTATTTTAAAGAGCAATCTTTCCTCCATTTGTCATTTGGTCAGGCGATTTTGGAGCTCTTGGAAGAGAGATTTTCATTATCCATGTCAAGGTAAGTGTTTCCCAGTTATTATAAGTTAAATACATAGTTGTATAAGGATTTAAACATAGAAAATTTTAGAAATGGTAGGGTTTTAGTAGAAACCTAGAAATTTGGTATTTATCGATTTTGACCACGAAATTGGACATAAAATTTGAAATAAATCATATATTTGAGTTCGTGAGGTTATGGGAAAAGTTTACCTTTGAAAATTTCGGAATCCGAGTACGTGGGCCTGAGGGTGATTTTTATCGACCCTTCGATTGGAGTTAGAAATTGTTGTAAATGGGATTATAATGAGTATTTGAGTATATCTTGATGGGTTTGCACAACTAATGACTAGTTTTGGAGCGTTCGGCATCGACTTGAGTTGCTTGAATGACTTCAGAGCCGTTTATGAAGCTTCGGGGCGAGGTAAATCTCCTTTTTGACCATGTAAAAGGGAGTTAATCTCGTAGGTGAACTAAATTAATATATGTTTCTATTTGGGGGCTATGTACGCACGATGTGACGAGAGTCCATACGTAGCTACTAATTATGCCTATGTCCGGGTAGTTCTAGCCTTACACCATAATTTGCTGATGCCGTTATTTGATCTTGTTATTTACTTGTCTTGAAGGAATTTAGATCGAGTATGTTTATGAAATGCCTTGAAAAGTGTTGAAATTTAAGATTTCGGGACATGAAAGTTTCATTTGGATTTCATATGTTGAAAAGAAGTAAAGAATATTATGAAAACAATTATTTGAGAAATTCTTTGTGTAATCGCGTCGCAATTATATTCCGCGAGCGGGGTAAATTTTCACCACTCTTATGGGATTGAGCTATTCACTCTTATGGGATCGTGCCATTCGCCTTGGTAGGATTTATGTACTACACTCTCATGGGACGGGCCATTCGCCTCAACAGGTTAATAGATGCATCTATGGTTCGTGCTGTTCGACCCTCAGCAGTGCACAATTTAATTATTTTGTTGGATCGGGCCATACACCTCGAAATTTTCTATATCATACCCTCATGGAAATGTGCGTAATATTTGGTATGTAGCCAGCGTATCTATTAGTTTTTTTACCAATTTAAATTTATGATAGTCTACTTGATGAGGTCCTCTACACCCTTATTTGTGCTCCGGTTTAGGAGGGAATTTCAAATAGGAAACTTGAGTTCTTAGTAAATAGGGAAATTCATATCACGTATCTTTATGTTTATTTAATTCATTTATTTACTTTGCCTCACATTTATTTAGGTCATTATTATACCTGATGTTTTTGGATTACTAGTAACTGTCGGGATCGATCTCTTGTTAGTACTTCTTCGAGGATAGACTTGATACTTACTGTGTCCGTCTTATTTTCGTACTCATAATGCACTTGCTGTGTATTTCTTTGTACATGCACTTGTATGTCAGTGGCCTCGTCGGCACAACAATGTGGTGGATGCGGAGACATAGGTGAGAAGTATTCCATGTTGCAATCCGCAGCCAATAGAGTTTTCCTCAGTGTGTTTGTATTTTCTTTCTTGTCTAAACTTGTATCCGGACAGATGTTGTCTTTTATATTTTTCTATTTCCCAGTAAATACTCATGTACTTGTGATATCGGGTTCTAGGATGATTATAGATATTTAATATTGAAAGTGAAACACATTATGTATTCTGTAAAGTTCATTTTTTACTATTTAAATTTAAGGAAATTTTTGATTTCGAAAAATATTGAAATGAGAATTTAATTAACTACTTAGTGTTGCTTGCCTGACTGTGGTGTACGATGCTGGCACGACCTTTAACGGATTATTGGTCGTAACATCGGAGTCATAGGGTGCTATTAGGACAATATGTGCAACATGTTTGAACTTGGGAGAATTGTTGAAGACAGCTGGGATCTGGTGCTTTCGCACTTGCGAAGAATTAGCCGTAGGTGTGGCACCGCAGAAGCTGCGGCTAGCCGTAAGTGTAAATTTTTGGAAGACTGAGTCTGCAGGTGTGGACGTAGGGGCGGAGGTACGCGATCGTAGAAGCGGTTAAGGTCTGCAAAAACAGCTTGGAGCTAAGGGGCAGAGGTGCATGTGTGAGGGTTTGACCACATGTGCGAGGGTTTGACCGCATGTGGAAGGAGGCAAGCTTGTAATGACTTGACTGGTTGTTTTGATCTCTAGCGCGTCGTTCAGCGATTTGAGGCCCTGTGTAGCTTCACTTAAGGTATTATGACTTGTATGCGTGATCGAAATTGAATTCCGGGAAGTTCGGAGTTGATTAGGAGATGTAATTCTTATTTAGGAAGCTTTAAACTGAAAGAATTTGACTAATATTGGATTTTTGAGTAAACGACCCCATAATCCAGATTTGAAGGTTATATCATGTCCGCATGATGATTTCAGACTTGGGCGTATCCAGATCGGGTTTTCGGAATATCCGGGAACATTTCGGCACTATTGTGGCAGTTAGAATTTTTTGAAGAATTTCATAAGTTTGGGTTGAAGTGCATTTCAATGTTATCACTGTTCGTTTGGTATTCCAAGTTTGGGAATAGTTCCGCATGGTGATTCTTGTGTTGGGAGGAATTCGGAGGTCCGTGGGTCATTTTAGAGTCATTTGGCTAAAGATAGGAATTTTAAGGTTTTTGAGAAGTTTGATCAGAAGTAGACTATTTCATATCGAGGTTGGATTTTGATTATGAAAGTTGGGGTGGATCCATAATGTCTAATATGACTTGTGTGCAAAATTTGACGTCAATTAGACATGATTTAATAAATTTAAACATCGAAAGTAGAAGTTAAAAAATTTATTGCTCATTAAGCTTGAATTGGAGTGTGATACATGATTGATGTTGTTTGATGTGATTTGAGGATTCGAAAAAGTTCGTATTATGTTTTTAGACTAGTGCAGGTATTTGGTTTGGAGCCCCGTTGGCTCAGGTAAGTTTTGGAGTAGCTTCGGTGTATTTTGCGAAGGAGTTGGAATTTCTTGTTCTGGTATTATCGCATTTGCAGAGAATTTTCTGCAAATGCGATCACTGCAGTTGCGAAGGTGGGCTCGTATTTGTGAACCTCGGGCTATTGAAAGAAGATCACACTTTTGAGGGGGTAATCGCTTTTGCGATGTTGTCTTATTTTCATTTTTGAGGCTTTTTGTTGCAAATGCGACCATAGCAGGGGGAAACGGGGCTTCACATTTGTAATACCTTTGTCGCAAATGCGACCACGGAAGGGGGAAGCGGGGCCTCGCATTTGCGATGCCTTTGTCGTAAATGCGACCATTGCAATTGCGGGCCAGAGGTAGCAAATGCGACTTCTGCATATGGTGCAATGGCTTTTTATTCAGAGATTTAGCCCATTTTCCTCATATTCCACTTGGTCTTAGGAAATGTTTGAGAGCATTTGAGAAGGAGTTCCATCATCATTAAAGAGGTAAGTGATTTCTTCCAGTTATGGGTTAAATGAAAGTATTTTATATGGATTTAAACATGTAAATTGTGGAAATTTAGCAATTTTGAAGAAAAACCTAGAAATTGAGATTTTTTTGTTTTGACAACGATTTTGGGCATGGAATTGAGAATAAATTGTATATTTGAGTTTGTGAGGTCATGTGTCACGACCCAATTTAGGATCGCGACCGATGCTTAGGAGAAAGTGATCCCAAGTAAGCCTCATCGGTAATTTTACAGAAAGACGGGCCGAGTTTCCCCTATTTTTGGACCATCCCAAAAATTTCTAGTCTCAAATATGTAAACTAGATTCAGAATTCGTTGAGCTTTCAAAAATGATACAATTTTGGAAGTCTCTGGAACCTGAATCCCTCTTAGAATAAATCTAGGTTCATTTGGTATCTCGAACTTAACTATCTTTGCATGACAATAGACTATAGCAAAGCAAGAAGATAACCATTCATTCCCATCAGCATGTCATAGTCAATCATATCAAGTATAATAAGGTCAGCTAGAGTGTCTCTACCCTCAACCCCAAAATATGACAAGCACGATACATATATTCAGCGAACAAAGACTCTCCAACAGGTATAGCAACTAGAAAAGGTCATTCAATAGCTCGGACAATCTACTAAACCTTAAAGCATAGTACGAGGACACATAGGAGTAAGTAGATCCCAGATCAATGTATGAGAACCCTATTATTGTTGTAGTTTTTGTTGTTATCCCTTGTTTCTTGCTCTACCATTTTCACTAAAACCACCATTGAAAGACCCTCTTGTTTTGGCCTTCATACGTAATTCACCAGCTGTACGCTCTTCACGCCCCTTGTTTTCAATTTTTCTAGCAAGGTCGACTACATCAGAGTAGGATAAAGTATTAATACGCAGGGCTACTGCAGTGTGTAGACGACCAACCAATCAATCAAAAACCTCTGAATTCGAGCTTCTTCGGTAGGCACTAAGTGAGGAGCATATATAGCTAGCTAACAAAACATAGTGTTATATGTTGACACATCCGTATCTACAGTCTGAACCAATCTCTCAAAGTCCCTAGCATGTCGTTGCATCAGACTGTTGGGATGAAAATAATTCTGGAACAACTTAGTTAACTCATCCCATGTTAGTAGTGGTGCTCCTGCCAGCCTTCGTAACAATACACTTTTTTAAGATCTGTTGGCCATATCCTTTTGTTTGTACGCTGCGAGCTCCACAACTCTCTCACTAGAACATCCAAGAGCACGTAATGCCTTAAGTTTTCCATCCAAGAAACGTTGAGGATTTGTTAAATTACCAGAACCTGTGAATTTGGTGATTTCAATTTCAGGAACTCGTGTATGGATACTTCCTTATTCCCTAAAGGCTGAGTCTGTGTAGGTGTTTGTGTCTGTAAACAAGCCTGAGCAGCTGAACCTCCTCCTTGAGTAGGCACAAATACCTCTGACACATTCAATAACCTTGCCACTGCATCTGCAGGTAAGGCAACAATAGGTAACAATAGTTGGCCCTGGTGGTGGAGCGTTTTGAACTCCCTGCTCCTGCACTTGATCTGGCATAAAAGCTTGGGTTCGACCCATGTTCCCATACTTACGATCTTGAAATTTAGGAATTTTGAAGAAAAACCTAGAAGTTGAGATTTTGTTTTTGATTTTGACAACAATATTGGAATTGAGAATAAATTGTATATTTGAGTTTGTGCGGTCATGGGTAAACTTTATCTTTGAAAGAATTTCGGAATTTGGGCATGTGGGCCTAAGGGCAATTTTGTCAATTTTTGAATCGGGGTTAGAAATTGTTATAAATTAGATTATAATGAGCAATTCAACACATATTAATGTGTTTACATAATTATTGGCTAGTTTTGGGATATTTTGCATTGATTTGTGTCTTCGAAAGGACGTGGAATGCCACTTAAAGAACTTCGGAGCAAGATGAATCTCCTTTCTAACTTTGTAAGAGAGGATTATCCCCATAGGTGAATTAATTGGTTATGCTCTTCTATTTCTGAGTAGAAATTATATATCTGGGTTTGTGAGGTTATGGTAACATTTATCTTTGAAAATTTCTTGAATTCCGGCACGTGGGCCTGGGGGAAACTTTTAGGAGTCTTCTAATTTTGGTTAGGTAATTATTGTAATAACTTACTTATGAACTTTTGTGTATATATTGATTAATTTATACGATATTTGACTAGTTTCAGATTGTTCGGCACTGTCTTGAGGATTTTAGAGTGAATTTATGGACTGAAAAGTGAACTTGGGAACAAGGTAAGCCACTTGCCTAACCTTGTAAGAGGATATATACCCCATAGGTGTTTTATGTTGCTATTTGCTACTAATTATGGATGCTATATACGGATGAAGCGACGAACGTCCGTGCATAACTACATATGATGCTTATGTCTGTATAGTTATAGCACTATATCATGTAATACTTGTATTAATTAAACTCTACTAGTTAGTTTAAGTGCCTAAATTATATTGATACTTGATAAGGGATTCGTCAAGACCGAACTTCATTTACTTTGAGTTTTGGTGGGTTACTTAATCGTTAGTAGAAATTGCGCCTCCTTGTGTATTAGTCTTATAGTTGGTGTTAATTGCAGTTCGTAGAATATTCTCTCTTCTTGTGGAGCGGGCTGAACATATCGACAATATAATAGATGCATCTATGGTTCGCGCTGGTCGGCCCTCGGCATTGTACACATTATTCTAGATCGGGTCGTACAACCTCGGCATAAATATGTGTTATAATGCAAAGAGTCCGCTTACACTTGATATTACTTTCATGACTTGAGAAATTATAATTTGCTTGATGGCTTGTATTTGCTGAAGTCAGTGTGTGTTAGTTGGAGATCTTAATTGACATCTAGTAAAACAATCACTTATTGTTGTTTATTATTGGATTATTATTATTGATGTATTTTATGCCTGTTAAAATTTTTGTACTAATTTATTGTCCCATAGTAAGTGTCAATGTCGACCCTCGCTACTACTTCTTTGAGGTTAGACTAGATACTTACCGGTATATGTTGTGTAGGTGCTCACGCTACATTTCTGCACTAATCGTGTTTGGACTTGGGAGAATTGTTGAAGGCAGCTGGGATCGAGTTATTTTTAATTAGCGAAGAATTAGCCGTAGGTGCGGCACAGTAGAAGCAGTTGGCTAGCCGCATGTGTGAATTTTTGAGTATATATTGATTAATTTATACGATATTTCATTATTTTTGGAATGTTCAGTACTGTCATGAGGCTTTTAGAGTGAATTTATCGACCGAAAAGTGAACTTGAGAATGAGACAAGTCTATTGCCTAACCTTGTAAGAGAAATTTTACCCCATAGGTGTTTTAATTTTGTATTTGATACAAATTATGGGTTCTACATATGCACGAAGAGCCGAGAGTGCATGCATAGCAGTATATCATACCTATGTCTGTATAGTTTTAGGACTCTATCATCTAATACTTGTATTACTAGCACTCCACTTGTTAGTTTAAGTGCTTAAGTGATTTTGATACTTGAAAAGGGATTCGTAAAGATCCAAGTGCATTTACTTAGAGTTTTGGCAGGTTACTTGGCCCTTAGTAAAAATTGTTCCTCCTTGTATATTAGTCTTATAGTAGTCGTTAATCAGAGTTCGTAGAATATTCTCTCTTCTTATGGAGCGGGCCAAGCATCTCGATAGTATAATAGATGCATTTAGGGTTTAGGTTGGTCGGCCCTCAGCAATGTACATGTTATTCTTGATTGGGCCGTATGACCTTGGCATAAATTATGTGTGATAATGTACGAAATCCGAATACACTTGATATAACTTCTGTGACTTGAGAAATTATAATTTACTTGATGGCTCTTATTTGTTAAAGTCAGTATGTGTTAGTTGGAGATCTTTATTGACGTCTAGTAAACGAATCACTTATTATTGTTTATTATTGAATTGTTATTATTGTGTAGTTTATGCCTATTCAGAATTTTTATATTTATTTATTGGCCCATAGTAAGTGTTGATGTCGACCTCTTGTAACTACTTCTTCTAGGTTAGACTAAGTACTTACTGGGTACATGTTTTTTATGTACTCATGCTACACTTTAGAACTTATCGTGCATGATCTGAAGTAGGTGTATTTGGCGATCATCCATTCGCATAACTCTGTTACCCCGAGGCTTAGTGATGAGCTACTCTCTATGCTCGTCATCCAGCGCCTATGTAATGATTCAGTTGGTCGTTATTAGAATTTATGTCCCGATCCCCTATTATCTGAATTCCCAGTGTTTGTTTATGCTATTGTATGTCGTCGAGAAGGCTCATTTTGGATTTCAGAGTGTATTGGGACACTTAGTCCCTAAATGACAGTATAAGCATTAGAATTTGGACCGTAGTCAGATTACTGTTGTGATGCCTCGTGAAAATTTCCACTCAAAAGTTTAAAACTCGTAGTGATAAATTATGAATATATGTTAGGAATATATAACATTCTTCGCGTGGACCCTTTTTATACTGATCTATGCATTTAAAAATCAATAACTAAAGTTTTCCAGAAAAGTCCAGTTATGCGGTTCAGAATGTGGTCCCATACTAGGTGTTCTTACCGCATATCTGCCATAGAATAAGTTAGTATTTTTGATAAATTAAAGTCAACTATGCAATCAATTAGGCGATCGCATAATCGAAATACAGACCGCACAGTCATCGCATAATTTTCTTATGATTTTTTGAAGGTCAGTTTTGTGGTGTACTTTGTGACTATAGAAAGGGAATACAGACCGCATTTCTGCCGCAAACTCAGCCAGTGTGTCCAGTTTTGGAGAAGCATTTTGCGGTCTACTATGTTGACTTTGCGATGGCAGATCCGACTCGGGGCTCCAATTTTCTAAATTTTAAACCCGATCCCCTATCAATATATTTGGTGTTATAGATCATTTTAAGCATATTTCCTGATTCTTTTAGAGAGAGATGGGGGGTCTTTGAGAGGGAAAGTGTTTCCCATCAAATTACTCCATGAAATATTGCTAAATCAATGAAGATAATCAATGGATGTCACTTAAATCTTCGTCCCAAGAAATAAGACTTCATCACCTCAACTCTTATTTTTATACTATAAGAGGTCATTAGTGATGTAATTCATGGGTATACGAATATGTTTCTTGCATGCATATCATACCATAGAATATTGGAAGGTAGTAAACTAAAAAGAAGCTAAATAGGGTATGAAATGATAGAAATTCCTCTAAAAAGGGGCCTAAGATCACCGTGCACCTTTAGTGTTTGATAATATGCTCGAACCAAGCTAGAATCTCAACCTCTTCTCTAATTCTCAGTTCAATTTGTAATTCTTACGCAATAGATGGAGCTGCTAAGGGTTCCAGAATTGTGTATAGAGTAAGGAAAGATATATTGAGATATGCATGGTTAAAACCCCCTTTTATTAAAATTGAGCCTCGTTAGTATTTATGCAATATGGTAAAACTAGAACTTGTTGATGTATTGATTGTTATTTCATATGAATTGGATTGCAATTATATATATGTCTACATGAAAGATGTGCATCAATGTGTGTAGTATGTTATCCCTTATATTTAAAAAGGTGCGAAGAATATGAATCATACGTTGATATGACCAGACCATAAGCCAAGAATAAAACTGAGACTGTCATGCTAACTATGTGAAATCTTACTTATGCGTGCAACTTGAATTGCCTTTGTATGTGCCTATGAGTACAAATTGCAGGTGGACATTGAAAATGGAAAAGAAGTGATAAATATGGCCCTATGTACCAATGAATTGATATGATATATGTGAAATAAAGATTCAAATGAGATGATAAATGAGACAGGAATGACGCCTAGGTAAGGCGGCCTAGCCGATCGGGCCGTGATCCGACACCATGCCGCACACATGGTAGTAATGTGCTAACATTGAATTTTGGAAAAAGGCAAATGAAATGATGATTCAGATATTATCCTTGAATCAGGAAACCTAGTCCATCGACTCTTGATCAGATTACGCTCAAGAGAGAAGTTGTATTGAGAACAGTGATGAACATATGAAAGAAATTCCAAAACTAAGTTATGGAAATTATGTGAAATATCAAATGGTTCATTTATTTGATGATGTGAGTACGGTTAAACCTTTAAATTACTGTTGTGATATCCTTGTTCTTGGTTGATAGTTCTTTCTAGTAAAATGCTATTTAGTTATATATACTAGTACTACTCCATCGTACTAACGTCCCTTTTATCGGGGGTGCTACATTTTTAAATTAATGTAGGTGGATCCATAGTGGATAACGTCGATCATGTCTAGCGGAGCGTGTCGTTCTACTCGAGATCTCGGTGATCCCCTTCTCCTTCAAGGGGCTATAATGCACATCTGTTTATTTTGAAATTTCACTTTGAGGTATAGCCGGGGCCTTGTCGAAGGCGTTGTCGCAGTTATATTTTATATCCTTAGAGGCTTCATAGACATATGCGTGAGTTATGTGCGGGTGTTTCAAGGGTCCAGAAACTATGTTGAAATTCTAAAATTATGTTGTCTATGAATTGTAACCCTATGGGAACCTTGGAAACTAACTTATCTATGGTTTAATGTCGTGATATAAAATGAACTAACAATATTGAACACACTGTCTTTTCTTGTCTAAAAATGGAAGCATGGTCTCCTTATTCGTGTTGAGTTGGGTAGGAAGTATTTGATAAGGCTTGCTCAGTTGGGTTCACTCGATTGAGCACTGGTAGCGCCTCCAGGGGTTGGGGCGTGACAAGTGTTAAGGTGGCTTAGATTGGAATACCATTGGTTCTGTTAGCACCGTTAAGTGATTTCAAGCTCGGGGGCGTGTTCGGATTGAGTTTTGCAGGCTGATAGCTTATTTAGGCTTAAAATTCCAAAAGTTGAATTTTTGAAGTTTCCAGTTCGATAGTAAGATTTTGATCTAGGGTTCGAAATGGAATTTCGAGAGTTGGAGTAGCTCCATTGTGTTGAATGTGACGTGTGTGCAAAATTTCAGGTCATTCGGACAAGTTTGATAAACTTTTTGATCGTTTGCGGAAATTAGATGTTTTGGAAATCCTTAGGATTGGATTGAAGGGTGAATTGTGGTTTTAGCATTGTTTCATGTCATTCGAGGGTTGGAACAAGTTCATATGATGTTTTAGGATTGGTTGGCATGTTTGGTTGAGGTCCGGGGGCCTCGAGTGAGTATCGGGTGCTTAACGAAAGTTGAATTAGACTTAGGAGAAACATGAAGTGTGCTAAACCTATCATAAGCACACCTGTGTGTTTTAGACCGCAGGTGCGGCACCGCTGAACGATGAAGTACCACAGAAGCGGTTTGAGGCGAAATTGGATTTGACCGCTAATGCGACCTGTTGATACCAATTATTTCCCTATATAAATTTTAATGTGAAAAGTACCTTCAAAATGGCATATGCATGCATATATAATGTATGTACAAGTGTTTCCTTATTTTTCCTTAATTTTAAAAGATTTTTAAATCAATTTATTCACCTATTGTTATCCATGAAAATTCAAATTATTTCTAAATTTATCATTTTTTTCTGATTCACTTATGTTTATGCTAAAATATAGCTAAGGAATTTTATTTTGCATATTTTTACAAAATTATTCACTATTTTAAGGCTAAAATTGTATAATTGCAACATTAGCCTCTTTTAGCATTAATTATGTTTACATTTACAAAAAGTAACTCTAGTAGCCCTTCTTTTATTTAGGTTCCTCCCAGATTCATAACTTACATACCCGGCTCAACATTCTTGGAAAATAATCGAATTGAGGGTTCGGGGGAGAATTGGTCATTCAATCTTGTGAATTGAGACCGAAATTGGAAAAAGAGTTACGAACAGAGAGGAATAACCAATCGATGAAAGATCATAAAACCATTCTGTTTCAATTTGTAAGTTATTTTAGTACCTTTAATTTACTTCTAAGAATAAATTTTTTATTTTTATGAATTAAATAAGAAACACTAAATATTTAAATAATGGTCAAATTTCATTTTAGTAATAACCCAATTCAGACCCCAATTTATCCCAATTGCGACCTAATTGCAAATTAAACCAACCCTAACCTGGATCCCCACCTATCCTTTCTAATCTCGGCAACTGATATACAAGATCAATGATCCATGTTATTTCTTACATTTTTAACCAAACGGCCCCCAAAACCCTACCTTATTCATTCATTTGCACCGCCTCTGAATCCCTTATGTCTCAAATTGTCTCTACCACACCACACAAACCCTAGCCACCGCCACCATATTTCATGGCCTTCATAGGTCATCTGAGGCATGTACCAGCCTTCCATGGTTTCTATATGTTTGGTTCTGTGGTCTCATGACCAGAATTTTAAGAGATTTGGTCCAGTATTTGCTCGATGACCTTTCTCCAGTCACCCCTAACCTTTCTCCGGCCAGCCGTGGCCATTCGAGTTAGACCTTTGACTCTCCTAGTTAGATCGGTAACTTTCAAGGCCTTTCTCGTTGCTTTTGGGTTTTTCTGAAAACCCTAATTTCTAAGATTTTTTTGATTTCTTTAATATCTACCTTAGATCTTTTCTTGCCATGAATTTTTTAAGTGCTTATCGAAGTTTCCTTGACCTCTCTTTCAAAATTATTCCTCACTTTTCGATTAGGTTTTTCCTTCAAGTTTTTTTTTTAAATTTTAATGTGTCTTTGATTTTACAATGTTTTGTTCATGTTGTTCCCTTATCTAGGTTACCACTTGCAAACCCTAATTTTTTTGGGTTCATACGAGTTCTGAATTTGTTCGTTATATGTGTACTTATCTGACTGAGTATTTGTTTGACTTATTTTGTTTATCATCTTTAAACTCGATTGTTGTTGAAAACCCTTGTTACTTTGTGGTCTTATTCAAAATCTGAAGCTTTTTGTTAGATAAAAGCTTGTTTGGTTAATTTCTTGTTTGATTTATCTGTGTATCATTTTTTAAGCTGTACTATTGTTGAAAAACAACCTATGTCTTTGGGTTTGAAACTGTTAGTTTGAATACCTGACTCGATTTGAAATTCCTTGTTTTAGAGTCTCTTTTCTTTATGTGATTCCTCTGATTTTGTGTTTTTACTATCTTTAGAACTTGACTATGCTAGAAACCCAAACTTTCCAAGAGGTTTTTCTTATCTGCTACTGTCATACCATTTGCATGCTTCTGATACTCTATTTTTCTTATCTATTGATTCAATGTGACTTGGCCTACTAGATTATTATGCTTCGAATGCTTGCTATCTACAAAACCTTGTGCTACTATTGTATGTTGTTTCTTTTGTCAATAGGTTTGGCCTCGCATGTATAGTATTTGTTCACTATATTTATATGCTGAAGTTCCTTCTTTGAGTGATCTTGAATCTTGGGACTGATTTCAAAACTTTTCTTTTATGCACCATGATTTTTACTCGCCTGCTTAGAATTGATTGATTCCATCCCCTTTATTGGAATATTTACCCTGCTGAATCTATTTTCAAAATAAGTG
Source organism: Nicotiana benthamiana (assembly GCA_034376525.1). NCBI lineage: Eukaryota > Viridiplantae > Streptophyta > Magnoliopsida > Solanales > Solanaceae > Nicotiana > Nicotiana benthamiana. The sequence goes on along the minus strand of CM067327.1, from coordinate 142,637,750 downwards.
TATTTCTATACTTAGACTGGATTGCTTACTTAATGTCCTTACTACTTCTTTTATGACAATAATCAGGTTGTTCGTAAATTGATTTCCTTCCTTATTTGAATATGTTAAATAGTGATTCCTTAATTAAAGGGAATCACTGCTATAATAGATTTTGATTGATTAATTGTTTCCATATTTGCAATAAGATTTTACTTATTACATGTCATTCACTAATTTTGAAAAGGATATAAATACCCTACACCCCTCTTCTTTCAAACACACGAACACAAGGAATTAAAACACTTGAGTTCAGAACACATACTCCACTACAACTCTCTCTCTCTTTTCTCTATTGCTACCTGTGTTGCTGCCTCATCTATCCGGCTGAAAGCCAAGGCTAGTCTGTGGGAAGCTTGATTACAGTTTTTTCTGCACTTGCTTCTTTATTAGTATGTTCTACCTAATTTTTTACATCAACGACAACTTGTTTCTTTATTATTTCCTTCACTCTTGCATGTTCCCTTCTTGTATTTAATCAAATTACTTACGAAGCATGATGTCATCTATCCCTTTCTATGCCGAATTAATGCTTTATTGTATGAAATCTATCAGTCACTTACTATGAATTATGAATCCTAAGCCCCCATATTCCCAATATGTTTGCAATTCTTTGGTTGGTTTGGGGCATGTCAGCAATAGACATTGTTGTGCATGACCCAAACCTGACCCCCTGGGGTCGTAACCTCCATATCCCCTCTATATGTTTTTGGTTGGATTATGGGTATGCGAGCACCATCTATTGCAGTGCATGCCCAAACCTGATCACTACATAAGGACATATGCTCCTTGCAATGTATTCTGAAACCCCTGATCCCCTTTGTATGAAAATTGTTGATTTTGTGCTTTACCACTACTATTTTCCTATCACCCCTATGCATCTCTATTCTCAACTTAGTATTAAATCTATATTCCTGCACATCCACCATATTATTAGACTTAGGTTCTGCCCGTGCTGTGTGAGCCTTGCCTTGGGACCCTTGAGCTTCCTCTAAACTTGGACACATAAGGGTTGGTCCTTGCACATTGCATTCATCACTATCTAGTTCTGCAAACTTGGGTGTAAGCACTGCTCGAGGACCTTTGCGACCCTTAGGGAACTTTGACACGCCCAGTATGAGAAAGGCTTTGAACAAATGGCAATTACAATGATTAATTATGTAAATCAGATAGGAAGTCAAGAATCAGACTTCATCTGGTTGTAACTTATTTTTTACATTTTTTTGATGTAAATTCATTATTTTGGTTTTTAATAATTTGTAATAAACACTCGGTGTTGGATAGTGGAAAAGGGATGGATAATTATACATGTTCAACTATTAGCAGGGTAGAAAAGATGCCTTTAGGACCGGTTTTAAATTCTGACTGTTAAATTTCTGCATTTGGACGCCATGTCTATTGGACTTACTTTAAATTCTACACATTCAATTATGCATTTAGACACCATGTCTATATGACTTACTTCAAAATATGCACGTTCAACTTTACATTTAGACACCATGCCTATAGAATTTGTACTCTAATAAATTCTGCATTATGACTCTACATTTAGATAACCTGCCTATAGAGTTGTTTAAAATTCTAAATGTTTGTTACCACACTTAGACACCATGCCTTTAGGATCTAAACTACTATAAGAAAACATCATGTTCATGATGTTAAAATCAGTATTTTCATAGAAATCATGCCTATAGGGATTCCCAAGAAACTTCTGCCCGTTTCGTTTCACGTTCAACTAGATATCATATATATAGGAAATAAATTAGCAATAGTAGATATCATCATCTATAGAATCTGAAACCAGTCTAGCTTAAAATTAGCCTAATTCATATTGTTCTGAACTAGTTTTTAAAACAATCTAATCGCCTCCCATTGACATGATTTAGCAAGAATGCCTATATAATCTCAAACCACTCGTTTTTAGTTTGTTACTACACATCCACACTCTGAAACAATAATAGATACCATGTTTATAAGATCTAATCCAAACACTTAGGCAGGCCTTAGGTAACAAAAAAAATAAATTGAGCCCAATTCTCTTAACTAGTAACTGCTATAACCAGCAGGCTGGCTTGATTCAGACTTCTTATTCTGAGTTACGTAATAAATTGGTCTTCTTCAACAACTTAAACTCCACTTGCCATAGTGTTTTTATGTTCAGAACCTGATTGTTATTTGAGTTATTCGATTTATGTTCCTTGTTTGCAGAGGTATAAATAAGCCTCCAATGTTTACGTGCTTCCTTTCCTTTTAATGTGTGGTCCTATGCATTTTGTATCTGGCCTTGGCTTTTTCACCTTTGACACCGCAAAGTCAGCAGAATATCCTATCCTTTTAGGAATAGCAGTCCTAAGTGTCTCCGGGACTGATAGGAATGGGGCATGCAAGAGCGTGCAATAGTGGTCGAGACCAATCCGCACTTTAGTACCTTAATGGGGTGGGAAAGGTAGATATGGATATGATGACCGATGCGCTAATATCACGCACAACCCATCTTTTGAGGAGTGATTACCGAGTATTGCACCGATGCGATCCATATTATAAATAAACCAAGGACCCCCTTCCTCTTTCTTTTCCTTTAAAGAATTACGATTTTTTTTCAAAAATCTGACTTTTTAATGATTACTCTATTTTACTTTTTCCAAACACTATGTTTATTTAAAATCCCGTCTTATTTGAGCCTTATTTGTTTACTTGATTGCACAAATTCAGAAAGAACCATCTAGACGGGAACCACACTAGTAGATCTTGAGGGGTGCCTAACACCTTCCCCTTAGGATAATTTAAACCCTTACCCTATCTCTGGTTACGAAACAAACTCAGAAGTGAACCTTGTAGGTGTCCTAATGCACCTTAAGCAATTAGGTGGCGACTCTTAAAATGCAAAACACAGTTCCTAAAAGGAACGAGTGTTCCTATACCCAAAAATGTCATAAACCCGATATCCCGATGCAAAGAGGGAAAAAAGGTGCAGGGGATAGCATGGCGAATTTGTAGGGAAAATTTGGCTTCTACCATTCCAAAGTGTTCTTATTAATTTGTACCTCCCCTTTATGTGCAATTACTTGTTTAGATTCCTTGAAGCGTTTAATTTCTTTTACACAGCAAAACTAACTTATCTTCTTCGTTTCTTTTCTTTATTACAACTTTAAATTATAAAATGCTGTACTTACTACTTTCTTAACATGCAAATACGTGAAAACATGCTTTTTAGTTATTACATAATCATTTTCGACATCATACTCCACTCATGCCAAATAAATACTATAGCAACGCAATGAATGGTTGCGCTCTTCCTATTTTATTACCCCCTGTGGAAAGGCATATTTGTGGTAAAACCAGTCGATCAGCGGTGCAGTCGACGTTTCTGTGCTTTCCCCCTTTAGTCATCCGCTCAATGGTATCAGTCTAAAACCCCATAAAATACTTACTGTGTTCGAACTATGCATGCATAATGGTCAAACCTAGCCGTGTCAGTTATGTTGTCCGCACAATGATCCTTTTATGATAGACTTGTCCAAAGTACACTGGGTTTCTCTAGAGCTAAATGAACATCAAAACGTTCTATGCTTTTATTTGAAGAACTAAATTGCGTCATGCTAATTGGTGGTATTAAATAGTTGAGTATTGTAGGGGTAAGGGCCTAACGTTATTTATCTTGTAAAAATATTAGGAACGAAAGTCCTAGCTTCGGCATGGTCAACAACATCAAGCTTGTGGAAAGATCTTCACTCTAGTGGTCGAACTCTCTTGCGAAAATATATGGGAAATCTATCGTCCCTTCGGGAGATCCAACCTTACAACAAGATCATAGAAGTTGCTACATTGTTATGTGATTGTGGAAGGCTGTATTCCTCTTTGGAGACATTGAAATGACACCCTTGCTAGAGGAGATTTGAGGATTAGCCGGTCTAGCCTGAGAAACTCCAGGTATGGAGATGTTTGAGAACTGTAAAGGCATGAGTTTCCAAAAAATGATGGGTTTATTGAAAAATCCAGAGTTCACATATCCGAAAGAGTCCTACATCCTTTTTGACTATTTATATAGAAGGTACGGTCATAGCGAATTCTACCACACCTACCCTGATGAGTTTGCCATCACGTCCTTGGGGCACATTCATCGAAGGGTCTTTGTATTTACGTTTTTTTCCAAGGGATGATAGTGTTTTTAATGAAGAAAACAACGATCCACATCAGACTATCCATGGTAACTATAACCCTAATGGAAGTGATTGGTGAGCAACCATTCAACATCGTACCCATGATCATTGCAGACATATACTGAGCGTAAGAGAAGTGTCAACAAGGAGCAAAACACTTTGAAGGCTGCAATTTATTATTTCAACTCTAGCTTATAGAGCATTTCCAAAGGGGTGAATACCTACAAGAGATTTAGCAAAGGGACTGGGAGGATCACATCGCTTTCTGTCATCCAAAGTGAATGAATTACATGCACAATATATTTGCTCAGCTAGAAGATGTCAGAGGATGGGTAGAGATATTTGATAACCTAATCGAAGAAAAAGTCTAGTGGATGTTCGAGTGGTTCTCGATCGAGGAATTCATCATCTGATCCAAAAATAAACCTTCTCTGATACTGATCGGTCAGAGAGGAACATATCCTTATGTCCCTTCGATTTATGAGACAAGCCAGCAGAAAGCAAGTTATACCCAAGGTCAACAAGATGTGTCATTTCCGACCTGACTTCCAGGATGATGATAGTCCTTACAAATGCCAACTTAGCATATATGGCACTGCAAGATCCTAATGGGGAGAGATACCATCGATCCAGATAGGTATCAAGCTAGTTGTTTTCCTTTCTACTCAGGTTGGTTAGAAGACAATCATGATAGTTTGGGCCAGCAAAGGTTTGCCCGAGGTCATAGAATCATAGATGAAAGGATCGGGGTAGATGTTAAGTATAATTAACTGCGTAAAAGGATCCGAGAGTATAAAAGTGAGCACCGCAAAATACAAGAATCCAACCATAAGCTAACTGAGGAATGGAATGACATGGCTGTCAGTGCCAACAAGCGACTGGGGAACATGGAACGAGGCATAGTGTAGTTGGAGAGAAAGTTTTTTAAGATGGTCGAAGATTGCAAAACTGTTGAAGGAACGGAAGGTGGACACCTAGCCAAGGGATTCCTATTGCTGGTACTTCGCAAGTTGTGAAAGTTGTTCGAAGAAGCCAGTGATGCCGAATTCTGGGAATGTCCTTCTGGGACAAAATGGGATAGGATATTTTCTTTTCATTTTATAAAATGTAATAAGCCCAATGTCCATTAGTGATTTCCATTTTCTATTTATTTAGTGCAAATTTAGGTCTTGTCTATTTTTGTCAATAAACTGAGGCATGTAGCATTTTAAGTTCTTTAAATCAATTTCTTGCCAGGCCAACTTCTTCCACAACGAGGCCCCCTAATTAGGACACGCTTTGTATTCCTACACTATGTGTTTAAATATTGCCATATTTTTATGATCGTCACTAGCTTGGCTACCTTTTTGTTTTATTTTTTTTATTCCCCTTCCCCAAAAATTAGTTCGTGAACTTTGCAAGCATCATTTTATTCCATAAGATCCAAAGGCCATCCACCCACTCTTTCTCTATGTCTTGTTACGAACAAGAACAAGGGCAAAATGGAAGATTTGAACATCAGAAAGGAGAACACAACAATAGAGGCCATTTATTGCAATGGTATTCGGGCTCCTAGATAAAATGTATCACAACTTGAGCAGATATTACTGAAGTTTCGAGAAAAGCTTGATCAGGTTTGGAAACTGACCAACCTGTCCTTCTCACTCAGCACCACAGACACCATCTTCCCCATTGGCCAGTATCCCACAGTTCCTCAAAAGCAACAAAATCATCCCACTATTCAAAAAAAGTACCAATGCAACACTTGCCACACTGCAAAAAAGAATCAATTACTCATCTCTGAACCATAAAACTCTAGAAATGACCATTTCCATACCCATATACCCGGCCACCTCAACAATCCCATCTACATAGAGATCGTGTGACTGTCCACCCTACCTATATCTTGCACCCCTGAGGCCAATGAAAAGGATCTACTCATCAGAAACCTAGTTGAAGAGCTTAAGAAACTAACTAACCGAATCCAAGGCATCAAAGGAAGTAAAGTGATCGAAGGGTTAAACTATGAAGATCTGTGCATACAACCCAATGTCAACTTGCCAGAGAAGTACAAACCTTTGAAGTTCGAGATATTTGACGGTACAGGTGATTCGAGGGTCTATCTGAGAACATAGTATGACAAGTTGGTCGAGGTAGGAAAGGACGAAAGGATCTGCATGAAACTATTCAAGAGGAGGTTGAAAGGAGATGCACTATCCCAGTACATCAGCCAAGATCCTAAGACATAGTCGAGCTGAGTAGGTAGCATCAAATTTCATGGATAGGTTAAGGTTTAACAGATAAAATGCCCAAATGTATTCTATATTTAGAATCTGAAAAAAAGTCTATAGAAACATTTCGTGAGTATGCTACTCGCTGGAGGTCTGAAGCTGCTAAGGTCAGACCTGCCTTAGAGGAGGAACAGATGAACAAATTCTTTGTTCGGTTTCAGGACCCGCTGTATTATGAATGGATAATGATGATTGAAAATCATAAGTTTTCCGACATTATCAAGCCGGGGGAACGGATTAAGGGAGGTATCAAAAGTAGCATGGTAACAAACTTTAAGGCTTTGAAAGCCATAAATAAGGCCTTAAAGTATGGTGGTGTGTCTAAAAAGAGGGATCTGGGTGCCCTGATGGTTGCACAAAGGACCAAGTCTCCCCTCATTTACCAAACCTACCTTGTACCTCCACTCATATATCAGTTATCCCCAAATTACCAACACCCTCCTACCAAGCTCCACCACTAACTTATTAGCGACCTCTACCTCCCACATATCAGTCTACCTTGCCTAGATATTACTAACCCGTACATGTCTACCAAACTTACAATACCCAACAAATTCATTACCAATCACCCGCCGCACGCTAAACTTTTCCTAGGCCCTGACCTAATTTTGATCAAGGGCCTCCAAAATAAAACACAATCAACTATTTGGAGACTCAAAATCCCCGCTTATATCACCCCAATCCATGCTTCAACTCCATTGAATCCTTCACCGCTATTTAACCTAAAGAAATTTTATGCATACCACTCAACTATGAAGGGACACACCATCAATGAATGTTGCTCTTTAAAAGACAAGATGTAGTCCCTGATTTACAAAATTATCATTGTAGCAAAGGAAGCTGCTCCGAACGCACGCAATAACCCCCTACCAGACCACAAAGGAGGAGGTATTCACATGATTGGAGTAAATAATGATTGGGATCTCGAGGGGTCGATTGGGTTGATCGCAAAAAGCGATGTACCAAGTAAGCCAGCAGTTACTCTCAACGCCATCATAGTCAAAATACAATCGTCCAAGGTCATTGAGGTAGATGTGTTTATCCCTCTTGTGTTTGAGGCAGCGCCATCGACAAAAACACCGCCACCATTTGAGGTTACAATTTTACCACCCAAAGAACATGTCCCATTGAAAGTAAAGGTGGCTGCACCGATTCAAGTGGCAATAACCAACATGCCATCATTCCATACAAAAACTATACCTTGGGATTATACAACTGAGGCTAGGAGGAAAGGCAAAGTAAGGTTCAAAGAGACAATTGCAAAACAGGGTATGAGAAGGACTGGAAGAGTCTACCCCAAACACTTAGCTGAGTCCAGTAAGCAGGCTTCCAACCAGCCACTCAGTCCTAGGAGTATGATACATTTGGAGAAAGATACAGGCCAAGGAGTATTCGATCATCGATCGGCTAAACAAAACACCAGTGCAGATATGTATCCTCTCATTGCTGCATAATTCCAAGACTCACAAAAATGCTTTGTTGAAAGTGCTAAGTGAAGCATACATGCTAAGTAACATCATTGGCGGAGAAATGACCAATATAGCGGGATAAGTAGTAGAAAGACATAAAATCATCTTCTATAAGGACGAGCTTCCGGTTGATGGGTTGGGCACAACAAAGGTTTACATATCAGCGTTAAATGCGAACACTACTTCATCGCTATGATCCTGATCGATGGGGGTTCCAGCCTTAGTATATGTCCATTAATAAAACTGAAGAAGCTGGTAAATGACTGCACGAGATAAAAGGAGCAATAAATGTGAATGCTTTTGACGGTTCTCAAAGGTCCACCATTGGTAAGATTAGCCTTTGTCTACAGATGGGAACAACATGGTTCAAGGTTGACTATCAAGTGATAGATATGCCAGCATCCTACAACCTGCGGCTAGGTCGGCCCTAGATTCATGTTGTAGGGGTTGTAGCTTCAATGCTGCATCAGGCCATCAAATATGAATGGAATCACTAGGAAGTGATCATTCACGGTGATGCCAGCTATCACACATCTATTTTACATGGATACCCCGAAGGATAAAAGTGTATAAGGGAGTTTTTCCACTTAAAGTGACATTATTCAAAATGACATTATTTATGTATTTAGAGTCGCCACTTAGGATGGGTTTGGCTTTTGGTGTCCCAAGTCACTGGTTTGTTTTGAATTCCAAATTGAGGAAAATTTCGACTGCCCAATTGGAGTCTACGAACTAGGAATTCTAAGTAAGGAATTCTGTTGACCCGAGAGAAAGTGTTAGGCACTCTTGGATCCCGTGGTTCTAGCACGGTCGCTTAAACTATCATAATTGGGTAATAATTCTGATTTTTGTACATGTTCATCGTATAGTGCATTTTTAAACATTCTTATACAGCTGTTAACATTTTTAAGGAATATTTGCAGTATAATTAAAACACGTCGCGAACCACGCCACATAAATGCGCATGTAGTTTTTGCCATATTTCAACTCCTTTGAGATTTAGATTTGGGTCAGATAAATGAACACCCGTACTTAAGAAGATCAAATTATTGAAGACGCGCCTAAAAGCGACTAACGTGTAATTATGTTTGCGGGAAGCCTTGAAATTTGCTAAACGGCGTCTCCCAAATTTCTGGGTATTTTAATATAAACATTTCATGAGGGCCACGCAATTTGTAGGGTTTCGTTTGGCACGGCATACCTCGTTTTTATTTTTAAAATGCAAAACCTAAAACAAACTACTAGTTTTCTACTAAGTGTTATGAAACACTTATGATTTCAGAGAATTCAGTGTAAAAAGCTCCGTTGGGCCTTTGGTATATAAATTGCTAGGCCCAAGTCTTGATATGGGGCTGTCAAATATTGGCTGATTCGAGTCCACAACCAATATATTGAATTCAATATGGACTTCTGATGACCACATGATTAAAATGAGCTGTATTGGAGCTATAAGGTATACATGGTTTAATATCAATACAAACAAGTAATTCATTTTTGAATCTAATTTTGAATTAGTAGCTTATTCTAAGTCTATCCTCTACACGAATACAATGGCTATGCCTGGACTAAAATAAATTAAAATTGCTATTCCTACTAACTTCTATGGAAACTGAAGATTCAATTATGAACCATAAGTACGTGTAGATCAATACCAAAGCCCCTGATTGTCTCTAGTTGAACAAAATCAAATGGATACATAATGATCACACTATGTAACACAAAGGCTAACTATAGGCTCAATCATCAAAATTTTAAAAGTTCAGTCTAATTTATTAGTGCATCCACATTTGCATTAGTACGAATAAAGGAACATAGCTTCGATTACACTAAAAGAGGTATTTAAAATAAATGGCACAATAACATCTTCAAACAATAACCAGTAATCTCATTATCCATTTGCCGAGTTTATATTTTTCCAGTCATCACACACAGCTTGGGCTTAAGTAATACCTAGAATAAAAGAAAAATGAAGGAAGGATGCAAATTCAGTAGGAAATCAGTTCAAAAATCAACAACTCAAGCTTGTTTCGGACCTAGGGATAGCATAGAGTAGCCCAGGAGGATTTTGATGCCATATAAAATCAACAATCCAACCCGAAGATAGCTTGAATAAGACCTAACCAACTCAAATTGAACCCAGGACCCAACGTTGGAAACTTAACTCTTCAAATATACCTATTTCAAGTCATTTCTTATATCATATATAGCTTAAATTCTACTGGACATCTGAGAGTTTAAATTATTCTTTGGAAAAGAGATCCAATGGAACAGTAAAACCAATGAATTTCTGAGAATTTCAGAACTTTTACAAACTTTGGTTTCTGGAGGTTTTTCAAGGATTTTTTGAGATTTTTCATGCATCAAAATTTCTGGGAATTTTTTAGAGATTTTTCAGACTGTTTAAAAAAAACCTCTTTTGATGAATTGGGGTGCCTTTATATATCAAAAGGTTAGCACAACCCCTTTATTTTATTTTATTTACTAGTCCTTCTTTCCAAGTTTCAAATTTTACCTACTTGGTCCATTTTTTGACTTGTTTGCCAAGTCACTGTACTAAATCTACTGAATTTTAGACTAAAGTCCCCTTCTAGAATGATCTAAAGGATTCTAACGTTTTTTCCTATTTCTAGAATACCTATAGTAACCTTATTTCATTCTAAAATTATCATAATCCAAACTAAAACCCTATACTGCCCTCTTAGTATACTTGAATTACCATTCTCCACTAAGGTAAGTATTAAAACTAATTACTAGCTAACTAAAAAACTATAACCGAACCTGAGAATTGCTTCTAATTAGAACAAAACACAATCAAGATTAATTAAGCAAGATAAGAAGAATGTCTAATTAGGGATTTTAAAACTAAACACAGGCTGGATTTCTAACTAAAAAAAGAAAATCGACTGTAATGTAGGACTACTTTTGCAGAAAAAAATAAGATAACCTAATAAGCAACCAAGCTTTAGGAACAGAAATCATCACTAAAATCTTAACAACTCAAGTAGCTTAAACATTAATCATGCTGAAGCTTCTCACTCAAACTAAAAAAATCAGAAATAATGTAAAACCTAATTGTTAAACAAGAGGACTAAAATAAAGATGAAAGCAATTGAAATGAAGGGTAAGCAAAACCAAAATAAAATCTACTAAAGAAAAATGAATACTCCTAAGAACTAATCAGTATTTTCAATAACAGAAGATAATATGAACTAAAGCAAGACAAAATTATCAACAAAGAAGTAAAAACAATAAAAAAAGAAACAGAAGTAAAATGAAAAGTTACTGATTGGGTCTTCAACTAGGCTTTACTAGTTTTAATTTGAATCTTCAAACGGAGTTACATGTTTGTTTTTGGCCAAAACGAACACGCAACTCCATTTGGGAAACCAAATAAAGTTTTGACAGTTCGTCCAAAAAGTAGGTTGTTTGAAGGAAATAAGGTTTACTTTTGGGTAGAGGAGGCCAAAGGGGGTATGGGGTGTGAATTTGGGAGCCATTGGAGCCAGCGCCGCCTTGGACGGCGGAGCAGCCACTCCTTTGGAAGAAGATTCAACACGTTTGGCTAGGTTTTGCGAGGTGATCTTAAGGGGATTGGAAAGAGGAAAAGACGGGGAGCATGTGATGTTAATTTTGACGGATTTTGAGTTAATGCAAGAACTTGGCCCAAATCAAATGTTCTTAACAACAACCAATATTTATGTATTTCTCTTTTATATTTTAATTATATTTTTAGATTTTAATAACAAAAAATAAAAATAGCCAAAACATATTAACTTCTACAAAATAAACCAATTAACCTTTAAAATAACCTAAATTCTAAATTTCAAAAGAAGATTAAACAAATGTAGGAGTAACCAAATTGTTTTATTATTTTTTTTATTTTTAATATTAATTAACTAATAACCCAAAAAGAAAAATATAAATTATGTATTTAATTCCTAAAAATCCAAATAATAAAAGGGAAAAAGTCAAATAAACACAAAATCACGCAATTAATTCCTAAAACTCAAATAGTAAAAAAGAAAATGCAAAAACCCTAAATCACGCAATCAATTCCTAAAAATTCAAATAATAAAGGGAAAATGAAAAAAATCAAACAATAAAAGAAAATTCCTAATTTTAATAAATTTTATAGGAATATTTCGATCGAGGCAGAAATCACGTGCTCATAGCTGCCCCTCTTTGTTCTGAGACACCGAGAGTTTCCGGGTAAATATAAATGAGCAACTATGAGATTTTTGCCTTTTTTGTATTTCATGGGAAGCGTTTTGAAAATTGTCTGACCGAACTATGCTTCAAAGGTTGCCTACATATCCTTGGCTATAAAGATATCAGGTTAGTATAGTTCTGGAGTGTTTGGTAGCTGGGACTACCATGAGCTATGATTTCACTGCTGGTTCTGCTTCTACTGCTTGTTGACATCCTTATTACACCTAAAACGAAATTAGAACTAAGCCAGCTATGCCTATCAACTATAAGTTACAAGATTCCTATCAATAATTATTTTGAAAGCTTGATCATGAGTCTTAGCTGCATCCGCCGCGGACTTCTTTGTGAATCTTGATGCTCGTAAGTTGTAGGTTCCGGCTCTTTCTTCAGCATTAAAACCAAGCTGGACATGTTCGACTTGTGACTTTGGATCAAATTTGGACAATCCGCGTCTTTCTTTTCAACCATTCTAGATTTGTTTTGTTTTTGTTCTTTTATTTTTTCATTTGTCCCGGATTGAGATTCACTCTTGCGATCATCTAAAAACCTGCGCCATCACGTAAAACCTATTCGGACACCAAATCCAACAAACCAACCAAATTTTTGCTCTAATTTTCACTAGGAAAATTTCGTGAGTTATTTGTAGCTGAAATCTAAACTATTTCAATTGAAAACAATAAAAATCGGGTTTATTTATTTTTTGAAAGATTACCAGGTTATGCTGGCAGATTGCCGAGTTGTGCCGGGAGAAGAAACGGGTCCCAGCTGGGGGTAAGAGGAGAATCCGCGGGTTATACCGGGATAGGAATAAAGAGTCTCTGCTGGGGAAGTGGAAGAAATCCACGAGTTATGCCGGGACGTATGAGAAAGATTCCAGGGTTATGCTAGAGAGGTTCGCGGGTTATGCTGGGCTAGGAAGGGGCTCCTAGGTTATGCCAGGGTATTTTGCGGGTTATGCCGGGATTGAAAAAGAAAAGACTCTTGGGTTATGCTAGGGGAATCCGCAGGTTATGCTGGGATTGGAAAAGAAAAGACTCCTGGGTTATGCTAGGGGAATCCACAGGTTATGCTGGGATTGGAAAAGAACAGACTCCTCGGTATGCCAGGGCAATACACGGGTTATGCCAGGGGAATGTGCGGGTTATGCCGGGATTGAAAGAAAAAGGGCTCCTGGGTTATGCCAGGGGGATTTGCGGGTTATGCCGGGATTGAAAAAGAAAAGACTCATGGGTTATGCTAGGGGAATCCGCAGGTTATGCTGGGTTTTAAAAAGAAAAGACTCCTGGGTTATGCCAGGGGAATCCGCGGGTTATGCCGGGATTGAAAAAGAAAATACTCCTGCGTTATGTCAGGGGAATTCGCGGGTTATTACGTGATTGGAAGAAAGAAGTCCTGGGTTATGCTAGGGAATCCGCGGGTTATGTCGGGATTGAAAGAAAAAGAGCTCCTGCTTTATGCCAGGGTGATCTGCAGGTTATGCGGGGATTGAAAACGAGAAGACTCCTGGGTTGTGCCAGGGGAATTCGCGGGTTATGCCAGAATTTATGCTCGGGGGAATGGAGTGTGATCCTCGGGTGATGCCGGGGGGTCCACCGGTTATGGTGCGAGAGCTAGGGGATGTGGTCCGAGATTTTTGGATGGATTCGGAGATCGAAGTCCTATTCTATCATGGTTTGCGATTCTCCTTTTCTTCTTTTCTTTTATAAAATTGTGGGAAAAGATGTAAAGAGAACTTCCCTTTTTGTTGATCATTTGTGCAAGGCTATTCTTAGCTCTTGTGCATTTCCTTTGATTTCCCATTGCTTTGCATTACACCTGTTTAAAATTTTCAGACAAAGCACGATTTATGAGTTTGAAACAATAGTCGGTTTTGTGGCCTTGATTTGCTTGATCCCGACCTCACTTCTTTTGATAAGACCTTTGGCTTTCTAGACTTTTGCCTTGTAGGTTGGTCGGGAGATCTCATCTTTCAGATTTGTTTATCCTTCATAGGCCTTTGGATACGATTTCTTTGCCTCGGCTTCCATTTCAGGGCCTTCGGGTATCCTGCCGTTAAAACATTGTGGAGCTAATTAGCACACTCGAACTTAACATTTCTAATCTTCATTTTTGCTTCATGGACATTTGACTTTGATTTTCTTTCTTTCCACCTTTCTGGTTTTGAAGCGTCAACCATCAGGGACAGCCAGGATTGGCTAGACGCGTCCGCTAAGACTGGGTATTTTCTTTGCCACGCGAACCCTGTGAAACCGATCTTACCACCTTTTCTTGTGGAATAGTTGTGAAACCAAATTTAAGCCGAAAGGTATTCAAGGAAGCAACAAAGCAATCATATGCATTTAAAGAGAGGTCCCCATTTCATGAATAAGAGAAGGATTTATCTAGGGGTGCATGCCGACTTCAAATGGAATTTACATGCTTCTTGGACAGGATGCCCGACCCGTACACTTTTCCTACTTCTTGTGACCCATATTTCGATCTTTCAAAACCAGGGAAACTTGCTCAGGCATTGATGTTGCTATATCTCCTTTTCGGCCGGCGACGTCCTTTGTGGCTTTTCACCAATCGACCTGTCTAGTTTCTCTACTCTCCTTGCCCGATAGTGCTCTTTTACATGTTTTCACTAAACGGACTCTCTCGTTTTTATTTTGTCTACTCACCATCGCCTTGTGGTGCCCGAAGGTTTTCTCCGATAAGACTCTCTCGTTTTAATTATCTTAATTTGAATTGTGCCAATTCCTAACAATAGTGTTTGTCGTGTCCCTGCCTTTGCCAATCAATCTGAAGGGCTTGGGCCAGGTTCTTGGGTAAAGGAAATTAGATGGAAACTTACAACTTTGGAACTATTATGGCGGGTTGATGGCTGAACCATTTCGTCATCTTCCCCAGTTTCATTTTTTGGGGAATTGGGGTTTTTATTTTCATATGAATCAACCTTAGGGAGAGGCTGCCTACGTATCCATTCGAAATCAAGTCAGACGTAGTTGAAGAAGTGTTTCCTAAACTAATTTTTTTTTGTTTCTCTCTTTTTTCATTCATTTTTTGTTTTTTTGTTATTTTTTTATTTTTCTTTTGCTTTCTTTTTTTTCTTTTCTTTTCTTTCTCTTTTTTGTTTTTAGCACTTCCGGATTCCAAAAAGGGTGATCAAAGAAACGTATCCGGCTTAAAGGGTTTGGGAAGGATGGATAGTGTTTAAGTTAGCGGGAAAGAAAAGCCTTTGTCATTTCAATCAGCCGGAATCATTACTGCAGGGAGTTCAAATGAAATACCTTTTTACTACATCTATATTTACTGTTGTTTTGGGATCGCCTCCTTCGACTTCACCCAGGTACAATGCTCCTTTGAGTAGTATCTTTTTGATAATGTATGGACCTTTCCAGTTTGGAGCAAACTATCCCTTAGCTTCCATATGGTGAGGGAGAATACACGTCAACACAAGCTGTCCGACTTTGAAATTCCTAGGGTGCACTTTCTTGTTGTAAGCGCGGGCCATTCTTCGTTGGTATAACTTCCTGTAACAAACTGCGGCCATTCGTTTTTTGTCAATTAATGGAAACTACTCCAGTTGAGTCTTAACCCACTAACTATCCTCAATTTCTCCTTTGACAATTATCTGGAGCGAAAGGATTTCTACCTCTGCGGGCATAACAACTTCAGTTCCATAGACCAATAAATAGATAGTTGCCCCTACCGATGTGCGTACCGTGGTGCGATATATAAGCAATGCAAATAGTAGCTTTTCATGCCATTGTCATGAGCTTTAAATAATTTTTCTCCAAATCTTCTTGATATTCTTGTAAGCTACTTCGATGGCGCCATTGGATTTGGGCCGATAAGGAGTGGAGTTTCTATATGTTATTTTGAATTATTCACATATTTCTCCCATCAGGCGACTATTCAGGCTAGCAGCATTTTCTGTCATGATGGTTGTAGGAGAATCGAAGCGGAAAATGATGTTGGAATGCATGAAGTCTACCACAACTTTCATGCTGACTGAATTAAGTGTGATGTCTTTGACCCACTTTGTAAAGTAATCGATTGCAGCCAATATGATTTTATGCCCATTTGAGGCTTTTGGTTCAATGGGCCCAATGACGTCCATGCCCCAGGCAGCGAATGGCCAGGGGGCTGACATAGGATGCAATTCAAATGAGAGTGCATGAATCAAATTACCGTACACCTGACATTGATGACATTTCCGAACAAAACTTAAACACTCTTTCTCCATGGTCATCCAGTAATACCCTGCACGAAGTATTTTCTTTGCTAACACGTACCCGTTCATATGAGGCCCACACACTCCCGCATGTACTTCGTGCATAATCCTTCTGGCTTTCTCCGCATCAACAAATCTTAGCAAGTTGAGATGATGGTTCTCTTTTTTTGATTCCCAGTGACCTGCTTGGGATACTCTTGTGTTTTCAAAAACTTTTTGATATTATAATACCATGGCTGAGTGCTGGATTCTACCTCAGTCACATTACAATACCCATGCCGTTCCCAGATTTGGATTTCCAAGGGATCGATATAGGCGTTTCCGGGATAAGGTAACATGGAGGGAAAAGTTGTGAGTGCATCTGCTAACTCATTATGATAGTGAGGAATGTACCGGAACTGTACCAACTTGAATCGCTTGTGGAGATCCTCCACGTGCTATTGATAAGGGAAGAGTTTAACATCTCTTGTTTCCCACTCTGCCTGGGCTTGCCCGATAATCAAATCTGAATCCCTCATGATTAATAATTCCTCGACGTCTTCGTCAATAGACATATTCATGCCCATGATGTAGGCGTTGTATTCAGCTATGTTGTTGGTGTAGAAAAACCGTAGCCGTGTTGTGGCTGGGTAGTGTTGACTAGTGGGTGAGATTAGGATTGACCCTACGCCTTTTCTAGTTATTACTCCATCAAAGAACATTTTCCAAATAGTGATGCCTTCAGATATTACCTCCAGCGAATTCACTTGTTCATATGGGAAATAGGTATTCAAGGGTTGATATTCATCATCAACTGGGTTATCGGCTTGATGATGTGCTAGCGCTTAGGCCATCATTGCGGTACGAGTGACATAGACTATGTCGAACTTGGTGAGCAGGATTTGCCATTGTTCCAATCTTCCCGTGGGCATTGGTGTTTAGAATATGTACTTTAAAGGATCCAGCCTAGTTATGAGGTAGGTGGTGTAGGCTTGCAAGTAATGCCTTAGCTTTTGGGCCACCCAAGTTAAGGCACAACAGGTTCTTTCTAGCAAGGTGTATTTGGCCTCGTAACTGGAAAACTTCTTGGTTAGGTAATAAATGGCACGCTCCTTCTTTCAAGTGACATCATGCTGCCTGAGAATGCAACCAAAAGAGTTCTCCAGGACCCTCAAATATAGAAACAATGGCCTTCCCGATTCCGGCGGGACCTAGACTGGTGGATTGGACAGGTAATCTTTAATTTTGTCAAAAGCTTCTTGACACACAATAGTCCATTTAATTGCTGCATCCTTTTTCAACGACCTGAATATGGGCTCACACGAAGAGGTCAACTGGGCGATGAATCAGCTAATGTAAGTCAGTCTTCCCAACAGGCTCATTACATCCTTCTAGGTTTTCAGAGGAGGTGGCTCTCAAATGGATTTTATCTTAGTTGGATCCATCTCAATATCTCTCCGACTGATGATGAACCCCAGGAGCTTGCCCAACGTGACCCCAAATGCAGACTTGGCTGGATTTAATTCAAATCATACTTGCAAAGTCTTTCGAAGAACTTTCTAAGGTCCCGTACATGATAACCTTGAGTCTTAGACTTGATAATCACATCATCCACATATACTTCTTTCTGCTGATGCATCATGTCGTGGAAGATAATTTTCATAGCCCTCATATATGTTGCCCAAGCATTCTTCAAACCAAAAAGGCATACCCTGTAGCAATATGTACCCAAAGGAGTGGTGAAGGCCGTTTTCTTAGCATCTTCCTCATCCATCAACACCAGGTGATATCCTGCGTAGCAGTCCACGAAAGGCTATATCTCGTGTTTGGCGCATTTGTCAATGAGGATGTTGATATTGGGAAAAGAGAATTTTTCCTTGGGACTGGCCTTGTTTAGATCTCTGTAGTCTACACATACTCGGGTTTTCCCGTCTTTATTTGGCACCGGAACTACATTGGCCAACCACGTGGTGTATTGAACCACTCGGATTACTCCCACCTCCAACTGCTTTGTGATCTTCTCTTCATCTTATTGCTCATATCAGGTTTGAACTTTCTCTGCTTTTGTTAGACTAAGGGGCATTCGGGGTATGTAGGCAACTTATGAACCACCAAATCAACACTCAACCCTGGTATATCATCGTAGGACCAAGCAAACACGTCCTTGAATTCAAAAAGAAGTTTTGTCAATGAATCTAGAATTTCCTCGTTCACATGGATGCTTATTTTGGTTTCTTTGGTTTAGCTGGGACAACCTAAGTTAACCGGTTTGGTATCATCTAGATTTTGCTTAGGTTTATTTTCAAAATATTCCAATTCTCGATTGATTTCCCTAAAAGCGTCTTCTCCGTCATACTCCGGTCCTTGGTTTATTATTTCTGAATTAGGCAGTACGTTCAGATCGGGGCGTGAAGTCCGCGAGCATGTCATATTATTTAAGGCCGCATTATTGGAACTGAAAGAAATGAAATAAAGGAAAACAACAAAATCAGAAAGGATAAAGGAATATAGACGATGAAATATTGATTTCATTTATTTGAAATTGTATAATAACAAAGTTTACATTTGGAAATTTAAGGACAAAATAATGAAGGAAAACACCCAAGTTAAACCCTGAAATAACTCGTGATGCAAGAAAAGATGGCAAGGAAGGACTACCAGGCTTTTCGCCTTATTAGGAAAGGCGTAGCCTTCAAATTTTGCAATTTGGCATCCGGTCCCATGTAGAGCACCTCAGCGGGTGATCAAGACTTCTCCAAGATGGACCATGTTAGCTTCATACAATAGTTTCCTCATGGCCCCACATATGTCTTTAACTTCTGATACAGTGAAGGTCTTATCTTTTTCTTCCTCACTGTACTTTGTCTTCACAAATGTTTCATACAAGTGGGGTAAAGGCTGAGGTAAAGCCTATCCATTATTGTTTATATGATTTGCGATGGTTATATCCTCTGGTTTTGGGTGGAAGCCTAACCTAAACAACCTATCTGCGGTAGGCAAATCAATTGGCTCAGTTATCCCTTGTAAAGAACTCTGATAGACTATATGCTCACTTCCTTCTTTAACTTCGAGGTAGGGGACATAAGGATCGCGGTAAATTGACTGTTCATCTTCACCATGGACCACGATTTCCTGGTTCTCATGTTCAAATTTCAACATTTGGTTCAAAGTAGAAGGCACAGTTCTCGCTTCGTGAATCCATGGCCTTCCTAGGAGGTAATTGTAGGATGTGTCCATATCTAACACTTGAAATGTCACCTCAAAATCAATCAGGCCAATGGTCAACACCGGATCAAATTCTCCTATAGTGTCTCTTTTAATTCCATTGAAATCTTGGACACACATATTGTTGGAACGAATCCTCTTCGTCCTGATCTCCATTCTTTGCAGTGTTGAAAGTCGGCATATGTCTACCCCGGAGCGTCCATCTACCATTACTCTTTTGACATAATAGCCTTCGCATTTGATGGTGAGATGCATGGCTTTGTTGTAGGCAGCTCCTTATGGAGGCAAATCATTCTTACTAAATACAATCTGATTAACAATGAAGAATCATTCCACCATTCTCTCCAATGTTTCCACGGAGGTTTGAACCGACACGTAAGCGTCATTTAATGTTTTGTCTAACACCTTCTGGTGCTCTGGAAAATCCACCAACAACGATAATAAAGATACATGTTCAGGGGACTTCCAGAGCTGGTTCACCACTTCATAGTCCGACATTTTCATCTTTCAAAAGAAGGCCTCCGCCTCTTTGGCATTTATTAGCCTTTTGGGTGGGAATCGCCTTTTGGTAGCACTGTTCACCTCATCCAGGTACGAGTATTTCTTTACTGGGTGGCTCTCTTGAGCTTCTCCTATGACTTCTTTGCCTTTGTATGTTACCACTGTTTCTTTATAGTTCCAAGGGACTACAGAGGGGCCTGTCATGGGCCTCTGAGGTGCGCAACCAACTACTACGGGCTCATTCAGCCTTGGCGGTTTAGTTGGTCCCCGCACCACATAGGTTCTTTGGGTACGTACATCGCCCTGGTTAACTCAAACCTCTTTGGAGGACTCAAAATCGGCTGATTTTCTTGACGACCCTGTGGGATGTAAATGAAAGTTTCTTTGACGGGTACCGCCTCAGTCTTAGCCTCAACCTTTTTTTCAGCTTCTGGGTGCACAGTTTTATTCTTCTTCTCCTCCTCAACTTTCTTTGGGGCAGTCTTTGGCTTTTTATATGTGTTAACAATGGCTATTATGGCTTTCAAAGCAGGGTCAAATTCGTTGTCTTTGCAAATCATCCCGATTACTAGTCTGTTGTTGTGGGCCGACAACGGGTTGTTAGTCAAATTCGGGACTCCCTTAACACTATTTTTCTTTGTTCTATTAGATCCTCCATAGCTCGCTTTAGAGTCCAACCATTTTCTGTGTCGTGCCCTTCAGCCCCTGAATGATAAGCACAACGGACACCCTGTTGGTAAGAAGATGATTCGAGGTTCTGTCTATTCAGAGGCACAGGCTGCAAAAGACCCATTAGGACTGGCTTTGGGAACATGCTGGAATAAGACTCCCCAATTGGTGAAAAGTTTTTCCTTCGGGATGGCTCCCTCGGAAAGACATTTTTTGAGGAGGCCGGGGATTATAGTGGTTTGGGGAGGCTAGTTTCTCTGGGCCTAGTTCCTGTTGACCTGCTACTGTGGTCTTGCAAAAGGCTGGGCATTCATAACTACATAAGGTTGGGGAGCATAATGCATGTCTTGATGGGGATAATAGTGTTGGGAGATTCTTTCCAAGAAAATGGGCCTGGGAGCATGATGTCTTCTCATACCGGAGGCTGCCATCAAAGCTTCATCTTTCTTTTTGTTCCTTGCGACTCCTCCTGCTCTTCTTTGGATGTTCTGGGAGGTTGCTCTTATGGCTGAATGACTTACAATTCTTCCTATTTTCAAATCATTTTCTACTATCTCCCCAATCTTGATTGCTTCAGCAAAAGGCTTGCTTATTTGTGACATCATATTTTGTAAATAATCTGCTTCCTGGGCCGTGAGAAAAATAGTGACCATCTCTATCTCATTCATACACAGTTGTACCCTCTACGCTTGCTCACGCCATTTAATAGCATATTCTCTGAAACTCTCTGAGGGCTTCTTCTTCAAATTAGCCAAGAATTCCTGCCTGGCACAATGTCAATGTTGTACTTAGATTTCCTTAACCACTAGCAAGATCGTACCAGATATGCCATCATGAGACGTATTGGTCCATATACCATTCTGAAGCAATGCCTTCCAGACTCTCTACAAAGTATTCCATTAATAGTTCTTCTCTTCCGCCTGCCCCATGGAATTGGTTACAATATATTTTCAGATGAGAAATAGGGTCACCATGACCATCATACTTTTCAAACTTTGGCATTTTAAATCCCAGGGGAAGATTTACATGCGGGAACATGCACATATCTATGTAAGAAACGCTATTTTTCCCACTCAAGCCCTGCATGTTCTTCAAGATTTGCTCAAGGCTCTTCATTCTTCTTGCTATCTCATCTTGTTCGGGCATTTTAGTAGTTTTATCCTACACTAGTGTTGTTCATATGGTTGTTGAGGATAAGTGTATGTAGGGCAAGAAGGAGGCTCAGTTTGGTAATTGGGAGTTTGATATGTGAAGGCCGCCAGATCAAACATGTGGTGGGTGCACATGGGGGAGCCGTAAAAATACTGGGGATTGTGCCAGAGGTGAACACCTAAGGGCAAACTTCAGAAGGGATGGCACTCGGAGGCTCTTTTCCATTTGTCCATGCACCCCACATCTCCGTGACTCTAAGTCGTAGGATCCTACTTTCTTCGGTTGCCGTAGATTCTGAGGCCGGGATACCTGCAATCGGGCTATCCTTTGAGATGGGAATTACCGGTAATGTCATTTTAGATGACATTTCTACGCTTCCTTTCGATCTGGTGAAATACCAATGTGATGCCAGTTTACCACAAACCAACCACCGTTTCTCAAACTTGAGACTGGAATTTGAGCAGGAACAAAATGATTAGTTCCATATTTTAATTGCCTACATCTTTGCGATGGTCGTGTGTGTCATCCTAACATTTATTCCAATTTTCCTTTTTGATTTCCACTAATTTATTTTCCTTCCCCTTTGTTCTTTCTACCTCTATGTTTTTCCTTTTCCTTTTGTTTTGTTTTTTTCTTTTTTTCTTTGTTCCTCTATCTTTAATTTTGTGGTTTTTGTTTTTATTTTTTCAGAATACAGTCAAATCCTACAAAGATTGTCTATATATCATGCCCCGCATGAATCAGACCAAGTGTAATTCATGAAAAATAATGTGAAAGCAATAAGATATTTTTAGAAATTTCTATTCTAATAATAAAAAAATTTGGCTAAGAAGACTGACAGATTTAAATAGGCAACTAGCAAACTATGACATAAGAAGAATTATAGACTCGAAGGAAAATTAACCATGCGTAAAAGAATATACAAACACTAAGATAAACTAACAGACTCCTTAAGAAAACTACAGTTTTCAAAAATCATGAAAACATTAGGGCTTCAATTTCTCCTGTAGCCCATAAGGCTTTGTTCGGCCTTGGCGTAGGTCGACTAGATAAATCCCTTTGGAGGTGATGAAGATCTTACATTACGCGGAGAACAAAAAGCATCACAGTGGCAAAGAACATAGATCTAGGCATATCCTTACTGCTGTTACATTTCATTGTGATGTAATGAGCGATTCCTTTGATTCTTTCTCATATGACACCTTTTTTTGTTTTTTTTTAAAGTTTAATATTTGTCTTTCATTGATATCAACAAATTTAAAATGAGGAGTTCTTAGTAGTAGTATAGACTAACTACTACTGAAAAAAATTCTATGCTACTACATTCCTTAACACTAACGACTAAGGGTAATGATTTAGCTGTCGCAATCCCATTTGCCATCGCTTACATTTTCAGCCCCAAACATATATAAGCAGTGCTACTTCTCGACAGAACTGATTTTCATCAAATAATTTCCCCTCAAATCTAATGACATTCCTACTTCTCCAAATAAGTGAATCTGTGGTAACAAAAGCAGTAGCCACCACAGCCTTGTGCCACAATTTGCTTCTAGCTAGGCAGCAAATCCACTGGACTTCATCATTCCAGCTTCTAATTGATCTGTTATATCCCAGCCAACAACACATTCTATGCCATAGTCTACTAGTAACTGGACAAGTGAAGTATAGATGGCCAAAATCTTCAACATATTGATGACAGAAAACACATTGCTCCTCCACATTCACTCCAAACTTCAGTAGTCTGTCGACAGTAGGGAGTCGACCTTTAGCAGCCAGCCAGGTAGTGAACTTGTGCCTAGGCAAGACATTGGTTTCACCATAAGATTCTTCCATTCCACTCTAGGGAAGATTGGAAGCAAAGTATGATATAGTGACTGTATTTGAAAATTTGCCTGATCTGCACATTCCAGCAAGTCTATACATAAGATCCCCTTGCAATCTATGATCAGCCAGAAGAGGAGTTCTGCATTCTATAATTTTCCTGACTACCCAACAAGCATTCTTGGGAATGGCCATTATAGCAATGTCACAACTCTTTATTTAATAGTAGTGAATCCACTTGATCCATAGACAATCCTTTTTCCTTGCCAAATCCCACAGCAGCTTAGTGATGGCAGCCTTGTTCCATACCTGTATATCAATAATATTGAGGCCTCCAGCAGTGATAGGTCTACATATCCTTTCCCATGCTACCAGTGATCTTCTAGATACTGCTGCATTACCAGTCCAAAGAAATGATCTACAAATAGCTTCAATTACGTTCACCACTTTCTTAGGCAAGATGAATATTTGTGCCCAGTAGGTTTGGATCCCAAATAGCACAGTTTTGATCAATTGACTCCTACCTGCATAAGACAGCAGCTTCGCAGACCAACAAGTAATTCTGTCAGTTATCCTCTTAACCAATGGCAAGTAATGGTGGATATTAAGTTTCTTTGAATGGAGAGGAATGCCTAAGTATTTGAAAGGGAGTTGCCCCTCACTGAATCCCAAAGCCTCAAGGATAGCTTCTTTGTCATTCTGGTGTACCCCAGCCAGATACACAACACTTTTAGTGTTTTTAGCATATGGCCCAGAAGGTGCAGAAAATATAAGGAATACTTCACGCAATATCTGAATAGATATAAATTCAGCTCTACAAAATAAGAGCAGATCATCTGCAAAGCAAATATGGGCACAATTCAGTTTCCTGCATCTACGATGGAAGTTGAAATCACCATTCCTATGCAACTGAGACCATATCCTGTTTAAGTAATCCATAGCAAGGACAAATAAGTAAGGTGACATAGGATCTCCTTGTCTAATACCCCTTCTAGCAGGAAAAGGCTTAGTGAGACCACCATTCATCACTAAAGAGTAAGTCACAGTAGATACACAAGCCATAGTCCAGTCAACAAACTTGGTAGGGAATCCTAGATCAATAAGCAGTTGTTTCAGGAACCTCCATTCAAGAGTGTCATATGCCCAATCTGTTTAGTTCTGGCCTCCAAAATTTGTTCGACTGCTTGATTATGCTGTTGAAATCGTTGCAAATCTACCTCTAATTGTGACAACGTTGTCTAACAATGTTCCCTTTCAATTTTGAACTCTTTTTCTTGTTTAAGCATTTTGTATTCCGTGGTGACGACCCTTTTCCTCAACACTGACACCTCACCGTCAAACTCTTCTTTTAATTGCGTAATCGGACGTGGTCGTTCTGCCACATTTTTGACCAATTGTTTTCGAGCCTTGGCTAGTTCCTTTTTCTGCTTTATTTTAATCAAAAGTGTAGTCATCCACTTTCTGTCTCAATCCAACTATAAGTTTGGCATTCCTTGCACTTCGGACGCGGTTTTCCACCACTACTTTCATCGTCGCAACTTGAGCCCGAAGGTTTTCAGTTCCTTAGCCAGTTTATTTTTTTCACCCTCATCTGCGGCGAACTGCAAATATTTCTCGAATTGCAAATAGATGAACTGCTTCTCCAATTTGCTTATCATAGCCCGGTACTCATGTTCTTTAGCGACAAAATCCCACTTCTCTTGTGATGCTTCAACGAATTCCGGAAGATAGGGCCTTTTAACTAGCCTTTCGAACTCAATTTCTCTCATATACGAAGAAAGATATCCTGGCGACACTTCGCCTTTGGACCGATCCCGTACATAGGTATTAGCATTCATCCGAAATTTTGCGGACTATTGCCTTGAGGAACTAACCATCAGATCCAATCTCAACTACTCGAATATTGAGATATTCATCTTTTGGAACTATCTGGCATTTTCCAAGCTGTCTCAAGACCCGGTGCGGGGCATAAGGCTGGATACTCCTAAGACTCATCATAAAGAAATAAGGTTCTATGGTCGGCATGTATACTATCTCATCCACATACAACCATCCTAGCGTCAACTCTATTTGACTAGAGTGAGGGACCAAAAGTAAGATATCTATCTTGCTACTCCTTCGGCCAAATAGAGCCCTTCAACTATGGTGTAAAACTCTTCTATGCAAGTTTTATCTACGGATCCATATCTCATAAACTGGGGACGGTGACAGATGGACAGTCATCCACATTTGCAATAATAGATTGCACACCTCAAAGAAATCTTTCCCGACCTTGCAGGTTGTGAGATCGTGAAAGATCTTGTCTACTATCATAGGTAGGAGTGTACACTTGGCTTGGTGCATAGAGTAGTGACAACCCCAGCTATCTTTATGTCGATGTTCCCGTATTTCCTTGGAAACACCAGAAGACCAAGAAAAGCCACAATAAAAGTGAAGCTTCTATGCTCTTCCTATTTGACACGTTTTCCCTTGCTGCAGACTTAATTTTCAGGATTGTTGAAACCCCATATGTGACCATATCTTGCATACAGGAATGAAAAGGTGAAAAACCCTGCTGCCAGGTATGAGTCATGTAGCACTCTGCTTATTTCAAGGTATCTAAGAATTTGTGCACCGCTACAACTCTTGGAGCAACCAAATACTTGTGTCTCAAAGGAAGCTCAGCATTTTCGAAATACCCAGGTATTTTTTCTAACCTTGGGGTAAATTCAAAATCTGAGAAGTGGAACACATTGTGCGCCGGGTCCCAGCATGTGACCAACGCTCTTATGATGTCTCCTCGGGGTACAATCTCCAATAACCGGGGAAGGCCCCCCAAATATTTCGTTACCTTATCTTGCCCTTCCAAACAAAGAGCATTCCACCACAACCGCATTTCCAAAGGGATTGTGCTTACAATTGAAAAAGGTTCATATTGGATTGTGCTCATCCTGCACATTTATTAAGGCGAATTAGTGACTTATGCCTTTTTTCCTACTTGCCTTCAAAAATAAAAAAATTTATCCCTTTCTTTTATGACATTTATTTTCTAAAACCAAAAGCCTAGCTTTGCAGATATGGCCTTTCAGCATTTTCAGAGGAAGTTTTAAAGGTTGTGCCCGCTAGCCGGCCAAAAATACAATATAGACCCAAAGGTGGTCGTTCTTGTTCACTCTATTTGTAGGATGAGGTTCCTTCTTTGATTGACCTTCAATCTTGGGACTTATTTCAAATTTTTTCTTTTGTCAACCGTGATTTTACTCGTCTATTTATAATTGACTGATTCCATTCTTGTCACGCCCCAAAATTCGAGGAACGCAACCGGCACTCTACCGAGTAAACCCGATTGAGCAAACCTGTTAGGTCTCATTCTACCCAAACTAATTCATGAATAAATTGGAGACAGACTTCATTAATCAAATTCTATGAACATGTCATTAACAATTTCCAATTTATTTTCATTAGCAACTTAATCCTTAATTTAGAATGTATTACAAGTATTATGCATCATTGAAAAACATCAATATTTCTGTTGTAATTCCAATACGCGACACTACCCACAACTTGTCTACGAAGCCTCTTAATACAACTGAAGAATACTATGGAAATACCGGCAACAAAGCTCTGGTTATGCCTCAAATACAAAGTACCTGATTAACTGATGAAAAAAGACCCCGAAATGAAGTTGGGCTCACCAAGTCAACTGAAAGGATGATGCAACACTAGTAGCGACCAACACTGTCTGCTATGGAAACACCTACATCGATTAAATATGTACCGCCCCAGCCGAAGGGATGTTAGTGCCATCGAATAGCTCTAGTATGTATGAACAAACTTTACTCTAAGTTGAATCAAATAATATGCAAGTATTAGACAGTAAAGCAGTCCAATTAATGATGCACCAAAATATAGAGAACACAAGTGAGAGTTTTATAGTTTCTTATTTCATCTTTTCGTCCTTTTGAGTTATAGTCTCTTAGCGTCAAGTCCTACAATTATTAATGCCACTGTGTGGTTTTTAACACGGAGTCCGGTCTCTGCCCGATTGGCTAAGCCATCCCAAGTAAGACATATCTATATTCATAATATTGTTAGGAACCCAAAATAAATGACACCATGTATAAAACATGACATCCGATCTCGGCCCGATCAGCTATGCCATATCACTTGGGACATAACCTCTTTCTGTTATTCCTTCGTTCATATTTCTTTGCACTGTCTATTACATGGCACCACACAGCTCTTTATAAGCTTATTTCTTGGCACTTGAATACATTGTTACAATTCAAATATTCAAGCCTTCCCCTTAATAATTTATTCATATTATATTGTCCTTCATGTTGATAAGTTCCAACACATGAGGAAATGTGCACATAATTGGATGATAACACCCAGTCATGATGCGCAACTACAAGTAACATTGTAAAATGATAAATAACTAAGATAACTAGGGAACATAATATTTCACCTCATAATATAAGAACAAATAATTCAAGTATGATCAAGCAAGGAACTCATATAAAATTGATGAACACTAACGAGATGATTCTTCAAAGATTAAAGTTAGCCATACATACCTTGTTTAAGCTTTCCTTAAATTACTACGACGTTCTAGAAATTCTAGCAATCCCAGTCTACTTTAAGATATAACAAAATTGAACACAATTTAGAAAGTTATTCATAGTTTCAAGTCATTTGAGCATTTTATCAAATACTAGTTGTACCTCTTGATTTCAAATCTCTTTTACAAGATTTCCTTCATTTACTTGCCCAATCTTTACTTATTTATGTTCAACAATCTTCCCAAAAACCTAATGTGTACATGCATGTGTATATATGATGCAATTACACCCAATAATCATACTTCAATACCCCACCTTATATCTAAAACTCGAAATTAAAGCCTAATGTATAGAATCTTACCTCTTAAATGAGGAACTTGTGATTCAGTTCTTTGATTCTTGAAGGTTGATGCGAGGTTGGATAATTGAATGTTGGGTTCCTCCTTCTCTCACAAAAAATGCACTCAACTCTTTATAAAATCAGTAGAAAAATTACCCCAAATAAAGCCCCAAAGACTATATATTAAAATGGCGCCAGGTTATGAAAATAGGAAGATTTACCCTCCGAATGCGGGTCTGCTATCGCATAATGGACCACAGAATGGGTATGCTGACCGCAAACGTGTCACAAAGCTCAGTGCCAAAACCAAGTATACACTGGTCCAATTTTCGACCTGATTTGCGATCTCAAGTCAAGTATGTGGACCGCATAATGTATTTTGCGATCGCATATCTGACACAAGATCGCATTTTTCCAGCCTTTGGTAATTTGATCATAACTTTGTGTAGAAATGTCAAAATGACAAATGGTTTGAAGAGAGTGAAACTAGACTCAAAGATATTTAATTTGATAGTTTATTGTTCACATAAAACGTTATACATATTTAGTTATGCTCGTTCAAAGTATGAACTAGTGTAAGTACCTTTGGAATATTAGCCTATTATCAAGCTTTTCACATTTGGCTTACACTTAGGCCTGTTCTTAGACCCCACCTTACTTAGTGTATGACCCCAACACTTTTTTACCAAATCCCACTGATGTCCACCATGTTAATATCACATAAAAAATTATAATTAGCCTAAGTGGCACCATAAAATAATAGATGACTTAGCGAAATTTTCTGGGGCCTTTCATCCCCACCCCCCTTAGTGTCGTCCATCCTCGAATGAGGTGTAGAGTCCGACTAAAGTTCTTAATAAAATAAATATATTTTCTCACCTACCTCATGGTTGCCTCCTTGACTCATAAGTTTTGCCATAACACATTCACGGAAAAAATCCAAGCCCCTAAACTTATCCGACAAGGATGACAATTACACATCTCGCATAAGCTAACTATCCATCAACATTCACCTTTAATAATTCACACCGGGATAATACACAAATGATCTCCACCTACCTATTTAGACATATACATGTGAATACACCAAATATATGGCGAACAATTATGGGGGAACCTTCATATTCCTAGTGCGGCCAAATGTGGAATACACTTATGCAACTTTTATTATTAACTCACATAATATCTTCAGGGAAATTATTGAGAATAACCTGTTCACCCTTCTAAATTTGAAATTTCTTGGCGAACCCTCACACTAAACCCTTGATGACTTTTGATGTTTATTCTAAGATATGCTGTCATAAATTGACTAGAAAATTACCTACTGAATGTATGTGATCACAGGGTGACATTGACACATTTGAACCATTAGTAACAAATAGATCTAATACAGCAAGGACAACAAAGTTCAAGATTGGGTTGCAATTATTCAGGAATCCATTTATGCATTAAGCATAGTATTTCATGAGGTTACTTACAAAAAGACACGAGTATATCTATTACTGGTGCTAACATGGTTTATTCCAGGTGATTACATCAATTATTAGACAAATAAGACATACGATTATCTCGTACATTGGCAATAGGAACCATTAAGGAGGAATATTTAAGTAAGTGACCTAGTCGTCTCCTACAGTGTAGGGAAAGTCAATTTATCAACAGTGAGAATACTCTGGCACCTTGAATAAGACATGGGTTCAAATACATGAAGTTGAATTAAACACTTAACTTTAAGTGACACCAAGAATCTATGCAACAAGCTCATGAGGACGAAAAGAAGATGAACACCTATGAGGTTATGATGTTTCAAATAGCTTAACCCTTCCTGATTGTTGATCCTATATGAGAGAACTAAAGATATGACAACGTGTCTTCGAAATCAATATGCTCATGATATGTGCAAAAATATAAGGGTATCTAATCTCGACCTTTCACGAGTGTAACCACATAGCTAGGACATCCTACCATAGGGGTGAAATCATGTATTGGTTAGAAGAGTTCCAATGGTTGACCTAATGCTCCGGGAAGAAAGACAATTAATACTCGTATCCTTTCTAAGGAGGTGGAACACCAGGGATAGAAAAATTTCCCGCAAATAACAATAGCGTTTTCAATAATACTAGAAGTCGAGGGAGCAGAAGACCACATAAACCATCCAATCCAATCCAACCCATTTAAGACTATTGAAAAGGGGAAACACTTTGATTTGAAACCATGGAAATTTAATATTGAAATTAGGGGTAATGATTACTTTTGGAACCCACGAGACAATCCCACGTAGCCCTAGAAAATAGATAACAATGGCGGGAATGTACTTAAAACCATTATGAGTTGGTATAAAACAAGGCCTTAAAGTGCCCACATGGATAAGATTGAAAGAATGAGACGTCTAAATGCTTTTATCTGGGAAAAGTAACCAAAGTTTTCTAGTTACATAGAAAAGTAGAGCAGGTAGATGATTATTTAGGAGAACATCTCATAAGACGTGCGAGTCATATCTTTTTATCCTAAAAAAGTACATGCCCCACCCTTAATGCTATAAGACTTCCTATTTTAATGCCATTAAACATATATGAATTTTAAAATGAGAGTTATCAAATGAAATAAATGGTATGGTAGGAAAACTATTGAGCACCATTTGGAACCAACGAGCATAAACCAAGTTGAAGGCATTAGAAGTCTATATGAAGGAGAAATTTGCCCACTCTCAAGGCTCTTATAGAGTACGTAAAAGTGAGGTTAATTATATCAGATTGTATAGTTGGGTAACTGGTCGAGACATTGAGATAATATCGCATTTAAGATTATAGGTAAACAAACACATGATGCAAGACAAATTAAAAGAAAGTGAGAGAGCGTTATGGAAGTAACCTTTACATTGCAAGCACTAGGAATGGTGGTAATATAAAGTGATTACGAGAAGCTACATTTTTGAAAAATGATATGTGTAACTATAGAATTCAAAAAGCTAATTATGTTTAGAAACTCAACTTCATAACGAAGCATTATGCAGGTGTTCATAGTGAGTTCACCATTGATTTTGACCAGAGAACTACCGGACACTAATGATAGACATAAAAACATGAAAAACAGGCGTTGTACTATAATAACCCCTAATCGTGTGCTTGGTCTTGTCGGAGAGCTTAGTAAGGTCCTTACGAGAAAGGAAGTGTTATAATAACTCATATAATAATACGTTCTCTCGTGGTTATCGACGACTGTGGGGAAACTAGAATAATGAATTCACTAACTAAAGAACATAATTAACACATGTTATGGAGGTGTAAAGAGAAAATAAACATCTGTTATAAGTTGGGAATGATTCAGCTAGATGAACTTCCAACATGCAATATACGACCACGCTACAAGCAATCAAAATACTAGGACAAAGTGAGCTACTTACTGTGGGATGTCCCTAGTGGACACAAAAGTTATGGCGATACAATATCTTTCTATAATGGGGATTTGAGGATCGCAATTTTTAGAGAGACTTTATGCACACAATGACCATTTCGATTGGCATGCACTCATGTGATAGGTGTTAAGGTGAGTTCTTATGTTACTAGGTAGTGAGAATCTTTAATGATGATATTTGCAAGAGAGTAGATTGATTGTTCAAACCATATAAGCCATATACACAACTGAATAAAAGAGTAACTCAACAAGGATCACAACACTTGGATGCTTTACATGGAACTCGACACCACATAGGTAAACTTTAAAACGGTTCATGCAAAGTCACAAATGAGCAAATGTTGTCCATTTCAATAAGATATTCTTTGAGAAATTCATCAAGTATAGTCCCTCGTTAAGAATTTAGGAAAAGAAAGCGAGAAGTATTAATCCTAGAGTTATAACTCCATTCAAGGACGTATGTATAGAACTTAATTCTACAAGAGGATGTAAATAAGATAATCTGTAATAGAGTGGATTCACAAATAATGCGTCTTGTTCAAAGAGTCAATACTAGCAATGTTTTGTTATTCGACGCCTTGTTAAGACCACGTTTATGAGAACTCTTCAATATTAATGTACATGTACAATGAGTAGAAATGTTTATTTGACTCACTTAATGACTTTAGGTTGGTAGGGCAATAGGTTAATTGATACTCCTCGACTCCACATCCATTATGTACGTAGGTGACATAATAATATACTACATGATCTGATGGTGCATAGACATCAACTGGGACAAGGACACTCCCCTCTTAGCGATAAGTTTTACCAATCCCTCCATAGCTCAATAGATTCTCCAAAAAAGTCCTTGGGCAATCCACTCGGACACAATGGTGGGATCAATCCTGCCTTACACGCTTCAAATTCGCGGATTATGGTATCAAGGTTACCAATTTGAGAATAAGACATAAAGAGGAAATCAGCTCCCTAACTTGAGTTTTATCGCACAATTGGAGTATCAAAGAAGGGTCGAATTCCCAAATGTCCGAATATCTTCCAACTAATACATATGGTCAACTACATACCGATAAGGACTCTACTAGACACATCTCCAAGACATCCTAGGACACTTTAAAACCATAGCCTCTGATACTAAGTTTGTCAAGCCCCAAAATTAGAGGATCACAACTGAGGCTCAACTGAGTAAACCCGACAATGCAAGCCTGTTAGGTCTCATTCTACCCAAACTAATTCATGAAGAAATATGAGATGGACTCTATTAATCAAATTCTATGAACATGTCATTAACAATTTCTATTTCATTTTCATTAGCAACTTCATTCACTATTTTGAAAGTATTACAAGTTTTATACATCATTATCAAACATCAATATTTCTATTTTAATTCTAATGCGCGACACTACCCAGAACCTATCTACGGAGCCTCTAAATACAACTAAAGAATAATATAAAAATGCTGGTAAATGTGGCATAGCTGCGACGGACACTGCCTATAGTAGAAACACCTACTTCCATTAAAGATGTAGCGCCACCAGCAAAAGGGACGTTAGTGCTATTGAATAACACTAGTATGTATGAACAAAGTTTAAGTAGAATCAAACAATACGCAAGTAGAATACATTTAGTGAGACCAAACAATGATGCAAAAAATTACATAGAACACAAGTGAGCGTTTGATAGATTCTTATTTCATCTTTTCGGCTTTTTGAGTTATAGTATCTTAGTGTCAAGTGCCAAAATTCTTAATGCCACCATGTGGTTTTTTAACACGGAGTCCGTTCTCTGCCCAACCGGCTAAGCCATCCCAACTTAGACATATCCATATTTACAATACTTTTGTGGAACCCAATATAAATGCCACCATGTGTACAGCATGACTTCCGATCTCGGCCCGATTGGCTAAGTCATCTCACTTGGGATATAACCTCTTTCAATTATTCCTTGGTTCATATTTCTTTCAACTTCCCATTACTTGGATACATTGTTACAATTCACATATACAAGCCTACCCCTTATTTATTTATTCAAATAATATTATCCTTCATGTTGATATGTTCCAACATATGGTGAATTGTGCACATAATAGGATTAGAACAACCAGTCATGATTCGCAACTTTAAGTAACATGGTGAAACGGTAAACAACTAAGACAACTAGAGAACATATATTTCACCTCAGCACATTAGAAAAAACAATTCAAGTATGATCAAGCAAGGAATTCATATAAAATGCACAGACACTAATGAGACGGTTCTACAAAAATTAATGTTAGCCAAACAAATGTTATTTAGGCTTTTCTTAAATTAGTACAATGTTGATATAATTCTAGCAATCCCAATCTACTTTAAAACATAACAAAACTGAACACAATTTAGGAAGGTATTCATAGTTTCAGCTTATTTGAGCGTTTTATCAAATACAAGTTGTGCATCTTGATTTCAAATCTCTTTTACAAGATTTCCTTCCTTCCCAACCCAATAGTTACTTATTTATGTTCAACAATCTTCCCACAAACCTTATTTGTACATGCATGTATATATATATAATGCTATTAGACCTAATAATCATACCTCAATACCCCACCTTATATTCCAAATACAAAATTAAAGCCTAATGTATATAATCTTACGTCTTAGATGAAGAGCTCGTGATTGGGTTCTTTGATTCTTGAAGGTTGATGCAAGGTTGGATGATTGAATGTTGGTTCCTCCTTCTCTCTCAAAAATGGTCTCAACTCTCTCTAAAAACAGTAGAAAAATGACCCCAATTGAAGCCCGAAAGACTATATATTAAAATGGGGTTGGTTATGAAAATTTGAAGATTTACCCTCTGAATGCGGGTTTGCTATCCCATAATGGACCGCAGAATGGGTATGCTAGCCAAAAATGCGTTGCAAAGCTTGATGCCCAAAACTGGGCTACACTGGTCATATTTGCGACCTGATTTGAGATCACAAATCAAGGATGCAGGCTACATAGTGGATTTTGCGATCGCATATCTAACAGAGGATCACATTTTTCCAGCCTTTGGTAATTTTATCATAACCTTATGTTGGAATGTCCAAATGATGAACAGTTTGAAGCTTGGAAACTAGACTAAAATTACTTTCATTTGATAGGTTTTTCCTCACAAAAAACTCTATACATATTTAGTTATGCTCATCAAAAATATTGACTAGTGCAAGTACCTTTGGAGTCTTAGCCTATAATGAAGCTTTTCCCATTTGGATAACATTTAGGCCTCTCCTTAGACCCCAACTTACTTAATATATGACTCCTACACTTGTTTACAAAATCCAATTTATTCACACCACTTTAATAGCACATATAATATTATAATTAGCCTACATGCATCACGAAATCCTAGAGTACTTAGCGAAATTTTTCGGGGCCTTACAATTCCTTTTATTTGAATATTTACCTACTTAATTTATTCCCAAAATAAATATATCTCTGTACTTAGACTTGATTGCTTACTTAATGTCTTTATTAGTTTTTTTATGGCAATAATCAGGTTGTCTCTAAATTGATTTCCTCCCTTATTTGGATTCGTTAAACATTGATTCCTTAATTAAATGGAATCGATTGTATAGTTGATTCTGACTGATTGATTATTTACATATTTTCAATTATATTGTACTTATTACCTCTTCTTCGCTCGTTTTCAAAAGAATATAAATACCTTGCACCCCTCTTATTTCAAACACACGAGCACAAGGAATAAAAACAACTGGGTTCAGAACACACACTGCACTAAAACTCTATTTCTTTTCTCTATTGCTACTTGTGTTTCTGCCATACCTAGCCGGCTGAAAGCCAAGCCTAGGCTGTGGGAAGCTAGATTACTTTTCTTCCTGCACTTGCTTCTTTATTGGTATGTTCTAACTAATTTTCAGCATCAACGATAATGTGTTTCTTTACTATTTCCTTCACTTTTGCATGTTCCCTACTTGTGTTTAATAAAGTTACATTACTAAGCATGATGTAATATGCCCGTTCTATGCTGAACTAATGTTTTATTGTATGAACTCTTTTAGTCACTTATTATGAATTATGAATCGTAAACCCCCATATCCTTTATGTGTTTGGAATTCCTGCGTTGGTTTGGGGTATGTCAGCATTAGACAATTCTCTGCATGACCTAAACCTGACCCCCTAGGGTCATAATCTCCATATCCCCTCTATATGTTGTGTTCTCTGGTTAGTTGATGGGCATGCCAGCACTACATATTGTTGTGCATGCCTAAACCTAATCCCCGCCGAAGGACATATTCTCTTTGCAATGTATTCCAAAACCCCTCAGCCCATTTATATGAAAAATGTTGATTCTGTGCTTTACCACTAATATTTTCCAAGAACCCCTACCCATCTCTATTCGCCACTCAGTTTTAAATCTCTTTTCCTGCACTTCCACAAAATTTTTAGACTTAGGTTATGCCCCTCTTGTGTGAGCTTGCCTTAGGACCCATGAGCTCCTTCTGAACTTGGGCACATAAGGGCTGACCCTTTTACACTGCACTCATCTCTATCTAGTTCTACAAACTTGGGTGTAAGCATTGCCCGGGGCCATTTGAGACACTTAGGGAACTTTGACACACCCAGGTCTGAGAAACGCTTTGAAAAAATGGCAATTACAAAGATTAATTATGTAAATAGGATAGGAAGTCAAGAATCAGGATTCCTCTAGTTGTAGTTTCTTTTTTACATTTTTCTAATGTAAATTCATTATTTTGGCTTGTAATAATTTGTTATAAGCGCTCGGGGTTGGCTAGTGGAAAAAGGATGGGTAATTATGCATGTTCATTTCTACATTTAGACACCATGTCTATACGACTTACTTTAAATTCTATATATTCAATTCTGCATTTAGGCACCATGTTTATAGGACTTATATTGAATTATGCACGTTAAATGTTCAACTTTACATTTAGACATCATGCCTATAGGAATTGTACTCTAATAAATTTTGCATGTTTGACACTACATTTGATAACCTGCCTATAGGACTTGTTTAAAGTTCTACATATTTGTTACCACACTTAGAAACCATGCCGACACCATGCTTTTAGGATTTAAACGGCTAAGAGCAGATATCATCTTTATGATGTTAAATCAATATTTTCATAGAAATCATACCTATAGGTATTCCTAAGCAACTCATATCTATTTTGTTTCACGTTCAACTAGATATCATGTCTATTGGAATTAAATCAGCAATAGTAGATATCATCGTTTATAGATTTGAAACCAGTGTAGCTTAAAATAAGCCTAATTCATATTCGTCTGAACTCGTTTTTAAAACAACCTAATCTCCTCCCATTGACATTATTTAGTAAGCATGCCTATATGATCTCAAACTACTCATTTTTTTTAGTTTGTTATTGCTTTGCCACATTCTGAATCATTAGTAGATACCATGTTTATAAGATCTCACCCAAACACTTAGGCAAGCCTTAGATAATAACAACAAATAAAACTAAGCCTACTTCTGTTAACTAGTAATTGCTACAACCAGCATGCAGACCTTATTCAGACTTCTTATCTGAGTTACGTAATAAATTGGTCTGCTTCAACAACTTAAACTGCCCTTGCCTTAGTTTTTTTAGATTCAGACCTTGAATGTTGTTTGAGTCATGCTATTTATTTTCCTTGTTTGAGAAGGTATACATGAGCATTCAGTGTTTACGTGCTTCATTTCCTTTTAATGTGCACTCCTATGTGTTTTGTATGTTGCCTTTATCTTTTTCACCTTTGAAAACTCAAAGTCAACCTAATATCCATTCCCTTTAGGAATAGTTGTCCTAAGTGCCTCCTGGACTGATTGGAATAGGACGGGTAATAGCATGCAATAGCGATCGAGACCAATCCACGCTTTAGTACCTTAACAGGGTGGGAAGGGTAGATATGGATATGATGACCGGTGCGCTAATTGCACGCATAATCCCTCTTTAGACTGGTGATTGCCGGGTATAACATTAATGGGATTCGTGTTTTAAATAAACCTAGGAACCCGCTATATCTTTCTTTTCCTTTAAAGAATTATGACTTCTTTTATAAAATTAGCCTTTTTAATGATTGCTCTATTTTACTTTTTTCCAATTATCATGTGTAATTAAAATCCCATGTTATTTGAGCCTTATTTGTTTACTTGATTACACAAATTCACAAAGAACCATCTGGCCAGGAACCACAATAGTGGATCCAGAGGGGTGCCTAACACATTCCCCTAAAGATAATTTCAAGACCTTACCCTATTTCTGGTTTGCAAACAAACTTAGAAGTGAACCTTGTAGTCTTCTTGACATATCAAGTCAAGAGGACGAGGCTCCTAGCTATAGGGGGAAAGGGGAGTGGGTAAGCGGGCTCCTTTTACTTGACTGTTTAGTTAGAAGTGTCCTAATGCAGCTTAAACCATTAGGTCGCGACTCTTAAAATGCAAAACTCAGTTCCCAAAAGGAAAGAGCTATCATATACCTAAAATGTCAAAAACTCAATCTCCCGATGAAAAAATGGAAACAAAGGGGTCATGACACGACCCAAGCACCAACGAAGCGGCACCGCATATGCGGAAAGGAAGTTGCAGGTGCGAAAAAATCTCCGTTTAATAAAAAGTCACACGTGCGACTTGATCTATGAAAAAATGGGACCGACAACTGCAGTTTTACTAGTTAGAAAGGGGGTAGAAACAAGTGTTTAGTCTCAAATCCTTAGAAATTGATTTTGTGTTATGACCCGGATTTTGCACCCTCAGGATTCGTGATGGCGCCTACTAGTGAGAGCTAGGCAAGCCAATCTTTAACTACTTACCTAATTATTAAATAACTACTTTTAACAATTAAAAAGGAAATAACATGAAAATTGCGGAATTTTACATAATTAAGCGGAAGATAACAATTAAACACCTGAAATCTTTGAATATTACAGTACTTATATCTTAACCACCCAAAACCTGGTGTCATAGTGTCACAGACTATCTAAATTACTACATACAAGGTCTAAAGAAATAACAGTACACTATTTCTAAATGAAGGAAAATGAAACATGAAATAGAGTTAGAGGGAGACGCATGGGCCTACGGACACCTGCAGGTCTACCTTGGGTCTCCGAGTGGACTGAATGAAGCCCTCCAACTAATGATGTTGTCCAGTACTTGTATCTGTGCAAAACAGCACAGGGCGTAGTATAAGCACAACCGACCCCATATGCTGGTAAGTGTCTAGCGTAACCTCGGCGAAGTAGTGATGAGGCTAGGACCAGATTACTAACTAAACATGTGCAGTTCAATATATATATATATATTTATATATATATATATATATATATATATATATATATATATATATATATATATATATATAGCGGAAAGGAAATACAGGAGTTAACTAGTCAATATGGGAGGAGGAAACATGTTGATGGGAAGATAACAGTTCTGAATAGAAAACATCATGTAAGGAAAGAAACCACATAACTAGAATACCAATAAGAATCGAAAATAAAAAAATTTGCACGGCATCGCCCTTCGTGCTTTTACTCTCTTCCTCACAAAACAATATTTATAATGATAATGTGCAAGGCATCACGCTTCGTACTTTTACTCTTATCTTCACCAATGCAATAATATAATAACAATGTGTGTGGCATCACCCTTCGTGCTTTTACTCTCTTTCCTCACCATATAATCAATGAACATCGGTACAGAATGGTACATCATAGGGCACGACATCAAGCTTCGTTCTTTTCACACTTTCCTCACGATAGCAAACAATGCATTACATCACCCTTCGTGCTTTAAAGCTCTTCCTCATCCAAACAACACTAAAAACAAACAAGGGAGTAAACAAATAATTATAGAAATCCCAGCAAGTGAACAATATCAATAACCTCAATATCCTGGCAAGGGAGATAATCAACAAAGTAACAAACATCCCGGCAAGGGAACAATTTAATAACTGTTTCTTTTTCTTTCACTTTTACTTCACAACTCACTTTACCACTTAAGACAATGCTCCAAAGGGTTCAATCACCTCATAGACTTTCACAATTGGTAATATAACTTGAGCAAATGCTCCTCGAAGTTCAAAGGTCACAATTTCTTTCACAAGCTTTTCCCAACATATAGAAATCATCACCAAGGCATGAAATAAAAAATCATGATATTCACAATATAAGGTCTCATGGTCATGATAGACACCGACGTATAGATACTCGTCACTATGCCTTTACGTCGTACTCAACAATCACCACATATAAATTAGAACTCAACTCCTAATCTCTCAAGCTAAGGTTAGCCCAAACACTAACCTCGATGCCTTGAACACAACTCAAGTCTCAATTATAGCTTTGTCCCTTCGTTCTACCATCAACTCGTTTGTTTATAATCACAAATTACTTAATTACATCAATAAACGCTAAATGAATAAACCCAATGCATGAAAATGAGTTTTCCAATGTTTTGTCCAAAAAGCCAAAAATCGCCCTCGGGCACGCATAGTCAATACCAGAGGTTCGAACCAAAACCCAATTACCCATTTCCCCACGAACTCAAATGTATAATTTGTTTTGAAATCGGACCTCAAATTGAAGTCCAAATCCCCAATTTTTGAAAAACCTAGGTTCTACCCAAAACACCTGTTCCCCCTATGAAAATCTTTAATATTAGGTTGGAAGCATGTTAAATGATGTTAGTGATTGGCAGAAACGAGCAGAAACTAACT
Organism: Nicotiana benthamiana; assembly: GCA_034376525.1. Taxonomy (NCBI): domain Eukaryota; kingdom Viridiplantae; phylum Streptophyta; class Magnoliopsida; order Solanales; family Solanaceae; genus Nicotiana; species Nicotiana benthamiana. Next base: position 142,597,032 of record CM067327.1, on the reverse strand, counting down.
TACAATCGATTTGGAAGAATACTTGTTCTTCGAAAATCGCCTAAGTGCGTTTGGGTTTGAGAAAATATGAGAAATGAGGTTTAAAATCGGTTAAGTATAAAATTGCAGGTCTCTGTTATGGGAAATGCGAACAAAGGTTCACAAATGCGAACCCCGACCTGTGGATATAGGAAATACGTGACTGGGTTCATATTTACGAACCCTTCAGAAATAGTAGACCTTCACATTTGCGAAACAAAAGGTCGCATTTGTGACATTAGGGACATCACATTTGCGATGATAATCGTCGCTTATGCGAGAAGGCTTGGCCTGTTCTTACTTCGTAATTGTGAAAGGTCGCTCGCATTTGTGATATTGCATTTGCGAAATGCGAATCCTGCATGTCTGATCATACTAGCAAATTGTTAAGTTAAAAAATGCAACCTGTGTCCTATCCAAAACTCACCCGAGACCTCAGAGCTCCAAACTAAATATACACATAGCCTCAAAAATATCATATGGTCTTACTCACGCCATCAAATCACCAAAATCACATCATAAACATCAGATTAAACCTCAAAATTCCTGAATTCTTTCAAACTTCATCAAAACATCAAATTTTCCATTTAAAGTCCATATCATATCAAACGACGTTCGTTTTGAAAATATTTTTATAGAAATGTCTTAGAACATATATAAGACTTGTAGCGGGCGTCGGAACCAAAATATGGGCACGATACCATCGATTTCAAATCATATTTCATTTTAAATTTGTGGCAAATAGACACGGAGTCGGATACTTGTGGCAAGAATGTGGTATTGAGTTGATTGAGCGAGTTCGAGGTAAGTAGCTTGCCTAACCTTGTGTGGGAAAACATCCTTTAGGATTTGGTATTGTTGATATATGAAATACCTTCTACGTGAGCTGATGAGTGCGTACATGTAATAATTGTTGACAATCATATTTTCATTAAGTAACTATAACTGTGTTTTCTTTCTTGTTTATGCTACTTGCAGTTTATGCATACTGTTAACTTATGGAACCATGTCTAATTGACTAAATTGATTTACTTCCTCAAACTTCTTTATTTGAATTCTGTGCAGCAGCCTAGGTTAGAAATACCTTTTTTACCTTTGGTATGAAATTTGGATTGAACTGGATATTCTTCGTGTTGCTGCTGTGTGTTTACTTTGGGACTACGTGAAGGTATCCCGGGAGATCCCCATGCATGTTTAATTTGGGAGTACGGATTGTATTCCGGTAGATACCCCATGTATATTTATATTTGAACTACAGGACTACATCCGGTAGATTCCCCAAGTACTAGGTAATTATATTTGGGACTACCGATCAGGATTCTGGTAGATCCCCATACTCTATGAGTTAGAATATAGGATTATACTTGGAAGATCCACTAGATATTTATTTTTGGTACTACAGGACGGTGTCCTAGTAGATCTCTAGTTGGTATCTTTGTGTTGAGATGTATTCCTGCTGCCATTATTTTGTCTCTATCGTAGTTGTTGCTGCTCTTATTACCTTGTTTACTTTAAAATTCTTCTTTTCCTTATATATTATTGTATATGACAGGTAGGGCCCTGACTTTCCTCGTTACTACTCGACCGAGGTTAGGCTTGGCACTTACTGGGTACCACTTTGTTGTACTCATGCATTTTCATGCATTTAATTTTCATGTGCAGATCCAGGTACTTCGACTCAGCCTTTACTTCCCTTGAGGTGAGGCGATTCTCCAGAAACTTTGAGGTATATCTACCGCATTCGCAAACCGAGGAGTCCCTTTCCATTCTCTCATATAGTTTTAGCCTTTTCATATTTATTTTGGTTTAGACATTTTAGAGTTGGAGCACAATGTAGTATCCATATCTTGTGATTTCATAAGATTCCGGGTTTCGGGAAGCTGTTCAGTTTGAGAGTTATATTTTTATATGTTGAGCGGCATTTCAAACCATCATTATGTTTATTCTGCAGTTTTTAATTGTTTTATCTATTGCTTTCCCTTTTTTCAAAATTGTTAGGCTTACCTAGTCTTAGAGACTAGGTGCCATCACGATAGATCACGGAGGACAAAGTAGGGTCGTGACAAGTTGGTATTAGGGTTGTAGGGTCATATGAGTCATGAATCACAAGCCGGTTTATTAGAGTCTTGCGGATCGGAATAGAGACATCTGTACTTTTCTATGAGAGACTATGTAACAGTTAGGAAAATTCCACTTCATTTTATTTCCTTGTCGTGCGAGGTTTTTGACATCATAATTCTGAACTTATATCTTCTATTCTATTACATATGGTTAGGACACATGTGACGCCATCCAAATCCACTACTAAAAAGTAAATAGACACGGTCCCATGCAATAAAATTTACCCAACTATGAGTCAAGGTCGAATCCCATAGAGAACAGTGTGTAGGCGATTAGCAATGTAAGAAAGTTATCGTTTATCGAGCAAAGAGAAACACTAAGATTTTTTTTAAAACTTTTATATCTAAATAAGGAAATGTAAACTAACCTAGAAAGCAAGTAAAATGATCAATGGCTACACGTAAATGCATCGGGAACTACACTCAAGTAATGATCCAATGTATTTCATGATCTTACGAATATGAGTGAGTTAACGTTAATTAGCCAAGGATAACAATTCTTAATTAGCTTCTTCCGAAGACTAACACGACTTCGTAATTGAATTATTCCTAAAACAATTAAGAGATTAAGCACACCAGATATGGCTACAAGTAGTTTTATCCTATCCCTAGGTAGAATCTATAAAATGAGGGTTAACACCTCCTGTTCTTGTTAATTAATATTTTCTAACCCCAAATTATCTTTTCCAGAATTAATTCGGAGTTAATGGACGAGTCCTACAGTTAGCTAATCCTTTGGAAACATTAAAGAACAAGAATAATTAAAATAATAATAACTTACTTCATAAAATAATAATAATCATTTAACACATAAGCACAACAAGATATTTAATACACACTTTAGACATGAATATTCAAGTATTGAATAAAATACTACATACTTATATATACAATACAAAGCAATGAAAAGAAGAAAGCAACATAAGTGGGTAAGAAAATATTAACCACAAGCTTCAAATCTTCAAGACCGAAGTGTGTTCTGCAAAGCCCTAGCTTCAAACTTGCTCTCTCCAGTCTATGAGACTGAAAATTAAGCCAAATATATGCCAACGATCTTTTACAAATGAGCTGATTTGTGTATTAAAGGGTTTGGTGTCAAAAATATGAAATTCCAGATCTTCCCAGTTTTTCACACCCAGTTCTTCATCGCATTCACGCTCAATCCATCGCATTTACGAAGGCTTACTATCTTCAATCATTGTGTTCGTGTTTACTTTGCGTTTGTGAAGGTTCATGTTCTTCTTCATCGCGTTCGTAAAGGTCTAGTTGTCTAGTCCTTCGCGTTCTCTAAGACTAAACCACTGCGCAGTTTCTCATTTTCCATTTTAGCTCCTTTTTGACTTATTTTTACTTGGTTTCTTCACCATTACCTCTAATCACATACAACCTGTAAAATAGAAGTAATTGACATTAAATACATGATTTTATCACTCAAACATAGCAAAGGTGTAGGTTTAAAGACAAGATAAGTTGGTAAAATACCAACTTATCAAACCTCCTAACTTAAACTATTGCTTGTCCTCAAGCAGTTAAAGCGACAAAATCTCCTCCCAAGTAGTTAACTCAACAATGCATCCATATCATGCCAAGCCAAATAGGTCTACTATAAACAGAGAAACATGACTTCGATTGGTGCCAAAAATTACTCCCAAGCATATGAATTATTAAGCATTTCGCATGAACTTCACTATACTTCAAGTGCTCAAACTCTAATGCAAGTCAAAGTAGCAATCAAGTAATGACACTAAAGCTTCAACATTTGCCTCTCTATCGCAATCAACTTTTTTTGGTCATTCCTTCAAACTGAAAGTGGGATTAAATTCACATCTCAAATCTCATGTTCCCTAATATTTAATAGAGGATCTCACACTCATAAATCTTAATTTAAAACAAAAATGGGATACCAAATGGAAAGAATTAACTCTCACAATGTTCAAATGCATACAAGTAGTATCATAGGCTTTCCCTTCATGTATTTCTTCACTAATGTAGAAAACTTGGTTCAAAATAACTTAGGACCTAAAGGGTTGTACTTTAGGTTTTTGGTTAAGGTAGGCCACATTTTTAGCAAAAGTGACCCAAAACCTCCCCGAACGCTACCAAATTTACAATTTAAGCGAACTTCTTTCAACAAGATTTTCCATCCTTTCTTCACATTTTCATTCCACGCCTACTCTTTCCCTTTATTCACAACTTCTTGTCATTTTATTCTTTTTTTTTTTGAATCAAGGAAGGCACCATCTTTTTATTTTTTTTCTACCTTCCACCTTTTCAAACAACTTCCATATCACAACTTTTCCAACCTTCACCCTACACTTTCAACGTATTTAGGGAGGTAGGGTGCAAAAAGTTAGATCAATTAAGAACAAAGAATTTAAGCTTGTAGTATGGTTGCCAAAGAACAAGATTAAAGGCTCAAAATGGGTTAACTAGGGAACATATATAAGGGTAGGAAACTTAAAGCACACTACTAGTCCAAGAAAGGGCTAATATCATTTTCCAGACCAAGTTAGTCTATGATTTCGCCTTGAAGCATATTCTGGGCAAGTTCTAGACTACAAGTAATGCATAAAAACTCACAAATAATCTCACCATACTTGGCACATGAACAATCAGGTGGAATACAAATCCAATATCCAATTGAAACCTATGACTCAAAGAGGTTGCATAACATAGGATGCTATTTAGTGAATCAAAGAGCCAAAATTTGAGTCTTAAAGTCAATGAAATTTTACTTCAATTATATTTCTTTTTCAACAACCAAACATTTATATGTCTATGTTTAAATCATGTTGGTACCAAGCAAGCAACAACTTGGTCAACGGGAAAAAACCCCAACTCAAACTATTTAATTTTCCTAAATTATTATAAACTATGTCTAACTACAAGACTAATTCCCTTAAGAAAGTTGTCTATCTATCTATTATCGTGAAAAGTCGACAAAAGGTTTCTACAATTACCCAGTTCAAGAAGAAAATTGGCATTTTTGGGAAAACAACTGTCGTATAAAAAAAATCTAGGATATCGCCACTAACATAAAACATACTATGTATAAGAAAAAAATTAAGAAGCTAATGAAAAAAAAATTATGAAACTAATAAACATCAAGTAACCAAACAAATAATTAAGAAGCTAATAAATATACTAATATAACACATAAAATATACTAACAACAAAATAAAAACAAACATAGTACCAATCTGCCATACCCACAGTTATACAAGAAGCCACCCCCAACTAAAGATATTGCAATATCCCCAATGCAACTAAACATGATTTAGTAAAATGGTGGGAAGTACTCCCTGAATATTGGATCAGTCAGAACTGGAGGTGGTGGGAAATGTGCTCGGGTTTTGCATCAACTTGGAAATCAGCTTGCTTTTCTTCTTCTCATGCTCCTTGAACTTTCTCTGCCTCTTTTCAGTTTTCCTTGTCGGCGACTCATGTTCTCTAACCTGTAGTTAATGGCCTCCATCTTGACCGTGACTTCTTTTTTCTCTTTGAAAAAATCTGCCATGGATGATAGGGTAGCTGTCCCAGTAGATGTGCCAGCCCCAGGTGGGCCAGAGGGACGACCGACTATAAGTTGCCTAACATGCCAATATACTACATATATCTAGCTGGACAAGTGGCGCATAGTGTGAGGACCATAATGGAGTGGTCCCATGGGGTCAAAGGACCCTGATGAAGGAGGAAATGATCCGGCAGGATCAGTGGTGGCCTTAGAAAACTACCCAAATGAAGAGGAGACAACACCAATTCTCCTCTATTTTTGTTTGTCATTTGGTCTCCTTTTCAAAAAGGGATGAATCCCCAACTTTCATGGAGCTTTCTCAACATCATTGGGGTGTGTAGGCACCCCGGCATCATAGCAAAGTCTAGTGATCAAGGATGGAAAGAAAATGCTCTTGGACCTCCCATGAGTGGCTTCCTCAATTTCTCGGACAATGTGTTTCCCCATATTCACAGGGAGTTAATCCATGATAGCAGCAATTATCAGTTCCCTGTCAGGTGTCACATCATTTGTAGAGGGTTACACTCTTGAACATTTGATGGAGAGCCATGTCTTTTCCTCAACCGTGAAGTCGTGAGAATCAACTCCCTTTTGCACAGTCATCCATCTTGGGGTAACCCCATCATGTAACTTATATACTAACCATCGGTTTCCCCTGCTGCGGCTTTGTCTCTATGGACCTCATTTTCAGATTTAGGGAGGCCATAAACAAAATTTATTATCTTAGGGCTGAATTGGACTTGCACGCCCCGCACAGTAATAACAAAAGGCACCTTAGAAATCGGTCATCGAGACGTTTGCATAGAATTCCAGAACTATTGTGCGATTGGCATTATTTGGCTCCTCAGCAAAATAAATCCAACTGCTCTCTATTAAGCGTTTGTATAGGCCTAACATTTTAGCTTCAACTTTTCCAAGTTTATGCCTCATTGCCCGACGATGGTCTTGGACAAGAGTTCATCGTACCTCTGCTCACATGCTGTAGATAGAAGTCTCTCATGATCAAAGGTTTCCTCTTGTCCAGGTTCAAAGAAATGTTCTTATGAAATTTCATTATGATTCGGGTATATTTTAAGCCCAAAGAACCTTGAGAGTGGAGATTTAAAATTTGCAAGAAAGCCTGAAGATTATTGATGAATTGATTTTTGGGGCGTAAGGGTTAGAGGGATCTGTTGTTTTAGCCGGGGGAGAGGGTAAATTTCCAGTTTCCTTTTTCCTTTTAAACTTACCCGACCCTACACGTTCACGAGGTTCTTAATCGTACGCGAAGGATAAACTCTACTGAAGGTTGCGAATGCCAGTGACAAGCACACGAACGCGATGTTTTGCAATTTTCAAAGCCTACACGAACGCGAGATGTATACGCAAACACGAAGGGGAACTTTTTCCTACACTTCAACAGTTCTGGAAGCTACTGGTTTTGGCTCTCCGGACCACTCCGATCTGCTCAAATAAACTCCAAAAAATCTAAAATTTGGAAGATTAGTCAAAACAATATTTTAAGCTATTCTAAAAAATAAAATTTAAAAGATGACCAAAAAATTTGAATAACGATGGGTTGCCTCCCACCAAGCGCCGCATTGAATGTTATGGCATGACGCAAGTCAACATTATCACTTTTCTCGGTAGTTGGATGATATCAACTGGGCACCCAGCTCGGAATCATGTTTATTACCACAATCGATGGGGGTTGGTAAGTTGATGATCGAGCCAAGACTTAAATTCTTCATTTTGCACTTCTTGGCTTTCATGTGAAGAATGTCATTTTCTTTCTGGTTTCCTCAAACTGTAAGATGTATGGTTGTTTCCTTTCCTCATCTCAATCCTTCATTGACTCATGTTGTACGATTCCCATATCACCATACAATTCCAATGTTGAAAAATGATTGGAATGTGACTTCAAACGGACTTGCAATTTGTCTCTATTTTGACTTCCTGTTCTTCCCCGGAACTAGAGTCAAATTCAATCTATTTTTCATATACACGGATTGAATCTAATACCATACTTATCTTTGCATCACTAACACTTATGAAGTGGGTTGGCGGATGTACAATTCTTGAATCCTCAAAGTAAAGTTCACTTTCTTCCTCGGAATTATACTCTTCTTGGCTTTCTTCCACACTCTCAAGTTGGTGGGCATAATGAGCCTCAACCAATATTTGCATTTGATCCTCAAAAGTGCGGATGTATTCATCATTGTAAATCAAGCCTTGTTTCAAGTCCTCGAGTGCAAAGTTGTGCTTCTCCTCATTTTGAAGAATGGTCTCCAATATGAGCATCTTTTCTCATTTTGAGCATTTGAGAGTTCTTCTTCCATTTCCATACCCTATTATTTTCATCACAAAAAGTAGAATCATCATAGCGGGGGCTTGGGGAAGGGAAGGACAAATAAGCACAACCATCCCAATGACTATTCTAAAAACAACACTTATCACAAATACTCCACTCATGGGTTTGAGATTGTGCGCAAAATTCACCCTAGGAGAATTGAAACAGTTCTGCCACGAGTGTGGCCCTCCAAAATAAGGATAAGTGTCATCAAAGGATGAACAACTACCATCCGATCAATTTTCATTAAGATATGCCATTTTTCAAAAATAAAAAAATGAACAAGAAGAAAACAAGAAAAATATACCATCTAAGAAAAATATTTACACAAGTATTCACAAGTTTGGACCAAAGCACTTACGCTTATTTCTCAAACAACCTAATTAACGCCAAATTGTCCCCCGGCAACGGCGCCAATTTTGATGACATCCAAATCCACTACTAAAAAGTAAATGGACATAGTCCAATGCAGTATAATTTACCCATCTATGAGTCGGGGTCGAATCCCATAAAGAATAATGTGTAGGCGATCAGGAATGTATGAAAATTATTGTTTATCACGCAATGCCAATCACTAAGAATTTCATTTTGAAAATTTTTATATGTAAATGCAGAAATGTAAACTAACCTAGAAAGCAAGTAAAATGATCAATGGTTAAAGTATAAATGTATCGAGAATTACACTCAAGTAATGATCCAATGTATTTCAAGATTTTACAAATATGAGGGAGTTTATGTTAATAAGCAACGGATAATAATTCTTAATTAGCTTCTCTTGAAGACTAACACAACTTCCTTATTGAGTTATCCCTAAAAATATTAAGAGATTAAGCACACCGGATATGGATACAAGTAGTTCTATCCTATCCCTAGGTAGAATCTATAAAATGAGGGTTAACGCCTCAACTTCTTGTTAATTAATTTTTCCCAACACTAAATTATCTTTTTCCAAAGTTAATTCGGTGTTAATGGGCGATTCCTAGGGTTAGCTAATCCCTATGGAAAAATTAAAGAACAAGAATAAATAAAATAACCATAATTCACTTCATAATAGAATAAAAATCTTTCAATGCACAAGCACAACAAAGTATAATCCACACATTAAACATAAATACTTTCATAAAGAAGATTCAAGCGTTGAACAAAATACGACACACTTATATATACAATACAAAGCAAGGAAATGAAGAAAGCATAAACGGGTAAGAAAATCTTAATCACGAGCTTCAAATCTTCAAGACAAAAGTGTGTTGTGCAAATTCCTAACTTCAAACTTGTTCTCTCTCGTCTATGGGACTGAAAATTAAGCCAAAGATATGCCAATGATCTATTAGAAATGAGTTGATTTGGGTATTAAAGGGCTTGGGTCAAAATATGAAATTCCTAATCTGCCCAATTTTTCACGCCCAGTTCTTCAACGCTTTCGCGCTCAATCCATAGCGTTCGCGAAGGCTTACTATCTTTAGTCATCGCGTTCGCATTTACATCTTCTCATTTGCGAAGGTTCATATTCTGCTTCATCACGTTCGCATGGTGTACTTCACGTTTGTGAAGGTCTAGTTGCCTGCTATTTCGCGTTCCTGTAGTATCTTCACGTTCGCGAAGAGTAAACCATTGGGCAGTTTCTCATTGTCCATTTTAGCTACTTTTTGACTTGTTTTTACTTTGTTTCTTCACCATTACCTCTAAATCAAATACAATTTGTAAAATAGAAGTAAATGACATTAAATAAATGATTCAGTCACTCAAACATAGCAAAAGTATAGGTTTAAAAACAAGATAAGTTAGTAAAATACCAACTTTTCAATGTGCTACACTAGATAATCACGCACCCACACCATTTACTGGAGCTATCAGAAGTCGGCGCCAGGGTAGAGGCCGAGGACGCGCACAAGCACCCGCACGAGCTACCATCGAGGAGCCACCAGTAGTTCCAGTCGGAGCCTAGGCACATGATACGTTTACTGCTACTACTACTCCAAAACATCAGGAGACTCTTGTACAGTTTATGAGCATGCACACTACTGTGGCTCAGGCAGGGTTGCTTCCACTTGCTGCAGCCACACCTAGGCCGGGGGAGGAGCAAAGACTCCGACCGCACGCACTCCTGAGCAGCGAGTGCATGTTGATCAAGTCCTAGAGATTATTCTTGTACAGCTCGTAGCTCCAAATCATCCCGAGGATAGGGCAGCGGCTTTCGAGAATGAGCAACGAAGGCATGAGAGGTTAAAGAAGTACAAACCTCTTGTATTCAGTGTTCTAGCATTAGATGATACTCTAAAATTTCTAGATGAGTGCTACTGTATCCTCCGTACCATAGGTATATCAAAATCAGGCAGGGTTTCCTTGACTACTTTTCAGGCTTCAAGGAGTCGCCTATGAGTGGTGGCATACTTATGAGTTAGACAGTACGGATGACGTAGTTTCTTTGATTTAGACTTAGTTTTCAGATATGTTCCTAAGAGAGTATGTTCCTTAGAGCATCAGGAGACATGGCTCGTAGTGTTTGAGTATTTGTGCCAGGTTACTATGACTTCTTCGGAGTACGATGTTTGTTACACTAGCTTGGCTAGACAAGCAACAACCTTGGTTTTCTACTATTCACTAGAGGGTTCGTTGGTTTTTTGAGGGGCTTATTCCCAACAACTGTTCTACCATGGATCCTGAGTTGGGATGGACATTTTTTATCAGCAGGCCATGAGCATTGCTAGGAGGATAGAGGGTATGTATGCTCGGGATAAAGATGAAAGAAAGGCTAAGAGTTCTCGAGAGTCGGGCCATTATTCTAGTGCCCATGCCCCAGCTGTAGGTCATCATGGTAGGAATTATATGAGTCACCCCATTCATTCGGCTATCCCTGCGCCCAGTTGTATTCCACCTCCTCCTAGGCTTCAGAAGCCTTATTATACACCTCCAATATCTAGTGCGCCTCCTGCACGGGTTTCTTTCAGTGGTCAATCCAGTAGACCTGGCCCAAGCTAGTCACAATTGCTACGTCCTCCCAGAGCTTGTTTTTAGTGTGGTGACACACGGCATATGGTGGGGGATTTCCCCAGACTTATGAGGGGTGCACCTCCACAAACTTCTCAGCCATAGAGTGCCCTACAGAGTTCTCAAGCTATGATTACCGTAGCAATTGCTACGCCACCTGCTCAGCCAACTAGAAGTGGAGGTTGGGGAGGTAGAGTTCACCCTAACGGTGAGGCTAGGCTAGATATTATTCCCTTTCTACACCTATCGAGGCTATCGCCTTTGATTCTATTATCACAAGTATTGTTCTGGTCTGTCATAGAGATGTATCAGTTTTATTCGATCCAGTCTCCACCTACTCATGTGTGCTAATTTTTCCCTCTATTTGGGTGTATCTCGGGATTCTTTGAGTTCCTCTATTTATGTTTCTATTATTGTGGTAGATTATCTTGTTGTGGACTGCATTTATCGTTTGTGTTTGGTTGCTCTTGGTGGTTTTAAGACCAGATCCAGTTTATTGTTGCTCATCATGGTAGATTTTGATGTTATCTTGGGCATGGACTGGTTGTCGATCCATTATGCTATTCTTGATTGTCATGCCAAAGTCGTGTCATTGGCTATGCCAAGTGTACCACTAGTTGAGTGGAGGGGTGCTTTAGATCTCACTCCCAGTAGAGTTTTTTCTTTCCTTGAGGCTCAGTGAATGGTTGAGAAAGAGTGTGACAGTATCTAGCTTATGTGAGAGATGTTAATATTGATACCCCAATAGTTGATTCAGTTATAGTAGTATAGGATTTCTCTGATGTATTTCTAGATGATCTTTCGGGCATGCCAACCGATAAGGATATTGATTTTGGCATTAATCTGTTGTTGTGCACTCATCCCATTTCTATTCCTCGATATTGTATGGATCATCTTGAGTTGAAGGATTACTTACAGGAATTGCTTGATAAGGGTTTCATTCAGCTCAGTGTATCACCTTAGGGTGCTCCTATCTTGTTTGTGAAGAAAAATTATGGTTCTATGCGTATGTGCATTGATTATTGACAAGCTAGAGGTTGCACGATTTTTTCTAAGATTTACTCGCATTTAGGTTACCATAAGTTGAAGGTTCGGGAGTCAGATATACTGAAGACTGTTTTCAGGACTCGGTATAGTCTTTACGAGTTCCTTGCTTTGATATTTGGGCTGACCAATGCCCCAATAGCCTTCATACATTTGATGCACAGTGTGTTCCAGCCACTTCTTGACTCATTCGTCATTGTCTTTATGGACGATAATCTGGTATACTCTTGAAGTCGGGAATATCATGAGTAGCATATGAGGAACGTGCTTCAAACCTTGATAGAAAAGAAGTTATATTCAAAGTTCTCTAAATGTGAGTTTGGTTGGATTCCGTGGCATTCTTGGGTCATGCAGTGTCGAGTGAGGGGATAAAGTTGGATCCAATGAAAGTGGAAGTAGTGCAGAGTTGGCCCATACCATCCTCAGCTACAGAGATCCGGAGTTTTCTTGGCTTGATATGTTATTACCGTCGATTGGTTGAGGGGTTTTCATCTATTGCAGCAACTATGACCAGGCTAATCCAGAAAGGTGCTCCGTTCCAGCAGATGGAAGAGTGTGAGGCGAGCTTTCAGGAGCTCAAGATAGCTTTGACTACAACCTTAATTTTGATATCGCCTACAGGTTCGGGGTCTTATGCTATCTATTATAGTGCCTCGAGGATTGGCCTTTGAGTGCTATTGATGCAGGACGGTAGGGTGATTGGCTACGTGTCCAGATAGTTAAAGGTACAATAGAAAACTTATCATGTCCATGATCTCGAATTAGCTTCTATTTGTTCACGCCTTGAAGATCTGGCGTCATTATTTGTACGGTGTGCGTTGTGTGATTTATACTGACCACTGGACTTTGCAGCATCTGTTCAAGCAGAAGGATCTTAATTTGCATAAGTGGAGGTGGTTAGAGCTACTAAAGGACTATGTTGTCATTATTTTGTATCACCGGGGCAAGGACAATATGGTGGCCGATGCTTTAAGTCGCCGAGCAGAGAGTATTGGCTTATTTACCATCAGCAGAGAGGCCCACAGCGATGGATGTTCAGGTGTTAGCCAGTCAGTTTATGAGATTGGATCATTCGGAACCCAGTAGGATTCTAGCTTGCGTGGTTTCACGGTTTTCTTTATTTGATTGTATCAGAGAGCGTCAGTTTGATGACCCTCATTTGCTTTTCCTCAAGGACAAGGTCTTGCATGGTGATGCCAGAGATATGACTATTGGCGATGACAGGGTATTGAGGATGCAGGGTCTATTTTGTGTACCCAATGTTGATGGGCTTCGAGAGTTTATTCTAGAGGAGGCCCATATTTCGCGGTATTCCATCCATCTGGGTGCCGTGAAGATGTATCAAGATTTCAGACAACACTGTTGGTTGAGGTGGATGAACAAAGGTATAGTTAGAGTTTAACTCGGTAACTAATTTTTCAGCAAGTGATATATGAGCACCAGAGACCGGTGGATTGCTTTAGTAGATAGAGAATCCGGAGTAGCAGTGGGAGAGGATCAATATGGACTTTGTAGTTGGACTCCCTTAGACTTTCAAGAAGTTCGATGCCATTTGGATGATTGTGGATCAGCTGACCAAGCCTGCGTATTTCATTCCTGTATATGCTACCTATACTTTGGAGCGGTTGGCGAGAATTTATGTATGGGAGATTATTTGTATGCGCAGTATTCAAGTTTCTATAATTTTAGATATAGGCACTCAGTTCACATCACATTTCTAGATGGTCGTACAACATGAGTTGGGTAGTCGGGTTGAGTTGAGTACAGCATCTCACCCTCAGATAGATGGACATCTCGAGCGCACTATTCAAATTTTTTAGGATATGCTCCGTGTATGTGTGATAGAGTTTGGAGTGTCTTGGGATCAACTCTTTGCATTGGCAGAATTTTCTTACAACAATAGTTATCAATCCAGTATTCAGATGGCACCGTATGAGGACTTATATAATGGGTGGTGTAGATCTCCGATAGGTTGGTTTTAGTCGAGTGAGGCTAGATTATTGGACATAGACTTGGTATTGGATGCTTTGGAGAAGGTGTAGGTGATTTAGGATAGACTTCGCACAGCCATTATAGATAGAAGGGTTATGCACAACAGAAGGTTCGTGATGTTTCCTACATGGTTGGAGAGCGGGTCTTGCTTCGAGTTTCTCCTATGAAGGGCGTTACGTGGTTGGGAAGAAGGGGAAGTTGAGTAGGAGGTTTATTGGTCGCTTTAACATATTCTGGCATGTTGGGGAGGCTGCTTATGAGCTTGCCTTACCTCCAAGCTTGGTAGGAGTTCATCCGGTATTTCATGTTTCGATTCTCCAGAGGTATCACGATGGTCCATCACACGTGTTGTATTTCAGTTATGTCTAGTTGGATAAGGATCAATCATATGTGTAGGAGCTGGCAGCTATATTGGATAGGCAGGTTCGAAAGCTGAGATCAAAGAACATTGTATAACTGAAGGTTTAGTGGTAGGGTTAGCCGGTCGAGGAGGCGACTTGGGAGACCGAGTAGCATATATGCACAGTAATTACCTATCTTATTCACTACGTATGATATGTCTTGATGCTCGTTCGAGGATGAATAAATGTTTAAGAGTGGGAGGATGTAACGACTCAATCGGGCGTTTTAAGAAATTAAGCCTCGATCCCCTATTAATTGCATTCCCCGTATTTGTTTATGCTATTGTAAGTCATCGAGAAGGTTCATTTAGTATTTCGGAGTGTCTGGGACACATAGTCCCTAATAAGAGTTTAAGCTTTAGAATTTGGACCATAGTATGAGCAGTGTAAAGACATCCTCAGAATGGAATTCTATTGGTTTCGTTAGCTCCATTGAGTGATTTCGAGCTCCAGTATGAATGTGACATGTTTGCAAAGTTTTAGGTCAATCATATGAGGTTAGATAGGCTTTTTGATCTTAAGTAGAAATTGGAAGTTTTGGAAATCCTTACGCTTCGATTAGAGAGTGAATTGTGGTTTTAACGCTGTTTGATGTAATTTGAGGATTGGAACAAGTTCATATGATGTTTAAGGTTTTGTTGGCATGTTAGGTTGAGGTCCCGGGGGCCTCGGATTAGTTTCAGGTGCTTAACAGAAGTAAACTTGGATTTAGGCCAAATAGGAAGTAGGTTGAACCTGTCATAACTGAACATGTTTTCTATCGCAGGTGCGGCACCGCAGAAGCGGTAGAAGTACCGCAAGTGTTCTAAGGCAATTGACCGCAAATGCGGCCCTGGCACCACAGAAGTGGCACCACATCTGTAGAAAGGAAGTCGCAGGTTCGAAATCTCCGTTTAATGAGAAGTCGGAGGTGTGACTTGGTCTACAGAGAAGTGGGACCGCATGTGTGGTCCTACATTCGCAGATCCGGTTTCACTGGTCAGAAAAGGGGTAAAAATGAGGGTTTAATCTTAATAACTTAGAAATTGATTTGGAAGCACAGTATTGGCGATTTGGAGAGAGATTTTAACCAGGGTATTTTGGGTAAGCAACTCTTACTCGGTTTTGATTAATTTCCATGAATCTATGCTTAATTCATCCTTCAAAATTTGAATTTAGGATAAAAATTTGGAAAAAAAAGTAGGAAAGTTCTTAGGCCTAATCTTGGAGTTTTGATCAAGATTTTGATGTCCGATTTTGATGTCCGATTTGATCAAGTTTTGATCAAGATTGTAATTTTACCCGATTCCGAGACGTGGGCCCGGGGGACTTTTTGGGCGATTTCCTAATTTCGCGTATTAGCTTCGAATTAATAAGGTCAATTAGTTACTTGAAGTTATATTTATATTTATGCAATTACATTGAATAGATTTGGACCAATCGGAGTCGGATACTCTTGGCAAGAATATGGTATTGAGTTTATTGAGCAGGTTCAAGGTAAGTTGCTTGTCTAACCTTGTGTGGGGAAACTTCCCTTAGGATTTGGTATTGTTGATATATGAAATGCCTTGTACGCGAGATGACGTGTGCGTACATGTGATAATTGTTGAAAATCATGTTTTCATTAAGTAACTATAACTGTGTTTTCTTCCCTGTTTATACTACTTGCAATTTAAGCCTATTGTTAGCTTAGGGAAGCATGTCTAATTGACTTAATTGCTTTACTTGCTCAAACTACTTTATTTGAATTCTGCGCAGCATGCTAGGTTAGAAATACTTGTATTACCTTGGTATGCAGTTTCGATTGAACTTAATTTTTTTCATGTTGTTGTTGTGTATTTACTTTGGGACTGCAGGAAGGTATCCCGGGAGATCCCTCTGCATGTTTACTTTGTGACTACTGATTTGTATTCTGGTAGATCTTCATGCCCATTTATATTGGAACTATGAGACTGCACCTGGTAGATTCCTTAATACTGGTATATACATTTGGTACTACCAATCGGGATTTCGGTAGATCGCCTCGTACTATGAGTTGGAGTACGGGGCGATGCCCAAGAGATCCACTGGATATTTACATTTGGGACTATAAGACGGTATCCGAGGAGATCCTCGGTTGTTATATCTGTGTTGAGCTATGTTCCTTCTGTGATTGTTTTGTCTCTATCGTAGTTGTTGCTGCTCTTACTACCTTGTGTACTTTAAAACTGCTTCTTTTCCGTATATATTATTATATATGACTAGTAGGGCCCTGACCTTCCTTCTTACTATTTAATTCAGATTAGGCTAGGCACTTATTGGGTATTTGAGGTGTACCCATGCCCTTTCCTGCATATGTTATTTGTGTGCAGCTCAGGTACTTTGACTCATTCCTACTACCCTTGAGGCGAGGTGGTTCTCCAGAGGCTTTGAGATATATCTGCTTCATCCGCAAACCGAGGAGTCCATTTCCATTCTTTCCCATAGTTTTAGCCCTTCCGTATTTATTTTGATCAAGACATTCTGGAGTTGTGCACAATGTAGTATTCATAGCTTGCGATTTCATGAGATTCCGGATTTTGTGAAGTTGTTCAGTTTGAAAGTTATATTTGTATATGTGGAGTGGCATTTTAAACCTTCGTTATGTTTATTCTGCCTTTTTCATTTGTTTTATCTGTTGATTTCCCTTTTTTCAAAATTGTTAGGCTTACCTAATCGTGAGACTAGGTGCCGTCACGATAGTTCACGGAGGGCAAACTGGGGTCGTGACAGCCGTCAGTCTCTTTTGTTGTATTTATTTTTTGTCTTACTCCAGACTGTAGTATAGGATATTTTATACATTCTATTAGTTGCTTATACACTTGTGATACCAGGTTTTAAAAATGTTATAGTAGACATTTTTATGGTTTTGAGTATTAAATTTTCAACAATACTCTTTCATTAATTTATGCTTTAATTTACTATAATCTTCTATTAATAGTCCTCATAATAAGTAAAATCAATTGCTTTAAAATTTTTAAAAGAACAATTATATGACTAGTTCATCGTTGGAGGCAAGCGACAGCATTAGGCACCGACATGACTTAACGACATGACCTATTGTGAAAATTGGATCATGGTAATATTGCCAGCAAATATGAGTTGCCACATCTCCTAGGGATAAAAAAAACATTAATATTTTCTTAGGCAAATTCTAGACAAAGCATTAAAAGTTTAATTGGGAAGAATTTATCCTAGACAAAGCATTAAAATTTGATTAGGAAGAAATTATCCTAGTCAAAGCATTAAAAACATAAAAAACAAAAACCAACAGAACAAGAGTCATGGATGAACAAATGGAGGATAACTAATCCCGACCAAACTCCATAAATAAAAACTCCAAATGCCCTTTCAGGGATGAGCTCCACCTCTCGGAGATGCATTAATCCGTGACAAAATGCCTATGACCCAAACAAGAATAGTAGGAGTAAAGAACTCCGCTTGCTTAATATAAAGAATTAAATATTGGATTTTTCTTGATTATGTATGTAGACCGATAAACTTAAGGCGTTTTAAGTAATATTTAATTAAGGTATAATACCTAAAAAAACTGAGATTATTAATTATGTTCATAAACTATTAATGGTCTTAATTACCCCTCGAAACTTAATTTTTTGAGAGTTATAACTCCTCTAGACGTCGGTGTACCGAAAAGTAAAGATTCACTCTCTTTTAAGCGTGTGAAAGTGAAGAAATTTTTTTTATTTAAAAAAAAACAACTTCCAATGAGGTTATTTTAACTTGTAATTGTCATATAACCATATATAAGTATTTTGTTTTTATAACTATATTTATTTTCTTGCTTCATCTTAACATACAAAGTGGACATTACTCCAGCTTTTATTCTTTTTAATTTCTTCTATGAATATAATGTCTATATATTCTAACTTTATATTTCTTCTTTTTAGGACTGTATTTGTAAAAAGTTTGATCGGAACTCCATCATTTTAGCCAAATAAAAATCTTATAGGAAAAATAATGGAGTAGTAGTTGTATATTTCCTATTACTTTTTCATTAGATATAATATCTATTTATTTTAATCATGTGTTCTTATTTTCGAGTTAAGTTAGTAAACTATTGGCTATAGGTCCATTATTTTGTGACGACCTATCCGACCCTCTTAAGAATTAATGTCTTGATCCCTTATTAACTGCTTTACCCAAGTTTGTTTTTGCTTATTTTATTTGCCGGGACATTCGGTTTTTAGTTTGGAAAGTTTTTAGGACACTTAGTCTCTAATTGAGAGCTTAAGCGTTGGAAAGATGTTCCTAGTCAGAACAGTATGAAGACTATCTCGGAATGGAAATTTGATGGTTATGTTAGCTTCGTTAGGTAATTTTGGGGTTGGGAGTGTGTTCAGAATATGTTTTGGAGGTCCATAGCAAATTTAGGCTTGAAATGCCGAAGTTTGAATTTTTGATGTTTCTGGTTGATAGGTGAGATTTTGATCCGAGGGTCGGAATGGAATTCCGGAAGTTGCAGTAGTTTTTTCATGTCAATTGGAATGTGTGTGCAAAATTTCAGGTCATTTGGACATGTTTTTGTTAGGTTTTTTATTAAAAGCGTGTTTTGAGAGAATTTTGAAGTTCTTAGGCTTGAACCATTGATTAATTCAAGTTTCCGGCGTTGTTTTATGTGGTTCAAAAATTGGTACAAGTTTGAATTATGTGATGGGATATGTCCGTAGGTTTTGTTGAGGTCCCGGGGGCCTTAGGTGTGTTTCGGATGCTCAACGGACCATTTCAGAGTTGTAAAGAAATTGCAGAAAATCCTTCAGCTGTTGCAGACCAAAAATCCTTCTTTGCATACGCGACTCCCGGCTCGTGTTCGCGTATGTTCGACTTCCTTCATCTACGCATTCGCGTCCTCCTCCACGCATTCGATAGACTACTTCTGTAGGAGGAATAGTCTCTTCACCGCGTTCGCGTTTAGTCCTTCGTGTTCACAAAGCTTTACGTGTCCCTTCATCGCATTCGCGTTCCGCCTGCCGTGTTTGCGTAGCTTCGTGGTTCAAGGCCTTCGCGTTTGCGGTCCCTTTCTCGTGTTCATGAAGGGCATTTTTGGCAGCATTCATTTTTCTTCTTCGCGAACACGAGACTTCCTCCGCATTCGCGATGCTTTAAATACCTGGATAGTATTAAATCATTAAAAAATGAGGGTTAGCCATTATTATCCAAAGACACGCTTGAGAGCTCGGAGTTAGGAAATATTTCGAGAGCAACTACTGGGTAACGATTTTCTACTCTCTTATGCCTAAAACCCACTAATCTAATCATGAATTCACCCTAAATTTTTGGATTTTTGAATGAAAATGGGTAAAACATCATCGACCAAATTATCGAGTTTTGAGTGGGTGTTTGACCTCTGACTTGAGAGATTTTTATAGAGTTAGACTCGTGAGAGTACGAGAGTTCTGAAAATATAAAATTTTCCGATTCCGAGATGTTGGCCCAAGGGGAATTTTTGTTATTTATACTAATTTTGCGTCTTAGATTTGAATTATATAGTAAAATCAATTGCTTGAGATGTTATTTGCGATATGTAATTGAATTGAATAGATTTGGACCATTTGGAGTCGGATACTCGTGGAAAGAGCATGATTTCGAGTTGATTTTTTGAGCTTGTTCAAGGTAAGTGGCTTGTCTAACCTTGTGTGGGGACTTTCCCCTTAAGATTAGATGTATGATGATTGAATGCCCTATACGTGAGGTGACGAGCGTGAACTTGAGCTAATTGTTGAAAAAAACAGTTTTACTTAAATATTTAAATTGAGTTTCTTTCTTACTTGCTTCATTCTATTTGCAAATTTTAGCCTGTGTTTGTTTACAAAAGCATGCTTAGTTGATCTAAATTGGTTATTTTATTAAGTTGCTTTGTTTGTACTACGTAAAGCATATTAGGGCTAGAACTACATGTTGTCCTGTATTATTTGAACTTCATTAGTGAATATCTTCTTGTTGTGACGGCGTATTTACATTAGGATTACGGATGTGGAATTCTGGTAGCCCCCCTCCTCCCCCCCTCCCGTTTGTTTACTTTTGGACTACAGGTTAGATTTTCGATAGATCCACCCTGAATATTTACTTTTGGACTACATGTTAGATCCCCGATAGATCCCCCTGCACATTTACTTGTGGACTGTGGGTTCGATTCCCGATATATCTCCATGCACGTTGATAGTTGGACTACGAGACTGTATCCCAGGAGATCCTTCAGATATATACATATGATAGACTACAGGACGGCATCCCGGGAGATCCTCAGACTGTGGATGAGATGGACTATAGAACGGTATCCTAGCAGATCCTCGTTATTCGTACTGATACAGAGTTGTTTACTTCATGTCACCTTATCTACTGCGTATTGTTTGTTGCCTTGTATAACCTGTCTTACTTCATAGCTATACTCATTATTTTTGTTATTTCATATTGTTGCAAGATTTTTATTACTATGTTTATTCTCAGTAGGGCCCTGACCTTCCTCGTCACTACTCGACTGAGGTTAGGCTTGGCACTTACTGAGTATCGTTGTGGTGTACTCATGTCCTTTCTGCGCATATTTTTCATGCGCAGATACAGGTACGTCCACCCAGGCGCATCATCCTTGAGACAGGGAGAGCAATGGAGACATCAAGGTAGATCTACCGCGTCCGAAGACTGCAGAGTCTCCTTCTTTACTCTATTATGTAGTGTTTAGCCTTCTATCATACTTTTGTTGTAGACATTCTGGAGATTAGAGCACTTACAGTATTCTTCTAGCTTGTGTTCCTATAAGTTTCCAGGTTTTGGGGTAATATTGTAGATTTCTGCATTTGTTTGAGTTGTATGTACCAAGTGGCATTTTACATTCCACGTTTCATTTTGATGCATTTGGGTTTCGTGTCATAAAATTTTCGCAGATTATTTGTTTTGAGTTATAATTTCCGCATTGTTAGGCTTACCTAGTTGTAGGTACTAGGTGTGGTCACGACCTGTTCACGAAGGGCAACTGCGGTCGTGACATATATTTTACAAAAAAATATCGCTATAATAAAAAACTTGTAATTTTACACTCTTTTTATTTCTTCTTGGGATGCAATGGATATTTATTTCAATAGCATATATTTATTTTTTTTAGGTAAAATTTGTAATATATATTTTTAGAGCTCCATAATTTATAGCTAAATAATAAATTATAATCAAAATTATACCAAAAACCCGACATACCCTTTTATTAGAGCGTATAAGGGGAAAAGGTCTCTTGCATCGTTAACCGCTTTTCAGCATTTCTTGCCTGAGTTGTTGATCATCACCTGACCTTACACGGGAGGCCCCGCGCCAAGTGATTCTCCCCCAAAAAACTCTACATGTGATGTTCCGAAAACATAAACATGTGATTTGGTAAATTAGAACCCATTGTGGGGTGCAACCAGGGAACAACTATCAACTAGTTTGAAAAGACCGCACGGAGAATCACTCTCGCTATTTAGCCCTTCGTTCCGCCATCAAAGAACTCATCCTTGACGATTTCCCATTCCTTCCCTGCCGAGCCGCCTCTCTTCGCCATTCGATGCTTCCGGCTTCCCTTTCAATAACATACCCTGGCGCATTCCTTTCCAATCACTAAGAAAAAAAATCACAATCAAAGCCCTATCTAAGAAATAGAATAGAATAAAGAATGAGATAGTCTATATCCTTTATCGATCATAGGATCACTCTATGAATAGGTCGATTCTCTAGTGGTGATTAGAGAGTACATGCCCAACGAAACGACAGTGGCTCCATACGGGGGATTGTCGGGTTCTTATGGGTGTATTAACTAGAAATTGGTTGGAATGGGAAGTAACTGTAAGAAAGGGAGGGAAAGGAAAAACAATATGTTTTATTCGTTCGTGCTCCACATCCGTGAAGCACTTCACTCACTCAAGAAGACACAGAAAATTACTAGCTTTCCTTTCTTTCGGGGCCATTTCCTTCGCCCTTTGTTCTTAGTCTATGGCATCTCCCTCTCGTCCTATTGTGGTAAGTTAACCGTAAAGTCTTGGAAGTTAGGGTTTTGCAATCATTCCAATCCCTCTAGTTTAAATTTCAAACTAAGTAATCTTTATATCTTCTTAATGCCTTGACTATTTGTTTCAACTATATATAGTTTTTCAGATCAGATTAAAAAAAAAAAAAGAATACAAAAACTTTTTTATTTTTAGCCCAAAAAATAGCTTATATAATGTAGTTCTATCCAAGTTTTATTACAAATACTATTCAAAAAAATATCTAAAAAAGTGTCACACTAAGATAATATGTGCTAAATTTAGGGGGTTTGATTGACGTATCTGCCAAGGATAACGAATCTCGTTCTTCCGGTCGGTTATTTGATTGACGTACCTGATTAAATGAGAACCTTTAAAAATCGGCCATCTCCCCATCTATTAGGGTTACTACTTTTCTACACAAAATTCCATCGCTGACGGATGTGGTAATGAAAGTTTGGGCAAGGGTCGGTAACCAATTTCAATTAACGTTTCAACTTTAGGATAATGACTTCTATTTCAGATATATCTTCTGTAAGAATAATGTGTAAGCTTATCATGCTCAAGATCCTAATATGTATTAAAATATTTAAGTTTACATGCAGTATCAGATCCTGAAACTTGAATTAATGGTCTTTGTATATCCTACTATTATGTTTTGAGGCTAATAGATCTACCAAATTAAAGTTCCTTTTGTTTCGTCTGGGGTGCCCCATAATATAATTATATAGGAGATGACAATGTAATATTATTATATATACAATAAACTTACTGGATAATGAAAATCATGTTTAATTGAATTAAAAGTTACGACATAAGAAATATTTTTAGCCAATAACTTAAATAGCCTATTGTCTCCAACAATCATATAAACACTTAAACTAACATACTGACCATTTAGACAATTTTATTTGATAGAAGTATCAGCATTTTAAACACCTTATGCCGACATAATGAATTAATTGTGGCCTCGCTAAACATTGAGCGAGTTCAATATGGTTTTATTTTATTTCAGTTCAAATTATTTTTATGAGTGGCCCACACCACATTTTGCTTTTTTCCTCCAAAATATTTTCACCGTCTTCCCAAAAAGTGCATCTTACCAACCAACCTTTCTTCACCTAAACCGGTGGCTCTTACTAAGTTTAGGGGCCATTGTGTGTCATAAATTCACCACAAGAGTAAGGAAATAATCCAACAAACTCAAATATTTAGCAATACCTAAGATTGACCAGCAGTACCAAAAAGGGCTACGAATTTGCAAATACCCATCTTCGGCGTAGCACTTAGTTACTCTGGCTAGTTTTACCTCATTGTTGTTATTGTCTAGAGCTATTTCTCAAAATTTTGTAGTTTATTTATCATGTTTTTATCCGATTTTTAGACATAATTATATGTCTGATAAGAGATCTATTATGAACCAGAGTAAGAGATAAAACCTATGTGGAATAATTCTTGAAGAAGTCTTCTGATAATTTCAAGGCTTTATGTTAGGGAGATAAAAGTAAAGGTATTGTTTGGAACATGTACAAGAAAAAAATTAAAGAAAAAGAAATATAGGGAAAGATTATCGGGATTGCTAAATATGAATATGGGTGAGGAAGATAGTGAACTTTTCTTTTCCAAAGAAGACGACAAACTTTTAGTGGAAGAAGTGAAAATTTTATGTTTTTGTCTTTTTGGAGATTTCTTAATGTCACTGACTCAAAACTAATCCGGTTGTAATGACACCTGTCATGAAACTAGACCAAGCCAACACACTCTCGAACAACGATATTTCATTAAAAGATAGATAATAGCTCTTTTCATAATGAAACGTCGTAAAAGAGATTAATTCAGAAATTAAAATGCAGAAACAAAAGCCCGACCTTGAGTGTCACTAAATCACAAGCTAAGTCTACAACTGTTCTGAAATATAGCAAGACTAACATAGCTTGAGAGTAAACAAAATACACTAAAGGAAGATAAAGAAGGAGAAAGGCAGGACTACGATCGCTAGGAAACTACCTCACTATCTCTGATGAAATCCACAACTGGAATAGTCAACAACCACTACCGTAGCTTGAGATGCCTAGATCTGCACACAAGGTGCAGGTGGTAATGTGAGTATACCAATTCAGTAAGTAACAAGTCCAAACTATGGACCGCTAGGTAGTGACCAACGTAAAGTCAACATGTAATAGAAAAAATTGTGCATGAAAAGTAGGCATCTATCCGTCCAGGAATACGGCTTAAGTAGTAAAATTAATATAGATCCGAACTATATGAGATATAAAGCTCATCTAACTCTACATGCCAATGCATAGAATGTATAAAATACACCATATGCTCCCACTCTCAAGTGCTTAATCACTCGGTATGGCATATGGCTATCTGGCCCAGGGAAATACATCCCAGAAAAAACTCATCGCTGACTATAAGTCATTCGGTACCGAGAAAAAAGGGTAATCCAAACCAGTGGAGAAATCCATCTCCGAATATTGATACTTCAAACAAATTAATGTCCAGGAAAATCCATCCCTCAAAATATCATCTACGCTCACTACGAGTGTGTTACAAACTCCGGATAGGCTCCTATAGCCCAAACGCTATTATAATCATCAACATAACTGTTGCGTGTGCAACCCGATCCCGTAACTTCAACTTATATTAAGGATATCGGCCTCACTCAGTCATCACTCTCCAGTCTCACACACACGGGCATATAATGCCACGAAACTAGCCTGAAACAATGATTTGATGTGCCAAACAATAATAATTGAGATTGAGGCATGATATGTTATGCACGAATAAGACTGAATACAAAACAACAATGAATCTGATGAAATAATAGTAATAAATGATCACTCAAGTCACAACATTACTGGCATGAAGCCCTAACAGGATATCTATCATGATTTACAACACATTTACTTAATCACATGATAGAAATACGAATATTAGCAAGAAAAAGTCACTAAGTGGTGCCAAGAAATGAACTACGTCACAATTTTAACAGTGCATGCACGCACGCCCATTTCTTGGCAGTTGCGTCATCTGAGTACTAATCACATAACACACAGTTTGGGGCTTCGAACACTCAAAACCAAGTTTAGAAGCGTCACTTTCCTCAAACAAAACCAAATCTTACTCGGCTACGATCTTGCCTCAAGAATTGACCTCCAAATGTCCTGAATCTAACTTAAAGCAATATAATGCAATCAATATAGGTCAAGGAACCAATTCCACATGAAAAACAATTAATTTAGACCAAAATCCCGAAATTCACCCAAACCCGACCCTCGAGCCCACGTCTCGGAATCCGATAAAAATCACAAAGCTAGAAAGTCCTATTACTCATGCGTCCATAAAAAAAAAGTATTTATCAAAATCCGACTTTATTTTACCCCTAAAAGCCTCAATCAAACTCTCCAAAAATCTCAAGCCCTAGCTCCTCATTTTCACCCCTAATCTTCCTAAATTACATAACTAAACAATGGGAAAACATTACATATACGAGTATTAGGGCTCAAGCCACTTACCTTACTGATAAACCCCTCAAAATCGCTCTCAAAAGCTCCAAAGAAGAGTAAAAATGGTGGAATATGAACAAAAATCCGAAGTCCACAATTTATTCATTTGCCCAAAACTAATGCATATGCGGTCAAAATGTTGCTTCTGTGACGCTGCACCTATGCAAAAATCCATGGCAGGTGTGTTCCCACTTATGCCCTTAGAACCCATTTCTACGATTCACAATACCGCCTATGCGGTCTCGCGGGAGGTGGGATCCACTATCCGCACCTGCAGCTCCATATGAGCTCTCTAAGATTCCGCATCAGGGGTTCAACTTCCACATATGCAATCATTGCACATGTGGTTCCCAATCTGCATGTGCAGAAACATCAGAAGCAACAACTTCAGCTATCTTATTCCACTTCCTAACTCTCTATTAACCATCCGAATTCATCCCAAGCCCTCAGAATGTCAACAAAAAATTCCAACAAGTAACATATCAACATACAAACTTAGTCGAACCTTTGGAACACATAAACAATATCAAAACACCAAATTATCCTTGGATTCAAGCCTAAGAACTTCTAAACTTTCAAATTGTGCAAATGATGCCCAATCCTACCAAACCTCGTCCTAATGACCTAAACTTTTGTACACACATCACAAATAATATTAAAAGCCTACTCTAACTTCCAAAATTCCATTTCAACCCCGATACCAAAATTTTCACTGCCAACCAAAAATCGCCAAATTTCTAATTTTTCCAATTCAAGCCTAATTCTACCACAGACCTCCAAATCATAGTTAGGACATGCTCACAAGTCCAAAATCACCTAATGGGGCTAATTTAACCATCAGAATCGAATCCTATGTCAAATACTAAAAAGTCCAAAACATGGTCAAACCTTTCAATTTTAAAGCTTCAAGCTGAGAACCATTCTTCTAAATCTATTCTGATTAACTTGAAAAACCAAAACCTGCAATTTATATAATTCATAATACATCATGTGGAGCTACTCATGCCCTCAAACAACTGAGCGGAGTGCAAGTGCTCAAAACGACTGATTAGGTAATTACATCCTCCCCTACTTATGCATTTATTTATACTTGAATGTTCCCAAAGTTGTTCCAAAAGCCAATAAATCGATGTATATCCTTACCATGCACATACCCAGGGCTGATCCCACGTCACCATATTCCATATAGGACTGATAGCACAACATGACTGAAATTTCTTAATCCAACCTAGCCTATAAGTCTTAGAACACAGTTTCCCTCATCTGTAATTTTCTATAAGATCACACTCTCGCGTCTACACTCTGAATAATTCGAACGAGCAGTAAGAAACTATATCCATTGTAACGACCTAACCAGTCATTTTGGACATTTACGCTCATTTCTACTATTAGGAGTCTTGAATGGCTTCATAAGGTGTATAGTGACTTGTATGAATTGTCGATTTTGATTTTCAGTTATTTCGGACTTAGTTTTGAAAAATAATTTTTAAGGTTCAAAGCTTAAGTTTAAGGATTGACCGAATATTGACTTTGGTACAAATGACTCCGGATTGGAGTTTTGATGGTTTCCATAGATTCATATGATGACTTAATACTTAGGAGTGTGTCCGGATATTTATTTTGAAGTGTGTAAAATAAATTAAGGAAATTTGGCAAATGTTGGAAAAATGAAATACATAAGTTTGATCAAGAGTTGGCTTTTTATATCTGCTTTAAATTCAATTCTGAAACTGGAATAGCTTCGTTGTGCAATTTATGACTTGTGTGAAAAATGTGAAGTAATTACGGATTGATTTGATAGGTTTCGGCATTGAATGAAGAAGTTTGAATTCATTAGTTTCCATGAAGCTTGAATATAGGTGTTATTTTTGTTTTATTTTTGTTTGATTGCTTTGATACATCAACTAAGTTGGTATGATATTTAGTTCTTCTTGGTATAATTTGTTGAAGTCCCAAGGGGCTCGGGTGGATTTCTGATAGTTAACGGAATGTGATTTAGAATGTTTCGGCTTGTTTCTTCAAGAATAAGTGGTATCACATTAAGCTAATGAGCTCCAAATTCAGTTTTTATTGAATTATTAGATCTGTATTGAAATTTCAGAGCCATATCAAAAAGAGTCGTCAAATTCGGACATCATATGAGAAAGTTATGCCCATTTTCATATCAGGAAAAATAATTTCGCATTGCCAACGCCCAGGTAAGCTTGGGACGCTATCCCTGGCACCATGATTATATTTGGCTACTGGAACAAGTGCCACAGGCAGCGCCCGGTGCCACTTATGGCGCCCGAATAGAAAAACTCTATAAAACGGGACTTTCGGTCATTTTTACACATTTAAAGCTATGGAGCTCAGTTTAGGCGGTTTTCAGAGTCAATTTTGCCATAAAACTTGAGGTAAGTATCTTGACTCCCTTGTGATTATATTCCATGAATTAATCTTCATTTTTGGCATTAGATTTTTGTTAATTTAAGAGAAATGGAGGAATTTTCTAAAATTTCATAAAAATGTATTTTTGAGATTTAAATATCGGTTGAGAGTCAAATTTGTGTAAAATGTATATGGTTGGACTCGTAATTAAATGAGTTATCATATTTTGTATGTTTGATTGGATTTCGATACGTGGCCCCCACAGGCAATATTTTGGTTAATTTTACGTTTTATTGGAAAATTAATATTTTCATATGGAATTAATTCCTATAGTATTTATTGAATGAATAGAGTTAATTTTGACTAGATTCGAGACATTTGGAGGCCGATTTGAGAGCGAAGTTATTGCAGAGTAGGATTTTATTTGGATTAAGGTAAGTAATGATTGTAAATATTGTCCTGAGGGTATGAAACCCTGAATTACACATTGTTGTGCTACTTTGAGGTGGTGCACACGCTAGATGGCTAGCGTGGGGTCATGCACCATTGTGGATTGTAACTTGGTCTATCTCATATGACTAATAAGTCGTGCAATTAATTGAAAACTATTTGATATCATTGTGTTTTTGAAAGTATTACAATGTTTTAGGCTGAATGCCATATTTGGGCCTTGCGAATATAAAGTAATGTGGAACAATGGAAGTGGAACATTGTGGAACAATGGAAATAAGAATAATGTGGAAATAGTGGAAATGGAAATATTATGGAACAACGTGTGCGATTAGTTGTGAATAACTTTCGTAATGCTCTAAATTGTGCACCAATTTGATGAACATGAGGAAATGTTTGTTGCTAGTTTTTGAATTGCATTACCCTTGTGTATGTCAACATGCCATAGTTGATTTCTTGTATTTGTTGTTTTGTTGTTTGTTGTTATGAATTGAAAACTGCCAGGGGGGGTCGTGTTGAGCGCCGCAACACGGTGAAATAAGGGGTGGGCTGGGGTGATAAGGACTACCGAGGTAATAAGGGTGGACGAGGCAATAAGGGTGGAAAATGTGATCCAATATCACTATTGATATGAATATGAATCATGAAATGATAAATGTGAAAATGTGAAAGGAGACAGCAGGAGAGTTTGTAACTTGCGAGGCACTGATTGCCCCTTTATATGACTACTTGAATCATTTGTGTGAGATGTTTGGTTGATGCTCCATGGTTGTAGTTGTACTATTGTTGTTCAGTTATATACTTGTACATCCAGTTTGGCTTGAGTTTCCTTGGGACAGAGTTTTTTCATACATGCTAGTAGAATTCAAATATACTGACGTCCCTTTTGTCGGGAGTGCTACATTCTTATAATGATTGTAGGTGGATCCGTGGCAGGCACTCGAGTCCACCATCAGCTCTTCCTCCTTCTCTATCAGCGGTATTCGTGTTTGGTGAACCCCTTTCCTTCCTGGGCCTTGTGTGGTTCATGCCACTTATGATGTGTACTTTTGAGTCTTGTGTCCTTTTGTAAAGGCATAGCCAGGGCCTTGTCACCTGCAAGTGTTATACTATCTTTCTTTTAGAGGTTCCGTAGACAGTGGTACGTGGGTTAGAACTTATGCATAAAGGTGTATGTTTTGGATGCATACACTTCTATGCCACGTTCTCTGCTAATCATAATGTGTTTTTATAAAAGAAAAACATATGTTTGCAAATTTAATATCTTTTGGCTGATTATCATTGAATAATGTGGGGTAATGCGTGGGGAATAGTAAAGGCACCCAAGTCCACTCGACTGGGGATACCCGCTTGAGTGTCGGTGCCCACGGATTTGGAGCGTGACAGGGATATTCAAATCTAGGTATGTATGGCTAAGTTTGATCCTTGTGAAATCATCCTGTGTTGATGTGTGAAATTGCTGGATATTTGATATCCATGTGGGTGTATGGTGAAACTCTTGTGATTTATACTTGTGTGATAAGATCTTGTGGCAAATGTATAGGAACATGTGATTGATGGGAATCCTTATGTGATGAAATTAAAATTATTGTGTTAACAACGTATATGATTGTTTACGGATGTCTATTGTGGTAACTCGGATTGTGTACTAATTGGTGAACATGTGGAAATTGTTTTTGTTAGTTGTGGAAATACTTTACTCCTTGTTGTGGTTACATCTCAACAATGTGCTGTAGTTGATTTCTTGTAATTGTTGAGTTGTTGTATGTTGTTTATGGACTAAAACTGTCAGGCGGGGTTTGGTTGCACGCCGTAACATGTGCGCACCATAATATGTAAACCTTTGCCAGCCGTTAATGATAATATGTATATGCTGTAAAAGAGGAGTTCTGTTTACTTTTAGTTGCATCAAGTATCATTGGTTAATTAATGATGGATAATAAGGGGTTACTCATAGGAATAGGAAAGGTACCCATGTCTACTTGACTGGGGCTACCCGGTCGGACGCAGGTCATGTCCCTCGATTTGGGGTGTGACAAACTTGGTATCAGAGCCTAAGGTTTAAAGAGCCCTAGGATGTCTCGAAGACGTGCCTAGTATAGCCCTTCTTATCAGTGTGTTGTCGACCACATCTATAAGTTGGGGGCTACATGGGCATTTAGGAAACTATTCTCTTCTTTGTTACTGCATATTGTGCGGTGAAGTAATTTTGTGTCTATTTCGTGCTTTATTTCGAATTTTTATAAATGGCACCTAAGAACAAAGCTAGACTCGTTCTAGGAGCCAATGCCACTCCAAGTGCGATTGTGGGTCATGTGTCGGATGTAGTGGGTGAGATTGATTCCCTAGTTTTTAATTTGTCTGCTCCATCTATCCTGATCCAAGAAATCTTGTTCCAGCGCCGGTAGAGGTGCCACTATCCCTCCTGACGATGCCTCTTATCCTAATGTTGCTCCAGCTTTCGATCTCGAGGCTTCTTATGGGGAACTTAGAGGAGTCATCCGTATGTTGACCCAGTTAGCGGCGACCAAGGCCTAGAGATCTCATGATTCCCATTTGTCCTCAAGTGGACAGCGAGACTCAACATGCTCAATAGTTCACCAGTTTCTACGATTGGATCCTCCAGAGTTCTTAGGCACAGACCTAGAGGCCGATCCGCAAGATTTTCTTGATGAGATGTACAAGACCCTTCAGGTGATGAAGGCTACAGATATAAAGGCAGTATAATTGGCTTCATATAGGATGAAGGGAGCAGTACGTTAGGGGTTTGAGATGTGGGAGGATAACCGTGAGGAGGGAAGACCTCCGACTAGATGGGATGAGTTTGTAGCTGCCTTCATGGACCACTTCTTGCCTGCCGAGACAATGGAAGCCCGTGCCAATGACTTTAAGGTACTTAAGCAAGGTAGTATGAGGGTTATGGAGTATCATATGGAGTTTTTGAGGTTGTCTAAGTGTGCTCCTCAGTTGGTGTTCATTATTGGGGCTAGAGTTCGGCAATTTTTTCAGGGTCTCAGTCCATTGATGGTAAATGAGGCTGCTACAGCGGCTTTGCATTCAGACATGAACTACGGGAAGATCGTGGGTTTCGTGGAGGTCAAATAGGCTAGGAAGTTAAATATTCGGGCGTACATGGTGTTAGAAAATACGCTTAACGCTAGAGGAGGGGGTGAATAGCGTTATAATAAAAATTAGTGTAAACTTGCGGAATTTAAAAATTGCAGGAATGAAATAAGTGCGATAAGTAAATAAATAAGAACGGACGCACCGATGTATCCTGGTTCACCACAACCCGTGGCTAGTCCAGTCCCCGAGAGACTCTCTCGAGATTTCCACTAACACTGTTAAGCTTACGGGTGCTCAACAAACCTTTACAAACTGAGGACACAAGCCTCAACAACCATTGCTCGAAGATACAACACTCCAAGACTTCAACCAAAGGAAACACAAGTTCCTTCTTACAATACAAGGGACTAACACTTCCCTTCAAGTGTATAAAACACTTAGCACTCACTTAAACAAGACTCTCTTAATAGAGTAGATATGAGTAAACAGATACACTCAAGAACGCAACAACTTTCGTCAAGAATTTTGGCTCTCAAAACTTATGTAATGAATAGAAAGTGATGAACAATAGAGTATGCAAGCTATAGCAATAATATTATCAGTTGTTGTATTTAGAAGACTGATTTAAAGCTGTATTTATAGTTGCAAAACCATGCATTACCGTTGCCTAATTGCCAATTAAGAATTGCTGATTTTACTTAGTGACAATCGATTGTCAAAATGCCACAATCGATTGTTTGCCAATCGTTCCAAAAATCATTCCCAGATTTTACGCTTAACAAACGATTATCTAATATCAATAATCGATTACTGGCAACGTTCAAAAAATCATTTCCAGATTTTACTTAAAACAATCGATTGTCAGAAATCTACAATCGATTACTTGGCAACGTTCAAAAAATCATTTCCAGATTTTACTTAAAACAATCGACTGTCAGAAATCTACAATCGATTACTTGGCAACGTTCAAAAAATCTTTTTCAAATTTTATTTAAAACAATCGATTATTAGAAATCTATAATCGATTACCTGACGGTTTTTGAAAAAATTTTGGCAACGGTCAATTACACAATCGATTATGCTATGAGAACAATCGATTATATATCAGTCTTTGAAAAATCAATTAGACACTGCCTTAATGCACTCGATTGTCAAAGGTACACAATCGATTATTTTATGACTTTGAAAATGTCTGATAGACACTGCCTCAACACAATCGATTGTCATAAGTTCACAATCGATTATTTTGTAGCTTTGAAAAACTTTGATGTACACTGCCTCAACACAATCGATTGTCATAAGTTCACAATCGATTATTTGTAGCTTTGAAAAACTTTGATGTACACTGCCTCAACACAATCGATTGTCATAAGGTTCACAATCGATTGTCATGCAGATTTGAAAAATCTGATGCACACTGCCTTAACACCATCGATTGTCATAAGTTCACAATTGATTGTCATGCAGCTGACTTAACATAATCGATTATTATAAGTACATAGTCGATTATCTTAGTCCAGATTTTAGAGGCATGTTTAAAAATCATTTTGACTAAAGTAAATATGCATGATTTAAAATCATTTTGCTTTCAAATAAATATGCATGATTTGATAAAAATATTTTTACGAGTGAAGCCAAGTCTTGAGTCAAGTTATCGGATCAAGATCACAATTAAAGAACGACTCATGTATAACTTTATATCTTTGCTTGATCTTGGTTTTGTGCTTGAATCTCGTTATATATCAATTGCGCGCTTGTGCTTGGACCTCGTCATATGTCCATTGCGCATAGTTTGTCATTCATCAAAACCTACAAATATGAACACACGTTTTAGTATAGTGCCTTGAGAACGTGTTTCAACAATTTCCCCCTTTTTGATAATGGCAAACTTTAGTCGGGATATGCATATTCAAGACAAGTAAAGATATGCAACAATATGAAACAATTCTCTAGATGTGCAATTAGTTCTCCCTCAGCATATGAATTCCCCCTCAATTTATGCCAATAAAAAATTAGTGCATATCCCTTATTCTTCCCCCTTTTGACATTAGCAAAAATGGAAAAGGTGAGTAACTTGTTTATTGATTAAGCAAAAGTTGCATAAGAAGACATAATAAAGCAAATAATACCAACATAATCGATTATTGATACTTGATAATCGATTATATATTAACGAGAAATCGGTTATCCTTAGGATAAATTGATTATTCTGCATCAATCTTTATAATTTCCCCTGCTTTTAGGGCGATACCTGCAAAAATTCGTTAGACGTCTCTGACGCTCAAGTTAGAAATCATGAGAAAGGGAAAATGCAATGCATGACTTAGATTAACGTGGAGTCAAGAATCCCGAGTTCACTACGAATTCGGAAGAAGGACTCTTTCTCTAAGGGTTTTGTAAAGATGTCGGCCAATTGATCTTTGGTTTCAACAAATTCAATTTCGACATCACCCTTGAGAACATGATCTCTTATAAAATGATGCCTAATTTCAATGTGTTTTGTTCTTTAATGAAGAACGGGGTTCTTCGTCAAGCATATGGCGATAGTATTATCACATCTAAGAGGGATATGATCAAGACTTAGGCCATAGTCCAAGAGTTGTTGTTTTACCCAAAGGATTTGAGCGCAACTACATATTCAGCCTCGGTTGTGGACAACGCAACACTTACTTGTTTCTTGCTAAACCAAGAAACGAGAGAGCTACCGAGCAAATGGCAAGTGCTACTAGTGCTCTTGCGGTCCAATTTGCATCCAGCAAAATCGGAATCGGAATAGCCAACAAGTTGGCATGAAGAACCTTTGGGGTACCATAGACCCACATTTACAATACCAACAAGATACTTCAATATCCGTTTCACCGCAGTTAGGTGAGACTCCTTCGGAAACGATTGATAACGAGTGCATGAGCACACGCTAAACATGATGTCCGGTCTACTAGCAGTAAGATAAAGGAGAGATCCAATCATACCTCGATACTTTTTGGTGTCGACTTCCTTACCTTTCTCATCTTTGTCTAGATGATCGGATGTGCTCATGGGAGTGGCCATTGCTTTTGTGTTGGTCATTTCAAATCGTTTCAGCAATTCTTTGCAATATTTAGCTTGACAAATGAAAGTTCCTTCTTGCATTTGCTTTACTTGCAGCCCCAAAAAGAATGTTAGCTCACCCATCATAGACATCTCAAATTCGCTTGTCATTAAATCGGAAAATTCCTTGCACAAAACATTGTTAGTAGCACCAAATATAATATCATCCACATAGATTTGAACTAATAAAATATCATTGTTTTTATGCTTAATGAAAAGAGCGGTGTCAACTTTCCCCCTAATGAAATCATTTTCCAAAAGAAATTTACTCAATCTTTCATACCAAGCTCGGGGAGCTTGTTTAAGACCATAAAGAGCCTTTTTAAGTTTGAAAACATGATTTGGAGATTTAAAATCTTCAAAACCCGGGGGTTTTTCAACATAAACTTCTTCTTGAATAACACTCCATTTGATACAAATTGAAATTCATAGAAGATGCAAAGGCAAGTAATAAACGAATAGCTTCTAACCTTGCTACGGGAGCATATGTTTCTTCATAGTCAATACCCTCTTCTTGATTGTAGCCTTTTGCTACAAGCCTAGCTTTGTTTCTAGTGATTACACCATTTTCATCTAATTTGTTTCGAAAAACCCATTTCGTACCAATTATGGTATGATTTTCGGGTCTTGGCACCAAATCCCAAACGTCATTCCGTTTGAATTGGTTAAGCTCCTCTTGCATTGCCAAGGTCCAAAATTCATCCCCAATTGCTTCGGAGATGGTTGTGGGTTCAATTTGAGAAACAAAAGCAGTATGTCCTAAGGTGTTCTTAAGAGAGTTTCGGGTACTTACCTTTTCTCCAACGTCGCCAATTACCTGTTCGAGAGGGTGATCTTTGATTGTCCTCCATTCGTTAGGCATTTTCGTTTCTTTCTCCAATTGTGGTGCTTCCTCTGATAATTGTTCCAAGATTTCATCTTGAATTTCCTTAGAAGTTTCCTCTTGTACTTTGTCTTGAGGACTTATTGAGTTTAAGATACCTGCAGGATCAGAACCAGAGTCCTTTCTCGCCAAGCGAGCATTATTTTCGGAAAATACAATATGAGTGGATTCCTTCACAGTTCCGGTTCTATTATTGAATACCCTATATGCTTTGCTACGTGAGGAATAACCAATAAAAATTCCTTCATCGGATTTGGCATCAAATTTTCCCAATTGATCTTTTCCATTGTTATGAATAAAGCATTTACAACCGAATACTCTAAAATGGGAGATATTTGGTTTCCTTCCCTTGTAGAGTTCATAAGGGGTTTTCATGAGTATTGGCCTTATGACTACTCTATTCAAAATGTAGCATGCGGTACTCACGGCATCCACCCAAAAATGTTTGGGAATCTTAGCCTCATCGAGCATGGTTCTAGTCATCTCTTCGAGACACCTATTTTTCCTTTCCACCACCCCATTTTGTTGTGGTGTTAGTGGAGCGGGGAAGGTGTGCTCGATACCGAGTTCGTCACAAAAGTCCGCAAAGAGATTTTTATCAGATTCTCCCCCATGATCACTTCTTATTGAAGTGACGGTTGTGTCCTTTTCGTTTTGAACACGTTTAATAAAATATTTGAAATTATGAAAAGCTTCACTTTTATGAGCAAGAAATAGAGTCCATGTAAATCTAGAATAATCATCAACAATAACAAAAGCATAACGATTTCTACCAAGACTTCCAATGCGAGATGGTCCAAATAAGTCCATGTGAAGTAATTGCAAAGGTCTAGTAGTTGAAACAATATTTTTCGATTTAAAAGATGCTTTTGTTTGCTTCCCTTTTTGACAAGAATCACAAATAGAGTCTTTTTCAAATTTCAAGTTTGGAAGACCAATAACTAAATTTTGTGAAACCAATTTGTTCAAAAGATGCATGTTGATGTGAGCTACTCTACGGTGCCACAACCACGTATCATCTTCTTTGCTCATAAGACAATCTACATATTCAGATGAAGAATTTTCGAGATCAACCATATAGATATTATCCATTCTAAATCCACGAAGAATAATTTTAAAATCGCTACGGCGAAAAACTAAGCATTCATTTGAATCAAATAAAACAAGATTTCCCTTGTCACATAATTGACTTATGCTCAAGAGATTATGTTTTAGACCCTTCACTAGCAATATATGCTTAATGGAAGAGGAGTCATCCTTACCGACCGATCCAATACCGATAATTTTTCCTTTGTTGTTATCACCAAAAATAACGCTTCCTCCTTCCTTGTGTTCTAGTTGAAGGAACTTGGATTCGTCTCCAGTCATATGCTTAGAGCATCCACTATTAAGGTACCAAAGTACACTTGACCCCTTCAAACACACCTACAAAACAGATTAATGAGTTTTAGGTACCCATGCCATTTTGGGTCCTTGGGGGTTAGGCAAATCATAGTGATGTGATTGAGTGTTATGTCTATGTCGTGTAAAACAAGCAGGAGCAATATGTCCAATTCGTCTACAATAATGACAAACAACATTAGGATTATGCATTCGTCTAGGTTGATAGTAATTGGACGGACGAAATTCATTTACTCTATTTTTGACAATATGACTATTGCGCAATTCATGAAAATCATTTCTCCTACTATTTGTTCTAGGATATACAGCATTTCTAGGATAGTTGTTTCTAGGTTGAAAGCCATTTCTAGGTGTTCTACAAGGTTCAAAATTTCTTCTAGTGTTTGGCCTAGAGTATGCATTATTTCTAGAATGATTATTTCTAGGTTGCGATTGTTGAAAGCCATTTCTAGGTTTGTTATATCTAGGATGAGCGTTTGTTTTATTAATCCTAGGTTGAGCCTTAGGTTGTTGGGGGTTGGCTTCAACCTTTTCTTTAGGCTCATTCTCAAAGCCTATGCCATGCTTGGTCGACTTCAAATTGACAAGAACTTCATTCAAATTTTTATGAGAAGAATTAAACTTATCTAGGGTGCCCTTAAGTCTTTCTACCTCATTTTTGAGATGCATGCAAGAAGTACAATTTTTACTAGAGCTCTCGGGTTTGTCGGCGCTTCTCTTGCCGAAAAATTTGTTTTCTTCTTTCAACTTCTCATTTTCCAAAATCAGTTTTTCCAAATCCTTTTCTTTCAAAAAGAGTTGTTTTTCAAAATCTTTTTCTTTTAAAGAAGCATTTTCTTTTATGCTTTTAACAGTTTTGGAAGCTTTAATAAATTCACTATACAACTCATCAAAAGCATTTTGCATTTCCTCAAGAGAATAGAAATTTTTGGAAGAAATTTGACATACCTCTTCTTGATTGTTTTCATGAGCCATGAGACAAAGATTTGCGGCTTCGTCTTCTTCTTCCTCACTCGACTCGTCACCGGAGTCGCCTCCCCAAGATATGTATGCTCGTTGTTTCTTGAAGGGTTTCTTCTCCTTTTCGGCATTTGGGCAATTTGATTTAATGTGCCCGGTTTCTCCGCACTCATAGCACTTTATTTGATCTCCTTGCTTTTTGCCCTTTCGTTCATACTCTTTTCGCATGAACTTTTGAAATCTCTTAATAACGAGTCCGAACTCGTTGTCTCCGTCCTCATCATTTTGAGGTTGGCTTGTGCTTGCCTTGAGAGCGATCTTTTGTTTCCTTTGATCATCAACAAGAGGGTTAAGTATAGTAGATTCATAAGTTTTAAGATTACCTCTTAATCCGTCGATGGTGACATTTGAAACGCCAATAGATTCTTGAATCGCGTCGGCCTTGGATCGCCATGCCGGAGTGAGACTTCGGAGAATTTTTCGGACAAGTTCCTTATCTGTGAAGGTCTTCTTAAGAGCATGTAAATCATTAACAATTTTTGAAAATCGTTCGAACATCTCATCGACCTTTTCGCCTTCCTTCATGTGAAACAATTCATATGCATGGGTTAGGAAATCAATTTTAGCTTCCCTTACCTGGTCCGTACCTTCGTACGTAATTTCCATCTTGTCCCACATTTGCTTCGCCGTTGTGCAACATGATATTTTCCTGTAATCCTCAGCATTTACAGCACAATATAATAAATTAATGGCGTTAGCGTTGTTTAGCACCTTTCGGATATCATCCGCATCGTATTCATCTTCGGACTTTGAACATCTTTATTTTCAACCTTTTTGGTTGGAATTTGTTCTCCCTTCATTATAACCTTCCAAAGATGAAAACTATTTGATTGAACAAATATTCTCATCCTCTCCTTCCAGTACGTATAGTTTGTACTGTCGAATAGTGGTGGTCGGGTGGAGCATTGTCCTTCACCTATTCCTGCAAAAGAATCACGAGTAGATGTCATGGATTGTTTCTCTCAAACGGTTAAGTCTTCAGAGAGTCGGGCTCTGATACCAATTGTTAGAAAAGACGCTTAACGCTAGAGGGGGGGGGGGGTGATAGCGCTATAATAAAAATTAGCGTAAACTTGTGGAATTTAAAAATTGCAGGAAAGAAATAAGTGCGATAAGTAAATAAATAAGAACAAACGCACTGATGTATCCTGGTTCACCACAGCCCGTGGCTAGTCCAGTCCCCGAGAGACTCTCTCGAGATTTCCACTAACACTGTTAAGCTTACGGGTGCTCAACAAACCTTTACAAACTGAGGACACAAGCCTCAACAACCTTTGCTCGAAGATACAACACTCCATGACTTCAACCAAAGGAAACACAAGTTCCTTCTTACAATACAAGGGACTAACACTTCCCTTCAAGTGTATAAAACACTTAGCACTCACTTAAACAAGACTCTCTTAATAGAGTAGATATGAGTAAACAGATACGCTCAAGAACGAAACAACTTTCGTCAAGAATTTTGGCTCTCAAAAATTATGTAATGAATAGAAAGTGATGAACAATAGAGTATGCAAGCTATAGCAATAATATGATCAGTTGTTGTATTTAGAAGACTGATTTGAAGCTGTATTTATAGTTGCAAAACCATGCATTACCGTTGCCTAATTGCCAATTAAGAATTGCTGATTTTACTCAGTGACAATCGATTGTCAAAATGCCACAATCGATTGTTTGCCTATCGTTCCAAAAATCATTCCCAGATTATACGCTTAACAATCGATTATCTAAGATCAATAATCGATTACTGGCAACGTTCAAAAAATCATTTCCAGATTTTACTTAAAACAATCGATTGTCAGAAATCTACAATCGATTACTTGGCAACGTTCAAAAAATCATTTCCAGATTTTACTTAAAACAATCGATTGTCAGAAATCTACAATCGATTACTTGGCAACGTTCAAAAAATCTTTTTCAGATTTTATTTAAAGCAATCGATTATTAGAAATCTATAATCGATTAGCTGACGATTTTTGAAAATATTTTGGCAACGGTCAATTACACAATCGATTATATATCAGTCTTTGAAAAATCAATTAGACACTGCCTTAATGCACTCGATTGTCAAAGGTACACAATCGATTATTTTATGACTTTGAAAATGTCTGATAGACACTGCCTCAACACAATCGATTGTCATAAGTTCACAATCAATTATTTTGTAGCTTTGAAAAACTTTGATGTACACTGCCTCAACACAATCGATTGTCATAAGTTCACAATCGATTATTTGTAGCTTTGAAAAACTTTGATGTACACTGCCTCAACGCAATCGATTGTCATAAGGTTCATAATCGATTGTCATGCAGATTTGAAAAATCTGATGCACACTGCCTTAACACAATCGATTGTCATAAGTTCACAATCGATTGTCATGCAGCTGACTTAACATAATCGATTATCATATGTACATAGTCGATTATCTTAGTCCAAATTTTAGAGGCATGTTTAAAAATCATTTTGACTAAAGTAAATATGCATGATTTAAAATCATTTTGCTTTAAATTAAATATGCATGATTTGATAAAAATGTTTTTACGAGAGAAGCCAAGTCTTGAGTCATGTTATCGGATCAAGATCACAATTATGGAACGACTCATGTATAACTTTATATCTTTGCTTGATCTTGGTTTTGTGCTTGAATCTCGTTATATATCAATTGCGCGCTTGTGCTTGGACCTCGTCATATGTCCATTGCGCATAGTTTGTAATTTATCAAAACCTACAAATATGAACACACGTTTTAGTATAGTGCCTTGAGAACGTGTTTCAACACATGGATAGTATCAGCACGGCCCAGTCGATGTATCACTTAGGGAGGTCGGCTCTAGTGAGAGGGTCATCATGACCATCCCAGTCTAATGCTCGGTCCTCAGCCAGTGCATCGCTATCCGTGCATTATTACTAGCAGGATAACCCTT
Source organism: Nicotiana benthamiana (assembly GCA_034376525.1). Taxonomy (NCBI): domain Eukaryota; kingdom Viridiplantae; phylum Streptophyta; class Magnoliopsida; order Solanales; family Solanaceae; genus Nicotiana; species Nicotiana benthamiana. The sequence continues at coordinate 142,555,907 of CM067327.1, read as the reverse complement.
TGGGGCGAGGTTCAGACACCAGGAGGCCCCGCTAGTTCAGTCATTCGGTGATGAGACCTCGACAGCAATGAGGTATATGTCCGAAGTGTGGGAGCTTCCATACAGAGGCTTGTTACTTGGATGCTCCAGTGTGTTACAATTGTGGGGTGAGAGATCACATATAGTAGGTCTGTCGCGCGCGCAGACATGGCATGGGTAGGGGACTTGCTCAGTCGTCCACTTCATCAGTTGCTACGTTATCAGTGCGTTATCCAGCCCTAGCAAGGAATGGTGCAGCTAGAGATGGAGCTCATGGTAGGGGCGGACCTATCAGGTTGTACGCATTGAGTTGTCACCACAGTGCTGATGCTTTCCCGTATGTTATCACATGTATCCTATTTGTCCAGACCATTGATTGCTATGTTTTTATTGAGTCGGGGTCTTCTTTGTCCTATGTTACTCCATTTGTTTCTTCGAGTTTTTGGATTAAACCCGAACTTCTTGTTAAGCCATTCTCTTTATTGACTCCGGTTGGTGATTCTATTGCCGCCGCACGGGTCTATAGGAATTGTATTGTTATAGTATGTGGTCGTGTTCCCACGGCCAACCTTAACGAGGTTGGGATGGTGGATTTCTATGTAATCATGGGGATGGACTGGCTCTATTTGTGCTTTGCTAAACTTGATTGTCGGCCGAGAGTCATGAGACTCGAGTTGCCTAATTAGCTGGCTGTTTAATGAAATGGAAAAGGTGTTGTGCTGAGGGGTAGATTTATTTCCTACCTCAAGGCTTCGAAGATTATCAGAAAGGGGTGCATCTATCCTTTGGTCTGTGTGGCGGACACCACTCCAAAAGTACCTGCCCCGAGTCCATGCCAGTTGTGAATGAGTTTCCTAAGGTATTTCCAGATGAGCTTCCACGAATTCCGCCAAATAGGGAGATTGTTTTCGGAATTGATGTATATTCAGATACCCAACAAATATTTTTTCCACCGTAAATAATGGCACCAACAGAGTTACGAGAGTTAAAGGAGTAGTTGAAGAATCTATTGGAGAAGGGATTTATCTGGCTAACTGTGTCAGCATGGGGTGCTCCGGTTCGTTTTGTAAGAAAGAAAGATGGGTCGCTTCAAATGTGCATCCATTATCGGCAGCTTAATAGAGTCACCATCAAAAATAAATACCCTTTGCCTCGGATAGATGATTTGTTCGACCAATTGAAAGGTGCAAGGTTCTTCTACAAAATTTATTTGCGATCCGGTTACCACAAATTGAAGATTAGAAAGCAGGATTTTCCTAAGACCGCATTTAGAACTCGTTATGGTCACATTGAATTCTTGGTCATGTCTTTTGGGCTAACCAACACCACGGAGACTATTATGGATCTTATGAATCGGGTCGTCAACAAATTTTTAGACTTCTTCGTGATTTTTTTCAATGAAGACAACCTCGTGTATTCATGGAACAAGGAGGATCATGCCAATCACCTCAGCGCAGTTTAGCAAACTCTTTATCAGCACCAATTGTATGCAAAGTTTTCCAAATGTGAATTTTTGTTGGTGTTCGTCGCTTTTCTGGGTCATGCTGTTTCCAGTTATGGGATTTAAATAAACCCCCAAAAGATTGCACCAGTGAAGGATTGGCCTTGGCCCCCGACCCCTACAGAGATCCATAGCTTTTTGGGTTCAGCAGGGTATTATCGGATGCTCGTAGATTAATTCTCTACCATCGCCTCGCCATTGACTAAGTTGACGCAGAAATCAGTCAAGTTCCAGCGGTTACATGCTTGTAAGAAAAGTTTTCAGGAATTGAAGTCAAGGTTGACCTCGGTACCGGTATTGGCCTTGCCGGAAGTAATAGAAAGGTTTGTGGTTTATTGTGATGCCTCTAGGGTCGATTTGGGATGGATACTGATGAAGCACGTGATGGTCATAGCATATGCTTCAAGGAAACTCAAGAATCAGGAAAAGAATTATCGGACGCATGATTTGGATCTTGCAGAAGTTGTGTTTGCCTTAAAAATATGGTGGAATTATCTTTTTGGGGTTCATGTAGATGTGTTTTCAGACCACAAGAGTATCCTGTATTTGTTTAAGCAAAAGGAGCTGAATTTTAGGCAGCGACGATAGTTAGAATTGCTTAAAGATTATGACATGAACATCTTGTACCATCAAAGGAAGGATAAAATCGTGGCCGATGCCCTCAGTCAAAAATCCATTGGTAGCTTGGCTCACTTGAGAGCGGATCATAGTCTCCTAGCTCGGGAGGTACACCAATTGGCTAGCCTTGGGGTCTGTATCTCGGCCCCAAATGAGAGAAACTTATGGTGCATAAAATAGCAGAATTGTCGCTCGTGGCGAAGGTTAAAGAAAAGCAGTTTATTGATCCGGCATTGGAGCAATTAAATGAGCCAGTTCTAAGTAACAAAATTTCAGCATTTTCACTTGGCAACAACGATGGTAAGTTACTGTGCGATGGTAGGTTATGTGTCCCGGATGTGGATAATCTTTGGGAAAGGGTAACAGCATAGGCGTATCATTCCATGTATTCAGTGCATCAAGTATCTGCAGAGATGTATCACGATCTCAAGGAAATCTATTGGTGGGGTGGTATGAAGAAGAGTGTGGCGGACTTCGTCTCTAAGTGTCTGAATTGCCAACAAGTGAAGGCCGAGCATCAGTGGCCTGTAGGTTGACTCAGCTTATAGAAACACCAATGTGGTAGTGGTAAATGATCAATATGGACTTCGTGATAGGACAACCCCGCACTAAGCACAAGTTCAACTCAATTTGGGTAGTAGTGGTTCGACTCACCAAATCAGCTCACTTTTTGCTAGTCAAGTCCACCGATACGGAAGAACAATATGCTCCATTGTATATCAAGGAGATTGTAAGGCTTCATGGAACGCCGCTTTCTATTATTTCGGATGGAGGCGCTCAGTTCATAGCTAACTTCTAGAAGAAATTTCAGCAAGGTTTGGGTACTTAAGTGAATCTTTGCACAACTTTTCATCTACAGACCGATGATCAAGCATGGCGGACTATTTAGACGCTCGAGAATATGTTGCGGGCATGTGTCTTTGATTTCAAGGGTAATTAGGATGATTACTTGCCCTTTCTAGAGTTTTCTTATAACAACAGCTTCCATGCTAGCATCCAGATGGCCCAATTTGAAGCATTGTACGGATGAAGGTGTAGGTCCCCGATTGGGTGGTTAGACGTGGGTGAAGTAGAATTGTCAGGGCTATAGCTCGTGCACCAGGCCATGGAGAAGGTAAGGGTCATTCAGGAGAGGATGAAGGCTGCTCAGAGTCACCTAAAATCCTATGCGGACGTGCGTTAAAGAGATTTGAAGTTTCAAGAAGGTGATTGGGTATTCTTGAGGATGTCTCCTATGAAAGGAGTCATGCGCTTTGGGAAGAAGGGGAAACTAAGTCCTAGGTATGTCAGACCTTATCAATTACTCAAAGGATCGGTTAAGTTGGTATAGGTTCGAATTGCCGCCTGAAATATCCTTAGTGCACCCAGTGTTTCATGTGTCCATGTTGAGGAAGGTCGTGGGTGATCCGTCTACCATCGTGCCAGTTGAAGACATCAAGGTTACCGAAGAGTTATCATATGAGGAGATTCCGGTTGCTATTGTGGATATACAAGTACGAAAGTTGTGAAACAAGAAGATTGCTTCAGTTAAAGTGTTGTGGCGAAACCAACAAGTCGAAGAGGCCACATGGGATGTGTAAGATGTGACGAAAGGAAATACCCCATCTATTTGAAGAAGTCTAGAAATGATCGTGCGAATCTTGTCCCTAGAAGAACTAGTGTCATGTTCCATTAGGTGTAAGAAACATCCCTTCTCTCCCCCAAGTGCCTTACTATTGTAGATCATCCAAGCTGTTCTAAAAACTGACGTTTTGTGATTATTTGAACATTGTATAGTCGTTCTAGGTATTGAAAGTTTTGTACTCTCATGGTAAGTAATTAACTCATAATAGGGCCGGTGATTAATGATTAATTATTCATGGATAGAGAGTACCAAAGTGTTATAATTGTGTAATGCTTAGTTTTTGGCATGGATAAAGAGTGCCAAAGTGTTCTACTTGTGTGTGTGCAAGTGTAACAGTGCTTGGAAATATGTTTTGGGGGCTCTCTGAAAGGTTGTTATGTCCATATTACAAAGGAAACTCTGGCAAAATTTTTTTTCTAACAAAGTTGAAAGTTAATAAAAGCGTATGAACTTGCATATTACGTTTTCAAAATCATTCATTCCCAAGTCCTCATTCCAGGACGAACGATATTAAGCGGGGGAGGATTTAAGGCCCCGTTAAAATGAGTGCTCCAATACTAGACACTCACAGAGTCTACTGTTTTGCACTTAAAAATTTGGAGTTGAAATTTTTCCAGAAAAAGTCAAATCTGCGGTCCAAGAAGCGGTCGCAGATCAGGTGTGCAGACCGCATTGCTACCGCAGAAATTTCCAGAGAGCAGTCAATTTTTGGTGTTGAAAATGCGGTCATATTTGCGGTTGCATAATCAATATGCAGACCCCATAGTGACCGCATATCATCCCTAAATAATTTCAAAGGTCAGTTCTGTGGTGCATTATGCGACTGCATAATAGGGATGTGGATCGCATATCCACCGCATTCCCAACCAGAGAAGGTCCAAAACTATGGACCTTTCTTCTGTCCATTATGAAGACCACATGTTCGTTCAACGATCAAGAACTTGCGTGGAAGATCGTGCTCGCCCAGTTATTTTCTAAAATTCTAGACCCGATCCCTCTTTTAATAAAAAAAACCCATCCCTCATTTTCAACTCATTCCTGAACAAAATAAGACAGAAGAAGAGGGGTTCTTGAGAGAGAAAGCTATTTATTCATCAATTGATCTTTCAAAATCATTGAAGCTTGAGGAAATTTTGGTGCATTGTCTTCATTTCTAATTTCACACGTAAAATCCCTAACACATTTCCCCTAAAAATTCAAACTTAAGCTTTGAGAGGGAACTACATGAACTAGATTTTGAAGCTCTTGATAAAACCTTCATGCATGTCTTTAAAACACTAAAATCTAGTAAAAAGGGAGTTGGGTAGTAAAATATGAGTTCCAATTATATGGCATGTGTATTGATCACGAACTATATTTACTCGTCTTTATTGCTTAGTGAATTGGACTAGAAGTGTAAAGCGGATATTCAATTTCAGGTATTTATGGCTAATTTTGATCCTTGTGAAATCGCCCTGTGTTGATGTGGGAAATTTCTTGTTATTTCATATCTATGTGTGGGAATGGTTAAAATCTTGTGATATATACTTTTGTGATAACAACGTGTGGAAAAAATTGAGCAACATGTGATTGAATGGAATCCTTAAATGGTGAAATGGGAATTATTGTGGTAACAACGTATATGATTCGTTACGGATGTCTGTTGTGGTAACTCAGATTGTGCACGAATTGGTGAGCATTAGTAAATTGTTGTTGTTAGTTGAGGAGATACTTTACTCCTTATTGTGCTTACATCTCAACAATGTTCTATAGGTTCTTTATTGTAATTATTGTTGTGTTGTATGTTGTTTATGAACTGAAACATTCAGGATAGGTCGGGTTGCGCGCCGCAACACGGTGAAATAAGGTTTGGGTTGGTGAGATAAGGATGGCCGAGGTAATAAGGATGGAAAAGTGATCCAATATCACTATTGAAATGAACAGAAATTATAAAATGAATAATTTGGAATTCTGAAAGGAGATAGCAGGAGAATTTGTAACCTGTGGGGCACTGATTGCCCCTTTGTTTGGCTAATTGTATCCTCTATGTGTGAAGTGCTTGGTTGTTGTTTTTATTTTTGTTCAGCTTTCTACTTGTAAATGTATCTTCTGCTTGAGTATACTTGGGACAAAGTTTGTTCATACATACCAGTACAATTCAAATGTGTTGATGCCCCTTTTGCCAGATGTGCTACATTTGTATTATGGTTGTAGGTGCATCCGTAGCAGGCATTCGGATCCACCATCCATAACGCCCCGTGCTTCCCTATCGGCAGTGTTCGCAATTGGTGAGCCACTTTCCTTCTGGGGCCCTGCGTGGCTCATGCGAACTTTGATGTTCTATTTTGGGATTTTGTGTCATTATTGTAAAGGTATAGCCAAGGCCTTGTCGTCGGCAAGTATTGTGCTATTTTCTTCATCTGAGAGGCTCCGTAGAACAGATGATGTGAGTTAAAGAACTTATGTAATATATTTGCATGTAGTGGGCGTCGTAATATGTAAACCACGTCAGCCTTAATGATAATATGTATATGTTTTAAAAAAGGAGTTCCGTTTACTTTCAGTTGCATCAAGTATCATTGGTAAATTAATGATGGATAATGTGGGGTAAAACATGGGAATAGGAAATGTACGTAGGTCCGCTTGACTGGGGCTACTCGTTCGGGAGCCAGTCATGTCCCTCGATTTGGGGCGTGACACTATAATTATTACAAAAAGCTAGAAAGGGACTCCTCGGGCTGCGGACATAGTAGATATACCTCGAAGTCTCTAGCGGAACGCAATCCTCCAAGGCTGACAGAACAGAATTTGGGTACCTGTACTAGCACAACAAAAGTGTGCCAAAAAGTAGCATGAGGACACCATAGCGATGCCCAGTAAGCATCGAGACTAACCTCGATGGAGTAATGATAAGGAACAGTCCAGACACCTACCGATCAATACACAACATAATAATAGGGATAATGGAAACGATATATAGTTATGTAAAGACAGCATGCATGACTAAATGCTTCAACTCACAATGATGGAAAAGGGAAACAAGTAAGAACGAGAATATAATAAATGATGTTGCGAATGACTGCATAATCATAATTCAAATCCTTAGGTCACAACACAGCAAGGACAATCAAGTCACCGACTCATTACTATGCAATGATGCTTACAATAGGTCTTTTCAACTCTTTCCAATATTTTACCAAAAATCTCAGACCACTCACAACTCATGAAAACCCAACATCTGGAGTCTAACACCGTGCATCTTATGCCCCATCAATATCACGGTCATGCTAACAACTAACTAGATAACTAGGGCCGCTCTCACATATATATAATGGGTAAATGGAGGTGTATATCCACCCTTAGTCAAATCAGAAGGGATTAATATCTAATTGGAGGGTCAAACTACGTGTATGCTTGTGCAAATGTATCTAAAAAGAATTCTACCAACTAATAAGTATATGAAATAAAACGACCATCACCCGAATTATTTGCACCCGGATATCAATAAAAGTATCAGTTTAGAAGAGAACGAGTTTAACGAGATTCTTCAAGGATGTCGTCACATACTCTCAAACATAAATACGCGTGCTAGGGATCTCTTGGTAACCTCAATAGATGTTCTAGGGATCTATTGGTATCCTCAATAGATGTATTAGGGATCTATTGGTATCCCGAGGATTCTTGATATCCTCAATGTATGTGCTGGGGATCTCCTGGTATCCCCCAATACAACATAATCACCATAGATATACATCCCAATTAATATAATAGCAATTTCCCGGCAAGGGAGTCGACAATGGAAGATAATAACATCCCGACAAAGGAATCAACAACATAAACAATAACGTCCCGACAAGGGAACCAACAGTAGCTAATAAGGTCACAAAACACCAAGGAAAACAATAAAATTAATCAAAAAACAAAAAATAATAAGTGCATACTAATTACACTGATACCACAAACGTTGGACATGTAATATATTTGCACGAAGTCACAGACGAATTTATAATAAAGGAGTATCCAACGATAAGGAAGTTAACATGCGAAGACCCGACCCGTATTCATGTAAATTAATGCTCCATTTTCCCAGTTTTATGCATCTGTATGTTTCATTATATGTGTTTGAAGAGTTTGAAGCAATTCGGTCAGAGTTTGGTTGGAAATGAGACAATTAGTCTATTTAAGAGAAGGTTAGTTTTGAAAAGTCAAATGGATGTTGAATTATGAGTTAAAGGTCTCGGAAGGGATTTCCGTCAATTCGAATAGTTTTGGGTGGTGATTTCTGACTTGGGATTGAAATCAGAACTGAATTTGGAGGTCTTGTGTAGAAATAGCCATGAATTCGCTGAGTTTGAATTTCAGTGAATTCTTGTTGATGGTGCGATTTTTATCTGGGGGTTGGAATGGGATTCCGAGAGTTTTTGTAGCTTCGTTAGGTTATTATGGATATGTGTACAAATTTTGAGATCATTTGGACACTGTTTGGTCGGCTTTTTATATCAGGTGCAAGTTTCGGAAGTCTTAGTTTAACTTAGGCTTGAATCTGTCATAAATTGATGATTATTGTGTTGTTGGGCGATTTTTATGATTGGAAAAAGTTTGTATGATGTTTTTGGGTTTTTGATGCATTTGGTTGAGGTCCCGAGGGCCTCGAGGTGGTTTCGAGTGGTTAATAGGAAGGTATTTGACTTATGGAAGTTACAAAAATGTTGTTGAAGAATTCGTCTATGCGATTGCATAGCTGGCACTGCGATCGCATAGAAGGCTGAGAGAGGAGCCAGTTTTTGTTCTATGCGTTTGCATTAAGGCTCATGCGATTGCATAGGTCTGGAAGCTTGAGCTGTGCATTCGCACAAGGTTGATATGATTGCATACGGTAGTTGGGCCTGGGTTCCTTAGCAGAGGTTTGGTCTATGCGAACGCAGGGATGTAATGCGACTGCATAGGGTTATTTTGGGAACGTACAAATATGTGCTATGCGATTGCAATGGTTGTGATGCGATCGCATAGGGTATCAACTGGGCAGACATAATGGTTTTTAAGTGTTATTTAATCTGCGACCTATCTCACATTCCCTCCATATCTGTACCACCTTGAGAGCTTGTTGGTAGATTTTGAAGGGGATTTATGACGAGAAGTGATTGGAGGTAAGTCTCAAGGCCTCGAAACACAATTTAACTGAAGATTCATCTTTTGATTCTCTGAAATTTAGGTAAAAATTAAATAAACTTCAGCTTTTTTGACATGTAAATTTTGAATTTGATGGCCTATTAGAACTCCGATTTTGATGAACTTTATACGTACGGACTCATGGAGAGACGAGGAATCCGGTGATGTGAATTTCACATATTTTTAAAGAAGTGGGCCCAGGGCTAGTGTTTTGCCAACTCCGTATTTTTGGGTGTTCTTCGAGTTGTTTTTATTGTGTTATGTCCCATTAGCATACAATAACCTATTCCTTGTGGTTTGGGTCAGATTCTTCACTCGATAAGGTCGATTTGAGAGGAAAGTGCAAGGCGAGCTACGATTTTGGCCAGTTTAATTTGAGTAATTGTTATTTATGATATACTGAGGGTTTGAAACCCCGTATTTGCACTATGCGGTGCTATGTTGAGATGAGACAGGTGTCGTGTGATGAGGGTGGTGATGTACTGCTTCGGAATCAGACATACAGCACTTTGTGACTAAGGTTGATCTTGTACCCGTATATTTTGAACTAGTTTCCATGTTTGCGTCGTTGTGCCGATCTGTAGAACTCCTAGGGAAAATGTTGAGCTAGTTAACCTCACTTTACCTGTTGAACACGTAATATATTTCCTGACTCTAACGGTAAATCATGAAATAATTCAGATCTAGCAACTTGCACCCTAAATGAGCAATACCTACGGTTGAATACCCTTTCTTTGTTGAGTCGGACCGAGAGGCCAAGTCTATATTGATTTAGAGGGGTCAAGGAACCCGTGGTGAGTGTATTTGATAAATACTGGATCGGGATGCACGCCGCAGCAGTACATACACATATTTGTATTGGATCGGACTACACACCAGTAGTATATTATATGGATTAGATTGCACGCTGCGGAGATATATATTATATGGATCGAACTATGCGCTGCAGTATTATAGCGGTTGGGCTCAAGGAGCCCCTCCGGAGTAAGCATAGACACCCAGTGCAGTAGACTATATTTATTGTATCGGGTTGCGCACCGCAGCAGTGTTAGTAACTTATCGGACAAAACAGAGAATTTTTTATCAGTTTCTTTTACTTGTTTACCTCTTATTAACTGCCTTTACTGCTGATTTTAGAACTCAATAGTGTTCTTACAAAATTTCATACATTCAGTTCTTATTTATTTCTATTACTCGCTGAGTTGGAGTGCTCACTCTAATCCTTGCACCTTGTGTGAGGATACATGGATCTCGTAGGCTTAGCTAAGATTATTTGTTGTTTCCTAGTTCGGTACCGGAGTTATCGAGGTAGCTACTGGCGTCCACAAGACTCGATTTCTCCTCTTATCTATCTTTTACTTCTGCATCTACATTGCCTTTGCATAGGACACTGATATGTTGTATTTAGAGGCTCTGACTTGTGACGCCAGATATTTTATGTTGTTATTAATCTTGGTTACGGTATTCACAATTCTTCTATTATTATCAAACTTAGAACATTATGCTTAACTTGGTATTTTAAGTTAATGCTGTGGTTGGGAATGTTAAAATGGTCAAGCTTCCCTAACAAGGTGTTGGGCGCCATCACGACTGTGGTTTGGGTTGGAAAACTTGGTATCACAACCTAGGTTACTTGGACTCGTGAGTCATGAGCCGGTTTTGTAGAGTCTCGTAGATTAGTACGAAGACATCTGTACTTATCCTCGAGAGGTTGCGGAACCTTTAGGAAAAACTTCATATTCTTGAAATTCTTGTCATGCGACTTTGTTGATCCGAGAACTATACTTTTGTATTCTATTCACTCGCAGATGGAAAGAATGTGTAGCTATCGGGTATGGCGGATGACAAGCATTGCCACCCACTAGAGGCCGAGGACATGGTCGTGGTCCTTGTCAAGGCAGAGCAGCAGAGGCGGCACCAGTTCTACCACCAGTTGCCCCATTCATTATTGGCCTACAGCTATAAAGGTTCTAGTAGCACCTGCTCAGGCACCAGCAGTTCATATTGTGATTACGGATCTTCAGGAGGCCCTGGCTCAGATCTTATCGGTTTGCACAAGCCTAGCTCAAGCAGTCTTGGTACTACTGCCGCAGCTATATCTCAAACGGATGGTGGTTATCAAACCGCCGCAGCTCATACTCCGGAGCAGAGTGTTCAGGGTTTGCAAACCCCTGAGGCACCACCACTTCAGCCAGTTGCCCCTATTCATCCAGTTGTTCTGGTTCAGGGTGATGGGGTGCCAGTGATACGAGATGACGAGTAGCGTCGTCTTGAGAGGTTCAACAGGATTTCACCTCCTACTTTCAGCAGTATTTCAGAAGAGGATGCCTAGGATTTTCTCGACAAGTGTTGATTCATGCTTCATACTACAGGGATCGTAGAGACTAGAGGGGTATATTTTACCACTTTTCGGTTCTCAGGAGCTGCCTTTACCTAGTGGGAGGCATATAAGTGGCGTAGGCCGGTCAGTGCAGCGCCGTTGTCTTTGCAGGAGTTCTCCACTATCTTTATGGTGAAGTGGGTACCTCAGTCGCAGAAGGAGGAGTTGCGCAGGAAGTTTGAGTTGCTTCGTTAGTGGGATATGTCCGTGACACAGTATAAGGCGAGATTTGTAGAGTTAGCTCATTATGCCTCGTGGATGATTGCGATGGATCAGGAGAAGATCAAACGATTTGTAGACGGACTCATTTATCCTATCCATATTCTAATGACTCGAGAGAGGGTCGTGATTCATACCTTTGAGTAGGAGTTGGATATAGACTGTGATTTTGAGAGAACTAGATGTCAGTAGAGAGAGGATATGGAGGCCAAGAGGCCTCGACGATTAGGAAGCTCTAGTGGTGCTCCATCTAGGGGCTAGCTTCAGCAGAGCAGGGGTCATTCTTTCAGGCCCCCACAACCAGCTTGGTTAGAGTACCACGGTTCATCTTCTAGTCAGGGTTATCAGGGTCCTCAGCAAGGTCAGCCATTCGTGAATTCACTTCCAGCAAAGAGTTCGTCTCATGCCCCATCTGTTCAGGGTTAATCTCGATCGAGTTCTTCAGCCAGCTACTCTAGTAGGAGCGGTTCCCTTCACTCCTAATTCCCAGCGCTGGGGAGTTGTTGTGACTATAGCGAGTTTGGGCATATGCGGAGGGAGTGTCCCCGCCGTTCATCCAGTTCATCTTAGCATAGGGGCTAGCCCTCATCTTCTGGCCCTATGTCTTCAGCACCCGTCAAATCAGCTAGGGGTGAGGGTCAGGCAGTTAGGGGTCGCCCCAGAGGGGGAGGCCGATCCGGTGGTTTTCATGCCCGTTGCAACGCTCTTCAGGGCAGGTCAGATGTTGCTGCTTCAGATGTTGTTATTACAGGAATTATTTAAGTCTGCCACGCGGATGCCTCAGTCTTATTTGATCCCAGATCCACATATTCCTATGTATCTTCTTACTTTGCTCATCATGTGGGTACTACCCGAGGGTGTCTTTTGTTACCTGTGCACGTATCTACCCCGGTGGGAAATACTATTATTGTGTACCAATGATGTGCCGGAGAATTTCGGCACATTTCAATGCTAATTGCTTAGATTCTAGCTTCTTTTAATGCAATTATAATTTATACTCATGTAGATTTGTTGTTCTTACTGACAAGAGGAAGGGAATATCAAGGATACAAAAATGGAAGCAAAAAGAGAAGAAAAGAGCATGGTATTGCACAAATACAAATATGCGGCCTATTATGCGGTCACACATCACACATGCAGACCGCAGAATTGTATCTCAAATCGCAGAGCGTTACAAGGGTTGGAGCTGAAAATCATGTCAAGAATGCGGCGCAATATGCAATCACAGAATCAACATGTGGACCGCAGATGTGCCGCAAAGCGAACAAGAAGAAAACTCAGGGTCAAAAATGCGATGCAATGTGCAGTTGCATAACTCAAATGTAGACGCAGAATGGAACCGTGATGAAGGCTTAACACCTAGGGTTTTGGATCTGCGTAGAGGCTGCTCAAACTGCGGACTGCATACCTGCTATGCGACAAGTCTGCTGTCGCAGACGTGACCTGGAAGGGCAAACTTGTCCATTTTTATTTCCGAAATATGTCCACTTATAAATAGTTTTAAGAGACCTTTGTGGGATTATCTTATCTTACTTTTTAGCAACATTCCAAGACATTAATATCCCCACATTTTGGAAGCTTTTGTGTGAAGAATCTCTTCTTTGTAAGTATCTATGACATTTAATATTAATTGGTTAGAAGTTCTAGCTAGTTTTAATTAAGGTTGTGGACCCTAAATGAGTTTTATGTTAATGGGTGTATAACATTGAATATATATATATATATATATATATATATATATATATATATATATATATATATATATATATATATATATATATATATATATATATATATATATATATATATATATATATATATATATATATATAATGTTTGGTGGATATTTATTTACTTCTCATTCTTCATTTATTGTTGGTTCTTGCAAACATTAACAAGAGCCATTAAATTCTTGCTTTGCTTGGGAAAGTGGGTTCGAATTTGGTAGAAGTAACTATAAATGACTCAAGGCATTAAACCTTGTTTGATAAAATCACTTAGGAATAAGTTGGTTTTAATTGGCATTTATTGATGGTTCTTAATGGCAACTCTTTAATCATTGGAATAATCGTAAAGAGGAAATTCTACTCATTCATTGGAAAATAGTGGGTAGTATCTTTGACATTATTTGTATATCTAAAGGACATCCCATTATCCACTTGTTTAATCATTAATTTTTGAAATTAATTGCTACATAAACTCAAACAAACATACATACTGTTGTTACCATAAACCATTCTCTCTTTTTATAATTAACCAAATAGAGATCGAACTCGAGTCGAGTAAAACACTGAACAAGTAACCTTTTCACACCTATTCCCTGTGGGATTCTACCCCAACCTTGTTGGGTTATTATATTTGACATCGAGAGCCTTACACTGTGTAATAAAGTGTAATTTGAGCCTATAAAATTTCAGCGTCGTTGCCGGGGAATATGATTCTTGATATTACAATTTAGTGTGTACTTTACTTAATTTTTTTCTATTACATCACACTTCGATTGCTTTTCTTGGTGTTGATAGGAAAACATGGCAAAATATGAAGATGATGTGGAGGGAGAATTGGGGGATAATCCTTTTGTGGATATTGAAGAATACATTGATGATACCAATGCCATTGTGCCTCCGGCAGTTAAAGCGGCTACACTTAAAGTGAAACATGGGTTAATTCTGATGCTTATGTCAAAAGGGTTCTTCAGAAATTCCACTGTTGATGATCCAACGCAACACCGTAGGAACTTCGTGGGTGTGTGCGCAATGCATAAGCAAAAAATTGTATCTGGCGATGCCCTAAGGTTGAGATGATTCAAGTACTCTCTAGTTGAGGATGCAAGGAAATGGCTGCAGAATCTACCTCCCAACCCCATTCATACATGGCTTGAGCTTGTTTGGGCATTTTTATCCAAGTGGTTCAGACAAAATAAAAATTCTGAATTGCGGGACAAGATATTTCTCTTCAAGAAAATACAGGGGGAGAAGTTACATGAGGCATGGGACCACTTCAAATTATACTGGGTGAGGTCTCCAAACCATGTTTTCCCAGATTTCATGTTGTTGGAAAAATTCTACAAGGGTTTTGATCCTATGAACCAAGCCATAGCCAAGAATGCAGCTGAAGGATGACTCATGGAAAAAATATTTGCTCGAGTAACGCAAATCTTGGACAAAATGCCAAAGCACAACCAAGCATGACATTCCGAAGATGCTACTGGAGTAATTTCGTATGGCTCTCCTTCCTTGAGAACTTTGATCAAGGAAAATCAGGAGAGGGACCAAGCGATTGCTGGACTACAAATGTAAGTGTGCTTACCAAGATGTTGACACATAATCAGACAAAGAAAGTTAATGCAGTGGAGGATGTTCCTCCAAACTTTGAGTAAAAATTGGAGGAAGCAAACTACATAAACAACCCTCGTGGAGGGTACCAAAGGCAGCCATACCATGGTATTGGGCAACAAAATCAATAGAGGCAAAACCCGCAAGGGCAAGGCAACCAACATTGGAGAAATGACCAAGGTAATTCTCAACAAGGAAATTGGAACAACAACAACAACTTTGCAAACTGTAGCACCAACCCATATTTTCCCGTGAAAGGTCATTATGCAAATCATGGGTCGTCAAGTAATTCCAAGTTAGAAAGCATGCTTGAGAGAGTTTTGTAAAATCAAGAAAAGTCGGACGCATCCATGAGAAACATGACCGAGGTGGTTTGCTCTCATACCGCATCTATCTAAAAATAAGAGATGCAAATGAGAGATCTTTCATGAGAGAAAAACCCAAAGAAAAAAGGGAAACTTCCTATTGATACCATTGCGAACCCGAAGAGTGGTAGAGGTAGCTCAACCTCTCACGTCATGGCGAATAACTACTAGTAGTGGTAAGTTTCTACAAGGTGACATATAGCAAAATTTTTTGAAGGAATAATCCGAACAAGAAGTTGAAGCCTAAGAGCAAACGGTTGCAGAAGTTGAGAGGGTGCCGGGAAAAGAAAAAGTTCAAGAAGTTGTCCAAGAAGGGGTGAAGGAAAAAGAAAAAAGTGAATGACGCAGCAAAAGCTCCAACTCTTATTCTTAGACCTCCTCCACCATTTCCTCAAAGACATGTAAGAAGGATTGAGGATAGCAAGCTTGAAAAGTTTTATGATATCCTTAAGCAATTGTCGGTGAATATTCAATTCTTGGAGGCTTTTCAAGAAATGTCGGAGTTTTCCAAATATTTGAAAGAGTTGATTAACAAGAAGAGGACCACAAAGAATGTGGTGATAAACATTACTCACCGGATTAGCTCTATCGTTGCCAGGAGCCTTATCCAAAAGAAAGAGGACCTGGGAGCATTTACCATTCCATGCACTATCGGAGAGCGAGACTTTTCTAATGCCCTTTGCTACAATGGGGCTAGTACCAACTTGATGCTGTTTGCCATCTACAATAAAGCGAGATTAAGGATGCCAAGGCCAAATAGCATGAGGTTATAAATTGTCGATCGATGGATTAAGCGACCGGTAGGAATTGTTGTTGATGTGATTGTGAAAGTCGGTGAATTCCATTTGCCCGCTGACTCTGTGATTCTAGATTGTTCCATTGATAAATATATTCCCATAATCTTGGGAAGGCCATTCCTGGCAACCGGAAGAGAACTTATGGATTCGGAATGAAATGAGATCAAATTCAGGGTGAATGACAAAGAAGTCACCTTCCAAGATAGAAAAGGTATGAAGTTGCGCCATGAATATGAGAGCATCTCCGTGATTGAGTTTGTTGATGAGATTGAAGATGTTGTAGAAGTAAAAATTGAAGAACAATGCCTTGGTGAGGCATTGGCGGCAATCTTAATGAATTGTGATGGTGAGGACATGGAAGGATACATGGAGTCGGTGAACGCATTGGAGGGACATGGATCTTACACTTATGCTCCAACCAAACTCTCTCTTGACTTGGAAAATAGAGCCACACCTCCTGCCAAACCATCCATCATTGAGCCACCGCAATTATAGCTCAAGCCTCTCCGAGCGCATTAAAGGTGTACATTCTTAGGTTCTAATGACACCTTATCTGTAATCGTTTCGTCTTCTTTAAATGATTTGTAGGTCGATAGGTTCTTGGAGGTCTTGAGAGACTATAGGTAGGCTATTGGATGTACAATTGTAGACATCCATGGGATTCTTGCGGGGATTTGTGAACTCGAGATCCAGTTAGAGATCGACACAAAGCCACGCATTGAACATCAAAAGTGGTTGAACCCGTCAATGCAGGAGGTGGTTAAAGAGGAGATCATAAAGTTGTTAGATGTCGGAGTACTGTACCCATTGCAGATAGTTCATAGGTGAGCCCAGTTCAGTATGTGCCCAAAAAGGGGGCATGACCATGATAGAAAATGAGAAAAATGAGCTCATCCCAACAGGAACGGTTACCGGATGGCGATTGTGCATGGAGTATCGAAATCTAAACAGTACAACATGCAAAGACCATTTCCCTAAGCCTTTTATTGATCAAATGCTTGATCAGCTAGCAGGAAGGTCATTCTATTGCTTTCTCGATGGGTATTCTGGAAATAATCAAATCGACACCGCGTTGGAGGATCAAGAAAAGACAACATTCACTTGTCCATATGGGACGTTTGCTTTTAGTCGAATGCCATTTGGCTTGTGTAATGCGCCAGCTACTTTCCAAAGATGTATGATGTCCTTTTTCTCGGACATGGTTGAAGATTTTCTTAAGGTATTCATGGATGATTTCTCGGTAGTTGGGGAGTCGTTTGAGCATTGTCTTGGAAACTTCAAGTAAATGCTTAAAAGATGCGCAGAGACATATCTCATGCTAAATTTTGAGAAATATCACTTCATGGACGACGAAGGCATTCTGCTTGGGCACAAAATTTCAAAGAAGGTTATTGAAGTCGACCGGGCGAAGATTGATTTCATCTCTAAGATTGCTCCACCAACTATCGTGAATGGTGTTAAAAGTTTTCTAGGGCATGCCGGGTTTTACCGGTGCTTCATCAAAGACTTCTAAAAGATCGCTAACCCCTTGTGCAAGCTCCTCGAGAAAGATGCTAAATTTGTGTTTGATGAAAAGTGTCTTAAGGCTTTTGAGAAGTTGAAACTCAAGCTCACCACTTCACTTATTATTGTCACTCCCTATTGGTCTCTTCCTTTCGAGCTCGTGTGTGACGTTAGTGGTGTGGCTATTGGAGCGATGCTAGGTCAACGCCACAACAAGATTCTTCATCCGGTGTACTATGCCAGCAAAACTCTTAATGGAAAATAGGTAAACTACACAGTGACTGAGCAATAGCTTGTTGCTATTGTATATGCTTTTAAGAAGCTCCAGATGTATTTGTTGGGGTCCAAGGTCATAGTGTATACGGATCATGTGGCTCATCACTATCTTATGGCAAAGAATGATACAAAGCTTCGGTTGATATGATGGGTCTTGTTGTCGCAATAATTTGACTTTGAAGTCAAAGATTGCAAGGGAACGCAAAATCAAGTGGATGATCATTTGTCAAGGCTTGAGGAAGCGGGGAGACAATAGGGCGATCATGACATCAATGATGCTTTTCTGGATGAGAAAATATTGGAATTGTCTAGCACATTTGCTCCTTGGTATGCTGATATTGCTAACTATTACGTAAGTGACCTTATCCCCGATGTTTTGGATCATATCAAAGGAAAAAGTTCTTGAAAGATTGCCGGAAATACTATTGGGATGAGCCATATTTGTTTCGTGTTTGTGCTGATAATATTATTATACGATGTGTTCCCCAAGAAGAGATGATGCCAATTGTCAAGGTATGACATGATTCTCTGGTTAGGGTCATAATGAAGGTAATCGAATGGATGTAAAAGTTCTTTAAGATGGATATTATTGGTCTTCCATCTACCATGATGCAAATCAAATGGGCTAGGCTTGTGATCAATGTCAATGGAAAGGTTTTATTTCCAAAGGCATGAAATGCCGATGCACTTTGTTATAGAGATAGAGATATTTGATGTGTGGGGGATCGACTGCATTGGTCCCTTTGGGAAATCTTATGGGATGAAATATATCTTCGTGGTTGTGGACTACGTGTCCAAATGTTTTGTCATTTCCTTACCAGACAATGAGGCGAGGAGTGTCACCGCATTTTTGAAGAAGAACATATTCACTCGGTTTGGCACCCCTAGAGCCATTTTTAGTGATGGTGGATCACACTTCTACAATAGAGCTTTTGCGGGGTTACATGAAAAGTATGGTGTCAAGAACAAGGTGGACACACCTTATATCCACAGTCGAGTGGTCAAGTTGATGTTTCCAACCGGGAGATCAAAAATATTCTAGCAAAAAATATGAACGCAAATAGAACCAACTGGACAAGAAAGCTAGATGATGCATTGTGGGCATACTGCACGGCCTACAAAACTCTTATTGGTACTTCTCCTTACCTACTCATCTTTAGTAAAGCATGTCATATACCCCTGGAGTTAGAAAACAAAGACACATGGGCATTGAAGAAGTTTAATCTGGATTATGGATGAGGCTGCAAATTTGATGTTGACACAACTCAATGAACTGGAGGAATTCCGGTTCCATGCTTATGAAAGTGCAGTTGTGTACAAAGAGCGGATAAAGTTTGTCCATAACAAAAAGATCATTCATAGAGAGTTCAAGGCGGTTTATTTGGTCTTCCTCTTTAACTCGAGGAACAAATTGTTTCCGGGCAAGCTTAAATCAAAATGGTGCGGTCCCTTCAAAGTGGTAAATGTCTCCCCGTATGGAGAAGTAGAACTAGAATCAACAGACGGGTAAAGGACATTCAAAGTAAATGGCCAACGCATCAAGCATTATTTGGGCATTGATGGTGAAATAAATTTGGTGGAGCAGCTGGCTCTAAACGATGGTCCTTGTCCGGCCACCGAGTGAAATTTAAAGAACATTAAATCCCGTCGTGCCGCGATGTTAAATCAAGAGCTTCATGAGAGGCAACCCATGGGTGGTAACACCCTTTTTCTCTTTGCATCATTCATATTTTATTTGTCTTTACAATATCTGTTGGAGTGCAGGGAGTTCAAAAGATCTGAAGACTTGGGGAATATGCATAAAAAAGTGAAGGAAAAGCACAGTGTGAAAAATGCGGCGGAAATGTGGTAATAGAATTGGTCTGCAATCCGTAGATCCAACGCATATGTAGTTAGAGAGGAGCCAAAATTTGCATTGGGAATTGCGGCAAAAATGTTCATCCTGTGATCCGCATATTGACTCTACAACAGTATATTTTACCACATTTCAGGCATTCTAAATTCCTTCAAAGCCCACATCGCAGAACACATATGCAATTGCGTAATGCACTCTCTGATAATTTGTCCACCGCAGATTCGCCAGGTACGTCTCCTATACACTTCGCGTCAAAACAAAACAAAAATAAAAAGATAAAAACATTATAGAACATAACAAAATGAAAAAAATAGAAAAAAAAGGCAAGGAACTCTGATCGAACCCAAGAAACGACAATCACCAAACTCACCAACAACTCTCTAATCGACATTTATGCACTTAGCCTAGTTTGTGTGGTAAAGTTTTGTTGAATGTGGTCAATTTTATGCTAATAATGATGGGGGAATGGGATTGAGCAAAAATAGGGTAGCTATTATAGGAGACTAGGGTTTTCTACTAAGAACAAAGAGTTCTGCAGTCCGCTTGTCTGATATGCGGACCGCATTGTGGTTGCAGGCGTAACACTAGAGAAGATGAAGTTATGCGATCATTATGCAATCGAAAAATTTTTATGCGGTTTGCAGATTCACCCCATAATCGACTACTTTATTGGATGAGCAAAATGATAAAAATGCGGTAGAGAATGCGGTCGCAGAATTGATCTACGGTCCGCATATTCACCGTAGATTGAAACAGAGAACTGGACTACATTTTTGAATTTCTTTGTGAATTCTCTGAATCTTCTCCCGAAGTCTTGACGTTGTTATTCCACCCTTGTGCATATGTGTCTCCCTGAAAAAGGCTAATGGCAGTCAAACCTCTTGCGGTGAAGAAGCAAAAAGTTGAACATACACAGAAACAACCTCCTAGTTTGAGGAAGAGGAGCTTCGCCCTGAGGTTGACATACAGGCTAAAGCCCGCAGAAAGAAATGGGCTAAAGGTGCAGAATACCATATCTGCTGGGGATTTGAGGGGTCTAGGGACAAGTATAAAGCTAGGCTCCTCCGGAGGTCGCTTTTACCTGAAAAGTTGTTGAGTCTGAATGGGCTGAAGGAGAAATACCCTCACATCCTTGCTAAAATCAAGCAGATGAAATGGATTTCTTTCACTAATCCTCCTGGTGAATACAACGAATCAGTGGTACGCAAGTTCTACGAATCCTACGGAGCATTTAGAACAACGCACCATAAGCGTCAGAGGATGTATCTAGAGAAGGTAGAAGTTCGGGGCTTTACTATCAAGTGCAGTGCCAAAGAAATAAACAAAGTACTCATACCAGAGTGGGAAGAAGGCAAATCAACATCAGAGTATGATGCCAAGTTCTCAAACAAAGAGGGTGAACATAGCTGGATTGCCTCTGTCATTGCAAGTGGGACACCTACATGGATAAAACAAGGAAATAAAATCTACATGGAAAGTTTCTCTTGGAAGGGACGATACTAGCTTGAATTCCCCGCATCCAGATTGGTGTGGGGTCCATCATATTACAAGAAATGGGTAAGAGGGACATGCAAGATGCTACATCTCTCCAATTCCCAACATTGATCACCGCTCTATGCCAAGCTGCTAATGTCTCGGTTGATATCCGAAAAGAAAAAATGGGTAATGAGGCATGGATTATTGATATCAACCATCTTGGTGACGCTGTGGTGCCTCCCGTGGGTGTAGTTAAGGAGTACATTCCTTCATCCCAGCCTTCTGTCACTCTTTAGGCCAATGCTGTAGAGTCCTCCACTCGTCAGACTACCCCTACATCTACCACTACTCCGACCCTACCTGCTCCTCCGGCAGTCTCGAAAGTTGGTATATTTTCCCAACATGCGAATACAAAAGTTGACCAGCTTCTAAAGACTCTGTCTACTTTGCCCACGCAAGACCTCACTCCCATGCAAGCGACCGTGATAGATATTCAGCAAAAGCAATCGGTGTATGCGGAACGGCTAAAGGGAATTGAGTTGTGGGTGGAGAAATTGGAAAAAGGTGAGGTCAGTGGCCTGCCCGACCTCAAGAAGGACGTTGCCTCAATGAAAGTCGAATTCAAAAAGAAGCTAAATTTGGAATTCAATATTTCATCCTCCTTCCCTCGGAATGTTATCAAGGTACGGGCTCAGCTCTAAACTTGGGGCTTGATTTTACGAATTTGATAACGGATCGTGTGGTTCCTACTCCCGGAAGCTCTCATATCGCACCTCCCGCTGGTCCTATTGATATTGCTTCTTATGAGGAGATTGGTAGTTCGGACAAGTTGGAGGGTGACAGAGAGTATGAGGAAGAACATAGTTTGGGGTTCTCCAGTGACAAAGCCCCTCAGCTTGTTGATGAGGGGAAGACGGTTGCTGAGGTTTCTACTTAGGATTATGAGATTGCGGATGATGCTGCTGACGAGGTAGAGAGGGCACATATGAAGATTTCCCTGCAGCGATCTTTGATTGATAGAGGGGTTCCTACATCTCCTGTAGCATACCCATCTACAGCGGGTGCATCCAGTAGCTCTCGGGTACCAGCCGATGATATTGTCCCTCCAGCATCATCTCAAGCTACACAACCAGTTACTTCCCCTACCTTAGAGCGACCACCAGCGGAGGAGGTCACATTTCCGACTGAGCCAATGCCAGTTCTCATACCCACATCAGAGGGTGATCCCTCCATAACTCAGCCAGCTACTGGGTCCCATAGCACTTAGTGTGCCTCAGAGAGCTTCCCCTCAAACTCTACTCTTTACTTCTATGCATTGGGAAAAATACGACGTTTTCAGTTAGGGGTGGGCAGGTAGCATTATATGATTTTTTTGTCGTGTATATAGCTGGAAGCACATGTACTTATGCATATCATGCATCTTTGTACATTGGTATATCTTTGGTATATGAGTGTGTTATTGATTTTTGTTTTTGATGATTGTTTGTTAAAATATCAGTGTGTGAATTAATTCCCCTTGGTTTTTCCTTTTCTGGTTCTTTTCCAAGGGTGTAATAGTAAATCAGGATCTTAGTTGTAAATCATTGTGACCGGTTTGGTGTACTTGCCTAGTATCGAGCATGTATAACTGTACATAGCACAAACCCTCCTATAGTCATTCTTGTCGACTTTTCCCAATGATAGATAGATTGATGACTGTCTGAATGGAATTTGTCTCTATGATGAATTCTATGAATCTGTGGCTCGCTCGGTGACTCTATGGCACCCCAGAATTATACTTCTGTTTATGATTATATTTTTTAGTTGCAAAATGGTTACTCGGAAGTGTCAAATAATGTGAATGAAGCAGTTCATGTACCATTTGTGTGTGAGTTCTCTGTTTGTATTTAATTCTCATGTTTACTTCTGTCATCTAGAACTTCACCAGTTAGTCTTTCAATGCAAATGATAGTATATTTGGTTGGAGGAATGACCTTAGGCATTCGTTGTGATTATGTGCAAAACATCCTTAGCCTTTTAAGCTCACACGTGCATAAAGGATACCACTAGCACCCAACTCATTACAAACCTTTCCTGTTTTGAAAAACAATTTGCTCTCTTGAACCATCCCTCTTTGGACATTGAGAATGAGGCTAAAATCCTAAGTTGGAGGTAAGGTCAAAGTGGAAGATCGGTAAGGTTGTATGTGAGTTTAGGGCATCATGCATCAAAAGAGTTTCTGAAATTGTTCAAGCTCCAAAAATTATGATAACCAAAATTAAAGAAGAAAAATAAAAATAAAAGAAAAATTTAATAATGCTTATGTTTACAAAATTGGGATTCTTGAACAACAATGAAAAGGTACGTAAGATAGCTCTATACTTGAGGCTGGACAAAAGAAAGTATATGGGGGTTTGAAATGGAATGCAAAAGAATTGTAAAATGTAATCAGTGTTCGAAGAGGGTGAAGTCACTTGTACCCAAATGTCTATCCAACCCATCCTTGAACCTACATTACAAGCCAAAAATCCCTTATAAGACCTCCAACCGAACATTCTTGAATAAGCGGCAAATTAAAATAAGGGCAAGCCTATGGTATGACATGTTGCTGCACTTGAAGTTTTTTCTGAGAGTGAGTATGTTTGCCGTGCTTGTAAATATTGTGATTCTGGGACTTTCTTTCTGATAAGGGTATATGAACTGTGGAATTAAACTGAAGTTAAGCTTTTTGAGTCAAATGAAAGTGCACTCAGCGGAGGGTAACATCTAGTCACAATGTTGAGGCTTAGAGTTAACAGGATTTATTAGTTCTATCTGTACATACTTCTAATCTAGGAAGGGTGAAGCAGTTATAAATGCATGCTCAAAGAACTAGCAATGAACACCATCCTGAGTCACTACTGTTTCCTCTTTGAATATATATATATATATAATGGTTTGTCAATGTTTATTTACTTCTCATTCTTCATTTGTTGTTTGTGGTATCAAACATTAACAAAATCCATTAAATTCTTGCTTTGCTTGGGAAAGTAGGTTAGAATTGTGTAGAAGTAAATATCAATGACTCAAGGCTTTAAACGCTGTTTGATAAAATCTCTTAGGAATAAGTGGGTTTTAATTGGTATTGATTGGTGGTTCTTAATTGGAACTCATTTATTATTGGGAAAATCATAAAGCAGAAATACTACTCATTTATTGGAAAATAGTGGGTAGTATCTTAGACATCATTTGCATATATAAAGGACCTCCCATTAGAAAGATATCATATTAACACCTGTTGACATTACACTATATTAAAGGGGACACAACCTTAGTTGATTTTATTTACTTGTTTAAATCATTAATTGTTGAAATTAGTTGCTACTTAAACTGAAAAAATCTTCATACTCTTCTTACTATAAACCATTCTTTCTTGTTATAATTAACCGAATAAAGATCGAACTTGAGTCGAGCAACACACTCAACAACTAAAATTTTCACATGTATTACCTATGGGATTCCACACAAATATTTTTGGGTTATTATATTTGACATCGACCACCCTACACTATTTATTACAGTGTAATTTGAGCGTATCGACCACGTGTATCGGTCCAGTCTTGTTACTATTGGGGGTGTAGAGACCCGAGTTGACTTGCTGCTATTGAGCATGGTAGATTTCGATGTTATTCTGGGAATGGATTGGATATCACTGTGCCATTCTATTCTGGATTGTCACGCCAATTCTGTAACATTGGCTATGCCGGGCATTCCGAGGATTGAGTGTCACGGTACGATTGATTATGTACCCTGCTGGGTAATCTCTTTCTTAAAGGCCTAGCGGATGGTTGGGAAAGGATCTTTATCCTCTCTAGCATTTATGAGGGATATTGGAACTGAAGTATCTAGTCTTGATTCGGTTCCTGTGGTGAGGGAGTTTCCCTGTGTATTTCCAGTAGACCTCCCGGGCATGCCGCCAAACAGGGATATTTACTTCAGTATTGATTTGGTGTCGGGCACTCAACCCATTTCTATTCCTCCCTATCTTATGGCACCAACAGAGCTAAAAGAGTTGAAGGAGCAGCTGTAGGAAGTCCGAGATAAGGGATTAATTCACCCGAGTGTGTCATCGTGGGGCTCACTGATTTTATTTGTATAGAAGAAAAATGTGACAATGAGAATGTGCATTGGATACACATAGTTGAACAAAGTGACAGGGAAAAACAAGTATCCACTACCCCATATTGAGGATTAGTTTGACCAGCTTCAGGGGGAAAAGGTATTCTCTAAGATTGATCTTCGTTCACGCTATCACCAGCTGAAGAATTGGGATTTTGATATCATGAAGACAACTTTCAGGACGAGATATGGGCAATCTGACTTTCTGGTTATGTCATTTGGGGTGACTAACGCCCCAGCCGGATTCTTACACTTGATGAGCAATGTATTTAGGTCGCATCTGGATTCTTTTATGATCGTGTTTATTGATGATATTCTGGTGTATTTCGTGTATCTAGGAAGAGAACACGTAGAATTTGAGGGTGGTATTGCAGAGGTTGAGAGAGGAGAAGCTTTATCCAAATTTCTCCAAGTGTTAGTTATGGCTCAGTTCCGTGGCTTTTCTGGGACACGTGGTGTCTAGTGATGGTATTGAGGTCGACCCAAAAACGATCGAGGTGGTGCATAGTTGGCCCATATTATCCTCAGCTACTAAGATTTTGAGTTTCCTCGGTATGGCGGGGTATTACCGCAGGTTCATTCAGGGCTTTTCATTTATTGCTTTGCCTTTATAGAAGTTAACGTAGAAGAATGCTCTGTTTGTGTGTTCGGATAAGTGTGAGGAGAGCTTCCAAAAGCTCAAGTCAGTTTTGACTACAGCTCCGGTACTAGTATTTCCATCAGCTTAAGTCACTTACTTAGTATATTGTGATGCTTCGAGAGTTGGGATCGGATGTGTATTGATGTAGGAGGGTAGAGTTATTGTGTGTGCTTCGCGTCAGCTAAAGTCTCATGAGAAGAACTACACCATTCATGACTTGGAGTTGGCTGCTATATTTCATGCTTTGAAGATTTGGAGGCACTATCTATATGGCATATCTTGTGAGATGTTCACGAACCATCGCAATCTTCAGCATTTGTTTAAGCAGAAGGACCTCAATTTGAGACAGTGGAGATGGCTTGAGTTACTCAAGGATTATGACATCAGCATTTTGTATCATCCGGGGAAGGCCAATGTAGTGGTTGATGCTTTGAACTGGAAGGCGGTGAGTATGAGTAGCTTTTTGTAAATCCAGTTAGAGACAGACCCCTTATAGTCGATGTTCAGGCCATGGCTAAACGGATGGTGAGGTTAGATATTTTAGAGCCTAGTCAGGTGTTGGTTGTGTGTTTCCCTGTCCTCTTTGAATGATCGTATCAGTGAGCGCCAGTATAATGACTCGCATTTGCTTGTTCTGAAGGACAGAGACCAACATGATGATGCCAGAGATGTGACTATTGATGATGATAGTGTGTTACAAATGCAGGGCCAGATATGCTAGCCCAATATGGATGGGCTCAGAGATATTATATTAGAGGAGGCCCGCAGCGCGCAGTATTCTATTCATCCGGGTGCCACAAAGATATACTAAGACTTGAGGCAGCATTATTGGTGTAGGAGAATGAAAAAGGATATTGTGAGTTATGTGGCTCAGTATCTCAATTGTCAGAGGTCAAATACAAACATCAGAGACCTGGTGGTGTACTTTAGCAGATAGTTATTCCAGAGTGGAAACGAGAGAGGATTACTATTGACTTTGTGAGTGGTCTTCATCGTACCTCGAAGAACTTTGATTCTATTTTCATGATTGTGAATAGACTGACCAAGTGTACGCACTTCATTTCGGTATGTACCAGCAATTCTTCAGAGATGTTAGCAGAAATTTTCATTCGGGAGATTGTCTAGATGCATGGGGTTCCAGTTTCTATTGTCTCGGACAAGGGTACTTAGTTTTCTTCCCAGTTCTGGAGGACTTTCCATCAGGAGTTGGGCACTTAGATACAGATGAACACGAGTTTTCATCCTCGGACAGACGGGCGGTACGAGCGTACCATCCAGATATTGGAGGACATGTTGAGCACCTATATATTGAATTTGAAGGTTTTTTGGCTAAGTTCTTGCAAATTGCAGAGTTTGCGTATAACAATAGCTATCAGTCCAGCATTCAGATAGCGCCGTACGAGGCTTTATATGGGAGATAGTATATGTCTCCAGTTGGCTGGTTTGAGCCTGTCGAGGCTAGACTATTGGGGATGGAGTTTGTCCAGGATGCCTTAGAGAAGGTGAAAGTAATTCAGGAGAGACTTCGTACGGCTCAGTCGCGTCAAAAGAGTTATGCGGACCGAAACGTTCGAGATGTATCTTATATGGTGGGCATATGAAGGTTTCACCTATGAAAAGCGTTATGACATTTTGAAAGAAGGGGAAGCTGAGTGCGCGGTTCATTAGACCTTTTGAGATACTTATGAGGATAGGGGAGGTGGCCGACATGCTAGCTTTGCCACCCAGCTTGTTGGGAGTTCACTCGGTGTTCCATGTTTCTATACTCATGAAGTATGTTGAGGACCCGTCTCATGTATTAGATTTTAGCACGATCTAGTTGGATGAGGACTTAACCTATGATGTGGAGCCAATAGCTATATTGGGTCGTCAGGTTCAAACGTTGAGATCAAAGGACATAGCTTCAGTGAAGGTGCAATGGAGAGGTCAGCCTATGGAGCGGGCCACTTTGTAGACCGAGCAGCAGATGTGGAGCAGATATCCTTGTTTTTTTGATAATCCAGGTATGTTTCTTGACCCGCTCGAGGATGAGCATTTGTTTTAGTTGGGGAGGATGTGACGATCTGGCCCGTCGTCACATGAGTTACTGTCCCGTTTTCCCTGTTTTATGCTTATGTATGTTTCATTATATGTGTTTGAAGAGTTTCAAGTGATTCGGTCAGATTTCGTTGGAAATGAGACAATTATTCTCTTTAAGAGAAGGTTAGTTCGGAAAAGTCAA
Organism: Nicotiana benthamiana; assembly: GCA_034376525.1. NCBI lineage: Eukaryota > Viridiplantae > Streptophyta > Magnoliopsida > Solanales > Solanaceae > Nicotiana > Nicotiana benthamiana. Next base: position 142,527,794 of record CM067327.1, on the reverse strand, counting down.
CCGGATGTTGACTTATGAGTTATAGGACTTGTAATGGATTTACGATGGTTCGACTAGTTTTGGGTGGTGATTTATGACCTGGGAGTGCAATCTGAACTGAATTTGGAGGTCCGATGTAGAATTAGGCTTGAATTGGCTAAGTTTGAATTTCGGCGAATTCCGGTTGATAGGTGAGATTTTATTTCGGGGGTCAAAATAGGATTCCGAGAGTTGATGTAGCTTCGTTAAGGGATTTTTGATATGTGTGTAAAATTTCAAGTCTTTTGGACACGGTTTGGTCGGGTTTCTGATCAAGTGCAAGTTTCGGAAGTCTTAGTTTAACTTAGGCTTGAATCGGTCGTGAATTGATGATTATGATGTTGTTAGGCATATTTTTGTTATTGGGACAAGTTCGTATGATGTTTTGGGATATGTTGGTGCTTTTGGTTGAGTTCCCGAGGGCCTCCGGGTAGTTTTGAGTGGTAAATCGGAAGCTATTTGGCTTATGGAAGTTGCAGAAATGCAATTGAAATGTTGTAGAAGAATTCCTCTATGTGATTGTATAGGTGGCATTGCGATCGCGTAGAAGGCTGGGAAAGGAGCATGTTTTTATGCTATGCGAACGCATTAAGTTTCAGGCGATCGCATACTTATGAAAGCATGAGTTGTGCGTTCGCACAAGGTTGATGCGATCGCATAGGGTAATTTGGCCTGGGGTCCTTGGCAGAGGTTTGGTCTCTACGAACGAAGGGGTGTAATGCGATCGAATAGTTATTTTGGGAAGGTGAAAAATTTTGCTATGTGATCGCAATGGTTGTGATGTGATCGCATAGGGTAACAACTGGGCAGACATAAGGGTTTTTAAGTATTATTTCATCCGCGACCTATCTCATATTTCCTCCATTTTTGCACCACCTTGACAGCTTGTTGGTAGATTTCGAATGGTATTTTGACGAGAGGTGACTGGAGGTAAGTCTCGATGCCTAGACACCATTTAATTGAAGATTTATTCTTTGATTCTCTGAAATTTGGGTAAAACTTGAAGAAACTATGGCTTGGTTTTTGAAATATAAATTTAGGATTTGATGGCCCATTTGAACTCCGATTTTGATGAACATTATGTGTACGAACTCGTGGCAAGACGAGGAATCCAGTGATGTGAATTTAGTAATTTTTCGAGAAGTGAGACCGAGGTTTGGTTTTTGCCAACTTCATGTTTTTTGGTGTTTTTCGAGTTCTTTCTATTAGGTTATGCCCCATTAGCCTACTATAACCTATTCCTTGTGGTTTTGGTTAGATTCTGCACTCAAGGAGGTTGGTTTGCGAGGAAAGTGCAAGGCGAGCTAGGATTTTTTCCTCTTTGAGGTGAGTAATGGTTATGAATTACATATTTAGGGTTGGAAAACCCGTATTTGCACTATGCTATGCTACGTTGAGATGAGACACGTGCCGTGTGATGAGCGTGGTGATGTTACTGCTGGGGAATCTGACTTGGTCCATCTCGATTGATGCCTTACTACACTTTTTGACTGAGACTGAGCTTGTACCCATATATTTTGGGCTAGTAGCCATATTTGGGGCCTTGTGCCAATCTGTAGAACTCCTAGGGAACATGTTGAGCTGATTGACATCACTTTACATATTGAACACATACTATATGTCCTGATATTAACTGTGAATCATGAAATAAACCGGACGCAGTAATTTGCACCATAAATGAGCAATACCTAGGGATGAATACCATGTCTTAGTTGAGTGGGCCCGAGAGGCCAAGTCTATATTGACTGAGAGGGGTCAATGACCCCGTGGTGAAGGTATTTGATATACACCGAGTCGCGCAGCACGCTGCAGCAGTACATACACATACATGTATTGGATCTGACTGCACGCCGCAGTAGAATATTTTATGGACCGGACTGGGCGCCGCATTGATATATTATATGGAAAGGACTGCACGCCCCAGTTATTATAGTGCTTGGGCTGAAGGATCCCCTCTGGACTCTGAACACACCCCTAGTGAGCGCAGTTGACTATATTTATTGTATCAGACTGTGCGCCGCAGTATTAGATATATTATATTGGATCGGGCTGCGCATCGCAACAGTTTTAGTAACTTGTCGGACGGAACAGAGAAGTTTTTATTAGTCTCTTTTCCCTGTTTAGCTCTTATTTACTGCCTTTATTGTTGATTTTAGAACTGTATAGTGTTCTTACAAAATTTCTTACGTTAAGTTGTTATTTATTGCTATTACTCACTGAGTTGGATTACTCACTCTACTCTCTGCACTTTGTGTGCAGATACAGGGATCCCGAAGGCTTATGTTTGATTATCTGTTGTTCCCTAGTTCATTACCGGAGTTATCGAGGTAGCTGCTGGCGTCTGCAGGACGTGATTTCTCCTATTATCTATCTTTTACTTCCGCATCTAGATTGCCTTTGTATAGGATACTGATTAGTTGTATTTAGAGGCTCTGACTTGTGATACCGGATCTTTTGGGCTGTTGTTACTCTTGGTTATGATTTTCGTAGTGTTTCTATTATTATCAAACTGAGAATTTTATGCTAATCTTGGTATTTTAAGTTAATGGTTTGGTTAAGAATGTTAAAATGGTAGGGCTTTCCTAACAAGGTGTTGTGTGCCATCACGACCAGGGTTTGGGTTGTGACATAACATGAATTAAATAATTACAATTTAAGGAAATATCAATTAATCACAAGATATATATCTTCTTTCCAATTAAGAGGGATTAATTACATGAGTTATAACATTTATGATTCCCGATTAAAGGAGATTAGTTAGGACAGAAAACATGACTAAAGAAATGTAATTGTCTTCAGTTAAACACGTAAAAGTCAATTAAACAGCAAGAATAAATCAAGAAGGACAAATAAATACCAAATAAGACATGTAGAGGTGAAACAAATAACATGGAGCTCAATCGTATCAATATCATCTTCATACTCGGGGATCTCAAGGGTCTAAGAGCCTAAAAGGAATAATTTACCACAAATAAATCCGAGCACGCGCTCGTCACCTCGCGTACGCGGAATACATACAACAGAGAAGACTCAAATCCAAAGGGGAAGTCCCCCACACAAGGTTCACTACTACAAAAAAGGTCTTGGGCGGCAATTATTTACCGGCAATAAGGCAATTGCAGCAAATGAATTATTTAAGCAAAAGTATTAGCGGCACATGATCATTAGCCATTAAAAGATATTCTTTTACCGACAATGAATATATTTTCCACTAAAAATCATTAATTAAAATTATTTTTTATTAGTTTAACTTTCCCTTAGTGGAAAAAAATTCTTTCCCTAAAATTTTTGTGGACAAGAAATTACATTCCCTACAATTGGAAAACAATAACAAAACGTATATTCTTTAATCAAAGGGAACTAAAAGACAGTCTCCAGAAAACATATTCCCAATTCCCGTAATCTAAAGGGAAACCAAAACAAAATGTAGATGTTAGCAATATTGTTGCCATGGTCTCTGCCTTGCTACAGTCTCCAGCAATTCCTAGGTAATTTCTCTTCTAACCCTGTAAGTTGCTTGGTATAGATTTCAATTGATATTGGGTTGATATTGCTCAATAATTCTCAATCTTCATTGTCACTCTTCTCCCTCTCACCCATCTCCAATTTCTCTTATCCTGTAGGTTTCAAGATTGTTGCAGAAATCATCTTCTCCTTCACAATCTTGTCTTTATCGGCAAAACATTTTGCTTACTAGGTGCCAATTTGTGATTTTAGATGTCCAATTTAGGTGTTTTGAAATTTATGGAAGTATAGCCTTTTCCGTGTTTGCTAAATCGTTTGTGATATCTGACTGCTGATAGATTGATAGACGATCGATTAAATTTATTCCTCCATTATTTCTCTATTATTCTTGAATTAGTTCCTCTGTATGTTTTCTAAGGCAACTATTATTTTTGTAATTTTTATAAATTTTAAGTTTCATTGATGTATATTGATATTGAGGTTAAATATCAGTAGTCGAGATATGAAATCAACTATGTTCATACTTTTTGCCGGAGCATGATTGTTGTACTATTTTTATTCTATAAGTTGATGGTTTAGTGTTTTATTACACTTATTACTTGTTTTGACCTTATTACAAAGAGGAGTTTTAGCTGCTAAAAGGTTCACAAAATATTTTACTTTATTAATGCATTGATAAAATAATATGACAGGCTTCCATTGTTTTAAACTTTCCTCGCTCCTGCTTTGCCTACTACTTGCTGATGTAGTTAGACTTAGTTTAAAAACTCTTTAAGTTACTGATAAAAATTCTTTGGCATTTCTTAATAAAAAAATTGGTTTGGAATTTTTAACTAAATAAGCTACATGCAACTACAATTTTTAACTAAATAAGCTACATGCAACTACAATTTTTAACTAAATAACAAAACACGTCAATTATTAAAAGGGAATGAAAATATAGAAATAAAAAATTTAAAGGGGAAATAAGAAAAATTTGAAGAGGAAAGACCAAAGGTTGCATTTTCCCTGATAATTGTTGCATTCAATTCCTCTCATGTAGAACCATTTTACTTTGCCCACTTTCCCTGTATATATCACTTCTAATCTTCATTCCAAGTAAAACCTGATAGAGAATAGAAGTTGCTGGGACACCAAAATCTTCTCTCTTCCGTCTCTCTATAAGGTTATGTGTTGTAAACTTTTTTAATATCAACTTTACATATGATGTAGCTCTAGATTTATTAATGTATGTAGGAACGTTCTTTGAATGGGGAGACTACGTGTTTTCTTTTCTCTTTGTTTCACTACTTTGGTCAGTTTTTCTTATTTCTTATTGAGTTTTGATTACGTACATTTTTATACTGTAACTTACATGCAGACATCAACTATTGGCTTCTGGTCTTTGAAGCTTACTACTGTCTTACTGACCTTGTCTTCCAATACTAACGTACAATTTCTACCTAATTTAGCATCTAAAGTACCATCAAGCTTGACCTCACGGGCCACCACCTTTTCCTCCTAGGATTTTCTTATATCACAATAAATTACCTTCTGAGATAGATTATGAGGTGAAGAAGCAACCTTTTCTATCTCACTTGACTTCTTAGTGATCTCCAACTTCACTCCAGTCGATTGTGAATCATAGAAGGGAGAGTTGAAATGTTTACTGTACCCTTCTGTCATTTGCCTCATTATAAGGTAAAAAAGATGCATTTCTATCTCCAGGGAACTCCGTAGCATCACCCTCGGATGTCTGCATTTTATTCTCTGACCATGAACCACTAGCACTAACAACCGGTTTCTCACTTTTACCATCATCATCATTTTTATGGACACCAAGTGAAGATATCAGCAAGAGGTGACCTTGACTTAATATCATCACCCGTCCAAGCATCTTCACCAGTATGGGTATTTCTTTGCGGAGAAACAGAAGGTGAAATCGTGTCAGACTTGGACATTTCTTCGGCAGCCACACCGACAAGGAGTTTCATTCCAATAGCATCACCCAATAACATAGGCACATTTGCTTCAGAATATTTTACACTGCTCTTAATAAAAACATTCACGGAGCTAAAAGTTCAAAATATTTTAGACAGCTCTCAATCAAAGCATTCATGGTGCTAAAAGAAGCTTCGTGTAGTTTTCCAGACTTCAGTTCGATCCCTGATGTACAAGCAGCTCTAGCTTATGCTGATTTCCTTCCCTCATCGACAATCTTGCTTCGCACTTCCTCATGACCTGTAGCTGGTGATCCATCATCATCTTCTGTACCTGTTAGTACATCTTTAAAATTATTGCTCTGCCGGGATTCAGCTTTCGCACTTTCTTTTAATGTTCCAGTAAAATTGGTCATTCTTTTTCAAAAAGCACACGAAAAGAAGCTCGGCTGCTCATGGTAGTAGGGTCCTCATCGGATTCTGCATGGCACTCTGTGCAGGACTAGTGTTCTGAAGATCAAGCACATGATGATCGATCTAATGAGTTGAATAGTTCTGTTGGTGACACTGATCATCAATATAATGATGATGAATTAGGTAATATCTTTCTTTGTGATTGTTTTGAAATCATAATTATGTGAAAACTTTGATTAACCTAACTAGTTTATATTGTATAATTAGTACCTGGGAATTGCGTATTAACAAGTGTGAATCATATCCTTGGTGTGGTACCAAAGCTTTGTTACAGACAACATATTAGCCGCAATGCATGCTTGTCAATATCTATTACTATTTATCTACACCCTGCATCTACGACAACTGGTGGTGCTTCTTTTCTTCTTCTGAGTTGCCCCATTTTAGTGAAGAGTTAGCAGTAAATTTAGGACATATGCAGTTGTTTATTTCAGCTTTTCTGGGACGGATGCACTGTTGTTGTATTCTTAAACTTAAAACACAATTTTGCTTTCATGAGAAGCTGGTACCGGTCATTACGCTTGAATATTTATTTTGTTTATATGGATTGTTTTCTAAAGTAATCAATATCAGGGAATATATTCATGTTTTGTCAATTCAAAACCCAAAATACTTGTTTATGTTTATATTTGTTTCCTGGAAGAATGTCAGGAATATTGCAGCAACTACAGCTGCTAGTTTGATATAAAATCCTACTGATAATTGATAAGTATTATCCATCCACAGTTGTTAGCCATCAAGAACTTGAATGAATAGATCCCTTTTCAATTCTCAATATATCTAGGAGCTAAGCTAGCTTTGTATATCTTATATTTATCAGATTAGTTGCTAAGTCTTGCATAACTTTCATATGTTTTTGCTTTCTACATTGGTGTGATAATCCTTGTCTTGCATTTCCCTTATATTTAGTGATTGCTAGTAGAAGAAGATTTGCTTGCTGATGCGTACAGTGCTTATATATTTCATCTATTGACATAATTATTTTATAATTTCAGGTCATACATCATGGATAATTTAGCCGGTAAAAAATTTCAATATGATGAAGAGTTGCAAATATTATTTGAAGATTATTATTCGTTGGAATTAGTCATCTAATAAAATTAGCTATTAACTTCAGACAACATATGCTTTTTTAAGTTACTGTGATATTAATGTTTTGAATTAGTACTTTCTTTTGTTGAGATACATTATGTTTTTATGAATTATTATTTGTACATTTTGTTATTTGGAACCTTGATTGAATGAACGTATTAGCTATTATTAATGGTGGCTAAATTATTATCGTTATAGCTTGTGACCTTTGGTATTAATTTAACATGACATATCGATTATAAAAATGGACGATAAAATGGCAAATTGTGATGTTTCCGCAGGGAATATTGTAGCCATTATAATTGCTGCTAAAGGTGACTTCTAGCGGCAATTAATTAAATTTACTAGCCATTATAATGAATATTATAAGATCATATTAATACATTTTCGTAAGGAATATTATAGCCATTCTAATTGCCACAAAACATTTACCACTAAAGGTATGAACTTTTAGTGGCAATTGTTTTTTGAATCTAGTGTCTATAAATTACTAGCCATTATAATGAATGTTATAAGATCATATTAATACTTTTTCGTAAGGAATATTATAGCCATTCTAATTGCCACAAAACATTATCACTAAAGGTATGAACTTTTAGTGGCAATTGTTTTTTGAATTTAGTTTCTATAGAAATGGACACTAAAAAAGAGTTAGTAGTAGTTTATCTTGGATTTAGCGTCCATCATAATTGTCGCAAACAATTGCCGTTAAAGCAAATTATATTTAGTGGCAATAAGTCATACCTTTTACCAGCTTTTGTTCTAAATGCCGCTAAAGGCTTTAGCGACCCTGGGTTCAGTGGATAAAGATCAATAGTCGGTAAATGATATAGCGGCTATTTTTATTGCCGCTAATTACCTCTTTTATTGCCGCTAAATCCACTTTTGTTGTAGTGGTTAGGCAAGATACTTACCTCAAACCGGCTAAAATCAATTAGCAACAACATTCTTGCCATGAGTAATCGACTCCAAATGGCCCAAATCTATTTAATTCAATCACACATTGACAATAATATCTCAAGCAACTGATTCAATAATTTAATTAAAAGGTAAAACGCGAAATTAGGTAAAATGACCAAAATGTCCCTAGAGCCAACATCTCAAAACAGGATGAATTCAATATTTTCAGAACTCTTACACTCTCACGACTCTAACCATATAACAATATCTTAAATCGGAGGTCAAATATCCCTTAAAAATAGATAATTTGGTCTATGAAGTTCTACCCATTTTAGATTCAAACAGTGAAATTTAATAATGAAATTAAGAGGAGATTCATGGAAGTTGGTCTAAATCGAGTGAGAAACACTTACCCAAGTTGCCTAGGTTAAAATCCCTTCAAAAATCTCCAAGAACTGAGCTCTAGAAGTCAAATGGTGAATAAATGATGAAATCCTCGAATTTGGGAATTAAATCTATCTGCCTAGTTATTTGTTCTATACCATCGAAAGAGAAGGAATGCTATCGCATACTGTAAAGTTGGAAGGCCAGCAAAGAAGTCTATGTGAACGCTAAAGGAACTATGTGATCGCGAACAAGGCCATGCGATTGCATAGAAGGAATTGGAACCCTTCTGGAAATATAGTATGCGATCGTGGAGGTGATGATGCGATCATATAAATGGAATTGATGCTGCCCAAAATTTGGGCAATGCGATCGCGGAAGAAGCAATGTGATCGCATAGAATAAAAATACCAGATAGCAGATCAGCAGTTCAAAAAAGAGGAAAAAGGACCTCGACTAATCACGCACATAAGTCATATAACCTAAAACGTACTAGCTCGAAGTCCCAAATCACATAACACAACATCGAAATGACGAATCAAGACAAAAATCAAGCTTATGAACTTCTAAACCTTCAAATAACAAATCTATGCCGAAACCTGTCAATTCAACTCGAATGATGCCAAATTTTGCAGACAAGTCCAAAATAATATAACGGAGCTGCTCCAACTCTCAGAATCGCATTCCAACCCTGATTTCAAAAAAGTCAAATGTAGGTCAAACTTCTTCATTTTACAACTTCAACGTTCGTCGAAATGCCTCAATTTACTCTACGGACCTCCAAATATGTATCCGGACGCGTGCCTGAGTCCAAAATCACAATAAGAAGAAGTTAAGATCATCCATGACCCATTTCGGGGCCGTTTACACAAAAGTCCAATTCCGGTGAAATTTCCACCGCCTTAACTTCTATAATAAGGTTTCTTCTCTAAAATTGAACCGAAACTATCAAAAAACCAAATTACACCATTCATGTAAGTCGATGCTCATGTTCCAAAGTTGCTTCCGACCTAATGCCACTAAATGGAGCTTAAAATCTCAAAACAAATGGTCGGGTCGTTACAATAGTACCATTATATTTCAGATAGTTAGACTTCCTTTACACTTTCCTTCAAGTTATTACCTTTACAATGGCTAGATTCAACCATAGTACTCTCATAATTGCATAAAAATGATTTTTCTTAATGTATTGCCTATTTTCAAAGAAAATATACATAGTAATTTGCAACTTTGAGGCATAATACAATCCGAAATCTGATCCAATCTGAATTTTAAAATTCGATCTAATCTGATATTATTTGGATCGTATTCGAATTGCATTTTCTAGAATCCAAAATTAGAATTCGAAATGCTATAAATCCGACCTGATCCATGCACATCCCTAATTCAATCCACCATCAAATGAATAATGTGGTCAAAGAATGAGATATAGAGATTGTTCATGCAATAAATAATAATGTAGAGACATTTGTAAATGGATAGCTTAAGTTTAAAACATTTTTGCCGCTACATACTCAATGTACAGGTAACTAACTACGTATTTTAATTTAAGGTATTTTTTCCTAATAATAACATATATGAAATCTTATTATGAAATATGTTCATAATATATATATTATCCACCTAGTCCAAAATTTTCCTACAATTTATATAACATTTGTTTATTATGGCTGAATCTTCTATTATTGACGTGCAAAAAATTAGAAAGAGAATCTGAGATTGATTTATTCTATATTAAATTAAAAATTTAAAACGAAAATGAGATCTCGAAGCTTCGTAATTTTTAAACAAAAAATATATTTTTGTTCTGTGACGACCCAAAGGGTCATCACCGTAATTCTACCTTTTTGTGCTTCTGAGGCCTGCAAAACCTTTTATTTGGTTGCCTCGATTTGCATGTGCAGTCCGGGAGCGAAGCCGGAAAATCTTTATGTGGAAATATATGAATTTGTGTTAAAGACTGTGAATTTTGATTATAATATTGCTATATTTGACTTTGGTTAATATTTTAGGTAAACGGACTCGGACCCATGATGTGACTGTCCCGAAGGCCCGTAGAAAAATATATGTCCCGGGCATATTCCAGGAATCGAAATCCTATGATGTTTCTATCTTATACCACCCGGGGAAGGCCAATGTGGTGGCCGATGCAATGAGTAGGAAGTCCGCCAGCATGGGTAGTCTCGCCTATATTCTGGTCAGTCAGAGCCCGCTTTTCTAGGATGTTCAGACCTTGGGTGTTAGCTTGCATGGTGGTAACCCAGCAGGGTGTTAGCTTGCACGGTTTCTCGTTCATCATTGATGGAGCGTATTAGGTAGAGGCAGTTTGATGATCATTATTTATGTGTCCTAAAAGACACGGTGCAGCGGGGAGGTGCCAGGGAAATGACTTTGGAAGATGATGGGGTATTGAGATTGCAGGGGAGAGTTTGTGTGCCCAATGTTGATGGTATTCGGGAGTCGATCTTAGCGGAGGCCCACAGTTCTCGGTATTCTATTCACCTGGGCACCGTGAAGATGTATCAGGATTTGAGATAGCACTATTGGTGGAGTAAAATGAAGAAAGACATTGTTACATATGCTACTCGTTATCTGAATTTTCAGCGGGTTAAGTACGAGAATCAGAGACCAAGTGGGTTATTTCAGAGGATTGAGCTTCCCGAGTGGAAGTGGGAGAGAATCAGAATATTTTGTTACTGGCCTTCCGATGACTCGAAAGAAGTTTGATGCCATATGGGTTATTGTTGATAGGATGACTAAGTTAGCGCATTTTTATTCCAGTTGTCACCACATATTCATCTGAGAGATATGCTGAGATTTATATCAGAGAGATCGTTCGCATTCATGGGGTGCCCATATATATTATTTTGCACGGGGGCCCACATTTTACCTCGGCACAGTTGAGTACGGCATTTTATCCCCACACGAACGGTCGGTCCGATAGGACTATTATGAGTCTTGAGGATATGCTGCGAGACTGCGTTATTGATTTTGGGGGCTCGTGTGACCGGTCCTTGCCTTTAGTAGAGTTTGCCTACAACAACAGCTACCAGTCCAGCATTCAGATGGCTCCGTATGAGGTGTTGTATTGTAGGCAGTGCCGTTCCCCAGTCGGATGGTTTGTGCCGGGAGAGGATCATTTATTAGGGTACAAATCTATTACATGAGGCCTTGTATAAGGTAAAGATCATCCAGGACAGACTTCGGTCAGCTCAGTCTAGGCATAAGAGTTATGCAGATCGTAAGGTCAGGCATGTTGCTTTCATTGTTGGCAAGTGAGTATTGCTCCGCGTATCGCCTATGAAGGGCGTGATGAGATTGGGGAAGAAGGGAAAGCTAAGCCCAAGGTTTATTGGCCCATTTGAGATTCTCGATCGCGTGGGGAAAGTGGCTTATCGACTTGCCTTGCCGCCTAGCTTGTCAGTCGTGCATCCGGTTTTTCATGTATCCATGCTTCAAAAGTATCATGAAAATGCCGCCCACGTGTTATACTTCTGTACTGTCCAATTGGAAAAGAATCTGTCCAATGATGAGGAGCCAGTGGCTATTTTAGACCGGCATGTTTGACAGTTGTGGTCGAGAAGTTTTCCTTTAGTATGTGTTGAGTGGAGAGGCCACCCTCCTGAGGCATCGACCTTGAAGTCCGAGTCTGATATGCAGAGCCTTTATCCCCATCTATTCCCTGACTCAGCTACTTCTTTCTTTTGTCTGTTCGAGGAGGAACATTTGTTTTCGAGGTGGAGGATATGACTACCCAAAAGATCATCACCGTAATTCTCCCTTTCTTTGTGCTTCAGAGGCCTTGAAAACCTCCTATTTGGTTGCCTTGATGTGTGTGCGTAGTCCGGGTGCAAAGCTGAAAAATTTTTATATAAAAATACAAGAATTCTGTGTTAAAAACAATGAATTTTGATAATAATATTGCTATTGTTGACTTTTGTCAACATTTTGGGTAAACGGACCAGGACCCGTGATGTGACGGTCCCAGAGGGTCCGTAGAAAAATATTGGACCCGGGCGTATTTCGGGAATTGAAATCCGAGGTCGCAGACTCGAGTACGGAATTTTTGAAAGAAATTATTTATCTAAGAATGATATGAAAAATCTAAATGAAAATGAGTTAGAAAGTAATGGTATCGTGCTTCTATTTTTGTTCTGACACCCGGTACAAGTCTTATATGAGCGTTAAGCGCTATATGTAAAGTTTGGTTGAAATTGGACACCATTTGACGTGTTTTAGACTAAACTATGGGAAATCTAGAAGTTATGACCTTGGAAATGAAATTATGAGTTTTAGAGGTTGATTCTTTGATTTTGATGTTATTTTAGCGATTTGATCACTTGAGAAAATTCATACGATGATATTGAGTTAGTGTGTGTATTTGGTTTGGAACCCTGAGGGCTCGGAATTGATTTTGGAGGTGGTTAGGGGTGGTTTTGCTCTTTAAAAACTTCGCAGATTTCTGCAATTTTTACACAAATGCTTTGTTTTACGTGATCGCACTCATCCATCCGCGATCGCATAAGGTTGTCCTTAGGAGAATGAAATTTCTTCTATGCGATCGCATAGTTTTACCCACGATCGCATAGGTTGGCCAGTCATTTCAGTGCGATTGCACTCCCTTTATCGCGATCGCAAAGTGTTCAGACCAAACCCGGCCAGGACCCGTCTTTCTTCTATGCGAACGCAACTCCTCTCCTGCGATCGCGATGCTTAGCCTCCCCATCTCTAAGCGATCCCAATCAAGTTCCTGTGATTGTATATGCCAAAATTCTCTAGTGAAATATTTAATTATAGCACTGTTTCATTACAGGAATCATTCAAATTCTAACACGAGCTCCTCCTAAATTCCTCCATTCCCGAGATTCAAGCTCTCCTTTATCCATAACTCTTTGGGTAAGTATTCTTCACATAATTTCTTCATTTTTCTTTCATCTAATTATCAACTTCCTATCCCTAAAACATAACATCAAGGTTGTTAATGGGGAAATGGGTTGAACTAGGGCTTTTTGGGATTTTGGCCGATTTAACCTCAAATTGAGGTTGAATCTTAAAATAAATTATATATTTTCACTCGTGGGCTTATGGGTGATCGAAATTTGGTCCGAGCCTCGAGTTTGGACCATGTGCGCTCGGTGTCAGATTTTGGTATTTTTGGAAGAATGATAGGAAATTCATTTCTATGCTATGGAATGGTGTCTTTGACTTATTATTGATAATATTGAACTAATTACTGCTAGATATCGTTATTTTGGAGCCGGATTCTAGAAGCAGTGTTAGAGGTTTGATTGATATTTTCGGACCGAGGTAAGTGTTTGTTCTAACTTTGGCAAGGTAAGTGTTTGTTCTAACTTTGGCTTGAAGTATTATGATTAGGATGTTATTTGCTACGTGTTAACTGTGGAGTACGCTGTATAGGCATGGTGGCGTTTATCTATACACCGAAGTCTAGCATGACCGTGAGTCGTAGTTGCTTTTAAATTAAAAATATGGAAACGGCTGAGCTAATTAGTTGCTAATTTAATTATGAAGTGATAGTTGAAAAGCAAACGAGTTAATGAAGGAAGTGTGGTATTTTTCCCTGTCGGGATTTATTGTTGACTTGTCCACCCTCGCTAGGACGTATTGTTGATTTGTTCTCCCTTATCAGGTTCTTTGATCTTGTTGTATATTCTCTTTCCCGATTGTTTGTGACCGTTGATTGAGTGAGGAAGAGCGATTATGCATCAAGGGTCTTTCCGTGCTATGTTTTTGATAATGATGCACGAACGGTCTTTCCGTGCCATATTTTTTAATTATGATGCATGAAGGGTCTTTCCATGCCGTGTTTTGATTATTTTAGCACGAAGGGTCATTTCGTGCCTTGATATGAGAGTTACGTGAGGAAAAACACGAGGGTGATATCGTGCACTATATTTTACAGTATTGGTGAGAATTGAGAGTAAAAGAACAAAAGTTGGTGCCATGCAGTTGTTGATTCACTAGATCTCTTTTATTGATGTTAATTATTCAGTTACCATTTCCTTTTTCGTTGGTCTTATAATTTAATTTTTACACCCCACACTATGTCCCCTCCACATTATCTATTTAAATTTTATTATCTTCCCGTTATTGAACATATATATGTACAGGTTGATTATGGTAGGTTCGGTCTAGCCTCGTCACTACCTCGTCGGGGTTACGCCAAGAACTTACCAGCACATGGGATCAGTTATGCTGATACTATGCTTCTATGCCTTTTTATGCACAGATTTAGGAGCAGCTTGCTGACTGGAGCAGCAGTAGATGTGGAGCGTGCCTTCAGTCCAAAGACTCCTAGGTAGTTCGCTAGCGTGCCCGGGCCCTGAGTCTCGTCTATTTCATTTTTTTGTCTCATTGTATGGAAATAGACTTCTTTTGTACTCCTTTTAGATTGATATATTTAGTACTCCTTTTAGTAGTCCGTGAGAAGTGACACCAGCTACTGGGTAGTGGCATGTTATAAAACTTCCGCACTTTACTATTATTTTTTCTTAATTATTTAAGTTATTATACCTTTTTTAGATTAATGTTTTGTGAAGTGTTTAAAAAGGTTGGGTTGCATAGCTCCGACAGTAGGCGCCATCACGACTTCCGATGGTGGAAAATTTCGGGTCGTGACATGTTCTTCATCCTCATGTTTATCTTCATATGTTCTTCCATATATTTTCCACCATTGATAGCCATTAAAAAGTTTCTAAGCTTTAAATTGAAATTTGGGTTTTCAACCATCAATATTTTTTTGCATTAAGTATTGTTAAAAATAATCGAAAATATGGTTTGGAGTTTATATCTCAGATTTGAGGGGTTTTGGTGAAGATTAGACTTGGTTTTGACTAAATTTTAGATTGAAAGAAGAAGAAGGAGGAGAAGAAGAAGAAGAAGAAGAAGAAGAAGAAGAAGAAGAAGAAGAAGAAGAAGAAGAAGAAGAAAAAGAAGAAGAAGACGTATTTCCAAAAATTGTAGATAAATTGTAGATTATTTATCTTCAAATTGTAGGTGCTTTATTTTCTATTTTCACAAATAAAAATAGCTAAAACTTCTACAAATCTTATAAAAATACAATAATTTCATAAGTCACAATTATGCTACAATTGGATGGGAATTGGGATATAAAAATGCATGTTCCCAATTTGTGGATATTTTGTAGATAAATTATAGATTATTTGTATTTCTAATTGTAGGTACTTTATTTTCTGTTTTCATAAATAAAAAAATGACTAAAACTTCTACAAATCTTCATAAAAACGCAATTATGTCGAATGCAAATTATGCTACAATTGAGATGGTAATTGAGATATTAAAATTCAATGTATCTAGTTTGTAAATATCTTATTGATAAAATGTTGATATCTTCTTCTTCTTCTTTGAGTTTTAATTTGAAATTCAACTAAAAGCAAGTCTAAATCTTCACCAAAACCCCTCAAAATTGAGATATAAAATCCTAAAAATATTTTAAATTATATACAACAACACCCAATCAAAACAAATAATGATTTTTGAAAACTCAAATTGGAATTCAAAGCTTCAATACTTTTTAATTGGGGTCAATGGTGGAATTCAAAACAGACGCTAAACGTGTGGGAGCAAAGGGTAAAGGTATAATGGTAGGGGGGTTACGGTTAAAGATGAAACGTGGGGAAGGGGGGAAGTGGGAAGATATGTTCCTATAAATATGCCTAATATAAATGCACCGTTAATATATCCCTGATTTGCATTATAGTATATAAATGATAATTTGGTATACTGAAATGTAATTAACTCAAACTTAAATATTGAGGGTAATAAAGTTTCATATATGGTATAGGGAGGTAAAAATCTCTTTCATATAGTTAATATATTTGTGTATAAGTCATGTGGTATTAGTAATGCTGCATTTAGTCATACGAAGATTATATTCTGTTGTGTGGCTAACCAAACCTTTATTACTGGTGTAGAATTTTATGTTTATATATATATATATTTTTTTAGACGACCAACATAATGTAGAGATTTTTGGGATAAGCAATTTTCTCGTATTGCATAGAAAGATATATATAGAGTACAGAGAGAAATCGAATCCTACCAACTATAGGATTGTATAATAATGAAGGAAATCAAATCCTACCAACTATAGGACTGTACAATAATGAGAGAATATTCTACCAATAATAAAAAGAAACACACAATATATTCTAATATGCCCCCTCAAGATGGAGGGCTGGAGGACACGCCAATCTTGGACATCAACAGAAGAAGCCGAGGACGAGATAAGTGCTTGGTGAGAGCATCAGCAAGCTGATCAGCAGAGGATACATGAGCAACACGAAGAGACCCATTCTGAACCAATTGACGAACAAAGTGATAATCAATAGAGATGTATTTCATGCGTGAATGAAATACAGGGTTAGCACAGAGTTAAGTGGCATCAATGTTGTCGCTGTAAATGACAGGAGCAGCCAGAAGAGGAACATGAAGCTCGCGCAGCAGGGAATGAAGCCAACGAACTTCAGCGGTAGCAGAAGCAATGGCACGATACTCAGCCTCTGTAGAAGACCGTGCAACGGAACGCTGCTTTTTGGAGCTCCAAGAAATAGGATTAGGCCCTAGAAAGACAACATAGGCACCAGTTGAGGAGCGGTCATCACAGTTTCCACCCCAATCAGCATAAGAGAAACAATGCAGAGGTATAGCAGATGAAGGACGCAGCCAGACTCCAAAGTCACGCGTCCCATTCAGATATCGGG
Source organism: Nicotiana benthamiana (assembly GCA_034376525.1). NCBI lineage: Eukaryota > Viridiplantae > Streptophyta > Magnoliopsida > Solanales > Solanaceae > Nicotiana > Nicotiana benthamiana. The sequence continues at coordinate 142,510,798 of CM067327.1, read as the reverse complement.
AAGAGGCGCTTAACTGCACCCCAATGAGTGATAGTAGGAGCGTGCATGAACTGTGAGAGTTAATTCACAGCAAAGGAGATATATGAACGAGTGAAGGATATTTACTGGAGGCCCCCAAGGGCCTGTCGATAGGCGGATGCGTCGGCAGGGGCCGAGCCGTCAGCCAGGTGAAGGCGGGTTGACGACGCTGTTGGTGTCTGAACAGGGTTGGATTCCAGCATATAATGACCTAAAGCGTAATAGGGTCGTCCGTAAACAGCCGTGGGGCCGGTTCGCAGCCGAGGTACAAGACCCGATTAAAAAAGCTCGGGTCTGGCTTGGCACCTTTGACACGGCCGAGGATGTTGCACGCGCTTACGATGATGCCGCACGCGCCTTCCACGGAGCCAAAGCGAAAACCAATTTTTTAGTTTTTCCTCCGTATGGGCAGAACCAATTTGAAAATTTCAACCGTCCGGCTTCCAGTAGTCTTAGCAGTACGGGGGAGTCATCCAGTGGGGCGCGTGATTTTCACTCGCGGGTTGAACTTACTAGCCGGATTACTCCGTCGGCGGTGGAGTGTTACAGTGATTGTGATTCGTCGTCGACTGTGGTGGATGATAATATTGACGGCGATTCGTCGGCGTTTTGTAAACGGCCTCTGCCGTTTGATTTGAACTTGCTCCCTCCGTCTGATGACGTTGATGATGTCCATGTTACCCCTTGTGTTTTTAGTTATTTTAATTAATTTGATTATTTGATGTATCCATGTGGTGGGTATTGAAAAATTAATAACCAAATGAGTTTTTAAAATATGCATTGATCAATTTACTGAGTCATGGTGTTATCTAAATCTGAAAAGAATGTATCTTTACTATAAAAAAATAAAAAATAAAAAAGGATACACACAATATATTCCAATACTTAATTCCTAAGATGTAAATGGACATACCTTTGAGGATAAACCTTTAAGAAATTAGGAGTTCCAACCCCGACATTCTGATAACACTTATATAATTATACTAGTAAATTTGCCAGTGCGATTCACTGTGATGTATAATATTATTAAGTTTACGAAATAAATATATTTCAGTTATAAATTTTATTACAAAATTTTTTATTAGCAACAAAAAGTCTCGTATATGATATCATTGAATATAAGTTTATGTTACTAAGAAAAATTCTAATAGTAAGAATATATAAATCTCAACTAAAATTAACATTAGATAAATTACATCTCAAGACTACTAATTATGACATAAACATATTTAAAATATATATATATATATATATATATATATATATATTGTTCTTGGATAGTATATACCTTGTATTTAAATAAACAATGTCAAATTACCAATATAAACATCTAAAAATAGATTGTATAAATTTAAATAACTCAAATTTAAACTTACAATGAAATCTAGAGGTAAATATAGAACACAACTGAAACCAATCTCTTTGGTCGCAAGGGTATTAATAAAAAGAATGAACTGTTTTCTAGTAAAACGAAGATAATATTAACGTATCAATAAATTTTCTATTTTTGCATAGAAAATACATTTACTCTTGCCCAAAGCTATCCTAAAAGAAGTATGCAACCGTTCTTTCGGTTACATATACGATTTTATTTAAAATAAAACGACAATAATCTATTTACACAAAATGTGGAAGCATGAAATGAATGAGGACTCAAAGGAATTGGACCTTAATCGTCCAATTTCATTGGTTATTAAATTACTGAATTATTCATAATGAAGTAGAAAAACAAAAGTATTTAACCGGTGATGCCTTTTGGCCATACTTTCACCACCGATTTCATCAACTTTCTTCATGAAACTTCCTATAATTATAAACTTATGTTTATATCTTTTCATGACTTGCATCAACACTGTTAAAATTCTCATTGCGATGCGTCTTTATTTTGTGCTTCACCTGCATCCCAAAAAACAATCAAAATATTCAACTCACTAATTTCAAATTATAAACTTATAACAAGCAGAGCAGACATAAAAGAACGCAACTAAGAAAATCTGGAAGTTCCAGAAACGCCACAAAAAGCTTTGCTACTTTTCATTTTATACTTCATCTGCATTAAAAAAACAAAAAAACATAATAATAATTAAAATAAGAGTATTCAATTTGAACTATTCTCAAACCATAAAATTATTAAAAAAATATAAAATAAAGAAAAGAAAGTATACCTTGAAGTTACAAAAAGTTTCAAAGTGATGCAGTTCTGTTGAATGTTGGGTTCACTTATATGGATACAGTGAAGTTCAGAAATCAAATTGATTGACTTTTAAAATTCTCTGTTAATGACCTTGTTAAATAGGGGAAGGGAAAAAAGCGTTACAAAATATTTATAGAGTCCATGTGACGATTCAGCCGGTCGTTTTTGGAATTTATAACTCGTTTCCTCATTTACTGTTTTTCCTAAGTTCATTTCTACTATTTTGGGTTTCCGGAACATTCGGTGATAGAATTCAGGGTGTTTTGGGACGCTTAGTCCCTAAATGAGAGATTATGTGTTGGAAAGTGGTCCATAATCGGAACAGTATAAAGACGATCTCGAAATAAGAATTCGATTGTTTCGTTAGCTCCGTTAGGTGATTTCGGGATTGGAAGAACGTTCGGAATGTATTTTGGATATCCGTAGCTCATTTAGGCTAGAAATTTCGAAAGTTTGAATTTGAAGATTTCCGGTCCATTAGTGAAATTTTGATCCGAGGGTCACAACGGAATTTCAAAAGTTTCTGTAGCACCGTCATATCATTTGGGACGTGCGTGTAAAATTTCATGTCAATTGGACTTGGTTTGATTAGGTTTTTTGTCGAAAGCGAGTTTGGTTGAGTTTTGGAGTTCATAGGTTCAAATCATTGGTTAATTCGAGTTTTGGGCATTGTTTTAGGTTGTTTAAGGATTGATACAATTTTAAATGTTGTTATGGGATATATTCGTAGGTTATGTTGAGGTCCCGGGGGCCTCGGGTGTGTTTCAGATGCTCAACAGAGCAATTGGAGTTTTGAAATAGCAGCAGAAAATTGCAGTCAGTGTTCTCTTCTACGCGAGCATCACATTTGTGTAGCTGGTCCCTTACCCTTCATCGCGTTTGCGTACCCTTCCCCGCATTTTCGAAGCCCAACCATCCCCTTCATCGCGTTCGCGTTCCATCCTCCTCGTTCGCGAAGGCCAAGCCCTGGACCCCCCTTCAGTTTCTTCAACGCATTCGCGGAGACCCTTCACGTTCGCGTAGGGTCCAGTTCCAGCTCATCGCGTCGCATCCTAACTTCACGTTCGCGAAGGTCATTTTTCCAACCTTAAGATTTTCCTCTCTGCAAACGCGAGATTTCCTTCGCGTTCGCGATGAACAGTGCCCTGACCAGTACTTATATTTCAAACACGAACACTTCTTCCATTTTTACAAAAACTCAAGCTAGAGAGCTCGGGTTTGGGAGATTTTTCGAGGGATGTTCAAAGGCAACGATTGGGTAACGATTCCTTACTCTCTTATGATTAATACCCATTAATCTAACCTCAAATTCAACCTTTGATTTCGGATCTTGAATGAAATTTGTGGTAAAGTTCTTAGACCTAATTGAGAGGATTTGTGGGGGCATTTAACCTCTGATTTTGAAGATTTTTATATGGTTAGACTCATGATAGTACGAGATTTCTGAAAATGTCAAAAATTATTTGATTTTGAGACGTTGGCATGAGGGGCATTGTGGTTATTTTACCTATTTTCGCACCATAGCTTTACTTTTAATAGTGGAATTGGTTACATGGGATGTTATTTACAATATGTAATTGGTTTGAATAGATTATGGCCACTCGCAATCGGATACTCGTGGCAATGGCCTGATGTCATAGTGATATTTTGTAACGATTAGAGGTAAGTGGGTTGTCTAACCTTGTGTGTGGGACCTCTACCCTTAGTATGAATAAGAGGATACTAGGAGATCCTCATGATACTTGGAGATCCCCCATGCATATTATGAGGATACTAGAAGATCCTCGGGATACCAGGAGATCCCCGATAATAAATAGTAGGTAATTGTTTGATCCTTATTCATATATTGTATTGTATTCTGTTTCTGTTTTACCTATTATCTTGCTAGATTCTCCATATAAATTGTATTCCTATTGTTAGGTCATTTTCACTTGGATTATTATATTTATCTCAGTAGGGCCTCTACCTTCCTCGTCATTACCTAACAGAGGTTAGTCTTGGCACTTACTGAGTACCGCTATGATGTACTTACGCCTCTTCTACACATGTTTCATGTGCAGATCCAAGTACTTCTGAGAAGGTGTACCATCAATAGCTATCAGGAGCATTTCGAAGACTTGAGGTGTACATTTTCCATGTCCGCAGATCCGCAGAGTCTCCCTCTCATTCTACCTATAGTTAGTTATATGTTATTTCATTCTTTTTGTAATAGACTATTCTGGTGATTAGAGCAGTGTATGTTCTCCTATAACCTATGTTGCCCATGGGATTCCGGGTCATGGGAGTTGGTTCAGCATTTTAGTATTAAAGTGTATGTGCCAGGCGGCAAACCTGTACATTTCCTTTATGTTATTCAGTTTTATGTTATTATTTTCGTAAAGATTGTTAATTCAGGAATGTGTTACGGTTACCTAGTCGTGAAGACTGGGTGCCTTCATGACATGTTCAGAATTGGTTAGCTAGGGTCGTGACAAGTAGATATTAGAGCGCTAGGTTCATAAGAGTCGCGGGACACAGGCCAATTTATTAGAGTCTCGCTGATCGGTACGGAGACATTTGTACTTATCTACAAGAGGCTATGTAACTATTTAGGAAAAATATTCACTTCATTGAATTCCTTGTCATGCTATATTTTTTAGATCGACTCTAAACTTCTATTTTCTATTCTCTCATATGGTGAGGACACGCACGACCAAGGACGACTAGGCACTTGCACCACCTCCTACAGCTGCTAGAGGCAAGGGCAAGGGCAGGGGTCAAGGACACATGATTGCTTTCCCTTCTTGCAGCCATGCCCCAGGCAGGGGAGGAGCCCATACTCCAGCAGCCTGCACTCCGGAGCAGAGGGTACATATGGGATAGGTTCTAGATATTCTCGTCCAGCCTACAGTACCGGTTAAGCCCGAGGATGGGGCAACTGCTTTTTAGGATGAACAGCGTAGACTGGAGAGGTTCAAGAAGTATGACCCTCTTGTTTTCACCGGACTATCTACAGATGATACTTTTGGGTTTTTGGAGGATTGTCACTGCATATTTTGCACCATGGGTATTACTGCCTCGAGTGGGGTTTCTTTTCAGCTTTCCAACTTTGGGGAGCCGCCTATGATTGGTGACGCGCCTTTGAGTTGGACAGTAAAGAGGAGGCTGCCTCCCTGACTTGGACACAGTTATCAGATATGTTTCAGAGGGAATTTGTTCCCCAGATGTCTCCGAGATTCATGGCGCGTGGAGTTTGAGTATTTGATCCAGGGCCCTATGACCGTCTCTGAGTATGCCATCCGTTATAGTAGGTTGGCCAGACATTCATCACCTTCGGTGGCTACTGTTAGTGAGAGGGTTTGCTAGTTTATTGAGGGTCTTATTTCTCCCATCAGGTCAGGCATGGCTCGAGAGTTGGAGATTGATATACCTTATATCCAGGTAATGAGCATAGCAGGAGGATAGAGGGTATGCACGCCAGAGAGCGAGAGGAGATGGAGGCCAAGAGGTCTCGAGAGTCGGGTCACTACTCGGGTACCCGTACACCAGCAGTAGGACGTCATGGTAGGGGCTATATGGGTCGCCCAGTTCACTTAGCTCTTCCTTCATCCAGCAATGCTCCAACTCATCCTAGATCGCAGGAGCCTTGGTATGCACCTCTGTTTTCTAGTGTGCCTTCTATGCGAGGTACTTCCAGAGGTCAGTCTAGCAGGGGTGGGCCCAATCAGTCACAACCACCTTGCCCTCCCAGAGCTTGTTATGAGTGCGGAGATACCCGCCATGTAGTGAGGGATTGCCCTTGTCTTGGGAGGACTGCACCTCCACGACAATCTCCGCCGCAGCGTATCCATCAAGATTCTCAAGCCATCCTCCAGCTCCAGCTGCCACCCCACCTGCCCAGCTAGCCAGGGGTAGAGATCGGGGATATAGAGGTCGCCCTCGAGGGAGGTGCTGGGCCATATTTTATGCTATTCCTGATCGTGCTGAGGTTGTACACTCCAATTCTATTATCACCGGCATTATATTGGTTAGTCACAGAGAGGCATCGATTCTATTCAATCTAGGGTCTACTTATTCTTACGTGTCATCTTATTTTGATCCGCATTTTGGTACAACCGGAGAGACCTTGAGCTCTCCTGTTTATGTTTCTACTCCCGTGGGAGATTCCCTTATTGTGGACCGCGTATATCGGTTATGTTTGGTTACTATTCGTAGTTTTGATACTAGGACAGATCTTTTATTACTTGATATGGTTTATTTATATATTATCTTGAGCATGTAATGGTTTTCTCCTTAGTATGCTATTCTTGATTGTCACGCTAAGACCGTGACGCTGGCTATGCTAGGTATTAGGCATATTGAGTGGAGTGGTACTTTTGATCACACTCCCAGTAGAGTTACATATTTTCTTAAAGCTCTATGTATAGTTGAGAAGGGGTGCGCACGTAGTTAGCTTATGTGAGAGATGTTAGTACATATACCCCATATGTTGACTATGTCCCAGTGGTACGGGATTACCTTGATGTGTTTCCAGTTGATCTTCCGGGCATGCCGCCCGATCGGGACATTGATTTTGGCATTGATTTGTTGCCGAGCACTCATACTATATCCATTAATCTTTACTGTATGGCTCCTCCTAAGTTGAAGGATCAATTACAAGAATTGCCTCATAAGGGTTTTATTTGACCCAGTGTTTCACTGTGGGGTGCTCCTGTCTTGTTCATATAGATAAATGATAGTTCTATGCATATGTGTATCGATTATCATCAATTGAAAAAGGTTACATTGAAGAACTAATATCATTTGCCTCTTATCAATGATCTATTTGACCAGTTCCAGGGTGCAAATGTCTTTTCTAAGATTGATTTGCGCTCAGATTATCACCAGTTAAAGATTTGGGAGCCGGATATCCCGAAGACTGCTTTCAAGACTCGGTATGGTCATTACAAGTTCCACGTCATTTCATTTGGGTTGACCAACGTCGCAGTTTCTTTTATGCACTTGATGCACAGTGTATTCACGCCCTATCTCAACTCGTTTGTCATTGTTTTCATAGATGATATTATTGTATACACCCGGAGTCGGGAAGATCATGAGCAGTACCTGAGGACACTGCTTCAGACCTTGAGAGAAAAGAAATTATATGCAAAGTTCTCAAAATATTGTTTTGGTTGAGTTATGTGGCATTCCTAGGCTACGTAGTATCGAGTGACGGTATTCGGGTGGATCCGAAGAAGGTGGAGGCCCTATAGTGTTGTCCTATGCCCTCTTTAGCTACAGAGATCTATAGTTTCCTTGGTCTGGCGGGGTATTAGCGTCGTTTTGTGGAGGGGTTCTCATCGATTGCAGCCCCTATTGCCATATTGACCAAGAAGGGTGCTCCCTTTTAGCGGATAGACGAGTGTGAGGCAAGCTTTCAGTAGTTCAAGACGGCTTTTACTTCAGCCCCTATTCTGATTATTCCTACTGGTTCGGGGTCCTATGCTGTATATTGTAATTCCATATGAGTCGGACTTGGAGCGATGTTGATCCAAGACAGTAGGGTGATTGCCTACGCGTCCAGATAGTTGAAGGTACATGAAAAGAACTATCTTGTTAATGACCTTGAGTTAGCAGCTATGGTTCATGCCTTGAAGATTTGGCGTCATTGTTTGTACGGTGTGCCTTGTGAGATTTAAACAGATAATCAGAATTCACAACACTTGTTTAAGCAGAAGGATCTGAACTTGCGCCAGAGGAGATGGTTGGAGCTAGTGAAGGATTATGATATTACTATTCTTTATGATTCGGGAACGGCCAATGTGGTATCTAATGCCTTGGGGCGCCAGGTGGTAAGTTTGGGGAGTTTTGCATATTTACCAGCCTTGGAGAGACCTATGAATGTCCAGGCCTTAGCCAGTCAGTTCGTGAGATTGGACCTTTCGGAGCCCAGTCGGGTTCTAGCAGCGACGATATGATGACTCTCATTTGCTTGCCCTCAGGGACACAGTTCAGCATGGCGATGCTAGAGATGTGACTATTAGAGATGACGGGGTATTAAGGATGCAGGGTCGGATCTGTGTAACCGATGTTGATGATATTAGGGGGTTGATATTGGTAGAGGCGCATAGCTTGAGGTACTCCATCCATATGGGTTCCGCAAAGATATATCAGGATTTGAGATAGCATTACCGGTGGAGGTGGATAAAGAAGGACATAGCAGAGTTTGTACCTAGATGCCTCAACTATCAGCAGCTAAAAGCTGAGCACCAGAGACCGGGAAGGTTACTCCAGAAGATAGAGATTTAGGAGTGGAAATGGGAGAAGATCACTATCGATTTTGTAACTGGTCTCGCTCTGACGGTGAAGAAATTTGATTCTATTTAGGTTGTTGTGCATCGGCTGACCAATTACGCTCATTTAATTCCAATGTGTACTTATTACTCAGCAAAGCATTCCGGTTTTATCATCTCATACAAGACTTCTGTGTTTACATCACATATTTGGAGAACCGTCAAGCAAGAGTTGGGTACCCGGGTGACTATAAGCACACCTATTCACCCTCAGACGGACGGACAGTCTGAGGGCACCATTTAGATTCTTGAGGATATGCTCCGTGCGTGCGTGATTGACTTTAGAGGGTCTTGGGATTAGTTCTTTCCATTGGGTGAGTTTTCGTACAATAACAGTTATTAGTCCAGCATTTATATGGTATGAGGCCTTATATGGTAGGAGGTGCAGATCCCCGGTGGGTTGGTTCGAGCCAAGTGAGGCTAGGCAATTGGGCAGTGATTTGGTTTCCAGGACGTGGTCGAGAAGGTTAAGGTAATTAAGGATAGACTCCGTACGGCCCAGTCCCGGCAGAAGAGTTACGCGAACCGGAAGGTTCGTGACCTTTTCTTGTATGGTTGGTAAGTGGATTTTGCTTTGGGTCTTGCCTATGAAAGGCGTCATAAGGTTTGGAAAGAAAGGAAAGCTGAGTCCGAGGTTCATCGGCCCTTTTGAGATTTTGAAGCGAGTTAGGAAGGTTTCTTATGAGCTTGGTTTACCTCCCAGTTTGGCCGGGGCTCATACGGTATTTCATGTCTCGATGTTCGGAGGTAGCACAGTGACCCCTCTCACCTATTTGAGCTCACTTCAATCCAGTTGGACAATGACTTGTCCTATGATAAGGAGCTAGTGCCAATATTAGATAGGCAGGTTCGAAAGGTCAGGTCAAAGGATATAACTTCAATATGTTCTCTATGCCTGTTCGAGGACGACCGAATGTTTGAGTGTAGCAGGATGTGAAGACCCCGGATAATCGTCTTTGGAATTTATGTCTCGTTTCAACATTTACTATTTTCCCTTAGTTCATTTTTGCTATTTTGGGTTGCCGGGACATTCAGTTATAGAATTCAAGGTGTTTTGAGACACTTAGTCCCTAAATGAGAGCTTAAGTCTTCGAAAGTGATTCGTAATCTGAATAGTGTGAAGACAACCTCGGAATGGAAATCCGATGGTTCTTTTAGCTATGTTAGGTGATTTCTGGGTTGGGAGCGTATTCAGAATGTATTTTGGATGTCCGTAGCTCATTTAGGCTAGAAATGCCGAAAGTTAGAATTATGAGATTTCCGGTTCGATAGTGAAATTTTGATTCTAGGGTCGGAACGGGATTCCGAAAGTTGATATAGCACCTTCATGTCATTTGGGACATGCGTGTAAAATTTCAGGTCAATCGGACTTGGTTTGGTTAGGTTTTTTATTGAAAGCGAGTTTTGTTGAGTTTTGGAATTCTTAGTGTCAAATCATTGGTTAGTTCGAGTTTCCCGCATTATTTTAGGTTGTTTAAGGATTGGTACAAGTTTGAATAATATTATGGGATATGTCCGTAAGCTTGGTTGAGGTCATAGGGGCCTCGGGTGTATTTTAAATTCTCAACGGAGCAACTGGAGTTTTGAAATTGCATCAAACATTTACAGTCACTGTTTTTTCTACTTGATCGCGAAGAGGGAATAACGTTCGCGTAGCTGTGTGCCTACCCTTCCCCGAGTTCACGAAGCCCATCCATCCCCTTCATCGCATTCGCGTTCCATCCTCCGTGTTCGCGAAGGCCAAGCCTTTGACCCCCTTCAGTTTCTTCAACGCGTTCGCGTGAGACCCTTCGCGTTCGCGTAGGGTCTAGTTCCAGCTCATTGCTTCGCATCCCTACCTTCGCTTTCGGGAAGGACACTTTTCCAGCCTTGATATTTTCCTCTCCGCGAACGAGAAATTTTCTCTGCGTTCACGATGAACACTGCCCTGACCAGTACTTATATTTCAAACACGAACTCTTCTTCCATTTTTACAAAAAACTCAAGCTAGAGAGCTCGGTTTTGGGAGATATTTCGAGTGTTTTTCAGAGGCAATGAATGGGTGATTATTCCTCACTCCCATATGATAATACCCACTAATCTAACCTCAAATGAAATCTTTGATTTCGGATTTTGAATGAAAATTGGGGTAAAGTTCTTAAACCTAATTGTGAGAATTTGAGGGGTCATTTGACCTCGGATTTGGGAGATTTTTATATAATTAGACTCGTGAGAGTACGAGGTTTCCGAAAATGTAAAAATTTATTCAATTTCGAGATGTTGGCCTTAGGGGCGTTTTGGTCATTTTACCTATTTTTCACGCCGTAGCTTTAATTTTAATATTGGAATTGGTTACTTGCGATATTATTTATAATATGTAATTGATTTGAATAGATTTGGGCCACTCGAAGTCAGATACTCGTGGCAAGGGCATTGTTTCATAATGATTTGTGTACCGGTTCAAGGTAAGTGGCTTGTATTACATTATGGAGGGGACCTCTCCCCTTAAGATATCTTAACTGTTGTTTTAAATGCCTTCTACGCAACGTGACGATCGTGTACATGTGCTAATTGTTGAAAATTTACCTTACTTGACTTATTTAGATTTTGCTTCCTCGCTTACTTGACTATTATAAATGCATGTTTACCTGTGCTAGTTTAAGAAAAGCATGTTAGTTCACTTATTTGTTCTATTTAACTAAACTGCAATATTTGCTCTCCGTGAATCATGTTAGACTCTAGATTCTGTCTACTGTCTTTACTTAGCTTTCTATAATATTGATTGTTGTGATATGTTTATGATTTTGGACTACGGGATGACATCCCGGGAGTTCCCATGTACGTGTTATACTCTAAGATTTGGAGTGCGGGATACTAAGAGATCCCTGGCACCAGATTGATTACAAATGGAGGATACTAGGAGATCCTCGAGATACATGGAGATCCCTCGACTATGAATAATAGAATACTAGGAGATCCTCGTGATACTTGGAGATCCCTCGTGCATATGATAAGGATACTAGGAGATCCTCGGGATACCAGGAGATCCCCGATGATAAATAGCAGGTAGAAGTTTGATCCTTATTCATAGATTGTATTGTATTCTATCTCCTGTTTTACTTATTATCTTGCTAGATTCTCGATATAAATTGTATTCCCATTGTTTCGTCATTTTCACTTAGATTATTGTGTTTTATCTCAGTAGGGCCTCGACCTTCCTCGTCACTACCCGAGCGAGATTAGGCTTGGCACTTACTGAGTATCTTTGTGGTGTACTCAAGCATTTTTTGCGCATTTTTTCATGTGTAGATCCAGCTACTTCAAAGCAAGCGTACCGTCAGTAGCTGTCAGGAGCATTTCGGAGAGATGAGGTATACTGCGATGACCCGACCCGTCCTCTCATGAGTTACTGCTCCGTTTTCCCCCTTTTTTTCTTGTTCATGTTTCATTATCAGTATGTGATGTGTTATAGTTGATTTGGATTGATTTTGATGAGAAATGCGACACTTAGTCTCTTTAAGAAAGGCTTATTTTTGAAAATTCAACCGGATGATTAATTATGAGTTAGAGGGATCGGATAAGATATCCAGTAATTTTGTTATCTTCGGTAAGTGATTTGTGTCTTAGGAGTCTGATCGGCGTTTATTTTGGAGGTTCGGTGTAGAATAAGGCTTGTATTGGCGAAGTTAGAATTTTGGCCAATTCAAGTTTATATGTGAGGTTTTTATCCGAGGGTCGGAATGGAATTCTAAGAGTTGCAGTAGCTCCGTTAGATGATTTTGTATACGTGTGCAAAATTTCATATCATTCGAATATTGTTTGATTGGGTTATTGATCAAAAGCGTGTTTCGGAAGTTCTTGGAAAACTTAGGTTTCGATTTTATGAAATATGATGCTTTTGGTGTTAGTTGAGGTGTTTTGATAATTGGAACAAGTTTGAATAATGTTTTAAGATGTGTTGGTACTTTTGGTTGAGGTCCCGGGGGCCTCGGGTGAGTTTTGGATGGTCTATCAGGTAGTTTTTGGACATGAAGAGCTGTAGAAAAATTCAACAGCTGTAGCGGAGGATTTTGGTCAATGCGATCGTGTACGTATGACCGCGATCACATAGAAGGATTTTTGGGGTGCCTGAGTTTTGCTCTTCGTGTTCACAGCCTGGGGTTCGCGTTCGCATAGTTCTGAGAAGTTGTGCTCTGCGTTCGGATTAAAGTGTATGCCATCACATAGTAGGAATTTAGGGCCCATCTAAGTTGCTCTCCACATTCACATGAGTTTGGCCGTGTTCGCATAGGCCATGTTGAGACTGTGAGATTTTGTTCATTGTGATCGCATGGCTCGGGCCGTGATCGCATGAAAGGAAAATACTGTAGCGGACATAAGGGTTTTAAATATTTCATCCGCGAGTTTAAGTCATTTTGCCATCATTGTTGAGGATTTTGAGAGCTTTTTGAGAGAAAATAAATCGGTTTAGAAGAGGATTGATTGGAGGTAAGATCTATGAACTCAAAACTCGATTGTATTGTGAAATTGGTCTAGGATTTCTTGGAATTTTAGCCAAAATTGATGAAACTAGGGCTTGAGTGTTCGGTATTTCAAATTGGTATTTATTAGGTCATTTGAGCTTGGAATTGGGTGTTCTTAGTATGTATGGACTCGTGAAGAGACGAGCAATCCAGTAATGTGAGTTTTATAATTTTTTGAGAAGCGGGCCCAAGGCTCAAATTTTGCTAGTTTGGATTGGGTATTATTCCCTTAAGATGTTGTGATGTATTTGCTTTGAGTTTTCATAGATTCGACGCACGTGGAGGCCAAGATGAGGAGCAAAGGCATCGCGAGCTAGAGATTTTGCATGTTCAAGGTGGGTAATACTTGTAAATGATATCTTGAGAGATTGAAACCCCAGATTTGCAAATTATTGTGATGTATTGAGGTAACTTGCACGCCGGATGTGAGTGTGGGGTAGAGCACCGTTGGGGATACTACCTTGGTCCGTCCCGGTTATTAATTTTACTGCGTATTTGATTGAAATTATTTGTTATCATCATAATTTGTGTTGATTACCATGTTTGGGCTTCGTGCCAACTGTATAAACCCTTCAACAACAACAACAACAACAACAAACCAGTATAATTCCACTTAGTGGGGTCTGGGGAGGGTAGTATATACGCAGACCTTACCCCTACCCTGGGGGAGAGAGGTTGTTTCCAATTAGACCGCCGGCATCCTTCCCTCTAAGAAATTCTCACCTTGCTCCTGGGGAGACTCGAACTCACAACCTCTCGGTTGGAAGTGGGGTAGTATATCAACCCTTTATGGATTGATATTATTATTTTTGCATTTCCTGCATATTATTTGATCTCGGTCCAAGGTTTAAATACATTTTTCGCAAACTCAGTCACTTTATAAGCTTTGAAAACTTAAAAACAATATTCTATCAATGTTTGAGCTAAGGAATATCACATTAATATTGCCCAAGTGGCTTATGTGCATTTCTGGGCTAAGCATGGACCGGGCTGTGCACCGCAGCAATGTCACAATGTTTTATGAATATATGGGTGTCTCGGACTGCACACTACAATGATGATATATATATATTGATAATGGGCCGAGAGCCTGTTTTATGCTAACACCTGGCTGATATTGTGCTTGGGCTGTAGGAGCCCTTCCGCAGTCTGTACACAACCCAGTGAGCATCGTCGATGTTAAATGGATTAGGCTGCACGCCGCGGCAGGTACCTGAATGTACTGTTATATGAATTGCATTGCATTCATTCCTTTGTGCACTATTTGTTGTTTGTGTCATTTTTTAAGATATTTATTTGTTGTTTTGATATTGTATCACCACTTTCAAAGTGGATAAATTTTGAACAGTGGTAACAGTGACATTGTATGATGTAAATGGGTCAGGTAACAGTGGCTGACCAGAGATGGAACTATGGCCCGAAGTGCGTGTTATGAGTTCAATTGTGCATTTTTTTGTACCTGAGAGGCTGATTTTTGTATTGACTTGCACTACCTGTTATGCATTTACTTTGTTAAATTGATGGAAATGATAATTTCGAAAATGATTTTAAACTGAGGAGAATATTTTCTAATGGTTTTTCCCAGACTTGCTGTTTTTCTCAAATGGTTGTGTTGTTTCATATTGCATTGTTGAGTGCTCTTAGATGATTTCTTGCCTTTAGTTATTATTTACACTTATTACCACTGAGTTTGAAGTTCTCACTTTAATCCCTGCACCTTGCGTGCAGTTGCAGGTATGGTTCGCCTGGTAGTGGGCTATTCCCAGATTGAAGAATTGTTATTGTAGCTGAGCTAAGTGACCTCTAGCGTCTGTGGCACTGGATCTTCTCCCTTATTTTCAAAGTTTCCATGTTATTTTTCAGACTTTGTTCCCATTTCCGGACTGGTAGTTCTTTAGTGAACTCTGTAGTAGCTCATGACTAGTAACACTCCGATGTCGGGATGTGACGGGATGGTTCCCTATCGTTATTGTTGTTTTTCGCGCTTTTAATTATGCTAATAATGCTTTAGATTTATAATTATCAAATAACTGTTAAAAAGTAAGCGTTTGTTTTGTTGGCTGGCATTGTCTTCACTAAAGGCGCCATCACGATCGGGTTTGGAATTTGGGTCATGACAAGTTGGTATTAGAGCCTATGTTACTAGGTCTCACGAGTCATGAGCAGGTTAGTAGAGTATCGTGGGTCGGTACGGAGAGGTCTGTATTTATCCTCGAGAGGCTGCAGAACCTTTTGGCAAACTTCACATTGTAGAACTCTTATCATGCGTTATTGAGTCAGCTTGAAAAGAAAACTCTTCAAATTCCTTCCACGCGATTATATGCGCACGCGAGCGCTTAGTATCAGATGTGCCTTGATGGAGGGGCGAGATGTAACTCCTATGATTGATGTTGGGTCAGCCTGGAGGACTTGTGGCCGGATCTTTGCTTCTAGCTTGAGCATCGAGGTGCTGATTTTGCAAGCTGGTGTTATGAATTTATATGTTTAGTATTGTCCTTAATTGTAGGAATGGAGGCTGGATAGCCATGTGGTGAGTATGTTGGTACAGTGAGACTTTCCTATATGACTTGGAGGTGTCGAAGAAGGTTTGCTGGATGATAGATGAACCATTAAGTGTTTGATTTCCATTGTGATTGTATGTGTTGCCCCAAGCTATGGGTGCGTGAAAAATCTTTTCATGTCTGCTATTTGGGAGTGAAGTAAATAACATGTTGCGATTTGAGTTCAGACTCAAAAAGACCAGTCGACTATAAGGTGTATGCTGGTGAAGGTATATAGAAATGTTATATAGAGGCGAAGCATGTGGGCTATCATCTACGGAGTGTTCTAACGTGTTATGGTTCTTGTGTGCATGTTAGAAGATCTATGTTTCACACTTACAGATGATTGGGCGTATTATCACTATGTTATTGTGGCATCAATAGAGTAAAAGTGTTATGAGCTATTGAAATATTTGGGTCTATGGCTTCGAGCTATGTTGGGAGATTGTCGTTGATTAGATGACTGCACAATCACGTGCTATGTTGGTTCCATTTTGAGATATGCTGGCAGAGCAGTTCTGGTTGGAGAAATCGATCCAAGATGGCACAAGCGAAGCAAAATTTTTATAAGGGATATAGGGTACTTGGTGGATGTGTGAAAACAATAAGATGTCTTGAGCTATTGTTCATAAAGAATGCGTAGTGTATGGAGGAGGAAGTTGTTGGTGGGATCAGAATGAGATCATGTCCTGTGGTATCAGAGTGCTAATGAGGCACTCGTGGTTACGTCTGTTCGATCAGGTAAATTGCAATTGAATAAGAGTGAATGAATTTCAAGAATGGTACTAATGGGTTAAAGAGTCTGCGTACATCAATTGAGAGTTCTAAAATTGCAAATGGGGTTAGAGACTAAGTTTCACTGGTAAAGGTCAAGACTCATGGTGTTTTATGTCGATTTTGGGATCCTATGTATCGGTATTGAGAAGGTCATGGTAACAAATTCATATTGGCATAAAGTTCTTCAAAGTAAAGAATTCTGGAATGTGGTATTTTGGGAACATTTGAGAGAGCATTCAGTGGCCTATGGGTCTTAGATAGTGTGGTCTTATGTTCGAGTCTCGTGTGATTAGCTTGTGTTGAGTCATTGTGGTGCTACGGCAAGAGGGAATATCGAGTTGATCATGAATCAGGAGGAAAAATTTAATAGATGGAATAGGTTGATAGTAGACTGATTTGGTATGGTAAGGGCATGATTAACTAGTCGTATGTGTTTGAGGTAATGAGCCTTACATGGATTTTCAGCAATGCTCTTGAGTTTTTGAACTTGCTAAGCATGGCTTGGGCAGAATTATTCAGTCCTGGCAGTTTAGCCTGTGTAAATAGAACTGGGAAAGAGTTCTTTTTGAGCCTCACCGTGGGTCGGAGATGCATATATATATATATATATATATATATATATATATATATATATATATATATATATATATATATATATATATATATATATATATATATTCTTGAAGCATGCGAAGCATGGAATGTATAATGATTCTTCATCTAGATGGGATTGACGGAAGGTCTTGGCTAGATCAGTTACAGTTCAGTTCTACAAAGAAATTCATAAAGTTCCTATGCAACGGGTAGTCTCGGGTAATTAATGAAATGCTACTGCTAATTGGAAGTTATTTAACGAGAGTATATGTCTTGGTTGAGAAGGGTAATGTGATTAGACTAATGACATTTTGGTAGTATTGCGGAACTTCCTCATTAGATAGACGGTTAATATTGGGGTTTGCTTGGTGGCACAGGGAGATCATTGGATATTTAGTTGTGGCCTATGTTCGGGTGCCTAAAATTGGGATCAGGCATGACGATTCGTATGCAATGTGGAATTTGAGGGGAAGTCCTCATATTCGGTCTATTTGTGATGGTGGATCGTGTGTATCGGCACTGTTTGGTGACTATTGGGATGTGGAGGCTCGATTGAATCATTCGTTCCTAGTATGTTAGATTTTGGATATGATGTTGAAGTTCATACTGGTTGTCTCAGTGAAAGATTAATTATGGACTATTCCGTTATGGGCTATGCCGGAAGCTCCACTGTTTGAGTGCCGAGGTGCATGGAGTTATGTTCTTGTGGAGTGGGTTATCTTTTAAATACCTAGCGGACAGGAGAGAAGGATTGTTTTTTCCTAATTGAGCCTTCGTGATGGATGTCAGTGCGGAGGTTGCTACAATTGAGTAAGTTCCTGCGTTGAGGGACTTTTCGGATGTGTGTTCCAGTTTGAGTGGACTCGGTTGGCTCATAATTTTATTGGCAAGGGATAGGCTGACTCGATCATAGTAGAGCTTATCAGCGATCTGAAGAGATCTAGGAGTTGTCTTTTGCACAGCGGGACGTTATGATTTGCGGACTATAGGCACTTATGTAGTGGTGCTATCGATTTTCATAGTGGATGTTGAGGTGGAAACCTCAGTTGTGCTTGCGTTTTGTAGCTTATAATGCTATATGTAGATATTGTATGCACTCAGAATGCTTACGACCGGTACTCGGTATTTTGTTGTAATGAGCAAATTTGGCTCGATATGCAACTCCTTACGTGAGATATATATGTATGGATCGGGTGGCATGCCGCCATGAGTATGGGTGGATCAGATGGCATGCCGCCATGGGTATGTGTGGATCACATGGAACGCCATGAGTATTTATGGACCGGGTGGCACGCCACCATGTGTATGTACGTGGATCGAGTTGCGCGCCGCAACTGTGTGATATTGAGAGTAGTTTTCCATATGCTATTCGTGTTCCTTGCTTCACCATTAATATAATGATTTGCTTGGGTTCTAGACAATAATCGTTCGTGGTTATCAATTTCGGGTATTGCGACTTAAGGTGCTTCATGCGAGATAGTGTTTGGATGAGATCGCGCATTATAATGAGGCTACGTGGCGATTATACCCTTCGGGAAATATTCAGGTATTCTATTTCTATGATGTTGGATGGGGTCCCTTGTGTTGTAATGGTATTTATGAGCTTAAGGTACAACTTTGTCATTTGAGTCATTTTCATTATTGGAGTATGTTCGGACCGTCTCTTAATGTTACATGTATTATGCAAGTTATGGCTTAATCCGTATTAATGTGTCATTGTCACCAGGGTGGTGTGTTTGTTCATAAGATATCCTTGGGATCATTAATGGATGCGAACAGATTTGATTTTAGCTTGTTGAAAGGATGATATCAAGGTTCGGCTTGGAATACGTTGTGGTATTAGTCAAATAGGAAGAAATACCTTCGTGAATGGTCGATTTGAGAAATTGTTATCGTCTACTGTGCGTTTCCTTATCATAGGTGGGATATTAAAGTGTTGGAATAATACTTTAGCTAATAAGAGATTACTAACATTGTATGTTTGTTGTGGACAGCTAACGTTAATGGAAGTTATTGCCGCATGTGGTTAAGCTATGTGGTATATCATGGAATTGCACTTGAGGTTGCAGGTATGGAGTATTACAACTGGTTCGGGCTCATTCTGAGTATAGATGTGAGATTCTGATCTTGTGTATAATTTAGGAAAGTGCAATGTGGTCCTACGGTGTATGGGTTAGCTGGACTGTGAAATTTAAGCTATGTCGTGTTGTCGGACCCATAAGAGATAGTGTGACGAGGGATCACCCCGGGTATATTGTTCGTAATATCATTCAGCTGTTGGTTGGCTTCTAGGACAACTCTGGGTACGCTCGAGGACGAGCATTTGTTAAAGTTGGGGAGGATGTGACGATCCGACCTATCGTCTCATGGGTTATTGCCCCGTTTTCCACATTTTCCACTTTTTCATGTTTCATTATCAGTATGTGATGTGTTAGAGTTGATTTGGATTGATTTTGATGAGAAATGAGACAAGGTCTCTTTAAGAAAGGCTTGTTTTTGAAAAGTCAACCACATGTTTACATATGAGTTAGAGGGCTCTAATGGATATTTCTGCTAATTTGATTAGCTTCGGGAAGTGATTTGTGACTTAGGAGTGTGATCAGAATTGACTTTTGAGGTCTGGTGTAGTATTAGACATGAATTGGCGAAGTTATAATTTTTACGAATTCCGTTTGATATGGAATTCCGAGAGTTGCAGTATCTCCGTTAGATGAGTATTATATATGTTCAAAATTTCACGTCATTTGGACGTCGTTTGATTGGGTTTTTGATCAAAAGCGTTTTTCGAATGTTCTTGGAAAACTTAGGTTTTCATTTGATGAAATATGATGGTTTTGGTGTTAGTTGAGGTGTTTTGATAATTGAAGCAAGTTTGAATAATGTTTTAAGATGTGTTGGTACTTTTGGTTGAGGTCCCAGGGACCTCGGGTGAGTTTCAGATAGTCTATCGGGAAGTTTTTGGAGATGTAGAGCTGCAGCAAAATGCAGAAGCTGTAGCAGAGGATTTTAGTCAATGCGATCGCGTAGGTATGACCAAGATCGCATAGAAGGATTTTGTGGGTGCTTGAGTTTTGCTCTTCGCGTTCGCAACCTGGGGCTCGCATTCACATAGTTCTGGGAAATTGTGCTCTGCATTCGCAGTAGAGTGTATGCGATCGCATAGTAGGAATTTATGGTTCAGTTGAGTTGCCCTCTACGTTCGCATGAGTTTGTCTGCGTTCGCATAGGCCATGTTGAGACCGTGGGATTTCGTTCATTTCGATTGCATGGCTTGGGCAGCGATCGCATGGAAGGAAAGTACTATAGCGGACAGAAGGGTTTTAAATATTTCATCCGCAAATTTAAGTCATTTTTCCACCATTGCTGAGGATTTTAAGAGCTTTTTCGAATCAAATAAATAGGGTTTCGAAGAGGATTGATTGGAGGTAAGATCTTTGAACTCAAAACTCGATTGTATTGTGACATTGGTCTTGGAATTCATGGAACTTTAGCCTAAATTGATGAAACTAGGGCTTGAGTTTTTGATATTTCAAATTGGAATTTGATAGGTAATTTGAGCTCGGATTTGAGAGTTATTGGTATGTATGGACTCGTGGCGAGACAAGGAATTTGTTAATGTGAGTTTGGTAATTTTTCGAGAAGCGTGCCCAAGGCTCGGGTTTTGATAGTTTTAAGATTTTGCTATTTCTCGATTGTTTTTCAATTGTCTGTTGTTCCCTTGGCATGTTGTGATGTATCCGCTATGAATTTGGATAGAATCGATGCACGTGGAGGCCTAACTGTGGAGCAGATTCTCCGGTTCAAGGTCAGTAATACTTGTAAATGGTATCCTGAGGGTGTGAAACCCCGGATTTGCACATCATAGTGTAGTATTGAGGTGACTTGCAAGTTGGATGTGAGCGTGTTGTAGATCACCGTTGGGGATAGCGATTTGGTCCGTCCCGGTTATTAATTTTACTGCGTATTTGACTGAAATTATTTGTTATTATCATAATTTGGGCTGATTGGCATATTTGGGCTTCGTGCCAACTGTATGAACCCTTCGGGGAATGATATTACTATTTCGGCATTTGCTGCATATTATTTGATCACGTTGCAAGGTTTTAATACTGTTTTGCAAACTCAGTCACTTTCTAAGCTTCAAAAACTGAAAAAATATATTTTATCGACGTTTGAGATGAGGACTATCATGTTAATATTGCCCAAGTGGCTTAATTGCATTTCTGGACTGATTTATGAATATATGGGTTGCTCGGGCTGCACGCTGCAACGATGATATATATATATATATATATATATATATATATATATATATATATATATATATATATATATATATATATATATATTTGTTGCGGCCGAGAGCGTTTTTATGCCAACACATGGCTGATAGTGCGTTTGGGCTGTAGGAGCCCCTTCGGAGTCTTTACACATCCACAGTTAGCGCCGTCAACGTTAAATGGATCAAGCTGCACGCCGCAGCCGGTACCGAAGTGTACCGTCATATGCATTGCATTGATTCATTTGTGCAATATTTGTTGTTTGTGTCATTTATTGAGATATTAAATTGTTGTTCTAATATTTTATGATCACTTTCAAAGTTGATACATTTGGGACAGTGGTAATAGTGACACTGTAGGATGTAAATGGGTCAAGTAATAGTGGCTGACGAGAGACAAGAATACGGCCGGAAGGGCGAGTTATGAGTTCAATTGTGCATTTCATTTGTGCCTGAGGGGCTGATTTTTGTACTAACTTGCACTACCTGTTCCGCATTTACTTGCTTAAATTGTTGGAAATAATTTTAAACTGAGGAAGATATTTTCTAGAGGATTTTCTCGGACTTTCAGTTTTCCTCAAATATTTGTGTTGTCCCATATTGCATGGTGGAGTGTTCCTACGTGATTTCTTGCCTTCAGTTATTATTTACTCTTATTACCACTAAGTTGGATGAACTCACTTTATTCCCTGCATCCCTCGTGTAGTTGCAGGTATGGTTCACCCCGTAGCGGGCTATTAGCTGATTGAAAAATTGTTATCGTAGTTGAGCTAGTGACCGCTAGCGTCCATGGCACCGCATCTTCTCCCTTATTTTTATGTTTTCCATGTCATTTTTCGGACTTTGTTAGCATTTTTCACAAGTAAAGAGAAGTCCTCCCGTTATTATAGAAAAGGCCAAAATAAACTGCACAAGAGTGAAATATAACACGTGTGAATCAACATAAAAATTCTAGCCTTTTCCATACATCAAGAGAAAAAGGATTCTTTTTCTTTTAACCAGGAAATATAAGGATTTAACAATATGGATAGCTTGATATGGAGGAAAAAAATGATTTTAAAAAATTAAATATCCCACCGCATTGCCCCTAAACATTCAAACAAATTCAATCATTTAAAAGTCAGAGTTTACTTGGTATATTATGAAAAGAAAGAGAAGTAAAACTCATATCCTAAAGTATTACTTACACTATCGGTCAACTCAACTTATTAACTTCAACAATCCCTACAACAAGGAATAATTCTTTCATTCTCCTTTTATTTCCTTCAATCTCTCTCCACATCTATTAGTTTGCTCATATTCAATCTACTGTTTAACAAAAAGAAGCTAATTACAATCTGATTCTTGAGACAAACTCTTGGCAAAAACTCTTTATTTCTTAATCTAAGGTTGTTTATCATCATCCATAAAAGGGGGCTTTCATTTGGACATGAAGATAGTGTTCTTGTTCAGCTCTAGCAATTTATAGTAGAATGTCATGACCTCAGTTTGTCTTCCGTGAACATATCGTGATGGCACTTAGTCCCTACGAGTAGGTAAGCCTGACAATGTGGAATATAAACCAATTTGCGAAAAATAATAATTAAACTGAACTGGTGAAATAAATCAGTGTTCAAGGTGCCGCCTGACACATACAATAACAACTCTCATAGCTAATCAAAGTTTCCAAAATTTGGAATCTCACAAATAACAAGCCAAGAGGCTTTGACTCAAGAATATCTATACAGGGAGAAATACTGAAAGAACTATACTTATTACAGAAAGTTGGAAAGGGACTCCTCGGTCTACGAACGCAGCAGATACCTCGAAGTCTCTACCGATATGCCACCATCAAAGGCTAATAGAATTGAATGGAGGTACCTGTATCCGCACAACAAAAGTGTGCAGAAGTGTAGCAGGAGCACACAATAGCGGTGCCCAGTAAGTATCAATACTAACCTCGGTGGAGTAGTGACAAGGAACATTCAAGACACCTACTGATCAATAAACAGTATAATCATAGGAATAATGGAAACGATATATATAATTATGTAAATGCTGCATGAACAACTAAAAATGCTACGATTCAAAATACGCGAAAAAGGCAACCAGTAACAATGAGAAAATAACAAATGACGATACGAATGACAGAAGAACCCTAATCCGAATCCTAAGGTCACAGAAAATCAATGACAAACAAGTCACTAACTGATTATTCTACAATGCTGCTTACACAAGGTTTTTTAACTCTTTCCACAATTTTACCAAAAATCTCGGACCAG
Organism: Nicotiana benthamiana; assembly: GCA_034376525.1. Taxonomy (NCBI): domain Eukaryota; kingdom Viridiplantae; phylum Streptophyta; class Magnoliopsida; order Solanales; family Solanaceae; genus Nicotiana; species Nicotiana benthamiana. The sequence continues at coordinate 142,487,322 of CM067327.1, read as the reverse complement.
CCACAACTCATGAAAACCCAGCATCTGAAGTGCAACACTTGGCATCTCGAGCCCCATCAATCTCACGGTCATGCTGATAACTAACTAGTCAACTAGGGCCACTATCAAATATTTAATGGGTAAACGAGGGCGTACCTTCACCCCTAGCCAAATTAGGAAGAATTCATCTCTAATAGGAGTGCCAACTATGTGTATGCTTGCGCAAATATATTTAACAAGAATTCTACCAACTAGTACGTATAAGAAATGGAACAACCGACACCCGAATTAGTCGCACCCAGATAGAACCAATGAAAATATCCGTTCGGAACACAATGAGTTTAACGAAGGTCTCCCAGGACATCGTCCTGTAGTCTCGAACATATATATGTGTCTTTGGTATCTCTTGGTATCCTCAATAGATGTACTAGGGATCTCTTGGTATCCTCAATATATGTGCTGGGGATATCTTGGTATCCTGAGTATCTCCTGGTCTCATCAATATATATATACTAGGGATCTCTTGGTATCCCGAGATTCTTTTGGTATCCATTATATTTGTACTGGGGATCTCTTGGCATCCTCAATATATATGGTGGGGATCTCCTGGTATCCCGCACTACAACACAATCAATGTAAATGTACAGCCCAAACAATAGAATAGCAATATCCCGGCAAGGGAGTCGATAATGGAGACAATAACATCCCGGCAATGGAGTTAACAACAAAAACAATAACGTCCCAAAAAGGGAATCAACAACAGAAAAATAATGTCTCGCAAAGGGAATCAACAATAAAAACAATAACGTCTCGGCAAGGGAATCAACAATACCTAATAAGATCACGGAACACCAAGGAAAAACATAATAACCTCAACGACATACCGAGACATAATAAGTGTGTAATCGCTACCCTGATAACAACAACAGTTGGACATGTAATATATTTGCATGAAGTCACAGATGAACTTACAATCAAGGAGTATCCAAACAGTAAGGAAGTCAACATGAATCAAACGATTACACTTAAGGAAATATCAACTAATCATAAGATATCTATCGTCATTCCAATTAAGACCGATTAATTACATGAGATATAACATTTATGATTTCCAACCAAAGGCGAGCAATGAGGACGGATAATATGATTATAGAAGGATAATTGTCTTTATTTAAACACATAAAAGTTAATTAAATAACAAGAATAAGTAAAGAAGGGCAAACAAATACCAAGTAAGACATGTAGAGGTGAAATAAATAACAGGGAACTCAATGGTATCAATATCATCTTCACACTCGGGGATTTCAAGGGTCTAAGAGCCTAAAAGGGAATTTACGACAATAAATTCGAGCACGCACTCGTCACCTCGCGTACACGGAATACATCAACAGAGAAGACTCAAATCCTAAAGGGAAGTACTCCACACAAAGTTAGGCAAGATACTTACTTCAAATCGGAAAAAATCAACTAGCAATCGCATTCTTGCCATGAGTACTCGACTCCAAATGGCTCAAGTCTATTCAATTAAATTACAAATTATAAATAACATCTTAAGCGACTGATTCTACAATTTAATTCAAAGCTAAAATGTGAAATTAGGTAAAATGATCAAAACGCCCCCTCAAGAAAGCGTCTCTGAATCAAATAATTTTTACATTTTCAGGACCCTTATACTCTCACGAGTCTAACCATAAAACAGTTTCCAAATAGGAGGTCAAATGTCCACTCAAAACACAAGAATTATGTCTAAGAAGTTTCATCCAATTTTCCCCAATTTGGACCATAAATTCAAATTCTAATGGTTGATTTAAATAGATATTGATAGAAAACAACTAAATGAGGTTAAAAAATCATTACCCACTGATCTTCTCTTCAAAATCCACCCAAAATCGCCTTCTCCCGAGCACCCAAAATCTGCGGTTTGTTTAAGCACCTCAATTTCCGTTCCTGAGGTTCTTTTATCGCAGAAGCGATTCTGCTTTTGCGGAAATCCCTTCCATGTTGCTGCTCCTACCCAAATGTAATGACATTGCTACTGTGGCTTTGTTTTTGAGGTTTCGAAGCCGCAGAAGCAAAAATACCAGTAGCCCTGCTGAAATTTCCTTCTAACTCCAATCTTTGCCCGTTGAGCATATGAAACATATCCGAGGCCCCCAAGACCTCAACCAATCACACACATAAGTCATATAACCCAACACTGACTCACTCTAAGTCCCAAATCATACAACATAACATCAAAACGTCGAATCAAACCAAAAATTATGTTTATGAACTTCTTAATCTTTACTTATCACAACCCATGCCGAAACCTATTAATTCAACTCGAAATAATGCCAAATTTTACAAACAAGTCCAAAATAACATAACAGAGCTATTCAAACTCTTGGAATATCATTCCGACTCTGATATCCCAAAAGCAAACTATGGGTCAAACTTTGTTATAGTCCAACTTCAACTTTCGCTGAAATGCCTCAATTTACTCTAGGACCTCCAATTTTGAATTTGGACGTACGGCTAAGTACAAAATCACCATACGAACTGTTGAGATCATCCATGACACATTTCGGGGTCGTTTACCCAAAAGTCCAATTCCTGTCAACGTTTTCGCCGTTCTAACTTCCAAAACAATGTTCCTTCTTCCAATTTGACTTTAAACCATACGGAAGCCAAATTCCACCATGCAGGCGAGTCGATACTCCTATTATTAAGCTGTTGTACACCTTATGCAACTTAACGTAGCTTAAACTTTTAAAATGACCGGTCGGGTCGTTACATAGCAGTAACACACTTATCCAGAATCAAATACATCAATTATATTAGATTATATAAATAACACATATAGTACGGAGGAGAATATGAAAAAAACATAAATAACACGCACAATTTAAAGAAATGCAGCTCCATTTAAAAGCAATGCTTTAATCAAAAGCTCTACCATGGTCTTGATTTAGTACTAATAATGTTGTAGCTGCTGCTATTACAGATGGTATGTAATTCATTAACCTCACATCTGCACAATTAATTAGGATAACCTTTAGGCCTCTTTTTCCATAAAAAAAATCTTTTTTTCCTAAAAATGTGTTTGTCCATGAGATTTTGCAAGTTTTTGAACTTTTTTCGAAAAAACTAAAAAGTGGTTTTGACAACTTTATGAAAATATTCGGAAATTTTTTTTTCCCCCCACTCATAAAAAGACATATTTTTTTCAAGTGAAATACATTTCCAAACATAATTTTAATGTCCAAATACCAATTTCATCTTAACTCCGAATATTACCTTTTTTTGCTTTTCTAAAATTACAATTGTTATGCCGAAAGGCCTATATAGAAATAACTTTTAATAACTATAATCACTATCAAATTTATGAATTGAACGGGGGAAATTAAAGAACCTGATTACCTCTAAATACACTCATTATGATCTCTATAGCGTATTGGAAAAATATATTTTACATATTGGAGATGACGTGTCATGACAAGCACACTAGTCAAATGGTCAAAGAATTGTAATTATCCAAGTGGCACGAGCAGCAATGGATACGAGCAAAGGTAACGGAAGAGGCACAGACAAATATTCAAGTAAATCAACGCTCGTACCTATTCAAGAAATTTAATGTTCAAGAATCAAGAAGAATCAAGGGTCTGACAACACATGAAAGTCCAAAATATAGTATTTAATGAGTATTAAATACTGAAAATGTTAGAGAATATATATTTAATATAATAATTATGTAACGTAGCATTTAATGTCATTAATTGCCCATAATAGTCTTGTTATGACAAAGGTAAGGCTTATATCTCCAAAATAACTATAAAACTGAGAGGGATAAACAATTGTAAGGACACGAAACAACATCTGAATATATTTTGGTGTACTTGGTTTTCTTCTGATTATATTATTTCTATCTAAATCTCTTTCTACTTATATTCTTTCGATTATCGGTAACCATTGTTCTTCTAAATTCTTAGCTTTGAATCGAATTCTATTATTTTGGTTAAATAAATTGGTTTCGTTACCGAGAATCTGATAATCTATTCTCTTTAGCTGGACTTTTATTGTTGCTTCATACATGTCGAAAAACAACGAAAACACCTAAGAAAACCAAACACACAAACAACTTCATGGAGATCTGCAAAATAATGACACACTGATTCCTTCTCCACAAGGATCTCCTTGGATATCTCGCGAAGGTACTCTTTAGGGATCTCATGCAGGCTCAATCAAAAACTGTTGAAGTTGTTGATGAGTCTTTACAAAAGGTTATTGATTCAGATGTCAATAAAGTTGTTCAGGCCTAAATTAATCGGTTACCTGCTGTACCACCCACACCTACTCCAAATAACAACACATTAGATAATTCTCTTTCTAGGCTTGTTAACTCAGGAAATGGTGGAACCCCAGTGAATAAATGAGGGAGAACCAGGTAAGTCAGTTAATTTTCATTTGCCAAATTTAATATTAACATTACAAATAAAGCTCAAGGATCAAAAGTACCGCATAGAGGAAATACCTATGGTGCTGCCTTTAATCAAAGTGGCGGATATGGATAAACATTCACAAAAACCCTGGAAGCCAAGTGTTTCTTCCCTCCCAACTCCAAAGAAGTTTAAGAGGCCTGATATCCAAATATATGATGGAACAACATACTCACTAGACCGCGTGACTGCATTAACAACTGGCTAAAGTGGCAATGAATTGACCAAGAAGAAGATTGAATCAGTATTAGTCAAAAAATTGGAGAAATGCTCACCAAGGGTGCATTAACATGGTATTCTCTTTTACCCAAAAACCCTATAAATTCCTTTGCCGAGCATGCAGATTCTTTCATCAAAGCACACTCGAAGCTCAAAAAGTAAAAATAACTGACGGTGTATACATTCAAGATCAAGCAAGGGGACTTAGAATTGCTGATGGGAGGTGATCTTACCGCTAAATTTAGCCTCTTTTCATTACCTTTTATGTCCTTTTAATTATAAAATGAGGTTGTTTATGGTATTTTTTGTTAGATTTATAGGTAAATGATGCTACAAGGTGAGTTGAATTGAATTAAAGTGGAATTAAGCAAAAGAAGACGAAATTATGCAAAACTTATAGTGATTGTGCTTTTGAAGAAGTTTTGGTCGCAGAAGCAACCTCGTGTATGCGTAAATCTAACCGTTTCTGCAATATGAGCCTGGATTTGGATTTCCGCTTCAATGAAGAAAAAGACACAGAAGAGATTATGCTTCTTTGGAGAAGGAGTAACATCAGCGATAATAGCTCAGTCGACCATTTTCGCTTGTGCGTTAGAGAGTCCGCTTCTGCGGAACCGCATCTGCATGAGTAGTTCCGCAGATGTGGAAATCGAGCATCAGACCTGGGGTAGAATTGACTTTCATAATTTGTCATCCTAAGTTATTTTTATACTCGTCCAAACTGACATTTGAAATATCTTTTTGTTTATTTTCAGTCCTTAGACTAGAGAGAAAAATTTTTGATGCTTGAGTTTGCACACACACTTTGGTCTTGAAGATTCAAGCTTTTGGTTAAGATTTTATTACCCATTTATGTCTATTTCTTCATTTTCTTGCTTTGTATTGAATATCTTAGTGTGTAGTATTTGTTTCCAGCACTTGAATCTTGTTTATGAAAATATTTATAATTAAAGTGTGGATTTAATACCTTGTTGTGCTTATGTATTGAATAACTTTTATTTATTTATGAAGTAATCTATTGTTGCTTTAATTATTCTTACTATTTAATGTTTCCAAGGGGATTAGATAACCCTAGGACTCGCCCATTAACTCCGAATTAATTTTGGGAAAAGTAGTTTGGGGTTAGGAAGGATTAATTAACCAGAACTTGAGGCGTTAACCCTCATTTTATATATTATACCTAGGGATATGATTGAACTACTTGTATCCATTCGAGGTGTGCATATGATTCTAACTGTTTTAGGGATAATTCAATTAGAGAGTCTTGCTAGTCTTTGGAAGAAACTAATTAAGAGTTATTATCTGTGATGACCAGGTCGGTCATCTTTGGAATTTATGCCCCGTTCCCCAAGTAAATACTATACTAAGTTCATATCTGCTATTTTGGTTTTCCAGGACGTTCGATGTTCGAATTAGGAGAGTTTTGGGACACTTAGTCCTTAAATAAGGGTTTAAGTGTTAGAAAGCGGTCCGTAATTGGAACAATGTGAAGATGACATCCGAATGGAAATTCGATGGTTCCGTTAGCTCGGGCAGGTGATTTCAGGATTGAGAGCGTGTTCGGAATGTATTTTGGATGTCCGTATCTCATTTAGGCTAGAAATGCCGAAAGTTAGAATTTGGAGGTTTCCGGTCCGATAGGGAATTTTTGATCCGAGGGTTGGAATGGGATTCCAAAAGCTGTTGTAGAACCCTCATGTCATTTTGGACGTGTGTACAAAATTTTTGGTCAATCAAATGAGTGTTGGTTAGGTTTTGGATCGAAAGCTTGTTTTGGATGAACTTGAAGTTCTTAGTCTTGAATCTTCGATTTTATTAGGTTTTAAGTGTTGTTTTGGAGGTTTTAAGGGTTGATACAAGTTGGAATTATGTGTTAGATGGTATTGGTATTTTTGGTTGGGGTCCTTGGAGCCTCGGAATTATTTTTTATGGGTGTACGGGTTAAATTTCTAAAGTGTGCAGCAAAGGCGGAAGCACAAAAGCTGTATTGTGTCTGCAAAGGTAGAACTCATGGCTTTAAGTGGAAGTCATAGAAGCGGCTTGTGCTAGCATGTGCGGGAGTGCATAAGTGGTCCCTTGTCCGTAGAAACGCAAAACACTGTTTTGATAAGGGTTTATCAGAGTCTTAATTTCAAAAGTTGGAAAATAAATTGAGAGCTCGGGAGAAGGCGATTTTGAGTGGGTTTTGAAGAGAAGATCATCGGCTAACGTTTATTTGATCCTTCTATTTATATTTCATAATTTTCTAGTTAAATCAACCATTACAATTCAAATTGAAGGCCTAAAATTTGGAAAAATGGGTGAAACTTCTTAGACTTAATTATGTGATTTTGAGTGGGCATTTGACCTCAGATTTGGGAGATTTTTATATGGTTAGACTCGTGAGAGTACGAGGGTTTTGGAAATACAAAATTTATTTGATTCCGAGCCGTTGTCCTTAGGGTTGTTTTGGTCATTTTACCTAATTTTGCACACTAGATTTAATATTAATAATGAAATCAGTTTTTTGCGATGTTATTTACGTTGTTTGCAATGTTATTTACGTTACATAATTGGATTGAATAGTTTTATGCCATTTGGAGTCATATACTCGTGGAAAGGGGATCGTTCCTTAGTGGATTTTGCACCGGTTCGAGATAAGTGGCTTGTCTAACTTTGTGTGGGGACCTCCCCCCTTAGGATCTATTACTTTTTATTTTAAATGCCCAATACGAGAGGCCACGAGCGTGTACTTGTTCTACTTTTTAAAAAATCCGTTTTACTTGGAATAATTAACTGCGTTTTCTTGCGAACTTATTTTAACTGCAATTTAACCTGTGTTAGCTTAGAATAAGCATGTTTATTTGACTTACTCCTTAATTTCATAAATTGTATCCTCTGTCCTTCGGGAAACATGCTAGACTATAAATTCTCTTAATTGTTCTTACTTAGAATTTTATCTTATTTTAATTGTGTGGTGTTACGAATTGGGACTACAATGACGGCATCCCGATAACTCCCTTTGTATGCGTTTTGTTCTATGACTAAGAGTGCGGCATAACTAGAGATCCCTGGCACATATATGATTATAAAAAGGAGGATACCAGGATATTCTCGGGATACAAAGAGATACCTTGTGTAAAAATGGAGGATACTAGGAGATCCCTCGAGTATATGATGAGAATACAAGGAGATCCCCGATAATACATATCCGGTGGTGATTTTCACTTCCATTTACTAATTGTGTTAGTTCTCGGTTACTGTCTTATTTATTTTTTTGCAAGAGTCTCAAAGTAGATTATACTCAAATGGTCTTTCCTTATTCTATTGATTATTATGTTTTTATCTCAGTAGGGCCTCGAACTTTCCTCGTCACTACCCGAATGAGGTTAGGCTTGGCACTTACTAAGTACCACTGTGGTGTACTCAAGCCTCTTCTGTGCATGTTTTCCATGTGCAGATCCAGGTACCTCTACGCAACTGCATTATCTTGTATGTCTGCCGGATCCGCAGACCGAAGAGTCTCCCTCTCACTCTACCCATTTAGCCAGTTAGACGTTATTATGTTCTTCCTTATTATAGACGTTTTCGTATGACTAGAGCAGTATTATGTATTACTCTTAGCCTGTGTTTCCCATGGGTCTCCGGGTCGTAGGGATAGTTTTAGAATTAATGTGATAAAGTGTATGTGCCAGGCGGCAACTGTATACATTACTCATGTTATTTAGACTTCGGTTATAAATTTCGTAAATGTTGTTACTTATGGATTGTGTTAGGCTTACCTAGTCGTGAAGATTAGGTGCCACCATGACGTGTTCCAATTAGTGAACTCGAGTAGTGACAAGTTGGTATCAAAGCTCTCGGTTCATAGGAGTCACAGGACACATGCCGGTTAATTAGAGTCTCGCTGATCGGTACGGAGACGTCGGTGATTATCTACGAGAGGCTATGTAACTGCTTAAGAAAAATATTCGCTTTAATGAATTCCTTGTCGTGCTATATTATTGACATCGACTCTAAATATATTTCTTCTATTCTCTAACATATTATGAGGAAACGTACGACGTAGGATGATATGGCACTCGCACCCCCTCCTACAGCCGCTAGAGGAAGGGGCCTGGGCAAAGGTCATGGACAAGCTCGTAGTGCAGCCAGAGAACCTGCGTGAGTTGCACAGTTTATGATCATATATACTATGCTTTGAGAAGTAGGGTTGCTTCCCCTTCCTGCAACCACATCCCAAGCCGGATGAGGTGCCCAGACACCGCAACCCACACTTCTGAGCAGACAATGCATACGACCAGGTTGCAAATATCATCCAAATCTAGCCTATAGTACCGTTTCAGCCCGAGGATGGGGCACTTCCTTATGAGGATGAGCAGCGTAGAATAGAGAGGTTCAATAAGTATGAACTTCCGGTTATCAGGGGATTAGCTACGGATGATGCTTTGGCGTTTCTGGGGGATTTTCACCGCATTTTTCGCACTATGGGTATTACTTCCTCTAGTGGGGTTTCTTCCGCATCTTTCCAGCTTCGAGGAGTCGCCTATGTTTTGTGGCGTACCTTTGAGTTAGTCATTCCGGCTGAGGCCAGCTCCTTGATTTAGACTCATTTTGCATATATGTTTCAGAGGGAGTTTGTGCCCCATAGCCTCATGGATGCATGGCATGTGGAGTTTGAGCATTTGCGCCAGGGAACTTTGATTGATTGTGAGTATGCCATCCATTATACTAGGTTGGCCAGACATGCACTGGCCTTGGTGGCTATTGTCCGCGAGAGGGTTCGCCAATTTATTGAGGGGCTTATTTCACCTATCAGGTCTAGCGTGGCTCGAGAGTTTGAGGTGGATATACCTCATCATAAGGTAGTACGTATAGCTAGTACGATAGAGGGTACGCACGCCAGAGAGAGAGAGAGAGAGAGAGAGGAGAGAGAGGCAATTGGTCTCGAGAGTCAGTTCACTACTCTGGTACCCGTACCCCAGCAGCAGGACCTCATGGTAGGGGCTATATAGGTCGCCTAGTTCATTCAGCGCTTCCTTCATCCAGTAGTACTCCACCTCCTTTCAGATCATAGGAGCCTTATTATGTACCTTCGGTTTCTAGTGCGCCTCCTGTGTGTGGCACTTCCATAGGTCAGTCTGGTAGGGATGGGCCCAGTTAGTAACACCCACCACACCCTCCCAGCGCTTTTCTTGAGTGCGGAGACACCCGCTATGTAGTGAGGGATTGCCCTAGGCTTGGGAGGAGTGCACCTCTATGGCATTCTCAGCCGCAGCATGCTCATCGGGATTGTCAGGGTATTATTCCAGCTCCAGCTGCCACCCCACTTGCCCAGCAGCCAGGGATGGAGATCGAAGAGATATAGGTCACCCTTAAGAGAGGGTTCGGGCAAGATATTATGCTCTTCCTGCATGTGCCAAGGTTGTTGCCTCCGATTCTATTATCACAATTATTATATTGGTTAGTCACAAAGAGGCATCGGTTCTATTTTATCCAAGCTCTGCTTATTCTTAGGTGTCATCTTATTTTGCTCCGCATTTGGGTATAGCTCGAGAGTCATTGAGCTCTCATGTTTATGTTTGTACTCCCGTAGGAGATTACTTTGTTGTGGACCGCATTTATCAGTCATGTTTTGTTACTGTTCATGGTTTTAAGACAAAGGCAGATCTTTTACTAATTGATATGGTTGATTTGATATTATCTTAGACTAGTTGTCGCCCTAGTATGCTATTCTTGACTATCACGCTAAGACCGTGACGCTGGCTATGCTAGGTATTCCACGTATTGAATGGATTGATACTCTTGGTCACAATCCCATTCTAGTTATATATTTTCATAAAGCTTAGCGTATGGTAGAGAAGGGGTGTGCCATGTATTTAGCTTATGTGAGAGATATCAGTGCTTATACCCCTTCTGTTGATTCTGTACCAGTGGTACGGGATTATCCTGTTGTGTTTATAGGTGATCTTTAGGGCATGCCTCCTGATCGGGACATTAATTTTGGCATTGATTTGTTGCTGGCCACTTAGCCCATATCCATTCCTCCTTACCGTATAGCTGCACCTTAGTTGAAGGATGTTAAGGATCAGTTACATGAATTGCTTGATAAGGGTTTTATTGACCCAGTGTTTCACCGTGGGGTGCTTCTGTCCTGTTTGTGAAGAAAAAAGATCGTTCTATGCGCATCTGTATCTATTATCGTCAGTTGAAGACCTGATATTCAGTGCCTTGTATAGATGATCTATTTGAGCAACTTCAGGGCGCACGTTTGTTTTCTAAAATTGATTTGCGCTGAGTTTATCACCAGTAAAAGATTCGGGAGTCGAATATCTCAAAGACTACATTCAAGACTCGGTATAGTCATTATGAGTTTCTTGTTATGCCACTTCGGCTGACCAACACCCCAACAGTTTTAATGTATTTCATGCACAGTGTATTTAGGCGATATCTTGATTCCTTCATCATTGTTTTCATAGATGACATTCTTGTATACTATCGGAGTTGGAAAGATCATGAGCTGCATCGAAGGACAGTGCTTCAGGCCTTGAGAGAGATGAAACTATATGCAAAGTTCTCAAAATGTGAGTTTTAGTTGAGCTTTGTGGCATTCCTAGGCTATGTAGTATCGAGTGAGGGCATTTGGGTCAATCCAAAAAAGGTGGAGGCCGTGCAGAGTTAGCCCAGGCGCTCCTCAGCTACAGAGATCTGCAGTTTCCTTTTCCTCGCGGATTATTACCATCATTTTGTGGAGGGGTTCTCGTCAGTTGCAGGTCCTATGACTAGATTGACCAAGAAGGGTGCTCCCTTTCAGTGGACAGACGAGTGTGAGGCGAGCTTTCAGAAGCTCAAGACAACCTTGACTTCAGCCCCTATTTTAATATTGCCTACTGGTTCGGGGTCTTATACAGTTTATTGTGATGCCTCGCGAGTCGTAGTTGGAGCAGTATTGATGTAGGACGGTAGGGTGATTGCCTACGCATCCAGACAACTGAAGGTACATGAAAAGAACTACCCTGTCCATGACATTGAGTTAGCTACTATTGTTCAAGCCTTGAAGATATGGTGTCATTATTTGTATGGCGTGCCTTGTGAGATTTACACGGATCATCGGAGTTTACATCAGTTTTTCAAGTCGAAAGAACTGAACTGGCGCCAGAGGAGATAGTTAGAGCTACTAAAGGATGCCTTAAGTCGCCAGCAGAGAGTTAAGGGAGTTTGGCAGATATACGAGCTTCAGAGAGACCCATGGTAATGGATGTTCAGGACTTAGCCAGTCAATTCATGAGATTAGAAATTTCGGAGCCCAGTCGGATTTTAGCCTGTGTGGTTTCTTGGCTTTCAATGTTCGATCGTATCAGGGAGCGGTATATGATGAACCTCATTTGCTTGTCCTCGGGGATACAATTCAACATGGCGATGCTAGGGATGTGACAATTAGAGATGATGCGATATTGAGGATGCAGGGTCGGATCTATGTACCCTACGTTGCTAATATTCGGGAGTTGATATTGACAGCAGCCCATAGCTCGCGGTACTCTATCCATCCACGTGACACGAATATGTATGAGGTTATGAGGCATCATTATTTATTGAGTCGGATAAAGAAGGACATGCCTCGACTGTCAGCAAGTAAAGGCTGAGCACCAGAGACTAACAATTACTCCAGCAGATGGCGATTCGGGAGTTGAAATGGGAGAAGATCACTATAGACTTTGTAACTTGTCTCCCTATGACATAGATGAAATTTGATTCTATTATGATGTTGTTGATTGGATTACCAAGTCCGCTCATTTTATTACAGCGTGTACTACTTACTCAGCAGAGCGGTTAACAGGGATTTATATTAGAGAGATTGTCTGCCTGCACGACATTCCAGTTTCTATCTTATCGAAAAGGGGTTCAGTGTTTACGTCACGATTCTAGAGAGCCGTCTAGCAGGAGTTTGGTACCCAGGTTAAAATGATTACAACTTTTTACCCTCAGATAGATGGGCAGTCGAAGCGCACCATTTAGATTTTCGAAGATATGCATCGTGCGTGCGTGATTGAGTTTAGAGGGTCTTGGGATCGGCTCTTTCCATTGGTTGAGTTTGCGAACAACAATATTTATCATACCAGCATTCAAATGACGCCATATGAGGTCTTATATGGTAGAAGATGCAGATCCCCGGTGGGTTGCTTCGAGCCGGGTGCGTCCAGGCTATTGGGCACTTATTTAGTCCAAGATGTGGTAGAGAAGGTCAAGGTGATTCAGGATAGACTCCATATAGCCCAATACAGACAGAAGAGTTACACAAACCGGAAGGTTCGTGATGTTTCCTTTATGGTTGGTGAGCGGGTTCTACTTCGAGTATCGCCTATGAAAGTCTGTTAGAAAATACGCTTAACGCTAGAGGGGGGTGAATAGCGTTATAATAAAAATTAGCATAAACTTGCGGAATTTAAAATTTGCAGGAAATAAATAAGTGCGTTAAGTAAACAAAAAGGAAAGAACGCACCGATGTATTCTGATTCACCACAACAAGTGGCTAGTCCAGTCCCCGAGAGACTCTCTCGAGATTTTCCACTAACTTGTCAAGCTTACGGGTGCTTAACAAACCTTTACAACTTGAGGACACAAGCCTCAACACCTTTGCTCGGAGATACACCACTCCAAGACTTCACTGTTAAGCTTACGGGTGCTTAACAAACCTTTACAATCTGAGGACACAAGCCTCAACAATCTTGCTCGGAGATACAACACTCCAAGACTTCGACCAAGGAAACACAAGTTCCTTACAACAAGAGAATCACAATTCTCTTCAAGTGTACAAAACACTAAACACTCAAACAATACACTCCATTATGAGTAGATATGAGTAAAAGAAATAAGCTCTAGATTACAACAACTTTGGACAAGAATATGGCTCTCAAAAGCTTTATGAAATTGAATATAAAATGATAAACAAAAGTATGCAAGCTTATAGCAATGTAATGATTAGTTGTAGTTTGTTGTTGTGTTTAAAACACTGAAATGAAGCTGTATTTATAGTTGAAAAACTTGGCATTACCGTTGCCTAATTGCCAATTAAGAGTTGCTGATTTTACTCACTGACAATCGATTGTCAAACCCCAACAATCGATTGTCTGCCAGTCAGACCAAAATTCAATCCCAGATTTTACGCTTGATAATCGATTACGTACAATCCATAATCTATTACTGGCAACGTTCAAAAAATCCTTTCAAGATTTTACCACAGACAATCGATTGTCCAGAATCAACAATCGATTACTCAGCAACGTTCACAAAATCTTTTCCGGATTTTAATCAAAACAATCGATTATACAAAATCAATAATCAATTACCCAATAACGTTCAAAAAATCTTTTCCGGATTTTAATCAAAACAATCGATAATACAGAATCAATAATCGATTACCTGACTGTATTTGAAAACTTTACGACAACGGTCAGCTTCACAATCGATTGCACAAAGTCAACAATCGATTACTTATCAATTTTTGAAAATCATTTTAGACACTGTCTCTTTGACAATCGATTGTCCAATGTAACAATCGATTATTTAATAAATTTGAAAATCACTGGAAGACACTGTCTCAACATAATCGATTACCATTAGTTCATAATCGATTATTCTGAGTTTTGAAAAACTTTGATGGACACTGCCTCAGTCACAATCGATTGTCATTAGTTCACAATCGATTGTCATGCAGGTTTGAAAAACCTGATGCTCACTGTCTTACTCACAATCGATTGTCATTAGTTCACAATCGATTGTCATGCAGTCTTGGCTTAAAACAATCGATTATCATAAGTACATAATCGATTATCTTAGTCCAGATTTTTAAGGCATGTCTAAAAATTATTTTGACTACTGTAAATATGCATGATTTAAAATCATTTGACATTAAATTAAATATGCATGATTTTGGAAAATAGTTTTATGAGAGAAGCCATGTTACGAGTCAAGTTGTAGGATCAAGATCACAATTAAGAATGACTCAATTAAACTATAAAACTTTGTCTTGAGCTTGAATCTCGTTGTATATCAATTGTGCGCTTGTTTCTTGAACTTCGTCATATATCAATTTTCGCTTCGTTTGTCATTCATCAAAACCTATACAAAAGAACACACGTTTTAGTATATTGCATTGAGAACGTGTTTCCAACAATTTCCCCCTTTTTGATAATGGCAAACATTAAGCGGGATATGCAAGACAAGCAATTTATATTGACGATTCAAGACAAGTATATACATGTAACAAGTATGTAATTTGTTCCCCCTCAATTTGAGAATTCCCCCTCAATTTAAGCTTATAATTTTGAGAGTGCATCATACCCGTTATCTTCCCCCTTTTGCCATTAGCAAAAATAATAATAAGATGCCAAAGATGAAATAAACCTTGTTTATTTATTAAAAAAAATTACAGCAACAGGGAAGACACTGCAACATATAAAAACAAATTTGAAAATAACAAACAAAGAAATTATTCATTTCCATCATCTCCCGCCTCATCATCCGGCGCTGCTTCATATGGAACAAGACCCGCATAAGGATAATGAACATGGTCAAAATATCCATGGATCTCATGAGTTAATTGACCAAGAGAAGAGGTCAATGAAGAAATTTGGTCGGAAATTGATTGGAGGGTAGGCTCTTGAGCTGGACGAGTTCGACGGGTTGGAGGAGGAGCAGGCGCTGTATGATCACCGTCATGATGAAAGGAGTATTCTGAAATTTCCCACTTCTTGGTACTCTTTTTGATAGGACCGTTGGAAGTGATGAATCCGGAGGCTTCAAGAAAGTTCATGATGAGGAGAGCATAAGGAAGAGGCCTATCATCTCCGATAGCGTCATGCATGTGAATCTTGACGAGCCGACACCAATTGATGTTAGCTCCGGTTATTATGGCATGCATGAGCTTGGTGTCCTCTTGGGAAATGGTAGTATGGTTATGCTTACGAGGCTTGAGGACTCGGGTGATGAAATAGAAAATCAACCGATAATTGGGATCCATTCCCGTAATTGTAGGACGACGGGAAGAAAGATTTGGATCATAAGAAGTAAGACCGGTTTGATGTAGGAGGGTGGTTTCATCAAAAAGGGCTCCGGCCTCTCCGATGTACCGAAAAATGTCTTCACCATTACGAGGAAGACGGGCAATGGTATGGAGGTTTTCGTCGTAGATAAGAATTTGAACACCGTTTATATTTGTCACAAGATCATCGTCATCATCCTCATGAAGGTTGGAGTAAAATGCTTGAATTAATGTAGTATTGATGTAAGGATGGGTAAGAAGTAAGAAGTCAAGAAGTTGACAATTTTTGAGTATGTTTGCAGCAGGGCCATAAGATTCAAGATACTTGTTGGTTGAAAAACGGGGAGGAAGAATGTCGCGCTTTTCAAATTTTGTTAAAAATCGAGTAAGCTCGATGTCAGAATTGAAATAAAGAACGGAACCATCTTGGTAAGGATAGTTTGGAGCAGCAGAGGAGGATGCACCATGCCTAGCAGCACGGGAACGTTTGGCGTGACGGCCCGACATTTTTACTAAGTATTGCTGGAATTTGCAAGAGTCTTGAAAGAGTTTTAATAGTTTGAGAGCTAAAATTGATGCTTGAGTGAATAACAATGAACATATATGGAGCCTATTTATAGAGGGGAGAAAGGCATTTCATTAATGGAAGAAATCTGCTGAAAATTGAAAGCTGAAACAGTCAGAAACGGTAAAAATAAATCTTACTGTCCGTTAGACAATCGATTGTTGGAATGAGATAAACGATTGTCATTGAGATTTGACTGAATCTCGGAACTGACACAAATCTATTGCATAGCCAAACGGTAACAAATTTTGAATTACTGACATGAAATAATCGATTGTCAAAATATGGTAATCGATTGTTATGTTACAGTGAGCACAGAAGTTTTCTGATTTTGAGAATAATCGATTATAGTTTGAAACAATCGATTGTTTTGGAAAAGCATTGCTGAGTGGTTGAGACGGAAATCGATTTTGCAGTTAAGGAATCAATTATTTAACAAAACTACATAATAAACACAAACCATAAACAATCGATTAGTGATACTGCTAATCGATTTTCTGCACAGTAAGATAATCGATTATTTGCTTGGAACAATCGATTGTTCTGTGCCAAAACTTGATAATTCCCCCTACCTTTAGGGTGATACCTGCAAAGTAGAATTAAATATCTCTAACGCTCAAGTCAGTAATTCAAATATATATGCAACCTAAAAGAAATATGCATTTAGATCAACGTTTACCCGCATTCAATACTTCATTTGGACATGATTTATATTTAGCATAACATTGAACGCTAAATATTTTATCAAGTCTACTAGCAATAAGGTAAAGTGAGGAACGATCATACCTGTGTAGTTCTTGGTGTTGCTCGTCTTACCTTTCACATTTATGTCACGATGGTCATCTAAATTCATTGAAGTGACCATTGGTTTGGTATTGCTCTTTTCGAATTGATTTGGCAACTCCTTGCGACATTTAGAAGGACAAATGAAAGTTCCCTCTTTCACTTGCTTAATTTGCAGCTCCAAGAAATTAGGCATGACTATCAATGATATCTCAATTGCGATTTACAGATTCCTTGCATGACACTTATTAGTTGCTCCAAAGTAATGCAAGTATTTTCTAGGATATCATTTTCCACAAGATTTGGAATGCAAGATATTAATGGCATGAGAGTTTAAAGAAAATAACATTGCCAATATAGAGAGCTGTTTTGAAATTCTGTCATCAAAAAGATAGTAAGCTTCATGCAATCTATTTCCCCTTAATCAGAAATTTATCAAGACATAGATATACCAATTGTTATAAAACAATGATAAACCCATTTGTTGGATGACATAACAAGTGTACCAAAAGTTATTTTATTAACAGTGATGCAAATTGTTATTTTTAGTAATGCATATTACAAACGAGTGTTGACTGATAACAGATCAACCATACATGAAATCTTGAAGAACATACCAACCATTATCCAGACCAAAGGATGTGTTCATCAAGAGACGATTTTTAACAGAAGGATTTTTGTCAATTGTTAGAAACATGAGACATCTCAATTATTTTTCAAAACTGAGGATAGCGTTCATCAAAAACGTGAGTGAAAACTTTTTGAAGAATATGCTAATAGATGATACACACCACACAGTATACTAACAGTTATTTAAACCACAGATAGCAATTATCAAATCATGAATGAAATGATTTTATCAAGCTAACTGTTAATACATATCAACAGTTTTGATCTTTTAAAAGCAGATAACTAACAAGTAAACTAATTGACACCAATTGTAATTTAACAACACGTTTTCAACATATGAATCAACAAAGCTAATTGATATTGATTGGTTACAAGGATATCTCAATTGTTAACGCACATCAACTATTACGACTAAGCTTATCAAAGGTTCAACAATAAGGGAACCAAATTAACAACAAATAAGTTAATATTGGTTGCTAGCACATATCAACAATTCGGTTTTTGTCAAAAAAGGATAACTAACCGAAATTTCCTCTTGATGCAATGAGGTGTCGTGCTCGGTGCATCTACTACAATACTGTAGCCTTTCAAGCACACCTGCAAAACAGATTAATGATCTTTTGGTACCCATGCCATTTTGGGTCCTTGGGGGTTAAGCATATCATAATGATGCGATTGAGTGATATGTCTATGTCGTGTAAAACATGCAGGAGCAATATGACCAATATGTCTACAATAATGTCAAGTCACGTTGGGGTTATGCATCCCTCTAGGTTCATAGTAACTTGACGGACGAAAATGGTTCACTCTATTTTCAGCATTATGACTATTGCGTGCTTTATGAACATCATTTCTCCTACTATGAGCAGCATTTCTAGAATAATTATTTCTACGTTAGAAATCATTTCTAGGTGCTCTAAAGGGTTCAAAATTCCTTCTAGTATTTGGCCTATAATATGCATCATTTCTAGGTTAGTTATTTCTAGGTGGTAAGTCATTGCTAGGTCTTCTAAAATGTTCAACATTTGGTTTAGCATGCATATTGGTTCTAGGATTGCTATTTCTAGGATAAGCATTTTTATTCTTAGTCCTAGGTTGAGCCTTAGGTTGTTGGGGTTTAGCTTCAACCTTTTCTTTAGGCTCATTCTTAAAGCCTATGCCATGCTTGGTTGATTTCAAATTAACAAGGACCTTATTCAAATTTTTGTGGGAAGTGTTAAACTTATCTAAGGTACCTTTAAGTCTATCTACTTCATTTTTGAGATGCAAGCAAGAAGTGCACTTTCTAATAGAGCTTTCGGGCTTATCGGCGCTTCTTTATCCGAAAAACTTGTTTTCCTCTTTCAACTTCTCATTTTTTAAAACCAGTTTTTCAAGATCTTTTTCTTTTAGAGAGAGTTGTTTTTGAAAATCTTTTTCTTGCAACGTCAGAGTTTTCTGCAAATCTTTAAAAGTCTTGGAAGCATCAACAAACTCACTATGTAATTTATTATAAGCATTTTGCATTTCTTCAAGCGAGTGAGAGTTTGACTTACTTACCTCTTCTTCTTCGTTTGCAATGAGACATTGGCCAGTTGATTCATCATATGAGCTGTCCGCTTTTTGAGGCATGCTTTCATACATTTCCTCCAGCTTATCCCACATCTCTTTGGCGGTTTTATAGTGGGAAATTTTCTGATAGTCTTCCTGATTCAAGGCGCTATACAACATATTTATTGCATTAGTGTTGTATTCACTTACCTTGGCTTTCCCAACTTTTGTTGTCATTTGATCACCATGCTTGATGATTTGCCATAGATAAAAGTTGTTGGCTGTGATGAATATTCTCATCCGATCTTTCCAATATATGTAATTAATTCCATCAAACATTGGGGGCAACATGTTAAAATCACCTTCACCTATTCCTGCAAAATAGTCACGAGTAGAAGCCATGGATGGTTCTCTCAAACTGTTAAGTCTTCAGAGAGTTGGGCTCTGATACCAATTGTTAGAAAATACGCTAAACGCTAGGGGGGGGGTGAATAGCGTTATAATAAAAATTAGCGTAAACTTGCGGAATTTAAAATTTGCAGGAAATAAATAAGTGCGTTAAGAAAACAAAAAGGAAAGAACGCACCGATCTATTCTGGTTCACCACAACAAGTGGCTAGTCCAGTCCCCGAGAGACTCTCTCGAGATTTTCCACTAACTTGTCAAGCTTACGGGTGCTTAACAAACCTTTACAACTTGAGGACACAAGCCTCAACACCTTTTCTCGGAGATACACCACTCCAAGACTTCACTGTTAAGCTTACGGGTGCTTAACCAACCTTTACAATCTGAGGACACAAGCCTCAACAATCTTGCTCGGAGATATAACACTCCAAGACTTCGACCAAGGAAACACAAGTTCCTTACAACAAGAGAATCACAATTCTCTTCAAGTGTACAAAACACTAAACACTCAAACAATACACTCCTTTATGAGTAGATATGAGTAACAGAAATAAGCTCTAGATCACAACAACTTTGGACAAGAATATGGCTCTCAAAAGCTTTATAAAATTGAATATAAAATGATAAACAAAAGTATGCAAGCTTTAGCAATGGAATGATCAGTTGTAGTGTGTTGTTGTGTTTAAAACACTGAAATGAAGCTGTATTTATAGTTGAAAAACTTGGCATTACCGTTGCCTAATTGCCAATTAAGAGTTGCTGATTTTACTCACTGACAATCGATTGTCAAACCCCAACAATCGATTGTCTGCCAGTCAGACCAAAATTCAATCCCAGATTTTACGCTTGATAATCGATTACTTACAATCCATAATCGATTACTGGCAACGTTCAAAAAATCCTTTCCAGATTTTACCACAAACAATCGATTGTCCAGAATCAACAATCGATTACTCAGCAACGTTCACAAAATCTTTTCCGGATTTTAATCAAAACAATCGATTATGCAAAATCAATAATCGGTTACCCAATAACGTTCAAAAAATCTTTTCTGGATTTTAATCAAAACAATCGATTCTACAGAATCAATAATCGATTACCTGACGGTATTTGAAAACTTTACGACAACGGTCAGCTTCACAATCGATTGCACAAAGTCAACAATCGATTACTTATCAGTTTTGGAAAAACATTTTAGACACTGTCTCTTTGACAATCGATTGTCCAATGTAACAATCGATTATTTAATAAATTTGAAAATCACTGGAAGACACTGTCTCAACATAATCGATTACCATTAGTTCATAATCGATTATTCTGAGTTTTGAAAAACTTTGATGGACACTGCCTCAGTCACAATCGATTGTCATTAGTTCACAATCGATTGTCATGCAGGTTTGAAAAACCTGATGCTCACTGTCTTACTCACAATCGATTGTCATTAGTTTACAATCGATTGTCATGCAGTCTTGGCTTAAAACAATCGATTATCATAAGTACATAATCGATTATCTTAGTCCAGATTTTTAAGGCATGTCTAAAAATTATTTTGACTACTGTAAATATGCATGATTTAAAATCATTTGACATTAAATTAAATATGCATGATTTTGGAAAATAGTTTTATGAGAGAAGCCATGTTACAAGTCAAGTTATAGGATCAAGATCACAATTAAGAATGACTCAATTAAACTATAAAACTTTGTCTTGAGCTTGAATCTCGTTGTATATCAATTGTGCGCTTGTTTCTTGAACTTCGTCATATCTCAATTTTCGCTTCGTTTGTCATTCATCAAAACCTATACAAAAGAACACACGTTTTAGTATATTGCATTGAGAAACTGTTTCCAACAAAGTCGTCATGAGATTTGGAAAGAAAGGGAAGTTGAGTCCGAGGTTCATTTGACCTTTTGAGATTTTGAAGCGAGTTGGGGAAGTCGCTTATGAGCTTGCTTTACCTGCAAGTTAGGCCAACGTTCATTCGGTTTTCATGTCTCGATGCTTCAGAGGTATCACGGGGATCCGTCTAATGTGTTGGAGTTCACTTCAGTCAAATTGGACATGGATTTGTCCTATTTTGAGGAGCTAGTGGCAATCTTCGACAGGTAGGTCCGAAAACTCAGGTTAAAGAATTTAGCTTCACTAATGTTTCAGTGGTGGGGACACCAGGCCAAGGAGGTGACTTGGGAGACCGAGAGGGATATGCACAACCGATATCCTCATCTATTTGCTACTTAATGTATGTTCTCTATGCTCGTTCGAGGACGAATGAATGTTTAAGTGTAGGATGATGTGACGACCCGACCGGTCGTCCATGGAATTTATTCCCCGTTCCCCTATTAACTGCTTCCCTGCGTTCATTTCTGCTATTATGGTTTGCAAGGATGTTCGTTGTTAGAATTCGGACTGTTTCGAGACACTTAGTCCCTAAATAAGAGCTTAAGTATTGGAAAGTGATCTGTAACAGTAACAGTGTGAAGATGACCTTGGAATGGAAATCTGATGGTTCTGTTAGCTCTGTTAGGTGATTTCGGGGTTGGGAGTGAGTTCTGAATGTATTTTTTATTTCCGAAGTTGTTGTAGCTCTGCCATGTCATTTGGGATGTGAGTTCAAAATTTTAGGTCAATCGGACGAGTATTGGTTTAGTTTTGGATCGAAAGCGTGTTTTGGATGAACTCGAAGTTCTTAGGCTTGAATCTTTGATTTAATCGAGTTTTCGGTGTTGTTTTGATGGATTTAAGGATTGGTGCATGTTCGAATAAGGCGTTATATGGTATTGGTGTTTTTGGTTGGGGTCCCAAGGGCCTCGGGAAGATTTAGGATGGTCGACGGGTTGAATTTTTAAAGTGTGCACTTGCTAGTTTTTCATTTTTCTGGTATTTCCGGTTTTGCAGCTTGCGAACTGCAGAAGCGGCATCGCCTAAGTGACATCTTCATCGCACAAGCAATTTGGGCATTTTCCTCGGAGATAGCCGAAGGGGTCACTTCTACGCAAAGGCGAAACCGCTGAAGCGATATTGTGTCCCCAAAGGCAGAACTCGTGGCTTTATGTGGAAGTTGCAGAGACGGCTCGTGGTCCGCATGTGCGAGACGGCAGAAGCGGTCCTTTGTCCGCATAAGCAAAAAGCATTGTTCTGAGAAGGGTTTATCTGAGACTTAATTTCAAATGTTGGAAACTCAATTGAAAGCTCGAGAGAAGGCGATTTTGAGTGGGTTTTGAAGAGAGGATCATTGGGTAACTTTTCTTTGACCCTTTCTTAGTTAAATCAACCACTAATATTAATAATTGAACGTCTAAAATTGGGAAAAATGGGTGAAACTTCTTAGATTTAATTATGTGCTTTTGAGTGGGCATTTGACCTACGATCTGGGAGATTTTTATATGGTTAGACTCGTGAGTGTATGATGGTTCTGAAAATGTGAAAGTTATTCAACTTCAAGTCGTTGGCTTGACGGGAATTTTTGTATATTTCCTATTTTCGAGCCCTTGCTTTAATTTTATTAGTGAAGTCAGTTGTTTGTGATGTGATTTACGTTACGTAATTGGATTGAATAAATTTGTGCTATTCGGAGTGGGATACTCTTGGCAAAGGCACGTTCCTTAGTGATTTTTACACCGGTTCGAGGTAAGTGGCTTGTCTAACTGTATATTGGGAACCTTTGCCATTAGAATCTATTACTTGTTATTTTAACAGGCAGTACGCAAGGTGACGAGTGTGTTCTTGTGATAGCTGTTAATAAATCCATTTAACTTAGAATATGTAACTAAGTTTTCTTGCGAATTTAAACTAAATTTAACTTGTGTTAGCTTATGATAAGCATGTTTATCTAACTTACTTGCTTAATTTCTTAAACTGTATCCTCTGCCCTTCGTGAAACATGCTAGACTAGAAATTCTTTTTATTTTTCTTACTTAGTATTTTTTCTTATTTGAATTGTGTGGTGTTACGAATTGGTACTACGTGACGTCATTCTGATAACTCCCTTTGTATGTGTTTTGTTCTATGACATAGAGTGCGGAGATCCCTGGCACATATATGATTATAAAAAAAAAGTGGATACCAGGAGATCAGGATACTAAGAGATCCCTTCTGTAAAAATGGAGGATACTAGGATATCCCTCGAGTCTATGATGTGTATGACAAGAGATCCTTGGGATACGAGGAGATCCCCGATAATAGATATCCGGTATTGATTTGCACTTTTATTTAGTTACCGTGTTTGTTCTGCCTCGACCTTTCCTCGTCACTACCTGATCAAGGTTAAGCTTGGCACTTACTAAGTACATCTGTGGTATACTCATGCCTCTTCTACACATGTTTTTCATGTGCAGATCCAGCTACCTCTATGCAGGCGCATTATCAATAGCTGGAGGGAGCATTTCAGAGACTTGAGGTATATCTGCCGCATCCGCAGACCACAGAGTTTCCCTCTCACTCTACCCCTTTAGGCAGGTACATGATGTTTTGTTCTTCCTTGTTATAGACTTTAACGGATGATTAGAGCAGTATTGTGTATTACTCTTAGCCTGTGTTTCCCGTGGGTTTCCGGGTGGTTGGGATAGTTTCAGAATTTAAAGTGTTAAAGTGTATGTGCCAGGCGACAACTGTATAAATTACTCATGTTATTCAGCTTTCGGTAATAAATTTATAAAAATTTTGTTACTTTCTCAGTGTGTTAGGCTTACCTAGTCGTGATGATTAAGTGATGTCATGACGTGCTCACAATTGGTGAACTAGGTTCATGACATTATCCGTGGCTAATTAACATAAACTCGCTCATATTTGTAAAATCAGAAAATACATTAGATCATTACTTGAGTGTAATTCGTGATGCATTTATACTTGTAGCCATTGATCATTTTACTTGCTTTCTAGGTTAGTTTACATTTCTGCAATTAGATATAAATCTTTTCAACCAAAATTTTTAGTGTTTGGCATTGCGCGACTAGCAATAATATTCTTACATTTGTAATAACCTACACACTGTTCCCTGTGGGATTGGACCCCGACTTATAATTGGGTAAATTATTTTGTATGTGACCATGTCTATTGCTTTTTAGTAGTGGATTTGTACTTCATCAACATTGTCGCCGTTGCCGAGGAACAATATGGAATAATTTAGGTTTTTTGAGAAGTAAGCGAAAGTGCTTTGGTCCAAACTTGTGAATATTTGTGTAATTTATTTCATACCTTGGTCTATGTTTTTTGTTAAGTTTCTTGTTTATTTTCCTATTTTTGAAAAATGGCATCATATAATAAAAATTGGTTGGATGGTAATTGTTCATACTTTGATGACCTGTATCCTTATTATAAAGGACCACACTTGTGAAAAAATTGTTTAGATTCTCCCGGGAATGAATTGTGCGCACAATCTCAACCTTATGGTTGGAGTATTTGTGATAAGTGTGGTTGCCAAAATAGTCGTTGGAATTATTGTGCGTATTTGTCCTTCGCTTCCCCAAGCTCCTACTATGACGATTCTACTTTTTGTTGAGAGAATTATATGGCTATGGAAGTGGATGAAGTTGAGCATGGCCGAAATCGTGAATTCAAGCTCATGTTGGAGTGTTTACTTGAAGAAAGAAACAAGGAGTAAAATGCCTTGGATGATCTTTTGGAGTGGTCGAAGCTTTAAAGGTTGAAAAAGCTTCGGAAGTGAATGAAAACCAAGAACCTTCTTTGGGGATATAAAGTGAAAATCCTTCCTTGGCACTTGATCAAAATCAAGAAGAACTCCCAAATGCTCAAAATGAGAAAATAATGCTCATGTTGGAGACCATTCTTGAAATTGATAAAAAGCACAACTTTTCACTCGAGGACTTGAATTACAATGGTGAACACATCCGCACTTTGGAAGACCAAATGCAAATTTTGGTTGAGACTCATTATGCCCAACAACTTGAGTGTGTGGATAAAGCCAAGAAGAGTACGATTCCGAGGATGAAAGTAAGCTTTACTATGAGGACTCAAGAATTTAACATCCGCCAACCAACTCCATGAGTGTTTGTGATGCCAAGAAAGAAATGGAATTGGAGTCAACCAATATAAATGAAATCTCCTCTAGTTCGAGGGGTCACAAATGCCTTGGATGATCTGTTGGAGGTTTGAAGTCACAATCCATGTATTTTTTAACGTTGGAATTGTGTTGAGACATAGAAGTTAAACCACATGAATCAATGATAGACTGCGAGGAGAAAAACTCATGCCATGCATCTTACAATTTGAGGAAGCAAGAAAGCAAAATAACATTCCTCACATGAGAGTCAAGAAGTGCAAAATGAATAATTTTAGGCTTGGCTCGATCTTCAACTTACCACCCCTTACTGCTCGTTGTCACATGCTTGATTCCAAGCTAGGTTCCCAGTTCATATCATCCAAGTGGCGAGAAAAGTGGTAATATTTTTTTGCGTCGTGCCACGACGTTAAATGCGACACTTGGTTGGAGGCAACCCATTATTTTTTAAATTTTTAAGTCGTTTCTAAAATTTTCTTTTTAGAATAGCTAAGACTATTATTTTCAACTAGTCTGACAAATTTTAGAGTTTTTGGAGTTGATTTGAACAGGCCGGAGTGGCACGGAGGGTCAAAATCTGTAGCTTCAGAAATTGTGCAAAAATCCTCTGTTGTTACCGCTTCTGCGGATTTCTGACCGCATGTGCGGTCCCGCATAAGCGGATACACAACCGCAAAAGCAAAATTTTCTGTAGATGCGGACTACATGCCGCTTAAGTGATACCGCAGAATAGGAAGTCGCACAGGACATAAAGTTTGACAGCATTTTAAAATGCTTCATTTGCTCAAAAACATTTCCACACTGTATCCCCCGCCCTTACTCCCCAAATTCGAAAAAAATCAAAAAGTTATCTGAAACATGTGCGTTTCTCCTCTCTTGTGCAACACTCATGTAATTCCCTTTAATCTTTATCTCTTTCCTTTCATTCCCTCTACTTCTTCAACGCTAACAGTTTTGTTTCTTTATTTTGTATAAATTTTCTGGTTGTTTTTCTTTTTGTTGTGATTTATTGTTGTTATCTTTATGAAGTGAGGAAATACGGTTGAGCGTAGTCATTTGTGTACTGTTATATTTAACAAAATCATGGAAAATCTGAGTACCTGTTTTTTTTAAGAGGGTGTCAATTTAAATTGCTCGCAATATGTTCAATATAATGCTTGAACGAAATTTGCATGCTAAACAACAAAAATTTTATCCATTGAATCACGTTCTCATGTATCACACGACTTTAGAACTTAGATGCCAAAAATTTGGTTGAAAATTAAAAATTTGAAAAGAATTCGATTTAGTAAAGTCATGAAGAAGATGATAAAACTGCAGAAACGGACAACTTTTTGCAGAAGCGAAAACTGGAAAAACAAGAAAATAAAAAAACATAAAAGCACGAAAATTTTCGCAAAAGTAGAACAACTTCTACGGTTCAGATTCAGCAGAAGCAAAAACTGTGCAGAATGTTAAAATTCAGTAGCTTCGCAAAAATGGCTTCCCAGACCCGTTCAACCTAATTTTTTGGCTCAATTGCAGTGTCTGGAATTTCCTAACATGATTCTAGTAGCCGACTAATCTTGTGTTGATTTTATGTACGTGTGACATGTTAAATTGGACCCAAACACGAGCGGAACACGACATGAAATTCAAGAAGAAATTGATGAGCCATTTGATGAATCGCGCTTCATGTGTGCTACATGTGAGCGTTGATATTTTGACGACCTCATCCATAGAAATATAATTCTTGAAAAGGTCATCCTTGAAGAAAAATTGGCCGAGAAGTTCCCCGACTTTCATGTCGGGCTCTATTAATCCGGATTGTCATGTTTCATCGCCACTCCTTGCAAAGCTAATGAGGAGTGGGTTAGGGAATTCTATGCCAATCTTAGGCATACGAATTTTGACAACCCACAACTCATAGTCAGAGGAAAAATGGTGACGTTCAGGATTGAGCAATTAAATGATACTATGAGGATCCCCAACTATCCATTAGAGCCGACGCAAGAGAGAAATCACTATGAAAATGGAGCATGGCTTTTATCCAAGCTCTTCTCTCCGCACTTGAGAGATAAATGGGGAAAGAAGAGAAAAGGGTTCAAATCAACTGACTTCACTGTCGAGGCTAAAATATGACTGCATATCATTAGCAACAAGGTATGTCCTTGTTGAAATATCTCCGATGTTTCCTACACTTGGGCACTGATCATTGCATTTATCCTGGACGACGTTTATGTGAATGTCGGATACTACATACTGCAGAAGATAACGGAGTACTTGAGAGATAAGGATGCATGGATGATGTTACCCTCCTTGATTACACGGCTATGCACCAGAGCAGAGGTTGCTGTCTGTAGCATTGACCGGTGGCTACAAGCTAACAAACCTTTTCATCCTTTGAGAGTGACGGGATAGGGAAGCGTGTTCAAGAGAAAGAAGAGAAAAATCATCACCACGGCCACCGGTTCAGATTCATATTCACAGGAAGCTGTAGAGGGGCAATTCGGGATACTAAACTTCGAGCTTGCATCTATAATGAGTTAGTATCACAGCTTCCGAGTGGGCCTTCATCTTCCCAGCTTGGGTCTTCTTACTTCTCCAAGGACGAGATGCAGAGTTACTTGGATGCAAAGCAAAGCCACAAAGATTATCTGGAGAAGATGACCGCATCAGTGACATGATTTGAGGTAGCATACGACACTTTGGCCAAGGCTTCTTTCGCCTTACAGTCATAGTTTGATAAGGAGAAGAATAATAACAAGAAGACAAAAAATTCATGATAAAGATTTAGAGAGGCATCAAAGCCATCTTCAAATGGAGAAACCAAAACACGGAGAACCGGTAGTGTCACAACATGATAGTGAGTAGTATTCCTTCATTTCAAGGTCTGTTGGTGATGGTGGCGATGATGATGATGAGGAGACCGAGGGTGATGGAGACACGAGTGCCGCATAGAACTTATCATATGTCCTCCTACAGTCTGCTAATATGATGCAAACCTCTGGGAAACCCTCAAACTATTTTTATATTTCATATTGTGCAATGAGGATACTACACTGTTTTATTTGGGGGTGGCTGTTGTAGTGTAATTATGTTTTGAGATGATGTATCCTTTCCGGACTTATATTTATGCTATGGGTACTGTATGCCCATGTTGGGCTTCTAAATATGTTATTTTGTATATTGTGTGCCCTTCTATTACGCCCCAAATCGAGGGACATGGGTGCCTTTCCTATCCCACGTGTTACCCCGTATTTTTCATAACATATTAATCAAGGGATCAACTATTTTATAATTGAAATCACCCATTCTCAAAACATACACAAAATAATTGACTACTTAGTAATGTTTACAATTTACATTACCCTACGTAAAATTACATAAGCCCATAACCCACATTTACCGTCTACGGAGCCTCTAAAGATACGAAAAAATAATACAGTACTTATCGATAACAAGGCTCTGGCTATACCATACACTAAACCAAAATAAGACTCCAGAATAGGAGTGGTATGAGCCATGCAGGGCCCCGAGAGGAAAAGGGCTCACCAATACGGCCGGTAGAAGATGAAGGAGTCCTACTGTCGATGAACTGGAGTACCTGCTACAGATCCACCTACAATCATAACACGAATGTAGCGCCCCCGTCAAAAGGGACGTCAGTACACTGGAATTGTACTTGTATGTATGAACAAACATTGCGCCAAGGAATAACTCAAGCCACAAACAAGTAAGTAACAACAACAGAGACAACAATCAATATATAAAGAAAGGACAATCAAGCCAAATAAGTTTCATTCTCTTGTGATTTCCGCCTTCCACAATTCCACACCAATGATTTAAGAATTTTCTCAAATATTCATTTCAATAGTGATTTCGATCACTTTCAACCCTTATTACCTCGGACACCCTTATCACTTCATGTTGCGGCGTGCAACCCGATCCCACCGTACAGTTTCAATTCACAACAGTCATAACAACATAAAAGGACAAGTCACAGAGATCACAACAACGACAATAAACGATTCACAAATATCACGACAACATTCCTTAAGAAGTAGCAACAATGATTTACAAGTGTTCCTAAAACCATCAGTATTATTTCCGTCAGATTCCACAATTCACAAGTGTTTCATGTTTCAACAATACTTGCCCCGATAATCCATATGTGTTTATATCACAATTATTCTAGTTGTATCACTTACAATTTCCTTATGTAATTTGTTTTCTCCGCCAATCCCACGTATCATAATAAAAACCAAGCAAATCACACAAATTTCACAATTTACCCACGTACATTTCACGTATCAAACATTTGAACACCAACAACGCGATTTTTACAAGGTCAAGGTTAGCCATACATAGCTAGAGTTGAATCTCCCTTTTAAACTTCTACATTAGTCACCAAGAAATCAAGCAATGTGAATCTAGTTCATCAATTATCACATAGGCCTTAGGATTTAAGCTCACAATTACTACCCCTTTCCCTTTTACTAGATTTTTAGGATATTAAAAGAAATGCATGTGGATTTCTAACGAGAATTTCAAAATCAATGCATGAGACTCCCTCCCAAAGCTTAAGTTTGAAAATCAGGGGAAAAGGGTTAGGAATTATACCTATTAAATCAGAAGGGAAGACAGATGCTCAAAATTTTCTCGAGCTTCGATGACTTTTGAAAGATCAATTGATGAAGAAGGGGCTTCTCTCTCGAGAACTCTCTCGTCCCTCTCCCTAGTTTTGTTCAAAAAATTTGTAAAAATGAGGGATAAGGCTGTTTTATTAGAAAAGAGCTAGGGGTAAAAATAAGGGATAGGGGTAAAATCTGTGGTCAACTCTGCGATCGCAGAGTCGACATGCAATCTACAGATGGGACCGCATAATGGTCCAAAATTTCTGGCCTCTCTCGTTAGGTATGTGGTAAGAATGCAATCCGCATACCAGTTTTCCGGTCGCATATTGCAAAGCAAAATTGACCTCTACAAATCTTCAAGGATGTTATGCGGTGACAATGCGGTCCGCATATTGATTATGCGACCGTAGATTCGACCTCATTTTCAACACCAATTATAGACTGCTCTCTGATTCATTTTGCGGCCGATATGCGGTCTACATACCTGATCTGCGACCGCATTTCTGACCGCAGAAAAGACTTTTTCCGGAAAATGTTTCAGCTGTCCATTTTTAAATTTAAAATCAGTACAAAGGGATTCCGACACACTGATGGACCTGACTCCATGAGTTGCTATGACTTATGCACTCATTTTTACGAGGTCTTACATCCTCCTCTGCTTAAGATCATTCATCCTTGAATAATAACTTTGAAAAAATTAGTGAGTTTGAAAACATGATATGCAAGTTCCTACGCTTTTATTAACTCTCAAGTTTGTTCGAAAAATTTTGCCAGAGTTTCCTTTGTAATATGGACATATCCACCTGTTAGTGAGTCCCCAAAACATATTTCTAAGAACCATTGCACAAATCTGTCTATATCTATAACATTTATACAAATCATGACCTTCACATTTGCATATATTCAACCTCTCCTCAGCGTTTTAACCATTTTGGTACACCACAAGCAGTTAATTAAGCATTAATCATCTGTACTATCAAGGCCACTTACCTATCAAAAGAGTGTGATACAGTTGACAATTTCAATACAATTACTCCATGCAAAATTAATCTCCTTTCATCACCTTACCATGGGCTAATCGTCTACCACAAAACATATAAAACGTTGGGCATAACTTGAAGAATTACAATTGTGATGAATTTAGGAATAATTACACAAAATGGGACATAACGCTAGTTTTCTTAGGGATAATGACTTACATGACCACTCAACACTAGTTTCCTTGTTTCGCAACCTACGGACTTGTCTATCAAGAATAGCAACTGGAATCTCCCTAACCATTTTCCTTAACATGAACACATGGAACACTGGGTGCACTAAGTACATGTCAAGAGGCAATTCCAACCTATAAGAAACGTTCCCGATCCTTTGAATAATCTAGTAAGGACCGACATATGTATGACTTAGCTTCCCTTTAATCCCAAATCGCGTGACCCGCTTCATGGGAGACACTCGCAAGAATACCCAATAAACTTCTTGAAACATCGATTCCCTTCGATGCACGTCCGCATAGGATTTCTAGCGAATCTGAGCAGTCTTCATCCTTTATTGAATAACTTTAACTTTTTTCATGGCGTGGTGCACGAGATCAGGCCCTATGAATTCTGCCTCACCAAGTTCAAACCACCCGATCGGGGATCTACATTTCCTCCAATACAATGCCTCAAATGGGACCATTTGGATGCTAGCATGGAAGCTGTTGTTGTATGCAAATACTATAAAGGGTAAGTGATCATACCAATTACGCATCAAATCCAGGACATAAGCCCGCAACATATCCTCGAGCGTCTGAATATTATGATCTGCTTGACCATTGGTTTGCAGATGAAAAGCTATGCTGAGATTCACCTTAGTACCCAAACCTTGCTGAAATTTCTTACAAATATTAGCTGTGAACTGGGCCCCTCGATCCCAGATAATAGAAAGTGGAGTTCCATTAAGCCTTACTATCTCCTTGATATAGAACTTAGCATATTGTTCTGCAGTATCTATGGACTTGACTGCCAAGAAGTGACCTGATTTGGTGAGTCAATCCACTATTACCCAAATTGAGTCGAACTTGCGCTGAATGGTAGGTAACACTACCACGAAATACATGTTGACCATCTGCTATTTCCACATTGGTATTTCCACAAGATGAGTTAATCCACCAGGCCGCTGATGCTCAGCCTTCACTTGATGACAGTTCTGACATTTTAATGCAAATTTCTCCACACCCCTTTTCATGGAGTTCCACCAATAAATCTCCTTGAGGTCATTATTCATTTTCGTAGAACCTGGGTGCATGGAATATCTGGAAATACGAACCTTCGCCATCAACCTCTCTCGAAGCTTATCCACATACGGGACACATAGCCTACCATGACACCGCAGTACTCCATCCTTACCGTCGAGTGAAATGGCGAAGTCTTGTTGTTCAATACTGCTTCTTTTGTCTGGGCTAATGCTAGATCCATAAACTGCTTTTCCTTGATTTCTGCAACCAGTGATGATTGCTCACCCTGAGCCAGGGGTCTCTGAGCCACCGCCAAATGGGATAAACCACCCATAGATTTCCGACTGAGAACATCGGTGTCCACGTTTGCCTTCCATAGGTGGTACAAAATGTTTATATCATAATCCTTGAGCAATTTTAACCATCGTCACTGCCTTAAATTTAGTTCCTTCAGCTTGAACAAATACAGGAGACTCTTGCAGTCTGAAAACACATCTACCCGAACCCCAAAAAGATAATGCCGGCATATTTACAAAGTAACCAGAACTGCTGCAAATTCCAAATCATGCGTCGGATAATTCTTTTCGTGATTCTTGAGTTTCCTGGAAAAATATGCTATGAAATTCCCATGCTACATCAGTACACATCCCAAACCAACCCTGGAGGCATCACAATAAACCACAAACCCCTTTGTTCCTTTTGGCAAGGGCAATACTGATGCCGAGGTCAACCTTGACTTTAATTCTTGAAAAAACTTTTCACAAACGTTGGACCACTCTCACTTAACTACTTTCTGCATCAATTCAGGCAATGGGGATGGAGGGTCGAGAATCCCTCCACAAACCTCTGATAATAACCTACTAATCGGAAAAAGCTATGAATCTCCGTCGGTGTTGTGGCCCTAGGCCAATCCTTCACTGCTACAATCTTTTTTGGGGTCCATTGCAATCCCTTTTCCCAAAACAACATGTCCTAGAAAAGCGACATACTCCAACCAAAATTCACATTTTGAGAATTTAGCATACAGCTGGTGTTGATGAAGAGTTTGCAAAACGACCCTGAGGTTATCGGCATGATCCTCCCTAATTCGTGAATAAATGAGGATGTCGTCAATAAAACAAGCACAAAGGAGTCCAGAAATGGCTTGAAGACGTAATTCATAAGATCAATAAAAGTTTTCGGGGCGTTGGTTAGCCCAAAAGGCATGACCAGGAATTCAAATTCGAAGTGACCATAGCGGTTTCTGAAGACGGTCTGAGGAATATCCCGCTCTCTGATCTTCAATTGGTGATACCCGGATCCTAAATAAATTTTGGATAAGAATTTTGCGCCTCGCAATTGGTCGAACAAATTATCTATCCGTGGCAAAGGGTACTTATTCTTAATTGTGACCTTGTTAAGCAGCCGATAGTCGGTACACATCCAGAGCGACCCATCATTCTTCCTGATGAAAAGAATTGGAGCAACCCATTTTGACACACTCGGTCGAATTAACCCCTTCTCTAATAAATCCTTCAGCTACTCATTCAAATCGTAGTTCTACTGGCGCCATCCTGTATGGGGTAATAGATATTGGCTGAGTATCTAGCAACGCATCAATCCCAAAGTCAATCTCCCTATCTTGCAGAATTCTTGGAAGCTCATATGGAAATACCTCCGGAAATTCATTTACAACAGGCACGAATTCAAGGGAAGGCACATCTGAAGCGGTGTCCGCCACCCAGACTAAAGGATAGATACACCCTTTCTTAATCATCTCCGAAGAATTAAGGGAAGAGATGAACCTACCTTTCGGTAAAACACCGTTCCCTCTCCACTCAATAACCAAATCATTGGGAAACTCGAGTCTCATGACTCTCGTGCGGAAATTAAGCTTAGAAAAGCACAAATAAAGCAGTCCATTCCCATGATTACATCAAAATCTGCCATTCCAAGCTCAAGAAGATATTCCATGGTAACACGACCACTCAACATAACAACACAATTCTTATAAACTCGTGAGGCTGTAATAGAATAACCAACCGGAGTCGATAAAGAGAACGGCTCATGAAGCTGTTCGGGTTCTATCCCAAAACTTGAAGCAATGAATGGGGTGACATAAGAAAAGGAGGACTCCAGATCAATGAGATTATAACAATCAATGGACTGAATAACAAGATACTTGTAACAACATCTGGAGAAGCCTCAACACTCTGGTGGACACTCAAAGCATAGAATCGGCTAGGTCCACACCTACCACGAGATCTACCCTAGCTGCATCGCACCCAGGTAGAGCTAAAGAACACACTGATTATGTAGCAACTAAAGAACCGAATAACTGGGAAGATCCCCTACCTATACCCTAAGTGGGCGCACGACAGTCCTACTGTATGTGACCACTCACCCCGTACCAATAACATACCAGGATATCCAAATAGCAAGTCTTTGTATAGAATCTCTCACATTTGGGGCACGTAGTTCTCCCCTACTTCTAAGACCTCACTCCTGAGTGACCGGACTGGCGGGACATCCTACTGTCTGAACCTGGTCTCGAATGACTGCTCCTCTAATAAGTATGCATAGATGGCGGTGCACTCGCTGAGGACTGATCATATTAATGGGATTCCCCTGATAACCCTCTCCCCAGAACTGGTCTCCTTGAGTGACCCATTGACCGGGCCCTGCTGCTACTTTCCCTATCTGCCTAAATCTTCAACTTCTTAGCCTCTGTGGCCTGAGTGAATCCTACAATCTTTCCCTAATTCATGTCTGAGAGCAAGGCCGCTGTGGTAGCCTCACTCACCACCAAAGGGCTAAAGGCCTTGACAAATCGCCGATCTCGAGCATCCATGGTCGCCACTAACTGAGGTTCATACTTGGACAATCTGACAAACTCCATGTGGTACTCCCAAACACTCATACTGTCCTGTTTGAGAACCTCAAACTCAGTGGCATGGGCTGCAATTGTCTCGGCAGGCAAGAAGTGGTCCATGAAGGCATCTACAAACTCATCCCATCTTGCTGAAGGTTTTTCCTCCTCACAGGAATCCTCCCACATCTCAAACCATGAACGCGCTGCTCCCCTCAGCCTATATGAAGCCAATTCTACTCCCTCTATCTCTGTAGACTACGTCACTCGAAGGGTTTTATAAATCTCATCAAGTAAATCTTGTGGATTGGTATCTTGGTGTGTGCCTCAGAATTATGAAGGGGCCAATCGCAGAAACTAGTGAACTCTAGAGGTAGAAAAATCTCCTTGTCCGATTGAGGACACAAGGGCATCATGAGATCTCTGCGCCTGGACGGCCACTAATTGGGTCAACATATGGATGGCTCCTCTAAGGTCCCCATCAAAAATTCCATGACTGAAAGCTAGAGCTGTATCAGAATTAGGAATACTGGCAGGAGAGATGATGGCACCCTTAGCCGCAGCCGGAACATGAATGCTTGTATTTGGAATAGATGGGCCGGGCAGATTCAAGGCCAGTGACTCACTCTCACCCACGACATAAAGTACATGATTCACCGCCACACTTGAGGTGGCGTCAGCCCCAAGGCCGAGTCTAGCTTTCTTCTTAGGTGCCATCTCAAACAATTTCACAAAAAGGCACCAGTTAGACACAACTACATTTCACGTTTCATTTCACCGCACGAAATGGAGTATGATAGAAGTTGGAAAATACCTAAATATCCATGCAGCCCCCTACTTAAGGATGTGGTTGACAACACACCGATAAGAAGAGCTCTGCTAGACACAGCTCTGAGACATCCTAGGACACTTTAAAACCTTTTTGATACCAAGTTTGTCATGCCCCAAATCGAGGGACATGATCGGCACCCGACTAGGTAGCCCCACTCAAGCGTACCTGAGTGCCTTTCCCATATGATGTGAATAAACGTCAATACCACACAAGAGGGGGGTGATTTGTGTGGTACCTAATTTTTGCATTAGAAGAACATGGTTCTTCTAAGTGTTTTGACTACTATAGTTTTTGAAATAATAAAAACTAAAATTAAAGTGCACTGCAATTTTTACGTGGAAAACAAACGGATATAAAGGTGAAAAAACCATGACCTACTACTCAGTAGGATTTTCCCAAACTCCACTAAAATCAATGAGCTAAAAACAACATTTACAAAACTATTTATAAACCTGAAGAATAAACTGTAATCCCTATGCCGCATACAGCCTCAGCTGCTGCGACACTATCAAGTTAACTCTAACTTGTTGACACAACGTACCTAATACAATTGCTTCCAACTAAGTTGAAAGGTACAATAAAAATCTACTACAATTGAACTAGAAATAAAATAATAAGATGGAACTGGTTCTTCTCTAGGTTCATGTAGGTGTAGTCGTCCACACTTGTAACTTGCATATACTGCTTGCAAAACAGACTCGCTCCTTTTGCTCTTAAATATGCTCTTACTTATGCTTGTATGTGTTACAAGAAAAGAGAACTAACTCAATCATATATTGAGTTAGCAACTAGAGTTTGATTAAGACTACACTTCTTATACGTTCACAATTCGAGTCTATGGCCAATGCAAACTCCAACTCTTATCCTAACCCAGGATTAAGTTCCTTCACATAAGGAGACTGTCCTCCTTATCCCAATGCAATCTTGTCGATTATGATCATAAGATATTGATGTGTGATCTTTGGTGCATTATCTTCCTCAAGTGCTTTGCATATGCCCTCGTTGACTCAGATTGTGTAGTATAATATAGACCAGGTCCTTCTATTAGTTCATTTCTGAATATTCAAAACTCAACTGAAACTTGGGCCAACAATTTCCCCCTTTTTGATGATGAAAAACTTTGTGCTTATTATGATCAGCAACCTGTAGACTTAGCTGAAATCAACAATTAGAAAATTATTTAACTTATCATTAAGGAGATCAGATTTAGGTCATAAACATCACTAGTTAAGAAAAATATTTTTAAGCACAATATCTTCCCCCTTTTGGCATCGTCGAAAAGTTGCATTAATGATGTGAATTCTAGAAGTTAATATCTACTCATGGCTGCTAGGGCAACTGCAAGTGAACACATGTTCAAGTTAATAAAAAATTATCTCAAAAATAATTAGTTAGAACAAGATTAACATAAACCTAAAAAGTGTCATTCATTGATTACAAAAATGTTCCTATTATGCAGTCCACAAAATGAAACATAAAACTTCAAACCATGAGCAAAAAAAAAAGAATATAAAACAAACCAAGAACTATATAAACTTGTCACTAAAGGGGGAAACTAGACTGAATACTAGACACAAGACTCCTAAGTGTTGGATGAGCTAGAGGGTTGAACTTTTAGCAGGTTAAGCATTTGTTGTATCATGCCTTCATTATTCTCCTTCTCCTTGGCAAACTTAGCTCTAAGTCCATTTCTTTGTTCCTCCCAATTCTGCCACCCTAACATTAAGCCTTGCTATTTCAGCATCCTTCAGTCCAACCTCTTGAACTAAAGACTTGCCTTTGCTGTTTACAGGAGTTTTAGCCGATGAACCGGGTTCAACGGGAATAGTGCTAAGCAGATAGTCACAGGTTTTAAGCGTCTTGATGCCAAAGTGTTCCTTGCTAGATGCCATCTCCTAATTCATCAAGGGAACATGTAGACGTTCAAGCACAATTGTCAAAATAAACCCTAAGAAGATGGCATGGGCCTTTGAACTGTTGATTAACCTTTCTAGCAGCTTCACTATGAACACAGGCCAGTTGATTTGCTTACTTTCAGTCAAGCACTACATGAGCACAAGGTCAACATAATTAGCAGTATGTCTTCTTTCCTGTCTGGCAGGAGGCATTTGTTGACAAACTCACAGAGCAACTTGTGCTCAGGCCTCATCTCACTCTTTTGCACTGCCCTGGAATCAGGCACTTCTACCTCTGATGTGGTAGCACAAAAATTTCTAGTAATCTGCAGCTCTGAAGGTAATCAATCCAACCAAGGCCATCTTTGCCTTGTGTAGTCATCATATCCTTCACAAGGGATATTCAAAATCTCACCCAGCTTCTCAACATTAAACTTTACCTTGACCCCCTTAACAGAACTTGTCACCACACAAATTTTCACTGACCTATTTTCTATAAACTCAACCAGTTACTTCCTAGCTAGTTTCCCATTCAACTGAAGAAACATGTACTTTTACCCTTGAGCTTCCAGAGATGTTAGAAGCCTAGACATTCCAGGCTCCTACAGGTCTTTCAACAGCCTACCCTTCAGATTGTTTCTTTTGCCAAAATTGACAAATCGACCCTGCTCATTCTTACAATCATCTTCTTCTACTTCATCACTTTCTTCTACTTCTACAACGTGTTTCACCTGTTTGACTTTAGAAGTAGATCTTGTTCTCTTTGCAAGGGAAGAATCAGCAGGTACAGCTTTGGAAGACTTCTTGGAAGAAGTCTTAGTCCTTGGATTTTGCAATAAGAGCCTTCTCAGTTTGTTTTGCTGGATGGACCTATTCCATCACCTCGTCGTCCTCCTCAACCATATTTTCTGAACTCTCACCAACCTTCCCCTTTCCTTTCTCTAGTCTTTTCTTATTAAATTCTTCCAGCGCCTTCTTTAAGTTTGCTTCACTTTCTCTCACTTTGCTTCTTGTTGTTCTAGCCATAGGTGCAACCTTGGGAGATGCAGTCTTGAATTTATTTGATGGTTTTGCAGTAGCTGGAGTTTTAAGGGTAGAGGACTTTTATTTCTTGGGGTCATAGCTATACCCCAACTTGTTCATCAAATCAGCCAATGTATCCTCTACTGATGGACCCGTTTGTTTACTTAAATCTACCAACCCCTCAGCAGCTTCCCCAGATTCACTTCCCCCTGAATGTGATACACCATTACCCCCACTTCCACAGATAGATAACACCTTCTTCCTCCTTTTCTTCATCTGTTCTACAGACTCATACCCTGGAATATTCTTAACTGACCCCACCAAAACATATCTATTCTATACTTTTTCACCTACATCCACTGAAACAAAATAAGATTTTACCTCTGTTTGATTTTTTTGAGAAGGAGAATTTTTAGAAGACCCAGATTCATCTCCCTCGTTTGCAAAGATGTATTGATCCGACGACGAGCTGGACTCACTGATCTTTTCTTGGGGTTCCTTCTTTTGACTTGCTTTCACCTTCTAGTTTAACGTTTTCCTTAAAGGTCCAGTCGCCACTGCTTTTCTGGCTATTATTTTTTTTTCAATGAAACCTTGGTTTTGGGGATTCAACAGGAGGGATAGAGGATGAGGTGGTGTTGGGTGACACTGTCAGTGTGGTTCCTGCATTGTCTTGAGGATTAATCATTTTTGGTGGTGAATTTGTGGAATACTTTAAGAAATTTTTGGAAATTTTTAGGGTTATGGAGATGAAGGAGATTATCAGAGATTTAGAGGCTAATGACGGTAATGAAATGACTTCAGAGGCTTTTGAAAAAAGGGGTAATTATTGCATAAGAAAAAGCAATTCTCAGGCATCAGTAGGAGTCTAATCCGTTTAGATTTCTGGTCTCCTTATTGTTTAAATTTTTAAGGTTTACTAAAAGAGTTGCGTTACTATTAGAATTCTAATTACAAGAAACTTGTTGAGTTAGCTTCAAACAGATAGAATTTTGAGACAATTGGAATTTCTAGGACCCTTGCTCATGATTGAAAATTATATTTTTCTAATTGTGCAAAGTATAGAAACATTCCTGAATTTCCTCATGAGTAAATATTGATGAACTAGGTTCCTCGTATGATACTTCTCTTGATCATGCCTCAAAGGTCATAATAATAAATTTGTAAGTGATTAGAGAATTACATAACCATATGTTAGAGGAGTATTCTTGTTTAAAAGTATTTAGCTGAGTAGGAATTACTCTAATATTCACATATTTAAGAACTACTAACACTTTTTTTTATATTTTGTTTTCATTGTGAATTCTGAACATGCATTTTGTTTTCATTGTGAATTCTGAACATGACCTCTCAGGTGATCTTGATCATCCCTAATTCCAACATGTTTCTTTCAAAGTTTTCTCTACTTTGTGCCTTGTCCAAGATGTCAGCTATTTGTTTATCAGTGGCACAAAATTCTGTGGAAATTCGCCCCTTTTCATAGTTGTCCCTTAAGAAGTGGTGTCTAACATCTATGTGCTTAGTCCTCTTGTGATGAACATGGTTCCTTGTCATACTGATTGCACTAGTCTTATCACAAAATATAGGTACGCATCCCACTTCAATTCCAAAATCTACCAATTGTTGCTTGATCAATAGTAGCTGAGCACAGTATGAGGCGGCATCAAGATACTCAGCTTCAGCAGTGGAGAGGGCCACTGAATTCTGTTTTTTTGTAGCCCAAGATACAAGACAGGATCCTAGAAAGTATCCCATACCTGAAGTACCCTTCCTGTCTGCTATGTAACCTACATAATCAGCATCAACATATTTAATAAAGTCAAAATTACAACCCTTTGGATACAACAAGCATAGATCATTTGTGCCTTTTAGATATCTCAATATTCTTTTGACTGTAGTCAAGTGTGACTCCTTTGGATTTGCTTGGAAATGAGCACAAAATCCTACACCGAAAACAATGTCAGGTCTGCTGGCAATAAGATATAAAAGTGAACCAATCATACTGCTGTACAACTTTTGATCAGCTAATGAACTATGTTTATCAGCATCTAACTTTGTGGCAGTTGCAACAGGAGAATCTATTTTTTTTGGATTGTTCCTTTTTAAATTTCTTGTTCAGTTCTTTTGTGTATTTCTGCTGATGAATCATGGTACAGTTTGGACTTTGTTTGATTTGCAACCCTAAGATTTCCCATTAGTTTTGCAAAATCATTGCTCAACCCCTCTGTAGTGGCCCCAAAAATTATGTCATTGACATATATCTGAACAACTAGAAGATCTATACCTTTTTCCTTTTGGAACAAAGTACTATCAAGTTTACCTCTTTTGTACCCATGCTCCAGAAGGAATTTTTGCAATCTTTCATACCAAGCTCTTGGGGCTTGCTTGAGGCTGAAGAGCCTTATCCATTTTTTATACATGATCAGGACATTGTTTGCTTTCGCATCCAGGTGGTTGATTAGCAAATACTTCTTCTTTGAGATAGACATTTAGAAATGCTATTTTCATATCCATTTGATGAGGAGTGAATTCCATATGTGCTGCAAAGTCTATGAGAAGTATAAGTGCTTCAAGTCTGAAACTGGAGCAAATGTCTTATCATAGTCAATGCATTCTTCTTGACTATAATTTTGAACCACAAATAATCATAACACAAATGTAGCGCTCCCAGCAAAAGCGACGTGAATACACTGGAATTTTATTGGTATGCATGAACAAACTTTGCGCCAAGGAAAAACTCAAGCCACAGACAAGTAAGTAACAGATACAGAAACAACAATCAATAAATAATGAAAGAACAATCAAGACAAACAAGTTTCAATTTCTCATGTTTTCCTCCTACCACAATTCATCACCAATGATTTCACAGTTTGCTCAAATATTGATTTCAATAGTGATTCCAATCACTTTCCACCCTTATTACCTTGACCACCCTTATCACAACAACCCACACCTTATAACTTCAGGTTGAGGCGCGTAACCCGGTGCCACCGTAGTGTATCAATTCACAATAGTCACAAAAGTAGTAATGAACAATTCACGGAGATCACAACAACGAAAACAAAAGCGTTCACAAAGATCACGACACCATTTATTAAGGAGAAGCAACAATGATTTACAAGTGTTCCCATAATCATCAATACAATTTTCGTCAGATTCCACAAATCACAAGTGTTTCATGTTACAACAATACTTGCCCCGATAAGCCATATATGTTAATATGGCAATTCTTCTAGTTGTATCACTTACAATTTCCTTATGTAATTTGTTTTCTCCCCCAATACCACGTATCATAATCACAACCAAGCAAATCACACAAATTTCACAATTTACCCACGTACATGTCACGTGTCAAACATTTGAACACCAACAAGGCTATTTTTACAAGGTCGAGGTTAGCCATACATTCCTAGAGTTGAATCCCCCTTTTAAACTTTTACTTTAGTCACCAAGCAATCAAGCAATGTCAATCTAGTTCCTCAATTAACACATAGGCTTTAGGATTTAAGCTCGCAATTACTACCCTATTCCCTTTTACTAGATTTTTAGGGTTTTGAAAGACACGCATGTGGATTTCTAACAAGAACTTAAAAATCAATGCATGAGTCCCTCCCAAAGCTTAAGTTCGAAATTCAGGGGAAAAAGTTTAGGTATTTTACATGTGAAATCAGAAGGGAAGACACAAGCTTAAAATTTCACGGGCTTCAATGACTTTTGAAAGATCAATTGATGAAGAAGGGGCTTTCCTCTCAAGAACTCTCTATTCCCTCTCTATAGTTTTGTTTAGAAAATGGGTAAAAATGAGGGATAGGATTTTTTCATTTGAAAAGGGTCGGGTTTAAAAATTTTAGAAAATTGAAGTTCGCGACGGATCAACGGTCAACTCTCTGATTGCAAAGTCGGCATGCGGTCCGCAGATGTGACCGCATATTGCTCCCAAATTTCTGGCCTTTTGTGTTTGGTATGTAGTAAGAATGTGGTCCGTATACTAGTTGTGCGGTCACAGATTGCACCGCTGAATTGACCTCCACAAATCTCAAGGATTTTATGCGGTGACAATGCGGTCCGCATTTGATTACGTGACCGCAAATTCAACTGCATTTTCAACACCAATTATGGACTTCT
Source organism: Nicotiana benthamiana (assembly GCA_034376525.1). Lineage (NCBI taxonomy): Eukaryota > Viridiplantae > Streptophyta > Magnoliopsida > Solanales > Solanaceae > Nicotiana > Nicotiana benthamiana. The sequence continues at coordinate 142,444,146 of CM067327.1, read as the reverse complement.
CTCTGATTCATTATGCACCCGATATGCGGTCTGCATACCCGATCTGCGACCGGATTTCCAACCGCATATATGAGTTTTTCAAGAAAATTCTTTAACTCTCAATCTTTAAGTGTAAAATCAGTAGAAAGGATTCTGACACACTGATGGACCCAACTTCATGAGTTGCTAAGACTTAAGCACTTATTTTCATAGGGTCTTACACCTTCCCGACCTATTGTATGTAGAAGGTTCCCTTACCGGGCTTGGTCCGATTACTTGTTTTTTTTTTTTTTCGTATTTATTTTCTTGTTATAGCTTATTTTTTAGTAGTATCATCTCTGTTTATTTTAGTATTCCTTGTAGTAGTTTTCTTTTCTTTTATATTTATTTCCTAAAATAAAATTTTCTTGGGTTTTCGTCATGTTACTGTTTTTTCGCAACGACACTTTTGAAGTTAACCGGGTGACTTTTTCCGATGATGGATAGATTGACAACTTGCTTAAGGGAATTAGTCTTGTTTTGCAAGGATGAGACTTTCGTATTATTTAATACTAATAACATTAGTCTCTTGTATGTTGATTTTAAAATAAGAATACCCTTCCAAAAATTTGGTTTTGAACATAAACAAGTAAATTTAATGGTATAAATTAATTCTTGTGATACATTTTTGGCTCTTTTAGTGACTTTTTGCCCACTAGTTTGAATATTGCTCTAGATTCTTTTATTAGAAAAATAAATTAATCAATCTTGATTAATTCATGTACTTTGTATTAATATTTGTTCAAATAAATATTTTTTTTACTTCTATAATCTAGAACTTTCCCGATTGGTTTTTCAATGCTAATGATAGTATGTTTTTTGGAGGAATGATCTTAGGCACTTTTTGTTTTATTTGCAAAAACCTCTTTAGCCTTTCAAGCCTACCTTTGCTTAAATAATATCACTTGTACCCAATTTGAGCTTTTAAACCTTTTCTTTGGCCAACTCATTACAAACCTTTCCCCCTTTGAAAAATAACTCCATGCCTTGAACACGTCCCTCTTTGAACATTGAAAATTAGGATAAAAGCCTAAGTTAGGGGTGGTGTCAAAGTGGAGATTGGTAAGGTTGTACATGAAATCTAGGACCACAGGCCTCAAAGTGGTTGTATTAAATTATTCAATCTCCAAAAGGAATATGTATGTAAAAAAGTTAGAGAAAATAGATGTATTTATATAAAGTATGGATCCTTGAATAAAAATTAGAAGCACTATGTAAGGTGGATCAATATATGAAACTAGATGGAAATGAGGCTATGGGGGTTTGAAAAGAAGCAACGTTCAAAAGAATGGAAAATTTTGAGTAGTGTTCAAGGAGGGTGAAGTCACTTGTACCCAAATGTTTGTCCAACCCTTCCCTTCGCTTAACCTACATTACATGCTTAAAAAGTCATTTCGAGACCTCCAACCGAACATTCTTTGATAAGAGATGAAATAAAATAAGGGCAATCTTATGGTCTAAAATATTGTAACACCTGAAGTTCTTTGTGACACTAAGTGTTTTTGAAAAAAAAATTTCCCTTACGTTGTATTGTAAATATAGTGATTTTGAGACTTTCATTCTTGTGAGGGCACATGAATTGGGAAAGATTGGTGAAATTGAGTAAAGTGAGCATTTGTAATGAACTAATTCTTTTGAGTCATTTCTTGAGGCTTAACTTTGTCACTTAATAACTTTGGAAATCCCTTGAACGTTAAAGTGAGCATTCGGGAAAGATGCAGATACTTGAGCTTAATTGTTAATACCAACCAAATCAATTAGTGGTGCTTAAATTTTTGAATGTGTTATGTGCATAATAGCAATACCATTTTTGTTTTAAATGGTAAATCCTTATTGAAGTGTTGGTTTTGATTTTCTTGAGGACAAGCAAAAGCATTAAGTTGGGGGTGTTGATGAGGAGTGATTTTACCACTCGATCTAGCCTCTTTACGTTAGCTTTTATGTCCTTTTAATTATAAAATGAGGTTGTTTATTTTGGTTGTTGTTAGATTTTTAGGTAAATGATTCTACTAGGTGAGTTATATTGAATTGAAGTGGAATTGCTCAAAAGAAGGCGAAATTATGCAAAACGTCCAGTGATTCCGCTTTTGCAGAGGTTTGGAAGCGACCCTACATCTGCGTAAATCTGACCGCTTCTGTTGTACAAGCCTGGATTTTAATTTACTCTTCCTCAAAGAAAAAGACGCAGAAGCTACAACACTTTTGCGGAGAAGGAGCAGCATCTTTGGTGATATCCCAGTTGACCATTTTCGCTTCTGCGTTAAAGAGTCTGCTTCTGCGGATTTGCATCTGCGTAAATAGTTTCGCAGATGAAGAAATCAAGCATCACACATGGGGAAAAATTGATATTTAATAATTTCTCATCCGAAATCATTTCCATACTCGTCCAAGATGACATTTGAAATATCTTTTGGCTTATTTTCAGTCCTTAGACTAGAGATAAACAAGTTTAGAAGCTAGGGTTTGCATACACACGTTGGTCTTGAAGATTCATGCTTTTGGTTAAGATTTTCTTATCCATTTATGTTTATTTCTTCATTTCCTTGCCTTGTAATTAATATAAAAGTGTTTAGTATTTATTTCCAACACTTAAATATTGTTTATGGAAATATTCATAATTAAAGTGAGGATTTAATACCTTGTTGTACTTATGTATTGAATGATTTTTATTTATTTAATAAGTGAGTTATTGTTACTTTAATTATTCTTGTTATTTAATGTTTCCAAAGGGATTAGCTAACCCTAGGACTCGCCCATTAACTTTGAATTGATTTCGGAAAAAATAGTTTGGGGTTGTAAAAGATTAATTAACAAGAACTTGAGGCGTTAACCCTAATTTTATAAATTCTACCCAGGGATAGGATTGAACTACTTGTAGCCATTCTGGAACTGCTTTATCTTCTAATTCTTTTAGGGATAAGTAAATTAGGAAGTCTTGTTATACTTCGGAAGAAGCTAATTAAGAATAATTATCTGTGGATAATTAACATAAACTCGCTCATATTTGTAAAATCGTGAAATACATTGGATCAATACTTGAGTGTAATTCGTGATGCATTCATACTTGTCGACTTTGATCATTTTACTTGCTTTCTGGGTTAGTTTACATTTCCGTAATTAGATATAAATCTTTTCAACAAAAATTCTTAGTGTTTGGAATTGCGCGACTAGCGATAATTTTCTTACATTCCTAATCGCCGAGACATTGTTCTCTATGGGATTTGACCCCGACACATTGTTGGGTATATTATATTGCACGTGATTGCTTTTTAGTAGTGGATTTGGATGTCATCAATTGGTTAGAGATTTTGTAGACAGATTCCAACGTGAAAGAATGACCTTTGCCCCCTATACCTGATAATTGGGATGCCATAGCTTTTATAACCGATTTGAATAAAAAATGTTAAGAAGCTATGAGGCTACTCTAGGAAAGCCTTCGTGAATTCCCGGCTACAACATGGAATGACGTTTACAACAAGTATAGCACGAAGCTGAGAATAGAAGAAGATACAGTTTCTTGATTTCAAAATGAGGAAAAGGGCAGTTCACAAAGGTCGGAAACAGAAAAGAGATTCGGTAAAAACATGTACGATCCATATAAGGGACTAGTGAGAAAAGACTCACGATCAAAGCAAGACAATAAACGATATGACCACATGTCAAGGAACAGAGATTCGGGTTCTTTATCAAGATTTAGAAATGATCGAAACACCCAGGAGTTGCAAGATTATGATAAAAATCTGATGTCAAGGTTTTGCCGTTACATTTTCAATGTACGATGGCCAAATGAGATGAGATCGAATCTAAACAAGTGTAACCCTGACCATTGGTGCGTGTTTCATAATGGCCCCGGACATAAAACAACAGAATAGCAGTTTTTACAAAGTTAGGTTTATCATCTGTTAAAACAAGGTTACCTTACTGAGTTATTAAGTGATAAAGGTAAACAAACATATATGAAGAATACGTAGGAGACTCCAAAACCACCTTCCCCCAAAAGGATCGTCAATGTTATAAGCAGAGGGGAAGATATCAACGATGTGACATACACGACATCCAATTAAGTTTCTGAGGTCGCCATTACACATGGAAAGCGGGTGCGACAAGCCTTGGAGGAATAAAGTATTACCTTCTGTCATGACACTAGTTCACCGAGCATGAACACGCATGATGGAACCTAGTCTTTCCGACTAGGTAAGCTTAATAAATTGCGGAATGTATAAACTTTACGAGATATTGTAACTCAAAACCAATTAACTTAAAGGAGACTCTTCGATCTATGGACGACGCAGAATCTCATGGGCAACATAGGCTATAGAAGTACATACACTGCTCTAATCATCCAAAAAAGTGTAAAATAAAGAAGAATGGAATAACAACTAGCTAAATATAGGTAGAATGTGAAGGAGACTCTTTGATCTATGGACGTCGCATATGTATACCTCAAGTCTCTTTAAGCTCCCTGAAGCTAATGAAAGTGCGCCTGCGTAGAAGTGCCTATATCTGCACATGAAAGTCATGCGCAGAAGAGGCATGAGTACACCAGAATAACATAATAATTTAAAGTTACATTGTATGAATAGATAAGCTAATAGAGACAACATCAATTTAAGACATAAACTACAAGCCAACTACAATTAAGTGAAGCAAGGAATTAACAAAGTAAAATACAACTCTATGAAAAAGTGACATGAGGATCTCCCAAGATACCGTCCTGTAGTCCTTTTATCAACCGTCGCAGTGGATCTTCCGGGATACCATCCCGTAATAACGATCTCCCACGATACCGTCGAGTAGTCTAACTTTCAATGTGTAGGGGGATCTACCGGGATTCAAACACGTAGTTCCAAAACAAACAAAAAAGGGGGAGCTACCAGAATCCCACATCTGTAGTTCCAATTTAAATGCGCAACCACAACCAAGGATGTACAGCAAATTCAGATACGAAACACCAACAGTTACATAAAACTAGTATAGCATGCTTCAAGTAGTACAATTTAGATAAATATGACATTAAGCAGCTAATTCTGACTAATCATGCTCTTCTAAATAACACATGTGAAACTTGCATTTACATCAGACAAGTCAGCGAGAAAACACGGTCTAAATAGTTCAAGTAAAGTGATTTTTCAATAATTAGCTCCACTGCACACTCGTCACCTCTCGCACAAGGCATTTAAAACAACAATTACGAAGTCCTAAGGGGAGAGGTCCCCCACACAAAGTCAGACAAGACACTTACCTCGAACCAGTGCCAATCAACTATGAAAAAATGCTCTTGCCACAAGCATCAAACTCTGACTGACCCAAATCTATTCAATCTAATTACGTAATGTAAGTAATACCACAAACGACTAATTTCATTATTAAGATTAAATATATGGTGTGAAAATAGGTAAAATGACAAAACTTCCCCTCAGGCCAATGTCTTGGAATTGAATAATTTTCACATTTTCAGAACCCTCGTACTCTCGAGTCTAACCATATAAAAATCTCCCAAATCGCAGGTCGAATATTCACTCAAAATCAAGCAATTAAGTCTAAAAAGTTTCACCATTTTTCCCAGTTTTACACCTTGAATTTGAATTGTAATGGCGGATTTAAGTAGATATATATGAAGTATAACTATAAAGGGTAAAAGGAACGTTACCCAATGATCTTCTCTTCAAAATCCACTCAAAATCGCCTTCTCCCAAGCTCTTAATTTATTTTCTGACATTTGAGTTAAACCCTCGGTTTTTTCTATATTGAACAGTGCTTTCTGCTTATGCGTTCCCGTATATGCGGACAATGAGCCACTTCTGCGACTTCCCATTAAACCCCTAGTTCAGCTTCTGCGGTTCCGCCCTTGAAGAGGCCAGACTGTTTATGCGGTCTCTGAGGAAAAAGCCAAACTCGCTTCTGCGATAGGCCAAGCCGCTCCCACTTCTCCGCTTCTGTGGTTACGAAACCGCAGAAACTAATATACTAGAAGGATGAAGATCTGCTACTGCATACTTTATAAATTCTCCATATCAACCATCTGAAATCATCCCGCGGACCCCGAGACCCAAATCAAAAATACCAATAACACCAAATACCTTATTCAAACTCGAACCAATCCTTAAAACATCTAAAACAACATCTGAAACCTAATTAAATCAAAGATTAAAGCCTAAGAACTTCAAGATCATCCAAAATACGATTTCGATCGAAATCCTAACCATTACTCGTCCGATTAACCTGAAATTTTGCACACACGTCCCAAATGATATCCGGTGCTATAGAAACTTCCAAAATCCCATTCTGACAGTTGGATAAAATATTTATTATAGGTACAAAAACCTCCAAATTCTAAATTTCGGCATTTCTTGCCTAAATTAGCCGCAGACATCCAAAATACATTCCAAATATGCTCCCAACCCCGAAATCACCTAACGGAGCTAACAGAACCATCAGATTTACTTTCCGAGGTTGTCTTCATATTGTTACAACTACAGAGTACTTTCCAACACATAAGGTCTCATTTAGGGACTAAGTGTCCAAAAACACTCCCAATCCTAATACAGAATGTCCAGCAAACCAAAATAACAGAAATGAACTTAGGGGAAACAGCTAAGAGGGTAACGTGTAATAAATTCCAAAAACGACCAGCCGGGTTGTCATATCCTCCTACAGTTAAACATTCATTCGTCCCCGAACGAGTATAGACAATATACCCGAAGTATCAAATTGATGAGGTTATCGGCTGCGCATATTCTGCTCGCTCTCCCAAGTCGCCTTCTTTGTAGGCTGACCCCACCACTAAACCATTACTAAAGATATATCCTTTGAACTGAGCTTCCGTACTGGCCTTTCCAATATTGCCACTAGCTCCTCAACATAGCACAAGTCCTTCTCCAACAGGATTGAAGTGAACTCCAACACGTGAGACGGATTACCATGATACCTTCGAAGCATCGAGATATAATATAACGGATGAACCCCGTCCAAACTGGGAGGTAAGACAAGCTCAAAGGCAACCTCCCAAACTCGCTTCAAAATCTCAAAAGGGTCAATAAACCTCGGACTCAACTTTTCTTTCTTCCCAAACCTCAAGACACTATTTATAGGCGAGACCCAAAGTAGAACCCGCTCACCAACCATAAAGGAAACATCACAACCTTCCGATCTGCATAACCCTTCTGTCCGGACTGGGACGTATGAAGTTTGTCCTAAATAATTTTAACCTTCTCTACCATATCCAGTACCAAATTAGTGCCCAATAATATGGCCTCACCCAGATCAAACCATTCTACTGGGGATCTGCATCTCCTACCATATAAGGCCTCATACGGTGCCATCTGAATGTTGGACTGATAACTGTTGTTGTAATCAAACTCAGCCAATGGCAAAAACAGATCCCAAGACTCTATGAACTCAATCACACATGCACGGAGCATATCCTTAAGAATCTGAATGGTGCAATCCGATTGTCCGTCCGTGTGAGGGTGAAAACTTGTACTCATAGTCACCTACGTACCCAACTCCTGCTAGACGGCTCCCCAGAACTGTGATGTAAACACTCAACCCTTGTCCGATATGATAGAAATTGAATGTCGTGCAGACGGACAATCTCTCTGATATAAATCCACGCTAACCGCTTCGCTGAACAACTAGTACACACTAGAATGAAATGACCAGACTTGGTCAGCCGATCCACAAAAACCCAAACAGAATTAAATTTCTTTTCAGTCAGAGGGAGAGCAACTACAAAATCCATAGTGATCTTCTCCCATTTCCACTCCGGAACGTCAATATGCTCGAGCAACCCTCCTGGTCTTTGATGCTCAGCCTTCATCTACTCACAATTGAGGTATCTAGCTACAAACTCCGCTATGTCTTTCTTTATCCGCCTCTACCAGTAATGATGCCTCGAATCCTGATACATCTTCATGACACCAAGATGGATGGAGTACTGCGAGCTATGGGCCTCTACCAATATCAACTCCCAAATATCATCAACATCGGGTACACAAATCTGACCCTACATCTTCATTACACCGTCATTTTCAATAGTCAATACGTAGCATCGCCATGCTGAAATGTGTTCTTGAGGACAAGCTTATGAGGGTCATCATACTGACGCTCCCTAATACGATCGAACAATAAAGACCGAGAAACCACACAGGCTAGAACCTGACTAAGGCCTGAGCATTCATCGCCGTGGGTCTCTCTCAAGCTATTAAATATGCCAAACTCCCCTAACTCTCCGCTTGGACAGTCAATGTGTCAGATACTTCATTAGCCTTGCTCGGGTGATAAAGAATAGTAATATAATAATCCTTCAGTAGCTCGAACCATCTCCTATGGCGCAAGCTTAGATCTTTTTACTTGAACAAGTGCTGTAAACTCCGTTGATCCGTGTAAATCTCACAGGGCACGCCGTACAAATATTGATGCCAAATCTTCAAGGAATGAACAATATCAATCACCCAGCTGTCCTGCATCAACACCACTCTAAGTCCAACTCGTGAGGTATCATAATAAATGGTATAGGACCCTGAACTAGTAGGCAATATCAGAATAGGGGCTGAAGTCAAGGCTATCTTGAGTTTCTGAAAGCTCTCCTCACACTCTTTTGTCCACTGAAAGGGAGCACCTTTCTTGATCAATCTAGTCATAGGGGCTGCAATGGATGAGAACCCCTCTACAAAATGATGTAATAACCTGTCAGGCCAAGGAAACTACGGATCTCTATAGCTGAGGAGGGCCTGGGACAACTCTGCACCGCCTCCACCTTTTTCGGATCAACTTGAATGCCCTCACTCGATACTACGTGGCCTAGTAATGCCATAGAACTCAACCAAAACTCTCATTTTGAGAACTTTGCATATAATTTCTTCTCTCTCAAGGTCTAAAGCATTGTCTTTATGTGTTTCTCATGATCTTCCCGACTACCGGAGTATACAAGAAGATCATCTATGAAAACAATGACAAACGAGTCGATATAGGCCTAAATACTCTGTGCATCAAATTCATAACTGTTGGGGCATTCGTTAGACCAATTGACACAACAAGCAACTCGTAATGCCTATACCGAGTCCTGAAAGCAATCTTCGGGATATCCGACTCCTGAATCTTCAACTGGTGATAACTAATGTGCAAATCAATCTTAGAAAACACCTACGCGCCTTGAAACATGTCAAATAGATCATCGATACGAGGCAAAGGATATCGGTTCTTCACTATAACCTTGTTCAACTGACGATAATCGATGCACATGCTCATAGAACTATCTTTTTTATTCATGAACAAGACAGAAGCACCCTGCGGTGAAACAATAGGTCGAATAAAATACTTGTCAAATAATTCCTATAACTGATCCTTAAACTCCTTCAACTCATGAGGATCCATACGGTAAGGAGGAATGGAAATGGGCTATGTCCCCAACAATAAATAAATACCAGAGTCAATGTCCCGATCGGGCAGCATGCCCGGAAGATGAGTTGGAAACACATCGGGATAATCCTGTACCATCGGGACAGAATTAACAGAAGGGCTATCAGCAGTTACATGTCTCACATAAGCTAAATACGGGGTACACCCCTTCTCAACCATATGCTGAGCTCTAAGAAAAGATGTAACTATTCTAGAAGTGTGATCTAACGTACCAATACACTTAATACGCAGAACACTTGGCATATCCAATGTCAAGGTCTTAGTGTGACAATCAAGAATACCATACAGGGGCGACAACTAGTCCATGCCCATGATAATATCGAAATCAACCATATCGAGTAATAAAAGATCTGTCCTGGCCTAATAACCATGGATAGTAACCAAACATGATCGATAAACGCGGTCCACAACAAGAGAATCTCCCACGAGAGTAGAAACATAAATAGGAGAGTTCAATGACTCTCGGGCTATACCCAAATGTAGAGCAAAATAAGATGACACGTAAAAGTAGGTAGAGCCTGGATTTAATAGAACCGATGCCTCTCTGTGACTAACCAATGTAATACTCGTGATAACTGAATCAGAGGAAACAACCTCGGCATGAGCAGGAAGAGCATAATATCTCTCTCGGCCCATCCATCGTGGGCAATTTCTATCTACCCCATCTCCACCTGTGGATGGATTTGAAGGTTTGGTGGTAGATGGAGCTGGAACAATTGCTTGTGAACCGTGTGGAGCATGCTGAGGCTGTAGAGTCTGAGAAGGCGCAAAACTCAAATGTTTGGGGCAATCCCTCGCCATGTGGTGTTAGTAACCGCACTCAAAACAAGCTCTGGAAGGGCGTGAAGGTTGTGTCTGACTAGGTCCACCACTACAGGACTGTTCTCTAAAGGCACCCCACGCAGGAGGCGCACTAGAAACCTGATGTGCATAGTAAGGCTCCTGAGATCTGGGAGGAGCTGAAGTACTGCTGGATGAAGGCAGAATTGAATGAACTAGGTGACCAATATAGCCCCTACCGTGATTGTCACGACCCAAATTCTATACCCGGTCGTGATGGAGCCTATTGTGAAGACAAGGCCAGCCAACAACTCAAAATCCTTTTTAAGCAGCGTTTAAACATAATGAATAGAAATACTAATTAATGTCATTTAACTATGAAATTTTCAACACAACCCGACCGGGGTGTCACAAGTCACGAGCAACTAATGAGTAGGGAACGAGAATCTAAACTTTGTGGGTACCGAGTAATGTTGACCCATTTTTTTATACCAGGACCGCTCCTATACCAACTCCTTTGAAATTTGCGGCTCCGTCGAAAAACATCCTCCACCCATCATAGGATTCTGCAATGTCCTCTCTTATGAAAACTACTTTTTCATCGGGAAATTACGTCATTAGTGGTTTATATTCTTCTTCTACCGGATTTTTTGCGAGATGATCCGCAAAATCCTATCCGTTAACCACCTTTTGGGTGACATAGATAATGTCGACTTCACTTAATAGGATTTTCCCCTTTGCAAGCTTGCCAGTGGGCATGTGCTTCTAGAAGATATACTTTAATGGATCAATCCTTTATATGAGATAAGTCCTGTAGGCGCAGAAATAGTGCTTCAATTTCTGAGCTACCCAAGTCAAAGCACCACAGGTGCATTCTAGTAAGGAATACCGAGCCTCGTACGGGGTAAACTTCTTGATGAGGTAGTAGATATCTTGCTCATTTCTTACTGTTTGATCATGTTTTCCCAAAACACAGGCAAATGCTCCATCTGATACTGCAAGATAAAGCAATAGAGGTATCGTTGGCTTGGGTGGAACCAATATTGGAGCCGTTGACAAGCGTTCCTTGATTCTACCAAAAGATTTCTGACAATCACTGGTACATTTAGTGGCGGCATCCTTCTTTAACATCTTGAAGATTGCTTCGCAAATGACAATTGACTAAGCAATGAATCAGCTGACATAGTTGAGTCTTCCTATAAAACTCATTACATCTTTCTTGTTCTTTGGCGGTGGCAACTTTTGAAAGGATTTTACCTTTAGCGATTCCAATTCTATTCCCCGGAGACTTGTGCTAAAACCCAATAACATTCCTACCGGACAATAAATGCACACTTGGCTGGATTCAATTTCAAGATGTATCACCTTAATCTGTTGAAGAATTTCCTCAAATCTTAAATGTGATTTGCAGCTTTCTTGGATTTGACGATGACGTCATCCACATAAACATCGATCTCTTTATGTATCATATCATGAAATATGGTTGTCATGGCCCTCATGTAGGTGGCTGCAGCTTTCTTCAACCCGAACGGGATCATGCTATAACAAGACATCCCCTATGGCGTGATGAATGCCGTTTTCTCTGCATCCTCTTCGTCCATCAATATATGATGGTATCCAGCAAAATAATCGATGACCGACTACAGATCATGTTTGGCGCAGTGGTGAATCAATATGTGTATATTTGGTAGAGGGAAGTCATCCTTGGTACTGTCCTAGTTGAGATACCGATAGTCAATACAGATTCTAACTTTCCCATCCTTCTTTGGTACCGGCACGATGTTGGCTAACCATGTAGGATAGTCTACCACTCTGATAACCCCGACTTTGACTTGGTTGGTAACCTCTTTTTTGATTTTCAGTCTCAGGTTTGGCCCGAATTTCCTATGCTTCTGCATTACCGGTGGGCATGCCGGATCTGTCGGCAACTTGTGAGCAACAATTGATGTGCTGAGACCAGTCATGTCATTGTAGGACCATGCAAAGATGTATTCATACTCTTCTAAGAACTTTGTGTACGCGTTATTTTCCGGTGGCAACAAATGTAAGCAGATCCGTGTTTCCTTGACATTTTTTGAGTCTCCCAAATTAACAGCCTCAATGTCGTCCAAACTGGACATAGGTGTGTTCTCAAAATTGTTGACCACTCTGAGAACTTCTTCTAGTATTTCATCCTCTTCTGAATCCATGTCCTTTTGTTTCATTGCCTTGTTGCATGTTACAGTCATTGGTTCATTATCAAGATATGTAATAATAATGATGTGTAGAATAAAGTAAATGGTAGAGATAAGTAATAAAAGCGAGATATAAAGATAAACTTTGAAAATTCATTTGATTAAATTCATAACTGTTCGAATGCAATGCATATGAGTCGTTTTAGCCTTAATACCCCGAAGCTCTTCAGACTCTGGTGTTCCTGACTGACCAATTGGTGAGGTGTTCCCCTCGGTTCACAGCATGAATTGAAGGGCCTTCCTCCCCTTCCTCCTCGAAGATAACACAACAATCCATATCATCCCCCAGAAACAGGTTCTTTTTTCTTTTTTTTTCTCATCCTTCTCTGATCCATACATGACATCAGCTGGATGAAAGGTCTGCTCGGACTTATGAAGAGGGTGCTTTAGTGGGTAGTAGGGACCGCCCCATAGTGGTGGACAATGGCTAAACTCCTCCCAAGTATACTCATAACCCAGGTCAAAAGTGGTACCATGCTTCTTCAACATCACAGGCTTGGTGATACCATGGAGATTTTGGCCAAGCCCTTTCCCGGGTTTATACCCGCTCCAAATTAGAATGCTCTCAATTTTGTTATCCCACCACTTGTCTTTGTCTATAGCATTGACCCGCTCGATGTGATGGTATGTTTCTCCACCGATTCTCCTTCTACTTTCGATATCGGGATGGCCTGGCGACTGTGCATAGGGTTACTACCGTCGCCAAAAATAATTACTTCTTAATGATTCCATTTGAATTTTACATCTTGATGCAGAGTTGATGCCACAGCCCTAACGGCGTAGATCCAGGGTCATCCAGGCAGCAAATTGTAGGATGCTGGCACGTCAATGACTTGGAACTCAACATCGAACCAGGTGGGACCCATATATACTCATAGGCTAATTTCTCCAATGGTGGAGCTCTAAGATCCAAAAAAATCTTTGACACTGATAGCCCCGTCGTTGATCTCGTTCAATCCTTTACCCAATGTCCTGAGAGTTATCAATGGACAAATGTTGAGGTTGGATCCCCCGTCGACTAGAGTCCTGGTCATGAAGTGATCATTGCAATGCGCAGTGATGGGCAATGCTTTGTTTTGACCAAGCCCTTCTGGTAGTAATTCGTCCTTGTGAAAAGTGATCTTATGGCGTTCCAGTACTTGCCCCACCATGATTGGTATTTTTCCACCTGTAATGTTGTTGGGAACATAAACTTCACTCATTATTTCCATTAAGGTATTTTTATTTGCCTCAGATATTTGTATAAGAGCCAGAATAGAAATCTGTGGTGGCGTTTTGTTCAGTTGCTCGACAACTAAGTACTCTTTGGATTGTACCTTCCTCTAATGGTCATAGGTTCCAGTTTCAACAGCCCGCCCTGGGGCTTGATTGCTAGATTCAGCCAAATGTTTTGGTGTGTATACCTTGCCTGTCCTAGTCATGCCCTGCGCGGAAATTGCTTCCCCAGTATATGTCTTTCCCTTAATTTTAGCCTTTGCTGTGTAATCCCAATGTATAGCATTTGTCTTGAACGGGGTCACGTTTGTCATGCACACTGGAATTGGTACCCTTTGATGTAACACTGTAACTTCGAATGGCGCAGGTGCCTTTTGAACCTCGAACTCAACTGTTTTTGGCGCCTTTGTAGAAGGTGCTTCAAACTATAGTTGTACAAACATATTTACCACATCGCCCTCAGATTGATGAATCTGAACAACGATGGGTTCGAGTGTAACTCTTGGCTTTTTAGGCTCGTCTCCTACAACTATCAAAAATCGATTGACCCCTTGGGGACCCAATCATCTTCGATCTCGATCATGTGGATGCCTCCACCGTTGTTGTAAGGCAGAGGGTTGTTGCGGACATTAAGAGCGGGCTCCATTGGTAGAATGATCTTGTTGTCAATCAGATTCTGAATCTTGTCTTATAACGGGCAACACTCGTCGATTGTATGGCATTTCATCCCGTAAGTGTATGTGCAAGTCTTGTTTGGGTTGATCCATTGGGAAGGATTTTCTGGAGTTACGGCTAGGATAAGAGTAACGTAACCGGTCACTTTAAGTTTTTCATATAATTTGTCAATTAGTTCGGCTATGATGGTAAGCAACCCTCACTTCCAACTGAGAGGTTGTGAGTTCGAGTCTCCCCAAGAACAAGGTGGGAAGTTCTTGGAGGGAAGGATGTCGGGGGTCTATTTGGAAACAGCCTCTCTACCCAAGGGTAGGGGTAAGGTGTGCGTACACACTACCCTCCCCAGACCCCACTATGTGGGATTATACTAGGTTGTTGTTGTTTTTATTGTTAGTTCGGCTATGGCGGTCTACTGTCTGGGAGGCTTACGGTCAAAATTTGGTCTAGGTCAAGGAAAGTTTTGGCAGGTAGGTGGTGATAGGTAGTGAGAAGGTTGGGAGTTATATGCTTGGTATACAGGTGCGGGTTGGGAATATCTGGGTGAAGTGGGTTGATATGTGGTTGGTGGTGGTGTTTGGTAAGCGGGTGGTGAAATTTAGTAAATGGGTGATGGTGCTTTGTAATTTAAGGTAAGTTGCTATGTGCGTGGAGCTGAGGGATAGGTTTGGTACTTCATAGGAGAAATGCCCATTTGCGCAGCCATTACAAAATTCACATCCTTTCTCTTCGACAAGCCCCAGACAGTGAAGCCTTGTTGGTAGATTGCAATGCCTCGAGGTTAGTGACCATACCATTTTTATGACTTCTTCAATCCTTTCTCACAACTTGATGATGTCGGAGAACTTTTGGCCCTCTATTAGAATCAGCCTCTTGTAGTATTGTGGATCCTGAGCACAGATGAAGAACCTATTCATTTATTCTTCCTCCAAGGCCAGTCTGACCTTAGCAGCTTCTGACCTCCACGGAGTAGCATACTCACGAAAGGTATGTGTGGGATTATTCTTAAGATTCTGGATATAGAACACGTCTGGTGCATTCTCAGCGTTGAACCTAAATCGTTCCATAAAGTATGTGCCATGTTCACCCAACTAGTCCATTTCTTTGCATTCTGGCTAATATACCATGATAAAGCATCATCCGTTAAACTCCTAATGAACAGTTTCATGTGTATTTTGTCATCTCTTGTGACTCCTACCGACTTGTGACAATACTTTCTCAAGTGGACCCTGAATCACCTATACCATCTAACATCTTGAACTTGGGAGGTTTGTACCCCTTCGGGAACTCAACGTTTGGCTAAACATAGATATTTTCTTAATTCAACCCTTCGACACCTTTGTTACTTTCAAAACCTTGAACCTGGCTAGTCAACTTCTTGATCTCAGTGGCCAAATACTGAATGAGTGAACCCCTGTCATCTGACTCGGCTGCACTTGTGATTGGTATAATGTCTACAAAGATAGGAGTGTTATGGTCTATTGTGGTGTTTTGTGGTTTGGGAATGAATAGTGGAGTGTTATTGCAGTCTTGGGCATGAGTGGGTTTCATTGGATGTTGTGGGATGTTTTGTGGAGGTGCTGGTTGTGGGTGTTAACATTAGGAGCGGCAAGAGTGATTGATAGGCTTTCCAGGTTCTTGACTTGGTCTAATTCCTCTTGGAATCTTAGCGAAGTTTGATCCAGATGAGCAGCAGTCTCCTTGGTAATTGCAGCAGTCTCAGAAGATTCCTCAAGTTCCTTTCTAGCGCTTATTTCTCCCATTTTTCCCATTATTCATGTTTCTGGTATGACTTGGAGGAGGTGGTGGTGGAGGACCCTTAGATCTTGTTGAGTATGCTGATGGTTCAAGAATGCACGAACTAACCTTTGTAGAGGGGCATAAAATAAAAGAAAACAAAAAGGTTAAAAGTTAGTGCGGATTCTGATAATAATATTGCGATATTCAAACACATTATGCGGGAATGTAAATTGCTTCCTAATTTTGGTGCCTCATTGTGCGCGAGGTAGGCCTAGCGACAAGTTAATTATGGAGAAATTATAATGCTAAGTGGCTCATTTTATTGGTAAAAACAAGACAAGTCTTAAAAGAAAACGTATGTATAATAAAAGATGTCACTAATGGCCATTGGACTTATTAAATTAAGAAAACAAAAAATAAAAATCCTAACTACTTGTTCAAGGAAGGACCTTCCCCGTATTCGGTACTATTGCCTCCCTCGTACAGCTGCATCCACCTGCACTTCCTTCAGCGTTCTGGCAATCCTCAATTCTTTTCAAGAACTTCACTTCCAACTCTACTATACCTCGCTCCAGATATCCAAAACGGTTATTGGTACTGACCGCCATATCCGTCAATTCGTTGATTAGCTTCTCGTGGGCTTCATTTTTTTTCTGATGTTCATTCTCACATCCTCGAATCCTCTTGCGCAGTTTCTTGTATTTGACTCGTGCTTCAGTTTTCTCATCCATAATCCTATGACCATGGACGAATCTTGCACAACCCAAACCAATGTGATCATCCTCCAAGCAACCTGTGTAATGAGGCACACACCCGACATGATACATGTCTGGTTCGATAGACTCCTTCCCTAATACTAGATTGTAGTGCCACATATGCTGAGCGTGACACCTGTGCGGACTATCATCATCTTGAAAGTCAGCCTTGAAATGGCTTATTTTCTATATCCTGGCTATTATTTTCTTTCTTCCAGCTTGACTCGTGGCCCGGAGAGGAACATAAGTATAAGTTCCCCTTAGACTAATGAGTACGAGGAATGGTGCGTCTCAAGAATAAACAATGAACTCCCTATTGGGAACCACTCGAACATCTACTGCACATGCTCATCTTTTAGATTCTTGAACAACTCTACCCATCCACTGGAATCTCTAGCTGAGCGAACATGTTGGGCACGAAGTTCATTCGCTCTGGGTGATGAAAAGCTATATAGTCATCCTAATCCCTGCGTATGATTTCTTGTTTTTAGTCGCCTTTATGAAGGAGTTCTATAAGACAAAGTTGAAGTAGAAGATTACAACCCTTGAAATATGGAGCTCCTTGCTGACACATTCCCAAGGCTCGATAGATTTCAGCGATGATCATAGGCACTATGCTGAAAGACTGTCCGTCGATTCTTTCCATTAAGGTGTTGGTCATCATGGCTAGTCTGGTGTGGATCCTACCCTTCTTCATAGGGAAACATATCATGCTCAAGAAGCAAAACATGAACAGAAAGACCCTTCTATGTATAAGTCCTAAAGAAGTGAGGGCGAGCTCGTCCATGTAAGTGCAATTGGACTTGTTGTGGCCGTATCTCTCGTACAAGAAGTCAAATGCTATGTAGGAGTCCTTCAAGCAAGAGAGGTCCAAATTTTTCTTGAGTCCCATCATCTTAAGAAAGCTTCTACCTTTGCGATTTTCCGTCATAAGAAATCCTGGAGTCTCCCAAGGGATACCAGCTAGACCCCCTATCTCTTCTAGCACAAGGGTCATTTCAAAGTCTCCGAAGCGGAACACAGATTGATCACTATCCCAAAACCAAGTGGCAGCCTCAATGATCTTGCGGACGCGGGTTTGATCGATGCCATGAAGATCTTCCTACTAGCTTAGCAACTTTGGGTGAATGTGGGATACCATAACGCTCATAAAATAAAGATTAAAATAAATGCTTGAAATTACACCAAGGTCGAAATAATAAGGCAGTAAAGGCGGAAATTAAAAGGAAAGAATAATGAAGAGCCAAGTAAGTAATTATGATGAAATAACCAAGGATAAGAAATAAATGTGATTAATGAAGTAGCAAAGTCAAAAAAGTAAGTAATGGTAAAAGCCTTAAAGAGATTCCCCATCAGAGTCACCATGTTGTCGACGCCCCCTTTTTCTAAGGAGAAATCGCGTTTACGACATTATGGGCGGAATAAGTCGTTCATCCCCCTTTCAGGGAATTTGGGTTATGGATTTTGAAGAGTCGCCACCTAATGATTATAGTGCATTAGGACACTTTTTTAGAGAAGAGAATATAGATTTTGGAAGAAAACCATAGTTCAGGTGAGGGTTTGAGATTACCTCAAGATCCACTAGTGTGGTTCCCGGTCTTGTTTAATTGTATCTTTAAGAAGAATAGTAGTAGACAAGCACAAAGTTTGTATATATGAAATATAAGAAAATTGACAATTTTGAAACACACAAGTGATTTTTGAAAAAAGAGATTACTTTGAAGAAAACGTTAATTTAAATAAAGGAAAAACAAAGGGAAAAAGGGTCATATGCTTAACTATAATATGGATCATTGGGTGCAATACCCCAAACATATTCCTCGTAAGAGGGATCGCCTATGATATTAGTGGACCATCATCATATCCATATTCTACCCTCCCTCCCCCCCCCCCCCCCCCGTTAAGGTATTAAAGGTGATTAGTCTCGTTTACTTATTGCATGATAATACCCATCCCGACCTATCAGTCCCAGGGTATTTGGACTTCTAATCCTAAAGGGAGAAAGGGATGGAGGTGTATATGGAGTTTAAGTGGATAAAATACGAAGGCGTCAATCAAAACAAATAGCAAATACGTGGGGTACAAAGCAAACACTAAAAGGCTCATAAAAACCTCGTGGATCAATTCAACAATTAGTTTAGCATCACTTGAATATACTTATTTGGTAAGGTTAAGAAATTAAGAGGCGGACAAAACAGTTTAACTCATAAAGTTGGATGAAAAGTCTGCATCAAGCCCCTAGGGTCTGATTGTTTGATATTGAGGTCTTAATGCGGAAAAGTTTAAAAGAAAGTAAAGACTGCAGTAAGTTTGTATATGTATTTGAAATCAGCAGACTGTTAGAATAGGAAATGATGCAGAACAGTTATGAAAGATTTTCATAGGCAGGAATATCTTAAGAAAAGAGTGAGTTACAGAACTATAAAAGACAACTTCAGGGGCTGAATATAACGTTTAGGCAGAATGTTTAAAAGAACTTTTTCGGAAAAGATATAGATTTGAAGAGTTTAAAAGCATACTGGTTTATAGGAATTTTATTAAAAACATTACATTAGGACATTAAGGTCAAGTTAACTGACTGTTATTCCTTTAAACGAATCAGACAAGTTGAGATGGAGTGCTATAGGAATGATATCTATATTTGATTTTAAAGCCCTTTAAAGAGTTGGTAAATAGATTAGCGTTCAGTAACCCTATAGTTTTCCTAACGCGTACATCTCCTATAAGCATGGTCTCTATATGCAATTGATTAGGTGAATGTTAAAGTCCAATAGGTAGGATCTCTAATGGTTTGCCACATGATTAAACGTTAAAACCCTAGAGGTATGTTATCTATGTGACTTGGAAGTATTACACCGACAGGCATGGCATCTAAAAGATATTAAGCATTAGAAAATCATGTACGCATTGAAAGCATAAAAGACTTATATGAAGGATTTCTACTATTTGACTTATGTAGGCATCATAAACGCATCCCACACCCTTTACTAATATTTTCCCCAAGTCTCTTTTACATAGTTATTACAAAACTGGAAATAAGAAGCCAAAAATAAATACATCAAAACTAAACTCAAAACTGAGGAGGCTCAGTGCAGCCTTCGACATCCAACACATGTGTATCACCAAATCCGAATTCCAAATTCCAACGCCTTCTCTTAGAGTGTTTCAAAGTTCCAAAGGTGTTCAAGAGCCCAGGCAATGCTTACACTCTAATGATTGAAATTTGTAACAAAGTAGTGCAATGTGTGGAATTACAAAAACTTAGGCATCCAAGTTCAGAGGGAACTCTAGGGTCCCAAAGCATGGCTTACCATTGGGGGGTAGAACTTAAGAGTTGGGAGTAGGTGTAAAGTGAGAGAGGAATCTCAGCAGGAGGTGGTCATATCCAGTAATGGCATAGACTGGCACACCCCTAACCTCTTACCAAGATTCAAACAAATAAGAGCAGACTCTTAAAGAGTGAAACTCAGGACTAAATGATGATCTGGGCTTCAACAGACCCAAATTAGAGATCAGCACATTGAGGGGAAGGGAATTGTAAAAGCAATCGAGTAGAGACTCAAAAGAGTCTAGTCCTGAATCACACACAACAGTTCACAATATTGTTATGACCCAGGACAAACTCACATACAAACGGAACAGGGGAAAGAGATAACATGCTTGAAAGGAATTAAATAGTGCAGGAAAGCATAAATGAACACACAAAGAAAGGGTTAGAAGTAGAGAAATTGAATAAGAATGCATATAGAGCATAGAAGGCCATACGAGTTGTAATTCTAGGATAGCAGACTAATAGAAACATACACACAGCCAGAAATAAACATGAACAAACTCAAGAAACTCCCAAATGTGAAGGAGTTCAAACAGTAGGTATTGTAGAATGCTCAGTAGTATGTAGAGAAGAGAGCTTTGAGAGTGTGTGTGTTTTTTTGACTTAGTTGTTCTTGTCTTTTAAATAAAATGAGTAGTGTATTGATAGTTTGAAATCGAGAAAGGAAGCAACCGAAAAAAATATTTCAGTATCAATCAGGAGAAGGGATTTTTTTTTAATTAAGGAGTCAACCTTGAATAGTAAAGGACACGGTTTTATATAAGGAAAGAAAATCAATAACACATTGTGCAAAAAAGGGTAAATGCATAAGAGAAGCTCTTCACATAAGGTAAGAATAAAATCGACTAACACATAGTAAATCAAGGAATTAAAGATTCAAACTCAATAATGAATCAAGTCAGAAAATCGATCCAAATTAGAGAAAGGAAGCACCAAATAAGCTCACATAATAGAAGTCTGAAATCAATCCCAAAAAATTAGGGTTATTCCGAGAGGAAAGGTCTGACTATAAAGAGTGCATGAATTTTAAACATGCCAGGCTAGAATTAAACAAATCGAGTGGTCATGAAAAAAAAAATAACATAGCTATGAGAGAAATCAGAAGGTCCTGCAAAGCTTAGCAAGAATAAGAGAACATGAGACAAATTTAGAAATTGGGGTTTTGAAATAAAAAAGGAAGCAACCCAAACGCACATAAGTGGTGTGAAAACTCCAAAATCTTGGGTTTCCTTCGTAGATTAAATGTAAAGAAAAAAGCATAGAAACTCATGTAAGTTAAACTCAGGAAGTCCAAGGAAATAAACATTTCATGGAAGCATAATGAAAGAAAACACAGTAAAAGAAAGAACTCATGGAAATCATGGTGACAACACTTAGGAGTTACAGTAAAGCAAGACATAGTAAAATAACATCAAAAATGACAATAGAACAAGTAAAAATCAAGGAAAATCTAGGTTCGAGAAGACAAACAGTTTTGAAAGCAAAAGCTTGAAATGATGTAAGAAATACTTTGTAAACCTCAGAAATAGCACAGATCTAAACAAGATGTAGTGAGAAACAAAACAAAACCTCGAAATGGATTGGGGTTTCAGAGAAACCCTAGCAGATGAGAAAGTCGTGGAAAGGGGCTGGTCCGAGTCGAACGAGTCAGAGATGAACTCGTAGTGCAAGGAGACGCCGGATATGAGCTAGAGATGGCCATAAAACCTAAATCAGACGAACTTTGAGCTTGGGTGTTCAAGGTCAGACCTTGAAACTTCAAGTAACAGGAGTATAAGGGCACGTGGGGGTGAAGACAGGCCATCCAGGGCGGTGAGATGCCATGGTTTCCGGTGACATAAGGTGGAAACCGGTGGGAAGGGGATACGGCTTCGACGAGGAGTTGAGAGAGTTTGAGAGAATGAAGGGATTCAAGGACGGCTATTTTGTGCGAATGAGGGTTTGGGGGTCGATTGGGTTAAAAAGGAAAGGGCCAACTAGGGTCGTTCATTAAAACAATCAATGGCCCTGATTTAAGATAGGATCCGGGTGGATTCATATGATTGGATCAGTGTCGGCTAAAATTCAAAATTGGGTTGTTTAATTTGAGGGCTTAATTGGGATTTGAATTGAGGCAATAGTTGAAAGCAAATGGGGCTAGAACTGAAATGGCCAGTTTTCCCTTTGAATTTATAAAATATAGTAATAGATGTTGAAAAATCAAACTAAAAGTTTAAGGTTAACAAACAATATGTAAGTATTAAGTAAAAAATATTGGGGTTGATTTGTGATTAAAATTGCTAATAAATCTAAAAGTGGGCTAAAATTTCAATTTCATGTAATTTAATTTGAAAAATACCAAATGGACTTGTAAAATTATGCAAATATTCTGTAAATAATATTTTTATGCAAGTGTCATAATAAAATAAACTATTCTTCAAAATGGCAAGCTTTCAAGACTTCCTTTTGGGTTTTATATTGTTAAAATGAACAATAAAGTGGTTTTAAAAATCTTAAAAATTTGAGAAAATACCAAAACCTTTGGGGAGGCTTATATATGCATATACATGCTATTTTGAAAATATTTTGAGCACAAAATACATAGAGAAAAGTTGGGTATCAATACATGCATCCCTGAGGCTCTAGGAACAAACTCCTTCTGAAACATATCCGAAAACTGAGTCCAAGTCTGGGAGGCAGCCTCGTCCGGACTGTATAACTCAATGGTGCGCCACAAATCATAGGCAGGTCCCTGAAGCTGGAAAGCTGCGAAAGAAACCCCGCTTGAGGCAGTAATACCCAGAGTGCATAAAGTGCAGTGACAATCCTCCAGAAACCACAAAGCATCATCCGTAGCTAATCTGTTTAAAACAGGAGGGTCATACTTCTTGAACCTCTCGATTCTCCATTGCTCACCCTTAGAAGCAGGTGTGCCATCCTCGGTCTAAACTCGTACTGCAGGATAGATAGGGATAATATATGGAACATGCTCCATATGCACTCTCTACTCAGGAGTGCGGGCTGCGTGAGTCTGGGATCCACCCCTGGCCTAGGATATGGCTGCAGGAATGGGAAGCAACCATGCCTATGAGAACGTAGTATACATGCTCATAAATTGTTCCAATGCCTCTTGAGCAACTGGTGTTGTGGTTGCTATTGGCGTGTCAGGAGCCTAAATCCCGACTAGATCTACTAGCGGTACCTCAGTGGCAGCTCGCGCATGTGCTCTGGAAGCACCACGTGCGCGTCCACGACCTCGCCCCGGCCCCTACCTCTAGCGACTACATGAGGGGTTCGAGTGACTGATCGTCTTAGGTAGTATGTGTCCTCACCATATGTGAGAGAATAGAAGATATAAGTTTAGAGTCAATGTCAAAATATAGAACAACTAGGAATTCAATGAAGTGAAGACTTTTCCTAAGTAGTTACATAGCCTTCCGTAGATAAGTACAAATGTCTATGTACCGATCAGAGAGACTCTAATAAACCGGCATGTGTTCCGTGTCTCCTATAAACCTAGAGCTCTGATACCAACTTGTCTCGACCCTAGTTCATCTAGCGTGAACACGTCATGACGGAACCTAGTCTTCGCGACTAGGTAAGCCTAGCACGTTAAGAAATTTGACAACTTTACGAGAAATAGTAACTCAAAACCAATTAATTTAATATAACGTATAAATATGACACCTGGCACATACGGTTTGGCATAAATATATTGAAACAACCCCAAAACACTGGAATCTCACGGGACTCACATGCTATGTAAGTACATACGCTACTCTAATCATCCAGAAAAGTCTAAAACAAAAAGAACGGAATAACAACTAGCTCACTAAGGGTAGAATGAGAAGGATACTCTTTAGTCTGCGGACGCGGCAGATGTGTACCTCAAGTCTCAGTAAGCTCCCTGAAACTACAGATAGTGAACCTGCATAGAGGTACCTGAATCTGCACAGGAAAAACACGCGTCGAAGAGGCGTGATTACACCACAGTGGTACTTAGTAGGTGCCAAGCCTAACCTCGGTCGGGTAGTGATGAGTAAGGTTGGGCTCTATAACATAATAATTTTATGTTACAATATATGAACAGATAAGCTAATAGAGAAAAAAAAACAGTTTAAAACAGAAACTACAATTTAGTGAAGCAAGGAATTAACAAAGTAAAATACAGCTTAGTGTCAAAGTGCCATGAGGATCTCCCAGGATACCGTCCTATAGTCCTTTTCTCAACTATCTCACTGGATTTCTTGGGATACCATCCCGTAGTCCATCATATATATTTATCTGTAGGATCTCCCAAGATACCGTCCCATAGTCGAACTTTCAATGTGCAGGGTGATCTACCGGGAATCGAACCTGTAGTCCCTAATTAAAAACAAGCGGGAGCTACCGGAATCCCACATCCATAGTCCCAATTTAAATGTACAACCACAACCAAGGATGTATAGGAAATCTAGATACGATACACCAACGGTTAGATAAAACTAGTCTAACATGCTTCAAGTAGTACAATTTAAACAAATAGGTAATTAACCAGTTAATTTTGAAAAATCATGCTCTTCCAATTAACAAATGTTAAACTTGCATTTATATCAGACAAGTAAGCAATAAAACATAGTCCAAATAATTCAAGTAAAGTGAGTTTTCAAACATTAGCTCAATTTTATGCTCGTCACCTCGCGCACAAGGAATTTAATACAACAATTATAAAGTCCTAAGGGGAGAGGTCCCCCACACAAGGTTAGACAAGCCACTTACCTCGAACCGGTGCAAATAACCTATGAAACAATGCCCTTTCCACGAGTATCCAACTTCGAACGGCCGAAATCTATTAACTCCAATTACGTAACGTAAATAACATCGCAAACAACTGATTTCATTATTATGATTAAAGATAAGGTGCGAAAATAGGTAATAATTACCAAAATTCCCCTTAGGCCCATGGCTCGGAATCGAATGATTTTCATATTTTTATAAATCTCGTACTCTCATGAGTCGAACCATATAAAAATCTCCCAAATCAGATGTCAAATGCCCATTCAAAATCAAGAAATTAAGTCTAAGAAGTTTCACACATTTTCCAAATCAGATGTTTTATTCTTAGAGGACCAAGATAAACAATCCCCCATTTATTATTTTAGTAAATCTTTGTTAGATGCTGAGATACATCCAGTATTGAAAAAACTAGCACTTGCATTAATCATTGCATCTAAAAAGTTAAGACCATATTTTCAATGTCATCATATTGTTGTAGTAACTGCTTACCCATTACGTAATATATCACATAAGCATGAATTGGCAGGAAGGTTAGCTAAGTGGGCTATTGAGTTAAGTGAATATGATATCACCTACCAACCTAGAACTGCTATAAAATCTCAAGTATTCATTGATTTCTTGTCTGATTTTAGCCAAGTGATGAAATCAGAAGAAGAAAAAGAGTTGCAGGTGTTCAACGGAGCTAACCCAGCAACCTGGACCTTATTCACCGATGGTTCATCTATTGTGAAAGGTGCGTGTTTAGGGATTGTTTTGGTACCACCTACTAGTGAAACCATTTGACAAGATATCGAATGTCACTGTTTATCTAACAAGGAGGCAGAGTATGAGGTTATGATTGCAGGTTTAGGGATGGCACGAGAGATTTGCATAAATAAGATTATAATCAAAAGTGATTCACATCTCGTCGTTAATCAAACGTTGGGGGCTTACATAACCAGAGAGGCAAGGCTGCAACCTTACTTAGAAAAGGTAAGAGAATTGATAAAGAAATTTCAAACCTAGAAAGTTGAACAAATACCAAGGGATGAAAATGTTGAAGTAGACGCCTTGGCTAAGCTCGCATCTGCGGCTGGCGTGGAAAGCGATGAAAACACTTCAGTTATTCATTTTGTTTCATTCAGTCCTCTACCCCAATAAAAATGAGGTAAATTTCAATAACTTAACATGGGATTGGAGGAACGAAATTATCGCTTTCTTGTAGTATGGCACCATCCCTGATGATAAGAGAAAAGCACATACACTTCGAAAATGCTGCTCGGTACTGAATAAAGCAAGGGAATCATTATTGTAAAATGCTCGGTGGTCCCTTAGGTAGATGCCTCAGACCTTCTTAAACGAAGTACGTAATGAGAGAAATACATGAGGGACATTGTCGGTATCACGCAGGAGGAAGATCGCTAATAAGGACCTTAATTAGGGAAGGTTATTACTGGCCAAAAATTGAAGAAGAAGTAGAGTGTTTCGTATCTAAATATGACAAATGTCAAAGGTACGATAACAATATGCATAGACCAGCTGAATTATTAAATCTAGTCATTGCACTGTTGCCATTTATGAAATGGGGAATGAATATTATGGGTCCATTACCACAAGCAAAAGGACGGATAAAGTTTCTGTTCGTGCTCACAGATTATTTCGCCAAATGGGTAGAGGCATGAGCATTTATATGGGTACAAAAAAAGAAAGTCATGATTTTGTTTGGCGAAATATCATATGTCAATTTAGAGTACCAAAGGAGATCGTATGTGATAATGGTCCTTAGTTTATCGGGGTTCAAACCACAAAATTCTTTTAAAGTTGGCAAATTAAAAGGATTACATCTACACCATATCATCCTGTGGGAAATGGGCAAGAAGAATCAATAAACAAAGTTATTCTCAAAAATTTAAAGAAGCGTTTAGATGAATCAAAAGGTAGCTGGCCTGAAGTGTTACTTGGAGTTTTGTGGGCATATCGCACAACTGCAAAAACAGGTACAAGAGAAACATTGTTTTCAATCTATTATGGAGATGAGGCTTTTTATTCCAGTTGATATATGAGAACCAAGTATACGGTTCACACAGGCGACGAAAGAATCTAATGAAGAGTAGATACGGGTCAATCTTGATTTACTCGAATGACGGAGAGAAACTGCACTAATAAGAATGTCACGATCCAGATTTCTCACCCTCGAAAGTCGTGATGGTGCCTACTGACAGGTTCTAGGCAAGCCAACTTAATTACCTTTTTACAATCCATAATAATAACGTAAAACCTTTGCATTTAAAATAATAAAGCGGAGGACTTAATTATAAGAAACAAAATAAGGCTGCGGAAGTTCAACACAATACGCTACCCCAAAACCTGGTGTCACATAACTCACGAACATCTAAGAGTTTACTAAATACAATGTTTTGAATGAAATTATAAAGTGTTTGTGCCAAAATACAAGGGATTACAAACTAAAAACCAAATAAGGGAGATGTCGGGCCCGCGGACACCTGCAAGGCTACCTTGGTATCTCACTCTGGACTGAAGGCATGTTCCCGATCTACTGATGCTGCTGACCAAACCCTGAATCTGTGCAAAACGCACAGTGTAGAATTAGCACAATCGACCAGATGTGCTGGTAAGTGTCTGGCCTAACCCAAAGAGCTAGTGACGAGGCTAGAACCATACTACCAATCAAACCTGTGCAGTTCAATATACATTATATGCAACAAAATAGGAGTACAAAAATTTACCAGTCAAAAGGAGAGGGGAGCATGCTGTAGGGACTGTAACACTTTAGGTATAGAATCACTAAATAAGGAATGAAACTGTACAACTACAATAAAAACAAGAGTAAGAAATAAATAGTGGAACGACATCATCCTTCATGCTTTTACTCTCGTTCTTACCAAATCAATCGTATAAAGTACACGGCATCACCTTCATACTTCAACTCACATAATAATGGCATAGAATGATCCTTCGTGTATTAACACCCATATCATGGCACAAAATGGTGCTTCGTGCATTTAAATTCCTATCATGGAACGGAATGATCCTTTGTGCATTAGCATTCATATCTTGGCACAGAATAATCATTCGTGCATTAATATATTCTCATCACAATCATGCACGGTATCACCCTTCGTGCTTAGTCACTCTTACTCAACCAAGCAACAATCATAAATAATGGGACGAGGGAACAGACAAACAATAATAGAAATTTCGGCAAGGAAAAATATAAGGAAATAGATAAATCCCGGCAAGGGAACAAAAACAATAACTTTCACATCCCAGCAAGGAAGATAAGCAATATACAAAAACAACCTAGCAAGGGTACAACTAATGATCTGTCCTCTTTCTTTCATGTTTTACTCATCACTTTCATTACCATTTGAACAAATGCTCCAAAGGGCACAATGATTCATATTTTTCCTCATTTCATAGAATAACTTAAGCAAATGCTCCAACGTGTACAATAATTCATAAACTTCTAAATTCATCAAATAACTTGAGCCAATGCTCCCCTACATTCAAATTCATGATCGTTTCTAGAAATATTTCACAACAAATAGAATTCATCTCTATGGCCAAAAATATGTATCATGACTCAAATATTTATAATTCATCAACTCACGGTCATGCTAGAAATCAACGTATAGATACTCGTCACCATGCTTATACGCCGTACTCCATATAAAATAAGTAGAAATAGGACTCAACTGATAATCCCTCAATGTAAAGTTAGACAAGACACTTACCTTAATGCTTCAAATTCAAGTCAAGCCTCAAGTGCCAAGCCCCAAACTTGGGGGGCAAGACTGGCTCCCAGTGCCTCACCTATCCTTGTGTACCAACTTGCAACTATGGGACTCTGAACATATGATGTCATACTTTTGGCCATGGGCCACATTGAGAGACGACAGCGAATGCTCACTAAATATCAATATAAAACTTGGCCGACAAGGCCGGCATATTTGTTTAAGCTGACAAACCAACCAAATATACATACAAGGCCTGAAAGCCCAACATAATACACTAAGTGACAAGATATGTCTACAAACCTCTACTAATGGATACACTGAGATCGGAACGTCTCTCAAACCTACTCATGACATATATACATATATATACAAGATATACATAAAGCTCTAGACCGAGAAACTCCCAAAGTCATAGAGCTTACCGATGAAGCAGAACTCGGGCAATATTTATTGAAGAGGCCTACTCGTCTGTGTGTTTGACCTTCACGCATGACATACGACGCCCCCAGAAAAGCAACGTCAGTACGAAATAATGTACTGAGTATGTAAAGCAATATACTTAAACCTGAAACTGAACTGGTAATATAATAACTGCAAGTAGTTGGAAGTCAAAGATAATCTAAAGATTTGTTTACCTGCTGATACTGACTCAATTCTCTCAATATAGTAAGTAAAATAGATGTTCGGCCTTATAAGACTAGGTATCTATATATATATATATATATATATATAGTAGTAGGTTCGCTCATAAGCGCTTGACCATACTAGGATAAGTATCTCGACCAACTTGGCTCGCTCATATGCGCTCGGCCACAGTAGAATCGTCATGTAACGTACCATCTGATCAGAGGTTACTCAATAGGGGCCTGCCCATCGATTATCGCTTGATGGTAATGAAAATACTTTAATAATGTATATATGTAACTTCTCTGCTCTATTAATTGGAAAAAAAAAATACTCAACTGAATATGAAGTTCCGATAATGAAAATATTATAACTTAATACATTAGAAAAATATATGCAAAATAGAATATCCCCCTATTTGTATAGACAAGGCCGACAAAAAAAAATGAACAATGCTCTATGGAACTCAACAAGGAAGGAAGCAGCAATAAAAGTTGGTCATGGAGTCCATATATTACGTAGCCACCTAGCAAATTGATGAATGAGTCACATTGCTTGATTTTTGTTGTTGCCACGTAAGAATATGGTGGGTAAGTTTACTTTTTATCGAATTATTAGATAATTGGAAAATATCTCGTTACCCGTAAAATTAAAAAATTTCTTGACTTACATAAAACACTAGTATAAAAATATTAAAATGTTAATAATTTATGGTACCATATAAAATAAATACATACATTATTATTTCGTTAAAATATCCATGTAAAATACATATATTTTTTAAACTTATAATTTTTCTAATATCATAAAAGTGCATAAAATTTTCGTACGCTTAGTTCATAAAATGGTAAAACAATAATCTTTTATTTTTTATGTGGAAAGAAACATAATTCATATCTTTATAATAAAGAAAATCTCTTTAAATTTATCATATTATGTGTATAATTTAAAGAATATTTAAAAGTAGTAATATCAATAATTACATAAAATCATATATTTCAAACTGTATATATTTGTTTCTTTCAGTCAAAATACCCCCTCCCCAAACACACACCCGTTAAACTTACGTGGTGTAATATCTTATTCTGTACTTTCATCAATTTACTTATGGCGTACTTTTACATACAAAAACCTGGGGTGTAATATCATTCCCACCTTTGGAACATTCGTCCTCGAATGTTGGCTGATGAACTTATTATCTTCATAACATATGTCTTCTAAATACTTTAGTACTCCTCTTGCCATCTAGATAACTGTTCTGTGAAGGGATCCCAAAGGCTATGACATTCTCTCATTTCCATCTGTATGACTATACTGCCATAACTCTTACTTTGATTTATATTTACTGAGATCTGCTACCGAACTCCATGTTACTTTCGTTGCTTATCCCATATGTATCAGTCTAAGTCCTTTATACTTCTTCGTTACTGTTCATCTTAAGAATGGAGGCCTAATCTCATCTCATACTTTGTGACTTTTGTTCATCCATTATTAATTCCCCCTGATATTAATCTACAATATATCATTGATAACTTGAGACTTCTTACGTCATACCTTGCCACTAGGGCTTACGTCGTATCGAGGAATATTTGAAGTTATTTTCATGATCCACTTAGGGTGATACTGTACTTCAATGATAGTATTTTATTGAGTCCCAATGTGATTCACTTACGTGGGTATTTTAATCCCATACAACCCATAAAATCCTCTTCAATCATTACTCAATCAAATTCCCAAACATCATCCTTTATCTATCGTAATTACCTCTTCAGGCAGCATTCTATCTTTTCTAAATGCTACTACTCATAAACTCCATTGCGTTTATTCAGCTATATTGAGATTTCTATAACTTAGAGAGGCCATCATCTCCTTTGTTTCACAGTTTTTATCCCAAGGACTTATCCATTGTCGTCACCTTCTCATACCTTCTCAGTTATCCTTATTCTTGTCTTTCTAAAACGCTGTTTTTCTATCATACTTTAGCTTGAGATCGACTCCCTTACGGCTTTGTGAAACATCAAGTGAGATATCGCATCCTCTCTCACTTTTCTTTAATTTCTTATCTAGACCTCTCGATACCAAGAAATCATTGACTAGAAGATATTCCATTGATGATGCTTCTATCTTTCTTGGATATTGAATCCTCATAACACTCATACAATATCCTTAGCTACCCCAACTCTTGTTTGAATACATCTCAAGTATTATAATTATATTCTTCAAGACTTAAGTCTTCATGTTTGTTCTACTATATTTCTCTCACACGATCTGATGACTCGATTGTAACCTCCTGTTTAGCCATAACTGGGATCTTCCTGGTCAATTACTAACTACTCGTTTACCCATTCTCATATAAATATTCCTCAGAATCTTTCTTGGATTATTTTCTTTGTGTTAACTTACGTCTCGCACTGACTCCTTATTTATTAATAACAACTCGAGTAGGAACCTTTCCTTCCTCTCTTTGACGTCGTGCTTGCACAATACTCTTGAATCGTAGTGTATCAACAAGATCTGGATAAGTGTCATCTCATTTCTCTTTCATTTATCGCATTCTTCCTTTACCATTCCATAGTCACTAAAACCCCTTTATTTTGACTTAATACTACATAACTCCATATTCTCCCATTAGAGGTATACTGAGAGCTGAAGCCGCGACGATCTACCTATAGATGTTTTACCTCTTCATCTTTTCCATCTTTTCTCAACATCAATGATCCTTACTCGCCTTGCGGTAATCGTTTTGTACAAAAGATGACAAATCTCCTTACTTGCGAGGGTGACACTTAATGTAACTAGTACATAAAGTCTCTTAACCCTAACTTTGCAAATATTGCTTGCTTTAGGAAAGCGTCTTCCTAAATGACCCTTCTTTTAATTTCTTATGAACCTCCATTTGTTGTCCGTCCTATTATTCCCGGAATGCCATCTAAAATTCTCATTATGCTGACTATTCCCAATTCGATAAGTCCCTAATTCATATTTAGGTTATTTTTCCTCTTGATTATCGCGCTAGAGTTGTGAACTTAACTCTCGAATGAGGACATTATTGTATGGATTATACTCTTTTTTTGTCCTAAGGCATGTCACCATTCCTCCTTCCTTACTTGACAATAGATTTTGTAATATTGCCATATTTTGATCTACAGTTGTCATCTATGTACCACATCTTATTCATAATTATTCATTAACTCTTTTCTTATTTTCCCCTATCATTTATTCCCATTACATTATTATGAAAACACAAACAAGACATTCTTTTGCATTTAGGTTCCCTTTGCTCCATCCGGTGGCTCTTAAAGTTTCTTAATGTTCTCGCTTTACTAGGGACGCGAGCCTCACTAAGATAATATGTATCCTTCAAGGCTTATAATGCATATTTTTGAAGTACTCATATTTGGCTACACTATTTTAAAGTGTACCATCTGGGTGTCTCACAAAGAGATCTATTAGCAAATTTACAATATCATTCGGAAATGGAAAATGACACAAACAAGTCATCCATCTTCTTATACTACTTATATTAACCCTCGTAGGGCATGTCGGGAATGGGTGTGACCAGTTGAATGTACCTCTGTTACTACTGAATATAACTCAACAAGATTATTTCCTGTGCCTGAATTATAAACATTATTAACTTTTGTTAACTCGGTGACTCGTACTCTTATCGATCTTACTTATTTTTTTATTGAAACTTGTACTTATATTCTAAATCTCCCATTGTATTTCACAATAAAGATAGATAGGTATTATTTCCTTAAGGATTCTTATCAGGACGCTTAAACCTTTTATATGATGACCCAAAGGGTCATCACCGGATTTATTCCTTATTCTGTGCTTCGAAGCTTTGAAAACCTTGCTTTTAGTTTCCTCAATTTGCATTCTCTGTCTGGGCGTGTCGCCGAAAAACTTTCATGTTCAAATATGTGAAATTTTTCAAAAAGTTGATGAATTTTCATATTAATATAGTTAATTTTAAATTTAATCAACATTTTTGTTAAACGGACTAGACCCATGATGTGAGGGTCCCGAAGGGTCCATAAGAAAATATGAGACTCGGGTGTATTCCCCGAATCGAAATCTGAGGTCTCGAGCCCGAGTAACGAATTTTTGAAAGAATTATTTTTCTGAAAATAATATGAAAATTTGAAATGAAAATGAATTAGGAAATAAAGGCACCTGGTATAGGTCTTAAATATGCGTTAACAACAATATGTGAAGTTTGATCAAAATCGGACGTCATTTGACATGTTTCGGACCTAAATATCTAAAGTTGGAAGTTTAGGAACTTTGAGTGAGTTATATTTTAAGGAGTGCTATGCCCAAGGGGAAGATTTATGAGCTGACTTGTTCTATTTGATATGGCATTTATATGCTGGGCTATTAAAAATAAAAGAGACATTTGAAGAAGAGACTTTGTAAAAGAGATTTTGAACTGATCTTGAGATTTTTTAAAGGGATTTTTCACAGTATTTTGGCTTTCCTCAAAAAGGGTTGCTCTGTCTTTTATAGAAGTTTGGTGTGCTCATACGTGTTTTCTTATCGCATAGTTATTGTTCTTTCTTATTACCACTAATTTGAAAGTACTCACTTTACTCCCTGCACCTTACGTGCAGTTGCAGGTATTTCTCACCCAGTAACAGGTTGTTAGCAAGACCGAAGCCGTATTGTGGTAGTTGAGCAAGGTGACCGCCAGCGTTTGCAAGAATGTATTCCATCTTTGAATTCCAGTTTATCTTGTATATATATTCTTTTTTGTCCAATAGTAGTATCCCTACGCATTAGATGCTCGTGACTTGTGACACCGCGATGAGGTTGTATTTCAATAAAATTTAATGTTAAATTCCAATAAGTTGTATTTTCTATTCATGATATTTAATAATTGTTAATAAGAGGATTTTCGGGTTGTTGGCTAGCCTTGTCTTCACGAGAGGCGCCATCATGATCTGATATGGAATTTGGGTCGTGACAAGTTGGTATCAAAGCCTAGGTTACTAGGTCTCACTTGTCATGAGCAGGGTTAGTAGAGTCTCGCGGATCGGTACATAGACATCTGTATTTACCCTCGAGAGGCTGCAGAACCTTTAGGAGTACTTCTCATTCTTGGAATTCTTATCGTGCGTACTTGATTCAGCCTGAAATATAACTCTTGAAATTTCTTCCACACGTCTGTGTGCGCACGTGAGCGCTCAGTAGTATATACGACTTAATGTCTTGTGGTTCCCCGATGAAGGGACAATAGGTAATCTCCGTGAGTTCATGTTGGGCCAGTCTGGAGGACTTGAGGTTTGATATTTGCCTATGGCTTGAGCACCGAGGTGATGATTTTGTGAGCAAGTGTTTTGAACTTATATGTTCAGTGTTGTTCTTATTTGCTGGAATGGCGGCTGGATATCCATGTGATGAGTATGTGAGTACTGCAAGGTGTATCTATATAATTTTGGTAGTGACGAAGAAGTCTTATGGAGAATAGATGAGTTATTAAGTGTTTGTTTCCTATTGTGGTCTGTTGTGTAGCATGAGGCATGGGCGCGTGAAGAATACTTTCGTATCCCCTGGCTGGAAAGTGAGGTTCAACACATGTGGCGGTATGTGTTCAGACTCATAAAGAAAAAATGATTGTGTATTACGTATATGATAGTGGAAGGTATGTGGAAATATAGAAATGAGGCGAAGAAGGTGGGTTATCTCTGTCACACCCCAAATCCGAGGGGCATGACTGTCATTCAACTGGGTACCCCAGTCGAGTGGACCTAGGTGCCTTTCTTATATCCCGTGCGCTACCCCACTTCATTCTTTGTTAGTTAGAGAAAAGATACCAAATTTGCAATTGAAATAACATATAATTACTCTTTTATAAAAACATATTATGATTAACAGGGAACATCTTTTACAAAATGTGTATTATGATTAATAGGGAATATGGTGTAATTTTACTGCTCCCCAAACATATACCTTTATCCGTAAGTACTAATCGACATACCACTGTCTACAGAGCCTCAAAGAGAAAGATAATACAACACTTGCTGGCGACAAGGCCCCGGCTATACCTTTACAAAAGGACACAAGACTCCAAAATACAACAACATGGGTGGCCTGAGCCACACAACGCCCTGGAAGGAAAGGGGATCACCAAAAACGAATACCGCTGATAGAGAGGAGGAGCTACGAATGGTGGACTGGAGGGACTGCCACGGATCCACCTACAAAAATAATACGAATGTAGCGCCCCCGGCAAAAGGGACCTCAGTACATTTGAATTGTACTGGCATGTATGAACAAACTCTGTCCCAAGTAAACTCTAGCTAAATTGCATATACAATTATGGAACTGAACAACAATAGTACAAGTACAACCATGGAGCAACAACCAAACATATCACAACAAATGATTCAAGTAGTCAAACAAAGGGGCAATCAGTTCCCCACATGTTACAAACTCTCCTGCTGTCTCCTTTCACAATTCCACATTTATCATTTCATGATTCATTTTAAAATTAATAGTTATATTGGATCATATTTTCCACCCTTATTACCTCCTCCACCTTATTACCTTGGCCACCCTTATTACCCCAACCCACACCTTATTTCATCGTGTTGCGGCGCGCAACCTGACCCTGTCTGACAGTTTAAACTCACACAACATAAAGTACATCAACAAATACAAGATATCAGCTATGGCATATTATTAAAATAGATCCACAACATGGATAATGTAATTCCACAAATAGCAACACAATTTCCTCATGTTGATGAAAATGGCACACAATTTGAGTTACCACAACAGTGGTTCGCAACTAATCACACACGGTTTTCTACATTATTTCCATTTCCATTGTTCCACATTATTACCATTTCCATTGTTCCAAATTATTTCCATTTCCAAACTACTCTAATTTCAAGTTCCACAACTTTTACTACAAGGTGTTACTACACAATTATACAACACAAGAGCTTCACAATGATTCCCACATTAATATCAACTATCATCAATTTCACAACTAACACAGGGCGATTTCACAATGATCACAGTTAGCCATACTTACCTGGAGTTGAATATCCCCTTTAATCCTCCAGTCCAATTTGCCAAGCTGTCAAGAAGTCAATCTAATCCATGAGCAATATTTAGGTATTAGAGATTTAAACTCATAGTTGTTACCCACTTCCCTTTTTACAAGCTTTTAGGGTTTTGAAGACATGCATGAAGGGTTTGTGAAGAAATTTCGAAGCAAGTGTATGGGTTTCTCTTCCTAAGCTTAAATTTCGAAATTTGGGGGAAATGGTTAGGGATTTTACCTGATAAATCAATAGAGAGTAGAATGCACCAAGAAGTTTCCGAGTTCCAATGGATTTGAAGGACTAGATGATGAAGAATTCACTTTCTCTCTCAAGAACCCTCTCTCCCTCTCTCTTATTTTGATATGAAATGTGTTAAAAATGAGGGAGAAGGCGTTTTAATAAAAGGTGGGTCGGGTCTAAATTTTTAGAAAGATACCAAGCGAGCTCGATCTGCGACACAATCTGCGGTTGCAGAACAGACATGCGGTCTGCAGAATGGACTGCAGAGATGGCTCAAGTTTCAAACCTTTCGGGTTGGGAATGCAGTGAGTATGCAGTATGCATTTGGGTTATGCGGTCGCAGAATACACCACAAAACTGACCTTCGAATTTCCTCAGGGTCAATATGCGATCACTCTGTGGTCCGCATATTGATTATGTGATCGCAGATTTGTCTGCATTGTCTAAATTAAAAATTTGTTGCTCTCTGATTCACTCTGTTGTAGGAATGAGGTCCACATATCTGATATTCGACCGCATTCTAGACCGCATTTTGACCATTTTGTGGAAAATTCCAATTTCACATTTTTAAGTACAAAACAGTAAAAAGAATCTGATCCACGCAGGTAGACTCAACTCTATGAGTCGCTAACACCTGAGCACTCATTTTCACGGGGCTTTACATCCTCCCCCTCTTAAGATCATTCGTCCTTGAATGAGGACTAGCGAACGAAATGAGTTTGAAAACATGATATGAAAGTTTGTACACTTTTATTAAGTTTCAAGTTTGTTTTAGAAACAATTTTCCAGTCTCCTTTGTAATATGGACATAACCACCACTACAAAACTCCCCTAAACAAGCTTTCCAAGCACTATTACACAACTTGTTACTCTATCACAGCTATAAAATGCACGATCTTTATACTTGCACATATTCAACCTCTCGATACACTTTTCAACCATTTTGGAACCATGTAATCAAGTTAAGCATTAATCGTCTGTACTCATTAAAGCCATTTACCTACCACAAGGGTACGACACATTTATTTATTTCAATACAATTCCTCCATGCAACAGTAATCATTACATAATTATAACACTTTGATGCAAAATGCCCATGCAAAATTAATTATTACTTCCGTACCTCACCTTACCATGAGAGCAAAAAACTTCCAATGCCAAAAAGGGCTGCACATTGTTCAAATAATCACAACACATAAACTTGGTTGGTTAAACTTGGAGAAACTACAACAATAAGGAACTTGGAAGGAGAAGGGATGATTCTTACATCTATTGGGACAACACACTAGCTCTCTTAGGGACAAGATTCGCACGGCCATTCCTAGACTTGCTCAAATAGAAGGGGGTTATTTATCTTCGTCTCATCTTCTGCTTCTCATGTTGTTTCCTCGACTTTTTGGTTCCTCCACAACACTTTAACTGAAGCAATCTCCTCGCTCCGCAGCTTTCGGACTAGCCTATCCAGAATAGTAACCGGAATCTCCTCGTGTGATAACTCTTTTGTGACCTTGATGTCTTCAACTGACACAATTTTAGACGGATCACCAAAACTTTTCTCAACATGGATACATGAAACACCGAGTGCACCAAGGACATTTCAGGGGGAAATTCAAACATATACGAAACTCAAACGATCCTTCGAGTGATTTCATAAGGCCCGACATACCTAGGGCTTAGTTTTCCCTTCTCCCCAAAGCTCATGACTCCCTTCACAGGGGACATCCTCAAGAATACCCAATCTCCTTCTTGATACTTCAATTCTCTTCGACGCACGTCCGCATAGGATTTCTGGCGACTTTGAGCAGTCTTCATCCTCTCCTGAATGACTGTTACCTTCTCCATGGCCCGATGCACGAGGTCTGGCCCTATTAATTCTGCTTCACCAACCTCGAACCACCCGATCGTGGACCTACACCTTCTTCTGTACAATGCTTCAAATGGGGCCATATGGATGCTAGCATGGAAGCTGTTGTTATAAGAAAACTCAATAAGGGGCAAGTGATCATCCCAATTACCTTTAAAATCCAAGACACATGACCGAAACATATCCTCAAGCGTCTAAATAGTCTGACCTGCTTGGCTATCGGTCTGCGGATGAAAAGCTGTGCTAAGATTCACTTGAGTACCAAAACCTTGCTGAAGTTTTCTCTAGAAGTTAGCTATAAATGGAGCTCCTCGATCCGAAATAATAGAAATCGGTGTGCCATGAAGCCTCACTATCTCTTTGATATACAACCGAGCATATTGTTCCGCAGTATCAGTTGACTTGATTGGCGAATAGTGGGCTGATTTTGTGAGCCTATCCACAATTGGAAAAATTGAGTCGAACTTGTGCTGAGTATGAGGTAGTCCTTCCACGAAGTCCATATTGATCATTTCCCACTTCCAAATTGGTATTTCTATAAGTTGAGCCAACCCTCACGGCCGTTGATGCTCGGCCTTTACTTTTTTGCAATTTGGACAGTTAGAGACGAAGTCCGCTACACTATTCTTCATACCATTCCACCAATAGATATCATTGAGATCGTGATACATCTTTGTAGATCCTGGGTGCACTTAATTCCTTGAATGATGAGCCTCTTCCATTACCCTATCCCGAAGATTATCCAAATCTGGGACACATAACTTGTCGTGGCACCGTAGCACACCATCATTGCTGCCGAGTGAAAATGCTGAAATTTTGCTGCTTAGAGCTGCCTCCTTCAATAATGC
This sequence comes from Nicotiana benthamiana, assembly GCA_034376525.1. Lineage (NCBI taxonomy): Eukaryota > Viridiplantae > Streptophyta > Magnoliopsida > Solanales > Solanaceae > Nicotiana > Nicotiana benthamiana. The sequence goes on along the minus strand of CM067327.1, from coordinate 142,404,855 downwards.
TAATGCTAGACCAACAAACTACTTTTCTTTAACCTGTGCCACGACGATTCTTCTGTATTATGCACCATGAGTTCTTCCTCATTCGGTGTCGAGATACAAACCCCAAAGGCTGGCCATCAGATGTACCTTCTGAGATAGGAACCTATGATCCTCTCTTAAGTGGTCCAAACTACCCATGGATTTCCGAGTGAGGGCGTCGGCCACCACATTCGCCATCCCTGGATGGTACAAGATGTCCATATCATAATCCTTAAGCAATTCTAACCACTGCCACTGCCTCAAATTCAGCTCCTTCTGCTTGAACAAATATGGAAGACTCCTGTGTTCTGAAAACACAACTACATGAACCCCAAAAAGATAATGCCGCCATATTTTCAAGGCGAACACAACTGCTGCAAGCTCCAAATCATGCCTCGGATAATTCTTCTCATTAGTCTTGACTTTCCTAGAAGAATGTGCTATTACCTTCCCGTGCTGCATCAGAACACACCCTAAACCAACCTTGGAGGCATCACAATAAACTACAGACCCCTCTGTGCCTTCTGGCAAAGCAAACACTGGTTCCGAAGTCAACCTTGTCTTTAATTCCTGGAAACGTTTCTCAGAAGTATCTGACCACTGGAACTTGGCTGATTTCTGCATCAATTTAGTCAAAGGAGAGGCGAGGGCGGAGAATCTCTTTACAAACATCTGATAATACCCTGCTAACCCCAAAAAGCTACGGACCTCCGTCGTGGTGGTGGGCCTAGGGCAACACTTCACCGCTACAATCGTTCGGGGGTCCACCCGAATCCCCTCCCTGGAAACTACATGACCCAAAAAAGTGATGGACTCCAACAAAAATTCACATTTGGAAAACTTGGCATACAATTGGTGTTGATGTAGAGTCTGCAAAATTGCTCTGAGGTTGATGGCATGATCCTCCTTACTCCGCGAATATACAAGAATGTCGTCAATGAAATCAATCACGAAGGAGTCTAAAAATAACTTGAAGACCCGATTCATAAGATCCATAAAAGCCGATGGGGCATTTGTTAACCCAAAAGACATGACCAAAAATTCAAAGTGGCCATAATGCATTTTGAAAGTGGCCTAAGGAAAATACTGCTCCCTGATCTTCAATTGGTTACCCGAACCGCATATCAATTTTGGAGAAGAATCTTGCACCTTGCAACTGATCAAACAAATCATCAATCTGAGGCAAAGGGTACTGATATTTTATGGTGACTTTATTAAGTTGCCAATAATCGATACACATCCAAAGCGACCCATCCTTCTTTCTTAGAAAAAGAACCAGAGCACCCCATGGCGACACACTTGGCCGGATAAAGCCCTTCTCCAATATATCATTCAACTGATCTATTAACTCCCGCAACTTTGCTGGCACCATTTTGTACGCTGGAATAGATATTGGCTGAGTATTTGGAAATAAATCGATCCCAAAATCAATCTCCCTATCTGGCGGAATTCCTGGAAGCTCATCTGGAAATACCTCAAGAAACTCATTCACAACTGGCACGAACTCAGGGGTAGGTACCTTAGGATAGTGTCCGCCACCCGGACTAAATGATAGATCCACCCCTTTCTAATCATCTCCGAAGCCTTGAGGTAGGAAATAAACCTAATCTTCGGCACAACGCTATTTCCTTTCCACTCAAAAACCGGCTCATTAAGGAACTCGAGTCTCCTGACTCTCGTCTGGCAATCAAGTTTAGCAAATCACGAATAGAGCCAATCCATCCCCATGATTACATCAAAATCCACCATCCCAAGATCGATAAGTCCAGCCGTGGTAACACGACAACCTACCATAACAACACAATTCCAATAGATTTGTGCGGCTGTAGTAGAATCACCAATCGGAGTCGATGCCCAGAACTGCTCAAGAAGCTGCTCGTTTTCAATCCCAAAATTTGAAGAAATAAATGGAGTGACATAGGACAAAGAAGACCCCGGATCAATAAGAGCATAGCAATCAATGGTCTGGAAAGCTAGGATACGAGCGACAACATCTGGGGAAGCCTTAGATTTCTGACGACCACTCAATGCATAAAGCCTTCTTGGTCCGGCCCTACCACGAGCTCCACCTCTGGCTGCATCACGCCCTGATTGGGCTGGAGGGCGCACTGATGACATAGCAACTGACGAACTGGATAGCTGAGCAAGTCCCCTACCTATGGCCTGTCTGGGCGCACGATAGTCCCGTTGTATGTGACCTCTCACCCCGATATTGTCACACACTGGAGCATCAAAGTAACAAGCCTTTATATGAAATCTCCCAAACTTGGGACTTAAACCTCCCTGCTGCCGAGGTCTCATTCCCGAATGACTAAACTGACAGGACCTCCTGCTGTGTGAACCTGTCCCCGAAGGGCTACTCTACTGGTAATAGTGCACAGATAGCAGTGCACTAGATGAGGACTGAGCATAAGACTGAGATGGTCCTGATGACCCTCTCCCTAGAGCTGACTTCTGTGAGTGACCCATAGACCGGGCCCTGCTGCTACTATTCCTGTCTGCCCAAATCTTCAACTTCTTAGCCTTTGTGGCCCGAGCAAAACCCACCATCTTCCCATTGTTCATGTCTAAATGCAAAGCCGCTGTAGAAGCCTCATTTACCACCAAAGGGCTGAGACCCTGAACGAATCGCCAAACTCTGGCCTCCATAGTCGATACCAACTGAGGTGCATACTTGGACAACATCACGAACTCCATATGATAATCCCAAACACTCTTGCTACCCTGCTTAAGAACCTCAAACTAGGTGGCACATGTTGCCATGGTCTCGGCAGGCATGAAGTGGTCCATTATGGCATCTACGAACTCGTCCCATCTAGTTGGAGGTCTCCCCTACTCAGGGGAATCCTCCAACATCTCTAACCACAAACGCGCAGCTCCCTTCAAAGATAATTCTACCCCTTCTATCTCTATTTTGTTTATCACTCGAAGGGTCTGTAATATCTCATCAAGGAATTCTTGCGGATTGGTCTCTCGGTCTGTGGCTGAGAACTCTGGAGGGGACAGTCACAGAGACTGGTGAACTCTGGAGCTGGAGGGATCTCCCTGTCTTCTAGAGGACATAGGAGCATCATGGGATCTCTGGGCCTGGGCGGCCACTAACTGGGTCAACATGTGGATAGCTCCTCTAAGGTATCCATTAGAAATCCCGGGATTGGAAGCTGGAGCAACATCAGGATTAGGAGCACTGGCAGGAGGGATAGTAGCACGCTCGGCCACTGCTGGAACATGATTTCTTGGATTGGGGAATCATTCTCACCCATGGCAGTCGACACATGAACCACAGAAACACTGGAAATAGCGTTGGCCCCTAGGCCAAGTCTAGCTTTCTTCTTAGAAGCCATTACTGAAAATTAAAAATAGTGCACGAATTTGCCACAACATCACTTCACCGCACGAACTTGGAATAACAAAGAAGAGGATCATTTTTATTAAATGCCCGTGTTGCCCCCATCTTATATATGTGGTCGACAACATATTGATTAGAAGGTCTCTACTAGGCACGGCTCTGAGACATCCTAGGACTCCATTAAAACCTTAGGCGCTGATGCTAAGTTTGTCACGCCCCAAATTCGATGGGCATGACCGTCACTCAACCGGGTACTCCAGTCGAGTGGACCTGGAAACCTTTCCTAATTCCCATGCGCTACCCCACTTCATTCTTTGTTAGTTAGCCAAAATATACCAAATTTGCAATTGACAGAACATATGATTTGTCTTTCTTAAAAACACATTATGATTAACAGGGAACATCTTTTACAAAACATACATTATGATTAACAGGGAATGTAGTGTACCAGTTTACAATTCCCCAAACATACACCTTTATACGTAAGTTCTAACCACATACCAGTGTCTATAGAGCCTCTAAGAGAAAGATAATACAACACATATCGGCAACAAGGCCCCGGCTATACCTTTACAAAATGGACACAAGACTAAAAAATACAACAACATGGGTGGCATGAGCCGCACAAGGTCCCGGAAGGAAATGGGCTCACCAAACACGAATACCGCTGATAGATAGGAGGAGGAGCTATGAACGGTGGGATGGAGTGCCTACCACGGATCGACCTACAATCATAACACGAATGTAGCGGCCCCGGTAAAACGGACGTCAGTACATTTGAATTGTACTGGCATGTATGAACAAACTCTGTCCCAACTAAACTCAAGCCAAATTCCACATACAAATATGGAACTGAACAACAAAAGTACAAGTTCATCCACGGAGAAACAACCAAACATTTCACAACAAATGATTCAAATAGTCAAACAAAGGGGCAATAACTATCCCACAGGTTACACCACTCAAACAGAACACTTAATTGGATACTATATGTATAAATAAACACAAATGTAATGAACTACAATATCGTCTTAAAATAGAAATCAAATTTTATTTAGAAGACGTTATAATGCTCAGGACTTCACATGTTAAACAGAGGCAGAATTTTCGGGCAGATATTGACCAATCTAAACTAAATTCAAATCCAAAACCATACTTGCAAAGATTCAACAAAACCACAATAACTCATGGAAATGATATAAATACACACACGATCTATTCTTTCCATATTGTAACTCACTAATGAAATGAAGGTCCATGCCTTAAACTTTAAACAGAATTGATAAAGAGATGAAGAAGGAAAACCCTGGCTGATTATGTCATGCTAAAATAGTCGACAACTCCTTGTCGTCTAAATTCAAACTCAAAATAACTGGTAATAATTTTATCTATAATAGAGTTTTCTGTCAAACACTACCAAACCATCACTTACCATGCTACCAAAAGTTTTCTATCAAGAAATACAATGGTCTTGCTTGTAAACTTGTAAGAAACATATAGAAAGAAAGTTACAATCTTAAAAGAAATAAACCAATGAGTACACATGGGAATCAATCTGAATCGTTCACATCTTCAACATTTAAACTTGATGCTCAAGGTTTCATCGTAGTACCCGAATACAATAATCAATAACAAATGAAAATGAGTTTAGGAATTAGGAAAAGTGAGAGATTCAATAACAGCAGTAAGTCAGCACTTCAACACTTCCATTCACAACTTCCTTAAGCCATTTTTGAACCTAAATGAAGAGAAATCTTTCGAAATTGTTTGAGTTATTACCAACAATGAAAAAAAAGGACAATTTCCCTCAAATTTGAACAAAAGAAATGCAGAGTTTCTCTGTATTTTCTGGGTATGAATGGCTGCCAAATATGAAGAGAACGAGGTCTTTATATAGGCATGCCTAAGGCAGCCCTAGCCTAGCTGACCATTTCCCATTTTACCCCTTTAATATATGATCATTTTACCCCTTTTAGCCTTGTAAAATATCTGAAATCCCCTTCCCTTAACAAACCAACTCTCATCTTTTCCTCTAGAACTTTCTCCCAACAGAAAATGATTCCCTTAAATCACAAATGTCCAAAACACCCCCTCACATCCTTGATTTTACGTTCAGCAGGCCAACATGGGTCAAGTTAACCCAAGGCCCCAAATGAATGTCTCTTACCCGGGTCTACAATGACAATAGTTAATTAAAAAATCCAAATCATTACAAATGATCGATCAAAGAAAATAAAACTCAGAAAATAAAAAACAACAAGACAATTCAAAATTTACGAATAAGCCTAATTTTAATTACCAACTAAGATGGACTCTATTATTAAAGAAAAAAAGATGAACAAAAAAATAAAATAAGTAAACCAATAAATATTAATACTACAGTTCACAGAATTGAGGGGAAAGAGAGAGGAAAATACCAATTTATGCCGAAATGTCTTGAAAAATGAAATGAATTATCGAACGATGATGGGACAAGACATTTGTCTAGAAACAGGTGACTTAGTCACAATCCGGTGACCTTGCAATGAACTAAAGCTGACGTTAATCGATTTCTCATGTTAAGAGCAATTGGGTGACGTAAGTTATAGGTCAAATGAAGCCGGAACTCTCCGCAAATTTGGAAAAAAATAGAATAGTCTAGGGTTGAACTCATAGATTTGGAATTGGTGCAATTTCATTGGTAATTTTGGGGAATATATGAGGTGATAGGATTTGAGAGAGCCCAGAGGTGGCGTGTACGAATTTGGGGCAGTTTGAAGTTGTGCCGCCACCGGTGACGGTGAGGATTTTTATTCAGCTCTAGAGTTTGTCATTCTCTGAGTTGGGATACATGAAGGAGGGGGAATAGGATCGGGGAGGCTAATTTCGGAAAGTTTTATATTAAGGGATATTAAGTTCCGAGTAGTTGGATCATTGAAATCCAACGACTGAGGTTAATGTGGGCTCAAAACAAGGTCGTTTGATAGAGAATGGGAGCTGGACCTGGTTATGGATTGGGATGGGGTGGAATTTGGGCGGGTGTTAGGGTAATTCGGGCGGAACGTTTCACTGGGTCCGTGGAAATTGGACTGAAACAGCCTAACTGAGTTTCCTTCATTTATATCTTTCCTTTTCAATTCTTTTGTTTTTTCATCAAAATCCATTTTCTTTTCTCTTTTCCAAAATTAAATTAAACTATAAATTAAATCCTAACATATTTAACCTATCAAAAACACTAATTAAACTTGAATAATAATTATAACAATTAATTAAAAATTAAATTGAAAGAAAAATTACCAAAATTCAAAATTAAAATTAACAAAGTGCAAAAACAACTATTTTTGTGATTTTTCCCATTTTTATAAAACAACTAATACATAATTAATCCTAAAATATAGACTTAAATCCTATATGCAAATGCTGCATATTTTGTATTTTTCGTTTATTAAACAAAGTAACATGCACGGACAAATGCAAACAATTGATAGAAAATGCCATAAAAATCCAACAAATTATAAAAAATGAAATAAATTATTTTGTTTTAAATTGGTGGGAGTAATTCACATAGGGCATAAATCATGTGCTCACAATGGGAAAATTCACTAAAGGGCAATGGTTGGGTTCTACCTCAGCGAGTCCCGCATCTCTACAAAACATTTGTCAAGCCCAAGTACACCGAATAAGAAGTGAATGAGGCCTTCAAGGCCGAGGAAATTGAGGACATATGTGCAGCCATGAGGCAAAGGTTATACGTAGCTCACATGGTCCAGCCTGGTGAAGGCTCGAGCACTACTGAGGTGAAATTTATGCGGCCCGATGCAAAGCTACAAAATTGGAAGGATACTATGTTCCCAGTCAGGCGAGAATCCCGGTAGTCCAGTCTTGCCACAATTTTTGCATTCTGCGTTATTCCGGGTTCTAATAATGCGGACTTAAATATGATGACATGCTTGCGAACTTCATGCCCATACCATAACATGCTGTCTAATTGTAAAATAAATGAATCAAAAACCATAATATTATGAAGATGAGGCTTTTCGGGAAATAAACTATTGGCCCAAGTAAAGGTTAGTTTTGAAGACTGACAAAGAACATCAGGATGAACCAGGTCCATCCCTCAGATGCACAAAAATGGGCAGATTCGAGCATGAGGATTGCAGGTATAGTAGATAATATTAACTTGGTGTACTTAATATCTTTTGATCGAAAAGGTTGCATAATTGATAAGGATAAGGACTCCTTACTGAAGGAGAACATTATCCAATATAATGAAGGAGTTAGAAGTTGAAATCAACTAGAACTCTTCCACCAAGGGAGAGTAGCATCATAACTCAAATTATTTCTTCATATAGTAACCCTATAAATTGCTTAATGTTCTCACATTACAGGTGTTTCACAAAAATACACAAGTTAAACGTTAATTTAGAGCAAAGTAGCAAGTCTTTTTGCAAGCAGTTCATGTGTGATTCAAGTGTGAAAACCTGAAGATGCATAAACCTGATTGAATAACCATCTCTATAAAGAGTTTTATGTGTCTTTATTTATTTCTTTCAATTGTAATGGGCGTTTTCATATATTACTTTCAGTTTTCATAGAAGCAATTGTATTAGGTTCCTAGAGTGTTCAAGTTAGAGTTTACTTGAATTTGTTGCAACAGTTAGAGGCTGGTTGCTACAACAGTATTAGTGTTAATCCTTTGGTTTACAAAATGTTTGTAAATGTTATTTTGACTCAGTGATTTTAGAGGAAGTTTGGGAAAATCCTACTAAGTAGTAGGTCGTGGTATTTTCATCTTTTGAGCCGGGTATTTTCTACACAAAATCTCTGTGTTCTTATTTTTTATTTATTATTCCGCAACAATAGTAATTGGAACACATAGAAGAACCAGGTCTTTCCATAATCAGTTTATGCAAATATTAGGTACCATACAAATCACCCCCATGTGTAGTATTGATGCTTAGAACGTCAATTGTTATCAGAGCGGGTTATCCTTGAAGAGGCTAAGACCTTAGGCAAAGATCAAAATGAGTGCACCACCTGGAAACTCAGAAGGGCAATCCACTGCTAGGCATCCACTCTTTAATGATCAATACAATTCTTGGTGTAAGAATAAGATAAGAGACATCGTAGGAGAAGACTATGAACTCTAGGACATAGTACTAATGGTCCCCTGGAAACTACAAAGAAGAATGTTGAAGGAGTGGATTTGCCAAAGACAAGAGTAGACTGCACTACTGAAGACTTGAAGAAATGGGAGAATAATGCCAAGGCCAAGAAATGGCTTGTGTGTGGATTGTGTCCAGATGAGTACAACAGAATCTAAAGTTGTACTACTGCTAAGAAAATTTGGGACACTTTGCAAGTCGCTCACAAAGGAACTCCTCAAGTGAAGAGATCAAAGGGAACACTGTTGTATTCTCATTATGAGAATTTCACTATGAAGGGAGGAGAAACCATCAAAGAGATGTATATTAGGTTCACCACACTGAAAAATAAACTTAAGTCTCTTGAAAGGGCTATTCTTGAAGAAGACAAAGTTGAGAAAATTTTGACAAAGGTTCTGCCAGTCTCTTGGGAAAGCAAAATCATTATTATTCAGGAATCAAATAACATTGCCACTCTTAAGTTGGATGAGCTAATTGAAATCTCACTGCCTATGAACTTAGAAGGATAACCATGAAGATGGATGCATCCAAGAAGGAAAGTAGTCTGGCATTCAGAATCACTAAAGGTGCTGATCTTGTGGAGGATGAAATGACCACGATCACAAAGGACTTCAAGAAGTACCTAATGAGAGGAAATGGTCCTTCAAGAAGTGGAAGCTACAACAAACCAAGGGATACTAAAACAAACCAATGAGGGTTGTTACTAGTGTGGGAAGACTGATCACCATATAAAAAATTACCCTCAATAAGAAAATGAATGGAAGAAGGAAAGAGTTGAATGATGGAACAAGTTCAACTTAAGAAGAACAAAAGATCAACAAAGTCTATGGTTGTTGCCTGGGGAGAAAGCTCAGATGAGGACTCAGAGGGTGAAGATGGAGATGAACTAGCACTTATGGCAATTGGAGAATCCGATGAGGATTCTGATCTAAGTATACCATCTCAAAGAAAAAATTAGTTTTTTATCTAAATAAATGCTATCTGAGTTACTCCTGGATTTCATTGATGAATCTGAGGATCTACAAAATGAAAAAAAACAGTAGTCTAATGAATATGTGATTTTTAAAGCTAAGTGCAAAAGTCTGGAACTTAGGGCTAGTGAAAGTGAAAGTAGAAATGCTAAGTTAAAGAACCAGGTTCATGAACTTGACATCACTATCCTAATGCTTAGATGATAATCTAAAATTGAAATTTGTAACTCGTAAAAAGAAAGTTGATCACACAAAACTCACTTTAGAAAAATGTAGGAAAAATAAAAGATGAGTTTTACAAAAGAGATGAGAAGATAAGAGTCCTTAAGGAGGATCCAAATAAGGTTAAGCACGAGCTAGACAGAACCTATCAATAGAATAGGTACTCCATGGCACTTTCATGGCTACAAGAACACCATAGTATCGACAAGAGAGGACATACCTACGGGACCCCTGCACCTAAGTGGTATCCCAAAAGCAATTACCTCACACTTCCATCGAGAACACTAAGCAAAGTTTGTGAAAGATATGAGATGGTGCTTGTTGATGATTACTTTAGGTTTACTGGGACATTACTTTTAACATCTAAAGATGAAGCATCTGAGATGTTTACTTCTGTTGTTAGAAAACTCATAAACAACTAGGTAATCAACTTGGAGCAATTAGGTCTGATCGTGGAACTGAATATGAAAATAATAAGTTTGCTGAATTTTTACATACTACATCATAAATAGTTACATGACTAAACATCTTGTGAAGAAGATTACCTATGAGTCACTTAAAGGGATAAAGTTAAATATATCTCCTCTTAGGGCATTCAGATGCAAGTGCTTTATGCGTAATAATGGCAAAGACTCCTAGGTAAGTATGATCCTAGAAGTGATGAGGGAGTATTCATGGGATATTCTTCACATAGTAAAGCTTATAAGATATATAGTAAAAGAACAATGTGTGTAGAAAAAATGTACATGTTATTATAAAAAAAACTAATATTCTTTCGAAGAGGCAAGAACAAGATAATGAAGAGATTGGGATAATAAGAAATTCAAATGGTGAAACCATAGTTCAGCCTTCATCGGAAGGAACATTTGATGGAATAGGTTCTACCACCTGGGCAACATGACAGGGGTCACTGACAAGACATGAACTAATCCTCAAACTTTGAGGTAGCCTATCAATGAACCTATTCATCAGTAACAAAACCAGGAAGGAACGTCCACAGAAACTGACATTTCTATTGCAACATCCACAAAATTAGATGTGGATGGACTTGGTTCATCTGTTTTCAGAAATTGTATAGAGGAATGATTTGTTCTCTTTGGTATCTTAGTGCTAGCAGTCCTGACATTGTTTTCAGGATAGATATTTGTGTTATATTTAAGGCAAATCCAAAAGAGTCTCACTTGACTACTCTCAGAATATTGAGATACTTGAAAGGCACCACTGACCTTTGCCTTTGGTATCCAAAAGGTAGAAATTTTAGCCTAGTGGGATTTGTTGACGCTGATTATGCAAGTTTTCTTGTGGATAGGAAGAGAATCACAGGTATGTCATACTTCATTGGTTCATCTTTTGTGTCATGGGATACCAAAAAACATAATTCGGTGGATTTAACTATTGTTGAAGCGGAGTATGATGTTGATGCTTCATGTTGTGCTCGACTACTGTGGATCAAACAGTAATTATTGAACTTTAAATGTCACGACCCAACGTACTTTAATCGATCGAGTACTAACGTAACATATCTTTCTTATTACATCATCATATACAGGTGACATACGGGCCTAATAGGCCAATATAATCATTTATAAACTCTAAACATAGTCCGGCAAGGTTGTATAATATTTCATGTATATGACATATGTCTACAAGCCTCTAAGAGAATGTCATAAAGGTCGGGATAGAGTTCTGTCATACCAAAGAATACACATCTAAATCATACTAACCAAACAAGCAACTCCAAAGTAAATGGAGTGCACCAACATCTTCCGTTGAGCTGATAGCCTACTTGGAGGGATCTCAACCTGTCTATCGGGATCTATGGGCGTGAAACGCAGCGTCCCCAGAAATAAGGGACGTCAGTACGAATAATGTACCGAGTATGTAAGGTACATAAATAAATACATAAGAGACATGGAAGAAATATAGAGTACATGACTCAACTTGTAAGTCTGAATAACTTTGTAAATGATACATTATGTTTACCATCATGCATATGTGTATGAATGTCATATCGTGCATAGGTACATCTTTCATAACCTCATCAGCCTCTGAGGGCATCCCATCATATCAAATCGGCCACATAGGCAAAATCATTATCGTATACAAGCTGATCAGGTGGTGGTGCATATATAACGCCATGACCTTTCCCATATTCCATATACATATATAAACATACATATATACGTGTATATAATGCCGTTTGAATCATATATATATAATGATGATTGAAACATATTTCAGTCATTGTGGCTGCAACATCATCATATATCAGCTGATCGGGTGGTGATGTACATAACGCCGTAATATATATATATATATATATATATATATATATATATATATATATATATATATATATATCGTCATCTAGTCATGAGTCAATGCACACGTATGCAATGCATGAAAAGTAAGTTAACAAAATCTTTCGGTGCTTCATAAGACCATTTTGCGTTTGAGTAATATCATAAAGTAAACTCTTTTCAAATTTCGTATTTTTTATACACATGAACAGATGACAAAATATTATAACTCGTGAAAATTCAAGAACATAGATATTTGTCATATTTCTTATGAATAGAGTCATTTATGAAATTTTTATATTTGCATTTTTCGTTAATATCGTATGAATCATGCCAAAAGAAATAAAAAATAATCTTAATAAACTTTTTACTGGAATTATCTGAACAAATCTGCTTCTGCGAATTGTGGACGAAACTCTGCTTCGAAACGTTGGCTAGCATGGTGAACGAATGAAATGGTTCTGCTTTTTGGTTGAAATCAAAATTGGCTAACATTGTGGCTCTTTAAAAATTTTTCTGGTTAATGCATTGCCTTTTTGACCTTGCAAGACGTTCTTACCCATTTTAAAATGCCTTACAAAATTCTTTATTTCGATAAGACTTGTGAATTAGGCATTTAATCCCTGTATGGCACATGTAAAGTTGACTAATGAGTGATGAGTCACCTTAAACATAAAGGGAGGGGCTGCCACGATTCTTGGGGTATGACTTTATAAATTTTTATCAACTTATTAGTAAATCGGGTAATAGTTCATTATTCGATAATTAATCTATTACCCGCATAATTTAAAAATTATTACAAATTACTTAAAATTTTATGTATTTTCAAAGTACTTCATATATACTTTATATATTATATTATCGTGGTCATATGATATCTTGCATTGTACTAATTTTTAATTATCGGGTATTATTACTTGATCCACATTTTCTTCCAAATCGCCAAACTTCGACAAAAATTCATTTTCTTTGATTTTACTTACCCTCTTACCTTCACGAGTTTACTCATCACTTATGATATGGCATAATCCTTAGAATTCCCAAATAATCTTTTCCTTCGATGTATGTCAATTAACTTACGACAAATTCAACGTAAAGATAAAATCTCAATAGTATACTCTTATGTCATGTGTTAAATTATAATCACATGTGTATAGACAAATTCACGAGTGTATAGTTATATTAAATCTTGTTCAGTCCCATATTTTCCATAGTATACTCTTGTGTCATGTGTTAAAATATAATCTCAAATGATATTTTCTCCATTTTTATAAATTTAAACTTACACAAGAGAATTATCAATGAAGAACCTGGTTCATAAAGATAACATGGTATGTTTTACACACTCTCCATAATTTGAAATAACTATATTTGGATCATGAGCAGATTCCTACCAATTACCAAAGTTCTTCTGAACTTATCGGTTACAAGTGAACCAGTTACATTCAAGACAAATGACCGTATTAAACTACCTAGATTCTTTTAAGTCTGCTACTCAGGGGGGAGAAAATGGTTCTTCCGAAACTGAGAAAGTGTCTTTTATGGCACAATCCTAGTTCACCAACTGTGAACACGTCATGACGGCACCTAGTCTTCGACTAGGTAAGCCTAACACATTGCGGAATGAACAACCTTTTTATGAAATAACAACATAAATGCTAAATAACATAATGAGATGTATATAGTTGTCGTCTGGAACATACACTTTAACACTACAAATTCTGAAATAATCCCAAAACCCGGAATCTCACGGGCAATATAGGCTAAAAGAGTATCAATAATACGCTCTACAGCAGAGTATCTAATAAAACATGAAAAGAAGGAAAAGGGGGCTATCTATTACACGATTGGAAGATGGACTTTGGGTCTGCGGACGTAGAAATACCTCAAGTCTCCACTAGTACTCCCCGCTGCGAGAATGATACGCCTGGGAAGAAGTACCTGGATCTGTACATGAAAGACATGCGTAGAAGATGCATGATTACACCAAAGCAGTACTCAGTAAGTGACAAGCCTAACCTCATCTGATAGTGACGGGGAAGGTTGAGGCACTACTGAGAATAAATATAATAATCAATATGCAAGGGAAGGACAACATGAATATAATCTACAGCGAGCATCTAGCAAGATAATAAATAAAAGCAATAACAGAGAACCAACACAGTAAATAAATAAAAGTACAAACTACAACCGGATATTAATCATCTGGTATCTTCTGGTATCCCGATAATCTCATGGTATCCTCATCGTATAAACGAGGGATCTCATAGTATCCCGAGGATCTCCTGGTATCCTCTATTTCATACACGAGGGATCTCCTAGTATCCCGAGGATCTCCTGCTATCCTCCAATTTATCAATCTTATATGTGCCAGGGATCTCTTGATATCCCGTACTCTCAGTCTTAGAACATAACACGTGCAGGGGGAGTTCCCGGAATGCCGTCCCGTAGTCCCAAATTGTAAGCACACCACAACAATTCAAATATTGTAATATTATAACTAAGAACAATTAATAAAATTTCTAGTCTAGCATGCTTTAGGAGTGTAAATAAAACAATTTAGACAAGTAATCTAGTAAGTCAGCTAAACCTCCTTTTCATAAGCTAACACGTGTTAAATTGCATTTAGAATAAGAAAATATGCAAGAACACACAGTTTAAATATTCTAATAAAAATAAATTTCTAACAATTAGCGCAAGTACACGCTCGTCACCTCGTGTACAAGACATTTAAAATAATAAGTAATATATCCTAAGGGGAGAGGTCTCCCACACAAAGTTAGATAAGCCACTTACCTCAAATAGGTGCAAAATCAACAACGAAACGATGCCTTTGCCATGAGTATCCAACTCGGAATGGCCCAAATCTATTCAATCAAATCACATAACATAAATACCATTGTAAATAACTAATTCCACGATTAAAATTAAAGCTAATGCACGAAAAGAGGTAAAATGACAAAAACTCCCCACAAGACAACAGCTAGGAATCCAATAATTTTTACATTTTCAGAATCCTCGTACTCTCACGAGTCTAACCATATAAGAATCTCCTAAATCGGAGGTCATATGCCCACTCAAAATTCAACATTTAGGTCTAAGAAGTTTCATCCAATTTTTCCCAATTTTGGACTTAAGTTCAAATTCAAATGGTGGATTTAACTAGATAATTGTGGAAAATAATTAAATGAGGTTAAGGGAACATTACCCAGTGACCTCCTCTTTAAAATCCGCCTAAAATCGCCTTATCTCGAGCTAAATTTTGATTTCTCCAACTTTTAAATTAAACAGTGGGATCCTACTATTTCAGAACAGGCATTTCCGCTTCTGGGGATAAGGCACCGCTTCAGCAGTCCCGCATATGCAGACTTCGAGCCGCTTCTGCGATTTCTCATTAAACCTCGTTTTCCGCGTCTGCGGACAAAAAAACCGCTTATGCGGTTCCACATTTACGGAGGCCACACCCCTTCTACGGTCTCTGACGAGGGTTCCACACTTACTTCTGCAGTGCGCCATGCCGCTTCTGTGGTTCCGCTAAAGATCTGCTACTGCACACTTTAGAAATTCTTCCCGTCGACCAGCTGAAATCATCCCGAGGCCCTCGGGCCCAACCAAAAGTAACAATACAACCTAATACCTTATTCAAATTTTATTTTTTGACAATCCGCTAGGAAAACACCTAGGGATATATTTTATAATAACAGAAAAAACTAAAATAACTACAAAATCTTGGGGTCTTACGAAATGAGATAACTAAAATTTATCATTTACAATCATCGTATTAACAAAGTTGAGTAGAATACTCATAGTTGGTATCAGAATTGTAGACTATACTTAACATTTGATGCCAATGGATGTAATTCAACATTAACTCCATACTTTGTCTACTAAATACTTGCAATGACTCGTTTCCTTCGTCTCGAGAATAAGCACCAAGGGACAGCCCTCCAAAGACACCTCGTAAGAATAAAGCGTGCAACAAGAAGAGAAGTGATGGCTTGAGAAACAAGTTGATGGACGAGCTTCCCTTGTCACGCTTTCATGCGTGAATTATTAAATGCATCTACTTGAATACCATGTCACTCTTGCATGAAAACATTACACAATTGTGAATAAAGAAATGGAGCTGCTTAAAGACCGAAAAGCAGTTGCTTGAAGACCGAGCATCATTTGTCACGCTCGCATGCGTGAATTAAAATAATGTTGTTGCTTGAAGACCGTGTCCCTATTGCATGAAGACATTACACATGTGTGAGTTAAGAAAATGAAGGAGCTTGAAGACCGTGCTTCACTAGACACGGTTGGAAGAACGTGCACACCACTTTAGGAATTGATGGAGTGCTTTGTTCCAAAAATCCTAGTTAGAATCCAGCGTGCAACAAAAGATATCAGTCATGCCTTCTTTATTAGGCATGACAAAATAAAGAATTCCAATATTCCTTGGTCTTGACACCCACACTTGTATAGCTTTAGTACGTCCCTAGAACTCTCCTCGATTTCATTCTCTTACAGTTGGCTGTGAAAACTCATTGCAGCCGAGAACTAAAACCATTCCTTTTCTTCATTAAGAAATTTGCATTCCAGTAATGTGCATGTGTGTGTGCAGTATTTTTGGTGCAGATGTCTTCTTTTATGTTGAGGAATCTTGATGACGTAACCTTGTTATCTTGTTTGACGCTTACATGATTTGTACCATTGTCCCTCTGCAAGTTACTTCCATTGGTATAAATGCATTGCGTTACTACAATCACTGGAGATATCTTGACAGCAAAGAATAGCTGTATAAATTTAGAACCTGCAAAAAGGAAACAAATGTTAGTATAAAATGTTATCTACATGTTCAAATCTGGTCGATCATGGTTACTGCATGTTGTATTAATTATGATTGCTTTTGCTTCTTCCCTTTCCTTCTCTAATTTCTTGCAACTGTTATTCTCAGGTTTTGACATTGAACCTTATCCTCATTAACCAACCTTCTGCTCGACACATCAAGTTCCCAAAAATCATAACTCTCTATGTTGCCACTGTCAAGTGCATAATTTGCAAGGTGGTCTGCTAGTTTGTTTCCCTGTCTGAAAAAGTGAGATATCTTGAAATTATGCCCCATTTTGAGTCTGTTGATTTCCTCCACGGCATCCACAATATTCTAAGGTGGTTTCCACTATCCATCTATGATCTTTTGAAGTATCATTGAATTTGTCTGAAGCCAAACATTATGGAGATTCATTGATTTTCACATTTTCATTGCCTCTACTATTGTTGTCGCCTCAGCTTCATTGTTTGAACCCTCCTTAATTTCTCTTCCTCCTGCATATATCAAATCACCTATCTCGTCTCTTAAACAAAAACCAATTGAACTCCTCCCTGGGTTCCTTCTTCATGCTCCATCAGTATTCACTTTGATCCTGCCTGTTGGAGGAAATTCCCATAGCACTTTATCATATTTCAATCGAGGTGTGTATTTCTCCATCATTGTCAGCAGGTCCAGCCACTTGTGAGGCACTTGTAGTCCTGGTTTTCTCAGTTGGACTAGAGCTTGTAGCGTAGATGACACATCATAAATAACTCTTGTTACTGACACTGCTTCTCCATACTTAAAGCTGTTTCTTCTCTTCCATAATTCCCATACAATACATGCAAGTAAGGCTTGCAAGACTGGCTTCAATCTATGAACAACTGATGACGTCCAGCACTTTGTAATTGCTTGTTGTAAAGAATATCCATCTAGTGCAATTCCTGCCCTCCTCAGGAAGTAACTCCAAACACTTCTAGCTGCATTGGATGTGAAAAACAAATGTACTAAGGACTCCTCCTTAGGTTCTTCACAGCACCAATATTTAGATGCCATGGAGTATCCTATTCTACGCAAGAAATCATCAAGTGGCAGTTTGGCTTTCCACACCTTCCATAGCAAGAAGGATATCTTGAATGGTAAGCCTTTGACCCATATCATCTTGTAAGCTATCCTAGGAATGTCTCTTCTTCGCAGGTACTCCCATGCAGATTTCACTAAAAAATGTCCCCTTGTTTCCAACTTCCAGAATGGAGAATCTAATTCTGCACCTTCAACTAGGGGTCTAATATTCTGCACAATGTGGTTTGCCAAATCTTCAGGTAGAGTTTGAAATAATTTTCCACATACCATTTTCAATCATATCATTGACATTGTGAATGTCTTCATCAATGACAAAATGTGCAGGTAGTTGGAAATATAAGGCTCCCATCTCAGTCCAATTGACGAACCAGAAATGAGCCGATCCCATTCTCAATTTCCAGATGATTTGATGCTCTACCAAGTCCCTGCATTCAAGTATTTTTCTCCATACATGGGATCCACCCTTCCACGGTACAATTATAGGATTTAATTTCTTGTAGTACTTTTGACACATAAAAGCACTCCATAAGCTGGGATTTGTCCTGAAATTCCACCACAATTTGCAGAAAAGTGACTTGGATACATCATGAAGGGATCTGAAACCTATACCCCCCTCCTCATAAGGCATACACAGCTTAGTCCATGATGACCAATGTCTTGAGCTACCTCCCACATTGCTGCTCTAGAAAAATTTGGCAAAAATGCTATGCAATTTGTTGATCACATATCTCGGTGGATTAACTGCTGATAACATATGAATTGGGATACTCTGCAGGACATTTGTGATCAATACAGCCCTGTCTCATACAGATAGGAGTTTGCCTTTCCACGAATGCAGTTTGTCCATAACCTTAGTAATTAATCCCTGGTAATAATCACACCTTCTTCTGGCATAAAAAATATGACATCCAAGATAGGTGATAGGGAAACATTGTCTTCATATACCAGTAATCCTTTCCACCTTGTTAATCACGTCATTATCTGTTAAATGATGCAGATATATGGCTGATTTGGATTTGTTCACCAGTTGACCAGATGATGATTCATAAGCTTGCAAAACCTCCATGACTAGTGACAATGAAGTTGAATCAGATGAGCAGAAAATGATTATATCATCTGCCTATGCAAGATGGTTTAATTTTAGGCTACATTTTGGTAGTCCAAATCCACGGAAATACAGGTTAGTATTGAGTGAGTTCAAACATCGAGACAGTGCTTCTGCTGCTAGAATGAATAGGGTTGGTGACAGAGGGTCTCCCTGCTTAACTCCCCTGGATGATTTGAAAAAACAATTTGGATGACCATTTATAAGAATAGAGTACCAATTATTCCCAATTAAATCAAATATCAATCCAATAAAATCTTCAGGAAATCCCATCTTTCTTAGTATTTTAGTGAGGAATAGCCATGATAATCTATCATATGCTTTTGTCATGTCTAGCTTAATCACAATGTTTGGACCTGCATTTGTTCTTAACCTGATATCCTTAATGATTTCTTGAGTTAACAGTACATTCTCAACAATGTTTCTTCCTTTCACAAAACCTGTCTGTTCGTCTAAGATTATGCACGGAGCAATTCAACCAACCTTTCATGAATGACCCGCGAGAAAATTGTGTTAACAGAGTTGCTAAGACTGATTGGTCTCATGTCTGCAAAGGTAGACATTTATTTTTTCTTTAGTATTAAAACCAGGTTTGTGTGCGCCACACTCTTTGGCAGCTGCTGACCGCAGAAGAAAGACTTGACCATGCCGACTACATCTACTTCAATAATTTCCCAATAATTTTGGTAAAAATCTCCAGTAAAACCATCTGGTCCGCCTGCTGAGTCTCCATTCAGCCACATAACTGCTCTCTTCACTTCCTTATTCGAAGGCAAAGCCATCAATTTCTCACGTTTTTTATTATCTACCATTAAAGGTACATTATTTAGAATATCAAAAGCATTGGTAACTATACTTTTAGTTAATTGATCCTTGTAGAATTTTACTGTTTCTTCTGCTATGAAGTGAACTTTTTCAATCCACTTACCAAGGCTATTCTGGATCCTTGATAATTTCAGTCTCTTCCTTCTCCCATTAACTTGAGAATGGAAAATTTTAGTGTTTCTATCGCCGTCTTAGAACCATAACATGCCTGCTTTTTTTTTTTCAAAAAAGTTCTTCTAAAGCAAGGTATTTAATCATTTCAGCTTGGACTTGTCGTAATCTCTGTCTGTTTACCTGTGTAGGGTTAAGTTCAAATTGTCTTTCATGAACTAGGACCACCTCCTCAAGACTTTCAATCTTTTGTAAAATGTCTCCATATGTAGCTCTGCTCCAGGTAGATAGTGCATGTTTAAGCTTCTTTAACTTGTAGTTAAAAGTGGTGAAAGGGTTATCCATAAAATCAACATTCCAATTCTCCTTGACTACATCTTTGAATCTTTCATGCTTTGTCCAGAAATTTAGAAATATAAACGATTTATTAATCGAGGGGGTTTTTATATCACATTTCAGTAGCATCGGGCAATGATCTGAGCCAATTTTGGACAGGTGAGTTACCTTCAATCCAGGAAAGGTCTGTTGCAATTCATCATTGCCTGAACATCTATCCAATCTTTTTAATATACAGTCCTCCTATGCTCTTCCATTCCAATATGTAAATATGCTTCCTTTAAAACCCAAATCTGTTAGAGTGCAGGAATTTATGCAGTGTCTAAAGTCATCTACTTCAAGAAGAGAAACTGGTAAGCCTCCATACTTCTCTTCCTCATCCCATATCACATTAAAGTCACCTCCTACTAGCCAAGGTACTGTCATATCTGATGCCATTGCATACAACGAATCACATAGATCAATTCTTTCAATACGATCACATTTGGCATAGACTAGTGTAAGGATGAGCTCAACATGAGTTTCAGTGTGCATCAATCTCAAAGTCATCTTTCTAGTCATGTTGAACAAAATAGTAACTGCATAAATTTCATCAATAAAAGCCCAAATCTTGTTTGACACATTCACAACAGTTTGAAGCAGACCAATTCTTGCTCTATACCTCTCAATTTTGTGAGACTGTTGCATAGGCTCAATGATTCCAATGAACTGAAAGTGATGTTTTTTATGCAATGTAATCAGCCTTTCAAATGCTTGCATTGTGTATACTGACCTTACATTCCATATAATGGCATCCATTAAATGTTTTTGGGTTTGGACAGTGTACTCCTTGTTTGTACTCCACTTACATGTACATTGTAAGTCTCTTTTGAATGTTTTTTTTTTCATTTTGTTGTAGATTTTACAGGTTCAATATTCCTTGGTGATAGATCTCCATGCTCTGCAACATTAAGGAAATTTTGTGCAGTGGATTCCTCATCTATGTCTCTACCTTTAAGTTCAGCGTGGACAACTAGGTCATGTGTTTCTATTGGTTGATCTGTTGTGACAACATCATATGGTTGATTAGTTAGGTCAGCATTATTTTCCTGATTGCTGACATCAGTAGCATTTTCTTCAGGATCATTGGTCACCAACTGGTTATTGTTCGAAGGAACAATACTTCCTGCAACACCATTTGTTGTGCTTGGTATTAGCTCATTGCTTGCATAGACTTGCACTGTCTTCTCTTGGTTGTTGACTGAAAATTTCTCTTTATTAGTATCTACAATTTGTACTTCCTTCAAGACATTACTCACATAATTTTGGGAAGTCCCTCCTGGATCTATAATATTGATGTTTCCCTATGTTGTCTTTTCTGCTTGCTTTTGCGCTTTCACTTATACTTTGAATAGCAATTGCATTGACATTATTATTAACACTTTGGTCGTCATTTTCCACTTAATTTCCTCCATTTTCATCATCACTATGCATTGTATCCGGAATCTGACCATCTTCTAAGACTTCCTCTGTTTGGTTGAGCCATAGTTTTCCTGCTGCCAATTTTTCTATTTTATTGGTCCTGAATTTCTCAAAATCTGCATCTTCAACAAATTCATTTTCATTGTTGTTTGGTAATCGTTGGTCATCTTTAGTGTCCTATAAAGGAATGTCTTGACATAAAGTTTTAACCTGAACTACATTGTTTTTGAAAGCTTCCTGAACCCATTGGGTAGTTGAGTAACTGTCAATATGCTGCTCTTTCCCCAAAACTTGTTGTACACAATCTGCTTGATTCCCTATTGTCTTCAAGATTTCTTTTTGTTGTAGGATTGAATGAAGGTCTGCATGTTTCAGTTTCTTTGGTTGTGTCTTGGATGGTTGTCTGGTAGAGGAGGTGGGGGAAGTTATCTCTTGAACCATTTGTGTATTAGAAAAATGAAATTCCTGCTTCTCTAAAACATTTTCCACACCTGTTGTGCAATTATATTGCTGAATATCATTGTTGCTTGTGGTTTTTTGAAGTGGATATTCCTCTGTAACTGCTAGCTGGTCACCTTAATTGTTGTCATCATTTTCAATTTCTAAGACTGCAAATTGGTTGGTATTTTGGATTTGTTTTGTGACATCGGTATTGTTACCAAGAACTATCTCTTTATGTTGTATAGCAGAAACTTTTCCTTTGTTAAGAACCATATTATCACGGACTTCCTTCCATTGAGGTCCTACATTAGCAACCACCTTGCCGCTGGTAAGAGTCATTATGGAAGCATCATGTTTTTCAGGTTTGTTACTGCGTTGTTGCACAGTGTCAACAAATTCTTGCTACTGGGCATTTTTCTTTTCCCTTAACACCGGATTAATTCTCCAACATTCAAAGATATCATGTCCTTTTAACTTGCATTCTTTGTAGTGTTTTGGAAGGTAATCGTATTTAATAGTCACCCACTCAGTCCTCACTTCCCCCGTTGGCTCATTAACAATATCTATGCGCACTTTTTTTGGTAAATCAATTAACACCTTAACACGTGCACAACTTAGCCTTGTCTTGTTAATAGTAGCCAAATCAAGATGAATTGGCTTTCCCACAGCATAAGCCAATGAAAACGGACATTCTTTTGCAAAATAAGTTGGCAGTAAATTTGGAAAAGAAACCCAAGCTATTACCTTGGGAGTTTCCTCATCGACTTTGAATTTAGCATCATATACCAAAGTTCGCAATTGGTAATCCTTTCCGACCCTATCTTTCACATAGTAAACATTCTTAGATGAGAAGGCAAAAAAATCTTGCCATAACGTCAATCTTATCAATACATGTTTGTCCCCGAAGGAGTCCAATAGAACACTCACCTTTGATTCCACATTGAATCGGGACAATTCGACGTAATTCGTTAATCTCCGGCAAACCATACGAAAATTTGCACACGACAGCATAATGGAGATTTTCAATCTTGTTCATTCGATCTACCTCAGCTTCAGCGAAACGTACCATAGGCTCTCCTTATAATAAAACTGGTCGACGCATCGGAATAGGGTTGATATTACCTTGTCCTTGGACTAGAGTATTGATTGTGGCTGGTTTTAGGATAATTTGAATAATCCAAAGGCTTGGATAAAGTTGTGGTATTGTTATGGACGGACGTTGTCGCTTGAGATGGCTGACAAGCCATTGAATATAGTTGGTCGGCGTCCTTGGAGTCCATGAACGTCGTCCAATAATCGACAAAACGATGTTTAATAGCTTTGAGAAAAAGTGATCATGGAGGATTTTAATAAAACTGAATTTCCTTAACACTCCAATGAGAAAATTATCGAAATACACAGGTGCAGAAGCTTTGCAACAGATCAGTTTAGCAAAATATAGATAAGATATTCGACCAAACAGCAACAGGTGGAAATCTTAATAGATTGTCAAATTAATGCGAATTTAAAGAAAAGAAACCGATCTGTTTGAGTCAAAGCAAGATAATGAGAGAGCTTAGGTATGTCAGATTATGATGAAGAAGACAATGCTATAGTATTCTGAACAATTTGAAATTAAGATCTGGTAAAACAGATTATAGAAAAGGATGAAAAACAGATGGGAAATGTTGATAAGAGGAAAGGCATTCCTTTGAGATTAAAATTGAGATGAAATCACATGTTTAATCCCACTTAAACAAGACTTCGCAAGCTTTCTCTCTCTAGACCTAGAGAGAAGGCGGAGGAAAGCTGTCAAAATAATATTTCTTCTTATTCAAACTTCTACCAATCCTTAAAACATATAAAACAACACCAGCAACTCGACTAATTCAATGATTCAAGCCTAAGAACTCCAATTTCATCCAAAATACGCTTTCGATCAAAAACCTAACAAAAAACGTCTGATTGACCTGAAATTTTGCACGCACGTCCCAAATGACATGACGATGCCACAGCAACTTCCGGAATCCTGTTTCGATCCTGAGATCAAAAATTTAATGTCGGACCGGAAACTTACAAATTCGAAATTTCGGCATTTCTAGTCCAAATGAGCTACTGACTTCCAAAACTCTATTCCGGACACGCTCCCAACCCATAAATCACCTAACGGAGCAAACGGAACCATCGAATTTCTTATCTGAGTCCGTCTTAACACTATTCTGATCCCGGACAACTTTCCAACACTTAAGCTCTCATTTAGGGACTAAGTGTCCCCAAAACACTATGAATCCTATCGCCGAAAGTCCTGCGAAACCAAAATAGCAGAAATGAACTTAGAAGAAACTGTTAATAGGGAACGGGCGTAAATTCTAAAAATAACCGGCCGCGACGTTACATCCTCCCACACTTAAAAATTTATTCATTCTCGAACAAGCATAGAGAACATACATGAAGTAGCAAAAAGATATGTTATCCACGCGCATATCCCGCTCGGTCTCCCAAGTCGCCTCTTTGATCGGATGACCCCGCAACTGAACCTTAACTGGAGCTATATCCTTTGGCCACAACTTTTGGACCTGCTTGTCCAATATTGCCACTGCCTCCTCATCATAGGACATATCCTTGTCCAACTGGACTGAAGTTAACTCCAACACATGAGATGGATCACCGTGATACCTCCGAAGCAACGAGACATGAAATACCAGATAAACCCCGGCTAATCTGGGAGGCAAGGCAAGCTCATAAGCAACCTCCCCAACTCGCTTCAAAATTATAAAAGGGCCAATAAACCTCGTACTCGATTTCTCTTTCTTCGCAAACCTCGTGACTCCTTTCATAGGCGAGACCTGAAACAGAACCTGCTCACAAACCATAAAGGAAACATCATGAACCGTGCGGTACGCGTAACTCTTCTTTTTGGACTGGGCTACACGGAGTCGATCCTGAATCGCCTTGGCCTTTTCCAATGCATCTTGAACCAAATCTATACCCAATAGTCTCGCCTCACCCGGCTCGAATCAACCCACCAGATATCTGTACCTCCTACCATATAACGCCTTATACGACGCCATATGAATGCTGGACTAATAACTATTATTGTAAGCAAACTCTGCCGATGGCAAGATCCCAAGAACCACAAAACTTAATCACGCACGCACACATGGAGATATCCTTAAGAATCTTAATGGTGCACTCGAACTGTCCGTCCATTTGTGGGTGAAATGACGTACTCATAGTCACCTGACTACCCAACTCCTGTTGGACGGCTCTCTAGAACCGTGATGTAAAATGAGTACCCCTATCTGAGATGATAGTAACTGGAATATTGTGCACACAGACAATCTCCCTAATGTAAATACCTGCTAATTGTTCTGCTGAGTAAGTAGTACACACCGGTATTAAATGAGTGGACATGGTCAGCCATCCACAATAAACCAAATAGAGTCAAATTTCCTCACAGTTAGAGGGTGTCCAACTACAAAATCCATGATGATCTTCTCCCATTTCCACTCCGGAATCTCAATCTATTGAAGTTAACGACCCAGCCTCTGGTGCTCAGCCTTTACTTGCTGACAGTTGAAGAATGTAGCTACAAATCCTGTTATGTTTTTCTTCATCCGCCCCCACCAGTAGTGTTATCTCAAATCCTGATACATCATCGTGGCACACGGATGGATGGAATAGAGTGAACTATGAACCTCTGTCGATATCAACTCCTGAATATCATCAACAACAGGCACACAGATCCGACCCTTCATCATCAATACCTCGTCCTTACCGATAGTACATCCCTAGCATCACCATGGTCAACCCTGTCCTTCAGGACAAGTAAATGGGAGTTATCATATTGCCGCTTCTTGATGCGATCAAACAATTAAGACCGAGAGATCACACAAGCTAAAACCCGACTAGGCTCCGAAAGGTCCAATCTCACAAACCGAGTGGCTAAGGCCCGAATATCCATCGCCATAAGCCTCTTAGATTTTGGTACATATGCCAAACTACCCAAACTCTCTACCCGGCGACTCAAGGCGTCAGTAAGCACATTGGCCTTGCCCGGGTGATACATCATAGCGATGTCATAATCCTTCAATTGCTCCAACCACCTTCTCTGGCGCAAGTTTAGATCCTTTTGCTCGAAAAAGTGTTGCAAATTATGATGACCGGTATAAATCTCACAAGGCATGTCGTACAAATAGTGATGCCAGATCCTCAAGGCATTAACACTAGCAGCTAACTCAAGATCACGGGCAAGATAATTCTTCTCATGTACTTTAAACTATCTGGATGCGTAGGCAATCACACTACCGTCCTGCATCAATACCACTCCAGGACCAATCCTCAAGGCATCATAATAGACAGTATAAGAACCCTAACCTGTAGGCAATATAAGAACTGGAGATGTAGTCAAAGTTATCTTGAGCTTCTGAAAGCTCATCTCACATTCTTTCGTCCACTGAAATGGAGCACTCTTATGGGTCAGTCTACTCATAGGTGCTGCCATAGAACCTGCCAAACTAAGAAAATTGTGAATCACTATCGCGGAGGAATGTCTAAGCCAACTCTGCATTGCCTATTATCTATGAGAATGATGATGAATGAGTCGAGATATGGCCTGAACATACTGTGCATCATATGCATAAAAGTTGTTGGGGCATTTGTCAGCCCAAATGACATAACAAAAATCTCGTAATGGCCATACTGAGTTCTGAAGGCAGTCTTCAGGATATCCGGCTCCCGAATCTTTAACTGATTGTAGCCTGGTCGCAAATCAATGTTTAAGAACACTTGTGCGCCCTAAAGTTGGTCAAATAGATCATCAATAGAAGGAAAAGGATATCTTTTCTTCATTTTAACTTTATTCAACTGACGATAATCGATGCACATACGCATAGAACCATCCTTTTTCTTCACAAACAAGATAGGAGCACCCCATGGTGAAACATTGGGGCGAATAAAACCCTTATCAAGCAATTCCTGTAACTGATCCTTCAACTCATGAGGAGCCATACGGTAAGGAGGAATGTATATGAGCTGAGTGCCCGGCAATAAATCAATACCAAAATCAATATCCCGATCTGGAGGCATGCCCGAAAGATCAGATAGAAACACATCAGTATAGTCCCATACTACTGGGACATAATCAATCGAAGGGATATCAACGATGACATGTGTCACATAAGCCAAATACGCGGCACACCCTTTTTCAACTTTACGATGAGCTTTAAGAAATGAGATAACTCTACTCGGAGTGTGATATAAAGTACAACTTCACTCAATACTCTGAATACCTGGCATAGCCAGCATCATGGTCTTAGCGTGACAATCAAGAATATCATAATATGGCGACAACCAGTCCATACCCAAGATAATATCGAAATGAACAATATTTTGAGTATTAATTGATATGCTCTGGTCTTAAAACCATGAATAGTAACCAAACACAACTAATAAACGCGGCTTAAATAAGAGAATCTCCCACAGTAGAAACATAAACAGGAGAACTCAAAGAATCTTGGGCTACGCCCAAATATGGAGCAAAATAAGAAGATGCATAAAAGTAAGTGGATTTTGGATCGAATAGAACTAATGCATCTCGGTGACAGACCAGTATAATACCTGTGATGACAGAATCAGAGGCAACAGCCTCGGTACGAGCAGGAGTAGCATAATATCTTCAATGGCCTTACCCTCGCAGGGCAACCTCTACCTCCCCGACCTTGGCCCCTAGCTGGCTGGGCAGGTGGGGTGGTACCTCGAGTTGGAACAATAGCCTAGAACGTTGTTGAGCATGTTGCGGCTAAGAATGTTGTAGAGGTGCACTCCTCTCAAGCCTAGGGCAATCTCTCACCACATGGTGGGTGTTCCTACACTCAAAACAATCTCTGGGAGGGCACGATGGTTGCAACTGACTAGGAACAGGTCTTCTGGACTGACATATGAAAGCACCTCGCGCGAGAGGCATGTTAGAAACCGGAGGTGCATAGTAAGGTTCCTAAGATCTGGGAGGAGCTGGAGTACTGCTAGATAAAGGAAGAGCTGAATGACGTGGTTGACCCATATAGCGCCTACCATGACGCCCTACTGCTGGGGTACGAGTACCAGAGTAGTGACCTGACTCTCGAGACCTCTTGGCCTCTCTCTACTCCCACTTTCTGGTATACAAACCCTCAAACCTCTTAGCTATTCTCACTCCTACTAATAAGGTATATCCACCTCCAACTCTAGATCCATCCTAGATCTGATGGATAGAATAAAACGCTTAATAAACTGGCGAACCCTCTCGTGGACAGTAGCAACCAAGGCAGTGCATGTCTGGAAAACCTAGTATAACGGATGGCATACTCTAAAGTGATCATAGCACCCTAGTGCAAATGCTCAAACTGTACGTTCCATTCATCTCAGAGGCTATAGGGAACAAACTCCCTCTGAAACATGTCTGAAAACCATGTCCAGGTCAAAGAGGCAGCCTCGTCCGGACTGTCTAACTCAAAGGTGCACAACCAATCATAGGCGGCTCCTCGAAGCTAAAAGCTACGAAACAAACCCCACTCAAGGTTGTAATAGTGCGAACAATACAATGACAAACCTCAAGAAATCCCAAGGCATCATCTGTAGCTAATCCGCTAAAAACGGGAGGATCATACTTCTTGAACCTCTCTAGTCTCCGCTGCTCATACTCAAAAGTAGGTTCCCCGTCCGCGGCTTGAACTGGTGCTGCAGGATGGAAAAGGATGATATCTGAGACCTGCTCAACATGCACTCACTACTCAGGAGTGCGGGCGGCGGGAGTCTGTGCTCCTCTCCCGGCCTGGGATATCATGCCAGAAAGGGGAAGCAACCCTGCCTGTGACAGCATAGAGTACATGCTCATAAACTGTGCCAATGCCTCTTGGACAGCTGGAGTAGTAGTGGTTGTAGGCGTGTCACGTGCATTTGCTCACGCAGGTGCTCCGACTTCACCACGTGGGCAACCACGGCCTCAGCCCCAGTCCCTGCCTCTAGCAACTGTAAGAGGGGGTGCAAGTGCCTGATCGTCCTGAGCAGCGTGTGTCCTCACCATTTGTGAGAGAATAGAAAGACAGAAGTTTAGAATTAGTGTCAAAAAGAGCACACGACAAGGAAATCAAGTTAAGATTTTTCTTAAGCATTTACATAGCTCCTCGTAGATAAGTACAAACATACCGATCAGTGAGACTCTAATAAACCGTATGTGTTTCGTGACTCCTATGAATCTAAATTTTCGATCACAACTTGTCACGACTCTAGTTCACCAATTGTAAACACGTCATGACGGAACCTAGTCTTCAACTAGGTAAGCCTAACACATTGTAGAATTTACAACCTTTTTACGAAATAAAAATATTAATGCTAAATAACATAAGGAGATGTATATAGTTACCACCTGGAACATACACTTAAACACTAAAAATTCAAAAATAATCCCAAAAACCGGAATCTCACGGGCAACACAGGCTAAAAGAGTATGAATAATACTCTCTACACCAGAGTATCTAATACAACATAAAAAGAAGGGAAAGGGGGCTATCTATTACAGCTGGAATAGAATAGAGACTTTGGGTCTGCGGATGTAGTATATATACCTGGGAAGAAGTACCTGCATCTGCACAGGAAAAACATGCGGAGAAGAGGCATGAGTACACCACAGCGGTACTAAGTAAGTGCCAAGCCTAACCTCAGACGGGTAGTGACGAGGAAAGTCGAGGCGCTACTAAGAATAAAAATAATAATCAATATTATAACGAAAGGACGACATGAATATAATCTACAGCGAGTATCTAGCAAGATAATAAATAAAAGTTGTAACAGAGAACTAACATGGCAAATAAATAGAAGTACAAACCACAACCAGATATTTATCATCGGGGATCTCCTGGTATCTTCATCATATACATGAGGGATCTCCTAGTATCCCGATGATCCTCTGGTATCCTGTATTTCATACACGAGGGATCTACTAGTTACCCAAGGATCTACTGGTATCCTCCATTTCATAATCTTATCTTTGTCAGGAATATTTTGGTATCATGTACTCTCAGTCGTAGAACATAACACGTGCAGGGGGAAATCCCGGGATGCCGTCCCGTAGTCCCAAATTGTAAACACACAACAATTATTCAAATATTGTAAAATGCTAAGTAAGAAAAATTAATAAAAATTATAGTCTGGCATGCGTCACGAAGTGTAAGTAACACAATTTAGACAAGTAAACAAGTAAGGCAACTAAACCTACTTTTTTTAAGCTAACACAGGTTAAATTGTATTTAGAATAGGCAAATACGCAAGAAAATACAGTTTAAATATTCTAAGTAAAATGGATTTTCAACAATTATCTCAAGTACACTCTCGTCGCCTCGTGTACATGGCATTTAAAACAACAACTAAGATATCCTAAGGGGACAGGTCCCCTACACAAAGTTAGACAAGCCACTTGCCTTGAACCAATGCAAAATCAACTACGAAACGATGCCGTTGCCACGAGTATCCGACTCCGAATGGCCTAAATACAATCATATAACGTAAATAACATTGCAAGTAACTAATTCCACTATTAAAATTAAAGCTAATGCGCGAAAATAGGTAAAATAACTAAAATACCCTCAGGCCAATGGCTTGGAATGAAACAGTTTTTCCATTTTCAGAACCCTCATACTCTCACGAGTCTAACCATATAATAATCTCCCAAATCAAAGGCCAAATGCCCACTCAAAACTCTACATTTAGGTCTAAGAAGCTTCTTCCAATTTTCCTTCATTTTGACCTTAAATTCGAATTCAAATGGTGGATTTAACTTGATATTGATGGAAAACAACTAAATGAGGTTAAGGAAACACTACCCAGTGACCTCCTCTTCAAAATCCACCCAAAATCTCCTACTCCTAAGCCAAATTTTAATTTCTCCAACTTTTGAACTAAACCCTCAGATTCTACTATTTCAAAACAGGCATTTCTGCTTATGCAGACAAGAGACTGCTTCTGCGGTCCCGCATATGTGGACCACGAGCCACTTGTGCGACTTCTCATTAAGCCTCGATTTCCTCTTCTACGGACACAAAAACCGCTTCTTCGGTTCCATTTTTGCGGAGACAGACCGCTTCTGTGGTCTCTAGAGAAGGTGTGAAACTTGATTCTGCGGTGGGCCAGGCCTCTTCTGGGCTTCCCAAACCATAGAAGCAAAAATACCAAAAGTCTGAATATTTGGTGATGCACACATTAGAAATTCTTCCCGTCGACCATCCGAAACCAACCAAAAGCACTAATACCCCCTAATACCTTATTCAAACTTGTACCAATCCTTAAAACACCTAAAACAACACTGAAAACTTGATTAATTCAATAATTAAAGCCTAAGAACTCCAATTTCATCCAAAATACGATTTTGATCAAAAACCTAACCAAACCACGTCTGATTGGCTTAAAGTTTTTCACGCACGTCCCAAATGACATGATGGTTCCATAACAACTTTCAGAATCCCATTCTGACCCTCGGATCAAGAATTCGCTATCGGACATAAAACTTCATAATTCTAACTTTCGGCATTTCCAGTCTACATGAGCAACAGACTTCCAAAACGCATTCCGGAATGCTCCCATCCCCGAAATCAGCTAACGGAGCTAGCGGAACTATCAGATTTTCATTCTGAGGCCATCTTCCCACTGTTCTAATCAAGAATCACTTTCTATCACTTAATCTCCAATTTAAGGACTAAATGTCCCAAAAACACTTTGAATCCTATCGCCGAACGTCCCGGTAAACCAAAATAGCATAAATGAACTTAGGGGAATTGGGTGTAAATTCTGAAAACGACCGACTAGGTCGTTACATTTGATTGCTTTAGATTTGGAAAATAGATTTTAGGATCTATAGCATGTGTTGGGACAATAGAATCTGAAGAAGTTGGTGGTAAAAAAAGAGAGCAAGGGTGCTAGGAGTAACGTGAGGGAAAGGGGGCAAGAGTTGGTGATTCTTCACCCACTCATGCGAGTTTAACCAAATATGCAGATGCAATGGTTGTTTGAGGAGATTAACCTTTTCATCTGTAGAGGATACCCTCGCAGACCTGCAAAAGAAAGTGACTGAAAGCTTTAGTCCAGCTTCATGATAGAGTTATTAATGGCACCAAAAGTCATAGAATTCCATATGGCTTCATTCTCACAACTGTGCTTGCACATTTCAATGTACCTATGAAAAATTGAGAGGTTAGTACAAGCATTGATCATTTTTGGGTTAATAATCTGATTGCTAGAGATTATGAAGTCAATATCACTCCTAAAGAACCTAGTTCATTCAAAAAGGTACCAGTGAATAGAAATATCAAAGCCTTGGTGCAAGAAAGTGAGGCTAAGGATGCTAAGATTGAAAGGCCGAAGAAGAGGTTGGTTGAGATGGAAAATAAGAGAGATGCTCTCAGAACTGAGCTGACAAGAGAAAAGGAGAAGAGTTATGGAATTCTTCAAGGTATCCTGAAACTCCTCCTAGTTAAAAACCAAGCACCTAATTCTTCCCGGCCTTAAGCCTAGTGTACATTAACCAGTGACCCAATTCGGGATTTGTTTTGTATCTTTTCTCATGTTTTAAGTATTTTTATTTTTTCTTATGCTTTGTGGTATAATCTTATTAATCATCAATGAAATTCACTGTATTTTGCTCTAACTGTTTGTTTATATTTCTTTGATGGTTAAAATTCTTAGCATGCTACATGATGATTAATCCATGATTGCATTTGAAGTAGTCACAAAGACCATGAGCAAGTTTTAAAATCTAGTTATCTCACATTTTTTATGCAACTTTTCGATGATGCCAAAAGGGGAAAAAAGGTTGTTCTTTAAACAAGTGATGTTTACACTTTGAAAAGTGATGTTTATAACCTAATGTATCTGGTCCTTGATAATAAGTGATAAAAAGGAAAAATGTTTCTAACATTGTGTTGATGTTGAGCTGAGTTGAAACAGGGCCTAAGCTTATGAAAAGCACAGAGTTTGTCATCATCAAAAAAGGAAAATTTGTTATTCCAAGAAAATGTTAGTTTTGAAGAATGACAAAGGAACATAGGATAAACTAGGTACATCCCTCAGGTGCACAAAAACGGGCAGCTTCGAGCATGACGATTGCACGCGAAGGAGATAAGCTTAACTTGGTGTATTTAATATCTCCTGATCCAAAAGGTTGAATAATTGATAAGGTGAATGACTCCTTTGTCAAGGAGAACATTATCCAAGAAAAGGAGTTAGAAGTTGAAATCAATTATACTCTTCCACCAAAGAAGAGTTGCATCAGAACTCTAGTTATTTCTAAATCTATTAACTCCATAAATTGCAGGATGTTCTCATATTACAGGTGTTGCACAAAAACGCAAAAGTTAAACCTGAATTTAGAGCAAAATTGCAAGGCTTTTTGCAAGCAGTTCGTGTGTGATTCAAGTTAGCTTGAAGTTGCCGCAACAGTTAGAGGTTGGTTGCTACAACAGGATTAGAGTTAATCCTTAGGTTTACATAGAGTTTTGTAAACGATGTTTTGGCTTAGTGATTTTAGTAGATGTTTGGGGAAATCCTACTGAGTAGTAGGTCGTGGTGTTTTCACCTTTTGATCTGATTGTTTTCCACGTAGAATCTTCTTGGTTTTTATTTTCTGTATTTATTATTCCGCAATAGTATTGGTTGGAACATATACAAGAACCATGTCTTTCCATAAGCAGTTTAAGAAAAAATATTGGGTACCACACAAATCACCCCCGACCCCCTCCCCACTTTAGTGGTATTGATGCTTAAAACATCATAAATCGAGATCTAGAACAATTCGGGGATAAACCTAAGCCGAACATAAATGAAACTGAGACAGCTAATTTGGGTAGTTCAGAAGAGGTCCTAGAAACCATGATAAGCATTCACATGGATGAAAGAACCAGGGATGCATTTATCCAACTTTTTTTCAAATTCAAAGATGTGTTTGCTTGGTCCTATGATGATATTCCAAGACTAAGTGTCGATTTGGTGGTCCATATGTTGCGACTTACCCTGATTACCCCCATGTCCAACAAACATAAAATAAAGTTCACAATTGAAATCAGTGACAGAATCAAAGAAGAGGTCACAAAATAGTTGAAGGCGCGGGTGATCCGAGTGGTCTGATACACCACATGGTGGGCTAATATGGTTGCCATGCCAAAGAAAGACGGGAAAATTCGAGTGTGTGTTGACTATCGGGATCTGAACAAAGTAAGTCCAAAAGACAACTTTCATTTCCCAAACAACCACATCCCTGTTGACAATTGCACCAAAAATAAGATACGGTATTTTGTGGATTGTTATGCTAGGCACTACCAGGTCTTTATGGATGAAGAAGATGCAGAAAAGACGGCCTTCACCATACCCTGGGGCAGCTATTGCTACGGGGTCATGCCTTTTGGTTTGAAGAATGTTGGGGCAACTTATATGAGGGCTATGACTGCCATCTTTTATAACATGATGCACCAAGAAATCGATATGTACGTGGACAATGTGATCATCAAATCCAAAACGCATGACGACCATGTTCGGGACTTGAGAAAGTTCTTTGAGCGTCTGCGTAAATATGACTATAAAAGGGGCATTTGGAGTTCATTCTTGCAAACTCTTTGGATTTATAGTCATTCAAAGGGGCATCGAGTTAGATCCAATAAAGATAAAGTCTATTCAGGATTTTCCTCCTTCAAGAACCAAGAAAGAGGTTATGAGCATGTTGGGAAGTTTGAATTACACCAGACGGTTTGATGCTCAGTTTACGTCCACATATGAGCTCATATTTAAACTATAAAATAAAGATGCGGCGATTAAATGGACAAATGAGTGTCAAGAAGCCTTCGACAAAATCAAAGAATATCTGTCGAATCCGTCAGTCTTGGTCCCACCCAAACCTGAAAAACCTTTGTTTTTGTATTTGACAGTCTTGGAGAATTCCTTCAGATGTGTCCTCGGGCAACATGATGTGACCATAAAGAATGATCAAAAAATATACTATCTGAGCAAAAAGGTCAGTAGCTACGAAGCAAAATTCACATTGTTGGAAAGGACTTGTTGTGCCCTAACCTATCTCGTCACCAGGCTAGACCCTTTAAAGTACATATTCCAAACGTCGATGCCCAATGGAGGTTAGCAAAATGACAAACCTTCTCACCGACTTTGACATAATCTATGTTATCTGTACCGATATAAAATCCCAAGCTTTAGCGGATCACCTAGCTAAAAATCTTGTTGATGATGAATATCAGTCTTTGAGTGCTTACTTCCCGGACGAGGAGGTGAACTCAATTGAGGTAACATCAGAAGACACCAACGCTTGGAAAATGTTCTTCGATGGAGCTGTTGTCATGACCCTAACCCAAACCCGATCATGATGGAGCCTCTCGTGAAGATAAGTACCGCCACTTTAACCCAAATCACACTTTAAATGGTTAATAATCACAAAAATAGTCTAAACATGGTTTAATAATATTGAATAGCGGAAATATATATAACAATGAAGAAATCCCACTTGACATAGCCCTAACCGTGGTGTCACAAGTCACGAGCATCTATAGACTATGATACAAGTATGCTTATATCTAATACAAATGATTGAAGGACGTAGAAATGACAAATAGTAGAGACACGGGGTTGCGGACGCCAGCACCTACCTCGTATCTTCGAAAACCGCTTGGAACTAGAGGAATCAGCACTCAGGAGAAGAACCAGCAATGTTTGAATCTGTATACATGGTGCAGGGACTAATGTGAGTACTCCAAACCACTAAGTAACAAATATAAATAATGACTAAAAGTAAGAAAACACGTAAAACACAAAGCATTCAATAATGAAGCAGTAAATCATCATTTAAAATAGTAAATCAGTAAAAATCTAGTAAAATCTCCTTTCAATAGGTAAAATAGGTAATTGACAGGTAAATAATTAAAAGTAAACAGATACAAGTTCACCCTCGGCTTTACTTAGTCCACAAAGCATCACAAGCCCCTCGAGCAATAGTAAAACAATGTTTTTCAGCCCAAACATCATTTAAAATATCATTTAAGTCTTAAAACTGAGAAGGAATGGGTAAATAGTAAAACAGTGGATATTATCAGGACTGAGTTCAAGTAATAAGTCAAAATAGTGAGAAAATAGTAATAAAAATCCTCGAAGGGATCAAATAGTTTGAACGAATCCCAAATGTGGCATTTGGCCCAAATCATGATAAAAGAAAATACGTTTCAGTCAAATACGTTAAAAAATCATCAACCAGGATTGACGAAGTCACAACCCCAAATAGTATACAACCACGCGCTCGTCATCAACCACGTGTTTCATCTCAATTAGCACTACGATGTGCAATCTGAGGTTTAAAATCCTCATGGCCTCATTTACAATCATTATTCATCTCGAACCGGCTAAATCAGTATCTTGTGATGCCTTTTCCCCTCGAATTGGCCTCCAACCATGTCGAATCTATCCAAAATCAGAATGAGAATGTCAAATATGCTAAGGGAACAAAGCCCATGCGAAAACAATCAAGAAATACCAAAATCCCAAAATTGGCCAAAACCCGAGCCATAAGCCCACTTCTCAAAACTCAGAAATCTTCACATCAACGGGTTCCTTATCTCTCCGCGAGTTCATACATATTAAAAGTTCTCAAATCCAACCCCAAATGGTCCTCCAAATCCCAAGTCAAAAGTCCAAAATTCCAAGCCCTAATTCTTCTATTTTTAGCTTAAATTTCATGATTTTCTAGGTGGATTTCACAATATAATCGAGCTTTTAGTCCAAGAATCTTACCTCCCAACGATTCCCCTTGAATACCTCTTTAATCTCCTTCAAAAATCGCCAAAAACGAGCAGCTGTGAGTGAGAATAGACCCAAAAGCGCGGACAAGACGATTTAAAAACATTCTGCCCATGCCTGTATTTCCTTCATCACAATTTCAGCACTTCCCTCATGATCAAGAAGAACAAATCTTCATCTTCCCAAAATTACACTACGCGAATGCGACAAGCCCTACGCAAATGAGATGACCAGATGAAATAATCCTATGCGATCGTGGACATATCTCCACGTTCGCAATGCACAAACATCCTGCCAGGTCCAATTGACCATATGCGAATGCGACTACCCTCAGGCATTTGATGAAAAACAACTCTCCCAAGCTATGCGATTGCGAGCCTCAAGCTGTGAATGTGAAGAACAACTAGACACCCTCCTCAATTCCTTATATCCGACCGCGAGACATACTACGCGATTGCAAAGGGCAATTTTCTGCAACACTGAACCTGCAACTTTTTGCTGTCTTTTAAGGCACGACATGGTCTGATTGACCATCCAAAACTCACCCTGAGGCCCTCGAAACCTCAACCAAAGGAACCAACACATTGTAAAACCTTATTCAAACTTGTTCTGATAATCAAAACACCTCAAAAACAATCAAATCAGTCAAAACACATCGAATTCAAGCCTAAATTTCTAAAATCTTCTTAAATACGCTTTTGATCAAAAACCCAACCAAACCACGTTCGAATGACCTGAAATTTTTGCACACACATCCCAAATGATACAACGAGTCTACTGCACATCTCAAAATTTCATTACGACCCCTATATCAAAATCTCGCCTATCAACCAGAAATCGACCAAATATCAACTTCGCCAATTCAAGCCTAAATCCACCTGAACCTCCAAAGCGCATTCCGATCACAATTCGAAGTCATAATTCACCTCCCGAAGCTAACTAAAACATCGGAACTCACATATGAGCCCTCTAACACATAAGTCAACATCTGGTTGACTTTTCCAACTTAAGCCTTCTTAAAAGAGACTAAGTGTCTCAAACCTTACCAAAATGATTTCGGACTCGATATGACCAACCGATACAAAAAAACACGAATAACGAAGCATAAATAACTCAAATATGGGAAAAGAGGTAACTCATGAGATGACTGGTCGGGTCATCACAGTTATGAACGCAAAAAGTGTCATGATTGGGCAATTTTGATCTCACTTACTGGTCAACAATATCCAGCCACAACCCCGGCTTTAATTTTTCTGCACAACCAACACTGCCGAGTATGAAGCCTGCATTATAGGTATGACTATGGAAATCAACCAAGATGTGGAAGAATTTATAATAATTGGATATTCGGATCTGATTATCTGACAAGCTCGGGCAGAATAGGAAACTCGGGATGTCAAGCCTATTTCATACAGACAACATGTGGATAATCTTAGCAAGTGGTTCAAGTCAGTCGAGTTCAGGTACATTCCTCGTTTTCACAATGATTTAAATGATGCACTCGCTACTTTGGCCTCGATGCAGCTGTATCTAGGCAATCTCAACATTGACCTGTTGGAAATACAAATTCGAAAATGGCATGGTTACTGCATGCAGTTGAGGTGGAACCAAATGTTCAGCCATGGTATTATCATGTCAAGAGATTACTGAAAACAAAGCAATACCTCGAGAAAGCCAATGGAGACCAAAAACGAACCATTAGAAGGCTTGCAAGCGGTTTCTTTATGAGCAGGGAAGTCTTGTACAAAAGGACTCCAGTTCTTAAACTGTTAAGTTGTGTGGATTCCCAAGAGGCCGGAAGAATCATGCATTATGTACACGCAGAAGTGTGTGGAGCTCATATGAATGGATATGTCCTGGCAAAGAAAATCCTTCGAGCAGGCTATTACTAGATGACTATGGAAAAATATTGCTTCAATTTTGTCCGAAAATGTCATCAGTGTCAGGCACACGGTGACCTGATTCATGCACCACCTACAGAACTGCATCCTACGTCAATACTATGGCCATTCATATCCTGGGGTATGGATTTCATTAGGCCAAATCGAGCAAAAAATCTTCAAATGGTCATGGATTCATATTGGTTGCCATTCATCAATTCACAAAATGGGTTGGAGAAGTCACTCTTATAGTCGTCACTAAGAAAGTAGCGGTAGACTTTTTGCACTCCAACATCATCTGCCATTTTGGTATCCCTACAACTATCATTAAGGACAATGATGCAAACTTGAATAGTCACTTGATAAGGGAGATATGTGAACAATTTAAGATCACGCATCGGAATTCTACCCCTTATCAGCCCAAAGCTAATGGTGTTGTTGAAGCAGCAAACAAGAACATCAAGAAGATTCTTAGAAAGATGATCCAAAGTTTGAGACAGTGGCATGAAAATTTGCCGTTTTCATTGTTGGGATATCGCACAACTGTGCACACATCATTTGGGGAAACACCCTATCTATAGGTTTATGGCACTGGAGTTGTAATACCGCCAGAAATTGAAATTCCTTATCTCTGAATCATCGTTGGTGCTCTAATTGAGAATAGTGAGTGGATCAAGACCAGTCTAGATTAGTTAACCTTGATTGACGAAAAACGAATGGCCACAGTTTGGCACGGGCAGTTGTATCAATAAAGAATAGCCCGTGCCTATAACAATAAAGTGCGACCTAGGAACTTTGAAGTGGGGAAACTCGTTTGAGACATATTCTCCCTCATCACAAGCAAGCAAAAGAAAAGTTCGCTCCCAACTAGAAGGGCCCATGCATTATTAGAAAATTATTATTGAAAGGGGCGCTGTGCCTGGGAGACATTGAAGAAAATGACCCTAAAACAGCTGTAAATGCCGATGCGGTTAAAAGGTATTACATTTAACCCTTTTGCGGTACCGCGGTACCCATATAATTCGATTGGGATGACGAAGGCTTTCATTCTCGCTACCCCGAACACTCCTATCATTTGCTAACCATTTGAGACCATTACCTTTCTTTGATTACCCTCTTTGGAACATGAAAACGTCCGTAAAAACATATGGATAGATACATATAAATATATTGCTTACAAAATACTATATAAAGTTAAGTTAGATTGTCGTGAAATCTATAGAAATTTCCTTAACCTGCAACTACAATAGAGTAAAATAAAATCTGAATACATAAAAAATAAAATGTTTTCTGATTTGATGTTTTCCTTTTACCGTGGATAATAATTTTATCAACATAGCATCTTAACCAACTAGTAAGTCAAGAAAAATAAAAACAAATGAGAACCATTGTAACTAAATATATGTACCATAACAAAATAATCATACTCCATAGCATGAATAGTATAAATGTTAAACAACTTACAAAACCAATACAAATCTTAGAAATTGTCACCACCCAAAATTGATCCGGTTGTGATGGAGCATATTGTAAAACTAGGTCAACCGACACAACTCCCGAATTAAAAAAAAATAAAGTTTCCCTGAACTACATTTGACTTGATTCCGAAAGGTTACATAGGTATCCTCTCTTTTGGGTTCAGGCACATAAAAATAAAAATCCACATTCCTCAAATTCGGGCAGAATTTGTAGTGGTTCGGCAAAGGTTCACTTGAAAGGTTCCAAAGTTGTAATTCAATCCAAACTATTTTACCCTAAATCATGTTCAAAGTCTTTCTCATTAATCACTAAGGATGCTCAAAATGGAAGGATGTTGGAATCAGATACAATCAAATGAGAGATATAAAATGAGAGAGTTTTATTTGTGAAAACCCCACATGGGCATCGTAAGGCGATGGTGAGCAGAGAAAATGAAAAAGAGAGTCTTTTTAGTGAGAACTCGCAAAGAGAACGATAAGGAGATTGTGAGAAGAGAAATGAGAGAGGTCAGTTGGTGAAAACCGACAAACGGCGCCATCGACCGAAAAGAAGGGATTCCTTTCAATAATTGGCACTGATAAGAGTCCTACAGAGGTTTCTAGGTATCGAGATATGGAATATGAAGGGTCTTTGTGAGATTGGGTGGTTGCGCAGATAATGTATCCAGTCCAAGAAGCATGTCATGTCTATTGAAGTCTGCATGCACCCCAGATAAGTCTTTCTTTCTTTCTTTCCCTCCGAAAGGGACACTTTTCATTAAATTTATTATCATGTCCTTTGTTTACTTTCCTTTGAATACCTTTCGATTTAACCCTTCTTCGAAACTAATACAAAGAAACTATGTCAAGATTAGTTTTACAGGGTTCTGCTTAATAACAGCCAAAATTCAAGAAAAAGCACCCAGCCTCAGTAGGTGCATCCAGCGATATCGACTGGCCATGATGGCCGATACTCTAGATTCAATATTATTGAAAAGGAAAGAAATCCAAATTCAAGTGCCCATAAAGGCAAAATAAGATGAAAAGGACAAAGCCCCACACAGTCTAACCGTCATGCGGAATTTTAGAATGTCAGGCTCCCTAGGTTGAGAAAGGAAACCGAACTCCAGAAAGCCAATAAGCAATGGGGATTTTCATCAAAAGAGTTGGGCCGAGATTAAGTGATCAAAACAATCAAGGCCAAAAAACCAACCACCATTTCAAATAAACAAATTGTTCTTTGATTTGAAAACAGGTGCAATCCAAGACAACTTTGCAAGAAGCCGGTGCAATAAAAAAAACAAGTTACGCAGAAACCAAAAGGTTTCTGTAGCAAAAGTGGACACGAAAAAGGGAAGTCCTTCTAAAAACTCTTCATTCATAAAATAAAAAGTGAAGTAAAAGAGAGGAAGAAGAAAGAAAAGATTTAGAATCATGATAGCCTAGGGTCCCCAATCTCTAGCTACGTTTTCTCAACATAGGGTCTCATTCTCTAGTCACTTCCAGCATGACCTAGTAGTCTTTTCCATTACAGGGCTTCACTCCCTAGTTGATTCCCAACACAAACCGTGGACCTCCCTAGCATAATCCGAGGAGCTTTTTTCTTTTCCGACATAACCTGATGACTTTTTCGGCATAACTCTTGGACCTCCCGGGCATAAACCGAGGACCTTTTCCTTTTCTGGCATAATGACATGACTTTTCTGGCATAACCTGTGGACCTCCCCGACATAACCCAAGGACATATTTTCTTTTCCGGAATAACCCGATGACTTCCCCGACATAACCAGTTGACCTCCCCGGCATAACCCGAGAACGTTTTTCTTTTTCGGCATAACCGGATGACCTTCCTAGCATAACTCTTGGACCTCCCCGGCATAACCCTAGAACTTTTTTAAGGTATGACCCAATGACTTTCCCGGCATAACTCGTGGACCTCTCCCCCCTCCCCCCACCCCCCGACATAACACTAGGACTTTTTCCAGCATAACCCGACGTCCTTTTTCATTTCTAACATAAACCGGTAAGTTTTTCCTGCATAACCTGGTAATCTTCCCAACTTGGGGCCTCCGATCCCCATTTGATTGCATTTAGATATAGGGTATCCACTCCTTAATCTCTTTTTCCCAGGGATACACAATCCCAATTTTAATTACTTTCAATAAAGAAATAGTTTAGCCTATAACTTGATCACTCAAAGTACCTATTACAAATGCTTCTACAAAATCAGAAAGGTACAACTTTAAACCACCTACTATAATTGAGTTAGAATAAGAATAAACACAATGGAATTGGTTCTTATATCTCGTTCAAGTAGCTTCAAGAGTGCACACTTAAATCTCACATAAATTGCTTGCAAAATTGTCTTACTTTTTTCTCTCAAATTTAGAATAACTTCTGTGTATATGCAATGCTTTTAAAAGAGAACAATCACAATTATTTATCGAGTTAGTAATCAGAGTTTGATTGAGACTCAATTACTGATCTTCCATCGAAGTTGAGTCCTTCAACAATACAAACTCCAACCCTATCCTTGATCCAGATTGTGTTCTCTTCTCATAAGGAGACTTCTTCTCCTTATCCAATATGCAACCTTTTCGATCAATTCAGGAGATATTGTTGCTTAATCCTTGAGACTTATCTCCTTCACGTGCATCTCACATGTATAGGTTGATAAACATTGTGTCTCACAAGATGGACCTCATCTATCACTAAGTTCATTTGTCATTCTTTAAAACTTTCGTTGACACACCCTTTTTCCAAAGGCAAAATTGGGTTTACGGAATTATGGACAAAACAACTCTTATTCCCTTTTGAGGAATTGGGTTATGGATTTTGAAGAGTCGCCACCTAATGATTATAGTGCATTAGGACACTTGAAAGAAAAGAAGAAGATTTTTGAAAGAATACCATAGTTCGTGTAAGAGCTTGAGATTATCTCGAGGGGAAGGTGTTAGGCACCTATGAAGATCCACTAGTGTAGTTCCCGGCCACAATTAGTCGTGAGTTTAAGAAGAGTAGATGTAGACAAACAATGTTGGCACATAGGGAATACAAATAAGTTGAAAGTATTGAAAGAAAAGAGAAAAAGAAGGCATAAGTGGTTTTGGACAGATTAGTTGAAGAAAACATTAAAAATTTTAAGAAAACATCACATCATATAACTAAAGAAAAGAGGTTCTAGGTTTATATATAATATGGATCACTTTGGTGCAATACCCAGCAATCATTCACACATGAAATATTAGTGCACCAGCCATCATATCCATATTTTACCCTTCCCACCCCGTTTATTGCATGCTAATACCCGTCCCAACCTGTCAGTCCCAGGTTTTAGGACTCCTAATCCTAAGGAGGGGTAAATGAAGCATAGACATCTATGGTGTTTCGAGGGGATAAAAGACTAAGGCGAGAAGCAAAACAAGTAGCAAATATTGAGGAACGAAACAAACATACAAAATGCTCATATAAATATGATGAATCACACGGCAATTAGTGCACCATGGCTTGCAGATATTGATTTGGTCTTTAACAATTAATCAGCAGACAAATTAGTTTAATACATAGAGTTGGATAAAAAGTCTGAATTAGGTAACCCGGATCCAATTGTCAGAAGTTGAGGTATTTTATATATGTTACTAATTAAGAACCTAATGCAAAAGAGTTTAAAACAGAAGGTTGGAAAATCACAGAAGTTCAGAGGGGTCTTTGAAAAAATCAGTAGAATTGCTTTAGTAGAAGTACAGCGGAATTGTAAAGTAGAGTTTCAGAAGTAAGAATGCTTTAAAAGGGGAATGAGTTTGAAACCTGTTTTGAAAGAGAGATACATGAGGTGAATAAACTTCAGGCAGAAAGTTGAAAAATTTATTTAGAAAACGAAAGATGCAAGTTTAGCAAATTTGCATACAAGTTTGGACGCTTTGTTTGAAACGCTGAAGCCAATGGCCGGATTATTACTTACAAATATTTGGGCGAGTCTGAAGCCCTATAAGCAGGATATCTATACATTAATTTTCTCTTAAGACTCGTAACTATTATTAAACGTTAAGAAAATAGTATTTTTATTACCCTATGGTTTGCCTAATGTTTTACGCGTCCCCTATAGGCATGATTTCTATATGCAATTAGTATTATTAGGTCCTATAGGCAGAATTTCTAATGATTTGCAATATGGTAGAACAATAAATGCAATAGACATGATCTCTAAATGATTGAATAAAAGAATGCAAAAGCCTATGGACGTGATCTCGAGGTGATTTAAACATTGAACTTATAGGCATGATATCTAAGTGATTAAACAAAAATATTAATCCTATTGGCATGGTATCTACCCTTTAACATATGCAAGTAAACTTAAACCCCTCCCATACCTTTT
Organism: Nicotiana benthamiana; assembly: GCA_034376525.1. NCBI lineage: Eukaryota > Viridiplantae > Streptophyta > Magnoliopsida > Solanales > Solanaceae > Nicotiana > Nicotiana benthamiana. The sequence continues at coordinate 142,360,192 of CM067327.1, read as the reverse complement.
TACTAATATTTTCGCGAGTTCCTTTTTTACAAGATTATTACAGATCCAGAAGAAAGAAGTTAAACAAAAATACATCGCAACCTACAGTTAGATCTGAGCAGCCTAATTCAATCTTAATATCCAATACAGAAAAGTGTCAGAAATGCCCCTAACGTATTTACGCCAGTTTAAAAATGCCCTCCGTTAACATATTTTTTAAAAAATGCCCCTACCGTTAAAATTCTGGCATATTTGTGCCCCTAAATCTAACAAGTCAGTTTAAAAGTGCCCCTACCATTAACCTATTTTGTAAAAAATGCCCCTACTATTTTAAATATAAATACAGTCAGTTGTTAGACTTAAGGGCACAAATATGCCAAATTTTTAACGGTAGAGGCATATTTTTCAAAATAGGTTAACGGAGGGCATTTTTAAACTGGAGTCAATCCGTTAGGGGCAGTTTTGACCCTTTTCCCTATCCAATAACATGTGTTTCACCAAATCCGAATTCCAGAATCCAAGGCCTTCTCTTATTCAGAGTGCTTCAAAGTTCCAAGGAGCTTCAAGAGACAAGGCAATGCTTACACTATGAAGAGTAAATATTGCAACAGAATAGTGCAAGTGTGGAATTACCAGCCTTCAGGAATCCAAGCTTAGAGGAAAATCCACGGTCCCTAAGCATGTCTTACCAAAGGGGGGTAGAACTTAGGAACTAGGAGTGAGTGCAAAGTGAGAGGGGAACCATAGCTGAGGGTGGTCATACCTAGCCGTGACATAGGCGGGCACACCCCTGATCCTTTTCTTAGGTCAAACAAATATGAGCAGACGCTGAGGAGTCAAACTTCTGAGTGGTGATTAAGACACTAAGAGACCCAAGTTAAAGCTCAACACATAAATGGGCGAGGGAATGGGAAAGCATTTAAGTAGAGACTTAGGAGAGTCTGATTCTGGATCATGGACAGCAATATCAGATGCACCCATGATTCAGAATAGTACTAGCACACAAAATGTAATTGAGGAAGGGATTTCCATACACAACCATACACTGACATTACAGAAAATATAAGAAAGCATGGCAAACTATAGATGAAAGGACATAGAAGAACATGCTATAGAACATAAACACACAGTGAAGAATATGTAGAAGAAGAGAAGTGAATACACATAGTAGGAGAGTATTATTTAACTTAGAAGTACATACCAAATTTCAGTTCTAGTACAGCAAAGAAACAATAGCAAATAGACAGCCAGACAGTTAGCAGGAATAACTTAAAAACTTTAGCAAGCACTTGGGAATTAAGAGGAACTGCAGAAATATTCAGACAGTATGAGAGAAAGGAGCAGAGTGCTCAGTAGAGAAACAGTAGAGAGAAAGTGGTAGTAGAGAGAGTAGTAGTAAAGAGAGTAGTAGCCAGTATATTTCAAAGATAGAGATGATTGTGTATTGAAAAGGTGAATAAAAGAACTGTGTTCGAGAGCCTGTTTAGATCTAAAAAGGTTTTCCCTTTTTATAGAGAAAAAACGAGTAAACAAAAGGTAAGGAAATAAAATTTCAGTCAATCAAATAAGATCTCCCTTTGTCAAAGGGATTTGATTTCAAACGGGAATGAGTAATTAAGGAAAGAAAAATAATGAAAACCTTTTCAGAGTAGCATAATAAGGGTAAGTTCATACAGCCTATAAAAGGTAAGTATCTCGTACACCGTTCTGAGAAAATAAGGAAAATAAAGTAATCAAACAGTCAGAAATTTAAAAGTCTTGAATGAACTTAATCATGAAAAGAGGAAAAGAGGTTAAGTTGTAAAAATAAATAGCAAATCAATCGAGACGTAGTAATAGGAGATTGAAATCAAGCAAATGCTAAAAGAATCAATTCAGAGGAAACCCTTGCATATATAGAATACCAGTGTCAAACAAGAAAGAAACTATCTGCACAAAAAGTTTGAGAATCATAGGCAAAAGCAAGTTTGTGTTCAGTCTATAAACTCGGTGCTAGTTGAGAGCCTAGGGTTTCTAGAGTAGGACCCAAGAACCAAAACTCGCAAAACTCCCAACACAGGGTTTCAATCCAAGTAAAAAAAAAAAGGAAAGACCTCACAATAAGCTTAGGGAGCTCTTTCAGAGTTCCTTGAGGAAACACACAAACAATCGTAGCAAACTAAAAGCAGTAGAGTAAAAGCTTGTAAAGAAAAAGTTTTTTTAAGAATATATATAAACGGACTCGGACCAATTCAGTCATAGAGCGTAGGAAATAGTAAAAGAAACAAATTTCGGACCCAAAAGGATCCATTAGAGGAAAAAAATCTTAGTATAAGAAACAGTAGAAAATCATGCAAGATAATAGTGTGAATCATACTTGTCAAAAAACCAGTATAAGCAATAAAGGAGTAAAAACATGCATAACAACGGACGAAAACACAAAAATATGACATGGACACACAGATTCATACAAAGAAAGAAAAAAGAAGAAGAATCGTTTTAGAATTTTTTTTGAAAACCCTAATTTTGAGCAGACTAATTCTAAAAGGGACAATCAGGGAAAATTATTAAAACATCGAGTAGAACATAGATCAATTACAGATCTAAGAAAATAGGGAAAGATAGAACCTCACACAAGCTTTTTTTAGTGTTTCTCAGAAACCCTTGAAACGAGAAGGCCTGGAACAATCTGGTCTTGAGTAAGTCTAGGTCATGGATAGGCCTTTCAGAGCTTGAACACGCCGTAACAGAGTCGTAAAAGCCAAAAGAACTCAGATTGGTGGAGGAACTAAACTGGTCTATTGAAGAACAGACCTTGAAATCTTCGAATTATCATGATCTGGGGTGAAGAGAAAAGGGTATAGGGCGTCCATGGCCTGGGAAGCCATGGACGTTGGTAAGAATTATCAGAGACGACGATATAGACGGCTAATATTTCGAGTGTTAGAGAGAATCTGAGAAGACAAAAGAGTTTAGAGGTGGCTATTTTGGAGAAATAATTAGGGTTAAGGGTTGGGGCTAAATTAAAAAGGTAAGAAAGAACGAGGGACGTTGATTAAAACAATCAACGGCCAGGATTTAAAGTGGGAAGCGGACATCTTAGGAAAAATGGGTTTGGGGTGGGTTAAAATAAAAATTGGGTCGTCTAATTAAGGGTTGAAATTGGGGTAGATACTCCTTTCTGGATGCTGGAAACAAAGGGTCAATTTTCAATGAAATCTGCATGGCATTACCTGCGAAGAAGAGACAATCCTAGGCTAGCTTTCAAGATGATATGGGTTAAAGGCTTACCATTCAAGATATCCTTTTTCATGTGGAAGGTGTGGAAAGCCAAACTGCCTCTTGATGACTTCTTGCGCAGAATAGGATGCTCCATGGCATCTAAATGTTGGTGTTGTGCTGATCCTAAGGAGGAGTCTCTAGTTCACTTGTTCTTCACCTCCAATGCAGCTTCTACTATTTGGAATTACTTCCTGAGGAGAGCAAGAATTGCATTGGAAGGACTATCCTTTCAACAAGCAATTACAAAGTGCTGGACAGCATCGGTTGTTCATAGATTGAAGCCAGTCATGCAAGCCTTACCAGCATGCATCGTATGGAGTTATGGAAGAGAAGAAACAGTCTGAAATATGGAGAAGTTGTGTCAGTAAGTAGAGTTATTTACCAGGTGTCATCTGCGCTTCAAGCTCTAATTCAACTGAAAAAACCAGGATTACATGTGCCTTACAAATGGCTGGACATACTGACAATGATGGAACAATGCACACCACGACTGAAATATGATTAAGTGCTATGGGAATTTCCTCCTAAAGGGTAGATCAAGGTCAATACTGATGGAGCATGCAGAGGGAACCCATGTAGAAGTTCAATTGGTTTCTGCTTAAGAGATGATTTGGGTGATTTGATATATGCAGAAGGAAGTGAAATCAAGGAGGGGTCCAATAATGAATCAGAAGCATTTGCTATTGTGGAGGCATTGAGGATGTGCATAAATCTAAATTTTGCCCAGATATGGCTACAGACAGATTCCTTGATATTAACGAAAGTTATTGAGGAATCGTGGAAGCCTCCTTGGTGTATTATAGAGCATGTAGAGGATATTTTACGAATGAAAGAACAAATCATCATCAAAATTACACACATTTTCAGAGAAGGGAATTCACTAGCAGACCACCTTGCTAACTATACGCTAGATGAAGCAAATATTGAATGTCATGGTTTCTGGGATATCGACTCAAAAGGAAGGAGGATAATCAATGAAGATAAGATGCAATGTCCTTACCTAAGAGTGAAAGTGGCAAGGAATTAAAACGAATTGTGGTCTCAATGTAGTATGCTAGAACAGGTTTCATATATCAATCGTAAGGGGTGCTGTGGTAAAGGGTCTTCAACAAAGTACAGTGAAGGCACATTTGAAATTGTATTTAATACAATATGCAGTCAGAAAAAGGACCAGTGGAGAACCGGGATAATATTTTCTTTAACACTATTTTTTTTTTATTTTTTGCAGGTGTGCGTTAATATACTCTTTCCAAGTAAACATCGGTCCATACCATGTGATGGACGCACATGGGGTTCAATATGTGCCTTGTTTATTCATAAACAATTCAAAAGTTGTGTTGATATTCAATTCCATGTGCTGCATCTGTCTAGATTGGGACAAAAAATCAGTTGGTCACATGCTTTCATGCTTGGGAATCTCCAACCAACATTCTATAATGCAGGCATGCTCTTTTGGACAGATTTAAATATGTTCCATGGGAATCTGTACTGCTTCCATTCCTGTTGCAACCAACGAGAAGCTCGATATTCATGTTGGATGGAAGATGCACATGCTGCTGTTTCTTTTCACAACTGAAGCTCAGTACTCAATCAAGTTTGCAACCATCGAGGATCAACAAATGGTTTGGAATTGAAACACGCTTCTTGGCCTTTGAGAACTCTCTCGTATGCTATCTTCGCATGCATGCTATCGACCACCTCTTCAGAATCTCGTCGCAGACCATTGAAGAGTAAGAATCAATCGATACAATGTCTAAAGTTTACTCGAAATATGCATACAAAGCACGCCTGGATTTAGTTGTCTTGGTATGGATCTTTGAGCTGTAACCATTTCACACGCGCATGGCCAATCTAGTGTGATGGATAAAGTGACTCCTTCGCGACTACAGCCTAGTTATCTATTCAAATTCATAAATCGCAGCCTTGAAGTAATACGATGTAATTCAATACGACTTCTATGGGTGGTATTAGCACTTGTTGCTCATCCCCTCGAGGAAGGAAATGTGACATCGCTCAGGCACGGCGGCAAGTTATGGAGCAAATGCCAATTTCATGGACTGGCATCGCATTTTCAATTTTAGTTGTATTTTGTGATATCAACTTTAAGTATATCACTTAATTTTTGTAATAGGAAAAATGTAACTATCAAATTTTATTTTCTCATGTAGAAAGACTTGCGGATCTTGTAAGTCCTTTTATTTTGTTCATTAATAAAAAACCTCCCCCTAGGAACTTGTCTAGCGGATTGCCAAAAAAAAAAGAATTTGGGGTTAATTAAGGGTGCAATTTGGGCTAAAATTTAAATAGGAATGGGCCAGATTTTTAAATAGTAATTTTTTCCCTTTTTAATTAATTAAAATAGCAAAAATAATTTTTAAAAAATGAAAATACAAAGGTAATTAATAATATATTAACAATAATCTAAAAATATTAGGAATATTTTATAATTATAAAACACGATTAATTATAACATAGATTATAATTGATATTTCATGTAATTAAGCTTCAGAAATTTCGAATAAATCTGTTAAAAATATGCAAAACCCATATTAATTATATTTTGTTGTAAATATTAGAATGAAATATGTTATTTGCCAAAAAATGATAGTTTGGGAATAATTTTGTATTTTTTTATTATTAAAACTTGACAATAAGTCAATTCTAAAAACCCTTAAAAATTGAGGAAAAATACCCAAACCTTTGGGCATGCTTATATATGCATACATTACTATTTTTAAATTATTTGAGTATATATAAAAATATACAGGGGAAAGATTGGCTATCAACTACTGCCCCTCTTTACCCGAGAAGGATGAAAGAGTTGTCGGGTAAAGACAAGATGGCCAATTTTGAACGGAATCGATGATTGCAAAAGAATTTTGGCCGTGCTCTGGTTTCTGAGCTACCTACATATCCCTGGTTTTACAAGAATCGGGCCATATTTAGTTTGGGAACCAATGATAGGGATTCGAAAAAAAATGTACGCGATGGTCTAGTTTGAGAAAGGTTTCGAAGTCGAACAGGTTGCGGAGAACTGGAAGGGGAGCACTCCTACTGAGAGGGCCGTTTCCTAGCCAGTGTACCTGTAAATGAGCAACGTACTGTATATTGTGCATAATTTAAACATGATGCAAGTTTCCGTTTGGACCATGAATGTTGTCTTTGGAGGGTTAGGATGACGTCGTCAGAGTATGATGTCCCGGGCCATGAAGAGCATAAAAGTAAAGATTCGCAGACCATGAAATGGTGTTCTCGGGCTATTCATATGGTGCCTCTCAACTATGATGCCTTTTATTAGGTTGTCAATCTTTCAGCCTATGAGAAGGTGGCTTTTCAGCCAAATGAATGCAAAGGGTGCTGATCTTTTAGCCGAATCGTAAATTTAAAATGCAGATGACGATATTTCAGCTGAAGTAAGAATTTAAATATGGGTGGCGATATTTCAGTCATGCGGGACGGAGACAATGCTTAGTCTCGGAAGGCATATAGGTAGCCTTATGCACGATGGAGGTAGAGCTTAACCTCGAAGGGCAGAAAATAGCCTTATGTAGGAATGCAGATGGAGACAGAGCTTAGTCTCGAAAGGTAGATAAGTAGCCTTATGCAGGATGGAGGTAGAGCTTAACCTCGGAAGGAAGAAAAGTATCCTTATACAATGGAGATGGTGACATAGCTTATTCTCGAAAGGAACATAAGTAGCCTTCTGCATGATGGAGGTAGAGCTTAACCTTAGAAGCCAAAAAGTAGCCTTATGTAATGCAAATGGAGACAAAGGTTAGTCTCGAAAGGCAGATAAGTAGCCTTATGCAAGATGGAGGTAGAGCTTAACCTCAGAAGGAAGAAACGTAGCCATATGCAATGCAGATGGAGACAGAGCTTAGTCTCGAAAGGCAGATAAGTAGCCTTATGCGATGCAGATGGACACAGAGCTTAGTCTCGAAAGGCAGATAAGTAGCCTTATGCAGGATGGAGGTAGAGCTTAACCTCGGAAGGCAGATAAGTAGTCGTATGCAAAATGTAGGAAATGTAAAGAGTGAATAGTAATGAGATTTTCTTAGCTGACGGCAAATTGTGGTATCACGGGTGCCGGGGATGTTGGGCGTAGATAATAAAATATGTGCATGAAATGCTTGTTCTGAAAGTTTCAACCCTGAAGAGCATAAGTGTGAATATATCAAATGATTTGTGACATGGGTGGCTCATCCAAAGAAAAATTGTGAGTTCTGTAGAGGGGAAAGGTTTATTCTTATCCCCTGCTCTTAACATATCATTGGGGTTGCATTTATTAACAACATCAATGTGAATTAAATTTACGCATGGTTCAGTAAATATAAAGTAAACATAAATGTGAAAGTGGTTTTATTTTGGATGAACCAATAACTGCAACGTGGTTCAAGACACGGCAACTTCGTTTGTTCTGGAGTTTTGAGGGTCCTCCTCAAAATTCTACCCCAGTTTACTGGGTCGGGGCTGCTGACAGCTATGCTGAATGAATGAAAATGGATTGATTCCAGAATATTGAGGACCCCCCTCAAAATTCTGCCCCTGTTTACTGGGTTGATGCTGATGAGGAGACTGACAAATTGACTTCGGAATTTTGAGGGCCCTTCACAAAATTCTACCCCATTTCCAATGTCGGAGGGAAATGGAATTTATATTAAAATGTGATCGAACACATAGGTCTTCCTACGTATCCCCTCTTAAACGGGAATCAGGTCAGGCGTAGTTCAGATTACATCATGAAGAGAACATATGATCAAATGTAGTATCTCTTTACTACGTCTGAGTTAATCGGCTTCAGCCAGAATTCCCCGTCCATTTTTGCGAGGATAAGGGCTCCTTTAGTTAGAATCCGGTGAACCACATTCGAACCCTGCAAATTAGGAGAGAATTTTCCCTTAGCTTCATCTTGATGCGAAAATATTTTATTCAATATTAGCTGCCCTGGCGAGAACTACCATGGTTTAATTCTTTTGTTGAAGGCTCTAGACATTCTGTTCTGATATAACTAAACGTGACAGAATTCATTTATTCTCTTTCCATCTATAAGGGCTAACTGCTCGTGCCGACCGTTTACCCACTCTACATCATCTAACTCTTCTTCATGTATGATCCTCAAGGAGGGAATCTCTACCTCAGCGGGAATGACTTCCTCTATACCATAAACCATCATGTACAGGGTTGCCCTGGTTGATGTGCAGATCGTGGTACGATAACCCAATAAGTCGAACGACAATTTCTCGTGCCATTACTTGTGTCTTTCAATCATCTTCCTTAGTATCTTTTTTATGTTCTTATTGGCTGCTTCTACAGCTCTGTTCATCTGAGGCCTGTAAGTTGTGGAGTTCTTGTGTTTAATCTTGAATGTTTCACACATTGCTTTCATCAAGTCGCTATTGAGATTAGAACCATTGTCGATGATGATTTATTCTAGAATCCCGAACTGACAGACCCTACAGGTGTGGGCAAAATCTGCTACAACTTTCTTGGCCACTGCTTTGTAGGATGCTGCTTCAACCATTTGGTAAAGTAATCAATTGCCACTAAGATGAACCTGTGACCATTTGATATGGCTGGTTCGATTAGTCAAATAACATCCATTCCCCAGGCAGTGAATGGCCATGGTTAGTTTGTTGCATTAAGCTCGTTTGGAGGTACCTTTATCATATCTACATGTATCTGATAGGGGTGACTTTTTGGACATACTGGATATAGTCTGTTCCATAGTCATCCAAAAGTACCCTGCTCGAAGTATCTTCTTGGCGAAAACAAAACCATTCATGTGCAGTCCTCAAGTCCCTACGTGCACTTCATCTAATAGTTTGGTTGCTTTTGTTGCATCGACTCACCATAACAAACCCAGATAGGGAGTCCTCCTGTACAGGATTCCTCCGCTGTGAAAGAAGTTGTTGGTTAACCTCCGGAGCGTACACTTCTAAGTTGCATTGGCAAGCTCTTAGTATTCTCCTGTTGTGAAGTATTCTCTGATATCATGGAACAAAGGTTTCCTATCAGCTTCTTCCCCAACATGAGCACAATAAGATGGTTGGTCATGAATCTTGACCTGGATGGGATCAATAAAGTTTGTATCTGGATGCTGGATCATAGATGATAAAGTGGATAGGGCATCCGCGAACTCATTCTGTATTTTGGGATTTGTTGAAATTCCGTCTCTCTAAATCTCCTCCTCAACTCTTGTATATGATGTAGATAAGGTAGTATCTTGGAATTCTTGGTTTCCCATTCTTCTCGAACCTGATGTATGAATAGGTCTGAGTCTTTGATCACTAGTAACTCATGAATGTTAATGTCAATTGCCAGTTTGAGCCCTAAGATGCAAGCTTCATTCTCGGCCATGTTGTTGGTGCACGGGAATATGAGCTTGGCGGATACTAGGTAATTCTGAACTATTTCTGATACTTGGACTGCTCCTATACCAACTCCTTTGAAATTTGCAGCTCCATCAAAAAACATTCACCACCAAACATAGAATTCTACAATATCCCATCCAATGAAAGCTACCTCTTCATCAGGAAAGTACAGCTTTAGAGGTTTGTATTCTCCTCCTACAGGATTCCCGCCGAGGTGATATACCAAATCTTTCCCTTTGACTGCCTTCGGGTAACATAAATAATGTCGAACTCGCTTAACAGGATTTTCCATATAGCGAGCTTGTCGGTGTGCATGAGCTTCCGAAAGATATATTTCAACAAGTACATTCTAGATATGAGATAAGTGGTGTAAGTAGATAAATAGTGCCTCAGCTTCTGAGCGACCCAGGTCAGAGCACAACAAGTGCGTTCTAATAAGGAATACCGAGCATCGTATGTGGTAAACTTCTTGCTAAAGTGATAGATTGCTTTCTCTTTTCTTCCCATTTCATCATGTTGTCCTAAAACACAACCAAACACTCCATCCAACACTGCGAGATAAAGCAATAGGGGTCTCCCCGGCTCGGGTGGAACCAAGACTGTTGGTGTTGACAAGTATTACTTGATTCTGTAGAAAGCCTTTTGACAATCACCACTCCATTTAGTGGCGGCATCCTTCTTTAACATCTTGAAGATGGGTTCACAAATTACAATGGATTGTGCTATGAATCGGATGATATAGTTGAGTCTTGCCTCAAAACTCATTACATCCTTCTTGTTCTTTAGCGGCGGCAATTCCTGAATGGCCTTAAAGTTCGATGGTCCAATTCTATTCCCCGACGACTCACAATGAAACCCAATAACTTTCCGGCTGAGACCACGAATGCACAATTGGTGGGATTCAGTTTCAAGTTGTATCTCCTCAATCGGTTGAAGAACTTTCTCAAATCTTTCAGGTGATCTGCAGCTTTCCTGGACTTGATGATGACATCATCCACATACACCTTGATTTCTTTATGTATCATGTCATGAAAGGTAGTGGTCATGGACCTCATGTAGGTAGCACCAACATTGTTCAAACTGAATTGCATCATTCTGCAACAGTACATCCCACACGGCGTGATGAACGTCATTTTATCTGCATCTTCTTCATCCATCTATATCTGATGGTATCCAGCAAAACAATCGATGAACAACTGCAGCTCGTCTTTTACACAGTTGTCAATCAATATGTGTATATTTGGCAAAGGGAGGTCGTCCTTAGGACTGGCCCAATTGGGATGCCGGTAGTCGACACAGAATCTAACATTCCCATATTTCTTTGGCACTGGCACGATGTTGGCTAACCATGTCGGGTACTCTACCACTCTGAGAACCCTGGCTTTGACTTGCTTGGTAACCTCTTCTTTGATTTTTGGACTCATGTATGGCATGAATTTACTAAGCTTCTATTTCACTGGAAGGCATGCCGGATCTGTTGGCAACTTGTGAGCCACAATGTATGCGCTAAGACCGATCATATCGTCATAAGACCATGCAAAGATGTTCTCATACTATTTTAGGAACTTTGTGTACTCTTTCTTTCCTGATGGTGACAAATGTACACTGATACGTGTTTCCTTGACATTCTTTGCATCTCCCAAATGAACAACCTCAGTTTCATCCAAGTTGGACTTGGGTCTATTCTCAAAGTTCTCAACCTCTCTGACAACCTCTTCTGGTATTTCATCTTTTCTGAATCTACGTTGTTTGTTGCATTGCCTTGTTGCAAGTCACAGTCGTTGGTTCATTATCAAGATATGTCGTAGTAATGTTTTGTAAAATAAAGTAAATGATAGGCAAAAGTAATAAGATCGAGATATAAAAATAAAATTTGTAAATGCTTTTGATTTAAATTCATAACTTTTCGAAACATGGGAGCTCTTTTCAAAATTAAAGACAATACAGAAAAGTAAAATCAACTAAAAAGTAAAATGCGATGAATAGTGCATTTTTTTAGCCTTGCTACCCCGAAGCTCTCCGGGCACTGGTGGTCCTAACTGACCAATTGGTGAGGTGTTCCTCTCAGTTCACAGATTGAATGGAAGGGCATTCCTCCCCTTCCTTCTCGAAGATAACACAACAATCCATATCATCCTCCAGAAACAGGTTCTTCATTGTTGAATGTGCCTCATCTTCCTCTAATCCATATATAATGTCAGCTGGCTGAACGGTATACTCTAGCCGAGGTATAGGGAATTCCAATGGATAGTAGGGACCACGCCATGGTAGCGACCAATGGTTGAACCCCTCCCAGGTGTACTCATACCCCAGGCTTAAAGTGGTACCTTGCTTCTTCAACTTGATTGGCTTGGTGATGCCCTGGAGATTCTTGCGAAGTCCTTTTTCAGACTCATACCCGCTCCAATTCAGAATGCTCTCAATTTTTTATCCCACCACTTTTCTTTATCTATAGCGTTGAATCGCTCGATGTGGTGGTATGTTTCTCCCCCTATTCTACTTCTACCTCCGATGATCGGGATGGTTTGGCGACTGTATATAAGGTTGCTACCATCACCATGGATGATCACTTCCTGATGATTCCATTCAAATTTCACAGAGTGATGTAAGGTTGATGCCACAGCCCCAGCGGCGTGGATCCAGGGTCACTCCAGCAATAAATTGTATGATTTTGGCACGTCTATAACTTGGAAGTCCACATCTAACAAAGTGTTGATACCTAATTTTTCCCTATACACTGTTTAACCAAAATAATTTCAAACTAGCTTTTAAACGCATATATAAGCATCCACAAAAAGTTTAGTATTTTTCTATAATTTTTTTCCAAGCATTTTTAAACCAATTTACAGCTTATTATTCACTATAAAATCCAATATTTGGAATCAAATCTTGTTATTTTAATAAATATTTTTTTTATTCTCTCATTTACATAAGAAATATCATCTATGTAATTTTTACAGGATTTTACAAAGCCATTAAGTATTTTAAAACTAAAATTGCATTAAATTGCAATTTTATCCTATTTTCTCAATTTAATATTTATTTCAAGTGTAAAATCATTCCTGATATTTTAATCAATTCCCAAAACTATTTTATTATCTCAGTAATTTTATTGGATTTGTATAAAATTGTTTGCTATTTTTATAAAATTGAATTTGGGAAAATTGGCTTATTAAAATATAGCCCCTATTCTTTCAATTCTAACCACAATTTCATACCAAATTCCAGCCCAATTTTAATACCCAGTTCACCTGGCCCAGTCTGAATATCCGACCCAAACCCAATCAAAACCTAACCCCTCCGGTTCCCCAATTCTAATCTTGGCCATTGATTTCATAAATCAACGACCTATATCAATACTTACCTAATTAAATCCCCATTACCCTAATCACTTTTCTCATTCTTCCTCCATTAAACCCTAATGCTCTCTTAACTCTCTCTAAACCCTAGTCATTTTCTGCTCTCTCCACCTGCTTTACTTGTTATTCTATGCCAGAAACTTTCATGCTCGGCCATTTATCACCATCCCTAGCCTTTGGGTTCGAATATTGGGACTTTGTTTCGAGGGTAACTAGACCAGAGGTCCTTTAATGGGGTTTCACCGTCGTTTCAGGCTTCTCTCTGGCGAGCCTTTGAAGCCTTAGGTCCTTACCAAGCTCCGATGAGTCGTCCAGGCTTTTCTCGCCATTTCTGAGGCCTTTTATGAAAACCCTAATTGATTCGAGGTTCATTTTCCTATCTTTCTGTATTATTTTACGATCATCTCTGAGTTTTTTTTGTTTCCTAAGTTTTTAAGTATCTCTCATCTTTTCTTCGCCTAGTTGTGTTTCCAAAGACTGTTCGTCATTTTCAAAACCTAGGGTTTCTATGAACTGTTTGATTCTTTGATTTTGTTGTTTATTTCTTGTTACTATGTGTTTTTCTTCGCGATTTTGAGCATCTTCTAATTTAGCTCTAAATATTTTGCCTCACTGATTACCTTCCTAGGGTTTTCATCTAGTTTGTGCTATGATCTCTTCACAATATTCTGCTCTTGTTCCTATCCGTCTATGATATCCTTTGTGTTCTAACTTGTAGTTGATAAATTCTAAGGGTATTTTTCATTCATCTTTCTCTGTGAAAGCCTAGCTTCCTAATTGCTTTCTCGTATATGTTTTGCTACATGTCTATTCTGCTATACCTAGTTTTTGCATGTTCAGGCTTATGAATCTTATATAGTACTATTTTTCCCCATTTCCCTAAACCCTAATTGATTTAGGTACAACTATGTGATTCTCAAATTGTTCCATGTACTTTGACTAAGTTCATGCGAGTAAAATCTTGACTCCTTGATTTCCTGGGTAATTATTTACCTTACATGTTAAACCGTGTGATTTTTAAATTTTCCTATGTGTATCTGCCCTATATTCTGTGATCAATACTATATTGTCTTTCAAAAATTAGACTTAGGTCTATTTATTTTTCCACTCGGTTCCTTAATTGAAGGGGTTCTTTTCCCCTTAATTGATACTAATTGATTTTCTTAATATTTTCCTTGCCTTACTGTTGCTTCTCTTTCAACTATAAATAGGATCTCTCTTTTATCACTTAACACACACACTCATTCTCGATTTCTCTCTACTCTTACTCACGAAAACACTCTGCTTTCCTCTTCCTGCTACTTGCTCTCTCTGTTAAAGGCTAGCCGGCTGAAAGCGAAGGCTAGTTATAGAATTTCTCTTTGCTTTTATCATTCAAGTGCAACTGGTAGGTTCTAATCTCAATTACTAATCTTTCAACTACTTGTTTACTTTCACCTTCTCTTTGCCTGATATACTTACAGCTTAACTTCAGCATGTATTCCTTTTCCCTTTCCATTTGCTTGTTTCTTTCGGTACTTTACTTGAGTTCTAGCATGTTTAAACTCCTTCTCCATTTCCCTGGGCTGTCATGTTTCAGTTTAAAGTTCTAACATGCTTAATTCCCCTCCATTTATTCCCTTGTATGATTATTTCAGTATTTCATGTAAGATTTTAGTATGTTTAAGTTCCTACCCCGTGTTCCTTTGATTATGCTGTAGATTTCATTTATATTAAACCCCATTTCCATTTATCCCTCACATGTTTGTGTTACAATTCAGCATGTTAGTCCTTTTCCCTTTCCCTTTGGTAGTTTATATTAAGTATTTCAGCATGTTAAGTTCCTTTCTTCTGCTTGTGTATTATCCATCACTATGCTTTATTTCCCCGTAGTCTTTTCAACTTAATCTTGTATGCTAAATCCTATGTGATTTCCCATTCCCTTTTAATCGTTGTTTGCTTATGAGTTTGTTTTGGATGAGAATGGCATCTCATTGACACTTCTAATCTGGAACCAAGGCTTAATTTCCTATACTCAGAATGATCCCCCTCCCTTTTCCTTTTCTTATATGTTTGGCCTCTACAAAGGCTTGTTGGTGTCTGAATCACCTTCCAGGCCCTTGTCTGACTTGTTTACAAGTCAACTCCTATTTGCAAACTTTGTAAGGAGTCTGGGGTGTGTCGGTCTCAATCAAGAGGCTGTGTGTGACCACTTCATACACTGGTTTCCCCTCTAATCTTCACTTTGAACTTATTCATAGCCCTTTAAGCTCCTACCCCCCCCCCCCCTTTAGTAAGCCATGCGTAGGGACTTTAAGAGTCTCCTCTAAACTTGGATGCCTTAGGGCTGGTAATTCCACACTTGTACTATCCCATTTAGGGTGTAAGCAATGCCTGGGTCTCTTTTGAAGGCCTTTGGAACTTTGTAACAGTCTCAAATGAGAAACGCCTCAGATCTTGGGAGCTCGTATTTGGTAAAAGGCATATGTTGGACATTAAAGTTGTTTCGAGAGTCCTCGGGCCTGTTATAGCTGCTGATGTACTATTAAATTTTATTTCTTTTCATGTCTTTACTTTTCTGTCCACTTTTGTAGTAAGTTGTAATGTAAAAAAACTCGGGGGTATAGTGAAAGGGATGTGGGGGGATTTACTTTCTCACATGCATTAGATATCGTGCCTATAGGGTCACTTTACTTCATTACATTAGTTTTCTATATAGTTACCATGTCTATAATTTTACTGTTGTTGCATCAATATCACGTAGAAAACCTGCCTATAGGAGTTTATTTTTCTTGCATCAATATCATATAGAAATCATGACTATAGGCTCATTCATATTTGCATCAGTAGAAATCATGTCTTAGGATCTTTACATTATCCATATGTACTGTTACCATGCCTAATTTTTACGTTGTTGCATCCATCATATAGATACCATGTTCATAGGCTCCTTGTACTGTATCAATTTCATATAGAAACCATGCCATTAGGTTTGAATCTTATAATCTCACCTGGAAAGCATGCCTATAGGGACTATATAAACGCTAGGCAAAACGGTAGGACGTCTAATTATGTAAAAGCTGTAATCAAAGGGTATTAAACAGTTTAAGTCCATATCTGTTAATGTTCCCAACAACTCAGGGTTTTTAACTTATCTTAAATCTATTTAGTTCCAAACGGGCCCAGGTCTGCCCCTTTTCGTAAAATATTCTAAGCCTACAAGCTGTCTTCTGTATTGAATCTGCAACCGTTTGCTTTAGTTCATGTGTTTCAAAGTATTTCAAAACTTCTTACAACCTTTTACTTAACTTATACAATTGATTTACAGCCCTTTTCTCCAAAACTTGTCTGCAGTTTTAAAATTTTTAACATACTTCCATTTGCAGCTCGTGTTTTCTTTCTAAAATATGTCTGTAACTCTAAATATTTTAAACAGACTCCTGTCTGCAACTAGCATCTTTTCTCTAAAGTTTTAATGATTTTCTAAAGTGTGTCGACTTCTAAAATGGGCCCGGGGAGCTCGAAGCAGATTTTATATCCAACCCTTATGTGTTAAACTAATCTTCGCGCTCTCCTAACCTCTTTTAAAGACCAAATCAGTAGTTGAAGTCATGCTAAACTACTTGTTGTATGTTATGGGGTTCACTTGAACTTTTAATTGTTTATTTGCATCCCTCTTATTTGCTAATTGTTTTTTATTGTCGCTCTAGCATTTTTACCTTTGAATGCACCATATATATATCCTACTTCCTTCTCCCCCTTTCTTAGTATTAGAAGTCCTAATACCCGGGACTAACAGGTTGGGGCGTGTATTAGCATGAAATAAGTAAACGATACCAACGCATTGTATTACCTTAATGGGGAGGAAGGGTATAATATGAAGATGATGAAGATGAGATAATATCATAAAGCAATCCCTCTTTTGGAATATGTGCGGGATATTGTATCGAATGATCCATATTATAGTTAAACCTAGGACCCTTCTTTCTCCTATGTTCTTTATTTAAATGCTTTCTTAATGCTTTTTAAATTAATCCTCTCTCTTATTTCGAACTTACAATCTTCCCTTTCTGTAAAGCTTTCAAGTTATGTAAATGTCTTATGTGAGCCTTATTTGTTTAACTACTTCATCTCTTTATAAAGTCACAATTAGCACGGCCGGGAACCACATTTGTGGATCTTGAGGGGTGCCTAACACCTTCACCTCGAGATAATTTCAAGCCCTTACCCAAGTCTGGTTTCTCTCTCAAAAACACTATTTTCTTCTTAAAGTGTCGTAATGCACTATAATCATTAGATGGCGACTCTTCCAATTCCGTGACCCAATTCCCAAACGGTAAATAGAGTTGTTTTTGCCATAATGTCGTAAAACTCGATTTCTCTCTTAAAAAAGGGGGCGTCGACAACATAGCGACTCTGCTGGGGTTATTCTTTTTAGGCTTTTACCATTACATATTTTGTGACTTTATTGCTTTGTTATTGCTTCGATTATTTTTTCACAATTACTAACTTGTTTCTTCATGTCTTTCTTTTCCTTAAACTGTTTTATTGCTTTATTACCTCACTATATTTCAATTCTGTCTTTAATTTTGAGCATTTATTGTAATCATTATGAACGTGAAAATACATGTATTTATTTCATTGTTGTAATTGCATCCTTCAACATCATTTTCCACTCGTGCCAAACAAATCATATAGCAACGCTTATAATGAGTGGTTGCGCTCTGCCGATATTCACAAACCCCTTAAATTTGGTAAAGGCATATTTGTGGTAAAACCAGTCGATCAACGGTGTAGTCGACGGTTCCGTGACTTTCCCTTTTGAGTTGTCTGCTCAAGGGTACCTTGTCTAGCACTTCAAAAGTAGAAACCTTAATCCATTTTATTGTCCATGCAAAATGGTCAAACTTAGTCGATTCAGTTATGTTTTCCGCATAATGACTCATTAGGGTAACCAAAGTCCATCGGGTTTCCTCAAAACACAAATAGACATTCACGTTATGTGCATTTATTTGGAGAACTAAATGCCTTTTCTAATTATTGATCTAAATAGTCGAGTCCGGTGGGGTTAAGGGCCTAACTCTCTATTTTGCAGGAAATGAGGCACGAGGTTCCCAGGTTCAGTATGGTATCAAACATTCATCCAAAGTTGCTAAGCTGGTGGGATGATTTGCATGGTAGTGATCAGGTTGTTGTCCGCAAACACTTAGGAAATCTTCCTTCACTTCTGGAAGTAGGCCAGATAACAAGATTGTGGAAGCTGCTACCATGTATTAGGATAGTGAACGGTCTATCTTCCGCTTTGGGGATATTGAAATGACGCCGTTGTTGGAGGAAATTGGGGGTTTAGCCTGATTTCCTTGGGATAGCCCGGGATTTCTCATTCCAGAAAATCACAAAGGTAGAGGGTTCTTGAAAATGATGGGACTCAAAAAGAATCCTACTTTGACCAGTTTGAAGAACTCCTACATAACCTTCGACTTCATGTATGAAAGGTTCGGGCATAGTAAATCATACCGCAATCACATGGACGAGTTCACCCTCACCTCTTTGGGGAACATACATAGGAGGGCTTTTGTGTTCATGTTCTGTTTTCTAGGAATGATAGTTTTCCCGATGAAGAAGGCTATGATCCATGCAAGACTAGCCATGGTAACAAAAGTTGTAATAGAGGGCATCGACGGGCAAACATTCAGCATAGCACCCATGATCCTTGCAGAACTGTACCGAGCCTTAGAGAAATGTCACAAGGGGCACCACACCTTGAAGGGTGCAATCTGCTACTACAACTCTTGCTCCTCGAACATCTTCAAAAGAGAGAGTATAGGCAGGAGATCATACGTCGGGATTGG
The DNA here is from genome assembly GCA_034376525.1 of Nicotiana benthamiana. Taxonomy (NCBI): domain Eukaryota; kingdom Viridiplantae; phylum Streptophyta; class Magnoliopsida; order Solanales; family Solanaceae; genus Nicotiana; species Nicotiana benthamiana. The sequence goes on along the minus strand of CM067327.1, from coordinate 142,341,391 downwards.
GATGATCATATTGCTTTCCATCATCTAAAGCGGATGCACTTCATACCGGATATGTTTGCTCGCACGGGTGACGCCATTGGATGGTGGAACTATTAAGGAATCTGAAAGAAGATCAGGTACAATGGATGTACGAGTGGTTTCCTAATGGAGAGTTTATCATTTGATCTAGGGATGCACCATTCCTTGTACTCATCGGCTTGAGAGGAACTTACCCTTATGTCCCTCTCCGAGTCATGAGGCAAGCCAGAAGGAAGCAGATTATACCAAGAGTGGAAAAATGAGTCATTACATGGCTAATTCCCAAGATGACGATAGCCCACACCGGTGTCGGGCTCAGTATATGTGGCATTCCAAAATCATTCTAGAAAAGGAATCTATGGATCCAGACAGGTATTAGGCGGGACATGCGCCGCTTTATCCAGGGTGGTTAGAAGATGATCATATGGGCTTGGGGAAAATAGGTTTCGTCCATGGTCACAGGGTTATAGACGAGGAGGCTGAGGCAAAGGTCAAGTATAATCAGTTGTGCAAGCAAATGCGAGAGTGTGAAAGTGAACACCGGGAAATACTAGAGGCTCAAGAGAAGGTAATCAATGAATGGAAAGACATGGTTGTCCATGCAAGCGACCGTTTGGGGTACTTGGATCAGGGTATAGTGGAGCTGGAAGGCAAGTTTCTGGAAAGGATCAAAGACTGTCAGGAAGCTGAAGGTAATGAAGGTAGGCACCTAGCTCAGGCTTATTTGTTGATGGGACTGTGCGAGCTAATGAAGTTGTACGAGGGAGGCAAAGATACTGAATCTAGGAAAAGTCCTTCTGGGACCAAGTACATAGGAATTTACTACTTTCCTGATGTAATAAGGCCACTGGCCATTAATGACAATATCTTTTATTTCAGACATTTTTGACTCATTCTATTTTCTATCACTAAAATGATGCAATTGGTATTATGAGTTCTCCAAATCATATATGCCGCTAGGCCTACCTCGGGCACAACAATGCACTTGAATAGGAAACGATGTATATTCTTGCAATAACGTGACATACTGCAATGTTTTCTTTCTCATAATGCGCACTAACGTTTTACCTTTTTGTTTTCTTTTTGTTTTTATCCCCCTCCTCAAAAGGTTAGTCACTGCATTCTGGCACCATCAGCATATTCAACAAGATCTAAGGGTCCACCTCCTCCTCCTCCTTCTCTAAGTCCTCCCAGAAACAGGAACAAAGGAAAGATGGCAGATAACGAAGCAAGAAAGGAAAATGAAGGAGCTTCTCAGGGTACCCGGATCATCAAAGAAACTGCTGCTCATTTGGAGCAAACTTCGCTCAGGTTTCGAGAGGAACTGGACCAGGTCCTGAGTTTGGCAAGTTCTTCCATCTCCTTTGCTGCTACAAATGTCAACAATCAGGTCACAGCACCTCCGCAGAAGACCCCAACCCAAGTTCGCAACAATGCTCCACCACTCATGCCTGAGCATCAAAATGCTCCAAACCACCAGGATACCCCTATCTTTGTAGATCATACTATACACAACCCATACCAGATGTGTCAGAATCAAATTCACTCATTCAGAACTTGGCTGCTGAACTCAAGAAACTCGCTAGCAGAGTTCAAGGCGTGGAAGATAACAAGAGTGTGGAAGGTCTGAATTATGAAGAATTGTGTGTTCAACCCGAAGTCTAACTCCCGGAGGGGTACAAACCTCCTAAGTTCGAAATGTTTGATGGCACGGATCATCCCAGGGTTCACCTCAGGATGTATTGTGACAAATTAGTGGGAGTTGGTAAGGATGAGAGGATTAGCATGAAGCTATTCATGAGGAGTTTGAAAGGGGATGCCTTATCTTGGTACATCAGCCAAGATGCGAAGAAGTGGACGATTTGGGTAAATATGGCATCCGATTTCATGGGCCGTTTTAGGTTCAACACTGAGAATGCACCAGACATGTTCTAAATTCAGAATTTGAAGAAGAAGCCTACTGAAACCTTCCGCGAGTATGATACTCGATGAAGGTTGGAAGTTGCCAAAGTCATGACGGCTTCGGAAGAAGAACAAATGAATAGATTTTTCGTTCGCGCCTAGGACCCACAGTATTATGAGAGATTGATGCTTATAGAGAGCAGAAGTTTGCTGATATCATCAAACTGGGAGAAAGGATTGATTAAGGAATCAAAAATGGCATGGTTACCAACCTTCAGGCACTGCAGGCCACCAACAAAGCCTTGCAATCTGGTGGTTCATCGAAGAAAAAGGATGTAAACTCCGTAATGGTTGCGCAAAAAAACCATTCTCCCATGAAATACGAACCGTACCCTCCAACTCCACTCACATACCAACCCTCTCTAAATTACCAAGCACATTCGCCCACTTACCAAAATCCACCACCCATCTACCAGTCATCTCCACCACCAACATATCAACCCACCTTGCCAGGATATTCGCAACCCACACCCGTATACCAAGCCTACACACCCCAACCTCCTCACTATCCATCACCACCTACCCGTCAAAACTACCCACGACCAAGACCAAATTTTGACCGCAAACCACCCAGACAGTACACTGCTATTGCTGAACCCATTGACCAACTATACGAGAAGCTTAAAGCTGCCGAATATGTTACACCCGTCCCATGCATAGCTCCAGAGAACCCTTTCCAATAGATCAACCCAAATAAAATATGTGCATACCATTCAGGGATGAAAGGCCATACCATTGACGAGTGCCGCTCGTTGAAGGACAAAATCCAGACCTAAATTGACAACAAGGTCATCGTAGCTAAGGAACTTGCTTCTAATGTTCGGAACAACCCTGTGCCAGACCATAAAGGTGGAAGCGCCCACATGATTGAGGTAGAAGATGACTGGGACCCTGAAGGGTCGATTGGTTTGATATCTAAAGGAGATGAGCCCGAGAAACCGGCAGTCACTCTTAATCCTATTGTTGTACAAGTCGAGCCATCTGAGGGCAACATGGTTAATATATCTGTACTATTTGAGTTCGAGGCGCCTCCAGCAAAGATGCCAAACCCGATTGAGGTGGAATTTGGGACCCCAAAAGCGCCCGCACTGATAGAAGTTACTATGTTATCTCCAAAATCCCATTTCGGTCACCATGTCAGACGTAATCCCATTTCAGTCCAAAGCCATACCCTGGGACTACAAAGCCGAGGCGAGAAGGAAAGGAAAATCACGCGTGGGTGAAGCAATTGCCGCGCAAGGTATGACTAGAACAGGCAGGGTGTACACATCATAGCACCTAGCTGAATCCAGCAAGCAGCCCTCTGGACTTCTCATGGAAACTGGACCTGACGATCTCTACAGAAAGATACAGGCTAAGGAATATTCAGTTGCTGAACAGCTAAATAAGACTCCGGCGCAGATTTCCATCTTAGCATTGTTGCAGATTTTTGAGGCGCATAAGAACGCCTTGATAAAGATATTGAGTGATGTGTATGTCTCGAGCAACATAACAGGGGAAGAATTGGAAAACATGGTAGGGCAGGTGTTGGAAAGTCACAAAATCACTTTCCATGAGGATGAATTGCCGTCTGAAGGGCTTAGTCATAATAAAGCACTACACATCACTGTGCAATATGAGGATCATTTCATCACCAGAATACTAGTCGACGGAGGTTCTAGTCTCAACATTTGTCGATTGATCACCCTCAAGAAGTTAGGCAAAGGGTTGCACGAGATAAAGGATGGGGCTATTAATGTTAAGGCTTTTGATGGTTCTTGGAGGTCTACTCTCGGGGAGGTTAGTCTATGTTTCCAAATGGGACCTACTTGGTTTGATGTTGAGTTCCAAGTCATCGACATACCAGCCTCTTATAACTTACTGCTGGGAAGACCCCGGATCCATATTGTTGGGGCTGTGGCATCAACTTTACATCAGGCTGTGAAGTTTGAATGGAACCATCAGGAAGTATTCATCCATGGCGAAGATAGCAACCCCATCTACAGTCGCCAGACCATTCTAATGATCTGAGGCAGAAGAAGAATAGGCGGGGAGACATATCATCATATCGAGTGGGTCAACACAGTGGATAAGGACAAATGGTGGAGTAACAAGGTCGTGAGCAGTCTTAATTGGAGTGGGTATGAACCAGGCAAAGGACTTGGTAAGAATCTCCAAGGCATCACCAAACCTATCTAGTTGAAGAAACATGGTACTACCTTCGGACTGGGATATGAGTACACTTGGCAAGAATTCAGAAACTGGTCATCACCATGGCGCGGCCCATATTATCCATTGGAACGCCCCATACCTCTATTGGAGCAGATGTTTCAGCCAGCCGACACTCATTATGGGTCAAAAGCAAACGAGGCTCTTGCAGCAATGAAGAACCTATTTCTGGAGGACATGGACTGTTGTCTAATCTTCGAAGAGGAAGGGCAAGGCCCTTCCATTCATGCTGTGAACTGAGGGTAGTGCCTCGCCAACTAGTCAATCAGGACCACCATCGCCCGGAAACCTTCGGGGCAGCAAGGCTGAACAAGCATCACGCATCTTTATTTTAGTTGTTTCTTTTATGTTCCAAATCTGTCTTTATTTTCCAAAAGATCCCCAATGTTTTGAACATTTCTGGATTCAATTAAAAGCATTTTTCAGTTTTGTCAAATATCTCGCTATTTGTTAGTTTTTCTCTGCTTTTTACTTTATTTTTCACACAACATTACTATCATGTGTCTTGATGATGAAGCAACAACTGTAACTTGCAAAGAGGCTATGCAACAAACGGACATAGATTCAGAGGAATATGATATACCATAAGAGGTTTTCAGAGAGGCTGAAAATTTTGAGAATAGGCCTAAGTCCAACTTAGATGGAACCGAAGTTGTCAATTTAGGAGATACAGAGAATGTCAAAGAAACGTGCATCAGTGTGCACTTATCACAAATAGAGAAAGAGGAATATGTAGAGTTCTTGAAGGAATATGAGGATAACTTTGTATGGTCTTATGACGATATTACCGGTCTCAGCACGTTTATCGTCATTCACATACTAGCGACAGATCCTACATGTCTACCGGTAAAACAGAAGCTCAGAAAATTCAAGCCAGATATGAGTCTAAAAATCAAAGAGGAGGTTACCAAGCAGGTCAAAGCCAGAGTTCTTCGTGTGGTAGAATATCCAACTTGGTTAGCTAACATTGTGCAAGTACCGAAGAAGGATGGAAAAGTTAGAGTCTGTGTTGACTACCGAGATCTCAACTGAGCCAGTCCCAAAGACGATTTCCATTTGCCAAACATACACATTCTGATCAAAATTGTTCCAAGCATGAGTTGCAGTCATTCATCGATTGCTTTGCGAGGTATCGTCAGATATGGATGGATGAAGAAGATGGAGAGAAAATGGCGTTCATCACGCATTGGGGAATGTATTGCTACGAAATGATGCCGTTTGGGTTGAAGAATGCGGGGGGCTACTTACATGAGGGCCATGACTACCCTCTTTCATGACATGATACATAAAAAGATTGAGGAATATGTGGGCGATGTCATTGTTAAATCTATGAAGGATGCATATCATATAGAGGACCTCTGAAAGTTTTTAAACAGACTAAGGAGGTATAATTTGAAACTGAATCCCGCCAAACGTGCATTTGGGGTCCCTACGGGAAATTTATTGAGTTTCATCGTAAGTCGCCGAGGGATAGAGCTGGATCCATCAAAAGTCAAATCTATTCAAGAGTTGCCACCGCCGAATAACAAGAAAGAGGTAATGAGTTTACTAGGGAGACTTCACTATATCAATCGGTTCAATGCTCAGTCTACCGTCATCTGCGAACCAATCTTCAAGATGCTGGAGAAGGATGCCGCCACCAAGTGACCAACGAATGTCAAAAGGCTTTCGACAGGATTAAGGAATACTTGTCTACGCCTCCCGTCCTGGTTCCACCTGAGCCTGGGAGGCCTCTATTGCTCTATCTCGCAATTTTGGACAGAGCATTTGGTTGTGTCTTGGGACGACACGATGAGATGGGGAGAAAGGAGCAAGCTATTTACTACCTCATCAAGAAATCTACCCCGTACGAGGCTCGGTATTCCTTACTAGAATGCACCTATTGTGCTTTAACTTGGATAGCTCAGAAGTTGAGGCATTATTTTTGTGCTTACACCACATACCTTATATCAAGAATGGATCCACTAAAATATATCTTTCAGAAGCCCATGCCCACTGGAAAGCTCACCAAGTGGCAAATTTTGTTGAGTGAATTCAACATTTTCTATATCTCCTAAAAGGCAGTTAAAGGATAGGCTTTGGCAGATCATCTCGCAGAAAACCCCGTGGAAAGGGAGTATGAACCACTAAAGATTCCATCCTTGATACTCATACAAGAAGCTAAGCTAGATGATGCAGAATGGGTCAAGGTTCGATACGAGCAGTTAGCTCTTATAGATGGGAAAAGAATGAACGCCGTCTGCCACGGTCAATTATATCAGAACATAACATCTAGAGCCTTCAACAAGAGACTTCGACCAAGGAAGTTCACACTAGGGCAGCTGGTATTGAAGATGATATTTCCACATCATGAAGAAGCCAAAGGGAAGTTATCCCCCAACTAGCAGGGCTCATACACGCTTCATCGGGTCCTAACTGGAGGAGCCCTTATTCTTGCAGAAATGGATGGAGAAACCTAGCCAAAACTGATCAACTCAGATGCAGTGAAGAGATATTACATTTAATCAGTATCGTTTTCTTTATGATGTAATTTGATCTACGTCTTACCTGATTCCTATTTAAGATGGGATACGTAGGCGGCCCTATGGATTCGGTCACGTTATTAATAAAACTCCACCTTCCCTCTACATTTGGAACTGGGGAAGAATTTTTGAGAAGGACCCTCGAAATTCCGAAGTCGGCTTGCCAATTTTCGTATCAGCATCGACCCAGTAAACTGGGGAAGAATTTCGAGGGAGAACCTCAAAGTTCTAATATCAATTCGCCTTCAGTCATTCAGCACCGCCGTCACCAGCCCAGTAAACTGGGGCAGAATTTTGAGGTGGACCTTCAAAATTCCATAGCCAGTGAGGTTGTTCCTTGAACCACGTTACAGTTGTGGTTCATCATAAAACAAAATTATCTTTTTCCTTACTTATATAGATACATTTTCTTCGTATTTGCTAAAAGTTTGCATAAAATCATTTGGATCGCTATCGTTCGGCAACGCTTCCCCAAAGGGTGCAGAACTCCATGGATCAAGGGATGCAGACTAACTCCTTAGTAATGCCCCACAAAGTGGGTCTGGGGAGGGTAATAGGTAGACGAGCCTTACCCCTACTTGAAAGGGCAGAGAGGTTGTTTCCAGTCGACCCCCGGCTTAGTGAAGGAGAGGAAAAACAAAAACAAAAGAGCATTAGTAAGTCCAGTAGAAATAGCATAAATAACTATCTAAACATAAGAGCCATAAATAAATAGCATGCAATAATACCACACAGTAACTACCATAAATAGCTACCATAAGGGAGACACAATCCCATACATAAATCATCTATGGATAGCTCTGCCAAGTCTCACCCAACCCCGGGTGAGGAGCGCAAAGAACTCCAGGAGCCCCTATCCTACAATCCTTATACTAGACCACCAGACTTTCCTATCAAGGACCATGTCCTCGGAAACTCGCATTCTAGCAATGTCATGCCTAATTACCTCTCCCGAATACCTCTTAGGCCTCCTCTGCCTCGCAGTGCACCGACCATCGCCAGCCGGTCACAACTCCTCACCGGAGCATCAGGACTCCTCCTCCGCACATGCCCGAACCACCTTAGCCTCGCTTCTCTCATCTTCTCATCCACTGGGGCCACCCCCACCTTCTCTCGAATAACTTCATTCTTAATCTTATCTAACCTGGTGAGCCCGCACATCCACTTGAGTATCTTCACCGCCACCCTCATTTTCTGAACATGAGATTTCTTCACTGGCCAGCACTTCGCCCCATAAACCATGGCAGGTCTAACCACAGCTCTATAAAATTTCCCCTTGAGTTTCTGTGGAACTTTCTTGTCACACAGGACTCCTGATGCAAGCCTCCACTTAGACCACCCCGCTCCTATACGATGAGTAACGTCCCCGTCAATCTCTCCGTCCCCGTGAATCACCGACCCAAGATATCTGACACTGTCCCTCTTGGCGGTGACCTGGGATCAAATCATCACGTCCCTGCCTACCTCACTCGGCTCAGCGCTAAACTTGCACTCCAGGTATTCTGTCTTAGATCTACTTATTTTGAAACCCTTATATTTGAGAGTTTGTCTCCATACCTCTAACCTCTCAATAACACCATCCCTCCTCTCGTCTATCAAGACTATGTCATAGGCAAATAACATACACCAAGGCACAACCCCTTGAATATGTCGGGTTAGAGCATCCATCACCAAGGCAAACAAGAGTGGGCTAAGCGCCGATCATTGATGGAGCCCCATAACCACCGGAAAATGGTCGGAGTCGCCACCCACCGTCCTAACCCTAGTCTTAGCTCCATCGTACGTGTCCTTGATTACTCTGATGTAGGCTTCCGGCACGCTCTTCGCCTCCAAGCACCTCCATAGCACCTTCCTTGGGACCTTGTCATACGCCTTCTCCAAGTCGATAAGCACCATGTGTATGTCCTTCTTCTTATCCCTAAACTGCTCCAACAGCCTCCTGACAAGGTTAATAGCTTACGTAGTGGAGTGACCCGGCGTGAAACCGAACTGGTTCACAGATATAGATGTAATCTCCCTCACCCTTGCCTCAATCACCCGCTCCCAGACCTTCATGGTGTGGCTTATTAATTTGATACCCCTATAGTTATTGCAGCGCTGGATGTCCCCTTTGTTCTTTTACAAGGTCACCATTGTACTCCACCTTCTCTCCTCCGGTATCCTTTTAGTCCTGAAGATCGCATTGAACAACCTGGAGAGGCACTCCACTCCTGGCCTACCCATGCATTTCCAGAACTCCACCAGGATCTCGTCAGGCCCGGTCGCTCGACCCCTACTCATCCTACGCAGAGCCCCTATGACCTCCTCCGCCCTAATGCGCCTGCAATACCCAAGTTCTCTATGTTGCTCAGAATGCCCTAACTCCCTTAGCTCTATGTTACGATCCCCCCCCCCCCTCGTTAAGTAAGTCTCGAAAGAACGTCTGGCACCTCTGTTTGACTTGAGCCTTCCCCATCAGAACTCTACCATCCTCTCCCTTGATGCACCTAACTTGGTCAAGATCACGCGCCTTCCTTTCCCTTGCTTTAGCTAACTGGAATAACTTCCTATCCCCGCATTTCTCTCCTAATTCCTCGTACATGCGACCAAATGCCGCGCTTTTAGCTTCTGTAACCGCCAGCTTTGCTTCTTTCCTCGCCACCTTGAACTCACAATTTTTCTTTGGATGCAGGAATCAAGAATGCAAATAGGCGATGCTGGAGTCTTACAAAACCAAAGCCACTACCTACCTGACAAAGGCTTACTATATACATTAACGCTTCCCCAGCAGTCCTCGATAGCACAATAACTTACCAGCTAAGAAATCACCACCATCCTCTCCTTTGTATTTCTACGTTCTTCGAGGCTAAGCTCTGCCTCCATCCGGAATGGTTGCATTGCATAAGGCTATTCTCTGCCTTTCGAGACTAAGCTCTGTCTCCATCTATATTTTGCATTACATAAGGCTATTCTCTGCCTTCCGAGGTTAAGCTCAACCTCCATCCTTGTATAAGGCTATTCTCTGCCTTTCGAGACTAAGCTCTGTCTCCATCTGCATTTTGCATTGCATAAGGCTATTCTCTGCCTTCCGAGGTTAATCTCTACCTCCATCCTTGCATAAGTCTATTTTATGCCTTTCGAGACTAAGCTCTGTCTCTAATCTTATATTTTTGCATAAGGCTATTCTCTGCCTTTTGAGACTAAGCTCCGTCTCCATCTTACATTTTTGCATAAGGCTATTCTCTGCCTTTCGAGCCTAAGCTCTGCCTCAATCTTGCATAAGGCTACTCTCTGCCTTTCGAGGCTAAGCTCTTCCTCCATCTTGCATAAGGCTACTCTCTGCCTTCTGAGGCTAAGCTCTGCCTCCATCTTGCATAAGGCTATCTTCTGGTTTTCGAGACTAAGATCTATCTCCATTTTTTTCATTGCATAAGGCTATCTTCTGCCTTCCGAGGTTAAGATCTACCTCCTTTTGGCTGAAATATCACCGCCCTGCATTTTAAATTCCTGTTCGGCTGAAAGATCGCCACCTTCTACATTTATCCGGCTGAAAGATTGCCACCTTCTTATGGGTTGTAGTATCGCCAACTTATTCGAAGGCGTCATTTTTTGGAGGCACCATCTACACAGCCCGAGAACACCATATCATGGCCTACAAATCTTTACCTTCATGCTCTTCATAGCCTGGACGTCATAGTCTAAGGACGACATCCTAATCGTCCAAAGACAATATTCATGGTCTAATGGAAACTTGCATCACATAAATTATGCAATATACACGCACAACTTTCATTCGCAAGTACACCGGCTAGCACGGCCATCTCACCAAGAGCGATCCCACTCCAGTTCTTCGTGGCTCGTCCGATCTCCAAACCTTTGACCCCGTTGCGTTCGCCTTATCTGAATATTGATGGGCATATTTCGCCGATGGCTCCTAAACAACATACGGCCGGATTCCCGTAAAATCTGGATATGTAGGCAGCTCAGAAGCTAGGGCGCGATCAAAATTCTTTTACAACCGTCACTTCTGGTCAAAACTGGCTATCTTATCTTTACCCGACAACTCTTTCATCCTCCTCGTGTAAAGAGGGGCAGCTGTTGATACCCAATTTTTTCCTATACACTTTTTAACCAAAATATTTTCAAAATAGCTTTTAAATGCATATATAAGCATCCACAAAAAGTTAGGTATTTTTCTATAATTTTTTCCAAGCATTTTTAAACCAATTTACATCTTATTTTGCACTATAAAATCCAGTATTTGTTATAAAATCTTGTTATTTTAATAAATAAATTATTTGTTCTCTCATCTATATTGAAATATCACCTATATAAGTTTTACAAGATTTTACAGAGCCATTAAGTATTTTAAAACTAAAATTGAATTAAATTGCAATTTTAGCCTATTTTCTCAATTTAATAAGTATTCCAAGTCTAAAATTGTTCCTGATATTTTTAATCAATTCCCAAACCTATTTTATTATCTTAGAATTTTATTGAATTTTTATAAAATTGTTTTCTATTTTCATAAAATTGAATTTGAGAAAATTGGCTATTTAAAATATAGCCCATTTTCTTTCAATTCTAACCCCAATTTCACACTAAATTCCAGCCCAATTTAATACCCAATTCACCTGGCCCAATCTGAATATCCGGCCCAAACCCAATCCAAACATATCCCGCCTAGTTCCCCACTTCTAATCTTGGCTATTGATTTCATCAATCAACGGCCCATATCAATACTTACCTAATTAAATACCCAAACCCCCTTTACCCTAATCACTTTTCTCATTCTCCGCCCTTAAGTCCCTAATGCTCTCTGAATTCTCTCTAAACCCTAGTCATTTTCTGCTCTCTTCACCGGTTTTAATGGCCATTCTATGCCGGAAACTTCCATGCTCGGCCATCCCTGGCCTTTGGGTGAAGATTGGGACTTTGTTTTGAGGGTAACTGGACCAAAGGTCCTTTAATGGGGTTTCACGGCCGTGTCAGGCTTCTCTCTGGCGAGCCTTTTAAGCCTTGGATCCTTACCAAGCTACGATGAGTCGTCCAGACTTTTCTCGCCATTTCTGAAGTCTTTTATGAAAACCCTAATTGATTCGAGGTTCTTTTTCCTGTTTCTCTTTATTATTTTACGATCTTCTCTGAGTCTTGTTTGTTTTCTAAGGTTTTAAGTATCTCTCCTCTTTTCTACTTTAGCTCTAAATATTTTGCCTCACTGATTACCTTCCTAGGGTTCTCATCTAGTTTGTGCTATGATCTCTTCACAACGTTCTGCTCTTGTTCCTCTTCGTCTATGATATCCTTTGTGTTCTGACTTGTAGTGGAAACCCTAATTTCTAATGGTATTTGTCATTCATCTTTCTCTGTGAAACCCTAGCTGCCTAATTGCTTTATCGTATATGTTTTGCTACATGTCTATTCTGTTATGCCTAGTTTTTGCATGTTCAGGCTTATGAATCTTTTCTAGTAATGTTCATCTCGTTTTCCCGTAACCCTAATTGATTTTGGAACAGCTGTGTGATTCTCTAATTGTTCCATGTGCTCTGACTAAGTTCATGCGAGTAAAATATTGACTCCTTGATTTCCTGGGTAATTATTCACCTTACATGTTCAACGTGTGATTTTTAAATTTTCCTATGTGTATCTACCATATATTTTGTGATCAATACTATATTTTTCTTTCCAAAATTAGACTTAGGTATATTTCGTTTTCCACCTGGTTCCTTAATTGAAGCGGTTCCTCTCCCCTTAATTGATACTAATTGATTTTCTGAATATTTTCCTTGCCTTACTATTACTTCTCTTTCAACTATAAACAGTATCTCTCTTTTCTCACTAAACACACACACTCATTCTCAAGTTCTCTCTACTCTTACTCACGAAAACACTCTGCTTTCCTCTTCTTGCTACTTGCTCTCTTTGTTAAAGGCTAGATGGCTGAAAGCCAATGCTAGTTATAGAATTTCTCTTTGCTTTTGTCATTCAAGTGCAACTACTATGTTCTAATCTCAATTACTAATCTTTCAACTACTTGTTTACTTTCACCCTGTCTTTGCCTGATATACTTACAGCTTAACTTCAGCATATAATCCATTTCCCTTTCCCTTTGCTTGTTTCTTTCAGTACTTTACTTGAGTTCTAGCATGTTTAAACTCCCTCCTTTCTTTGGCCTGTCATGTTTCAGTTTAAAGTTTTAACATTCTTTATTCCCTTCCCTTTATTCCTTTGTCTTATTATTTCAGTATTTTATGTAAGTTTTAGTATGTTTAAGTCCCTACCCCTTGTTTCCTTGATTATGTTATAGATTTCATTTATATTAAACCCTTTTTTTCTTTATCCCTCGCTTGTTTGTGTTAAATTCAGCATGTTAGTCCTTTTCCCTTTCCCTTTGGTTGTTTATAATCAGTATTTCAGCATGTTAAATTCCTTTCTTTTACTTGTGTATTGTCCAACACTATGCATTATTTCCTCTTAGTCTTTTAAACTTAATCTTATCTGCTAAATCCAATGTGATTCCCCCTTCCCTTTTAATCCCTGATTTCTTATGAGTTTGTTTTGGATAAAAATGGCATCTCACTACCACTTCTAATCTAGAACCAAGGCTTAATTGCCTATACTCAGAATGATCCCACTCCATTTTCTCTTTCTTATGTGTTTGAGCCTCGATAAAGGCCTGTTGGTATCCTAATCACCTTCCAGGCCATTGCCTGACTTGTTTACAAGTCTGCTCCTATTTGCAACCTTTGTAAGGAGTCCGTGGTGTGCCGGTCTAAATCAATAGGCTGGGTATGACCACTTCATACACTGGTTTCCCCTCTAATCTTCACTTTGCACTTATTCTTAGCCCTTTAATCTCTTACCCTCTTTGGTAAGCCATTCTTAGGGACCTTAAGAGTCACCTCTGAACTTCGATACCTTAGGGCTGGTAATTCCACACTTGCACTATCCCAATTAGGGTGTAAGCAATGCCTGGTCTCTTTTGAAAGCCTTTGGAACTTTGTAACACTCTAAAATAAGAAAATCGTAGGATCTTGGGAGCTTGGATTTGGTAAAAGGCATATGTTGGACATTAAAGTTGCTTCGAGACTCCTCGGGCTTGTTATAGCTGCTGATGTACTTTTAAATTTTATTTCTTTTAATGTCTTTACTTTTCTGCCTAGTTTTGTTGTAAGTTGTAATGTAAAAAAATCAGGGGTATAGTGAAAGGGATGTGGGGGGATTTACTTTCTCACATGCATTAAAGATCATGCCTATATGGTCACTTTACTTCATAGCATCAGTTTTCTATATAGTTACCATGTCTATAACTTTAACGTTGTTGCATCAATATCACGTTTAAAATCTGCCTATAGGAGTTTATTTTTCTTGCATCAATATCATATAGAAATCATGACTATAGGCTCATTCATCTTTGCATCAGTAGAAATCATGTCTTAGGATCTTTACTTTATCCATGTGTATTGTTACCATGTCTACTTTGTACGTTGTTGCATCCATCATATAGATACCATGTCCATAGGCTTCTTATACTGCATCAACTTCATATAGAAACCATTCCATTAGGTTTGCATCTTATAATCTCACCTAGAAAGCATGCCTATAAGGACTATATAAACGCTAGCCAAAATGGTAGGACGTCTAATTATGTAAAAGCTGTAATCAAAAGGTAATAAACCATTTTAAGTCAAAATCCGTTAATGTTCCAAACAACTCAGTTTTTTTAACTTATCTTAAATCTAATTTACTTTCAAATGGGCCCAGGTCAGCCCCTTTTCATAAAAAATTCTTAGCCGACAAGCTATCTTCTATATTGAACCTGCAACTGTTTGCTTGAGTTCATGTGTTTCAAAGTTCTTCAAAACTTCTTACAACCTTTTACTCAACTTATAGAATTGATTTACAGCCCTGTTCGCAAAAGCTTGTCTGCAGTTTTAAAATTTTTATCAGACTTCCGTCTGCAGCTCGTGCTTTCTTTTCTAAAACTTGTCTGCAACTCTAAATATTTAAACATACTCCTATCTACAACTAGCATCTTTTCTGTAAAGTCTTACCGATTTTCCAATGTCTGTCGACTTCTAAAATGGGCCCAGGGAGCTTGAAGCAGATTTTCCATCCACCCCTTATGTATTAAACTAATCTGCCCGCTCTTCTAACCTCTTTTAAAGACCAAATCAGTAATTGAAGTCATGCTAAACTATGTGTTCTATGTTATGGGGTTCACTTGATCTTTTAATAATTTATTTGCATCCCTCTTATTTGCTAGTTGTTTTTGACTGTCGCTCTAGCATTTTTACCTTTGAATACTCCATATATATATCCTACTTCCTTCTCCCCCTTTCTTAGGATTAGAAGCCCTAATACCCGAGACTAACAGGTTAGGGCGGGTATTATCATGCAATAAGTAAACGATACCAACGCGCTTTAATACCTTAACGGTGTGGGAGGGTAGAATATGGAGATAATGACGATGCTATAATATCATAATGTGATCCCTCTTTGGGAATATGTGCGGAATATTGTATCGAATGATCCATATTATAATTAAACCTATGACTCTTCTTTCTCTTATGTTCTTTATTTCAATGCTTTCTTAATGCTTTTTAAATTAATCCTCTATCTTACTTCGAACTTACAATCTTCCCTTTCTTTAAAGCTTTCAAGTTATGTGAATGTCTTATATATGAACCTTATTTGTTTAACTGCTTCATCTCTTTATAAAGTCACAATTTTCACGGCCGGGAACCACATTTGTGAATCTTGGGGGGTGCCTAACACCATCCCCTCGAGATAATTTCAAGCCCTTACCCAACTCTGGTTTCTCTCTCAAAAACGCTCTTTTCATCTTAAAGTGTCCTAATGCACTATAATCATTAGGTGGCGACTTTTCCGATTCCGCTCGTGAAAAAAGGGGTGTCGACACCAAGTAGGTCCCATCTACAAGCACATGCTAATTTCTCCAATGGTTGATATTTGATACCCATCAAATTCTTGACGTTGATAGCTGCATATTTGATTTTGTTAAAACCTTTACCCAATGTTCTGAGAGTGATCAGTGGACAAATATTGAGGATGGAACCTCCATCGACCAAGATCCTGGTGATGAAATAATCTTCGCATTGCGCAGTGATGTGCAATGCCTTGTTGTGACTAAGCCCTTCTGATGGTAACTCATCCTCGTGGAAGGTGATCTTGTGGCTTTCCAGTACTTGCCCTACCGTATTCGCCATTTTGCCTCCTGTTATGTTGCTAAGAACATAAGCTTCACTCAATATTTTCATTAAGGCATTTTTATGTGCCTCAGAGCTTTTCAGAAGAGCCAGGATGGAAATCTACGCTGGTGTTTTGTTCTGTTGCTCAACGATTGAGTACTCTTTGGCCTGTATCTTCCTCCAAAGGTCATCAGGTCCAGTTTAAACAGCCTATCCAGAGGCTTTCTTTCTGGACTCAGCTAAATGTTCTAGGGTGTATACCCTGCCTCTCCTGGTCATGCCATGTGCAGCGACCGCTTCTCCAGTATGTGTTTTTTCCTTTTTTTCTTGCCTCAGCTGTGTAATCCAAAGGTATGGAGTTCGACTTGAACGGGGTAACATCTGTCATGGAAACCGGAATAGCCATCAAGGGAGGTAACAGTAACTTTAAATGGTGTAGGTGCTTTTGGGATCCCGAACTCAACCTCGATTGGTTTTGGCGCCTTTGCAGGCAGCACTTCAAACTCAAATGGTACAGACATATTTACCACATCAACCTCAAAGGGATAGATCTGACCAACAATGGGATTGAGGGTAACTGTGGGCTTTATAGGTTCATCTTCTTCAGCAACTAATCTAATTGACCATTTGGGGTCCCAATCATCCTCAATCCCAATCACATGGATGCCCCCGCCCTTGTGGTCAGGAAGAGCATTGTTGCAGACATTGGGAGTGGGCTCAGTTGCTATAATGACCTTGTTATCAATCAAAGTTAGAATCATGTCTTTCAACAAGTGACACACGTCGATGGTATGGCCTTCATTCTGGAATGGTATGCAAATTTTTGTTAAGATTGAACCATTGGGAAGGATTTTATGGATTTATGGATGGGATAGGTGAAACGTAGCCGGCTGCTTTGAGCTTTTCATATAATTGGTCAATTTTCTCAACAATGGCGGTATATTGTCTGGGAGGTCTTCGGACAAAATTTGGTCTGGGCTGAGGAACTTTTTGTCGAGTGGGTTGTTATGGGTAATGAGAACGTTGGGAGTTGTATGCTTGGTACAAAAGCGCGAGTTTGGAAGATCTTAGTAAAGTGGCTTGATATGTAGGCGGTGGAGGTGATTGGTAGGCAGATGGTGGAATTTGGTATGAGGGTGCTTGGTAATTTATAGTAGGTTGATATGTGAGTGGAGTTGAGGGATAGCTTTGGTACTTCATAGGGGAATTGTTCCTTTACGCAACCTTTACGGAATTTACGTCCTTTTTCTTTGACGAGCCACTAGACTATAAAGCCTTGTTGGTAGCTTTCAATGCCTCGAGGTTAGTGACCATACCATTTTTTATGCCTTCTTCGATCCTTTATCCCAACTTGATGATGTCGGAGAACTTTTGACCCTCTATTAGTATCAGCCTTTCATAGTATTGCGGATCCTGAGCCCGGACAAAGAACTTGTTCATCTGATCTTCCTCTAAGGACGGCCTGACCTTAGCAGCTTCTGACCTCCAACGAGTAGCATACTCGTGAAAGGTCTCTGTGGGTTTCTTCTTTAGATTCTAGATATCGAACACATCTTGTGCGTTCTCACTGTTGAGCCTGAATGGGTCCATAGAGTCAGATGCCATGTTCACCCAACTTTTCCATTTCTTTTAATCATGGCTGATATACCATGATAAAGCATCGCCTTTCAGACTCCTCATGAACAGCTTCATGCAAATTTTATAGTCCCTTCCAACTCCTACCAGTTTATCACAATACATTCTTAGATGGACCGTGGGATCACCTGTTCCTTCGAACATCTCGAACTTGGGAGGTTTGTACCCCTTCGGGAGCTCAACATCTGGCTGAACACAAAAACTTCATAGTTCAAACCCTCAACGCCTTTTCCACCTTCGACACCTTGGACCCGGCTTATTACTTCTTGAGTTCAGCGACCAAATTCTGAATGAGGAATCTTTGTTATCTGATTCGGGTGCAATTGTGATTCGTTGAGTATAGTGGGGTGCAGTGTCGACAAAGATGGGATTGTTGTGTATGTGGTCATTTGTAGTGTTTTGCGGTTCGGGAATGAGCGGTGTAGTGGTATTGCATGTGTTCCAGGCTTGGGTATGAGTGGGTTGTATTGGTGATTGTGGGGTATTTAGAGATACAGGGTTCTGGGTGTTAACTTCATGAGAAGCAACAGTCATTGACAGGCTTTCTAGGTTCCAGACTTGGTCCAAATCTTCTCGAAATATCAGCAAAGTATGCTCAAGATAAGAAGCAGTCTCCTTGGTAATTGAAGTGTTCTGAGAGGTTTCCTCAAGTTCCTTTCTAGTGATTGCATCTCCCATTTTGCCTTTGTTCATGTTTATGGTAGGATTCAGAGGAGGAGGAGGTGGAGGACACTTGGATCTTGTTGGGTATGGTGATGGTGCGAGAATGCACGAACTAACCTTTGGGGAGGGGAATAAAACAAAAGAAAAACAAAAAGGTAAAAAGTCACTGCGGATTCTGATAAATAATATTGTGATATTTAAACACATTGTGCAGGAATATAAATCGCTTCCTAATTTGGGTGCCTCGTTCTGCCCGAGGTGGGCCTAGCGTCAAACTAAATTTGGAGAACTTATAATGCTAAATGCCTCATTTTATTGATAAAAACAAGACGAGTCTTAAAAGGAAAACAACTGAATAAAGATGTCACTAATTGCCAGTGGCCATAATACATTTATGAAAGCAGTAAAAGATCAGATCTACTTGGTCCCAGAGGAACCTTCCCCAGATTCAGTACTCTTGCCTCCCTCGTAGAGCTGCATCAACTCACGTAGTTATAAAAGCAGATAGGCTCGAGCCAGATGTCCACCTGCAGTTCTCTCGGTATTCTGGCAGTCGTCGATCCTTTTATAAGACTTCGGTCGCTTGCATGAAGATCTTCCCACTAGCATGGAATCCTTGGGTGAATGTTGGTTACCATACCGAATCTGGGGACTTCCTGCCTCATTTTCTGCAAAACAAAGCTTTAGGCCATTAACCCCACCAAACTCGACTATTTAAATCAACAATTAGCATAAGGCATTTAGTTCTCCAAATAAAGGCACATAACGTGGAGGTGTTTGTTTGGGTATCGGGAAAACCAGGTGGAATTTGGTTTAGGCTGCCCTAACAAGTCATTATGCGGACAACATAACTGACTTCACTAAGTTTGACCATGATGCATGAACAGTTTAATGGAATAAGGTTTCTACTTTTGAAGTGCTAGACAAGGTACCCTTGAGCGGACAACTCAAGAGGGAAAGGCACGGAACCGCCGACTACACCATTGATCGACTGGTTTTATCGCAAATATCTCTTTTCCACATTTAGGGCTTATAATATAGGAAGGGCGCAACCACTCATTATAAGCGTTGCTATAGGATTTGTTTTGGCATGAGTGGAATATGATGTTGAGGAATGCAGCTACAACAATGAAACAAATTGCATGTATTTTCACGTTCATAAAGTAAAGATTACAATAAATGCTCGGAACTGAAATAATAATAAGGCGCTAAAAGAAGGAAAAGGAAAGAAAAACATGAAGAGCCAAGTTAGTAATTATGATGAAATAATTAAAGGCAGAATATAAAGGCAATTAAGGAAGTGATAAAGTCATAAAAGCACGTAATAGTAAAAGCCTTAAAGAAATCCCCAGCAGAGTTGCCATGCTATCGACGCCCCTTTTTTCTAAAGGCGGAATCGGGTTTATGACATTATGGACAAAAAAATTCTTATTCCCTTTTGAGGAATCGGGTTATGGATTTTGAAGAGTCGACACCTAATGAATAAGTGCATTAGGACACTTGAAAGGAATGTAGAAGATTTTTGAAAGAAGATCAGAGCTCGGGTAAGGGCTTCATATTATCTCGAGGGGAAGGTGTTAGGCACCCCTCAAAATAAACTAGTGTGGTTCCCGGCCATAATTAGTCGTGAGTTTAAGAAGAGTAGATGTAGACAAACAATGTTGGCACATAGGGAATACAAATAAGTTGAAAGTATTGAAAGAAAAGAGAGAAAGAAGGCATAAGTGGTTTTGGACAGATTAGTTGAAGAAAACATTAAAAATTTTAAGAAAACATCACATCATATAACTAAAGAAAAGAGGTTCTAGATTTAAATATAATATGGATCACTTTGGTGCAATACCCAGCAATCATTCACACATGAGATATTAGTGCACCAGCCATCATATCCATATTCTACCCTTCCAACCCCGTTAAGGTATTAAATGTGATTAGTTTCGTTTATTTATTGCATGCTAATACCCGTCCCAACCTGTCAGTCCCAGGTTTTTGGACTCCTAATCCTAAGGAGGGGTAAAGGAAGCATAGACATCTATGGTGTTTCGAAGGGATAAAAGACTAAGGCGAGAAGCAAAACAAGTAGCAAATATTGAGGGACGAAACAAACATACAAAATGCTCATATAAACCTAATGAATCACACGGCAATTAGTGCACCATGTCTTGCAGATATTGATTTGGTCTTTAACAATTAATCAGCAGACAAATTAGTTTAACACATAGAGTTGGATAAAAAGTCTGAATTAGGTAACCCGGATCCAATTGTCAGAAGTTGAGGTATTTTATATATGTTACTGATTAAGAACCTAATGCAAAAGAGTTTGAAACAGAAGGTTGGAAAATCACAGAAGTTCAGAGGGGTCTTTGAAAAAATCAGTAGAATTGCTTCAGTAGAAATACAGCGGAATTGTAAAGTAGAGTTTCAGAAGTAAGAATGTTTTAAAAAGGGAATGAGTTTGAAACCTGTTTTGAAAGAGATCTCCATGAGGCAAATAAAATTTAGGCAGAGAATTGAAAAAACATTTTAGAAAAAGAAAGTTACAAATTTAGAAAATGTACAGAAAAGTTTGGACGCTTTGTTTCAAACACTAAAGCCAATGGCCGATTTATTATTTACACAAATTCGGGCGAATCTGAAACCCTATAGGCAGTATATCTATACCTTAATTTTCTCTTAAGACTCGTTAGTGTTATTAAACATTTAGAGAAAGAGTATTTTGATTACCCTACGGTTTTCCTAACGTTTCGCGCCTTCCCTATAGGCATGATATCTATATGCAATTAGTTTATTATTAGGTCCTACAGGCAGGATTTCTAATGATTTGCAACATGGTTGAACATTAAATCCTATAGACATGATCTCTATATGATTGAATGAAAGGAATGCAAAAGCCTATAGACATGATCTCTAGGTAATTTAAACGTTGAATCTATAGGCATGATATCTAAGTGATTAAACAACAATATTGATCCTATAGGCATGGTATCTACCCTTTAGCATATGCAAGTAAATATAAACCCCTCCCATACCCTTTTACTAATATTTCCCCGGGTTCTTTTTTTATAAGATTATTATAGAACCAGAAGAAAGAAGGCAAACAAAAATACATCACAGCCTACAGCTAGATCCGAGCAACTTAATTCAATCTTAATATCCAATAACATGTGCTCTACCAATCCGGATTCCATAATCCAAGGCCTTCTCTTATTCAGAGTGTTTAAAAGTTCCAAGGAGCTTTAAGAACTCAGGTAATGCTTACACTCTGAAGAGTAAATATTGTAACAGAATAGTGCAAGTGTGGAATTACCAGCCCTCAGGCATCCAAGTTCAGAGGGAACTCCATGGTCCCTAAGCATTGCTTACCAAAGGGGGGCAGAACTTAGGAACTAGGAATGAGTGCAAAGTGAGAGGGGAACCATAACAGAGGGTGGTCATACCCAGCCATAGCATAGGTTGGCACACCCCTAGCCCTTTGCTTAGGTCAAACAAATAGTAGCAGACTCTGGGGAGTCAAACTTAGGGTCTGAGTGGTGATAAGGACAATATGAGACCCAAGTTAAAGCTAAACACATAAAAGGGAGAGGGAATGGGAAAGCATTTGAGTAGAGACTCAGGAGAGTCTGATTATGGATCATGTACAGCAATATCAGATGCTGCCAGGATTCAGAACAATACTAGCACACAAAAGGGAATAGAGTAAAGGGATTTCCATACAGAAGCATACACTAAATTTAAGGAAAATATAAGAAAGCATAGTAGACTGAAGATGCAAGGACATAGAAGAACATGCTACAGACTATAAACACACGGTGAAGAATGTGCAGAAGAAGAGAAGTGAATACACATAGTATGAGAGTGTAATTGAACTTAGAAGTACATACCAGTTTTCAGTTCTAGTACAGCAGAGAAACTTCACCAAGTAAACAGGCAGACAGTTAGCAGGAATAACTCAAAAACTTCAGCAAGTACTTGGGAATTCAAAGGAACTGCAGAAATATTAAGACAGAAGGAGAGAAAGGAGCAGAGTGCTCAGTAGAGAAAATGGTAGTAGAGATAGTAGTAGTACAGAGTGTAGTAACCAGTATATTTCAAAGACAGAGATGATTGTGTATTGCAAAGGTGCAGAAAAGAACTGTGTTCGAGAGCTTGTTTAGAGTTGAAAAGGTTGTCCCTTTTTATAGTGGAAAAACGAGTAAACAAAAGGCAAGGAAATAAAATTACAGTCAATCAAATAGGATCTCCCTTTGTCAAAGGGATTTGATTTCAAACAGGAATGAGTAATTAAGGAAAGGAAAATAATGAAAACCTTTTCAGAGTAGCATAATAGGGGTAAGTTCATATGGCCTATTTAAGGTAAGGAACCCACAGTACACAGTTTTGAGAAAATAAGGACAATACAGTAATCAAACAGTCAGAAATTTAAAAGTCTTGAATGAACTTAATCATGAAAACAGGAAAAGAGGATAAGTTGTAAAAATCAATAGCAAACAATCGAGCCTTAGTAATAGGAGATTGAAATCAATCTTATGCCAACAAAGTCAATTTAGAGGAAAAGCCTTGCATATAAAGCATACCAGTGTCAAACAAGAAAGAAAAGATCGCCACAAACAGTTTCTGAATCATAGGCAAAAGGATGTTTCAGTTCAGTCTATAAACTTAGTGCAAGTTGAGAGCCTAGGGTTTCTAGAGTAGAACCCTAGAACCAAAACTCGCAAACATCCCAACACAGAGTTTCAATCCGAGTAGAAAAGAGAAGGAGCGCCCTCATAACAAGCTTAGAGAGCTCTTTCAGAGTTCCCTGAGGAAACACACAAACATTCGTAGCAAATTAGAAGTAGTAGCGTGAAAGCTTGTAAAGAAAAAGTGTTTTCAGAAGAAAGCTAAAAGCACTCAAACCAATTCAGTTATAGAGTGTAGGAAATAGTAAAAGAAACAAATTTCGGACCCAAAAGGATCTATTAGAGGCAAACAATCTTAGTAGGAGAAATGGTAGAAAGTCATGCAAGATAAACGTGTGAGTCATACTTGTAGAAAATATCAGTAGAAGCAATAAAGGAGTAAAAACATGCCTATCAACAGACAAAAATACATAAGTATGACATGGACATACAGATTCACACAAAGAAAGAAAAAGAAGAAGAATCGTTTTAAGATTTTTTTTAAAAAACCTAATTTTGAGCAGACTAATTTTAAAAGGGACAATTAGGGAAAATCATTAAAACATCGAGTAGAAAATAGATCTGTTACAGATCTAAGAAAACAAGGAAAGATAGGCCTTTCAGAGCTTGAACACGCCGGAACGGAGTCGTAGAAGCCAAAAAAACTCAGATCAGTGGAGGACCTGAACAGGTCTGTTGAAGAACGGACCTTAAAATCTTTGAATAATCATGGTCTGGGGTGAAGGGAAGAGGGTATAGGCCATCCACGGTCTGGGAAGCCATGGACACCGGTAAGAACCGATCAGAGACGGCGATATAGGAGGATAGGGTTTCGAGTGTTAGAGAGAATCTGAGAAGACGAGAGAGTTTAGAGGAGGCTATTTTGGATAAATGATTAGGGTTAAGGATTGGAGCTGAATTAAAAGGTAAGAAAGAACGAGGGTCGTTGATTAAAACAATCAACGGTCATGATTTAAAGTAGGAAGCGGACGGGTTAGGAAAAATGGACTTGGGGCGGGTTAAAACCAAAATTGGGTCGTCTAATTAAGGGTTGAAATTGGGGTTAATTAAGGGTGCAATTTGGGCTAAAATGAAATAGGAATGGGGAAGACTTTTAAATAGCCATTTTCCCCTTTTTAATTAATTAAAATAGCAAAAAATGTTTTAAAAACAAATTGAAAATACATAAATAATTAATAATATATAAAAACAATTATAAATATTAGGAAAAATTGTATAATTATAAAACGCTGTTAATTATAACATAGGTTATAATTGCAATTTCATGCAATTAAGCTTTAGAAATTCCGAATAAATTTGTAAAAATATGAAAAAACCATATTAATTATATTTTTTTGTAAATATGAGAATGAAATATGTTATTTGCCAAAATAATTGTTTGGGAATAATCTTGGATTTTTTTTATTGTTAAAAATAGACAATAAGTCAATTCTAAAAACCCTTAAAATTTGAGGAAATATACCCAAACCTTTGGGCATGCTTATATATGCATAAATATACTATTTTGAAAGTACTTAAGTATATATAAAAATATATAGGGAGTAGTTGGGTATCAACAACTTCATCTGAACTTGGGCCAACAAATTCCCCCTTTTTGGTGATGACAAAATCTGTGCTTTTACTAATCAGAGAACCTATGGAACTTAGCTTAATCATCAACACTTTAACTTAGAAATTTTAACTTATCATCACGGAACATATTTAATCAGGTTATAAATATTACATTATTCAGAATAACTAGTAAAGCACAAAATCTCTTCCCCCTTTTGGCATCATCGAAAAGTTGCTTATATTGTGAATCCCATATTTTAGTACTTACTCATGGCCACTTGGGCAACTGCAAGTGAAAACATGATTCAGTTAATCAATAACCAACTTAACAAAAATTAACTATTAAGGTCAGAATCTTCAAAGAACAAAAAGTAATTTTCATTGATATGGAGATATTTCTACAACCAAACCACAAAAAGAAAGAAAAAACATCCAACCATGAGCAACAAAAACATAAAAAGTCCCGAATCTAGGTCACTTATGGGGCTCTAGAGTGGCTCAAAGACAGGAACTGTAAGACGTAAGGCTTGGAAGAACTAGAGGGTTGGGATTGGAGACGATTGTGAATATTCTAAAGCAACCCTTCACTCTTTTACTTTTCCTTTGCTAGCTCAGCTTTAAGGCCATCTCTCTCAGTTTCCAGTTCAGCAACACGAGCCTAGAGTGTAGCAATTTCAGCATCTTTAGTTCCACATTCTTGAACCAAGGCCCTAACCTTGTTATTTACAAGAGTTTTCATAGATGAACTAGGTTCAACTGGGGTTGTACTGAGTAGATAGTCACAAGCTTGCAGAGTTTTGACACCAAATTGCTTCTTGCTGGATGCCATCTCCCATTTCTTCAAAGGAAAATTCATCCTATCCAGAACATTAGTCATTATCAATCCATATGGAGTAGCATGGGCCTTTGAGCAATTAATAACCCTTTCCAGTAGGTTGACAATAAAATCAGGCCAGCTAATATGTGTTCCTCTCACAAGGCATTCCATAAGGACCAAGTCCATGTAGTTGACAGTATGCCTTGTCTCATGTCTGGGCAGCAAGCATTTGTTCACAAATTCAAATAGCACATTGTGCTCAGGCTTCATCTAACTTTTCTGCACAAACCTAGCCTCAGGCACTTCTTCAGCAGTTTTAGTATTACAGAAATTTTTGGTGATTTGGAAGGCAGTAGGAAGAGAATCTAGACAAGGCCACCTCTGCTTGGTTTAGTCATCATAGCCCTCACTAGGTATGTCCAGAATCTCCCCCAATTTAGGTTCATCAAAATGCACATTTACTCCCTTCACCAAGCTGGTGACTACCCCATTTTTCACAGTGGCATTGGCCATGAACTCAATCACCTCCTTCCTGGCCAGCCTCCCATCCATTTTGAAGGATCATGTCCTTCCACCCTTGTGCATCTAAGGCTGCTGGAAGAAAGATACAAGAGTGAACCAAGCATACCCCTATAAAACTTTTGATCAACTAATGAACCAGGTTCATCAACATCTAATTTAGTGGCAGTTGCAATAGGTGTATCTATTGTTTTTTGGAATCCTCCATTTTAAATTTTTTGATTAGTTCTTTTGTATACTTCTGTTTATGGAACATGGTTCCATTTGGACTTTGTTTGATCTGCAAACCTAAGAAGAAGTTAATCTCACCCATCATGCTCATTTTAAACTCACTGCCCATTAGTTTTGCAAGTTCCTTACTCAATCAATCAGTAGTGGCCCAAATATTATGTCATCAACATATATTTTCACAACAAGGAGGTCTTTACCTTTTTCCCTTAAGAACAAGGAACTTTCAATTTACCTCTTTTGTAACCATGTTCCAGTAGGAATTTTGATAGTCGTTCATACCAAGCTCTTGGGGCCTTCTTGAGCCCATATAGAGCTTTGTTAACTTGTACACATGCTCAGGACATTCCTTGCTTTCAAATCCTAGAGGTTGTTTCACAAACACTTCTTCCTTCAGGTAGCCTTTTAGGGAGGCACTTTTGACATCCATATGATGGAGAGTGAATTTCATGTGCTGTAAAGGCTATGAGGAGTATGATTACCTCTAATCTTGCAACTGGAGTAAAAGTCTCATCATAGTCAATGCCCTCCTCTTGGTTGTAGCCTTGAACCACCAACCTTGCCTTGTTTCTTGTAACTGTTCTATCTTTATCAACTTTGTTCCTGAAGACCCATTTTGTGCCGATAACTGGTCTGTCATTGGGTCTTGGAACTCGATGCCAAACTTGAGTTCTTTCAAATTGGATAAGTTCATCCTGCATTGCATTCATCCAATCTGCTTCCTGCAAAGCCTCAACAACATTTTTAGGTTCAATAAGAGATAGAAAAGCATCAAAGGCACACATATTCTTTAGTTGAGATCTAGTTTTTGACTTCAGATGTTGGATCAGTAATGATGTTCTCAATTGGATGAGAACTCTAATACTTGTAGGATTTCACAACCAACTGGTTTCTACTAGATGATTCTCCTTTATTCTGTTGTTGAGGAACATGTTCATAAACAGGTTCTTTTAGGGAACTTGACTCAATGTCTACCTGATTAGTTCTCTTGTCAGGTTTCCCTCAGTATAAGGACATGTTCCATCACATGATCCTTTTTTTAATGCCACTTTGACTTGTGTTGTAGATTCAGTCAATTCTTTGACTAGTCTATGGCTTTATCTTCATATTCCTATCTCTCAGAAAGAATGTTAGTTTCATCAAATAAAACATGCACACTTTCTTCTACACACAAAGTTCTTTTACTGAACACTTTATATTCTTTGCTATGTGAAGAATGTCCCAAGAATACTCCCTCATAACTTCTGGTATCAAACTTACCTAGGGAGTATTTTCCATTATTGTGCACATAGCACTTGCAACCAAATGCCCTAAGATGGGATATGTTTGGTTTTCTCCCTTTAAGTAACTAATAGAGAGTTTTCTCAATAAGAGGTCTAGTCATGCACATATTGATTATATAGCATGCAGTGTTTATAGCCTCTGCCCAGAAGCTGTGAGGTAGTTTAGTAGAAAGAAACATGGTCCTTGCCATATCCTCAAGGGTTCTATTCTTCCTTTCAACTACTCTACTTTGCTCAGGGCTCATAGGGGCAGAGAAATTACGATCTGCACCATTTTCATCACAGTATTCAGCAAACTTTGCATTTTCAAATTCAGTTCCAGGGTCAGACCTAATGAATGCAAGTTGATTTCCTAATAGTTTCTATGTTTTCTAACAAAAACAGTAAAAATTTTGAATGCTTCACATTTAAATGTCAGAAATAATACCCAGGTAAATCTAGAATATTCATCAACATGTAACATTACATATTTCTTCCCACCTCTACTCATAGTTATCATTGGACCACAAAGATCCATATGAACCAGTTCCAACATCTTAGATGTACTTACCATTTTCTTGGATTTGAAGGATGACCTTACATTCTTCCCCCTTGCACATACCTCACAAACTTTGTCTTCCTTGAACTTGATGTTAGGTAACCCAATCACCAAATCCTTGGAGACTAATTTGTTTAGCTGATTTAGACTGGCATGACTAAGAGCCCGTTTGGCTTAGCTGATTTAGAGTAGCTGATAAGCATTAGGTGCTGAAAAGCACTTTTAAGTGTTGAACCTGATTTAAATAAGAAGTTACGTATTTGGATAAAAGTTCTGAAATTAATAATAAGCAGGTGAAGAATTGGTTGTATGAAGTATTTTGTTTTAAAAAGAAGTATTTTAGGGATAGAACTATAAATATTCTGATCAAACCAAAAGTGCTTATAAGCTGAAATTTGATAAGTTGGGAAGACCAACTTATGACTTTTGGCATTTTTAGCCTATAAGCACTTAACTTATAAGCACTTTAATTTACCAAACGCATAGATAAGTCAAAAGGTGCTTATAAGCCAGTTTTACTAGCTTAAAAGCTTAGCAAAACACCCTCCAAGTCTTTGTTCCACAGGAGGGGATCATTAACTAACACACTTAAGCAAGTGACTTTATTTTCTGAAAGAGTTGACAAATCTATAATGTAAATATTGTTAAGTATTTTTCCCTGCAAAACAATCTTGTCAGCGGTAAGGTTAATCACGAAGCATTTGGTAGAGGTGAAGGCTACAAGGTTACCTCTATAACACAGTTGTGACACATTTATTAGGCTATATTTCAAGCCATATATCAAGTAGACATTCTCAATAGAATGAGCGTCTGTCTTACCTACCTTTCTAACCCCAATGATATCACCTTTCTTTCCATTACCAAAGGAGACACTACCTCATTTTAGGTTCTCAAGTGAAAGGAGTTGGTTCTTGTTCCCAGTCATATGTTTTGAGCAGCCACTATCCATATACCATATTTGGCTACTCCCTTTCACTTGGACCTGCAAAAAGAAATCAGGGGTTAGTCTTAGGAACCCAAACTAGTTTGGGTACCTTTCTATGGGAAAAAGGATGAATCGGATTCTTTCTTGCCCAACCATGCAGCTTGTCTTTTTCTTGAACAAAAGCTTTGTTATTTGGACTGACCTTGTCTTTTGCATTGCATTCATTTTTGTAATGGCCAGTCTTGCCACAGTGTGTGCAGATTTTATTCTCAGGAAGTGTGAGGTACTTTCTTTTAGGGTCCGACATTGGAGCTTGAGTCCCAAAACCAAGTCCTCTTTTGTTGCTACTGTGATGCTTTTGCAACCAGGAGAGTGCATCAGAAGCTTTGTTCTATTTGCAAGTTCTGTCTAGTTCATGTTTTACCTTTCCTAGATCTTCTTTTAGGACTTTGATCAATTCATCTTTCTTATACAATTCATCTTTCAGTTTTCCTATGTTTTCTTCTAGAGTGATGAATGAGTGATCAGCCTTCTTCTTTCATTTTCCTAGTTTCAGTTTTAGGTTTTTAGATCTAAGTTCTAGAACAATGTTGTCAAGTTCAAGAACCTTGTTCTTCGACTCAACATTTTTGTTATCACTCTCATCAGCCCTAGACTCTAGAATCTTGCATTTCTCTTTTAGGATAACACATTCCCTAGACAGAACTTCCTTCTCATTATTAACTATCTCAGACTCATCAATAAAGCCTAATAATAGCTCAGCCAGTCTTTCTTCAGACAAAAATTTAATTTTGTCTTTCAGATGCAGAATACTTGCTTCTTGTTCATCATCTGATTCTGTGATGTCCATAAGAGCTTGCTCATCTTCAACTTCATCTTCGGTGTCCTCATCTGAAGTTTCACCCCAGGCAGCAACCATAGTCTTAGTTGACCTTTGTTTCTTCTTGGTTGAACTTGTTCCTACTTCCTGTTCCTTCTTTCTCTCATTTCTTTCTTCCATTCAGTTTCACATTGAGGACGGTTCTTGATCATGTGATCAGTCTTACCACATTTGAAGCAGCCATCATTTGTCTGTTTCTCATGAGCCCTAGGTTTGTTGAAAGTTGTTCCTCTTGAAGGACCATTTTCCTCTAATCAGATACTTTTTGAAATCCCTAGTGATCATTGACTTTTCATCATCCTCTGGATATGAACCTTCAGACATTCTAAGAGCCATACTTCTTTCCTTTTTGAGAGCATCCATATTCATTGTTTGCCTTCTCAATTCTTAGGCAGTAATATTTCCAATCAGTCTATCTAGCTTGAAGGTAGAAGTATGCTTAGATTCCTGAATAACAGCGATTTTGCTTTCCCAAGCAACTGCCAGAACTTTTGTCAAGATTTTCTCAACCTTGTATTCTTCAAGGATAATTCTTCCATGGGACATAAGTTCATTTGTCAGTTTGGTAAACCTAGTGTACATCTCTTGGATAGTTTCTACTTCCTTCATATGAAACTTTTCATATTGAGAATACAGTAGTGTTCCTCTAGACCTGTTAACTTGAGTTCCTTCATGAGCCACTTGCAAGGTGTCCCAGATTTCCTTGGCAGAACTGCAACTTTGGGTCCTGCTATACTCATCGGGACCAAATCCACACACAAGCCATTTCTTGGCCTTAGCATTCTTTTTCCACTTCTTTAAGTATTCGGCAGTGCAATCAGCTCTTGTCTTTGGTACCTCCAATCCTTCAGTAGTCTTCTTAGTTATTGCAAGAGGACCATCAGTGATTAGGTTCCAAAGTTCATAGTCTTCTCTCATGATATGATTCCTCATTCTATTCTTCAACCAGGAGTAGTACAGACCATTGAAAAGTAGAGGCCTTGCAGTGGATTGGCCTTCCTAGTTACCAGGTGGTGCACTCATGTTGATCTTTCCTAGGGTGTTAGCCTCTTCAAAGATAACCTGCTCTGATACCAATTGATGTTCCAAACATCAATACCACACAAAAGGGGGTGATTTGTGTAGTACCTAATTTTTGATCTAGAAGAACCTAGTTCTTCTAGGTATTCTAACTACTACTACTTACGGAATTAAAAGTACATAAAATAAAGAACACATAGATTTTACGTGGAAAACACCTGGCTCAAAAGGTGAAAAATCCATGACCTACTACTCAGTAGGATTTTTCCAAACATCCACTAAAATCAATGAGCCAAAATAGCATTTACAAAACTCTTGTAAACCTAAGGATTCACTTTAATCCCTTTGTAGCACACAACCTCAACTGTTGCGACAAAACCAAGTTAGCCAATAACTTGATTACTCAAAGTACCTATTACAAATACTTCTACAAAATCTGAAAGGTACAACTTTAAACCACCTACTACAATTAAAGTAGAATAAGAATAAACACAATGGAACTGGTTCTTCTATCTCGTTCAAGTAGCTTCAGGAGTGCAGACTTAAATCTCACATAAATCGCTTGCAAAATTGCCTTGGTCTTTTGCTCTCAATTTTTTTAACTTCTGCGTATGTGCAATACTTGTAAAAGAGAACAATCCCAGTTATTTATTGAGTTAGTAATCAGAGTTTGATTGAGACTCAATTGCTAATCTTCCATCGAAGTTGAGTCCTTAAACAATACAAACTCCAGCCCTATCCTTGATCCAGATTGTGTTCTCTTCTCATAAGGAGACTTCTTCTCCTTATCTAATATGCAACCTTTTCGATCAGTTCAGGAGATATTGTTTCTTGATCCTTGAGACTTATCTCTTTCACGTGCATCTCACATGTATAGGTTGATAAACATTATGTCTCACAAGATGGACCTAGTCCATTACTGGGCTCATTTGTCATTCTTCAAAACACCATCTAAACTAGGGCCAACAATAGGCTTAGCTAGTTTAGCGTTTCATCTTTCACTTTTGTGAAATAAGGAGTTCAGCAAGCAGAAACAGCAACAACAGCAGTGAAATCACAGTTTTCCGGTAGTCCCAGCCACTAAAACTTTCAGAACTACACTGACATGATTCCTTTATACCCAAGGACATGTAGGCAACCTCCAAAGCTAGGTTCGGTCAGGCTTTTTCAAAAGACTCTTCTCATAGAGTTTCGAATGGGAAAATCCCTCGTAATTGCTCACTTTATCTTTGCCCGAAAACCCTTTCTGTTTTCGAGCAAAGAGGACGTTGTGAGCATATGATTTTTGCCTATATGAATTGCTCCTACATAATCAAAGAAAGTAGATTTTTCTATTATTTTTCATTTTAGTATGAATTTTGTAGAATTTTTATTAATTTTTTGTATTTTTGTACACGTTAAATTTTGTTAAAGCCATGAAAATACAAAATACCATGCATTGCATTTAGGTTTCGTTTTTATATTTTTAGGGATTAATTAGTAATTATTTGTTTAATGAAAAAATAAAAGCACCAAAAAATAGCTCATTTTACATTTTTTACCTTTTAATTTTTAGATTATTGATTTTTTTCTCTTTTAATTTAGATTAAGTAACCTTTATAAATTTTTTTAATTAAATAATTAGTCTAATCATACAATTTAGATAATTCAGGGTTTTTATCTTAGTATTTCATTAATTAAAAAAAAAAGAAAAATGATTTTGAGAAGTGTTTAATATATTTCGGCTGAAAATTCAAAATTGACCCTACTTTCCCTAGCCCAAATACCCTTTAACCGCCCCAGCACAAAACACGATTCGAATCCGCCTGTTGAACCGCCAATTTACCCTTAATATATAAGATCCACCACTGAAAAACTCACCTATGGCTATGCATGAAACACCATTGCAACATATAGGTTAACCGTTGCCATAGAGGTATTGCAACGGTTCAGCGCCCCTTCCACAAGCTGGCGTTACTATAGAGCGTATGGAACGGTTCAGATAGCCGTTGCTATAGTATAGTCTATGGGAACGGTTTTCCTCTTACCATTATTCTTATCAACTGCAACGGTTAATTTCTGTTGCCATAACATTAAATGCAACGATCAATAACCGTTAATATATCTATTAAATCATTACGGCTATTATAGAAATGGCAACAATTTCTTTAAGATATTGCAACAGTTGAACTACCTATTGCAACGGTATTTCAATTATTTTAGAACAATTTGCAGGTCCTATAGCAACACTTCTATTAGCTATTGTAACAACAACAACAACTACCCAGTATAGTCCCACAAAGTGGGTTCTTGGGAAGGTAATATGTGGACGGACCTTTCCCCTACCCGAAAGGGCAGAGAGGCTGTTTCCAATCGACCATCGGCTCAGTGAAGGAAAGGAAAAACAAAAATAAAAAAGCATTAGTAACTCCAGAAGAAATAGCGTAAATAATTATATAAACCTACGAACCATAAATAAAATAGCATGCAATAATATCATACAGTAACTACCATAAATAACTACCATAAGGGAAACACAATCCAATACACAAATCATCTATGGATATCCCTACTAAGCCTCACCCAACCCCGGGTGAGGAGTACAAAAAACTCTAGGAGCCCCTATCCTACAAACCTGATACTAGACATCCAGACTTTCCTATCAAGGGCCATGTCCTCGGAAACCCGCATATTAGTCATGTCATGCCTAATCACCTCTCCCCAATACCTCTTAGGCCTCCCTCTGCCTCGTCGTACGCCGACCATCGCCCGCCGCTCACAACTCCTCACCAGGGCATCAGGACTTCTCCTTCGCACATACTCGAACCACCTCAGCCTCGCTTCTCGCATCTTCTCATCCACCGGGGCCACCCGCACCTTCTCTCGAATGACTTCATTCTTAATCTTATGTAACCTGGTGAGCCCGCACATCCACCTGAGCATCCTCATCTCCGAAACCTTCATTCTCTGAACATGAGATTTTTTCACTGGCCAGCACTCCGTCACATACAACATGGCAGGTCTAACCACAGCTCTATAAAATTTCTCCTTGACTTTCTGTGGAACTTTCTTGTCACACAAGACTCCTGATGCAAGCCTCCACTTTGACCACCCTGCTCCTATACGATAAGGAATGTCCCTGTCAATCTCTCTGTCCCCCTGAATCACCGACCCAATATATCTAACACTGTCCCACTTGGCAATGACCTGAGATCCAATCATCACGTCCCTGCCTACATCGCTCGGCTCGGCGCTAAACTTGCACTCCAGGTATTCTGTCTTAGATCTGCTTATTTTGAAACCCTTAGACTCGAGAGTCTATCTCCATACCTCTAACCTCTCAATAACACTGACCTCGTCTCGTCTATCAAGACTATGTCATCATCAAATAGCATACACAAAGGCACATCCCCTTGAATATGTCGGGTTAGAGCATCCATCACCAAGGCAAACAAGAGAGGTCTAAGCGCCGATCCTTGATGGAGCCCCATAACCACTGGAAAATTATCTGAGTCGCCACCTACCGTCCTAACCCTACTCTTAGCTCCATCATACATGTCCTTGATTACTCTGATGTAGGCTTCCGGCACGCTCTTCACCTCCAAACACCTCCATAGCTCCTCCCTTGGGAGCTTATCATACGCCTTCTCCAAGTCGATAAGCACCATGTGCAGGTCCTTGATTACTCTGATGTAGGCTTCCGGCACGCTCTTCACCTCCAAACACCTCCATAGCTCCTCCCTTGGGAGCTTATCATACGCCTTCTCCAAGTCGATAAGCACCATGTGCAGGTCCTTCTTCTTATCCCTGAACTGCTCCACCAGCCTCCTGACAAGGTGGATAGCTTCTGTAGTGGAGCGACCCGGCATGAAACCGAACTGGTTCACATATATAAATGTCATCTCCATCACCCTCGCCTCGATCACCCGCTCCCAAACCTTCATGGTGTGACT
This sequence comes from Nicotiana benthamiana, assembly GCA_034376525.1. Lineage (NCBI taxonomy): Eukaryota > Viridiplantae > Streptophyta > Magnoliopsida > Solanales > Solanaceae > Nicotiana > Nicotiana benthamiana. The sequence continues at coordinate 142,306,820 of CM067327.1, read as the reverse complement.
TATTAATTTGATACCCCTATAGTTGTTGCAGCACTGGATGTCCCCTTTGTTCTTGTACAAGGGCACCACTGTACTCCACCTCCACTCCTCCGGCATCCATTTGGTCCTGCAGATCGCATTGAACAACCTGGAGAGCCACTCCACTCCTGACCTACCGATGCATTTCCAGAATTCCACCAGGATCTCGTCAGGCCCGGTCGCTCGACCCCTACTCATCCTACGCATAGCCCCCATGACCTCCTCCGCCCTAATGCGCATTCAGTACCTAAGGTCTCTATGTTGCTCTGAATGCCCCAACTCCCCTAGCTCTATGTTATGATCCCCCTCCTCGTTAAGTAAGTCTCGAAAGTACGTCTTCCACCTCTGCTTGACTTGAGACTCCCCCATCAGAACTCTACCATACTCACCCTTGATGCACCTAACTTGGTCAAGATCACGCGCCTTCCTTTCCCTTGCTTTAGCTAGCCGGAATAACTTCATGTACCCGCCTTTCTCCCCTAATTCTTCGTACATGCGAGCAAACGCCGTGTTTTTAGCTTCCGTAACCGCCAGCTTTGCTTCTTTCCTCGCCACATTGTAGATCTCTCTGTTCGCTCTCCGTTCTTCCTCGCTTGTGCTCCCTGCCAACTTAGCAAACGCCGCCTTCTTCACCTCCACTTTTCCTTCAACTACATCGTTCCACCACCAGTCACCTGATGTCTGCCTGAATAGCCCTTGGCTACCCCAAGTATATCTTGTGCTACTTCCCTAACCAAGTTCTCCGTCTCTGACCACATAGCGTCCGCTTCCCCAGAACTTCTCAAAGCTCCGCCCTCAGCTAACCTCCTCTCCAACTCATGTGCTTTCTCCTTAGTCAAAACACCCATCTAATCTGCGGTTGTCCCCGAGCACCCCTCCTCTTCCTCTTCACCAAGAGACCGACATCCATCACTAGGAGTCTATGAAGAGTCGAAAGGGACTCTCCCGGAATAACCTTGCAGTCCTTGCACATACCCCTATCACTCCGTCTAAGGAGGAGGTAATCGATCTGAGTCCTCGCCGCCGAACTCTTGAAGGTGACCAAATGCTCCTCCTTCTTCTGAAATGTCGAGTTCGCAATCAGAAGCTCGGAAGCCCTATCAAAATCAAGCAGTGACGTGCCTCCTCCGTTCCTAACCCCAAAGCCGAAGCCACCGTGCACCTCACCATAACCACCAGCATCAGCCCCAATATGACCATTAAAGTCCCCTCCAATAACTAACTTCTCAGATTGGGGAATACTACTCACCAGATCATCCAAGCCCTCCCAAATGCGCTTCTTAACCTCCTCGTCTAAGCCCTTTTGCGGCGCGTAAGCGCTGATGACGTTGAGGACGCAACCCCCAATAACCAACTTAATAGACATGAACCTATCATTCACTCGCCTAACCTCGACCACGGACTCCCTTAGATCCCTATCTACCAAGATGCCCACTCTATTCTTACCTCTCACGACCCCAGAATACCACAGCTTAAACCCGTCTGCATTTCTCGCCTTCGACCCTTTCCACCTAGTCTCCTGGACACAGGCTATGTTAACCCTCCTCTTCTGAAGAACCTTCGCCAACTCAATGGACTTACCCGTCAGAGTGCCTATGTTCCACGACCCAATCCTTAATCTATGAGCGTCCGCTACCGTTTTACCTCCCGCCTACCCGCAGGACCACTCCCTGGCCCCCTACTCACCCCCGCCACCGCCCCCACCCCCGAGGACATGACCTTACACTATCATCCCCCGCCGCGACCACTATCACTCCAACCGAATATGGAGAATAGTGACGCACACACGCACTATAGCGGAATACGCAAAAAGATGCAAACTAGATAGCAACAGAGTAACCTCACACGGAATGCTAGCTAGAATATGTAAAAAGGTGTACAGAATAAACAAGAGGGAAGTACCAACTCCCGGTGGAAAAACCTGAAAGTAGGCTTTGATGCGTCCGAGGTCAACTGCTACCAACTCGTGCACGTCCCGGCCGGTGTTGCTTAGCTCCTCACTCACAAACGCCGCAAACTGGCCTCGCCGCCGCGACTAGTACCAAAGGCAAGTTTTCCTGAAGCTTATCGGAACGCGTAGTTCTGCTGCATCCTGCCGAAAATCTGAACGTGAGTCGCCGGAAGTACTGTAGCTTGCCGGAAATCCTCACCGGAAAAATAAGGCACTTGTCCAAGAAAACAGAACACACCCACAAAAAGCAGAAGAGAGAATAGGAAGAAAAGAAGAAGAAAAAAGCGAGCGAGGAAAAAGAGAACAAAGCAGTGGACGCCGGAAAATACATAACGTAAAGAGTCACCGGAAAACACGTCTACAAAATGGTTTCTTTTTTAGTATATATATATATATATGTGTGTATATATATATATATATATATATATATATATATATATATATATATATATATATATATATATATGAATCTTTATTTAGATTAGGGGAATATTCTCAATTCAATTTAACTGTTACAATAGCTAATCTTTATCTGGTTGAAACTTTGGATCTTTTAAAGACCCCATTTTTTAGTTTCTATATATATATATATATATATATATATAAAACTATAAAATACTAAAATTTATATAAATAACAAAATGAAACTATTTATAATACAAATTGTCCAACAAGATAATAAATCCATAGATAGTGATGAAATGTTACCAAGTACATACAATTGATATTTCAAGAGTTAAAGTTTTAAAATGTCTTGATAACAAACATTCCTAGAAATTACCACATGCATCTACAACAATCAATAATTCAAAATTCTATTAAGTAAGATCTAGATCTTCATCACCGCCTCCGTCTTCCATTTCTACTCCACCTATAAAAGAGTATAAAGAAAGTCATTATCCCTTCAAGAGAATCCTATATAAAATTCACTTGGTCCACAAAATCAAGAGTAAAAAGAAAGTATAAAATTCTGCATTAAACCCCAAAATTGGATGGCAAAATGTTGGTTTTCCCATAATATACGGACAAAGATATTCCGGAGATAAGGCATCATCAACACATAAAAAGACTCCCAAGAATGCAAAATTCCAAAAAACATTTCACAAGAAGTACAAAAAGACACGTCTACCACACGCCAAATAAATGAGGCAAATAACTAAATCAACTTAACAAGTAATTTAGAACTCAACTTAACAGATCAGTGAAGAGGAAAGATAGTAAAGATTACATGTTTCATTAGGAAACAACCAAGAACCTCCTAGAGACATATTAAGAACCCATCTCAGACGATAATGGAATGCAGTACCAATTCTATTTGACAATAATGGAATAAGACTCTGACATTATTTTTCAAAAGTAAATTGTGCTTCATGTATGTATTAATAAAACTAAGGTATCAAACGTACGCTATTACTCTCATTAATGGAGGTTTAATACTCTTGTACTTGACTTATTAGCTGGGAAGTCACCTTTAGATCTATCTAGCAGCTACGTAAATTCCTACAGGCAATGTATCAACTCCAGAGGATGGCAAGATTGATAACCGAGCAGCCCTGTACTGGATGCCGCAGCTACGTTATTCCTACAGGCAATGTATCATCTCCATATCTGATTCAAGCAGCTTTTTAAAGAGCCAATGGAAAATTTTCGGAGGCAGAAACGGAAATATACATATAGCATCGGCTCACATGCAATGGCCATTTTAAAATAGACATCATTTGTAATCAGTAAATAAACGAATTTTCACAAACACATAATATGCACCTAAACAGAAATCATTAAATCAAATTGATAATTGAGATTGCAGCGAGTACTGTTGAAGAGATGCGGGAGAAGAGGGAACAATGACAAAACAATTGTTAAGAATGGGGGACTTTAGAGTGTCCAGTAGAGTATTGCCAAGGCATATAACTCGATTTTCCATGGAAGTTCTGCTTAAATAACTAATTATGTTTGATATTTGAACCCAAAATCATGGCATAAACTTTATAGTGTACCCATCTCAAATGCCATTAAAAAGTACTTCAGAGGACAAGAAGTGTGCAAAGCAGAAACAGTTAAATCACCCAAGAAGTATGCAAAGCAGAAACAGTTAGAATATTCAAAGGACAAAATGACACAGATATTACATTCTAAGGCAGGACAACTAGATCTAAAACAGCTGCAAATATCGCCCAAAAAACACAGCAAAACAGATGCAAATATCGCCCAAAAATGCAGCAAAACATCTAAAGAAATCACCTTCCCAAAGCTTCTGCAAAATTCAACAATTCTCCTTCCGAAACCAACCCAAAAATACGGCAAAACCCAGCTGAGAAGCCAGTCGTGCAAGCTTATAATAAGCTGGATCATCCTACTGCTACAGTTGGTGATTCTACTAATAAAACCAGCTGATCTTAATGCTAAAGTTGTGAATCATGAATTGCAAGAACATATGGTACTAAGTGCTGGAGGTTGCAACTGATAATAGCACTGATGATATCACCCACTGATGATAATATCCAGAAGATGGGATATCCCCCTTCTTATTCATTGGCATATACGGAAAGCAAGATGCAAAAAGAAAATATGAATGTGAAAGAATTTATGTGTAACAAGAGCTATCCAACAAATTTGTTGTGATGCAACCATCATCCTCCATAAACAGTTCAGCCAGATTGAGGTCACTACTCCCTAGAATATTTTGGTTACACAAGCTGAAAGGGCTACTCCGCAGATGAAGATAATCAAAGTACTATGGAAATTTTCCCTTAGAAAGCGCAACTAAAATAAGTACTGATGCTAGTACTACCTTTTAGAAGCAGATGTCAGAAGCTACAGGCTATGTTGAGACATCAACCAGCTGCTTAAACTGCTGATTCTAAAACTACAGCTGGTAAACAAACTTTATCCATGATGTTGTCGGCAACAAAACAACCAAAAAGAGGGGCTGACCACACAAGAGAACAACATGAAGACACGATGAGGGAAGACGAGTTAAGTGATGAACCTGTCCAGAATTTAAACGAGCTAAACACTCAAGGATCTGCTTCGTTAACACGACAAGGTGGCATAGCAAAGGAAGGAGCAAGTAGCATTTAGATTTTAGATTCATATTTCAATTTTTGCCTCAATCTACAATCATAATACTTCTTTCAACAACAACAACATACCTAATGAATTCTTACAAGGCGGGGTCTAGTGAATTCTGCGTTTTGATCAAGCAGCATAAATATATTGAAAATAGGCATAATTATAAGAACATAAATCTCATTCTAATTGGTAAAAGTATAATTGAAAGTCGCTATCATTACAAGTAAGGAATTTTAATTCCCTTTAAGTTGCAAATGTAGCAGTTAAAAGTGTTCCAAGCTTAAACTTTTATCCTGCACCTTTATCTAATTAAAATCTAAACCACAAATTATCTATTAATGCTACGACCATTTCCAGCAGCCAAAAGGACATAACAACTCAAATAACAACAGTTCCACAACCAATAATTTTGTACTGGAAATTATTTTCAGACCCGAACAAAAATAATTACAATAGCAGAAAAATGCACTTGAAATAGCAGAAATCAACAGATTCTGCAAAGTAGATCTTTAGCTCCCATTCTTTTCCGCGCCAATAAGTTTCCCAAGTATTGAAACATGTCTGCTCTTTCTAGCTAGATGCTGACGACCATTGTTCAAAATAGTTCCCAATTTTTTTCCAAGGACAGTCAATTAATCGAGTTAATAAACAAAATAAACATGAATTTCGTAATCGATAGGAATACGATAGATATGAAAAACCATATAAAAGGGGAAACCACATTGTATGCAGCTGAAAAAAAATAGTACGAGTTAAAAATTTTAATTACTGTAAGAAATAAAATATAAAAACAACAGTTACCAAACCAAAAAATGTTAAGAGTTTGACAAAATAATACTCAAGAAGAGCTGCAGATTACCCTAATTACACGTACAAAGTAGAAACTCGATGCGAACTAGTAAATAAGTAGAAACTCGATGTTAGGGTTTTTGAAAGGAAAATGAATTTTGAGTAATTGAGCAAACAGAGAGGAACTGAAAATGATAAGTAAAATAATACTCCAGAAAACTTACGGAGAGCGAGCGAGCCGGTAATGGCGCTGACAATCGAGAAGAGCTGTTGACTGGAGGAGATCGTATTGGAGGAGACAGTAATTTGGAGCTTGCTCTAATGGCTATCTTCTGCAGCTTTTTGACCGCCTTTTGACTAAGATTTGGACCGATTTTCAGAGGTGACTGCTTTGAGGTCTTTTAAACTGATTTCCCCTGGGGAATTTGGGGCTGGTTTTTGACTAATTTCAAGGTCATTTGGGGTAGTTTTTGCTGATTTCTGGAGGTGAAGATTCCGTCTCCTTGTAATTTCCGATAGTGAGCTTGTACCCCAATTTTTAGCGGTTTACATATTTCATGGTTGTAGTATTTTATTAGGTATAAAAACAAAACAAAAATTAAAAATCAGATGGTGGGCCCCTTCTCATTTTAGAGTGGTAAAAAGTTGGAATTTTTATAATAAAGGATAATATCTTATTTGTTTTAAATAAATATTATTTTAAAAAATTATATTGTATAGATATTTTTAAGGTTTTTAATAAATATTTAATTTTGATTACCTTCTAATTCTAAGTTACTAAATACACTAATCAGGTATACAATTTTCTTTCTTTCTCTACTTTAATATATTCTATTTTATTCCCCCTTACTCAATTACTCCAAAGCCAATTTTTAACTATTCATGTAAACTCTATACATCCTCTCAACGTGCAGGAACTCTCATATAATATTTTACCACTTTGACACTATAAGCTCCATAAAATACTATTTAGTGTGGATAAGATTAATTTTTGGTAAGACATCTACATATTATATATCTATTTTTGTCAAATGTCAGTTGATTAATACGTGTAAAGTTTTGAATTTCTGAGAGTAGCCATTTTAATTGCAATTTTTTCTTAATGGGTTCTTGTAAAATTTTGATATTTGTAAATTTTCTTATGATTAATACTTGTAAAATTATTGAATTTGTGAGAGAAGCTATTTTGATTGTGATTTTTTCTTAGCGGGGTTTTATAAAGATTTGATTTTTCTTTTGTTTTTTTAGCCCCTGTGTTCGTAATATAATTTTCTTGCAGCTGCTTAATTTAGAGGAAAATCTAGTTGTTTTCACATTGAATTGAAGGGCACTTCGAACAATGGATGAATTGGTCAAGTAGTTAAGCCTCTAAAGAATTGGTCAAAATGGCATCACTATTTACTGCCTTTGGATCCATCGGAGAGCGACAGTGATTTCAATGGCATAATGAGGAAGATCTGGAGGAAATAAGGGTTTGTTCTGAATCAAAGACGATAGAGTTTGGGGTTGAGCAACTTGATTTTCTGTTATATATTTCAATGTATTTCATTGTATTCATTGTCTTTTCTTTCATTGTAGTTCAATATATCTCGTTGTATTTCATGTATTTCATTATATTCACTATTTTTTTTTATTGTATTTCAATGTATCTCGTTATATTCTATGTATTTTATTGTATTCACTGTCTCGCTAAATACATGATTATATTCATATATTTTTTTTAATTAATATAATTTATGTATTCAAATGTATTATATAATTTTGAGGTATTTTTCGGTTGAGAATCTTTTTTATAACTGAAAATACAAAAATTGTGTATTATTTGTTGAGTTATATTAGGAGTCTATTATGTTAATTGGTTCACTTTCCCTTTTAAAAATAATGTAATCCCTTATTTCACGTCGCGAATACAGTCGAATACAATAATATATCCAGCTGTAATCCCATATTTTAATCCATGAATACAGTCAATTACACTCGAATACAACAACTGATTAGTTGGACTTCCCTGATTCACGCCTATTTTTGCTATTGTATTCATGAATACAATAGGTTAAATACATCTTATAACCACATAAAAGGCATCTATAATCTGTAATATAGCAAATGGTATCGATAGATTGCTAATTACTACAAAAATATACTGCTTTATGAAAAATTTTCTAAAAACTTTGGGTAAAAAATAATCAGGTAATTAATGATCGTAACAATAGATATAACCGTTAACATAGATTGATTTATTGCTACGATTCTACAAAATGTTGCCATACATACCTCTATCAGAATGGTTTTAAGACTATTGCAATGGTTTAGTTGCTAAGTGTCCAGTTAGTTCCAATAATATTTTGGAACTGTCAAAACCGTAACAATAGACTACCTATAGCAACGGTTTCTGATTCGTAGCAATAAAAGCGTTGCCATAGCTCCAATTTCTAGTATCCACATATTATCCCCCCCCCCCCCCCCCCAATTCAAACCATAAACCTAGAACTACATAGACGGCTCCCCCCACCCACCCATGTACTGTTCATCATCCCCTTCGTCGATTCAGTCCCAACTCGCCTGAAACTCAAGCGAGTTCACTCACACACGGGTCCCATCCCTCCACGTCATTTTAACCTAACGAATTCCTGACAGAAAACAAGAATGTTGCCTCCAAATTTGCACGATTTTTGTACTCTTGGGCGATTTGCTAGATGAATGGGAGTCGTGGATGAATGAAAATCAATCCATGCCTTCCATTTGTCCCTAAAATCGTTCACAAAGAATAGGACTTTTTGGATTCTAGGCAGAATGTTCGAGATCTTTTGTGGTTCGTATATATAAGGTGATTTCTTTTCTTGTTAAAAGAAGAAGAAATTTTCATAAAATTAGGAGAGTAAAATAATTCTAGTGTTCTTGGAGTTTTCCTTTTCTTCGGCCCTTTTCTTTTAAATTTCAGTCTGCATCTTTTCAGAAAAATTAAAAAAAAAATATACAAAGTATAGGTTGTGTTTTGATTTTCGATTCAAGTATTATTTCATTTCGAAAAGAACCAAAAATTACAAATCTCAGCATTTCTCTTCGATCTCTAGTTTTCAAGAATGACTTTGGATTAAAGTTTAAGTTGGGGTTTGTTGCTGGGGTTCGGAATTTCGGCGCTGTGAATTTCTGTCCGAATTTTGGTTGCGATTTGGATTTGGCTGGCTGATTTGCTGAGCTATTGTTACTATCGCTGATTTTTTTCTCCTATTCCAAAATTTCATTTGTTATTTTCATTGTTGTTCAGCTCTTAGGTATATACACATCCAACTGAAAATTACTTTTCAAATATAATCTGAGGAATTGGATATTGGGTTCCATATTTGTGTTTGTTCATTTAGACTCGATGTGATTCTGGTTGTTTAAATGGTTTGGTTTCCTTGCGCTCCACAACAATATTGTTATTGTATTGTTGTAGACATCGAGTGTCATTTCATACTTTATTAAGTTTTTGTTAGGATTGATATGGTTCCCTCAAATCATGTTTTCTCCTCCCTTTTTAAACTTTCATTTCATGTTTATATTTTCGTTGTATAAACATAGGCACCCTGACAGGTAAGTTCATTGAGTTGGCGAAGATTCTTCAGAAGAGAAGGGTCAGCATAGCTTGTGTGCAGGAGACTAGGTGGAAAGGGTCGAAGGCGAGGAATGTAGACGGGTTTAAGCTATGGTAATAATGGAGTGGGTATCTTGATGGATAGGGATCTTAGGGATTCTGTAGTTGATGTTAGGTGAGTGAATGATAGGTTTATCTATTAAGTGGTTATCGGTGGTTGTGTCCTTAATGTCATCAGAGCTTACGCGCCGCAAGCAGGATTAGATAAGGAGGTTAAGAGGCACTTCTGGGAGGGCTTGGACGAGTTGGTGAGTAGTATTCCCCAATATGAGAAGTTAGTTATTGGAGGGGATTTTAATGATCATATTGGGACTGATGCTGGTGGTTTTGGTGAGGTGAATAGTGGCTATGGCCTAGGAGTTATGAATGGAGGAGGCACTTCGTTGCTTGATTTCGCCAAGGCTTTTGAGCTTTTGATTGCGAAGTTGTCATTTCAGAAGAGGGAGGAGGATTTTGTTACTTTAAAAAATTTGGCGGCAAAGACTCAGATTGACTACCTCCTCCTCAGAAGGAGCGATAAAGGGTTGTGCAAGGATTGTAAGGTTACTCCGGGAGAGTCCCTCTCAACTCTCCATAGACTTCTAGTGATAGATGTCGGTCTCTGGGTGAAGAGAAAGAGGAGGTGTGCACGGGGCCAGCCGCGGATAGATGGGGATCTTTGACTAAGGAGAAAGCCCACGAGTTGGAGAAGAGGTTAGTTAATGGTGGAGCTTGGAGAAGTTATGGGGAAGCGGACGCTGTATGGTTAGAGACGGCGAACCTGGTTAGGGAGGCAGCGAGAAATGTGCTCGGGGTAGCCAAGAGCTATTCAGGCAGGCATCAAGGTGACTGGTGTGAAACGTTGTAGTCCAAGGAAAACTAGAGGTGAAGAATACGGCATTTGTTAAGTTGGCAGGGATCACAAGCGGCGAGGAAAGGAGAGTGAATAGGGAGAGCTACAAGGTGGCGAGGAAGGAAGCGAAGCTGGCGGTCATTGAAGCTAAAAATGCGGCGTTTGGTCGCATGTACGAGGAATTGGGGGAGAAAGTCAGGGATATGAAGTTATTCAGGTTGGCTAAAGTGAGGGAGAGGAAGGCGTGGGATCTAGACCAAGTTTGGTGCATCAAGGACGAGGATGGTAGAAATCTGATGGAGGAGTCTCAAGTCAAGCAGAGATGGAAAATGTACTTTCGATACCTACTTAACGATGAGGCAGATCGAGACATAGAGCTGTGGGAGTTGGGGAATTCAGAGTGTCACAGAGACCTTGGGTACTACATGCGCATTAGGGTGGAGGAGGTCGTTGAGGCTTTGAATAGGATTAGTAGGGGTCAAGCGACCGGGCCAGACGAAATCCTGGTGGAGTTCTGGAAATGCATAGGTAGGACATGAGTGGAGTGGTTGTCCAGGTTGTTTAATGTGATCTTCAGGATTAAGAGGATGCTGGAGGAGTGGAGGTGGAGTACATTGGTGCCTTTGTATAAGAACAAAGGGGATATCCAGTGTTGTAACAACTATATGGGTATCAAATTACTAAGCCACACCATAAAAGTCTGGGAGCGGGTGGTGTAGGCGAGGGTAAGGGAGATGATGTATATATCCATGAACCAGTTTGGTTTCATACCGGGCCGCTCCACTACAGAAGCTATCCACATTGTCAGGAGATTGGTGGAACAGTTCAGGGATAAGAAGAAGGACCTACACATGGTATTTATCGATTTGGAGAAGGTGTACAACAAGGTCCCAATGGAGGTGTTATGGAGCTGCCTGGAGGCGAAGAGCGTGTCGGAAGCCTACATCAGAGTGATCAAGGATATGTACGATGGAGCTAAGACTAGGGTTAGGATGGTAGGTGGTGACTTAGACCATTTACCGTGGTTATGGGGCTTCATCAAGGATCAACGCTTAGCCCTCTCTTATTTATTTTGGTGATGGATGCTCTAACACATCATATCAAAGGGATGTGCCATATGTATGCTATTTGGTGATGACATAGTCTTGATAGACGAGACGAGGGTCGATGTTAACTAAAGGTTGGAGGTCTGGAGACAGACTCTCGAGTTTAAGGGTTTCAAACTAAGCAGGTCAAACATATAATACCTGGAGTGCAAGTTTAGCGCTGAGTCGAGCAAAGAAGATGTAGGCAGGGATGTGAAGCTTGGATCTCAGGTTATCGCCAAGAGGGACAGTTTTAGATATCTTGGGTCAGTGATTCAGAGGGGTGGAGAGATCAAAGGGGATATCACTCACCATATAGGGGCAGGGTGGTCGAAACGAAGGCTTGCATCAGAAGTCTTATGTGACAAGAAAATGTCACAGAAACTCAAGGGGAAGTTTTATAAAGTTGTGGTTAGACTTTCCACGTTGTATGGGGCAGAGTGTTGGCTGGTGAAGAACTCTCATGTTCAGAGAATCAAGGTTGAGGAGATGAGGATGCTCAGGTGGATGTGCGAGCTCACTAGGTTAGATAAGATTAAGAATGAAGTTATTCGGGAGAAGTTGGTGGTGGCCCCAGTGGATGAGAAGTTGCGGGAAGCAAGGCTCAGGTAGTTCGGGCATGTGCGGAGGAGAAGCCCCGATGCTCCGGTGTGGAGTTATGAGCAGCTGGCGGTGGTTGGCGCGAGTCGAGGCAGACGGAGGCCCAAGAGGTATTGGGGAGAGGTAATTAGGAAGGACACTGCTAGAATGCATATTTCCGAGGACATGGCTCTTGATGAAAGTTTGGAGGTCTAGTATCAGGGTTGTAGGATAAGGGCTTCTAGAATTTCTTGCACTTCTTTCCCGGGGCTGGGCGGGGTTTGGTGGGGCTCTCAAGAGATGATGTGTGTATTTTAATGTGCCCTCTTATGGTAGTTACTGGTCGTTGTTATTGCATGCTATTTTATTTATGGTTTATGGTTACATAATTATTTATGTGACTTCTACTGGAGTTACTAATGCTCTTTTATTTGTATTTTTGTATATCTTTTCCTTTTTCATGCCATATTATTTATGGTTTATGTTTACATAATTATTTATGTAATTTCTGCTGGAGTTACTAATGCTCTTTTGTTTTTGTTTTTTATTTTCCTTTTCCTGAGTCGAGGATCGTTTGGAAACAGCCTCTCTGCCCTTCCGGGTAGGGGTAAGGCCTGCATATGTATTACCCTCCTTAGACCCCACTCTGTGGGACTATACTAGGTAGTTGTTGTTGCTGTTGTTGTTGTTGTTGTTGTTATTATTAGTTTTGTTGTATATTATATAACTGCACAGGTTTAACTGGAGTCTAGTCTTAGCATCGTCACTACCTCATCGGGGTTAGGCCAAACACTTACCAGCACATGGGGTCGGTTGTGCTGATGCTACACTCTGCACTTATGTGCAAATACCGGAGCAGCATTTGGTCAGCAGCAGTAGCTCGGGAGCTTGTCTTCAGTCCACCGAGAGACCGAGGTAGTCTTGTAGGCGTCCGCATGCCCAATGTCTCCTCTATCTTTATTATGTTCTGTTAGCTCATGTATCCGAGACAGACAGTATTATCTTTCTTTCAAATAGTTGTATGTAGTACTCTTACTAGTCTGTAGATATTGCGACACCAGTTTCTGGGTAGAGAAATATGTGAATTTTCGTGTTATTTTGATTTTATATTTATTTAAAGCTTCTACTTAATTTCATATTCTATTGTTATTTAAAATGTTTATCACTTATTAACGTAATTTTATAAAAAGATTTAAAACAAAAGAGTTAATGATTTCTAAGTTCATGGCTTGCCTGGTTTCTACGAGTAAGCGTCATCGCGACTTCCGAGGGTGGAAAATCCGGATCGTGACAACTTGCATCCCTAAATATGCAATTTACTACTTCAAACAAAGAGAACCAATTGCACTAAATAGATATTAACATAATATAAAGTGTAGTAATATTCAATATAGTAGTTCAAATTATATATTATTATAACTCGTTTGAAATGATGTTAACTGGTGATAAGATAATAAATATGTGATAGAAGTCTATATAAATTATAGGGGTTTTATATTTTTCTTAATTAAAGAGATAAGAGAAATATTTTTGTTTTTGTCTATAGATTTATCATGTGTTAATTTTATAAAAATGATAACAAATCATATTTTATGACAATTTATAGATAGTTAAACACTTATCATGAAAGAATGGAGTTCAAACCATATAAATTAAACTTTCACATCAATAAACATATAAAAGATAGCCTCCTAAAAAAGATGAACAAATCTCTTCACTTAAATGAACTTTTAAGATTTAACAAACTATAGTTTTTAAATTACTTTTGAATATAAAACGTTATAGGTTGAAATTATCTTCAAATTGTGTGAAACATGAAACCTTTTAATTTTATTTTTTAAATTATGTTAAAATAGTATGGGTAAATATGAAAATCGTATAAATATTTATCGATATTTTCTTTTTGTTACTTTGTTATTCACAAATTAAATTTACTTTTTTGAGAAACTTTTAGTTGACTAAAACAAGAATGAATAATTTTATCAAATGAGAAAACAATGTAGGAAATGAGTATTCGCAGGGAGTAACTCCTTGCAAAAGTAGTCTAATCAACTATGCATTTAAACTTTTAAAGATGTGTTGTGATTAATGGAATGTAGGGGTCTACGTATATCAAGGACATTTGCATTTAATGAATGAAAACAATGGAGTATTTTTTTTTTTGAAATGACATATATGTCCTTGGTCGACCAACTTTTTTCCCCTATATAATAGAAAAAAGAAGAAGAAGAAGTGGTCATTCATTGATATCTGCTCGCACAATTATTTCATGATTTGAAACTATACCATATTTAAGTAATAGTCTATGTTCCGAGCCGATTTAAGAGTAGTATGCTTTACGAATTTATTTGGCCATATCTATTTTTGAAAGAATCCAGGTAGTAGTTGCCCTTGTCAGTTCAAGCCAGGAGAATGTTGCTGCTTTGGTGACACGGTCGGGAGTTCCTATTGTTGAGGTGGAGGAGCGATCCCCAGAGACCGTCGTTGTGACCTCGAGTACGCCTTCGTCGGCCGCGGCGGGATGCTCTGTACCATCGGCGGTGGAGAGGGAAGAAAATGTGGTGGAGGACGAGTATGAGTCTTAGTCCGATTTGGACCCCAACGACGTTCGCATGTTTGAGGAGGGTATTACCAATTCTACGGTTCGTGCGGGGGGACAACCCAATTTACTGAAATTTCTTCAGATTTGAACTTACTGACCCAAGGAAGTAGCTTGGTGTCACAATTTGAGTTGTTGTTTTCGAAGGCCGAGAATGCATCTCTAAGGAGCGTCTCGGATGTTGAAGTGATAGATGAAGTGGTCGTGATGGGCCTGGGGGTGCGTAGTACGACTCCATTTTGTTTCTTACCTGTCTTAGCCTGGGTTTTAGTTTTAATTTCTCTTTGTTTTGCACACTTACTTTCTGTAGGTGGAGAGCATCCGCATAGCCAATGTCCGTTCGAGGATCTTTCTGCAGATGCTGGGAAAATATTGTCATTATTGTACATGTGCTGAGAGCTGCACGAGTGATTTATGAACGATCCTTGAAACCGGGCTCTGGTGCGAGGAGCTGGAAAAGCGAGACCAACAACTGTTGCAGGCGCTTGGCAGCAAAAGTGACCTTGAGGAGCAAATCCGTCTGAAGGATGAGGAGCTCGAGGTGTGAAAGGGGATTGCAGCTAAGTATGTGCACCTACAGGGTAAGTTGAGGGAGATGGAATTGGAGGCAGAGCAGAACCAGGTCAAAGCGGCGGAGACGCCTGCAGAATGGAGTGGGAAGCTGGCGGTGCTGGAAGACGAAGTTGCTGCCTTAAAACTTCTGGAGAGGGATGCCTCATCGAGGGCTAGGGTGTTGGAGGAAGCGATCCGCGTGCATGAGTCCCAGCGAGAGTCGGAGATGGCTACAACGACCCTAAGAGAAGAGGGGCTCGATGAGCAGATTGGCATTTTTGATCAGGAGGCCCAAGTTATGTCAGATCGATTTGCGGCCTTAGAGGAAGAGAACCAGCAGCAGCGGGACCAAGCTGGGCCCTCACACAGTGTTGTTCCCAAGCAGGCTCATGAACTTTGGGTCTATACCGAAGCTCAATGCGACATCTTTAAGAACTTGTGGGAGGAACGTACTATGATCGAGGCGGCTTTCGAGGTGGCACGTTAAAGGCTCGTGAGGCCCGTGCCAACTGTGGTTATGATGTGGCGAGGCCCGAGGCTCACAATGGTACAAGTGGTAGCCGGGATGGCGCACGAGTGAAAAAAAGAATTTGTTATTGGTTTTTCTTTCTTCCATTTTCGGGTTGGCGTTTGTGTGTTTCTTGTTGTTTTCATTTATTTTTCTTATGTTGACCATCCCTGGCCGGGTGTAAGCGGGGATGACCCGCATTCTACACTTTGTAGATAAATGAATTCTCTTTTTTGTCGTTTGTCTTGTGTTTATTTTGTACCTTCTCTTTCTCTATTTTTTGAACATATTTGAAGTGATGACTTGTCTTCGAGTTCGACTGGGGTAGGCGTATCAGTTTTTAACTGATGACGACTCTTGTTCTTTAACTCGGTATGAACGGGGTGGAACTATCGTTTTATGATGAAGGCGCTTAGCTCCAGTCCCAGTACGAACGCGGTCAAACTATCGACTGTGACGGTGAAAGCACAACCTTATAATTTTAGCGGGGTCAAACTTAACTTGGAGGTGAAGGATTCTAACCTTATAGTTTGCTCGAAGTTGGACTTAAATTCTGAGGCGAAGGCACGTCGACTGAGTCTCAGTTAGACTGAGGTTGAACTCGTATAATTTGATATCGAGGGCACTTAGCATGAGTCCCAGTTCGAATGAGGTCGAACTCGTATAATTCGATGGCGACGGCACTTATCCTGAGTCCCAGTTCGACTGAGGTCTATCTCGTATTATTTGATAGCGAAGGCACTTAGCCTGAGTCCCAGTTCGAATGAAGTCGAACTCCTATAATTTGATGGCAAATGCACTTAGCCTAAGTCTCAGTTCGAATGAGGTCAAACTCGTTTAAATTAAAGTCGAAGGCACGTAGCCTTATAATTCGAGCAAGGTCGAACTAGTATCATTTGATGGCGAAGGCACTTAGCCTGAGTCCCAGTTCGACTGAGGTCGATATCGTATAATTTGATGGCGAAGGCTCTGAGCCCGAGTCCCAGTTCGAACGAAGTTGAACTCGTATAATTTGATGGCGAATGCGCTTAGCTTGAGTTCCAGTTCGAACAAAGTCGAATTCGTATAATTTGATGGCGAAGGCACTCATCTTGAGTCCCAGTTCGAACGAAGTCAAACTCGGCGAAGGCACTTAGCTTGAGTCCTAGTTCGAACGAAGTTGAACTCGTATGCTTTGATGGCAAAAGCACTTAGCTTGAGTCCCAATTCGACGGAGGTCAATCTCGTATAAATTGATGTCGAAGTCACGTAGCCTTATAGTTCGAGGCGAGGTGGAACTACTATAATTTAATGGTTAAGAAACTTAGCCTGAGTCCCAGTTCGACTGAGGTTTATCTCGTATAATTTGGTGGCAAAGGCACTTAGCCTGAGTCTCAGTTCGACTGAGGTCGATCTTGTATATTTTGATGGCGAAGGTACTTAGCCTGAGTTCCAGTTCCAATGAAGTCGAACTCGTAAAATTTGATGGCGAAGGCACTTAGCCTGAATCCTAAATCGAATGAAGTTGAACTTGTTTAATTTGATGGCGAAGGCATTTAGCCTGACTTCCAGTTCGAACAAAGTCGAACTCGTATAATTTGATGGCGAAGGCACTCAACCTGAGTTCCAGTTCGAACGAAGTCGAACTCATATAATTTGATGGCGAAGGCACTTAGCCTGAGTCCCAGTTCGAACGAAGTCAAAGTCGTATAATTTGATGGAGAAGGCACTTAGCCTGAGTCCTAGTTCGAACGAAGAGTCGAACTCGTATAATTTGATGGCAAAGGCACTCAGCCTGAGTCCCAGTTTGACTAAGGTCGATCTCGTATAATTTGTTGTCGAAGGCTCATAGCCTTATAGTTTGAGCGAGGTCGAACTAGTAATGGGTGCTGAGCGCCGAAACTTTGTTTCGATTTGTGGTTTTGTGTTGTACACGCACTGTCTTGCTAAACATGGTATTTGGGTTGTTTCAGGGTGATTTTCAATCCCTGTCTTGGGGCATCCCTGTGCCGGCTTCTGGCTAGACGCCGTATCAGGGGTGAGGGAGATGCTTTGCATCAGACTTCTTGTTTGCACTATTCTTTTTTTTTTTTGAGCAAATCACTAGGCAGAGCCTAGTGTAAGATTTTTATTAATAACATGAAAATTAAAATTACAACATGGTAACTAGGATGTGACCCATAATTCTTGATCATCACGGTAATCCTAACGTACACTGTGATGATATTACATATAAGGATAATAATGCGGTAAACAAAATATGATGAATCGATTAATAGAGTTGTCCTTTCTCCAACTTTGTGATGAATTTGAGGAATTCATGCTTTGGACTTTGATTTACTAGACTTTGAAAGAGTTGTTTGTGCGATCTGTTTTTGTTTTGTAATTCTCATTGGGAGCTTCCTTATGTTTGCGTCTTCCACCATCTTGCCGTCCCAACTTCTATCCCTTAGATGACTTTTTTTATTTATTTTACTATGCCTTGGTGACACATCGCCAACTCTTGCAGCATTTTCTCGGCAATGCGATAAGATATCCTCTTCCTCTCCTTCTTCATATATGTGATTTCCTTCCATTTCATTCTGGAGATGATTTTGGTCTGAGGAGGTTAGCTTTTGAGAAGATAGATGCTGGTGCTGTGTTGCTTGTGGAAATGTTACTAATTTGTTTTCCGTAGAAATGCATTTCATTGTAGGCGGAAGTGGATTTTTGTTTCAAAAGCTGATGTTTCGCCCTTGTATTGGATTACCTTTTGTTCTTGAATTTTTTGGTCGATCTCTGCTGGTTTTACCTTCAAAGGATCCGCTGATATATCCTTTTTTGGAACGAAAACCGGAGCATTATGGTTCAATTTGCTACTAGTAGATGACTGTTTCTTATCTACAGTAATCTTTTGGACCGTTCGCTTGGTCGTAGTGTGACTGTCTTCTTCTGAGCTGTTGCAGTCATCTTGATGTCCTTACTTCTGCAGACGACCAATCCCCAAAACCTTCATCCCAACTCTCATCATCATCAAAATGATGTCGGTCCCAAAGTTTCGATTTAATAACCATGTTTCTCATGTTATCTACAATGAGTTTCTTGTTCATTCCCTCGAGACTTGAGAATTCCCCACTATCACTAATATCTTCCCCGCAATATATACTGGATATAGAAATGGGAGGATAAATTTGAACCCTTTGAATCACCCCTCCAGACAAATTTCCTTCATGTTTACCAATATTTTCTAACGCGGCCAGAGAATTGGAGCTTGTAGTTATTGCTGTGCACTTATTTGCTGACTGTTTGACTTTGTTTTGAAGTGATTTACTTCTGTTGGTTCTCGATGACAGATTGTACCTATCTTTTTGTTGTCTGGTATCCTTTGGCAGTAGTATCTGTGCATTATAATCAGCTGATGATTGTTTTATTTCAGTGCAGCCATCATAATGTCGAGCCTGAATTGTGCCTTTAGAATTATCCAATTTATGTATCTCCTTCAATAGCTCGGCTGGAGATTCAACTTCTGAGGCATCTAGCACTTCTGTTTCTATAGCAGTCTTCTGAGTAAACTGTTGTTCAGTATCATTCAAAATCATCTCAGCAATTTCTGTATACTTCACACTATCCTTCTGCATTGTCCCCACATGATCAGTAGGACTTTTGGTTTGTGCATTACTTAGCATTACAGCATTCATAGCTGGTGCATCAGTGATAGCACAAACTTGCTCCAAAACTGCATTTTGTTTGTATGTCATTTTAGCTTGTCCAGTTGAAACCATATTAGACTCAGACACAGCTGAAGGATCAGGCACCACAGTACATTGCTGTGCTCTACCATTAGGCTGGTTTTTTGGATTAGGACTAACCTCATCAGCCAACTTTTGAGTTGATTTAATTCCAACTTCAACCAGTTCATCACCATGTACAGCTGACGGATTTAACATTGATATTCCATTTGGATTTGCCAAATCCGAAACTGTTTTTGCACCATGGCCCGACGGCTGCTCAGTAGAGGCTACCAGATTCTTGCCAGATAACTGTCGAGTTACATCAAGCATATCCATCTCAGCAATTTGTGAGGATTGATTAACATCATTCAGTTTCTCAATATTACCATGTTTTACAGCTAAACTACACTGACCAGCTTTCACATTCAAAACTGCAGCTTCAACCAGTTCATCAACATATGCAGCTGAAGGATTTAAACTTGATATTCCATTTGGATTTGCCAAATCAGAAACTGTTTTTGCACCATGGCCCGACAGCTGCTCAGTAGAAGCTACCAGTTTCTCGCATGATAACTGTCGAGTTGCATCAAGCATATTCATCCCAGCAATTTGTGAAGATTGATTAACATCATTCAGTTTCTCAATATTACCATGTTTTACAGCTGAACTACACTGACCAACTTTCTCATTCAAAACTGCATCTTCAACCAGTTCATCAACATATGCAGCTGAAGGATTTAACATTGTGATTCCATTTGGATTTGCCAAATCAGAAACTGTTTTTGTACCAGGGCCCGACAGCTGGTCAGTAGAGGCTACCAGATTCTTGCAAGATAACTGTCGAGATGCATCAAGCATTTCCATCCCAGAAATTTGAGAAGATTGATTAACATCATTCAGTTTCTCAATATTACCATATTTTACAGCTGAACTACACTGACCAACTTTCACATTCAAAACTGCAGTCTGTTGAGAAATCAATAATCCAGACATGTCCTGCTCTCCTTTTGTTGATTTATCTCCTATATTATCCTTCCTTTCTTGTAACTCTTTAGCACGTTGCTCAGCTCTTTTATTATTTAAAAAATCCATTGCATCCCCTTTTAATTTGTCTATTTTATTCACCTCAATTCGAGATTGATTATTAACTAGATCTTCCTCTATCCCCTTTTCTATTCCAATTTTTTGCTTTCGAATTCTGCATGCTGTTAAATCATGCCCTTGATGTTTGCAGAAAACACAGAACTTAATGTTTCTTCAACAAGTCCACTATGATTTTCACTCTTGCCGTACTAGGTCTCGTTCTGTCCTGCGTCGCCTTGTCGACATCAAGAGATTTTCCAACTGCTGCAGCTATAGACATTAACGATCTCTTAGCAAATAGATTTGGAGGTAATCATGGCAGTGATATCCACACAACAGCCATCGACGTCTCTTCCCTCGGATTGAAATCGAAAGTCCATGGGAATGTTCTGAATAAAAATTCTTCGCCTTTGGATTTGAGATATCCTGTCGACTTCGATAGAAAGCGAACATAGTCATCATATAAATCGAATCTGATTAGCAGATGTCGAAATTCCAGCTGCCCGATATTATATTGACCATGAACATCAAAATGCGACGAAAAAATCTTTCGCACTGTCACTAAGTCAGGTCTGCCATATGAAAACTTTACGACAACTGCCTGGTGTAGTCCTTCTTCCTTAGTGAAGTTGTTAACCTCTTCCATTGTGAATTGGATAATAGGATCACCATGATCATACGTCACTGGACATAACTCTATTTTAGATAGAGTCGACTGCTTTGTTTGTAAAGATGCAGCATATGATTGCTTCAATCTTTCATTTGATACAGGATTTGTAATCATTTGAACAGCTTCTCCCACAGCCAAAGGCTGGGGAGAGGACCCCGCAGACAGGACTATCAATAACAGAATACGGAGATTGAATCCTGCATATTTCTAAGCAGCCGAGGAGGATGAAAAAAATGAAACTTCGATCTACAGAGTATTTAATCAAAGCAAGATCTAGAGAAAAAGGATACTGATTTGGAGATGAGATCAGATGGAGAACAGATTAACAAACCGCAAGCTTCACATCAGAGAGAGGAATCTGATTTGGAATTTGAATGAACAGTATGACGAAACTATATTTCAAGATCTGTTGCGTTTGGATTAAGATTTTGCAATAAAAGCAACAGAAAGGTGTTCACAATCAGAAGGAGATTGTCGTGAAACCACAATCAGGAGTTTGCACTACCGGATTCCGACTGAAATCGCCGATGAACAGTGAAAGGATTACTGTTCACGCACGCTACAGTGATTTTGGGCTCTGCGAAAATATAAAACTTGGTGTATGGGTCGGGTTTATGATTGAATGTTTGCACTATTCGAGTTCAATAGGATAGAGGACTTTGGCTTCCGTTGATGCATTCGAGTTCTCTTTGCTCGATGCGGTGCCATTGACCCGTTTGAGCTAGATTGCGTTCTCTTTTGATGTTTCCTTCGGTTTGGTCCAGGGAGGAACTATGTGATTTCGCTAGGAAATCCCTAGAGATGGCGTCAAATTGTTTGAATCAAAAGTTATCAAATACTTTTTAAGCAAATCAACCAAAAGAGATGAAGGGGTAAATCCTAGCAAACCACAGTGAATTAGTGGACCAAAAGACAAAAGTGGAATATAAGTACCAAGTATTAAAGGAAGATATATTTAGGAGTTTATTGATCATAATGACTTGGTCTGTCTCTCCTTGAAGAGGTTCAGAGCCTTACAGTGGTGTTGTTTCCCAACCACTACGTAGAGCATCTCCCTCTGTTTTTCTCTTCTAAACAATACAACAACAACAACAACAACAACAACTACCCAGTGTATTCCCACCAGGTGGGGTCTGGGGAGGGTAATATGTAGACGAGCCTTACCCCTACCCGAAAGGGCAGAGAGGCTGTTTCCAATCGACCCTCGGCGCATAGGATAAAATGAAAAGCAGCATTAGAACAAAAACAAAAACAAAAACAAAAACAAAGACAAAATTAGAACAAAAAACAAGACAAAACAAAACAATAAAGCATTAGTAAATCCCGCAGAAATAATGTAAATAATTATGTAAACATAGGAAACATAAAAACCATCGCATGCAATAATAACAAACAGTAACTACCCCACTAACAACCATAAGGGGGACATAAGCTAAAACACGAATCCTCTATGGGTAACCCTGCTGTACCACACCCAACCCCGGATGAGGCGAACGAAGAACTCTATGAGCCCCTAGCCTACAACCCTGATTCTAGACCTCCAAACTCCCCTATCAAGGTTCATGTCCTCGGAAACCTGCATTCTAGTCATGTCCTGCCTAATCACCTCTCCCCAATGCTTCTTAGGCCTCCCTCTTCCTCGCCGACCGCCAACAATCTCCAATCGCTCACAGCTCCTCACCGGGGCATCGGGACCCCTCCTCCGAACATGCCCGAACCACCTCAGCCTCGCTTCCCGCATCTTCTCATCCACCGGGGTCACCCCTACCTTCTGTCGGATAACTTCATTCTCTTCTAAACAATGCAGAAGAAAAAGCTCCCCCCATTTAACGTTCTCTTTCTTGGTATTTATAGTAGTGAGCTCTGTGAGCTGATTGTGAATTGTCGTAGTTGGGTCGAGGAGACACCTTCGTGGCGCGGAAGGGCCGTAGCCCCGTTACTTGCCTCAGAGTCAGTTGCAATCATTTGGAATCGAACATATCGATCATCAGTTATGGATCGATCAGGACGGAGTTGTTTTCGTGACTGTCGTATGGTCAACTTTTTACCAATACAATAAATATATCATCATGATTCATTTTACGAGGATAAAATTGTACATATGAGATTATAGGCAAAATCAATACAGAATTTTCCAATCGAAATTCCAAAAATGTGGCCGAACGAAAATAAATAAATAATGATCAAACAAAAGATACATATCAAATATTTACCTGAATAGAAGAGATACATGCTAAAAAATCGAATATGAACAAAATCAACGGAGAAGAAAAAAAAAAGAAAAAGCCATGTACGCGGAATAGGTTGTAGTAGTAATTGTAGTAGAAGAAATTAAAAGGAATCAACTTTTATTACTAACCAGACTGAACAATAGGATGCAGTAGGTAGTAGGAAAGATATTCAAAGGAGCTAGTAACTTTTATCAAAGGCAACGTACATACTGAACAACAGGTTGCAGTAAATTCAAAGGAACTTTAGACTATACTAGGATAGAGCCAACCCTCAGTTTTTTCAGCAAAAACATACACGTTTCATTAGAGTACTACAAAAAGAAATATAAATGCTGAACAATACGTTGTGGTAAATTGAAAGACTGGAGGAGTCTTTGGAGCATCTAACGAGTCTTTTTTACCGGAGGAAAAGGACCAATTTGTAGGAGGGAGCTAGCTTTTCATGAGAGGAGCCAATGCTTTAAAGAAGAGCCATAGTGAATCCTGTTTGGAATATATGTACTGTAGCAATTGTTAGAATATTATTATAAGACAGAAAGAAAAGGAAAAGAATTGGAGTACTACACCCTTACAGTATGTAGAGGTCCATCTGCGAGAGAAGATAAGGCCTTGTCCAACAGGGCTTCCATAGTAAAAGCATCATTAATAGCAAATAACGTTGCCCCTGCTGCTATGACAGTGTTCGAAAATTTCATCAACTTCCCATCTGTTAAAATAATTTTACAAAGACGAAAATTTCAATTATTTGATTATAGAAAAACAAATTAAATAAAGGGATAGTTAAAGAACTAGTACGGGTTACCCTTTTAGCAACAGCCAAAATAATCTGGTTAGCAGTGGTCCCAACAATTTCTTTTGCTGACTCATCTATGCCAGCGAATGTGCAGAATTTTGATAGATAAAAGCTTGCAAAAACAAATGGTGTCACGAAGCACCAAGAATTCGGCCACTCGATCAACTTCACCACAGATCATTCCATGCTGCCTAACATACCGGCAAGGCCTAGGGACTTGAAGTTGTTCCATAAAACTTCTGCCTCGACGTACCTTCGGTGGTTAATTTTGACAGAAATGGACAAGCAAGCGGCTCCAAGTAGCTCCACATGTTTTTCCTGCACGATTTGGGCAAGAAGCCATTTTTTAAATTAAATATATATAGCGATACTATCACATTTTCGCACAACAAAGCTTAGACAGCAATAGACAAGCAAAAACGGCACGTAATATAGCCCCACCTGTTTCCCCTACGACAATACTTTGGCAAGAAAGCAATTTTTTAAATTAAATAACTATCCAATCAAATATCACACAAAAAATCTTACACCAATGATCCTTTTTCCTAGAAACTTATGGAGAAGTTCCATCGCCAGGTAGACGGTGTTCTTGTTGAAGAAGTATTTCTTCGCCATCTGTATCCAGTGAAAGTGATAAAAGAGTTAATAAAGTCCCTGCTTTGACGTAATAATAAAGGTATACATCCACAATTAGGGAGACTCACCATCACGAAGTATTTATATAAATTGTTTGTCACAACATCTGGGTGGGCATCGAGTCTCTCAATTAAGCTATCCTTGAAAGCCATGTTTAGCATGATATCTTCATCTTCTAAACCTGCAACATTCTGTTCATCACCAGATACATTCGATTCCTGATTTTTTACTTCTGCGTTATCAGAAGATCGCTCAAACAGCATCGCCAAAATCTTAGATCGCGCTCCAGAGGTCAATGATTTAGCATGAACAGCACGCATGATATTAAATGGTTGTATATTCCCCTCTTGTTCCGGGTGGTGAGGGATCAGAAGACCTTCAGGTGTTGAGAATCCATCTTGATCAGGACTTGAAGATGCCGAATCTGGGCTCAAAGTCTCCTCACAGAGAAGACTTTTTCCCCAATCATGAGTATATGAGCCAATCTGAGAACTCGAAGCCCCGAAACCTTCTTTTTCACCAATTTTTTCATTACATAGCAGATCAATAGCCATCATATCAACATTCGACTTAGAAGACATCCAAACATCATCTTCTTCGCCAAGTGTTTCCTCACATTGAAGATCAACAAGAGTCTCATCAATGAGCAGAGTACTCGACATATCTTCAACTGATTCTGAAATGGATAATAAAAAATTACTGGAGTACTAATTTTTCAGAAATTAAATCAAACTATAAATGGAAAGTGATGATCTCAAAGATCAAAATACTGCAAATTCCAAACTGCTGTACCTTGGCCTTCCTTATCATCTCCAGTAAGCTTCATGACGAGGAATTCCCATCGCATCTTGGTATACTCTTGGCCTTCAATGAGCTTTGCCAGAACAGCGGATGGCATCACTTTATCATTCTCAGTACGTGTTGCCTTAAGAAGCATCACATTGTTGTCAATACTTTGGAGTAATTCAGCCGATTTTACTTCTAACGTCCTTGTGGAGATTTGATCTACGACATCAAACATCATTTCTTCGATTGTCAACCAGTATATTAAATAAACAAGGATACGGCTCTAGCGAGGAGACTAAATTTTCATACAAATTGCAAGTGCATGCGTCCTCTGATATGCATACTCTTTCTCTCTCACTATGCATACTCTTTCAAATCGGAAAAGCAAATGATTTAAGGAATAATAGAGCTAATTACTAACTAAATCATAAAGTCAGTTGTAAACAAATGGTTTAATATTAATCGATAAAAGCATTTAGCCGTACACACAATTTTAGGAATAACAGAGTCAATTACTAAATAATTCGGAAAATCAGTCGTAAACAAATGATTTAATATTAGTCGACAAAAACATTTTTGCTACACAGAAAATTGGACTTCAGGAACAGAGAAAATTACTAAAAAAAATCGGAAAATCATTCATAAATATTAATCGAAAAAAAACATGTAGCCACAAACACACGCTTTATACAAAAAGAGAGAACAAAAAGGATGAACAGTGCAAGTTACTAAAAAAATCGAAAAATCAGTCATAAACAGATGATGTACTATCATTAATCAAAAAAGCATTTAGCGGCACGCACACGCTTTATTCACACACATAGAACAAAATATTAGGAATAACAGAGCAAATTATTAACAAAATAAGAAAATCAGTGATAAAAAAAAGAGGTAACGTTAATCGAAAAAATATTTTAGCCATATACACACACATACTCTTTATAGACACACAGAAAATAGAATTTTAGGAACAGATTAATCAAAAAATATTTAGCCACAAACGCGCACACAGTTTATACACACACGGTGACACAATTTTTGAATAGAGCAAATTACTAAATAAATCGGAACTTCAGTCACAAAAAAAGAGGTAATTAATCGAAAAACACATTTAACACCTCAAATCAGTTATGATCAGCGGCATCATTATCAATTTCTTTAAAATTCTAGTGCATTACAAAGTGTTTGAGTGGTGAATTATTTATCAAAAATATATTACTTAATTAAGAATATATATAAATTTCTAGATGATGAAATGAAAATAAGTGTACATCAACATGATATTAAATTTTGATCACGACTCATCAAATTAAATTAAGAAGCTTTTTGACAGATAATATACCTTCAAATGAGTGCTCCGACCTAACCTCGCAAAGGATGTCGCGAATGTCTCCTTCATTCTCCATCAAGAGCTCCAGATAAATTTTAAACTTAGAAAGCTCATGAACAGATGGAGTTGTCATATTTTCAATCTCTTGAATTATTTCGTCAATAAGGCCTTCACTCTTCTCAGCAATCTGAATTATACTGGCAACCTTGCGTTCAAAGGCGTTGCTTTCTTCGGGATTATTACTGATATGATCCATCGCGAGAGAAAGAAGAAAATGTTGATTTGCCAAAATCCGTTTGGAGTTCAATGTGCGTGTGCGTGTGCAGAGAGAAGAGGATCGTATATATAGTTTAATTTTTCGTGCGTTTTGTCACTTGTTCCACAAGTTTTCTGAAGTTCTTTTTCAAACTGGCAAGTGTAACTTTTAGTGGGTTATTGAGAAAATAAAATTATTTTGTTTAAGTAGCAAAATAAATCAAAATAGACATAGGAAATGGATTGCTCTTTTGTCGTAAGTAGCAAAATAAATCTTTTTTGCTTAAGTAGCAAATTAAATCCAACAACAGAAAAATATCAGTGTGACAAATTAACGTGCACTTTCAAATAGGGGTGTGCATTGGTCGGTTCAATTTTGGAAATTATCGGTTTACAAATATCATAACTCGATAACCAAATCGAGATATTAGTTATCGGTTATCGGTTATTAATCATTATCGATTCGGTTATCGGTTTACCCGATAAGATAAAGCTAAAATTAGAAGTGATGAACGCTAAATATAAAAGTGTTAGAATGCTGAAAATTAAAAGCACCTTCACGTGAGTAAATTAGAGACAAAACTATGATGCTAATGTGTTTCTTATTGTCATTATAAATTAGAGACAGAAAAATCAATTTGCATAACTTTTCTATATCATACCGATGGACTTAATTCGCTAAACAACAGAGTTAAATACTGAGTTTCAGCCGTGTTTTTGTGTCACTGTGAGTTTGATTTAATAGAAAATAGAAGCAAAAATCAGAAGTAAACATAGGCAAAAATCAGAAGAAAACAGAGGCAAAAATCTTGAGCAAACAGAACAATTAACAAGGCGCAAACAGAAAAATCTCGAGACAAAACTTACACGAAGTGAATGACGAGTGAGGGAGTGAGTCGTTGTGACTGTCGAAGAACTGGTGAGGCTCGGGCACTGGCGTGGCGTATGGCGGAGAACTGGTGGTGAGCTTGAGAGTTGAGGCTCAGGCACTGGCGTTACACGATGCGATTAACTGTTGGAGTTGGGGGCTGCGGCGGAAACATAATGAGAGAGACATACGAGAGACGACTAATGACAGAAGACTGAGTGAACTGAAAAGGGTAGGGAATTAGTAAAATAAAACCCTAGTATATACTTAAGGGTAGATTAATAAATTACTTCATTCTTATTGGGTTATCAGTTTTTACCTAATACAAAAATGCAAACCGAGACCGAAACGATAACCCAATAACTTTTTTTACCCCGTTACCGAACCGTTAATCCAATAACCCAATAAAGAATTAACGGTTCGGGTTATCGATTTTACCCGACATATGCCCACCCCTACTTTCAAATGTGTTCCTTTTTCTTATTTTTTATTAAAGCGAAAGTTCATCACAAAAATATATTTGGAAACAACCTCTCTATCTAAGGGTAGGGGTAAGGTCTGCGGATATACTACCCTCTTCAGACCTCACTAAGTGAGATTATACTGGGTTGTTGTTGTATATATCTACCAACACATATGCTTACAGTTACTTACACATTTGTATGAATTTGAAGCGGGAATTTAGAGGCGGGAAAGAAAGTGTGAGTGCTTTCTAATATTTATCTTAAACGTGTCGTTAAGTGATTGGTGAAATTTGTCGTGGAAAGGCTGCTTCAGCTGGAGCGCGTGAGGTAATGAGCTGTTTCGGTTAACTTTCATTAGTTAGTGGGGAATGTGTATTGTAACTGTGGATCCTTTCTGTTATAAACACCTCCTCGTTTTTGGCGTCCATAACGATTAAACGCATTTTTTCCAACTACAAATGCTTTTTTCCCCACTTTTATTGATTTGAGTTGATCTTTGTTTGAGGCTCCCAGTAAGTTTGTGCTGTTTCTTACTTCGTTATTTATGTTTATACTTTTTCATATTATATTGACTTTAGGTGTGTTGTATTTTGGTGTTAAGTTGTAATTGTTGCATCCATCATTATCTTTTAAAAGAAGTAACTTGCTTTTCCTTTCTCCTCCATTTTTGTTTTTCTGTTTAACTTCTCTTTTCTTCTTCATCTATAAGTGGTGAAGTTTGTGTATTTATGAAATAAAAATCATTGGATAATTCCTTGCTGTGTATTTTGGTCAATCTGTTGTAGTTTGTGAAGAAAAATTAACTTCCCTTTCTCTCTCTTTCTTTTTAATTAAAAGCAAGTGAAGAATCTATGTTTATCACACTTTTTACCTATAATACTAAATCGATAGTATAATTTTTTCTTTTTGGAAAATGTGATTTAAATTTTTGGACTTCTTTTTTTTGGTCCGTTAGGCAAACACCTAGGGTTAATTTTCATAAATAATAGAAAAAGAAAATACAACAAATAGGAGAAATAAAATAAGGCGGATTACACCGGTAATGTTACCCATATAACACATCCGGCATAGACCTTACCTTAGCTATCCTATTGAGGCAAATAAAGCCTTCTGGATTAGCAAGCATGTAAAAAGAAAGAGCTCGCAAGAACTAGGAATTGAATGATCATCACAGAGTTTATAACATACTCTGTGATGATATTACAAAGAGTAATACTAATGTGATGGTAAAATAAGCAGATGAAGTGATCATAAAGATGACCTCTTTTCTCTTTTGTTGTGAAGATTTCGATTTGTAATATGCTGTCTTCTTCCACAAACTTTTGCAAAAGAACTTCAAAATTCATGATTTGTTCTTTGTGCGATTGGATTTTGAAGGTATTGTTTGAGCGACCTGTTTTTTTTTTTTTTTGCATTTCGCATTGGAGGCCTCCTTATGCTTACGCCTTCGCCAGTTGTGACGAGCTGTCCGTCCTGTGAACCTGCTTCTGTAATACCATCAGCATAAAAAATAGCATGAGTATTTCCGCTCCTTTGTTGCTTCTGGTTTGAAAGCATAGTTTGCGCCATGACATCCGACAATTTCCTGTCCTCTAAATTAGAGAGTGGTTCGATTTTTGTCTCCTGATTCTGGTAAGTTGTTGGCAGTGCATTCGCGCTTCGATCTCCAACTAATGCTTCGGGCGAGCTTAGATGACGATTATGAGCAGATTCATTCTGGATGAATTTTGATGTCCCTGCACTTGAAATAACTGCTTTTCCATTATTTCTTGAAACAAAAACTGGGGCATTGTGGTTTAAGATACCATTTGGTGTTGGTGTGTGTCGCGAAGTTGCACGACAGTTCTTGGATGCAGTTTTCCTTTAAACTTTTTGCTCGACTGAATCATCACTGTCGTCTGTTGTCGCGCAGTCTTCTTCTTCCCATAAAAAAGTCCTTCACCCCAACTCTCCTCATTAGTAACAACTATGGGGTAAAAAGAGAAGCATAGAACAAAATGAAAGAAATGGACAAGGAAAGAATTGGAAAAGGAAAAGATGATTCATTGAGGCGGGGGAGAAAAAGGAAATAAAGAAGCAAAAAGGAAAAAGTATTTAAAATTTATAGTACCAAAATTTTTTCGTTTGATCTTCTTTTACTCTTTTTACTTTTTCATTAATTTCTTTTTTGAAAATATAAATCTCACTCCATAGTGAGGGAATCAGATCTTATATACATATAAACAGTTTGACTTTCTAATACAGGCAAGAAATAAATAGGGGTGTGCATTTGAATCGGTTTATCGATAAATTGAATCGATTATTTGTTATCGAAATCGAAAAAATCGAGATCGAACTCTTATTGAAACGATAACGATAAGCATATGTATAAATCGATATCGATAAGTAATTATCGATAAGGGTCAAAATCGAATCGATAAATCGAATGCACACCCCTAGACTGTGGATACTTGGTAAATGAGTAATTACCTATTTGTATAGATTAATCTAACATACAGAATATATATAGATTCTGCTACTATTTTGAAAGCGGCTATACAATATTATTTTCCCTAATCTATACCATTTCCTTTACCCTAAGTCCCGTGCCCTATTATTTACTCTACTACATTTAAGGAATGATCATATTTAAAGATCAAGGGAATAAAGTTCAAATTAATGAAAAACATAATTAGCCATGATGATATGTTTGTTTTGTTTTATTTTGTTTTGTTTTATACTATTGGAATGTTGGTGACATACATTTGACCCCTTACTTTTATTTTGTTGCATGTGCTTGTTGACATAATTATATTATAAATTGTGTTCGTCTTATTTTAGCTTCTTTTTGTCCATATTAGTTAGGCGTGTTTATAGCGATATACTTTTTGTGGAATCCCGCAAATTGATTTATTGGTTTAATCGATAACCGAATCGATAAGCCGCAAAATCGATAAATCGAAATCGAAAAAATCGAAATCTTATTGAAACGATAACGATAAGTATATGTACAAATCGATAATCGATAAGTAATTATCGATAAGAGTCAAAATCGAATCGATAAATCGAATGCACACCCCAAGAATTAAGATAAACTCCAGATATGCTATTTGAGAAATAAAAAAAATATAGCCACGTGTAAGAAGAATAATATGAGGATTTCAATAGTATCTCAAGTAGTTAATGTATTTCTAAAGTTAGTAGAAAATATTTCGTTGCAGTTTATCTTCTCCGTAAGAAAAAAAGAAATATTTTTTCCTTAAGCCAAAGTAGATTATTAATAGAAAAATAAATCGGTACTTAACTGGTTTATTTTTCTTAAAATTGTTTCTTTTCACCCATTATATTAAAATCTTGATTTTCCTCATATATTCAGGAAATAATTGTGAGGCTTTGATTTATAGATAGCGCGACTAAAATCTAAAGATTAATCGTTCTTTTGTTAGTTTTATTATGCTTTTGAACTTTTACTTTTGAAAGTACCATTTTTCTTTGCAGTCTCAAAATTTTTATTTCTTGTGTAGCTAGAGATTATAGTATTTTTGGTGCCACTAGAATGCTCTTTATTTATGGATTAAGAAAGTATTGGGACAATGACGTCTACTTCTATAACAATGATTATGTGCATTTGCTGTAAAAATAATGATGTGTAGATGGATGATAATATTTTATTTTTAAATTGTGAAGGTTTGACAGACTTTACTGTAAATAACTTCCTGTCTTCTCATAGCAAAACCAAAAGTATATTTATGGGCCTATTTTAGTTTAGTATGTAATAGCATGGCATATAAATTATTACCTCACTTTCTGTATTAATTATTTGCAATATTTAGGCAAGTAGATTGATCTAATTGTTGATTATATTATTTAATATAAAATATAATCAATGCTCCATTAGATGTTTCATTCTTTAAAAGAGGAAGTGTATTTATCTGCTCATGTTATCCTTCAGGTCTAACGTTTTATTTTTCCTCATAATAGTTGTAACCCTTTGAAATTATTAAAAATGGAGTTATTCAAAAAATTATTATGGATGCTCATGGTGAACTAGGATTCCTCCCATGTGTATTAGTTTTCCATGATTATTAGTTGTTGACTATAAAATTTTTGTACATGATAGTGAAGGTGACGTGTGTTAGACTATTCAATTTCTTTTTACATGTGTATGGAATTTAATTAAATTTAGTGAATGTTTTCATCTTGTCTGTGTGAGTTCTAACAACTGATGTTTGAATAGTAATGAGTTCTTTCATGAATAGCATATATCAAGCGGTAGACTGATAGTATGTGTCACAAATGCAAATCGGTACTCAGAAAGTGGAAGCAAAAACAAGCAGGTAGATGGAAAACACACTGAATTGCATGAATCGAAAGAGAAAGGGAGTGGAATGGATGCGAAAGTAATTGCTAGCCCTAGCAATAATAGGAATCAATTAATGGAAATTGGGGGAAATGCTGGCAACGAAGCGCAAAAGGAAAGATCAAGCGGTCCAGTACAAACGAGCACAAAATTCTAAAGGAGATATACATGGTTTGGAGACACGTCAAGTGAAGAACAACGGAACTGACGATCCAAAGTATGAGACAACTAAAGCAACTGATACAAATACTATTGCAGGATCCAAATCCTGGGCAAACCTAGTAGCAGGGAATACCTATGCGGCTAGGGGAATGGGACTTACATATGTACCTCCAATGATACAAAATGGGGAGAAAATAGTCGAATTACAGCAAGAGGAAGTTGAGAAAGAAACAGAGAAGTGGAGGAAGGCAATAATCATGTATGTAGTTGGAGATACACCTAGCATTGGAGCTGTGGAAAGGTTCATTGCTTTTCAATGGAATTTTGTAACAAAACCAAAGGTATACTACCATAATGAAGGTTTCTTTGTTGTTAAATTCAGTAGTATAGAAGAAAGGAATGAAGTACTATACTCAGGTCCAAGTACTATCAATAACAGGCCAGTGATTACTAAGGCACGGGCTCCTGATTTTGATTTTGAGGAGGAAGTATTGAAGACTTAACTCTTATGGGTAAAATTGCCAGACCTGCCACTAAACTGCTGGGGAGCTGACTCCTTGAGTCGAATTGGAAGGGCATTAGGGACACCAATCTATGTTGATGAGTGTACCACCAAAGTGGAGAGGATATCATATGCTAGAATCCTTGTAGAGATGGATATTACATGACCTCTACCTACGAAGATAACAGTGAAAGATCCTAATGGAAGGAAATTTGAGCAAGTTATTACATATGATTGGAAGCCTGTGTATTGTAGCACATGTTTGCAACTGGGACATAACTGCCTGAACAAGACACAATGCAACAATTAGAAGCCAAGCAAACAAAGAAGAGACAGGAGTGGAAACCTAAAGAACAGAACATGTCAATCATAGAAAATGAAGGACCTCAAGCTACTGAGGCAAGGAAGAAACAAAAAACTAACCAGGAAATAACAGAAGGCATTCAGAATCAACAACATTCACATGATACATAGGAGAAATGGCAAGAGGTAATGGGTAAGTCTGCAGCTAAACAGATTCACGTTGATACTACTGAAGAGAGACTGGTTATGAGAAATGGTTTTACTGCACTTACTAGAACAAGTACCCAACAACTAAGCATTAATACTAGAAGGACGGAAGGAGGGCAGAGTAGTCGCGGAATGATGGAGGAGATTTTTTGGCCAGACCAAATATGTTATGATGTTGGTCACATGGAATGTTAGAGGCTTGAATAAAGCCTATAAGCAAAAGGAGATGCAGTGGT
The DNA here is from genome assembly GCA_034376525.1 of Nicotiana benthamiana. NCBI lineage: Eukaryota > Viridiplantae > Streptophyta > Magnoliopsida > Solanales > Solanaceae > Nicotiana > Nicotiana benthamiana. Next base: position 142,272,644 of record CM067327.1, on the reverse strand, counting down.
TCATCTGAGAGAATAAGATTAGTATTGTTGCTATAGTAGAACATAAGGTGCAAGAGAAGTATTCAAGCAATATTATAAACAAAATAGCTACTAAGTGGGAATGGTGCAAAAATTATGAATCTAGAGGGAAAGGTAGGATATGGATTGTATGCGATCCAAATGAAGTTGCATATACTACAATAAGCTACAAGCCTCAATACATTCTTGGGGAGGCAATACTACTGACTAGCAGGCAGGAGTTCACCTTCACAGCTATATATGGGCTCCACACAGTAGATGCAAGGAAGAGCTTATGGGCTGATTTGCTAAGCTGTAGTCACACTCAACAACGGCCTTGGCTCTGTATGGGGGATTTTAATGAAGTATTATCAAAAGATGATAGAAGTAATGGAAATGCAATACAGGAATGGAAAGTTAGAGATTTTAAAGAGTTTATGCTGAAGGCAAGGATGACTGAAATGAGAACAGTGGGAAGAAGCTTTACATGGACAAATTCTCATGTGTTTAGCAGAATTGATAGGGCAGTGGTCAACTCTAAATGGATAACAAAGATTCCACACTTGGATGCTATTGTTATGGACCCCTATTTCTCAGATCACTCCTCTTTATGTGTCAAATTTGAATAAGAGCCACAGATACCCAGACCTTTCAGGTTCTTCAACCGCCTGGCAGATCATAAAGAGTTCTTACAAATAGTAACAAATGCATGGACAAGAAAGGAAATAGCACAAATGCCAAGAATATGGAGGAAATTGAAAGAAGTAAAAGGAGAGATAAAGAAAATGAATACAAGAGAGTTTGCAATAGTTGATAAAAAGGTGAAACATGCCAGACAGCAGTTACAAGAGATACAAGAGAAAATGAGGAGTCACTATCAACAAACAAGTCTATTTGAAGAGGAGAAGGAAATGAAAAACAATTAGAGAAATGGGTCAACATTGAAGAAAGTGTTTTTAAACAAAAATACAGAAATCAATGGCTGAAATTGGGAGACTCAAATTCTGCTTTCTTCTTTGCCAATATGAAGAACAGAGTTAGCCAAAACAAGATCAGAAGCCTGGTGAATGCAACAGGAGAAATAGTTCAAACTATGGATGCAATTGAAAAGGAAATTGTAGATTTTTACAAAGTGTACTTGGATCATCAGCAATAGCCTTACCAACCATTCATCCGAGTATTATGAAGGAAGGGAAGTTGCTAAATAGAATGCAACAGTTGAAATTCATTGAACCTGTCAGAGAAGAGGAAGTGTATAATGCTTTGAAGAGTACTGATGATTTAAAAGGGCCAGGTTGTGATGGATTCAACTCATTGTTTTTCAAAAAAACATGGAATATCACGGGTAAGGAGATCACAAAAGCAGTCTTGCATGTCTTCACTACAGGGGAAATGTATCGGCCTATCAATGTAACAACAGTCACTCTATCACCTAAGGTGCACCATCCCAAAACCATCAGAGAATTCAGGCCTATATCATGTTGCACAGTTCTGTACAAAATTATCTCTAAGATTCTAACAAATAGACTGTAAGGGGTAATGGACCATTTAATTGATAATAGCCAATCAGGTTTTGTACCAAGAAGAGTAATTGATGATAATATAATTTTGAGTCATGAGCTAGTAAAGGGATATGGAAGGAAGGGTATCTCACCTAGATGCATGATGAAGTTAGATTTGCAGAAAACGTATAACTCAATTGAATGGAAGTTCCTTAAACAAGTATGAATATTCCTGAGAAGTTTGTGCAATGGGTGTTGATGTGTGTAAGTACTGTGTCCTATTCAATTCTTATAAATGGGAAGCCTACTGAACCATCTTAAGCTAGGAAAGGGCTAAGGCAAGGTGACCCAATGTCACCTTACCTGTTTGTGCTTGGCATGGAATATCTAACTAGGAACCTAAAGCATTTGAGGAAAGATCCAAACTTCAATTTCCACCCCAGATGTGACAAACTGAACATCACTCAACTTGGATTTTCAGATGATTTGCTACTGTTCTGTAGGGGAGATACTTTGTCAGTGAAAATGATGTATGAATGTTTCAAGGCATTATCTAGAGTATCTAGACTTAAAGAAAATGTTGCTAAGAGCTCCATATACTTTGGAGGTGTTCCACATGAAGTTCAAAAGGAGATACTACAAGTTGTGGGCTTTTCCACAAGGGAGTTACCTTTCAAGTACCTGGGGATACCATTTAGCGCCAAGAGGATATCAATATCTCAATGCCAACCACTGGTGGACAAAATCCTCAGTCGAATAACCTCTTGGACATCAAGATATATATCATATACTAGAAGGTTGCAATTAATCAAAACTGTACTATTCTCTATCCAAATATATTGGTCTCAAATATTAGTGCTACCTAAAAAGTAGATAAAGAAGATAGAAGCCGTGTGCAGAACCTTTTTTATGGACAAGGGGAGTGGAAACATCAAGAAAGGCTCTTCTAGCATGGGAGAGAGTGTGTATGCCAAAAACTGCTGGAGGCTGTAATATACTGGAAATCTCAACATGGAATAGGGCTGCAATCTGCAAGTTATTATGAAATCTTTGCAAGAAGAAGGACAAGCTTTGGGTGCAATGGAAACATATGTACTATGGGAAGAGACAAGCAGTATGGGAAACTAATCCTAAGAATGCATCTTGGATAGTTCAAAAGATTATCAAGGCTAAGAAGTACTTTGAAGAAATGGTATTAACTATGAATGAAGTGGATGGGCGGAAGTACCTATCGGTCAAAAAATTATGCAATACCATGAAAGGTGAATTCCAGAAAGTAACTTGGAGAAGGTTAACCTGCAATAATATAGGAGCTACAAAATGGATATTTGTGCTAAATTTGGCTATACAGAGAAGGCCGCTCACAAGAGACAGATTGAACGACTGGGGAATAACTGATGATTTGAGTTGTTCTATGTGCAATGAAGAAAATGAGAGTATGGATCATTTGTTCTTTAGTTGTGTGGCAGCTAAAGAGATCTGGGAAAAGGTTTTGAAATGGAAAGGCATTTCGATAGATGCGTTAGATTGACAAAAGGAAATTGAATGGGCCGAAAGGAATGCAAAGGGAAGAAGTGCAGAAGCTCAGTTGTATAGAGTATTGCTGGCTTGTGTGGTACATCATATATGGAGGGAAAGGAATATGCGAGTATTTCAAGGGCAACAACAACCGAATGAAGTGCTAGTGAAGCATATTGTTCTTGAGGTGACAAGTAGAGGGCTGATGAAGAATAGATTAGTAAAGAAGCTTGAAATATAAATGTTATCCAGTTGTATAGAAGAGGAGTAGTTAGTGATTCTATGACCCTAGGGTATCTACGCTCAGTTTGATTTGCTTTGTACATGGTAAATAAAAATCTTTACTTACAAAAAAGAAGAAGCATATATGTATGGATTGATATTAATTTATATATAGAGTTTTATTGGTCCTCAATCCAAAAAGATAACTATTCTTTTATTTTTGATTAATTTGTATGTAGTCGACTAATTGTGAATGACTATTTTTTAATATATATTATACCATTTGTTAGTACAAAAGAAGTCTTGGCACAAAGAAATGAGAAAATTATCTCTTTATCTGTGTTTAGAGTCCGTTTGGCCAAGGTGTCAAAAATTACTTATTTTAAAATGTGCTTTTATTCAAAAGTATTTTTTTTGAAAAAGTACTTTTGCAAGCTAGCGATTTGTGTTTGGCCAATTCATTTGAGTAGTGCTTTTGCAAGCTCATTGTGTTTGACCCAATCTTCTTAAATATAAAATTATGAAAAATGACAATAAAAGTTCAGTTTACAATTAGTATTGTTTAATAAAGAAAAAAATTTAATATGTATTACAAAAGAATTAATTATAATATAAAATAAAAAATAAAAATAAAAAATAATTTTTTAAAATTGATAAAAAAATAAATTTACTTTAAAGGAGTAACATTGAGTATTTGGTATTACATGTTGTTTACATGATAATTTAAATAAATAAAAATACATCATTCAATATTTTTAAAATCTACTCTTAGGAATAGGAGAAGCAGAATAAAAATATGATTAAAATGAAAAAAAGAAGAAGAAAGGTATAATAGAAAGAAAAAAAGGACAACGAAGAGGAAAATAAAAAAATATTAAATTAATGAGGCATAATTTAGAAAATATAAATTTATTGTTAGTTTTTTTGTATTAAATAAATTAATTTTCTGCTTCTTGGAAGAAGCTAGAATTTGTAGCTTCTTTCCAAAAGTAAAAAAACTGCTTCTGCTGCTACTCAAATGTAAACATGCTCTTAATTTTGAAGATGATGATTTTAAGTTTTTCATTATACCGCGCGAAGCGCGAATAAATTCACCAGTGATGAGTATAAAGATATAATGTTGAGTATTAAAATATTTAAATGTCTGGACAGAAAATTGAAATGAGCATGTCTATAGCAACCCCAATGCATGTTGCTTAGGGTCAAATTCGACCCTCGAAGCTTCTATATTGGCGGGTACGGCCAAAGGGCGTACGCCGATTAAAGGGAGTACGACTTAGGCGTGAAGATAGGAACGACGTTGTTCAAGTCCTAGCGTCCTCAAGTGAAGGGATATTACTCACATTTGTACTTTTGGATTATTTCGAGGAGGGTCTCTTACTATATAAATGAGACTCTTACATTGTAAAGGGATCTATCACTATTATGGGAATAGACAACTCTCTTACTTTCTCTCTCTATCTCATATTCTCTCTATATCATCAAATCTACTTATTTTATTGAACAATACTATTCACTTCTCTAGGTCTTATTATATATGATTTCGATTTACCTTCATTTATTTTGATTGTTTTATGCTTGTAAAGTCTATTGATGATAACTTTTGAGCCAAACAATTTGGCGCCATCTCTGGGGATTTCGAGAATCAAAATCATAGTTTGCACTTAGAGAGAAATCAACTACCATTCTATACACCACACAGAAACAAAAGATGGCAGAAAATAATGCAAGAATAAAAGCAATAGCAGGCATTGCAGCCAACCTCATAGGTCCTCTTAACGAGGCTGGTAAAGAGGGAATTTTGAACACAAAAACCAGTATTACTCCCGATAGAGAGATCTCACCCTCCTCATATGGAGATCTGATAATCTTGCATGAAAAAAGAGCTTCAACATCTGCAGCTAAGGAAACACTCCCGATAGTCAAGAAGCTACTTGAGGAGTGACTGACAAGTACTCTAAGCGACTTGATCGAGAAGTCACCACAAAGTAACACCAGGCATATGTCAATGGTAGGCATCACCACTATCATAGATGAACCTGAAGTTGTACGAGAAAATAACACCCCCATCGATGTACAAACAAACGACGACACACTCACAACCATCCTTAAGAAGATGGAAGAAATAGAGAATGAAAATAAGACACTTCGTGACCAAATGAAAGAACATCAAGATAGAGTGGACAAGATCCTCGGTGCTCCCAAGTTGCTACCGAAACGTGATGTGGGAAGGTTCATTGAACAATCGTACACTGAAGAATCTTCCCCCCACTCTATCCCAAAAGCCTTCAAAATGCCACCTTACTTAAGGATATACGATGGGACCACAGATCCCGAGGACCATCTGATCCACTATGTAACTGCTGTGAAGGGAAACGATCTATCGAAAGAACAAGTACCATTAGTGTTGCTGAAGAAATTTGGCGAGACGTTGACATGAAGATCCCTAAGTGGTACTCGCAGCTTCCAGCTAAGACGATATAAACGTTCGAGGAAATGGTGGATAAGTTTGTCACCTCCTATGCAGGAGCAAAGAAAGCAGAATCAAGAGTCAACGATATTTTTTCCGTCAGGCAAACCGCATGAGAGGGACTCAGGGACTTCTAACCAGGTTTAATAGGGTAAGGATGAGTCTACCAAACATATCAGAAGGTATGGCAGTCACTTCCTTCTAGAACATGCTAAACAGAGATGGTTCGAGGGAGAATAAAAAGCTACTAATCCGCCTCATGAAATATCCCCCTTACCACACGGGAAGAAATCCGCAACGTCTACTGTGCTGAGGTACGAACGGACGAGGACGATCTCAATGGGCTGACCCAATGGCTAACGATGATACACTTAGAAACCAAGAGGGATCGATGCAACAAGGGGCGACGAAAACAAACCCACGTCTCAATAGAGAAAGACACCAACCTTACTTCAGATCTTCCCATCCGCCACCACCAAGATACATGGATGCACTACAGCGACATGTCGCTCCACTCCAAAACGAAAGAGGTATGCCTCCTTCATTATCTGCCCATAACTTTTGTGTGTCTCCTTCAGAAATAGTGTACGCATTGGAGAAACTAGGCACCAAGGTGCAGTGGCCGCAAAAGATTAAATCAAACCCCACCACAAGGAAGTCAAACGTCCTGTGTGCGTTCCATCAAGAACTAGGGCACAATACCGAGGACTGCATAGGCTTATGGAAATAGGTGGTCAGCATGTTGAATCAAGGGTACCTGAGGGAACTACTCAGCGACAAAAGGGAAAACCAACTTCGCACGCGGGCGGGAATAACCCCAGGGGCCACCGAAGCTACCTTCCCCAGCACGTACCATAAATATGATCATCGTAGGCGGCAATGACTCAGCAATCAATCACGTCAAGTTCACCACCACGCACAAATTAAAACGAACAATCGCCCCTGAAACTTATGACGACTTCGAAGATAGTATCACCTTTAATAAGGTTGATACCGATTGTCTTTCCCCTATTATGATGCTTTGGTTATAACTTAATGCAACACCGATACTGATGTTAAAAGAATCATGCTCGACGACGGAAGTGGCACCTATATTATCCATCCTAGGGTCCTAATGCAAATGACACTCGAAGATAAGATATTACCGCATTGCATCACACTAACAGGTTTCAATAATGAAGTGGAACGGACCTCCGAGGAGATATCATTGCCCATTTTAGCAGGAGGAGTCATGCTAGAAACAACTTTCACGTGATGAACAAGGAGACAACTTACAACGCCATCATAGGACGCCCTTGGATACATGCCATGCGGGCAGTCCCTTCAAGTTTTTACCAAGTGATCAAATTCCCTACCCCATGGGGAATATTTAGCATCCGAGGCGAGTTGCGCACCGCACAGGAATGCTACAAAATTGCTCAAGATTGCGCCCACACCAAAAAACAACAAGGAGCTAGTGCAAATGCATAACAATCAGCTATATCGGTGATTAAGGTCAACCCGACAACGGATACCATTAAAGACCCCAAAGTTGTAGAGGCCTGAGACAGTCGAGGATCTCGACCCAGTCCAATTGGACGGTGCCGATCTTACAAAGAAAGCCTACATCGGGCACGAACTCGATAACCCCAGTAAGTATGATGAATTCTTAGCTAACCACACATATTTATTTGCCTTTTCGCACTCAGATATGATACGAATTATGAAAGAAATTGCCACTCACAAGTTGAACGTCGACCCATTACATCCGCTGTACGGCAGATGAGAAGGAAGTTCAATGCTGCAATCAATGAAGCAGTCAGTGAAGAAGTGGACAAGTTACTACCCAACGACTTCATCAGAGAATCAAAGTACCCCCAATGAGTCGCCAATGTCGTCATGGTCAAAACAAAAAATGAGAAGTAGAGAATTTTCGTGGATTTCACCGACCTGAATAAGGCATTCCTAAAGGATTCGTTGAAACTGCCCACATTGACAAACTGATTGACGCAACCGCAGGACATTAACTGTTGAGCTTCTTAGATGCCTACTCCGACTACAATAAAATCATGATGGCCGAAGAGGACCAGGAGAAAACAACTTTCATTACCCACCAAGGGACGTATTGCTACAAGGTAATGCCCTTCGGGCTCAAAAATGCAGGGGCTACGTACCAGAGACTAGTCACCAAAATGTTCAAAGAGCAACTCGGCAAGACCATGGAAGTCTACATTGACGATATGCTGGTGAAGTCGACAAAGAAATAGGACCACATCGACCATATAAAAGAAGCCTTCAAAATACTGAGACGGTACGGGATGAAGATGAATCCGGAAAAATGCGCCTTCGACGTTGCCTTAAGGAAGTTCTTCGGTTTCCTCGTATCACAAAAGGTATCAAGGTCAACCTAGACCAGATCAAGGCGATAGACGCAATACCTAAGATTTTGAAGAGAAAAAATAGGTGCAATAACTAGCAGGGCAAATATCCATCCTATCCAGGTTCATCTCACGATCCTCCGACATATGCCATAAGTTTTTCAATGTGTTGAGAAAAGACCATGGGTTACAGTGGAAAGAGGAATGCATCGAAGCCTTGAGAAAATTAAAATGATACATATCTTCGCCACCACTACTGGTCAAAGCGAGCCCAGGCGAACCCTTGCTAGTGTATCTAGCCGTATCTGAAGTCGCAGTCAGCACAGTCTTGGTTCGCGAAAATGAAGGTACGCAATCTCCCATTTATTATATTACCAAAACCCTAGTGGAAGCTGAAACCTGGTATCCACACCTCGAGAAGTTAGCCCTAGCATTGGTCGTAGCTTCACGAAAGCTTTGACCCTATTTTAAGTGCCACCCCATAAAAGTAATCACGACTTCCCCTTGAGAAGAGTCCTACATAAGCCTGAATTATCTGGCAGGCTTTCCAGATGGGCCATAGATCTCAGCGAGCACGATATCTCATATCACTAAAGAACCTCCATCAAGTCGCAAGTACTTGGACTCTGTAGCCGATTTAAGCAAAGAGATATTGTCGGAGGTGGAATTAGAGGCACATCATGCCTCATCCAATACCGACCCATGGACTCTCTACACTGACGGTGTCGCTAACACCTTGGGATTGGGACTCGTCCTCGAGGTCCCCACGTGCGAAATAATTTGCTAGTCCATACGATCCCTGAAATGACTAACAACAAGGATGAATACGAGGTTGTAATTATAGGTATGAAACTAGCTATCAAATATGAGGATTGACGCCTCATTCTCCATTGCGACTCCCAACTCGTAGTGAACCAGGTCACTGGGACTTACCAAAGCAAAGAGCAGAGATTGCAAAAATACCAACCAGAAATCCACAGATTCATGACTGAGTTCGACGAGCGCCGCTTCAAACAAATTCCGAGGGCACAGAACGTTGAAGTAGACGGCTTACCAAAACTGGAAGTGGCCACTAAAAACATCAATAAAGAAAGCATGGTCACCCTCCTCCACTCCGCCATTAATAACACTGAGGTATTCTCTTTAAAATTGACTTGCAACTAGTGCAACCAATTTGTATCCTTTCTGCAGGATGGGACACTCCCACTTGACAAAAAAACAGCAAAGAAGCTCCGCGTACAAGCGCCACGGTATTGCCTGATAAATAATGACCTCTACAAAAGGACGTTTGGCAGACACATAGCCAAGTGCCTTGGGCCACACCAAACGAGGCCAGTGCTCGAAGAGGTACACGAGGGTCACTGTAGTGCCCATATAGGTAACCATGCCCTCGTGCACTGCATCATCTGGGCCGGCTATTACTGGCCCAATATGAAGAAAGAGGCAGCGGAATACCTTCACCGATGTGAACAATGGCAAAAGTATGCCCCCATGATACACCAAGCAGGAGAACCTATACACTCAGTCACCTCCTTATGGCCTTTCATCAAATAGGGAATGGACATAATCGGTCCTCTACCAGCAGGACGAGGAAAGGTACGATTTCTACTAGTTTTAACTGACTATTTTTCCAAGTGGGTGGAAGCAGGTGCGTACGCCCAAATACGTGAACAGTAAGTCATCGCCTTCATGTGCAAAAATATCATATGCCATTTCGACATCCCCAAAGAAATTGGTCGACAATGGCCCACTATTCATCGACAAAAAAATGACAGAGTTCTTCCAGAAATGACACATTAAGCGAATACTCTCCACTCCATATCACCTCGCCTCCAACAGCCAAGCAGAGTCTTCTAACAAAACAATACTGAACATACTGAATAAGAAACTTGAGGGATACAAAGGGTTATGGCCCGAGCTACTATCGGAAGTGTTGTGGGCACACCGGACCATGACCAGATCGAGTACGGGATAAACACCATATTCGCTGGTCTACGGAACCGACGCGATCATACCAATCGAAGTCGGAGAACCGAGCCTGAGATACTCACATACCAATAGAACAAAGAACGACACGAACAGACTTCAAGACCACAACGAAGCCGAGGAAAGAAGGGACATGGACCACATAAGAATGGCATCCCAAAAACAACAGGCCGAAAGATACTACAATAAGAAAGCCAACATAAGACCGTTCAAAGTGGGAGACTACGTCCTCAAAGCCAAAACATTGGTATCAAAGGAACCAAACGAAGGAAAACTGGGCACAAACTGGGATGCACCCTGCAAAATCACAGCGACTACAAGTAAAGGAGCATTCCAATTGGAAACAATGGAAGGAAAAATGCTTCAACGTCGCCCACCTCAAGTATTTCTATTTCTGAAAGGCGTCTCCCGAGTCGTACTCTTTTTCCCTTACTCGAGTTTTGGTCCAATTGGGTTTTCTCCGGAAGGTTTTTAACAAGGCGAAGGGGACACCTGGAGATATGTGAGGAACATGTTTATCATATCAGCCACTCAACGTGCTCTCCAGCCGACATGATAAATGGACTGGACTAGTACGATCTCTATTGTATAAACGACTAAGGCCACGATCTCCATCGTATAAATAGCTAAGGCCATGATCTCCATTTTATAAATGGCTAAGGCCACAGTGTCCATTGTATAAACGACTAAGGCCACGAACTCTATTGTATAAACGGCTAAGGCCACGACGTCCATTGTATAAACGGGTAAGGCCATGATCTCCGCTATGCAAACGGCTAAATCCATCACCATCAGGCATCAATAAAGCTCGACCACAATAGATAAAACTTCAACGATAGTCGAAGTTACGCCTTATTGGATAAGGCCATCGTCGTTAATTGACCTAGATCGACTATAATAAATAAGTAATTCGACAATAGTCAAAATTACATATATGGCTAAGGCCATCGATATTATTTTGTCTAAGGACATCGTCGTCAATCGTCGACCTAGCTCGACTACGACAAATAAGTAATTTTACAACAGTCGAAATTACATATATGGCTAAGGCCATCGACATTATTTTGGCTACGACCATCACCGTGAATCGTCGACCTAGATCGACTATGACAAATAAGTAATTCGACAACAGTTAAAGTTACATATATGGCTAAGGCCACCAACATTATGTTGGCTAAGGCCATCATCGTCAATCGTCGACCTAGCTCGACTATGACAAATAATTAATTCGACAACATTCAAAGTTACATATGTGGCTAAGGCCATCGACATTATTTTGTCTTAGACCATCGTCGTCAATCGTCGACCTAGCTTAACTACGACAAATAATTAATTCGACAACAGTCGAAGCTACATATATGGCTAAGGCCAAAAACATTTTTTTGCTAAAGCCATCGTCGTCAATCGTCAACCTAGCTCGACTACGACAAATAAGTAATTCGACAATAGTCAAAGTTACATATATGGTTCAGGCCATCGACATTATTTTGGCTAAGGCCATCGTCGTCAATTATCGACCTAGCTTGACTACGACAAATAAGTAATTCCACAATTGTTGAAGTTACGCATATGGTTAAGGATATTGAAATTATTATGGCTAAAGCCATCGATATTCAAACGTCGACCTAGATCGACCACGATAGATAAGTAATTCGATAATAGTAGAAGTCACATATATGGCTAAAGCCATTGATATTCAAACGTTGACCTAGCTCGACCACGACGGATAAGTAATTCAACAATAGTTGAAGTCACATGTACGGCCCCATTGATATTCAAATGTCGACCTAGCTCAACCACAATAGATAATTAATTCGACAACAGTCAAAGCTACATCCCATAGGCTAAGGCCGTCGCCACTAGTCGTCGAGCTAGTTCGACTATGACGAATGAAACTCCGACGACAGTCGAAGTAATATCACTGTTGGCTAAAGCCACCACCATTTAGTGTCAATCTAACTCGACCGCGATAGAAAAACAAACCAATGACAGTGAAAGACGCGCCCTATTGGTGGATAACACTTAGACAATGATCAAAACCACAATAAAATTTCTATAAGAAAATGATTACATGCTCTATGGAGACAAGGTGATGAAAAAAAAGGGGAAAAAGAAGAGGAATAGCAGCAAAAGTACGATTTTCATTATCATCAAAAATATTCTTACATCCGACCTTACAAAAGGTTCCAATTTACATGCAAAATTATTACAAAACAAAATATATGCAAGTTCTAAGGAGCTTCGTTGTTCTGCCCATCACCCCCATCTGTCCGACATCTTGCATGTCGTCGTCCCCAGAGTGATAAGTTGCAAAGATCCAAGAGCCGGACCCCAGCCGGTTGACATCCTCAAAGTTATAGCCCATCCAATCTGGAGAGTCGGAGCTATACCCACAGGTTTCACGGGCGGCATGGCCATGCACCGCTGCTCCTAAACCTCCGCCTCAGTAGCTCGAGCCGTAGCCAGGTACTCCTCGAGTACGACTAGTCTGGCTCTGCATACACCTACATCTCATGCGCCTCATGATGCACATCCTCATTAGACCTTGGTGGGGAAGTCCTAAGAACTTCAAGCTCGGCTGCCATGGTGTCAAGTTCGGCGGTCAAGATAGTAACCTGCATTACAAATCAGCAGCTTCTGCCACTACCCTACAGCCTGTCTCCAACTCCTCTTCCCTCGACTTAAGAACAGACTCCAGCTTAGTGTTCCGAGCCAGAACAGTCATCAGCTACTCGTCGGCCTTCTCTAACTCTGCCACCCTTCGTTTCAGTTGCTCCTTCGACTATTCAAGACCCTCATGGAACACCCAAAATTTCGGGTCCTGTTTAAGCAGATCCGCCACCACCTGATGCTTGGCACGACACCGCTTATACTATTTTTCCACTTTGTTAAAAATGGCTGCCTTCCTTTGCGCAGGTTGCCTCCGCTCCACCTCCAAGATCAGAGTCTAAAAAACAAAGAGAAGAAAGAGGAAAAACGAGTCAGCACGCATCAAAATTGGCATCTCGGCATGCAAGTAAAACGAAAAGTTACCTGCAAACTGATGTCACTCAGCATTTCACGCTCGGGGGACGCACACAGTAGGGTCATGTCCGTTGCTGCCTACTCGCCGTGTTGTATCAAATTATATCTCGCTGGGATCGTAATTCGGAAATTGGACCTACCTGCCGTCATCTCCACATGGGCAGGATCCCGTGCTAACCCATCCACATTTTCATGGGCGGCCTCAAGGTTCGTCCCCTAAAAATCGTCTCTTGTTTTGCCAATAGCAGCCGCCGAACCACTCTCTATGATAGGAACTGGGCTGGCATCGGCGAAGGCTCTCATCTAAGGGGACGATCTCCCCAAACGGATAACATCAGTCACAAAAACTACCCTTGAGACTTGACAAGGCACATTAACCCTCTCGTCCTCAGTCGCTATCTCTTAGCCCATTATCAATATCTGTTATTTTCTCCCTAGAGGCTCCTCCCCTTCAGAAGTTTCATCCACGAGCTGCGGAGGTGGTACCGGAAGGGTCACCTCTCTTGCAGCCGCCGCTGCGGATGTAGTCTCCTGCTGAGGAACCATATGAACACCATCATATAACAAAGTACAGGGTAAGTCTTCGCCTTCAGAATCTATGTCTGTCCTAGTAGAGGCAATAATGGCAGCCCTCTTCTTGGGGGCGCCCCGACCTACCTACACAAGAGAGTTAGGTAATAAAACCTGAAGGAGATTTCAAACTAAGGCCAAAGAATTACCTGATGGTCCCGTGGGGCCGTATTGTTGGAGAAATTTGTCCCAGGTATGACACTCCTCCGCAAGAGGCAACAACTTAGCCACCCATGGTCTAATATTACTGATATATCGAGGCGGAGAGGCCCTCGCTACAAAATAAAGAGATATTATAATGGACGATAAGGTCGTATAAAACAAAGAATTCAACAAACAAAGATAACTACGTTCCAAATTCCATCTCTCCGGGAACGTGGTAGGGTTAGAGACCAGGTGCTCAGTTCTATTGAAGAAGTACCTACGCTAGAAGCCATGATTGGCTTCATCATCAGATTTGACTACCAAAACTTTCATGCCACGACTCTTCAATTGCAATATGGTTCCCCTCAGGTAACCGGTGTTAAAACATTGCAAAAGATGATGAACTAAAACTTTTCATTTAGCCTGCTCCGCATACGTAGTGAGAATCTACATACGTTCAATGTATACGGATTAAAATAAGTCGGGCATAAGTTGTAGAAGCGACAAAATTCCTGCGCCAAGGGGTAGATAGGGAGACTATAGCCGATCAAGAATGGATACTCATAAAACGTGCAATATCCTGGCCTGTGCACATTGGCATAATCCATTCATGCCGGAGCCATTTCCACATGGTCCGAAATATTGTGTGCCACTCGAAGATTGTCTAAATGAGACTGCAATAGTTCACTCTACTCACAGGGAAGATCGGGGCATTTCGTTTGAAAGTCCTTTCGAATGTGAAGTTCCTTTGGGAGCACGTTATCCACCATAAGGGGAACAAGAGCCTTTTCCACTTCCTCCCTTTTCACCGCTAGAAGAGGGTGGAACCCTAGATTGGTTGGTTTCTTTAGCCTTTTTTCTACCTTGGCGATGCTTTGCCATGTTTCTGCTTAAGAAGTAAGGGTATGGAGGCCAGGGAGTATGACTTCTAAGAAATGGAGGTGTTTCAAATGAAACAACGGTTAATAGAAAGAGAGACAAAGAAGGAAGCCAGAAAGAGCTTTCTAAAGGATCGAAAAATGAATCGGATTCAATCTTTCCCTTATTTATAGGGTTAGGTTGCGTGGAAATTGAAGAGTCATAATTCAAAACGAGCGCGGAAAATCAAAACGTCAGATCACCCTCTGAACCGCCTCGGGAATAGGTGTAATAATAATGCATGCGGGCGATGACACCACTCTGAAGAGGAAATCACGCGTCAGCGGCTCAACAATTCCATATGTTTCACCTTATTCATGTTACCACCCTCGAGTAAGGTCAAATTCTCTTGAAGCGACGTCTGCAGTTTCATCCATTGGGGACGCTTCCCGAATGCGTCCTCAATGAATGGAGGGACTAACTGTATAGGGTCAAATTCGACCCTCGACGCTTCTACATTGGCGGGTATAGCCAAAGGGCATACACCAACTAAAGGAGGAGTATGACTTAGGCGTGAAGATAGGAACGACGCCGTTCAAGTCCTAGCGTCCTCAAGTGAAGCGATATTATCCACTTTTGTACTTTTTGATTATTTTGAGGAGTGTCTCTTACTTTATAAAGGAGACCCTTATATTGTAAAGGGATCCATCGTTATTCTAGGGATAGACAACTCTCTTACTTTCTTTCTCTATCTCACATTCTCTCTTTCTCTCAGTATAATCAAACTTACTTATTTTAGTGAACAATACTATTTTTTCTCTCTAGGTCTTACTTTATTTATTTTGATTGTTTTACGCTTGTAAAGTCTTTTGATAACTTTTGATCCTAACACATATGAACCAGCGATAGCCATGGTTACTTACAAAATGCAATGTTTTCAATTTAATCAATCTTTCTTTAGACAAAATTTCATATCTATATTTTTAATGTTCACTTAGTGAATGTAAATTTTACAGGTCATTACACGTAAATCGAGAAGAGCCAAGGAAGTATATTCACTAGGTAAACAACATGGAATTATATTCGTGGTCCTTGCCCCTTCTTACGAATATATTAAGAATATTAAAAGCTGGGTCATAAAGATAATGTAGTTACTTACAGTGGTGAAGCTAGTGTGTTAGGGACGGGTTCAATTGAATCTATAACTTTTGACATAGAGGAAAAATTTATTAACATTACAAAAATAGTAGATATAAACCCATAACTTTAAAAATATAATGAATTTATGCTAAAAACCTTAAAGTTAAACCCATATAATTTATCCTCGATCCGTCTCTGTGTACTTAAGCACTTCTACGAATTTGTCTATCCATATTTTTTGATTTTACTGGGCCGTGTAAATATGTGATAGTGGAAAAGTTGACAGATAAGTCACTCTTTTTAGTTAAAAGAAAAAAAGAAAAAAATATAAACGCCATTTATCTAAGGAAAAAATAGTCCTTAATAGTTAGCAGCAACATTAGTGAAATCACAGTTTCCCGGTAGTCCCATCTACCAAAACTTTCAGAACTACACTGACCTGATTTCTTTATAGCTAAGGATATGTAGGCAACCTTCGAAGCAATGTTCGGTCAAAATTTTTCAAAAGATGTTTCTCATGGAGTTTCAAATGGGCAAAAATCCCTCATAATTGCTGTGAGCATGTGGTTTTTTCCCTATACGAAATACTCCTATAAAATACCAAGAAAATAGATTTTTGTTAATTGTTTGCATTTTAGGAATTTTTTGTAGAATTTTATTAATTGTTTGAATTTTTATGCACGTTTAATTTAAAAAATATTCAAAAATTCGAAAAATCCCAGCCCAAAAATTGCCCAAACACGTCCAAACAACTACACAAAGCCAAGCCCAAATTTGTACACCCGGTCCAGGTCTCCCACGGTCCTCAAACGACCCCGCTTTATGATAATTTGATCACAGTCGTTGGATCTTACCAACAGTTTGGAATTGAGGATTCATTAACTATATTATTTTCCTATTGAGACCAACCCCTCCATTCAACTCTCACTCAGTCTCTCCCGGCTCTTGTTAGAACGAAACCCTAGTTGCCCAAGTTCCCTCGCCATCTCCGTAGTGGTCCGCCTGCTAGAAATCGCTCACGACGGTGGACCACCTCCAAACCCCACCATTTTTACACCATAGAACCCTCACCCCCTCCTCACTCTAAATCCCCAATTGGCTTTCCTCGAACCCCTGCCGATGTGCTCGAATCATAGATTGAAATCAGACAAAAAAAAAAAAACTCTAAATCATTCAAATGTCCCCAAAATCACACTCACATTCGTCAACCTTCCCTCAGCACTACCATACCCTCAATTTCTCAAAATTACCCACCAATTCCTCCGAATCTTTAATCTAAGATCCCACGAACCCTAGTTTTTTCCTTTCTTCTGATTTACGGTAACTGTTTGGTTAGTTCAACCCCAAACTTTCATTAGTCGACTGTTCTTGTTGAGAACAATCGATTAATTTTTGTTCAAGTTCACGTTACCTTAAGGATGTTTTGTCAAAATTCGTAGCTCGTCTGGTCTCTTAAAACAAATCTAGGTATTTCTTTTCACTCTCACGTTTGTTTTTGTTTGTTGTTCCTTTCTTTGCACATTCAATTTTCTTGTTAGACACATGATATAGATTTCCCTTCTTTTACTATTAGTTTGAATTTTGGCATCTATATTGTTAGAATAACTGAAACATGTTTAAAATTTCATCATTAGAAATTCAATTTGTTTAGGTTCAAGTTTATTTGGGTTTAATGTTTAGGTTTTTGGGTAAATTGTTCATTCTGGTTTTTCCTCTTACGTTTGCTTCTCTTTTAGGTTTGTTTTAATGCTTATTTAATTAAGATAATGTTAAGAGTTAATTGATTGCCAATTTGATCGATACTTGATTAGCTTAGCCTTGGCTTGATTCAATCCCTTTAATTGAAGTAAGCTAAGTTTGATTTCTATGTTTTCTTTGCATAAATATTTTGGATTCTTGATAGTTTATTTGATTACAAGTTAAATGCATTGTTCGTCTAGGATTAGTTGTTTAAAATCTGTAACGACCCAATCGGTTATTTTGAGTTCTAACGCGTTGTTCAGTAGTTGGAAGTCATGAATAACTTCATTTCAGGTATACTTACTTGTGCGTATGGTCATAGTTGTATTTTGGAAAATTCGGAGTCAAATTGGAAAGTAAATTTTCATTGCGGCAACCTTAAGTTGAAGAAAATGGCTAAGATTTATATTTTACGTAAACGACCTCGGAACGGGATCTGAAAGTTCCAGCATGTTGTAGGATGATTTCGACTTAGGCGTATGTTCATATTTGGTTTGGATAACCCGTGAGCATTTCAGCGTATACTATGGAAGTTAGTATTTTAGAAGAATTTTATAAATTTATGTTGGAAGGCATTTTAGTGTTATAGATGCCCGTTGGGATTGCGAGTCTGGGAATAGCTCTGCATGGTGATTCTGGAGTTGGGAGCTGGATCAGAAGTGAATTCGGATGTCCGGAGGTCATTTTGAAGTCATTTGGCTAAATATAGAAATTTGAAGGTTTTTGAGAAAATTTGGCCGGAAGTGGAAATTTAGATATCGGGGTCGGAATGTGATTCTGAAAGTTAGGACAAGTCCGTAATGTTGAATGTGACATGTGTATAAAATTTGAAGTCATTCCGGAATGATTTTCTTAAGGTTTGAGAAACTTAGTCTTTTTTAAGGAAGCTTAAGTTGGATAAGTCAAACGGATATTGGCTTATGTATTAGAGGGCTTGAAATGAGAATTTTATGATTCGGATAGCTTCGTTAGGTGATTTGGGACTTAGGAATGTGTCCGAAATATTTTTATGATGACAGGTGTAGAATTAAGCTTGAATTGGCAAAGTTAGTGTTTTGGTGAATTTCGGTTGATAGTAGATATTTTGATTCGAGGGTCGGAATGAATTTCCGAGAGTTTCTATAGCTTCCTTATGTCATTTTGGACTTGTCTGCAGAATTTGAGGTCATTCTGACTAATTTTGACGTGTTTCAGCTTCGGATGTGGAAGTTAGAAGTTTCAAAATTCATAGGCTTGAATCCGAGGTGAATTTAGTATTTTTGCGTTGTTTTTGGTTATTCGAAGGAACAACTAAGTTTGTTTCATGTTATGGGACTTTTTAGTATACTTTTTTGGGATCCCATGATGTTCAGATAAGTTTTGGAAGATTTTGGTGTTTTGAGCATAAGCATGTAATGATCCAATGGTCCATTTTTAGTTGTACATATCAAAATTTGATTTTTAGACTTCAGGAATTTTGAAATGAATTACAGGAGTGATATGGAAAGTTTGGTTTAATTTCATTAAGTCGTGATTGGGCTTTTGACGTGAAATGTGAGTTAATTATTTAACAAGTGAAATGATTATCGCACTGAGCAAATGAGCTTCAGATTGAGTTTCGATTGAAGGACTATGTTTGTATTATTATTTGTGATTCATAGGAACAGGAACCATCAAATTCCGAGTTCGTATAGGGGAGTTAGGGCCTTTTTAGTAAAAATAAACATTGCTGGTGCAACAACATCTGGTACGCACCTTTAGCGACCCGATTTGGGCGCCTTTAGCGACATGATTAGGATTTTAGCGACTGGAATGAGTCCTTTTAATGTTGTTCAGCCCATTTTAGTGTTTTGGGTGAAAAAACACAGCTTGGGGCAATAGTTGAGCAAGAAATCATGGGAAATCATGAGGTAACTAACTTGTGATAATTTCTACTGCATAATATTAAATTATCATCGAATAATCCGACAAGATTACTTATTTTTGAATTGTTTAATTGGAGAAAATTAGTACAAAAATGTGGGTTTAGAGCTTGTGATTTTGAGACCTTCTAGGGTCGATTTGAGGGGTCAAACGAGCTTCGATTTTGGTGTTCTTTATACATACGGTCTCATGAGAGGACGAAGAATATTTTGGTATAAAAATTTCTGAGTTTCGATACATGAGCCTGGGGCTCGGGTTTTGTCAAATTCGTGAATTTTGATATTTTCGATTCATTTGATTGGGTATTATCTCTTTAGTATAATGCAACATATTCGTTGTGATTTTCGGCAGATTCGATGCACGTAAAGGCCAATTCGAGGAGCAAAGGCATCGCAAATTAAAGAAATAGCCGGTTCGACGTAACCCCAGAATTTCACATCGTAATGATATATTGAGGCGGGACACGCATTTTATGACGAGTGCGGGGTCGTTTTCTATTGGTGATTTGCGACTTGGTCCATCCCGGTTGATATTTTACTGCGTATTTGATAAATACTTGTTATTTTTGATCATATCTTGGGCTTATTTCCATACTTGGTCTTCGTGCTGACTAATTGGAGTCTTTTGCGAACTCCCATGACTGGTCCCTCACTAAATTGAATATCAACTAAACTCAGTCCTATTGAAATTACACTATTTTATGAACTCGCTATACTTTTTCTCAAATTGAGATTTAAATGACATTTGAACTAATGTTTGAGCTGAACTCTATTACTTACTGTTGCCCAAGGGGCTTATGATTATTTTCTAGACTGAGCATGGATCAGGTTGCGCGCCGCAACAGTATTATATTGATATGAGCATGGATCGGGCTGCGCACCGCAGCAATATTATATTAATATTGAGGCCGAGAGCCTAGTTGATTCCACGAGATGGCTTGATATTGTGCTTGGGATGTAGGAGCCCCTCCTGAGTCTGTACATACCCCAGTGAGCGCCATCGGTGTTAAATGGATCAAGATGCACGCCGTAGTGTGGAGCGGGCTGCACGCCGCAACAAAATTATTACTATTTTTTGTGTTAACTTTATCTCATTTGTCTGCCATTATATGTTGTTTATGATATTTCTGGAAATATTTACCTACTATTCTGGTTTTATCTAATCACTTAGAGTTGGGTCCAAGGGGCGGATTTTTGTTCTTACCAGCACTGTTGCTACTACATTTATTGGCTTAACTGTAGGAAAAGGCATTTTTCAAATGAGTTTTAAACTAAGTTAAGATAATTTCTAAAGATTTCATAGCTTTGCTGCTTTACTCAAAAGGGGGTTCCTCCGCTTCTTTATAGCACGATGATATGTATTACGTTATTTTTACTGCTCAGTAGTTATTTACTTTTATTACTCACTATTTTGGAGTACTCACTTTACTCCCAACACCTCGTGTGCAAATGTAGGTGCTTTTTCACCCGATAGCAGGTTTTGAGCTTATTGGAGACTTGGTTATCGTAGCTGATCATGGTGACCACCAGCATTCGCGACATTGAATTTCTTCCTTTTGATTTTTAAATTCTATTCTGTATATTTCTAGCCTTGTAGACATATTCAGACTCTTTTTGATGCTCGTGACTTGTGATACCCCAGTTTGGGATATGATTGGGTTGTACTTTCGTTAATTGTTATTTTAACATTATAGTTAGACTGTTTGTTCATGTTTAACTATTTTGAAAAAGGCAATTTGAGTTGGTTGGCTGGCATTGTCTTCACGATAGGCACTATCAAAACGGAGCAGGGTTTGGGTCGTGAAAAGTTGGTATCAGAGCCTAGGTTACATAGGTCTCGCAAGTCATGAGCAGGTTTGTAGAGTCTCGCAGATCGGTACAGAAACGTTTGTATTTATCCTCGAGAGGCTGCAGAACCTTTAGGAAAACCTCACATTGTCGAATTCTTATTGTGCGTTCTTTATTCATCTTGAAAATTAAGTCTTGAAATTCCTTCCACGCATTTGCATGCGCGGATTAGTGCTCAGTATCAGATGTGTCTTGATAACTTGTGATTCCCTAATCGAGGGGCGAGACGTGATCTCCATGAGCTGATGTTTGGCCAGTCTGAAGGACTTGAGGCTGGATCTTTTCCTACGGCTTGAGCACCGATGTGTTGATTGTGTGAGCAAGTGTTTTGAACTTATATGTCTGTTATTGCCACTATTAGTGGGAATGACTGCTAGGTAGCTATGTGATGGGTATGTTAGTATTGCGAGATGTTTCTATATGACTTGGAAGTATTGAGAAAGATCTGCTAGATGATAGGTGAACTATTAAGTGTATGATTTCCATTGTGATTAGAGGTGTAGCTCCGAGTTATGGGCGTGAGGAATCTTTTCAAGTCTCCTATTTGAAGTGAAGTAAATTTTATGTTACAGTATGACTTTAGACTCAGGAAAACAAAATGATTGTGTAATGTGTATGACGGTGGAAGGTATACAAAAATGTTAATTAGAGGCAAAGCAGGTGGATTATCTCATGCAGAATAATCTACGTAGGTGTGTCCCTTAATGTTGAGTAGAAAGTTTCTTTTCTACTAAAAACAGGGTGTACATGTTGAGATTTGAATTTGACTCTAATTGAGAAAGTTGAGTTGATTGTCACGAGAATAAAAGTGATCTTAGTAGTGGAATTGAGGTGTTTTACGATATGTGTTACCTAAGTTTGTGATTTTTTTTTGTTTAACTAGCTCTAGTAATATGGCAATATTCTTGAGTTTGATGACCTGCGTGGCCTGGTTGAATTAGAGGAATTTAGTTCTGATAGCTTGATTAGGAGAAAATGGATTTCCAAGTGTTCTTGATGGTTTCTACCATGGCTTAAACCAGATACTTTATACCAGTATGGGGAACGTGTTGTGTATTGTGATTTCCTGTATATTTCTTCACTATTGATGGGGTATGAAGGTTTTGGAGCAAGGTTCTGTTTAATGTGGGGTTTCCTACTGGTACTGGGTTGATTTGAGTGGTTATGGTGATCGAGATTGGTGTTGTGAGTATATGAGTTGTGTAGTATGTTATGCAATTATATCTAAGATTATTGTTATGGATTGACAAAGTTTTTTCGGACTTATACAGTGTGTGTATGTAAGATTCGGGTCTTGAAAAGAATTCTGGATGTTAGAAATTGAGCTCCAAGGATTTTGGGGTAAGGTTAAAGTAATATTTATTATTCACGACAATGGGTTTAATGTGTTTCATAATAATTAATTCCAATGTTTTAATGGATTATATGCCATACCGGTATGAGGGTTCGTTATGTGCTATGAAAAAAAATATTTACGAAATTTATTGAGAAGAAGAAAGAAAGGAAATTGAAAACTGCAGTTGGCACAATGTGAAATATTTAACCGGGGTGCAAGCCGTGATGGAGGTTATGTAAGGACAAGGTCCTTGTGGTAAATATTTATGAGTATAAAGTTTCCCTTTATAAAGTTTAATTCCTACGATAATATTAATAGGGAGTCATGCTAGTTACGCTGATTTGATAATTATTGTATATTTTATGTTCATATTCAGCCATTTTCATACTGTACACATTGAGTTTTATCTTATGAGATGATTTCTCAGGTGGCGTTAAATGTGACTCATTAATTCGAGTAAGTGATAACGAGGTCTTCATGCCTCACATTCTGTTGTCATCATTGTGAAAATTTGAAACGAGGTGGTGGTTAATATGAGATTTCTTGATAATGATTGAATTATTTATGAACAACTCTTAAGACCAGAAATGTGGTTATGATCATACAAATGATGGGTTTCATGTCAAGATATCATTGTGATAATGCCAGGCTTGTAATGCGAAGATTAGTGTTATTGATATACTTGTGGTACTTGTTAGGTTCTGGACATGCTGTTAAGAGTTGGTTTGGTGTTACTCTGCCAGGTGGATAGGCCCAATTACAAGGGAGTCTCTGCCGAAATATTAAAAAAATAAATCTGGGAGTTAGTCAAATTTTGGGGACTTATGAAAGTTGAAATGTTGGAAGAATATCTAGGATCTATATGAATTCGTTCAGTTCATTTGGTTGTGGATCGTGGGGTGTTGTCCTGGCTATGGTGGTAGTTCTTGCGTGTTATGAGAAGAAATAACTTATTACGTGTCCAGAAAAGGCTATCAGCCTAGTTCAATGCGAGCAGAATTGACCTGAAGTGGGTGAATGGATTAAAATAGGGTTATGGGCTTCATGTGAGTAAGATGTGTTGATTTCAGTATAGCGCTCCTCAAGGGTGTTGGAATATCATATGTTGTTTCGTGTTCGTCAATTCATGTAATATTATGATTGTGCCATGTGTGCTGTGAAACGACTTTGATAAATTCCTATTCTCTGGGGAAAGGTACATATTAGTTGTGTGAGTTGAGCAGTCCATTCCTGAATCATTTCCTTATGTATCTTGTTCGCGTTATGGCCTGTTGGCGCATTTTTTCATCATGTGAAACTGTTGGTCATTTGTGTGGGGATTGGTTGTCTGAACAGCTCATACTTGGTGAGGCGAGACTATTGGTATCGGCGACAATTGCAGTGGGTTTATGTGAGGTATATTACATGGCAGTTACCAGTATTTGGGTAGTAATGAGGTGATGATTTTAGTCAAAAAGGGGAGAATTAATGTTGGGTTAACTCTGCAATTGTTTAGAAATTTCTGCACATCTCCTCCGTTGTGGTTATATTGTCAGCATTATGATAGAATGTATAGGTATATCATTATATGAATCGGGAGCATTAGAGTCGTGGAATTTTGGCTATTAAGGTTCATGGAGTTTCATTGTCACGACCCATTTTCTGAACAAGTCGAGACCGACACTTGATCACTAAACATGATCGAGCGAACCATCTTTGCTTATCAAACCTATTATAACTCCAAACTTTATATGCAACAAAACAATACTCTAACCAAATACTTTTGATTAATTTAAAGATTTAAATAAATCAACTCCAAAGCTTTATTCGTGGTAACTACTGAATTACTGCTAAGTTATTATAAAATAACATCTGAATCTCAACCCAATGACTATATCTATGAAGACTCTACTAATAATTTGACGCACTGCTCAGGACATGAGATTTCCTGGCCATTTCTCTAAAAAAAAATAGATAAATGAAAATGACCCTAAGAATACTCCACGAACAAAAGTAGAGCTCACCAATATAACTGGAAGGGAAGGAATTCCTAACTCGTAGCCTGCTCGCCTGCAAATCCAGTTCCTACGTTGTACCACTGACCAACGTAGGTTCCCAAAAGAGAATGTCAGTACCATCCATTGTACTAAGTGAGTCTAAACAACAGGGGGAGAAACTTTGATAACATATACATTATGAGCAAAGGTTCTAGATGCATGTAAAATATAAGGCTTATAAGAATAATTATAAAATAATTGCATCATAGCAATTTATGAATATTCCAAAGGAGATTCTTTTCTTTTTTCTTTATTTAAAAAATACTTCACTTTATACTTTGGGAGTTCCAACTATCTTGACTTAGTTATGTCTCAGTCATCGTGTGATCGGCACGAGTTCGATCCCAACCTGATCGAATAGGCCTAATCCACGAGGTGCCACTCGCTTAATGGTTCTCAGCGCTAATGTATCATACCTTAGCATGGCTAAGTAAATTCTCAGCAACGAGACCCTCGGCTCGTATGCTCCCTAGTTTGGCACTAGTAGTTTCAGGAAGTCAACGCCTTGGTCAGGTTCCTCGGCCTGGACGATGACCCCTTCTCAGAATAAAGGATACTCCCCAAATATCGTTTCTTTCTAAAATTCTTCTTGTGACTTTTCAAGTCTAAATCTTTTCTTTATATAACATTATGTACATGCTCATAATGGTGTTCTTAAATGTAAAGGATGGCATAAGAATGAAATAAACATATAAGGATATTTCTAAAGATTCTTTCTTCTTCATAAAGTTTCAATATGAAATTAGCATATAAAAATAACACAAATATCTGAAAAATTTCAGCACATATATCATATAGATCCTCCAAACTTTTGCTAGAACCATTCTAAATTAATAGGTACTCACTCGCTCTAATTAAATAAAGATAAACTCTTTTAAGCAATTCATCAAATACCTTGTATGCGTGCTTTTGTGAGTTAAAACACTTTAGTAAAGGTTTGAATCAACTCACCTCAAAACTTCTCGAGCCAATACGTAGGTCCAGTCCAATTAACACTAGTCAAACAATCGATTCTATAACAAATAGTGCATTTTAATCAATTTCAAAGTATTACACCTAATTATGAAATTTATTGATGATATAGAGGAAGAAGAGAATTATGTATTCAATTCTTACCTATTATTACTATATGGTAATTGACACTAGGGGATTTTACATACCTGAGTTCAAGAATAAGCAAGTTATGAAGAACCCTAGGATTTTCCGTTGCCTCCGTGCTATGTTTTCTGAGCGAACTATTTTTTTCTAAGCTTCTGCCTTATGTTTTGTTTTTCTAATGACAGAACAACGTTTTGTTTCTCTTTGAAGCTTAAGAGCACCCTTTTTTGTCCACGGCCCTTCTATGGTCTTTTAGCCCTTTCTTCCTTTCTTTTCCTTTTTTTAAAAAAACTTAACTAATAATTAATGATACCCAATTTTAAAAATTATAATATTAAAATTATTAATATTCCCCTAACGGTATATCCAATTATATAATTGTATGTATGTATGTATGTATGTATGTATGTATGTATGTATGTATGTATGTATGTATGTATGTATGTATGTATGTATGTATACAAGATAAAAATAATAATAATTTAATTTTATAATTAGAGTGTCTCGAAACTTCTTTTATAAATTTGGAGAGTGTTACACTCATTGTGGTTAGATGGTGAATTATGTGATGCATGGTGCTAATTCAAAAAAGGTATACAGTCATGTTCAGTCATGTTCTAGTAGCTCGCGTGGTAGTTGATACAATGTTTATATACAGGGAACAGGTCTGGCGGAGAATTTCATGTATTGGAATTGGGTTCTGAGCTTATTGTATGGATAAACAAGGATATCTGCAGAATTGATCAAACTAATGTGTCCATGTGAGTTATGGTAGCACGGGCAGGTGAAAGAAGTGTTAAACAATGATTTCATATAACTTAAGAGCAGTTCTTGTAACGTTTGGGGACGAACGTCTATTTAAGTAAGGGAGAATGTTATTTAAGTAACGGAAAATGTAATGAACTGACCAATTGTTTTGAGCTCTAGCGCGTCGTTCAGTAGTTGGAAGTCATGAACAACATCATTTCAGGTATATTGGCTTGTGCGTATGGTCAGAGTTAAATTTCGGGAAATTCGGAGTCAAATTGGAAAGAAAAGTTTCATTGCGACAGCCTTAAGTTGAAGAAAATGGCTAAGATTGTAATTTTGAGTAAACGACATTAGAATCGGGATCTAAAAATTCCAGAATATTCGTATGATGATTTCTAGCTTGGGCGTATGTCCGAATTTGGTTTTGGATAACCCGTTAGCATTTCAGCGTATATTGTGGAAGTTAGTATTTTAGAAGAATTTCATAAATTTGGGTTGGAAGGCATTTCAGTATTATGGATGTCCGTTTGAGATTACGAGTCTGGTAATAGCTCCGCTTGTTGATTCTGGAGTTGGAAGCTCGATAAGAAGTAAATTCGGTTGCCTGGAGGTCATTTTGAAGTCATTTGGCTAAATATAGAAATTTTAACGTTTTTGAGAAAATTCGACCGAAAATGAAAACTTTGATATCGGGGTCGGAATGCGATTCTAAAAGTTGGGGCAAGTCCTAATGTCGAACGTGACTTGTGTAAAAGTTTGAAGTCATTCCGGAATGATTTTGGTAAGGTTTGAGACACTTAGTCTCTTTTAAGGAAGCTTAAGTTTGAAAATCCAACCGGATATTGAGTTATGTGTTAGAGGCTCGAAATGCAAATTTTATGGTTCAGATAGCCTCGTTAGGTGATTTGGGACTTAGGAGTGTGTCCGGAATATTTTTGTGATGACCGGTGTAGAATTACGCTTGAATTGGCAAAGTTAGTATTTTGGCGAATTCCGGTTGATATGTGAGATTTTGATCCGAGGGTTGGAATGAAATTCCGGGAGTTGCTGCAGCATCTTTATGTTATTTTGGACTTGTCTGCAAAATTTGAGGTCATTCAGACTAGTTTTGACGTGTTTCATCATCAGATGTGAAAGTTAGAAGTTTCAAAGTTCATAGACATTAATCCGAGGTGATTTTAGTATTTCTGGGTTGGTTTTTGTGATTCGAAGGAACAATTAAGTTTGTATCATATTATGGTACTTGTTAGTATACTTTGTTGGGATCCCATGAGGCTCAGATTAGTTTTGGAAGGGTTTTTTTTTTGAAGATTTCGGTGTTGAGCATAAGCATGCTTATCCAAAGGTTCATTTTTAGTTCTATAATCGAAATTAATTTCGAGACTTCCGAGATTTTGATAATGAATTATAGGAGAGATCTGGAAAGTTTGGCTTAAGTTCATCAAGTCGTGATTGAGTCTTGACGCGAAATGTGAGTTAATTATTTAACAAGTGAAATAAGTATCGCATTGAGCTAATGAGCTCCGAATTGCATTTCGGTTGAAGGACTATGTTCGTATTATTATTTTTGACTCATAGGAACAAGAATCATCGAATTCCGAGTTTGTATGGTGGAGTTAGGGCCTTTTTAGTGAAAATAAACATTTCTGGTGCAACATCAATTGGTGCGCACCTTTAGCGAGTAGATTTGGGCACTGTTAGTGACGGGATCAGGCTTTTAGCCACCAGAATGGGTCCTTTTAATGCTGTTCAGCCCATTTTAGCATTTTTTTGTGAAAGAACACGACTCGGGGCAATTTTTGAGCAAAATAATCATAGGTAATCTTGAAATAAGTCACTTGTGATCATTACTACTCCATAATATTAAATTATCATCGAATAATCCAACAAGATTACATATTTTTGAAGTGTTTAATTGGAGAAAATCAGTAGAAAAATATGGGTTTAGGGCTTGTGATTTTGAGTTCTTCTAGGGTCGATTTGAGGGGTCAAACTAGTTCTGATTTTGTTGTTCTTTATATGTACGGACTCGTGTGAGACGACGAAGAACATTTTGGTACAAAATTTCTAAGTTTCGAGACGTGATCCCGGTGCTCGGGTTTTGTCAAATTCGTGAATTTTTATATTTTTCGATTTCTTTCGATTGGGTATTATCTCTTTTGTATAATGCAACATATTTGTTGTGATTTGGGAATATTCGACTCACGTGGAGGCCAATTCGAGGGGAAAAGGCATCACGAATTAAAGAAATAGCCGGTTCAAGGTGAGTAATTATTGTAAATGATATCCTGAGGGTTTGAAACCCCGGAATTTCACATCGTAATGCTATCTTGGGCGAGACACGCATTTTACGATGAGTGCGGGGTCATTTGCTATTGGGGATTTGCGACTTGGTCCGACCTGGTTGATATTTTACCGTGTATTTGATAAATACTTGTTGTTTTAACCATGACTTGGGCTTATTACCATACTTGGGTTTCATGCCGACTAATTGGAGTCTTTTGTGAACTCCTATCACAGTTTCCTCACTAAATGGAATATCAAATGAACTCAGTCTCATTGAAATTACACTGTTTCGTGAACTCAGCTATACTTTTTCTCAACTTTAGATTTAAATGATATTTGAACTGATGTTTGAGCTGAGCACTATTTTTTTACTTTTGCCCAAGAGGCTTATGATTATTATTTGGACTGAGCATGGATCGGGATAGGCGCCACAACAGTATTATATTGATATGAGCATGGATAAGGCTGCACGCTACAGTAGTATTATATTGATATTGAGGCCGAGAGACTAGTTGATGTCACGAGATGGCTTGGTATTACGCTTCGGCTGTAGGAGCCTCCCAGAGTCTGTATACACCCCCAGTGAGCACCATCAATGTTAAATGGACGGGCTGCATGTCGTAGCGTAGAGCAGGCTGCACGCCGCAACGGAATTAATACTATTTTATGTGTTTACTTTATCTCATTTGTCTGCCATTATCTGTTGTTTATGCTTTGGATATCTTTACCTGTTGTTCTGGTATTATCTGATCAATGAGTGTTGGGCCCGAGGGGCAGATTTCTATGCTTACCGACACTATTGCTACTACATTCATTGGCGTAAATGTTGGAAAAGGCATTTTTCAAACGAGTTCTAAACAGGGTTAAGATAATTTCTAAAGATTTCACAGCTTCGCTGCTTTACTCAAAACGGGGTTCCATTGCTTATTTAGATTACAATGATATATATTACGTGATTTCTTTCTTCTTAGTTATTATTTACTTTTATTACTCACTGAGTTGGAGTACTCACTTTACTCCCTGCACCTCTTGTGCAGATGTAGGTACTTGTTCACCTGGTAGCGGATTTTGAGATGATTGGAGACTTGTTTATCGTTGCCGAGCATGGTGATTGCAGTGTTCACGACACCGGATTTCTTCCTTTTGATTTTTAAATTCTATTATGTATATTTCTGGCCGTGTTGTCATATTCATACTCTTTTAGATGCCCGTGACTTGTGACATTACGGTTTGGGCTATGATTGGGTTGTACTTCCACGAATTGTTATTTTAAAATCATATTTAGACTGTTTGTTCATGTTTAATTATTTTGAAAAAGGCAATTTGAGTTGGTTGGCTGGCATTGTCTTTATGAGAGGCGCCATTACGAAAGGAGCGGGGTTTGGATCGTGAAAAAATCAATCCATTAGGTTTAAACCTGAATGCCTTTAAGAATAAGACTGATTTTTGAATTAAAAGGACACTTGAAATAATGCATAGGAGGTCCCTTAAAAGTCTTTAAAATTAGAATAGGATCAGAATTGGTTATAATTGGAATAGTAAGTAAATAGAAATGTTAAAACTAGGCTTTTACATTGAAGGTATATCAGAATGTTCCTAGAATATAACAGCTACCCCTATCCTTAGCATAAAATACTGGAATTGGATTAAAAAAAGGACGAACAACTATGCAGAATGATGTACTATTCTGCAGTATATGGAATTAGGTCAGAATACTCCTTTATTGGATGCTCTTTGTGCACTCTTTATAAAGAAAGTATTCACTCATACTTACACAAACAATCATCAGCATTTTTCTGCACAAAAGAAGGTCTTGAAAACACCTAGATAAATATTCTAATAATTACCAAAAGTTAAGGAAAAAAACACTTTGAGGATTCAAGGATTCTTTTGTTCCTTGCTACTGATTTCGAAGAAATACCTCTGAAAATTCCTCCTATTATGGCAAACATCTGATTCAATATTTCTTTTAAGTTCTTGTTTCATTGGCTGTGGACTGCTGGTTTAAAAGCTGGTTCCTTTTGCTAGCATTTTGAATGTCATTGTACTGGGTTTGCTATTGTGTTTGGTTTCTGAAACTTCTTGGTTTTTTTATTGACCTTTATTTGGTCATTTTTGCTGTTTCCCTTTCAAGGTATGTAACCAATCTTTACATCAAATGAAATCCTCAGTCTAGATCTATACTTCATGTCTATCTGTGTATGGTTGTTTGATTTAATGGTAGAAATTAATGTGTGTTTACTCTCTTTATCAGTTTTTCTTGTATTTTGTGTACACTTCAGTAGTATGAAAATATTCATAAAACTGTACAAATAGCTTTGCTTTATAGTAAAACATTTAGGTGTGATGATGTTTATGATTTAATTGAGTTATGCTTTTCTTTCTTCTTTAATCTAATTTATTTTATTTAAAAACATTATTTTTCTCTTTCTTTGATTGTTTGACCCTGATCTTTGGCCTGCAGATTTAGCCACAGGTTGGTTAAATCAACAGGTTTAGAAGCTGAAGTTTTGGAACCCAACTATATTATATGGATCCGATGCCCTTCATGGAGGAATCCGAGCTTGTGATGGACAAGTCATGTCCAAAAGAGGCAAGCGATTAGTTATGTTATTAAAATTGTAGAAGACTAGTCTTACTAACATTAATAGTTTATATATTAATAGTCTCTCATGTAACATGCCTTTCATTTTCTGAAATTTAATTTTCCTTTTTGGGCTGCTGTAATAAGGTTTCAATGACATATAGTTAAAGATAAGAACAATAGCTTTAGATGTATATTCATTTTTGTCATAAGTATAGTGTCAATGGGCCAAGTTGTGAGCCCAATCCGTAAGGGTAGTAGGTGTTATTTTTTCCTAAATTAGGGTTGAATTTGAGGCTCAAATGAAATTGAACCATGAAATGAATCTTGACCTAGAGCATTGGGCATGAGTCCTGAGTCCAAATCCAAGCTTTCCTTAAAAATCATGGTTTAAGTGTATGCTTCTCTTATCTTGCAAATCATGTGATTAACTTTAAAACTGGAGGAAAATTTGATTTCCATGTTCTATTTTTTTAATTAAGTAGCAACGGAGATTTGATTGTTGCAAATGTGCAGTGCTGTTAATTTTAGAGGTGGATAGGACTAGTTGGGAAATAGGCCCGCTTACATATAAGCCCAATATGGGTTGCTCTATTTGGACTCAACAAAAATATTTCTCAGTCCTTTCCTCTTGAGGATGGATCCTAGTCTAAAAATAAGTCTAAGGCTGCTGATCACCTTTAGTTAAATAACCAATGGGCTATCGTTGGCCTAACCCCTCCAAGAGAAATAATTCTAAGCACAACCTTACCATTTTTTAAGTTAAAATACTTATTAATTTGGACTTTAATTAGTATCCTTAATCTTACTTAAATAAAAGTACAACTCCCTTTTGTTAAAATAAGCGAGATGTGCCACGTCAAACAAAACTATAATTCATGGCCCTCATAGAATTAGACCAAAGGATAACCCTTATAGAAAAGGTTTGAGGCGTGCTATAAATCCAACATGGCCCTCGCGAATGTTGCTTTTAAAATCGAACCTTCATAGTTGCTTTAGGAGATTTTCTTTAAATAATTTATCATAGGTATGGGTACGGTTCTCGTGATGTAGTTGTGATTTTTAATTATTAAAATCCAGGTGTACACTTTATGTATCCAATTTCAATCTTCAAAAATATTAAATAGAACGTGTCATGAACCGCAGGTGCATCCCATGTAGCGTGGTTCAAGATGTGTTTTAAATAGCATTGAATCTCCCTAGCGGTTATAAAGCTAAAAAATGCACAATAGATTAAAACATGTAGCGAATCAGATAATAGGACAATTTAACTGTATAAGCGACCGTGCTAGAACCATGGAACCCCAAAGTGCCTAATACCTTCTCTCAGATTGACATAATGCCTTACTTAGAATTTCTGGTTTCGTATACTTTTAAATAAAGTCGCAATTTCTGTGTATCTATTAAGGTTTCCTTAATTATTATTTACTATATGCTTCTGTATTTCTGCTTAATTTCTTATAGCTCTGAATTTTTTAACCAATCATTTTGCTACTTCTGCCTGTTTGTCTTAAACTTTGTCGACTAATTGTTAATTAATTAGACTTAACTAAATTAGAGTTTGAAATTGGACTTTCCTTAATAATGGTGTTTCCTTATTAGATTTTACCCTTTCTTACCTTATGCATGATTAATAATTGGTGCTACTGGCCTGATTTTATGCTTTAACTTTTAGAACCAACTTCTAATTGATTTCAGAGTTAGTTCTTGCCTTATTTAACTTGGTCCTTAATTACTAATTGATTCTATATACAATTCCCTTTAATCAAGTAGTACTACTCTAATTTTATGTCTAATTTGTTCATGACTAACTTCAGTTGATCGATTGTTTGATTATTTCTTACCTTATTAACCTTGCTCCGATTTACCGAGGGATCCGTGTAAAACTTCCTTAAATTAAGTATCATTTATGTGATTTTTGGCTCCTTAATTAAGTCATGACGGATTGTTAATTGATTTCCCATACCGTATGTGCATGTGATTGGCTCATTACCTTGTGTGTCCTACTCTATTGCATACTATAAAACCCCTATTTTTGCTGGTTCTCAGATAGACATCAGTTCACAATGCACACACACACTCACTCAAACTATTCTCCGTCTTTGTTATTTGTGTGTCTTGTTCTATTGTGGGTCTAGCCACTGCTAGATAGTGAGACTACTAGCTCTATATTCTTAACTCTTTTTCCTCAACTGGTATGTCTCTAGTTATATTTTGACACCCAAATCTATGTGTTTCTTTCCTACTTTAGTTCACCAGTTATGAATTTGACCTACTCTCTTATTTACTTCTTTATTCAAGCATGCCTAAAATTCTGCCATGCTCAACGTGCAGCTAATATATTTACATTTCACATGTTTATCTGATGCTTGAACAACCTGTTTGACTTATGCTTTGCTATGTGATCATGTTGGTTACTTATGCATATGGTTCATCCTACTTGTGTGTATGATTCTATCCTTTACATCGTTTCTCCATGTTTAGTTGCCTGCTATCCTGGTTATTGTTAATGTTATGAAGTTTCTAAGTATTCTATGTACATTATTGCCTCCCTGCCTCCCTACACCCCATACATGTACACTGATTGAGATCTTCATTTGTTCCCAATACCTTTCACCCATATGTGCAAACATGTTTGCTAAAGTGCATGCGGATTTTAACATTTTATGATTTATTGAATGTCTACTGAATTTGCTCTCCTCTGAACTATTTTCAAAATGTGTTCTTCTAAAAACTGGTTTTATTCCTAGGTTTTCCTTAAAGATGGTCTATTACAGAAAAACTTTTACTCCTAAAGAAGCTATCTCCACATTGTTTTCACTAAGTTTTTTAAGTACTCTCACTTACTCTTAGGTTATTAAGTTCTGTCCTTCTAGTATATCTACCACCTAGGGATCCTTGAGATCTCTCTGATCTCTAGCATATCAGGGCTGGCTCTTCCACACATCAATAATTTAGTCTTTACTTGAAAAACGTCTTGGTGTGAGCACTGCCCGGGATCCTAAAGGTCTTTAAGGAACTCTGACATACCTAGCCACTTGTTGGCCAGAGAACTTCTAAGCCTTTAAGACTACATTGAAGGCCTGGTATTCCCAAGTTTATTTTGGGTCTGCTTCAGGCTCCCTATGTTATTACTTTACATTTCCTTTTTGCAATTTATGCAATTCTAATCTGTAATAATTATTCGTAAACATATATTTGGGTAACTAATAAAAGGGAGGGTAGTTATATGATACTGTGGGTAAAACCGGGTAGAAAACATTCTATAGGCTTTATACTCTGTGAATCTACATTAGAATCCATGTTTCTAGGATTAATGTGTTCATTTGAACCATGTTGAACTTTTTCATTAGATATCCTATCTTTAGGGCCTTCATGCTTACTATTTCAGCATGTTGCACGTTTAATTCCTAGTTCTTCGCAATTACTATCACATAGGTACCCTGCTATTAAATAATCTTAATAAAAACTATCATGTATTAGATACCATGCTCTTAGGAACGCTGTTTGCATCTTGTTTAAACCACGTCTGCTAAATCAATAACTGTCCATGAAAGGGTTTAACATAGACTCACACATAGGTGTCATGCCTCTAAACACACTTGATAAGTCGCATGTTATAATCTGCATCACTTACATAAGCATGCCTATAGGAAAATAACTTCAAGATGTTTCCTAGAATCGTGACTACATATAGACACTTAGGCAAGCTTTAGACCGTTTAATAATTGTAAAATCAGTTCTTTTTATGGGTGAAATTATCCAGGCTTAACATGCTATAAAACTACTAGGAAAACTGGTTAATATTCTTCCGCTTCCTTAAAATAAATGCTGCATGTTCTGTTTTGTGATGTTCATCTAGGTACCATGCTTCTAGTCTTCTTGAACTTATTCAAAATCAATTGTTTGAAGCGTGCTGTATATCTGCCTATGTACATGCGGAGGTAAACATGAGCCTTAACTGCTTTCCCATATTTGAATGTTCTATATGTACGTTATTTGTCACCTAGATTTTCCATTTTAAACACCTTAGGTTGTCAAGAACTGCCCAGATTTAGAGGTCCTAAACTTCTCCAGGACCACAAGGAAGAGACGGCTAACAACACGCTTAGAGGTTATTAATTAAACTCGCTTATATAACCACTAAAAGGAGGTTAATGGGTAGTAAACAAATGTGATGACCTGCGCACTAATATCAGATGTAGCCCATCTAGTTGAGGAGGATTTCCAGGAATTGCATAGATTGATCCTGTAGGCCAATCAACTTAGGACTTCCCTTTCACCATTTCTATATGTTTTTAAATTATCTAGACTTTCTTTTTCTATACATATATGTGTATTTAAGCTGTCCAAACCTCTTTTACTTTCATTATTCGAACTTCATTAATTATGTATGCATTTAGACGGGGAAACTACTTTATGTGCAAAATATGTGCTAAGGCTATTACTTGTTAAATAACTAATTCACATAGTTTAAGTTCGGTCGGGACTCACAATAATGGACCCCGAGGGATGCCAAACATCTTCCTTTCAAGGTTATTTCGAGCCCTTACCCTAATCTCTGGTAAATGTAAAATAGTCACATGAGTTATTTGTTCTAGGTGCCTAACGCACTTTAAATCCGTTAGGTGACGACTCTTTAAATTTAAATACCCAATTCTCAAAAGAAAATGAGTTATTCCCCCATGAATGTCTAAACACGAAATCCGTCAAGAAAAAAGGGGACGTGACGCAACCGAAAGAGAATCTTTAGATAAGCTATTCAAAGTGACATGTATAAATTTGAATTCGTTCAACTCCAACACATTATGTACAAATTCTCTTGTAATTTTGATTACAAAAAATGATTTTGTTATTGAAATCAATGACACGCTTATTGACCAATTTCCAGGAAAAGTAAGAACATCTATCGGTATTGATGAGACCAGTGAATTAAATAATCAAGCACAATTTGAAGATTTATTACACAGTTCAAATCCTCCAAGTTTGCCTCCTTACAAATTATCTTTGAAAGAGAATTGCCTGATTATGTTATTGCGTAACTTAAATCCATATAAAGGTATACATAATTGTACACAACTAACCTACTGTGATATTAAAATCCATGTCATAAGTACTAAGATATCAATAGGTGACTTCAAAAATACACATGTATTTTTATCGAGAATACCGTTATTATCATCACATGATGAAAAAATGCCCGTTCCATTTAAGAGAATATAATTTCCAAGAAGATTGTGCTTTTTTATGATTGTAAATAAAGCACAAGGTCAGACATCAAATTTTGTATGAATTTATTTGTGAAAAACTGTATTTTTGCATGGTCAACTTTGGGTTGCTTTAAAAGTTCAAACTGTCTAAAGTTGTTGATTCGACCACCTACCCAACAAGCATCATTCTACCTATAACATTGTCTATGATGGAATCATTCAAAAGGTAGCTGGCTGATGTTTTTGACATAAGATGATCCTGTAGATTTTTTATTCTTTCCGTACTTCATTATCTATGTATGCACATCTTTCCATGTATTACTTTGATAAAGTATTTTGTGTAATCTTTATTTTTTCTTATTCCTCTTGCCAACGCAATAGCTTCCAACTCAACAAATGGAAGTAAAAGAAATGTCAAAACGAAGACGCTGGGCAAATTAGTTAACTTGGTAATCCGAGTGCCAACTTCATGGCTTCTCATTCTATTACTCTTAATTTTACTATGTCATCTACAATTGAAAATTTGCTTATGCTTTGATACGATCATCAGCCAAAAAGGCTAGAAGAATACAGTAAAGTGCTCTAATTATCCAGAAATATCTACATCAAAATACGATAGAAGACTAAACACTACAAGATAGAGTAAGGAAGGAGACTCTTCGAATTGCGGACGCGGCAGATGTACATCAAAGTCTCCGTAGCTCTCACTACCTCAAGGATAATGCACCTGAGTGAAGGTACCTGGATCTGCACATGAAAAACATTCATAGAAGGAGAGTGAGTACACCACAACGGTACTCAGTAAATCCCAAGCCTAACCTCGGTCAGGCAGTAATGACGAAGGTCAGGGCCCTACTGAGGTTAAACAATATAATAAGAATGTACACTATGAGAAATAGGTAGAAATAATATGAGAACAACAAATAAAGAAAGAATATACAATGCAACAACAATTAAACGAAGTACAAAATAGACACGGAAATTTACAACTCAAATACCAAAGAAACCATTGAGGATCTCCCAGGATACCGTCCCATAGTCCTTTTCTCAACTGTCCAGTGGATCTCCCGATATACCATCCCGTAGCCCATCATATGTATATGTATATTTGAAGGATCTCTCGGAATACCGTCCTATAGTCCAACTCTCAATGCGCGAGGATCTACCAGAATCCGACCCGTAGTCCCAATGTAAATGTGCAGGGGGATCTACCATGAATCTTACCCATAGTCCCAAAATAAACAAACAATGGGAAGCTACCAGAATCCCATATCCGTAGTCCCAATGTAAATACACACTACCAGCAAGAGAATAATCAGAAATAATGTCAAAAACCAAGGCAACAGTAAATTCTAGCCTAACATGCTTCACGTAATACAACAAGGCAACTTAAGCAACTAAACCAATTAAGTCAACTAAACATGTTTTTCTATGCTATCACATGTTATATTTTCAAGTAAACAAAGCAAGTAAGAAAGGAACATCAACTTAATTGTTTAAAGTAAAATCGAATTTTCAACAATTAGCTCAAGTACACACTCGTCACCTCGCGTATAAGGCACTCAATCGTCAAATAACAAGTCCTAAGGGGAAAGGTCCCCCACACAATGTTAGACAAGCCACTTACCTCGAACCAGCTCAAATCTCAACTAGAAACCACGCCCTTTCCACGAGTATCCAACTACAAATGGGTCAAACCTATTTAATTCAATTACATATTGTAAATAACATCTCAAACAATTGATTCTACGATTTATTTCCAAGCTAAGATGCAAAATTAGGCAAAATGACCAAAACACCCCTCATGAAAAAATCTCTGAATCGGATAAGTTTTAAGTTTTTAGAACCCTCGTACTCTCACGAGTCTAACCATATAAACATTTCCCAAATCGGATATCAAAAACTCACTCAAAACGCAGAATTTTGGCCTTAGAAGTTTCTTCCAATTTTTCCCAATTTTGATCTTGAATTCGAATTTAAATGATGTATTTAACTACATATTGATGGAATATAACTAGGAAAGATTAAAGAAACATTACCCATTTATCTCCTCTTAAAAATCCACTAAGAATCGCCCTCTCTCGAGCTCCACTTTGATTTTCCAACTTTTGAAACTAAACACCCGAATTTCATATTTCTGCCCAGTGATTTCCGCTTCTACAGTCAAGGGACCTCACCTGCAGTCAAGGGACCGCACATGTGGTCCCACTTCTACGGACCATGTACCGCTTCTGCGGATTTCCCTTAAGTGAGATTTCGCATGTGCGAACCAATAACTGCTCATGCAGTTCCGCTTCTTTGTGTCTCACACCACTTCTGCCGTTTATGAAGGAATTACCCAAAGCCTCTTCTGCGACACCACATCTGCGGTTCCCAAGTTGCAGATGCGATAATACAAGAAGCAGCAATACTTCAGCTGCTGCAACACTTCTTCGATCTTCCCGTCAACCATCCAAAATCATCCCGAGGCCTAATAACTAATACCCTATTCAAACTTGTACCAATCCATAAAACACCTAAAACGACACCAGAAACCCGAATTAATCCAAGATTTAAGTCTAAGAACTCCAATTTTCTTCAAAATACGCGTTCGATCAAAAACCTAACCAAAACACGTACGAATGACCTGAAACTTTGCATATATCCCAAATGACATGACGATGATACTCCAACTTCTGGAATCCCATTCCGAACCTCGGATCAAAATCTCACTATCGGACCGTAAACATCAAATTTCGAACTTCGAACATTTCATGCGTAAATTAGCTACGGACATCAAAAACACATTCCGAACACGCTCCCAATCCCAAAATAACCTAAAGGAGCTAACGACACCATCATATTTCTCTTTCGATGCCGTCTTCACACTGTTCTGACTACGACCAACTTTCCAACACTTAAGCTCTCATTTAGGGACTAAGTGTCGCAAAACACTCCAAAACCTAACATCAAACGTCCTGGAACACCATAATAGCAGAAATGAACTTTGGAAAATTAGTTAATTGGGGATCGAGTCGTTACAGTAGTAAGATAGAAAAGCATTTTCATTTTCCAACGTTTGAAGTCAATACCAGAAAATTTCTCGTGTTTTTCTGCCGGTTCCATTGTATGCGTTGGTCTTGATGAACAGAAACACTCGAAGAAGCACTCGTTTTCCATTAGTTTGGTTTTCATTCGTCACGTTTCTATAGAGTTGGAAACAAAATAGAACTTTGTTAAATTAGTGAAGTTTTGATATATTCAAACTCAAAACAAAACCAAACACACAATATGTAAAAATAGTGAAGTATTATATACTTCAAACCCGTATGTTGATTGTTCCGGCAAAGTTTTGTTATACTTTAAACCGGATAGAACAAATATTGGAGTAGAAAGCACGAAGGCTTTAGTCTCCAAACCAGTATACAAAATATAGATAACAGTTTAGTATATATTCCAACACTGAAATGTTAGATAAAATTCCTTA
Organism: Nicotiana benthamiana; assembly: GCA_034376525.1. Taxonomy (NCBI): domain Eukaryota; kingdom Viridiplantae; phylum Streptophyta; class Magnoliopsida; order Solanales; family Solanaceae; genus Nicotiana; species Nicotiana benthamiana. The sequence goes on along the minus strand of CM067327.1, from coordinate 142,232,601 downwards.
AGCTTGTTGTCGCTACACTGTGTTAAAATAGAAACAATAAAATTGTTAGAAGAATTAGAAAATTTGTAAACGATAAGAAATATTCCGAGTCCACAATTTGCGTGTGCGTCCTTAAGCAATTTTAACCCCCTCACACGTTGCCAAGGTACTGAATTAAATCCTCCTAGGATGAAATGGAATAAACTTTCCCGCAACAGTGGCAATATAAACTACAGGATAACAACGAACTCAAAGAATGGAGCAAAATCACACTTACAAAATTAGAAGAGATTTTGCTAAGTATAATGCATAATTTTTAGAAGGAAGGAAGTTCTGCATTTTTTCCGTTTGTGGAAAAAGATGCCATGCTTCAGAATTTAAAGACAATAATTAGAAGAGGTGTGATGTCTGTTCAGGAAAAGTATCTGTTTAGGAGGGAAAGCAACATTCAACAAAGGCAGCATTTATTCGATTTGAGTTAATTTCGTTAATGAACTGACTGGCTTAAATTGATTATTAATTAATTAATTAAATAAATGTTGTCCAAAAATAATCTTATCGATCGATCATTTGACAAATCCAAATCCAAAGACGAATCCAAGAAGCGAGCGACGGCGACGACGCGAGGGTTCATTCTCTTCAACTCCTTTTAAGAGCTCTAAGAAGTGATCCTATATTTATACACACTAATGTAGTTGTCTTTCACCAATGTTGTACAAAGTTCATGACAAAAGCTCACTTGATTCAAATTTTCATTTTCTCCATTTTATTTCTCACCATTTCCCAATTCACATCATTAGTCTTTAAAGCCCAGTGCTTAAAGTCTTTAAAACGCAATGCTTAAAGTCCAACATTCATGACATGTACTTATCAAACATCTCGCTCTGTACTACCTATGCCGTTGAACCAAAGGCCCAGGATCTTGTTAACATGATCATCTCTAAAGGCAAATGACAGCAATGCCCCCATACAAGCTCTAATAATTAATGTGTGCTTTTACAAGCAAAAATAGAGCACTCTTTGGGGACACTAGTTTTCTCTCGAGCTTATCTGCTGGCATATAAAAATTATTTACAATCGTATCACTTAAAAATAAACTATACTAGAGTAGGAGCTTGTCAACAGATCATCTTTAAAAGGTGAATGTTAGTGATGTCCCAGTATAACTGTGAGTCGTTATGCGGCGATGAACGAGCACCTTGTGAGGTTTTGGTCGGTGGCTAAGCGTTTCGAAGCCTATAGTTTGGAGCTAACATGGTCGAAGCTTGCCTTTGTCGAGGGTAGCCTGTTTAACAGATTCTTTTCAAAACTAATTGAAGGCCTGTGATTTTTATAGCGACGGACGGCGGTCCCTCAGTCACGTTAGTTTTTCTGGTACAACCTTGTGATCATAGTCGCTGTGCTTGGTTGGAGCGTTTCAATCCTCGAGTGAAGTACTTTCAGCATCTATATCGAGGGTATGCCTTTTTGGGGGTCTTACTAGTTCGATATATAGCCTTAACTTTAAGATCAATATTATGCCTTTTGTAAAGTCTTATAAATTTATACATTCCTTTAAGGTCTTACAGTTTTGGTTACTTGATACAAATATGGTTCACGCCTTACTTGAGGCCTTACAATTTTTGTTACTTGGTACAAGTATGGTTCATGCATAGCTTGAGGTCTTACAGATTTGACTTTGCCTTATAAAGGTCATACGCTCTCGACGTTACCCGCATGGGGCCTTATAGCCTCAGTTTTTTGACAGATCAATGGAAGTGGTTGTTGGCACTAGTCCCCGAGTCATCAAAAGTTTCTTGTTTCGGGAGCCATTACTTGTAAACTTGGTATTTCTTGTTTTGGGAGCCATTCCTTGTAAACTTGGTATTGCCTCGTTGAGGGCTTACGAGTTTGAACTTTTCAACCCGGAGGTCATTTGGCCTTGAGTTTTTGATGCCAGTATCCGAGTGTTCGGGATATTTTTGGCTTTTAAAGCCATTTTTGAAGTTGCCTCATTGAGGGCTTACAAGCTTGAAACTTCCCACCCTGGGGTCATACGGCTTCTAGTTTATGACGTCAGTACCCTAGTGTTTGGGATGTTTTTGGCTTCTGAGGCCATTCTTTATGCTGCCTAATTAAGGGCTTACAAGTTCAAAGCTTCCGACCCGGGAGTCATACGACTTCAAGTTTTGACGTCTGTCCCTCAGTGTTTGGGACATTTTTGGCTCTAGAACCGCTTTTGCAAATAATACCAAACTTCTTTGAGACCATTTTTGATGTTGCCCGATTGATAGCTTACAAGTTCGAGGCTTCCGACCCGGGGGTCATAAGGCATCAAGTTTCTAACATCAGTCCCTGAGTGTTCGGGATGTTTTTGTCTCTAGAGCTATTTTTGCAAATAATACCAAACTTCTCTAAAACGCAAAATGTTTTGCTGGAGGGGAAAGTATTCTTTGATTACTTGGTAAAATTATACACGTTTTTGTTGTCAAAGGCTCTGTTATTCTATATGGACACGGTTTGTTTGATCGTCTGCCCCGGTACATCATTTTTATATCGAGACCCTATTTAGCGCATCTTGACTTCTCCGAGGAAGTGACCTTCCGGATGGATGCCCCCCAGTATTCTAGGTTGGTTGAAGAGAAGCCTCAATTATTTGTTGAGCCTTCCTTAGGTAGCATATAGATGTTTCCTCATTAAAAACCCTTTCGGTCAAAAAACCTTTTTTTTTGGGGATGAAAAACCCGTTCTAAGGAAAAGAGTGCAACACATACTTCTGAAACTTAAGGTATTTTATCTTTTAGTAATAATAGCATTTAAGCATCGATATGTTCCAATTACTTGGAAGCTATTTGCCTTCCATGGTGCCGAGTTTGTAGGACTTTTTACTAGCTATCCCGATGATGTAATACAGTCCTTCCCAATCTTGATCTAGCCTTCCTTCATTAGGATTTCAAGTATTTAGGGTGACCTTCTATGTCCCTGATTCAAAAATGTTGGAGATTGTTTCTCCTGTAGTAGTATCTTTTGATCCTCTATTTTGGTGCTGGTATCTGGACCAGCGAGGTTTCTCACTTTTAATCCAATATTTCTAGAGCAGTAGCCATGGCCTCATTATTCAAGATCTGGGTGGTGTGTCAGACTCTGACGGTAGCTTCTCAGATCTCGACCGATATTAAGGCCTCGGCGCCGTATACTAAGGATTAAGTTGTTTCCCATATGTTTGATTTTAGAGTTGTTGGATACGCCTAGAGTACTTCGGGTAATATTTCTTTCAATATTCCCTTTGCGCTTTCAAAACGTTTGAAAGATGGTTTTGTTTGCAGACTCGGCTTGGCCATTTGCACATGGGTGGTAGGGCATTGACATGATCCTTTTTAATCTTGTGATCCTCGAGGAAATGAGTCACTTTGCTTCCAATGAACTGCTTTCCGCTATAACATGTTATCTGAGAAGGAATTCTGAATCGACACATGATATAGTTCCAGATAAAATTATGAATTCTTTTTCTCTTATTTTTTCAAAGTCCTACTCTTCAACCCATTTCGAGAACAAGACAGTCATAAATAAAACAAATGTAGCTTTACCTGGCACTGTCAGTAGAGGTCCGATGATGTCCATCCCCCATTTATAGAACGACCATGGAGATAAAAACAAATTTTGTTTTTCACTAGGTTAGTGTATCATTGGGACAAATCTTTGACATTTTTCACATTTGTGGACGAATTCTTTGGTGTACCTTTCCATGCTGTCCCAATAGTAGCCTGTCCTGACTATTTTCCAAACCAAGGAATCAGAATCAGAGTGATTTCCGCAGTTGCCCTCGTAGATCTGTCGAAGAATATAGTAAGTGTCTCCCAGCCCCAAACATATTGCTAAGGGTTCATCAAAAGTTCTTCTGTAAAAAGTTCGACGAAAATTTTCGTCGAGCAAGAAATGGGCCGCTTTGGTTCCCAGGTCCCTCGACTCTTTATTGTTTGTGGGTATCTTCCTACTTTCGAAATAATTGATATATTTATTTCTCCAATACCATTTTAGGCTATTGGAATTGATATCAACATGGCCTTCCTTGATCACTGAGATGATTGAACTACAGATTTGGGGAGCATGTCATATTCCTGGACAGACAATCCAAGGTTTACGAGGGCATCGGCTTCGCTATTTTCCTCTCTAGGTACGTGGACAAGAGTCCATTCTTTGAAATGGTGCAATGTGAATTGAGTTTCGTCTAATTATATTTGCATCTTGTCTTCTCGAAACTCGAAGCTCCCGTTTACCTGATTTACCACAAGGACGAAATCGCATTTTGCTTCAATGTCTTCAGCTCCTAGAACTTTGGCTAGTACCAGTCCTGCAATAATATCCTCATATTTGACTTCATTGTTAGTTAACCTTGCAGTTTTTATAGATTGCCTAATTGTTTTGCTCGTAGGTGGTCTTAGAACTATGCCAAGCCCGTACCCTCTTACATTTGAAGCATCGTCAATGAACATGGTCCATATCTCAGAAGATGTGTCCATTTTTAACAAAAGCTCTATATTGACGTTGGGTACAAGGGAGGGAGAAAAGTCGGCTATAAAGTCTGCCAAAATTTGAGACTTGATAGCCTTTCGGGGCTGATATTCGATATAATATCCCCCAAGATCGATGGCCCATTTGGCCAGCTGGTCCATTAATTCAGGTTTATACAATATGATTTGAAGGGGATACATTGTTAAAATGCAAATATGATGGCATTGGAAGTAAGGTTTCGATTTTGAGATTTACTTATTAATGCAAGAGCTAGTTTCTCCAGGTGCGGATACCTGCTTTCGGCATAGCCCATGGTCTGACTTACATAATAAACATGGAATTGCATACCGTGTTCTTCTTGAACCAGTAACCCAGTTACTGTTATCTCGGATACTGCTAGGTATAAATGTAATATCTCATCCTCTTTTTGGGGGTAGAGCAAAGGCGGGCTTGTCAAGCATTTCTTTAATTCCTATAAAGTGCGTTGGCATTTTGGAGTCCATTCAAAGTTGTTTTTCTTTTTGAGTAAGGAGAAGAAATGATGACTCATGTCTGAAAGCCTTTATATGAATCAGCCCAAGGCTGCTATCTGCTTGGTCAGCCGCTATACGGCCTTTACGTTATTTACCACCACAAGTTCTTCGATGGCTTTGATTTTATCGGGGTTGATCCTATTTCCTCTATTCGATACCATGAAACCTAAGAATTTTCCGGATCCTGCCTCGATGGCGCACTTCTTCGGATTGAGTTTCATGTTGTAAATTCTGAGGATGTCAAATTTTTCATGCAAATGAATCAAATGGTCCTCTGCGCACATGGACTTAACTAGCATGTTCTCAATATAAACTTCTATGGACTTGCCTATTTGATGATCGAACATGGTGTTAATTAGGCGTCGATATATGGCCCATGCCTTTTTTAGCCCGAAAGGCATTGCGTTGTAACCAATTGTACCATACTTTGTGATGAACGAAGTCTTTTCTCCATGGTTCATCTGTATTTGATTATACCTTGAATATGAATCGAGAAAGGTGAGGGTTTCATGGTCGGTTGTGGCATCGATCAAACAGTTGATGTTGGGAAGGGGGAATGAGTCTTTTGGGCATGCCCTATTTAGATATTTATAATATACGCACATTCTTAACTTATTTCCCTTTTTGGGAACTATCACCACATTGGCCAACCATTTAGTATATTATATATCCCTAATCGACCCTATGTTGAGGAGCTTCGTTATCTCGTCTTTGATGAATGCATGCTTTATCTCGGACTGGGGTCTCCTTTTTTCTTTACCAATTTGTATCTGGGGTCAACGATTAGTCGATGGGTATTTATCTCCGGTGGGATCTCTGTAATGTCTAATTGGGACCAAGCAAAGCAATTGATATTTTAAATAAGGAATTGAATGATATTTTCCTAAATTTGGGGTTAATTCCGTCCCTAGGTACACCTTTCGATTTGGGAGATGCTCGACCAATACGACTTGCTCTAGCTCTATGATAGTCGCCTTCGTTGTGCCCGAATATTCGGGGGAAATGAAGGTTCTAGGAGCAAGGAAATCATCTTCATCATCCTTGGGGGTTTGTTGGCTTTCTGACACTTCCAAGGCGGAGTATACAAAATTCGGTACCTCTTTTTGGACTGCGAACATTTCCTTTGTGACGACTTGGCTAGTAGTATTAAGAATTAATGCCCCAATCCCCTATTAACTGCATTCCCCAAGTTTATTTTTTCTAATTTGTATTGCGGGGATGTTTGGTTGTATGTTTCGGAGGGTTTTGGGACACTTAGTCCCTAAATGAGAGCTTAAGTGTTGGAAAGTTGATCGTAGTCAGAAGAAATGATGAAGGTCTCGAAATGGAAATCCAATGGTTTTGTTAGCTCTGTTTGGTGATTTTGGGGTTAGGAGCATGTTCGAATTATGTTTTAGAGGTCCGTAGCTACTTTAGGATTGAAATTCAGAAGGTTGAATTTTTAAAGTTTTCGGTTCGATAGTGAGGTTTTCATCCGAGGGTCAGAATGGAATTCCGAGAGTTGTACTAGTTTCATTGTGTTGTTTGGGATGCGTATGAAAAATTTCAGGTCATTCGGACATGGTTTGGTTGTGTTTTCTGATTAAAAGCGGAGTTCAGAAGAATTTAGAAACTTAGGCTTGAATCCGATGTGTTTTGGTTGTTTTGATATTGTTTGAATTGTTTTGAAGATTTGAACAACTTTGAATAAGGTTTTAGGATATGTTGATGCCTTTGATTGAGATCCCGGGTCCTCGAGGTGATTTCAGATAGATAACAAGGAGTTGAGGAAATGTTGCAGCTGCCGTAGTTTTGCTGCTTCTGGTATGTTCGCATCTGCGGTTTGGGGACTGCAGATGCGGCGCTGAAGAAGTAGCTAAGGAGACTGCAGAAGCAGATGTTGGTCTTATCTTCAGGTTCCGCAGATGCGGAACGAATACTGCAGAAGCGGTCGCATCTGTGAAAGGGTGATCATAGATGCAGTTTCTAGTCATTTAATTGAATGACGCAGATGCGACGTAGTTTCCGCCGAAGCAGGATTGGAGATGCGGTCCCAGGTCCCCAAATGTGGTAATCGCTGGCCTGAACATATAAATAGTTGCCTTCGCGAATTTGAGCTTTTCTTCCACCATTTTCATCCGGGTTTGAAGCTTTTGATAGGGTTTTTGATAAAAACACAGGGGAATCACTTGGAGGTAACATCCTTGACTTCATAACTCGTTTTTATGTGATTAAAGAATGGTGAATGTTTTTTAAAATTGTTATTAGGGCTTGAGATTAAGAGACCTTTAAAGGAGGATTTGAGGGGTCATTTGGACTCTGATTTGAATGTTCTTGTTATGTAGAGACTCGTGAGAGTATGAGGTTTCTGAAATGAAAATTTCGCAAGATTCCGAGATGGGCCCGAGGGACAATTTGGTCATTTTACTTAATTTTGTGTGTTAGCTTAGAATCTAATTATAGAATCAGTTACTTGAAGTGTTATTTACGCTATACAATTGAATTGAATAGATTTGCGTAATTTGGAGTCGAGTACTCGTGGCAAGAGCGTGGTATCGGGTTGAGTGTTGAGCCGGTACGAGGTAAGTGACTTGTCTAACCTTGTGTGGGGGACCTTCCCCTTAGGACGTGATATATTTGATCGTTGAAATGCCATTTACGTGAGGTGACGAGTGAGTATGTCACGACCCAAACCCTTTTGTGATTGCGCCCAACCATAACGCTAGGCAATCCTGACCAACAATCGCTCTCATTTCAACAATAAATCTCAAAACCGACAATTTAAGGAGAATATAGTAATTTTAGAAGAATAATCTAATAATATTAATAAAGATATGAAAACCCGATAAACACTCCCATAAGATCTGGGTCACGAGTATAGATCCTCTAAACAAACTGGATAATAATATCTGAACTGAAATATATAAGTCTAGAAAAGTATATATAATAATGAAACTGAAATATGAAGAGTAGCCAGGTCCTGTGAACGTCAAGCAACTACCTCAACACTCTCAACAATATGCAGAGACAATGACTGATCAGCTAAGCCACCTATGTACTTGAATCTGCACACAAGGTACAGGCAGTAGGGGTGAGTGCTACCAACCTAGTGAGTAATAAGCATATAAAATGTCTGAAGATAAGAAATCCACGAAATACCACAAAGCAAAGCTATCACTAACAGTCCGACACCTTAACTACAAACTAATAGCATAGCAATATCAAATATAACAGTCAAGTATCATGTAAAGATGCAATGCAATGCACATGAATCCGCTGCGGCTCCTTCAGCCCAATCGCTCACTGGGGGTGTGTATGGACTCTGGAGGGGCTCCTTCAGCCCAAGAGCAAATACCATCATATCACTGCTGCAGCGTGCAACCCGACCCATACTCAGTCCACAGTATGCATATGAGCCACATAACCGATTCAATCTAATTTCCCAGTTTCAAATTATTAAGGTGAATATAATTTAGTTAATTAATTTCAGGAAAAAAAAAGTTGACTTAGCATTTAATAACAGTGATTAAGCACATGACTTGGATAAATGATTATGCAAATCATGTTGTCACAAAGATATTCATCCTAGACAGTTGCTACAGATCAGCACAAGGAATAAGCCCAATTATCAACAATATAATGTGCGTATCAGCCGCCAATAATTATATTTATCTCTCGGGATGGACCAAGTCACAATCCCCTATCATATACAATCCCGCAGCTGCCATGGGGTGCAAGTCACGCCCTAACATAGCGTCACAATGTGATAAACCGGGGTTTCAAACCCTTAGGCCATCATGTATACAAACTACTCACCTCTAACCGGCCGTAGACTGGACCGCAATGCCTTTTCCTTTTGAATCTCTCTCTACGCTCATCGAATCTACTCAAAACCACAACGAATACGTTATTATAGGTTAAATAAACTTAACTCAATTGAAATAATCTAAAAAATGCTAAAAATCACGAAGTTGGTAAACCCCAAGCCCCGGGCCCACTTCTCGAAAAATTCTAAAAATGACATCATCAGATTTCTCGTCTCGCCACAAGTTTGTACATATCAACTTTACCAAGAACGGAGTTCAAATGGCCTTTGAAATCCCTAAAATTCGTTTCCAAAAACATATTTTCATTGATTTGATGGTTGATTCTTCATAAAAATGGTGTTTTTAAGTCAAGAGACTTACCTCCAATCGATACCTCATGAAAACACGTTTCATATCGCTCAAAATGCTCTCTTGGTTGCCTAGCAATGTTGGAAAAATATGTTTTGTTGATGAATAAAATCTTATTAAAAACCCTTCTGTCTGCCCAGTTATTACCCTATGCGATCGCATCCAAGCCCCTGCGATCTCATAGCACAAAATCTCTGGGCCCTCAAATCCTCTTATGCGATCGCAGGGCAACCCTTGCGATCGCAGAGCTTCACATCCCCCTCATACGCGATCGCACAACCCCTCACGTGATCGCACTGCACCACACAATCAACCTATGCGATCGCATGCCTCACTACGCAATTGCATGGAGAAAAATCTCCACCCATCTTGGGCCTTCTATGCGACTGCAGACCTACCTATGAGATCGTATAGAGGAAAATACCTCTGCAATTTTTCTGCTGTATTTTTAACTTCAAAAATCCCTAATAGCCATTCGAAATCACCCCGAGTCCCTCAGGACCTCAACGAAAAGCACAGATGGGTTCTATTACTTCATATTAAACTAGCTCGTAACATAAAAACACTATCATAAACATCAAAATCATCAAATTACCACGCAGTCAAGCCTAAGTTAAACTAAAACTTTAGAAATTTGCATTTGACCAAAAACCCGACCTAAACACATCCGAATGACCTGAAACTTTGCACGGATATCTAAACTCACCTAACGAAGCTGCTGGGACTGTCGAAATTCCATTCTGACCCTCGAATCAAAATCTCACCTAGCAACCAAACATTGCCAAAATTCGAACTTAGCCAATTGAAGCCTAAATCTGCACCGAACCTCCAAATTCAATTCTGATTACGCTCATATGTCATAAATCACAAGCCGAAACCAGTCAAGTGGTCGGAAATCCATTCTGAACCCTCTAACGCATAAGTCAACATCTAGTTGAGTTTTCCAAACTAACATTCTCATAAAGAGACTAATTGTTTCATTTCTATCCAAATTCCATCCGAATTACTTCAAACTCTCCAAAAACACTTACTAGAACATATAAAATCATAAAACGGGGAAAATGGGGCGGTAACTGACATGACGACGGGTCAGGTCGTTACATCCTCCACAACTTAAACAAATGCTCGTCCTCGAAGGGGTCAAGAAACACACCTGGAGTATTAAGCAAGTGAGGATATCTGCTCCACATCTCCTGCTCGGTATCCTAAGTGGCTTCCTCCACGGTTCGACCTTTCCAATGCACTTTCAGCGAAGCTATGTCCTTTGATCTCAGCTTTCGAATCTGACGACCCAAATAGCCACCGGCTCCATATCGTAGGTCAAGTCCTCATCCAAATGGATCATGATGAAGTCTAATAGATGAGACAGGTCCTCAACATACTTCCGGAGAATAGAAACATGGAACACCGGGTCAAATCCCGACAAGCTAGGTGGCAAAGCAAGCATATAGGCCACCTCCCCAATCCTCCTAAGTATTTTAAAAGGCCCAATGAACCTTGGACTCAGCTTCCCTTTCTTTCCAAACCTCATAACGTCTTTCATAGTCAAAAATTTCAACAAGACCTTCTCGTCCACCACATAAGATACATCTTGAACCTTCCGGTCCGCATACCTCTTCAGACGCGACTGAGCTGTACGAAGTCTCTCTCGTGGATCACATTCACCTTCTCTAAGCATCATGAGCTATCTCTGTCCCCAATAATCTAGCCTCCCCGGGCTCAAACCAACCAACTGGAGATCTACATTGTCTTCCATATAAGGCCTCATACGGTTCCATCTGGATGCTGGATTGATAGTTTTTGTTATACGTTAACTCTGCAAATGGAAAGAATTCATCCCAAGAATCTCCAAAATCAATAGCACATGCACGTAACATGTCCTCCAATATCTTTATAGTACGCTCGGACTGCCCGTCCTTCTGTGGATGAAATGTTGTGCCCAACTTTACCTGTATGTACAACTCCCGATGAAAAGTCCTCCAAAACTGGGAAGTAAACATGGTACCCCTATCTGATACAATGGAAAGAGGGACCCCATGACACCGTACAATCTCCCAGATGAAAATATCTGCTAACTACTCCGCAAAATAGGTAGTGCATACTGGAATGAAATGCGCGGACTTGGTCAGCCTATCCACAATCAACCAAATCGAATCAAACTTCTTTGAGATATTAGGAAGACCACTCAAAAAATACATAGTAATATTCTCCCATTTCCACTCCGGAATGTCCATCCGCTGGAGTACGCCACCGGGTTTCTGGTGCTCATATTTGACTTATTGACTGTTGAGACACCGAGCAACGTAATTCACAATATCCTTTTTCATTCTCCTCCACCAGTAATGCTGTCTCAAATCTTGGTACATTTTTGCGGAACCTAGATGTATCGAATACCGCAAACAGTGAGCCTACTCTAATATCAACTCCCGGAGACTAGCCATATTGGGCATGAAAATCCGGCCCTGCATCCGCAATACCCCATCATCTCCAATGGTACAATCTTTGGCATCATCATGCGGGACTCTGTCCTCTGGACAAGAAAATGCGGGTACTCATACTAGCACTCTCTGATGTGGTCATACAAAGAAGATCAAGAAACTACACTAGCCAACACCCGACTGGGCTCGGAAATATCTAACCTCACCATCTGATTGGCCAAGGCCTGAAAATCAACCACAAGGGACCTCTCACCAACTAGAATGTACGCCAAACTACCCATACTAATAGCATTCCGGCTCAAAGCATCAACCACCACATTGGCCTTTCTTGGGATGATACAGATGGTAATATCATAGTCTTTGAGTAACTCAAGCCATCTCCGCTATCTCAAATTAAGATCCTTCTATTTTAACAAGTGTTGAAGAATGCGATTGTCCGTATATACCTCACAAGATACACAATATATGTAATGCATACAAATCTTCGAGGCATGAACAATTGCAGCCAACTCTAAGTCATGGACATGGTAGTTTTTCTCATGGGGCTTTACATGACGAGAATCATAAGCAATAACTCTACCCTCCTGCATCAGTACACAACCTATCCAAACTCTGAAAGCATCACAATACACCATATATGAACCTGAAGATGATGGCAATGCTAATACCAGAGTTGTGGTCAAAGCCTACTTGAGCTTCTTAAAGCTCTCCTCGATTCATCCGACCACACAAATGGAGAATTCTTGTGTGTCACTTCGTCAAAGGCGAAGCAATAGATGAAAAGCCCTGAATGAACCTGCGGTAATAACCCGCCAAACCGAGGAAACTCCGAATCTCAATAGCCGAGGACGGTCTAGGCCAACTCTGCACCGCCTTAATCTTCTTTGGGTCAACCTGAATACCATCACTTGACACCACGTGTCCCAGAAAAGCCACAGTACTAAGCCAGAATTCACATTTGGAGAACTTTGCATAAAGATTCTCCTCTCTCAATTTCTACAAGAGCACCCTCAAGTGTTGCGCGTGCTCCTCCTGGCTACGCGAATACACCAGAATATCATCAATAAACACGATTAAAAAATAATCCAAATACGGCCGAAATACATTGTTCATCAAGTGCATTGAAAGACATCACTAGAAACTCGTAGTGACTATATCTTGTCCTGAAAGCCGTTTTCATAATTTCTGAATCCCTAATATTAGCTGGTGATAGCCTGGTCGAAGTTCAATCTTAGAGAATACCTTTTCTCCCTGGAGCTGATCAAATAAATCCTAAATATGGGGTAGTGGGTACTTGTTCTTCACTATCACCTTATTCAACTACATGTACTCAATCCACATTCTCATTGTGCCATCCTTGTTCTTTACAAATAACACCGGTGCACTCAAAGGTGACACACTCAGGCGAATTAACCCCTTATCTAGGAGTTCCTAAAGATGTTCTTTCAACTGTTTTAGCTCCGTTGGTGCCATATTATAGGGAGGAATAGATATGGGCTGAGTGCCCGGCACTAGATCAATACCAAAGTCGATGTCGCTGTCCGGCGGCAGCCCGGCAAGTCTGTTGGAAACACGTTAGGGAAATCCCTTACAATGGGAACCGAATCAAGACTAGGAGCCTCAGCTTCCACATCCCTCACGAAATCCAAATACGATAAACAACCCTTTCCAACCATCCGTTGGGCTTTTAGGAAGGAAATCACCCTGCTGGCTCGCCACTCGATCCTCGAAAAACCCGGAATAGCTAACATAACTTTCTTAGCATGACAATCCAGAATAGCATGGTACGGAGATAGCCAATCCATACTTAGAATCACGTTGAAATCTACCATGCCATACAATAACAGGTCAACTCGGGTCTCCAGACCCCTAATAGTCGCCAGACAAGATCAATATACATGATCCACAATAATAGTATCACCCACCAGGGTAGATACGTTCACGGTAAAGGAAAGACAACCACGGGTCTTACCGAAATGATGAGCAAAATATGAAGATACATATGAATAGCTAGATCCAGGATCAAATAAAACAGAAGCATTCCTATGGAAACTGAGATAATACCTGTGATGACTGCATCCGAGGAAATAGCATCCCTCCTATTTGGAAGGGCATAGAAACGAGCATGACCACTGCCAGTGCGGTCCTCACCTCTTGGGCAACCCCTTGATACCTGGCCTCCACCCCTAGCTGACTGAATGGGAGCCTAAGAAATCAGAGCAGAAGACGAGGGCTGATCCCTCTGCTAAGACTGTCTGCTACGGAGCTAAGGACACTGTCTCCTGATGTGACCCAACTTACCGCACTCATAACAACGACCTGAAGCTGGAGAAGAGGACTGATGAGAACCCCTCGCTGTAGATGAACCCTGAGTTGAAGGAGCATGAGCAGAGCTCTGAGCTGGAAGAGCACTCAGTGCAGGCTGACTCTGCTAGTGTCCCTGATTACCCCGGCCTGAAGAGGCTCCACTGGACTCTGTGCATCCTAACTGAGGAGGCCTAAAGTAATGACCTCTACCATGATGGAATTGGCCCCTAGACAGAGCACCGCTGAAATTACCTGAACCTCGAGACCTTTTGGTCTCCCTCTCCATATGCTCCCGACGATGCTCTGTCTCAATCAGTCGAGCCGCATCAACAACCTCCTCAAATGTAGCTGCTGTAGACCTCTCTCTAGTTATCAGTATACAGATCACATAGTTTAGGCCATCTATAAACCTCCTGATCCTCTAACTATCCGTCAGGATCATCCACATAGCATGCCTAGCCAGCTATGTAAAATTGCAACTCGTACTGAGTCTCTGTCATATCCCCCTGAGTCAACCATTCGAACAGACGATGAAACTCATCCATGCGAGACTGGGGCACATACTTCTCCAAAAATACCGTGGAGAACTGCTGCTAAGTGAGGGGCACTGCCCTAAATGGCCTACACCTCTCGAACTCTTCCCACCAAGTAAGTGTAGCCTGTGTGAGCTGGAAAGTGGTAAAAGCCACTCCCCTAGACTCTAGAATAACCGTAGTACGAAGCATACGCTGACATTTATCCAGAAAACCATGGTCATCCTCGCCCTCAGTACCACTGAATGTTGGAGGCTGGAGTCCACCGAACCTCTCCAAACGACGTTGCTCATCATCCGGCGTAGCTGGAACTGCATGAGTTGGAGCTGGCGCAACTGGCGCAACTGGAAAAACCGGTGCAATGGGTGCAACTGGAGCAACTGGTGCAACTGGCCGAACTGGCTGAACTATAGCTACCTCAGGTATCTGTAATCCCTGAACAACCTGCTCGGGAGTGCGATTGCATCGGAGGTCTGATGACCACCCCCGGTCTGGGATATAGCCGCTTCTGTAGTGGCTGAAACCACCTGAGCCAGGCCAGTGCTGCCGGACAAAATTTGAGCCAACGCATCCTGGAGACCAGGAATCATGATGGGCATTACCGGTTCCTGAATAGGTGTTGCTGGAGCATCTACATCTGGAGGCTGATCCTGGACCTGGGCAGCTAGTGGTTCTGCAGGTGCTGCCCCTACTAGTCCGCCTCGTCTAGCACTGTGACCGAGTCCATGCCCTCTAGCACTGTTACTGGTAGTTGTCCGCCACGTCTGTTAGCACGGGTTCTCTCCATCTGTGAGAGAATAAAATGCAGCAATTTAGTTTTCATAGCAACAAGCCCCACGATATGAATTTCAAGAAAGTGAGGTGTTTCCTAAATGTTCTATGGCCTCCCGAGGATAGATACAGACGTCTATGTACCAATCTGCGAGACTCTACTAAACCGACTCATGACTCACGAGGCCTTGTAACCTAAGATCTGATACAAATTTTTCAAGACCCAAACCCGGTCTTGATGGCACCCAACCATAACGCTAGGCAAGCCTGACCAACAATCGCTCTCATTTCACAATAAATCTCGAAATCGACAATTTAAAGAGAATATAGTAATTTTAGAATAATAATCCAATAATATTAATAAAATAATATGGAAAGATATGAAAACATGATAAACACTCCCATAAGATTTGGTATCACGAGTCTAGAGCCTCTAAAAAAACAGGATGATAATATCTTAACGGAAATATATAAGTCTAGAAAAATATATATAATAATGAAACTGAAATAGGAAGAGTAGCCAGGTCCTGCGAATGTCAAGCAGCTACCTCAACAACTCTGAACAATTTGCGGAGACAATGAATGATCAGCTAAGCCTCCGATGTACCTGAATCTACACACAAGGTGCATAGAGTAGGGGTGAGTACTACCCACTCAGTGAGTAATAAGTATATAAAATGTCTGAAGATAAGAAATCCACGAAATACCACAAAGCAAAGCTATCACTAATAGTCCGACACCTTAACTACAACTGACACCAAAGAAATATCAAATATAACAGTCAAGTATCATGTAAAGATGCAATGCAATGCACATGAATCCTTTGCAGCGTACA
This sequence comes from Nicotiana benthamiana, assembly GCA_034376525.1. Classification (NCBI taxonomy): domain Eukaryota; kingdom Viridiplantae; phylum Streptophyta; class Magnoliopsida; order Solanales; family Solanaceae; genus Nicotiana; species Nicotiana benthamiana. The sequence continues at coordinate 142,216,560 of CM067327.1, read as the reverse complement.
ACCCGATCCGTTTAACAACGACGACGCTCACTGGGGTGTGTACAGACTACGGAGGGGCTCCTTCAGCCCAAATGAAATATCATCATATCACTACTGCGACGTGCAGCCCGACCCATACTCAGTCTACAGTATGCATGTGAATCACATAACGAATTCAATCTAATTTCCCAGTTTCCAGGTGAATATAATTTAGTTAATTAATTTCAGGAAAAAAGGTGACTTAGCATTTAATACCAATGATTAAGCATAGGACTGAGATTAATGATTATGCAAATCATGTTGTCACAAAGATATTCATCATAGACGGATGCTACATCGGCACAAGGCCCCAAATATGGCAATAAGCCCAATTATCAAAAATACAATGTGCGTATCAACCACTAATTATTATATTTAGCTCTCGGGATGTTCCAAGTAACAATCCACAATAATATACAATCCCTCACCTGCCATGGGGTGTGAGTCACAACCTAACATAGCGTTACAATGTGATAAACCGGGGTTTCAAACCTTCAGACCATCATCTATACAAACTAGTCACCTCTAACAGGCCGTAGACTAGTCCGCAATGCCTTTTCCATTTGAATCTCCCTCTAAGTGCATTGAATCTAGTCAAAACCACAACGTATACGTTATTATAGGTTAAATAAACATAACCCAATTGAATTATTCAAAAAACACTAAAAATCAGGAAGTTTGTAAAACCCGAGCCCCGAGACCACTTCTCGAATAATTCTAAAAATCACATCATTGGATTCCTCGTCTCGCCACGAATTCTTACATATAAAGTTTACCAAACACGAAGTTCAAATGACCTTTCAAATTCCCGAAATTTGTTTCCAAAAACTAAGCCGTAATTCTTCATAATTTCAACATATTTTCATGGGTTTCAGCATTGATTCTTGATAAAATGGTGTTTCAGTGAAGAGACTTAACTCCGATCGATACCCGTTGAAAACACGCTTCAAATTGCTCAAAAATATCTATTTTTTTTTCTTTTTTTAGCAAATTTTTTATTTTATTAATGGAAGAAAAATAGTACAAATAGGTGAATAACGTGAACGGGTGTCAACCTTCCCGTATTCGACCTATTATGATAAAATTACAAAGATAGGTTTATACGCTAAGGAGGGGGATGCCAGAATTGTCACCCACATAACAAACACCGGCAGCGACCATACCTTATAAAACCTATCGTTGCTAAAAAAAAGTCTCATAAAATAAAAAGCAAGAAAATAATAAACATTAAAGAGATGGGAAAGAAAGCATAATTGCTTTCTTTTCTTCAAGTATGTGGAGTGTTGACTCCAAATGTCCTTAAACTTCCCGCTTGTTCCTCAGTCGAGTAGGTTTTAAGACGGAAGGTTGCACTGTTTGTTTTTGCTTTGCATTTCTCATTGGGAGCTTCCTTATGATTACGTCTTCACACGCCCTGCCGTCCTAACTTCTTTCCCTTTGATGAGATTTCTTCTTTCTTGCGTTATGCATTGGTGAGAGATCTCCTTTTATTGAAGCGTCTGCTCGGCGTTGGTTTAAAATATCCTCTTCTTCCCCTTCTTCATATAAGTGTCTTCCTGGGAGAATTGGATTTGGCATTTCCATCACTTCCAATAGTTGTCTTTCCAAGATTACTGAAGCTGCTGTGACGATCTGTCCCGCCTGCGACTTTGCATTCCTTTGCTGCTTCTGATTCTCACTAGTTGATGGCAGCGTATTTGCGATTCCATCACCCACTGATGCTTCGGCTAAGCTTAGTTGACGATTATTGACTGTTTCATTTTTGTTGAACTTTGCTGTCGCTACAGTTGTAGTAACAGATTTTGCATTATTTCTTGGAACAAAAGCTGGAGCATTATGGTTTAAGAAACTGTTTTGAGTTGGTGTTTGATTCAAAGTTGCACGACAGTTGTTATTTGTAGTTTTCCTTTGAAATTTTCGCTTGACTGAATCATCGCTGTCCTCTCCACTATATTCTTGATCATCTTCTTCCGATGAATAAGCAGCAAAACCTTCACACCAGCTCTCCTCATCATCGTAATCTCGTTGGTCTTTCCACAGTTTCGATTTACTGACTAGGTCCTTTCTCTTTGGCCAAGTATGATTGGATATGGTTTTAGAACTTTGAAGTTTGGACTGTAGTTGTCTATTTGTATTTTTTAATTGAGCAGGCGTTGATATATTGCATTGGTGTCTCTCGAGTCCAGTCGCCTGTCCACCCATTGCACCTTGGCTGTTAGAAGTAAAAGCTGCCACAGTTTCGTGCTGTTCCTCTATTTCAAACAACTGATTGGAATGTGCTTTATACGCAAATGCTGGAGGTTGCGATTCTGCAGCATCCTTTGGAGGTGTAACAACTGCCAAAGATTGTTGCTGACCATCCTTTGTATCCCGACTGTTAACCAGTTTGGGCTGCATTGAGTCAGTTTGATGAATTGTTGATACTCCCCTTGCCTTGCCAGCCTGATCTGTCGATGTAACAGTGAATTGAGACACATCTTCTATCAGTAACTTTGGAGTTGTATCAACTGCCGCAGCTGCCAACGCTTGTTGCTGCCCATGCTGTCCAACTTTTTCAACCAACTGAATTGAATTCTGACCAGAATGTGCTTCCTCTGTGTGTTCAAGCTGCTGACTGTTCGATGTTTTTTTTAAGAGATTTTCCTGAGTTTGATGAGAGATTGCATTCTGCTGTAAGTTCATACCTATCAGTTTTAATAACTGATGGTTTTTAGCAGAATTGTTATGCTCTTCCACTGTAGCTCGATCAGTGTGGTGCTGTCCAGAATTACATGTACCATCTTTGGTATTACAATCTGAAGATATCTCTGTTGATTGCTTGTAACATTCTGCTTGAATTCTGTGAGTTTGATCTGTCTTGGATACATTGCCGATCTCTATAAACCTTTGCTGATCTGTTGGCTGTGCAAACCTATTCTCATTTGTTGCATTTCCAATACCACAATGCTGGTATCCCTCGATGCCAGATTTCTGTCCATTTGATGTGCCTAGACTGTTAAACTGTCTAGGCTGCATTAGGTCAGTTATATTAACAGTCGATTGAACAGTGCATTGTTGGTAACCTCCAGGCATGCCTCCTGTTAGAAAATTTGGAATTGTAGCATCTGCCAAGGTCTGTACCTGCTGTCCAACCTTTTCAACCAACTGAGTTGAGTCGATTTCCACGATATTAGCTGTTGGTAATTGGACTTTTGGTGCTTCTAACGTTTCATTTCCTACTGTTGGCTTGTGAGTGAGTTGATCTGCAACTTTCAATTCCATCCCGAAGGTTTCTATTGGCTTCAAGCTATCCTTCTGCAGTGTCCCAAACGGATCAGTGTCTTTTGCATTGCTTAGGACTGCAGGCTTTATAGCTGCTGGATCAGAGGCCTCACAAACTTTTACAACACCAGCATTTTGAGTTGGTGTCACCAGACAATGTCCAGCTGTAAGTCTTGGCATCTGCTCTTTAGACACTACCAGCTGTTGGCCAGAAGTGTGATTTACATCACCCACTGATATAACAGAATCTTCCAACAAACTTGGTTGGGCAGAATCAACCTGATGACCTGCCAGAACTTCAGCAGAAATGTATGGAGCAGGACCTTCAACATTTGTCGAATGAACAGTAGTATCTGCCTTGTTCGCATTCAAGTTGTCTGTTGCCTGACCTTCCAGTTTAGATATGTTGCAGTTATCTTCTGAAACAGTAGAGTCTGTTTGCTTACCCTCCTTGAATACTGGATCGACTGAATGATTTTCATTCACGGCAGATTGAATATTCTGTGGAACGACTTTCTGTTTCCACACGACATTAGCATGTTGAACAACAGAACAGCTTGACCTTTATTCAATATTGGATTATTGTGAGTGACCTTTCTTTGTGCAGCTCTTTTTCCATTTAGAAAATCCCTTGCATCCCCTTGCAATTTGTCGACAATATCCCCATTATCAGTTTGTTCTGTAGCATCTTTAAACCTACAGGCCTTTTCCACATGTCCTTGGTGTTTGCAACAATTGCAATAACTAGGAAGGTTGTCGTAAACAATAATTTGCTGAAACTCGACAGACTTCCCGGAATTCGAATCTATAAACTGTAGCATTACCTTTTTTGGATGCTTATCCAACAGGTTCAAAATAACCTTGACTCTTGCTGTGCTAGGCCTCGTTCTATCCTGCGTCGCCTTGTCAACAGCAAGTGGTTTTCCAACAGCAGATGCAATTGACAGCAGACATCTTTTCGCAAATAGGTTTGGTGGCAGACCTGGCATAGAGATCCATACGACTGCCATAGGCGTCTCCTCCTTTGGATTAAATCCGAAAGTCCAAGGAAACGTTCGGAAGAAAAATTCTTCGTCTTTGGATTTAAGATATCCTGTCGACTTTCTAAGAAAGCGAGCATAATCGTCGAACAGATCAAACCTGACTAGCAGGTGCCTATATTCCAACTGTCCAACATTACAATGGCCTTTAACATCAAATTGCGACGATAAAATTCGTCGCACCTCCAATACATCAGGTTTGCCATAAGAAATTTAATCACAACTGCTTGATGCAAACCTTCTTCTCTGGTGAAAATGTTAACATCTTCCATCGTGAATTGGATTACAGGATGTTCAGACTCGAAATTGACTGCACAAAGCTCGATCTTTGACGGAGCATTCTGAACAGCTTGAGAAATCGACGCATATGTTGGCTTTACAACTTCTTTCGAAGTTGTAGTTTCTGGATTTTTATTAATCTCTCCCACAGCCAAAGGCTGGGGAGAGATCTGCGCAGTCATGGATTCCCAAAACGACTTAAATTCTTCAAGTCAGTTGATACATCCTTTGTACAAAGTAATTCAGCAAGAAGCAGTGAAAGATGAACAAACGATCTGGCAGATTTGATTCTGGATTGTCGATGCTACAGATGTTATTTCTTTATTTGCAGATCGTAATCCGAAAAAATCACATATCAACAATCCATACACTTCACAGGAGAAACGATCAAGATATCTTGCGATTGGTGTTGAGCAACAATAAATCGCAAATCTTAGATCTAAGATGTAGGACAATTGGTTATGGATTAGAGGAAAATTTCCCAAAAATATCTATTGGTTTCTTAACAATGGTGGAAAATATGTTTTGTTCGCGGATGAAATGTTATTAAAAACCCTTATGTATGCCAAGTTATTACCCTATGTGATCGCATCCAAGCCCATGCGATCCATAGCACAAAATCCCTGGGCCGTCAAATCCTCTTATGCAATTGCAGGGCAACCCTTGTGATTTCAGAGCTTAACCTCCCCCCATACGTGATCAGATAACCCCTCATGCGATCGCACTGCACCACGCCATCAACCTATGCAATCACAGGCCTCACAACGCGATCACATAGAGAAAAATATTCACCCCTCTCAGGCCTTTTTTGCGATCGCAGACCTACCTATGCGATCACATAGAGGAAAATTCCTCTGCAATTTTTTCTGCTGCATTTTTAACTTCAAAAATCCCCGATAGCCATCCGCAATCACACCGAGGCCCTCGGGACCTCAACCAAAAGCACATATGGATTCTATTACTTCATTCAAACTCGCTCGTAACATAAAAACACTATCATAAATATCAAAATCATAAAATTACCACGTAGTCAAGCCTAAGTTAAACTAAAACTTCCGAAACTTGCATTTGACCCAAAACCCGACCTAAACACCTCTGAATGACCTAACACTTTGCACGCATATCCAAAATCACCTAATAGAGCTACTGTTATGTGATTCTAACTTAGCCAATTCAAGCCTAAATCTACACCGAACCTCCACATTCAATTCCGATTGCGCTCCTAAGTCATAAATCACCACCCAAAACTAGTCGAATCGTCGGAAATCCAATTCGAGCTCTTAACTTATAAGTTAAAATTTGGTTGACTTTTACAAACTAACATTCTCAAAAAGAGACTAATTCTCTCATTTCTACTAAAATTCCATCCGAATTACTTACAACTCTCCAAACACACATAATGGAAGATATTAAAGCATAAAATGTGGAAAACGGGGTGGTAACTCACATGACGACGGGTCAGGTCTTTACAGAGTACTTGAGCTAATTGTTGAAAATATAGCTTTACATTAAGTACCTCAATTGAGCTCCTTTTTTCTGCTTTATTTTAATAAGTCCTAAGGGTAAAGTTCCCTCACACAAAGCTAGACAAGCCACTTGCCTCGAATTGGCTCAAAACTCAACTCAAAACCACGCCCTTGCCACGAGTATCCGACTCCAAATGGCTCAAATCTATTCAATTCAATTATATATTGTCAATAACATCTCAAATAATTGATTCTACGATTTCATTCAAATCTAAGACGCAAAATTAGGCAAAATAACCAAAACACCCCTCAGGTTAACGTCTCAGAATCAGATAAATTTTACATTTTCAGAACCCTCGTACTGTCACGAGTCTAACAACATAAACGTCTCCCAAATCGGATATCAAAAATCCTCTCAACACTCAAAATTTTGGCCTAATAAGTTTTTTCCAATTTTTCCCAAATTTGATCCTCAATTCGAATTTTAATGATGGATTTAAACATATATTGATGGAATATAACTAGAAAGGATTAAAGAAACGTTACCGAGTGACCTCCTCTTAAAAAACCCACTCAGAATTTCCCTCTCCCGAGCTCCAATTTGATTTTCCAACTTTTGAAACTATACCCTTGAATTTCATATTTCTGCCCAGTGATTTTTTCTTCTGCGGACAAGGGACCGCACCTACGGTCCCGCTTCTGCGACATCCCTTAGGTGACCAGATTCTTCATCATAGGTCTCACACCGCTTCTGTGGTTTCTGAAGGAATGACCCAAAGATACTTCTGTGGTGTCACATCAGCGGTTCACAAGCCGCATATGCAAAAATACCTAAAGCAACAATGCTTCAGCTACTGCAACAGTTCTCCGATCTTCCCGCCAACAATCCGAAATCATCACAAGGCCTACGAGACCTCAACCAAAATCACCAATAACACCTAATAGCATATTCAAAATTGTACCAATCCTTAATATAACTAAAACGACACCGTAAACCCGAATTAATCCAAGATTTAAGCCTAAGAACTCAAATTTTCTTCAAAATACGTCAAAAACCTAACCAAAACACGTCCGAATGACCTAAACTTTTGCACACATGTCCCAAATTACATCAAGGTGCTACTGCAACTTCACGAATCCCATTCCGACCCTTGGACAAAATCTCACTATCGGACCAGAAACTTAAAATTTCCAACTTCTGGCATTTCAAGCGTAAATTAGCTACGGACATCCAAAACACATTCCGAACATGCTTCTAATCCCGAAGTCACCTAACGGAGCTAACGGGACCATCGAATTCCCATTCCTAGGTCGTCTTCACACTGTTATGACTAGGGGAAAACTTCCAACACTTAAGCTCATATTTAGGGACTAAGTATCCAAAAATACACCAAAACCTAACGCTGAACGTCTCGGCAAACTAAAATAGCAGAAATGAACATAGGGGAAGTAGTTAATAGGGGATCGTGGCTTAAATTCTAAAACTGACCAGCTGGGCCGTTACATTATCCCACACTTGCACTTTCATTCATCCTCGAAAGAGCATATAGAACATTCTTGAAGTAGTTAAAAAATGAGGGTATCGACTGTGCATATCCCGTTCGGTCTCCCAAGTCGCCTCCTCGACCGGCTGACCCGCCACTGAACCTTACGGATGCTATATTCTTAGAACTGAGATTTCTTTCCTTCCTCTCCAATATTGCCACTCGCTCCTCAACATATGATAGATCATTGTCTAATTGGACAGAACTGAAATCCAACACGTGTGACGGATCCCCGCGATACCTCCAAAGCATCAAAATATGAAATACCAGATGGAACCTAGCTAAACTTGGAGGTAAGGCAAGCTCATATGTACCCTCCCCAACTCGCCTGAAAATCTCAAAAGGGCCAATAAACTTAGACTCAACTTCCTCTTCCACCCAAACCTCATGATGCCTTTCATAGGCGAAACCCGAAGCAGAACGTGCTCACCAACCATATAGGAAACATCACGAATATTCCGGTTCACGTAGCTCTTCTGTCTGGACTGGGCTGTACGTAGTCTATGCTGAATCACCTTAACCTTATCTAACGCATCCTGAACCATATCTGTACCCAATAGTATAGCCACACCCGGCTCGAACCACCCCACCAGAGATCTACACCTCTTACCATATAAAGTCTCATATAGCACTATTTGAATGCTGGAATGATAACTGTTATTGTAATCAAACTCTGCCAATGGCAAGAACTGATCCCAAGACCATCCAAACTCAGTCACGAACGCACAAAGCATATCCTTAAGAATTTGAATTGTGTGCTCAGACTGTTTGTCCGTCTGAGGATGAAATGGTGTGCTCAACTCCACTCGAGTACCCAACTCCTACTGAACGATTCTCTAGAATCGTGATATGAACTAAGCACCCTTCTGAAATGAAAGAAACTGGAATACTGTGCAGACGAACAATCTCTCTGATGTAAATCTCCGCTAACTGCTCCAGTGAATAAGTAGTACGCATAAGAATAAAATGCGGAGACTTGGTCAGCCGATCTACAACCACTCAAATAGCATTAAATTTCTCGTAGTTTGAGAGAGACCAACTAAAAAATCTATGGTGATCCTATCCATTTCCACTCCGTAATCTCTATCCGTTGAAGCAACCTACCCGATCTGTGGTACTCAGACTTCACTTGCTGAAAGTTGAGGCATCTAGCTACAAATCCCACTATGTCTTTGTTCATATGCCTCCACAAGTAGTGCTATCTCATTTCCTGATACATCTTCGTGATACCTAGATGGATGGAATACCGCGAACTATAAGCCTTCACCAATATCCACTCCCGAATACGATCAACATTGGGTATACAGACCCGACCCTGCATCTTTGATACCTCTCCCTCACCGATAGTCCCATCCTTAGAATCGTCATGCTAAACCTTGTCCTTAAGGACAAGTAAATAGAGGTCATCATACTGTCGCTCCCTGATATGATCGAATAATGAAGATGGAGAAACCACACAAGACTGAACTCGACTAGGCTCCGAAAGGTCTAATCTCACAAAATGGATGGCTAAGGCCTGAATATCCATCGCCATGGGCCTCTTAGATGCTAGTAGATATGCCAAACTTCCCAAACTCTCTGCCCGGCGACTCAAGGTATCAGCCACCAAATTTGCCTTGCCCGGGTCATATAGAATAGTAATACCATAATCCTTCAGCAACTCTAACCAGCTCAGCTGGCACGAATTTAGATCCTTTTGCTTTAACAAGTGCTGTAAGCTCCGATGATCCGTATAAATACCACAAGGCACAATGTACAAATAATGACACTAGATCTTCAAGGCATGAACAATAGCAGCTAACTCAAGATCGTGGACAGAATAATTCTTCTTATGTCCCTTCAACTATCTAGGCGTGTAGGAAATCACCCCACCGTCCTACATCAAAACTTCTCCACGACCAATCCTCGAGGCATCACAATAGATAGTATAAGAACCCAAACCTGTAGGCAATATCATAACTGGGGTTGTAGTCCAAGCTGTCTTGAGCGTTTGAAAGCTCGCCTCGCACTCTTTCGTCCACTGGAATGGAGCACCCTTCTCGGTCTATCTAGTCATAGGTGCTGTAATAGAAGATAACCCATCAACAAAGCAACAGTAATAACCCGCCAAGCTAAGGAAACTGTGAAACTATGTAGCTGAGGAAGACCTAGACCAACTTTGCACTACCTCTACCTTTTTTGGATCCACCCAAATACCCTCGCTCAACACCACGTGATCCAAGAAGGCCAAAAGAATCCAACCAAAACTCACATTTTGAAAACTTGGTATGAATTTCTTTTCCCTCAAAGCCATGAGCACTGTCCTCAGTTGTTGCTCGTGCTATTCCCGACTTTGGGAGTAAACAAGAATATCATCTATGAAACAATGATGAACGAATTGAGATATGGCCTGAACACGCTGTGTATCAAATGCATAAAAGCTGCTGGGGCATTGGTCAACCCAAATGACATGACTAAAAACTCGTAATGACCATACCGAGTCTTGAAGGCATTCTTCGGGATATCTTGTTCACGAATCTTCAACTGATGGTACCTCGAGCGCAAATCAATGTTAGAAAACACATGTGCGCCCAGAAGCTGGTTAAATAGATCATTAATACGAGGCAAAGAATAATAGTTCTTCATTGTAACCTTATTCAACTAGCGATAATTGATGGACATAAGCATATCACCATCTTTTTTCTTTACAAACAAGATAAGAGCACCCACCGTGAAACACTGGTCAAATAAAACCCTTATCAAACAATTCTTGTAACTGATCCTTCAACTCCTTCAACTCGGGAGGAGCCTTATGATACGAAGGAATGGAGAGGGGCTGAGTGCCTGACAACAAATCAATACCAAAATCAATATCTCTATCGGGTAGCATGCCAGGAAGATCAATTGGAAATACATTGGGATAATCTCGTACCACTGGGATTGAACCAAAAGAAGTGGTATCAATACTGACATCTCTCACATAAGCTAAATAAGCATCACACCCATTTTCAACCATATACTGAGCTTTGAGGAAAGAGATAACTCTAGTGGGAGTGTGATTTAAAGTAACACTCCACTCAATACGTGGCACACCTGGCATAGCCAACGTCACGGTCTTGGTGTGATAATCAAGATTAGCATAATGGGGATACAACTAGTCCATGCCCAAGGTAATATCAAAATAAACCATGCCGAGTAGTTATAAATCTGCTCTGGTCTCAAAAATACGGATAGTAACCAAATACGACCGATAAATGCGGTCCACGATAAGAGAATCTCCCACAATAGTTGAAACATAAATAGGAGAACTCGAAGAATCTCGGGCTACACCCAAATACAGAGAAAAATAAGAAGACACAAAAGAATAAGTGAAGCTTGGATTGAATAGAACCGATGCATCTATGTGACAAACCAATATAATACCCGTGATGATAGAACCAGAGGAAACAACCTCGGCATTAGCAGGAATGGCATAATATCTGACCTGGCCTCCTCCTCGAGTGCAATCTCTACTTCCCTAACCTCCACCATTGGCTGGCTGGGCAGATAGGGTAGCATATGGAGCTGTGATCATGGCCTTAGAATTCTGTGGAGCATGCTGTGACTGAGGAGTGTGAGAAGGTGCACCTCACCCAAGTCTGGGGAAATGCCTAACTATGTGGTGTATGTTACCACATTCAAAACAATCTCTCGGAGGGCGCACTGGTGGTGACTGGCTGGGGAAAGGTCTGTTGGACTGATCTCTGAAAGCACCCCGCGCAGGAGGCGCGCTAGAAGCTGAAAGTGCATAATAAGGCTCTTGAGATCTGGGAGGAGCTGGAGCACTACTGGCTGCTGGAAGAGCTGAATGAACGGGTAGACTCATATAACCCCTACCATGTCGACTTTCTGCTGGGGTACGGGCACCAGAGTAGTGACCCTACTCTCGAAACCTCTAGGCCTCTCTTTCTTCCTGCTCCCTAGCAATCATACCCCCATTCCTCCTAGTAATAATCACTAACTGCCGATAAGGAAAGTCCATCTCCAACTATTGATCCATGCTAGATCTGATGGGTAAGGAAAGTCCATCTCCAACTATTGATCCATGCTAGATCTGATGGGTGGAATAAGACCCTCAATAAACCAGCGAACTCTCTCATGGACAGTAGCAACCAAGGTCGATGCATGCTTAGCCAATCTGGTATAACAGATAGCATACTCTAAAACAGTCGTAGCACCCTAGCGCAAATGCTCAAACTCTGGATGCCATGCGTCCTTGAGGATAAGAGGAATAAACTTTCTCTGGAACATATCTGAAAATTGTGTCAAAGTCAGAGAAGCAACCTTGTCTAGACTGTCTAACTCATAGGTACGCTCAATCATAGGCAACTCCCCGAAGCTGGAAAGTAGTGAAGGAAACCCCGCTCAACCCTGAGATACCCATAGTGCAAAGGATACGGTGGCACTCCTCCAGAAATACCAAGGCATCATCTGACACTAAAATACTGAAAACCGGAGGATCATACTTCTTGAATCTCTCAAGTCTCCGTTGCTCATCCTCAGAAGCATCCGCCTCATCCTCGAGTTGTACTGGTGCTGTAGTGGTACATGAATGATCTTTGGGACTTGCTCAACCTACACTTTGTGCTCAGGAGTTTGGGCGGCGGGAGTATATGCTCCTCCTCCGGCCTGGGATGTGGCTGTGGCAAGAGGAAGCAACTCTGCCTGAGCCAACGTGGTGTACATGCTCATAATCTATGCCAAAGTCTCCTGAAGGGCTGGAGTGGTAGTAGTTGTGGGCATATCAAGTGCCTGAATTGCAGTTGGATCTCATGGCGGTACCTCAACGGCAACTCGTGCAGGTGCTCTGGCTACACCATGTGCGCATCCACGACCTCTGCCTCGATCCTTGACTTTGACGGCTATACGAGGAGGCGCGGTGCCTGATCATCTCGAGTAGCATGTGTACTCACATTCCGTGAGAGAATAGAACAAAGAAGTTTGGAATTGGTGTCAAAAATATCGCACAACAAGGAAATCAAATGAAGTGAATATGTTTCTTAAACAGTTACATAGCCTATCGTAGATAAGTACAAATGGCTCCGTACCGATCAATAAGACTCTAATAAACCAACCACTGTTTCGGGACTGCTAGCTCTGACACCAACTTGTCAAGACCCCAGTTCACCCTCCATGGACATGTCGTGACGGCACCTAGTCTCTATGACTAGGTAAGCCTAACAATGTGAGAAATTTTTTTTTGTGAAAATAAATAACATAATTCAACAAATGGAAGGAAAAATGTATATAAGTGCCGCTCTTAATATACAACTCATCATCACGAAATCTATAACAACATCCCAAAACCCAGAAACTCACGGGAAACACAGGCTAGAAGAATACAGTAAAGTGCTCTAATTCTCCAAAAATGTCTACATCAGAGTACGACAGAAGACTAAATACTACAAGATAGAGTAAAGAAGGAGACGTTTTGACCTACGGATGCGGCAGATGTACCTCAAAGTATCCGTAGCTCTCACTACCTCAAGGGTAATGCGCCTGATGGAGGTACCTGGATTTGCACATGAAAAACATGCGTAGAAGGAGCGTGAGTACACCACAGCGGTACTCAGTAAGTGCCAAGCCTAACCTCGGTCGGGCAGTGATGAGGAAGGTCAGGGCCCAACTGAGGTTAAACAGTATAATAAGAATGTACAGTATGAAATATAGATAGAAATAATATGAAAAACAGCCAATTAAGACAGAATATACAAGGCAACAACAATTAGATAAAGTACAAAATAAACACGGAAATTTACAACTGAAATACCAAAGATACCATTGAGGATCTCATAGGATACCGTCCCGTAGTCCTTTTATCAACTGTCCAGTGAATCTCCCGGTATACCATCCCCTAGTCAATCATATATATACGTATATCGTCCCATAGTCCAACTCTCAATGCGGGGGGGGGGGGGGGGGGTCTAAAGAATCTAACCCGTAGACCTAATGTAAATATGCAGGGGGATCTACCGGTAATCTAATCCATAGTCCCAAAATAAACAAACAATGGGGAGCTACTAGAATCCCACATCGGTAGTCCTAATTTAAATTCACACTACCAGCAAGAGAATAATCAGAAACAGAGTCAAACAACAAGGAAACAGGAAATTCTAGCCTAACATGCTTCACATAATGCAGCAAGGCAACTTAAGCAACTAAATCAATTAAGTACTAAACATGCTTTTCTATGCTATCACAGGTTATATTTTCAAGTAAACAAAGCAAGTAAGAAACGAACATCAACTTAATTATTTAAAGAAAAATCATATTTTCAACAATTAGCTCAAGTACGCGCTCGTCACCTCACGTACAAGGCACTAAATCATCAAATAACAAGTCCTAAGGGGAAAGGTCCCCCACACAAAGTTAGACAAGCCACTTACCTCGAACTGGCTCAAAACTCAACTAGAAATCACGCCGTTGCCACGAGTTTCCGACTCCAAATGGATCAAACCTATTCAATTCAATTACATAATGTAAATAACATCTCAAACAATTGATTCTACGATTTAATTCAAAGCTAAGATGCAAAATTAGGCAAAATAACCAAAACACCCCTCATGCCAATATCTTGGAATAGGATAAATTTTACAGTATCAGAAATCTCGTACTCTCACGATTCTAACCATATAAAAATATCCAAAACCGGATATCAAAAACCCGCTCAAAACTTAGAATCTTTGCCAAAGAAGTTTCTTCCACTTTTTCCCAGATTTGATCCTCAATTCGAATTTAAATAATGTATTTAACTACATATTTATGGAATATAACTAGAAAAGATTAAAGAAACGTTACTCAATGATCTCCTCTTCAAAATCCACTAACAATCGCCATATCTGGAGCTCCAATTTGATTGTCCATCTTTTAAAACTAAACCCTCGAATTTCATATTTCTGCCCAGTGATTTCTGCTTCTCCAGTCAAGGGACCTCACCTGCGGTCAATGGACCGCACTTGTGGTCCCGCTTCTGCGGACCATATGCCGCTTCTGCGGATTTCCCTTAAGTGGCCAGATTCCGCATATGCGGACCAATAACTGCTCATGTGGTTCCGATTCTGCAGGTCTCACACCATTTATGTGGTTTCTGAAGGAATGACCCAAGGCCGCTTCTGTTTCACCGCAACTGTTGTTCCAAAGTCACAGATGCGATAATACCAGAAACATCAATACATCAGCTGCTGCAACACTTCTTCGATCTTCCCGTCAACCATCCGAAATCATCTCTGGGCCTAATACCTAGTACCATATTCAAACTTGTACCAATCCTTAAAACACCTAAAACGACACCGGTAACCCGAATTAATCCAAGATTTAAGCCTAAGAACTCCAATTTTCCTCAAAATACGCTTTCAATAAAAAACCTAACCAAAACATGTCGGAACCACCTGAATTTTGCACACGCGTCTCAAATGACATGAAGATGCTACTCAAACTTCTGGAATCCCATTCAGACCCTCAGATCAAGATCTCACTATCGGACCGGAAACTTCAAATTTCAAACTTCCGATATTTCAAGCGTAAATTAGCTACGGACATCCAAAACACATTCTGAACATGCTCCCAGTCCTGAAATAACCTAAAGGAGCTAAAGAGACCATCATATTTCCATTCAGAGGCCATCTTCATACTGTTCTAACTACAGGCAACGTTCAAACACTTAAGCTCTCATTTAGGGTATAAGTGTCCAAACACACTCCGAAACCTAACATCGAACGTCCCAAAAAACCATAATAGCAGAAATGAACTTAGGGGAATTATTTAATAGGGGATCGAGGCATAAATTCTAAAAATGATCTGCCAGGTCGTTACACTAGTAAGATAGAAAAGCATTTTCATTTTCCAATGTTCGAAGTCAATATCGGAAAATTTCTCAGGTTTTTCTGCCGGTGCCATTGTATGTGCTGGTCTTGATGAAGCAACAACATTCGACGAAGCACCCATTCCAGCAATATTTCCATTAGTTTGGTTTTTATTCAGTTTCTGTAGAGTTGGAAACAAAATAGAACTTTGTTAAATACGTGAAGTTCTGATATATTCAAACTGAAAACAAAACACAACATACAACACGTAAAAATAGTGAAGTTTTATATACTTTAAACCCGTATGTTTATTATTCCGGTACATATTTGTTATACTTTAAATTAGACAGAACAATTACTGGAGTAGAATGCCCGAAGGCTTTAGTCTCCAAACCAGTATACATAATATATATAATAGTTTAATGTATCAACACAGAAATGTGAGATAAAATTCCTTAAGCTTGTTCTCGCTACTCTGTGTTAAAACACAAAATAATAAAATTATTAGAAGAAACAGAAAATTTGTAAAAGATAAGAAATATTCCGGGTCCACTATTTGCGTGTGCGACCTTCAGAAATTTTAACCCCCTCACACGTTACCAAGGTAATGGATTAAATCCTCCTAGGATGAAATGGAATAAACCTTCTTGCAACAGTGGCAATCCAAACTGCAGGATAACAACGAACTCAAAGAACGGAGAAAAATCACACTTACAAATTTAGAAGAGATTCTGCGAAGTAGAATGCACGATTTTTAGAAGGAAGGAAGTTCTGCATTTTTTCAGTGTGTGGAAAAAGAAGCCATGCCTCAGAATTTATAGACAATTAATAGAAGAGGTGTGATATCTGTTCAAGAAAAATTTTATGTTTTGGGGGAAAAGCAACGCTCAGCAAAGGCAACGTTTATTCGATTCCAGTTAATTTCGTTAATGAACTGACTGGCATTTAATTAATTATTAATTAATTAATTAAATAAATTTTGTCCAAAAATAATCTTATCGATCGATCATCTGACAAATTCAAATCCAAAGCCAAAGCCGAAGCTGAGCCAAGCGAGCGACGGCGAGGTATCATTCTCTTCAACTACTTTTAAGAGCTCTAAGAAGTGATCCTATATTTATACACACAAAGGTAGTTGTCCTTCACCAATGTTGTACAAAGTTCATGACAAAAGTGCATTTGATTCAAATTTTCATTTCCCTCCATTTTATTTCTCACCATTTCCCAACTCACACCATTAGTCTTTAAAGCCAAATGCTTAAAGTCTTTAAAGCGCAATGCTTAAAGTCCAACATTCGTGACATGTACTTACCACACATCTCGCTCTGTGCTACCTACGCCATTGAACCAAAGCCCCAGGATCTGGTTAACATGATCATCTCTAAAGGCGAATGACAACAATGTACAAGCTCTAATAAATTATGTATGTTTTTACAGGCAAAAATAGAGCACTCTTTGGGGGCACTAGTTTTCTCTCAAGCTTATCTGCTGGCATATAATAATCATTTACAACCGTATCACTTGAAAATGAATTGTACTAGAGTAGGAGCTTGTCAATAGATCATCTTTACAAGGTGAAAGTTAGTGATGTCCCAATATAATTGTGAGTCGTTATGAGACGATGAACGAGCACATCGGGAGGTTTTGCTTGGTGGCTGAGCGTTTTGAAGCCTATAGTTGGAGCTAACATGGTCGAAGCTTTTTGCCTATGTCAAGGGTAGCTTGTTTAACCGATTCTTTTCAAAAGTAATTGAAGGCCTATGATTTTTGTAGAAATGGACGGCCGTCCCCGAGTCACATTAGTTTGGCTGGTACAACCCTGTGACTGTTGTCGTTGTGCTTGGTCAGAGCCTTTCAATCCTCGAGTGAAGTACTTTCAGCATCTATATCTAGGGTATGCCTTTTTAGGGGTCTTACAAGTTCGATATATAGCCTTAACTTTAAGATCAAGATTATGCCTTTTGTAAAGTCTTATTAATTTTTACATTCCTTTGAGTCTTACAGTTTTGGTTACTTGATACAAATATGGTTCACGCCTTACTTGAGGCCTTACAATTTTGGTTACTCGGTACAAGTATGGTTCATGCATAGCTTGAGGTCTTACCGATTTGATTTTGCCTTATGAAGGTCTTACGCTCTCGAGGTTACCGGCATGGGGCCTTATTGCATCAGGTTTTTTATAGATCAATGGAGGTGGTAGTTGGCAGCAGTCCCCGAGTCATCAAAAGTTTCTTGTCTCTGGAGCCATTCCTTGTAAACTTGGTATTGCCTCATTGAGGGCTTACGAATTCGACGTCTTCAACCTGGAGGTCATTTGGCCTTGAAATTTTGATGCTAGTAACCTAGTGTTTGAGACATTTTTGGATTTTAAAGCCATTTTTGATTTTTCCTCATTGAGGGCTTAGAAGCTCGAAGCTTCCGAACCGGGGGTCATACGACTTCTAGTTTCTGACATCAGTCCCTTCGTGTTTGAGATGTTTATGGCTTCTGAGGCCATTTTTGATGTTGCCTCATTGAGGGATTACATGTTCAAAGCTTTCGACCTGGGAGTCATACGGCTTCAAGTTTCTGACGTCAGTCCCTGAGTGTTCGGGACATATTTGGCTCTAGAAATATTTTTGCAAATAATACCAAACTTCTTTGAGACCATTTTAGATGTTGCCTGATTGAGGGCTTACAAGTTCAAAGCTTCCGACCCGGGGGTCATAAGGCTTCAAGTTTCTAACGTTTCTCCCTGAGTGTTCGGGATGATTTTGTCTTTGGAGCCGTTTTTGCAAATAATACCAAACTTCTCTAAAACGCAAAATTTTTTGATGGAGTGGAAAGTATTGTTCGATTACTTTGTATACACGTTTTCCTTGTCAAAGACTCGGTTATTATATATGGACACGGTTTGTTCGACCTCTTGCCCCGGTATATCATTTTAATATCGAGACACTATTTAGCGCATCTTCACTTCTTCGAGGAGGTGACCTTCTGGGGGGATGCCCCCCCAGCATTCTAGGTTGGTTGAAGGGAAGCCTCAAATATTTGTTGAGAATTTCTTAGGTAGCATATAGATGTTTCCTCGTTAAAAACCCTTTCGGTCAAAAAACCTATTCTTTTTGGGATGAAAAACCATATCTAAGGAAAAGAGTGCAACACATACTTTTGAAACTTAAGGACTTTGATATTTTAGCAATAATATCGTTTGAGTATCGATATATTCCAATTACTTGGAAGTTTTTTTCCTTCCATGGTATCGAGTTTGTAGGACCTTTTGCTAGCTATCCCGAGGACGCAATACGGTCCTTCCCAATTCTGACATAGTCTTCCTTCATTAGGATTTCGAGTATTTAGGGTGACCTTCCTTAGGAATAAGTCCCTGATTCAAAAATGTTTGAGATTTATTCTCCTGTTGTAGTATCTGTTGATCCTCTGTATTTGTGCTGCTATCTGGACTAGCGAGGCTTCTCACTTTTAATCCAATAGTTCTAGAGCATTAGCCATGGCCTCCTTATTCGAGCTCTCGGTGGTGTGTCAAACCCTGACGGTAGGTTCTCTATCTCGACCGATATCAAATCCTCGGCGCCGTATACTAAGGATAAAGGTGTTTCCAATATGGTTGATTTTATAGTTGTTCGATACACCTAGAGTACTTCGGGTAATATATCTCTCCATCTTCCCTTTGCACTCTCCAAAGTTTTGAATGATAGTTTTTTTTGTAGACTCGGTTTTGCCATTTGCACATGGGTGGTAGGGCATTGACAGGATCCTTTTGATCTTGTTATCCTGGAGGAAATGAGTCACTTTGCTTCCGATGAATTGCTTCCCACTATCACACGTTATCTCAGAAGGAATTCTTAATCGACACATAATATAGTCCCAGATAAAACTATGACTTCTTTTTCTCTTATTTTTTCAAGGCCTGCACTTCAACCCATTTCGAGAACAAGTCAGTCATAAATAAATAAATCTAGCTTTACCTGGCACCGTCGGTAGAGGTCCAATGACGTCCATCCCCCATTTCTTGAACGACCATGGAGATAAAAAAAATTTACTTTTTCACTACGTTAGTGGATCATTGGGAAAAATCTTTGACATTTGTCGCATTTGCAGACGAATTATTTGGTGTCTCTTTCCATGATGTCTTAATAGTAGCATGTAATGATTATTTTTCGAACCAAGGAATCGGCACCAGAGTGATTTCCTAAGTTTCCCTAGTGGATCTCTCAGAGAATATAGTCTGTGTCTCCCAGCCCCAAACATACTGCTAAAGGTCCATCAAAAGCTCTTCTGTAAAAAGTTTTGTTTTGGTTGAGCGAGAATCGGGCCGTTTTGGTTCCTAGGGCCCTCGAATCTTTCTTGCTTTTGGGTAGCTTCCTGCTTTCCAAATAATCTATATAGTTATTTCTCTACCATATTAGGCTAGTGGAGTTGATATCGGCATCGCCTTCATTGATAACTGAGATAATTGAACTACAAATTTGATGAGCATGCCATCTTTCTGGAAAGACTATCCAAGGTTTACGATGGCATCGGCTTCGCTATTTTCCTCTAGGGGTACGTGGACCAGAGTCCATTCTTTGAAATGGTGCAATAAGACTTGAATTTTGTCTAAGTAAATTTGCATCCTGTCTTCCCGAACCTCGAAGCTCATGTTTACCTGATTTACCACCAGGAGGGAGTCGCATTCTGCTTCAATGACTTCAGCTCCTAGACCTTTGGCCAGTTCCAGACCTACAATCATATCCTCATACTCGACTTTATTGTTAGTTAAACTTGCGATTTTTATAGATTTCCTAATTGTGCCGCCCAAAGGTGGTCTTAGAACAATGCCAAGCCCAGACTCTCTTACGTTTGAAGCACTGTCAATGAACATGGTCCATATTTTGGAAGACGTGTCCATTTTTAACAAAAGTTCTTTCTCGACTTTGGGTGCGAGGGAGGGAGCAAAGTCGGCTATAAAGTCTGCCAAAATATGAGACTTGATAGCCTTCCGGGGCTGATATTCGATATCATATCCCCCCAGCTCGATGGCCCATTTGACCAGCTGGCCTAATAATTTAGGTTTATGCAATATGCTTTAAAGAGGATGCGTTGTTAAAATACAAATATGATGGCATTGGAAGTAAAGTTTCAATTTTTTAGATTTACTTATTAATGCAAGAGCTAGTTTCTCCATGTGTGGATACCTGGTTTCGGCATCGCCCTTGGTCCAACTTATATACGTACGGTGTTCTTCTTGAACCAGTACACCAGTAACCATTATATCGGTTACGGCTAGGTATAAATGCAATATAGTTATCCTCATTTGGGGTGTGGAGCAACGACGAGCATTTCAGGTATTTCATTAATTCCTCTAAAGTGCGTTGGCATTCTGGAGTCCATTGAAAGTTGTTTTTCTTTTTGAGTAAGGAGAAGAAATGATGACTCATGTCTGACAACCTTTATATGAATCATCCCAAGGCTGCTATCTGCTCGGTTAGCTACTATACGACCTTTACGTTATTTACCACCGTAATTTCTTCGATGGCTTTGATTTTATCGAGGTTGATACTAAATCCTCTATTCGATACCATGAAACCTAAGAATTTTCCGGATCCTGCCCCGAAGGCGCACTTCTCGGGATTGAGTTTAATGTTGTGACTTCTGAGGATGTCAAATTTTTCCCGCAAATGAGTCAGATGGTCCTCTGCGCACATGGACTTAACTAGCATGTCCTCAATATAAACTTCTATGGACTTGCCTATTCGATGATTGAACATCTTGTTAACTAGGCGTTGTCATGTGGCCCATGCATTTTTTAGACCGAAAGACATTACATTGTAACCAAACATACCATACTTCGTGATGAGAGAACTCTTTTCTCTATCCTTGGGTTCATCTGTATTTGATTATACCCTGAATATGCATCGAGAAAAGTGAGGGTTTCATGTCTGGCTGTGACATCGATCAAACAATTGATGTTGGGAAGTGGGAATGAGTCTTTTGGGCATGCCCTATTTAGATATTTATAATCTATGCACATTCTTAACTTATTTCCCTTTTTGGGAACTATCACCACATCGGCAAACAATTTAGGATATTTTACTTCCCTAATTGACCCTATCTTGAGGATCTTCGTTATCTCATCTTTGATGAATGCATGCTTTATCTCGGACTGGGGTCTCCTTTTTTGCTTCACCAGTTTGTATCTGGTGTCCACACTTAGTCGATGGGTAGTTATCTCCGGTGGGATCCCTGTAATGTCTAAATGGGACCAAGAAAAGAAATTGATATTGTTAATAAGGAATTGAATGATTTTTTTCCTGCGTTTGGGGGTTAATTCCTATTTGGGAGATGCTCGACCAATATTGCTTGCTCCGGCTCTTTGATAGTCGACTTCATTGTGCCCGAATCTTTGGGGGCAATGAAGGATCTAAGAGCGAGGAAATCATCTTCATCATCCTTGGGGGTTTGTTGGCTTTCCAAAACTTCCAAGGTGGAGTATACAAAATTTGCTACATCTTTATGGTTTACGAACATTTCCTTTTGTGACGACCAGGACGGTCGTCTTAGGAATTAATGCTCCGATCCCCTATTAACTGCATTTTCCAAGTTTATTTCTCCTAATTTGAATTGAGGGGATGTTTGTCTTTGTGTTTCGGAGGGTTTTGGGACACTTAATCCCTAAATGAGAGCTTATGTGTTGGAAAGTTGTCCATAGTCAAAACAACATGATGACGGTCTCCGAATGGAAATCCGATGGTTTCGTTAGATATGTTGGTTAATTTTGGGTCTAGGAGTGTGTTCGGGTTTTGTATTAGAGGTACGTGGATACTTTAGGATTGAAATGTTGAAGGCTGTATTTTTAAAGATTTCGGTTTGATAGCGAGATTTTTATCCGAGGGTCAGAATGGAATTTCGAGAGTTGTACTAGTTTCATTGTGTCACTTGGGATGTGTGTGAAAAATTTTCGGTCATTCGGACAGGTTTGGTTGTTGTTTTTTATAAAAAGAGGAATTCAGAAGAATTTAGAAACTTAGGCTTGAATCTGATGTGTTTTGGTTGTTTTGATGTTGTTTGAATTGTTTTGAAGATTGGTCAAAGTTTGAATAAGATTTTAGGATATATTGATGCCTTTGGTTGAGGTCCCGGGGGGTCGGGGTGATTTCACATGGTTAACAAGGAGTTGAGGAAATGTTGGAGCTGCCGTATTTTTGCTGGTTTTGGTATTTTTGCATCTGCGATTTGGGGACTGCAGATGCAGCGCTGTAGAAGCAGCTAAGGAGACCGCAGAAGCGGATGTTGGTCTTATCTACAGTTGTCCCCCCCTCTTGTTGCGCTTTCATTTGTAAAAATCTAGCCTTATCTCTAGGGTGTAATTTTATATGCTAAGTCAAACTACCCGTGCCGCTATGGTCTCCAGTATACCTATGAACAAGTAATTTCCCACAAGTTTTACACTTAGCCTTGTCGTGCTGTCATACTTGAGTAAAAAAATGCCAAACTAATGATGTTTCTTGACGTTTAGCAGGTTGTCTACTAAAAGTGGGAGTTTGTACAGGTGGGTGTTCCGGTTCATTACCTCAGTTATGAGCAGGACTAGTAGGTGTATCATCTAAATCTGGTGCTCGGGTTTCATCATCATCATCCTCATCCTCATTTTCCTCTAAGATAGGTTCATTAGGATAAAGAGCATTCATAATATCATCATCTAATCTATCACCTACTGCAACATCATGTAGAAATTCACTATCGGTAAATTGAAAACAAGGGTGATCACTATCAAGCATTACGGAAGGCGGATTAGGACGTCTAGGTTGGCTACTACTTTCAACTTGCTTATCTTTTTTAGGTCGGGGAGCCGGGGGAAGGGTAGTATTATGGCCACTACTTTCACCGGTTTTACCTTTTCCTTTACCGAACATTTTTTCAAAGAAAATGCCATACTAATTAGAAGTATGCAAACTAAAAACACAAAAATATACTATTAGCACGTAAGAGTTGAAACGAGTTTACTGGATTGCCGAACAACTTCTTAAAAATTGAAAATCGTTGAACTTGAACACTTGAAAACTTCAATTCAACAACCTCACAATTTTTCACGATTTTTCAACAATAAATTAAGCACTTGTACTAGAAAGATTGAAAGAGCATTTGAGAGAGACTGAGAGATATTGATGAATGGGTGAATAAAAATGAAAGAATGAGGGGGTATTTATAGTTGAGGAATGGGAAAAAGTGTAATTATATAAAGTATGGGAGCCAAATGGCTATTTTTCAAACTTCCAAACGGCTACTTTTTGCAAAGAGTCCTTACTGAATTTTAAATTTTTTTTAATTTAAAAATAGCCGTTGGACCCGCCAGGACCGGCTCAGGCCCGCCTGAACCGGTCCAGGCCCGCTAGCCGGTCCCGGGTCTGGCGGTCCTGGTCCTAACGGTTCGGCGTAAGGGACCATCCCGTCACGGGTTTTTAGGAACATCAGAACCGGGACTGCCGGGACCGGCCAAGCAGGCCCGCCAGACCCGCCAGGCACGCGGTCCCGGTCCGGTCCCGGGCAGAACCGGGTCACTTTACAGCCTTAGTTCCTGTTATGTATAGACTCGTGAGAGTACGCAATATCTGCAAATATAAATTTCCCCCGATTCCTAGACGTGGGCCCGAGGGGAATTTTGGTCATTTTACTTAAATTTGTGTACTAGCTTAGAATTTAGTTATAAAATCGGTTACTTGAAGTGTTATTTACGTTATACAATTGAATTACATAGATTTGGGTCATTTGGAGTCGAGTACTCATGCAAGAGCGTGGTATCAGGTTGAGTATTGAGCCGGTTTGAGGTAAGTGGCTTGTCTAACCTTGTGTAGGGGACCTTCTCCTTAGGTCTTGATATATTTTATAGTTGAAATGCCTTGTACGTGAGGTGACGAGTGAGTACTTGAGCTAATTTTTGAAAATATAGTTTTACTTTAAGTACCTTAATTGAGCTCCTTTTTCCTGCTTTATTTTACTTGTGAATTTAGCATGTTTTCAGTTTAGAAAAGCATGTCTAGATGACTTAATTGCCTATTTGCTTTAACCTGACTTAATTGCATTACGTGAAGCATGTTAGGATAGAATTAATTGTTGAATTGGTACGAAATTAGTATCTACTTTGAGTATTCTTGTGTTGCATCTGTGTGTTTGAATTTGGGACTACGTGACGACATTCCGGGAGATCCCCTGTACGTATTTGTTATCTTTACTGAGGTGCGGAATACCAAGAGATCCCTGGAACATATATTGAGGATATTAAGAGATCCTAGGGACCCCAATATATCCCTTGTATACATAGAGGATACCAAGAGATCCCCGGTTGTCATTCTTGCTACGAGTGGCCTTTTCTTGTGGTTGCCTTAACCTCTATTTTCTGCTATGGTACCTTTATTATGTTGTATTGATTCTTATTATAGATTCTCAACTTTACTGCTTATCTTATCCTATCATTTTATTAATTATATAACCTTAGTAGGGCCGTGACCTTCCTCATTACTACCCAACCGAGGTTAAGTTTAACACTCACTTAGTACCGATGTGGTGTACTCATGCCCTTTCTTCACATGTTTCTCATGTGTAGATCTAGGTGCATCTACACAGGCTTACCATACTTGAGGTAGGGAGATCTTTCAGAGACTTCGAGGTACATGTGACACGTCCACAAACCTAAGAGTCTCTATCTTTATTCTATCTTGTAGTGATAACCTTTCTATCTTACTATTGATGTAGACATTCTAGAGTTAGAGCATTTTACTATGTTTTGTAGTTTGTAATTCATGGGCTTATGAGTTTTAGGAGTATGTTTTGGTTTTGGAGAAGTTCGATGTTGTGTATGCTGAGCGACACCCTTTTTAAATGCTGTTTCATTTTACTCTATTTTTGTTTCAAATTGTTTTATTCTATTCTTCCCCAAGTTTGGGTTATTTTGTCGCATTTAAGGCTTAACTAGTCATATAGACTAGGTGTCGTCACAATAGTTCACGGAGGGCCAACCGGGTCGTGACACCTTTGCTGCATGTTGCTCTTCGTATATTGTCTTTATTCCGTCCTTTGTTGGAAACTTTATCCTCTAATGCAGGGTCGAATGTACCGCCGTCATGTTATGTATCCATGGTATATTGAGAAAGGCATTGTACCTTTTATCACCTTTAATGATGTGGAACCGGGTATCTTGAACTTCATCTAATATATTAATTTGGAGGGTGATTGGTTCTTCTGTTTCTTCACCGGCCATATTGATGTCGTTGAGAATTTGGGAGGTAGGTATGACCCGATCGAGCAATCCAAGTTGTTCTACTAGCGTCGATCTAATTATGGTGACCGAGCTACCTGGATCCACGAGTGCATGTTTAATTTGTATGTTATTTAAGATAAATGACATTACCAGCACATCGTTGTATGGACGAGTCAGAGTCTCAAAGTCTTTTTTGCTAAACTCTAAGATCTCCTCAGATGCCAGGCCCCGTGTTTTTCCTTGTGTTGCCGCAGAAAACTTTATCCACTTTGTTATGGGCCCTTGGGAAACGTTGGTCCCCTTAATAATCATATGAATGATGTGTTGACGTTTTCCTATTTCGCTTCCCTTGTTTGCCTCTCTTTCTTCCCTGGTGAGGTTTTTCCAAATGTCTTGTTGATTTTCTCAATGTATACTCTTATTGGTGTGGGAACTTACCCAACATGTTGAGTGTTGTGTGAGACCATATATACGGGAATAGGTTTTGGTGCGACCTACAGGTTTTGTGGTTTTACACCATTATTGTACCATGCTCTCTATGTTCTTCGGGAATGTTGTTGTTGTGTGCGCTTACTGAGTCAGACATTTTGACATGAATTCAAATATCTTGGAAAAGAAAATATGTGAAAGGTAACTTGTATTATGAAGTGAACTAGCAAGAAAATAATCACTATTATTTTTAGTCCCACGCTGAGCGCTAAACTGTTTACCTTGAAAATGGTAATTACAATTAGATTTGATTTTTAGTTCTAAGAATACGTGACCTATTTTTATGCTAGTTGTTAGGAAACAGATACTAGGTCAAGAACTATAAAATAAGATAAGATCTTGTAGATAGTATAATGACCAAACCTAATGGTTCGAAATCGAGTCCTCGAGCTGGCGTAGACGAGTCCTCGAGGTCGAATCAGCTTCTCGGCTAAGGGAATTCGAGGGAGGATTAACATTTTTGAGAGATGCGATGGCGGCTCTTTGTGATCAATAATGAGAAATAAATGAAGAACAATAAATAGCGCACTATGAATATAAGCAATATATATAAGTAATAAAACCAAGAGTTAAGTTAGAAAGCAGAGAGAATGTTCTTGTATATTCAATATTGTGTATCAGATATCTTACAAAATGGCAGGGCTCCCCTTAAGAGGGGAAATCCCAATATGACACATGTGTAATTATTTCATAAAGTAGCCGGTACCACCACTCAATTAGGCTGGTGCAGGAGTTGCCAGAAAGTACTACTCCTAGGGAACTTCCTTCTTACATGTGAGAAGCACCAGTTCGTTCTGCACCGACACCGAGCACAAAGAATTCCTAAAGACATCGAACCTCAGGATATTCTCTAGGTCCTTCGAGATGAGATTGTGCAATGCCTTGTCGATCGCAAAATTGGTCTTCCCGATTTTAGCCGCATACAATGCCAAAATGGGGAAGATTTATTGAATAATAAAAGTATGAATGCATGAAAGAATGAGATAATTAATGAATAATAATCTGACAACAAAATACATATTTATGGGAAACTCATTAAGGTGTTTCTAGCTCTCAATATGGTACTTTGTGGCTTTTTCTAGGATTTTCAATTATAGGTTTGTCATCATCAAAAGAGGGAAATTGATAGGTTACAAGTACTTTGCTTATAAGTAATTTACTTTATTTTTTTATTATCTAACAAACTGAATATCTAGAACCAGATAAGGAACCTATTACACATTTACAAGACCTCAAGATCAGAAGGTTCCAGGTTGGTATTCAACATGGAATATGAGTCAACTCTTCAAAGTGGAAGGATTAGTTGAGGGAACAGGTCCCTACCAGTTCCCAGGTTACTATACTATAAGAAGTCAACTCTCCAGCTGGAAAGTTGCTGCCTGCACATGTTACAATGCAGGAACAATGTTGCAGTCATCTTTCCAGAAAGACTTTTTACCTACCTTGCTTGTATCATTTCCAGTGAAGTCACACATGAATATATGCATACAAGGGAGTAAAACAAACCACTTGAAAATTTAGAGATTTGAGAAGAGCTCGCTGACGTGACGATTTAGCAAGCAGTGTCAAGTGTTTCAAGAACCAAGAACAAAACAACTACATATCAGTTTACACATAAGTTATTATATGTCCCTAGTTGAGTTGTAACTTTGCAATAGTCTTAAACTAAAATTCCTATATCGCTTTTTTAAGAAGCATTCTGTATGGAACCCTTGTAAACCTTGAACTTGTGTGTATAAGTCCTGGCTGGAGATATTCAAGTTTCCAAATCCTTGTAATAAAATTATTGCAAAGTGGCTTCTAATTGGTTTGTTACAAGTTAGTAAGGGATTAAGTGTTTAATTTTTGGATTACATAGGTTGTAATCTGAAAGTTACTCAGTAGTGAAGTTAAAATCCTACAATGTTAGGTTGTGGTTTTAATCCTACAAGGGTTGATCTCTCTTGGTTAGTTCATGTGCCACGTGTGTTAGTTTTTGTTAAAAATAATTCTTGTGTTTGCTTATATCATCTAGAACTTTCCTGGTTGGTCTTTTGGCAAATGTTAAATATGTTTTGTTGGAGGGATGATCTTAGACATTCTTTGTGTCACAACCAATTTTTCATATGTTGGGTATCGTGATGGCACCTAGTTAGGTAAGACTAATGGTAAAATACTAACATATCAAACCCCCAAAACTTAAACTATTGCTTTTCCTCAAGCAATGAAAGCGACAAAATCTCCTCCCAAGTGTTCAACTCAACATTGCATCATTAACATGCTAAGCTAAAATGGTCTACTTTAAGAACAAGGGAATGCCTTTGGTTGGTACCAACAATTAATTCAAACCATATGAATCACCATCTTCTCACGTATTTATTTCAATTCAAGTGCTCAAACACTACATTAATCAAAGTAACAACCAAGTCATGACACTAAAGATTCAAAAAATTTCTCTCTATCACCATTCTTTTCCCTCACTCATTCCCCCCAATTGAAAATGGGATTAAGTTTACAACTTGAATTTCATGTGACATTACACTTTAAGAGAGAATGCCAAACTCATATATTACAATTCAAAACATAAATGGGATGTCAAAAGGAAAGAATTTACTCTCACTCTCTCAAAGATGTTCGAATGCACAAAAGTGGTTCCATAGGCTTGCCCTTCATGTATTTCTCCACTAATATAGACAACTTGTTTCAAAATCAAGTAGGACATAAGGGGTTGTAGCTTAGGCTTTTGGTTAAGGTAGGGCACAATTTGGTAAGATTGACTCAAAACCTCCCTACGCACTACACTTTTTCAACAATCAAAGTCTACTTCCTTCAAGATTTTTTTCACCCTTTCCTTTTTTTTGTTTTATATCACCCAGTCTTCCATTTGTTCACTCTTTCTATTCTTTTCTTTTTTATTTTATTTTTTATAACACTTTTTACTTTTTGAGAAGCCTCCATATCACAACTTTTCCAACCTCCACCCTAAACTTAGGCTTTTAGCCTATTTTCATACTTTGTATTACTTAGTGAGGTACGTGCTACAAGAGTAGCCTGTAACATGGTTGCCAAAGAAAGAGTTAGAAGGCTCAAAAGGATTTACTAGGGAAAATATGCAAGGGTAGGATTTACTAGGGAAAATATGCTACAAGTAGTTGAATCCTATCCCTAGGTAGAATCTATAAAATGAGGGTTAACGCCTCAAGTTCTTGTTAATTAATCTTCCCCAACCCCAAATTATCTTTTCTAAAACCAACTCTGATTTAATGGGCTAGTATTAGGGTGAGCTAATCCCTTCGGAAACATTAAAGCAAGAATAATTAAAATAACAATTACTCACTTTATTAAAGGATAAAAATTATTCAATACATAAGCACAACAAGGTATTTAATTTACACCTTAAACATGAATATTTCCATAAAGAAGATTCAAGTGTTAAGTAAAATACTACACACTTAAATATTCAATAAAAAGCAAGGAAATGAAGAAATAAGCATGAATGGGTAAGAAAATCTTAACCACAAGCTTGAATTCTTCAAGACCCAAGTGTTTTCTGCAAAATCCTAGCTTCAATACTTATAGTCTCTAGTCTATGCAACTGAAAATAAGCAAAAAATCCTCAAAATATCTACTTGGTCGTGTATAAAATGTTTTTGGGATTACAAACGTGAAATTTTATTTTTTTCCCAGAACTGCCTAGAAAATACACTATGCGTTCGCATTAGTGTAACCGCGATCATAGCAAAATTATTTCTCCAAGCTATGTGATCGCGTAAAGACTTCCGCATTAGCACAGATCTGTTGACCATCCGCTAACCAGGTTTTCTTCTTTGCGTTCACACCTATTCACCTGCGTTCGCATTGCTTTACTTCTGTTGACTTATGATGAGACCCCATTCATTATGATCACATAGTGTAATAACTGGGCAGACTTTGTTTTTTTTTATTTTAGCTCCTTTTTGAGTTGTTTTCACTTGGTTTCTTTGCCATTGCTTCTAAATCACATACAACCTGTAAAGTAGAAGTAAATGGCATCAAATACACGATTTTATCACTCAAACATATCAAAAGTATAGGTTTAAAGACAAGTGTATAGGCTTTGATAAACCACACTTATCACAAATATCCACTCATGGGTTTGAGATTGTGCGCATAATCCTCCCCCGGGAGAATTTAAACAATTTTGCCACGAGTGTAGTCATCCACAATAAGGACAAGGGTCTCAAAGCATGAACAACTACCATCCAACAAATATTCATTATATGATACCATTTTTCCAAATTAAGAAAATAAACAAGAAATAAACAATAAAAATCGACCAAAGTAAGAAAAATAATTAAACAAATATATACAAGTTTGGACCAAAGCACTTTTGCTTATTCCTCAAACAACCTAAATTACACAAAATTGTTTTCCAGCGATAGTGCCAATTTTGACGATGTCCATATCTACTACTAAAAAGTAATAGACATGGTCACATGCAATGTACTTTACCCAACTATGAGTCGGGGTCGATTCCCACAGGGAACAATGTGTAGGCGATTAGGAGTGTAAGAAAATGGTCGCGTATCGCGCAATGCCAAACCCCAAGAATTTTGGTTTGAAAATATTTATAGCAAAATACGGAAATGTAAAATAACATAGAAATCAAGTAAAATGATCAACGACTACAAGTATTAAGCATCAGGGATTAAATTCAAATGATGATCCAATGCATTTCACGATTTTACAAATTCGAGCGAGTTTATGTTAGTTAGCCGTGGATACGATTTCTTAATTAGCTTCTTCCGAAGACTAACAAGACTTCCTAATGCAATTATCCTTAAAACAATTAGAAGATTAGGCACACCCAGAATGACTACAAGTAGTTCAATCATATCCCTAAATAAAATCTATAAAATGAGGGTTAAGCCTCAAGTTCTTGTCAATTAATCATACCCAAATGTAAATTATCTTTTCCAAAATAAATTTGGAGTTAATGGTCGAGTCCTAGGGTTAACTAACCCCCTGTAAATATTAGAGAACAAGAATAATTAAAATAACAATAACTCACTTCATAAAAGGATAAAATCATTCAATACATAAGCACAACAAGGTATTTAATTCACATTTTAAACATAAATATTTCCATAAACAAGATTCAAGTGTTGAATAAAATACTACAGATTTAAATATTCTATACAAAGCAAGGAAATGAAGAAATAAGCATGAATGGGTAAGAAATCTTAACCACAAGCTTGAATTCTTCAAGACGCAAGTGTGTTATGCAAAATCCTAACTTCAATACTATGGTCTCTAGTCTATGCAATTGAAAATAAGCCAAAAATCCTCAAAATATCTACTTGGTGGTGTATAAAAATGGTTTTGGGATTAGAAACGTGAAATTTTTTTTTCCCAGAACTACCTAGAAAATACACTATGCGTTTGCATTAGTGTAACCGCGATCATGGCAAAATTATTTCTCCAAGCTATGTGGTCGCATAAAGACTTCCGCATTAGCACAGATCTATGACCATCCGCTAACCAGGTTTTCTTCTTTGCGTTCACACCTATTCACCCGCGTTCGTAGTGCTTTACTTATGTTGACTTATGATCACACCCAATTCATTGTGATCACGTAGTGTAATAACTGGGCAGACTTTTGTTTTCCTTTTTAGTTGTTTTCACTTGGTTTCTTTACCATTGCTTCCAAATCACATACAACCTGTATAGTAGAAGTAAATGGCATCAAATACACGATCTTATCACTCAAAAATAGCAAAAGTATAGGTTTAAAGACAAGTGTATAGGCTTTGATAAACCACACTTATTACAAATACTCCACTCATGGGTTTGAGATTGTGCGCATAATCCACCCCCGGGAGAATTTAAACAATTTTGCCACAAGTGTAGTTATCCACAATAAGGACAAGGGTCATCAAAGCATGAACAACTACTATCCAAAAAATTTTCATTATATGATACCATTTTTCCAAACAAAGAATAAACAAGAAATAAACAATAAAAATCGACCAACGTAGGAAAAACAATTAAACAAATATACACAAGTTTGGACCAAAGCACTTTCGCTTATTTCTCAAACAACCTAAATTACGCAACATTGTTTTCCTGCGACAGTGCCAAGTTTGATGACATCCATATCCATTACTAAAAATTAATAGACATGGTCACATGGAATATACGTTACCCAACTATGAGTCGGGGTCGATTCCTACATAGAACAATGTGTAGGCGATTAGGAGTGTAAGAAAATTATCGCGTATCCCGCAATGCCAAACCCCTAGAATTTTTGTTTGAAAATATTTATAGCTAAATACGGAAATGTAAAATAACCTAGAAATCAAGTAAAATTTTCAATGACTACAAGTATGAAAACATGAGGTATTAAATTCAAATGATGATCCAATGCATTTCACGATTTTACAAATTCGAGCGAGTTTATGTTAATTAGCCGTGGATAAGATTTCTTAATTAGCTTCTTCCAAAGACTAAAAAGACTTCCTAATTGAATTATCCCTAAAGAAATTAGAAGATTAGGCACACCAGGAATGACTACAAGTAGTTTAATCCTATCCCTAAGTAAAATCTATAAAATAAGGGTTAACGCCTCAAGTTCTTGTTAATTAATAATTCCCAAATGTAAATTATCTTTTCCAAAATAAATTTGGAGTTAATGGGCGAGTCCTAGGGTTAACTAACCCCCCTGGAAATATTACAAAACAAGAATAATTAAAATAACAATATCTCACTTCATAAAAGGATAAAATCATTCAATACATAAGCACAACAAGGTATTTAATTCACATTTTAAACATAAATACTTCTATAAACAAGATTCAAGTGTTGAATGAAATACTGCACACTTCAATATTCAATACAAAGCAAGTAAACGATGAAATAAACATAAATGGGTAAGAAAATATTAACCACAAGCTTGAAATCTTCATGACCCAAGTTTGATGTGCAAAACCCTAGCTTCAATACTTGTTCTCGCTAGTATATGCAATTGAAAATAAGCCAAAGATCCTCAAAATATCTTCTTAGTCATGTAATAAAATGGTTTTGGGATTACAAAAGTGAAATTCCATTTTGCCCAGAACTGGCCAGAAAATACATTATGTGTTCGCATTAGTGTAACCACGATTGCAGAAAAATAATTTCTCCAAGATATGCGATCACTTAAACATCTCCACGTTTGCACAGGTCTGTTGACAATTTGCTGACAAGTGTTCTTCTTTGAGTTCGCACCTGTTCACATGCGTTCGCTGTGCTTTACTTCTTTTGATTTATGCGATCACATCCAATTCATTGCGATAACACAATGTAATAACTGGGCAGACTTCGTTTTTCCATTTTAGCTCCCATTTGACTTGTTTTCACTTGGTTTCTTCACCATTTTTTAAATCACATAGAACATGTAAAATAAAAGTAAGTGGAACCAAATACACGATTTTATCACTCAAACATAGAAAAAGTATAGATTTTAAGACAAGATAAGTTGGTAAAATACTAACCTATCAACTTACATTTACTGAATATCAACAATATTAAAGAAACTCTAACAATATCAGTATAGAAATCTTTATAGAATTTTACTATTTTACAAAATCGGTAGTACAAGTCATAAGCTATACATAGTTTACTACAACTTCTAAAAATACAACTATTTGGAAATACGAAAAGGTGAATCTAAAGCACGCGAACGTAGCGACAAGTTTACCTTAAGTCTCACAGTAACGATCCGCACAACTATTAATGAGCAACTACCTGGATCTGTATAAAAATGTACAAAAGTGTATAATGAGCACACCATAGCAGTGGGTAAATATCAAGACTAACCTCGATAGAGTAGTAACGAGGAACAGTCACGACAACTATTGGTCTAATAAACTGAACAAGTATGAGTATAGGGACAACATTGTATGATTTCCAAATAAAGACTACGCAATATTTCTAACGACATAGAAATTGCAATGTCACGACCCCAACCCGGTCGAGATGGCACCCAGCATATCAGTAGGCAAGCCCGACCAATCTCACTCACATCCCGAGCTACAAGCTCACATCCTTAATTCAAAATCATTAATAACGAGAGAAAAATCCGAAATTTAGCAGTTATAAAGAAAAAATTCCAACAAGAAGTAATAGCAACCTACCACAGATCTGTGGGTCATTAATCTAGAGCCCCTAACAAAATAGTGTAATAATACAAAATAGTATATTAATATGATTACGCGGAAATGTAAAAAAATAAAAGTAGTGGAGGAGTCGGGTCCTGTGGACGGCAGGCAGCTACCTCAACAAGCTCCGGAAGATAGTCTGAAACTCTGCTGTGAGATCAGCTCAGCCCTGAGGTACCTGGATCTGCACACAAGGTGCAGGGAGTAGAGTCAGAACTTCCAACTCAGTGAGTAATAGAAATAAATAACAACTGAAAGAAAGAACATTCGGTAAAATGACTATACAGTACTATTACTAGTATTTAAAGCCCAGTGGATAAGTACCAAACAGTGAAAAGTATCAGATACTTACTTCCCTTTTCGTCCGACCAGTTACTAACACTGCTGCGACGCACAACCCGATCCAATACTATATATATAGATATATATGTATATATATATGTACTTCTGTGGCGGGTAGCCCGATCCAATATAATATATATGATGCTGCGACGCACAACCCGATCCAATAAACATAGTTGACTACGCTCACTAGGGGTGTGTACAGACTCCGAAGGGGCTCCTTCAGCTCAAGCGCTATAATACTGCGGCGTGCATTCCGATCCATATATCCCTGCGGCGTGCAGTCCGATCCATATAATATATCACAATGGCATGCAGTCCGATCCATATAATATACTAATGCGGCATGCAATCCGATCTATATAATATACTACTGCGGCATACAGTTCGATCCATATACATGTGTATGTATATACTGCTACGGCGTGCAGCCCAACCCGATGTATATATATTAATTAAACTCACTGCAGGGTCCTTGACCCCACTCAGTCATTATATACTTGGCCTCCCGGGCCCACTCAGTTGAGACAAGGTATTAAACCCAAGGTATTGCCCATTCAGGGTGCAAGTTTCCAAGTCTCATTATTTCACGATTTACAGTCAAAGTAAGGACAGATGGTATGTGTCCATTAGGTAAAGTGAGATCAATCAGCTCAACATACTCCCTAGGAATTCTACATATCGGCACATCGCCCAAACATGGCAACTAGCCCGAATTATGCGAGTACAAGCTCTGTCTCAGTCGAGATATACAATAAGTCATCACTCGGGATGGACCAAGTCTGAGTCCCCAGCAAATACATCACCATGATCAGCACAATATGTGTATCTCATCTCAACATAGCACCTTATAGTGAAAATACGGGAGTTCAAACCCTCGTTATATCATTCATAACCATTACTCACCTCGTACCGGCCAAAATCCTAGCTCGCATTGCGCTTTCCCCACAACTAGACCTCCTCGACTGTGGAATCTGATCAAAACCACAAGGAATATGTTATAATAAGCTAATGGGACATAACCCAATAGAAAGAACTCGAAAAACACCCAAAAACACGAAATTGGCAAAACCCGAGCCCCGGGCCCACTTCTCAAAAAATTACAAAATTCATCACCCGAATCCTCGCCTCGCCACGAGTCTGTATATATAAAGTTCATCAAAATAGGAGTCCAAATAGGCCATCAAATCCCAGATTTTCATTTCAAAAACCAAACCCTAAATTCTCCAACTTCCACCAAATTATTAGAGATTTAGATGATGATTCTTCAATAAAATCGCGTAATTAGCTCATAAAACTTACCTCAAGTCGAAACGTAGGTGAAATCCTCTTACTCTCTTGTGCAATAGCTCCAAAATGTGCTCAACAATGGTGGAAAATGAGATTAGCTCGCACATGATGTGTTATAAAACCCTTCTATGCGCCCAGGTATTTCCTCTATGCGATCGCATGACATCTCCTACGATCACATTGAACAACTCTTCCAGGCCTCCAATTTTGTCTATGCAATCGCAACCCATAAGCATCCTGTCCACACTATGCAATCGCAATACTTGCCCTGAGATCGCACTGCACAATTGCTCCCTCAGGAAACCCAGGTCCATTACACTACGCGATCACATAAGCCCTCCTGTGATCATAGAGAACAACTTTCCCAACCTATACGATCGCATACCCCTGAATGCGATAACATTTTAAAATTTCCAAGGCCTCTTCAAACCTTCTATGCGATCAGAATAGCACTCCTGCGATCGCATTGAACCAAACTCTGCAACAATTAAGACAGCAAAATCAGATCTCCAAGCCAACCAAAAATGATCCGTTGAACCTCCGAAAACACCCCGAGGCCCCCGGGACCCCAACCAAAAATATCAACCTACCCCAAAATATCATACGAACCTGTTCCAATCATACAAACACGACCAAGAACACAAAAAACATCAATTCACAATGGATTCAATCCTAAGTTAAACTAAAACTTCCGAAACTCACATTCGATCAAAAACCCGACCAAAGACGTCGGATTGACCTGAAAATTTGCAGACATATCCAAAATCACCTAACGAAGCTACAACAACTCTTGAAATTCCATTCTGACCCCCGAAGCAGAATCTCACCTATCGATCGGAATTCGCCAAAATTCAAACGTAGCCAATTCAAGCCTAATTCTACACAGAACCTCCAAATTCACTTCCGATTTAACATCCAAGTCATAAATCACCACCCGAAACTAGCCGAATTGTTGGAAATCCATTCTGAGCCCTATAACTCATAAGTCAGCATCTGGTTGACTTTTCCAAACTAGCAATCTCTTAAAGAGACTAATTGTCTCAATTCCAACCAAACTGTGACTGAATCACTTCAAACTCTACAAACACATATGATGAAACATAAAATGCATAAAACGGATAAAACGAGGTAGTAACACACGTGACGACAGGTCGGGTCGTCACATGCAATAAGAAGAAAAACAACAAGTAACATTGGAACGCAATAATAATAACACAGAAGAGTGAGCATAAACACAACCTAAATGTGAAACCACAGATACAACAAAGACAAATAATAACTCAGCACTACAACAACTTTTACATTTTATTTTAGCCAACAACCTCCACGAAGTTTCAAAACCTCGGATAAATTGCAGCTCACGGGTATCAATACCGAAACCCTAACATTTTTCATCATGTTCCCCCATACACCTCATAAATAATAACGTGCCAAATAGAGAGACTCTCACATAAGAGGCAAGTAAACAAGGGTGTGTATCTATATTCCATAATATCAAGAAAACCTCTTATTTGATAAGGGTGCGTAGCGACGTGCATGCTTGTGAAAGTGTCCTAACATAGTTTATCCCAGCTAGTAAGCATAAAGAAGAACGGACAACACGTTGAATGTTTACACATGAATATAATCAATGAAAGGCAGCATCTCAATACATAGTGATTAGAAGAAGGGATCTCCCAGGATACCGTCTTGTATTCCCAAACATAATTGTGTAAAGGGGTTTCTCGAAATATAGTTTCCTAGTCCCAAAGTAAATATGCAGTGCTGGGGGACCTCCCGGATACCATTTCATAGTCCAAAAGTAAATATGCAGTTCAGAGGGATCTCCTGGAATACCATTTCGTATGCCCAAAGTAAATGTTTAGAGGAATCTCCTAGAATATCGTTCCATAGTCCTAAAGTAAATATGCAACACAACCAATATAGATAATAATTACAGCTTGGCAGAAAACTCGTACATCACCACAACAAGTACAACCGCAACAATGACAATAATACAATGTACAACAAGTAAATCAACTCCCAAATTTTAAATCATAAAGAAGCGGTAGAGACTATTTACAAGGAATAACCACATTAAAGATTGTTATGGCGTAAAGAGAACCGCTTAATAAGGGAACACTAAAATGTTGCAACAATTCCACAATATACAATTCAACAACAAGGAAGCTAACACGAGTCCAATGAGTACATGTCAAATAAATATAGGATGTCTAAAGTTCTTATAATGTTGGGAAATTATGAAAATATACAACAATTTCAATTACGGCTAGGCAGAGGAAATATAACACAACTTCAATTAGGACTAAACAATTTCAAGAGAGATAATCATGATTCTCAAATAAAACAAGCAGTTATAAAAAGATGGCATGACAATATGAGAGGTAAAAGTCTTTAGTTAAGTCAAATAAGAGATAAATAGGTAATAAGAACAAAATCATGAAACAATTAATTCCAATTAAGCATGTAGATGTGAAACTAGTAAATAGGAAACTCAATCATATGAAGAACAACTTCATACTCAGTTAATACAAGTACTTAAGAATCCTAAAGGCTAGATTTACACAAATAAGTCTAAGCACACACTCGTCACCTTGATTACACGAACAACAATCAATATAGAAGACTCAAATCATAATGTAAATAACCCTACACAAGGTTAGGCAAGATACTTACCTTGAAGAAGACATACCGATCTCCTAAATAAACTTCTCGGGTCAAAAGACCTCCGGACAGCTCAAATCTAGCCAAACTAACTTTAAAGCATTAATAAAACTCATAAGAAACTATTCCATATCATAAAGTCTCAATCTTTTAGATAATCCAAAAATATGTCCAAAAGTCAATACTTAGGCCCATACCTAGGAACCCAACAAATTTTACAAAACCCGAATATCGTATTCCTCTTTCCTTTTTTTGCTGGGAAGTTAGTGTTTTGAAATTCATTGGGAACAACTCATTTCCTTTTGGGAATTGGGTATTTAAATTAAAGAGTGGCCACCTAACAGATTAAGGTGCCTTAGGGCACCTAGAGCAATTAACTCATATAACTAGTTTGCAATACTAGAGATTTGGGTAAGGGCTCGAAATAACCTCGAGGAGAAAGTGTTAGGTACCTCTCACAGTCTATAACGGCGAGTCCCATATGAACTCAATTTATATGAATTAGTCATTTAACAGATAGGAAGTCTAAACACACATATGCAAACAAAGGAAATTTAATAGATAGGCAGTCTAAAACACATATGTAAATAAGGTGAGAGAAGTCCTAGGTTTGTTAGCCTATATGATCACATTTGTAAAATACCCGATAAGCCTTCCTAAACCAGAAGGGTTACACGTGGCATCGGCGCATAGGTTATCATATCTTTTACTACCTAATTACCACCCCCTTGGTTATAGCCTAAAGCATTCTAGCAACCTTGGGATGTATCCTATGCGTGCATTACCCGTCCCTTCCTTGTGGCCTTGGAGTTATTTAGGACCTCTAATTTAGGTAGTTCTAGACTGTGTCGATGCCCCCATTTTTCTAAAAGGCGAAAAAGAGATTTCGACATTACGGGTGGAATGATTTTTTTATCCCCTTTCAGGAATTTGGGTTATAGATTTTGGAGAGTGCCACCTAATGATTATAGTGCATTAGGACACTTTAAAAGAAAAGAAGAAAATTTTGAAAGAAAAGCAGAGTTCGGGTAAGGGCATCAGATTATCTCGAGGGAATGGTGTTAGGCGCCCCACAAGATCCACTAGTGTGGTTCCCGGTCGTGCTTAATTGTGACTTTAAGAAGAGTAGGAGTAAACAAGCAAGTTTGCACATAGGAAACATAGAAAGTTGAAAATTTTGAAAGAAGAAAGACATAAGTTGTTTTGAAAAGAGGAATTTTGGTTAAAACATTAATCTAAGATAAAGCATTAATAAAGAAGAAGAAAGGAGTCCTAGGGTTAAACATAATATGGATCACTTTGGTGCAATACCAAGCAATCGTCCTCACACGAGATATTAGCGCACCAGTCATCATATCCATATTCTACCCTTCCCACTCCGTTAAGGTATTTAAATGCGATTAGTCTCATTTTAGTTATTGCATGCTAGTAGCCACCCCAACTTATCCGTCCTGGAGTATTAGGACTTTTAATCCTAAAAGGGGAAGAAAGGGATGTGCGCTTTGCATGGAGTTCAAAGGACAAAATTCTAATTCGTCAGTCAAAACAGATACCAAGTAGGGGAAAGAACAAGAAGACAAACCAAGGTTCAAAGAAACCCCTTTAAATAGAAAACATATAGTTTAGCATGTCTTACATATACTGGTTTGGTCTTAAATTATAATTAATCGGTGGACGGATCAGTTTAACATATGGAATTAGATAAAATGTATACATTGGGAAACTTGGATCTAATTGTTAGGATCTGGAGTATTTTACCGGATTATTAATCAAGTACTAACACAGACAAGTATTCAAAGCAGCAAAAATCTGCAGAAGTTCAAAAAGGGTTTGGAAAATCGCTGGAACTGTTTAAAGAAATTTTTCAAAAGTAATGTGTTTATAAAAAAGTGAGAGTTTGAAAGTTGTTTGAAAGTAATCTCGTGAATAAAAGTTCAGACAGAGAGTTGGAAAATCATTTTAGCAACAGAAAAACAAGTTCTTAGAAATGCAGACAGGTTTGGATGAATTATGTGGAAACATTGAAATAATTTCCATATAACCGATTATACAAATTAAGCGAGTTTTGAGATCATATAGGAAGGATCTATTCCGATTTTTTATGGTATTTTAAAACGTTTCAAGCAGGATATAGTTGTGTTACCCTATTGTTTTTCTATTGTTATTGCGATTCTATAGTCATGATTTCTATATATGCTTGAATGAAGAAAAATGCAAGCCTATGGATATGATCTCTAGGTGATTCAAACGTTAAAAGCCTATAGACATGATATCTAAATGATTCAAAGTAGTAAAATTCCTATAGGAATGAAATCTAGGCGATTCAAAGTATTAAATCCTATAGGAGGAGGTGGTCATACCCAGCCATGGCATAGACTGCCACACCCCTAATCTCTTGCTCAGATTCTAACAAATAAGTGCATACTCTTATTGAGTC
Source organism: Nicotiana benthamiana (assembly GCA_034376525.1). Classification (NCBI taxonomy): domain Eukaryota; kingdom Viridiplantae; phylum Streptophyta; class Magnoliopsida; order Solanales; family Solanaceae; genus Nicotiana; species Nicotiana benthamiana. The sequence goes on along the minus strand of CM067327.1, from coordinate 142,175,520 downwards.
AAACTCATGTTTGAATGGTGATCAGGACACCAACAGACTCAAATTAGAGCTCAGCACATTGAGGGGAAAGAGAATGGGAAAGCAATCGAGTAAAGACCTAGAAGAGTCTAGTTCTTGATCACAGACAGCAATTCATAGTGTTGCTATGACCCATGACAATACCCACATACAAAGGGAGTAGAGGGAAAGGGATTAACATAACATAAGAGACTGAGCATGCTTGGAGGTAATTAAATAGTGCAGGAAAGCATTAATAAACACACAAAGAAAGGGGTAGAATTAGAGAAGTTGAACAGGGATGTTATTTAACATATAAAAGCATACCAATTGTAAATTCTAGAATAGCAGGATAGTAATAGCAAACAGACAGCCAGGAACAATAGGAACAGACTCAAGAAAACTCCCCAATTTCTTAGAAGTTCAGACAACATTAAGTACAGATGTAGAATGCTCCGTAGTAGTATAGAGAAATAGAGAGTAGTAATAGTAGTAGTAAAGAAAATAGAGAGGTGGATTATGATTTTTGATTTGCAGACAGAATTCGATGATGAAGTGAAAAGAAGAGCATGTATTTATACTTGAAATCAGACATGCAGGCAAGAAAAGAAAACTAGTCAAGTATCAATTAAGATCAATCAATTAATAGAGGTTCCTTTAATTAAGAAATCCCAATTTGATCAGTAAAAGACGAAAATATTTAAGGAAAGGGGATCAAATAATCAACATGTGCATAGTATACAAATAAGGCTAAATACATAAAAGTTATTTAAGGAATTGTTTTTTGAAATACACTATTTGTTCAAACAAAGTAAGAAGTCCAATTAACAAACAGTAAATGAAAGGTCTGAGATTTTTATACGACTGAATTCAGTCTGGAAAATAGAAGAGTTTTACTTAGGTCGAGTCATGGGGAAAGAAATTGAAAGAAATCAATCAAGCTGTATTCAAGAAGAGATTTTGAACTATTTGCGAATTTGGAAGACTATTTTAGGGGATAAATCATAGTATATAAGGAGCGTACGAACACTTCAAACATGAAAGAAGGAAAATCTAGCTTTTGGAAAAAAGTCCAGAACCATATGATAACATAGATGACATTCAGTAATTGAAATCAAAATAGATTAGAGGTGAGAACATGCAAGTCACATACATGTGATTTGAAAACCCCCAAATTCTAGGGTTTTCGTCATTAGTCTAGTGTAGGGACGAAAATGATCAAATCAAGCAAGAGCGAACATAGAAAGCCCAAAGGAACTTAATTGTTCAGTGAAAACATGCTGAGGGAAAACACAGTAAAATAAAATAGATGGAAACATTAGGAGAAAACGTAGTAGATGAAAACACATATGAGTCAAAGTAGAAACAAACATGGGTCACAGTAAGATGAATACAGTAAGAATACCACATACAATTACAGTAAAACGAGCAAAATCAAAGAAACCCTAAATCGGAGAAGATGAATAGTTTTGAAACCAGACTTTTGAAAGGGATTTAAGAAATCGTTTTGAAACCTTATAACAAACATGGATCTAGAGCGGATCTAGAGAAATATAAGAAAACCTTGAAGGGCTAGGGTTTCAGAAGAACCCTAGAAGTGAGAAAGGCCTGGAAAAGGGTATGCTCTGAGCCATGTGAGCCATAGATAGGCTTATAGGACAAGGACATGTCAGAGATTGCCGTGAAACTTGAATCGGCGATGAAATGAGCAAAAACCTTCAATGTCAGACCTTGAATCTTCTAGTAGCAGGTGTACAAAAGCACGTAGAGGTGAGTACAAGCCACTCAGGGCTTGGGGATACCATGGATTCCGGTGAAACATGGTGGAAACTTGAGGGAGAGGGCTAGGGTTTCAGAGTGTCTAGAGAGAGTTGAGACAAAGGGATTCTAGGGGCGGTGGATTTGAGTGAATGAGTTAGAGATTAGGGGTGTTGTGAAATTTTAAAAATGGGAAAATCGTTGTCATTGATCAAAATGATCAATGGCCTGGATAGAAACAATGGCCGGGTGGGTTTGGAAATGGGTCGGGTAATTGGGTCGTTAATTGGGTTAATTGGGATCAGAATTGGGGTCCAAATTGGGCTACAATTGAAAGCAATTTGAGGCCAAAATTGAAATAGCCATTTTACCTTTTGGAATTTATAAAAATAGTTAAGAATGTCAAAAATCAAATTAAAAGCTTTGGGTTAGAAAACCATATATATGTACTAATTTTAAAATATTGGGATTGATTTTGTAATTAAGATTGCTATTAAATCTGGAAATGGGCTAAAATTGAAATTTCATGAAATTTAGTTTTAGAAATACCAAATGGACTCGTAAAATTATACAAAAATCATATAAATAAATTTTTTCAAATAGTCAGAAAATAATAAACTATTTTCCAAAATAGAAATTTTGGGGAATAATTATTGCAATTTATAGTGTAAAAATAGGCCATAAACTAGTTTAAAAATCCTTTGAAAATGCCAAAATCTTTTGGGATGATCTTATATGCATACATGTGCTATTTTGAGATTATTTTGAATATAAAATTAAATAGGGAAAAATTGGGCATCAACAATTTCCCCTCTTTACCCGATGAGGATGAAAGGGTTGTCGGGTAAAGACAAGATGGCCGATTTTGACCGGAATTGGCAATTGTGAAAGAATTCTGACCGCGCTCTAGTTTTTGAGATGCCTACATATCCCTGATTTTACATGAATCAGGCCATATGTTGTTCAGGAGCCAATGTTGGGGATTAGGGAAAGAATGGGCGTGATGGTATAATTTCAGAAAGGTTGTGAAGTCGAAGAGGTTGCGGAAAAATTGGAATGGGAACACTCCTGCTGAAATCGCCATTCTGCTAGACAACGTAGTTGTAAATCAGCGATTTAGTGTATATTGTGAATAAGTTAAACATGATGCAAGTTCCCGTTGGACCATGAATGTTGTCTTCGGAAGGTTAGGATGATGCCCTCAGACTGTGATGTCCTGGGCCATGAAGAGCATAAAAGTAAAGATTAGCAGGCCATGAAATGGCGTTCTCGGGCTATGCGAATTGTGCCTTCTAACTATGAGGCCTTTGAATAGGTTTGAAAATTTTTAGCCCATCCAAACGTGGCAATCTTTCAGCCAAATGAATGCAAAGGGTGGCGATCTTTCAGCCAGAGCGAGAATTTTAAAATACAGGTGGTGATATTTGAGTCGTGCAGGATGGATACAATGATTAGTCTCAAAAGGCAGATAGGTAGCCTTATGCAATGCAGATGGAGACATAGCTTAGTCTCGAAAGGCAGATAGGTAGCCTTATGCAGGATGAAGATAGAGCTTAACCTCGGAAGGCAGAAAATAGCCTTATGAAAAAATACAGATGGAGACAGAGCTTAGTCTCGAAAGGCAGATAAGTAGCCTTATGTAGGATGGAGGTAGTGCGTAACCTCGGAATGCAGATAAGTAGCATTATGATGGATGGAGGTAGAGCTTAACCTCAAAAGGCAGAAAACAGCCTTATGTAAAATGCATATGGAGACAGAGCTTAGTCTCGAAAGGCAGATAAGTAGCCTTATGTAGGATGGAGGTAGAGCTTAACCTCGGAAGGCAGATAAGTAGCCTTATGCAGGATGGAGGTATAGCTTAACCTTGGAAGGAAGAAAATAGCCTTATGCAAAAAATACAGATGGAGACAGAGCTTAGTCTCGAAAGGCAGATAAGAATAGCTTTATGCAAGATGGAGGTAGAGCTTAACCTCGTAAGGCAAATAAATAGCCTTATGCAATGCAGATGGAGACAAAGCTTAGTCTTGAAAGGCAAAAGAATTGACTAATGCGAGATGGAGGTAGAGCTTAACCTTGGAAGGCAGATAAATAGAGTTATGCAACGCAGAAATGCAAAGGTGTGAACAACGGTAAATTCTCTTAGCTGATAGATGATTGTGATATCGTGACAGATGGGGATGTTGGGTGTAGATAGTAAACTTGTGAAGAGCAATCTTTCTGTGACTTTAAACCTTGAATAGTGAATGTATTCAATAATTTGCGACCTAGAGTGCCTGCATTCAAAGAAAAATTGTGAGTTCTGTAGAGGGGAAAGGTTAGTTAGTATCCTTTGGCCCTTGACGTTACGCATCATTGGGGTAACGTTGCTAAACGATAGTGATGCGAACGATATTTATGCATGACTTAGTATAAAATAAGTATAAATTTGAAAAATGGTTTTATTCTGGATCAACCAACAACTGCAACGTGGTTCACAGAAATGGAAACCTTGCTTTTTCCGAAATTTTGAGAGTCCTAAATTCTGCCCAAGTTTACTGGGCTGGCACTGCTGACGGCCATGCTGAATAGCTGAAGGTGGATTGGCTCCGGAATCTTTAGGGTCCTCCTCAAAATTCTGTCCCAGTTTGCTGAGCCGGCGCTGATGTAGAGAGTGATAAATTGACTTCGGAATTTTGAGGGACCTCCTTAAAAGTTTTGCCCATGTTCCAATAACGGGGAAAATGGATTTTTTTAAAAGTGTGACCGAACCCATAGGGCTGCCTACATATCCCCTCTTAAATGCAAATTAGGTCAGGATAGTTCAAATTACATCATGAAAGAAAAGCATATGATCAAATGTAGTATTGTTTCACGACATTTGAGTTGATTGGCATTGTACGTACTTCTCCATCAATTTCTGCGAGAATAAGGGCTCCTCTAGTTTGAACCCGGTGAACCATGTACGGATCCTGCTAATTGAGAGAGATTTTCCATTTGGATTCATCTTGATGCGGAAATATTTTCTTCAATACTAGCTATCCTGGTGTGAACTTCTTTGGCTTAACTCTCTTGTTGAAGGCTCTGGACATTTTGTTCTGATAAATTGACCGTGGAAAACTACATTCATTCTCTTTCTATCTATCAGGGCTAATTGCTCGTAGCAACTTTTGACCCATTATGTATCATCTAACTCTGCTTCTTGTATGACACACAAGGAGGGAATTTCTACCTCGGCGGGGATGATTTCCTCTGTGCCATAATCCAACATGTAAGGGGTTTCTCCGGTTGATGTGCGGACAATGGTACGGTATCCCAATAAGGCGAACGACAACTTCTCATACCATTGCTTTTGCCTTTCGATCATCTTTCTTAGTATCTTCTTGATGTTCTTAGTGGCTGCTTCCACATCCCCATTCATTTGTGGTTTGTAAGCTATAAAAGTCTTATGTTTCATTCTGAAAGTATCACACATTGTCTTTATCAGGTCGATTTTGAGATTGGAACCATTGTTTCCCTTCAACTTCTTCCTCAATGTGAGCACAATAAGCTGGTTGGTCATGAATCTTGACCTAGATGGGATCAATAAAGTTTGTATCTAGATGTTGGATCATGGACGATAAAGTGGCTAGGGCATTATAGAACTCATTATGTATTCTGGGAACGTGCTTGACTTCCTTCTGTCTAAATCTCTTCCTCAAATCATGTATATGATGTAGATAGGCGAGTATCTTGGAGTTCTTGGTTGCCTATTCTTCTCGAACCTGATGTATGAGTAGGTCTGAGTCTCCGATCACTAATAGTTGTTGAATGTTCATGTCAATCGCCAATTTGGGCCCTAAGATGCATGCTTCATACTCAGCCATGTTGTTGGTGCATGAGAACCTGACCTTGGTGGATACCGGGTAATGTTGAACAGTTTCTGATACCAGGACTGCTCATATACTGACTCTTTTGAAATACGCGACTTCGTCGAAAAACATCCTCCAACCATCATAGAATTCTGCAATGTCTTCTCCTATGAAAGCTACCTCTTCATCAGAAATACAGTCTTTAGAGGTTCATATTCTCCTCCTACAGGATTCTCAGCGAGGTCATTTGCCAAATCTTGTCCTTTGACTGCCTTTTGGGTAACAATGTCGAACTCACTTAACATTATTTGCCCTTTAACGAGCTTGCCAGTGGGCATGGGCTTCTGAAAGATATATTTCAATGGGTCCATCCTGGATATGAGATAAGTGGCTTAAGCACAGAAATAGTTCCTCAACTTCCAAGCTACCCAGGTTAGAGCAGAACAACTGCATTCTAGTAAGGAATACCGAGCCTCATATGGGGTGAACTTCTTGATAAGGTAGTAGATGGCTTGCTCCTTTCTTCCTGTCTCATCATGTTGTCCCAAAACACAACCAAATACCCCATCCAATACTGCAAGATAAAGGAATAGAGGTCTCCCTATCTCGGGTGGAACAAAAACTAGCGGTGTTGACAAGTATTCCTTGATTCTTTCAAAACCCTTTTGATAGTCATCAATCCATTTAGTGGCGGCATCTTTCTTTAGCATCTTGAAGATAGGTTCGCAAATAACGGTGGACTAGGCTATGAACCGTCTAATATAGTTGAGTCTTCCTTGAAAACTCATTAGATTCCTTCTTGCTCTTTGGCGGTGGAAACTCTTTAATGGCTTTGACCCTTGAAGGATCCAATTCTATTCCTTGGCGACTCACGATGAAACCCAGTAATTTTCCAGCAGGAACCCCGAATGCACACTCTGCTGGATTTAGTTTCAAGTTATATCTCCTCAATCTGTTGAAGAATTTCCTCAAATCTTCCATGTGATCTGGAGCTTTTTTGGGCTTCATGATGATGTCATCCACATACACCTCGATTTCTTAAAGTATCATGGCATGAAAAATAGTGGTCATGGCTCTCATGTAGGTAGCACCAGCGTTCTTCAAAGCGAATGACATCATTCTGTAATAGTACATTCCCCATGATGTGATGAACGCCGTTTTCTATGCATCTTCTTCGTCCATCCATATATGATGGTATCCAGCTAAAAAATCAACGAACGATTGCAGATCATGTTTGGCGTAGTTGTCGATCAATATGTGTATCTTTGGCAAAGGGAAGTCATCCTTAGGACTGGCCCAAATGAGATCCCGGTAGTCGACACAGAATCTAACATTTCCGTCTTTCTTTGGTATTGGCACGATGTTTGCTTACCATGTCTGGTATTTTACCACTCTGAGAACCCAGGCTTTGACTTGCTTGGTAACTTCTTCTTTGATTCTCAAACTCATGTCTGGCTTGAATTATCTGAGCTTTTGTTTCACTGTCGGGCACGTCAGATCTGTCGACAACTCTTGATCTACAATAGATGTGCTGAGACCGGTTATATCATCATACAACCAGGCAAAAATATCCACATACTCTTTTAAGAACTATGTGTGCTCTTTCTTTATGGTGACAAATGTACGTTGATACGTGTTTCCTTGACACTCTCTGTATCTCCTAGCTGAACAACCTCACTTTTGTCCAAATTGGACTTAGGCCTGTTCTCAAAATTCTCAACCTCCCTAATAACCTCTTCTTGTATTTCATCGTCTTCTGAATCTATGTCAGTTTATTGTATTGCCTCATTGAAAGTCACAGTCGTTGGTTCATCATAAAGATATGTAATAGTAATGATGTGTAAAGTAAGGTATATGATAAAGAAAAGTAATAAGAGCGAGATATAAAGATAAACTTGGAAAATGCGGAAAAGTAATTAACAAAGTAAAAATGCGATGCATAGTGCATCATTTCTCCTAGCTCCCCAGGCACTGGTGGTCCGGTATGACCAATTGGTGAGGCGTTCTTCTCAGTTCACAGCTTGAATGGAAGGGCCTTTCTCCCCTTCCTCCTCAAAGATAACACAGCAATCCATATCATCCTCCAGAAACAAGTTCTTTATTGCTATCAGCGTCTCATCTTCCTCCAATCCATATATGACTCTGCTGGCTGAAAGATCTGTTCCGCCTGGGGTATGGGATGCTCCAATGGGCAGTAGAGACTCTGCCATAGTGGTGACCAGCGATCAAACTCCTCCCAGGTGTACTTGTATCCCAGGTCAAATGTGGTACCATGCTTCTTCAACTTCATAGGCTTGGTGATGCCATGGAGATTTTTGCCAAGTCCTTTTCCAGGCTTATACCTACTCCAGTTCAGGATGCTCTCAATTTTGTTATCCCAACGCTTGTGTTTGTCTATGGCGTTGACTCACTCGATTTGATGGTATGTTTCTCCACCTATTCTCCGTCTACCTCCGATCATGGGGATGGTTTGGAAACTGTATATAAGGTTGCTACCGTCGGAATGAATGATCACCTCCTAATGATTCCATTCAAACTTTATAGCTTGATGCAGGTTTGATGCCACAGCTCAAACAGCGTGAATCCAGGGTTGCCCCACCAACAAATTGTAGGATGCTGGCATGTCCATGATTTGGAAGTAAACATCGAACCATGTGGGTCCCATCTATAGGTACGGGCTAATTTCTCCGATGGTGGATCTTTGAGATCCATCAAAAGCTTTGACACTGATAGCTCCGTCTTTGATCTCATGCAGTCCTTTTCCCAATGTCCTGAGAGTTACTAACGGACAGATGTTAAGGCTGGATCCCACGTTGATTAAGATCCTGGTGAATAATCCTCGACCTGCCCAGTGATGTCCAGTGCCTTGTTGTGACTAAGACCTTCTAGTGGTAACTCATCCTCGTGAAGGTGATCTTGTGGCTTTCCAACACCTGCCCTACCATATTTTCCATTTCGCCTCTTTTATGTTGCTAGGAAAATAAGATTCACTCACTATTTTCATTAAGGCATTTTTATGTGCCTCAGAGCTTTGCAGAAGAGCCAGAATAGAAATTTGTGCCGGTGTTTTGTTCAGTTGCTTAATGACTGAGTATTCTTTGGCCTGTATCTTCCTCCAAAGATCCTCGGGTCCAGTTTAACCAGTTCGTCCAGGGGCTTGCTTGCTGGTCTTAGCCAAATATTCTGGGGTGTATACAATGCATGTCCTGGTGAAGCCTTGTGTGGCGATTGTTTCTCCAGTATATGTCGTTCCCTTCTTGGTAGCCTCAGCTGTGTAATCCCAAGATATGGCATTTGACTTGAACGGGGTAAGGTCTGTCATGGAGATCGGAATTGGCATCATGGGGGTAACACAGTGACTTCAAGTGGTGAAGGTGCCTTGGGATCCCAAAATCAACTTCGATCGGTTTTGGCATCTTTTTAGGAGGTGTCTCAAAATTGAGTGGTACAGACACATTTACCACATCGCCCTCAGAGGGATGGATTTGAACAATAATGGGATTGAGGGTATCTTCTGGCTTTTTAGGCTCATATCTTTCAGTTATCAAGCCGATTGACCCCTCGGGGTCCCAATCATCTCTTACCTCAATCATATGGATGCCTCCACCCTTGTGGTCAGGTAGAGGGTTGTTGCGGGCATTGGGTTTATCAATCCGATTCTAAATCTTGTCTTTCAATGAGCGGCACTCGTCGTTGGTATGGCCTTTCATCCCAGAATGGTATGCGCAAGTCTTGTTTACGGCTGGGGTAAGGGTAACGTAACCGGATGCTTTACGTTTTTCATATAGTTGGTCGATTTGTTTGACAATGGCGGTATATTGTCTAGGAGGTTTACGATTGAAATTTTGTTTGGGCCGAGGAATGTTTTGGCGGTTAGGTGGTGACGGGTAGTGAGAAGGTTGGGAGTTTTATGCTTAACGAATGGGTGCAGGTTGGGAATATCTAGGTGAGGTATGTTGATATATGGGTGGTGGAGGTGATAGGTAGGCATATGGTGGAATTTGGTATGAAAGTGAGGGTGCTTGGTAATTATGGTAGATTGATGTGTGAGTGGAGTTGAGGGGTAGGTTTGGTACTTCATTGTGGAATTGTTCCTTTGCGAAACCATTACAGAATTTACATCCTTCTTCTTTGTCGATCCACCAGACTGTAAAGCGTTGTTGGTAGCTTGCAATGCCTTAAGGTTATTGACCATACCATTTTTCATGCCTTCTTCGATCCTTTCTCCCAACTTGATGATGTTGGAGAACTTTTCACCTTCTATTAGCATCAGCCTTTCATAGTACTGTGGATCCTGAGCACGGACAAAGAACCTGTTCATTTGTTCAACCTCCAATGCCGGCCTGACCTTAGCAGCTTCTGACATCTAACGAGCAGCATACTCGCAAAAGGTCTCTGTGGGCTTCTTCTTTAGATTCTGGATATAGAATACATCTGGTTCATTTTCAATGTTGAACCTAAACCGATCCATAATGTCAGACGCCATGTTCACCAAACTCGTCCATTTCTTTGCATCCTGCCTAATATACCATGATAAAACATCGCAATTCAGACTCCTCATGAACAACTTCATGCGGATTTTCTCGTCCCTTTCGACTCCTACCAACTTATCACAATACATTCTCAAGTAGGCCCTGGGATCACCTGTATCGTTGAACATCTAGAATTTGGGAGGTTTGTACATCTCGGGATCTTCATAGTTCAGCCTTCAACACCTTTGCTACCTTCGAAACCTTGGACCCCAGGTTAGTCAATTTCTAGAGTTCAGCGGCCAAATTCTGAATGAGGGAGCCCTTGTGATTGGCTGAGTGTAGTGGGGTATAGTGTCCATAATGATATGAGTTTTATGGTCTTTTTTGGTGCTTTGTGGTTCGGGAATGAGCATTGGAGTGATATTGCATATATTGTAGGCTTGGGAATGCGTGGGTTGTATTGGTGGTTGCGGGATATTTTGTGGAGGTATAGGGTTCTGGGTGTTAACATCAGGAGCGACAAGAGTGATTGATAGGCTTGCCAAGTTCCGAACCTGGTCCAATTCCTCTCGAAATCTCAGCAACGTTTGCTCTAGGTGAGCAGCAATCTCCTTGGTAATTGCAGAATTCTGAGAAATTTCCTCAAGTTCCTTTCTAGCACTTGCAACTCCTATTTTGCCTTTGTGCATGTTTCTGGTAGGACTTGGAGGAGGAGGATATGGAGGGCCCTTGGATCATGTTGAGCATGCTCATGGTGCAAGAATTTAAAAACTAGCATTTGTGGAGGGGAATAAAATAAAAAAATAAAAAAAGGTAAAAAGTTAGTGAGAATTCTGAAAAATACAATTGCAATATTTAAACACATTGTGCAATAGTAGAAATTGTTTCCTAATTTGGGTGTCTCGTTATGCCCGAGGGGCCTAGCAACAAATTAAATTTGGAGAACTTATAATGCTAAACGTCTCATTTTATTGATAAAAATAAGAAGAGTCTTAAAACAACTGAATGATAAAAGATGCCACTATTGGCCAATGGCCTCATTACATTAAGAGAGCATGAAATAAAAGATCCTAACTACTTTATCCCAGAAGGACCTTCCCAAGATTCGGTAATCTTGCATCTCTCGTACAGCTACATAACCCTCTTGCAGTCCTAAAAACAGATAGGCTTGATCCAGATGTCCGCCTGCACTTCCCTCGGCATTCTGACAATCTTCAATTCTTTTCAAGAACTTCCTTCTAACTCAACCATGCCTCGCTCTAGATACCATAGTCGACTGTTGGCGTTGACAGCCATATCCTTCAATGTTTCCTGATGTATTTCCCGATGTTCAACTTCTCATGGGCTTCCTGTATTTCCGGATGTTCATTCTCACATTCTCGCATCCTCTTGCGCAACTGATTGTATTTTACCTACGCTTCAGTTTTCTCATCAATAATCCTATGCCTGTGGACAAATCCTGGATGGCCCAAACCAATGTTATCATCTTCCAACAAACCCGTGTAGTGCGGTACACACCTGGCATGATATATTTCTGGTTCGATAGACTCCTTCCCGAAGACGATCTTGCAGTGCCACATATGCTGAGCATGACACATGTGTGGGCTATCATCATATTGAAAATCAGCCCTAAAATGACTCTTTTTCTCTATCCTTGGTATGATTTGTTTTCTTCCAGCTTGACTCATGACCCGGAGAGGGACATAAGGAGTAGTTCCCCTCAGACCGATGAGTATGAGAAATGCCGCGTCTCGAGAACGGATAATGAACTCCCCTATTGGGAACCACTCGAACATCCACTGAACTTGCTCTTCTTTTATATTTTCGAACAACTCTACCCATCCATCAGTGTCCTCTGGCTGAGCGAACATGTTGGGCATGAAGTTCATTAGCTTTGGGTGGTGAAAAGAGATGTGGTCATCCCAATCCCTGCGTATCATTTCCTGTATGTAGTCACCTTTCTAAAGTTGTTCTATTAGCCAAAGTTGCAGTAACAGATTACAACCCTCAAAGTGTGGAGCCTCTTGTTTACATTTTCCCAAGGCTCAATACATATCGGCGATGATCATGGGCACTATGCTGAAAGTCTGTCCGTCGATACCCTCCATTAAGGTTTTGGTTACTTTGGCTACTCTGGTATGGATCGTAGCCTTCTTCATGGGAAAGATTATCATACCCAAGAACCAAAACATGAACACAAAGGCCCTCCTATGTATGTGCCCCAAAGATGTGAGGGCGAACTCGCCAGTTTAGGTGCGATAAGACTTGCTATGGCCATACCATTCGTACATGAAATAGAATGGTATGTAGGATTCCTTCAAGCAAGCTAGGTCAGGATTTTTCTTGAGTCCACGCATCTTAAGAAAGCCTCTAATTTTGCGGTTTTTCGGGATTAGCAGACTCGGAGTCTCCCAAGGGATACCAGCTACACCTCCTATTTCTTCTAGTAAAGGGGTCATTTCTAAATCTCTGAAGCAAAACACCGATCGATCACTATCCCAGAACAAAGTGGTAGCCTTTATGATTTTGTTGTTAGGTTGGATTTCCAGAAGTGAGGGAAAATTCCTGAAGTACATGCAGACGAGGGTTTGATCGCTAGCATGAAGATCTTTCCACCAACTTGGCAACCTTGGGTGAATGTTGGATACCATACAGAATATGGGGACTTTTTGCCTCATTTTCTGCAAAACAAAGTTTTAGTCCCTTAAACCCGCCATACTCGACTATTTAAATCAATAATTAGCAGAAGACATTTAGTTTTCCAAATAAATTCACATAACGTGGAGGTGTCCGTTTGGGTATTGAAGAAACCTGATGGACTTTGGTTTAGGCTATCTTAAGGAGTCATTATGTGGAAAACATAACTGACTCGACTAGGGTTGACCATGATGCATGAAAAATTTAATGGAATGAGGTTTCTATTTTTGAAGTGCTAGACAAGGTACCCTTGAGCGGACAACTCACGAGGGAAAGGCGCGGAACCGTCGACTACACCGTTGATCGACCAGTTTTACCACAAATATTCCTTTGCCACATTTAGGGGTTATAATATCGGAACCACTCATTATAAGCGTTGCTATAGGATTAGTTTTGGCACGAGTGGAATATGATGTTGAGAAATGCAGTTACAATAATGTTGAAAATTACATGTATTTTTACGTTCATAAAAATAAATGTTACAATAAATGCTTGGAAATTACAACAGAATTGGAATAATAAGGCAGTAAAAGCAAAAATTAAAAGGAAAGAAAAACATGAAGAGACAAGTTAGTATAGTTGATGAAACAATTAGAGACTGAAAGTAAATGTAGTCAAGAAAGCAATGAAGTCACAAAGTACGTAATGGTAAAAGCCTTATAGAAGTCCCCAGCAGAGTTTCCATGCTGTCGACGCCCCTATTTTTCTAAAAGGCGAAAGCGGGTTTAGGCATTATGGGTAGAAAGACTCTTTTATCCCCTTTCGGGAATTTGGGTTATGGATTTTGGAGAGTCACCACCTAATGATTATAGTGCATTAGGACACTTTATAATAAAAGAAGAAGATTTTGAAAGAAAACCAGAGTTAGGGTAAGGGCTTGAGAGTATCTCGAGGGGAAGGTGTTAGACATCCCTCAAGATCCACTAGTATGGTTCCCGGCCGTGCCTAATTATGACTTTAAGAAGAGTAGGAGTAAACAAGCAATGTTTGCACATAGGAGACATAGCAAGTTGAAAATTTCCAAAGAAGAAAGACACAAGTTGTTTTGAAAACAGGAGTTTTGGTTGAAAACATTAATTTAATATAAAGCATTAACAAAGAAGAAGAAAGGGGTCCTAGGGTTAAGCATAATATGGATCACTTTGGTGCAATACCCAATAATCATTCTCACACAAGATATTAACCCACCAGTCATCATATCTATATACTATCCTTCCCACCCCGTTAAGGTATTTTAACTTGATTGGTCTTGTTTTACTTATTGCATACTAGTACCTGGCCAAACTTATCAGTCCTGGGGTATTAGGACTTCTAATCCTAAAAGGGGAAGAAAGGTATGGGGGCTTTGCATGGAGTTTCAAAGTATAAAAGTCTAATTCATCATTCAAAATAGATACCAAGTAAGGGAAAGAACAATAAGACAAACCAAGGCTCAAAGAAACCCCTTTAAACAGACAATATATAGTTTTGCAAGTCTTATATATACTGGTTTGGTCTTAAATGAAAATTAAGCGGCGGACGGATTAGTTTAACACATAGAATTAGATAAAAGGTCTACATTAGGTAACTTGGATCCAATTGTTCAGATCTGCAGTATTTTATCGGATTATTTATCAAGGACTAACACAGACATGTTTTGAAAGAAGTAGAAGTCTGCAGAAGTTCATAAAGGGTTTGGAAAATCACTGGAACTATTAATAGAAATGTTTCAGAAGTAAGTGTTTATAAAAAAGAGAGAGTTTGAAAGTTGTTTGAAAGTAATCTCATGAATAAAAGTTCAGACAGAGAGTTGTTTGAAAGTAATCTCATGAATACAAGTTCTTAGAGTTGCAGACAGGTTTGGACGAATTATGTGGAAACATTAAAATAATTCCCATATTACCGATTATATGACTTAAGCAAGTTTTGAGATCCTATAGGCAGGATATCTATTCTAATTTTTTTGAGCTATTTTGAAATATTTCATGCAGGCGATAGTTGTGTTACCCTATTGTTTGCCTATTATTATTACGATTCTATAGGCATGATTTCCATATATGCTTGTATGAAGAAAAATGTAAGCCTATCGATATGATCTATGGGTGATTCAAACGTTAAAAGCCTATAGACATGATATCTAAGAGATTGAATGTAGTGAAGGTCCTATAGGCATGATATCTAGGTGATTCAAAGTATTAAATCCTATAGGCATGATTTCTAGGTGATATAAAGTAGTAAAAGTCCTATAGCATGAGTCCTACCCTTTAAAATGAAGACAACTAAAAACCCCTCCCATACCCTTTACTACTATATTCCTCAAGTTTTATTACAAAGTTATTATTACAGAGCCAAAAATAAAAATAAAATACATCATATCCCACAACTAGATACAAACTGCCTAATGCAATCTTGATATCCAATACATGTGCTTTACCAAATTCGAGTTCCAGATTTCGAGGCCTCCTCTTAGAGTGTTTAATGTTCCAAGGAGCTTAGAGAGCCCAGGAAATGCTTACACCCTAAAGAGTGAATGTTGTAATAGAGTAGTGCAATGTGTTGAATTACCAGCCCTTAGGCATCCAAGTTAAAAGGGATCTATAGGGTCCCTAAGAATGGCTTACCAAAAGGGGGTAGAACTTATTAGCTAGGAGTAGCTGTAAAGTGAGATGGGAACCTTAGCAGGAGGTGGTCATACCCAGCCATGGAATAGACTGGCACGCCCCTAACATCTTGCTCAGATTCAAACAAATAAGAGCATACTCTTACAGAGTCAAACTCAGGTCAGAATGGTGATCAGGACACCAACATACCCAAATTAAAGCTCAACACATTGAGGGGAAAGGGAATGGGAAAGCAATCGAGTAAAGGCTCAGAAAAGTCTAAATATGGATCACAAACAGCAATTCATAGCGCTCCTCTGACCCAAGACAATACTCACATACAAAGGGAGTAGAGGGAAAGGGGTTAACATAACATAAGAGACATAGCATGCTTGAAGGTAATTAAATAGTGCAGGAAAGCATAAATAAACACACAAAGAAAGTGGTAGAAGCAGATGAGTTGAACATGGATGCTATTTAACATATAAGAACATACCAATTGTAAATTCTAGAATAGCAGGATAGTAATAGCAAACGAACAACTAGGAACAAGAGGAACAGACTCAAGAAATATCCCCAATTGCTGAAAAGTTCAAACAACAGTAAGTACAGATGTAGAATGCTCAATAGTAGTGTAGATAAATAAAGGGCAGTAATAATAGTAGTAAAGAAGACAGAGAGGTGAATTCTGATTTTTGATTTGCAGTCAAAATTCGATGATGAAGCAAAAAACAAGAGCATGTATCCATACTTGAAATTAGACATGCAAGCAAGAAAAGAAAATTAGTTGAGTATCAATTAAGATCGATCAATTAACAGAGGTTCCTTGAAATAAGGAGTCCCAATTTAATCAGTACAGAACGAAAAGTATTTTAGGAAAGCGGATCAAATAAACAACATGTGCATAGTATAGAAATAAGGGTGAATACATAATGGTTATTTAAGGGAACATTTTTTGAAATACACGGTTTGTGCAAATAAGGTATGAAGACCAATTAACAAATAGCAAATCAAAGGTCTGATATTTTTATACGAATTAATACAGTCTGAAAAAGTGAGGGGCTTTACTTAGGTCGAGTCATGGGGAAAAATTGGAAAGAAATCAATCAAGCTGTATTCATAAGAGATTTTGAAATAATTGCAAATTTGAAAGACCATTTTAGGGGGAAAATCATAGTATATAAGGAGCATACGAACACTTCAAACATGAAAGATGGAAAATCTAGATTTTGGCAAAAAGGTCAGAACCATATGAAAACAGAGATGACTTTCAGAAAATGAAATCAAAGTAGTTCAGAGCTGTAAACATGCAAGTCACATACACGTGGTCTGAAAACCCCCAAATTCTAGGCTTTTCGTCATTAGTCTAGAGTAGGGACGAAAATGATCAAATCAAGCAAGAGCGAACATAGAAAGCCCAAAGGAACTTAATTGTTCAGTGAATACATGTTGAGGGAAAATACAGTATAAGAAAATAGAAGGACATTAGGAGAAAACGTAGTAGAAGAAAATACATAGGAGTCAAAGTAGAAACAAATAGGAGTCACAGTAAGATGAATACAGTAAGAACACCACATAAAATCACACTAGAACGAGCAAAATCAAAGAAACCCTAAATCAGAGAAGATGAAAATTTTTGAAAGTAGACTTTAGAAAAAGATTAAGAAAATTTTGAAAACCTTAAAACAAGCATGGATCTAGAGCGGATCTCGAGAAATATAGGAAAATATCGAAGGGCTAGGGTTTCAGAAGAACCCTAGAAGTGAGAAAGGCCTAGAAAAGGGTCAGCTCTGAGCAGGTGAGCCAGAGATAGACTCATACGACCAGGGCATACCGGAGATGGCCGTGAAACTTGAATCGACAACGATCTGAGCAAAAACCTTCAAGGTAAAACCTTGAATCTTCCAGTAGCAGTTGTACAAGAGCACGTGGAGGTGAGTACAGGCCACCATGCTATGGATTTCGGTGAAACATGGTGGAAACCGGTAGGAGAGAGCTAGGGTTTCAGAGAGGCTAGAGAGAGTTCGAGATAAAGGGATTCTAGGGGTGGCGGATTTAAGTGAATGAGGTAGGTTTTGGGGTGTTGTGAAATTTTAAAGGGAATTGGGAAATCGTGGTCGTTGATCAAAATGATCAATGGCCGGGATTGAAACAACGGCCGGGTGGGTTTGGAAATGGGTTGGATAATTGGGTTAATTAGGCTCAGAATTGGGGTCCAAAATGGCTACAATTAAAAGCAATTTGAGGCCAAAATTGAAATAGCCATTTTTTTCCTTTTTGAATTTATAAAATAGTAAAAGATATTAAAAAATTAAATTAAAAGCACTTGGTTAGCAAACCATATGTAAGTATTAATTTAAAATAGTTGGATTTATTTTGTAATTAAAATTGCTATTAAATTCGAAAATAGGCTAAATTGCAATTTCATGCAATTTAGTTTGAAAAATACCGAGTGGACTCGTAAAATTATAGAAAAATCATGTAAATTATGTTTTTATACAAATTTCAGAATATAATAAACTATATTCCAAATGCCAATTTTTGGTGAATAATTATTGGGATTTATGGTGTAAAAATAGGCCATAAATTAGTTTTAAAATCCTTTAAAAATGCCAAAATCTTTTGGGATGCTCATATATGCATACATGTGCTATTTTGAGATTATTTTGAGTATAAAAATATATAGGGAAAAATAGGGTATCAACAGACTGTCATAAGGTACTTTAATGAGAAAAAGTATAGGCGACAACCAAAACAATAAGGACTGTACCATAGACAAAGAAATTAAATGGATCACATTTTACCTCCACAAATAGAGCAAGTAAGTGGACGTCTCGAACAATAGATTTTAGATAGTTATGAAAGTCCCTAAAAACGATATCTAGGTGAGCATGACAAGTAGAGAGTATGCAATTAAGTTAGGGAAAAAGTTTTAAAGACCTAATTAGTTTGCCTATTGATTTTAGGATATATTGAATCTAGAAGTTCACAAAGAAGAATGACATAGTTTCTAGTTTTTTATAAGAATATAATTACTTACAAACTTGCCTAGGAGGATACACCCTATAAAAATGTTGTCTAAATTGTAATCAGGATCAATTCAAAACAAACAGTTTTGAACTTATTAAGTCCTATAGGCATGCTGATCTAGGTGCTAAACATTACAAAGCTGGTTTACATACATTAAATCCTAGAACGTGATATCTAGGCGTAGGGATTGTTTTTAAATAAGATAGTTACTTATTCATGCGATGTACATATAGTTTTAAAGTGAATGCAATAACATTCCTAAAGAAGGATCTTTAATGCACATGATGAATAGTCATATCTTGAAGTTGGATAATAGCAGTAATCCAATAATTAAATTTCTAGGTGATCATGATCATGAAGAAGCAGAACATCATAACAAATGAAGTTATAAGCCTATAAGATGTTTCTAGTATGCCAAACAATACTAAAAGCATGGTTTATAAACAAGTAAACATAATAAATCAAAGACATGATTTCTAATTAGAGTAAGCATAGTAATCCTAAGGGCATGATTTCTACCCGATTTCCCACAAAAAAATCATATAACAATCCCTTTCCCTTTTACTAGTTTTTCCAATATCTATATATAAGGATTATTATTACAGACCATAAATGAATTTACATAATGAATAAAATTTGTACTATAGGGAGCCTGATATAGGCCCAAAGAGCATCCTGGAGATACCAGTTGCTGATACCCAATTTTCTCTATGTATTTTTGTACCCAAAATACTTTCACAATAGCTTATGAATGCATATGTAAGCATCCACAAAGAGTTTGGTATTTTTCTACGAATTTTCAAGCATTTTATAATTTATTTACCGCTCATTTTGTACTATTAAATTCAATAGTTGGCATAAAACCTTGCTATTTTAGTAAATAAATTATTTATTTCTCTCATTTACATAAAAATATAATTTTCAAAATTTTTACAAGATTTTACAAAGCCATTACATAGTTTGAAACTAAAATTGCATTAAATTGCAATTTTAGCCTACTTTCTCAATTTAATACGTTTTTCAAGTGTAAAATCGATCCTCTTATTTTTAATCAACTCCCAAACCTATTTTAGTATCTCGGTAATTTTATTTAATTTTTTATAAATCTTCTGCTATTTTTATAACATTATATTTGGGGAATATTAGATATTTAAACTATAGCCACATTTAACTTAAAATGTAGCCAAATTCAAACCCTATTTCAACCAACTCTTAAGCCCAATTCCAACGAACCAATTTACTAAATCACCCGGCCCAATCCAATAACTAACCCGGCCTGCCTCGGATTTAATCTGAGCCGTTGATCAAATAAGATCAACGGCCCAAATTCTCTATCCCTAATTAAATCTAATTACCCCCCCCCCCAACCCTTCATTCTCACCAGCATGTCTCTATCTCTCTAACTCTCTAACCACTCATCTCTCTAGAACCTTCTGGTTCTCTGCATCTTCACCGATGACGACCATCGCCTCTCCGGCTCACTCCTCCCTCACCTCTCTCGATCGTCAGCAACCATGGAGTCCCTGTATCACCATCTTCTCTCCAAAGCTTGAAAACCCGGAAGCCTCCATCATGAAGATGGTTATTAGAGCCTCGTCGAGGTTCGATTCCAGCCTTTCTCCGATGGATTTAAGTTCGATGATGCTAAAACGTCATTATCTTTGAGGTTCACAGCCAGGTTTCTCTTACCCCCTCTCACTGGTTTCCTATGAAACCCTAATCTTAACCCAAACATCTCAGACCTCTGATTTTATACAATTTTTGACTCATATTTACATGATTTTTACACTTTTTTTTTTACTCAATCTTTACGATTATTCCAGTTTTAAACGATTCTGTTATTTTTCAAAACTAGGGTTTTCTGACCCTTTTCAAAGTCACTATATCTCCTACTTTTCTTGAGTATTATGTGGTAGTTTGTGTTTATTTGTATTACGAGCATTTAGTTTCCTTGTTGATGTTGAGTTCCATACTCGAACTTTCTGGCTAGGGTTTCTCACCCTTTTAAAAATCGTATATCTTCTGCTTTTCGTGAATATTATGTGTTCATTTGTGCTTGCTGTGTTACAAGTTTTTGTGGTTTCCTTGGCAATTTGAGTTCCTTGCTTTAGTTTCTTGCCAGGGTTCTGACCCTTTGTTGCTTCCATGACTCCTTTATTAGGGTTCTCTAATTTGTATTTCTACTATTCTTTATAGGTTTAATGGTTCATCGCTCATGTGATATTCTACTGATTTGTGCATCTCTGTGAAATCCATTATTTGTATATGATTTTCCTCACACGTTTTACAATGATTTCTTTAGAACCACTTTCTTATTTAGATGTGCTTTCCTTACTTATAAGCATTCCCTTTGATTATTGGTTTTGTCCATGATTCTCTGACTAATTGACAGAATTAATTTGTATTCCCTTACAATATTTGCACACAAATAGGCTTTCAAAATTGTCAGCATATATTTTCCTTACTAGAATTGTTATGTATCTAACCCATATTGCATATTATGTGCTCTACTACTCTTACTAGAGTAAATGTAGAGTCTGATTGATTCTTTTCCTTCTTTAAATCTACAGTTTGTTACCGTTTGTCTTGGACTACTTAATTAAAGGGAAATCCTTACATTGATGGGATTGTAATTGATTCTCGTTCCTTAATAATAGTTTGGTGCCTTGTTTGTCCACTCGTTTCTAGTACTATAAGTACCCTTCCCCAATCCTTTTGAAAAAACAACAAACACGTTGCATATCTCTCATACACAAGCACAAGTTCAAACTCTCCAAACTTTATCTTTCAAAACACTCAGTGTTCTCTCTTTCTCTACTGTTTGTACACACTCTTATTCTTCTATTTGAATGCTCCATCGGCTTGGCTGTTTACTTATGCACTGCTAAGGATCCGCTACATTATTTTCTTGGGTTTCTTTGCATGCTGCTCTCAAAGCGGCATACTTTCATTCTCTCTCTGCTACACACTGCTGCTCTCACCTTGCTATTTTCATTCTCCACATACATTTATCTTTAGTGCTGGCATCTTTCATTAGCAACTTAAAGATAGGTTTGAAAATAACGGCGGTATGGGCTATGAACCGGCTAATATAGTTGAGTCTTCGTAGAAAACTCATTATATCCTTCTTTCTCTTTGGCGGTGGCACCTCTTGAATGGCTTTGACCTTTGAAGGATCCAGTTTTATTCCTCAGCGACTCATGATGAAACCCAGTAATTTTCCAGTGGGAACCCTGAATGCAGACTTGGCTGGATTTAGTTTCAAGTTGTATCTCCTCAATCTGTTGAACAATTTCCTCAAATCTTCCATGTAATCTGCAGCTTTCTTTGACTTAAAGATGATGTCATCGACATACACCTCGATATCTTTAAGTATCTGTCATGAAATATAGTGATCATGGCTCTCATGTAGGTAGCACCAGCGTTCTTCAAAGCAAACGACATCATTCTGTAATAGTACATTCCCCATGATGTGATGAACGACGTTTTCTCTGCATCTTCTTCGTCCATCTATATCTGATGGTATCCTGCAAAACAATCAACGAACGACTACAAATCATGTTTGGCATAGTTTTCGATCAATATGTGTATATTTGGCAAAGGGAAGTCGTCCTTAGGACTGGCCCAATTGAGATCCCGGTAGTCGACACACACTCTAACATTTCCGTCTTTCTTTGGCACCAACACGATGTTGGCTTACCATGTTAGATATTCTACCACTCTGAGAACCCTGGCTTTGACTTGCTTGGTAACTTCTTCTTTGATTTTCAAACTCATGTCTGGCTTGAATTTTCTGAGCTTTTGTTTCATTGGCGGGCATATTGGGTCTGTCGGCAACTCTTGATCCACAATGGATGCGCTGAGACCAGTTATATCATCAGACGACCAGGCGAAGATATCCACATACTCTTTTAAGAACTATGTGTACTCTTTCTTTTCTGATGGTGACAAATGTATGTTGATACGTGTTTCCTTAACATTCTTTGTATCTCCCAGCTGAACAACCTCAGTTTTGTCCAAATTGGACTTAGGCATGTTCTAAAAATTCTCGACCTCCCTGATAACCTCTTCTGGTATTTCATCATCTTCTGAATCTATGTTTGTTTCTTGTATTGCATCATTGCAAGTCACAGTCGTTGGTTCATCATAAAGATATGTAATAGTAATGATGTGTAAAATAAGGTAAATGATAGAGAAAAGTAATAAGAGCGAGATATAAAGATAAACTTGGAAAATGCTTTTGATTAAATTCATAACTGTTTGGAAAATCGGAGCTCTTTTTGAAAAGTAAAGACAATGTGGAAAAGTAAAATTAACTAAAAAGTAAAAATGTGATGCATAGTGCATCATTTAGCCTTGCTACCCCAATGCTCTTCGAGCACTGGTGGTCCTGATTGACCAATTTGTGAGGCGTTCTCCTCGGTTCACAACTTGAATAGAAGCGCCTTCCTCCCCTTCCTCCTCGAAGATAACATAGCAATCCATATCATCCCCCAGAAACAAGCTCTTCATTGCTGCCAGTGTCTCATCTTCCTCTAATCCATATATGACATCTGTTGGCTGAAAGATCTGTTCCAGCTGGGGTATGGAATGTTCCAATAGGCACTAGAGACTACGCCATAGTGGTGACCAGCGATCGAACTCCTCCCAGGTGTACTCGTATCCCAGGCCAAAAGTGGTACCATGCTTCTTCAACTTGATATGCTTGGTGATGTCCTAGAAATTTTTGCCAAGTCCTTTTCCAGACTCATACCCGCTCCAGTTCAGGATTCTCTCAATTTTGTTATCCCACCACTTGTCTTTGTCTATGGCGTTGACTCACTCGATTTGATGGTATGTTTCTCCACCTATTCTCCGTCTACCTCCAATCATCAAGATGGTTTGGCGACAATATATAGGTTGCTACAGTCGCATTGAATGATCACTTCGTAATGATTCCATTCGAACTTTATAGCTTGATGCAGGGTTGATGCCATAGCTCCAACAGCGTGAATCCATGGTTACCCCACCAACAAATTGTAGGATGTTGCCACGTCTATGACTTGGAATGAAAATCGAACCAGCTGGGTCCCATCTGTAGGCACAAGCTAATTTCTCTGATGGTGGATCTTTGAGATCCATAAAAAGCTTTGACACTGATAGCTCCGTCTTTGATCACATGCAGTCCTTTTCCCAGTGTCCTGAGAGTTATTAACGGACAGATGTTAAGGCTGGATCCCCCGTCAATTAAGATCCTGGTGATAAAATAATCCTCGATCTGCACAGTGATGTGCAATGCCTTGTTGTGACTAAGCCTTTCTAGTGGTAACTCATCCCCGTGAAGGTGATCTTGTGGCTTTCCAACACTTGCCCTACCATATTTTTTCATTTTGTCTTGTTATCTTGCTAGGAAAATAAGCTTCGCTTAGTATTTTCATTAAGGAATTTTTATGTGCCTCAGAGCTTTGTAGAAGAGCCAGAATAGAAATTTGTGTTGGTGTTTTGTTCAGTTGCTTAATGACTGAGTATTCTTTGGCCTGTATCTTCCTCCAAAGGTCTTCAGGTCGAGTTTTAAGAGTTCGTCTAGAGGCTTGCTTGTTGGTCTTAGCCAAATATTCTGGGGTGTATACCCTGCCAGTCCTGGCCAAGCCTTGCGCGGCGATTGCTTCTCTAGTATATGTTTTTCCCTTCTTTCTAGCCTCAGCTGTGTAATCCCAAGGTATGGCCTTTGACTTGAACGGGGTCATGTCTGTCATGAAGATCGGAATTGGCATCCTGGGGGTAACACAGTGACTTAAAGTGGTACAGGTGCCTTGGGAATCCCGAATTCAATTTCGAGTGGTACATACACATTTACCACATCGCCCTCAAAGGGATAAATATGAACAACAATGGGATTGAGGGTATCTGTTGGCTTTTTAGGCTCATCTCCTTCAGTTATCAAGCCGATTGACCCCTCGGGGTCCCAATCATCTCCTACCATGATCATATGGATGCCTCCGCCCTTATGGTCAGGCAGAGGGTTGTTGCGGGCATTGGGTGCAGGCTCCTCTGCTATAATGACATTGTTATCAATCTGATTCTAAATATTGTTTTTCAACGAGCGACACTCGTCAGTTGTATGGCCTTTTATCCCGGAATGGTATGCGCAAGTCTTGTTTACGGCTGGGAAAAGGGTAATGTAAGCGGCTACTTTAATTTTTTCATATAGTTGGTCGATTGGTTCGGCATTGGTGGTATATTGTCTAGGAGGTTTACGGATGAAATTTGTTTGGGCCGAGGAATGTTTTGGCGGTTAGGTGGTGATGGGTAGTGAGAAGGTTGAGAATTTTATCCTTGGTATACGGGTGCGGGTTAGGAATATCTAGGTGAGATAGGTTGATATATAGGTGGTGGAGGTGATTGGTAAACAGATGGTGGCATTTGGTATGTAGGTTAGGGTGCTTGGTAGTTATGGTAGGTTGATGTGTGAGTGGAGTTGAGGGGTAGATTTGGTATTTCATAGTGGAATTGTTCCTTTGCGAAACCATTATAGAATTTACATCCTTCTTCTTTGTTGATCCACCAGACTGTAAAGCGTTGTTGGTAGCTTGCAATGCCTCGAGGTTAGTGACCATACCATTTTTTATGCCTTCTTCGATCCTTTCTCCCAACTTGATGATGTCGGAGAACTTTTGACCTTCTATTAGGTTCAGCCTTTCGTAGTACTGCGGATCCTGAGCACGGACGAAGAACCTGTTCATTTGTTCCTCCTCCAAGGACGGCCTGACCTTAGCAGCTTCTGACCTCTATCGAGCAGCATACTCACAAACGGTCTTTGTGGGCTTCTTCTTTAGATTCTGGATATAGAACACATCTGGTGTGTTTTCAGTGTTGAACCTAAATCAATCCATAAAGTCAGACGCCATGTTCACCAAACTTATCCATTTCTTTGCATTCTAACTAATATGCCATTATAAAATGCATCGCCCTTCAGACTCCTCATGAACGGCTTCATGCGGATTTTCTCGTCCCTTTCGACTTCTACCAACTTATCACAATACATTCTCAAGTGGGTCCTGGGATCACCTGTACCGTTGAACATCTGGAATTTGGGAGGTTTGTACACCTCCGGGAGCTCAACATCTGGCTGAACACAAAGACCTTCATAGTTCAGCCCTTCAACACCTTTGCTGCCTTTGAAACCTTGGACCCGGCTAGCCAATTTCTTGGTGGTTGCGGAATATTTTGTGGAGGTACAGGGTTCTGGGTGTTAACATCAGGAGCAACAAGAGTGATTGACAGGCTTACCAGGTTCCAAACTTGGTCCAATTCCTCTCGAAATCTCAGCAATGTTTGCTCAAGGTGAGCAACGTTCTCCTTGGTAACTGCAGAATTCTGAGAAGTTTCCTCAAGTTCCTTTCTAGCACTTGCATCTCCCATTTTTCCTTTGTGCCTGTTTGTGGCAGGACTTGGAGGAGGAGGATATGGAGGGCCCTTGGATCATGTTGAGTATGCTCATGGTGCTAGAATGCACGGACTAACCTTTGCAGAGGGGAATAAAATAAAATAAAAGAAAAAGAAAAAGAAAAAAATTATTGCGAATTCTGAAAAATACTATTGCGATATTTAGACACATTGTGCAATAGTATAAGTCATTTCCCAATTTGGGTGCCTCGTTGTGCCCGAGGGGCCTGGCAACAAATTAAATTTGGAGAACTTATAATGCTAAATGTCTCATTTTATTGATAAAAACTAGACGAGTCTTAAAACAACTGAATGATAAAAGATATCACTATTGGTCAATGGCCTCATTACATTAAGAGAGCATGAAATAAAAGATCCTAACTACTTTGTCCCAGAAGGACCTTACCAAGATTCGGTACACATGAATCTCTCGTACAGCTACATCAACTCTTGGAGTCCTAACAACATATAGGATCGAGCCAGATATCCGCCTGCACTTCCCTCGGCATTCTGACAGTCTTCAATTCTTTCAAGAACTTTCCTTCTAACTCCACCATGCCTCGCTCTAGATACCGCAGTCGATTGTTTGCGTTGAAGCCATATCCTTCCACTAGTTGATCAGCTTCTCATGGGCTTCCTATATTTACCGATGTTCGTTCTCACATTCTCGCATCCTCTTGTGCACCTGATTGTATTTGACTTACGCTTCAGTTTTCTCATCAATAATCCTATGCCTGTGGAAAAATCCTTGATGACCCAAACCAATGTGATCATCTTCCAACCAACCCGTCTAGTGCGGTACACACCTGGCATGATAAATGTCTAGTTTGATTAACTATTTCCCGAAGACGATCTTGCAGTGCCACATATGCTGAGCATGACACATGTGTGGGCTATCATCATCTTGAAAATCAGCCCTAAAATGACTCTTTTTCTCTATCCTGGGTATGATTTGCTTTCTTCCAGCTTACCTCATGACCCGAAGAGGGACATAAGGATGAGTTCCCCTCAGACCGATGAGTATGAGAAATGGCGCGTCTCGAGAACGGATAATGAACTCCCCTATTGGGAACCACTCGAACATCCACTGAACTTGCTCTTCTTTTATATTTTCAAACAACTCTATCCATCCATTGGTGTCCTCTGGCTGAGCGAACATGTTTGGCATGATGTTTATTCGCTTTGGGTGGTGAAAAGCGATGTGGTCATCCCAATCCTTGTGTATGATTTCCTGTATGTAGTCACCCTAAAGTTGTTCTATTAGCCAAAGTTGCAGTAACATATTAAATCCCTCGAAGTGCGGAGCCCCTTGTTTACATTTTCCCAAGGCTCAATACATATCAGCGATGATCATGGGCACTATGCTGAAAGTCTGTCCGTTGATACCCTCAATTAAGGTTTTGGTTACTATGGCTAGTCTGGTATGGATCCTAGCCTTCTTCATGGGAAAGATTACCATACCTAAGAAGCAAAACATGAACACAAAGGCCCTCCTATGTATGTGCCCCAAAAAGGTGAGGGCGAACTCGCCAGTTTAGGTGCTATAAGACTTGCTATGGCCATACCTTTCGTACGGGAAATAGAATGGTATGTAGGATTCCTTCAAGCAAGCTAGGTCAGGATTTTTCTTGAGTCCCATCATCTTAAGGAAGACTCTAATTTTGCTGTTTTCCGGAATTATCAGACCCGGAGTCTCCCGAGGGATACCAGCTACACCTCATATTTCTTCTAGTAAAGGGGTCATTTCTAAATCTCCAAAGTGAAACACCGATCGATCACTATCCCAGAACAAAGTGGTAGCCTATATGATTTTGTTATTAGGTTGGATTTCCAGAAGCGAGGGAAAATTCCCTAAGTACATGCGGATGAGGGTTTGATAGCTGGCATGAAGATCTTTCCACCAACTTAGCATCCTTGGGTGAATGTTGGATACCATACCGAATATGGAAACTTTGTGCCTCATTTTCTGCAAAACAAAGTTTTAGTCCCTTAACCACGGCATACTTGACTATTTAAATCAATAATTAGTAGAAGACATTTAGTTTTCCGAATAAATGCACATAACGTGGAGGTGTCCGTTTGGGTTTGGAAGAAACCCGATGGACTTTGGGTTAGGCTATCTTAAGGATTCATTATGTGGACAACATAACTGACTCGGCTAGGGTTGACCCTGATGCATGAAAAATTTAATGGAATGAGGTTTCTATTTTTGAAGTGCTAGACAAGGTACCCTTGAGCGGATAACTCAAGAGGGAAAGACGCGGCACCGTCGACTACACCGTTGATCGACCGGTTTTACCACAAATATGCGTTTTCCACAATTAGGGGTTTTAATATTGGAAGGGTGCAACCACTCATTATAAGCGTTGCTATAGGATTAGTTTTGGCACGAGTGGAATATGATGTTGAGAAATGCAGTTTCAATAATGTAGAAAATTACATGTATTTTTACGTTCATAACAATAAATGTTACAATAAATTCTCGGAAATTACAACAGAATTCGAATAATATGGGAGTAAAAGCAAAAATCAAAAGGAAAGAAAAACATGAAGAGCCAAGTTAGTATTCTTGATTAAACAATTAGAGACTAAAAGTAAATGTAGTCAAGAAAGCAATAAAGTCACAAAGTACGTAATGGTAAAAGCCTTAAAGAAATCCCCAGCAGAGTTTCCATGCTGTCGACGCCCCTCTTTTTCTAAAAAGCGAAAAGCGGGTTTCGACATTATGGGTAGAAAGACTCTTTTATCCCATTTCAGGAATTTGGGTTATGGATTTTGGAGAGTCGTCGCCTAATAAATATAGTGCATTAGGACACTTTAAAAGAAAAGAAGAAGATTTTGAAAGAAAACTAGATTTAGGGTAAGGGCTTGAGATTATCTGGAGGGGAAGGTGTTAGGCACCCCTCAAGATCCACTAGTGTGGTTCCCAGCCGTGCTTAATTGTGACTTTAAGAAGAGTAGGAGTAAATAAGCAAAGTTTGCACATAGGAGACATAGCAAGTTGAAAATTTTGAAAGAAGAAAGACACAAGTTGTTTTGAAAACATTAATCTAAGATAAAGCATTAATAAAGAAGCAGAAAGGGGTCCTAGGGTTAAACATAATATGGATCACGTTGGTGCAATACCCAACAATCATTCTCACACGAGATATTAGCCCACCAGTCATCATATCCACATTCTATCCTTCCCACCCTGTTAAGGTATTTAAACTTGATTGGTCTTGTTTTACTTATTGCATACTAGTACCTGCCCCAACTTATCAGTCCTGGGGTATTAGGACTTCTAATCCTAAAAGGGGAAGAAAGGTATGGGGGCTTTGCATGGAGTTTCAAAGAATAAAAGTCTAATTCGTAATTTAAAATAGATACCAAGTAGGGGAAAGAACAAGAAGACAAACCAAGGCTCAAATAAACCCCTTTAAACAGACAACATATAGTTTTGCAAGTCTTGTATATACAGGTTTGGTCTTAAATGAAAATTAAGCGGCGGATGGATCAGTTTAACACATAGAATTAGATAAAAGGTCTACATAAGGTAACTTGGATCCAATTCAGATCTGCAGTATTTTATCGGATTATTAATCAAGGACTAACACAGACATGTTTTGAAAGAAGTAGAAGTCTGCAGAAGTTCAGAGAGCATTTGGAAAATCACTGGAACTATTTAAAGAAATGTTTCAGAAGTAAAGTGTTTATAAAAAATAAGCGAGAGTTTGAAAGTTTTTTGAAAGTAATATCATGAATAAAAGTTCAGATAGAGAGTTGTTTGAAAGTAATCTCACGAATACAAGTTCTTAGAGTTGCAGACTAGTTTGGACGAATTATGTGGAAACATTAATATAATTGACATATTACCGATTATATGACTTAAGCAAGTTTTGAGATCATATAAGCAGGATATCCATTCTAATTTTTTTGTGCTATTTTTAAATGTTTTATGCAGGCGATAGTTGTGTTACCCTATTGTTTGCCTATTATTATTGCGATTCTATAGGCATGATTTCCATATATGCTTGTATGAAGAAAAATGTAAGCCTATGGATATGATCTCCAGGTGATTCAAATGTTAAAAGCCTATAGACATGATATCTAAGTGATTGAAAGTAGTAAAAGTCCTATAGGCATGATATCTAGGTGATTCAAAGTATTAAATCCAATAGGCATGATTTCTAGGTGATTTAAAGTAGTAGAAGTCCTATAGGCATGATTCCTACCCTTTAACATGAAAACAACTAAAAACCCTTCCCATACCCTTTACTACTATATTCCCCAAGTTTTATTACAAAATTATCATTACAGAGCCAAAAGTAAAAATGAAATACATCATAGCCCACAACTAGATCCAAACTGCCTAATGCAATCTTGATATTCAATACATGTGCTTTACCAAATCCGAGTTCCAGATTCCAAGGCGTTCTCTTAGAGTGTTTAAAAGTTCCAAGGAGCTTCAAGAGCCCAGGAAATGCTTGCACCCAAAAGAGTGAATGTTGTAATAGAGTAGTGCAATATGTGGAATTACCAGCCCTTAGGCATCAAAGTTAAGAGGGATCTCTAGGGTCCCTAAGAATGGCTTACCAGAAGGGGGTAGAACTTAATAGCTAGGAGTAGCTGTAAAGTGAGAGGGGAACCTTAGATGGAGGTGGTTGTACCCAACCATGGCATAGACTGTCACACCCCTAACATCTTGCTCAGATTCAAATAAATAAGAGCAGACTCTTATAGAGTCAAACTCAGGTCTGAATGGTGATCAGGACACCAACATACCAAATTAAATCTCAGCACAATGAGGGGAAAGGGAATGGGAAGGCAATTGAGTAAAGACTCAGAAAAGTCTAAATATGGATCACAAACAGCAATTCATAGCGCTGCTATGACCCAAGACAATACTCACATACAAAAGGAGTAGAGGGAAATGGATTAACATAACATAAGAGACATAGCATGCTTGAAGGTAATTAAATAGTGCAGGAAAGTATAAATAAACACACCAAGAAAGGGGTAGAAGCAGAGAAGTTGAACAGGGATGCTATTTAACATATAAGAACATACGAATTGTAAATTCTAGAATAGCAGGATAGTAATAGCAAACTAACAGCCAGGAACAAGTGGAACAGACTCAAGAAATCTCCCCAATTGCTTAAAATTTCAAACGGCAGGAAGTACAGATGTAGAATGCTCAGTAGTAGTGTAGATAAATAGAGAGTAGTAATAATAGTCGTAAAGAAGATAGAGAGGTGAATTTTGATTTTTTATTTGCATTCAAAATTCGATGATGAAGTAAAAAAGAAGAGCATGTATTCATACATGAAATCAGACATGCAAGCAAGAAAAGAAAATTAGTCGAGTATCAATTAAGATCGATCAATTAACAGAGGTTCCTTTAATTAAGGAATCCCAATTTAAAAAGAAAAGAACGAAAAATATGTTAGGAAAGGGGATCAAATAAACAACATGTGCATAGTATAGAAATAAGGGTGAATACATAATGGTTATTTAAGGAAACATTTTTTGAAATACACGATTTGTGCAAATAAGGTATGAAGACCAATTAACAAATAGTAAATCAAAGGTCTGATATTTTAATAGGAATGAATACAGTCTGAAAAAAAGAGAAGGGCTTTACTTAGGTCGAGTCATGGGGAAAAAATGGATAGAAATCAATCAAGCTGTATTCAGAAGAGATTTTGAACTAATTTCTAATTTGAAAGACCATTTTAGGGGGGGAAATCATAGTATATAAGGAGCATACGAACACTTCAAACATGAAAGATGGAAAATGTAGCTTTTGGAAAAAAGGTCAGAACCATATGAAAACAGAGATGACTTTCAGAAAATGAAATCAGAATAGTTCAGAGGTGAGATCATGCAAGTCACATACACGTGGTCTGAAAACCCCCAAATTCTAGGGTTTTCGTCATTAGTCTAGTGTAGGGACGAAAATGTTCAAATCAAGCAAGAGCGAACATAGAAACCCCAAAGGAACTTAATTGTTCAGTGAAAAGATGTTGAGGGAAAATACAATAAAAGAAAATAGAAGGAAACATTAGGAGAAAACGTAGTAGAAGAAAACACATAGGAGTTAAAGTTGAAACAAATAGGAGTCACATTAAGATGAATATAGTAAGAACACCACATAAAATCACACTAAAACGAGCAAAATCAAAGAAACCCTAAATCAGAGAAGATGAATATTTTTGAAAGTAGACTTTAGAAAGAGATTTAAGAAATCATTTTAAAAACCTTAAAACAAGCATGGATCTAGGCGGATCTCGAGAAATATAAGAAAATATCGAAGGGTTGTGGTTTCAGAAGAATCCTACAATTGAGAAAGGCCTAGAAAAAGGTCTGGTCTGAATAGGTGAGCCAGAGATAGACTCATATGACCAGGGCATACCAGATATGGCCGTGAAACTTGAATCGGCAACAATCTGAGCGAAAACCTTCAAGGTCAAACCTTGAATCTCCCAGTAGCAGGTGTACAAGAGCACGAAGAGGTGAGTACAGGCCACCCTGCTATGGATTTCGGTGAAACATGGTGGAAACCGGTGGGGGAGAGCTAGGGTTTCAAAGGGGATAGAGAGAGTTCGAGATAAAGGGATTCTAGATGTGGTGGATTTGAGTGAATGAGGTAGGTTTTGGGGTGTTTGAAATTTTAAAGGGAATGGGGAAATCGTGGTCGTTGATCAAAATGAGCAATGGCCTGGATTGAAACAATGGCCGAGTGGGTTTGGAAATGGGTTGGGTAATTGGGTTAATTAGGGTCAGAATTGGGGTCCAAATTGGGCTACAATTAAAAGCAATTTGAGGCCAAAATTGAAATAACCATTTTTCCCTTTTTAAATTTATAAAAATAGTAAAAGATATTAAAAAATAAAATTAAAGCACTGGGTTAGCAAACCATATATAAGTATTAATCTAAAATATTTGGATTGATTTTTTTAATTAAAATTGCTATTAAATTCGAAAATAGGCTAAAATTGCAATTTCATGCAATTTACTTTGAAAAATACCGAGTGGACTCGTAAAATTATAGAAAAATCATGTAAATTATGTCTTTACACAAATGTCAGAATATAATAAACTATTTTCCAAAATGGCAAGTTTTGGGGAATAATTATTGGGATTTATGGTGTAAAAATAGACCATAAATTAGTTTTAATATCCTTTTAAAATGCCAAAATCTTTTGGGACACTCATATATGCATACATGTGCTATTTTGAGATTATTTTTAGATTAAAAATATATAGAGAAAAATTGGGTATCAACAGACTGTCATAAGGTACTTTAATGAGAAAAAGTATAGGCGACAACCAAAACAATTAGGACTGTACCAAAGACAACGAAATTAAATGGCTCACGTTTTACCTCCACAAATAGAGCAAGTAAGTGCACGTCTCGAATAATAGATTTTTGATAGTTACGGAAGGACCTAAAAACTATATTAGGTGAGCATGACAAGCAGAGAGTATGCAATTAAGTTAGGGAAAAAGTTACAAAGACCTAATTAGTTTGCCTATTGATTTTTGGATATATTGAATCTGGAAGTTCACAAAGAAGCATGACATAGTTTCTAGTTTTTTATAAGAATATAACCTACAAACTTGCCTAGGCGGATATACCCTATAAACATGTTGTCTAAATTGTAATCAGGATGAATTCAAAACAAGCAATTTTGAACTTATTAAGAACTATAGGCATGCTGATCTAGGTGCTAAACATTACAGAGCTGGTTTACATACATTAAATCCTAGAACGTGATATCTAGGCATCGGGATTTTTTTAAATAAGATAGTTACTTATTCATGCGATGTAGACATGGTTTTAAAGTGAATGCAATAACATTCCTAATGAAGGATCTCTAATGCACATGATCAATAGTCATATTGTTAAGTTGGATTATAGCAGTAATCCAATAATTAAATTTCTTGGTGATCATGATCATGTAGAAGCAGAACATCATAACAAATGAAGTTATTAGCTTATAACATGTTTCTAGTATGCCAAAAAATACTAAAAGCATGGTTTCCAAACAAGTAAGCATAATAAATCAAACACATGATTTCTAATGAGAGTAAGCATAGTACTCCTAAGGGCATGATTTCTACCCGATTTCCCACACAAAATCATATATGAATCCCTTTCCCTTTTACTAATTTTCTCAATATCTGTTTATAAGGATTATTATTACAGACCATAAATGAATTTTCATAATGAATATAATTTATACTATGGGGAGCCTAATATAGGCCCAAAGTGAATCCTGGAGATACCAGATGTTGATACCCAATTTTTCCCTACGTATTTTTATACCCACAATACTTTCAAAATAGCTTGTGAATGCATATATAAGCATCGACAAAGGGTTTGGTATTTATCTACGATTTGTAAAGCGACGACCATAAATGAAAAAGTATAGGCGGCAACCAAAACAATTAGGACTGTACCAAAGAAAAAGAAATTAAATGGCTCACATTTTACCTACACAAATAGAGCAAGTAAGTGCACGTCTCGAACAATAGATTTTAGATAGTTAAGAAAGGCCCTAAAAACTATATCTAGGTGAGCATGACAAGCAGAGAGTATGCAATTAAGTTAGGGAAAAAGTTTTAAAGACCTAATTAGTTTGCCTATTGATTTTTGGATATATTGAATCTGGAAGTTCACAAAGAAGCATGACATAGTTTCTAGTTTTTTGTAAGAATATAATTAACTACAAACTTGCCTAGGCGGATATACCCTATAAACATGTTGTCTAAATTGTAATCAGGATCAATTCAAAAACAAACAATTTTGAACTTATTAAGTACTATAGGCATGCTGATCTAGGTGCTAAACATTACAGAGCTGGTTTACATACATTAAATCCTAAAACGTGATATCTAGGCATAGAGATTTTTTTAAAATAAGATAGCTGCTTATTCATGCGATATACACATGGTTTTCAAGTGAATGCAATAACATTCCTAAAGAAGGATCTCCAATGCACACGATCAATAGTCATATTGTTAAGTTGGATTATAGCAGTAATCCAATAATTAAATTTCTAGGTGATCATGATCATGTAGAAGCAGAACATCATAACAAATTAAGTTATAAGTCTATAACATGTTTCTAGTATGCCAAAAAAATACTAAAAGCATGGTTTCCAAACAAGTAAGCATAATAAATCAAAGACATGATTTCTAATGAGAGTAAGCATAGTACTCCTAAGGGCATGATTTCTACCCGATTTCCCACACAAAATCATATATGAATCCCTTTCCCTTTTACTAATTTTCTCAATATCTGTTTATAAGGATTATTATTACATGCCAAAAATGAATTTTCATAATGAATAGAATTTATACTATAAGGAGCCTAATATAGGCCCAAAGTGAATCCTGGAGATACCAGATGTTGATACCCAATTTTTCCCTACGTATTTTTATACCCACAATACTTTCAAAGTAGCTTGTGAATGCATATATAAGCATCCACAAAGGGTTTGGTATTTATCTACGATTTGTAAAGCATTTTAAAATTTATTTACCTCTCATTTTGTACTATAAAATTCAATATTTGCCGTCAAACCTCGCTATTTTAGTAAATAAATTATTTTATTATCTCATTTACATAAAATATAATTTATGTAATGTTTACAACAATTTACAAAGCCATTAAGTAGTTTGAAACTACAATTGCATTAAATTGCAATTTTAGCCTATTTTCTCAATTTAATAAGTATTTCAAGTGTAAAATCATTCCTGTTATTTTGAATCAACTCCCAAACCTATTTTAGTGTCTCATAACATTATTGAATTTTTTCTAAATCATCTGCTATTTTTATAAAATTATATTTTGGAAAATTGGTTATTTAAACTATAGCCACATTTCATTTAAAATGTAGACAAATTAAACCCTATTTCAGCCAACTCTTAAGCCCAATTCAAACGACCCAATTTACTAAATCACATGGCCCAATCCTATAACTAATCCAACCCGCCTCAGATTTAATCTGAGTCGTTGATCAAATACGATCAACGGCCAAGATTCTCTTTCCCTAATTAAATATAATTACCCCCCGCCCCCCAAACCCTTCATTCTCAGCAGCCTGTGTCTATCACTCTAACCTATGCTCTCTAACCTCACCTCTCTATAGAACCTTCTGGTTCTCTCCATCTTCTCCCATGACGACCATCGCCTCTCCAGCTCACTCCTCCCTCACATCACTCGATCTCCAGCAACCATGGAGTCCCAGTATCACCATCTTCTCTCCAAAGCTTGAAACCCCGGAAGCCTCCACCATGAAGATGGTTACTGGAGCCTCGTCGAGGTTTGATTCCAGCCATTCTCCAATGGATTTTTGTTCGATGATGCTAAAAACATCATTATCTTTGAGCTTCACAGCCTCGTTTCTGTTACCCCTTCTCACTGGTTTCCTATGAAACCCTAATCTTAACACAAACATCTCAGACCTATGATTTTTAACAATTTTTTACTCGTATTTCGTGTTTTACACTATTTCTTTACTCAATCTTTATGATTATTACAGTTTTAAACGATTCTGTTCTTTTTCAAAACTAGGGTTTTCTGACCCTTTTCAAAGTCACTATATCTCCTTCTTTTCTTGAGTATTATGTGGTGGTTTGTGTTTATTTGTGTTGCGAGCATTTAGTTTCCTTGTTAATGTTGAGTTCCATACTCAAACTTTCTGGCTAGGGTTTCTCACCCTTTTAAAAATCGTATATCTTCTACTTTTCGTGAATATTATGTTTTCGTTTGTGCTTGTTGTGTTACGAGTTTTTTTGGTTTCTTTGGCAATTTGATTTCCTTGCTTTAGTTTCTTGCCAGGGTTCTGACCCTTTGTTGCTTCCATGACTCCTTGCTTAGGATTCTTTGATTTGCATGTCTACTGTACTTTATAGGTTTAATGGTTCATCGCTCATGTGATATTCTACTGATTTTTGCATCTTTGTGAAATCTATGATTTGTATATGATTTTCCTCAGACGTTTTACAATGATTTCTTTTGAACCACTTCCTTATTTAGATGTGCGTTCCTTACTTATAGGCATTCCCTCTGATTTTTTATTCTGTCCCTGATTCTCTTACTAATTGACAGAATTAATTTGTATTCCCTTACCATATTTGCACAAAAATAGGCTTTCAAAATCGTCAGTATATATTTTCCTTACTGGAATTATTATGTATCTAACACCTATTGCATATTATGTGCTCTACTACTCTTACTAGAGTAAATGTAGAGTCTAATTGATTCTTTTCCTTCTTTAAATCTACAGCTTGTTACCGTTTGTCTTGGACTCCTTAATTAAAGGGAAATCCTTACATTGATGGGATTGTAATTGATGCTCGTTCCTTAATAATAGTTTGTTGCCTTGTTTGTTCACTCCTTTCTTGTACTATAAGTACCCTTCCCCATTCCTTTTGAAAAAACATACAACACATTGCATATCTCTCAGACACAAGCACAAGTTCAAATACTCTGAACTCTCTCTTTCAAAACACTCAGTGATCTCTCTTTCTCTACTGTTTCTACACACTCTTATTCTTCTATTTGAATACTCCCTCGGCTGAAAGTCAAGATTGAGTAATCTTGGTTGTTTACTTCTGCACTGCTAAGGGTCTGCTACATTATTTGCTTGGGTTTGTTTGCCTGCTGCTCTCATTGCAGCATAATTTCATTCTCTCTTTGCTACACACTACTACTCTCACCTTGTTGTTCTCATTCTCCACATACTTTGCTCTTTCTTTGCTCTACTGCTTATTTTTACTGTGTTCTATTGTCTGCAACTGGTATGGTACCTATGTAATGTACAGTTTCCAAAACAACATGCTTTTACTAGTTTTGCACTTCTTCTTGTTTCTTGTGTGCTTTTACCTATGTTTCTGCTGCTCTTGTTGTCACTAGTATACACTTATCAGTTTACTTAGTTTGGCTTGGCATGTTCCCCTTACCCCTTCCCTACCTCAATGCATGTTTTCTTCCTTCCTTGTGTCTAGTACCATGTGTTCGGGTCTGCCTGGCTATTTGATTAACCTAAAACCTCTCCCTATGTTTCGTTATAGTCCAGTAAGAACTGAACTCCTATTTTGCAACTAGGTTTGATTACTTTCCTCCAATGTGTTGCCTGTATGTGAATAGTTTACTATGCTTATTTGTTCCCTCCCCCTTTTGCCCTGTTTGTATAATGCTCGAGGCTGGTTAGTTCAAATGATTTCTTAAAGAATTCCTTTCAACTCTTTTAGACCTTTTAATTATTTTCTCAAACTATCTTCTACTGCTTTCTTGAATTGACTCTCAACTGTTTTTCCACTTTCTTAATTCTATCACAACTTCACTACTCTTAGAACCCTAGATTTTGCCTCCTTGGTGTAAGTACTGCCATGGGAGCCTCGAGCACCTATGGAGCTCTGATGCCCAAGGCTGGCTTCGAATGTTTGAAATTGTCCAATTGGGACATCTTTTGGGTGCCTGGTATTGGACAGGGGTTCAAACAAACCCTTAGGGAGTTTTGCCGCACTCAAACCTTGGTACTAGCTATGAAATTCGAAAGAAGTGAGGTTGGATATGTTTGGGCCTGGCTTAAGGCTCTCTATGGAGTAACTTCTTATTTTCTTTTTCTCACTGTTGTATTTTTAATTATCTGGCTGTAATAATTTTTAAAAACAATGGGGGATTATAGTGAATATTGGGAGGGTAATGCATGCTTAGTTAAGGGGAATGGGTAGAAAACATGTCCATATGGCTTATTTACTTGCTTGTGCAATAGATCCCATGCTTTAGGACATGCATCGCTGCATATATAAATCATGTTTCTAGGCCTTTCACTCTCAAGTGTCATTCTTTACATTTTTCACAATCGTAACCAAGCAATCATCAATAAGTCATTATTATCATGTTTAGATATCATGTTCATAGGAATTTTGTGCATTAAATACCATGCTTCTAGGATTTTTATTTGCAAATCGTTTAAACACTTCACTGATCTGGGTAAAAATCCGTAAAGGACTCCTTGTTAAAAGTGGAAACAAAATGTGCATGTTCACTATCTTTAATAACGCCTTGGCAAGCCTTAGGCCGGATAAGAAAAACTGACTAGTCACCTTTACGTCGCGTTCTAATTAATCCGCCTCTGTCCGAACTTGTTTGTCTCCGAAGCTTTTTTCTAATGTTTCATAAATTTCTGTCCTATTTTTAAACTACCTAAGATCTGCACCGGGAACCGGAACAAAAATACGGGCCCGATACCATTGCTTTCTAATCTGATTTCATTTCCAATTTCTTGAATCA
Organism: Nicotiana benthamiana; assembly: GCA_034376525.1. Classification (NCBI taxonomy): domain Eukaryota; kingdom Viridiplantae; phylum Streptophyta; class Magnoliopsida; order Solanales; family Solanaceae; genus Nicotiana; species Nicotiana benthamiana. The sequence continues at coordinate 142,136,444 of CM067327.1, read as the reverse complement.
TTTTCAGAAAATAATTTTACTTAAAAATTCATTTCTCGATCTTGGGACCTTGGAATTTGATTCCGGGCATATGCCCATATCCCATATTTTCCTATAGACCCTCCGGGAACGTCAAATTAAGAGTCGGGGTCCATTTTCCTGAAATGTTGATTGAAGTCAAATTTATTCATTTTAAAGTCAAAGCTTAGCATTTTTAATAGACGACCGAACTACGCACGCGAGGAAACTCTAAATAAGATTTGCAGGGCCTCGAAAGCACAAAATTTGTTTTAAATAGGTGATGAGGGTCATCACATTCTCCACCTCCAAAATAATTGTTCATCCTCGAATGGACAGAATAAAGAAGTACCTGAATCGGGGAAAAGATGAGGATAACATCTCCACATAATGAACTAGGACTCCTAGGTTGATGCCTCGGAAGGGTGACCTCTCAATTAAACAGGCACAAATTGAAAACTCTTCGACCTCAACTGGCGAACTTCTGGTCTAGAATTGCCACCGACTCCTCCTCATAAGACAAATCCTTTTCCAACTGGACAATGCTAAAATCTAACACGTGGGATGGATCGTTGTTATACCTCCTAAGCATGGACACATAAAACACTAGATGCGTGGCCGATAAGCTAGGCGGAAATGCAAGTCAATAAGCCACCTCCCCTACTCGATCAAGAATCTCAAATGGACCACTAAACCTAGGGATAATCTTGTCCGTATTCCCGAATCTCATCACACCCTTCATAGGTGACACTTAGAGAAATACCCGCTCACCAACCATAAAAGCCACATCTCGAACCTTGCGGTCTGCATAACTCTTTTCCCTTTACTGAGCCATACGAAGCCTATCCTGAATAATCCATACGTGGTCCAAGGCCTCCTAAACTAGATCTGTACCCAACAACCGAGCCTCCCCTAGCTCAAACCATACAATAGAAGATCGACATCACCTACCATACAACACCTCATAAGGATCCATCTGAATGCTCGACTGGTAGCTATTGTTGTAGGCAACCCATGCTAAAGGAAAAAACTTACCCCAAGAACCTCCAAAGTTAATGATAGGCTCGGAGCATATCCTCTAAAATCTGAATAGTCTGCTTGGACTGGCCATCCGTCTGGGGATGAAATGTTGTACTCAACTCAACTTGAGTACCCAACTCTCGCTGAACTGCTCTTTAAAAACACGAGGTAAACTGCGTACCTCGGTCCAAAATTATAGACACAAGCACAGCATGAAGATCAATAATCTCCCAGATATAGATCTCAATCCTCTGATGCTCATACTTAACATGCTGACAATTCAAACATCGAGCAACATATGCAACTATATCCTTCTTCATTCTACGCCACTAATAATGTTTTTGCAAATCCTAATACATCTTCGCTGCACATGGATGAATAGAGTACTGGAGCTATGGACCTCCGCTAAGATCAAATCTCAATGCCTATCAACATTAGGCACACAAACTCGCCCCTGCAATCTCAAAAATGCATCATCATCTAAGGTCACCTGCTTGACACCTCGATGCTGCATTGTGTCTCTAAGGACACTAAAATAGGGATCATCAAACTGGTTATCACGGATACGCTCCAATAATAAAGAACGAGAGATCGTGTAAGCTAATGCCTGACTTGGCTCAGAAATATCCAACCTCATGAAATTATTGGCCAAGGCATGAACATCAAACACAAGTGGCCACTAACCGACCAGAATATAAGCAAGACTGCCTATATAACTGACTTCATGCTTAAAGCATCGGCCACCACATTGGCCTTCTCTCGGTGATACAAGATAGTGAAATTATAATCTTTTAACAACTCGAACCACCTTCTCTACCTCAAATTGAACTCCTTTTGCGTGAACAAATACTGAAGGTTTTTGTGATTAGTGAACACCGCACATGCCACGCCATATAGACAATGCCTCAAAATCTTCGATGCATGAACAATGGCAGCCAACTCTACATTAAGAACCGGATAATTATTCTCATGAATCTTCAACAACCTCGAAGCATAGGCAATGACCCTGCCATCCTGCATCAACACTGTGCCAATCCCAATAAGGGAAGCATCACAAGAAACTGTATAAGGCCCTGAACCTATGAGCAAAACCAATACCGATGCCGTAGTCAGAGCTTTATTGAGCTTCTAAAAGCTCGCCTCACACTCGTCCGACCATCTGAACTAGGTAGCCTTCTGGGTTAACATGGTCATCGAGGTTGCAATAGATGAAAACCTCTCCACAAACGAACGATAGTAGCCTGCCAATCTTAAGAAACTGTGAATATTTGTAGTTAATGCTGGTCGAGGCTAGTTCTTATCTACCTCAATCTTCTTCAGATCATCCTGAATGTCTCAGCTAATATAACATGACCCAGGAATGAAACTGAACTCAACCAGAACTCATACTTCGAGAACTTAGCATGTAACTGACTATCCTTTAGAGTCTGAAGAACCACTCTAAGGTGATGCTCGTGCTCCTCCTAGCTGCGGGAATATATCAAAATATCATCAATGAAGACTATCATGAACAAGTCTAAATAAGGCCTCAAAACTTGGGGTCAAGTAGACCTGGAATTGCCTTTCCTATCCCACGCGTTACCCCCATGAATCCAATATACATAATTCTTTTGAAATAGCAATTTAAGACTTACGAAAAAACTTACAACTTGAGTTCATTTCTACTTTTTAGCATTTCAATCATTTGATACCAAGTACTTGCAAAATACATACAACATTTACCAACGTGGACCACGATTCTGAACCGTACAGTTACTACCAAAATACTTTTATACACCACCCCTATTATTTCTATGGAGTCTCGATGAATACTAGAAACTCAACCAATATGTGTCCGTGACAATGCCCCGGGTATACCTTACAATACACAATAAACTCAAAAGAAGCCGGCATGAACCACACATGACCCCAAGAGGAAGTGAGGATCACAAATGCAACTGATGGGATGGAGAGTAAAGGAGTGCTACTACTGGTGGACTGGAGTACCTTCTATAGAACCGCCTACAATCATAATACGAATGTAACACCCCCGGCAAATGGGATGTCAACACATTTGAATTGTATTGGTATGTATAACTAAAGACCATCTAATTAGAAAGAACTATCAAATAGAATAAATAAATAAATAATTCATAATAGTAAATGAAAAGCTTTAACAATTCCCACATCAACAAATTAAATGGATCACATAATTTCCATGCCTCTAGGTTGCGCTTCACAGCACGTCCATTGGGTTCACATATCATAATATACACCTATGCGTTTCATAGCCCATCCATAGACTCCACATATTATATTATACACCTATGCATTTCATGGCCCGTCCATAGGTTCCACATATTATATTATACACCTGTGCGTTTCATAGCTCGTCCATAGGTCTAACATATTATATTATACACCTATGTGTTTCATAGCCCGTCCATAGGTTCCATATGTTATATTATACACCTATGCGTTTTATAGCATGTCCATAGGTGCCATATATTATATTATACACCTATGTGTTTCATAGCCCGTCCATAGGTTCCACGATAAGTTGGTATTTTACCAACATATCCTGGCTTAAAACCCATACTTTTGCTAAGTTTGACTGATCAAATCCTGCAATTAATATTATTTACTTCTATTTTACAGGGTGAATGTGATTTCGAAGTAATGGTAAAGAAAATAAGTGAAAACAAGCAAAACACGGAGGTAAAATTGAAAATTTAGTCTGCCCAGTGATTTACTCTATGTGATCGCAATGCATTGAATGCGGTCGCATAGGTATAAAGAAGTGAAACAATGGGAACGCATTCCCAACTGTGCGAATGCACAGAAGAAAGAAGGTCTGGTCAGCTGGTGGTCAACAAGCCAATGTGAACACGGTGGCTGTGTGTGAACGCATAGCTTAAAGAATCCATCTCTCTTCGATCGCAATGACCTTTATAGGATCGCATAGGGTGTTTTCTATGCAGTTCTGGCCAGAATTGGAATTTCACATTTGTAATCCCCAAACCATTTTCATACACGACCAAGCCAATATTTTACATATCTATGGCTTATTTCTGTCCATAGAGACTAGAGAGAACAAGTTCTTGAGCTAGGGTTTTACAAACACACTTGGGTCTTGAAGATTTGTTTTTTGGGAAATCCACTAGGCAAGCCCCTAGGGTTAGCTTTATATTAATAAAAGAAAATAAAATACTAAAATTAGGAAAATTAAAATAAGGGGAACAATAGCATCGGTCTTGTTACCCATATAACAAAACCGCGTTAAACCTTACCTGACAAATCCTATTGAGGCAAAAAATAGCCTCATCTACTAGCAAGCATGTAAGAAATAAGAAGTTGCACGAACAAAATATTGTATGATCACCACAGAATTTATAACATATTCTGTGATGATATTACATATGATTATACTTAACAAAAGGTAGACTAAAATGAGGATATAATTAAATTGTTGTCCCTTCTTGCCCAAACTTGTGAAATTTTGAAATTGTAATTCTTTGTCATCACTATCACAATTTCTTCAAATTCATGACTTCTTTTTGACTGGTTGTACTTCGTGGATGTAGGTGGTGCAGCCAGCTTTTGTTTCGAAGCTCTCAGTGGAAGTCTCCTACCAATTGCTTAATAACTCACCTTGTTGTCCCAACTATTCTTTCTTGTGTGATGTTTCTTGTTCCGACCATTGTGCATGGGTGATAAATCACAATGTTTTGCTGCATGTGCATGGCATTCTTGCAAAATTGTATCTTCCTCTATTTCTTCATATGTGTCCCTACCCACATTTACTGGATTTGGAAAATTTTGGATTATGTCTTATGCCATCACAGTATTTGCATCTTGTGATTTTTCAATATTGTCTTTTCCTTATTTGTTTCAACCATTTGTGTGCAGCTTGAATATTTTTTCTTTTGTCCAGTACTTGACTTGTTAATTAAATTCTGTGAAGGTTCCAAACTTAACAATGCATCCAATAGAATTCTTTCTTCCAAAGTTATCTACTGCCCAAAGTTTGAAGTTGTTGAAGCCTTTGGATCGTCCGAAATGGTAACCAAATTATTGGGACTGCTATGTTGCTGCTGCATGCTTATCGTATTTACTTGGAACAATTATTGTTGCTCAGAGGTTGAAGATGTTGCAGCAGCTCCTAAGCTCCTTGCATTCTGCCGTTGTTGCGGCTCACATTTAATCTTTGTAACTTCATTATTAAAGTCAGCAGATTGAGTGTCTGTTAGCATTTGCATTTGACTTGTAGTAGCCCCTTTAGTCGACTGCTTGAAAGATGATTCTTCAGCTTGTACTGCCCTTCCTGATCCGGCAGTAGTAGTACCAGCAAGAGGTGAATATCTTGGAATGAATGCAGGAGCATTAAGGTTTAATTTGTTGTTTATTGTTGTCCCTTGCGGCTTGACAGCATCCAAGTCCTCCCCTGCACTATCTTGATCAACCTCCTGGTCACTTTCATCATAAGAGTAACCAACATTTTTTTCCACAGATGCAACAATTCGAAGACTAGCATCACCATCAACTGAAACATTTACACCAGCTGCATGTACACAAGTTGCATTATCCACAACTAGATTTCAAGCCTGTGAAACTACCCCCTGCTGCTCATGATTCACAGTAGCCATTTCACAGCCTCTTTCATTCAAATGAGACCCTCTAGGAAGAGCATGATCAGCCTGCATTACACTAAGTGATGTTGCCACACCAGATGCACCAGTAGCACCCATTCCAATAGATTGCCCAGTAGTTGCAACTGTATGACCTACTTTTTCTTTGTTAGGTCGATCAGCATTATGAGTCAAAGAGGTTGCGTGTGAGTTACGCTGCCCAGTTACATTTTGAGTACTCTTAGCAGTAACCCTTTCATCAATCTCATTCAATAGTTGTCTTAAATCTCCTCTGTATTTATCACCAGGGATTTGATGCTCCTCAATAAGGGCATCACCATGATTTTGTTTCAAAAGTAATCTGCAGGTAGTCTCATCATGACCCTACCACTTACAACCATTACAATACAAAGTTAATTTATCATAGACGATTTCCTGGAAAAATTCCAAAACATTTCAAGAATTTTTATCAAAGCTGTGAAATCTCACACGAGTAGGGTGTTTGTCCATTAATTCTATAATCACTCTCACCTTAGCTGTGCTAGGTCTGGACTTAGTTTGTGTTTCCTTATCTATGGCAATTGGTTTTCCTACAGCTGATGTGATAGACATCAAAGAAGGCATCGTGAACAAATCTGGTGAAAGATTCGGCATCGATATCCAAACCACTACTTTTGTTGTTTCCTCCTTTGGATTATAACCAATCGTACATGGAAATACACGATATTGATGCTGCACACCCTAGTACAGCATATAATTAACTAATTGAGATAAAGCAATTACATAATTATCATAACGATCACACCTTAGGAGTAATTTCTTGGTGCGAGTAAACCGATGATGCATCGACCTTTAACACATAAGTGTTTGGGAAGAAGATCTCGTTGCTCATTCAGTGTTGGTGCTCCTGTAGATTGTTTCATCACTACCGATTTATGCAAGCCTTCCTCCACAGCAAATTGTTGTCTTTCCTGAATGGTAAAAATTACAGTAGGCTCACCATGAACGAACTGGACCCGTATGAGAATTGTAGATGTGCGATGTATGGGATATGTTTTTGTTTCGATTTGCTGAGCATATGTGAGTTTTGTTGATGGCTCTCCCATAGCCAAAGGCTGGGGAGAGGACGATGAATACATGGTTCTTCAAAATGCCATCAAGATGAAATCAAAAACAGAAATAAAAACTGAAACAAATCTGCCCAGTTTGCGTTTTGCTATTGTAACTGACGCACCAAATTTAAGATTTGGAAAAATTGATTATGTGTTTGAGAATAAAAACAAATGGCGATTGTGTGCAAAAAAAGAAGGTTATTTTGACACTAAAATTGCTACAATTCAATGCCGGATTACGGGAAAAATGCCAGATGAATTGCTATTCACGGATGAATAGTGATGGAATTGGAATGGAGTTGATACAAAGGTCTTGAAGATTAAAGCTTGTGGTTAAGATTTTCTTACTCATTTATGATTATTTATTCATTTCCTTGATTTGTATTGTTTATGTAAGTGTGTAGTATTTTATCCAATACTTAAATCTTGTTTTTGGTAATATTCATAATTAAAATGTGGATTAAATACCTTGTTGTACTTATGTATTGAATGATTCTTCTATATTTATGATGTCAGTTATTGTTACTTTAATTATTCTTGTTCTTTAATGTTTCCAAAGGGATTATCTAACCCTACAAATCGCCCATTAACTCCGAATTAATTTTGGAAAAAATAGTTTGGGGTTGGGAAAGATTAATTAACAAGAACTTGAGGCATTAACTCTCATTTTATAGATTCTACCTAGGGATAGGATTGAACTACTTGTAGCCTTCCAGCTGTGCTTAATCTTCTAATTGCAATTAGGGATAATTCAATTAGGAAGTCTAGTTAGTCTTCGGAAGAAGCTAATTAAGAATTATTTTTCATGGCTAATTAATATAAACTCGCTCATATTTGTAAAATCGTGAAATACATTGGAGTGTTACTTGAGTGTAATTCCCGATGCATTCATTCTTTTATCCATTCATCATTTTACTTGATTTCTAGGTTAGTTTATAATTCCGCATTTTAGATATCAAAACAATTTTCAACCAAAATTCTTAGTGTTAGACATTGTGCAACTAGCAATAATTTTGTTACATTCCTAATCGCTTACACATTGTTATTTGTAATATTTTACCCCGACTCATAGTTGGGTAAATTATATTGCATGTGACCGTGTCTATTGCTTTTTAGAGGTGGATTTGGACATCATCAAAATTTGTGTCGTTACCGGGGAAAAATTTGGCGTAATTTAGGTTGTTTGAGAAGTAAGCGAAAGTGATTTGGTCAAAACATGTGAATATTTGTGCAATTAATTTTTCTTAACTTGGTATATTTTTCTTGTTTTTTCTTGTTTATTTTCTTATTTTTTAAAAATGGCATCATATAATGATAATATCTAATGGTAGTTGTTCATACTTTGATGACCCGTGTCCTTATTATGGGGGATCACACTCGTGGAAAAATTATTTAAATTCTCCCGGGGGTGGATTGTGTGAACAATCTCAACCCCATTATTGGAATATTTGTGATATATGTTGTTGCCAAAATGGTCATTAGCATTATTGTGCATATTTGATATTCCCTTCCCCAAGCCCCTACTATGATGAGTTTTCTTTTTTTCATGAGAACTATAGGGCTATGGAAATGGAAGAAAGTGAGAATGACCAAAGTGGAGAGTTCAAGCTCATATTGGAGTGCCTACTTGAAGAAGGAAATAAGGAGAAAAATGCCTTTGAACATCTTTTGGAGACTAGTCTCCAAAATAATTTAGCACTTCAACGATTGCACTAACAAATGGATGAAATGACAAAGCCTCAAGGGTTCAAAGAGCCTTGGAAATGAATGAAAACCAAAATTCTTTCTAGCAGATTGAAAGTGAAACCCCTCTCTTGGCACTTGATCAAAACTACGAACAACTCCCAAATGCTCAAAATGAGAAAATAATGCTCATGTTGGAGGACATTCTTTAAAATGAGGAGAAGCACAACTTTGCACTTGAGGACTTGAAATAAGGCTTGACTTACAATGATGAACATATCCGCACTTTGGAAAATCAAATGCAAATGTTGGTGGAGGCTCACTATGCCCAACAACTTGAGTGTGCGGAAGAAAGTCAAGAAGAGTCCATTCTGAGGAAGAAAGTGAGCTTTACTATGAGGATTCATGAAGTGAACATCCGCCAACCGACTCAATGTGTGTTAGTGATGCTGAGAAAATTATGGAATTGGAGTCAACCGGTGTAAATGCAAATGTGGTTGATGTTGACCCTAATCCGGGGAAAAGGAGGATGTCAAGATAGAAAAATTGCAAAGTCAACTGTTAAAGTCACTTTCCAAGAATTTTTCAACGTTTGAATTGTATGGCGATACAGAAGTGGAACTACACGAGTAAATGAGGGATTGCAAAGAGAAAATACAACAACCATTCATTTTAGAGTTTGAGGAAACAAGAAAACAAAATGGCATTCCTCACTTGAGAGACAAGAAGTGCAAAATAAAGAATTTAAGCATTGGCTCGATCATCAACTTACCACCCCCTATCGTTCATGGTCACAATCTTGATTCCAAGTTAGGTGCCCAATTCATATCATCCAAGTGGCGAGAAAAGTGGTAATATTATTTTGCGTCGTGCCACGACATTAAATGCGGCACTTGGTGGGAGGCAACCCATCGTTTTTTAAAAAACTTTTAGTCATTTTTGAAATTTTATTTTTTGGAATATCTTAGAATATTATTTTAGACTAATCTGCCATGTTTCAGATTTTTTGGAGTTGATTTGAGCAAGTTGGATTGACTCGGATGGCAAAAACTAGTAGTCGCCAGAAAGTTTGCAGTGCAGCAGATAATAGGCATATGCCATCGCAATAGGCATGTGCGATCGCATTCAAGCAGCTGTAAAACACTCTACGTGATTGAATTATTGACCAGTAAACCCAACTTTTACACGATGCGGTCGCAACAGTGCAATGCGATCGTATAGTATCAGGTCAGTTAAAAACCCAAAAGGCTTTGAAAACATAACAATTCCCCCCCCCCCCCTCCCCATTCTAATAACGCATGCCCCTCTCTGCCAAGGCCCAGAAATTTCAAATTCTCTCATTTCTTCAACTTTCTTTGCAATTTTCAGTCTCTACTTTCAAATTGCATTCTTGGTGCTCTTAAGGTATAAAACAACTTTTGTTTCTTTTTCTTTCTCTCCACTTCATGTTTAGGGCTAGAATGTTAGATTATTTGGTTAAAATTAACTTGAATGCATGCTTGTTTGCTGGGTGTTGTTAAAGAGTGAGTACTTGTTTGTATAAAAATTGTGGGTGAAATATGTGCAAAATGGTCTTCAATTGGCTCACAACATGTTGTAAAAATTGCCCAAAGGAAAAGAAATCTGGGCAAACTGAAATACTCTATGCGATCGCATTCACTATTATGTGATCACATGGGTCTAAAAAATTTCACTGAGGAAAATTGCACTATGCGATCGCATAGCTTTGAAAATGTGGAATCTGAATTTTCTCTATGCGATCGCAACAGTGCAATGCGAACATATAGCTTTAACCATGGTAGTGTTAAAAATAGTAGTTTCGCAGAATTTTGCCCAAATGCTTTCTGCTCTTTTTCTTTGACCTAAATTTATTATAATATAGTGTATAAAGTACTTTTTCATGCGTTTAACATTTGGTTACCATTTGTATGTAATTTGTGCATAAAATGGCCTCGAAAAATGTTGAAAATTTGCAACAATTTTCCCTCCCTGCTCCGAAAGAAGGGTATTTTGATGCAACGAGATTCATGCAGTTGAGAGTGAAAGGGATTACACCAAGCTCATGTCAAAGAACGGGGCATCATCCATTTGAACGCTATTGAAGACAAAATGCCGTAATTGTTTCAACGACTGAACGATAGTTGATGGATTGATTTGCTCCTGAACCAGCCGGGGTGAACTACACAGTGGTTCGCGAATTTTATGCAAATTCCATGAGTACAAACTTCCAAGGAGAGGTATTCACAATTGTTAGAGGCAAGTGGGTTAACTTTATCCCTGAAGTGATAAATGCACATTTTGGGCTTCCAAATGTTGATGATGAGGTGTACCGAGCTATCCAAAGAGAGAGGGGAACAGAATGACAGGTAGAAAAACTTCACAACGAGGTGCACCCGACTTGGGTAAAAGTTGACAAAGGGGTTGATTCGCATGAATTCACAGGGGAAGCCATGATTTTGCTATCCCTTATCTTTGCAAGGGTTTTGCCATCAAGAAACGAGACTGAAGTGACACATGAAAAGGCATTGATGATTGTTGCTATTCTGGATGGCTTGACTATAAATATGGGCTAGCACATTGTGAATGAAATAGAGGAGGCTTGCAAAGGACTGGAAGCTTATTCTTCCCTTTATTGATCACTCAATTGTGTTGTGTTGCTAATATGCCTACAGAACCCAATGATATTGAGAAGGACCCCGCCGTAGCAATTTATCCATTGCTTCGCTGAGGGGCGTCTGGCAAGAAGAAGAAGAGAAGGATTGATGTGTTATCTCCTTCATTTAGGCAGTTTGACGGTTTGGCCGAGGAATCCGGAGTGACCCCACAGCTACACCAGGATCTCATGACACATCACATGACCCCATGGGACAACTCAAGTCAGGACCTCACACCATGAGCCATATTTCCCATTAGATATATGGTGTTGACACCCACATTCAACAGCTTGTTGCATGTTGTAAGGCCCCCGAAAATTTTGCTTAGTAATTTAGGATTTCGTTATGTCACGCAGGCTTATTATAATGTTATTATATACTATTAACATGGTGGACATCAATTGGACTTGGTACATATTGGTATAAATCTTATGGTAAGTGATGTGAGGTCCAAATGGAAGCCTAGGTGTATGCCAAATGGAAAAAATTTTGAAATAGGCCAAAATTCCAAATGGATTCGCACAAGGCTCATCTTCGAAAGAGCATATATAATTATGCATAATGTTTTATGTGGAAAATATCATATCATGTGAAATCCCTTCTAGTCTAGTTTCCAATGCTTCAACCCGTTCATCATTTGAACATTCCTACACAAAGTTATGGTCAAATTACCAAAGGCTGGAAAATGCAATCATGTGTCATGTCAGATCTGTGGTACGCATTTTAGTTCTGCGGTCCGGAATTTCGTTTTGCGGTCCGCATTTTGACCACAAATTGAACCATTGTAGCTCAGTTTTGAGCACCGATTTTGCGGTGCGTTCTGCGGACTGCATGTCCATTAGTCGGTGAATTCTGCCACTGCAGAATTGACAACGGAGGGTTATTTTTTATATTTTCATAACCCGACCCTATTTTTATATATAACCTTTGGGGCTTCATTTGGGGTAATTTCGAACTGATTTTAGATAGAGATGAGAGTATTTTATAGAGATAAGAAGGAACCCAACATTTAAATATTCCAAATCTTGCATCAAGCTTCAAGAATCAAAGAACCCAATCGAAAGTTCTTTATCTAAGAGGTAAGATTATATGCCCTAGGTTTCGAGTTTAGAGTATAATATAGGTTATTGAGGTATGATTCTTGGGTATTTTAGTATTTTGTATGCATGCATGTACAACTTAGGTTTATGGGAAGATTGTTTAACATAGATTAGTAAATATTAGGTTAGGGAATGAAGGAAATCTTAAAAAAGGGATTCGAAATCAATATGCTCAACTAGTGTTTGATAAAATTTTCGAATGGGCTAGTTTCATGAATATCTTTCTAATATGTGTTTATTTTTTTTATGTCTATTAGTATATTGGAATTGCTAGAGTTTTTGGAGTGTTGTTGTAACTTAAGGAAAGCTCAATCGAGGTATGTATGGCTAACTTTTATTTTTGTGAAATCGCCTTGTTTTGTGTATGAATATTTGGTATGTCATAGCTACGTGGATTGTTTGTGAAATTCTAGTGATTGGTTTGTTGGGTATTTGATTGGTTTGATTAAGTGTTATGTGGTAAGAGTTGAGGAACAAATGATAGAAGAAACTTTTAAAGAATGCAATTGGAATAACTATGGTAATAACATATTTGGCTTCTAGTGGGTAATTATTGCAGCTTGAATTGCTTATGAAGTATTGAATATAATGGTATTGGAACTGTTGACTATAGAAACACTCGTAACATTGTTGTGGCTGTGTCTTGAGAAGTATTCTTTTTGCTCTTCTTGTTTGAAAATTGATTGTTGTTTATCATTGTAATTTGTTGTTTGGTTGTGATTGTTGTGAACTGAAACTATACGGCGGGCTCGGGTTGCGTACCGCAACATGGCGTTATAAGGTGACGGGTCATGGTGATAAGGATGGCCGGGGTAAAAAGGGTGGAAAAGCAATCGAAATCACTATTGTAAAATACACTTGAACAAAAATTGTGTAATCATTGATGTGGAATTGTGAAAGGAGAAAACAGGAGAGTTTGCTACCTGTAGGGCACTGATTGCCCCTTTGTTTGGCTAATTGTACCTTCTATGTGTGTTTGGTTGTTGTTTCTATCACCGTTATCCACTTGTGTATGGCTTAAGTTTACTTGGGACAAAGTTTGTTCATACATACCAGTATAATTCAAATGTGCTGACGTCCCTTTTGTCGGGGGCGCTACATTCGTGTTATGATTGTTGGTGGATCCATAGTAGGTACTCCAGTCCACGGACCGTAGCTCCTCATCACTTCCCGTCAACTGATTCGCAGAGGCCCTTTCTATTCGGGGCCCTATGTAGCTCACGCCACTTTTTGTTTTGGGATCTTGTTTTGATGTGTATAAGGTATAGCTGGAGCCTTGTTGCCGACATTTCCATATTATTCTCCAATTTTATTTAGAGGTTCTATAGACAGGTTGTGGGTAGTGTCGGGCATGGTAATATAAAAGATAAATATTGATATGTGGCAGTGATGTATAAAAAAAAATTGGAATGCCTTTATTATGGTGAATGAAGTTGTTAATGGAAATTGTTAACGTTATGTTTAGAAAAATCTGGTTAATAGAGTTCATATCCTATAAATGGCTATTTCACTTAGTTATTAGGTAATGAAAATGAGGGGTAACACGTGGGATAGGAAAGGCACCCGGGTCTGCTTGACTGGGGATACCCGGTCGAGTACTGGTCATGTCCCTTGAATGTGGGGTGTGACAAACTTGGTATCAGAACAAAGTGTCCTAGGATGTCTTGGAACCATGTCTAGTAGATTTCTTCTTATCGGTGTGTTGTCGACCACATCTATAAGTTTGAGGCTATTTGTACATTTAAGAATTTCATCCTTCTTTGATAATCCAGATCGTGCGATATAGCTCAAGATAGGGAGTTGATTTCCTCTCTAAGTATTATTCTCAAGATTGGTAATTTTGATATCATAATTCGCGACTTTGAAGCTTGTAAGGAGGGATTGAACCAAACCATTGACTCCGAGTGGATTACCCAAGAACTTGTTAGAGGAATATGTTGAGCCATGGAGAGACTGGTAGAACTTGTTGTTAAGAGGAATACCCTTGTTCCTAATAATGTCATTGCACTACCAGGTTATGTAGTATAGTATTAGTATGCACGGCTAAAATACCTTCTTTTAGAAATTAAGCTTCCATGGTGCCCGCGTAAATGTTGTAAGTTCAAAATATAATTGATACAGTATTCGTTTTGTTATGTTAAGCAAATTATTGTTGTGAACATAAATGTGGGAGGTACTTCTTCATCTGTTTAATATATTATTCTTGGTAAATGAGGATATGTAAAGAATGTGAACTATGTGCTAAAATGACTAGACTTCAAGTCAAGTTTAAATTGATATTTTGATGCCAAACTTTGTGAGAAAACTTGTTATGGTTGATTCCTCCAAAATGTTCTTCTGTGTACCAAAAGTATTTGATTGATTGTGTCTAGTTTTTGGTAACGGATAAAGATGTTTGGAAGTGAAGTAAGTGACTGTGTAAATGTGGTAAGACTAAATGTTGGGTTCTAGCTGTGATTGATACTTTATATGAATGGGTGTTGTGACCCGATGTTTGTGAAAGATGCATTCCAATATGAATCATGTATTGAAATGCGAAGGCCTTAAATTGAAATTGGAGTAGCATATATTAAATAAAACTCTGTGAAATCCTCTGTGTACGGAGATATTGAAATAAGTCAAATGTTTTTGAGAAATAAAGTATAGACAGTGTGTCGAGACTCGAAATGAAATTGTACCTGGTGATACTTGTGACATGAGGGAATATGAAACAAATTATGATGTTGATGTGAAATATGTGGAAATGATGTGAAATGCGGGGAAGAAGAGATTGTGTTATGAAATGTGGCCTAGTGCCAAGTCTGATATGATAAGTGTGGCCCCAATAGTCGATGGACTAATATACATAAAAATGGCATGATTCTTTTATCTGGTAATGTGGTGATTGTTTAAACTTTTGTTAAACTCTTATAACTTCCTTGTCCTTGCATAGATTTGTTCTTATAAAGAATCTAAATAACAAAACATTTCATGCACCCTCATAGAGTTTGTACATGTGGTGTCAAGTTCCGTGCAAAGTATCCAAGATTTGTGATCCTTCTAGAGTCACTCATTTGCTCAGTTGTGTATATGGCTTATATGGCTTGAACATCCAATCCACTTTCTTGCAAGTAACATCATGAAAACCTTCTTGCTATCAAGTTACATGAGAGTATGCGTCAACACATATCCTACCAGTACCTATCAACTGAAATGGTCACTATGTGCATAAAGTTTTTCTGAAAATTGAGATCCTTACATCCCATCATAGGAAGATCTTGTATTGCCATAATTGTTGTGTTCGCTTGAAATATCCCGTAATAAGTAGCTCACTTGGTTTCTAGTAATGTGGTTGCCCGTGATAGGGAATTGTATTGCACTTTGGAAGTTAGTATAGCATAAGCATGTCCAACTCACAACGAATGATTATTTTCTCTTTATGTCTCCACAATGTGTTACTTGCATTCTTTATTTAGTGAATTCGTTGTGCTAGTGCCCAACACTTGTACGATAACCATGAGAGAACATGCCCCTCTATGTGTCACTATGACACCTCCTTTTTCCTTCATGTCAAAACCTATAGAGATCCCATTATGAACATCTACAAACCTTCAGTGGTTATTGTGAACTGTCTCATTGAGTTTGGTTTTCTTTACACCCTCAAATTCTAAAATCCCTGACTATGTCGGTGTCATGTGTGGGGAGCTATACTACCTTTGGCATCTCACCTTTTTGGCTGTATAGGACTTTTATGTTCCTTATCTCCGGAGCATCGTGTTAACTATTAGAACCATCTAACCAATTCATGATTTTTTCCCAATATCATAATTTCCTAGCTACGGAGTTTCACTCATGAAAGGTTGAGATTTGATGACTTCGGATTTTGCTCATATCATGAACATGTTGATTTTAATGACAAATGGTAGTATTTTAGGTTCCCTCATATATGATTAATTACCAAGAAGTGTTAAGCTGTCTTAAAATATGGTAATCTCATAAGCGTTCAATTCTTTTCATCCTTATAGGCTTGTGGCCTAGATTCTGTGCATCAAGTAGTGTTAAGAGTGAAATTCAACTTCATGTATATTGAAACTCATATCACATTCAAGGTGCTAAAGTATTCTTATTCTAGATAGACGGATTTTCCCTACACTCTAGAAAATAAGTAGTCATGTACTTCAGTATTCCACTTTAATGATTCCTATTTCCCATGTACTACTCACTCATATGCCTCATTTGTGTATTAGTTGAGGTAGTCACAAGGATTAACCATCTCAGTATTGTTAGTAGTAACCTTTTGTGTCTCTTAGTATATGAACTCATAAAGTACTCTACTCGGTGTTAATGGATTCCTGAATAACTCCAGCCTGATCTTAAACTCTGTTGTTCCTTATTGTGTTAGATCTATTTGGTATTGTAATTTCAAATTAGTCAATGATAAAGCTTCTTATTTTGATCAGATATACACATATTGGATAGGTATTTTATGGTCAATTTATTGTATCACATCTTAGAGTAAATATTAAGGGTCATCGAGGGTTTAGTGTGAGTGTCGCCCTAAAAATGTTATGTGAGTTGATAATAAAGGCAACATAAGTGTATTACACATTAGGTTACAATAGGTGTATGATATTCCTTGTAACTGTTCCTCATATACTCTGTGTTTTCAAATGCTTAGGTTAAACTATATGATCATGGTAATATCCTATATGATGCACTACTAGAAAGAATCATGATGGCTTGGCTTCACATGGATTGTTGGTTGAATGAAATTATATTCTTGTTGATGAACACCTTTGTATTTGTTTAGTGGCTGGTAAGGACTATTATGAACCCATGATTGTTTTTTTACTATGAAATGACATCCTTGAGGGTATAATGACATGTTATGGAATTGTGGGTTATTGTTGTTATCATGAATTGCAATATCTAGTGGAGTGTAAATTGTACAATGGAAATTATCAAAAGGTAAAGTCAATGGATAGTTATCTCATGCAAGATGTTTATTTGTCATCGTTCTTATGTATGTTTAGGAGTTGATATTATTTTTGAGAATGTGCCATGACAATTATTGTAAGTCGATAATATCATCTGGAAAGCTGAATGTGTCATGGAAGGAAAATATTTTTTCTTGATTGAATACCAGTTAGTTTTCACTTAGTATTGTGTATGAATACATGTACAACTTAGGTTTATGGGAAGATTGTTTAACATAGATTAGTAAAGATTTGGTTAGGGAATAAAAGAAATCTTAAAAAAGGGGATTCGAAATCAAGATGCTCAACTAGTATTTGATAAAATGTTCAAATGAGCTAGTTTCATGAATATATTTCTAATATGTGTTTAATTTTATTATGTCTAATAGTATATTGGAATAGTTAGAGTTTTTGGAGTGTTGTAGTAACTTAAGGAAAGCTCAATCGAGGTATGTATGGCTAACTTTGAACTTTGTGAAATCGCCTTGTTTAGTGAATGAACATCTTGTATGTGATAGCTACGTGGATTGTTTTTAAATTCTCGTGTTTGATTTGTTGGATGTTTGATTTGTTTGATTAAGTGTTATGTGGTAAGAGTTGAGAAACAAATGATAGAAGGAAATTGGAATACCAGTATTATAGTGAATGGAGTTGCTAATAGAAATTGTTATCGTTATGTTTATAAAAATTCGGTTAATAGAGTTCATATCTTATAAATGTCTATTTCACTTGGTTATTAGGTAATGAGAATGAGGGGTAACACATGGGATAGGAAAGGCGCTCAGGTCCCTTTGACTGGGGATACCTGGTCGAGTGTCGGTCATGTCCCACGAATTTAGGGCGTGATACAGGTCTTCCCTCAGGTCCATCTGATGAGTCAGTTCGACTAGGTCAGGTTCATCGAGCAAAAAGACATCGACCTTGGATGATGTAGTGAAAGAGCGAAAGTGAATCAAGACCAGGTTGGAAGACTTGAGTAGGACACAAGGAAAGATTGAATGGCGACATGTGAAATTCAAAGAGCACGAGAAGAAGAAGAAAAACAATTTCCTATTGAGAATTATGCACAATCTAAGATCACTATGTGGTTCACAAGATTCTTCTGATGATGATGATCGATATGCAGAGCTTAAGTTTCCCAGCACATCCGACTCTGAGTGATGCAGTATTCAGGGAGCACTTTCAACCATTTTTCTCTATTATGTTTTGTTGCATTGGGGACATTGCAACATCTTTAGTTGGGGTGGCTTTTTGTATAACTGTTGTTTTGGCATATTGGTATTGTAGTTATTATCATGTTGTTTTGTACATTATCATCTCATGTGTTATATTAATATGTTTATTAGCTTTTTAATTTTTTAGAGTTTATATATATGATGTTTTAGTTACTTTAACTTCTTAATGTTTGTTATTAGCTTCTTTAGAAAAAAAATTATATAGTATGTTGTGTTAGTTGTGTTAGTTACGTTAGTGGCGATATCCTTGGTTTCTTCATACCATGGTTTTGTTCCAAGGATGCCGATTTTCTTGTCGAACCATGTAATTGTAGAAATGATTTGTCGACTTTTGTTGATGATGGATATATTGAAAATTTTCTTAAGGGAATTAGTCTTGTAGTTAGGATTAGTTTTTGTTAATGTAGAAAAATAAATGCTTTGAGTTGGGATTTGTGCCCATTGGCCAAGTTTTGGCTTGCTTGGTACCAACACGAGTTAAATCTCAGTATATGAATCGTTGATTTTTTATAAGGAGAAAATAATTAAAGTAGAAGGGTCATGACTTTTAGACTCAAATTTTAGCTCTTTGATTCACTAAATTGTTTTATATGCTATAGGCAACCTCTTTCAGTCATTGGTTTCAATTAAATTTTGGATTTGTATTCCACTTGAATATTCGTGTGACATGTGTGGTGAGATTATTTGTGAGTTCCTTTGCATTACTTATAGTCTAGAACTTTCCCGGAATGTGCTTCAAGGCGAAATAATAGACTAACTTGGATTGAAAAATGATATTAGGCCTTCCTTGGATAGCTAGTACGCCTTAAACTTCCTACCCTTTAATATTTTCACTAGTCAACCCATTTTGAGCCTTTAACCTTATTCTTTGGCAACCATATTACAAGCTTATGTCCTTTGTTATTAATTGATCTAGCTTTTGACACCCTACCTCCATAAGTACTTTGAATGTGTAAATGTAGGCTAAAAGCCTAAGTTTGGGGGTGAATGTTGGAAAAGTTGTGATATGGAAGTGGTTTGAAAGGATGGAAGGTAAAACAAAAAAGCAAAAATGATAAAACGTTGGAAAAAAAAATATTGAATAAAGTGACAAAAACTTGTGAAGAAAGGGAAGACTAGGTATGAAAGGAAATGTAAAGAAAGGATGGAAAATGAGTTTGAAGGAAATGGACTTTAATTGTAAATTGTGTAGTGCTTGGGGAGGTTTGACT
Organism: Nicotiana benthamiana; assembly: GCA_034376525.1. NCBI lineage: Eukaryota > Viridiplantae > Streptophyta > Magnoliopsida > Solanales > Solanaceae > Nicotiana > Nicotiana benthamiana. The sequence goes on along the minus strand of CM067327.1, from coordinate 142,116,870 downwards.
CACATTAACCAAAATTGTACCATACCTTATCCAAAAGCCTAAACTACAACCCTTAAGTCCTAATTGATTCTGAACCAAGCTATCTACATTAGTGGAGGAATACATGAAGGGCAAGCCTATGGTACTACTTGTATGCATTTGAATATATTTTTGAGAGAGACTTAATTCTTTCCATTTGATATCCTATTGTTGTTTTGAATTAAGATTTATGAGTGCGGGATCCTCTCTTAAATATGAGGGCACATGAAGTTTGATTGTGAATCTAATCTCATTTTCAATTAGAAGGAATGACCAAATAAAGTTGATTGTGATGGAGAGGCAAATTTTGAAGCTTTAGTGTCATGACTTGATTGCTACTTTGATTTGCATTAGTGTGTGAGCAGTTGAAGTGTAATGAAGTGCTTGATAGTTCCTATGCTTTGGAGTAATTGTTGGTACCAATAGAAGTCATGTATTTGATCTTGAAGTAGACCTTCTTTTTGGCTATGCATGATGTAGATATATTTTTGAGTGGCAACTTAGGAAGAGATTTTGTTGCTTTCATTGCTTGAGGACAAGCAATAGTTCAAGTTTTGGGGCATGATAAGTTGGTATTTTACCAATTTATCGTGCCTTTAAACCTATACTCTTGCTATGTTTGAGTGATAAAATCCTACAATTAATGTCATTTACTTCTATTTTACAGGGTGAATGTGATTTAGAAGTAATGGTAAATAAAACAAGTGAAAACAAGCAAAAAAAGGAGCTAAAATGGAAAATTGAGTATGCCCAGTGATTTACTCCATGCGATCATAATGCTTTGAATGCGATCGCATAGGTCTAAAGAAGTGAAACAATGGGAACGCATTACGCATTCTCAACAGCGCGAACACAACAAAAGAGAGGAGGTTTGGTCAGCTAGTGGTCAACAAGCCTAAGCGAACGCGGTGGCTATGTGCGAACGTATTGCTTAAAGAACCCATCTCTCTGCGATCGCAATGACTTTTTGCGACCGCATAGTTTGTTTTCTAGGTAGTTCTGGGCAAAATTTGAATTTCACATTCTTAATCCCCAAACCATTTTTATACACGACCAAGAAGATATCTTACAGATCCTTGGCATATTTTCAGTCCATAGAGACTATAGAGAACAAGTTCTTGAGCTAGGGTTTGCACAAACACACTTGGGTCTTGAAGATTAAAGCTTGTGGTTAAGATTTTCTTACCCAATTATGTTTATTTCTTCATTTCCTTGCTTTGTATTGTTTGTCTAAATATCCAACACATAAATCATGTTTATGGTAATATTCATAATTAAAGTGTGGATTAAATACCTTGTTGTGCTTAGGTATTGGATGATTATTCTATATTTATGAAGTGAGTTATTCTTAATTTAATTATTCTTGTTCTTTAATATTTCCAAAGGGATTATCTAACCCTAACACTCACCCATTAACTGCGAAATAATTTTGGGAAAAATAATTTGGGGTTGGGAAAGATTAATTAACAAGAACTTGAGGTGTTAACCCTCATTTTATTGATTTTACTTAGGGATAGGATTGAACTACTTGTAGCCATCCAGATGTGCTTAATCTTCTTATTGTGATTAGGGATAATTCAATTAGGAAGTCTTGTTAGTCTTCGAAAGAAGCTAATTAAGAATTATTATTCGTGGCTAATTAACATAAACTCGCTCATGTTCAAAATCATGAAATACATTGGATCGTTACTTGAGTGTAATTCCCTATGCATTCATACTTGTAGCCATTGATCATTTCACTTACTTTCTAGGTTAGTTTACATTTCCGCATTTTAGATATAAAAATAATTTTCAACCAAAATTCTTAGTGTTTGGCATTGCGCAACTAGAGATAATTTTCTTACATTCCTAATCGCCTACGCATTGTTCTCTGTGGGATTCGACCCCGACTCATAGTTGGGTAAATTATATTGCATGCGACTGTGTCAATTGCTTTTTAGTGGTGGATTTGGACGTCATCATTCCATAGATCAATTAATCGGCACATGGACCACAATCATTACAGCATGTTTGGCACTAGGCCTCATTTCATAACTCAATCTCTTATTTCCCACATTTCACATCATTTCAACATATTTCATGTCAATATCAATTTCAACAACTAGCCATTTAATTCAAGATTTCAAGTACACATGAAAGTAAACAAGTATCCTTGGCATATACAATATCTCCGAAACTATACACCTCACGTTTATTGACAATGGAACTTTAAACACAACGGGTTTCTCCAAATCAATAGAGGAGGTGCACCAACCCTTAATAAAAACACATCAACGGCACAAGCAAACAACTACACTGATTATTCTTGAGTCCTTCCTTTCCATTCATGACAATATAAAATTATAGTTGAAGTTCTAGGCACATTGATAAACTCTCCTGCTGTCTCTTTCACAATTCCTTATTGATCATTTCATGATTTATAGACACTTCTATAGTGATATTGGATCACATTTTCCACTCTTATTGCCTCGTCCATCCTTATTACCTCGTCCACCCTTATCGCCCCAACTCACACCTTATTTCACCGTGTTTCAGCGCTCAACCCGACCCCCTGACAGTTTCAATTCACAACAGCATACAACACAACAACAAATACAAGAAATCAACTATAGCACATTGTTTAGATAGAACCACAACAAGGATAATGTATTTCCACAGCTAGCAACAACAATTTCCTCATGTTCATCAATTTTTACACATTCCAAGTTACCACAATGGGTGCCCATAACTAACCATATATTGTTACCACAATACTTCCGGCTTAGCCATTCATGAATTCTTTCAATTACCTGTTCCTCAACCTTTGCGACCAGATGTCACCACTCAAGTATACATCACAAGAGCTTCACAATGATCCCCACATGAATATCAATCATCAAACAATTTCACAAACCAACACAGGGCGTTTTCACAAGGATCACAGTTAGCCATACATACCTGGAATTGAATATATCTTTCTAACTTCAACTCCAATTCACCAAGCAATCAAGAAGTCAATCTAGTTCATGATTAATACATAGACCTTTAGAACATGAATTCACAATTTACTACCCAATCCCTTTTTACAATATTCTAGGGTTTTGAAGACATGCATGAAGGTTTTATGAAGAATTTCAAAACAAGTGTATGGGGTTTCCATCCCAAGCTTAAATTTCAAAATTTAGGGGAAATGGGTTAGGGATTTTACCTGATAAATCAGTATATAAAACAATGCACCAAGAATTTTCCGAGCTCCAATGGTTTTGAAAGACTAGATGATGAAGATTTAGCTTTCTCTCTCAAGAACTCTCTCTCCCTCTCTCTTATTTTGATCAGAGACATGTTAAAATGAGGGAGAATGTGTTTTAATAAACGGTGGGTCGGGTCTAAAATTTGAGAAAAATACCAGGAGAGCACGATCTGCGATGCAATCTGCGGTCGCAGAACCAACATGCGGTCCATAAAATGGACCATAGATTGGTCCCAAGTTTTGGACCTACTTGGGTTGGGAATGTGGTGGATATGGAGTCTGCATTCGTGTTGTGCGGTCACAGATTGCACCGCAGAACTGACCTTCAAATTTATTCAAGGGCCATATGGGATCACTCTGCGGTCCACATATTGATTATGCGATCGCAGATCTGACCGCATTTTTAATATCAAAAATTTGTTGCTCTCTGTAACCTTCTGCAGCAGAAATGCGATCTGAATTTCTGATCTACAACCGCATTCTGGACCGCAAATTGGACGTTTTCTGGAAAAAATTTGATTTCACATTTTTAAGTGCAAAACAGTAAAAAGAAGCTGATCCACATAGGTAGATTCAACTCTATGAGCTGCTAACATCTAAGAACTCATTTTCGCGGGGCCTTACATCCTTCCCCGCTTAAAATCATTTGTCCTCGAATGAGGACTTGGGAACCAAATGAGTTCGAAAATATGATATGCAAGTTCCTACACTTTTATTAACTTTCAAGTTTGTTTTAGAAAAATTTTGCCATAGTCTTCTTCGTAATATGGACATAACCACCTGGCAAAGAGCCCCTAAAACATATTCCCAAGCATTATTACACAAACTTGCTACCTTTACAACAGTTGTAAAATGCATAATCCTCATACTTGCACATATTCAACCTCTCGATACACTGTTTAACCATTTTAGCACACTACATGTAATCAAATTAAGCATTAATTATCTGTACTATTAAAGTTATCTACCTATAGCAAGGGTACGACACATTTATTCATTTCAATACAAATGCCCCATCCAAAACTAATCGTTACACAATTAGAACACTTTTATACTCCATCTCCATGAAAAATTAATTATTACTTCCATACATCACCTTACCATGGGAGCACAAAACTTTCATTATCAAAAAGGACTGCACATTGCTTAAATAACAACAACACATAAATTTTGTTGTCACAACTTGGAGAAACTACTATAGTAAGGCACTTGGGAAGAGAAGGAAAGTTTCTTACACCTAATGGGACACAACACTAGTTCTCCTAGTGACAAGATTCGCACGATCATTTCTAGACTTGCTCAATAAAATGGGGGTATTTTATCTTCATCTCATCTTCCGCTTCCCATGTGGCTTCCTCGACTTGTTGGTTTCGCCTCAGCACCTTAGCTGATGCAATCTCCTTGTTCCGCAACTTTCGGACTTGTCTATCTAGAATAGCAATCGGAATCTCCTCAAATGATAACTCTTCTGTAACCTTGATGTCTTCAACTGGCACGATTTTAGACGGACCACCCACAACTTTCCTCAACATGGATACATGAAACACCGGGTGCACCAAGGACATTTTAGGGGGCAACTCCAACCTATAGCAACTTGACCAATCCTTTGAGTGGCTTGATAAGGCCCAACGTATTTAGGACTTAGTTTTCCCTTCTTCCAAAAGCGCATGACTCCTTTCATAGGGGACACCCTCAAGAATACCCAATTTCCTTCTTGAAACTTCAATTCTCTTCGACGCACATCCGCATAGGATTTCTGGCCACTTTGTGCAGTATTCATCCTCTCCTGAATGATTCTTACCTTCTCCATGGCGTGATGCATGAGATCTGGCCCTAATAATTCTGCTTCACCAACGTCGAACCACCTGATCGGGGAACTACACCTTCTTCCATCCAATGCTTCGAATGGGGACATCTAGGTGCTAGCATGGAAGTTGTTGTTATAAGAAAACTCTATAAGGGGCAGGTGATCATCCCAATTACCTTTGAAATCCAAGACACATGTCCGCAATATATCCTCGAGCGTCTGAATAGTTCGCTCTGCTTGGCCATCAGTCTGCGGATGAAAAGTTCTACTAATATTCACTTAAGTACCCAAAACCTTGCTGAAATTTCCTCAAGAAGTTAGCTGTAAACTGAGCTCCTCGATCCGAAATGGTAAAAGGAGGCATACCATGACGCCTCACTATCTCCTTGATATACAATCGAGCATATTGTTCTGTAGTATCAGGGGATTTGAGTGGCAAAAAGTGAGTTGATTTGGTGAATCTATCCACAATTACTCAAATTGAGTCGAACTTGTGCTGAGTACGAGGTAGTCCTGTCACAAAGTCCATATTGATCATTTCCGACTTCCACATCAGTATTTCTATAAGTTGAGTCAACCCTCCCGGCCACTGATACTCGACCTTCACTTAATGGCAATTTGGACACTTAGAGACGAAGTCTGTCATGCTCTTCTTCATACCACTCCACAAATAGATATCCTTCAGATCGTGATACATCTTTGTAGAGCCTGGGTGCACTGAATACCTGAAATGATGAGCCTCCGACATTACCCTCTCCCGGAGATTATCCACATACGGAACACATAACCTTTCATGGAACCATAGCACACCATAATTGTTGCCGAGTTAAAAACTGAAATTTTGGTACTTGAGCTACCTCCTTCAATTGTGCCAATGCTGGATCCACAAACTGCTTTTCTTTAACCTCTGCCATGAGTGACGATTATTTTGTATTATGCACCATGAGTTCCTTCTCATTCGGGACAGAGATACAAACCCCAAGGCTAGCCATCTAGTGTACCTCTCGAGCTAGGAGCCTCTGATCTACTCTCAAGTGAGCCAAGCTACCCATGTATTTCCGACTGATGGCGTCGGCCACCACGTTTTCCTTCGATGGATGGTACAAGATGTCCATATCATAATCCTTAAGCAATTCTAGCCACCGCCGCTGCCTCAAATTCAGCTCTTTCTGCTTGAACAAATGCTGGAGACTCTTGTGTTCTGAAAATACATCTATATGAACCTTCCTGTGCTACATCAGAACACACCCTAAACCAACCCCAGAGGCATCACAATAAACCACAAACCAATTTGTACCTTCTAGCAAGGGCAATACTGGTGCCGAAGTCAACCTTGTCTTCAATTCTTGAAAACTTTTCTCATGAGCATCTGACCACTGGAACTTGGCTGATTTCTGCGTCAACTTAGTCAAAGGAGAGGCGAGGGTGGAGAATCCCTCTACGAACCTCCTATAATACCCTACTAACCCCATAATGTTACGGATCTCCGTCGGGGTCGTGGGACAAGGCCAATCCTTCACTGCTGCCATCTTTTGGGGGTCCACCTGAATCCCCTTACTGGAAACAACATGACCCAGAAAAGCGACGGATTCCAACCAAAATTCACATTAGGAAAACTTGGCAAAACCGCTCTGAGGTAACTTGCATGATCCTCCCTGCTTCGCGAATATACGAGGATGTCGTTGTTGATACCCAATTTTTCTCTCTATATTTTTTGCACCCAAAGTGCTTTCAAATTAGTATATGTATACATATATAATTATGCCTAAGAATTTTGGTATTTTCTTTAAATTTTAAAGATTTATTTTAAATCAATCCAATGATTATTTTGACAATATAAGGGCAACAATTATTTCCAAATTGTTATTTTAGTGCACAATGTGTTTCATTATCCATATTTATGACAAGACATAATTTATGCATTTTTGTTTTGCACATTTGTTACGAATTTATTTGGATTTTTAAAAGCAAATGGCACAGAATTGCAATTATGGCCAATTTCGTAATTAACTGAGTTTGATAGCTGTAAAATTATTTCTAGTATTTTTTTTATATTAATATTTATATGTTATCAAGTAGTTCCATGTTTTAATTTTTGCTTTTTAACTATTTAGCCTATGTTATAAAATTAATTGGGGAAAATTTGTTATTCAAATAATAGCCGCATTTTATTTAAAATATAGCCAAATTCAACCCAATTCAACGACCCACACCCTTATAATTTACCCGACCTGCCTCAGATTTCATATGAGTCGTTGATCAAATAAGATCAACGGCCCAGATCTCAGTTCCGTATTTAAATCAAACAACACCCCCCCCCCCTCTCAAACCCTCATTCTCACCAGCCTGTCTCTCTATCTCTACTATCCTATACTCTATAACCTTTCATCTCTCCAGAACCTTTTGGTTCTCTCCGTCTTCTCCGATGACGACCATCGCCTCTCCGGCTTAATCCTCCCTCACTTCTCTCGACCTCCAGCAACCATGGAGTCCCTGTATCGCTATTTGCTTTCTAATGTTTGAAGCCAACAACTTGTGCCATGAAATAGGTCACTAAAGCTTTATTTGGGGTCTGCTTCCGGCCTTTCTCCGGTGGTTTTTTGTCCGATGATGCCTTCTATGGCATTATATACGCGTTTCACGGCAAGGTTCTCATTACCCTAACTTATTTTGCAAACCCTAATTTGTTTTGCCTAAATATCTTAAACTTCTGTCTTTCTAAGCAATTTCCGGTTTAATCTTTGTTTTCTACACTCCATCTCACTCGATATCTTTTATTAATTCGAATTTTTTTTCAAACGTTTTGTACCTCTGTTTTTCAAAACTAGGGTTTTTCACCCCTTTTCAAAATCATATATCTTCTACTTTTCATGAGTATTTTGCTTGTTTATGTTACGAGTTTGTTTGGTTTCCTTGTCAATTTCAGTTCCCTACTTTAGTTTCTTGCTAAGGTTCTGACCCTTTGTTGCTTCCATTATTCCTTGCTTAGGGTTCTCTAATTTTCATGTCTACTATGCTTTGCAGGTCTAATTGCTCATCGCTCATGTGATATTCTACTAATTTGTGCATCTCTGTGAATCCATGATTTGTATATGATTTTCCTCAGACGTTTTACACTGATTTCTTTTTGAATTACTTCCTTATTTGGATGCGATTTCCTTACCTATAAGCATTCCCTCTGATTTTTGGTTTTGTCCATGATTCTTTGACTAATTTACAGAATTAATTTGTATTCCCTTACCATATTTGTGCGTAAATAGGCTTTCAAAATAGTCAGCATATATTTTTCATACTTGAATTATTATGTATCTAACCCCTATTGCATATTATGTGCTCTTACTAGGGTAAATGTGGAGTCTGATTGATTCTTTTCCTTACTTAATCCACTGCTTGATACCGTTTGTCTTGGACTCCTTAGTTAAAGGTAAATCCTTAGATTGATGGGATTGTGATTTATGCTCGTTCCTTAATTATAGTTTGGTGCCTTGTTTGTTCACTCGTTTTTGTACTATAAGTACCCTCCCCCCATTCTCTTTGAAAGACACCAACACATTGCATATCTCTCAAACTAAGACATTGCAGTCTCTTTGAACTTTCTTTCAATAACATTCAGTGCTCTTTATCTCTCTACTGTTTTGTTTCTTTTCTACAAACACTCTCACTCAATCGACTGAAAGCCAAGATTGAGTAACCTTGGTTGTTTACTTCTTCACTACCAAGGTTCTGTTGCATTATTTGCTTGGGTTTGCATGCTGATCTCTTTACTACACACTGCCATTCTCTCTTTGTTGCACCTTGCTGCTCTCATTCTCTGCATACTTTTCTCTCTTTGTGCACTACTGCTTATTGTTATTATGTTCTCTTGTCTGCAACTGGTATGTTGCCTATTTAATGTACAGTTTCCAAAACAACATGCTTTTACTAGTTCTGCATTTCTTCTTGTTTCTTGTGTGCTTTTATCTATGGTTTTGTTGTTCTTGTTGTCACAAGTATACACTTACCAGCCTATTTAACTTTGATTAGCATTCTCCCCTTACCCCTTCCCTGTCTCAATGAATGTTTATTTTTGTTTATGCACTATTACCATGTGTCCGGGGCTACTTGACTACTTGATATCTCTTCCTGAGGTTAAATGTATTGGGGTTTTGTGCAGTAAGTACTGAACCCCTATTTGTTCTACAACTAGGTCTGATTGCATGCCTTCGTCATGTTTGCTTGTGTGTGAGTAGATCCTTGTACTTTAACTGTTCCCTCCCCCTTTGCCCCTGGTTGTATAATGATCTGTTCTAAATTGGTTAGTTTAAATGATTTTAAAAGAATTCCTTTCAACTATTTTAACTCATTTAAACTATTTTCTTAAACTGTCTCAAATCCTTCTGCTGTTTTTCTTAAACTGACTCTCAACTTCTCTTAAACTACTTTCTCAAACTATTTCTCAACTCTTTTTTCTTAAACTGACTCTCAATTGTTTTAAAAGTCGTGTCCCAACTTCACTAATCTTAGAACCCTAGGTCCTGCCTCCCTGGTGTAAGCACTGCCATGGGAGACCTGAGCACCCATGGAACTCTGATGCCCAAGGCTGGCTTTCAATGTTTGAAACTGTCCAATTAGGACATCTTTTGGGTGCCTGGTATTGGCCAGGGGTTCAAGTGAACCCTTAGGGAGCTTTTCCGCACCCAAACCTTAGTACTTGCTATGAAAATCGAAAGAAGTGAGGTTGGAGATCTTGGGCCTGGCTGTAGGCTCCCTATAGAATAACTTCTTCTTTTTTATCACTGTTGTACTTTTAATTACTTGGTCTGTAATAACTTGTAAAAGAATAATGGGGTTTATAGAGAAATTGGGAGGGTTATGCATGCTTAGTTAAGGGGATGGGAAGAAAATATGTTCATAGGGCTTATTTACTTGCTTGTGCATTAGATTCCATGCTTAGGACATGCATCCCTGCATATAGAAATCTTGTTTCTAGGATTTTCACTCTCAATTATTATTCTGCACATTTTTTATAATCGTAACCAATCAATAATCAATAAGTCATCACCAGTACATTTAGATGTCATGTTTTTTAAGAATTTTGTGCATTAGATATCATGCCTTTAGGATTTTTACTTGCAATTGTTTAACACTCCACTAATCTAGGTAAAAATTGGTTATCAACTCTTTGTTAAAACTGGAAACGAATGTACATATTCACCATCTTTAGTAACGCCTAGGCAAGCCTTAGGCTGAATAAAAACTGACTAATCGCCTTTAAGTCGTGTTCTAATTGATCCACCTCTGTTTGAATCTATTCTCTATGAAGCTCTCTAAAAATTTTATACTTCTGCCCTATTTTAACCTATCTATGCAAAGGTTGCTATCATCCAAAATTAGACTACTATATTTCAACTATCTGAATACTGTAATTTTGAAAGTTCAAAAAACTTATATGATTTTTTTACACTTTTGCAATCTTAAAAAAATGTCTTCACACTTATTTTACTCTGCCTGTCCGAAAATTGTTCTACCTTATGTTCCAACAAATGCTCTTAAGTGATTTCTGCAGATTCCTAAAACTTCTATTGCCTTTTTAAAGTTTCTGAACGCTTGCCTCGCAACTCTTTTTCTACAAAACTCTCCAGTTTTCTATTTTTTGTTGGAACTTGTACTCCAGTATTAAAACGCTCCACTCCCTAGACCTCAAATGTGTGTCAGTCGTGCTTATTACGTGTTCGTTTTATAGAGGGATAGTTGGGCCTTTATATGTCTTACATGATTCCTTTACGTGCAAGTCCTATTTGCTTTTGTATGTCGCCTAGTATTTTAACCTTTGAACCTAGGGGTTCAGCCTAGTTCCTACCTTAGAGGAATAGTGATCCTAAGTGCCCTCTAGGATCTGTAGAAAGGGGCGAGTAATAGCACGCAATAAGTATTTGTGACCAATCCACACGCTTAAATAACCTCTACGCACGGGGAATGGTAGAATATGGAGATGATGACGATGCGATAATATCATGAAGCAACCCCTCTTTGGGAATATGAGTTAGATATTGTATTGAATGATCCGTATTATAGTCAAACCTAGGACCCTTCTTTCTCTTACATGCTTTATTTAAATGTTTATATGAATGCTTTCCAAACTAACCCTCTTTTATTTCAAACTTATGTCATTTTCTTTAAATCTCTCAAATTATGTGAATACGTGTACTTCATGTGTCTGCTAACTTGATCTTCTTTATAAAGTCATAATTAGCACGGCCGGGAACCACATTTGTGGATCTTGAGGGGTGCCTAAGACCTTCCCCTCGAGATAATTTCAAGCCCTTACCCAACTCTGGTTTCTCTCTCAAAACACTCTTTTCATCTTAATGTGTCCTAATGTACTATAATCATTATGTGGCGACTCTTCCAATTTCCATGACCCAATTCTCAAATGGGAAATAGAGTTATTTTTGCCCATAATGTCGTAACACTCAATTTCGCTCTTGAAAAAGGGGGCGTCGACAGCATAGCGACTCTGATGGGGGACTTCTTTTAGGCTTTTACGCCTACGTGTTTTTGTGACTTTATTGCTTTCTTTATTTATTGCTTCAATTATTTATTCACAATTACTAACTTGTTTCTTCGTGTCTTTCTTTTTTCTTTACTGTTTTACGGTTTTATTGTATTTACTTTATTTCAATTCCGTCTTTAATTTTGAGCATTTATTGTAATCATTATGAACGGTAAAATACATGCATTTATTTCATTGTTGTAATTGCATCCTTCAATATCATTTTCCACTTGTGCCAAACAAATCCTATAGCAACGCTTATAGTGAGTGGTTGCTCTCTTCCAATACTCACCCCCTAAATTTGGCAATGGCATATTTGCGGTAAAAACAGTCGATCAACGGTGTAGTCGACGGTTCCGCGCCTTTCCCTCTTGAGTTGTCCGCTCACGGGTACCTTGTCTAGCACTTCAAAAGTAGAAACCTTACTCCATTTAATTGCCCATGCATCATGGTCAAACTTAGCCGATTCAGTTATGTTTTCCACATAATGATTCATTAGAATAGCCTAAACTAAAAGTCCATCGGATTTCCTCTTAACCCAAACGGGCATTCACGCTGTGTGTATTGATTCAGAGAACTAAATACATTTTGCTAATTATTGATTTAAATGGTTGAGTCCGGTGGGGTAAAGTCCTAACTCTCTGTTTTGCAAGAAACGAGGTGCGAGGTCCCCAGGTTCGGTATGGTATCAAATATTCATCCAAAGTTGCTAAGTTGGTGGGACGATTTGCATGATAGTGATCGGGTTGTTGTCCGCAAACACTTAGGAAATCTTCCTTCACTTCTGGAAGTGGGGCCATATAACAAGATCACGGAAGCTGCTACTATGTTTTGGGATAGTGAACGGACTGTCTTCCTCTTTGGGGAAATTGAAATAAGGCCGCTGTTGGAGGAAATTGGGGGTTTAGCCGGAATTCCTTGGGATAGACCGGGGTTGCTCATGCCAGAAAATCGCAACGGTAGAGGTTTCTTAAAGATGATGGGGCTCAAAAAGAATCAAAATCTGACAATCTTGAATGACTCATACATATCCTTCGACTTCATGTATGAAAGATTCGGACATAGCAAATCATATCGCGATCACATGGACGAGTTCGCCCTTACCTCTTTGAAACACATACATATGAGGGCTTTTGTGTTCTGTTCGGCTTTTTGGGAATGATAATCTTCCCGATGAATAAGTCTAGGATCCATACAATACTATCCATGGTAACCAAAGCCGTAATTGAGGGTATCGACGGGCAGACGTTCAGCATAGCACCCATGATCCTCGCTGAACTGTACCGAGCCTTAGAGAAATGTCATCAAGGGGCGCCACACTTTGAAAGGTGCAATATGCTATTACAACTCTGGCTCGTTGAGCATCTTCAAGAGGGAGAATATAGATAGGAGATCATACGCCGGGATTCGGATTATCACATTGTTTTCCATCATCCAAACCGGATGCACTTCGTGCAGGATATGTTTGCTCACCCGGAAGACTCCAGTGGATGGGTGGAACTATTAAGAAATCTGAGAGAAGAGCAGGTACAATGGATGTACGAATGGTTTCCAACTTGAGAGTTTATCATTCGGTCTAGGGATGCACCATTCCTTGTACTCATCGGCTTGAGAGGAACTTACCCTTATGTCCCTCTCCGAGTCATGAGGCAAGCCGAAAGGAAGCAGATTATACCAAGAGTGGAAAATATGAGTCATTATAGAGCCTATTTCTAGGATGATGATCGCCTATACAGGTGTCGAACTCAGCATATGTGGCACTCCAAAATCATTCTAGAAAGGAATCTATGGAACCAGATAGGTACCAGGTGGGGCGTGCGCCACTTTATCAGGGATGGTTAAAAGATTATCATATTGGCTTATGAAAAATAGGTTTCGTCCATAGTTACAGAGTTATTGATGAGGAAGCGACAGAAAAGGTCGACTATAACCAGCTACGCAAACAGATGCGAGAGTGCGAGAGCGAACATCGGTAAGTACTAGAGGCTCAAGAGAAGGTAATCAATGAATGGAAAGACCTAGTTGTCCGAGCAATAAACCGTTTAGGGTACTTGGAACAGGGTATAGTGGAGTTGGAAGGCAAGTTTCTGAAAAGGATCAAAGACTGTCAGGAAGCTGAAGGTGGGCATTTGGCTCAGGCTTATTTGTTGCTGGGACTACGCGAGCTAATGAAGCTATATGAGGGAGGCAAAGATACCGAATCTGGAGAAGGTCCTTCTGGGGCCAAGTAGTTAGGATTTTACTGCTTTTTCGATGTGATAAGGCCTTTGGTCATTAGTGACAATTATTTATTTATTTCAGCTTGTTTTGACTCGTTCTATTTTCTATCAATAAAATGAGGCATTTGTATTATGAGTTCTCCAAATCATTATTTGTCGCTAGGCCTACCTCGGGCACAATGAGGCACCCAAATAGGAAACGATTTATTTCTTGCAACAACGTGTTTACATACTACAATGCTTTCTTCCACGGAATCCACACTAACTTTTTACCTTTTTGTTTTCCTTTTGTTTTATCCCCCTCCCCAAAGGTTAGTTCCTGCATTCTGACACCATCAGCATATTCAACAAGATCTAATGGTCCTCCTCCTCCTCCTCTGAGTCCTCCCAGAAACAGGAGCAAAGGAAAGATGGTAGATAATTAAACAAGAAAGAAAATTGAAGGAACTTCTCAGGGTACCTTGATCACTAAGGAAACTGCTACTTACTTGGAGAAAACTTTGCTAAGGTTTCGAGAGGAACTGGACCAAGTTTGGAGTTTGGCGATCCTATCCATCTCCCTTGCTGCTGCAGATGTCAATAATCAGGTCCCTGCACCTCCGCAGAAGACCCCAACCCATGTTTGCAGCAATGATCCGACGCTCATCCCTGAGCCCCAAAATGCTCCAAACTACCAGGATTACCCTATCTTTGTGGATATTGTGCCCTACTATACACATCCCATACCAGATGTATCAGAATCATATTCTCTCATTCAGAACTTGGCTGCTGAACTCTAGAAACTCACTAACAGGGTCCAAGGTGTGGAAGGTGATAGGGGTGTAGCGAGTCTGAATTATGAAGACGTTTTGTGTTCAACCTGATGTCGAACTCCCTGAGAGGTACAAACCTCCTAAGTTCAAGATGTTTTATGGTACGAGTTATCCTAGGGTTCACCTTAGAATGTATTGTGACAAATTAGTGGGAGTTGGTAAGGATGAGAAGATCCGCATGAAGCTATTCATGAGGAGTTTGAAAGGGGATGCTGTATCTTGGTACATCAGCCAAGATGCGAAGAAGTGGAAAAGCTGGGTAAACACGGTGTCCGATTTCATGGACCATTTAAGATTTAAATTGAGAATGTGCCAGATGTGTTCTACATTCAGAATTTGAAAAAGAAGCATACTGAAACCTTTCGCGAGTATGCTATTCGTTGGAGGTCAGAAGCTGCCAAATTCAGGCCGGCTTTGGAAGAAGAACAAATGAATAATTCTTCGTTCGTGCCCAAGACCCAAAGGATTACAAGAGATTGATGATGATAGAGGGGCAGAAGTTCACTGATATTAGCAAACTGGGAGAAAGGATTGAAGAAGGAATCAAAAATGGTACAGTCACCAATCTTGAGGCGCTGCAGGCCACCAACAAAGCCTTGCAATCTGGTGGTTCATCGAAGAAAAAGGATGTAAACACCGTAATGGCTGCATAATGAAACCATTCTCCCATGAAATACCAACCCTACCCTCCAACTCCACTAACGTACCAACCCTCCCTAAATTGCCAAGCACTTTCGCCTACTTACCAAAATCCATCGCCCATATACCAGTCATCTCCACCACCAACATACAAAACCACCTCGCCATGATATTCCCAACCCGCACCCGTATACCAAGCCTACATACCCCAACCTCCTCACTATACATCACCACCTACCCATCAAAACTTCCCGAGAGCAAGACCAAATTTTGACCGCAAACCACCTAGACAGTACATCGCTATTGCTGAACCCATTGACCAACTCTATTAGAAGCTCAAAGCTGCCGGATATGTTACACCCATCACAGCCATAACACTAGAAAACCCGTCCCAATGGATTAACCGAAATAAAACATGCGCATACCATTCCGGGATGAAAGGCCATACCATTGACGAGTGCCACTCGTTAAAGGACAAAATTCAGACCTTAATTAACAACAAGGTCATTGTGGCTGAGGAGCGTGCTCCTAATGTTTGCAACAACCCCCTGCCAAACCATGAAGGTGGGAGCATCCACATGATTCAGGTAGAAGATGATTGGGACCACTAAGGGTTGAGTGGTTTGATATCTGAAGGAGATGAGCCCAAGAAACCGGCAGTCGCCCTTAATCCTATTATTGTACAAGTCCAGCCATCTGAGGACAACGTGGTGAATATAGTTGTGCCATTTGAGTTCGCAACGCTTTCTGCAAATGTACCAAAGCCGATTGAGGTGGAATTTTGGACTCCAAACGCGCCCGCACCGATTAAAGTTACTATGTTGCCTCCAAAGGTTCCCATTTCGATCGCCATGTCAGACGTAATCCCATTTCAGTCAAAAGCCATACGTTGGGACTACACAGCCGAGGCGAGAAGGAAAGGAAAAGCATGCGCAGGTGAAGCCATTGTCGCGCAAGGTATGACTAGAACAGGCAAGGTGTACACACCAGAGCACCAAGACGAGTCCAGCAAGCAAGCCTCTGGACGTTCTATGGAAACCGGACCTGATGATCTCTGGAGAAAGATACATGCTACGGAATATTCAGTTGTTGAACAGCTAAGCAAAACTCTGGCACATATTTCCATCTTGGCATTGCTGCAGAGTTCTGAGGTTCATAAAAATGCCTTCATGAAGATATTGAGCGAGGCTTATGTACCGAGCAACATGACGGGAGAAGAGATGGCAAACATGATAGGGCAGATATTGGAAAGTCACAAAATCATTTTCCATGAAGATGAATTTCCGACTGAAGGGCTCAGTCATAACAAAGCATTCCACATCACCGTGCAATGTGAGGACCATTTCATCACTAGAATCCTAGTTGACGGAGGTTCTAGTCTCAACATTTGTCCACTAATCACCCTCAAGAAGCTGGGCAAAGGGTTGCACGAAATAAAAGATGGGGCTATTAATGTTAAAACTTTTGACGGTTCTCAGAGGTCCACTCTCGGGGAGATTAGCATGTGTCTACAAATGGGACCCTCTTGGTTTGATGTTGAGTTTCAAGTCATCGACATACCTGCCTCTTACAACTGATTGCTAGGAAGACCATGGATCTATGCCGTCGGGGCTATGGCATCAACTTTACATCAGGTTGTGAAGCTCGAATGGAACCATCAGGAAGTAATCATCTATGGCGATGGCAGCAACACCCATATACAGTCGCCAGACCATTTTGATGATTTGAGGAAGAAGAATAATAGGCGGGGAGACATATCATCATATCGAGCGGGTCAATGCATTGGATAAGGACAAATGGTGGAGTAATAAGGTTGAAAGCCTTCTTAATTGGAGTGGGTATGAACCAGGGAAAGGACTTGGTAAGAATCTTCAAGGTATTACCAAACTGATCCAGTTGAAGAACATGGTTACTACCTTGAGACTGGGGTACGTGTACACTTGGAAAGAATTCAGAAACTCGTCACCACCATGGCGCGGCCCATATTATCCATTGGAGCACCCCATACCTTAGTTGGAACACACATTTAAGTCAGCCAACACTCTCTATGGTTCAAAAGAAGATGAGGCTCTTGCATCGATGAAGAGCCTATTTCTGGAGGATGACATGGATTGTTATGTGATCTTTAAAGAGGAAGTGGAGGAAGGCCCTTCCATTCAGGCTGTGAACCAAGGAGAGCGCCTCACCAACTGGTCAGTTAAGACCACCATCGCCTGGAAACCTTCAGGGTAGCAAGGGTGAACAAGCATCATACATTTTATTTGTAGTTGTTTTCTTTACTTTTCACTGCTATTTACTTTATTTTTCACACAGCATTATTATTACGTGTCTTAATGATGAACCAACAACTATAACTTGCAACGAGGCTATACAACAAACGGATATAGACTAGAAGAAGATGATATACCAGAAGAGGTTGTCATAGAGACCGAAAATTTTGAGAACAGGCCTAAGCCCAACTTGGATGAAACCGAAGTCGTCAATTTAGGAGATATAGAGAATGTCAAAGAAACGCGCATCAGTGTGCACTTATCATAGACAGAGAAAGAGAAATATGTAGAGTTCTTGATGGAATATGAGGATATCTTTTCATGGTATTATGACGATATGACCGGTCTCAGCACGTCCATCATCGCTCACAAACTACCTACAGATACTGCATGTCCCCCAGTAAAATAGAAGCTTAGAAAATTCAAGCCAGATATGAGTCTAAAGATCAAAGAGGAGGTCACCAAGCAGGTCAAAGCTAGAGTTCTTCAAGTGGTAGAATATCAGACTTGGTTAGCTAACATTGTGCCAGTGCCGAAGAAAGATGGGAAAGTTAGAGTCTGTTTCAACTATGGGGATCTCAACCGGGCCAGTCCCAAAGACAATTTTCCCTTGCCAAAGATACACATCCTGATCGAAAACTGCACCAAGCATGAATTGCAGTCATTTATCGATTTTTTCGCATGGTATCATCAGATATGGATGGATGAAGGAGATGCAGAGAAAACGGCGTTCATCACGCCTTGGGGAATGTATTGCTATAGAATGATATCTTTTGGGTTGAAGAATGCGGGGGCTACTTACATGAGGGCCATGACTACCAACTTTCATGACATGATACATGAGGAGATTGAGGTATATGTGGACGATGTCATCATTAAATCCAAGAAAGGTGTAGATCACACGGAGGACCTCCGAAGGTTCTTCAGCAGACTAAGGAGATATAATTTGAAACTAAATCCCGCCAAATGTGCTTTTGGGGTCCATGCGGGAAAGTTGTTGGGTTTCATTGTATGTCGCCGAGGAATAGAGCTGGATCCATCAAAGGTCAAATCTATTCAGGAGTTGCCACTGCTGAAAAGCAAGATAGAGGTAATGAGTTTCCTGGGGACACTTAACTATATCAACCGGTTCATTGCTCAGTCTACCGTCATCTGCGAACCTATATTCAAGATGCTCAAGAAGGATTCCTCCACCAAGTGGACCGAGGAATTTCAAAAGGCTTTCGACAAGGTCAAGGAATACTTGTCTACGCCTCCAGTCCTGGATCCACCTGAGCCTGGGAGGCCTTTATTGCTCTATCTCGCAGTTTCGGATAGGGAATTTGGTTGTGTCTTGGGACAACATGATGAACGGGAAGGAAGGATCAATCTATTTACTACCTCAGTAAGAACTTTACCCCGTACAGGACTCGGTATTCTTTGCTAGGGCGCACCTGCTATGCTTTAACTTAGATAGCTCAGAAGTTGAGGCACTATTTTTGTGCTTACACCACCTACCTTATATCAATAATGGGTCCACTAAAATACATCTTTCAGAAGCCCATGCCTACTGGCAAGCTCGCCAAGCGGAAAATTTTGTTGAGTGAGTTTGACATTGTCTATGTCACCCAAAAAGCAGTAATAAGGAGTGGCTTTGGCAGATCGCCTCACAGAAAACCCTGTGGAAAAGTAATATGAACCATTAAAGACATATTTTCCACGAGGAAATAGCTTTCATAGGAGAAGATATTGCAGAATCCTTTGACGGTTGGAGGATGTTTTTCGATGGAGCTGCGAACTTCAAAGGAGTTGGTATTGGAGCAATCCTGGTATCAGAAACCGGTCAGCATTATTCGGTATCCGCCAAGCTCAGGTTCCCATGCACCAATAACATGGTTGCGTATGAAGCTTTCATCATAAGGCTTAAACTGGCCATTGATATGAACATCCAGGAGCTGCTAGTGATTGGGGTTTAAGACCTACTCATACACCAGGTCCGAGAAGAGTGGGCAACCAAAAATTCCAAGATACTCTCTTATTTGCATCACATACAGGAGTTAAGAAAGAGGTTCAAAAAAACAGAATTCCAGCATGTTCCGAGAATACAGAATGAGTTCGCTGATGCCTTAGCCACTTTATCATCCATTATTCAGCATCCAGACACAAATTTCATCGAACTTATCCATGTCAAAATTCAGGATCAACTAGCTTATTATGCACACGTTGAGGAAGAAGCCGACGAAAAACCCTGGTTCCACGACATTAGAAGGTACCTAACAAGAGGATAATATCCAGAGCTTGCTAATGCTGCTCAGAAGCGCACACTTCGAAGGTTGTCCAACAATTTCTTTCACTGCAGAGGAATCCTATATAGGAGGACTCCCAATTTGGGACTATTAAGGTGTGTCAATGTGAAAGAAACAACCAAGTTATTGGAGGAAGTGCACTCAGGGACTTGTAGGCCGCACATTAACAGTTTTTTTCTAGCAAAGAAGATACTCAGAGATGGATATTTCTGGATGACCATGGAAACAGATTGCATTCAGTATGTCCAAAAGTGCCACCGCTGTCAGATACATGCAGATATGATAAAGGTACCTCCAAACGAGCTCACCATGGCCATTCGTCGCCTGGGGAATGGATGTTATTGGAACAATCGAACCTGCCACATCAAACGGACACAGGTTCATTCTAGTGGCAATTGACTACTTCACTAAATGGGTTGAAGCAGGTTCCTGCAAAGCAGTAACCAAGAAAGTCGTAGCAAACTTTGTCCAAGATCAGATTGTCTGTCAGTTCGGTGTTCCAGAGTTAATCATCACTGATAATGGTTCCAATCTAAACAACGACCTTATGAATGCAATGTATGAAACTTTTAGGATCAGACAGAGAAACTCTACAGCCTATAGACCTCAGATGAATGGAGCCGTGGAAGCAGCTAACAAGAACGTCAAGAAAATACTGAGGAATATGATGGAAAAGCATAAGCAGGGGTATGAGAAGTTGTCATTCGCTCTACTGGATATCGTACTATGGTTCACACATCAACCAGCGCAACTCCCTACATGCCGGTTTATGGTACAGATGCAGTAATTCCCACTGAGGTAGAGATTCCATCCTTGAGAATTATACAAGAAGCTAAGTTAGATGACGCAGAATAGGTCTAGGTTCGAGACTAAGCAGCTAGCCGTTATAGATGAGAAAAGAATGAACGCCGTATGCCACAGTCAATTATATCAGAACAGGATGTCTAAAGCCTTCAACAAGAAAATTCGACCAAGAAAGTTTACACCAGGACAGCTGGTGTTGAAGAAGATATTTCCATATCAAGACGAGGCCAAAGGGAAGTTCTCTCCCATCTGGCAGAGTCCGTACATGGTTCAGCGGGTTCTAACTGGAGGAATCCTTATTCTTGCAGAAATGGATGGAGAAATTTGGCCGAAACCGATCAACTCAGATGCAGTGAAGAGATACAACATTTAATCTGTATACTTTCTTTATGATGTAATTTGAACTACATCTGACCTGATTCCCGTTTAAGAGGAGATACGTAGGCGGTCCTATGGGTTCAGTCACTTCATTAATAAAATTCCATTTTCCCCCCACATTTAGAACTGGGGCAGAATTTTGAGGAGGACCCTCAAAATTCCGAAGTCAGTTTGCCAACTTTCGTAACAGCATCAACCTAGTAAACTGGGGCAGAATTTTGAGGAGTACCCTGAAAATTCTAAGGTCAATCTGCTTTCAGTCATTCAGCACCGCCGCCAATAGCACCAGCACAGTAAACTGGGGCAGAATTTTGAGGAGGATCCTCAAAATTCCGGAGTTAGCGAAGTTGTCGTGCCTTGAACCGCATTGCAGTTGTGGTTCATCATAAAACAAAAACTATCTTTGCCTTATTTTATATATACGTTTGCATCATATTTGCCAAATTTTGCATGAAATCAATTGTATCGCTATCGTTCAGCATGCTACCCCAAGGGGGTACAGAGCGCCACGAGTCGAAGGATGCGAACTAACCTCCCCCTTACAGAACTCACAATTTTTCTTTGGATGCAGGAACCCACGGTTCAAATAGGCGATGCATGAGTCTTACAAAACAAAGCCACTACCTACCTGACAAAGTCTTACTATCAACATTCAATGCTACCCCAGTAGTCATCAATATCGCAATCATCTATCAGCTAAGAAAATCACTATCATCCTCTCTTTTATATTTTCTGCGCTCTTGCATATGGCTATTTTTCTGCCTTTCGAGACTAAGCTATGTCTCCATCTTGCATTGCATAAGGCTATCTTCTGCCTTCTGAGACTAAGCTCTGCCTCCATCATTGCATAAGGCTATTTTTCTGCCTTTCTAGACTAAGCTCTGTCTCCATCTCGCATTCCATAAGGCTATTCTATGCCTTCCGAGGATAAGCTCTACCTCCATCCTTGTATAAGGCTATTTTCTGCCTTTAGAGACTAAGATCTGTCTCCATCTTGCATTGCATAAGGCTATTCTCTGCCTTTCGAGGTTAAGCTATACCTCCATCCTTGCATAAGGCTATCTTCTGCCTTCCGAGACTAAGCCCTGCCTCCATCATTGCATAAGGCTATTTTTCTGCCTTTCGAGACTAAGCTCTGTCTCCATCTTGCATTGCATAAGGCTATTCTCTGCCTTCCGAGGTTAAGCTCTACCTCTACCCTTGCATAAGGCTATTTTCTACCTTTCGAGACTAAGCTCTGTCTCCATCTCGCATTGCATAAGGCTATTATCTGCCTTCCGAGCCTAAGCCATGCCTCCATCCTTTCATAAGGCTACTCTCTTCCTTTCGAGGTTAAGTTGTACCTCCATCCTTGAATAAGGCTATTTTCTGCCTTACGAGGCTAAGCTCTGCCTCCATCATTGCATAAGGCTATTTATCTGCCTTTCGTGATTAAGCTCTGTCTCCATCTTGCATTGCATAAGGCTATTCTCTACCTTCCGAGGCTAAGCTCTGCCTCTAGGCTATTCTCCGCCTTCCGAGATTAAGCTCTACCTCCATCCTGCATAAGGCTATTCTCCTCCTTCCGAGGTTAAGCTCTGCCTCCATCATTGCATAAGGCTATTTTTCTGCCTTTTGAGACTAAGCTCTGTCTCCATCTTTTATTCTTGCATAAGGCTACCGTCTACCTTACGAGACTAAACTTTATCTCCTCTATTTTTGCATCTTTGGCACAAATATCGCCGCGCTGCATTTAGATTCTCACCTTTGCTGAAACATCGCCATCACTGCATTCATTCGGCTAAAATATTGTCATCTTCTCATTGGTTGAAATATCGCCAATTGGTTCAAATGCGTCATAGTTCAGAGGCACCATCCGTATGGCCCGAGAACACCATTGCATGGCCTGCAAATCTTTACTTTTATGCTCTCCATAGCTCGGACGTCATGGCCTGAGGACGCCATCCTAATCGTCCGAAGGCAGTATTCATGGTCCAATGGGAATTTGCATCACGTTTAAATTATGAAAAATATCCACACATCATTCATTTGCAGGTACACCGGCTGGCATGACTGTCTCAGCGGGAGCACTCCCGCTCTAGTTTTCTGCGGCTCCTCCGATCCTCACACCCTTGCCGAGTCTCAAACCCCGTTGCGTCTATCTTTTCAAATTTTTTAGTGGCATATTCCTCTGATGGCTCCTGAACTACATACGACCTGATTCCTGTAAAACTAGGGATATGTAGGCAGCTTAGAAACCATAGCACGGTCAAAATCCTCTTACAATCGCCAACTCCAGTCAAAATTGGCTATCTTATCTTTACCCGACAACTCTTTCATCCCACTCGGGTAAAGAGGGGCAGTTGTTGATACCCAATTTTTCCTTTATATTTTCTACACCCAAAATGCTTTCCAAATAGTATATTAATGCATATATAAACATGCCTAAGAATTTTGGTATTTTTCATTAACTTTAAAATATTTTTATAAATCAATTCAATGACTATTTTGACAATATAAAGGCAAGAATTATTTCTAAATTATTATTTTAGTGCACAATGTGTTTCATTTTCCATATTTATGACAAGACATAATTTATATAATTTTTTTCACATTTTTTACGAATTTATTAGGAATTTTGAAAGCCAATTGCACAAAATTGCAATTATGGCCAATTTCGAAATTAACTTAGTTTCATAGCTGTAAAATTACTTCTAGTATTTTTTAAAATTAATATTTATATGTTATCAATTAGTTTCATGTTTTAATTTTTCTTTTTAAGCTATTTTGCCTATTTAATAAAACTAATTGGTCAAAATTGGTTATTCAAAGAATAGCCACATTTTATTTAAAATATAGCCAAATTCAACCCCTATTTTCAACCCAAAATTACCAACCCAATTCAATGACCCACACCACTTTAATTTACCCGACCCGCCTCAGATTTAATCTGAGTCGTTGATCAAATAAGATCAACGGCCCGGATCTCTTTTCCATAATTAAATCAAACAACACCCCCCCCCCCCCAAACCCTCATTATCACCAGCCCGTCTCTCTATCTCTACTAACCTATGCTCTCTAAGATTTCATCTATCTAGAACCTTCTGATTCTCTCCGTCTTCTCCGATAACAACCATCGCCTCTCCGGCTCACTCCTTCCTCACTTCTCTCGACCTCCAGCAACCATGAGTCCCTGTATCGCTATTTTCTTTATAAAGTTTGAAGCCAACAGCTTCCGCCATGAAAGAGGTCACTGAAGCTTCATTTGGGGTCTGTTTCAGGCCTTTCTCCAATGGATTTTTGTTCGATGATGCCTTCTATGGCATTATATACGAGTTTCACAGCCAAGTTCTCATTTCCCTAACTTATTTTGCAAACCCTAATTTGTTTTGCCTAAAGCTCTTAAACACTGTCTTTCTAAGATATTTTTGGTTTAATCTTTGTTTTCTACACTCCACCTCACTCGATATCTTTGATTAATTCAAAAGAATTTTCAAACGTTCTGTACCACTCTTTTTTAAAACTAGGGTTTTTCACCCCTTTTCAAAATCGTACATCTTCTGCTTTCCGTGAGTACTATGCTTGTTTGTGTTACGAGTTTCTTTGGTTTCCTTGTCAATTTGAGTTCCCTGCTTTAGTTTCTTGCTAGGGTTCTGACCCTTTCTTGCTTCCATAATTCCTTGCTTAGGGTTCTGTGATTTTCATGTCTACTATGCTTTGTAGGTCTAATTGTTCATCGCTCATGTGATATTCTACTAATCTTTTCATCTCTGTAAATCCATGATTTGTATATGATTTTTCTCAGACGTTTTACACTGATATCTTTTTTGAATTACTTCCTTATTTGGAAGTGCTTTCCTTACCTATAAACATTCCCTCTAATTTTTGGTTTGTCCATGATTCTTTGACTAATTGACAGAACTAATTTGTATTCCCTTACCATATTTATGCGTAAATAGGCTTTCAAAATCGTCAGCATATATTTTCCTTACTTGAATTATTATGTATCTAACCCCTATTGCATATTATGTGCTCTTACTAGGGTAAATGTAGAGTCTGATTGATTCTTTTCCTTTTTTTAATCCACTACTTGTTACCGTTTGTCTTGGACTCCTTAATTAAAGGGAAATCCTTACATTGATGGGATTGTGATTGATGCTCATTCCTTAATTATAGTTTCGTGCCTTGTTTGTTCACTCGTTTTAGTACTATAAGTACCCTCCCCCCATTCTCTTTGAAAGACACCAACACATTGCATATCTCTCATACTAAGACATTGCAGTCTCTCTGAACTTTCTTTCAATAACATTCAGTGCTCTCTATCTCTATACTGTTTTGTTTCTTTTCTACAAACTCTCTCACTCAATCGGCCGAAAGCCAAGATTGAGTAATCCTGGTTGTTTACTTCTGCACTACCAAGGTTCTGCTGCATTATTTGCTTGGGTTTGCCTGCTGCACACTGCCATTCTCTCTTTGCTGCACACTACTGGTCTCACCTTGCTGCTCTCATTCTCTGCATACTTTGCTCTCTTTGTGCACTACTGCTTATTGTTATTGTGTTCTCTTTTCTGCAACATGTATGTTACCTATTTAATATACAGTTTCCAAAACAACATGCTTTTACTAGTTTTTCATTTCTTCTTTTTTCCTGTGTGCTTTTATCTATGGTTATGTTGTTCTTGTTGTCACTAGTATGCGCTTACCAGCCTATTTAACTTAGATTAGCATGCTCCTCTTACCCCTTCCCTGTCTCAATGAATGTTTACTTTTCTTTATGCACTATTACCATGTGTCCGGGGCTACTTGACTACTTGATATCTCTTCCTGAGGTTAAATGTATTGGGGTTTTGTGCAGTAAGTACTGAACCCCTATTTGTTCTACAACTAGGTCTGATTGCATGCCTTCGTCATGTTTGCTTGTGTGTGAGTAGATCCTTGTACTTTATCTGTTCCCTCCCCATTCGCCCCTGGTTGTATAATGTCCTGTTCTAAACTGGTTAGTATAAATGATTTTAAAAGAATTCCTTTCAACTCTTTTAACTCTTTTAAACTATTTTCTTAAACTGTCACCCAAATCTTTCTGCTGTTTTTCTAAAACCGACTCTCAACTTCTCTTAAACTACTTTCTCAAACTATTTCTCAACTCTTTTTTTTTAAACTGACTCTCAATTGTTTTAAAATTCATGTCCCAACTTCACTACTCTTAGAACCCTAGGTCCTGCCTCCCTGGTGTAAGCACTGCCATAGGAGCCCTGAGCACCCATGGAACTCTGATGCCCAAGGCCGGCTTTCAGTGTTTGAAACTGTCCAATAAGGACATCTTTTGGGTGCGTGGTATTGGCCAGGGGTTCAAATGAAACTTAGGGAGCTTTGCCACACCCAAACCTTGGTACTGTCTTTGAAATTCGAAAGAAGTGAGGTTGGAGATCTTGAGCCTGGCTGTAGGCTCCCTATAAAATAACTTCTTCTTTTTTTATTACTGTTGTACTTACAGTTACTTGGTCTGTAATAACTTGTAAGATAATAATGGGGTTTAGAGTGAAATAGGGAGGCTTATGCATGCTTAGTTTAGGGGATGTGAAGAAAATATGTCCATAGGGCTTATTTACTTGATTGTGCATTAGATTCCATGCTTTAGGACATGCATCGCTGCATATTGAAATCATGTTTCTAGGCCTTTCACTCTCAATTGTTATTCTGTACATTTTTCATAATCGTAACCAATCAATAATCAATAAGTCATCACCAGTACATTTAGATGCCATGTTTTTTAGGAATTTGTGCATTAGATATCATGCCTTTAGGATTTTTACTTGCAACTCTTTCACACTCCAATAATCTAGGTAAAAATTTGTTAGCAACTCTCTGTTAAAACTGTAAACGAATGTGCATATTCACCATCATTAGTAACACCTAGGCAAGCCTTAGGTTGAACAAAAATTGACTAATCACCTTTAAGTCGTGTTCTAATTGATCCACCTCTGTTTGAATCGTTTGTCTATGAATCTCTCTAAAATTTTATACTTCTGCCCTATTTTAAACTATCAATGCAAAGGTTTCTATCTTCCAAAATTAGACTACTATTTTTCAACTATCTGAATACTGTAATTTTGAAATTTCAAAAAACTGATATGTTTTCTTTACACTTTTGAAATCTTAAAAAAATGTCTTCATACTTGTTTTACAACGCCTGTCCGGAAACTGTTCTACCTTATGTTCCAACAAATGCTCTTATGTGATTTCTGCAGATTCCTAAAACTGTTATTGCCTTTTTAAAGTTTCTGAACGCTTGCCTCGCAACTCTTTTTCTATAAAACTCTCCAGTTTTCTATTTTTTGTTGGAACTTGTACTCCAGTATTAAAACGCTCCACTCCCTAGACCTCAAATGTGTTTCAGTCGTGCTTATTACGTGTTCGTTTTATAGAGGGATATTTGGGCCTTTATATGTCTTACATGATTCCTTTACGTGCAAGTCCTATTTGCTTTTGTATGTCGCCTAGTATTTTAAACTTTGAACCTAGGGGTTCAGCCTAGTTCCTACCTTATAGGAATAGTGATCCTAAGTGCCCTCTAGGATCTGTAGAAAGGGGCGAGTAATAGCACGCAATAAGTATTCGTGACCAATCCACACGCTTAAATAACCTCTACGGGGTGGGGAAGGTTAGAATATGGAGATGATGACGATGCGATAATATCATGAAGCGACCCTTCTTTGGGAATATGAGCTAGATATTGTATCGAATGATCCGTATTATAGTCAAACCTAGGACCCTTCTTTCTCTTACGTGCTTTATTTAAATGTTTTTATCAATGCTATCCAAACTAACCCTCTTTTATTTCAAACTTATGTCCTTATCTTTAAAGATCTCAAATTATGTGAATATTTGTACTTCATGTGTCTGTTTGCTTCATCTTCTTTATAAAGTCACGATTAGCACGGTCGGGAACGACATTTGTCAATCTTGAGGGTGCCTAACACCTTCCCCTCGAGATAGGGGGCGACTCTTCCAATTTCCATGACCCAATTCCTAAATGGGAAATAGAATTATGTTCGCCCATAATGTCGTAAAACCAGATTTCGCTCTTGAAAAAGGGGGCGTCGACAGTGGTTAATGAAAACAATCACGAAGGGGTCTAAGAATGACTTGAAGACCCGATTCATATGATCCATAAAAGTTTTTGGGGCGTTGGTTAGCCTAAAGGACATGACCAAGAATTCAGAGTGGCCATAACAAGTTCTGAAAGCTGTCTTAGGAATCTGTTGCTCCCTAATCTTCCGTTGGTGGTACCCGGACCGCAAATCAATTTTGGAGAAGAACCTTGAACCCCAAAAATTGGTCAAACAAATCATCTATATGAGGCAAAGGGTACTTATTCTTGAGGTGACTTTATTAAGCTGCCTATAGTCGATGCACTTCTGAAGTGACCCTTCCTTCTTTCTGACAAAAAGAACTAGAGCACCCCATGGCGACACACTTGGACAGATAAAACCCTTCTCCAATAGATCCTTCAACTACACTTTTAACACCCACAACTCTGTTGGTGCCATTCTGTACGGTGGAATAGATATTGGTTGTGTATCTGGCAATACATAAATCCCGAAGTCAATCTCTCTATCTGGTGGAATTCCTAGAAGCTCATCTGGAAATACCTCAAGAAACTCATTCACAACTGGCACGGACTCGGGGGCAGGTACTTTTGTAGTAGTGTCCGCCACCCGGACTAAATGATAGATGCGCCCATTTCTGATCATCTTCGAAGCCTTGAGGTAGGAGATAAACCTACCCCTTGGAATGCCATTTCCCTTCCATTCAATAACCGGCTCATTAGGGAACTCGAGTCTCATGACTATCATCTGGCAATCAAGTTTAGCAAAGCACGAGTAGAGCCAATTCATCCCCATGATTACATAAAAATCCACCATCCCAAGTTCGATAAGTTTGGCCATGGTAACACGACCACCTACCATAACAATACAATTCCTATAGACCCACGTGGGTGTAATACAATCACCAACCAGAGTTGATATATAGAACGGCTCAAGAAGGTTCTCGGGTTCAATCCCAAAACTCGAAGCAACAAATGGAGTGACTAGGACAAATAAGACCCCGGATCAATAAGAGCATAGCAATCAACGGTCTGGACAGATAGGATACCTGTGACAACATTTGGGGACGCCTCAGCACTCTGACGCCCACTCAATGCATAAAACCTGCTGGGTCCACCCCTACCACGAGCTCCACCTCTGGCTGCACCACGCCTTGCTGGGGCTGGAGGGCGCACTGATGATATAGCAACTGATGAACTGGATGGCTGAGCAAGTCCCCTACCTGTGCCCTGTCTGGGCACACGGCAGTCCCGTTGTATGTGACCCATCACCCTACAATTTTAGCACACTTGAGCATCCAAGTAACAGGCCTCTGCATGAAATCTTCCACACTTAGGACATATACCTCCCTGTTGTCGAGGTCTCACCCCCGAATGACTAAACTGGCGGGACCTCATGCTGTCAGAACCTGGCCCAGAAGGGCTACTCTGCTGGTAATGGTGCACGGATGGTGGTGCACTAGATGAGGACTGAGCATAAGACTGAGAAGGTCCTGATGACCCTATCCTGGACTTGACCTCGCTGACTGACCCATAGACCGAGCTCTGCTGCTACTCTCCCTCTCTACCTGAATCTTCAACTTCCTGGCCTTTGTGGCCTGAGCAAAGCCCACGATCTTTCCATAGTTCATGTCTGAATGCAAAGCTGATGTAGCAGCTTCATTTACCACCAAAGGGCTGAGACCCTGAACGAATCGCCAAACTCTGGCCTCCACAGTCGACACCAACTGAGGATCATACTTCGATTGAATGAATATTCTCATCCTCTCCTTCCAGTACGTATAGTTTGTGCCATCGAATAGTGGTGGTCGGGTGGAGCATTGTCCTTCACCTTTTCCTGCAAAAGAATCGCGAGTAGAAGCCATGGATTGTTTCTCTCAAACGGTTAAGTTTTTCAGAGAGTTGGGCTCTGATACCAATTGTTAGAATATACGCTTAACGCTAGAGGGGGGTGAATAGCGTTATAATAAAAAACAGCGTAAACTTGCGAAATTTAAAAATTGTAGGAATGAAATAAGTGCGATAAGTAAATAATAAGGAACGAACGCACCGATGTTATCCTGGTTCACCACAACCCGTGGCTAGTCCAGTCCCCGAGAGACTCTCTCGAGATTTCCACTAACTTCGTTAAGCTTACGGGTGCTTAAAAAATCGTTACAAACTGAGAACTTGAGTCACACAAGCCTTAACAACCTTTGCTCGAAGATACAACACTCCAAGACTTCAACCAAAGGAATCACAACGTTCCTTCTTACAATACAAGGGATTAACACTTTCCTTCAAGTGTATAAAAACACTTTGCACTCAAAACAAGACTCTCCTTAAGAGTGGATATGAGTAAAATAAATACGCTCAAGAACGCAACAACTTTCGTCAAGAATTTGGCTCTCAAAAACTTATGTAATGAATAGAAAATGATGACTAAGAGAATATGCAAGCTTTAGCAATAATATTGTCAGTTGTTGTGTTTAGAAGACTGATTTGAAGATCTATTTATAGTGTCAAAAACATGCATAACCGTTGCCTAATTGCCAATTAAGAATTGCTGATTTTGTGCTACGACAATCGATTGTCTAATTGGCACAATCGATTGTTTTCCAATCGTTCCAAAAATCATTCCCAGATTTTATGCAGCATAATCGATTATCTAAGACGTACAATCGATTACTGGCAACGTTCAAAAAATCATTAACAGATTTTACTTAAAACAATCGATTATCAGAAATATACAATCGATTACTTGGCAACGTTCAAAAAATCTTTTTCAGATTTTACTTCAAAATCGATTATTAAAATATACAATCGATTACTTGGCAATGTTCAAAAAATCTTTTTCAGATTTTACTTCAAACAATCGATTATTAAAATCCTATAATCGATTATCTGACGGATTTTGAAAATATTTTGGCAACGGTCATTTACATAATCGATTATGCTATATGGACAATCGATTATTTTTCATTCTTGAAAAATCTAATAGACACTGCCTCAACACAATCGATTGTCATAAGGTTCACAATCGATTATTTTGTAGCTTTGAAAAGTCTGATAGACACTGCCTCAACACAATCGATTGTCATAAGGTTCACAATCGATTATTTTGTAGATTTGAAAAGTCTGATAGACACTGCCTCAACACAATCGATTGTCATAAGGTTCACAATCGATTGTCATGCAGATTTCAAACATCTGATGGACACTGCCTTAACATAATCGATTATCATAAGTACATAATCGATTATCTTTGTCCAGATTTTAGAGGCATGTTTAAAAATCATTTTGCTAAAAATTAAATATGCATGATTTGATAAAAATGTTTTTACGAGAGAAGCCAAGTCTTGAGTTAAATTGTCGGATCAAGATCACAATTAAAGAGCGACTCATGTATAACTTTGTTTAATCTTGATCTTTGTTTGTCTTGTGCTTGAACTTCGTTACGTGACATTTGTGCGCCTGTGCTTGGACCTCGTCATATGTCAATTGCGCATCATTTGTCATTTATCAAAACCTACAAATATGAACACACGTTTAGTTTAGTGCCTTGAGAATGTTGGACAATACGCTTTACGCTAGAGGGGGGGTGAATAGCGTTTTAAAATTATTAAGCGTTTTAGTGCGGAATTTAAAAACTTTGCAGAAATTAAAACAAGTGCAGTAGAATAAACTTACACAATGATGTATCCTGGTTGGCCACAAACGTGGTTAGTCCAGTCCCCGAGAGACTCTCTCGAGATTTCCACTAAACTTGTCAAGCTTACGGGTGCTTAACAAACCGTTACAGCTGAGGACACAAGCCTCACCTAGGTGCTCGGGGATCACAATCCCAAAGACTTCAATTGCTCGGGGATACCAATCCCAAAGACTTCAATTGCTCGGGGATAACAATCCCAGAGACTTCAATTGCTCGGGGATACCAATCCCAAAGACTTCAA
The DNA here is from genome assembly GCA_034376525.1 of Nicotiana benthamiana. Lineage (NCBI taxonomy): Eukaryota > Viridiplantae > Streptophyta > Magnoliopsida > Solanales > Solanaceae > Nicotiana > Nicotiana benthamiana. The sequence continues at coordinate 142,084,858 of CM067327.1, read as the reverse complement.
TTGCTCGGGGATAACAATCCCAAAGACTTCAATCGAGGAATCACAAGTTCCTCAACAAACGAGAATCGCAATTCTCTTACAAACACAAAACACACTCACTTTACAAAGCACTCCTTAATGAGTAGATATGAGTAGAAATAGTACGCTCAAGATCACAACAACTTAGCTCAATAGAATGGCTCTTCAAAAAGCTTTATGGATGAATGGAAAATGATGATCAATGTAAGAAAGCTTTTAGCAATGAAAATACTCAAATTGTATATGTTGTTGTTGTGAAAACACTGAGTTGAAGCTGTATTTATAGGTGAAAAACTCAGTCTTACCGTTGTCTAATTGCCAATTAAGGATTGCTGAAATTACTCAGTGACAATCGATTGTCAAGACTAAACAATCGATTGTTTGCCTATCAGATCAAAAATTCAATCCCAGATTTTACGTCAACAATCGATTACTTCAAATCAATAATCGATTATTTATAACGTTAAGAAATCCTTTCCAATTTTTGGCATAAAACATCGATTGTCCGGAAATCAACAATCGATTATTTTAACAACGTTCAAAATCTTTTCCAGATTTTAAGCAAAACATCGATTGTTAAATATCAACAATCGATTACCTGAAGGTAATTTAAAATATATGACAACGGTCAGCTTCAACAATCGATTATCAAATGGAATAATCGATTATTAATTAATTTCAAAACTCTCTGTCTCATATTTAATAGATTATCAAAAGCCACAATCGATTATCATTTTATTTAAAATCACTGGGAGACATTTTTCTCATTCTAATCGATTACCATTAGTTCATAATCGATTTTTATGAGTTTTGAAAACTTTGCCTCAGTTAACAATCGATTATCATAAGTACACAATCGATTGTCATGCAGTTTGCAAAAACCTGATGTTAACTGACTTACTCACAATCGATTATCATTAATTCACAATCGATTGTCATGCAGTCTTGGCTTAGGGATACTCGATTATCATAAGTACATAATCGATTATCTTAGCCCAGATTTTTGAGGCATGTTTGGAAAACATTTTAACAAATGTAAATATGCATAGTTTAAAATCATTTGACACTTAATTTAAATATGCATGATTTTGGAAAAATAATTTTAGTAGAGAAGCCATGTTATGAGCCAAGTTGAGGAATCAAGATCACAATTAATATTGACTCAATTATAACATTTCTAAACTTTGTCTTGAGCTTCTTGTAATGCATCCATTTTGTGCTTGTCCTTGAGCACTGCTATATATCGCTTTTTGCTTTGTTTGACATTCATCAAAACCTACAAAAGAACACACGTTTAGTATATTGCATTTGAAACGTGTTTCCAACAATTTCCCCCTTTTTGATAATGGCAAACATAAGCGGGATATATGCAATAATTATTTTGATAATCCAAGACAAGTGTAAAGTATGCAATTTGATGTTCCCCCTCAATTCATGTTCCCCCTCACTTTAAGCATGAATGAAGTTGAGAGTGATATAGCATACTTCTTGATATCCCGTTTCTTCCCCCTTTTGCCATTAGCAAAAATATATACAAGGGAAAAAAATGTGAAATAAACAAAAGTTTATTTATTGGAAAATAACATTACATGGGTGGAGCCAAACACAATAAAACGAACAACACCTAACCAACCAAGGAAAAACAAATCAAAAACAACAATTTCAAAAACAACAATTTCATCATTCATCACCCCCATCCCCTTCATCATCATTGGGAGGCGCTTGATATGGCACCACCTGAGCATAGGCATAATGCACGTGATCAAAGTAACCATGGACCTCACGGGTTAATTGAGTAATTTGGTCAGAGATAGTCCGGAGGGTAGGCTCCTGAGGAGGATGAGCACGACGGGCTTGTCGATTTTGAGGAGGAGCGGGAGCATGATCACCATCATGATGAAAGGAAGACTCCGAAATTTCCCAGATTTTGGTGCTTTTTTTGAGAGGACCATTAGCAATATTGACCCCGGAAGCTTCAAGAAATTTCATTATTAAGAGGGCATAGGGGAGAGGTATGTCATCTCTGGTGGCATTGAACATATGAGATTGAATAAGCTTGCACCAATTGATTTTAACACCGGTGACAATGGCATGAAGAAATTTGGCATCCTCTTGGGAAATGGTGGTGTGATTGAGTTTACGGGGTTTGAGAACACGAGTGATGAAATAGAGAATGAAACGATAATTCGGGTCCATACCCTTTATGGTGGGACGACGGGAAGAAGACTCATCATAGGCGACTCCGGCTTGGCGGAAGAGATTAGCTTCATCAATCATGTCCCCGGCATCATTTATGTACTGGTAGATGTCTTCACCATCATGCGGAATGCCGGCAATCAGGTGGAGGTTATCTTCAGAAGTTAGAATGGAAATGCCGTTAACATTGGTAACGAGTTCACCCTCATCATCTTTGTGAAGGTTGGAGTAAAAAGCTTCAACCAAAGTAATGTTGTAGTAGGGGTGAGTAAGGAGTAGGAAATTGAAAAGTTGGCACTCTCTTAGCATATTCGCGGCTGGAATGAATGGTGCAACAAGAGCGTTTGTTGAAAAGCGAGGAGGGAGAATAAGGCGTTTCTCAAATTTGGTTAAGAAACGGGTGAGCTCTTCATCGGATTCAAAGAATAGAACCGATCCATCTTGATATGGATGGCGAGAAGAAGAAGCACCTTGTTTGGAACGAGCACGTTTGGAGTTGCGGCTTGACATTTTTGAAAAAGATGTGCTAGGATTTTTCAAAGATAACAAGATAATTTGATGCTTGGGAGGCTTGAGTGAGTATACAAGAGCATATGTGCAGCCTATATATAGAGAAGGAATGAATCTTACACTTATTGGAAAAGATTTGAAGAGATTTGAAGAGCTTTGAAGTCTGAAACGGTAAAAATAAATTCACTGACCGTTCAACAATCGATTGTTTGAATAGAATAATCGATTGTCATTAATGAAAATGATCTGACACATCGATTACACGCCAGAACGGTAAAAAAATTTGAAAAAGATAGTCGATTGTCAAACTTGGTAATCGATTGTTTTTCATATTTATGACCTGACAGGAATCGATTGTAGAGCCAAAACGGTAACATAAGTTTAAAACAGATAATCGATTGTCAATATATAGTAATCGATTGTTTCACTCACAGAGAGTTTGGATTTTGGCAAATAATCGATTGGCAGAACAAATAATCGATTGTTTGGAAGGGGGATGCTAAGAATGATGAGACTTAATTCTATCAAGCAATGTAAACATTTAACAAGATTTCATAAAAAAATTGAATCAATTAATAATCGATTATTGATACTGATAATCGATTGTAAGCATAAATAATCGATTATGATCGATTTTTCTTGTATCAAGACAATTTATACTTTCCTCTTACCTTTTGGGGGATACCTGCAAAATGGAATTAAACATCTCCGACGCTCAAGTCAGTAATCTATAAATGAAATAATAACTTTGAAACTAGTGTAGTCGGGTGAAAAACGTGAACTCTTAAGAATTTTGTCCTAGGATGTTCTTAAGAGGGTTTAGGGTACTTACCTTCCCTTCGACTTTGCCAATTACCTGATTGTGAACATCCTCCGTTCATTTTGGTCTTTTGGCTCATTCTTCAATTTAAGAAGCTTCTTCCACAATTTTGCCTTTGTCTTCCTTGTATTTTGTCTTTTAAATTTTTCGAAAATACTTCCGATTTTGAAAAAAAATGCCTAAATCGACTTTTCCGTCTCTTCCTCCTTCTTTGTGCTTTAATTGAAGGAATTTTGAATTCGTCTCCCGTCAAGTGTTTGGAGCATCCACTACACTTGATTCCTTCAAGCACACCTGCAAAACAAATCAATGCTCTTTTGGTACCCATGCCATTTTGGGTCCTTGAGGGTTATGCATACTATAATGATATGTTTGAGTAGCATGTCTATGTCTAGTAAAGCATGCGGGATCAATATGACCAATTCGTCTACAATAATGACATGTCACATTTGGATTATGCATGCGTCTAGGCTCATAGTAGCTAGAATTATGCACATTGTTTACTCTATTTTCATTTCTCCTAATTTGAGCACCATAATCATTTCTAGGTTGAACATTTCGGGATCTTCTAGCATGATCACTGTTGTGCCTAAGATATGCATCATGTCTATGGTGACGATTGCTAGGCGGAAGGTCATGTCTAGGTCTCCTAATATTTTGTCTAGCATGCATGTTTGTTTTAGGAAAGGCATTTTTGTTATTAATCCTAGATTGAGCTCTAGGTGGTTGGGTTTTTGCATCAACCTCTTCTTCATTTATGAAGCCTATTCCATGCTTGGTTGATTTCAAGTTATCAAGCACCACATTCAAGTTTTTATGAGAGGAGTTGAATTTATCTAGTGTGCCTTTTAATCTACCTACTTCATTCTTAAGGTCTACACAAGACGCACAATTTTTTGTAGAACTCTCGGGCTTGTCAGAACTTCTTTTCCCATAAAACTTGTTTTGTTCTAGTAGCTTCTCATTTTCCAAAACCAATTTTTCTAATTCTTTTTCTGTTAATGAAAACTGTTTTTGAAAATCTTGTTCTTTTAGAGAAGCACTTTCTCTTAAACTAGTGACGGTTTTTGTAACTTTGAGAAATTCAGCATACAATTCATCAAAGGCATTTCTCATGTCATCAAGAGTATAAAAATTTTGAGAAGAGATTTGACTTACCTCACTTTGATTTTCTTCCTGTGCCATGAGGCAGAGATTTGCCGCTTCTTCATTTTCTTCTTCACTGGATTCGTCTCCGGAATCTCCTCCCCAAGATATGTATGCTCGTTGCTTCTTGAAGGGTTTCTTCTCCTTTTTAAGATTTGGACAGTTTGTTTTGATATGCCCTGTTTCACCACACTCATAACATTTAACTTGCTCACCTTGCTTTTTCCCTTTGTGGTCATATTCTTTTCGCATGAATTTTTGGAACTTTTTGATGATGAGTCCAAATTCGCTATCTCCATCCTCTTCAATTGGTGATTGACTTGTGCTCGCCTTTAGAGCAATCTTTTGCCTTCTTTGTTCATCAATAACAGGGTTAAGAATAGTGGATTCATAAGTCTTAAGATTACCTCTAAGAGCGTCTATGGTGACGTTCGTGATTCCAATTGACTCTTGAATCGCATCGGCCTTTGATCGCCATGCCGGTGTTAGACTCCTAAGGATTTTTCGAACTAGTTCTTTGTCTGTGAACGTCTTCTTGAGCGCGTGGAGATCATTCACTATTGATGAGAACCACTCAAACATCTCGTCTACCTTTTCGCCTTCCTTCATATGGAACAATTCGTAAGCATGAGTTAAAAAGTCAATTTTAGCTTCTCTTACCTGGTCAGTCCCTTCGTAAGTGACCTCAAGCTTGTCCCACATTTCTTTCGCTGTTTTGCAGCAGGAGATTTTCCTGTAATCATTAGCATTAACAGCACAAAGTAATAAATTAATAGCTTTAAAATTAATTTGGACCATTCGATTATCCTCGGCGTTGAATTCCTCTTCTGATTTTGGCACCCATTCTCCTTCCACCTGTTTGACAGGAACCTCATTTCCTTTGGTGTACACCTTCCACAAGTAAGGGCTGTTTGATCTGACGAATATCTGCATCCTTTCTTTCCAATATGAATAATTAGTCCCGTTAAACAAAGGAGGTCTTGTGGGGCACTGTCCTTCATCAATACCTGCAAAAGAGTCTAGAGTAGAAGCCATGGAAAGATTCTCTCAAACGGTTAAGTCTTTCAGAGAGTATGGCTCTGATACCAATTGTTGGACAATACGCTTTACGCTAGAGGGGGGGGTGAATAGCGTTTTAAAATTATTAAGCGTTTTAATGCGGAATTTAAAAACTTTGCAGAAATTAAAACAAGTGCAGTAGAATAAACTTACACAATGATGTATCCTGGTTGGCCACAAACGTGGTTAGTCCAGTCCCCGAGAGACTCTGTCGAGATTTCCACTAAACTTGTCAAGCTTACGGGTGCTTAACAAACCGTTACAGCTGAGGACACAAGCCTCACCTAGGTGCTCGGGGATCACAATCCCAAAGACTTCAATTGCTCGGGGATACCAATCCCAAAGACTTCAATTGCTCGGGGATAATAATCCCAGAGACTTCAATTGCTCGGGGATACCAATCCCAAAGACTTCAATTGCTCGGGGATAACAATCCCAAAGACTTCAATCGAGGAATCACAAGTTCCTCAACAAACGAGAATCGCAATTCTCTTACAAACACAAAACACACTCACTTTACAAAGCACTCCTTAATGAGTAGATATGAGTAGAAATAGTACGCTCAAGATCACAACAACTTAGCTCAATAGAATGGCTCTTCAAAAAGCTTTATGGATGAATGGAAAATGATGATCAATGTAAGAAAGCTTTTAGCAATGAAAATACTCAAATTGTATATGTTGTTGTTGTGAAAACACTGAGTTGAAGCTGTATTTATAGGTGAAAAACTCAGTCTTACCGTTGTCTAATTGCCAATTAAGGATTGCTGAAATTACTCAGTGACAATCGATTGTCAAGACTAAACAATCGATTGTTTGCCTATCAGATCAAAAATTCAATCCCAGATTTTACGTCAACAATCGATTACTTCAAATCAATAATCGATTATTTATAACGTTAAGAAATCCTTTCCAATTTTTGGCATAAAACATCGATTGTCCGGAAATCAACAATCGATTATTTTAACAACGTTCAAAATCTTTTCCAGATTTTAAGCAAAACATCGATTGTTAAATATCAACAATCGATTACCTGAAGGTAATTTAAAATATATGACAACGGTCAGCTTCAACAATCGATTATCAAATGGAATAATCGATTATTAATTAATTTCAAAACTCTCTGTCTCATATTTAATAGATTATCAAAAGCCACAATCGATTATCATTTTATTTAAAATCACTGGGAGACATTTTTCTCATTCTAATCGATTACCATTAGTTCATAATCGATTTTTATGAGTTTTGAAAACTTTGCCTCAGTTAACAATCGATTATCATAAGTACACAATCGATTGTCATGCAGTTTGCAAAACCTGATGTTAACTGACTTACTCACAATCGATTATCATTAATTCACAATCGATTGTCATGCAGTCTTGGCTTAGGGATACTCGATTATCATAAGTACATAATCGATTATCTTAGCCCAGATTTTTGAGGCATGTTTGGAAAACATTTTAACAAATGTAAATATGCATAGTTTAAAATCATTTGACACTTAATTTAAATATGCATGATTTTGGAAAAATAATTTTAGTAGAGAAGCCATGTTATGAGCCAAGTTGAGGAATCAAGATCACAACTAATATTGACTCAATTATAACATTTCTAAACTTTGTCTTGAGCTTCTTGTAATGCATCCATTTTGTGCTTGTCCTTGAGCACTGCTATATATCGCTTTTTGCTTTGTTTGACATTCATCAAAACCTACAAAAGAACACACGTTTAGTATATTGCATTTGAAACGTGTTTCCAACAGAGAACGTGTTTCAACACTCTTTCCCTTTACTTATAATGTTTCTTTTAATTTTGTTTGTGTTAACTAACTTTCTAAAACTTTCCATTTCTTTTCTCTTTTAAAAACTTTGAACTTGTTTACAATAATTATGTGAAAACCTTATTTGTTTCTTCTAACTTTTAAAGTCACAATTGTAGTATAGCCGGGAACCACATTAGTGGATCATGAGGAGTGCCTAACACCTTCCCCTTGAGATAATCTCAAGCCCTTACAGAAACTCTACTTCTTCGTCTTTTTTTATTTTCTTTAAAAGTGTCCTAATGCACTATAATCATTAGGTAAAGACTCTCCAAATTCTGAAACCTAATTCTCGCAAGGGAATAAAAGTTTTCCTCCCATAATTTTGTACACCCGATTTTTGAATCCCAATTTAGATGGAAAAGGCGGCGGTCGACACCAAGTCTTGGCAGATCCAGATAGCGAAATGTAGCAAAATCAACCCCATTTGTCTCAACAATGCTCATGTTCCTGAGAACCTCTTGGTAGCTATATAAGAAATCTGGGAAATCCTTAAAAAAAGCATCGATGTAAGTAGTAAAAGAGCTTGGTGAATCTGTCCAATCTCCACAAAGCATCGACGGACATAGCCGATCTATCGTCGATATGAGCCACTATACCCGGCTGAACTGCTCCAACTAGTTGAACCAGTGGAGTCTAAATCTAGGGAGCTACCTGCTCCTGAGTGCGAGTAGTAGGAGTTTAGGCTCAGGTCCAGAACCTCGTCATCAAAATCAATCTGAGGCTCTGCCACTGGTGCTGCTACTTGGGGATGAGCTCTTCCCCTACCTCATCCTCTAGCACGACCTCTTCCTCGCCATTTGCCCTTCATGGGAGCTGTTGCTGGGGGCTCAAGCTGATGATTGGTAGATGAGGAAGCGCGTGTTCTCTCCATATGTGAAATAACATAGTAGAAAGGCAATTAGTATCGAGAAACATAACCGCACTACAAGAAAGAACAAATGTGAAGTTTTCCTAACTCTGTAGCCTTTGGGGGATAAATACAGATATCTCCGTACCGATCCCTCAGACTCTACTAAGTTTGTTTGTGAACTGTGAGACCTATGGAACCTAGAGCTCTAATACCAACTTGTCACGACCTGAATTTTCCACCCTCGGGAGTTGTGATGGCGTCTAGTAATGAGAGCTAGCAAGCCAACCTTTAATTATATTTTTCATTATAAAATTACATATTTTAACAATTACCAGTGATAACATGAAAATAGCAAAATTAAATAAATATGCGGAAGTCAACAATTATATAACTCAAGACTATATTTATTACAACTTTCAAAACCTCAATACCAAAAATCTGGTGTCACATTGTCACAGACTATCCAAGAGTTACTACATACAAGGTCTAAATAAAGACAATACACTATTTTTGAAATAAAGGAAATGAAACAGAAAATAGAGCTAGAGGGAGATGCCAGGACCTGCGGAAATAACAGGCCTATCTTGGGTCTTCGGGTTGACTAAAGGCTTGCGCCCTGGCTACAGCTATGCACCGTAAGGTGTTCCAATATCTGCACATAAGTGCAGAGTGTACAATCAGCACAAGCGACCCCATGGGCTAGTAAGTGTCTGGCCTAACCTCGGCAAGAAGTGACAAGGCTAGGACCAGACTACTAAATAAACCTCTGCAGTTCAATATATATGTGCTGCAGAAAGGAAATACAAAAAATTACCAGCCAATGTGAGAGGGGGAAATATGTTGTAGGGGAGATAACAGTTCTGAATAGAAAACATCAAGTAAGAGAGAAACAACATAACTAGAATATCAACAGAGTTAGAAATCAATGATTTGCACAGCATCACCCTTCATGATTTTACTTTTGTTCTCACCAAATAAATCATATAATAACAATGTACACGACATCACCTTTCGTGCTTTTACTCTCTTTACTCACCATATAATCAATAAAATTCGGTACGAAATGGCACATTGTACGGCACAACATCACCCTTCATGCTTTACACTATTCCCTCACAATAGCAATCAATGCACGACATCACTCTTCATGCTTTAACACTCTTCCTCACCCAAACAACAACCACAAATAAAGGGGCAAGGGAAATAAACAAAATTTTAATAGAAATCTCGACAAGAAAACAACAATTAAAACAATTAGATCCCGGCAAGGGAACAATAATTAAATATTTAATTACCGGTAAGGGAACAGTATCAATAATCTCAACATCCCGGCAAAGGAGATAATCAACAAAGCAACAATGACCTTGCAAGGGAACGTTTTAGTAACGATTTCTCTTTCTTTCACTTTCATTTCATGACTCACTTTACAACTTGAGCCAATGCTCCAAAGGTTCAATCATTTCATATACTTTATCAAGTTGTAATATAACTTGAGCCAATGATCCTCTATGTTCATATGTCACAATTCCTTCCACAAACTTTTCACAACAGTTAAAAATCATCACTAAGGCATGAAAGATACAACAAGAATCAAGATATTCACAATTGAAAGACTTGCGGTCATGCTAGACACCAACATATAGATACTCATTACCATGCCTATACATCGTACTCAAAAATCATCACATAGCAAATAAGACTCAATACCTACTTCCTCAATCTAAGGTTAGACCGGACACTTACCTCAAACTTTCACGGCCAATTCAATCCTCAATTACCACTTTTCCTCTCGAATTTGGCTCCAAATAAATTGTATCTATACATAAATGACTTCATAACATCAATACTTGCTAAACAATTTGAATCCAATGCCTAATTATAGTTTCCCAAACATTCTTTCCAAAAACCCAATAATTGACCTCGGGCCCGCTTGGTCAAAACGTTAGGTTCGTACCAAAATCAAATCACTCATTCACCTACGTACCTGAATATATAATTTGTTTTCAAATTGGACCCCAAAACAAGGTCTAAATCAAGAAAAATTAAAAGGCCCTAACTTTACCCAAATTCCCAATTGTCTACCCTAAATCACATGTTTTAGGCCTAGGATTTTAATTGATGTTGAAGGAAATGGAGGAAATAAGTTAAAGATCACTAACCTAAGATATTTTGGTGAAAAATCTCTTTAATGGTCGCCTAAGAGCTTGGAGAAGAAAGGTTTTGTGAAGTTTTTTATGAATCCTATGATGACACTGTTCTGGAATTTTCAAATTTAACCGTGCGAAAATGGTCTATGTGATTGCAAAGAATATAATGCGATCGCATAGAGATAAGGAAAATGGTCATTGCGATCACGAAAGGAGCACTGCGATCGCATAGAAGAAACAGGCTGGGCATTGCGATTGCGAACAAGACTATGTGACGCATAGAGGAAAATATAGGAATTCTCGGTCTTAACACTATCTGATCGCGGGAGACACTATGTGATTGCATAGAATAAAACTAAACCCTTGAAGATTACTATATGTGATTGAGGACCTACTTATGAGATTGCGTAGACAATTCAATGGACACCCGAGCCCTCGGGGCCCCTAACCAAACACATGAACTAACTCAACAATGTCATACCAACTTACCCGTGCAATCAAATCGCCAAATTAACATTATTATCAACAAATTAAGCCTCAAAATCGAAACATTTTTCCAAAACTTAATCAAGCTTAAAATTTAGAAGTTTAAGTCCGAAACACGTCAAATGATGTCCAATTTTAATCAAATTTTACATAAAGGACTTAAAACATATATAAGACATGTAACGGGTGCCAGAACCAATATACGAGCCTGATACCATCGCTTTCTAATCCGATTTTATTTCAAATTTTATTAAACATTTTCAGAAAATAAATTTACTTAAAAATTTATTTCTCAAGTTTGGGATCTCGGAACTTGATTTTCGGCATACGTCCACCTTCCATATTTTCCTACGGACCCTCCGGGATCATCAATAACGGGTTCGGATTATTTTGCCCAAAATATTGACCAGATTCAAATCTATTTATTTAAAACTCAAAACTTATCATTTTCAAATAATTTCATATTTAAGCTTTCTGTCTACGTGTTCGGAATATGCACACAAATCGAGGCGACTCTAAATGAGGTTTTCAAGGTCTCAGAAGCATAGATTTTATTTAAAACAGGTGATGACCCTTTGGGTTGTTACACTTACGGCCTTATAGGAAGGGCTACGATTTGCCCTACAACATCATTTCACACCATTGGAGGTCAATGTAGATTCAACTGAGGTAATCTCTTTCCTTCTTTCACACAATTCACATTACTCATCTTTGATTAATGAATGTAGATATCTCGTACATCTTCTAGGTAGCCCTGGGTGACACATATATACAGGGAGCAGAATCAAGTGGCAGATCAAATGGCCAAGCAAGGGGCAACTCTCTCAATGCAAAACCCAACTACTAAATTTTTGGAAGCACCTCATTTTACCATGCACCGGTACATTGATGATCAACAGGGAGCATTGCACCAATACATTGATCATCAACGGGGAGCATTGCACAACGTTCCACAACTGCTCACAAGACGCTGGAACATCCATATTTTTGTCTACATATGTTGTCCAACGCTTGTAGTATGAACTTGGCAACTCCACAAGAAGTTAGCATCAGCACACAACGATATTTTTGTAACTTTGTACCACATTATACTCCTTGTACTACTCTTTAATATTTCATATATGCACCTTTTATTAACCAAAATTTGTTTTTACAGATTATGATTTAAAGATCAATTAGATGGGTTAGAGGTATAGCATTAATTAGTTAAAGTTAATTTAAATAACACAATAAGAATATATTTAAATAGGAGAATCTAAGTTATGTGAGGGTATATAAAAAATATACTCAAAAATATTATTGATAAATTCAAATAATGCATCAATTATTTAGCAAGGAATCAATGTGATAAACTAAAATTTTAGGACTAAGAATATCTGCATATTTTTTTATATTAAGCGAGAATATTTTGTCAAATAGTAAACTAACAAAATTCACATGAAAATATGAAAATATAAAGTAATGAATAATTCAATAAAGATAAGTAATAATGATCAAAAAGAGAAAAAAATCAAATTAAAAATTGAGGATATTTTATACTGAAATTAAATAAGTGGCAAGCTATTAGCAAAACACTTGGAAATTTTAAAACATGTTTTCTATGAGCTGTAATAGCATTAAATTTAAATTTAAAATTATATATATCAAATAAACAAAATATCATCTAAATTTAAGCAATAAATTTGAATTGAAATCTATATCTTTCAAGGTTAATGAAGTTATCTCGGTTGATTGAGCTTATTAAGATTTATTATAATGATATGGTATAAATAATATTATAATTATATAAATTGTTAAAGAATATAATTTTCGGACAAAGTTACTATGAGTTGCAATAGTATTCAATTTAAAGTCAGAAATAAAGATTTCAAATTTAAAAAAAAAATATCATCTAAATTTTAGCTATAAGTTTAAATTGAAAACTAAATTTTGTAAAGTTAAGAAAGTTATCTAGCCCAAATAATGAAACTTCTTAAGATTTACTATAAAGATATGGTAAAAATAGTATTAGAATCATATTCATTGTTAAAGAATATAATTTGTTTTCCTTAAAGAATATTAATTTTGAATTATTAGATTATATGAAAGGTTTTCTTTTTCTCAAATTTCAACGAGAATGATGATATAATTATTAGAGATATTTGCTTCTAATTGATAGTGTAGGTATAAAAAATTTGTATGAATACAATTCATAATAACTTAGGACTATATTTTAAATTCAAGATATATTAATCCAAATAAATTTATTGAAATAATATAATTGGATTAATTATAAGTCCAATATATGTGGATTAAATAAATAAATTTTAATCCATTAGGGTAGCCCATTTAATTGGGCTAAAGTGATGAGCCCACTTTATTAAACCCAAGATGATATATTTCTAGAGGCCATGTTTGGTGTCACATGCTTATTGACGTGGCACGCTAAGTGTAATGACCCAACCAGTCGTTTTGAGCTATAGCGCGTCGTTCACTAGTCTGAGTCCATGAGCAGCTTCATTTCAGGTATTCTGACTTTCTCGCAGGGTCGGAATTGGAATTCAGAAAGATCGCAATTAAATTTTAATGAAAATTCTCATTTCAGAAGCTTAAAGTTGAAAGAATGAACTAGGATTGAATTTTTGAGTGAACGACCTCGGAATCAGGATCTTAAGGTTCCAGCAGGTTCGTATAATGATATCGGACTTGGGCGTATGCCCGGCTCAGATTTTGGATAAACCGGGAGAATTTTGGCGCCTATTGTGGAAGTCAGTATTTCAGAAGAAATTCCTTAAGTTTGACTTAAAGTACGTTTTAGTGTTATCGATGTCCGTTTGGGATTCCGAGACTGAGAGTAGCTCCATATAGAGATTCTAGAGTTGGGAGTGATATCGGAAGTGAATTCGGAAGTCCGTAGGTCATTTTGGAGACGTTTGGCTAAAGATAGAAATTTGAAGGTTTTTGAGAAAATTCGAACGAAAGTGAAAATTTTTATATCGGGCTCAAAATACAAATTTTATGGTTCGGATAGCTTCGTTAGGTAATTTGGGACTTAGGAGTGTGTCAGGAATATTTTTGACCGGTGTAGAATTAAGCTTGAATTGGCAAAGTTAGTATTTTGGCGAATTCCGGTTGATAGGTTAGATTTTGTTCCAATGGTCGGAATGGTATTTCGAGAGTTGTTGTAGCTTCTTTATGTTATTTTGGACTTCTGTGAAAAATTTGAAGTTAATCGGACGTGATTTGATAGGTTTCGGCATCGGAAATAGAAGTTGGTAATTTCAAAGTTCATCTAGCTTGAATTGAGGTTTAATTAATTATTTTAGCATTGTTTTATGTGATTTGAGGCCTCGAGAAAGTCGGTAATATATTTTGGGACTGGTTGGTATTATTTGTCGGGGTTTTAGGTGCCTCGGGTGTGTTTCGGGTTGTGATCACGCTCTTATTTGATGCTTCAACGTCGTTTCTTTGGACATAAAGGAGTGTTATATTAAGCTAATGAACTCCAAATTCCGTTTTGTTTGAACCATTAGATCCGTATCCAAAATACTTAGCCATAGGAAAACGAAACATTGAATTTGGACATCATATAAGGAAGTTATGCTCATTTATGTGTCAGAGAAAACTGCTGCTTCTAGTATGCCCACATTGCAAACATTTCCATCGCAATTGTGATGCCAGTTCGCAATGAAATCTTTTGTCGCAAATGCGACCCTTCCCAGCCTCTCTTTGTTCGCAATTGCGAAGGACTTCTTTTCTTTTGCGAGGGCTCGCAATTGCGAAACCTGGATCGTAAATGCGACTTCTGCATCTTGATTTTAGCTGTGTCCCTCGAGTTTTTTCTTCATTTTATCATATTTTGAGCCCTAGGTACGAGAATGGGCTATTTTGAGAGTGGATTTTCGTATCAAATCATTGGGTAAATTCGTCTAACTAGTTTTCAATTATATTTTGTGATTATACCTTAGATTTAACATCAAAATTCATGAGAATCTAAATAAGAATTTGGGTTTTAAAGAAAACCCTAGAAATTGAGATTTTTGGATTTTGACCACGATTTTGAGTATGGAATTAAGAGAAAATTATATATTTGATTTCCTAAGGTCATGGGTAACCTTTATCTTCGAAAAATTTCGGATTCCAGGCACGTAGGCCCGAGGGAATTTTGATCATTTCACAAAGCGGAGTTGGGAAATGGTATAATTTGAATTGTCAGCAAGTATTTGCATATATTCTCATTAGTTTGCCATTATTTGGCTAGTTTTGAGCATTTTGCGTTGGTTCAAGCCTTCGAAAGAATGTAAAATGTCGGTTATGGATCTTCGAAGCGAGATGAGTCTCCTTTATAATCTTGTGAGGGGTAAATTACCCCATAGGTGAGTTAAACTGATTATGTGCTCCTAATTGTGGGGGCTACGTACACACGAGGTAATGAGAGTCCGTGCGTAGCTACTATTATGCTATTGTCCGGGTAGACTAGGACCTAAAAGCACGTTATACATGGATTATTTGTGAACCCATTACTGGCTTGGAATGCTTTAATCACATTAAATTAATAAATGGATTTCTAAAAGACTTAAGCTCTATTTTTCTCAAATTATTGAAGTGAATTGGCCTTTCTTGGATATGTACTCCATGATGACTTCTTGACCGATTATCTATCTGCGTGTGTTTATATTTCTGTTGGAACGAGCTGATCGCCTTGGTGAAATGGATGCATCTATGGTACGGGCCACTCGACCCTCAGCAGTGCACACTTTACATTTCTGTTGGAGCGGTCCGTCGACCTCAGTATGATTTGCGTATGTTTGTGCTGTTGTCTTGAACTCATTTGACTAGTTTTATGCCATATTATAGCTCAAGATCATTTTATTAATAATAATAAGAAATCTAAGGGAATTTTCCATGAAAGAATTATATGACTACTTGGTTTTTTATATTTGTATTAGTATCATGTTTATAAAAAAAATCCACTACTTGAATATATTTCGGCTCAGTAGCGATACTCTGAGGGCCTTGAGGTTAGGCACAGGTTGCCATGATGCTTATGAATCATTCTCCTCAGTATTGATATGATCGCAAGATGTTTGCCTACGTGTGGAGGCAATTAATGACTCGAAGGGGAGTTTATTCGGTTCGTGATCGAAAGATTCGGCATTTATTCCCGGCAGGGGGAAAGGTAATCAGCCTGAAGATGTTCAGGTTGGGATAATGAGATGACGTGACTTGGTGTTTTCAAGTGTTATGGAGTCTCCAGCGGCAGCATGGTATCGTCATCCTCTATTGATTGTGTTAAGATTGCCAGAGTTATTGTTTTCTTCTATTCGCCCTTGGGGCAGGATATAGTGAGTAATTAATGAAGAAGCGACTTGTGAGTTCGACAACTATGAAGATAGATTTTATGTAAGGCAACAATTGAGCAGCAAGGTATGAGGAAGGACACGTGGGAAGTGTTAGGCGGTGTTTAAGACTTCTAGAAGTCCAAGTACTAGGAGCAAGGTCGAATGGTCGATTAAAGGGATGAGTTCTGCAAAAATGGGGGAGTGGAGGGCGTTGCATAAGGCTTGGTAGTAGGATGACTATGTGCTTTAAGGAGGGTTTGGAATAATTGAATAATTTCGGAGATTAGTGATTGGCGCCTACGAAGCTAACTTGAAGCATGGGCCATCATGCGGCGGAAGATTTTAAAATAGCGGAGAGGAGCTTCTTGAAATGCGAGAGGATGCAGCATAACCTTGAATTAAAAGGGTATTGTTGCGTATTTAATTGATGTCCACAAGAGTTAAATGGACCGGTGCAGTCAAGGACTGAGCTTGGACTCACAATAGGTTATTAGAGTCATGGTGACTATACCCCGTGTAGTAGCATTAAAGGATGTCAGAAGTTGCTTCTACAAGTGGGTTATTCCCTGTGAGAAGGTTAGCGGTCGCGTGGTTGGCGAAGCTTCTGCAAGGAATTTTTATAGGTTGTTCAACAAAGAGATTGGTCGCGCGAATGTGGTGGATGATTCAGAGTATTTACTGCGGGATTCCGAGAAATTTTGATAAATTATGGCGCGAGGTTATGCCCATAAGAGGTAAAGAGGTCGGGCGAACTCGGGAAGCATGAAATGATGGCTTCAAGCTAAGTGGGGGAGTCCCACTGCTTATGATTGGGTTGTTTGATTAGCTACTTGCATGATTTTTGGTTATTAGTATATTGATGGGTTATATTAGCTATGAGAAAAGACCAAAAATGGTAATTCGAGAAATGAATTGTTGGAGGTATGTGATAGTTGGCCTTATTGGCTCATGTCCGAACTTGGAAAAAGAATTCAGGATTTATGCCTCGTATAAATCAAGGTTTCTGAGGAAGTGATTTCGCCAAGTTCTGCATCGGGAGGGTGTTCGTGTGTTGTAAAGATTTGTAGAGTGAATTATGTTTGGGACCCAGTCGGAGCGGGTGGCTCTCAATAATGATCCTAGTGAATTCAAAAGTTGAAGTGTGGTGCTCAATGATTTTGAGCCTATGAGTACGTCTAAGACTCAAGCTTTGTAGCAGCTTATGAGAAGGTGTCCGGAATGTTCTACGATATTTTGACTTACGGGTGGCATTTAAGAGATATAAAATGGTTCGTGAGATTCGAGCCAGCATGGTCTCGTGATTCAAAGTCGCTCGGGATGAGTTCATATGGAGTATGTTATGGGTTGAATGAAGAACTATTATCTTTGAGGCAATCAAGGATTCAGTAGAGGGAAGTAGATTGATTAGCCATGGTTAACTTGGCATATTGGTAGTGGTAATCAGTTCATCCAGCGTGATCAAGTCATGCATATGATTTGTGCCGGTGCGTGTGATGCTTGTCGGTCGTAGTGATTGATGCTACTTTTGTTATGGCCTGTTATGAGTAGGCGGATCCCGGAAGGGTTATGGTGGTTTGGACCACTACTTACAGGTTGACATATTCGATGGTTATGAGAATTTGCCTGTATGTTGTTGCAGTTCTCCTGAAGTGAGTTAAATGAAATTTTTATATGATGAAGTGTTAGTCTATCAGTGATTCTAGATTTGTTATGGAAATCTTGTCTATCGTATATCGGCACGTTGGGTGCAGTGAGTGGTATGGAATTTTAAGTGAGAACCAAGGTTGTAGTTTGGTAAATTATTGTGATGCCATGAGGATGAGCAGGAAAAGAATTTTAGTGTTTTGAGTAATATTGATATTGTCGTTAGTATCACCTGAGATTGGTGTTTTGCGAGAAAGGCTTTGCCTCCTGGTTAGGGGTTCTTGACCATTTTTTAGCACTAGTGCAGCCGATGGTTTGAATGTGCAGTCCGGTTAGTTAGTTCGGAAGATTGTGGGAGATTTTTCCACCGAAAGCGTGACATGTAGTCACTCGACTGAGTAAGAGAATTAAACCAAGTATGAGGATTTTGGTAATATCATTAATTTGAGAATGTATGCCTGAAGGGCACTTTGTTTATTGGGATATGAATGAAGGAGGTTGCTCCGGTTATAATGGTTATTCTTATATGTTATGAGGAAGAATGAGTTACTATGAACCTTTGAAAGGTTATTAGCCAAGTTAGTGCAATCAGAAATTGGCTTGAGATTAGTGGATTGATTTATATGTGAACATGGCTTTGTATCAGGCCAGTTTTGTGTTTGTTTCAGCGAGCGTTCCCTATGGGGGAACAGTCAGGGTGTTATTCTGCCATCATCTATTCCAGAGAATGATGAATTGCATCGTATGAGTTGTGAAATGGCTTGGTAAATTTCCTATGTGTTGAGGTTCCGCATAGCATTAATGTTATATGAGCAGGATGGCTCTTGAGATTCAGATCATGTATCGCACCTTAGTTGTGCTTGAGTTTTGTTGACTATACCGCAATAAGTTTCCTTGGGGACGGTATTATGCATTCAGCGTCTTTATGACCGATATTCGGTATTTTCATGTAGTGAGTGATTTAGCTCGATGCGTATCTCCTTATATGAGTTCTACGTGTGGATCGGGTGGCACCCTGCCATGGTTATATTGTATGGAACGGGTGGCACGTCATCATGGTTATATGGTGTAGATTGGGTGGCACGCCTCCATGGTTATGCTGTTTCGATCAGGTTGCGCGCCGCAACAGTATGATGTTCAGTAGAGTTCCCCCTAGTTTCTTTGATGTGTTCTGTTTCCCATTTTTCTGAGGAAAACTCGTATAAGTTGTTGCCCGTGTCGCACGTGTGATTCGCGGGCGGAGTAATTAGATGTCCGTTTTAGAGTTCGTATTCTCCTTGTACCATATCCTAATCGGTAGCCTATTGGAACATGGTGGCATCATATGGGACTCTTGATTGTGTCCTAGATGGCTTATTGCCTGAGTAGTTCGTACTGGGTGGGATGAGATTATGGAATTTAGGATTAGTGCAAGCTGAGCACATGAAGTATATTAAAGAGCAGAGATCCTTATTTGGTTCATAATGTGGTAATGGTTATGTCAGGGGTATAGACCCGATGACTTGTTGATTCAGCAGCTGGTTATGAATTTCGGCATATCTTTTTCGTCGTTTCGGTGTTGTAAAAGTTAGAACAAGATCGATGTAGGTCATAAGGTGCAATGGGAGCATCTGATTCGTTGAATTTTGGCTAAGTTGATCATAAAATACTATCGTGGTCCTGTGGATTTTGTGTTGCAAAGTAAGAATCCAGCAAGGTTATGGAGTCATGTTTGAGGGCAGCATGTGGTGAGTGATTTGGTGACCTCTTAATGAAAGCAGGCCTGATATGGAATTCCGGATGTTGGAATTGGGCTCTAAGGCCTATTTTCTTGAATAAAAAGGAATTATCTTCAAAATATATCGAGCTAATGTGCTCAGCTAAGTTGTGGAAGCACAGGAAGGTGCGAAAGGTTCTAAACAGTGATTTCAGACTACTTCGGTATAGTTCTCAGCACATTGAGGATGAACGTATGTTTATGTGGGAGAGAATGTAACGACATTTTGAGATCTAGCGCGTCGTTCAGCGGCCTAAGACCATGAGCAGCTTCATTTCAGGTATTGTGACTTGTCGGGGTCGGAATTTGAATTCAAAAAAATCGGAATTAAATTTGAATCAAAATTTTCACTTGAGAAGCTTAAAGTTGAAAGAATGAAATAGGATTGGATTTTTGAGTGAACGACCTTGGAATCGGCATCTGAAGGTTCCATCAGTTTCGTATAATAATATCGGACTTGGGCGTATGCCCGGCTTGGGTTTTGGATAACCTGGGAGCGTTTTGGCGCCTATTGTGAAAGTTAGTATTTTGTAAGAGATTCCTTAAGTTTGGCTTAAAGTTCGTTTCAGTGTTATCGATATCCGTTTAAGATTCCAAGATTGGTTGTAGCTCCGTATAGTGATTCTGGAGTTGGGAGCGCAATCGAAAGTGAATTTGGAGGTCCATAGGTCATTTTGGAGTCGTTTGGCTAAAGATAGAAATTTGAAGATTTTTGAGAAAAATCAACCGGAAATGGAAATTTTGATATCGGGCTCAAAATGCATATTTTGTGGTTCATATAGCTTCTTTAGGTGATTTGGGACTTAGGAGTGTGTCCGGAATATTTTTGTGATGATCGGTGTAGAATTAAGCTTGAATTGGCGAAGTTAGTATTTTGGCGAATTTCGGTTGAGATTTTGATCCGAAGGTTGGAATGGAATTCCAAGAGTTGTTGTAGCTTCGTTATGTTATTTTGGACTTGTCTGGAAAATTTGAAGTTAATTATACGTAATTTGATAGGTTTCGGCATCGGTAATAGAAGTTGGAAACTTCAAAGTTCTTTAAGCTTGAATTGAGGGGTAATTCATGATTTTAGCATTGTTTGATGTGCTTTGAGGCCTCGAGCAAGTCCTTAATGTGTTTTGGGACTGGTGGTGTTATTGGTCGGGCTCTCGGGGGCCTCGGGTTGTCTGATTATTTGTCTGAGTGTGTTTATATTTCTGTTGGAATGGGCCGATCGCCTCGCTGAAATGGATGCATCTATGGTACGGGCCGCTCGACCCTCGGTAGTGCGCACTTTACATTTCCGTTGGAGCGGGCCGTCAACCTCGGCATGCTTTGCGCATGTTTGTTCTATTGTCTTGAACTCATTTAGGCTGTTTTACGCCACATCATAGCTCGAGATCATTTTATTAATGATAACAAAAAATCTAAGGGAACTTTTCGTGAAAGAATTATATGACAACTTGTTTTCCCATATATGTATTAGAATAATGTATATAAAACAAATCCAGTGCTTGAATATATTTATTAAGGATAAATAGTCATTGGAGTGCTAGTGAGTGTCAGAGTTGACCTTCTTATCTCCACTCCTTCGGGATTAGGCAGGACACTCATTGGGTACACGTTATTTTTGTACTCATACTACACTTGCTGTGCATTTTGTTGCACATGTATATGTAATTCCAGTGGTCTATTGGACATAGCAGCACAGATGATTCTGGTCTAGGTGAGCTGCATCATTTGAGACGGCCGTAGCTAGGGTAATCCCTTTCCAGTACTGTATTTATTTACCGTCTATTGTATTTCGCGCAGATGATGTATTTTTATTTCTCTTATCAGTAACTCATGCCCTTGTGACTTCGAGTTTTGGGATGGTTTGAAATATTGTATTACAGGCTTAACTTTTAAATTTCATTTGAAAAGCTATATTCTTTAAAATATTTTAAATACGGAAGAAAAATCATGTATTTCCAAAGCGTTAAAACAAGATTTTGTTTAAGTAATTTGGTTGGCTTCCTGATAGTGGTGTCCGGCGCCACTACGACCCTTTGTGGATTTTGGGTCGTGACACCAAGTCAAATGGAAGAGCCAATAGGATTACGTCATGTGTCAAAATGACAAGGCATGCCAATTCACACTATAAAGCCAATGAAATCGTGCCACGTGTGCAACTGACATGTTATGGCCAATCAAATACGCCCATGTCATCCTTGAATTTGATTGGTCGGAAAGAGTTTGTTCTTATCACAACTCTTCCCTTCCAAAACTATAAATAGGGGTCTTCATAACTCAAGAAAAAAATAGAATTTATAACAAGAAGAAAGAGAGAGCTGGTGGATCAAATGCCACAAATTTCTCTACAAGTTTCGAGAATTAAGCAATCAAATTCAAGCTCAAGAACGAAGAACAAACCAAAGTCAAGTTTAAGCAATCAAGTTCAAGATCATCGTTCGAGGCAACAAATACATATTCAAGATCAAACTCAAAGGCACTTTAATTTATTTACTATTGAAAAGAAGAATCAGAGGATCTATAGAGATTGTAACACTCAAATATTCGAAATCAAATACTACGATTGTTGCGATATTTTTCGGTCTTGATTTTATTTTCTTGACGCAATTTATTGTCTACAAATTCCGGTATGCCCAGTGGGACAGTCTCCACCTCTCATCTCAACTTTTCAATCACCAAATTTCAAGAACATGAAATGGCTTCAAAGAAAATCAACTAAATTTCAACTTCCACCAAAGCTACTAACTCCAGGTTCTATGCTGATGTGGAAAGCATTCTCGATGTCACCTTTGGAAGCTTTGACGAGTTAGACGAGCAAAGCAAGCTCTTTAGGACAAAAATCAACCCAAGTGTCGTCCAGGTCAACCCTTTTTTTGGATCTTCATCCTCAAAAGGAGCAAGATCTTCCACAAATTCATCTGAAGAAGGAAGCAATGTTGCCGAAAAGATCATGAAAACTCTTGCTCTACTTGACCCCTCCGTATCCAAGCACTCTGCTATGAAGGAAT
Source organism: Nicotiana benthamiana (assembly GCA_034376525.1). Lineage (NCBI taxonomy): Eukaryota > Viridiplantae > Streptophyta > Magnoliopsida > Solanales > Solanaceae > Nicotiana > Nicotiana benthamiana. The sequence goes on along the minus strand of CM067327.1, from coordinate 142,062,082 downwards.
ATGATGCTTCAAGTGATGGATCATCCCCACTTACACCACATAGCGTGAGCCAATCAACGATCAATCTGTGTGAAAATCTATGATACTCTTCGTCATCCATGATAATCATGCAAGCCATGGTAACAAACACTTCATCTATGGAGCAGTAGTTGGCACTTGATGGAAGAAATTGTTGGCTTGACCAAATGCATGCAAAATCATGAGGCTAGAATTGACAAGCTAACAAACAGGGTGAGAATCTTGAAGGAAGAAGAATTTACCCATGCATCCAGCAAGCTCCTAGAAGTTCTAGAGAGTGACTCTCCTCCAAGACAAGCAACATCCACTAAGGTTATATCTATCTCATCTGCAAAAGGGAAGGGAACGGAATAACAGTGGGCTAAAGGAACAGTATCAGTAGCAGTAAGTAAAGCAGGTAAGGATCCCAAGCCAATTTAAGCACCACAACACCGCATAACGGCCACCTGCCTGGAGCGGATAAAGTGCACGGCTAAATCCACTTTAACTTTCATTACTGGCTGTTATTGAACCTTTAAACCGATGATACGCCGAACTCCCGGTGTTCACAGGATCATTATCATTTTAGTATTATTACTACTTGAGCGTATGATTCCAATCAATCAAATGAAGTAGTTCATTAAAGGAACCATTAATAAAAAATATAAAGTTTCTACCAAATCCTCCCTTACATATACACAGTTGTACACTGCAAAGGTCGATATGTTGAAGATTATTGTTGGCTATCAACCTCCGAAGTCTCAACAGTTTGATGGTAAAGTTAACCCAAAGCAACATGTTGCGCACTTCGTGGAGACGTGCAACAATGCTGGGACTTATAGAGATTACCTTATCAAGCAGTTTGTCCGCTCGCTAAAAGGAAATGCTTTTGACTGGTACACGGACCTTGAGGCTAGATCAATCGATAGATGGGATCAACTAGAGCAAGAGTTCCTTAATAGTTTTTATAGTATGAGACATACTATTGGTACGATAGAACTTAAATATACTCTTAAATAGGGGGAACCAGTTATCGACTTTATCAATTGTTGGAGGAATGCAACCCTCAACTGCAAAGACATGCTTACTGAAGCTTCAGGCATAGAGAAGTGCATCCATGGCATGCATTGAGGATTGCGCTACATCTTGTAAGGTAACAAGCCTAGAACATTTGAACAACTTGCAACTCGTGCCCGTGACATGTAATTGAGCATGGCCTCCACTGGAAATGAAAGGCTGCCCATATATGAACCTAGCAAAGGGAATGACAAGCAAGAAGTCAGGAAGTGGGGCAAGTTCGTACCCAAGTTTGAAAGCAAAGAAGCTATGAATGTCAACGTGTCACCTATGAAGTTCACGATGAAGGTAAGTAAGAAGCAGAGTATGAAATCCACTCCTTTTCAAGACAAGACAAGTGGAAAGTTAACAATAAAAGAAATATAGGAGAAAGAGTACCCATTCCTGGATTCTGATGTTCCAGCCATTTTTGAAGAAATCCTTGAGCTAAATCTCATTCCGCTTCTGTAGATGAAGCAACCAAATGAAGCCGGGAAAACAAATGACCCAAATTACTGCAAATATGACCAACTTGTAAGCCACTCTCTAGAGAAGTGCTTTGTCTTCAAGGATAAAGTCCTGGACTTGGCTCGCAAAAAGAAGATCGTGCTTGAAGAAGAGAAAGAAAGCGCAAACCAAGTCTCTATCACCTTTGGCCATTCAGTCTAGATGAATTATGTGGTTTAAAAGAAAGTAAAGATGAAGAATTACTGGAGAGCGACAAAGCTGAAGTCAACCAACCTGATGATGATGAAGGTTGGACGTTGGTGACTAATCGTAGGCGCCACAAAAGGAGCCTACGAAAAGGATAAGTGGAATAACCAACAAGAAAGATGATGGTAAAAAGACCAATAAAAAAGAATCCAGTTAGTCATTTGAAGAAAGAAAAAATGGAGATGCACCACCCTCAAAAGCCACGAAATCCAGTAACCTTGGAAGAGTTTTTACCAAGTTGTTTCCGCACGAAGATTTCTTATAAGGGCATTGATGCCTCTTGCTACCATGCTCACAAAGGAGCAGAAATGATTGATGTCCTATCATTGGCACCATCTTCGGAAAAGCCCATCGAGTCCAATCCTCAAGAATTTAATGCTTTTGAGTAATAGGTCACGTTTACAAATGAAGATCTTTTGCTAGGTAACACTCCTCATAACCACCCATTGTACCTGATTGGCTATATGCGTGATGAAAGGGTAAATCAAATTTTGGTTGATGGAGGATCCTCAGTGAACATTTTACCAATCCATATTCTGAAAGAACTTGGTATTCCCATGAACAAACTCTCAGAAAGTCATGTGATGATCCAAGGATTCAACCAAGGGGGGCAAAGAGCCATAGGTGCGATCAGGCTGGGAATTACTAATGAAGATATGCAATCAAGTGTATGGCTGCATGTGATCGACGTGAAGACTTCATACAATGTTTTGCTTGGGAGGCTTTGGTACATGAGAATAAAGTAATTCTATCTACCTATCATTAATGTTTAAAATACTATGAAGGTGAAATTGAGAAGGCGATAGTTGCTGATGATGAGCCCTTCACCAAAGCTGAGTCACACTCCGCCGATGCAAAGTTCGACTTGAAGAACCGCATTGTGAAGGAGCTGAAAGCTGATGATTGTATGAAAAGCAAGGATAAAGAGCCCTCAGCTAAAAGAGAAGATGTGACTACTAGTGAAGCCAAAGCTGTTAGTAAGGATGTACAACCCAACTTGAATAAATCTTATGGATGGAAATTACATCTTATGGCAAGAAAGTAGAATATTACATCTTATAGCAAGAAAGTAAGTCCAGCGCTCCAATATTTTCCTAAAAGGAATAAAGATGAAGGTGAACAATCTAATTGCCGCGATAACATGCTAAAGGACTTAACTCTCCCGGTCAAACGAATTGAGGCAGTAAAGTCGTCCTCAATGCCTCTTGCAGGGTTTGTAGCCCAAAATCTTTTGCAGAATGTGGCACTCCCTACAAAGCGAACGGATGAAGGTTTTGACCCTAATGCTTTCAAGCTATTTGCAAAAGTTGGATATAATCCCAATAAGCTATCAAAGGTATGGAAGCTCCCATCAGAAGTTGCAACGAGGAAACTACTAGAAGGTTTGGGATACAAGAAACTGTCACCAGTACGTATCTCAATAAGATGGGCGAGCAACAATTATATCACTGTAGAAGAATAATCAGCCCCTTCTAACAAGCCTTCTATATTTGATCAATTTGGAAAAGCACCTAGAAGGACCTCCGTGTTTGAATGATTGGGTCCACTAAAGAATGGGAAAAAGTTCCAGAGAAATTTTCAAAGAATAAGGACACCCGTTTCACCCAAAATCCAGGAGATCCCTAAGGATTTCCAAAGTTTGGTTCCTTCTAGAATGAGGCGACAAACAAACTTGTGCTTTCATGTAAAGAAGTACTTAAGGTAAAGCCAGCTATTATGGTCTAGAATGGGTTCTTTGTATCATGTTACTGTACAAGTCGAGAATGGCATTCCATCTTCAATGAAGATAATGCGGAAATGGAGTATGTTTCTCCGTGTTATCACACATCCCTCAATGATGGAGACCCTCAAGAAGATGAAGATGCCAAAGATGCTCCACCTGAACTTGAAGAAGGAGTGAAGATGACAATTGATGCCTTAAAAGACGTTAACCTTGGCACCGATGAAGAACCGAGACCCACCTACCTAAGTGATTTACTAAAATCTTATGAGGAGAGCACTTATATTGAGTTTCTCAAAGAGTTAAGGGATGTCTTTACCTGGAGTTACAAACAGATGCATGGCTTGGACCCAAAAGTAGCAATCCATCACCTTGCAGTCAAAAATGGTGCTCTCCTTGTTAAGCAAGCTCTAAGACGTTTTAGGCCGGACTTGGTTCCCCTAATTGAAACTGAAGTTAACAAACTCATTTAAGCTGGATTTATTCGGGAAGTTAGATGCCCAATATGGGTTTCAAGTATTGTCCCTGTAAGGAAGAAGAATGGCCAGATTCGAGTATGCGTTGACTTTATGGACCTCAATAATATGTGTCCCAAAAATGAATTCATGCTACCTATTCTAGAATTGATAATCGATGCTACTACTGGTTACAAGGCCATGCCTTTCATGGATGGTTCGTCGTGCTATAACCAAATTCACATGGAACAAAAGATGAAGAGCTTACTGTATTCTGCACCCCCACGGGATATGCAGAATATTTTCGATGATCTTCTACACAAAAATTTTGAACGCTATGCTGACGACTTGGTGGTGAAATCAAGAGAGAAGGCCGACCACATGAAAAAATTGAGAATGGTATTTGAATTGCTCCGGAGGTACCAACTTAGGATGAATCCATTGAAATATGCCTTTGGAGTTAATTCTGGAAAATTCCTTTGTTTCATTGTCCGACATCTAGGGATTAAAATTGGTCAAGCCAAAGTGGATGCCATTTTGAAAATGCTTGAGCCTTGAGATATATATGAATTGAAAAGTCTGCAAGGAAAGCTATCATACCATAGAAGATTCATATCAAACCTGGCTGGGAGGTGCCAACCATTTAGTCACCTCATGAAGAAAGGCATTACTTTCAAGTGGGACCAAGCTTGTAGCAATGCCTTCGAAAGTATCAAAACCTACACGATGAAGCCTCAAGTATTGGCAGCTCATTTACCTGAAAAGCCATTGATACTATACATTGCGGCACAAGAAAGGTCGCTTGGAGCACTGTTGGCCCAAGAAAATAGTGAGGGGAAAGAAAACTCTCTTTACTACTTAAGCAGGATGATGAAACCTAATGAGTTAAATTATTTGTCAATTGAGAAGTTGTGTTTGGCGCTAGTCTTCTCAATTCAAAAGTTGAAGCATTACTTTCAAGTTCATGTCAACTGTCTTGTTTCTAAAGATAATCCCATTAAGTTTGTGATGTCAAAACATGTTCTCAGTGATCGACCAACGAGATGCTACCTCCAATTTTAATAATTTGAGATTTTGTACATCCCTAAAATGGTTGTAATATGACAAGTATTGGCAGACTTCTTGGCTGATAATCCGATACCTGATGATTGGGAGCTAACTGATGAACTACCTGATGAGGACATAATGGTTGTTGAAGTTCAACCTCCATGGATGATGTACTTTGATCGTGTTGCGCATCGTGGGAGAGACGGGGCTGGCATATTATTTGTCACTCCCCAATGTGAAGTCTTTCCCTACTCCTTCACCTTGACACAACTTTGTTCCAACAATGTTGCTAAGTATCAAGCATTAATACTTGGGCTTGAAATGGCTGTTGATATGAAGTAATTATAATTGCAAGTCTTCGGTGACTCCCAGTTAGTGGTCAATCAGCTTTTGGGTAGTTACGAGGTTAAGAATCCTGAACTACGCCCATATCATGGTTACGTTAAAGAGTTGATGGGATGGCTCAGTGATGTGACTATTTAGCATGTGCCAAGGAAAGGAAATAAGAAGGCTGATGCTTTAGCTGCCCTAGCTTCATCTTTAACCTTGCCTGATCAAGCACAGGTTACTGTCTGCCAAAAATGGGTAGTACCGCAGCCAAATGAGGCTGAAGGTGATGAAAACCAATTCAAACATCTTGTTATTGTTTCTAAAGTTAAAAAGAAGAATGGCTTCAACCTAGTATCGACTACTTAATCTATGGGATACTTCCAGAAAATCTGAAGAGAAGGACTGAAATATGTCGTTGTGCGCCTCGTTTCCTGTACTACAAGGATACTCTATACATAAGGTTGTTCGATGGAGTACTCTTGCGATTCCTAGGAGAATAATAAGCTCACCAAGCTTTGCAAGAGGCACATTCTGGGGTATGTGGGTCACATCAGTCCGGACCAAAGCTCCACTTCCATATAAAAAGGATGGGATACTATTAGCCAAAGATGATAAAAGATTGCTTGGAATACGCTCGAAGATGCAACGCTTATCGATTCCATGCAAATTTTATTCATCAACCTCCTAAAGTGTTGCACCTGACTGTTGCATCCTTAACATTTGACGCCTGGGGATTAGATGTTATTGGACCACTGCCAAAGTCCTCTGGTGGGCACCTATACATCTTGGTCGCAACTGACTACTTCTCAAAATGGGCCGAAGTTGTTGCTATTAAGTAAGTAAATAAGGAAAATGTTGCAAGTTTCATCCAAGTAAACAATATTTATCACTTTGGCATTCCTCATTACATAATAACAAATAATAGAAATCCATTTGATAATAGGTTGATGAACAAGATTTGTGATCTCTTTGGCTTCAAGCAACGTAACTCATCGATGTACAATGCTGCCGCCATTGGTATAGATAAGGCATTCAACAAAACTCTATGCAACTTTTTAAAGAAAGTCGTCTCCAAATCCAAACGAGATTGGAATGACCGTAAGAAAGAAGCTATATGGGCATATAGGATGACTCACTGCACGCCAACACAAGCGACTCCTTATTCACTCATTTATGGAGTCGAAGTCGTCTTGCCCCTTGAGCGTCAAATACCTTTGTTATGACTGGCTATTCAAGAAGGGATCACTGATGAAGAAAATGTGCGACCTCGATTAGCAGAGTTGGTGCCCCTTGATGAGAAGAGGTTGGAAGCTCAATAGAGTCTTGAATGTTATCAAGCTCGATTATCTCATACCTTCAATAAAAACTTTTGCCCGAAATCCTTTCAAGTAGGAGATCAAGTCCTTGTCATACGAAGACCTATAATTATTTCTCATAAACTTATAGGGAATTTCACTTGAAAATGGTATGGGCCATATGTCGTACAAGAAGCTTACTCAAGTGAGGCTTACAAGTTGGCTTATGTAGATGGCATGAGAATCGGCCCTATCATGGCAAGTTTTTAAAGACGTATTATCCGTGAAATTGCATACGCTCCTTGACACACAAGCCTAAACTGCATGTTGCTATAGTCCTGACCCGCAAGAGTATAAACTATGTACGGCCCAAAAAAAAGTCCGCTAGGTTAAAAATCTCGAAAGAGGCGATCTAGGAAAAAGTTAGGATGTAAAAAGAAAGAGAGATAGAGAAAAAAATCCGGTCTAGGAAAAAGTTAGGATGTAAAAAGAAAGAGAGATAGAGAAAAAAAATCCACCCATTCTGAACTACATAATGACTTGATCCTCTTCACCGAGGTATGTAGGCAGCTTAGAGTTTCATTCTAGGTTCAGTCGCATAAGTTCAACAGATACATGTTGCCCCAATTGTTGTTCGAATGAAGCATGAAGGAATGTAAGATCAAGTTGAAGTGTCATCCTCATGTTGAACTTTGATCTCATTTGATTTAAATGAGGAAACCCTCCATGGTAAATTGATATCTTAGAGTTTCATTCTGAACTACAGAATGACTTGATCGTCTTCACCGAGGTATGTAGGCAGCTTAGAGTTTCATTCTAGGTTCAGTCGCATAAGTTCAACAGATACATGTTGCCCCGATTATTTTTCGAATGAAGTATGAAGGAATGGAAGATCAAGCTGAAGTGTCATACTCATGTTGAACTTTGATCTCATTTGATTTAAATGGGGCAACCCTCCATGGTGAATTGATATCTTCAAGGGGCCGATTTTAGAAGGATGTCAAGTATTTTCATAGAAGTTTAGGGATTCTCTATGTTTTCGGGTTCGCCAAACCTTTAATTTTGTTGGTCTCCAAGTTCGCCCTCTGCCTTTAAAAAATGAAGATTAGCGAGGCGTCAAAAGGAAACACAAGTATAAGGAAATGATTGCTTGGCACAACGTTTCAAGATCAGTGATATTTGAACCCCCAAGATACTTGTGAGAATATGGCTCTTAAATTTCGATTTATGGAAATTAATACGTCTTCCGATCACGAGGCTTCCATATCAAGATACAAAATATTAGGTGAAGTCGCGCAAATCTAAAATTGTCGGTGTATCAGAATTTAGTATTGATTTTGAAATATTATCCGAATGTATCCGTAAGGCATTAAATCATGAATTTTGGATATGTTATATATTTGGAAGTTAAGTTTCCAGTAAATCAAACGGTTCATGATTTCGACGTTTCTACTTCAAGATACAGAACTTTTGGCGAAGTCACGCAAATCTGAAATTTTCAACGTGATAGAACCTAAAGTTGAGTTCAAAATAATATATGGAACGATTATGAAGTTATTTGACTGATAATTTTGGATATGTTCTATATATTGAAGTCTAGTTTTCATGAAATCAAATGTTTTGTAATTTCAACATTCCTACACCAAGATATGATTTTTTGGGTTAGACTGCTCAAATCTAGAATTGAAAGTGTGGTGCAATGAAAAGTTGATTTCGAAATATTATCTGGGATGATTCAGAAGTTGTTTGATTGAGAATATTGGACATGTTCTAGGTCTTGAAGTCTAGTTTTCTTGAAACCAAACGGTTTGTAATTTCAATATTTCTAAATAGAGATATAAATTGTTTTGTTGAGACTGCACAAATCTGAAATCGATAGTGTGGTGCAATACAAAATTAATTTCAAAATTTTATCTGGGACGATTCTGAAGTTGTTTGATTGAGAATTTCGAATACGTTCTAAATCTTGAAATCTAGTTTTCTTGAAATTAAACGGTTTGCAATTTCGATATTTCTACAATGAGATATGAATTTTTTGGTGAGACTGCGCAAAACTGAAATTTTTAACATAATGAAATCTAAATTTGGTTTCAAAATATTATCCGGCGCGATTCTGAAAGTTTTGATTTTGAGTATTGGATATAATATAGATACTGAAGTCATCAAACGATTCAATATCTGGACTCTCCCATGGCAAGATACGAATCATTTGTTACAAGCACGCAAAGCTGAAAATTATGCGATTAAGATGAAATTCGAACAATGCAAAGCAAAAGAGAAGCTGAAATATTTAAGCCCTCAAAGTCTTCAAGTTGAAGTCTTCAAATTCATTTATCTTCAAGTTGAAATATTTAGGCACTCCCAGTCTCAAAGTTTCAGTCTTCAAGTTCGCCGATCTTAAAGTTGAGTTGATTAAGCCCTCCGAATCTTGAGTTGAAGTCTGCAAAGTCCGTCAAATCTTCAAAGTTTTCCAATTGTACAAGTCGGTGTCGTCTTTAAGTTGAAGCTTTATAACTTTTCAATCATAAGGTGGACATATAAGTCATTTTGCACCTTAAGTTGACCTCTTCGTGGGTTTGTCCTTAAAAGGAACTATAATTTTCCAATCTTAAGGTGGACATGTAAGTCCATTTGCACCTTAAGTTGGCCTCTTCATGGGTTTGTCCTTAAAAGGAACTATAAATTTCCAATCTTAAAGTGGACATATGAGTCCCTTTGCACCTTAAGTTGGTCTCGCTGATAGTCAAGCCATTTTGAGAGTAATCTCTCCAATAATTGGGCCACTTTGAGAGTAATCTCTCTAAGAATCGGGCCATTTGGAGAGTAGTATCTGCAAGAATCGGGTCATTTTTAGAGTAATCACTCAAAGAATCGGGCCATTTTGATAGTAATCTCTCCAAAAATTGGGCCACATTGACAGTAATCTCTCCAAAAATCAGGTCATTTTGAGAGAAATCTCTCCAAGAATCGAGTAATTTTGAGAGTAATCTCTTCAAGAATTTGGCAATTTTGAGAGTAATCTCTCCAAGAATTGGGTAGGGATGAGTACACATCCCCTCACATCCTAAGACCGTCTCATTCATACGTGGATCTCGCTTGATCTACAAAAATAAAAGGCGACAAAAAAGAAAACACAAGAAAAACAAAAGAAATTACAACCGTCAGTGCTTCCAAGTCGTTATACTCAATGTGATTTGCAAACGCCGAAAGGAATGCTAATACAATAAAGTATATATGGTATTAATAGATGTCAAAATAAGGACGTGAATCAATAAATACCGATGCAAAGGTTAGATTATACAATTGGTCTCCTAGAAGGATTCGACTACATGCGGAAGTCCTAACTAATTTGAACACTATCGAATTATGACGAAAATAATATCGGACTTGATAATGGGCGTGAATTTAAGGTCTTTGAAGTCTGCTTGAATTAGAAAGGTTGGAAAGTGAGTCACCAGTGAAAGTCCACGTTAATACCTAACTTAGTTTAGAGTTTTTTTTTTTGGTAATCCACTAGGCAAGAGCCTAGGCTAGGTTTTTATTAATTGCAAACAAGAAAATACAACAAATCGGAAAAGTACAAATAAGGAGGCATTAGCACCGGTATTGATACCCATATAACACATACCAGGCTAAACATACATACTAAATCCTATTGAGGTTTGACAACCTCACTTATTAACATGAGTGCAACATTACGAACTTGACAGGTCCAAATATGTTATGATCATCACAGAGTTTGTAGCATACTCTTTGATGAGATTACAAATGAGTATACTAACAAAGTGGCAGAATAAAATGATGAAAAAGTTATAATGACGTCCCTTTTTGTCGATCCTTGCAATTTCTTCAATTTGTAATTCTTTATCACCATCATCCCAATTCTTCAAGAAGTATTCAAAAATCATGATTTCTTTTTAGATTGTTTGGACTTTGATGACGTAGTTGGGGCGGCCTACTTAAGCTTGGCATTTCTCATCGCAGGTCGTCTAACATTGGCATCCCTGCTATTTTCCTTTGTTTGAGACTTTTGTTCCTTTGTAGCAATAATTTGGTCTGTTTCGACGCATTGTGGGAGCATTTCAATTATGTCACCTTCTTCTGCTGTACGATGATTTGACATGTGTAAAACACCTTGTGCATCCAAGTTTGGTACATCTTGTGATTTAATCTCACTTCGCTTGATTGTTGTTGTACCTCATTCATGCTCTTATTTGCACGTTTAGCGCTATAAGGATCACGACCCAAAATTTCAAAGGGATGTGCATTTAGCATTGCATCCAACAGTTGTTTATCATGGGATAAAAAATCTGTTGTATTGGTCATACTTATTGGTTTCTGCCCAGAATTGACGGGAAACTATGTATTACTACAGGATCCTACTTCCTCCGTTGTGCTCAATTCTTCATTACTTTCATATCCTCGTTCGTCGCTGGCTCTAGACATCACCTTGTCCATAGAATCCAATAGTCTTCTTTCCTCTACTTAAATGATTGCACTGGTTTGAACAACAGCTGTTTTGCCACTGCCCGGAATAGATGAGGCCAACGCCTGACCATTTAACTCAAGATTTTCGAAATTTTTAATTAGATACAGCTGGCCCACATGGTTATTATTCAAATTTTGCACAGAAGTAGCCCCACTTTTTTGCCTAGATGAACTTAAAGCGTGAGTGAGTTTTGTTTTATTCATGGAATGTACTTGCAAGCCAAGTTGCATATTTGTTCCACTGTACTAACGTGAATCGAGGGCTTTCAATATCTTGCGACTAGTGAAGGAAATATCTAAAAATGATGTGAACATCTATATTTTAATTGAGCTGGAATGTAACTGGAAGTGTAGATGATGTATACATCTATACTTCAATACTGGTCTTTTGAGATAAGTAAATGTACATATCGACAAGTCTTGAAGTAAGGATATTTGTAAGTATATAAAATTTGTATTAAATTCATAAAATAACTTAGAATATATTTTAAATTCAAGATATATTAGTTCAAATAGATTTATTGGAATAATATTACTAGATTAATTACAAGTCGAATATATGTGGTTTAAATAAATAAGTTTTAATTCACTGGCTTAGCCCATTTAATTAGTTTAAAGTAATGAGCCAACTTCATTAAACCCAAGATGATATCTTCCTAAGGCCCAGTTTGGTGCCACATGTCAAATGACGTGGCACGCCAAGTCAAATGGAAGAGCTAATAATATCATGCCATGTGTTAAAATGACAAAGCATTCCAAGTCACACTAAAAGGCCAATGAAATCGTGCCATGTGTGCAAGGGGACATGTTTTGGCCAATCAAATGCGCCCATGTCATTCTTCAATTTGATTGGTCGAAAAGAGTTTGTTCTTATCACAACTCTTCCATTGCATAACTATAAATAGGAGTCTTCATAACTCAGGAAAAAAACCCAGAAGTTATAACAAGAAGCAAGAGAGAGCTCGTGGATCAAACGCCGTAAATTTCTCTACAAGTTTCAACTTTCAAGCTTCAAGCAATCAAATTCAAGCTCAAGAACGAAGAATAAATCAAGTTCAAGCTCAAGAACGAAAAACAAATCCATGTCAAGTTCAAGCTCAAGAACAAGATCATCGTTCGAGGCAACAAATACATATTCAAGATCAAGCTCAAAGGCCTTTGAATTTATTTACTATTGAAAAGAAGAATCAGAGGATCCATACAGATTGTAACACTCAAATATTCGAAATCAAATATTACGATTGTTGCGATATTTTTCGGTTTTGATAGTTCTCTAAATTAATTTTCAAGTTCAACAAAAAAGTATATTTTGAAATAATATATGATATGACGTGAAATATTTTTGTTAAAAATATTAAAAAAAGTTATTTTGGAATGGGATTTTTTAATATAGTATCATTTAAAAATAAAAGGATAAGGTGTTTCTGAATTTAATAAATATTTTTTTTATCATTATAAGTGAAGTCATATCGTGGATAAAATAAGGCCATTGAAATCTTTAAATAAAAGACGCGATCGAATTTACTGTTTATATTTTATAGCTCATATATATAAATGATACATTAATTACTCATGACTATAATATATATGGAATTATATAAAAATTATACATCCTTCAATTTATTAGTTTAAGTATAAGCACCTATTTAGGTTAATTCGATAAAGCAAAAGTAAAATATGAAAGAAAGGTAAGTTTTTTTTTCTTCCTGTGTGTACTATTTCTTTGTTAATTTCTAATTGTTATCCATATTTATATTTACGATTAATCAAAAAAACTGAAACATAAAAGAGGAGAATAAACCCTAGTGCGTTCCTGCGAAAGGTTCACCCTTGTCGATTTGGTTGTCTCCGCCTCCAAGTGTATGTTTACTCGTTCCGGTAGTCTCTGACAGGTCTTAAATTTGGTAAAAGAACTCTACTTTTATTATGTTTGGGAAGGATCCCCTCCCCTTAATTTGTTGTGCATCATATGTTTTATTTACTTTTTTGGTTGCAACTTGTTCGTTTCCCCTTTCATATTTAGAATGCTTACATCCCTTTTTAGATAAATGAAAATCCTTTAAGTTTTGATATTTTGATTAGTAGTCAAGTCTTGTTTAATGATTCCTTTAGGGTGTCCAATGTTCATGGTAAATTTCGCATTTGCTCAGTAAAAAGTAGAGTCTTTTCTCCAACTTCTACCCTGCATATGCTTTTCTCTTTTGTCATTCTTATGAATTTCTCCCACTTGCTTTCAGTAATGGTTTCAGGATTCAGTGAAAATATAAGTACATTCCTTTCCTCGTTTGAGCACCCTGGAAAAAACATATAGATATCTCCTTCTGCCATTTGTTCGTCCAGGGCGTTGTTCACATGCGTGGTTATAATTTACTTCAGATGTGCGCTTCCCAAGTTGGTGCGCGCACTTAATTGGGAGGAAAACTTTCCTTATCGTCTGTCCAGGCTTTCCTTTACGACATGACATTTTCAACTTCATAATAATGATATCGACATTTGAAGATTTGTGCTGCATAAGTTTGAGTCCTTTAAATTTCAAGTTACCTGGAACACTTTGTGCTTTTCTTGTGTAGTCTTTTCTTTTCATAACTCTTTTTGTATTTACTGGACATAACAACAGAAGAAGAATGGCTGAAGGGCAGCATTGTAGCTCTTATGTTCGCCCTGGACATGTAATTCTGGTCTACATCCACGTTTTTTTCCTTCTCTTGGCTGCCCACTTCTATTGATAGTATTGTTGTCTTTTTGTGTGTAGGATCCCATGGAGTTTAATATTGACAGATTGAATAATGAGTTACTTGTGGCCATTCTTTCGCATTTATCCGTAAAGGAGGCAGCAAAAACCTGTCTTGTCTCTCGTAGATGGAGATATTTATGGCAGTATACGACTGGCTGTCTTGAAATTTATGATGGGGATGGAAGAACTAGAGTGCCAGAGCTAGCACGCAGGTTTATGAAGTTGATAAATCATGTTTTGGATTTGCACCAGGGTCCAACTTTAGATCAATTCCGAGTTGGTTTTTGCTATTCTGGTAGTTGGTTCACATTTGATCACTGGGTTAAATTTGCCATTCAAAAGGAAGTAAAAATTTTCGAACTAAACTTAGCAGTTTACGGCCAGGGACGCTGTGGTGGATGGGGTCAATATGATTTTCCTGACATTGAGAGATTGTCGTCTACGGACACCGGCAAGCTAAAACTTTCCAGATTTTGTTTTAGTCTAAAATCACTTACCCTGGTCAATGTCGGTGTCAAGGAGGAGATCATTAGTTTTTTCCTATCCAATTGTCCATGTCTTGAGCAAGTTCGTATTTCAGGTTCTAACTGTTTACATAATGTGAAAGTTACTAGTCCGCTTCCAAGTTTGAAGTCCATGGAAATATCATGGTGTTCTGGTGTCAAGGGTCTGGAGGTGGATGCTTCAAATCTAGTGTCTTTTACATACATTGGACCTGATATACTTTTGCCTTTTCAGAATGTTCCCCTGTTATCTGAGCTAACAATTGGAGAAGAATATTGTTCTTCTTTTATTTTTAAAGGTGACAAGCACTCAAGCTATTCGTCGAAGCTGAGGAAGCTTAAACTGAAGGTGCCTTTTAAGGTTGAAATGCCACTCTCTCGAGCAAGTTTTTGTATTCTTAATTTTCCTTGGAGTAGCAGTTCTCTTTTTTGATATTGACAAGTCTTATATTTTCATGGTCCAGGTTATGTGTAGTATTTTGTGTACGTTCACTTGCCCTGATAATTTCCCTATACTGGACAATCTAAGAGAGTTGGAATTGGAGTTTGAGTTACCAGCGGGTGAAAGCCTACTTTTTTTCACTTTTTTTACCAAGGCATCTCCGTTGCTCTTTAGTTTCACTGCCCGGGTAAGTATAACATCTTTACTCCCGTATGTATCATCTATATTTTGCACGCCCTGCCTTTTGGGCTTTCTTCTGGCAAGTTATGTCCTAAGATGTTAGTGCTTGGTGGGGGTGTGGTGTGGTTGGGGGCTTCCTTCTTTAAGGAGCTATTTTTTTCCTGTATTTTGCTATTTTCTTTTACACTTGGAATCTTCTAGTTTACTCTTTGTGGGGGTTTTTTCCAGCTTATGCATTGGTAGATTTTGTGAATTCACTCAGTAGTAGCTGGTCTTTTAGACCTACCTTCCTATATTCGAGATGGTTGTTTCCTGCCCCTATCAGCGGTGCTCATACTCGTCCTTTTTTTTTCTTTTTCCAGATAAGGTACACCGACTTCTTGGCTGAGGAGGTAATGTAACCTGTTACTGCTACTACGGCAGAAGCTTTAAGTTCGCATTGGAGAGTATAGCCATTGTATTTGGTTCTGACTGGAGGTCTTTTCGTTTTGTTTTTGTAGCGGATGGCTTGTCATTCTGAACATCCAATTCAGTTGGGTACTCATTTTGTTCACAAACATCTAAAGGTGGTAAAGTTAATTGGTTTTACCGGGTGTAGAAGTGATTTTGAGCTTGCCTTGCATTTCCTAGAAATTGGAGGCTCTCTTGAGAAGATCATCCTACAGCCGACATATGACAGTATCCACCAGCAGGTTAGCGGAAAGGCATTAACCTATAAGCAGAGCAAGCTGCTTGAAGCGAAGTTGCCACCAGGGGCTAAACTGGTGATGCTATAGTTTCATTTTAATTCCATCTTGACTGAAAAGGTGTGGTTTTCAAGAATCTTTTGAACTTTGGTGTCTCTGTTTATTACTCAACCAATATGCGGCTTGTAAACTGGAATAGCGGAACATATATTATTCTTCAAAGAATGCTCCTAATTGGTCCGAGTAAAACGATGGTCAAACGCATGATGAAATGTAGTTACGTCCATTTTGTTTTGCTCTGTGTTTGCCCATATCCTCTGAATCTTTGTTTACTATGAAGGGAGAACGCTCATTTTCTCTTTATTTTTTTTAAAGATAAGAAAGGAGGCAAATAAGCCTGCAAACATTGAATCTTCCGCTTTGGCACTTGTTAGTCAAGTGGTACCATAATGTATGTGGAAAGAACATCACGTTAAGCACGGAAGCCGGCCACAAAGGAATAGGTTTTAATGTTGGTTATATATATATATACATATATATATATGTATAGTCTTTAAGCGGACAATTAGGTTAGAAAAAGACTAAGCAAGTGCATAAGCTAGAAAAGAATAAGGTGCTTTCATTCCTGGCCGCTGCTCCTTGCTTAAGATTTAAAGCTAGCAGTGAGACTTTTATATTGTCGCTCTATCTAGTAAGAATATCTAAAGTCATATTTGTTGTAATCAATATAATAGGGCTTGGGCTTTGCCGAAGAAGAAGAAGGGCGTAGTCTCCAAGTACATAACTACTACCACACCTAGGGGTGTACAAAAAAAATCGACAAATCGCACCAATCCGATATTCCGAATCAAATCGAGAAAAAAAATTCGACTATTGTTTGGTTGAATTGGTTTGGTGTTGAAAAAAACCCGACCATAATTGGGTTGATTTGGTTTTATCTAAAGAAAGTCAAACGAAACCAAACCAACCCGACATTACATAGATATATTTAATATATAAATATACTTATTTGTAATGTAATTTTTAAATATTTTTCTTAAAATTTCATAATTTTATATTTTAAGGTATTATTTCAAGGTTGGATTTAAAATTTTTGAATGCTCCAATAAGTTATATAGCCATTAATATTAGTATATTAATTAATTCTAGCAATCAATACTAATGCTAGCAAAAGACATTCAATTCAATATTACGAACGGGAATGTATTGAATGTCTATTTTTTGTTTTGCAATAATTTAGATAAAAATACATAACCTATTTTTATTTTGCTTTAGCTTTTAGGCATATAATTAATACTCCCTTATTAGTCTATCTCGTTTAGCATGAATTAGTGCTTTTAGATTATGTTTATTTTTATTATGACTTTTTAAGCAATATTTATATTACATAATGTTATTGTCTTTATTGTTGATATTTTACGATAATGTCACTAGTCATGACATATCTCATATTTTGTATTATTTTCTTGGAAAATACTTTATATAGTTGTATCTTACAAGGATTAAAGAAATATTTTGAGCATACGTTATATGTTTTGTTCTACGAAGATTTTACCGGGAAAAAAATCTGAAAAAAACCCGAGAAAGACTGATATTGAAAACCCCGAGTTTTATTGGTTTGGTTTGTCTTTAAATTTAATAACCCGACTCAATTTGTTTGGTTTGATAATTGTAAAATCCGAACTTACACGGTCTATGTACACCCACACCAAATATATTCAATGAGTGGACTAGCTGAGTGGCTAGATTGACTCTCTAAACGACCAATACTTTTAATATTTGTAGCAAAAATCATAAGAGAAGCAAACTTTATAGAATGTTTTTCAACAATATACTCGATTTGCCGGGTAGACTAGTTGGGTGGCTAGATTGACTCTCTAAACGACCAATACTTTTAATATTTGTAGCAAAAATTATAAGAGAAGCAAACTTTATGAAATGCTTTTCAACAATATACTCGATTTGCCGGGTAGATTCGTTGAGTGGCTAGATTGACTCTCTAAACCACCAATACTTTTAATATTTGTAGCAAAAATCATAAGGGAAGCAAACTTTATAGAATGATTTTGAAAAACATACTCGATTTACCGGGTAGAAATGAATGGGATAGGTGCAAGGTAGTTTGGGACATAACCGGCAAAAATTTCAACTTGACCTGGCTGCTTACCTTTTTGTTGTATTTTTCACTTTTCTTCTCCAAATTGTTAATTTTGCTAAATTATATTTACTACTTCTTATTAAAGTTCAGAATGATTATAAATTTTTTTGTTGAGACTGCACAAATCTGAAGTCGATAGTGTAGTGCAATAAAAAATTAATTTCAAAATTTTATCTGGGACGATTCTGAAGTTGTTTGATTGAGAATTTCGAATGCGTTCTAAATCTTGAAGTCTAGTTTTCTTGAAATTAAACGGTTTACAGTTTCGATATTTCTACAATGAGATATCAATTTTATGGTGAGACTATGCAAATCTGAAATTTTTAACATGGTGAAATCTAAATTTGATTTCAAAATATTATCCGTCGCGATACTGAAAGTTTTGATTTTGAGTATTGGATATAATTTAGATATTGAAGTCATCAAACGGTTCATTATTTGGACTCTCCCATGGCAAGATACGAATCATTTGTTACAAGCACGCAAAGCTGAAATTTATGCGATTAAGATAAAATTCGAACAATGCAAAGCAAAAGAGAAGCTGGAATATTTAAGCCCTCAAAGTCTTCAAGTTGAAGTCTTCAAATTCACTGATCTTCAAGTTGAAATATTTAGGCCCTCCAAGTCTCAAAATTTCAGTCTTCACGTTCGCCGATCTAAAAGTTGAATTGATTAAGCCCTCCGAATCTTCGAGTTGAAGTCTGCAAAGTCCGTCAAATCTTCAAAGTTTTCCAATTGTACAAGTCGGTGTCGTCTTTAAGTTGAAGCTTTATAACTTTTCAATCTTAAGGTGGACATATAAGTCATTTTGCACCTTAAGTTGACCTCTTCGTGGGTTTGTCCTTAAAAGGAACTATAATTTTCCAATCTTAAGGTGGACATATAAGTCCATTTTGCACCTTAAGTTGGCCTCTTCATGGGTTTGTCCTTAAAAGGAACTATAACTTTTCAATCTTAAAGTGGACATATGAGTCCCTTTGCAACTTAAGTTGGTCTCGCTTATAGTCAAACCATTTTAAGAATAATCTCTCCAAGAATTGGGCCACTTTGAGAGTAATCTCTCTAAGAATCGGGCCATTTGAAGAGTAATCTCTCCAAGAATCGGGTCATTTTTAGAGTAATCACTCAAAGAATCAGGCCATTTTAAGAGTAATATCTCCACAAATTGGGCCACATTGACAGTAATCTCTCCAAAAATTGGGTCATTTTGAAAAAAATCTCTCCAAGAATCGGGCAATTTTGAAAGTAATCTCTCCAAGAATTGGGCAGGGATAAGTACTCATCCCCTCAAATCCTAACATCGTCTCCTTTGTGCGTGGATCTCGCTTGATCTACAAAAATAAAAGACGACAAAGAAGAAAACACAAGAAAAAAAAGAAATTACAACCGTTAGTGGTTCCAAGTCGTTATACTCAATGTGATTTGCAAACGCCGAAAGTAATGCTAATACAATAAAGTATATATGGTATTTATAGATGTCAAAATGTGGACGTGAATCAATAAATACCGATGTAGGGGGTAGATTATACAACTGGTCTCCTAGAAGGATTCGACTTCATGCGGAAGTCTTAAACACTATCAGATTATGACAAAATAATATCAGACTTGATAATGGGCGTGAAATTAAGGTCTTAGAAGTCTGCTTGAATTAGAAAGGTTGGAAAGTGAGTCACCGGTGAAAATCCACGTTAATACCTAACTTAGTTTAGAGTTTTTTTTTGGTAATCCACTAGGTAAGAGCCTAGGGCTAGGTTTTTATTAATTACAAACAAGAAAATACAACTGATAGGAAAAGTACAAATAAGGAGGCATTAGCACCGGTATTGTTACCCATATAACACATACCAGGCTAAACTTACCATACTAAATCATATTGAGGTTTGACAACCTCACTTATTAACATGAGCTCAGGGATAGTAAGAGGAAATTCATCATTAGGACACGCGTATTTTAGGTCCCTAAAGTCAACAGATGCTCGAATTTGACCATTCTTCTTTCTTACAGGGACGATGCTTGAAATCCATGAAGGATATTTAACTTCACGAACAAAACCAGCCTCAATAAGCATGTAAACTTCGGTTTCAATCAAGGAACCAGTTCAGGTCTGAAGTGACGTTGTCCTTACTTTACAGTACGAGCACCTCGTTTGACAGCAAGATGATAAACATCCACCTTGGGGTCTAAACCTGGCATTTCTTTGTAGAGAAAATAAGGAGGCGATATCTCAACTATGTAGGATGGAGACAAAGCTTAGTCTCAAAAGGTAGAAAAGTAGCCTTATGCAGAAAGGTATATGGAGACAGAGCTTAGTCTCGAAAGGTAGAAAAGTAGCCTTATGTATAAATGCAGATGGAAATACGGCTTAGTCTCGAAAGGCAGATAAGTAGCTTAATGCAGATGGAGACAGACCTTAGTCTCAGAAGAGCCTTATGCAAAAATACAGATGTCGGTACAGCTTAGTCTCGGAAGGGAGATAAGTAGCCTTATGCAGATGGAAACAGTGCTTAGTCTCGAAAGACAGATAAGTAGCATTATGTAGAAAATGCATATGCATGCACAGGTTAGTCTCGGAAGGAAGATAAATAACCTTATGCTGATGGAGACAGTGCTTTGTTTCGGAAGGCAGATAAGTAGCCTTATGCAGAAAATACAGATGGAGGTGGAGCTTAACCTCGGAAGGCAAAAAGGTAGCCTTATGAAATAAATGCATATGGTGGTAGAGTTTAACCTTTGAAGGAAAAAAAGTAGCCTTATGCAAATAGAGACTGAGCTTTGCCTTGAAAGGCAGATAAGTAGCCTTATGAAGAAATGCAGATGGAGGTAGAGCTTAACCTCAGAACGTAGAAAAGTAGCCTTATAAAAATGGAGACAGAGCATAGTCTCGAAAGACATATAAGTAGCCTTATGCAAAAAAAATGCAAATAAAGACAGAGCATACTCTCAAAAAGGAAGAAAAGTAGCCATATGCAATGCAGGAATGTAAGAGGGTGAGCAGCAGTAAGATCTTTTAGCTGGTAGCCGATTATGTATCGTGACTGTCGGTGACGTTGGGTACGGATAGCAATTCTGAATATGTGATGATTTTGAGAAGTTTCCTTCTTGGAAAATATAAGTGCATAAATACGCCGAATGATACTACGAATCGAGTGCCTGCATCCAAATAAAAATTGTGAGTTTTGTAAAGGGGGAAAGGTTTGTTCGTTTTCCCGTGGCTTCTAGAATTTTGTATCTTTGAGGGGTATCATTACTAAACAACAACAATTCGGATAATATTTATGCATGATTTAGTAAATATAACTTAAGTATATAATCAAAAAATAATTTTCTGTGAGATGAAATGACTATCGCGATTCGGTTCAAGACATTGAAACCTCCTTCGCTCCAGAATTTCGAGGGTCCTCCTAAAATTTCTGCCCCAGTTTACTGTACTCGCGCTTCTGATTGCAGCAAGCAGTGAATGATTGAAAATCAACTTCAGAATTTAGGGGTCCTCCTAAAAATTCTGCCTCAGTTTCCAATAGCGGGGAAAATGAAAATTCTATAAAATTGTGACCGAACCCATAAGGCTACCTACGTATCCCCTCTTAAATGAGAATCAGGTCAGGTGTAGTTCAAATTACATTATAAAGGAAATCATAAGTGGTTACACATAGTAACACTTTACTGCATCTAATTTTACTACTATTACTCAATGTTTAATATTTGTACTCATTCATGCTGTATTTTACTGATTTTATAACTCAGCCGTATTTACTCTGTTTTTATACTTTAAATGATATCTTCAATTGAGCATCCTGTTTTTAGTGTTAGCCCGAGTGGCTTGAGATGTTTATGACTGAGAGATCGGGGCCCTGTGTTGTGAGGATATTATAGGATCAGGGTGCAGGCCGTAGCAAGTTGTTACTCATTTATGATATTGTGAGGCCGAGGGCTTGATTGATCTATGCCACGAGGTGGCTTGTTGTTATTGTGAGGCCGACGGCTTGATTGATCTATGTCACAAGGTGGATTGTTGTTATGAGGCCGATGGCCTGATTTATTATGCCACGAGATGGCTTGTTATAGAGATTGGTTGTAGGAGTCCCTCCAGGAGTCTACACTCCCCCAGTGAGCGCATGAATGTGATAGCACGTGAGTTGTCCATGCAGATTGTAGCGCTTGAGCTATAGGAGACCCTCCGGAGTCTGTACATCCCAAATAAGCATGGGTACCTAGTATGAGTGATGTCTTGTAGCCCGAGGGGCTGTTGTTGATTTCTATTGTTGCTCGAGGGGCTGATTACGAGTAAGTATGAGATAGCCCGAGGGGCTGATTCTTTTGAATGTATGCCCGATGGGTGGTTTATGTTACATGTCTTGCCCGAGGGGCTGTTTGTGATTTATGTTTCCCAAGGGGCTGTATATAAGTGAGTTTTTCCCGAAGGACTAATCACGTTTTCCCTATTTTATCACTTAAATTTAAAATGTTGTTGAAAGACAGTTTCGAAGGATTTTTACTTAAATTTAATTTTAACGAGATGACTTGATTTATATAATATTTTAGAAAATATATTGTACTTACTATGGTGTTATGACATGGATTATGTAGTTTTTACTGCTCAGTCTTTATTTATCCTTATTACTTACTGAGTTGGCGTACTCACATTACTCTCTGTACCTTGTGTGCAGATTCAAGTATTTCTTAACCCGGTCTTGACAGGTTCATCGGAGTTAGCAATGTAGCTACTTGGCGATCGCAACCCTGCTTTCCTCCCTTGACATTCTTCCTTAATTGTATTTAGTGATTTTTTCGACCATGTTGGTCTTGTGTTTTCAGAAAGTGCTAGTACATTCTCATGATTAGTGACACTCCGATGTCAAGGATTTCTTTTTGCATTTTTATTTTGTTTTCAACATTTTTAAAAGGTTTATTGTTAAAAAATAAAAAGTTTCACTGGGTATGGGTTTGTGTAGGCTGACCTAGTTCTATGATAGGCGCCATCACACTCGCATTGATTTTAGGGTTGTGACAAGTTGGTGTCAGAGCCTAGGTTACATTGGTCTTACGAGTTATGAGCGGGTTTAGTTGAGTATGCGGATTGGTACGAAGACGTCTATACATATCTTTGAGAGGCTGCAGGACCTTTAGAAAATTCCAAATTCTTAAATTCTTATCGTGCGACATTGAATAAAATTAAAGCGTAATTCTTTGAACTCCTTCCATGTATTTGTGCATGAGCACTCGGTAATAGATTTCGGCTGTACGGGATTCCATGAATGATACACGAAAGGTGATTAGTGTAGTGATGATTACGATAATGATGGGCTAGTCTGTGAGACTTGAGGCCAGGTGTAGACCGCGGCTTAGGCTCGATAGTTTCAGTTGGGAAAACTTCTGCATTTGACTTATATGTCTGGTAGTGTTCTTATGAGTTACAATTGTGGCTCAATGAGTGGTTAAATGGCTATATGATGAGTATGAGGTAAATGCGGGATGTGTTCAAATGATTGGAGTGTGATGAAAGGAGTTGCTTCAAATGTCTTGATTGACTTATCGTCTTGAGTTATGGGTCTATTGAAGGATCATTCACTCGGCGTCATGTGGAAAAAATTAAATACTCATGAATTGTAAATGAGTGCAAACTCAAGGAAACTTAATGATTGCGTAGTAATTGCGTTCGCAAAAAGAGTATAGAAAAATTCCAGTTTGAGGCTAAGAAGGAAAATTACCAAATGTGGAATAAACTACAGAGGTGTGATCTTTACAATGTTGTGCAGAGAATTTGCTTTTCTACCCTTAGGGTAGATGTATAAAGATTTGAATTGGAATTAGTCAATGAAGCTGGCCTGACCGTCACGAGAGTGAAGGTGATCTTAGTAGATGGATTGAGGAACCATATAAATTGTGTTGCATGAGCTTGGAAAGAATTTATTCAAATTGCACTACATTGTTATGGCAGCAACTACATATGTATATTTTTAAATTATTATATTTCCTTATCTATTGCTTTGATCCAAGTGGGCAAGTCCCATATCAGCAATTTGATTTCATGGTTATATGTTAAATCTAGGTTTTGGTTCGAAACATGCTCGTAAGTTAGTTATAACCTACAGAGGTTAAGATCACAGAAGATTAGAATAATGAAATTCCTGAATACTGGTTATACTACATTTTATGAGTATATTAATATCATGTGATGATTAAGTTATAAATTGTGAAGAATGTAATGCGCATGGAACATGAATGCGACCAGTGGTGTTAAGTCAGGGTTACTCCCTTGAGTGTTGTTGTGCTAATATGACATGTGTCATTTGGTTTGTTTAGGCACTGAAATTTAGATTTGAACAGAGTAGGTGACTCTTGAAAGAATTCTTATGGATTCAGAAATATATTTGTAGCAATTGAATTTTTTTTCGAATTTGTATGCCACTAGAATCAATTATTTACATTAGGTGGTACCGGGACTTGCAGTAATTCTGTATGGCTACGGATTCTGTATTCTAGTATAAAGGAGGTAACATATTGATTCTAAGGTACTTTTAGAGTAGGCATTTTGATTGTGATACTTACGGGGATGCATAAGAAGAATAAAGTGGCATATGAGCCTTAGCGTCATGTGGTTTTATGCTGGGATCTCTGATAGTGAGCTTCGGGTAACATTCTTGGTGCATGTCAAGTAGGAGTGTCGATTCAAGGGTAATCCAAAAAGGAATCAAAGAAATAAAATAACTTGGTAGTAAGTTGAATCAACACAATAATGGTTATGATCGGTTATAGGTATACTTATGATGTGGTGAGACTCTACAGAGATTTTGATGGAAATATTCATGGAATTTTGTGACCAACGTGACATGTTCAAGTCAGTGGAATATAGTTCTGGTAGCTTGGTTATGTGCAAATGAATTTCAAGGCGTTCTTTATGGTTTTTACCATGGTTTGAGCCGGATAATTTTTACCAGTGTAAGGAACATGTTGTGTATTATGATTTGTCCATCTATGGGAGCAATTAGAAGGTTTCCAAATAACTGGTATATAATTTTCCTGTAATTCAGAATTTATAATGAGATTCTTGTGTTTGTCACATAATGTCATGATGGACGTAGTGTGTTGTATGTGATCAAGATTTGCATGTACAGGGTGACATATCCTTCTTAAAGAGAAGTCACAAATTCAAGTTAGAATAGTTAGTATTGGATAGTTATATTAATGTTATAACTTCTTGGTAATCCCTAAGAAGGGTGCGTATTTATAAAATGGGTGCATTATGTTTGACTAACGGATGTCCATTGATATTGCGGCGTTCACTTGGTTGGTCCACTAATAATATTCATTTTGCTATGTAGCATGGAAAAATTACGAAAATATTATTGTGTGATGATTGTACTGGAGGGATGTGTCAGTCTTCTGAGTGTTGAGGTTTTTAGTAGTTACGACGATTTATGTGCTTCATGGATTTAGAGACTGAGAGTTCACATAAACAGGTTATATCATGGTTGTGGATCGTGTATATCGGTCTTGTCTGGTGACTATTAGGGGTTTGGAGAGCCGAGTCGATCTTTTATTGGGTATGGACTGGTTGTCTCCGTGGCATGCTATTCTGGACTGCTACACTATGACGGTGGCGTTGGCTATGCCGAGGGTGCTACAGATTGAGTGGCGAGGTTCGGCAGATTTTTTTCCCCGTAGAGTGATTTCATTTTTGAAGCCCATTTGATGGTTGGGAAAGGCTGTCTTTCTTGTTTGGCCTTTGTGAGGGATGCCAGTGCAAAGACTCATACCATTGATTCAGTCCTGATAGTGAAGGATTTCTCCAGATATGCTTCCTATAGACTTGTTAGGCATACCACTAGACGGGGTTATTTATTTTGGTATTGATTTGGTGTTGGACACTCAGCCCATTTTATATGCCATTGTATCATATGGCACCGATGGAGGTAAAAGAGTTGAAGGAGCAGCTTCAAGAGCTCCTTGATAAGGGGTTCATTGGTAGGCTAATATGGATGTGTGTTCTGCAACTAGTCGGTTCTGTTAACTCCAAACTACTATTGTTGAGAGAGGTTCCATTCGGTTGTTATTAAGCTTATTCGTGTTTGGAGATTAATTTATGAGTTACTCTTGTATGCTACGCAGGATTTGAATTCATTGATTAAATACACAGATGACGCGGTTCTATTTGGGCTTTATAGAGTAATTTGATTGAGATGGGAATATGGGTATTGCACAATTGATAGTGAATTAGGTATGTTCTTCCGAGCCAGTGTGGCATAGTGTCATTTGCTTCTCCGTGGTAACAGCGATTCACTCTTGTTGCCGAGGTGGAATCAAGTTGATACCACGAGCCTCTAACCAAGAAAAAAATGACAAAACTGAAAAAGGTAATGCAATATAATTACTGAATACAACATATATTGCACACGCAAATAGTTATGATTATTTGCATGTTATGACCATGCCAGAGGGATTATGTTATTGGCAAATGAGATACTTTTTTGGTTGATGTTAATGTGAATCTAGAAGAGCTAGATATTGTTATTTGATTCGTGTGTCTTGCTACGAACGGTGAGTTCATAGCATTGCGGTAGTAGTAGTGCTTGTTAAACTTGCGAAACAGTTCTCTTCTTGGAGACATTTTCCTTTTTCGGGTACCTGGATGGTCCAGCCTTGAGTTATATTTGTGTGGCATGTATGTGGACTAGTTGCTTTAATAATATATGGTCATCGGACCTAGAATGTGTACTATCAGATTTAATTATGATATATTTGGGAGGATGATATCAAAAGTTGACGTAGAAAGTTATTATTGTTCTGGTTAAAACGAAAGAACTGCATGATTTGTTGGTTTGTTTGGTAGTTAGGTAATTCTGTTTGTCTCTTTCATTATCGACACCGTACGAAGGTTTTGTAATGAGGTGTTTTATAATATGGCATTTAATACGTGTATCGGGTTTGTAGTCTAGCAGCTACAGTGATTAGAAACTATTGCGAATATGCGCATTGTGTGGTATAACATATGATTGCATCCTGAGTTATGGCTAAGTCTTACAACTTGTTAAGACCTATATAGAGTGTGGATGTGAGATTCGGGTCTTCAAAAGATTTTTTTTTTGGATGTTGGAAATTGGATTCTGAGGTATATGGACTAATGTTAAATTAGTGACACTCTGTTATATGGTGTTGTCAGGCCTATATGGAATACGGTGACATGGGATCACCCCCGGGTATGTGTGTGGAGCAGCGATTTAAAAGCTTAGGAACGATTCTTAGCATGTTCAAGGATGAACATATTTTTAAGTGAGGGAGAATGTAACGATCCAACTGGTCGTAATAGGCATTTACACTCCTTTCTACTATTTGAAGTCTTGAATAGCTTCATATGATGTATTATGACATGTGTGGATTATCATTTTGTATTTTCTATTATTTCGAAGTTAGTTTGGAAGAATGAAATTTAAGGTTCAAAGCTTAAGATTAAGGGTCGACCGATTATTGACTTTTTTACAAACGACTTCATAATGATGTTTTGACAGTTTCAATAGCTCCCTATGATGATTTCGAACTTAGGAGTGTGTCCAGATATTTATTTTGAAGTTAGTAGAATAAATTGAAGCACTTTGAAAAAGTCGGAAAACGGAATAGATAAGTTTGACTGGGAGATGATTTTTTGATATCTGGATTGAAATTCAATTTTGGAAATTGGACTAGCTTCCTTATGTTATTTATGTCTTGTGTGCAAAATTTGAAGTCATTCTAAATTGATTTTATAGGTTTCAGCATTGAAAGAAGAGGAATTTTTTAGTTTCTGTGAAGCTTGAATATAGGTGTTATTTGTGTTTTATTATTGTTTGATGTGATTTAAGACATTAACTAAGTTGGTATAATGTTTTAGAACTTGTGGTTATAATTTGTTGAAGTCTTGAGGGCCTCGTGTGGATTTCGGATGGTTAACAGAAGTTATTTAGAATGTTTCGACATGTTTCTTCAAGAATAAGTGGTACCACATTAATCTAAAGAGCTCCAAATTCAGTTAGGATTGAAGCATTAGATCCGTACAGGATATACAAAAGAATTGTCGAATTTGGATATCGTATAAGAGAGTTATGCTCATTTTCGTGTCGGGCAATTTTCAGAGACAAAGTTTGCCATAAAACTTTGGGTAAGTGTTCTTCACTCCCTTGTGATTATATTCCATGAATTGATCTTCATTTTTGGCATTAGATTATTAATAATTCAACAGAAAAAGAGGAATTTTCTAAAATTCTATAAAAATGTATTTTCGATATATAAACATCGATCATGAGTCGGATTTGAGTAAAATTGGTATAGTTGGACTCGTAATTGCATGGGTTGTCAAATTTGCAAGTTTTATCGGATTTCGAGACATGGGCCCCACGGGCAAAATTTTGGTTAATTTTGGATTTTGCTGGAAAATTAGTATTTTCATATGGAATTAATTCCCATAGTATGTATTAAATGAATCGAGTTAATTGTGACTAGATTCGAGACGTTTGGAGGTTGATTTTAGAGGAAAAAGAATTGTGGAGTAGGATTTTGTTCGAATTGAGGTAAGTAGTTATTATAAACATTGTCCTAAGGGTATGAAATCCCGAATTTCACATCGTTGTGCTACTTTAAGGTGACGCACATGCTAGATGACGAGCGTGGGTCATGTACAATTGGGGTGTGTCACTTGGTTTGTCCCATACGACTATAAGTCGCGCATTTGATAGAAAAGTGTTTGATATCATTGTGTTTTTGAAAGTGTTACTATGTTTTAGGGTTGAATGTCATATTTGGGACTTCCGCCAACAATTTGGAATCTTAGGGGAATTTTACTACTATTCCTTAATGTTTTAGACTTAATATTTGTACTCAGTCATGCTGTATTTTATTGTTTTCATAACTAAGACGTATTTACTCTGTTTTGATACTTTAAATGATATTTTGGACTAAGCATCCTATTTTTAGTATTAGCCCGAGTGGCTGAGAGGTTTCTGACTAAGTGAGGTCGTTACTAATTGTTACTGATTCATGATATTGTGAGCACAAGAGCCTGATTGATCTATTCCACAAGGTAGCTTGTGGTTATTGTGAGGCCGAGGGCCTGATTGATCTATGCCACGAGGTGTCTTTTTGTCATGAGGCCGAGGTCCTGATTTATTATGCCACGAGATGGCTTGTAATAGCACTTGGTCTGTAAGATCCCCTCCACGAGTCTACACACCCCTAGTGAGCGCAAATATGTGATAGCACATGAGTTGTCCATGCAGATTGTACCTCTTGGGATGTAGGAGCCCTTCTGGAGTCTGTACACCCCTAGTGAGCATGGGTAACTAGTGTTAGTGATATGTTGTAGCCCGATGGGTTGTTGTTGATTTCTAATATTGCCTGAGGGGATGTTATATATTCATGTTGTTTTCTGAGGATATGATTACGAGTAATTATGAGATAGCCCAAGGGGCTGGTTTTGTTGATAATATACTCGAGGGGCGGTTTATGTTTAATGTCTTGCCCGAGGGGCTGTTTGTGATTTATGTTGCTCAATGGGCTGCATAGAGTGAGTTTGCCTAATGGGCTGTATAAGAATGAGTTTTTCCTGAGTGACTGATCATGTTTTCACTATTTTATAACTTAAATTTAAAAAGTCGTTGAAAGACAGTTTAAAAGGATTTTACAGAAATTTGATTTTAACGAGATGACTTGATTTATATATTGTTTTGGAAAACATATTGTACTTATTGTGGTGTTATGACTTCGATTATATGTTTTCTCACTTCTCAGTCCTTATTTACCCGTATTTCTAATTGAGTTGGCGTACTCACATTACTCCCTTCATCTTATGTGCATATTCAAGTATTTTTGAACCTGGTAGTGGGTGTTGATTATTCAATGGCAGGTTCATCGGAGTTAGCAATGTAGTTACCTGGCGATGGCAGCCCTGCTTTCCTCCCTCTACATTCTTCCTTAGTTGTATTCATTGATTTTCCCATCAATGTTGGTCTTTTATTGTCAGACAGTGGTTGTAGATGCTTATGACTAGTGACCCTGATGTAGGGCTTTCCTTTCTACACCATTGTTTTGTTTTCTACATTTCTAAAGGTTTATTGTTAAGAAAACTCTTATTTTATCCTAAAACGAAAATATTGACTGGTTTTGGGTTTATGTCGGTTGGCCTAATTCCATCATAGGTGTTATCACGACCGGATCAATTTTGGGGTTGTGACATCTGTAACCCAAGATGTAATTAACTGGTATACCACATAACTCAAACACTCGTAGCGACAACTTCTACTCACAGTAGTTGCTCAAAACAACCCAATGCCGGTAATAAACCTCTTATCATACAAAGACTCATTCCAACACTTTTGTATACCGCCGATGATGAATGAAACATGCAGAAAGCCATAACCTTTCCTCAGATCAAACAGTCATGGAGCTCCCTCTCCTTCAAGGACCATAGTCAATGTCTAAGCTGAATTGTGATATTATCCTTCCAACATGCTGAAATCCAATCCGATAGTACTCATTCTAGATCCCAATAACCTCATCTCATCCAACATGACTACTCTGGTGACATGAAACATCAATACAATCTAAAGCCAAAACTCGTGCAATCCGTGCATCATGATGAAACAGTCCAAATGTACCCAAATCTTGGAAAATGACTATGAGAGAGTTGTACGTCAAGCTCACCAGTACCACCACAACACGATGCTATGAACCACCCATCAAACACGAACCACAACATATGAATCTAAACCGAAGGATCATGCCCCCACATAACTTCTCTGCAATGCGCGACACTATCCAAACACTGGTCTACATGAAACACCTCAAGCCATCATGCTCAGAATGATCAGCCACGTACAATTTGATGTCCAGTACTAAAAGTGAATCAACATAATAACGGAGAAGCAAATGATGCAATGTCATACCAACACAATGCGCAATCAATCATGCAACACCCAAATACCAGTCTCACTCAAATTTTGCTATAAAGCCCAAATATAACCATATCATTTGTGCATAAAATCAATGAATCATAATCCTACATAGCTTAAAATATTAACTCACAAAAAAATCTGGGGACACGAATAAGCTTATCAACAAACGAATGGCGCCTCCTTCAATAATAGTAGATCAGAGTTAACATATCCGACTCGATGCAAAATAAACATCCATATTGGCCTACCAATGAACCCCAAATCAACTCTGGCCACCCACAATAGATAAATAACTCTCTGAAATTTCACAATGAGTGAATCATGGTGCATACTAACACTGACTAGCTTTGCTTACATCTTCACAGTATACAACCACGAAGTAACCTATTCATGAGAATTATCAGTCTCCAAATCCATAAAGCACATGAATCGCCATATCCGATCCCAACTCCCCCACCCGAATATCCATCACACCTCTAATACTCGATCATTCCGTGAGGGATACTCTTATAATTCTTCTATGCCACCAAGCAAACTTGAATGTCAGCATTCGATCAAACAAGAGAGCACCACAATACCAATGAAGTATCCTTCACTCAACACATTTCCCTTTCTGAAATATGCACCATTATCAAGCCACACCAATTAGTAATATCATTTACCTAGTCACCTGAAACTACGCATGCTACCTAAGAATTTATGACCTTCCTTTTAGAATAGAACCGTGACCTTACACTTGCAAATCTCAACCCTACACAACATACTGCATATACCATGCCATACAATGATAAATATGAGAACTTTATAATACACTTCGAGCCACAAGCAACTACATACTCAACAAGCCAAGAACTTTCCATTTGATTCCATCTAGGAGAAAATCACTATACATCATGCTCCTCATGCCAGTAGAAATCTCCAACCATGGTAAAAATCATCCAAAACTCTCCGAATCCACTTTGCACAAAACCAAACCGTCAGCACTGAATCTTTCTAACTCAACCAAGTTACTCAGGTCACCAAAAACCCAAGAGTATTGCCACGAAACACATGTTGAAACTTATTACCTCATAAGCACTCGAAGAACTAATCATATAATTTACCATGTCGATCCAACCTACTACCAATCTGTCATATTTATCTGAGTTTCTTCTGAATTACCTTTAAATTGATACTCCTCCTCTCCATAACACCATAATCCTCAACCTAGACTCACCCCGCTGGACACAAGCATAAAGCCACATAGCCCTAAGGCTCATAAGCCACTGAATACTCTTTTAAACTACCCCAAAATTAGCATATTCAAAATAAGTACCCTGAAAAGACTTTATGCGAATCTAAGGCGATTACCTTCACCTTCCTGAAACTGATATGTGAATCCATAATGATATAGAAATGCCACAGGTCTTCACACCATCTAATTTAAGCCTCAGTTTCTAGCCAAATACATGTCCTGAAGATCCTCAATTATTACATATAAATCTTGAATCCATTAAAACCACTCTCGGGAGTTATCCACTCTACTCAGGTTTTAATTAAACTAATTAAACAAACTGAATGACATGTACCTCATTTGTACAGCAACATCTAAGGAAGTAACCCATCCTTCTAAGCAGTTGAGTAATTTCCTACTCCATACTTTTTACAGCACTTACAAGAACAACTAATTCATCCAACATTTCTCACATACCTATAAAGCATAACACAACCTTTATCCAAAATTTCCTTTACTCGAGTATCCTCGATTTCAACCTTTGTATGCCACAATTGATTTGCCAGTATACGTCAAACTGAAATTAATACGAAACTTAGTCGTGCAATCAATTTATCAATAGCATACTCCCCCACTTGACTCAAAGCCATAGGTCAAAACACACAGAAACTCACAATGCCTATTCTCTATTACTGCCATATTACCATTGTGAGATTAAAATAAATCCTTTGTAAGCTCGTACAACACAAACCATCTAGTACTTCAAATCATCTACAAATCTTGCATTCACCCTCCTAACAGTCATGCCCATTCTCACAAGTGATCCAAACTCAAATAGAAACATATATATTTGGTAAAAGAGGACTTCCAACCAACAATATAACAATCATACAAACTTCAGAACACCCAATAGGAGATAACCCACCTACTTCGCCTCAAACGAATATCTCTTTATACCCTTCAACTATAATAAACATTACGCAATCACTTAATATTCCTGAGTCTGAACTCATAACACAACATGAAGATCTATTCCACTGCACAACTAATCTACACGGAAGGTCCTTCAACATACCCATAACTCGAGGCCAAATACCAACTCAAGACAGAAGTCAAGCACCTAATAGTCTTTGCTACATACCCAACAAACTCTTCTCGATACATTCGAATAATCTGAAAACATCTCGCAATCAAATCATACTCAGCACATAGTTATCTAGCTATTAACTCCGCTAATAGGGACTTTACTTGACATATAAATCTAAAAGCACGTGCTCATACAATCAACACCTTAGTGCTCAAGCTACAATCACGACATGGCCTTAAGTCCTCCAAACTAACTCATCATCAGCATAGTAGAATAAAATCTCACACCTCATTCATGAAATTACACGCCGTCAATGCACAACTGATACCGAGTGCTCATATGCGTACGAACACGTAGAATAAATTCAAAGAGTTACATTTCAATCTGAATCAATGTCACACCATAAGAATTCAAGAATGTGAAGTTTTCTAACGGTTCTATAGCCGCTCGAAGATAAGTACAGATGTCTCTTAACCAACCCGCACGACTCTACTAAACCCGCTTATGACTTGTGAGATCTATGTAATCTAGGCTCTAATACCAACTTGTCATAACCCAAAACTGACCCGGTCATGATGGCGCTTGTCATGGAACTAGGAAAGTTGACACACTCCTAAATAAATTGATATATCATTAAAAGATAGATAATAGCATTTTCATAATGAAATTTTGTTAACATTATTAATTCAAAAACCAAAATACGGAAATAAAAGCCCGACCTTGGGTGTCACTAAGTCATGAGAAAATACTAAAAATGTTATGAAATATTGCAATACTAACATAGTCTAAGAGTAGCCAAAATTCACTTAAAGGAATATAAAGAAAGAGAAAGGCAGGACTGTGACTTGAATAGTCAACAGCCGCTATCATTGCCTGAGATACCTGGATCTGCACACTGGTAACGTCAATACACCAACTCAGTAAGTAACAAGTCCACTCTATGGACTGATTTGTCGTGACGAACGTAACTTCAACATGTAATATAAATAAACTGTGCAGGGAAAAGTAGGCATGCTATCAGTCCGAGAATACAACTTAAGCAGTAAAATAAATATAGATCTGAATGATGTGAGATATAAATCGTAGCTAACTCTACATGCCAATGCACATAATGTAAAAAATTCACCATATGCTCCCACTCTTAAGTGCTCAACCACTCGATATTGCACATGCCCATCCAGCCTAGGGAAATCCATCTTGGAACACATACAACACTGACTACAAGTCAACTAGTACCGAGGAACAAGGCTAATCCAACCCTGAGGAGAAATCCATCTCCATGTATATATATATATATATATATATATATATATATATACATATAAACACTTAACCACTCAATACCGCATATGGCCATTCAGCCCAGGGAAATCCATCCCGGAATATACTCATTGCTGATTATAAGTCACTCGGTACTGAAGAAAAAAGGTTATCCAAACCTGTGGAGAAATCCATCTCTAGATGTTAATACTTCTGACAAACCCATGTCTAGGGAAATCTATCCCTCAAAATATCATATGCGCTCACTAGGGGTGTGTTACAGGCTTTAGAGGGGCTCCTAAAACCCAAGCATTATCATAATCATCATTATAACTGTTGTAGGGGTGCAGCCCGATTCCATAATTGTCACTCAAAATCAGGCTCTCAGCCTTAGTATATCATCACTCTCTAGTACCACACACACGGGCTCACAATGCTATAAAACTAGCCTGAAACAATGATATGATGTGCCAAACAATAACAACTGAGACAGAGATATGATATGATATGAGATGCATGATTAAGACTGAGTACAGAATAATAATGAATCTAATAAAATGACAGCGAGAAACGACCACTCAGGTCTCATCAGCATGAAGGCCTTATAGGATATCTAGCATGATTTATAGCACATTTACTTAATCACATGATAGAAACACAGATATCAGCAAGAAAGGGTCACTAAGCGGTTCCATGTAATGAAGCAGGTCACAATTCTTATGGTGCACGCCCGTTTCTTGTCATTTGCATCACCTCACCAATAATCACATTACACATATTCGGGGTTTCGAAGCTTTATAACCAAGTTTCGATGCATAACTTACCTCAAACAGAGACAAAACATACTCTGCTATGCCCTTACCTCTGGAATCGGCCTCCAAATGTTTCGAATCTAACCGAAAGCAATACAATGCAATCAATATAGACCAAGGAACCAATTCCACACAAAAACTATAATTTAGACGAAAATCACCCCAAAGCTGGCCCCTGGGCTCACGTTTTAGAATCTGACAAAAATTATAAAACTAAAAATTTCTTTCACTCACGAGTCTATACATACAGATTTATCAAAATCCGACTCTATTTGACTCCTTAAAACCTCAATCAAACTCTCCAAAAATCCAAAGCCCTAACCCTTAATTTTAACCCCTAATCTTCACAAATTACATGATTAAACAACGAAAAATCATCAATTTTATGAGTATTAGGGCTAAATCCACTTACCTTATTGATAAACCCTTGAATTCCTCCTCAAAATCGCTCTAAAGAAAAGCTCTAAAGCCGACTAAGAAAGGTGGAAAATGAACTAAAACTCGCGAAATCCACAATTTACACTTCCTACTCAGAGATATCGCATCTGCAGTGTCAAAATATCATTTCTGCAACACCACAACTACGGAAAATCCATCATAGGTGTGGTTCTCACTTATACCCTCTGAACCTGCTTCTGCAATCACAACACCGCCTGTACTGTCTCGCATGTGTGCTCCACTACATTAAATAAAAATAATGTCATGTGTAATTAAGCATAATGACTTGGCAGATCGTTTTGAGCATTTGCACTTTGTTCGGTTATTTAAGGGCATGAGTAGCTTCGCATGTGTGCTCCACTACGGTATTTAATTGGCTTATGACATGGCAAATGAGTCAATTACACATGACATTATTTTTAATTGGCTCATTTGCCATGTCAACACCAAATGTATGTCATGCATATGATCCGCTTGACTTATCTATTCAATAAATAAAGTATCTAAATGGTCAATAAGTTAAATAAGTATTCAAATAATTGTTGGGAATAACTTAAATTAGCTATTTATATATTTCGCCTAAAGTAAAAGAAGTCTATGATGCCATAAAGATGGTATTTACAGTAAGTTTGACGTTCGCAGAGTGTTTTCTTGATGGTATTAGGATTGTCCTTTTTGTTCAATTTTCATTTTAAAATATATGTTTTACAATAAAGATGACAACGATTGATTTGGTGATTTTGTTCTAAAACTTTGAATTTGATAAAATCATTGTTGTGTGGCCCACTAAAAAAATCTATAAAAGGAATTGAATGAGAGGCCCATCAAGTATGATATAATTAATTTATTGAGGACATCTTTATTTGAAAAGAGTTTTCACTCGTCATTATTTTTGTTTGAGCCGAAAAAGTTAATATTTATTTTTTGGGCCATGTAGTAATTTGGTAGAGTTTTGACTCGTCATTATTTTTGTTTAAGTCGAAAAAGTTAATATTTATTTTTTGGGCCATGTAGTAATTTGGTTTGGGCTATTAGGTTAGTAAAACAATTAATTGTTTAGTTGTATTTTTTGTCTAATATTTAATTTGGAAATATTCTTTTTAGGATTATTTCTTATAGCAAATGTTGATATCCTATTTATTTCAAATAAATACCCTTTTAAAAAATTATATTTCATTGTTACTTTTTGATTTATATAGTCAAATATCTATTTATGATCATCTTATGCTCTTAAGCCATAAAATATGTTTTGTGTTATAAACTAAAGCAAAAGACAAGAACAATAGAACAAGAACAATAGCAATAGAGAGAAGAGTAGAGAGAGTTCTTCTTATTGAGTTGAGAGGGGTCTCAAGGATGATTTACAATGGTAGGGGGCACCTCTATTTATAGGGGAGAGGAAGATTTAGCTACCACTAATAGAACTCTAAAATCTCTCTAATTAGATATATTAAAGACATTCACCTTAAATAGAAGTGTAAGAATCTTCTATTTCATAACACTCCCCCTTGAATGTCTATTCAATGATGTGCCTCATAAAACCTTAAAACCAAAACCCAATGGGAAAAATTAAAGTAAGGAAAAAGAGTACACATGTTTGAATATGCGCCTATTGGTTGCCTCGTTAAAAACCTTGCAAGGAAAACCCAGTGGGACAAAACCTTGTAAGGGAAAAAGAGTGCAACGCGCATTGACTCCCCCTAATGAGTACATTGATTTATATCCTTGAGCATTTGCATTCCAATCTTGTGCATCATCTTGAAATCATCATTCTTGATAGATATGAACATTTTCATATATTGTCGTGGAATAACTCTTCAATATCTCCATAGATGCATTCTCAATGCCATCATGCTTACAGTTATAGCAAGATACATATGTACACAAATTGCACTTAGGATGTGGTACTTCAGGACCAAGAATTGCATATGCTTCAAGCAACTTAAATCTTTCAAGTTAAGTCATGTAAGTCACATAATAGACTTTAGCTGCATATCAAAGTTTCATGTCATGCTAAACAAATAAGATATCGAAAAATTGACTATACATACCTTTGCCTTTATACTTTCAAGCATATGAACTATAGGTTCAAAGCTACATGTCTTTCATATGGAATCAATTCTTCTTGAATTGTATCTCTTCCATTTAGTTACTTTCTTTGAGTCAGCAAATGCGTATAGCATGTTTTGCAATATGTTGCAATTGCATTTCCCTTTTATGAACTACAGGTTCATATCATGATATTCGGGGATATACATATACAAATAAAAATTCATCCCATGTAACACTTTCTCAAGTGTTTATCATGTCTCCCCCTCATGTTAGTAAAGCTAACATGTTTCCTCAACTTTGGAAAATCATCTTTGTGCATTATGTCAATACACACAGCACCTTAATAATAAGATGAAATTATTTGGTTCCTGACCCTGAACCACTTGTGAGGGGAGAATATACTCTCGTATACAACTTATATCAAACTGATATATATATAACTTAGTTCTCATAAGAAACAGTTTAGCTATTAAGTGGAAGCACTCAATAATTATCTTGCTAAACCAACTTTATTATAAACCAACTTATCAAGATGAACTGTCTTGAGTAGAGAATCTGGAAACTATGCTCGAAGTTAGATTACTGAGCGATTTACCTCGCAAGCACTGCCAGGCTGCGGGTTAATAACAATGGCGCATGTAACCATATCATAGATGCATCATATGTGGTATACATGGCAGGTGAATGGGCCCATATTCACCTTTGATATTTCCAGAATCAAGGGGCTTCAACCCGAACTCTTTAGTTGGTCAGTTCATTACTGAGAACAAGAACTTCTAGTTCTTTGATATTCACCTATGTGAATTTGCACATCATACTTAAAATGAGATGGCTAACATGAATGCCAACTGAATAACTTATCAATATTGGTAAACTTCAAATTTACACCATGACATGTGCACTTATCAATAAACTTCGGGTTTATTATGACATGGGTTTTATACCAATAGATATCCACTTTATTGTGGCATTCTTTCGTTTGTGTAGTACAAACTGGAGAACAAAGCGGGTAGCTTTTCATATACAAATTACCCCGCTACAAGTTGTAGTAATAGGAGAATCAAAGCCTTCCTTTATTTATAGTCTCAATATCATCAATCGCCTTCGCGTGTACTTTTGGAAACTGAATAAGTTTCTTTGAGACTTACTACAGCACAATAGTAAATTGTGTTTCTCCAACATAGTAATAATTGGCTCTTTGAGAGCTCTCAATTAATTTTGTACTACCACAGACTGAGGTTCGAGATCCTCACATTCTTGCATTCCGTATTTTCAAGAGTCTCAGGCTCAATAGATTCTTCGTGAATCTCGGAATTAATCAAATCATGAGCGTCCTCATGTGATTCTTTCATAGTGTCATTTAGATCGTTCTTTTTCCTCTTTCTAGGATTTCGATATTTGGAACCTAATGGTCTGCCACGCTTCTGGCGTGCATTTGACTCATTGGATATGACACTAGATATTTGTCCAATAGGAACTTCAATACGGATCGGAACATTTTCCCGCGTGAATGTGTGATTTCGTTATCCTCTTCAAGTCCGTAAATGCGTCAGGCATTTGATTTGCTATTCTTTGCAAATGGATAATCTTTTGTACCTCCTTCTTTCAAATAGAGGTATGTGGATCAAGATGAGATAATGATACATTTTTCCACAAAATTTCCCATTTGGTTTCACCGACTTCTCCCCCTAATTTTGGGAAAAGTGTCTCATCAAATTGACAGTCTGCAAATAGTGCAGTGAACAAATCTCCTGTCAATGTTTCGAGGTAGCGAATAATGGAGGACGCGTCAAACTCAACATATATTCCTAACCTCCTTTGCAAACCCATTTTGGTGCGGGATGGCGGTGCTACAGGCACATATACTGCGCATCCAAAGCTTCTTAAATGGGATATATTGGGTTCATGACCCAAAACCAATTGCAATGGGGAATATTTGTGTCAATTCGTCAGTCAGAGACGAACTAGCATTGCTGCATGCAACATGGCGTGACCCCAAACCGAAGTGGGCAGCCGACGAACTAGCATTGCTTCATGCAAAATGGCGTGACCCCAAACCGAAGTGGGCAGCCGACAAACTAGTATTGTTGCATGCAAAATGGCGTGAACCCAAACCGAAATGGGCAGCCTCGTTTTCATGAAGAGTTCAAGATTATTCTCATCTATTATCCATTAACTTTGCAAACGCAAGGTTGCGTGATGGCGACAAGCACACATTAGACCATCTACAGGATGCGTCTATCAAGACCATGAAATACCTAAACTACCCACTAGATGGGTGAATAGGTCCACAAATGTCCCCTTGTATACGTTCCAGAAACTGGGGTGACTCAGTCCCAACCTTTGTTGGGGATGGTCTGATAATCAGCTTGCCTTGATAACACGAAGTGCAAGGATATTCATTATTTGAAAGAATTTTGAAATTCTTTAACGGATGCCCATATGAGCTTTCTATAATCCGTCTCATCATGGTTGATCCTGGGTGACCCAGTCGATCATGTCAAAGTACAAATGTATTGGACTCAGTATTCTTTAGATTTACTGTTGAATGTGCCTTAATTGCACTAATTCTTGTCCAATACAGGCCACAAGATAAAGACGGGAATTTCTCAATAACCCTCTTTTGGCCGGAGACATTCTTTAAAGTGAGGACGAGATATTCAAGATTATCTTCATCCATTGTCTCAATATTGTAGCCATTCCGGCGTACATCTTTAAAACTCAACAAGTTTCTTCTTAGACTTGGAGGAGAATATTGCATTCTCTAAGATAAACGTCATGCCTTTGGGCAGAGTTACATTTGCTCTTCCGGAGCCTTTCAATCAATTTACTTCCCATGGTATGACATACAAAAGGAATACATGAACATAAGAATAAACAAGTTCAATTCTTTTGTGTCACATAATATTTTCAAGATCTGCTACTAACAGTTGACTAACAAAATCAGATATGTTGTCCATAATCAATTACTTTGCAGTATGAAAATTTCAGCGTTTTTCATAAGACAATCGATTATTAAACCCACACAATCGATTGTTGGAACATAGACAATCGATTGTTATACATAGACAATCGATTGTTTGTTATTTTTGAAAAACTTCAGATCACACTGTTTAAGACAATCGATTGTTAAACATAGACAATCGATTGTTGGCTATTTTTGAAAAATTTCAGACCTCACTGTTTCAAGACAATCGATTGTTAGACAAAGACAATCAATTGTTGGCTATTTTTGAAAAATTCCAGAACACACTGTTTCAAGACAATCGATTGTTAGACAAAGACAATCGATTGTTGGCTATTTTTGAAAAATTCCAGAACACACTGTTTCAAGACAATCGATTGTTAGACAAAGACAATCGATTGTTGGCTATTTTTGAAAAATTTCAGAACACACTGTTTCAAGACAATCGATTGTTAGCCAAAGACAATCGATTGTTGATCAATTGTTTTTCAACTTTAATGCGAAAATAGTTGATAATCGACTAGTTTTTCAGGCTAGTCGATTACCCCCACTGGAAAATAAAAGTTTTATTGATATTTGAGCATATTGAAGATATTCTAAAGAACTACTGCTAACATTGCTTTATGAACTAACTAATACGAGCTAATGCTAATGACTATTAGTTTATTTACTAACTAATACAAATAAGTAGAACAAAATCAAATAACTCCATCTTCTTTCATCACGGATCCATCGCCGATTAGGTGGTCTATTTTTCCA
Source organism: Nicotiana benthamiana (assembly GCA_034376525.1). NCBI lineage: Eukaryota > Viridiplantae > Streptophyta > Magnoliopsida > Solanales > Solanaceae > Nicotiana > Nicotiana benthamiana. The sequence goes on along the minus strand of CM067327.1, from coordinate 142,020,771 downwards.
TCGGGTTGCTCAAAGAAGTCTGCCACATCCAGGTGGGTGATATCCTCATTGTCGTTATAGACAAAATTTGTTTCAGGGCCTTTTCTCTTTCGAGATGCTTGATAAAGGTCAACCAAGTGTCTTGGTGTACGGCAAATTCTAGACCAGTGCCCATTTCCACCGCAACGATAACATATAGTTTCTGAACTATTTGCCTTAGGATCTTCTGGACCCCGTTTCTGCTTTCGGTGGTTATCTCTCTTTGGGGGGTGACGGACTTCTTTGGAATTTCTTCCTTGTCCACGTCCTTGGCTTTGACCCCGTTTATGACCGTGATCATGGTCCCTTTTATGTTTGGCATAATGCGAGTGCACCATATCTGCTTCAGGCAGTGGTGTAGACCCAGTTGGTCTATTTTCGTGATTTCTCGTGAGCAGATCATTATTTCGCTCAGCCACTAGTAAGAGAGAAATCAGTTCAGAGTACTTCGTAAAGCCTTTCTCTCGGTACTGTTGCTGCAGTACCATATTGGAGGCATGAAACGTTGTAAACGTTTTCTCAAGCATATCGTAGTCGGAGATGTTATCTCCACATAGCTTCAGTTTAGAAGTAATTCTGAACATAGCAGAATTATATTCAGAAACGGACTTAAAGTCCTGTAGCCTCAGATGGGCCCAATCATATCGTGCTTGTGGCAGAGTGACCAACTTCAGGTTGTCATATCTCTCCTTTAAGCTGTTCCACAAAACGAGTGGATCCTTGACGGTGAGATATTCAATCTTCAAACCTTCGTCAAGGTGGTGGCGCAAGAAAATCAAGGCCTTCGCACAATCTTGGGTGGATGCTTTTTCTTTATTTTTGAGGGTGTCTCCGAGACCCATAGCATCTAGGTGGATTTCAGCATCCAACACCCATGTCATATAGTTCTTGCCCGAAATTTCAAGGGCAACGAACTTTCTTTTCATAATGTCAGACATACTCGAAAATTAAATTAGGAAGAGGGAAAATACCTTGGATTTTCGAGAATGATACTTGAGACGGTAGAGTCTCGTGCTGATAACGTGTTATAAACTAAAGCAAAAGACAAGAACAATAGAACAAGAACAATAGCAATAGAGAGAAGAGTAGAGAGAGTTCTTCTTATTGAGTTGAGAGGGGTCTCAAGGATGATTTACAATGGTAGGGGGCACCTCTATTTATAGGGGAGAGGAAGATTTAGCTACCACTAATAGAACTCTAAAATCTCTCTAATTAGATACATTAAAGACATTCACCTTAAATAGAAGTGTAAGAATCTTCTATTTCATAACATTTTGTATTATTTTTTTCTCCACCCCTCTATTTTTATTCCATTGAAGAATCTCTCTGTTTCGCTAACGCCAATGACTATTTCTGTATCTACACCTGCACACAATTTTGGCCTCACTGTTTGAATTAGCAGAAGTGTTTATCGCCTCCCAATTCACAATGTTAATTTAATCCCACAGCCGTTATGTTTTAACTGCAATCTCAGCTCTCCTCCCCATTTAACGCCCACTTTTTCCGCCTCCCACGGGTCCTCACCCAACCTAACAAACGTTTATTCACCTAGGGTTTTTGATCGAAACGGGAACAGTGATGTATCAAGTCAAAATTGCGTTCCTCTCTACGAGACGACATCAGGGTTGTTTTTGAATAAAGACAACGAAGTTTGGGGCTGAGCAATTTGAAGATTCTATTATCTTTTTTTAATTGTATTTCAATGTATCTCATTGTATTTCCATGTATTCGTTGTGTTCTTTGTCTTTTTTTCATAGTATTTTAATGTATTCCATGTATCTCATTTTATTCACTCTCTCGCTATATATCATGAATATATTCATATATTTTTTAAATTAATATAATTTATGTATTCAGATGTATTATATAATTTCTCTGAAGATTGCTATGTTTTTGGAATTTTTTTTTGAAAATCTTTTTATAACTGAAAATACAAAATTTATGTGTTACAATTGAGTTTGTTAAGTTATATTAGAAGTCTACTATGTTAATTGATTTATTTTTCCTTTTACAAATAGTGTAATCCCTGTTTGACGCCGTGAATACAGTCGAATACAATAATCTGTCCAGATGTAATTTCATATTTCACTCCATAAATACAGTCGAATACACTCGAATACAACAATTGATTAGCTAGACTTTCTTGATTCACACCTATTTTTGCTATTTTATTCATGAATGCAATAGCTTAAATACATCAAATACATCTTATAACAACATAAAAAGTATTTATAATCCATAATATAACAAATGGCATCTATAGAAGATTAATTACTATTAAAAGATAGTGTTTTATGAAAATTTCCCCTTCAGTTTATGCACCGCTATCCTGACATATGTATTACCAACAAATATGAGTTATTCAAACTCCCATTGGGATAAAAAGAATTAAAATTCTCTTAGACAAGTGTCAGACAAGGAATTAAAAGTTTGATTGGGAACAAGTTATACTAGATAAAGCATTAAGAGTTTGATTAAGAACAAGTTATCCAAGACTAAACATTAACAAAATCCATAAAAAGCAACTGAGCAAGTGTCGTGGAATGAACAAATGGAGGATAACTAATCCCAACCAAACTCCAAAAAGACAAACTCCAAATGAACATGCATTCTTCCTAGAGAAAATTCCTATGAACAAAACAAGAATATTAGGAGTAAGAATTTTCACTTGATTAAAATAAGAATTTTCACTTGATTAAAATAACGAATTAAGTGTTTGATTTTTCCTAATTATGTATATGAACCAATAAACATAAGGCCCTTGATTAATATTGTAATGATCCGATCTGTCGTTTCAAGTATTTTCATCCCGTTCAGCTATTTGAAATCATGAATAGCGTTATTTTGTGTATTATGACTTGTTAGAGTGGTCAAGTTTTGTTTTCAGATGATTCAAAATTTAATTGAAAGAACAATCCATGTTTTGGAAGTTTAAGTTGAATAAATGGACCGGATATAAAAATATGTGTAAATTATCCCGGAATGAACTTTTGATGATTCAAACAGCTGTGTATGGTGCTTTTGGACTTAAGAGTATATCCGGATATTTATTTTGAGGTCCGTAACTAAATTTGGCTCGAATAGGCAAAAATAGAAAATTTAAGTTTGGAAGTTTTACCGGGGAGTTTTTATATCGGGATTGAAATATGATTCTAAAAGTTGGAACAACTCCATTATGTCATTTATGACTTGTGTGCAAAATTTGAGGTCAATTAGAATTGATTTGATAGGTTTCGGCATCGAATGTAGAATATGGATTTTATTAGTTTTGAATCGGCTTGAATTGGCATGTTTAATATTGTTCAATGTAATTTGAGACATTAGCTAATTTTGTGTCATAATATGTGACTTGTTAGTATATTTGATTGGGGTGCTGGGGCTCGGGTGAGTTTTGGAAGAGTTTTTGGAAGAGATTGGTATTTCGAGCATAAACATGTAATGATCCAAATGTCCATTTTTAGTTTAAGGGATCGAAATTTTATTTCAGAGACTTCTGAGATTTTGAAAATAAATTATAGGATTGATCTAGAAAGTTTGGTCTAACTTTATCAAATTAAGATTGAGTTTTTAACGTGAAACATGAGTTAATTATTTAACGAGCGAAATGGATATCGAATTGAGAAAATTAGTTCTGAATTGAGTTTTGACTGAATTGCTAGGTTTGTAATATTCGTTATGATTCATAGGAACAAGAAATGTCGAATTCTGAGTTCATATGATGGAGTTAGAGCATTTTTAGTGAAAGTAAAAGCTACTGGAATTCTGGACAGCTGCTGTATTTTACGCATGTGCGTGAACAGGAACCGCTATTGTGTGAACAGTAACCGCAAGTGCAAGTATTTGCCAGTGTTTAAATCGAGTAGTTCGAGAGTTTTTATCATTTTGGACTTCCAAACTCGGGTTTTGGGCAATTTCTTTTTAGCGAATCATGGGGGTTCTTGATGTAAGTCCCTTGTGATCATTGTTAGTCAATATTGTAGAGGTATCATTGAATATCTCTGCTAGATTACAAGTTTGTGAGATGTAAATCGGGAATTTTTACCCGGGGATTTAAAATTAAAATTTAACGATTTCGAGGCTAAATTATTGTTGAATTTTGGTAAAATTTGTAAGGTTGGACTTGTATTTGGATGGAGTTCATATTTCGTGATTATTGTTTGGTTTTGAGATGTGGGTCCCCACATGCAATTTTTGAGTAAAATTTAGGGTTTTTAATGAAAAATGTATAATTTCATGTGGAATTAATTCCTATAATTGTATTGACTGAATTGAATTAATTGTGGCTAGATTTGAGCCGTTCGGAGTTTGCTACGGGCGTGATGGTATTTTCAGAGCATCGCTTGGCTTGCTAGGTCTTGGAATTGGCTTGTGTGAGATAAGTAACTCTTCAGAACTTAGTGCTGAGGGTACGAAACCCCAAATTTTGTGTCCGATTAGTATTGAGGTGACACACATGTTAGGTGACGGGCGTGCGTGCGTGTACCCCTGTGATTTGTGACTTTGTTGTTTCCACGGTGCTGAATAGCGGCCCTATTTTGTTGATATTTGTGCTTTTACCATGTGATTAAGTGATTGAGCTGACAAATATGCTAGGTATCATGTTTAGGTTTTATGTTGATATTGTTGGAACCCATAGTGGTCGTTTTTTGATGTCATCTCATTGGTTTCATTGATATTTTGTACTCTGTCTTATCTATGCATTCATATCATATCTCAGTCTCTGTTGTTGTTTATTGATACAACATATTATTGTTGTCAGGCTAGGTTCATGACATTCTGAGCCTGTGAGTGAGACTAGAGAGTGATGACTGAATGAGGCTGAGGACCTGAGCGAGAGTGACATTTTGGGATCGGGTTGCATACCGCAGTGATATATTAATTATACTTATGCAAATGGATTGGGTTGCACGCTGCAGCAAGCCTTAGGGATATATATATATATATATATGTATATATATATATATATATATGTATGTATGTATATGTATATATATATATATATATATATATATATATATATATATATATATATATATATATATATATATATGTTTATAGATATATTAGCGAGATTGGCCCAGGTTGCATGTCGTAGTGATATTGCGCGTGAGCTGAATGAACCCCACCAGAGTTTGCACACCCCTAGTGTGAATAGTCGGCTATGCATATATATATTTATATATATATATATATATATATATATATATATATATATATATATATATATAGATCGGGTTTCACCCCGCAACGAGTATTATAAAGTACTGAATGGTTGAGAATTTATGTATATGTATACCTAGAGATAAATCTTCTCCATGAGGCTGGACTGGCCTATTTCCTTAGTACGAGGTGATTTATAGCCAGTTATGTATATATTCTGGAATGGATCTATCTTGGGTCGTATATACCATATACAATATCGAGTGGTTGATAAAGATAAGTGGAAGGTATCATATAGTTAGATTTAGTAGTTTGAGAGTGTGAGTACACGATTTCATCACTGAGAAGCATTCTATCTGACATATTTACTTGAGATACATGCATAGATATACATTTTCTTTTACTGACTGGTTTTGGCAGCAATCATGACTTTTACGTGTATCGTGACATGTAGGCATAGAGATGTACTTTTCTCATGCTATCTGAAAATGAAACACTTACCTGATGAAAAGGTTTTGGGAAAAAGTTATAGTTTTCAAACTATCTCATACTTTATGACGATTTTTGAAAAGGATTTGAGTTTTAACTGATATTCTTTAAAAGCAAAACTATTTTTGGAAAAATTGTGAAAAGAGCAACATTTTTATCTGAGTTAATTCCTTATTTATACATGCTCTATGTTGTTATGAACTACTATTTGTTACTGGTGTTGGACCCGACCTATGTTCCAACTCGTCACTACTTTCAACCTAAGTTTATGTTTGTTACTTTTTGAGTACACGAGGTCAGTTGTACTCATACTATACTTCCTGCACATTGCTTGTACGTCTCGAATGCTAATGTTGGTGTGTTCGATGGAAGTTGGATTGGAAGATATACATGCGTCCTTGATGTAGCTACCTCTTGTTAATGATAGCCTTAAAATTTTAAAACTTTGTTTATGTATTTGTCAAACAGATGATGTATTTATTTCATATCACTTTTGTACACTCTATTCTTAGAAGTTCATGATTTGTACTACTAGTCCTTGGGAAATGCCATTTAATCAGATAATTTATTTATTTAATTGTTTAATTAACCTTATTGGTTATTGAATAGTTAGTAGTTGGCTTACCTGGCAGGTTGGATTAAGTTCCATCATGACTAGTGAATTTTGGGTCGTGACAGATTGGTATCAGAGCTCTAGATTCATAGGTTCTATAAGTCATGAGCAATTGTCTTGTAGTGTCTTGTGGATTGGTATGATGACGTCCATACCTATCTTCGAGATGCTACATGACATTTAGGATATACTTCTCATCTTCTTTTCCTTATCGTGCGATATTGATTCAACTTGAAGAGTAATTGTGGCACGTGATTTTTGTCTCGCTAAAATTACTCCTGCAATATTCTTAGAATTAGGATTTTTCCTTTTTAGTATACGACTTTTAGGATTTAATTGCATATTTTGTGTGTATTTTTATTTGTGCGTGCATGATAAGTCATAAAAATACAAAAATTGCATGATCATTTAGGATGTGATTTTTATATTGTTTTTTAGACTAATTAGTAATTACGCTTTTTGCAAAATATAAAAATCACAAAGAAACATTGATTTATTTGGTTTGATTTTAATTTCCTTTAAAGTAGTAGTAGTTTAATCGTAATTTAATGTGGGCCAAACCAAAAGCCTCCCCACCCGTCCAAATCGTCCATAAACCGACCCAAACCTGTCCCCAACCCAATCTCTCATTATAGACGCCCCAAAACGATATTTATTTTATGATCTTAGTCGTTCATCCATTATCATCCAATGGCGCTGTTTCGATCTTGTGTTTTAAATTAAAGTGTCTGAATGCATTGCAAACCCTAGAGACCAAACCTTCTCTTCCTTGAACCCATCGTCTAAGCCAACCCCTCTGCCTCACCGCTGCCACCAGCGCAGCTCCAAACTCACCCAAAAATACACCAATGAACCCCCTCTTCCTCATCTTTCCAATTCCCTAAAAATCATCCCTCAAATGTTGGCCCATCTGCTCGAATCTTCAAAAGTATGGACGCTGCCTTTACCGCCTACGGCGGCACCACCCCCAAACGACCTCAATTTCACACCACACAACCCCCTCTCCCTCTCCATGAATCTATAGCCAATAACCCTCAAACATGACCGGATTTTGTCAAATATTAAATCAAAAAACCCGGTCCAAAACTCAACCTTTCCAAACCCAACCAAACTCACACTATGCATTGTTATCACCCTGCTCATCTTAAATCCCTAATCTCACTCCCTCGAATTTCAAAGGATCTTCCCAAATTCTAAATCTAAGATTGGCTGAAACCCTAGCAGTTTAAGGGTTCATGGGTTTTGGACTACGACTAGTCACTAAGCTAAGTTTCCTTATTCAATTTCTTATTCTTTTGTCTTGTTGCTGTATTTTGTTTTGTATTGTTTGTTCTTGCATGTTTTGTTAATTACCCTCTGATAGTGTTTATTTGAAATTTTGGTTTACGTTTACTCAGATTTTTGTTCCTTTGTTAATGTCATCAATGATCTGCTACGAATGATTCCTTATCTCACTTCGAGTGACATGACCTCTAGATTTTTTGAGTTATGATTTGATTCGTTCTGTGTTGATCCATGAACAACATGTCTGAGTGGTTTAAATTGAATAGCTTAGGATCAAGTAAGGTTATTAGGATATGATTGATTCCATCTGGCATGTCATGTTTTTGTGAATTGTTTCAATTAATTTTCTGCTATGGATACATTGTGCCTTAGCGCTCTTATTGATTAGACATAAATCAGGTTCAGCACAAGTTATAGAGTTTAGATTAAAATTCAGGATTGGCTGGATACAGTTGAGTGTTTAATTACTTATAGTCACTTCTAACTAGGGTTAAAAGAGTGTTGGGGGTTAGTTTACTGCTCATTCTTGGTAAATTCAGATTAGATGAAGGGTAGTTTAGGCATTTCAGGACCAGGGAATCTTTTATAACAAATTAAGAAGCTTCTAGTGAAATTTCAGATGGCTAAGTGGAAAAACTTGGCAAACAAGTCAGAAGTCTGAGGTAACCTAGGCTAAAAGCAAATAAATAAAGGATTGATTGTAAAAAAATTAAAAAGGACTAAAGGTTACAATAAGATCTAAAACTTTGTCCTAGCTTACTTGCCTATAAAGGCATAGATATCATGACTAAAAAAAAGGAAGCAGGCCTTTAAAAATCCCTCTGAATTAGTTCCCAGTAAGAGAGCAAAAAGCGAAAATAGTAGAGCAGATTCTAGGAAATCTGGTGAAAACTTAAAAATACAAAAGGCAAAAGAATGCAAAAATTTATGTTCTATTAGCATCAACCTCGTGAATTCATCCTGGAAGCATTCTATGTTAGAGCTGTGTAGATCCTTGGCTTATTTTGAGTAAAACTCCTTATTTTTTCCTGGGTTTCGAGATTTGGTTTATTGTTGAATATGTTAGTGGATTTTCTGCTATTGTTGTCTCTAGTTTACCTACTCATAGGCGCTTCCTTTTGATGTAATTCCAGGTACATTTTCATTTCCCAATGGTGTATGAAGTTTGAACTCAATGAATCCTACAGCTAAAGATGTGTTTTTTTGTTTTTGTTTTTTCTATCAGCTTTTACTACTTTGTATTGTTTATTATAGTATAGCAAATGGTTTGTATAAATAGGACATTTGGACTGATACTTAAACTGCATCACTATAGCTAATTTTTATCATTTTGTTTTAATCCTTATGTGATGGTAACTAGTGGTAGACTGGTTGATGAACATTGGCTCAAAGGGGTTTAGTTAGGATTTATATTGAATTGATACTTGAACTAGGTTATGCAAATTGCTACACTTGTAGCCTGCCAAGTTAAAAGTGATTAACTACTCCCTTGTTTTAAAGAAAGAATTCCAGTAACCCATTATACTCGTGTATCATTTCTCACTTCATGTTAGCGTAAGGCCCCTCTGATCGTTATCCACATCATCGAATTATGAGTTAATAATGAAGTCTCATTTGGAAATCCGAATAATATTTCCTGCTTTTTGTTACAAATAAATCATTTGTTCAGTAATCATAACTGGCGTCGTGGAATATATTCTTGGGCTCAATTAGGAGACAAGCCCATTAAGATTTTGCTCAAAGGTGTGTCCAGGCCATTAATATTGGCTGGAGTGTTTTGTAAGGTTGGACCTATTTTATTACTTGGGCCCAACAACCCAATATGTTGAAGGTTGACTGCACCTCCCTCTTGTTAAATTATCTTCGCAATGTACGTTTGATCTGTGAGTATGGTAGCTGGACTAAAAGAGAATCAATTAAGTTTGGAGATACGTCTGATAGAAAATGATAGTTTGCTTAGCGTTGACCTTTAAAAATAATACACGAGGTATGTCGCGCCAAACGGAATCACTAAAATGCGCATCCCTCATGAATTATTTATATTAAAATTCTTAGAGTTTCGGAAGACGTCGTTTAGAAAATTTCACGGCTGACCGCAAAGATAGTAACACGCCAGTCGCTTTAGGCGCGTTTTTAATAATTTTATCTTCCTAAGTACAGGTGCACATTTATGTGACCCAAATCTAATTCTCGATGAAGTTGAAATATGTCAAAAATTACGTGCGCATTAATGTGACGTGGTTCGGGACATGTTTAAGCGGCATCACAAATTTTCGTAAAAAACATTAAAAGCGGTATAAGTAACTAAAATTGCATTTTTAGGACAAACATGTGTCAAATCAAAATTTTAGACATTTATAATAGTTTAAGCGACCATGCTAGAACCACGGGATCCGGGGGTGCCTAACACCTTCCCTCGGGTCAATAGAATTCCTTACTTAGAATGTTTGTTCGCAGACTTCATTCGGGAGTCGAAAAATTTCCTCGATTTGGGATTCTATGTAAACTGGTGACTTGAGACACCAAAAGCCAAACCTATCCCAAGTGATGACTCTGAATAGAAATAAATAATAATCACATTTCGAATAATGTCACTTAAATTGGAAAACTCCCTTATGCACTATCCTTCGGGTTAGCCGTGTAAAAAGGAGGTGTGACAACTCTAGTGACTCTGCTGGGGAACATGACCCAGAATTTCTGGTTCAGGGTTTAAGAATTCGAGCTTAGAATAACGGTTATATTTGGCTTCTTCTGATTTGCCTACGTGTTCTACGCTAAGTGCTAAATGATTTACCCTTGATATTATCTTAATTGTACATATAAACTACTACGAAACCCTCCACTTCTCAACTCGGGGGATATGCTTACTGGTTCAACCTCCCTATTATGTAAGTCTCATGCCTGAAAATAAGAAAGAGGCTGGACAAGTTACTAAGCCGGATGGCTTTTTGGTTCCCGGTACGTAGCCCCCCCTCGACTCGAGTTGTCCGCTCGAGTGCACAGTCTAGACCCTATACCAAGGTTTGTAACTTAAAATAACTTGACCTTATGCCGTATCCCTAGTAGAATGTTTTTTATGGTCAAATAGAACAAATTTTGAGATACTAATTCCCCTAATAAATGTGAAGAATGAGCACAGATCAGTATTTGCCAATAACATTCATGAACAAAATTCCGTTGGAGCTACACATGTGGTGGAATTACTTGGGGGAAGCAGGGAAAAACAGGGTCAACGTGCATTTGGGAGGACTTACTAGGCTGCTGAAAATTAACTTGAGGGGAGATATCGTAAAAGCATTGATCACATTATGGGACTCGGCTCACAATATATTCCATTTCTCGAATATTGAAGTCACACCGACATTGGAAGAAATAACTGGCTATATTGGGACCCCTATGATTCCCCTGAGACACCAATACCTGATTGCGCCAAGAGCCCTCTTCGTGCACAAGTTCCTGGATTCCTTAAAAATTAGTAGGAAGGTTCAAAACCAAGACCTGTCAGCCGGCTTCTGTAACCTGTAGTTTATATATCAGAGGTATGGGCACATAGGGGGATTGAATAATCAGGAAAACGATATGTGTAGCAAAGGAAACCAACTCAAATAAGAGGAGTATCGATGTTTTGCATTCATGGTTTTCTTCTTGGGTCTTGTGGTGTTTCCGCGGAAGGATGGAAATATTGATATACGAATAGGCGGGATCGTCATCGCTTTACTAACTCAGGCCAAGAGCACCCTCTCTCCTATGATCTTATTAGAGATCTTCTGTGTTATCACCGCATGTAAAGCGGGAGGAGACTTCTTTGAAGGATGTAACATGTTGTTACAAATATGGATAATCGAGCGTTTATACCACTGGCCCGGTTCATGAATTATAGGTCACCAACAAAGAGCTGCATAGAAGAATTCTACAACAGGGTTGATGGGTTTAAGTTAACTGAGGGTGTCACAGAATGGGTGTCGCATCTCCGGGTTGTCACTGCAAATCAGATAGAATGGACATTCGGGTGTCTCCCTGTAGATGAAATTGTGTATATGCTAGCCACCGGGCCTCATTTCCTTTTGATGGGTCTCCAAAGTGTCCAACTCCATGCGCCATACATAGTACTAAGGTAATTAGGTAGATGCCAAATGATTCTCGGGGATGAAAATATTAGCCGCCATGCGGTTGAGATTAGCCCCAGTGGTCAATTCCCTGAAGCCGTTGTGCGTCAAATCTGGAGCAAATGTCAATACTTGACAGCGGGTACCCGAGTACAAAACATATCTAAAGGAGACGTTGCACCGAGATACATTGCTTGCTATAAAAAAGAAATAGAGCTCGGAAGGCCAGCTAAAAGACCGCATCTCCAAGAATTGTTGAAACGTCACAAGAGCAGTGGGGTTTGCTATCCAAGGAGAATGAATACAGGGCCACCATAGGAAGATTGGAAAAGCAAGTCAAAGAGCTGCCATTTGAAAATGGTTTGCAAGCCGTAACAGATGAGAGAGAAAAGAAAATATTAACCAAAGAAAATGAGGCGTTGCAAGACCAAATCCAGAAAATGAAAGCAGCCGTGGAAAATCCCCCAGGAGCACAAAGAATGAAAACTCATAGAAAGTTTGCGGTGAAAAGTAACTGAGTATAGGTTTGAATTGAATAAGGCGGAAGGTGAGCTATCCAGGGTTCGGAAAATTAGCTAAAAGTACGGAGAAACGATACTGCATCATTGAGAAATTAAAAGAAAGGCATAATAGTGAGGTCGCTAGATTAAAACAGAGGGTCATCATGGTTTAGAATAGAGTGTCCAAGCAGTTAAGGGACTTCAAAGCCGAGAGAGAACATTGTTATGCAGCAATAGAAAGGTTGAAGATGGATTTGGGCAATTTCATGAACTTAATCAGGTAGCCGAGCGAACTCTAGAGGCAAGGTCCGAACAAATTAGGCGTTTGTGCCAAGAAAAGGGTATTATTAGGGAAAGGGTACTGGCGATCGCAGACTACATCACCACAAAGTGCGACCATTGCAAGGATATGAAAAGATCCATATTCTTTGCCACCGCCATGACCTTTGCTCGGCAAGTGATGGAGGACCTCCACCATCTCCAAGGGAGTTTAGCACGCAAGCCTGCGTCAAGGCCAAATGATGCCCGCGAGCCCCAGGAGCAGTTGAAGTCTTAATGTATTCATGAATTTTGAAAATTTTATTTTCCCTTAAAAGAGTCTATCAGTCTGTATTTTATTTTACGCATTATTACTCTTCGAGTCTGTAGTTCTTATTATGTCCGAGTCTGTTAGTTGCCTTTTTAACTCTGCCAGTCCTTGTAACAAAAGTTTGTCTTTATACAAATTGAAAATATCTTGTTTCATGAACTACGCTCAGTTTGATTCATGCGGGGCATGATACGTAGTAAATCATCATAGGATTCGATCGTAATCCTAAAAAGGGGAAAACTAAAGCCATAAAGAGAAAAGGGAAAGCAAAAATCAAAGAGTGGAAATTAAAAGAAAGTTTGGAATAAATGTATGGATGAAACATGCGACCATAGCAAGCATATAGACATCTGTTAACTATATAGGTGCATGACACCCAACGTGCGATTCCCTGTCTATTATCTGTCTCAAACTAATCATTTGTTTTATGTCACTCCAGTCTCAGACTTTTGAAAGAGTGGTTGGTTTGTGGTTGATATTTTACCAGATCGAGAGGAAGCTTAGAAATGTCATCTGAAATGACTTTGCCGGCAGTTCAGATCTAAGAGGATAGCCTGATTGCAGGTATCCCGGCCTCAGAATATGCGACAGCTGAAGAAAATAAGATCCTACGATGTAGAGTCATGGAGATGTGGGATGATTGGACAAATGGAAAAGAGCCTTCGAGTTCCATACCTGGATTTCTTGAGCTCTTCCCGAGGTCGGGGGGTACTTCGACTGTCCACATTAGCCACCCAACATCCTTTTGGGACAGCCTACCATACCGGCCAACTTTGTCGGAACACCTTCTAAAGCCCGCCCTCAGATGTTCACCTCTCGCACAGTTCCTAATATTTTTACGGCTCCCCCATGTGCATCCACAATACAGCTCGCAGTTCCGAGACCCATGTTTGACCCCACGGCTTTCACATTTCAAACTCCCAATTACCAAACTAAGCCTCCCTCGTACGCCACATACACTTATCCTCAACAAGCATATGAACTTACACCAGTGCAAGAAAAAACTCCTAAAATGCCTGAACAAGATGAGATAGCAAGAAGGATGAAAAGCCTTGAGCAAAGCTTGAAGAACATGCAGGTCTTGAGTGGGCAAAAGAGCTTTCCTACACAGAACTGTGCATGTTCCCACATGTACATCTTCCCCTGGGATTTAAAATGCCAAAGTTTGAAAAGAATGATGGTCATGGCAACCCCATTACTCATCTGAAAAAGTACTGTAACCAATTGCGTGGGCAGGCGAAAAAGAAGAATTATTAATGGGATACCTCCGAGAGAGTCTGGTAGGCATCGCTTCTGAATGGTACATTGACCAAGATGTCACACGATGGCACATCTGGGACGATCTTGCCGGGGATTTTGTAAGGCAATTCCAGTATAACATTGACATTGCACCAGACAGAAATTCTTTGGCCAACTTGAAAAAGAAGCCTTCAGAGAGTTTTACAGAATATGCTATCAAGTGGCGCGAATAGGCGTCAAGAGTAAAGCTGCCCATGGACGAGATAGAGATGGTCATTTTTTTTCTCCAGGCTCAATTAGCGGATTATTTTCAAAATATGATGTCATCAATGGGCAAACCTTTTGCGGAAGCAATCAAGATCGGAGAAATGGTAGAAAATGGTTTAAAAACAAGAATAATTCTGAGTCGATAAGCCATAAGGGTAACCTCCCAGGCCATCAAAGGCGGGAAGGAGAATTCGCAATAAACAAAAAGAAAGAAGAAGCTTCAATGGTGGCCTCCGGTATGAAAAGACATCATGCTCACATGCCCATATTCTCGGAAAGAACCTCTCAACACTACTATCCTCATCAAGACATGCATTATGCTCCCCAACCTTACGCAGTTATGAATGCCCAGCCATTCGCTCAACCACAACAACAGGTCGACAAAAACCAGGCCCTGAGAAATCAGCCTCCCCAAAACCACTATGATCCCCGCCCTCCCCAAAACAATTTCCGTCCCAGAGAGCCTCCCAGAAGGAAAAACTTTACACTAATAAGGGAGTCTTATTCCTGCTCATTCCCAATACTGGTCCAGATGGGTCTCTTGCAGTCGGTGCCCCCGAACGGACAAAACCCTAAGACGCCTTCTTACCAACGGGGTGTACGCAGTGCTTATCATTCAGGAGCCGAAGGGTACGACAACGAAAAATTTTGGACTCTAAAGCGAGTTATGGAGGATCTAATAGAACAAAGCAAAATAGTGCTGAGAGATGAAGATGTCCCGAATGTGACTAATAAACCATTACCGTCTCATTACAACGGGCCAGTCATTGGGATGATCTGCGAGGACAAAAAATTCGACCTTGCTTTGAAAGCCATAATAGCTATTGTTGATGCAGATAAAAAGCCAAAGAATACCCCCAAGAAGGTTGAAAAAAAGTAAATGAGCAAAGCCAAGCACTCGGAAGCTGAGAAGAAGGTTAAAGTTAAAACTGAGATGGAACCTGTCAAAGAAACTGTCCTTTACATCCCACGGTATAGTCAAGAAAAACAGCCAACTCTGTGTCCCCCAAGAAGATTTGAGTTGAACAAGACTATGTACTTACCCAAAGGAGCCTATGTGGTGCGGGGACCAATTAAACCACCAAGGCTGATTGAGCTCGTGGTAATTGGTGACGCACCTTAGAGGCCAATGGCGGACCCTTCTGTACTCCCGTGGAATTATCAAGAAACAATAGTAACATACAAAGGCAAAGAAATCAGTGGGGAAACTTAAGAAAGACACCCCGTAAAGAAATATTCGGACCTGGAAGAGGTGAACTGTGCTACCAGAAGGTGATTCCAACCCAAAAAGCCCGTAAACGCTAAAGAGGTAGAGGCCTTCTTTCAAAAGTTGAAAATATCGGACTACGGGGTAGTGGACCAGCTCCGGAAATCTCCTGAGCAAGTCTCCTTACTATCATTATTGATGGATTCTCCGGAGCACCAGAAGGTGTTAGGCAAAACTTTAAATGAGGCCTACGTGCCGGTTCAAACCTCCGTGGAACAACTAGAGAAAATGGCTGAAAGATTCTTCGCTGCTAATCATATTACATTTAGCAAGAATGATTTTCCTCCAAAGGGAGACGCCCACAACAAAGCCCTGCATCTCACCTTCAAATGCGAAAGATATTATGTTAAAAGAGTAATGGTAGATGGAGGCTCCGGGGTGGACATATGCCCACTATCAACGTTGCAAAGAATGGAAATCGGGACGGAGAGGTTCTGCCCCAACAATGTGTGTGTCCGAGCTTTTGATGGAATTAAAAGAGACACGATAGGAGAAATTGATTGGGTATTGACCAATGGTCTGGTCGATTTTGAGGTAACGTTTCAAGTATTAGATATGGACACATCCTACAACTACCTGAAGACCATGGGTTCTTGCAACAGGAGTTGTGCCTTCTACTCTGCACCAGATATTGAAATTTGAATATGAGAACCAGGAAATCGTGGTCCATAGAGAAGAAGAACAGTCAATCTATCACAATCCCTCAGTCCCCTGCCTCGAAGCTAAAGAAGGAAGTGAGCATATAGTTTACCAGGCTTTTTAAAATTGTGGTAGGTTATCAACACGAAGAAGGCAAACCATGTCCCCAGCCTTTCCCCTCCAATGCCTCAATCATGGTGGCAAGAGAAATGATACGTCAAGGATTTAAGCCAGGAAAAGGACTTGGAAGTTCTCTACAAGGGATAACTGAGCCAATCGCTTTGCCTACCACAAAGAAGATTTTTGGGCTAGGCTTCCACCCAACACCAGAGGATATAACCTGGGCCAACTGCAGAAAGCGTCATGGATGGGCTCTACCTCAACCTCTACCCCATTTGTACGAAACGTTTGTGTAGCCAAAGTACAATGAGGAAGAAGAAGACGAGACCTTTACAACGGAGGAAATTGCAGAGATATGTGCAGCCATGAGGAAATTATTGTATGAAGCCAACATGGTCCAACTTGGAGAAGGCTCGAGCACCCTGAGGTGCTCTACATGGGACCGGATGTCAAATTGCAAAATTGGAAGGCTACACCTTTCCTAGTCGGGAGGGAGGCCCGATAGTCCTACCTTGACATCTTTTCTTGCATCACGAGTTATTTAAGGGTGTATCTCGGTTGTTTTTCCTTAAGTATTTTGTCCTTTAAATTCCATATGTAAACACTGTTATCTTACAATTTCAAAGAAATGAAATCAATATTTCATCGTCCATGCTCCTCTATTTTATTTTTCTCTGATGTTTGCTATTTTTCTTCTATTGCATCTTTTCTTTCAGTTCCAATAACACGGCTTTAAATAATAGGACATTCTCACGGACTTCATTCCGCGATCCGAACATGCTGCCTATTTGTGAAATAATAAACCAAGAACTAGAGAATCATGAAGAGGAGGCTTTTAGAGAAATCAACCGAGAGTTGGAACATTTTGAAACGAAACCTAAACCAAATTTAAATGATACCAAACCGGTTAACTTGGGTGGTCCCGGCGAAAGTGGGAAAACTAAAATAATCATCCATGTGAATAAGGAAATCTGGGACTCACTAGTTCAACTTCTTTTTGAATTCAAAGATGTGTTTGCTTGGTCTTACGATGATATGCCTGGGCTGAGTGTTGATTTGGTGGTTCGTAAGTTGCACACATACCCCGAATGCCCTCCAGTCCAACAAAAACAAAGAAAGTTCAAACCTGATATCAGTGATAAGATCAAAGAGGAGATCACAAAGCAGTTAGAGGCGGGTGTAATCCGAGTGGTTCAATACACCACATGGTAGGCCAATGTGGTCCCGGTACCGAAGAAAGATGGGAAAACTCGAGTATGTGTAGAATAAAGAGATTTGAACAAGGCAATCCCAAAGACAACTTCTCTTTGCCAAACATCCACATCCTTGTTGACAACTATGCCAAAAACAAGATACAATCCTTTGTAGATTGCTACGCAGGATACCACCAAGTGTTGATGGATGAGGAAGATGCTGAGAAAACTGCTTTTACCACACCTTGGGGGACTTATTGCCACAGGGTTATGCCTTTTGATTTAAAGAATACAGGGCAACATATATGAGGGCTATAACAACTATTTTCCATGACATGATGCATCAAGAGATAGATGTATATGTGGACGACGTGATTATCAAGTCCAAGACTTATGGCTATCATGTACGGGACCTAAGAAAGTTCTTTGAAAGGCTTTGCAAGTATTATTTCAAATTGAATCCAGCCAAGTGTGCATTCGAGGTCCTGTCAAGCAAACTTCTGGGGTCATTGTCAGTCGAAGAGTTATTGAGCTGGATCCAACCAAGATAAAATCCATTCGAGAGATACCTCCTCCGAAAACCAAGAAGGATGTAATGAGCCTATTGGGAAGGCTGAATTGCATTAGCCGATTCATCGCCCAGCTAACTTCTACATGTGAGCCCATATTCAGACTATTGAAAAAGGACACAACAATTAAATAGACCAATGAATGTCAATAACCTTTAGATAGATTCAAAGATTACCTATCCAACCCACCAATATTGGTCTTGCCGGAACCGGGAAGGCCATTGTTTCTTTATTTGACAATCCTTGAGAACTCTTTTGGTTGCATTCTCGGGCAGCATGATGCCTTGAGAAAGAAGGACCAATCCATCTATTACTTGAGCAAGAAGTTTACCAGTTACGAGGCCAAATACACGCTGTTAGAAAGAACAAGTTGTGCCTTGACTTGGGTGGCCCAGAAGCTGAGGCATTACTTGCAAGCCCACACCACATACCTAATAACCAGGATGGACCCGCCGAGGTATATATTCCAAAAACTGATGCCCATAGGACGATTGAAAAAATGGCAAATCCTGCTCACCGTGTTCGACATAGTTTATGTCACTCGTACGCAATAAAGGCTCAAGCATTAGCGGATCATCTAGCCGAGAATCCAGTTGATGATAAATATCAACCTTTGAATACCTATTTCCCTGATGAAGAAGTAAACTCGGTGGAGGTAACATCTGAAGACATCCCTGCTTGGAAAATGTTTTTCGATGGAGCAGTAAAAGCGAAAGGGTAGGAATTGGGGCAATTTTAATCTCACCCAGTGGTCAACTTTACTCGGCTACAACAAGGCTTTGATTTTCTGCACCAATAACATAGCTAAATACGATGCTTGAATCATGGGCATGAATATGGCTATCGATCAGGACGTCGATGAATTATTAGTTATGGGGGATTCACATTTGATCTCCAGCAGGCCCAAGGAGAGTGGGAGACAAGAGATGTCAATCTCATCCCCTATCGACAACATCTGGAGGATCTCAGAAAATTGTTCAACTCAGTACAATTCATGTACATTCCTCGCTGACACAATGAGCTAGCAGATGCACTCGCAACTTTGGCTTCCAAATCCAAATCAAGGAAAGGAATTGGTATTGTAATGCGACCGAGGCAGAATCCAGCACCCAACCCTGGTATTATGATATCAAGAAATTTCTGAAAACACAAGAGCAGGCTACTGGGGAGCCAAAGAAAACCATCCGACGAAATACGAGTAGCTTCCTCATTAGTGGTGATACCTTATACAAGAGGACCCCAGATCTCAACTTGCTAATATATGTCGACGCCGAGGAAGCCTGGAGGATTTTGCATGAAGTACATGCAGGAGTGTGTGGGCTCATATGAACGGAAATGTACTGGCAAAGAAAATACTTTGGGTAGGGTATTACTGGATGACCATGGAGAAAGATTGCTTCAGCTTCGTTCAGAAATGTCATCAATGTCAGGTGCACGTCGATCTGATTTATGCACAGCCAACTGAATTACATCCTATGTTACCACCCTGGCCATTCATTACCTGGGGCATAGACGTCACTGGGCCCATTGAACCGAAAGCCTCAAATGGACATAGATTCATATTGGTTGCTATTGACTACTTCACAAAGTGGGTCGAAGCCATCACACTTAGGTCTTTCACCAAGAAAGTTGTGGTAGACTTTGTGCATTCCAAGATCATTTGCCTCTTCGGTATTCCCCCAACAATCATTATAGACAGCGCGACCAATCTGAATAGTTGTCTGATGGGAGAAATATGTGAAAAATTTAAGATAACACATAGAAACTCCTCTCCTTACCGGCCAAAAGCCAATGGTGCCGTCGAAGAAGCTAACAAGAACATCAAGAAGATTTTGAGGAAAATGATTCAAAGCTTAAGACAATGGCATGAATAGCTACCTTTTGCATTACTTGGATATTGCACCACAGTGTGCACATCGGTAGGGGAAACTCCCTATTTATTGGTATATAGGACTGAAGCTGTCATACCCGTAGGTTAGAAATCCCTTCGCTCCGGGTAATTGTCGAAGCAAAAATTGAGGATAGCGAGTGGGTTAAGACTCGGTTGGAGCACTTGTCCTTAATTGATGAAAAATGAATGGCCGCGGTTTGTCACGGGCAGTAGTACCAACAAAGAATTGCCCGCGCTTACAACAAGAAAGTGCGCCCCAGGACATTCAAAGTCGGACAACTTGTAGTGAGGCATATTCTCCCTGACCATTTGGAAGCTAAAGGAAAGTTTGCTCCGAACTAGAAAGGACCATACATTATCAGAAAGATACTGCCCAAAGGAACATTGTGCCTGGGTGATGTCGAAGGAGACGAGCCCGAGGCAGCAGTGAATGCAAATGCATTAAAAAGGTATTACGTTTGAACTCCATGCAGCAATGATTTTGGACGTTTGAAATGACAAAGGCTTTTCTTTCCCTCTACCCTAAACATTACTAATCCTTTGCAAATCCTTTGAGCCGATTACGTTTCTTTGTTCACCTTTGGAACATGGAATTGCTATTCAAAAAAAATATAAGAAAAAAGAAAAGAGAAACAACAAATAAATTTATTTACGAAACACTTCCTGAACTACATCTGACTTGATTCCGAAATGATATGTAGGCATCCTCCTTGTGAGGTTTAGTCATATCAAAATAAAACCTCAATTCCCCAAAAATGAGACTGGGGCAGAGATGTAATAGTTCGGCCTTGAACCCGCCAAAATGGTTCCAAAGTTGTAAGTTTCCATCCAATTTCCTTTACCCAGAACATGGTCTGAGTCCTTTCGATCAATTGGACACAGCAGGGACATAACAAACACTATTGTTGGGATTTGGCACAATTCAAATTGAGAGAAATAAAATGAGAGTCTTATCGGTGAAAACCTTCAGGCACCATAAGGCGACTGTGAGTAGGAAAAATAAAAATGAGAGAGTCTGTTTAGTAAAAACTCGTAAAAGAGAACTATCAAGCGATGGGAGAAGAGAAATGAGAGAGGTCGATTGGCAAAAACCCGCAATGGGCGTCATCGGCCGAAAAGAAGAAATATCACCATCCAAGCCAAGCAAGCTTCCATGGTTTTTGAAAGCTTGAAATATGGGTCACAAGAAGCAGAAATGGATCCGGGTTGAGCATCTAGTCCAAGAAACATGTCATCTTCATTTAAATTCATCACATACCCCCAAAGTCCTTCTATTTTCTCAGAAAGGGACACTTCTCTCTAAATCCATATGTTTACTCTTGTTGTTTCACCCACTCCCTTTAGGCTTAACTTTGATTTCATGATTATTCCGCAAGAGAAGGTGGCAAGACTGATCTCACGAGTCTTCTCCCGGCAAGAACAAAAAGAAATATCCAGTATCAGCGGGCGCATTTAGCCAATCCCGGCTAAAGGTGTTTAACGTATGGGCTGGCGGTCCGGGCCTATATTTTTTGGACCCGTACGAGTTACGGTCCGGGCCGGTTACAGGTTGAGTCTTAACGAGTTTAACAGGTTTGGGTTCATCTGGGTAAAAATTTAACCATACGAGTTACGGGTTGAGGGGGTCGGGCCGGGCCAGGTTTAGTATAATTTTAAATTAACAAAATAAATTGTAAACTAAATTTACATGCATAATAAATTAATAATACTTCAAATTAATCTAACAAACTAAAACAATAAGCATAAATACGTCTAATAATTTAAAATAACACAAATTGTCTTAAAATCTTAAAATAACACATATATAGCATATTTTAAAAATAATAGGTTAACATCATATTCTATGATTTGAGCATTTATAGTTTTATACCCTAAATATATACACTATATGTTAAATTCCAACAATTTTAAATTATGTTAATTAGTAAACAATAATTGGTATATACATGGTATATTAATATATATTTTTAGTATATGCATCGTATATTATGGTATATTCATAGTATATTCGGCCCAGGCCAGGCAAGGCCGGTTAACCGGTTTAACGGAACAGTTCATCTAACGGGTTTTGCTAGGCCATGTAACCCGTTTCAAAAATTTAAATCGTCCAAACACCCCTAACCCCCTACCCAGCCCAGCCCAGCCTCCCCTTAACGGTTCGGGTCGGTTCTGGGTTACCAGTCTGGGTCGATCCGAAAACGGGCTGACCCAACCCATTAACACCCTTAATCCCAGCTGACCATGATGGCTGACGCTTGAAAAGCAGAAAGTGGAAGAAAGAACTTTAAAGTCAAAAGCCCACAAAGGCAAATGAAGATTGGAAAGGTTAAGCCCGAGCGGGCAAATTTTCTGCACAAAAGTTCTCATAAGGTAGGCCCTGAAGTAGAAACCAGGGAAAATAAATCGTAGCTAAGGGCCTAAAAAGGCGAAACAAATTTGAAAGATGAGGTCCCCCGACCAACCTATGAGGCAAAGTCTAGAGATTCAAAGGTCTTCCCAACAGAAATGAGGCCCGGATCAAGCAAATCAAGGCCACAAACCAATCACTGTTCGAACTAACAGATCATGTTTTGATTTAAAATTTGAAACATGTGTAATACAAAGCAATGGATACAAATGGAAAATGCAGTCAAAGTAACGGCACAAGGGCTAAGAATAGCGTTGCACCAATGATCAACAAAATTGGAAGTTCTCTTTACATCGTTTCCTACAGTTTTATAAAAAATGAAGGAAAGGAGAATCATAAAACATGATCGCATAGGACTCCGATCCCTGACTCCTTCCCCACATTTAGGGCCACATCCCTTGTATTCCCCAGCACAACTTGTGGACCTCCTCGGCAAAACCCAAGGATCACAGTCCACTCTCCCCAGCATAGAATGAGAAATTAGTTTCTTTCATTCCCCGGCATAACCTGAGGGCTCCTCTCTCCATCCCCAGCATAACTTGAGGAACCTTTCTTCTCTCCATCCCAGCATAACCTGAGGGCCCCTCTTTTTCCTTTATTCCCAGCATAATCTGAAGGCTAAATCCCTTCTATCCCTAGCATAACCTAAGCGTCGTTCCTTTCTCTCTCTACCCCC
The DNA here is from genome assembly GCA_034376525.1 of Nicotiana benthamiana. Taxonomy (NCBI): domain Eukaryota; kingdom Viridiplantae; phylum Streptophyta; class Magnoliopsida; order Solanales; family Solanaceae; genus Nicotiana; species Nicotiana benthamiana. The sequence continues at coordinate 141,997,744 of CM067327.1, read as the reverse complement.
AGCATAGCCAAAAGGACTCATGTGGCCTTTCATTCCCCACCATTCCCCACCGTAACTGAGGGTCTTTCTCCTTTCCTCCCCAACATGATTTCTTTCTTCGGATTTCCCCTAGCATAACGTAGGAGTTTCTTTTCCAAATCTTGGCATAACTTGTGGATTTCCCCTAGCATAACCTAGGAGTTTTCTTTTTCAAATCCCGGCATAACCCGTGGATTCTCCTAGTATAATCTAGGAATTTTCTCTCTCCAATCCCGGCACCACCCACGGATTCCCCTAGCATAACCCAGGAATCTTTCTTTTCAAATCCCGGCATACCCCGTGGATTTCCCTAGCATAACCTAGGAGTTTTCTCTTTCCAATCCCAGCATAACCCAGCAGTCTTTTCTTTTCCAAATCCTGGCATAACCCTTGGATTTCCCCTAGCATAACAAAAGAATCTTTCCTTTCAATCCCAACATAACCCGCGGCTCCCCTCGCATAACCCAAGGAATATTTCCTTTCAATCCCGGCATAACCCACTGATCCCCTGGCATAACCCAGGAGTCTTCTCTTTTCCAATCCTGGCATAACCCGTGGATCCCCTGGCATAACCCAAAAGTCTTCTCTTTTTCAATCCAAGCATAACCCGCGGACCCCCTAGCATAATCTAGGAGTCTTCTCCTCCAATCCCGGCATAACCCGCGGATCCCCCTAGCGTAACCCATGAGTCCTTTATTTTTCAATCCCGGCATAACCCCTGGTTTCCCTTAGCATAGCCTAGGAAACTTTCTCATACGTTCTGGCACAACCCTTGGACTTTCTTCCCCTTCGTCAGCAGGGACCTTTTACTCCTATTCCGGCATAACGCGCGGATTCTCCGCTTAGCCTAGTAGGGACATGTCTCTTTTCCGTATAACCCGGCCGCTCGCCATCATAACGTGGTAATCTCCCCAAAAATACATAATCCCACTTTCATTGTTTTCAACAGGAATAGTTTAGATCTCTGTTGCAAATAACTGACGAAATTTTCCTAGTGAAAACTAGGTCAGAAAATTTCATTCGTTTGTTTGTTTTGATTGCCAAATAGGTCTTACCACAGAACATAGGATTTTAGATGACCGAAAGAGTGAACTCCAATTCAGGACAAAGGAAAAGAAGAAGAGAACAAAAGGAAACAAATCCAGAATGGTTGAAAAAGAAGATGTGGACTGTCCAGGTTTGATTCAAAATCACAAGTAGTGCATGTCCCAGTTGATTTCAATACTAAAAAAAGGACCGAAACCTACAGCTTGCGAGCATCAAGATTCAGATCGAAGTCCGTAGCAAGTCCAGATAAGACTCAAGATCAAGATTTTAAGAGAATTATAGATAGGAATCTTGTAACTCATAGTTGATAGACATAGCTAGCTTAGTTTTGATTTCCATTTTAGTGTAATAAGGGGTCAGCAAGCAGTAGCAGCAGCATTAGCAGTGAAATCACGGCTCATGGTAGTCCCAGCTACCGAACACTCCAAACTACACTGACCTGATTCTATTATAGCCAAGGATATATAGGCAACCTTTGAAGCGGGGTTCGGTCAGAAATTTTCAAAATGCTTCTCGTAGAGTGTTGAGTAGGCAAACATCCCTCATGTCGCTCATTTATCTTTGACTGAAAACCCTTCGTGTTTCCCGACAAAGATGGGCAGCTGTGAGCACGGGATTTTTGGCTCGCTAAAATTACTCCTACTAAATTCTTAGAATTATGATTTTTCCATTTATTTTTGATTTTTAGGATATTTGTGTGTATTTTTATTTGTGCGTACATGATTAGTCATAAAAATACAAAAATTGCATGAGCATTTCGGATGTGATTTTTAAATTGTTTTTTAGACTAATTAGTAATTAAGCTTTTTACAAAATATAAAAATACAAAAACACTTTGATTTGTTTGGTTTGATTTTAATTTCCTTTAAAGTGATAGTAGTTTAATTTTAATTTAATTAGTAATTTTAGTTTGATTTTTAAAAAAAGAAACAATAAATAAACTAAAGATAAATGAAAAGAATTAAAGGAGAAGAGGTATAAATCAGGCTGATCTGATATTGGGCCAAAGATAATTGTGGCCCAAACCAAAACCCTCTACACCCGTCAAAGTCGTCCATAAACGGGCCCAAACCCGTCCCCAACCCGGTCTCTCATCAAAGACACCCCAAAACGATGTTGTTTTCTGATCTCAGTCGTTCATTCATTATCATGCAACGACCATGTTTCGATCTTCTGTTTTAAATAAAAGTGTCTGAATGCATTGCAAACCCTAGAGACCAAACCTTCTCTTCCTCATACCCATCGTCTCCGCTAACCTGCCGCCAGCCGGAAATCATCGCCGCTAGCGGCGAAGCTCCATAGTCACCCAAAAAGACACCAATGAACCCCCTCTTCCTCCTCTTTCCAATGCCCTAAAAATCATCCCTCAAATGTTTGCCCAACTCCTCAAATCTTCAAAAGTATAGACGCCGCCTCCGCCGCCTAAGGCTGTAAACGGGGCGGTTCCGAATCGGAACCGGACCGGAACCGCGGCCCTGGCGGTTTTCCGGTTCCGGCGGTTTCGGTTCCCGCGATTCCCTGGAACCGAGGCGGGGCGGTTCTACCCGTTGGAACCACCAGAACCGGAACCGCCAGAACCGGAACCGGACCGGTTCTGGCGGTTCAAACGGTTCCAAATGGTTCTGTAACGGTAATTTTTTTTTAAATTTTTTTTTTTAAAAATAATTTCCAAACGACTCTTTTTCAAAACTAGCCATTTGGAAGTTTAAAAAATAGCCATTTGGCCCCCAAACTTTAATTTAACCCCAAACTCTATTTAATTACACTATTTCCCATTTCTCAACTATAAATACCCCCTCATTCTTTCATTTTTATTCACCAATTCATTAACATCTCTCAATCTCTCTCAAGCTCTCTTTCAATCTTTCTAGTGCAAGTGCTTAATTTATCGTTGCAAATTCGTGAAACATTGTGAAGTTGTTGAATTGAAGTTTTCAAATGTTCAATTTCAACGATTTTCAATTTTCAAGAAGTTGTTCGTCAATCCGGTAAACTCGTTTCAACTCTTACGTGCTAATTATTATGGCATTTTCGTTGAAAAATATGTTCGGTAAAGGAAAAGCTAAAACCGGTGAAAGTAGTGGCCAAATACTACCCCTCTCCCGGTTGATGACAATCTCAACATAAAACCGAGAGTTGAATTCTTGCCTGGTAATAAATTGGTGGAGGGAACATCTCTAGAGATTAAGAAGACTAAGGCGACTAAGAAGAAAAAGTTCAAATTCTGGTGTGCAACATGCAAAGTAGGGGCTTTGTCTGAGAAATCAATGGAGGCACACAGGACAGGGAAGAAGCATATGGCTCGGCTCTAGGAACTCAATGACCGGGCCATTGCTACTTCAACCGCTAAGGTTGAGAGCACTCCAACTGTTAATGAAACGCCAAAAGATGTCGAAAAAATTGAAGTGGACGATGATGTGGGTGCAACTGTCAATTGAATTAAACCCAAGGAACAAGAAGAAGCGTTCACCACAGGGGATAACTGAGTTAAGTCATGTTTAGGGAATAATGCATAAGTTATGATGTAACTTGTATATTGGCATGTCTTCTTTTAGTTTTTTTCCTTTTAATGGTGGTATTAGTACCATGTTGTGCTCATTCCATTGGGGGAAGGAAGACTAAGAAAGATATGCCATTTTGGTCAATAAATATGCTCTTTATCATATCCTTGAATATCTTTTGTCTCAATATTTCTTTGTCTTTACTTCTAATCAATCCTTGAATATTTCAATAACATACAATATACAACATACAATTCAATGTACTAATGACAACATTCTTTTATCAATATATACAACTTATATACAATTTATACTAATTACTAACTACAACACAATATACACTTCTTATATACAATATATACTACTTAAATACAATATATAGTACTTATATACAAAATATACACTACTTATACACAATATATACTAATTACCAAACACAATATATACTATACTAATAGCATAGTACACTATATAAAATATATTCTACAATATACTAATGACTACTATACAAGATATTTATTTAAAAAAAAAAATTTCAGAACCGCCGGAACCGCCAGAACCGCCAGAACCGGAACCGGATGGTAGCGGTTCCGGGTCCACAACCGCCAGGACCGCAGAACCGGAACCGCCAGAACCGGAACCGCCAGAACCGGAACCGTAGACCCAAATAGACCCAGAACCGGAACCGGATACAGCCTTACCGCCGCCTAGGGCAGCGCCACCACCAAACGACCTCAATTTCAAAAGACAAAAGCCCCTCGCGTCCCTCTCAATGAATCTATAACCAATAACCCTCAAACATGACCGAATTTTGTCAAATATTAAATCAAAGAACCCGGTACAAAATGCAACCTTTCCAAACCCAACTAAACTCACACCCTGTATTGTTCTCACCCTCCTCTTCTTCAATCCCTAGTCCCTCTCCCTCGAATGTCAAAGGATCTTCCCAAATTTGAAATTGAAGGTTGGTCAGAAACCCTAGAAGTTTAAGGTTTCATGAGTTTTGGACTATGACTAGTCACTAATCTAATTTTCCTTATTCATTTCTTATTTTTTCGTCTTGGTGCAGCATTTTGTTTTGTGTTGTTTGTTCTTGCATGTTTTTTTAATGACCCTCTGTTAGTTTTTATTTGAAATTTTGGTTTAGCTTTACTCAGATTTATGTTCCTCTATTTAATGTCATCGATGATCTGCTATGCATGATTCCTTATCTCACTTCGAGTGACTAGACCTCTAGATTTTTTGAGTTATGATTTGATTCGTTTTGTGTTGATCCATAAACAGCATGTTTGAGTGGTTTAAATTGAATATTTTAGGATGAAGTTAGGTTATTAGGATATGATTGTTTCCATCTGGCATGTCATGTTGTTGCGAATTGTTTCAATTAATTGTCTGCTATGGATACACTGGGCCTTAGAGCTCTTATTTACCAGACTTAAATCAGGTTCAGCACAAATTGTACAGTTTTGATTAAATTTCAGGATAGGCTGGATACAGTTGAGTGTTCAGTTACATATAGTCACTTCTAACTAGGGTTAAAAGAGTGTTGTCGGTTAGTTTACTACTCATTCTTGATAAATTCATATTGGATAAAGGGTAGTTTAGGCAATTAAGGGTTAGAGAATCTCTTATAACAAATTAAGAAGCTTCTAATGAGAGCCACTAGTGAAATTTCAGATGGTTAAGTTGTAAAACTTGGTAAACAAGTTAGAAGTCTGAGGTAACCTAGGCTAAAAGCAAATAAATAAAGGACAGACTGTTTAAACTGAAAAATTAGAAAGGACAAAAGGTTACAATAAGAGCTGAAACTTTGCCCTAGCTTACTTGCCTATAAAGGCATATATACCATGACTAAAAGAAAGGAAGCATGCCTCTAAAAAAAATCCCTCTGAATTAGTTCCCAGTAAGAGAGCAAAAATCAAAAATAGTAGAGTTGGTTCTGGGAAATCTGGTGAAAACGTAAGAATACAAAAAGCAAAAGAATGCAAAAATTTCTGTTCTATTAGCATCAACCACGTCGAATTTATCCTAGAAGCATTTTGTGTTATAGCTATGTAGATCCTTGGCTGATTTTGAGAAAAACTCTTTATTTGTTCTTGGGTTTTGAGCTTTGGTTTATTATTGAATCTGTTGGTGGATTTGATGCTGTTATTGTCTCTGGTTTACCTACTCATAGGCGCTTCCTTTTGCTGATTCCAGGTACATTTTCAATTCCCAATGGTGTATGAAGTTTGAACTTAATGAATCCTCTAGTTAAAGATGTGTTTTTTTGTTTTTTTTCTATCAGCTTTTACTACTTTGTATAGTTAATTATAGTATAGAAAATGGTTTGTACAAACAGGACATTTGGACTGATACTTAAACTGTAGCACTATAGCTAATTTTTATCATTTCATTTGAATCCTTATGTGATGGTAACCAGTGGTAGACATGTTGATGAATATTGGCTCAAAGGAGTTTAGTTAGGATATAAATTGAACTGACACTTGGACTAGGTTATGTAAATTGCTACACTTGTAGTCTTCCAAGTTAAAAGTGATTCACTACTCCCCTATTTTAAAGTAAGAATTCCATGAACTCATTATACTCGTGTATCATTTCTCACTACATGTTTGCATTAGGTCCCTCTGATCGTTATCAACATCATCGAATTATGAGTTAAAAATGAAGTCTCATTTAGAAATCCGAATAATCTTTCCTGCTTTTTGTTGCAAATAAATCATTTGTTCAGTAATCATAACTAGCGTCGTGGAATATAATCTTGGTCTCAATTAGGAGACCAGACCATTAAAATTTTGCTCAAAGGTCTTTCCAGGCCATTAATACTGGCTGGAGTGCTTTGTGAAGGTTGGACCTATTTTATCACTTGGACCCAACAGTCCAATATGCTGAAGGTTGACTGCACCTCCCTATTGTCAATTTATTTTTGCATTATACGTTTGATTAGTAAGAATGGTGGCATGACTAAATAGGAGTCAATTAAGTTTAGAAATACGTCTGATAGAAAATGATAGTTTGCTTAGGGTTGACCTTTAAAAATTATACACGAGGTATGCCGCGCTAAACAAATCCTATAAGTTGCGCAACCCTCATGAAATGTTTATATTAAAATGCTTATATATTCGGGAGACGCCGTTTAGCAAATTTCACGGTTGTCCGCAAAGATAGTAACACATTAGTCTCTTTAGGCACGTTTTTAATAATTTTATCTTACAAAGTACGGGTGCACATTTATGTGACAAAAATCTAATTCTCGATAAAGTTGAAATATGTCAAAAACTACGTGTGCATTTATGTGACGTGGTTCGCGACATGGTTATATGTTAAATTTTGGTTTTGGTTTGAAACATGTTCATGGTTAGTTATGACTTGCAGAGTTTGAGATCGAGGAAGACTAGAATAATAAAATTTTTGAATATGAGTTATACTGCACTTTATGAGTGTATGAAAATCATGAGATGATTAAATTATTAATTTTGAAGAATATAATGCGCATAGAATGTGAATGGGACCAATGGTGTTAAGGCAGGATTACTTCCGTGAGTGTTGTTATTCTAATGGGACATGTGTCATTTGGCTTGTTTGCACGAAGTAATTCAGATTTTAACAGAGTAGATGACTCTTGAATGAGTTCTTATGGATTCAGAAATATATATATACAACAATTGAAAAAATTTCGGATTCGTATATCGCCAGAATCAATTATTTGCATTGGATGGTATTGAAACTTGTGGTAATTTTGTATGACTACAGATTATGTATTACGGTATATAGAGGTAAAGTAATGATTTCAAATTCACCTAAGGTACTTTCGGAATGGGAGTTTCAATTACGGTACATACGGAGTTGTTTAAGAAAAATACAATGGCTTATAGGCCTTAGGACCGTGTAGTTTTATGTTAGGCTGTGAGGTAGTGAGCTTTGGGTAATGATCATGGTTTACTTATGATGTGGTTAGGCGCTATAGAGGATTTGGTGGCAATATTCCTTGGTTTTTCGACCTATGTGACTTGGCCGAGTTAGATGAATTCAGTTCTGACCGCTTGGTTATGTCCAAATAAATTTCAAGAGGCTCTTGATAGGTTCTACAATGGCAAGGCCAGATATTTTCTACTGGTGTGACGAGTATATCGTGTATTGTAAATTCCTCTTAGATGAGAGCAAATGGAAGGTTTTTAACTGATTGGTATGTAACTTGCATGTAACCTAGAACTTATAATGAGATTCTTCATAATAAAGGTGGTATGTTTTGTGGGATTAAGATTTTCATGTACGTACAAGGTGGCAGTTATTTTTTTAAGGGAATGTCACGAATTCGGGATAGAATAGTCAGCTTCAGATATTTAGATGAATATTATAACTGCTCGGTAATCCCTTGAAGGGATGCGCATTTCAAAAAGGCGCATTATGTTTCGACTATCGAATGTTTATTAGTATTACAGTACTCACTTAGTTGATCGACTACAAATATTCAAATTTTACTATGTGGCATGGAAGAATTATGAAAATATTTCTCGTGGGATGATCGTGCTTGAGGGATGTGTTAATTATTTGAGTCCTGAAGTTGTGATTGGTTATAGTGATTTATGTGATCTATGGCATTGGAGACTGGGAGTTCTCAGAAGTATACTATTTCGGGATTTGTGGCATGTTTGAGGTGAGTATTTTATTTAAACTCAGTGGAGGCACCAGCTAAACTCATTGATTGTGATAACTACGCGTTGTGAGTGCACATATATAGCACGGGGAAATTATTCATGCTCGAGAAGATGCTTAGGCTACAATGTTGCCTAATCAAGGCAATTTGAGGATATCATGCACATGAGCGCACATATGTTCTCATCACAGAAATTGATGTGTTGGTTTTATATAATGTTTTATGTCGGAAAGGTAGGGTTACACCGGAATAGTTATGTTTGGTGATATAAGGTCATCGGACCTAGAATAGGTACTATAATGTTTGATTGTAATACGCTGGAAGAAAAATGTAGGATTCAGCTTAAATAATTTGCAATGGTGCTTGTTAAATAAGAAAAAGAAGAAAAGAACTCCATGACATGTTGATATAGTGAGTGGTTGTGAGTTCCTATATGTTTCTTTAATTTTCGGCAGTGTACAAAGGTTTAAGAACGAGGTAGTATTTGATATAAGGTTTATTATCGGGATCAGATTAATTTGAGCAACTTCTGTAATTAGAAAGCATTGCACGACATTAAGATATATGGTATTTGAGTTGGAGTATTTGAGTTATGGTTACAACTTAGTACAACGTTTTTAGAATTATACAATGTATAAATGTGAGGTTAAGATCTTGTAGGAAATATTGGAGGTTAGGAATTTGGATTCTAAGGCTTATATGGATGGGTAAATTAAACAAATTCTGTTATATGGAGTTATCTGACCTAGATAGGATGGGGTGACGCACCCCAGGAATGTATATGATAAGGTTACAAGTCGGTTTGATGGAATTGGGAATAACTTTTGGCACGTTCGAGGACGAATATGTGTTTAAGTGGGGGAGGATGTAACGACCCAACATGTCGTCTTAAGCATTTCCATCCCTTTCACCTCATCGAAGTCTAGAGTAGCGTCGTCTTGTGTATTATGACTTGCGAGAGTGGTCAAGTTTTGTTTTCAGATGTTTCAAAATTTAATTGAAAGAACAATCCATGTTTTGGAAGTTTAAGTTGAATAAATGGACCGCATGGTAAAATATGTGTAAATAACTCCGAAAAGGTTTTTGATGATTCCAATAGTTCCGTATGGTAATTTTGGAATTCCGAATATTTATTTTGAAGTTCATAACTAAATTAGGCTTGAAATAGCAATAATAGGAAATTTAAGTGTGTGATGTTTGACCGGAGAGTTCACTTTTTGATATCAGGATCAAATTACTATTCTGAAAGTTAGAACAACTCTGCTATGTCATTTACGACTTGTGTGCAAAATTTGAGATCAATCGGAATTGATTTGATAGATTTCAGCATTGAATGTAGAATATATAATTTGCTAGGTTTGAATAGGCTTAAATAGGGGTGTGATTCATGTTTTAATATTGTTCAATGCAATTTGAGACATCAACTAAGTTTGTGTCATATTATGAGACTTGTTAGTATATTTGGTTGGATTTCTATAGGGATTGGATGAGTTTTGGAAGAGTTTTTGGAAGAGATTGGTATTTCGAGTATAAACATGTGATGATCCAAAGGTCCATTTTTAGTTCTAGAAATAGAAATTTTACTTCAAGACTTCCAAGATTTTGATAATGAATTATAGGATTGATCCGAAAAGTTTGGTCTAATTTCATCAAGTCGCAATTGGGTTTTTAGCGTGAAATATGAGTTAATTATTTAACGGGCGAAATGGGTATCACATTAAGCAAATGAGCTCCGAATTGAGTTTTAATTAAAGGATTAGGTTTAAATCGGGATGTGATTCATGTTTTAATATTGTTCAATGCAATTTGAGACATCAACTAAATTTGTGTCATATTATGCGACTTGTTAGTATATTTGGTTGGATTTCTATAGGGATTGGATGAGTTTTGGAAGAGTTTTTTGAAGAGATTGGTATTTCAAGCATAAACATGTGATGATCCAAAGTTCCATTTTTAGTTCTAGAAATCGAAATTTTATTTCAAGACTTCCAAGATTTTGATAATGAATTATAGGATTGATCCGAAACGTTTGGTCTAATTTCATCAAGTCGCAATTGGGTTTTTAACGTGAAATATGAGTTAAATATTTAACGGGCGAAATGGGTATCACATTAAGCAAATGAGCTCCGAATTGAGATTTGATTAAAGGACTAGGTTTATATTATTCGTTGTAACTCATAGAAACAAGAATAGTCAAATTCTGGATTCGTTGATGGAGTTAGAGTATTTTTAATGAAATTAAAAGTTGCTGGAATTTTGGGTAGCTGATGTGTTTTTTGTAGGTGTGTGAACAATGACCGCAACTGCGTAAATAGTAACCGCACCTACATGAACAACAACTGCAATGGCAAAAATGCTGGGCAATGTATAAATTGAGCAATCCGAGATTTTTTATCATTTTTGGATTTCCAAGCTCGGGTTTTGGGCAATTTTGAACGAGAAATAACGGGAATTCTTGAGGTAAGTCCCTTGTGATCATTGTTAGTCAATATAGTTGAATTATCATTGAATATTTCAGCTAGATTACATGTTTTTGTAGTATAAATAGGGAATTTGGGCCCAGGGGTCTAAAATAAAATTTGATAATTTGGAGGCTGAATTCATGTCGGATTTTGGTAAAATTTGTATGGTTGGACTAATGGTTGGATTGGGGTTCATATTCCACAGTTTTTATCAGGTTCCGAGACGTGGTCCCTATATGCAATTTTTGAGTTAAATTTTAGATTTTTATTGAAAAGTTTAGAACTTCATATGGAATTAATTGCTATAAATTGTATTGAATGAATTGGATTAATTATGGCTAGATTTGAGCTGTTCAAAGTTCGCTACGCGCGTGATGGCATTCTTTGAGCATCGCTTGGCTTGCTCGGCCTAGGAATTTTCTTGTTTGAGATAAGTAACTCTTCTAAACTTAGTGTTGAGGGTATGAAACCCCAAATTTCATGTTATGTGATTGGTATTAAGGTACACACATACTAGTTGATGGGCGTGTGTGCGTGCACCCCCGTGATTTGTGATTTTGTTATTTCCAGGATGCTGAATAGCGACCCTATTTTGTTGATATCTGTACTTTCACCATGTGATTAAGTAATTGACCTATCAAACAAGCTAGATATCATTCTTAGGCTTTATGTTGATATCGTTGGAACCCATAGTGGTGATTTCTTCCTGTCATCTCATTAATTTCATTGATATTTATTACTCAGTCATATCCATACATTCATACCATATTTGAGTCTCTTTTGTTATTTATTAATATATCATATCGTTGTTGTCGGGCTAGATTCATGACATTGTGAGCATGTGAGTGAGACTAGAGAGATTGATGATTGAGTGAGGCCGAGGGGCGGAGCGAGAGTGACATTTTGGGACAAGATATAGTGAATATACGTGTGCATATTGATTGAGTTGCATGCCACAAAAATCCTTAGGGATATATATATATACATACCTGGTCCAATCTCGTTGCGTCATGCAACCCGATCCATAATATAGCGATTGGGCTGAAGGAGCCCCTCTAGAGTTTGCACACTTCCTATGAGCGCATTCGACTATGTGTATATATATGGATTGGGTTGCACGCCGCAACGAGTATTATACAGTACCGAATGCTTGAGCATTTATGTATATGTATACCTGGAGATGAATCTTCTCCATGAGGCTGGACTGTATGTTTCCTAGATACTGAGTGCTTTATAACCAGATATGTATATATTCCGGGATGGATCTTTCTTGGTTGTATGTATCATATATAGTACCGAATAGTTGATTATGATAAATGGAACGTATGAGAGTGAGTACATGAATTTATCACTGAGAGGCATTGTATTTGACATACACACTTGAGATACATGCATACAGATGCATTTCCTTTTACCGCCCGATTTTTGTGGCATTCATGATTTTTACCTGTATAACGACATTTAAGCATAGATATGTAATTTTATAATGCTATCTAAAAATACAACATTTGCATGATGAAAGGTTTTCGGAAAAAATTTATAGTTTTCAAACTATCTCATATTTTATGACGATTTTGGTAAAAGATTTGAGTTTTTATTGATATTCTTTAAAAGCAGAATTATTTTTGTAAAAATTGTGAAAAGATGAGCATTTTTATCTGTGAGTTAATTCCTTATTTATACATGCTCTACGTTGTTAAGAACTGCTATTTGTTACTGAAGTTGGACCCGATCTATGTTCCAGTTCGTCACTACTTTCAACATAAGTTTATGTTTGTAACTTTTTGAGTACATGAGGTCGGTTGTACTCATACTATACTTCCTGCACATTACTTGGACATCTGAATGCTGATGTTGCTGTGTTCGATGGGAGCTGGATTGGAAGATATACGTGCGTCCTTGATGTAACTACCTCTTGTTCATGATAGCCTTAAAATTTTAAAACTTTGTTTATGTATTTGTCAAACACATGAATGTATTTATTTCATATCATGTTTGTACACTCTATTCTTAGAATCTCATAGTTTTTTCTACCAGTCCTTGGGGAATGTAATTGAACCAGATAATTTATTTATTTAATTGTTTAATTAACCTTATTGCTAATTAGATAGCTAGTAGTTGGATTACCTAGCGTGTTGAAGTGCCATCACGACTAGTGGATTTTGGATTGTGATAAATATTTAATTAATAAATAATATCGTTCCTTAGAACACTTATTTGATGGACGTATATAAGTAAATGTGAACCTCTAAAAATTGGTTCTCTCTCCACCTATTAGGGTTCACCTTTCAACAAAAAAAATTCATCATTTACGGCTGTAGTAACGAAAGCTTGGGCAAAAGTCGGTAAACCAATTTCAATTAATGTTGCTTCTTCACGATAAATGGCTTCTGCTTCAGGCATATTTTTTGTAACGATAATATGTAAGATTATCATGTTCAAGATCCATGTATGCATTAAATTATTTAAGTGTATATGTGGTATCAGATCCTAAAACATGAATTGATTAGTTTCATTGTCGATCAAATACTTTAATTTGCAACATTTTCTTATGCACTGCTATCCTAACATATATATTACCAACAAATATGAGTTGTTCCACCTCCATTAAGGATAAGAAGTATTAAAATTTTCTTAGACAAGTTCGAGACAAAGTATTAAAAGTTTGATTGGGAACAATCTATCATATACAAAGCATTAAGAGTTTGATTAAGAATAAGTTATCCTACATAAAGCATTAAAACACTTCACAAGAAACAACAGAACGAAAGTGGTACAATGCACTGATTAAGTATCAGATTAAGTAAGAACCTCTATAATTGATCTTCTTCACAGCCATTAGGGTATCTACTTTTCTACACACAATTCTATAATTGATGGCTATGATACTGAAAGCTTGGGCGAGGGGCGAAAAATCAATTCCAATTAACGCTCCCGCTTAACGACGTCGCTTCAGGTATGTTTTATATAATGATTATGTATAAGATTATCATGTTCAAGGTTCTGGTATACATTAAAATATTTAAGTATTAAAATATGAAGTTACAGATAAATAAATAAATAAATATAAAATTATATTATAATACAACAATCGCAGTAAAAAGTAACGCAGTACAAAAGTGAAGCAACCCCCAACCCCATCAACACATCCGGTGGAAGGATCCTAGTCTACGATACTATTAGTTCTACAAAAAAATGTGCTTATCAATGAACCCTCGACCTCAACAACCCCAACTCCAACCTCTTCACTTGCTTTCGCTAATTCAACATCTTTTAATATCCCAATCTGATGCACCAAAGAGTCGTGAGTTTCACAAAGAGCATTATTAATCTTATATAGCAAAACAAACTCTATCCTTGCTGAGACCAGGAACGAAATAAGTTGATTAGAAAATAAACCATGCACATCCCAAAGATTTTCAATGCTAACTCGCATGTTAGAGTTTTTCAGTTGAAAAAAAAAATCACCTGAGTGCAAGAAATGCGCTCGACCTATTATACACCAGAATTAGAATTTCTAAGAGCTCTACCTTTCTAGTCTTCAAATTTAGCGTCCTATTAGCTTGTCCTCCATGAACCAAAGGATTAGCTTGAGAAAAGAAATCAAATGAATTAAATGACATTCAAAATGAGAGAAAAATAAAAAGATAAAGTATAGAGAGTTACTATACCAGGTCCGTAACTAATGGTGAAAAATATTTCCAGGCTAGGAGTAAATTGAGGCAAAGAAAAAGGAGTGGTCTGAGGAGTACCGTTAGTAAAATTAGGACTAGGGTCGGTAAACCAATTGCAATTAACGTTTTCACTTCACGATAATTACTTCCTCTTCAGGTATATCTTTTGTAATAATAATAATATGTAAGATCATCATATTCAAATCTTGGTATGCATTAAATTATTTAGTTTACATGTGGTATGAGAGTCTGAAACATGAATTGTTTAGTTACGTTGTTTATCTAATACTTTAACTTGCAAATTTTTTCTTTATGCAGTACTATCCTAACATATATGTTACCTGGGGGTTCACGGTTCGGTTTGGTAGGTTTTCTATTAGAACCAAAACTAAAACCAAACTAATTTAATCAGTTCTAAAATTTTAAAACAAAAACCTAACCAAACTAAATACAAACCATCGATTTAGTTGTTGTTGGTTTGGTTTAGTATTTCGGTTCTTAGTAAGCTAATGATAAGTCAGTAATGGTAAAACAACACTAGACAATAATCTAAAATAATTTGTTAAATTTATACTTTTTAATATATTTATTTCGAAACTGAAAGTTTATTTACCTCTTTATAAAAAAAGTATCACGACCCAAAATTTACTAAGGGTCGTGGTGGTGCCGGACACTGCTGTCAGGCAAGCCAACCAAAATACTTGATTATATTCCAACTTTTGTACTTGTTCAAAATTATTTTTCTTTTTACAATAAATAACGAATAATGAAATTTACAAAAGTAACCATGAAGTCTTCAACAAACTAAATACTGAATAATCCAAAAAAAAATCATCCCAGAACCCAAGTGCATGAGCAATTTCTATGAAATAATAAAGTACAACAACTGTCCGGAATATAATATTGGACAGAAATAAATAAAATAAAATAAAAGAGACTCTGCTAGATGCGGATCGTCTCGAAAAGTGCAGCTCACCTAAGTCTTCGTATCAACCATGTTACTACACCCACTAGGCCACTAGAGATACAGGTGCATGTGCAAAAAAGATACACAAAAGTGTAATATGAGTACAAAAATAATGTGTACTCAATGAATATCACATCTAATCTCGAAGAAGCAGAAATGAGATGGTCGACTTCGACTCTTACTAGTGGTCAAATAATAATATTTTATTAATGTGAATAATCAAGGAATTATTAAGAGTGACAGTAAAATTCAGGCAAGGCATGAACAGTTGAAAGTTCTTTTTTATATTAAAAGTCTCCGGATTCATAATGCAATAGTTTCCAGTTATTTCACGTCAGGGAGAGAAAGTAACAATCTCAAATAATCTCAAGACAAGCAATACAAGCTTGCACAAATCATGTCGAGGTCGCACGGCCCGATCCAATAGAAATGTAAATTGTGCACTGCCAAGGGTCGAACAGCTCAAACCATAGATGCATCTATTATCCCGCTCGCATATCATACATGCGACGCGGTCAATAATAAATAAATAAATATCCGGCTCGCAAATCATACATGCGACACAGGAACATATATATATATATATATATATATGTACACACAGTCAAACAGCCAATTAAGAGTTAATCGGAAAATGTTTATTTCAATAGAAGCCAATTTTCCTTTAATGATTTAAGAAAAATAATGTTTAATCCCTTTTGAAATTTATTTACTGATTCAATGTGATTTAACATTTAAGTTGACAATAATTTTATAAATAATCCAAGTACATCATGTTTTGGGTCTTGCACTACCCGAACAATAGCATAATAGTAGCTACGCACGGGCTCTCGTCACCTTGAGCGTACATAACCCCCATATATAGGAGAACATAACCAAGTAACTCACTTATGGGGACAATTTCCTCTTACAAGATTAGAAAGGAGACTCACCTCACACCGAAGATCCATAACCGGCTTCCAAGCCCCTTCCGGCGACTCCAATTTTTGCACAATGCTCCAAATCTATTCAAATCACAGGAAAACCAATAAAAATTTACTCAAATACTTGTAACAATTCAAATTATATAAGTTCTCAACTCCGCTAAAAAGTTTGACCAAAATTCCCTAAGTCCCACGTGCCCAAATTCCAAAATTTTTAGAAAATAAAGTTTAACCATGAATTCACGAACTCAAATATATTATTTTTTCTTGATTCTATACCCAAAATAATGATAAAAATTCATGAATAATAATTTTCTAGGTCTTCTTTAAACCCCTAAATTTCTACCAATTTACATGCTAAAATCCATACAAAATCAATATATTTAACTCAAGATAGGTGGGGTTAGCTAAACCTTGTCGTTGATGATGAAAAACCACACTTGAAGCTCTCTAAAATAGCGCATACCAAGAAAAGTGAGAGAAAAATTGCCAAATCCTGAATTTAAAACAACCCTCTGCCTCCAGCTCTTTCCGTACCTACAGTCTCTTAACCGCTTCTGCAGTTCTACAGGTGCGGTTCCATTATCGCATCTGTTGTCCTCACCAATCTGCCCCTCTTCTAGTTTTGGGAATCAGCCGCCGCGGGTGCGGTTACGCATTTGTAGCTCCTCGATCACATCTGCGGCCCACTTCATTTTGGTCCAAGTTGCATCTATGGCTCCTCTGGCCGCACCTGCGATCCAATTCTCGCAGGCACGGGTATGACAACAACCAGCAACTTCGGCCTTCCAAAAATTCTATTTTCGATTCATTAACAACCCGGAATCCACTCGAGGCCCGCGGGACCCCAACCAATCGTACCAACCAGTCCCAAAAGACGATACGAACTTTCTTGAGGCCTCAAATCATATCAAACTATGTTAAAAATCACGAATCGATCTCTAATCCAAGTTTTATAAACTTTAAAATTTCAAACTTCTGTTTTCGATGATAAAACATATCAAATCACGTCCGATTGACCCCAAATTTTGCAGAAAAGTTATATGTGATATTACGGACCAACTCCAACTTTTTGAATCGGACTCCGACCCCGACACCAAAAAGTCCACTTCCGGTCAAACTTCTCAAAAACCTTCAAATCTCTATCTTTAGCCAAATGACTCCAAAATGACCTATGGACCTCCGAATTCGCTTTCGATCATGCTCTCAACTCCAGAATTACCATACGGATCTATTCACAAACTCAGAATCCCAAACGGACATTGATAACATCGAAATGCACTTCAAGACAAACTCATGAAATTTCTTCCAAAATGCTAACTTCCATAATAGCTCCCGGGTCATCCAAGACCTGATCCGGACATACACTCAAGTCTGAAATCATCATACAAACCTGCTGAAACCTTCATATCTCAATTTCAACGTCGTTTACTCAAAAAGCCACTCCTAGTTAATCCTTTCAATTTTAAGTTTCCGAAATGAGAATTCTTTTTCCAAATCAACTCCGAACTTCCCAAAATTAAATTCTGACCATGCGTATAAGTCATAACACCTGAAATGAAGATGATCATGGCCTCAGACTGTTGAACGACGTGCTAGGGCTCAAAACAACCGGTCGGATCATTACATTCTCTCCCAATTAAAAATAAGTTCGCCTCGAACATGCTGAGAACTACACTAAAGCGGTCTGAAATCACTGTTAATACCTCGTGCACCTTCCCGTGCTATCATAACTTAGTTGAGCATATTAGCTCGATCAATTCTAAAGATATTTCCTTTTATTCAAGCAAATAAGCCTTAGAGCCTAATTCTAACATCCAGAATCTATGCCCGCCTGTTCCCAACCTATGCTCGTCATATCAATCAATAAACGCAGTACCAAGACATGACTGCTGTAGAAAATTATTCTATCCATGATATGTGTGCTTTGGTTGTATTAGCATGAATTTCAGGTATAGGTTTTGATGAATGACAAACAATGAAGTCAAGTGTCAAACAACGTTATTATATGACAACAATCAAGATTGAATGTCGAGAAGCATATTGATGAATGGATTGCATAGACAAGCCAAAGACGAGCTCAAAAGTTCAAGGCCGAAGACCCAAGGTGTAGGTCGTTAGGTAGAACCAATGTAAGAGCAACGTTTAAGTTATCTCGTCTTTTGGCTCAACATAGGTCATCATAAATATGCATAAAATCATTTTATCAAATCATATTTATCATAAATATATTTTAAATACTTCAAACAAAATGATTTTAACGTTTTCATTTTTTACCAAAATGGTTTTTGAAGAAAGTTTTCAATTCTGGACAGCATAGCCAGATAATCGATTATCCATATGCTGATAATCGATTATGCTGAATTTCCAGATTAAACTGGAAATTCAGCAAGGCCGAATAATCGATTATCTAGAAGAGCATAATCGATTATTCTCTGACTGTTGCCGATGTTTTTGAACGACAGGCAAATAATCGATTATCAAAATCCAATAATCGATTATCTAGCATAAAATCAGCTTCTGATTTTTTAACATTAAAGCCAATAATCGATTATCAAAATCCAATAACCAATTATCTTGCATAAAATCAGCATAATTGATTGTCAATTAAGCAACAGACATACAACTTATAACACCTATAAATAGAGGTCTTTTGAGCTAATTTGATACACACAACACCTCTCATTATTCATATACATATTCATTTTATTTGTGCATCATTTTAGAGCTTTTGTTGAGCCAATTGAGAGACAACTTTGAGTTGTTCATAGAGCTAATATTGTATCTCTTTATCTACTCTTTTTAGAGAGTTCTTGTTGTAAAAGAGAAAGGTGTTTGAGAAGACCATATCTTCTCATTGATTGTCGGGTTTGCTAAGTACCCTTAATCTTAGTGTGTGAAGTCTTGTGGTGCGGTATCCATGAGCAAGGTGAAGTCTTGAGGTGAGGTATCCTCGAGCAAGTTGAAGTCTTGTAGAGTGTACATCTACGAGCAAGTGTAACAGTTGTTAGGCACCCGTAAGCTTAACGGAGTTAGTGGAAACTCGAGAGAGTCTCTCGGGGACTGGACTAACCACAGGTTGTGATGAACCAGTATAAATTCGGTGTGTCCTTTCCTTAATCTTTTAATTACTGCATTTACTTTACTCCTGCAATTTTAATTCCGCAATATTTATCAATATTCTTGTGCCGCATTATTCACCCCCCTCTAGTGACGGGCATAAATCCTAACAATTGGTATCAGAGTCTAACTCTCTGAAAGCCTTAACCGGTTGAGAGAACGATATATATTTTTGTTGAGAATATTGAACGCAGGAATGATGAGCGAAGGACACTCCACCAATAGGCCTCCACTATTTGACGGAACAAATTACACATATTGGGAAGAACGGATGAGAATCTTCATCCAATCAAATAACTTTCGCTTGTGGCAAATCATCAAGAACGGTGAACAAAGGCCAACAAAGAAAGTTGGGGAAACCACGGTTCCAAAGGAGGAAGATGAATATGATGCCGAGGACGTCAAGAAAGTTGAAAATAACGCAAAGGCCGTCAACTTATTATATTGTGCAGTGAATCCGGATGACTATCGGAAGATTTCTTGTTGCACAACCGCCAAGGAGATGTGGGATAAACTCGAGATCACTTATAAAGGTACGCCTCAAGTCCGAGAATCTAAAGTTGATTTTCTAACACATGAATATGAACTCTTTAAAATGAGGGAGAAAGAACCCATCGGTATTATGTTCGAACAATTCTCAAAAATTGTCAACGATCTTCATGCTCTCGGGAAAGTGTACACGAAGAAAGATCTTGTTCGAAAAATCCTACGGAGTCTCACTCCCAAATGGCATTCCAAAGCAAACGCCATCCAAGAGTCGATGGGAATCATGGATGTCACAATTGATGGACTAATAGGTAACCTCGAAACTTATGAAAGCACTATTCTTAATCCTTATCTTAGAAGTGAAGGTCCAGGTATTGCCTTCAAAGCCTCATCGTCTAAAAGAGTTGAGGTAAGTGATTCGGAAAGCGATGATGATACTTCTTCAAATGATTTAATTGAAATTTTTTATAAGTTTATGAAGAAGGAAGTTAAGAAGGAAGAACCAAGTCCTTCAAGCCATAAGTGTGGAAAACTTGGCCACACCGAGTCACATTGTCCAAAAACCAAGGACATGAAAAAGAAGAAACACCAAAGGTGCGTGACATGGGATTCGGACAGCTCGGGCGATGAAACTGCCGCATTATGCCTCATGGCCAACGAGGAAGAAGAAGTAAGTAATTCTAACTCTTATTATTTTGAAGAATTACAAGAAGCTTTTCAAGAATTATATGATGAATTGAAAAAGTCTTCAAAAATCTCCAAAGAGGCCAAGGCTAAAATTAAAGTTTTAGAAGAGAAAAATAAATTTTTGGAAAATGACAATATTGATCTTAGAAATAAAATTAAGCAGATGAATGAAACTTCTTCAATTGATCAAAATTCTAATTGTCCATCTTGTGATTCTTTGAAATTAGAGAACATAGAACTTAGGAACACACTAGAAAAACATAGTGTAGAAGATCCTAAAATAGTTGAAGAAATTAAAAAGAAAAGGCCCAGGAAAAATAAAAGGCGTAAGAAGAATATTAGAAAGGATGATAGAAATGAGTCTAGAATTAATCATTTTAGACCGCCTGGAAATGACTCTAGAAATTTCAACGCATCTAGGAATAACGACTTTAGATCACCTAGAACGTTTTTGGCTCAACCAAGACATATGCACAACCCGAATGTTATATGTCATTATTGCAACCGGGTAGGACACATAACACCCGTATGTTTTGCAACACATAGGGATTTATCTTTTGGCTATGATTATTATTTGCCTAACCCCCAAGGACCCAAAAGTGCTTGGGTACCTAAAACCTATTTTTAGGAACGTTTGCAGGTGTGCTTGAAGACTACAATATCGTAGTAGATGCACCAAGCACGAAACCTTATTGAATCGAGGGGGAATGTCGGTTAGTTATCATATTTTTGATAAAAATGTAATAGTTGATATGTGTTAACAATTAATATATCTTTGTTAACAATTGATATTAATTATTTTTGTTGATTCATGTTTTGATATCTTTTATCTTGAATAACAATTGGTATCAATTATTATTGTTAAAAATAATAATTGATTCATGTTTTGATGAATATTATTTTTGGTTTGAATAACAGTTGATATATTCTTGAAAAATAAATGATTCGTGTTTTTAATACAACTATTGCTTTGTTAAAAATTAACTGTTGATATGTTCTTAAGCAATATGATTTGTGAAAAATAACCGTTATTATGGTTGTTATGTTTTTACTAACATTTGGTATTATTTCATGTTGGTATGATTGTTTAAATATCGTCAATGTATATTCCTCGTTGTATTTCCTATTTTATTCTTGACACTAACGATCGATATACCCAAAAGGGGGAAGTGTCGAAAGGGGAAAGTAGCTTTTGCATACTCTCTTTTTGCTAATGCCAAAAGGGGGAAGAGTTTAGGCGATATGCATCAAATAAGGGGGAATGTATCTACGTTATAGTATGCCCTATTTGAGGGGGAATTATCATTAAGGGGAATTGTTTGCATGAATTGTATGTTGAGATATAGCATGAATTTAGGCGGAATCCGATATGCATATCTCCTGTTGTTTGTCATTATCAAAAAGGGGAAAATTGTAGAAAATTATTCTATCCATGTATGTGTGCTTTGGTTGTATTAGCATGATTTTCAGGTATAGGTTTTGATGAATGACAAACAATGAAGTCAAGTGTCAAACACCGTTATTATATGACAAACAATCAAGATTGAATGCCGAGAAGCATATTGATGAATGGATTGCATAGACAAGCCAAAGACGAGCTCAAAAGTTCAAGACCGAAGACCCAAGGCGTAGGTCGTTAGGTAGAACCAATGTAAGAGCAACGTTTAAGTATCTCGTCTTTTGGCTCAACATAGGTTATCATAAATATGCATAAAATCATTTTATCAAATCATATTTATCATAAACATATTTCAAATACTTCAAACAAAATGATTTTAACGTTTTCATTTTTAACCAAAATGGTTTTTGAAGTAAGTTTTCAATTCTGGACATCATAGCCAGATAATCGATTATCCATATGCTGATAATCGATTATGCTGAATTTCCAGATTAAACTGGAAATTCCGCAAGGCAGAATAATCGATTATCTAAAAGAGCATAATCGATTATTCTCTGACCGCTGCCAATGTTTTTGAACGACAGGCAGATAATCGATTATCAAAATCCAATAATCGATTATCTAGCATAAAATCAGCTTCTGATTTTTGAACGTTAAAGCCAATAATCGATTATCAAAATCCAATAATCGATTATCTTGCATAAAATCATCATAATTGATTGTCAATTAAGCAACGGACATAAAACTTATAACACCTATAAATAGAGGTCTTTTGAGCTGATTTGATACACACAACACCTCTCATTATTCATATACATATTGATATTATTTGTGCATCATTTTAGAGCTTTTGTTGAGCCAATTGAGAGACAACTTTGAGTTGTTCATAGAGCTAATATTGTATCTCTTTATCTACTCTTTTTAGAGAGTTCTTGTTGTAAAAGAGAAAGGTGTTTGAGAAGACCATATCTTCTCATTGATTGTCGGGTTTGCTAAGTACCCTTAATCTTAGTGTGTGAAGTCTTGTGGTGCGGTGTCCACGAGCAAGGTGAAGTCTTGAGGTGAGGTATCCTCGAGCAAGTTGAAGTCTTGTAGAGTGTACATCTACGAGCAAGTGTAACAGTTTGTTAGTCACCCGTAAGCTTAACGGAGTTAGTGGAAACTCGAGAGAGTCTCCCGGGGACTGGACTAACCACAGGTTGTGGTGAACCAGTATAAATTCGGTGTGTCCTTTCCTTAATCTTTTAATTACTGCATTTACTTTACTCCTGCAATTTTAATTCCGCAATATTTATCAATA
Source organism: Nicotiana benthamiana (assembly GCA_034376525.1). Taxonomy (NCBI): domain Eukaryota; kingdom Viridiplantae; phylum Streptophyta; class Magnoliopsida; order Solanales; family Solanaceae; genus Nicotiana; species Nicotiana benthamiana. The sequence continues at coordinate 141,974,503 of CM067327.1, read as the reverse complement.
TTCTCGTGCCGCACTATTCACCCCCCCTCTAGTGACGGGCATAAATCCTAACAACTGCATGCCTTAGCTGAATTCACACCTTGCACCCTTTTACTCGTAGGACCACAATAACATTCTCTGATCAATTTAGTCGAAATTCCATAATTCTGATGCTTACAATGCACCTCATGATATACATAGCTTACTCTAACTCTTACAATATCGCCACGATGGAAGATAGGCATAGAAATTCATAACCAGTTGCTAAATTAACAGATCATTGGGTCTATACTCCTGACAAGAACTATTACCTCATTATGAACCGAATAGTGGTCTTAGCTACTTAATATACTTCATATACTCAGATTGCACTGATCTCAAATTCTATGATCTCGCCTCATCTAGTATGAACTGCTCATGCAATAAGCCACCCCGACATGACCAATAGTCTCATATGATGCTACAATGTGTCAATAGGCTACCATATTGAATGCGATACCCGAGAAAGAAAAAATTTGAGAAGGAAATTCAATTACACCGATCGCGAATCATACATGTGACGCGGTCAATATAATTCTCGCATCATACATGTGACACGAGCACACAGCTAATATGAGCTTTCCTTACAAAAACAGGAAACCAAACACATAAGAACGGACACGGGGAACTGCACTTAGCATCACCCCGCTATGGTGCACAACCCGATCCAAGCAACATAACTATGGCGGCATGCCACCCGATCCACACATAGATCTCAAATAAGGAGATACACATCGAGCTAAATTGCTCAGTACAATAAAATGCCGAATTTCTATCACAACCATTCTAAGGTCATAATCCCATCCTTGGGGAGACATACAGTGCCATAAACTACAATACTAAAGCATAACTGAGGTGTGATATATGATCTGAACCTCAAGAGCCATTTTACTCACAGAACATCATCTCTACGCGGAACCTCAACACATAAGCAATTCACCAAGCCGCCTCACAACTCACGCGGCGCAATACATCATTTCATGAAATAGTTGACGATAAACCAACACCCTAACTAATCTTCCATAAGGAGCACATTACTTAAATAAACATATCTATTCTGATTTAAAGCCCATATTCCCATTTAGATCCATCCATAGACCTCAAGCTGGTTCTGATCGCACTGAACTAGGGTAATGACCTTTAAAAGGTCCATACTAACTTCCCTTTCCTCATAACATACAAGCAAAACCATCACAATCGGAGTAATCCCCCACAGTCCACAACACAATAAACTGAGTGCCTTCCCAGGCATCAAATTCTCAATTTAACGACACCATCACAACCTTCATACTTGGATTAAATCTTTATTCAATCTTCCTACTAGACACACTCCTACAACCTACCATAATAGTTAACTGGGTTGTACCCCCAACCACCGGCCGCACTAACTCCGAAAAAGCGATTAAGAATCATTAACCATGATGCAAAGCCTTTTTCACAAAACACCGATCCCATGTGACGCTGAAGACAATCCCAACTTTACCTTAAACATCGAAACTTCTTTCCTGCTCATCCGAGCATGTGACATCTTAGCCAATACCGAACTGTAACCTTGATCCTCACTTCAATTTCCATACCACTCCCTGCACCCAACATTCCAATATTCGATAGAACACGATCTTCATCAAAACTCCGGACCCACCAATAGACTAACACTTCACCATATAAAAGCTTTTCACTTAACTCACTTTAGGAGAACCATAGCAATACATAGGCGAATTTTCAACCGTGGAAATATGCAAATCTCTAAGTAGTGGTCTAAGCCACCATAGCCCTTCCGGGGCCTACCTCCGCATAGCAAGCCACAATAGTAGAATAATTTTGGAATAACACCAATATGGCGTCTGAGAGGCCTCGCACGCATCATTACAATTCACTTGCTTAACTTGATTACGCTGAAAGAACTTATCACTACCAGCAACATGCCAATTAAACTATGGCCTAACTAGTCCCTCTTCTTCCTATTTTTTCTTGATTGCCATAGAAACAATGATAACTCCATTCAACACTTAACACACTCCATCCACACTCATCCCGAATGATCCTGAATCACGAGACCATGCTGTCTCAAATCCCACGATCCTTTTTGTACCTCCCAATTGCTACATCACAGGCCAAAACATCATAGAACATTCTGTGCCTCTTCTCATAGGTTGTTAACAAGCTTGATTCTTAACAATACCTATAGACTCGAAAGCAATAGCCATTACACTTTAACTTTTATATTCACTAGGACCGTTTTTAAGAGCCACACGCTTTGCATTGGCCCAGAATATGATCAACTCCATGAGTATCCTATCACATGAATACACTCTTGATGAAGCACCTAGCAGAACCACTTCCCATGGAACCCACATCTATACAAAGCACAAGTCCTGAATCTTTCCCCAAGTCTGAACACGGGACAGTAAGGCCAACAATAACACACTTTTAATAATTCCTTTGCTCAAATTACCACTTATGCTCTTTTCCCGTGGCTGAAATAACCTATCAACATGCTAATACCCAGAAACCTCGCAAGTAGTCAACCATGCAACCCAATTATAGGTAGTGGAACTTTTCCACTTAGCTCAAAGCCACTACTACACAACTCAGGTATTCGCCATGATTCTTAATCTCTTAATGACACAACCTTGCGCAATAAATCGCCAAAATTCTCGAAATAATTCTGTAAAACCACTTTTTATATCATGAATCATCAAACACTTTTGCATGACCGATCACTTTGTTGTATAACCAATATAATTCTTCGCAGAAGCTTCACCAACCACGTGACTGCTAACCTATTCATAGGCAAAAACACACCTATAGAAATCACTTCCCGACATCTTCCGACGCTGCTTCACGGGGTACAATCACTACGACATCCATAAGCTTCCTAAGTCCGAGCTCACTCGCCAGCTGCACCAGTCCATTCAACCCTTGTGGACATCAATTAAATGTGTGGAAACATCCTTCCAGTTCAAAGTTATGTTGCATCCTCCTTCATTTCAAGCAGCTCCTCTCAGTTATACCAAGTCTCCTGCCGCATAATATCCCATAATTCAAATTAAACATGTAGACCCCAATCACCAATCATTAATATCCTCAACTCCCTCCGAACTCTCCTTAAGTTACGCGGTCATCGTACAACAAGACCCATATGCAACTCCGCCACTCTCTCACTTTGGATTAACCCACTTCCTTAATCGACTACTCGACTTTCGCTTCATATACCTGGCCTTTTAGAATTCTTGAACTCCACCTGACGCTTCCCATATGTCCTTCCTCATCCTTTGTTGTTCAGTTGTTGCCTTAAATAAAATCCTTCTTGATAGCTCTTTAGGCCCACAAATTTCTACTAACTTTAAACCTTTTTGAAGATCATCTTTCTCGAGTCGTCGATATTACAAACACCGACTCCATCCTGAACAACCGCACCCCGCGACCTCTGACCGTAACTTCTTCAATACTGACTCACAATATCCTTCTCCAAAGGTGAATTGTAGAAGATCATAACACCGATAAATTTAGTATATTTAATAAGGACAGCGACACCTCATTGTAGAAGAAAACTCCACCACACTCGCAAACGCCAAGTCTCGTCACCCCATCTACCCAAACTTGGACATTCTCAGCCCGATTGCCTTTCCCCTGCTGGGAATAAATTACTGAATCTCTAGATCAAGCACTGAGTAAACCTCCCTTCAAGTCATTCACTGCCCTAACACGTAGGCAAACATCCCACCATCAAATCGATACTGCGGAACAATCATTCATAGCATCATGGCTACTTGTGCCTAGCCTTAGAACCCTTAGAAGTACTGGTACTGGGCTAAAACAATAGAGTATCGTCCCACAAAGCAACGATAATAGCTCAAACAACCCCGTAGGGGAAAACACCCTGCACCACATTAGTAGTACCATTATAGTTCTTCAACTCTCAATTTATAACGAGAAGTTTATGTCGCATAAGATTTAATAAGAAATAAATATAGGCATAAGCCTCAAGGAATCAAATCACACGATAAGGAAATAAGAAGGGAGGTACTCCTAATAGTCCTGTAGCCTCCAAAGGATAAGTACGTACGTCTCCATACCGATCGGAGAGACTCTACTAGACTTGCTCATGACTCGTGAGACCCTAGGAACCTAGTACTCTAATATCATGTTCTCATGAACCAAAATCCACTAAGGGTCGTGGTGACGCTGGACACCGCCGTCAGGAAAGCCAACTAAAATATTGATTAAATTCCAACTTTAGTACTTGTTTAAAATCATTTTTCTTTATACAATAAATAACGAATAATGAAATTTATAGAAATAACCATGAAGTCTTTAACAAACTAAATATTTAATTTTCCAATAAACATCATCCCAGAACCCGGTGTCACAGTGCATGAGCAATTTCTATGAAATAATAAAGTACAATAACCTTCTGAATACAATATTGGACAAAAATAAATAAAGAAAAATGAAAGAGACTCAGCTGGCTGCGAGTCATCTCAAAACGTATAGCTCACCTAAGTCTTTGAATCAACCATTTTGCTACGCTCAATAGGCCACTAGAGATAAAGGTGCTTGTGCAACAAAAATACACATAAGTGTAGTATGAGTACGAAAACAATGTGTACTCAATGAGTGTCAAGATAGTCGACTTTGACTCTTACTAGTGGTCCAATAATGATATTTTTTTAATATGAATAACCAAGGAATTATTAAGAATGATAGTAAATTTAGGAAAGGCATCAACAGGTGAAAGTTCCCTTTTATATTAAAAGTCTCTAGATTCATAATCCAAAAGTTTCCAGTTATCTCAAGTTGGGGAGAGCAAGTATCAATCCCAAATAATCTCAAGGCAAGCAATACAAGTATCCGCAGATCATGCCGAGGTCGTACGGCCAGATCCAATAGAAATGTACATTGTACACTGCCGAGGGTCGAACTACTCGAACCATAGATGTATCTATTACCCCACTCGCGTATCATACATGTGACGCGGTCAACATTGAATAAGCAAATATACCGCTTGCGAATTATACATGGGACGCAGGCACATATATACACACAGTTAGACATCCAATTAAGAGTATATCGGGAAGTGTTTATTTCAATAAAAGCCAATTTTCCTTTAATAATTTAAAAAAATAAAGTTTAATACTTTCTGAAATTCATTTACTGATTCAGTATAATTTAAGCAGTTCAAGCTACCAATAAGTTCACAAATAATCAAAGTACAGCATGTTTTTGGGTCCTATACTACCCAGACAATAGCATAATAGTAACTACGCACGGAGTCTCGTCACCTCATGTGTACGTAGCCCCTATAAATAGGAGTACATAACCACTTAACTCACATATGGGGATAATTCCCTTTTACAAGGTTAGAAAGGAGACTCAACTTGCTCCGAAGATCCATAACCGGCTTCCAAGCCCCTTCCGACGACTCCAGTTGATGCACAACGCTCCAAAACTATTCAAATAACTGGCAAACCAATAAAAATTTACTCTAAATACTTGTAACAATCAAATCATATAAGTTCTCGACTCCGCTAAAAAATTTGACCAAAATTCCCTCGAGCCGACAAGTCTGGATTCTGAAATTTTTTGAAGATAAAGTTTACCCATAAACTCACGAACTAAAATATATAGTTTTCTCTTAATTCCATACCTAAAATTATTGTAAATTAAAGAATACAAATTTTCTGTCTTCCTAAAGCCCCCAAATTTCTACCAATTTAAATGCTAAAATCCATACAAAATCAATATATTTAACTCAAGATAGGTAGGGTTAACTTACCTTGTCGTTGATGATACACAGCCCCCACTTGAAGCTCTCCAAAATCGCCGATACCAAGAGAAAGTGAGAGAAAAATGGCCAAATCCTGAATTTAAAACAACTTTCTGCCTCCAGCCCTTTCCACACCTGTGGTCTCTTGACCGCTTCCGGTTCTGCAGGTGCGGTTCCAATACCGCATCTGCGGTCCTCACCAGGCTACTCCTCTTCCGCTTCTGCGACTCAACCACTGCAGGTGCCGTCACGCATCTGCGGCTCCTTGACCACATCTGCAGCCCCATTCACTTTGATCCAAACCGCATCTTCGGCTCCACACCTGCGACTCAATTCCCGCAGGTGCGGTTATGATAGAAACCAGCTACCTTAGCCTTCCAAAAATTCAGTTTTCGATCCGTTAACCACCAGGAATCCACATGAGGCCCCTTGGACCCCGACTAATCGTACCAACCACTCTAAAAAGACGTTACAAACTTTCTCGAGGCCTCAAATCATATCAAACAATTCTAAAACTACGAATTGACCTCCAATCCAAGCTTTATGAACTTTAGAATTTGAAACTTCAATTTTCGATACTAAAACCTATCAAATCACGTTCGATTGATTCCAAATTTTACAAACAAGTCATATTCAACATTACGGACCTACTCCAACTTTCGGAATCAGATTCCGACTCTTATATCAAAAAGTCCACTTCCGATCAAACTTCTCAAAAACCTTCAAATTCCTATCTTTAGCGAAATGACTTCAAAATGACCTACATACCTCCTAATTAACTTCTGATCACGCTCCCAACTCTAGAATCACCATACGGAGCAATTCATAGACTCGGAACCCCAAATGGACATCAACAACACTGAAATATATTTCAAGGCAAACTTATGAATCTTGCAAAATGCTACCTTCCACAATAGGCGCTAAAATGCTCTTGGGTCATTCAAGACCCGATCCAGGCATACACCTATTTTTGAAATCATCATGCGAACCTACGGAAACCTTCAAATCCCGATTTCGAGGTCGTTTACTCAAAAATCCAGTCCTAGTTAATCCTTTCAACTATAAGCTTCCGAAATGAGAATTCTCTTTCCAAATCAACTCTGAACTTCTCGAAATTCAATTATGACCATGTGTACAAGTTATAACAGCTGAAAATGAAGTTGCTCATGGCCTCAGACTGTTGAGCGATGCGCTAGGGCTCAAAACGACCGGTCAGATCGTTACAAAAAGAATGAATAAAAAATAAACTAAAAGTTTACATTCTCAAGCTTTAGTCATTGTAGTCTTGCAATTTGAGTTTGCTTTCTTTACTCTTGTGTTAGGAAAAAGTATGTGTGTAGGGCTAGAGAATTAAAGTCTCTTAAGGAAAAGAAAATTGGTTGGTTCCTATTGTTTTGGGATTAGGCAATCTTATAAGATATATGTAGGATAAACCAAAATTCAAAATAATAATTAAAATGCATAAATATGTTTGAAATTATTTACAATAAGATATTATACTATATATATATATATATATATATATATATATATATATATTAAATAAATTTTATATGTAATTAATCGGTTTGGTTCGGTTTATTTTTAAATTTCTTAAAATGAACCAAAACCAAACAAAATATTATGGGATTTTAATATTTAAAACCAAATCCAAACCAAATTAAGAAAAATATCAGTTTACTTAATCGGTTTGACTTGATCTTCGGTTTGGATCGGTTTTCCTTCAAACCGTGAACAGCCCTAGTTACACCTCTCTTAGATAAGAATATTCAAATTTTCTTAGACGAGTTCTAGACAAAGAATTAAAAGTTTGATTGGGAACAAGTTATCATATACAAAGCATTAGGAGTTTGATTAAAAACAAGTTATCCTAGACAAAGCATTAAAAAATCTCACAAAAAATAACATAACAAAAATCGTATGATGAACAGATTGAGGATAACCATTCTGACCTAACTCCAAAATTGCAAACACTAATAGTTATTGCAAGGATGAGCTCCACCTCTCGAATATGCTTTCTTCCTTGAGAAAATTCCTATGATCAAAACAAAAATATTAGGAGTAAGAATCTTGACTCGATTAATAAAAATCATAAATGTTAGATTTTTTTTAATTATGTATGTGGCCCAATAAACTTAAGTCCCTTAATTAATATTTAATTAATAGCAAATCAAGTCTATTTGATCAATTATTTGATGGACGTACCAGATTAAATAAGAATCTCTATAATCGATCATCTCCCCACCCATTAGCGTCACTACATTTCTACACACAATTTTATCATTGACAGTTGTGGTAATGAGCTTGAGCGAGGGGCAAAAATAAATTCCAATTAACTCTCCTGCTTAACAATAATGGCTACTTCAGGTATATTTTATATAACGATTATGTATAAGATTATCATGTTCAAGATTCTAATATATATTAAAATGTTTTAGTATTAAAATATAAAATTACAAAAAATAAATAGATATAAAATCATATCTTAATACAACAATCATGGTGAAAATTAACGCAATACTAAAGTGAGGCGATCCCTCAACACATCCGGTGAAAGGATCCGAGTCTACAATAGTATTATTCTACTGAAAAATACATTGCGCTTGTCAACGCGCCCTCGAACTCAACAACCCCAACTCCAATATCTTCTCTTGCTTTTGCTAAATCAACATCTTTTAATATTCCAGCCTAATGTACCAAAAAGTCGTGAGTTTCGTAAATAACATTATTAATCTTGTATATGGCACCAAATTTGGTCCCTGCTGACATCAAGAAGCAAAACAAGTTGATTAGAAAATAACCATGCACATCCCAAAGATTTTCAATGCTAACTCACATGTTTGAGTTTTTAGTTGAGAAAAGACCTACATCGAATTATTATACACCAAAGTTAAAAGTTCTTCACCATTTTTTTAGGCTATAAATTTTTCTATGATCTCTACCTTCCTAGTCTCCAAATTTAACAGTGTATTAGGTTGTCCTCCATGGACCAAAGGATTATCCTGAGAAAAAAAATCAAATGAATTAAATAACAATCAAAATGGGAGAAAATAAAAAAATAAAGTATAGAGACTTACTATACCAGGTCCTTAACCGATGGAAAAAAAATATTTTCGGGCTAGGAGTAAATTGAGGCAAAGAGAAAGGAGTGTTCTGAGGAATACTGTAGGTAAAATAAGGACTACGGTCACCACTTTCAATGCTCATCGATTTTTGTGATAGGGGAAGCTTGACATGCAGTTGTGTTTGTGAAGGTATCCAAACGGTTAAGGGTCAAAACTGCCCTCAACCTATCGATTCCGGAATAAAATTGCCCTCCGTTTACATTTGGCGAAGAAAATGCCCCCACCGTTAACTTTGTGGCCTATTTCTACCCATAAAATCAAACAGAATCTTGAATTTTATTTTTAATTTTTTTTAATGCACGTGTCACGTTTTGATTGGGACATATAAAGAACGGAAAATTAGGACATATAAAGAACGGAAAAAGGGTCAAAACTGCCCTCAACGTATTGACTCCGGAACAAATGTGCCCTCCGTTAACCTTTTTTGGGTCGGGTCGGGTCGGGTTGGGTCGGGTTGTGTCGGAATTTGGGTGAGAATTGATTTTGGGTCAAGTTTATTTAATGGCCAATCAAAACGTGACACGTGGAATTAAAAAAAAATTAAAAATTAAATACAAGCATCCCGACCGATCCGACCCAAAAAATACCAAACCCTCTCTTCATCTTCCTCACAACACACCCTCTCTAACCCTTAACCACCAAACGACCTCTCATGGCTACCCCGTTGCTTCACCTTCCCCGTCCAGCCCGTCACCTTTACATCGCCGGAAAACTTCACAACCAAACAGCCCCCCTCCATCACGAACCAGGCGTCCAACCCGTCCCCCATAACCAAGCCATGAAAAATCAGCCCCCCATTGGATAGGAATGACCAATCCACTTTAACTGAAGATGAATATATGTGATATATCAAGCTCTTTACATTTGTTGGAAAGCGGAAAATCACATTACACTTCAATCCGACCGACCCGACCCAAAAAAGGTTAACGGAGGGCAATTTTGTTCCGGAGTCAATACGTTGAGGGCAGTTTTGACCCTTTTTCCGTTCTTTATATGTCCCAATTTTCCGTTCTTTAAAAATGAAATTCAAGATTCTGTTAGATTTTAGGGGTAGAAATATGCCACAAAGTTAACGGTGGGGGCATTTTCTTCGCCAAAGGTAAACGGAGGGCAATTTTGTTCTGAAGTCGATAAGTTGAGGCAGTTTTGACCCTTAACCGGTATCCAAACGAAGGTATTCTAGAGATGAATTAAAGTTTGAATGGGAGTTTGAAATTGTTGAACTTTCTAAGGGCACACCAGATCTTCATGTGATTTGGTTAGCTTTTCCATGATTAGTTTCCCTCTAAGCGTGATTTGCTTCTAATCTTGCCCTCAATGGCGAGATTTGGTTCTGTTTTAACGATTTAGGGATTGAAGATTGCAAAAAGAGAGATTAAAGATGAAATGAGAAAATAGACGAGGTAGAAATACGTCTTCTTCACAAAAATAGTGTAATATTTCTCTGGTTGAATGATTTAAATTCCTTGGGAACATTCGAAACATAGGAAGGACACAAATACGGGGTGGAACTACATATATAGCTAACCTATTTGAAAACCTCTTTTCTTCAACGTGTGATTCTCTAAAATTCTCTTAATTTTCTTCAACTATTCCTTCTTAAATTCTTCTACTATACAAGGTCCTTGACCAATGGTGAAATTTAATTTTCGGGGTAAAAATAAATTGAGGCAAAGCAAAAAGAGTGATCTTAGGAGTACCGAAGATAAATTAGGGCTAGGGCTACTATTTTCAGTGTCCATCAATTTCTTTGAGAGAGAAAGCTTGAGATGTAGTAGTAATTCTCAAGGTTTAGTTTCACTCAAGGACATTCAACTAACTCTATATTTCAAAAAAGTCACTTATCTATTACTTATCGCTTAAAAGTTACTCAATTTTACTTTTATAACTTAAAAATTATTCTAATTCAAAATCTACAAAATATTCAATAAAAAATATGACACAACATTATATTTAATTTTAAAAATCTAATAATAATGCCACACAATGTTAGAAGTCAAAGATCAAAGAAAATCGGAAAAAAAAAACCCAGTTAGGGCTCTAAGATAAGAAGAGAGAGGAAAATCTGATTTTCATTACTCAATCCATTTACCAAAATGAACTCTGTTTTCCTTGTTGCATTGTAGTCTCAAAGGTTGGGCCTCTTTTATAAGACCCAGAAGCCCAAATACAATAAATACCAATTGAGGCTCAAATGCTAAATACATGTTGGACTACTACTATGTATTAAGCTATCTTCTAAACTGTGAATCCCAACACCCCATCCCCCAAGTTGGAGGGTAGGAAAACACCCAACTTGCCAAGATGAAGGTGAAGAACATTGCCAGGCAGAGTTTTGGTGAAGATATCAGCCACTTGAGATGTACTGGAGGTATGAAGCAAAGTGATCAACCCATTTGTAAGCTTTCTCCGGACAAAGTGACAATCCAACTTAATATGCTTGGTCCGCTCATGAAAGACTGAATTCTTTGCTATGTGTAATGCAGCTTGGATATCACAAAAAATAGGAATGGAAGAATAGACATGAAGCCCAAAATGGACAAATAATTTGGACAACCATGTAACTTCAGCAACAGCTTTGCTCAATGAACGATATTCAGCTTCAGCTGAAGAAAGAGAAACCACAGGTTGTTTCTTAGACTTTCCAACACACCAAACTACCACTCAAAAATATGCAAAAACATGTACCTGATCTTTTACTACCGAGGCTTAAGTCCGAATCACAATAACAGAACACTTGAAGAGAAAGATCTGAAGAATTGTTGAAGAAAATACCATTATCTGAAGTACCATTGATTTATCTCAACAAGTGAAGGGCAGCGTTCATATGAGGAGCACACGGGTGCTACATAAATTGACTTCAGTGGTGAATAGCAAAGGACAAATCAGGCCTGGTATTTATTAAGAAATTCAACTTCCCAACAGGCTTCTATAAACCTCACGATTAGGCAAAGGATCCCCTACTTTAGCTTTAAGTTTCTCGTACAACTCAAGGGGAGAAATAACATGAGGGTAGGAATCACGATGGAACTCTTTTAAAAGATCATGAATAAACTTCCTTTGATGCAATAGAACCCAAAAAGAAGAATATAACACCTCAATACCAAGGAAGTAATTAAGAAGACCCAAATCTTTAATTTTGAACTGATCATGAAGAAAATCTTATAAAACAGAAACCTCTTTCAAATCAGTACCAGTAAGAACAATATCATCTACATACACCGCCAAGAGGACAAGAGAGTCTCCAAAACCTTTTGTAAATAGAGAATAATTATTGAGGGTATGAGTATACCCTCCGGACTGTAAAGCTTGTGACGGCTTAGCATACCACCGCCTGGAGGACTATCTCAGCCTATATAGAGACTTTTTCAACTTACAGACAAGAGGGGAAGAAGAAGATGTAGAAGGGACAGACAAGCCAGGAGGTAGTTTCATATAAACTTCCTCATCCAAATCACCATGCAAGAAGGCATTATTAACCTCAAGATGGAAATGCAACAAACTTTTCTTAGCTACTACAGCAATAAGAGTTTTAATGGTGGACATCTTTACAACAGGGGAAAATTTTTCATGGAAATTAATTTCCTCAACTTGGGTATCACCCCTTGTTAGAATATACGCTTAACGCTAGAGTGGGGGGTGAATAGCGTCATAATAAAAAACAATGTAAATTTGCGGAATTAAAAATTGCAGGAATAACTTAAGTGCAGTAATTAAAAAGATAAGGAGAGAACACACCGAATTTTATCCTGGTTCACCACAACACGTGGTTAGTCCAGTCCCCGAGAGACTCTCTCGAGTTTTACACTAACTTCGTTAAGCTTACGGGTGCTTAACAAACCGTTACACTTGCTCGTAGATATACACTCTACAAGACTTCAACCCGCTCGAGGATACCGCACCTCAAGACTTCAAACCAAGGAACTACTTTTCCTTCTTACAACAAGGGATTAGAATATCCCTTCAAGTGTGTACAAACACTTAGCACTCAAGTGAAGACTCTCTTAATAGAGTAGATATGAGTAAAAACAATACGCTCAAGAACACAACAATTTCGTCAAGAGTTTGGCTCTAAAAAACTTATGAAATGAATATAAAATAATGGCAAAGAGAGTATGTAAGCTTTAGAAAGAATGTAATCAGTTGTTGTGCTTAGAAGAGTGAATTTGAGTTGTATTTATAGTGCTCAAAACACCCAAGACGCTGATTTTGTGCTAGGATAATCGATTATCTGATTCTGCATAATCGATTGTCTGCAAACGTTCAAAAATCAATCCCAGATTTTAAGCAGAATAATCGATTATCCAAATCGTATAATCGATTACCTGACAACGTTGAAAAATCAATTCCTGATTTTATGCTTAACATAATCGATTGTCTGATTATACATAATTGATTATTTTTCAGTGTTTGAAAATACTTTGGCAACGGTCTTTAATATAATCGATTACCAGAAAGCCATAATCGATTATTTTGCTACTTTGTAAAATCTGATGCTCACTGTCTCAACATAATCGATTAGTCTAAGGCACATAATCGATTATCTTGTAGCTTTGAAAAATCTGGTGAACACTGCCTTAACATAATCGATTATCATAAGGTACATAATCGATTATCTTGCAGTTTTCTACAATCTGGTGTACACTGCCTTAACATAATCGATTATCATAAGGTACATAATCGATTATCTTACAGCTTTGTAAAATCTGGTGTACACTGCTTTAACATAATCGATTATCATAAAGTACATAATCGATTATCTTTGTCCAGATTTGAAAGACATGTTTAAAATTCATTTAGGTTAAAATGAAATGTTTGAAAATCATTTTGCTTTAAAATAAAGATGCATGGTTTGATAAAAATGATTTTACGAGAGAAGCCAAGTCTTGAATCAATTGTCGGATCAAGATCACAATTATAGAACGACTCCATGTATAACTTTGTTGCTTTACTAAATCTTGATCTTTGTTTTTCTTGTGCTTGGACTTCGGCATATGTCAATGTTCCGTTCACGTCGGTTTGTCATTTATCAAAACCTACAAATATGAACACACGTTTAGTTTAGCAACTTGAGAACGTGTTTCAACAATTTCCCCCTTTTTGATAATGCCAAACCAATATCGGGATATGCATATTAATTGATTCATAATGACGATCCAAGACAAGTATATAGATATTCAACGAGCTCCCCCTCAAGTTATGAATTCCCCCTCAATTTATGCCAATATGTATAAGTGTGCATAGCCCATATCTTCCCCCTTTTGACATTAGCAAAAAAAATAACTAACTCTTTATTGATTAAACAATATTGCAAATACATGAAAATAAAGACAGAATATTATGCAAACTAGAAAAACAAAGAGACAAGACATTATTCATTGACTCGGGGAATAATCGATTATGCTTTTGAGATAATCGATTATTTCAGGAAATGTAGTAACGGACATCCGAGACGGTAATAGAAAAATCAATTACACTGTTTTAAATAATAGATTATTTTCACACAGTGACTTAACACCTGAACATAAATGTCAACATAATCGATTAGGGATATGACATAATCGATTTTTATATTTAACAGCTAAAATCCTGCAACGCCAAAACTATTAGATAATTGATTGTAGTGTTGTATAATCGATTATGTCAATTTTCCAGCATAATAAACATAAAACATAAATGGGGAATAATCGATTATTGACTTTAGAGAAATCGATTATTCTGCACCAGTGTCTGATAATTCCCCCTGTCTTTGGGGCGATACCTGCAAAAAAGAATTAGGCACCTCCGACGCTCAAGTTAGTAATCGTTAAAACATAAAAATGCAATGCATGAATTAGATCAACGTGGAGTCAAGAATCCCGAGTTCACAACGAATTCGGAAGAAGGACTCTTTCTCTAAAGGCTTTGTAAAGATGTCGGCCAATTGATTTTTGGTTTCAACAAATTCAATTTCGACATCGCCCTTGAAAACGTGATCTCTTATAAAGTGATGTCTAATTTCTATGTGTTTCGTTCTTGAGTGAAGAATAGGATTCTTGGTCAAGCTAATGGCGCTAGTATTATCACGTCGAAGAGGGATATGATCAATACTAAGGCCATAGTCCGAGAGTTGTTGTTTCATCCAAAGGATTTGAGCGCAACAACTCCCCGCGGCTACATATTCAGCCTCGGTTGTGGACAACGCAACACTAACTTGCTTCTTGCTAAACCAAGAAACTAAGGAGCTACCGAGCAAATGGCCAGTGCCACTAGTGCTCTTGCGGTCCAATTTGCAACCTGCAAAATCGGAATCGGAATAGCCAACAAGTTGGCATGAATCTTTGGGATACCATAGTCCCACATTTATTGTTCCAACAAGATACTTCATAATCCGTTTTACCGCAGTTAAATGTGACTCCTTCGGACATGATTGATATCGAGCGCATAAACACACGCTAAACATGATGTCCGGTCTACTAGCAGTAAGATAGAGAAGAGATCCGATCATACCTCGATACTTTTTGGTGTCTACTTCCTTACCTTTCTCATCTTTGTCAAGATGGTCTGATGTACTCATTGGGGTGGCCATTGCTTTGGCGTTGCTCATTTCAAATCGATTTAGCAACTCCTTGCAATATTTGGATTGGCAAATGAAAGTTTCCTCTTTCATTTGTTTCACTTGTAGCCCCAAGAAGAAGTTTAGCTCACCCATCATTGACATTTCAAATTCGCTAGTCATTATCTTAGAGAATTCCTCGCATAGAGAATCATTAGTAGCACCAAAAATGATATCATCGACATAAATTTGAACTAATAGAATGTCATTGTTTTTATTTTTGATAAAAAGTGTGGTGTCAACTTTCCCCCTTTCAAACTCATTGTCTAAGAGAAATTTACTTAGACGTTCATACCAAGCTCGAGGAGCTTGTTTATGACCATATAAAGCTTTCTTAAGCTTGAAGACATGGTCGGGAGATGTAAAATCTTCAAAACCCGGGGGTTGTTCAACATACACTTCCTCTTGAATAAACCCATTGAGGAAGGCACTTTTGACATCCATTTGAAATAGTTTGAAATTCATAGATGATGAAAAAGCAAGTAATAAACGAATGGCTTCTAGGCGTGCAACGGGTGCATAGGTTTCTTTATAGTCAACGTCTTCTTCTTGATTATATCCCTTAGAAACTAGCCTAGCTTTGTTTCTAGTGATTATACCATTTTCATCTAATTTATTACGAAAAAACCATTTCATACCAATTATGGTGTGATTATCGGGTCTTGGCACCAATTCCCAAACATCATTACGTTTGAATTGGTTAAGCTCCTCTTGCATTGCCAAGGTCCAATGCTCATCCCCAATTGCTTCAGAAATGGTTTTTGGTTCTATTTGTGAAACAAAAGCCATATGTCCTACTGTATCTTTAAGAAGGTTTCGTGTACTTACCCCTTTCTCGATGTTGCCAATTACCTTGTCAAGAGGATGGTCTTTAGACGTCCTCCAAGCCTTAGGCATCATCGATTCTTCTTTTAGTGGTGGTACTTCTTCGGAAGGTTGTTCCATGACTTCACTTGAACTTCCTTTGGATCCTCCTTTTGTACCTCTTTTTGAAGATTGATTTTCTTTAAAGTATCTGCAAGATCAACACAAGAATCCTTTCTTGCCAAGCGAGCATCATTTTCACAAAATACTACATGAGGAGATTCCTCAACAGCTTTGGTTCGATTATTAAACACTCTATATGCTTTGCTACGTGATGAGTAACCAAGAAAAATTCCTTCATCAGATTTCGCATCAAATTTTCCCAAGTTATCTTTTCCGTTGTTGTGAATAAAACATTTACAACCGAAGACTCTAAGATGGTAAAGATTTGGTTTCCTTCCCTTATAGAGTTCATAGGGAGTTTTCATGAGTATCGGTCTAATGATAGCTCTGTTTAAAACATAGCTTGCGGTACTCACGGCATCCGCCCAAAAATATTTGGGAATATCGGCCTCTTCGAGCATGGTTCTAGCCATCTCTTCGAGACATCGATTTTTACATTCTACCACTCCATTTTGTTGTGGTGTACGTGGAGCCGAAAAGGTATGTTCAATACCGAGTTCGTCACAAAAGTCCGCGAAGAGATTGTGATCGAACTCCCCCCCATGATCACTTCTTATGGAAGTGACGGTTGTGTCCTTTTCATTTTGAACACGTTTAAGAAAACTTTTAAAAGCTTGAAAGGCATTACTTTTATGAGCAAGAAATAACGTCCATGTAAATCTAGAATAGTCATCAACAATAACAAAAGCATAAAGATTACCACCATGACTTTTGATTCTAGAAGGTCCGAAAAGGTCCATGTGTAGAAGTTGTAAAGGTCTAATGGTTGAAACAACATTTTTTGATTTAAAAGAAGCCTTTGTTTGTTTCCCTTTTTGACATGAATCACAAGTAGAATCTTTTTCAAATTTCATGTTTGGAAGACCAATTACTAATTCTTGTGAAACTAGTTTGTTTAAAAGATTCATATTTATATGATCTACTCTACGATGACATAACCACATGTCGTCTTCTTTACTCAAAAGACAATTCACATAACTTGATGAAGAATTTTCCAGATCAACCATATAAATGTTATCCATTCTAAAACCACGAAGAATAATTTTAAAATCACTACGACGGATAACTAAGCATTCTTCGGAGTCAAACAAAACAAGATTTCCCTTGTCACATAATTGACTTATGCTCAAGAGATTATGTTTAAGACCTTTAACAAGCAAAATATGCTTAATGGAGGAGGATTCGTCCTTACCGACCGATCCAATGCCGATAATCTTTCCTTTGTTATTGTCTCCAAAAATAACATTTCCTCCTTCCTTGGGTTTTAGTTGAAGGAATTTTGATGCATCCCCGGTCATATGTTTGGAGCATCCACTATCAAGGTACCAAAGTACACTTGATCCCTTCAAACACACCTACAAAACAAATTAATGAGATTTTGGTACCCAAGCCATTTTGGGTCCTTGTGCGTTAGGTGCAACATATTGGTGTGATTGCCCTGCAGTGAAATGTCTATGTCTAGTGAAGCATGCGGGAGCAATATGTCCAATTTTATTGCAATAATGACAAATGACATTCGGATTGTGCATTCTTCTAGGATGATAATAATTTGGGGGTCTAAAATTATTCACTCTATTTTTAGGAACATAGTTTTGATGTAGTTTTTGAAAATCTTGTCTAGGTGGTCTATTCATGCCAATATTTCTCCTAGCATTTGTTCTAGAATGAGATGCAATTCTAGGATTAAAATTTATAGGTTGAGTGTTGACATTTAGTTTGTTTTGCCTAAGTTGAGTCCTAGGTGGTTTAGGAATGGACTCAACTTTTTCTTTCGTCTCGTGTTTAAAGCCTATACCGTGCTTAGTGGATTTCAAATTTACAAGCACTTCATTGAGATTTTTGTGTGAAGAATTGAATTTGTGCAAAGTGCTTCTAAGACTTTCTACTTCTTCCTTTAGAGATTTGCAAGAAGTACAATCCTTATTTGAGCTTTCGGGTTTATCGGCGCTTCTTTTGCCATAAAACTTGTTTTCCTCTTTTAATTTCTCATTCTCAAGAGTGAGTTTTTCAAAATCCTTTTCTTTTGAAGAAAATTGTGTTCTTAAATCTTTTATAGATTTAGAAAAGCTAATAAATCTTTATACAACTCATCAAATGCATCTAGCATTTCTTCTATTGTGAAATAGTTCTTAGAAGAAGTACATACCTCATTTTGATTTTCTTCGTGTGCCATAAGACACAAGTTTGCGGTCTCGTTTCCTTCTCCATCACTTGATTCGTCTCCGGAGTCGCCTCCCCAAGAGATGTATGCTCTTTGTTTCTTGAATGGTTTCTTCTCCTTTTTGATGTTTGGACAATTTGATTTGATATGCCCGATTGCTCCGCATCCATAACACTTCAATTGGTCGCCTTGTTGCTTACCTTTTCGTTCATACTTCTTTTGCATGAACTTGTGAAATTTCTTAATAACGATTCCAAGCTCGACATCTTCATCACTTGACTCCTCATCGTTTTGAGGTTGAGTAGTTGATGCTTTGAGCGCAATCTTTCTTTTCCTTTGATCATCCAAAGGAGAGTTAAGAATAGTTGATTCATAAGTTTTAAGATTACCTCGTACTCCGTCGATGGTGACGTTTGTGATGCCGATTGATTCTTGGATAGCATCGGCTTTGGAATGCCATTCCGGAGTGAGGCTTCGTAGAATTTTCCGGACAAGCTCCTTATCCGTGAATGTCTTTTTGAGGGCGTGTAGGTCATTAACGATTTTTGAGAATCGTTCGAACATGCCATCTTTCTTCTCCTTTTCCTTCATGCGAAACAGTTCATATTCGTGGGTTAGGAAATCAATTTTAGCTTCCCTTACCTGGTCCGTACCTTCATAGGTGATTTCTAATTTGTCCCACATTTGCTTGGCAGTGGCGCAACATGATATTTTTCGATAGTCATCGGGGTTCACTGCACAATACATCATGTTGATTGCCTTTGCGTTGTTCTCTATTTTTCTTATATCATCGGCGTCGTATTCGTCTTCCGTTTTTGGAACGAGTTCTTCTCCAACCTTTTTGGTAGGTTGTAGTTCTCCATTTTTGATAATTTTCCACAGTTGGAAGTTGTTTGATTGCATAAAAATCCTCATTCTCTCCTTCCAGTAAGTGTAGTTGGTGCCATCAAAAAGTGGTGGCCTTGTGAAGCATTGTCCTTCACCTAGTCCTGCATAAACACTACGAGTAGAAGCCATGGACAGTTTCTCTCAAACTGTAAAGTCTTTCAGAGAGTATGGCTTTGATACCAATTGTAAGAATATACGCTTAACGCTAGAGAGGGGGGGGGGGGAGAATAGCATTATAATAAAAAACAATGTAAATTTGCGGAATTAAAAATTGCAGGAATATTTTAAGTGCAGTAATTAAAAACATAAGGAGAGAACACACCGAATTTTATCCTGGTTCACCAAAACACGTGGTTAGTCCAGTCCCCGAGAGACTCTCTCGAGTTTTACACTAACTTCGTTAAGCTTACGGGTGCTTAACAAACCGTTACACTTGCTCGTAGATATACACTCTACAAGACTTCAACCCGCTCGAGGATACCACACCTCAAGACTTCAAACCAAGGAACTTCTTTTCCTTCTTACAACAAGGGATTAGAATATCCCTTCAAGTGTGTACAAACACTTAGCACTCAAGACAAGACTCTCTTAATAGAGTAGATATGAATAAAAACAATACGCTCAAGAACACAACAATTTCGTCAAGAGTTTGGCTCTCAAAAACTTACGAAATGAATATAAAATGATTGTAAAGAGAGTATGTAAGCTTTAGCAAGAATGTAATCAGTTGTTGTGCTTAGAAGAGTGAATTTGAGTTGTATTTATAGTGCTCAAAACACCCAAGACCGTTTCTTAATTGCCAATCACAAATTGCTGATTTTGTGCTAGGATAATCGATTATCTGATTCTGCATAATCGATTATCTGCCAACGTTCAAAAATCAATCCCAAATTTTAAGCAGAATAATCGATTATCCAAATCGTATAATCGATTACCTGACAACATTCAAAAATCAATTCCCAATTTTATGCTTAACATAATCGATTGTCTGATTATACATAATCGGTTATTTTTCTGTGTTTGAAAATACTTTGGCAACGGTCTTTAATATAATCGATTACCAGAGAGCCATAATCGATTATTTTGCTACTTTGTAAAATCTGATGCTCACTGTCTCAACATAATCGATTAGTTTAAGGCACATAATCGATTATCTTGTAGCTTTGAAAAATCTGGTGAACACTGCCTTAACATAATCGATTATCATAAGGTACATAATCGATTATCTTGCAGTTTAGTAAAATCTGGTGCACACTGCCTTAACATAATCGATTATCATAAGGTACATAATCGATTATCTTACAACTTTGTAAAATCTGGTGTACACTGCTTTAACATAATCGATTATCATAAAGTACATAATCGATTATCTTTGTCCAGATTTGAAAGACATGTTTAAAATTCATTTTGGTTAAAATGAAATGTTTGAAAATCATTTTGCTTTAAAATAAAGATGCATGGTTTGAAAAAAATGATTTTACGAGAGAAGCCAAGTCTTGAATTAATTGTCGGATCAAGATCACAATTATAGAACGACTCATGTATAACTTTGTTGCTTTACTAAATCTTGATCTTTGTTTCTCTTGTGCTTGGACTTCGGCATATGTCAATGTTCTGTTCACGTCGGTTTGTCATTTATCAAAACCTACAAATATGAACACACGTTTAGTTTAGCGACTTGAGAACGTGTTTCAACACCCCTAACCACTAAACTTGCTTTATATCTTTCAATTGAATCATTAGCTTTGTATTAAACCCTATAAACCAATTTTCATCCAATTGGTTTCTTCCTAATTTGTAACTCAACTATATCCCAGGTTTTATTACTCCAAAACTTCAAATTCCTTTCTCATAGCAGCTTGCCATTCAGGGACAGCTGCTTCGTGGGAATAGGTAGAAGGTTCAAAAACATGTTGCTTATCTTGACTAGAGGAGGGTTCAGAATAGAGCTAATTATATGACATATGTAGCTTTTAGGATATTCAGGTTGTTTGTGAACTCTGGAGGACCTCCTAAGAGGAGGAGTATAAAAAAGAGTTGGAAGGAACAAGAGGAGGAGAAATAGATCTAGAAGGCTATTACAGTGGAGGAAAGAGTCAGATGAGGGAGCACTAGCATTAGCAGAATGACTAGTACTAAGAATGGAATCATCAAAGCATACAGGAAAAGCAAAGGGACATAGGCTGGAGGAACTTATGGGAGATTTAAGAAATGGAAAAATATGCTCATGAAAGACAACATCTCTAGACACAAAATAGGAGTGAGTCTCCAGATTATATAACTTGTATCCTTTCTTAGCAAATGGATACCCCACAAACACACAAGGTGCAGCTCTAGGTTGAAATTTGTCTCTAAGATGCTTGGGAATAGTACAATAGCAAAGACAACCATAAACTCTAAGATGAGCATAAACAGGAAATTGTCCATAGAGTAATTCATAGAGGCTTTTGTGATTTAGAAAAGGGGATGGAAATCTATTTAGCAAACAGGTAACAGTGAGAGTAAAATCTCCCCAGAATTTAAGAGGAAGGTGAGATTGAAACAGTAGAGCCCTGGCAGTCTCAAGTAAATATCTATGTTTCCTTTTCACTACCCCATTCTGTTGAGGGGTATGAGGGCAGGAAGTCGGATGTACAATACCTTTTTCTACAAAATATTGACATCTAGACAAGTTGCATCCTAATTCTAGAGCATTGTCACTTCTAACAGTTTGGACTTTAGTGTGGAATTGAGTTTAACCATATCAATAAAAGCCTTTATAATGTCAAAAGCATTGCTCTTGGCTCCCAAAAGATGAGTCGAAGTAGCTCTAGTATGATCATCAACAATAGTTAAGAAATATTTGGATCTAGGATATGTGGTGGTGTGATAGGGTCCCAAGGTGTTAATGTTAAGTAATTGAAATGGTGTGGTCGATTGTATAGAACTATCATGGAAATATACTCTGCTTTGTTTAGCTAGGGGAAAAATAAGGTAAACAAAAGATTGCTTAGATGATAATATGGTCCCAAGATCAGGTACATGCTTCATTTTAGAGAAAGGTAGATTCCCTAGTCTATTGTTCCAAACTACATCATTCTTATTCACTTTATTCATATGTACATCATCAGACACACGAGTAGAAATAAGAGACAAACTTGTATTACTACCAGGAACACTAGAACAAGTATTAGAAAGAACAACATTTGGAACATTGCAAGGAGAAACAGAAGGTAAAATTGAATCAGAAAACATAGAATTTGAGACCATTGGGAGTTGAAACAACTTGTACAATACACTATCAGGTCTACCAAGTACCATTAGCTTCTTCAGAGAAGGGCCCTGAAAAGTATAGCCATTGGTTGTAAGCTGAACCATATGACCAGGTTTAGCAACAGCTTGTATACAGAAATAAGATTGTATTTAAAACTAGGAATATAAATCACATTGTGAAGAATGAGATCGGGAAATAAAACTAAAGAACCCACATTGTGAACTTTAACTTTGTAACCATTTGGAAGAGAACTAGGTAAGGAATAGGTAATGTTTGTATGTTGAAAAGAAGGGATTTATCAGATGTCAGGTGATCTGAGGCTCCAAAATCTATGATCCAAATAACATTATCTATTTTGGTGAGAAAACAAGTTCTAACTAAACCATTCTCAGGTAGAAGCATACCAGCAAACTTGACAGATTCCATGAGGAGAAGATAGGATAGAATTGTGAGACTGTTGCAGCAACATCATAAGATGGGAGTACTAATCTTTAGTTAAACCATCGACTATGGAAGCTTGGGGAGATTCAGACTCAACATGTGCATGAACATCACCAAAATGATCAACCTTAACATATGCAGTAGCTTTCCTAGGGCCAGGTCTCTTTAGTGAACTTGAAATTGGGAGGAAAGCCATGCAATTTGTAGCACTTATCAATAGTATTCCCTAGTTTTTTGCAATACTTGCAGATTAAAGATGGGCCTTTGAGACTGTGAGTTAAACCTTGAATGAGAATTTTCTGGTCAGGGAGAGTCAAAGTTGACCTTGGATGGAAAACTCTGTTTGGAGGCCCCAGCATTGAGGAGGCAGAATTGTTGTTGAATTGAGATACAAAGGACCCTTGTCTCTATTTCTCATCAGCCAGAAGAATGTTGTACACAGTGTTCATTGAGGGAAAGGGCTTCATCATGATTATGTTACTCCTTACTTGGATATAAGTATCATTGAGTCCCATTAAGAATTGATAGACTTTCTGTTCTTCCACGGCTTTCTTATACCCCCACGTGTGCAAACAGACAAATGATTGACAGAAATAGAAGATATCTCATCCTACAGCTGTTTTATAGTATCAAAATAAGATGCTATATATAGTGAACCTTGAGATATGTGTAATTCTTTCTTAAGTTAAAACAATCTAGCTCCATCAGCCTTTCCATATCTCTCCTCAAGTTCACTCCAAATGTTCTTGGCTAGCTCAGAGTATTCAACACAACGAGATATTTCTTTGGTAAGGGAGTTTGTCAACAAGGAGATGACCAAATTATTGCATCTATGCCATTTCCTTGCCAATGGAGACTCAGCACGTGGTTTGACAGATGAACCATTGATGAAATCAAATTTATTACGAACAGACAAAGCTACTAGGATAGTCCTACGCCAGCTAGAATAACTAGACCCATCAAAAGGGGCAAAAACTAGAGAAGCACCTAAAATATCATAGGGACGAACATAAAGTGGGTGACATGCATGAGTGTAATCATCCGTATGAAAAGCAGTACGAGATAAAGTCCCTACAACATCGAATGGAGTCTCAGAATTATTTGTCACACTGAAAATCAATTACAACAGCAAATTTGGACCAAACTACTAACCATAGTGAAATTTAGGACTTGAGAATTTCTTTTAAAAAACAAAAAAAATTGTACATGTAGAATAAGGAATAACAATAACGAGCTCACAAATAACTAGGGAGATGAAACGATGTCACCAAAAGCACTGTTCACTACCGAAAGGGGCCGACCTTAAGAAAAAAATGAAGAAATAGACGGAAATTTTGGAGAGGATGAAGTGAAACAAGATCGATTCAATCCAAATCAAGAAATCACAGCGTCAAATTGATAAAAAAACTCCTTTTCTCCATCAATTTCCCTTTCGCAAAAAAAAAAAAACTAGATCTCGATCTCCGTCGATAATCAAATCAGAATGAAATATTACAGAGAAACTTCACCAATATCATCAAGCATCAATAGAGAAACAGATCTTAAGCATCGTTGCTCTGATACCATGTTAGAAGTCAAAGATTGAAGAAAATTGAAAAACACCCAGTTAGGGCTCTAAGATAAGAAGAGAGAGGAAAATCTGATTTTCATTATTCAATCCATTTACCAAACTGAAATCTGTTTTCCTTGTTGTATTGTAGTCTTAGAGGTTGGGTCTCTTTTATAGGTTCCGGAAGCGCAAATACAATAACTACTAATTGAGGCCCAAATGCTAAATACGTGTTGAACTACTACTACATATTAGCTATCTCCTAAACTATCTTCTAACTGTGACACCCAACACATAAGCTTATATAGACCATATCTAAGTTAGAGTCATTCTTTCCTCGGCCCGATTTGACCTATAACCAAAATGGGTTGTTAATATTTTGACCATCTGATTTTGGGGTTAATTTGTAGAAACATAAGTCTAAAAAATTTAAGAAAAATTAGGTCTTTTGAAATTATCTTTGGGTTTGTCACGACCCTAGTTCGCCCCTCCATGAATATGTCGTGATGGCACCTAGTTCCTAAGACTAGGTAAGCCTAACAATGCGGAAAACAACATAGCTTGCGGAATAATTAATTAAAATTAAACAACTAAATGAAACAGTATATAAAGGCCGCTCGGTAAATACAACTCAAAATGCGAAAGTCTACAATATCATCCCAAAACCCGGAAACTCACAGGAACACAAGCTGAAAGAAGTACTGTAAAACACTCTAATTCCCGGAAATGTCTAAAGCAAAAGTACGGAAGAAGTCTAAATACTACATATAGAGTAAAGAAAGAGACTCCTTGGTCTGCGGGCGCTGCAAAAGTACCTCAAAGTCTCCGTAGCTCTCCTGGCCTTAAGGATAGTGTGCCTGAGATAAAGTACCTAGATTTGCACATGAAAAACATGCACATAAAAGGCATGAGTACACCACAGCGGTACTGAATAAGTGACAAGCCTAACATCAGTTAGATAGTAACGAGAAAAGGTCTGGGCCCTACTGAGATACAACATATCAAATAATAAGATGAGGAAATAATAGTATAAATAAAGTGCACACCGGGAATCTAAACAAGATAAATATGGAAACAGTAATAGAAAGAAGAAAAATAGGGCAATACTAGTAAATACTACTCACAATTGGAACAACAACCGGGGATCTCTTTGTATCCCGAGTATCTCTTGGTATCCCCAAATTTTACAATTTCATGTGCTAGGGATCTCTTGGTATCCCGTGGATTTCTTGGTGTCCTCAAATCCTATAATTTCATATGCCAGGGATCTCTTGGTATCCCGAGGATCTCTTGGTATCCCGAGGATCTCTTGGTATCCTCAAATCTTAGAATTTCATGTACTAGGTAACTCTAAGTATCCAGAGAATCTCTTGGTATCCTCAAATCTTACAATTTCATGTGCCAGGGATCTGTTGGTATCCTGCGGGTCTCTTGGTATCCTAAAATCTTACAATTTCATGTGCCAGGGATCTCTGGGCATCCCACACCTTTAGTCCAGAACATACCAAGTGCAGGGAGATCTCCAGGGAGGCCAATTTTTTGTCCCAATTTAAAAATATACAATAGCAACCAAAGTAGGAAAGATACTAACTCAGAACAAGAAATAGAAAAAAACTAGCCAAACATATTACACGGAGTACAAAAAGATAGTTTAAGCACTTAGGCAAGTAAGTCAATGAACATGCTTCTCTAAACTAGCGTAGAATAAACAAACAACTTAAAATGAACAGGTAAGAAAGGATACTTAATTTAAATACTTCAAGTAAAAATGGATTTCCAACAATTTGCTCAAGTACGCGCTCATTAACTCACGCACGAGGCATTCAATTACCAAACATCATATCCTAAGGGGAAAGTCCCCCACACGAGGTTAGACAAGCCATTACCTCAAACCGGCTCCAATTCAACTTGAAACCACACGTTTGCCATGAGTATTCTACTCCAAATGGCCCAAATCTATTCATTTCAATTACATCTCGTAAATAACACCTCAAATAACTAATTCCACTGTTTAATTTAAAGCCAAGATGCAAAATTAGGTAAAATCACCAAAACTCCTTTCAGGTCAACGTGGTCAAAACCCTAGGTTCGAACCAAAATCCGGTTACTCATTCCCCCATGAACCCAGATATATGATTTGTTTTGAAATCGGACCTCAAATTGAGGTCCAAATCCCCAATTTTTGAAAAAACCTAGGTTCTACCCCAAACCTCTAATTTAACCCATGAAAATCATTGATTTTAAGTTGAAAACATGTTAAATGATGTTAAAGATTGAAAGAAATGAGTAAAAACCAACTTACAAATGATTTGGAAGAGGTCTTGTTCTTGGAAAATCGCTCAAAGGAGTTGTGTTTTGAAAATGGGATGAAAAATGTCCAAAATTCGACAAAGTATAAAAAATTGCAGGTTGCAGATATTGGAATTGCGATCATGCAGGTATGGGAATGCGAGATTTTTTTTCGCATTTGTGAACCATGAGGGAAGCTAAGAGGTTTGCATTTGTGAACCATAAGGTCGCATTTGCGAAGACCTCACCTCCGTATTTGCGATAGTACAGTTAGCATTTGCGAATTCTGTCGGAAATTAAAGGCTTCGCATTTGCAAGCACAAAGTCGCATTTGCGATAACTAAATGTTTGGGAAATTCTCGCATGTGCGAGCTGAGCCTTTGCAATTGCGAGCATGAATTTGCAAGCCAGGCTTCACAATTTCCAAGCCTGCAAGTCAGTAATAGCAACAATTTTTCCTAGTTCAAAAATGCGCTATGACACCTATCCACGAGCCCTTGAGGCTTTAAATCAAATATACAAAAAACCCTAAAAACCATCCTACGGACTTACTCGTGTGATCAAATCGCTAAAATAACATCATATACATCGAATCGAGCCTCAAAACTCATTATTTCCCCAATATTTTCATAAAATATCAAATTTACATTTTAAGTCCAAAACACGACAAACGACATCCATTTTCAACAAAACTTTACAAGATGCTCTTAAACCCTATATAATACTTGTACTGGGGGCCAGAACAAAAATACGGGCAAGATACCATAGGCTTTTAATCAAATTTCCTTAGTAATTTCAAGAAAACAATTTCACACAAAAATTCATTTCTCCGACTTGGACCTTGGGATTCTATTCCGGGTGTACGCCCAAGTCCAATATTTTTGTACGGACCCTTCGGGACTGTCAAATCACGAGTCTGGGTCCGTTTACCCAAAAATTTTGTGAAAGTTAAATTTATTCAATTTAATGTCAAAATTTAGCATTTTTCTCACAAGAATCAGTATCTTAGCTTTCTGGCTATGCACCCAGACTGTGCACGCAAATCGAGAAAACCCCATATTAGGTGTTCAAGGCCTCAAAAGTGCATAATATATAAGAAAACAAGTGGTGAGCCCCTTGGATCGTCACATCCTCCACCACAAACAACCGTTCATCCTCGAACGGACAAAAGAAAGAAGTACCTGAGTTAGAAAAAAGATGAGGATAACGGCCCCGATATCAGACTCGGACTCCCAAGTCAATGCCTCAGGAGGCTAACCTTTCCACTGAATACAAACAGAAGGAAATCTTTTGAACCTCTACTGACAAAGCTGCAGGTCTAGGATAGCTACCGACTCCTCCTTATAGGACAAGTCCTTGTCCAAATGGACAGTGCTGAAATCTAACGCGGGTTGGATCGCCGTAATGCCTCTGAAGCATGGATACATGAAAGACTAGATGCACAGATAATAAGCTAGGTGGAAATGCGAGTCTATAAGCCACCTCTCCCACTCGAGCAAGAATCTCAAATGGACTAATGTACCTAGGGCTAAGCTTGCCCTTCTTCCCAAATCTCATCACGCTCTTCATGGGTGATACTCGGAGCAATACCCGCTCACCAACCATAAATGCTACATCTCGAACCTTGCGAGCTGCAAAACTCTTCTGCCAATAGTGAGCTGAACGGAGCATGTCCTAAATGATCTTGACCTTGTCCAAGTCCTCCTGAACTAAATCTGTACCTAGAAACTGAGCCTCCCCCAGCTCAAATCATCCAACCAAATATATATACCTTCTACCATATAAAGCCTCATATGGCACCATCTGAATATTGGACTGATAACTGTTGTTGTAGGTAAACTTTGCTAAGGGCAAGAACTGGTCCCAAGACCCTCCAAACTCAATCACACACGCACGGAGCATATCCTTAAGAATCTGAATATGGAACTCAGATTGTCCTTCCATTTGGGAGTTAAACGTTATGCTCAACTCCACCCGAGTACCTAACTCCTACTGCACGGCTCTCTAGAACTGCGATATAAATTTAGTATCTCTGTATGAAATAATAGAAACTGGAATACCATGCAGATGGATGATCTCCCAGATATAAATCTCTGCCAACTGCTCCGAAGAATAAGTGTACACACAAGAATGAAATGAGCAGACCTTGTCAGCTGATCCACAATAACCCAAATGGTATCAAACTTCTTCAAGGTCCGTGGGAGTTAACTACAAAATCCATGGTGATCCTTCCCCATTTCCAATCCGGAATCTCTATCTGCTGGATCAATCCACCTAGTCTCCGGTGCTTATACTTCACACGTTGACAGTTGAGGAATCTAGCCACATATACAACTATATCCTTCTTCATCCGTCTCCACTAATAGTGCTGCCTCATGTCCTGATACATCTTCGCGGCACCCGGATGGATGGAATACTGCGAACTATGGGCCTCTTCTAAAATAAACTCCCAAAGCCCATCAACATTGGGTATACAAATCTGGCCCTGCATCCTTAATACCCCGTCATCTCCAATGGTCACATCTCTGGAATCACTACGCTGAACTTTGTCCTTAAGGACAAACAAATGGGGGTCATCATACTGCCGCTCCTGAATACGATCAAAAAAGGAAGATCGGGAAACCACACAAGCTAGAACCCGACTGGGCTCCGAAAGATCCATTCTCACAAACTTCCTGGCTAAGGCCTGAAAATCCATTGCCATAGGCCTCACTGAATATTGTAAATATGCAAAACTCTCCGCCCTGCGACTCAAGGCATCCGCTACCCCATTGGCCTTGCTCGGGTGATACAGAATAGTAATAGCATATTCTTTCAGCAATGCTAACCACCTCTTCTGGCACAAATTTAGATCCTTTTTCTTGAACAAGTGTTGGAAACTCTTATGGTCAGTATAAATCTCACAAGGGGCACCGTACAAATAATGACGCCAGATCTTCAAGGCATGAACAATAGCAGCTAACTCAAGGTTGTGGATAGGGTAATTTTTCTCATGTATCTTCAACTGTTTGGACGCGTAGGCAATCACCCTACCATCCTTCATAAACACTGCTCCAAGGCCAACTCTCGAGGAATCACAATAGAGAGTATAAGACCCTGAGCCTGTAGGCAATATCAAAATTGGGGTTGTAGTCAAAGATGTCTTGAGCTTCTGAAAGCTCTCCTCACACTCCTTATTCCACTAAAATATGGCATCCTTCTGGGTCAATCTAGTCATAGAGGCTACAATCCATGAAAACCCCTTTATAAAGCGACGGTAGTAGCGCAAGCAAGGAAAATACGAATCTCTGTAGCAGAGGACGGCCTAGGCTAACTCTGCACGGCCTTTATCTTGCTCGGACCTACCCGAATGACCTCGCTCGGAATCTCGTGGCCTAAGAATTCCACTGAATCCAACCAAAACTCACATGTTGAGAACTTCGCATGTAACTTCCTCTCTCTCACGACCTAAAACACAGTCCTCAAGTGCTGCTCATGATCTTCTCGACTTCAGGAATACACCAGAATATCATCAATAAAAATAATATTGAACGAGGAAAGATATGGCCTGAACACACTATGCATCAAATGCATAAGAGCTGCTGGAGTATTGGTTAGCCCAAATGACATAACAAGGAACTCATATTGACCATACCGAGACCTGAAGGCAGTTTTCGAGATATCTGGCTCCAGAATCTTCAACTGATGGTAATCTAAGCTCAAGTCAATCTTAGAAAACACATGTACGCCTTGAAGCTTTCCAAACAAATCATCAATACAAGGCAAAGGATAACGGTTCTTCACTGTAACCTTGTTCAACTGGCAATAATCAATGCACATACGCATAGAACCATCCTTCTTCATCACAAAAAAAATAGAAGCACCCATGGTAAAACACTAGGTTGAATAAAACCCTTATCAAGCAACTCCTGTAATTGATCCTTCAGTTCGTTCAACTTAGGAAGAGCCATACGAAACAGAGGAATGGAAATGGGCTGAGTGCCCCGCAATAGGTCAATACCAAAATCAATGCCTCTATTGGGCAACATGCCTGGAAGATCAGCTGGAAACACATTGGGATAATCCCATACCAGTGGAACTGAATCAACAGAAGGGGTATCATCACTTACATCTCTCACATAAGCTAAATACGCGGCACACCCCTTCTCAACTATACGCTGAGCTTTAAGAAAAGAGATAACTTTAGTGGGAGTGTTATCTAGACTACTACTCCACTTAACACGCAGAATACCCAGCATAGCCAGTGTCACAGTCTTGGCATAGCCAGTGCTACAAAATGGGGCGATAACTATTCCATGCCCTAAATAATGTCAAAATCAACGCTTCCAAGTAACAATAAATCCGCTCTGGTCTCAAAACAACAAATATTAAGTAAACATGACCGGTAGACATGGTCCACAACAACAGAATCTCCCACAGGAAAATAAACATAAACGGAGCCACTCAAAGAATCCCAAGGCACACTCAAATGCGGAGAAAAGTAAGAAAGTACATAATAATAAGTAGAGCCCGGATCAAATAGAACCAATGTCTCTCTATGGCAAACCAATATAATACATGTGAGAACAGAATCTGAGGCAACAGCCTCGGCACTAACAGGAAGGGAATAATATCTGGCCTGGCCTCCCCATCGAGGGCAACCTCTACCTTCGAAGCCTCCACCTCTAGTTGGCTGAGCGGGTGTGGTGGCAACTGGGGCAGTGATCATGGCCTAAGAATTTTGTTGAGCACGCTGTGACTGAGAACTCTATGGGGTGCACTCCTCCCAAGTCTAGGGCAATCCCTCACTACATTGCGGGTGTCGCCACAGTCAAAACAAGCTCTGGGAGGGCTTGTTACGAACTAGGGCTAGGCCTGCTGGACAGACCTCTAGAAACACCCGCGCATGAGGCGCGCTAGAAACTGGAGGTGCATAGTAAGGCTCCTAAGGTATAGGTGTAGAAGGAGCACTGATGGAAGAGCTGAATAAATGGGGCAACCAACAAAACCCCTACCATGTCGACCTGCTGCTGGGGTACGGGCACCAGAGTAGTGGCTCGACTCTCGAGACCTCTTGGCCTCTCTCTCCACTCGCTCCTTGGAAAGCATACTCTCGATCCTCCTAGCAATGCTTACCACCTGCTCATAAGGAATGTCCATCTCCAACTCTTGAGACATGCTAGATCTGATGGGTGGGATAAGACCCTCGATGAACCTACGAACTCTCTCGTGGACTGTAGCAACTCTGGCCGGTGCATGCCTGGCCAACCTGGTATTACGAATAGCATACTCTGAAACGGTCATAGCACCCTGGCATAAATGCTCGAACTCTGAACGACATGCGACACTGAGACTCTAGAGGACAAACTCTCTCATAAACATATCCGAGAATTGGGTCCAAGCCAGTGAAGCAGCCTCGACTGGACTGTCTATCTCATAAATGCGCCACCAACTATAGGCGACTCCCCGAAGCTAAAAACCAGTCAAGGAAACCGGCCATACTCTACTATGCCCATAATGCAAAGAATACAATGCCACTTCTCTAGAAATCCCAACGCGTCATCGGATGCTAATCCACTGAACAATGGGGGATCTTACATCTTGAACCTCTCAAGTCTCCGCTGCTTGTCCTCAAAAGAAGCTAACCCACCCTCGGGCTGAACTGGCCCTGCAGGCGGTATGGGAATAATCTCGGGAGCTTGCTCAACCTACACTTGTTTCTTAGGAGTGCGTATGGCGAAAGTCTATGCTCCTCCCCCGGCCTCAGATATGGCTGCAGCAAGGGGAAGCAACCCCGCCTTAGCCAAGGTGGTATACATACTCATGAACTGAGCCAAAGTCTCCGGAAGGGCTGGAGTAGTAGTGGCAGTAGTAGGTGTGCCAGTTTCCTGGGACTCAAGCTGGACATACTGGTGGTGCCTTGGCGGCAGCTTGCGCAGGTGTTCCGGTCGCACCACATGTGTGTCCTTGACCTCTACCCCAGCCCCGGTCTCTGACGGCTGAAGTAGGGGGTGCAGATGCCTGATCATCCCAAGTAGTGTGTGTCCTTACCATCTATGAGAGAATGGAAGGCAGAAGTTTAGAATTTTGCGATGTCAAAAATATCACACGACAAGGAAATCAAATGAAGTGAAAATTTTCCTAACAGTTACATAGCCTCTGATAGATAAGTACAGACGTCTCTCTGATCAACGAGACTTTATAAACCCTCCTGTGTCCCATGACTCCTATGAACCTAGAGCTCAGATACCAACTTGTCACGATCCAAGTTCTCCTACCATGAACATGTCGTGATGGTACCGAGTTCCTAAGACTAGGTAAGCCTAACAATGTGAAAAAAAACATAGCTTGCGGAATAATTATTTAAAACTAAACAACTAAAAAAACTGTATATAAAGGTCGCTCGGCATATAAAACGCAAAATGCAGATGCCTGTAGTACAATCCCAAAACTTGGAAGCTCACGGGAACACAAGCTAAAAGAAGTACAGTAAAACGCTCAAAGGCTCTGTAGCTCTCCTGGCCTCAAGGATAGTGTGCCTGAGATGAAGTACGTGGATCTGCACATGAAAAACATGCACATAAGAGGCATGAGTACACCACAGCGGTACTCAGTAAGGGCCAAGCCTAACCTTATTTGGTTAGTAGCGAGGAAAGGTCCGTAATTGATAAAGTAATAAGATGAGGAAATAATAGTATAGATAAAGTGCACGGCGGAAATATAAACAAGATAAATATGAAAACAGTAATAGAAAGCAGAAAAATAGGACAATACTACTAAATACTACTCACAATAGGAACCGCAACTGGGGGTCTCTAATATCCTGAGGATCTCGTGGTATCCCCAAATCTTATAATTTCATGTGCCAGGTCTCTTGGTATCCCGAGGATATCTTGGTATCCTCAAATCTTAGAATTTCATGTTCCAGGGATCTCTTGGTATCCTGAAATCTTACAATTTCATGTACTAGGGATCTCTTAGTATCACGATGATCTCTTGGTTTTCTCAAATCTTACAATTTCATATGCCAGTGATCTGTTGGTATCCCGAGGATCTCTTGGTATACTCAAAACTTACAATTTCATATGTCAGGGATTTCTTGGTATCCCGCACCCTCAGTCTAGAACATATCAAGTGTAGGGGGATCTCCCGAGAGGCCAACCAGTAATAAAAATTTAAAAACACACAATAGCAACCCAAACATTAGGAAAGACACTAACTCGGGACAAGAAATAGAAAAATACTAGCCATACACACTACACGGAGTACAACAAGACAGATTAAGCACTTAGGCAAGTAAGTAAATGAACATGCTTCTCTAAACTAGCATAGAAATAACTTACAACTTAAAATGAGCCGGTAAGCAAGAAAACATAATTTAAATACTTCAAGTAAAAATGAATTTCCAAAATTTTTCTCAAGTACGTGCTCGTCACCTCACACACGAGGCATTAGATTACCAAACATCATATCCTAAGGGGAACGTCCCCCACACAAGGTTAGACAAGCCACTTACCTCAAACCGACTTTAATTCAACTTGAAACCACACTTTTGCCACGAGTATCCGGCTCCAAATATATTCATTTTAATTGCATTTCATACATATCACCTCAAACAACTCATTCCACTATTTAATTTAAAGCTAAGACACAAAATTAGGTAAAATAACCAAAATGCCCCTCTGATCAACATGGTCAAAACCCGAGGGTCGAACCAAAATCCAGTTAGCCATTCCCCCACGAACCCAAATATATGATTTGTTTTAAAATCAGACCTAAAATTGTGGTCCAAATCCCCAATTTTTGAAAAGCCTAGTTTCTACCCATATCCTCTAATTTCACCAATGAAAATCATTTATTTTAAGTTGATAAAATGTTAAATGATGATAAACATTGAAAGATATGAGTATAAACCAACTTACAAATGATTTGGAAGAGGTCTTGTTCTTGGAAAATCGCCCAAAGGATTTGTGTTTTGAATATAGGGTGAAAAATGACCAAAATTCGACTAGGTATAAAAAATTGCATGTTGCAGATATGGGAATTGCGAACAGGGCTTCGCAATTGCGAACCTTGCAGGTATAGGAAATACGAGATTTTTTTTATATTTGTGAACCATGAGGGAAGCTGGGAGGTTCGCATTTACAAGCCATAAGGTCATATTTGCGAAGACCTCACCCCTGCATTTGCGATGGTATAGCTCGCGTTTGCAAACTCTACCAGGAATTAAGGTCTTCGCATTTGCAAG
The DNA here is from genome assembly GCA_034376525.1 of Nicotiana benthamiana. Lineage (NCBI taxonomy): Eukaryota > Viridiplantae > Streptophyta > Magnoliopsida > Solanales > Solanaceae > Nicotiana > Nicotiana benthamiana. Next base: position 141,939,200 of record CM067327.1, on the reverse strand, counting down.
CCCAAAGTCGCATTTGCGATAACTGCAGATCTGGGACATTCTCGCATTTGCAAGCTGAGCCTTCATAATTGCGAGCTCGCATTTGCGAGCCAGGCATCACAATTTCCAAGCCTGCAGGTCAGTTATAGCACCAATTTTTCCAAGTTCGAATATGCTCTCCAACACCTATCCAAAACTCACCAGAGCCCTCTAGGCTCAAAAACAAATACACAAACAACCTCAAAAACATCCTACGGACTTACTCGCGTGATCATATCGCCAAAATAATATCATATACATCGAATGGAGCCTCAAAACTCATGATTTCCTCCAAATTTTCATAAACATCAAATTTCCATTTTAAGTCCGAAACACGTCAAACGACGTTCGTTTTAAACCAAATTTTACAAGAAGCGCTTAAACCATATATAAGACCTGTATCGGGAGCCAGAATAAAAATACGGGCCCGGCACCATAGTCTTTTAATCAAATTTCCTTTCCAGTTTCCTTAGTTATTTCCAAAAAACAATTTCACACAAAAAATTCATTTCTCGGACTTGGGACCTCGGAATTCGATTCTGGGCATACGCCCAAGTCCTATATTTTCATACGGACCCTTTAGGACTGTCAAATCACTGGTCCGATTCTATTTACCAAAAATATTGACCAAAGTCAAATTTATTCAATTTAATGTCAAACTTTAGCGTTTTTCTCACATAATTCATATCTAAGCTTTCCGGCTACGCACGCCGGACTATGCACACAAATTGAGGAAACCTTAGATGATTTTTTCAAGGCCTCGGAAGTACTAAATAGGTAAGAAAACAAGTGGTGACCCCCTTGTGTCGTCACATCCTCCACCACTAAAACAACTGTTCGTCCTCGAATGGACAGAAGAGAGAAGTACTTGTGTCAAAAAAAAGATGAGGATAACGGCTCCACATATCAGACACGGACTCCCAAGTCGATGCCTCACGAGTATCACATTTCCATTAAACACGAACAGAAGGAAATATTTTGGCCTCAAGTGACGAACCTGCCGATCTAGGATAGCTACCGGCTCCTCCACAAAGGACAATTCCTTGTCCAACTGGAGAGTGCTGAAGTCTAACACGTGGGCTGGATCGTCGTGATACCTCCGAAGCATGGATACATGAAAGACTGGATGCACAGCTAACAAGCTAGGCGGTAATGCGAGTCTATAGGCCACCTCTCCCACTCGAACAAGAATTTCAAATGGACCAATGTACCTAGGGCTAAGCTTTCCCTTCTTTCCAAATCTCATCACGCCCTTTGTGAGCGAAACTCTGAGCAATACCCGCTCACCAACCATAAATGCAACATCTTCATTGCAATCTGCATAGCTTTTCTGCCTAGAGTAAGCTGAAAGGAGCCTATCCTAAATGAATTTGACCTCGTCTAAGGCCTTCTAAACTAAATCTATACCTAGAAACCGAAATTCCCCTGGCTCAAACCATCTAACAGGAGATCTAGGCCTTCTACCATATAAAGCCTCATACGCTGCCATCTGAATGTTGGACTAATAAGTGTTGTTGTAGGCCAACTCCGCTAAGGGCAAGAATTGATCCCAAGACCCTCCAAACTCAATCACACGCGCACTGAGCATATCCTCAAGAATCTGAATAGTGCGCTCGGGCTGTCTGTCCTTTGGGGGTGAAATGTTATGCTCAACTCCACCGAGTACCTAACTCCCACTACATGACTCTGCAGAACCGTGATGTAAACTGAGTACCTTTGTCTGAAATAATAGAAACTGGAATACCATGCAGAGAGACAATCTCCGAGATATAAATCTCTGCCAACTGCTCCGAAGAATAGGTTGTACACACAAGAATGAAATGAGCGGACTTGGTCAGCTGATCCACAATAACCCAAATGGCATCAAACTTCTTCAAGGTTCGTGGTAGTCCAACTACAAAATCCACGGTGATCCTCTCTCATTTACACTCCATAATCTCTATCTGTTTGAGCAATCCACCCGGTCTTTGGTGCTTATACTTTACGTGTTGATAGTTGAGGTATCTAGCCAGATATACAACTATATCTTTCTTCATCTGTTTCCACCAATAGTCGTGCCTCAAGTCCTGATACATATTCGCGGCACCCGGATGGATAGAATACCGCGAACTATGGGCCTCTTCTAAAAATCAACTCCTGAAGCCCATCAACATTGGGTACACAAATCTGGCCCTGCATCATTAATACCCTTTCATCTTCAATAGTCAGATCTTTGGCATCACCACGGTGAACCTTGTCCATATGGACAAGCAAATGGGGCCCATCATACTTCCGCTCCCTAATATGATCAAATAATGAAAACCGGGAAACCACATAAACTAGAACCCGACTGGGCTCCGAAAGATCCAGTCTCACAAACTAATTGGCTAAAGCCTGAACATCCATCACCATATGCCTCGTTGAAGCTAGTAAATATGCCAAACTCCCCAAACTCTCTGCCCGGCAAATCAAGGCATCCGCTACCACATTGGCCTTGCTCGGGTGATACAAAATAGTAATATCATAATCTTTCAGCAACTCTAACCACCTCCTCTGGTGCAAGTTTAGATCCTTTTGCTTGAACAAGTGCTGTAAACTCTGATGGTCTGTATAAATCTCAGAAGGCACATCGTACAAATAATGACGCAAGATCTTCAAGGCAAGAACAATAGCAGCAAACTTAATGTCGTGGATAGGGTAGTTCTTCTCATTTATCATCAACTGTCTGGATGCGTAAGCAATTACCCTACCATTCTACATTAACACTGCTCTAAGGCCAACTGTCAAGGCATCACAATAGACAGGATAAGTCCCCAAACCGGTGGCAGTATCAAAATTGGGGCTGTAGCGAAAGTTGTCTTGAGCTTCTGAAAGCTCGCCTCCCACTCCTTTGTCCACTAAAATGGGGCACCATTCTGGGTCAATCGAGTCATAGGGGCTGCAATCGATGAAACCCACTCCGTAAAGCGATAGTAGTAGCCTGCCAAGCAAGAAATTTTCGAATCTTTGTAGCTAAGGATGGTCTGGGCCAACTCTGCATGACCTCTATCTTCCTCGAATCTACCCAAATGCCCTCGCTCGAAATCACGTGGCCTAAGATTGCCACCGAATTCAACCAAAACTAGCATTTTCAGAACTTTGCATATAACTTCCTCTCTCTCAAGACCTGAAGCACGATCCTCAAGTGATGCTCATGATCTTCCCGACTCATGGAATACACCCGAATATCATCAATAGAAACAATAACGAACAAGCCGAGATATTGGATGAACACAGTGTGCATCAAATGCGTAAAAGCTGCTAGAGTAATTGTCTGCCCAAATGAAAAAACATGGAACTCCTAATGACCATACTAAGTACTGAAGGCATTATTTGGGATATCTGGCTCCTGAAACTTCAACTGATGGTAACCTGAGTGCAAGTAAATCTTAGAAAACACATATGCGACCTGAAGCTAGTCAAACATATCATTAAAACGAGGCAAAAGATTATGGTTCTTCACTATAACCTTGTTCAACTGGCGATAATCAATGCACATATTCATAGAACCATCCTTCTTCTTCACAAACAAAATAGGAGCACTCCACGGTGAAACACTGGGTCAAACAAAACCCTTATCAAGCAATTCTTGCAGCTGATCCTTCAATTCCTTCAACTCAGGAGGAGCCATACGATACGGAGGAATGGAAATGGGTTGAGTGCACGGCAGTAGGTCAATGCCAAAATCAATGTCTCTATCGGACGACATGCCCAGAAGATCACCTGGAAACACATCGGGATAATCCCGTGCCACTGGAACTAAATCAACAGAAAGGGGTATCAGCACTAACATCTCTCACATAAGCTAAATAGGCGGCACTCCCCTTCTCAACCATACGTTGAGCTTTAAGAAAAGAGATAACTTTACTGGGAGTCTGATCTAGAGTACCACTCCACTTAACACGTAGAATACCTAGCATAGCCAGTGTCACAGTCTTGGCATGATAATCAAGAATAACAAAATGGGGAAACAGCTAGTCCATGCCCAAAATAATGTCAAAATCAACCATACCGAGTAACATTGAATCCGCTCTGGTCTCAAAAGCATAAATAGCAACTAAACATGCCGATAGATGTGGTCCACAACAATAATATCTCCCATAGGAATAGAAACATAAACGGTTCCACTCAAAGAATCTCGAGGCACACTCAAATGTGGAGCAAAGTAAAAATATACATAAGAATAAGTAGAGGCCAGATCAAATAGAACTGATGCTTCCCTATGGCAAATCAATATAATACATGAGATAACAGAATCGGAGGCAACAGCCTTGGCACGAGTGGGAAGGGCATAATATCTGGCCTGGCCTCCCCATCGAGGGCAACCTCTACCTCCATAGCCTCCACCTCTAGCAGGCTTAGCGGGTGGGGTGGCAAGTGGAGCTGTGATCATGGCCTGAGAACTCTATTGCGCATGCTATGACTGAGAAGTCTTTGGGGGTGCACTCTTTTCAAGTCTAGGGCAATCCCTCACCACATGGTGGGTGTCCCCACATTCAAAACAAGCTCTAGGAGGGCACTGTGGTTGTGATGGACTAGGGCTAGGCTTGTTGGACAGACCTCTGGAAACACCATGCGCAGGTGGTGCGCTAGAAACTGGAGGTGCATAGTAAGGCTCCTGAGGTATAGGCGGAGCTGGAGCACTACTGGATGCTGGAAGAGCTGAATAATAAGGCGACCCAAAAAACCTCTACCATGTCGACCTGTTGTTGGGGTACAGTCACCAAAGTAGTGGCCCAACTCTCAAGACCTCTTGGCCCCTCTCTTCACTCGCTCCTTGGCAAGCATACTCTCGATCTTCCTAGCAATGCTCACTACTTGTTGATAAGGAATGTCTATCTCAAACTCTCAAGCCATGCTAGAACTGATGGGTGTGATAAGACCCTCGATAAACCTGCGAACTCTCTCGCAGACTCTAGCAACTCTAGCCGGTGCATGCCTGGCCAACCTAGTATTACGGATAGCATACTTTGAAACGGTCATAGCACCCTTGCGCAAATGCTCGAACTTTGAGCGCTATGCATCACTTAGATTCTAGGGGACAAACTCTCTCATAAACATATCCGAGAACTGGGTCCAAGTCAGTAAAGCAACCACAACTTGACTGTCTATCTCATAAGTGCGCTACCAATCATAGGCGGCTCTCTGAAGCTAAAAATCAGTAAAGGAAACCCCGCTAGACTCTACTATGCCCATAGTGCAAAGAATATGGTGGCACTCTTCTAAAAATCCCAAGGCATCGTCTGATGCTAATCCACTGAACACTGGGGGATCATACTTCTTGAACCTCTCAAGTCTTCGATGCTCGTCCACTATAGCAGCTAACCCACCCTCATGCTGAACTGGCCCTGCAGGCAGTGCGGGAATAATCTCGAGAGCCTGCTCAACCTGCACTCGCTGTTCAGGAGTGCAGATGCCAAAAGAGTGTGCTCCTCCCCTATCCTTGGATATGGCTGCAGCAAGGGGAAGCAACCTAGCTTGATCCAACATGGTATACATACTCATGAACTGAGCCAAAGTCTCCGGAAGGGCTGGAATAGTTTAGGCAGTAGTAGGCGTGCCAGGTTCCTGGACTCCAGCTAGACCTACTAGTAGTGTCTTGGCGGCAGCTTGCGCAGGTGCTCTGGCTGCACCACGTGCGCGTCCTCAACCTCTACCCCAGCCTCGTCCTCTGACGGCTGCAGTAGGGGACGCAAATGCCTGATCATCCTGAGTAATGCGTGTCGTCACCATTTGCGGGAGGACGGAAGGCAGAAGTTTAGAATTTTGCGATGTCAAAAATATCGCACGACAAGGAAATCAAATTAAGTGAAAATTTTCCTAACATTTACATAGCCTCTCGTAGATAAGTACAGACGTCAACGTACTGATAACCGAGACTTTAATAAACTGGTCTGTGTCCCGTGACTCCAATGAACCTAGAGCTCTGATACTAACTTGTCCCAGTTCGCTCTCCATGAACATGTCGTGATGGCACCTAGTTCCTAAGACTAGGTAAGCCAAACAATGCGGAAAAACAACATAGCTCGCAGAATAATTAATAAAAACAAAACAACTAAAAAACTGTATATAAAGGCCACTCAGCATATACAACTCAAAATGCAGAAGTCTACAGTATCATCCCAAAACTCGGAAACTCACAGGAACACAAGCTAAAAGAAGTACTGTAAAACTCTCTAATCTCCAGAAATGTCTAAAGAAAATGTACGAAACAAGTCTAAATACTATAGATAGAGTAAAGAAGGAAACTCCTTGGCCCGCAAACGCTGCAGAATTACCTCAAAGTCTCTGTAGCTCTCCTGGCCTCAAGGATAGTGTGCCTGAGATGAAGTACCTCGATCTGCACATGAAAAACATGCACATAAGTACACCACAGCGGTACTCAGTTAGTGCCAAGCCTAACCTCAATTGGTTAGTGACGAGGAAAGGTCTGTAAAAGATAAAGTAATAAGATGAGGAAACAACAGTATAGATAAACTGCATAGCGGGAATATATATAAGAAAAATCCAAAAACTGTAATAGAAAGCAAAAAATAGGACAATACTAGTAAATACTACTCACAACATGAACCACAACTAGGGATCTCTTATATCCCGAGGAACTCTTGGTATCCCCAAATCTAACAATTTCATGTGCCAGGGATCTATTGGTATCCCGAGGATCTCTTGGTATCCTCAAATCTCAGAATTTCATGTGCCAGAGATATCTTAGTATCCTTAAATCTTACAATTTCATGTACTAGGGATCTCTTAGTATCACAAGGATCTCTTGGATGCTTAAGTCTTACAATTTCATGTGCCAGTGATCTATTGGTATCCCGAGGATCACTTGGTATCCTCAAATCTTAGAATTTCATATGCAAGGGATCTCCTGGTATCCCGCACCCTCATTCCAGAACATATCAAGTGTAGGGAGATCTCCCGGGAGGCCAACCCATAGTACCAGTTTAGAAACACACAATAGCAGCCCAAGCATTAGGAAAGATACTAACTCGGGAAGAGAAATATAAAAATACTAGCCAAACACACTACACAAAGTACAACAAGACAGTTTAAGCACTTAGGCAAGTAAATAAATGAACAAGATTCTCTAAACTAGCATAAAAAACTTACAACTTAAAATTAACAGGTAAGAAAGAAAACATACTTTAAATACTTCAAATAAAACAGATTTCCAATAATTTGCTCAAGTACGCGCTCATCACCTCACGCACGAGGCATTCAATTACCAAACATCATATCCTAAGGAGAAAGTCCCCCACAGAAGGTTAGACAAGCCACTTACCTCAAACCGGCTCTAATTCGACTTGAAACCACACTTTTGCCACGAGTATACGGCTCCAAATTGCCCAAATCTATTCATTTTAATTACATTTCGTTAATAACACCTCAAACAACTGATTCCACTATTTAATTTAAAGTTAAGACGCAAAATTAGGTAAAATAACCAAAATGCCCTTCATGTCAACATGGTCAAAACCAAAGGTTCGAACCAAAATCCTGTTAGCCATTCCCCCACGAACTCAATATATCATTTGTTTTGAAATCGGACCTAAAATTGAGGTCCAAATCCCCAATTCTTGAAAACTCTATGATCCACCCTAAACCTCTAATTTCACCCATGAATATCGTTAATTTAAGTTGAAAACTTGCTAAATGATGTTAAAGATTGAAAGAAATGAGTAAAAACTAATTTACAAACGATTTGGAAGAGGTCTTGTTCTTGGAAAATTGCCCAAAGGAGTCGTGTTTTGAAAATTAGGTGAAAAAATGTCCAAAATTCGACTAAGTATAAAATATTGCAGGTTGCAAATATGGGAATTTCGAACAGCGCTCCGCAATTGCGAACCCTGCAGGCATGGGAAATGCAAGGTTTTTGTTCACATTTGCAAACCATGAGGGAAGCTTGGAGGTTCGCATTTGCAAGCCATAAGGTCGCATTTGCGAAGATCTCACCTCCACATAGCGATGGTATAGCTCCCTTTTGCGAACTCTGCCAGGAATTAAGGGCTTCGCATTTGCAAGCCCAAAGTTTCATTTGCGATAACTGCAGGTCTGGGACTTTCTCGTATTTGCAAGCTGAGCCTTCGCAATTGCGAGCTCCCATTTGCGAGCCAGGCTTCGCAATTTCCAAGCCTACAGGTCAGGTATAGCAGCAATTTTTCCAAGTTCAAAAATGCACTCTGACACCTATCCAAAACTCACAAGATCCCTCTAGGCTCCCAACCAAATATATAAACAAGCTCAAAAACATCATATGGATTTACTCGCGTGATCATATTGCAAAATTAACATCATATACATCAAATCGAGCCTCAAAACTCAAGATTTCCTCCAAATTTTCATAGATCATCAACTTTCTATTTAAGTCCAAAACACGTCAAACGACGTCCGTTTTCAACCAAACTTTACATGAAGTGCTTAAACCGTATATATGACTTGTATCGGAGGCCAGAACCGAAATAGGGGCCCGACACCATAGTCTTTTAATCAAATTTCCTTTCCCATTTCCTTAGTTATTTCCAAAAAACAATTTCACACAAAACTTTATTTCTCGGACTTGGGACCTCGGAATTCGATTCCGGGCATACGCCCCAGTCCCATATTTTCATACGAACCCTCCGGGACCGTCAAATCATGGCTCCAGTTCCGTTTACCCAAAATATTGAATGAAGTCAAATTTATTCAATTAAATGTCAAAATTTAGCATTTTTCTCAAAGAATTCATATCTAAGATCTCCGGGTACGCACGTCGGACTGGACACGAAAATTGAATCAACCCTAGATGAGGTTTTCAAGACCTCAAAAGTACAAAATAGGTAAGAAAACAAGTGGTGACCCCCTTGGGTCGTCACATCCTCCACCACTAAAACAACCGTTCGTCCTCGAACGGACAAAAGAAAGAAGTACCCGAGTTAGGAAAAAGATGAGGATATCAGCTCCACATATCAGACTCAGACTCCCAAGTTGATGCCTCAGGATTCTGACCTTTCCATTGAACACGAACAGAAGGAAATCATTTGGCCTCAACTGACGAACCTGCCGGTCTAAGATTGCTATTGGCTCCTCCTCATAGGACGACCTTATCAAACTGGACAGTGCTGCAATCTAACACGTGGGCTTGATCGTAGTGATACCTCCAAAGCATGGATACATGAAAGTCCATATGCACGACTAATAAGCTAGGCGGTAATGCGAGTCTATAAGCCACCTCTCCAACTTGAGCAAGAATCTCAAATGGACCAATGTACCTAGGGCTAAGCTTCCTCTTCTTCCCAAATCTCATCACGCTCTTCATAGGCGATACTCGGAGCAATACCCGCTCACCAACCATAAATGCTACATCTCAAACATGGCGATCTGCATAACTTTTATGCCTAGAGTAAGTTGAAGGAGACTGTCCTTAATGATCTTGACCTTGTCCAAGGCCTCCTGAACTAAATCTGTACCTAGAAACTAAACCTCACCTGGCTCGAACCATCCAACCGGAGATCTACACCTTCTACCATTTAAATCCTTGTACGGCGCCATCTGAATCCTGGACTGATAACTGTTGTTGTAGGAAAAATCTGCTAAGGGAAAGAATTGATCCCAAGACCCTCCAAATTCAATCACACACACACGGAGCATATCCTCAAGAATCTGAATGGTGCTCTCGGACTGTCCGTCCGTTTGGGGTGAAATGTTATATGGAGCACCGCTTGCTACTAGAAGAGCTGAATAAATGGGGCAACCATTAAAACCCCGACCATGCCGACCCGGTGCTGGGGTACGGGGACTAACAAAACCCCGACCATGCCGACCTGGTGCTGGGGTACAGGCACCAAAGTAGTGGCCCTTCTCTCGAGACCTCTTGGACTCTCTCTCCACTCGCTCCCTGGCAAGCATACTCTTGATCCTCCCAGCAATGCTTACTACCTGCTGATAAGGAATGTCCATCTCCAACTCTCGAGCCATGCTAGATCTGATGGGTGGGATAAGACCCTCGATGAACTTATGAACTCTCTCGTGGACTGTATCAGCCAAGGCCGATGCATGCATAGCCAACCTGGTATAAAGGATAGCATACTCCAAAACGGTCATACCACATTGGCACAATTGCTCGACTCTGAGCGCCATGTGTCGCTGAGACTCTGGGGGATAAACTCTCTCATAATCATATCCGAGAACTGGGTCCAAGTCAGTGAAGCAGCCTCGATTGGACTGTCTATCTCATAAGTGCGCCACCAATCATAGGCGGCTCCCCGAAGTTGAAAAGTAGTAAAGGAAACCCGCTAGACTCTACTATGCCCATACTGCAAAAAATACGGTGCCACTCTTCTAGAAATCCCAAGGCATTGTTTGATGCTAATCCACCGAACGCTGGGGGATCATACTTCTTGAACCTCTCAAGTCTCCGCTGCTTGTCCTCTGAAGCAGCTAACCCACCCTCGGGATGAACTGGCACCTGCATGCGGTGCGGGAATAACCTCGGGAGCCTGCTCAACCTGAACTCGCTGATCAGGAATGCGGATGGCAGGAGTCTATGCTCCTCCCCCGGCACGGGATGTGGCTATAGCAAGGGGAAGAAACCTCACCTGAGCCAAGGTGGTATACATACTCATGACTTGAGCCAAAGTCTTCGGAAGGGCTGGAGTAGTAGTGGCAGTAGTAGACGTGCCAGGTGCCAGGGCTCCGGCTGGACCTACTGGTGGTGCCTTGGCGGCAGCATACGCAGGTGCTCTGGCTGCAGCACGTGCACGTCTTCGACCTCTACCCTGGCCTCGGTCTCTGAGGGCTGCATTAGGGGGCACGGATGCCTGATCATCCCGAGTAGTGCGTGTCATCATCATCTGTGAGAGAATGGAAAGCAGAAATTTAGAATTTTGTGATGTCAAAAATATTGCACGATAAGGAAATCAAATGAAGTGAAAATTTTCTTATCAATTAATAAACTAGCATGTGTCCCGTGACTCCTATTAAACTAGAGCTCTGATACCAACTTGTCACAATCCTAGTTCGCCCTCCGTGTATATGTCGTGATGAAAACTAGTTCTTATGACAAGATAAGCCTAACAATGTGGAAAAACAACATAGCTTGCGGAATAATTAATTAAGACTAAAAAACTAAGAAAACTGTATCAAAGGACTCTCGGCATATACAACTCAAAATGCAAAAGTCTACAATATCATCCCAAAACCCAGAAAGTCACGGGAGCACAAGCTAAAAGAAGTATTGTAAAACGCTCTAGTCTACAAACATGTCTAAAGCAAAAGTACAGAAGAAGTCTAAATACTACATATAGAGTAATGAAGAGACTTCTTGGTCTGCAGACGCTGCAGAATTACCTCAAAGTCTCCGCAGCTCTCCTGGCCTTAAGGAATTGCACATGAAAAACATGCGCAGAAGAAGCATGAGTACACAACAGCGGTACTTAGTAAATGCCAAGCCTAACCTCGGTTGGTTAGTGACGAGGAAAGGTCTGGGCCCTACTGAGATACAACATAATAAATAATAAGATGAGAAATAACAGCATAGATAAAGTGCACAGTGGGAATCTAAACAAGATAAATACGAAACCCTTAATAGAAAGCAGAAAAATAGGACAATACTAGTAAATGCTACTCACAACAAGAACCACTACTGGGTATCTCTTATATCCCTAGGATCTCTTAGTATCCCCAAATCTTACAATTTCATGTGCCAGGGATCTCTTAGTATCCCGAGGATCTCTTGAAATCCTCAAATCTTAGAATTTCATGTGTCAGGGATCTCTTGGTATCCTCAAATATAACAATTTCATGTACTAGATATCTCTTAGTATCCCGAGAATCTCTTGGTATCCTCAAATCTTACAATTTCATGCGCCAGGGATCTGTTCGTATCTCGCGGGTCTCTTGATATCCTCAAATCTTACAATTTCATGTGCCAGGGATCTCTTGGTATCCCGCACCCTCAGTCTAGAACAAATCAAGTGTAGGGGGGATCTCCCGGGAGGCCAACCCGTAGTCCAAATTTAAAAACATACAATAAAGAACCAAACATTAAGAAAGACAAACTCGGTACAAGAAATAGAAAAGTACTAGCCAAACATACTACACGAAGTACAACAAGACAATTTAAGCACTTAGGCAAGTAAGTAAATGAACATGCTTCTCTAAATTAGCATAGAATAAACTTACAACAAAAAATGAACAGGTAAGCAAGAAAACTTAATTTAAATACTTCAAATAAAAATGGATTTCCAACAATTTGCTGAAGTACGCGCTCGTCACCTCACATACAAGTCATTCAATTACCAAACATCATATTCGGAAAAGTTCCCCACACAAGGTTTGACAAGCCACTTCCAGATAAGGTTTCCGGCTACGCGCCCAGACTGTGCTAGCAAATTGAGACACTTCCAGATAAGGTTTTCAAGGCCTCGAAAGTACAGAATAGGTAAGAAAACGAGTGATGACCCTCTTGGATCGTCACAAGGTTTTGGTTGTACATTTGCGGTCAATGACACAATATATTGTCTCTTTCTTTTGTCCAACGCTATAGGTTGCGATTGTGGTGTGTATTGACAACTTTCACTATGCAATTTTATTGTGGGTATTTCTTACTGAGCAGTATTTTTGTATGTTTATATTGCTTAATAAGCAACATTTTGACTATCGTGGAATAGTAATTTGTGATAATAAATTCTTATTAGCTTTTTGTTCTTGTCTGTTAGTGATACATTTATATGTTATATGAGATTGATATGGTAGTATTTTAACTTCATGAAAAATTTTAAAATGACATGAAGGTTGCAAAAATTAGTTATGTGCTAGTTCCATTCATATTTTTAATAAAATTATAGGTGGTGGCATTAAGGATGTTACGTAATAAATAAAGTAAGATATTTTAACACAAAATAATTATTCTCGTTATTTTCCTTCTAATGGTCAAAATATTAAACCCCATTTTGTGTTATAGATCAAATCGAATTTGAAATGGATTTTAATTGGGTATGGTCCATTTATGCTTATGTGGCACTATAATTAAATTTAATGACATGTCATATTTTCATAGAATATTTTATAGGTTTTAAACTAAAAGGAATTTTAAGTTATAAATTTAAAGTTGAGTGATTTTTAAGTGATAAAAAATAAATAAGTGATTTTTGTGAAATAAATAATAAGTTGAATAATTATCAGTAAAATTAACCCTGTTTCTCAAGGTATCCAAGTGAAGGTATTTCTACAGATGTACTAGGGTTCGGGTTGGTTTACTTGTTAATTAAAATTTGCCTCCACTTTTTGTAAACACGGGAATCTTGATGATGTTGTGGCAACTTATGACTTTTTCTACTAAGGAAATGATAAAGAGAGTCGTTTCCATGTTTATTTTATTGGATATTTGATCTTTTTGACCTTGAGTATTTTATGAGTTTAGTTACTTCTCTGATAAATATCATAAATTATTCTATTTGTTTTTCTTTTTCATATTTGATTTTAAGGAAATTATAAATAAAAACTTGCCATTTTTTGCGTAGATGTTTGTGATTATACTTCATCTAGTTGGACATACTACCAAATTTTGAGAAAAGATCTGAATATCCAAATCCTGAACCTTAGAGTTGTTTGATATGCAGAATAAGGGATAATAATCCTCGAATTTTATGTAGGAATATTATATCCCGCGATTGATTTAAAGTATCGAATCCGAGATTAACAATCTCGGAAATTAATTAATCGCACAATTAGGAGTTATTCTATTCAACATTTAGAGTGGTATAATTAATCTCGAGATAAATACTAAAATTACAAAGATATTCTTCTCCACGGCTCTTCCCCCAAAATCATTTACACAATCAAAGTTAAAATTTAAAATAAAAATTCGTTCTAACATATCTGGTATACATCAAATATATATTTATACTATACCTCGCATATCCTATTTTTATTCCAATTAACCAAGCATCTTCAAATAAACATACATTCTCTAAATAGTTTCGTTATTATTAAATTTTCGTATTATAACTCCATCATTACAATTTCGGGATAACTTTTTCCCTTCCAAATGACTCCTAAGACCATAGCCTCTGAATAAGATTATAATCCCTTTGAAAATTTTTTATATTGTCACGGCCCGAATTTTTTACCGTCGGGACCGTGATGGCGCCAAACATAGTACTCGCTAGGAAAGCCAAAGTTAACAACTGTTTTACCTTTTTCCTTTATTCTTTAAAAATTTACAAGTTAACAAAAGTAAATAAGCGGAATGAATGCAGATGAACAGAATTTAATAGATTATCTAAATACAAATAATAAAAGCGTAATAAAAATCCACTCAGAACTGGTGTTACAACTCACGGACAGTCAACGAATACTACAAACAATAGTTTGAGCAAAGAAATTTACATTTGTTCAAAAGTAGACAAATAGAAAAGACATATGATAGAAGGGAACGTCAAGGCCTGCAGACGCCTAGAGGACTACCTCGGGTCTCCACTGGAATGAAGGCAGCTGCCTAACGCTACTCACGAGGTTTGGCACAGAGATCTGCACAGGAAGTGCAGAGTGCAGTATCAATACAACCGACCCCATGTACTGGTAGGTGTCCAGCCTAACCTCAACGAAATAGTGACGAGGCTAGGACACGACAACCAACATAAACATGTGCATTTAAATAATATAATAATAGAATAATAATATAGAAGCTAAACAACAATTAACGGGAAGGGGCAACATGCTATGGAGGTACCAGAATAAGAATCACAGAAATAATGAAACTGAAAAAATTAATAAACTAGAATTAATAACAGCAAATAATCACAGCAAACAAAAAATTTACGTATCACCCTTCGTGTCTTTACTCTCAGTTCTCACCATACAATCAATAATAAAAAAGTGTACAGCATCAAACTTCGTACTTTTACTCTCACTCCTCACCATGCAATCAATAATAAAAATATGCACGGCAGCACCTGTCGTGCTTTATAACTCTTTCTCACCATATGAATAATAAAAAAATGCACGGCATCACCTTTCGTGCTTTATATCTCTTCCTTACCATATATATCAATATTTGTAAATGTGTACGGCATTACGCTTCGTGCTTTATCTCTCTTCCTCACTATATGCATCAATATAAATGTAAGTATGTACGACATCACCTTTCGTGCTTTTTCACTCTTTTCTCACCCAAATAATAGAAACAATAACATTCCAACAAGGGAATTAGCTATAATCAATCTCGTTTTAACAGTTAACTTCACAAAATAAGTCTCTACTTGAGTCAATACTCAACAATGGTCAATTACCAAGAAAATATCATAAGTCTTGTTCAGCGGGGATATTCATCAATTTAAGCATGAACAGGACATAATAAGAGTCACAACAGTCACAATATAAGACTCACTTGCATGCTCGAAAAGAACGCATTGATACTCGTCACCACGCCTATACGTCGTACTCAACACCAAAACATAGCAAATAAGACAACGACACATATTTTCTCAAGCTAAGGTTAGACCAAGAACTTACCTCAATTCCACGGCCAAAATCAAGCCTCGATTACTGCTTTCCCCTTAGATTTCACCTCCAATTCACTTGTATCTAATCATAATTAACTTTATAACATCAATTATTGCTAAATAAATCAATTCTAATACATAATTATAAGTTTCCTAATATTTTCTCCAAAAAGTCAAAAATCGATATTGGGCCTATTTTGTCAAAACTCGAGGTTCGAACCAAAACGTATTCACCCATTCACCCACGAGCCCAAACATGTAGTTAGTTTCGGAATCAGACCCCAAATAAAGGCCTGAATTTTCAAAATTGTAAAATTTCCAATTCCCCCAAAATTCCTAATTTTTACCCTTAATGAACAAGATTTAGGCCTAGAAATCTAATGGGTGTTGATGGAAAATGAAAGAAATGAGTTTAAGAACACAAATCTATGATTTGGTATTGAAATTCCTCTTCAAAAATAGCCCAAGGTCGAGTTTTATAGAACAAAATATGAAATTTTGGTCTAATCATGTGCTGGTTCTGTTTTAATATTCGCTGGACAGGCCTTGATCGCGTTCGCGAAAGACCTGTCACAATCGTGATACATAGCAGCCTAAGTCCTTCACGTTCGTGAGTCCATCAACACGTTCGCGTAAATCAACTCCCCCCAAGCCATCGCGTCATATAAACTCTGTTTCTTCAAGTTTCTATTTTCACAACTGAGGGTCTGAATCACATCACATAAACTCTGTTTCTTACCACATTTTACACACATAACAGAAAATACCATATTAAACCTGTACAAGGATCTTGAACCAAACCAAGATTGATCCGTTTGGATCTTGGTCCATGATAGCCTTTTTATTGATTTTGACGATTGGATCTCTCTACGAATGGAAAAGGGGTGCTTCGGATCGGGGGTAACCACTAGTGAGAGGGAAAACATTGGGGGGAAAGACAAATGAAAGAGTGATGCCTACATTAAATCAATTGATTCGTCATAGTAGAGAAGAAAAACGGCGCACGGACCATGCTCGAGCTTTGGATCAATGTCCCCATAATCAAGGAGTATGCCTGCGTGTTTCAACGAGAACACCGAAAAAACCTAATTCAGCTCCACGTAAGATAGCCAAAGAATGGTTGAGCAATCGGCATGACATATTTGCTCACATTCCAGCATTCAAAGCCTGTCAGTCTTACATACAGTATATTACCCGCAAGTTCATCTTCTTTGATAGGATATTAGATTAGTCAGCAATCCAAGTTCCTCCGTTAATTCTCAAACATTAGAGGTGGCCATACTTCATTTTTACGGGTCCGTTACCATCAAAATCAAGTATCGTTAAACTTCAAAAAACCATTATATCTTCAGTTAAACAATTTTTCTTCAAAAATTCCTTTTTCAGGCTAAGGACCTCATAATTCAATTCGGGGCATACACTCTAGTCCTATATTTTTTTTACGGACCCACTAGGACCGTCAAATTATGGACCGGATCCGCTACCCAAAATATTGATCGAAGTCAACTTAATTTTATTTTATAGGCAAAATTAGCATTCTTCTCAAATTGTCACATAAAGGCTTTCTAAAAGTGCACCCGGACTGTGCACGCAAATTGAGGAGAATGAAAATGAGGTCTTGAAGGCCTTGAAACCCTAGATATGACTTCTAAAACAAGAGATCACCTTTTGGGTCATCACATTCTCCACATATAAAACAATCGTCCTCCCTCGGACAGACATAGAAATGTACCTAAGTCGTTGAAAAGATGGGGAGATCGACTGCGCATATCAGATTCGGACTCCTAGATAGCTGCCTCAATAGGCTGACCTCTCTACTAATCAGGAACCAAAGGGTAAATCTTCCATCTCAACTAACGAACCTGCCGGTCTAGAATAGCTACCGGCTCCTCCTCGTAAGTCAAGTCCTTGTCCAACCGGGCATTTTTGAAGTCTAACATGTGGGATGGATTGTCATGATACTTTCAAAGCATGGACCCATGAAACACTAGATGCACAACTAACAAACCCGGCGGCAACGCAAGTCTGTAAGCCACCTCTCCGACTCGATCAAGGATATCAAAAGGCCCGATGAACCTAAGGCTTAGCTTGCCCTTCTTCCCAACTCTCATCATGCCCTTCATGGGCGACACCCGGAGAAACACTCGTTCTCCGACCATGATGCCACATCACGAACCTTACGGTCGGCAAAACTCTTCTACCTATACTAAGTTGTAGGACGCCTATCCTGAATGATCTTAACCTTCTCCAAGGCATCGTGGTCTAAATATGTGCCCAATAATCGAGCCTCTCTCGGATCAGACCACCCAACCGGCGACCAACACCACCTACCATATAATGCCTCATAGGCAGCCATATGGGTGCTCGACCAATTACTATAGTTGTGGACAAACTCTGCTAACTACAAGAACTGATCCCAACAACCTCCAAAGTCGATAACACATGCTCAGATCATATCTTCCAAAATCTGAATAGTATGCTTTGACTATCTGTCCGTATGAGGATGAAATGTTATGCTCAACTCGACCCGCGTACCCAACTAATGTTGCACTGTGCTCTAGAAATGTGAGGTAAACATCACACCTCGATCAAAAATGATAGACACTAGCACACCATAAAGACGAACGATCTCGCGAATATAAATCTCTGCCACCGCTCAGAAGAATAGGAAACTGCCACAGGAATTAAATGTGAAGACTTAGTTAGTCTATCCACAATAACACATACTGCGTCAAACTTTTCTCGAGTCCGTGGATGTCTAACAATCAAGCCCATAGTTATATACTTCCACTTCCACTCACGAATCTCAATCTTCTGAAGCGAACCACCAGGTCTCAGATACTCGTACTTTACTTGTTGATAATTCAAATACCGAGCTACATATACAACAATATCCATCTTCATCCTCCTCCACCAATATTAATGCTGCAAGTCTTGATACATCTTAGCACCGGATGAATAGAATACCAAAAACTATGGGCCTCATCTACAATCAACTCACGAAGTCCATCCATATTAGGCATACAAACTTACCATGCATCCTCAAAACTCAATCATCTCCAACTGTAACCTGCTTGGAACCGCCGTGCCGCATTGTGTCTATAAGGACAAGCAAATGAGGATCATCATACTACCGATCTCTGATACGCTCCAATAACGAAGCACGAGCAACTGTACAAGCTAGAATATAGCTGGGCTTAAAAACATCCACCCTCACGAACTGATTGTCTAAAGCCTGAACATCCAAAGCAAGCAAACTTTCATTGACTAGAATATACGCAAAGCAGCCCATACTAGCTGACTTCCTAGTCAAATCATCAGACAACACATTGGCGTTCCCAGGATGATACAAGATGATGATATCGTAGTCTTTCAATAGTTTCTCCAACCACCTCCTCTGCCTCGAATTTAGCTCCTTCTACTTGAACAAATATTGCAAACTCTTGTGATTTGTGCACCTCACATGACACGACATATAAATAATGCCTCAAAATATTCAGCACGTGAACAATGGCTGCTAGCTCCAAATCATGAATTGGATAATTCTTCACGTAAATCTTAAACTAATGCGAAGCATATGAAATAACCTTGCCATTCTACATCAACATCACACCAAGTCCAATACGAGATGCATCACAATATACTGTATATGGCCCTAAACATGTGGGCAACGCTAACACTGACGCCATAGTGAAAGATGACTTGATCTTCTAAAAGCTCGCCTTACACTCGTCCGACTACTTGAACTGGGCACCCTTTTGGGTCAATCTGGTCATGGGGGTTGCTGTAGATGAAAACACCTCCACAAACCGACGGTAATAACCTGCCAAACCCAAGAAACTTCAGATCTCTGTAGCAAATATGGGTCTAGGCCAGTCCTTGACTACCTCAATCTCCTTAGGAACCACCTGAATACCCCTTATTGATACGACGTGACCCAAGAATGTTACTGAACTCAACCAAAACTCACATTTCAAAAACTTAACATACAACTGGATGTGTCTCAGAGTCTGAGGAATGACTCGAAGGTGTTGCCGATGCTCCTCTCGAATGCGGGAGTAGATCAAAAAATCATCAATGAAAACAATCACAAAGGAATCCTGATAGGGATTGAACACCCGGTTCAACAAACCCATAAAAGCTACTGGGGCATTTGTCAGCCCAAATGACATTACTAGAAACTCATAACACTTGTACCGAGTGCGAAAAGCTATCTTAGTGACATCGGAGCCCCTAATCCTCAACTGATGGTAGCCAGATCTCAAATCAATCTTCAAATATACCTGGAACCCTGAAGTTGATCAAACAATTATCAATTTTCCGCAATGGAATCTTATTCTTGATGGTGACTTTGTTCAACTACCGATGATCTACGCATGTCCTCATCGACCCATCTTTCATCTTAACAAACAACACAGGGGAACCCCAAGGCGAGACACTAGGTCTAATAAAGCCCTTATCAAGCAAGTCTTGAAAATGTTCTTTCAATTCTTTCATCTCTGGCGGAGCCATACAATATGGCGGAATAGAAATGGGCTTAGTGTCCAGATCCAAATCAATGCAAAATTCAATATACTTGTCGGGTGGCATCCCCGAAAGGTCTGTAGGAAATAACTTTGGAAACTCCCGAACAACTGGTATAGAATCCATCGAAGGAACTTTAGCACTAGAATCACGAACATAAGCCAAATAATCCAAACATCCCTTCTCGACCATACGTCGAGCCTTCATATTAGAGATAACTCTGTTGGAGGAATGACCAGGAGTCCCTCTCCACTCCAAATGAGGCCACCCGTTCAATGCTACGTTCATGTTCTTCGCCTGACAATCCAATTTGGAACGGTAAGGTGGCAGCCAATTCAGCCTAAAAATGACATCAAAATCCACCATATCGAGCAGTAGGAGTTCTACACTAGTCTCAAGACCCCCCAATAACAACCATGCACGAACGATAGGATATGATGTACAATAATAGAATCACCCATCAGCGTAGATACATATAGAGGAGCACTTAAGGAATCATGAGGCACAATCAAATATGAAGTAAAATAAGAAGACACATGGGAGTATGTAGACCCCCGGATCAAACGGAACCGAAGCATCTCTACTACAAACCATAACAGTATCTGTGATAACTGCATCACAGGACTCAGCCTCAAGACTGGCTGGAAAGCATAAAATCGGGGCTGAGCCCCACCACTCTGAACTACATCCTTGGGACGGTCTCCTACTGTCTGGCCTCCATCTCTAACTGCTTGACCTCCACCTCTAACCGGCCTGACCTACACCTCTAACTCCTCGACCCCTACCTCTAGCTGGCTGAGTGAGCGGTGGAACACCTAGTACTGGAACCATGGCACGAGAACCCTGATGCTAAGAACTATTTGAGGCTCGAGGGCAAAATCTAGCAATATGCCTCTTATCGCCACAAGTATAACAAGACTTTCGACTGCTGAGACTATTGACCCTAAAACTGACCCTAGCGGCCTGGGTAACCACCCTGAAAACTTTGGAGTGGAGGTGCACTAATAGGTGTTGTGGAGCACTGTAGGGTAGCTGATTAGAATATTGCATATAAGAACTATGGCCACCTGGAGCACCGTGAGAAGCTTGCAGTGCTGAATTAAACGACCTGGGAGAATGTTCTCTACCAAAAGAATCCCTGCCTACAGACAAGGCACCACTGAACCTGCCACAATGATGAGGCCTCTTGTCAGACACCTGACCGCTCCCCTGAGCTAGAACTATCTCAATCCGCCTAACCATATTGGCCGCGTCCTGAAAAGAAATCTCGCTCCCTGTCTCCTTAGCCATATGGAATCTAATACGCTGAGCGAGTCCCTCAATAAACCTCCTTACCCTCTCTCGAGGTGGGGATTATAAGAAGATCGTGACGGTCCAAATCAATAAATCTCATCTCGTGCTGGGTGACAATCATAGAACCCTACTAAAGACACTCAAACCGCCTGTGGTACTCCTCTCTCTGAGTGATGGGAAGTAACTTCTCAAGAAATAACTAAGAGAACTGGTCCCAAGTCAAAGCAGGTGACCCAACTTATCTGACCAAACAATAATCTCTCCGCTATTTCTTGGCGGAACCTGATAGATGAAAAGAGTAAAGTTGACCCTATTGGTCTTCACTATCCCATGTTCCATAGAACCTCTTGAATGATGTCCAAATAGTCCCGGGGATCCTATGAAGATGTACTGCCATAGATAGTAGTTAAGAGCTTCGTGAACCTGTCTAATCTCCACAAAGAACCTGAAGACACAGCTAATCCACTACCAGTTTGAGCTACAACACCCAGTAGATCTATCCCAACTGGCTGAGCTGTTGGAGTCTGAAATTGGAGCTATCTGCTTTGGAGTGTGAGTAGCGAGAGTCTATGCTCCTCCCCCAGCCTGAGAGACGGCTGGTGCTACAGAAAGTATGTCTGCCTGAGTGACACTCTTCATAAGGCCCACTAGACGGACCAGCGCATCTTCGAGTACCATAGCTGGGCTCACTAGGAATATCTGGGCAAAAACCTCATCATCAAACTCTACATGAGGCTCTATCGCTAGTGCTGCTTCTATGGGTATGAGCCCTGCATCGGCCTCTAGCACAGCCTCGTCCTCGTCTTTTAGCACTCATAGGAGCTTCCGCTAGGGGCTACGGTTACTAATCAATTAATGAAGCGGTATGTGTTTTGCCATCTGCGAAAGAACAAAGTAGAAGTTCAATTAGAATATAAGTCAAATCGGATGATAGAGAAGAATAGATGTGAAGTTATTCCTGAACTCTTTAGCCTTTGGGGATAAGCACAAACTTCTCCGTATCGATCCCTCAGACTCTACTAAGCTTATCCGTGAATTGTGAAACCTAAGCAACCTAGAGCTCGGATACTAACTTGTTACGATCAAAATTTCCCACTATCGGGACCATGATGGAGCCAAACATTGTACTCACTAGGCAAGCCAACGTTACAAACTATTTCACATTTTTCCTTTATCTTTTAACAATTTACAAGTGAATAAAAGTAAATCAAAGGAATGAATGCGGAAGAACAAAATTTAACAGATTATCTTAATACAAATAACAAATTTGTAATAAAACTCCACCTAAAACTAGTGTCACAACGCACGGACAGTATACGAATACTACAAATATTGGTCTGAACAAAGAAATGTACATCTATTTGAAAGTAAATAAATAGAAAAAGACACATGATAGAAGGGGACGCCAAGGCATGCAGATGCCTACAGGACTACCTCGGGTCTCCACTGGACTGAAGGCAGCCAGCCAACTCTACTCACAAGATCCGGCACCAAGATCCATACAGGAAGTGCAGAGTGCAGTATCAGTACCGCTAACCCTATGTACTGGTAAGTGTCGAGCCTAACCTCGGCAAAGTAGTGACGAGGCTAGGACACGACAACCAACATAAACTTGTGCAGTTAAACAATATATTAATAGAATAAAAATAATAAAAGCTAAACAACAATTAACGGGAAGGGGAAACATGCTATGGGGGTACCGTAATAAAGAAATCACAGAAATAATGAAAATGAAACAATTAATGCACTAGAACAGATAACACTAAATAATCACACCAAACAAAAAATGCACGACATCACCCTTAGTGCTTTTACTCTCAATCCTCACCATGCAATCAATAATAAGAATATGCACGGCATCACCCTTCATGCTTTTACTCTCAATCCTCACCATGCAATCAATAATAAAAATGTGCATGGCATCACCCTTCGTGCTTTATCACTTTTCCTCACCATATGAATAATAGAAATGTGCACGGCATCACCCTTCATGTTTTGTCTCTCTTCCTCACCATATGAATCGATATAAATGTAAATGTGCACAGCATCATCCTTCATGCTTTACCTCTCTTCCTCACCATATGCATCAATATAAATGTAAATTTGCACGGCATCACCCGGCATGCTTTATCACTCTCTCCTCACCCAAGCAATAGAAATAATAACATCCCGGCAAAGGAATCAGCTATAACCAATCTCGTTTCAACAGTTAACTTCACAAAATAAGTCTCTACTTGAGTCAATACTCAACAATGGTCAATTACCAATAAAATATCATAAGTCTTGTTCAACATAGATAATCATCAATCTAAGCATGAACAGTACATAATAAGAGTCGAAACAGTCATAGTATAAAACTCACATGCATACTCGACACCAACGTATAGATACTCGTCGCCACGCCCATGCGTCGTAGTCAACACCAACACGTAGCAAACATGATAACGACACATATTCCTTCAAGTTAACGTTAGACCAAACGCTTACCTCGATTACACGGCTAAAATCAAGCCTCAATTACTGTTTTTCCCTTAGATTTCACCTCCAATTAGCTTGAATCTGATCATAATTAACTTTATTACATCAATTATTGATAAATAAACCAATTCCTATACATAATTATAGGTTTCCTAACATTTTCCCCAAAAAAGTCAAAAATCAACCCCGGGCCCGCTTGGTTGAAACTCGAAGTTCGAACCAAAACCCATTCAGCCAGGAGCCCTAATATGTAATTAGTTTCGGAATTCAACCTCAAATCAAGGTCTAAATTCCCAAATTTGTAAAATTTCTAATTCCCCTAAAATCCCTAATTTTTACGATTAAAGAACAAGATTTAGGCCTAGAAATTTAATGGGCGTTGATGAATAATAAAAGCAATGAGTTTAATAACACGGACCTATGATTTGGTGTCGAAATTCCTCTTCGAAAATCTCCCAAGGTCGAGTTCTATGGAAGAAAATATAAATTTTTTGTCTAATCCCGTGCTGGCTCAGTTTTTATATTCGTTGGACACACCTCCATCGCATTCGCGAGAGACCTGTTGCTATCGTGATCACAGCGGCCTAAGGCCTTTCCGTTCACAAGTCCATCTACGCGTTTTCCTAAGGCAACTCCCCCCAAGCCATCACGTTGATGAATCAGTGGTCGTGTTTGCGTAGAACGACTAGACTGCTCTCCCCCAGGTCCCTTGACAATCCCGTTCATGGGAGGATGATCGTGTTCGCGAAGGTTACCAACCCCAGTGCTTCGCGTTCGCGTCTAGTCCTCCGCGTTCGTGAAGACGAAATTTCTCCCTCAGACAATTTAGACTTCACGATCGCAAGAATAGCTTCACGATCGTGAAGCATAAGATACATATGCCCCTGCAACAGCAAAACAACGGAATTCTCTAAGTCTAAAACATCCCGAAAACATATATGAAATTTACCCGAGCCCTCGGGGCTCCATATGCACACAAGTCTAAAAATATCATATGGACTTACTCTAAATCCACAAATAACATCTTAAACAACGAATTTAGCACTAAAATCAATGAAAATCTAAAGAACTCTTAAAGTTTATATTTTCACAACCGAGGGTCCGAATCACATCATATAAACTCCGTTCGTACCAAATTTTAAGACATAATTAAATACTATATTAAACTTGTACGGAATCTGGAACCAAAATACAGGCCTGATAACATCAAAATCAAGCATCATTAATTTCCAAAAATCATTATATTTTAAGTCAAAACAATTTTTCTTCAAACATTCCTTTCTCGGGCTAAAGACCTCGGAATTCAATTCTGCGCATACCCCGAAGTCCCATATTATTGTACGGACCCTGCGGGGCCGTCAAATCACCGGCCGGGTTCGTTTACCTAAAATATTGACCGAAGTCAACTTAATTCAATTTTAAAGGCAAAATTAGCATTTTTACATAAAGGCTTTCCGAAAGCGCGTCCGGACTACACACGCAAATATAAGAGAAATAAAATGATATCTTAAAGGCCTCGGAACTCGACATTTGAATTCTAAAATAAGAGATAACCTTTTGGGTCATCACATATACAAATGATGAAGGAAAAGTATATCATTCTCCGATACATCTGGTGCGGGTTTATTTAATTCTTTTTTTTTCTTTTCATGGTTATAAAAAGAGGGAAGAAAATTGATATATAGAATTAACAATAATTAGTTGATTTGATATTTATGAGTTCATTTCTGCATTCTGATCGCCGGACATGTGACCCCCTCTCCCAAAAGAACTGTAGATGAAAGGAAGAAAAAACGAATAGGACCTGTGGCGATCTAGACCGTTTTATATAGATTTTTAGGGATTCAGTAAGTTTTTGCACATACCCTATATTTATATTAAGAAATCTACTAAATGCCGATAAATATATTACTATGAACTTAATAATTATTACATATTAATTTGAGATTACAATAAAAATTCATAAACTTTGAATCTTAGATTCGCTTTATTTTGTCTCTAGGCAGATATCACAACCTCAATTCGCCTTTTGTGAACCATCATGACGGCACCTAGTCTCTACGACTACGTAAGCCTAACAATGCGGAAAATAAACCAATTTGCGGAAGAAATAATTAAAAAAAAGAGCGAAATAAAATAGTATTTAAAGGTGCCGCTCGACATACACAATATCAACTCTTGAAACTAATAACATTTCCCGAAACCCGGAATCTCATGATCACAAGCCTTCGAATATCATCAAGCATCTAACTCCAGAATATCTAACAAAGAAATGAAAGTACAGAAGGGCTAATACAGAAATGAGGAATAGAATGGGACTCTTCGGTCTGCGGACACGAAAGATATATCTCAGTATCTCTGCAAGCGCCTCGTCTCAAGCGTGATAAGTCTGAGTAGAGGTACTTGGATCTGCACATGAAAATCATGCGCAGAAAAGGCAAGAGTACACCACAACGGTACTCAGTAAATGCCAGCCTAACCTCGATCGGGTGACGAGGAAGGTTAGGGCCCTACTAAGGTTAAATGAAATATAAGGTATAACAGAATAAGATAAAACAGTATAGTTGAAAACTAACAGTAAGAATTAATACATGATAATAAGGATAACAACAACTGAAATAGAGACAAAAATAATCACAACGAATACCAATCTCACAAATATAATAATAGGGGATCTCTCAATATCTCGAGGATATCTTAGTATCCTCAATATGTGCCAGTGATCTCTTGGTGTCCCGAAGATTTCTTGGTATCCTCAATATGTACTAGGTATCTCTTGGTATCCTGAGGATCTCTTGTTATCCTCAATATATACTAGAGAACTCTCGGTATCCCGAGGATATCTTCGTATCCTCAATATACGTGGGGACTTCCGTTCAAATCATAAACGTACAAGGAATCTCCCGAGATGTTCTCCCGTTGCCCCAAAGTAAAACACACACCAATAGCACAAAGAATACTCAATTAAGCTCAACTATATACCAAGGAAAAACAGGTAATTCTAACCTAGCATGCTTCACGTAATACAAATAAGACAGGTTAAGCAAATAAAGAAATTAAGTCAATTAGATACGCTTCTATAGGCTAACAACAGGCTTAAATTCCAAGTAGTGTAAGCAGGAAAGGAAAAACACAATTAAAGCTACTTTAGTGAAAACAAGATTTTCAACAATTAGCACAAGTATGTACTCATCACCTCACGTACAAGACATTTCAATTATCACCATACTAAATCCTAAGGGGTATGTCCCTACACAAGGTTAGGCAAGCCACTTACCTTAAATCAGCTCAAAAATAAGCCTAAACCACGCTCTTGCGATGAGTACTCCACTATAAATGGTCGAAATCTATTCAATTCAATTCAATAATATAAATAACGCTTCCATTAACTAATTCTACTAATACATTCTAAACTAATATGTGAAATAAGGCAAAATGACCAAGATGCCTCTCGGGACCACGTATCGAAATCGGGTAAAATTAATATTTTCAGAATCCTCATCCTCTCACGAGTTCATGCATACCAAAATTATCCAAATTCAAGGTTGAATTCCCAATCAAAATTCAAATTCTAGGTCTAAGCACTTTCTTTCAATTTTTTCCCAAATTTCATCTTCAATCCGAAATTGAATGATAAAACTAATAATAGATTAACGGAGTACATCTAGAAAGGGTTAAGGAGTTGTTACCAAATAATCTTCTCTTGAAAAATCCCACAAAATCTCCCTACCCCGAGCTCCAATTTGATTTTTTCCAAGTTTTGAACTCAACCCTCAAAATTTTATATTTTTGCCCAGCAATTACCGCATCTACGGTCAAGGGAGTGCACCTGCGGCCCCCCACCTATGGAAAAAGGCATTGCAGGCGCAAAATTCACTTACCGGGCTAGATCCGCATCTGCGGTCGCTTAGCTACATCTGCGGCTCTGCATTTGCAAAAACCCAGCCGCACCTGTGGTCCTGGAGCTTTTTCCCAAACTCGCTTATGTAGTCACCTTGCCGCTTCTATGGCGCCGCACCTATAGTCCCATACACGAGGTACTGTTATGACCGGTTCCGCAACTCAAATCCTTCCTAAGTCCAATTCAACTTCCGTCAAGTATCCGAAACTCATCAGAGACCCCCCAGGACCTCAAGTAAACATGCCAACCGATTCTAAAACATCATTCAAACTGGTTCCAACCTTTGGAACGCTGAAAACAACATCAAACACCAATTTATCATCGGATTCAAACCTAAGAACTTCAAAAACTTACAAATTATGCTTTCGATCAAAAAGTCTACCAAACCTCGTCTGAATGAATTGAAATTTTGCACACACGTCACATTCGACCTTACGGAGCTACTTCAACTTCTGAAATTCTATTCCGACCCTCGGATCAAAATTTCACTATCGAACCGGAAACTTCAAAAATTCAGCTTTCGGCATTTCAAGCCTAAATTAGTTACGGACCTCCAAAACATAATCCGAACACGTTTCTAAATCTGAAATCACCCAACAGAACTAATGCAACCATCAAATTTCCATTCCGAGGCCGTCTTCACACTATTCCAACTACGGTCAAATTTCTAATACTCATGCTCTTATTCAGGAACTAAGAGAACTCTCTGAAGCTCCAAATAATTCCTTCCGGCAACTCACAATAGCAGAAAAAAATACTGAAAAAATAGTTAATAGAGGATCGAGGCTTTAATTATTAAAATGAGAGAGTTCTAATCTTATCATTAATTTGATCAGGAAGTGGAAGTTAATTAATATAGTCATTCACCTATATCTTTTTTCTTTAGTATGTTATATACTGAAAAAATCCTTCGTATTTAGGATCTTGAGTCTTTTGGATCCCTCAATGAAATAGTCAAAAGTCAAAAATTTTGTAAATAAACCGATGGTCTATGATATTTTTTTATTAAACAATAACATTGATTTCAGTATTTTGGACATAGAACAGATGGGAATCACAAATATGCTGAGCTTTTATAACTGTAATAGCAATAAACCTCCTAAGAAATCATGGCAAGCTTAGATACTAAATTCTACGAAGTATTATGTACATCCCAAGCTTGTAAGGTCGAAGTTCATGTCTTTGGTTTCTTACTTGTGAGTGGTACTGTCAACTTGAATTCCAAGCCACATAAAAGCATGAACCACTTTTCATAGTGAACAGTGATACAAGAAATAATTTATCGTTGTTTAAGGTTTACGTTATTAGCTTGCACATGAAATCTAATTATTGTGGTCCTAATAAATGGTATTAGAGCGTTGAACAAACCTTGAATGCCGATAAATCGATCCTACACAAGTGATATCACAACGAAATTCAAGATAAGTTCATCTTGGCGAGTTCAAATCTAGCCGAAATCTATTTGACGGTAATAATGACTTTTATTCAAGAAATTTGATCGGAGTACTACGCACATTGAGACAAACTTTATAGTAGATATTTGGAGATGTAACATGTTAAAAATTATGTGAAGAAGGTGAATCAAGTTTACTTTGTCAGAAAATTAAGGACAATGGGAAAATTATTAGGTGTTGTCCTAATTTTCTTACCATATTGGATTTTCCTATCTCTTGAAGGAAAGAGCACCATGTCTACGACAATTGGATTTTTCTTTTCTTAGAAGGAAATTATAAATTTCTCATATTTGGCTAGTCCTTTTTTTTCTGAAAAAATATTTGGACTTCTATAAATTGAGGATTCTTCCTTCTCATTCAGTAACATCCACAATATAGCCATAAGGGGTTTGAGAGTCGTGTTTAGGGGGAAGAACTTTACGGGACAAGTGTTAGTGTGTCACTTGTGTTTGCCTCTTCGTGAGGTTGTTCTTTCAATAATTTTGTACTCTTCTTTATTTTCTGGATTGCTCATCTTCGTCGTGGACGTAGATTAATTGGTCGAACCACGTTAAATATTTGTGTTTTTTTGTATATTTCTATTTTATTATGATTTATCGTCGTTCAAGGTTTGCTTTACTAGCTTAAACACGACACCTGATTGTTGTGGTCCTAACAAGTGGTATCGGAGCGTTGAGAAAACCTTGAATGCCGATAAATCAGCCCTAACAAGTGGTATAAGAGCAAGGTTCGAGATAAGTTCATCTTGGCGGGTTTAGTTCTAGCGCAATTTATTTGACGCTAATAGTGACTTTTGTTCAAGAAATTTGACCGGAGTACTACGCACGTAGAGACAAACTTTATAATGGATATTTGGAGATATGCCATGTTGAAGATTATGTGAAAAGTCGTTTTTTCATTTGCTTGGCTTCTTACTTGTTAAAGGTACTATTAACTTGAACTAAAATTATAATCCAATAAAATCAGCCACCTATAGCTACCTCGATTCAGGCTGAATATATATATATATATATATATATATATATATATATATAGAAATATTTTTTTTTACAAATATATAAGATAATGTTGCATGATTAATTGTCACAAATGAATCTCTCTAGATCCTTGATGCAAAATGTTCCATTCAAGTGTTTGCTCAAGTTAAGGCCTCTATATACTGTCAATCGAATTTCAAGCCACATAAAAGCATGAACCACTTTTTAATGAAGAGGTAAAAATAGTACGGCATGACTAGTTTTTGATTTGATCATTCAAAAATAGTCGGTATTTATTAAGTCAATGAAAATAGTCACTATTTTGCTGTAATAGAGACCGATCTAGCATAATATTCTGGAGTTCGATGCACATGTATATGAATTTCGGCATATTATGCTGGACATGCATATTTTGTTGGCTCCAGTATGATATACTGAAGACTGGAGCACCAGTGCTCCAAACTCCAGTATATTATGCTCGACTAATATACTTGTTGGAACACCAGTATATTATACTCGACTAGTATACTTGCAGGAATTCCAGTATATTATGTTGGAGTTCTAGTATATTTATGCTGAAACTCCAGCATAATATACTGGAGTATTTTTCGGATTTTAAATAGTGTTTTCTCTCAATATTATCTTTACATAAAAATAGTTAAATTTCGATTACTTTTGACATTAGACTATTTTTAAATGACTAATTATAAATCTAGTTATTTTTAAATTTCTCCCGAGGATGAGTGATCCAAAGCTAATGAGCGCTGATCCATATAATGGAATGCTCAAATCCAATGCGAATGAGGAATTTGTATATATCTTCCTCCAAGCATTCCATGGAGAAACACCAATTCAATAGTGCAAGAAATGATCATATAAAATGGTCATGTTTCTGCCGCAGTTAGTTACTGGTGTCGTCACCCTACAAAAAGGTAGAATGATCAATCAAGATTGAACATTAACTCCATTTTGTAAACGGGTTTGGATTGGCTTCATTAGGGGCCGTGCGAGTACAAAGTATACAGTTTTGCCTTAGTCGCGAATTTGATTATAGTCTAAACTGTTATTATAGTTTATAAGGTGAAAATTTCCAAAAAAAAAAAAGGAAAGGAACATCTCATCCTTTCACCACTGCAACTAGGGCAAAGCGGCGTATGGTCATGGATGGTCAACTTAACACCCTTCGCCAAAAAATTATGCTATGTATAGAGTAAAATATTACTTGTTATTGACTAAAAACTAGATTTTGAATATCCTCATTTAATCCAGTGGCAAAAATATCTATTAAATTTTCTGACTTCGCTATTTACGGCAACGGGTAGTAATCAACGCAGTCAACATTATCATTTGCTATTACATTTGTAACCCATCCGAAAATACCAAAGGGACGATTCATGCTAAGGGAGATTCTGCTTTCATTTATCTTTTCTTTCTTTTTTGGGTAATAACATATAAATTGCTATTACAGTTTTAAAGACTCAACATAGTAAATCTCGGAGGTAATGAAAACAAAATATCGCCGAATCAAGATTTACATTAAACCTTCAACTTATATACATCAAATTTTTCCCCATTATATTACATATCATTGAGAAATTAGTCCAAAAAACATAAAACCAATTACAAATGAAGGATTCTATTAATTTATTATACCGTAATAATTAATCATAAAAGATCTAGGTAAATGAAAACGTACATTAAGTCATTCAACTAGAATATATTAGAAAAAAGGTAAATACGTTTTGTTTTTCCTTTTTGTGGAGTAGGGTTAAGAGGGGGTCACTAGGGTGTGTTAATGAAGATGCAGAAATGAACTCATGAAAAATCATTCATTTATACATAGGAGATTATAATTAGCAAAGAAATTACAATGAAAACTTTTCGCTGCAGGTCCGAGAAAAGGATGCACCCCTAATGGTATGATATAGACCGTCTAATCTAATGCAAGCATTAATGGCTGCTTGCACAATTCAAACCTATGACCTATTGATCTAGAGAAACAAATTTACCAACTACTCTAAGGATCCCTTCTAGCAAAGAAATGCTAAGTCGAAGATGTTAATGCACTTTCAACCCATATATGAGTCATGAAAAGATAGAAAACTAGCGGTTACCTATATTGGTCGAAGTGCGCACAAATAACTTAACACCACGATTACACAAAAAAACCTACTAAATAAAGGCAAACAAACATCCTTCAGTCCCTCTTTTCACTTCTCTATAGTCTCAGAATGGCCTGGTATAAGGCATACAGTTTACACCTTGCTGGCGGAACCGCATACGGAAGAAATTGACAGATCGGCGACAGAACAAAGAACGAAATATTACGACAGCAACACAACCAAGATTCATTTTATGTTGGCGCGAGGTCCTCGTTTTAGAGCAAAGACGTCATCATTTGCTGATGCAGCATCATCAAGATTCTCATGTTCAAAAAACTAAAGGGAGCAGAATTTTAGAAATATATTTTCTGCTCCACATGATTTCTATGTGAATCTTGAAGATGCTGCAGCTGCAAGTAACAACATTTATATCAATAGATACATAATACAATAATAAAATAAAAGAAAAATGGCCAAATTCTTGGAATTGCATAAAGTCCAGGCTAAGGATATATAAGCTAAGGCTATATAAGAGATCTCTGATTCTTTCCCATCTAAACCTAGATCTATAAGAACTGATGGAAACTTAAAGCAAAACGGTATAAACTTTTGACTTTTTTTGGAAAAAAAATTTATCAAGACCAAGGCAGAAGATCTAACTTATGGATTTGAGACTCTTTGTGATAAGAGGGATGAAAGAAATTTGGAAAAAAAATAATAATTGGACCAATCAAGGATATTGAAAATAACCATAGCATATGTCAGCAATTGATCTTTATTTATATAATTGATCAAGAGAAAGAATAAAAATTGATCAGGTAAAAGAACACAAGAGAATAATTAAAAATGGAAAAATATAGAAAGGAACACTATATTACACACATAGAGAGGAAATAATTTTAGGACCTGGATTGAGTTATACATGAATTTGGAAAAAGAAAAAAATAAAACCCTCTTGGACATCAAAAAAAATTAGCTTGTAAATCAAACAATTCAAAAACCATAAGGTTCTAAAGATTTAATAGAAGAATTTATATCCACGAGTGTGAGGAGATAGTAAAGTTGAGGAAAGAGAAATTAAGGGAAAAGGGAGAAAAGAGCATCACTAGTTTGACAAAAAGAGGAGTTTTAAGATAGTTATATACACAGTTTAACCAAACCCTCAGGTGGAGGTTTTCTTCCATTTTAATCAGTTATAAAGGAAATTTATAGTGTTACTTAAAATACATCATTATGAAATGAAGTGTCATTTACTTTAAATATAATGTTTGTTTAAATAATTGTTTTAATTTTATTGTATTATACTATTAAATTCATTGTTATGTAATGATAAAAAGTTTCACTTTATGTAACGTCCGATTTCGTGTGGTCGAGTCGTTACTTTATTTTTTTTCTCTAATCTTGTGCTTCCTTATTATTCAATAATTCTATTTTATCATTTATCTTATCTTTTAATATAATAATTCTGTTTCATATTTTACTTTTTTATAATATTGTAAGTTTATTCTTTATTTTACTAGTGTTTGACTTAATGAGATAAGGTCAAATGAGACAATCTAACCAAATATTACATTGATCAAAACAAGTATACTATAATACAATACAGTAATATTATAATATAGCTATGCATCTTAAATATTATAATATAGCTATGCATCTTAAATTCTACAATGGACTATTTTAACTATTTAAACGTGTGATTTCTGATAATATGGCGATAACTATTATCACTGTGCCAAGATTCTCTCATAGGGCAGCCCCTATAAAATATCAATATACCTTCTACTTTAGATTCATTAGATCATACTTCTTGCATTAGCCTTTTCTGTCCTCCAGTTTGATCAATTTTCTAAATGCTAATTGCCAAGGCGGCTGAACTCGAATTATAGAATAAATAAGCATCAAACTGATTATAAATGGCCGTTAATTTCAAGTTCAATTCAGTAATGATAATTAGTTAGACTATGAACACCGAAGGGATATGCAAAAATCTTGTTGACGTAATTATCAGAAGCAAACAAAATCTTAGGATAATCATCATAAATTTTGTTTTTGTATTAGTCTAATTACTTATTATTTATTACAATATGATGAAATTATCACAACTGATAGTATCATCATTAGTTTTCCTTCTTAAGAACGAAGAACTCTCGATTAGTTCTGCATCCAAAGATTCGGGACAAAAAGACTTTGCTCGTAAAATGTTATTCATTGTACTACGTCCCCTTAACTATATGCAAACTATAAGACTTTACTTAATTTGAGTGCTACGGTAAAATGTTATAACATAGGACATATATTATAATAATAATATAAAAATTGATTTTGAGAAAAATTTGATTTGTTAATGATTATTATCGAGAAATAACGTTATAAAGAATTTTGACGGTACATAAAAGCCCTTTTTTAGTGCTATCTTTTGCGTTTAAAAGTCAGTTGTTTCATGTAGGTCAGAAGAATCTCTGTGGATAAGATTTTTTTATTTTATATAAAATCTGTAAAATGAGAAAGTGATTTAAAGGAGAAAGCTTTCTTACGTAAACCCACTTGAAATGGGGAACAATCCGTACAATAGATGACGTGGATACCATTTTCCTTTTAGTTTTTTTCTTTTTTGGCTTTATGCAAGTGATTTCTGATGTGGGATTTTTTAATAAGTACTCATTAGAATTGAAGGAAATGATTGCACTGCCCCAATTTACAGCGTTCTTAGAAAATAATAGTTAATAGAAGATCTAGAGGTCGAGAATTAAGATAGATAATGTAGTTCAGTATTTTCTTTATTTATGATAATAGTAATAGTGTTAGCCTTGTATTTTTTTATTTGTAAATTTTTTTTACTACTTAGTTCTTTCACTTCGATTTTCATGTCAGATTGTTTGTATTTCTGCTTCTTTTTATTTTTTTTTGAATTGATTGTCTACTGTAAATAATTTCTTTATTTTTTAAAATATGAATAAAATTTACGTATACACTAGCTATTCCGCAGTACTACACTGACTTGTTGGTGGTCGTGGTCTACTTTTGAATAATTAGTGGAAATTTGAGATATACACACTAGTAGACATTTTCTCAATGAATTTGCATGAATTGAAATACTTTTTATGAATTACGTTTGGCTATATGCTACACAAAATTTATGCATTAGCCAGATCTCCAGATGATATTGTAGTAGTATTATTTATCTTTTATGATAGTAAAACCCTAAGGTAGCTAAAGCCTCATTTGTTATCTGATGATTATTAAGATATTGTTACAAATTCAAATACTGTAAAATTAAGATCGTTTATTTTCATGCGTTTGAATGGGTATATTTTATTACTATTAGTATTTTTATTTAGCTGCCATTATAAAAAAAAATTTGTTTGTTGAAGCACACTGTAAAATTAATGGGTATTCGCAGTTAACAATGCATAGTTCACGATTAGCAGTGAGAAAATGATTAAAAGAAAACCGTTAACCAACCATATTATTCATTAAAAAATGAGTTGGATAATGAATCTTTTGAAAATAGGTAAAATATGGATAAGAACCATATTATCCATTTAGAAAATGGATAATCAATAGGTTATCAATAGGTAATCAATGAATAACTAATGGGTCTAACTTTTACATTTGTAATACCTCAAATTTAAGGTTTTTCAAATTCGGGAGATTAGAAATTCATTGTGAAATGGTCGCTAATGGTGGTTGTGGTTGGTGAAAGTGACTAACGGCAGTTCTTGCAATGGTGACTGGTAATGAAGGTATTTTGTGGCGTGGGAGATGGTCAAGGTCAGAGCTAGAAGCTCTGCTGTAGATTTGCTCGAACTCAAAAAACACAGTTTGATTCTAATATATGGGGTTTGGAGAAGGTAATCTTTATGCATATTTTACCTTTACCTAATGCAGATAAAAAAGATTGTTTCCAATAGAGTCTCGGTTTAAGAAAGATAAAAAGAAGAGGAGGAAAGTAGCTTTTATTTAGATATTATATTTATATTGAAATATTAAATATAAAATATATTAAATTTATTAACATTTAAAAACGAAATTCAGGATAAATAAAGTTGAATCTATGGGCAATGGTGGTCGTTGGTGATGGAATTGATTGGTTGTGAAATATAATTGGTGATAGTTGCTGCAGCTGATTTTGAAGGAATGCAGACGTTAGAGAAATACTTTAGAAAGTTGCATTTACGACTTTCATTTCCCTTTTAACATCTGAAAAATACTGGCTTCCTTTCAAGATCTACCTTAAATTTGATTGGAAGTTGTAATTCATCCGTCAAAATATACAAGTATGGGTTTTGTATATCTAAAATTCCAACAACAAATTAAGTTACGACAAATCATGAACAATTAATCCGACAAATTGGCAGATAAGTGGGGCTTAGATATTAGATATTAAAATCATGGCAGACAACCTAGTACCCCTTTGGATTTCTCTGTCATGTTAATCTGACTTTGGCAAATGGTCCTCAAGTATTAACGAACAAGTTATATATTCGAATTTTCACCTAGTTATATTATAATAAAAATCTATTTATTATTTTTATTTAGATTTTATGTTAATTAATATGGGCAGAGATTGAGGGTTTTTGAGGTAAATAAATCTTATATACTTCGCTTATAACTGAATATGTTTGTTATTAGGATATATTGTGTTTATTATTGTACAATCCTATAGTTGGTAGGATTTGATATTGTACAGTCTTATAGTTGGTAGGATTTGCTATTGTACAGTCCTATAGTTGGTAGGATTTGATACCTCCCTGTACTCTTGTGAGCAATACAAGAAAATTACTTCTCCCAAAACTCTCTACATGGTATCATACGCCAGTGGCTTATCGTCAAAAAAAAAACCTTAATTCTTCTTTCTAGCGCCGCCGACCTTCTCGGTCCACCGCCTCTCTCCGGCGTCTTGCCGCGCCGCCGCTGCACTAACCGGCAGCCTCTCTCTCTCGACGTCGATCAGCGCCTTCTCTCATTTGCCTCGCGCTTCATGGCTGCTACGACATCAAACGATCTTCTCCAGCCGATTGCCATCAATGCATCGGCTCAGATTCCACTCAAATTGGATTCCACAAATTACTTGGCGTGGAAATTCCAATTCCGAACCCTTCTTACGGGTTACGACCTCCTCGGCTTCTTGGACGGATCGAAGCCGTGCCCACCAGCCACTATCGTCGACAAGGACGTGACTTCCCCTAATCCAGCATATCCTTATTGGATTCGCCAAAACAATCTTATTCTCAGTGCAATCATCTCGTCGATCATACCGACGATCATCTCCTTTATTGCCGCCGCAGAAATCTCTAAAGAGGCCTGTCCGGATGCTCCTGTCATTTACAGCGACAACATTGGCGCCACTTACCTCTCTGCCAACCCTGTGTTTCATTCGCGCATGAAACACATCTCCATTGATTATCACTTTATTCGTCAATTGATTCAGAATGGGTCTCTTCGTGTTGCTCACGTATCCTCTGCCGATCAGCTTGCTGACGCTCTCACCAAGCACTTATCTCGTCATCGGCTTCTTCTCCTGATGTCCAAGATTGGCGTGTCCTCCGGCCCTCCATCTTGAGGGGGCGTATTAGGATATATTGTGTTCATTATTGTACAGTCCTATAGTTGGTAGGATTTGATACTGTACAGTCCTATAGTTGGTAGGATTTGATATTGTACAGTCCTATAGTTGGTAGGATTTGATACCTCCCTGTACTCTATATAAACTCTTGTGAGCAATACAAGAAAATTACTTCTCCCAAAACTCTCTACATTACGGACTTATGATAGTATTAAACACCTACGGACTTGGAAAGTTAAGGAGATTACGATTCAAGTGCACTTCACTGGCGGAACGATACCTAAATGGTCACTCATGTTACAGAACATAAATAGCTATCCTTTATGCGAGCTTCCACAATTGTAGCAATTTATGTAATAGGACATTAGTTTTAACAACAACAGTTGTAGACTTTTCAAAATGATTGTACAAATGAGATCTGTTCTAGAGTCCAAAAGAACAGATGATGTAATTTTGCCATATAGTTGAAATAAAATCACAATTTACTCTGAAAAAAAAAGTTAATATACAAATTGTATAAAAGTTGTTAAAGAAAATAGGGTATTTGGTGAAAACGACTAAATCTAGAGAAAATTGGTAATAAAGTCTTTATTTATCATTAGGAAAAAATCCATTATGTATTTGGAAAAAAAATCAAAAATAATTGAAAAATAGTTACGGTTCTAAAACTAATCGAAATTTAACCACTTTTTCATATAAATAAAAAATTAAAAAATACTATTAAAATTTCAGAAAAGTTCCGGCATAATATGTTGGAGTTCGAATTATTTTGCACATGAGATTCCAGCATAATATGCTGGAATTTCATAATATGTTGGAAGTTTATTATGCTAGATTATGTTGGAAATTTTCATGTTTCAGCTAAATTAGTGGCTATTTTTCAATGACTTTGCAAACGACGACTATTTTTCGATTATCAGTCCAAAACTGGCTAGCCCGTGCTATTCTCACTATATATTTGGTCGGTCGGTCACAAATAATTATATTCACTAGTTAAATATATAAAAATATACATTGATTATATATGAAATATGTATATTACACATTAATATTGTAGTATATATTTTAAATAATATTATTTTTAGCAGCAACTATACAATATAGATTTACCAATTATTATTATCTACAACTCGAATTTATTAAGCAAATTTGACAATGAAACGGCCATTTTTGCGAATTTTGTTCAAAATATTCATAAAAAGATCAAATAAAATATTTTTCAAAGTCGCCAAAATGATAATAAGACATTATTTCTTTTCATGGATGCAAACACGTAATTTTTTACCCTATAAAAGTAGTATTGTAAAGATATTTACATAT
Source organism: Nicotiana benthamiana (assembly GCA_034376525.1). NCBI lineage: Eukaryota > Viridiplantae > Streptophyta > Magnoliopsida > Solanales > Solanaceae > Nicotiana > Nicotiana benthamiana. The sequence goes on along the minus strand of CM067327.1, from coordinate 141,900,061 downwards.
TTTCAATATAATAGGATTTCAGTCAACTTTTAATTTTAATTTTCAAACATAAGTTTAAAAACACAAAATAGTTTTATAATATTGCTTCTCTCATTTTATAACTTTTTTATTTATCTTTCTTATTATTTCAGCTTATTAGTATTTTATAATGATAATATTTAAATTTTTACCATTTCTTTAACATAGTTTATTCTACCTTTTCCTAACATTTAAAATACCCAAAATATTTTTATTTTTATAGTTGTGTATAGTCTACTTTAATAGTTTATTCTTATTAACTAAGATTAATTAGTATATTTTGGTAGCTTTTTTATTTTTTGTTATGAAAAGAATTGAATTTGGGAAATTGGGAGCTCATTTACTGGTTTATATCTGTGAACAAGTTCGGTTTCATGTCGGGTCGCTCCACCACAGAAGCTATCCACCTTGTCAGGAGGCTAGTGGAGCACGTCGGGGATAAGAAGAAGGACCTGCACATGGTGCTTATCGACTTGGAGAAAGCGTATGACAAAGTCCCAAGGGAGGTGCTATGGAGGTGCTTGGAGGCGAAGAGCGTGCCAGAAGCCTACATCAGAGTAACCAAGGACATGTACGATGGAGTTAAGACTAGGGTTAGGACGGTGGGTGGCAACTCAGACCATTTTCCAGTGGTTATGGGGCTCCATCAAAGATCGGCGCTTTGCCCTCTCTTGTTTGCCTTGGTCATGGATGCTCTAACCCGACATATTCAAGGGGATGTGCCTTGGTGTATGCTATTTGCTGATGACATAGTCTTAATAGACGAGACGAGGGTCGGTATTAGTGAGAGATTAGAGGTATGGAGACAAACTCTCGAGTCTAAGGGTTTCAAAATAAGCAGATCTAAGACAGAATACTTGGAGTGCAAGTTTAGCGCCGAGCCGAGCGAAGTAGGCAGGGACGTGAGGATTGGATCTCAGGTCATCGCCAAGAGGGACAGTATCAGATATCTTGGGTCGGTGATTCAGGGAGACGTAGAGATTGACAGGGACGTCACTCATCGTATAGGAGCGGGGTGGTCAAAGTGGAGGCTTGCATCAGGAGTCCTGTGTGACAAGAAAGTTCCACAGAACCTCAAGGGGAAATTTTATAAAGCTGTGGTTAGACCTGCCATGTTGTATGGGGCGGAGTGCTGGCCACTTAAGAACTCTCATATTCATAGAATGAAGGTTGCAGAGATGAGGATGCTCAGTTGGATGTGCGGGCTCACCAGGTTAGATAAAATTAAGAATGAAGTTATTCGAGTGAAGGTAAAGAGGTGGCCCCGGTGGATGAGAAGATGCGAGAAGCGAGGCTGAGGTAGTTCGGGCATGTGCGGAGGAGAAGTCTTGATGCCCCGGTGAGGAGTTGTGAGCGGCTGGCGATGGTCGGCGTACGGCGAGGCAGAGGAAGCCTAAAAGGTATTGGAGAGAGGTGATTAGGCATGACATGGCTAGAATGCGGGTTTCCGAGGACATGGCCCTTGATAGGAAAGTCTGGAGGTCTAGTATCAGGGTTGTAGGATAGGGGCTCCTAGAGTTTTTCGTACTCCTCACCCGGGGTTGGGTGAGGCTTGGTAGGGCTATCCATAGATGATTTGTGTATTGGATTGTGTCTCTCTTATGGCAATTATTTATGGTAGTTACTGTCTGATATTATTGCATGCTATTTTATTTATGGTTCTTATGTTTAGATAATTATATACGCTATTTTTGCTGGAGTTACTAATGCTCTTTTTTTTTGTTTTTGTTTTTGTTTCTGTTTTTCCTTTCCTTCACTGAGCCGATGGTCGATTGAAAACATCCTCTCTGCTCTTTCGGGTAGAGGTAAGGCCCGTCTACATATTACCCTCCCCAAACCCCACTTTGTGGGACTATACTGGATAGCTGTTGTTGTTGTTGTTGTTGGGAGCTCATTTACGGATTTTTAGTGACTCATCAAAACAAAGACCCATTTCTCCCAATCTTTTCTAGCTTAAATTCTTTTTGGAATTTTTACCTTTTATAGCAAAGGTTGATACTTTATTTATTTTAAATAAATATCCTTTAAAAAATTATATTCCATAGCTACCTTTTAATTTTTATAGCCAAATATCTATTTATGGTCATCTCCTACGCTTAAGCCATAAAATACGCTTTGTATTATTTTTCTCTCTCGTTCTTTCAGATTTTCTCCATCCACTCTCTCTATCACCTTCAATCTCTCTCCATGAAATTCTCTTGTTTTAACGAATTAAATCTCATGGCCTACGGAGGAAGATAAGTAGTGTTACACCTTTTTTTTTTTGCCAACTTCACTAAATCCTTTTAAATAAATAAAAAAAAATTAGTAAATCTTGAAAAAGATTTTCCAATTAGAACGTGATAAAAATTGTGTTCAAAAAAAAATTACTCATTGTCGCCATTTGACATTGATTTCGGTATGCAGGTCACTGTTTTTTTTTTAAGGAAAAAAATTTTCCTTTCAAAACACTTGAGACTCCAAATACCAAGTTTGCACCAGAGAATCGAGTAAAGGGGTTCATTTGACTCGGGGTGAAGGTGTTAGGCACTCCCAAGTCCCGTAAGCGGTACAGTTGCATACTCGATAAGTCGGTCTTTAAAATATTCAGTTGAGGTAAAAACACAACAAGAAAAAAACACAAGAGGCTAGAGGTCGTCCCACCTAAAAGATAAAAATAAATAAAAGAAAATATTAAGGTTCTATTCTACGCTTCCTCACGTCAGCCAATCTCTCGCCTTCATTTACATGTACTTCGGGGCATACCTCAGATAAAATATATACAAATTCTTCGATGCATTTTCCGATTAAATTTAACTAAGAGAATAATCTTCGCCTTAAAACTAACAAATATCCTATGGCTTGCCTACCCATATGTGATCGATCTAAAACATACTCCTAACAATTAAAGTGATAAAACAAAGTAGAACTAAATAAGTCATGGTGAACTAGGTTTTACTTTTAATCAATCTCTAACAACCCGCGACTCTTAATTCAAGATCAAATCTCCTATGGTCCAACAGTTGAAGCGTCCTTGTTTCGTCAAGATTCATTGGTTACTATTCTTTCTAAATTATTTCTTTAAATCCAAATTAACTAATGTTTAGCCAAATAATTTCCTAATCGATCTTAACTAATAACATTACTACCAATAATCAAAAGACAAATAATCAGACACATTTATCATATCAAAATATCAAATACTCATGCTAAAAGACAAGATAAATATGTAATATTACCAAAAGTAAAAAGCAAGGTAAAGATGAGACCTGTGTAGAACCCAATTCAACTTCTGTTATCTTTTTTGCATTAAAATTGATCCAAAGGAAAAGATACTCGATCCAAGATTTTGGGAAGCAAATAGGGACAGCAACGAGAAAAACGAACCAAGAATTGGAACCTCGACACCAGCGACGACCAAAATTTAAACAGGAACAGAGGTGAAGACTTGAGCGGATTTTGAATGACAACCTCGAAACTCGCCGGATTCCATGGTTTTCAAAAATCCAAAGCAGAAGAACGAGTGTTGACAATAAATTTGGTTCAAGAGAATAAAATCAAGATCGATAATATCGCAACAATCGTAGTATTTTATTTCGAATATTTGAGTGTTACAATCTCTATGAATCCTCTGATTCTTCTTTCCAATGGTAAATAAATTCAAGGGTCTTTGAGCTTGATCTTGAATCTATGTTTGTTGCCACGAACGATGATTTTGTTCTTGAGCTTGAGCTTGATTGCTTGTGCTTGACCTTGATTTGTTCTTCGTTCTTGAGCTTGAACTTGATTTCTTCTTCGTTCTTGATATTGAACTTGATTTCTTGAACTTGAACTTGAAGCTTGAAACTTGTGGAGGAATTTGCAGCGTTTGGTCCACGAGCTCTTTCTTGCTTCTTGATATAACTTCTGGTGTGTTTTCTGGGTTATGAAGACCCTTATTTATAGTTGTGGAATGGAGGAGTTGTGATAAGAACAAACTCTTTCCGACCAATCAAATTGAAGTGTGACATGGCCGCATTTGATTGGCCAGAACATGTTACTTGCACACGTGGCCCGATTTCATTGATCTTTTTGTGTGATTGGGCATGCCTTGTCATTTTGACATGTGGAATGATCCTATTGGCTTTTCCGTTTGACTTGGCGCGCCACGTCATTTGAGACGTGGCACCAAGCTGGGCTTCCAGGAAGATGACATCCTGGGCTTAGTGAAGTGGGCTCATCACTTTAGCCCAATTAAATGGGCTACCCCAATGGATTAAGACTTATTTATTTAATTCATATATATTGGACTTATATAATTAATTCAATTATATTAGCCCATAACATTTATTTGGACCAATATTTTCTTAAATTTAAAAGATAATCCAAATTATCTTGTGGATTTAATTTTAATAAAATTTATATCCTACAAATGCCCCCCTACTTCAAGACTTGTCGGATAATTACACAAGACTAGAGTTGAAGTACAGATCTCTAAAATAACATAGTTCCTCCAAATGATCACATTAAGAATCACTTAATAATCCAATCTTTAATCAAATGACCCATTTATTTATTCATACCGAGATCAATTTGTTTGCATTTGAATCCTTTCACAAAAGCATGATGTCTTCAACTTTAATTCCAAATATTTGTCGATTGCATTTTGTCCCTCTTTTCTTAAACATGTTTCTTTATTAAAATGACACGTAGAGTAGAACAAAAATTTCAACCTTGTTAATTCCAAAGAATCTCCTCTCATTACTTCATTATTGACTTGGAGAATGAAAACTGTAGCCGCCTTTCTGAACGAGTCTGAGTCCGTTTCGCAGACTAATGTCGTAGTTCCCATATCGCACAAAGTCTCATGATTGTTGCCTTTGCACACCTATATGTATCCATGCTCTTGTGATTATTAAGCATCAATCTGCAATTCGCAAATTTGCTGGAACTCATCTCTGACAGGTAACTTTTTTTTTCTACTTTTTTTTTGTTTTTTTTTTTTTGTCTTTTTTTAGGTCAAGCGAGAAAGATATGTTTTTTGTTCAACAAAATGATCCACGCATGAAGAAGACAATCTTGAGGTGTGAGTATTCATCCTTATCCGGCTATCGGAGGTATGACTTTCATGGCTCGATTCTTGGAGAGATTACTCTCAATGTGGCCCAAACTATCGGTGAGGCCAACTTAAGGTGCAAAGAGATTTATATGTCCACCTTAAGATTGGAAGACTTATATGTCCACAAAATGTGGATTGACTATCGGAGAGATTACTCTCAAAACAGACACAGAATGTGGCTTTACTATTAGAGAGATTACTCTCAAAACGGCCACATAATATGGCTTGACTATCGGAGAGATTACTCTCAAAATGGCTACAGAATGTGGCTTGACTATCGGAAAGATTACTCTCAGAACAGCCACAAAATATGGCTTGACTATTGGAGAGATTACTCTTAAAATGGCCACAGAATGTGTATTGACTATCCGAGAGATTATTCTTAAAATGGCCCAACTATCAGAGAGATTACTCTTAATGTGCATCAAATATTAGCGGCCATTTCATCCATTCAGACCTTTGTGCCATTCTAATATTCTTTTTTTTTACTCTTTTGCAGCCTAAAGAGATGGCAAATTTCAGAGACTATACCTCACCCTCCTCCAAATTTAGATATCTAGTAATCGAGACTTAAGATAGTATAAAACAAACTAAGCTCTTGGTTCACACCCCACAAGCTGGCCGGTACCCCACCCCATGGCCTTCTTTGAGGAACTCTCTCTATGTAGAAAACTGGACCTTGGATCACAAGTCACTTCTAATCCATTGTCCAAGATGTGGTCTCTCCAAGCGTAAACCATCACCACGTAAACATTGCCAGCACCCTTCCAAACTTAGGGCGTCGCATAATTCAAGGCGAAGTATGTTTGGGAAACACACCAACAATCAAGGGCGAGTATCGTCATATTCCAGGATATTGGGAATGGTCTGAAGATGTACTTGGCGGAAGCCAACAGACCCTAAGTACAACAAAGATTTATGATGCTGTCTATGCCTCACTTTTCACTTATGATCGCAACTCGAACATTTTGCAAGCATTTTGTGAGGCTTGGTGTCCCAAGAAGAACACGCTTCTTACATCAGCTGGGGAACTATCTATCTCTTTGGGACCTACATATCCTTAGAGGTCTGCCCATTGTAGGTTCTCCGTACGAAAAAGTGGTACCTGAGATAAGAGAACTTATCGGTTTATATGAAAAATAGATGAGATTCATTTCTCGATCTTGCGAGTATTTATTTGTTGCTTTCCATCACCTTAAAGTAGGTACATGTGTTAACTAAAAGTTCTCCTTGAGCAAGTGGACAAATTTCTGATATAAAAATACTTTAATTTATAAACCTGCCCCACTACAAAAGAAAAAGAAATCTGCACGCCTAAAATCAACACATAATCCTAACGGAGTTATCCCCGAGACAAGTAGGTGGCCGAGTGATCAAGAACCTATATTCTCCAAGTTTGGGGTGAGGTCTGACAAGAAAGATGAAACATATATAGCAGCATTCTTATTAATTTGTTTATGTGCTTTTGTATTTCCCAATAAGGCGGAGAACTTCATTCGTCCAGAGACTTTTAAGATGGCAAGCATGATGGCTAGTGGACGAAAGATTAGCCTTAGGATCCCGTTTTGGCAAGTATTTATCATGGTTTGAATAAGATTTCATGTTCTTCACAACTTGATTAGGTCGAAGTTTGCTTTCCCATCCATTATGTTTACGGCTGACTTGCATATTACCTTAAGACTCATTATCCACTTGCTAAGGGTCTGTCTGTCCCTTTGATGGTGGCATACTCTGGAGAGGGAGCTGCGAGGTACTTTGACGAGAAGGATACAAGAAAATGCATCCACAATGGGGAAGATATAGTTTGGACACCAACAATGTTATCCAATTCTCGTCCTTACTGTCACACCTCCTTTTGGACACTACAACCCCGCGAAGGGTGTAGATAATGGAGTTTTTCCAATTTAAGGACAACTGGAGAGGGATTTAATTATTTAAGATCATAGTCGCCACTTGGAATAATTAATTGTATCCCAAGTCACTGGTTTAAATCTCGAATCAAGGAAAATTTGACTCTGTTATTATAGTCTGTGAATCAGAAATCCGGGTAAGGAATTCTGTTAAGCCGGGAGAAGGTATTACGCACTCTCGAATTCCGTGGTTCTAGCACGGTCGCTCTGATCCTATTGGGCTTGTTAAATTATTTAATTACTGATTTCTAAACCTATGTGCTTTTGCTTCTTTCACCGCTTTTAATTAGAAAATTATTTTGAAGACCTTTTCACCAATACGACTCTCTCATTTTCATTATCTTTCCTACTTGGACCGGGTGTTTCCCCCGGCATGAATCACCTCTACTTGCTCAACTTATCATCTCTTGAAGACTGATCAGAAGGTTTTTCTTTGGACCGTAACGCGGGCTTTGGATAGGGTTAGAAATAAAGGGTATCAAAGGCTCAAAACAATTCAAATGGGTTTAAAACTACAACTTCCGGAATCAGATTTCTTATAACAACCACAACTTCTGCCCCAGTTTCTTGCTTGGGTACTTTTGGATTTTTTATTTGGATGAGACCGAACGGTGAGGCTGCCTACGTGTCCTTAAAAAGGAATCATGTCTAACGTAGTTCATGCCGATTCCTTGTTTTATTGTGGTTTGATTGTTTTTTTCCTTTTGTTTGTCTTTTCTTCTTTTTTCTTTGTTATATTTTCTTTTCTTTCTTTATTTTTTCTTTTCTCTTTTCTCTTTTCTCTTTTCTTTTCTCGTTTTTCTTTTTCTTTTCTTTTATTTTTTTTTTCTTTCCTTTCCTTTCACTTTCTTCTCACACTTGCATTTCTGACTTTTGTTACTGATTCTGAAAGAAGGGTATGAAAGAAAATAATTAAAGCTCAATAGGGTTAGCAAAGGATAAAGTGTTTAGATAGCAAAACAAAATGACTTCGTCATTCCAATCTTTAAAATATGCCAAGACAAGAAAGTACAATCAGACAAAGGAATCATACATAGTATCTCATGAGTGCATCAGAATTGACAGCCATTTCTACACATTTTCCTTCCACATCTGTCAAATATAATGCCCTATTGGACAAAACTCTAGTTACAGCAAATGGTCCCTGGCAGTTAGGTGAACTTGCTTTTAGGATTTCTTCATGTTCTATCTGCCCCTGTTGCACAAGGTTCTGGCTTCAAAAGATCTCAAAGGGTCCAAATCTATTCTTATTTCCCTAAAGTGTCTCTGTCATCTTCAGAATCGTTTCATTGCTTCAATGACTGAACTAAGTTTCATTGTTTCATGACTAAACTAGATTTTTTAGGCCAGGCTGCGAATTACGCATGCATGTCACGTCACTACAGCCAACAGGGAAAATAATTGTAAAAAAAAAAAAGAAAACTAAACAAAATGACTAGAAATAACGGAAAGTGGAAAATTGCATTAGACAGATGGTGAAAGAGTTTGGACAATAAAACAAGTAAAATAGACTGCGGTTACGACCCTGCAATGAACCTAGACGACACTAGACGAGTTACTGTGAAAAAACAAAACTAGGAAAAATAAAAGGACAGAAGGGTTTGAATCACAAGACAATATTCGGATTACAACCCTGAACTAACCCGGATAACAGAAATGACAACAAAATAAACCACCAAAACTCCACTCTGGTTGACCAAGAAATGGAGTGTCTTTCCAATTACTCAGCACGACATATTAGCCACTTGGTTCCGCATCAATAACACTAGAACTCCACAACTCTTCGTCACATTGTTCTTAACAGAATGCTTTTGGGTTCCTTTCGGCGGCTCGTTCTTAAGATCAACCTCTGGTAGCGCTAAAAGCTTAGCAGCACTTGTGCCTCCAAGGCTCCCAGAAGAATTCTCACATTCCAACATGTGCGTCTCATTATGCACAACCAACGGACTTCAGCTAGTGTTTGATGCATCCGAATTTTGTACGACAATGTCACCTGCATCAATGAGCTTCTGAATTTCTTTCTTTAGACTCAACCACTTCTCTGTGACATGCCCCGGGGAATCTGATCAATATCTGCACCTTTGATAAACATCAAATTCATTGAAAGAGGGTTAGGCATTTTTATCTGAATCGGCTTCAACATGTCCAATTGCTTCAACCTTTGAAACAAACTGGCATATGATACTCTGATAGGGGTGAAAGCCTTTTCTTTTTTCAGCAGCCTCTCGTTCTTACATGTTTGCCTAGGCTAGAAACCTGATCCAAGAGGTTTTCAATGTGCTCGTGGGGGTGGATAGGCATTCTATGGAGCTGGGTATGGGGAAGGTGATGTACGATTTTGGGAGCTCTGTGGAGAGAAGAAACGTTGGGGAGGATCATCTCGTAAACAAGGATATCCACGAGGACGATGTCGAGGCTGGAAATGTTGATAAGGAAAGCCCATCGGATCATCTTTTCTTTTTCTCTTTCTTCCACCGAAGCTTACTTGGATGTTATGAATGTCTTTCGAATAACTTATGATCTTGCCTGACTTGATTCCCTCTTCTATTGCTCCCCCATTTTTAAAATCACTGAAAGGTATTCCCAAAGTCCGGATCAGATGATTGAAGTAGGTGGGCTCTTGAGCTTGTAAGAAAATCTCAACCATTTCTTCTTCACCAATCGGGGTACTAACTCAAGCAGCTCGCTCCCTCCATCTGAGCCCAAACTCCCTAAAGCTTTCCTCTGGCTTCTGTTCCATTTAAGATAGGGAAATGCGGACTGGGGTAACACTGGATCTTTATTGAAAGTATCAAACAAAATCTTGAGCCATGTCACGCAATTTAGGCCATTTACCAACATCTTGACGAATATACTAGTCCAAAGATGTCCAAGTCAGGCTCTTACTGAAATATGCTATCAACAGGTTATCTTTCTCTCCAACACCTCTCGTTTCACTGAAATAGACCCTCAGATGGGCTATCGGATCTCCACACCCATTGTAAAAGTTAAACTTACACTTTGAACCTTGCAGGTAGGCGAACGTCAGGGAATACAAACATTTATTTGCAAGCCATATTACCCTGGTCTCGCATTCCTTGCTTGTTCTTTACGGACTCCCTTATGCATGCCAGCCTCCAGGGTATTCCATCCCACCTTTCTCTTCCTGTGAACCTTTCATTCTCAACATGAGACTCATCCCGCGGGCTCTGCTTGTACGAGTCAGGAACATTGTGGGCAACCTCTGCGGGACAGTATTGGATATCATGAGCTTTGAGTAAGTATTCATTGTTGGGGAGAATGGATGTGGCATGAGGGCACTTTTGAGAAAAGATAGTTGGAGGATGAGTGTCGGAGCTACTAGGGTTGTTGGGAAAATTATAATAAGCAGGTGTATCTGGAGATTATGGAGGATCATTCGGAACCATGACCGAAGTTTGGAGAAGGGTACCATCTAAAAAGCTAGGTGGTTGCAGGGGAAGTGATGTCCCGGTCATCCAAGCCTGGCACATTTCAGCCATTTAGTGTTTCAGTCTGTACATTTCCTCTTTCATTGCATTAATGTCCAATTCCTCTACCTCTTTCGAGGGGTCAATGATGTTGGCATCAGTTTCTTGATTGTCCCAGATCTGCTTGCTCTTAGACCTAGTGTTGTAGGAGTGGGTTGCCAGAATGCCGCAAAAACTAACCACCTGTCTGCACTCAACCACAACTTTGTTCGCGATTAGAGCATTAATTAATAGGTAACCGTACATTTTGGGAATGAATGCACCTAAGCAGTTAACCGTTTCTAATATGCCTTTGCTTGGCTGCATGCGTCATCCCGACTTTTCTCTATTTGCAATGCCTCTTCTTTGCTTTATCCTCTCACTCATCCCTCTTGTTTTTCCATTGTTTGTTTCTTGCTTTCCCCTCTTTACCTTTGCTTTTCTCTCCTACTCTCCCCACTTTGTTTCTTTTCTATTTTCTTTTTCTTTTGTTTGGTTACGGTCGAATCCTATGTAGATTGCCTACGTATCATGATCTCGCATGAACCAGACCGAGCGTGGTCCTTGCTGATATGAAAAGAAATAAACAAAAAAATATTTTGGACTTTAAGTAAAAGCAAACACCTTGGCTACAAAGACTCAAGACTCACAGACTCGAAATAAACTAACAAGCTTAGAAAAGATCAATTTAAAAGACCTAACAACTTAACAGACTCAAAGCAAAAGTACCGACTCAAGCAAATATCACAAATACATTACAGCCTAGAACACTCTTGGAGCTCTCGGGGTGTTGCTTGGTTATGTTGCGGGCTCGTTTGCAAGATCTAGCTGGAGCCTTTCCAAATTTCTCATTACCTGCTGGACAAACGTCATGACTGCTATGAAGAAAGTCGTTTGGTCCATGTCTTTACGTATTTTGCATTTTACCATAATATACTGTGCAATCGCTGTGACCTTTTCACGGATCCTACCTTTTTCCCGTAATAAATCTCCAATTTATCGAGTTCTTGCTTCCACAGCTTGTTTGGCTGCATGGCTTTATTTTTGAAATTGTTGCAAATCCATTTCACTAACCGTGCTATCAAAGAATAACAGTGCTCCCTTTCAGCTTCAAAATCTCTTCCCTGCTTGGCCATTTCGTTTTCAACGATCTTGACCTTTTCTTCATACTTCCCATCGCCTTGTCGTATTTCTCTTTCAACTGACAGATAAAACTGGCTCACTCCCCTGCATCCTGGTTATCTTGGCCCGACCATTTGCTAACTTCTTTTCAGTCTTCTGTAAATCATCCTCGAAATCACGTGCCTTCCGGATAAGGTTGTAGATGAGCTTATCATCTTTTTTACTCCTTCCCAAGTTTTCAATTGCTATTTTCATTTTCCGGATCTGTGTTGTGAGAGCTTCCTTTTCTTGGATCAATCTTCTTTTCTCACCTTCGGCTTCCTAAGACTGGAGATCATGAATTCCATATTTCTCAGCATTTCTTCCAAGGCATGAATGTCAGCTTGATACGCTTTTTCCTTTTCCCCCATGCTAATCTTTCTTTAATTTTATCTTCGAAATCTTGATCATAGTGTTCACACAGGACCTCTTCACAAACCAAGCAGCATAGTGTGGATCCACTTCTCCCTTTGCGGCATCTGTTACTTGGGTGCCATTTTTAAGATGCCCGCAGCCATTCCAATCTTGTTGAACTAAAACTCCAGGCAATGCGGCTTCCGGATGCAACTCTATAACTTGGGTACTTAGATATTCATCTTCGGGCAAAATTTGATACCTCCCCAATTGTCTCAAGACCCTCTACGGTGCATACGGTTGAATACTTTTCACCTATTATCCTTAAGTAGCCCTTAGCAGTAGTCATGTATATGGCTTCTGTCTTGGGGAGCCATCCGATGAACCAGTCAATTTGACTTGCTTTGAGAGTTTTCAAATAAGACACCAATACTTCAAACCCCTTTGGAACGCTGTAATCCTTTACCCTCTCTACATAACTGGTGATGAAATCATTTGGGCGTGAACATGAATCTGGGATGGTGGCGAAGATGATCGATCATCCATATTTGTAGGAGGATATTGCAACCTTCGAAGAACTGAGCTCCAGCTTAGCATAAAGTCGACGCACGGTAGATATCCGCTAGTACCAATGGGTAAAGTGTATATTTTTTATGGTGGTGAGGATTTGCGCAATTCTAGCCATACAAATATCTACAGTCCTTTTCTAATTTGGAAAAACCATTATCCCCAAGAATTCCACAATAAATGCGAATCGGTGATGAACTTGCCAAAGACCCTTATCCTTCTTGTTGCTCAACCCCTTTTCATATGTCTCAAAACCAGAACAATGCCCAAACCTGAAGTATAAGAAATAGAAATCACAACACCCATTTCTTACGCGATTTTTACTTGTCTGTTTGCTGATATTTAGGAGGTCAAAAACTTGTGCACCAATGGAGCCCTTGGAAATATAAGTTGTTTCTTCCTCAGATCTCGCCCAAACTCAATGTACCCAGCTATCTCCTCCAAAGTAGGGGTAATCTCAAAGTTTGAGAAGTGAAAAACATTAAGAGCAGGATCCGAGAAAGTTATCATAGCCTTGATCAAATCATCCCGTGGTTTGATCCCCAAATGTCTATAAGAGCGCCCAACTGCTGTCTTACCCATTCCTGGCAATTTTGATCCAAATCATTCCACCACATGCCAAATATGCTCGAGCCTGCTCGCTGATCAGTTCTGGTGGGTCCTGGACAGTATTCATTCATTCCTGGAGAAAGGTAGGGTTAGGGTTGACTCAAATGACCCCTTTTTTGAAAACAAGTTTCTAATTTTAAAACAAAGAAAAATCGTGATTCCTTCCTTGACATGCCAATTTTAGCCAAATGGCAATCTTTGAAAATACGGCCCTTTCCCATTTCCATACGAATTTCGAGGTCGAGGAGGCTTATTTTGTGACACCTCTCAACTTTATACATTCTTTTACGAAGATATCCTTTCGATAACAGGAGAATATTCTAAGGCTTCTCGGTAAGAACGATTTATAACACTACCGACACTAGATCGGCTTATTTCTCTGTCCCTTTTTTCTCTATTTTTCAAAATAAGGCTAGACCTTATGCAAGTTACATACATATCACATATCTGATGGAAATCGGACCCGCGTATTTCGGCAACAACTACTTTTGAAACAAGAATCTTTTTCTTCTTCTTTTTTCAATTCATAGGCAAAAAAACAAACTAATTTTGAACACAAGACTCTTTTTCTTTTTATTAGTAAATAGAACAAGCTTTTTGAAAACAAAACTTGTTTCTCTTTTTATTGGCGAACAAACTCTTTTCCCTTTTATTCTCTTTTTTTATTTCTTTTAATTTTTTCTAATAAATTGGCAGAGTTTCGAGGTATTTTCAAGCATTGGGTTTTCTTTGGAAGCGGGTTTGCTCCTTTCCTACTTCACTCTTGGTCTTTTTCTCTCTCTTTTTCCCTTTTTCTTATTTTTCTTTGATTTTTCCTCACTCTTCTTTTCTTATTTAGCCGGTCAGCATGCAAGACAAAACAAATGAATGCTCACATAGCACATTGGATGCATCATGATGGTCTGTTATTTTGGGTACACCTGTCCTAGACGGACCCAACCCCTGTGTTGATTCCCCCAAGTCAAAATTCACGTGATGCAAACAAGCGCTCCTACTAGGGATCCGGTATGAGGCTGTGTTTTCCTAAGTTTGAATCCTAATCTAGACATGGGGTACTGGAGCGGACAACTGGGACCGAGGAGGGGGTGACGTACCGGGAGCACTAAAGTCTGCCCGGCCTTGTCGCTTGCCCAGCCTCGCTCTATTTGGTATAATTTCTACAGAAAAAAGCAGGCTACTCTAACGTATGATCCATTTTCAGAAGACTCAGAGGGGTGGCGTAAGGAGACAATTATATACAATAACAACAAAATTAAAGCGTTAAACATATATCATTTAGTACAAAGGTTCACAAAATACAATAATATCAACAATAAATAAGCCAAGTAAAAATCATAAAATAAGCTCAAATTCTTGAACCCTGCGAAACTAGAGATTCTGGGTTCGATCCCCAGCAGAGTCGCCAGAATTGTCTTACCTACTTTTGGACAGTACAACCCCGCCAAGGGCGTAGATAAGGGATTTTCCAATTTAAGGACAATTGAAACAGGATTTAATTATTTAAGATCAGAGCCGCCACTTGGAATAATTAATGGTGTCTCAAGTCGGCGGTTTAAATCTTGAATCGATGAAAATTTGACTCTGTTATTATAGTCTGCGAATCAGAAATCTGGGTAAGAAATTCGGTTAACCCGGGAGAAGGTGTTAAGCACTTCTGAATTCCGTGGTTCTAGCACGGTCGCTCTCCTACTTGGCTTGTTAAATTATTTAATTACTGATTTTTAAACCTATGTGCTTTTGCGTTTTTCACCGCTTTTAATTAGAAAATTATCTTGAAACGGGTTACGCGTACGTATAGCCGCCTGTTTGACGCGTCAAAAATCATGTCATGCGAACATGTCCACAATTAATGACACTTAATTATTATTAAGAAAATTTTGGGCTAAATTTGCACGAACACATACTCCAGTTTTATTATTTAGAACCATAATTGTGTTACGCGAACGTATACACAACCACGATAATATTTTAAGACGTTCCTAAACGATATTCTACGAAATATTAACCTTTTTAAAGTCATAATAAATCCATATAAGGGTCACGCTATTTGTGGTTTTATTCGGCGCGGCGCACCTTATTTTTACTTTTTGAAGGTTAACCCACAAGAACTACGATTTTCTATTAAGTGTTGTCTCTAAAATGAGTACCTAAATTAATTAGCATTGTTAATTGCCATTATTAAAAGTAATCAAGAATTTGGGCTTCGAACTCAAGTCCACATTTAAACAAAAGGAAAACCTCTTAATTCAAATATGCCACTTAGCTTGGAAGGCACAAATTATAATTCAAATTTAAAAGTCCTTAAATCCAATAGCTTTAACAAGAAAGATGAGGCTTTCTGCGTGTTGGGCCTCAAAAGCCAGCCCATAAGATTGTCCGATTTTTGTATTTAAACTTATTTGGAAGCTATCTAAAGCCTGGGCCTTAGGGCGGGCCCAGATTAACATCCAGCAGGTCATGGGACTCAAGATCAAATCCCATAAACTTAATTGGGTAAAATTAATTACTAGGATGAAGGTGTTGGCCTATGTAATATTGCAGCTGGGCTAATGTTAGTCCCAATCTTCACAGATCCAGCCAGCCTAGGCAGCAATAAGGGCATAATAAAATACAATCAAGCCTGACCTTACATATCTCTGAAATTCTACTCTTCAAAATAGAATCCAGTTTTATTTTATACATGTTTTGGGGTCAATTCATGTACTGAAATGAAAAAGAAGCCATGAAGAACAACAAAAATACAAAAAAACATAAGACTAGACATTTCTACATAGAAACTCATACACTCAATGAATCAGTATTTGCTCTTTTAAAACAAATTGGAAAGAGATCCATCAATGCCCACATATCATCATTATGCTGAAACAAAGCTATGTCAAACTAAGTACTATTATACTAAACTATTATTTTTCCAAAATTCTAAATAGCGTTAAGATGCGAGAATTGAAGGAAGCAACTCATGAATTAGACAGTCCATAATAGAGCAGTACAGTCCAAACAATCCAATTTATTTTACAAATGCAAATTCAATAAAATCCTGAAAGCAAGTTGAGATATAGTGATGAAATCCAACAGAGAAGGAAAAAAACAGAGCACTTCATTTCATGTCCAAAACTCGATAGCTACAGGATGTGTAGCTGGAAGTAAAAAAAGGAAATATAGGGGTGAGGTATCAGCAGAAAACCACAGCAAAACAACACCAGTAGAACAACTAGAACCAAGGAAAATTGATATGAAACCAGCGGAAGAAAAGTTCCAGTCAAATTGAGAAGATGACAGTGTCAATCCGAGCTTTTGAAAACCAGATTTAAACCCATCACAAGCATTCAAAGAACCAAATTGTGCTTCAGCAAATTGAAAATTAAAAAACCAAAGGAAAATCAATGGAACAATATTTTTGTAGACTCTTAGTCGCCTGGAACTTTTAGAATTTTTTTAGCTCTCTCCCTTAATCTTAATCTTGCCTTGAAAGGAAAGAATACTAGTTTATATAGGCTCACACAAAGGGAAACCCTCAGATTTTCTACTTTACCCATTAGTCCCTCCTTTATTTTCAGCATTTGACTAGTTAGTCCCTAAAATTTTGGCTTGTTGCACAAGTTACTACACTAAAACTACCAAAGTTCTAATTAAACCCTCCTCTAGAAGGTTCTAGGAGATTCAACATTGTTTTCTATTTTAGTCATACTCAAACTAACCCTGAATACCCCTGAATTTTATCCAAGCCCAACAACTAGGTCTAGGCCCAATGACTGGTCTAACTGGCCTCAAACAACAAACCAAACCCCTATTTTGTAAAACTAATCAAAATTCGAAAAAGCAGTGAGATTAAATTAGGTAAAATTTCTAAACTAAACTAAATCTAATCAAAATGGATCCTAAAACTACATAATAAAACAGTAAACTATCATTAAACTAACAATTAAAACAAACAAATGAAAACTGAAAAATGCAAACAAAGTTAAGAGGAACAATAAGAGATCAAGAATAAATTTATATCATCGACCATAAAAAATTAAAAGTCAAATTGAACAATCAAAGTAGAACAGGTTCAACTATTGATTCTAAATGGATTAGTAGGCAATAATGAAAACCAAAACCTAAACCGACTAATTAATTAAATAACAAAAGAATCAAAGTAAACGTATCTGTAATCTTAGGGTTTTGCCGCTTTCTTGGATTTGAAATTTGAGCAAATTTGGCGATGTTTGAAGGAATCTAGATAGGGATTTGGGAAAAGGGAAGTGAAGAGTGTATAGGGTGTAAATTTGGTTGGATTCGGAGGAGTTGGGGATTAACCGCCTTCCTTCAATTCGATATTTGAAACACTTGGTTGGGAATTGAAGGAAACGGGGTTCGGATTTGGGAAGGGGGAACGAAGGAGCGCCTATGGTGTAACTTTGGGAGCATTTGGCACCGGCAATGGACGGCGGAGCCACCGAGATTTCAAATCTTTATTCGACGATCCTGAAGGGGATTCAAAGTGAACTAACCACGGATTTGGAATAGGAAGGGTGAGGAGGTGCTATGGTGTAAGTTTGAGGGCGTTTGGTGGCCGGCCGCCGTTGTGAGGAGATTTCCGACGGTGGTATGGGGCGGTGGGCGGTGGAATTAGGGTTGGGCAGTCTTGGAAAAGGTACGGGGTCTGGGTTTGAGGTAGGGGGCTTAAAAACATATATATGTGTTGCACCCTGGGTTTGCCGCTTGAATGGTAAGGACTTGATCTCCTACTTGAAAGGATCTCAGGCAAACTCTTTTATTGAAGACGCGAGATAATCTAGCTTGATAACATTCAAGACTCTACTAAGCTTCCAATCTCTTTTCATCAAGAGATTCCAACTCCACTAACCGACCTCGAGCATTTTCTTCATCAGTGATCCCTTCTGGAATAGCCAGTTTTAACGAAGGTATTTGACACTCAAGTGGCAAGACGTCTTTGAATCCATAAACGAGTGAATAAGGAGTCGCTTGTGTTGGCGTGCGGTGAGTTGTCCTATATGCCCATAGAGCTTTTCCAATACGGTCACTCCAATCTCATTTGGATTTGGAGACGACTTTCTTGTACAAGTTGCATAGAGTCTTATTGAATGCCTCAGCTAAATCATTGGTGGCAGCATTGTACATCAAAGAGTTACGTTGCTTGAAGCCAAAGAGATCACAAATCTTGTTAATCAACCTATTATCGAATGGCTTTCCATTATCCATTATTATGTAACGAGGAATGCCAAAGCGATAAATAATGTTTACTCAGATGAAACTTGCAACATTTTCCTTCTTTACTTCCTTAAGAGCAACAACTTCAGCTCATTTTGAGATTTAGTCAGTTGCAACCAAGATGTATAGGTGCCCACTAGAGGACATTGGCAGTGGTCCAACAACATCCAATCCCCAAGCCTCAAATGGCCAGGATGCAACAGTTGGGTGCAACACTTCAGGAGGTTGATAAATAAAATTCACATGGAATTTACAAGCCTTGCATCTTCCAGCGTAGTCCAAGCAATCTTTTACCATCGTTGGCCAATAATATCCCATCCTTTTTATATGGAAGTGCAGCTTTGGTCCAGACTGGTGTGACCCACATACCCCAGAATACGCTTCTTGCAAAGCTTAGAGTGCTTCATCTTCCCCTAAGCGTCGTAAGAGTACTCCCTCGAATGATCTTTTGTATAGGGTATCTTTGTATTAAAGGAAGTGAGGTACACGACGACAGATTTCAGTCTTTCTCCTCGGATTTTCTGGAAGTATCCAATACCTTAAGTAGTCAATGATGGGTTGTCGCCATTCTTCTTTCTCAACTTCAGAAACAGCAACAAGATGCTTGAGTTTGTTTTCTTCACCTTCAACCTCATTTGGCGGCAGTACTACCCTTTTTTGGCAGACGGTAACTTGCGCTTGGTCAGGCAGGGCTAATGATGAAGCTAGAGCAGCTAAAGCATCAGCCTTCTTATTTTCTTTCCTTGGCACATGCTGAATAGTCACATAACCAAGCCATCCTATCAACTTTTTAGCATAATCATGATATGGGCATAGTTCATGCTTCTTAACCTCGTAATAACCCAAAAGCTAATTGACCACTAACTGGGAGTGAAGACTTGCAATTGAAATTACTTCATATTAACGGCCATTTCAAGTCCAAGTATTAAGGCTTGATGCTCAGCAACATTGTTGGAACAGAGTTGTGTGAAGGTGAAAAAGTAGGGCAAGACTTCTCTTTGGGGAGTGACAAATACAACGCCAGCCCCGGCTCCCCCACAATGGGCAACACCATCGAAGTACATCTTCCATGGAGGTTGAATTTCAAATACCATTGCGTCCTCATCAGGTAGTTCATCAATTAGCTCCCAGTCATCATGTATTGGATGATATGCCAAGAAATTTGCCAATGGTTGTCCCTTTAAAGCCTTTTGAGGGATGTACAAAATCTCTAATTGTTGACTGGAGGTACCATCTCGCTAGTCGATCACTAAGAACAGGTCTTGACATGGCGAACTTGATGGGATTTTCTTTAGAAACAAGACGGGCAACATGAGATTGAAAGTAGTACTTCAACTTTTGAATTGAGAAGACTAGCGCCAAACACAACTTTTCAACTGGTGAATAGTTCAACTCGTTAGGTGTCATCATTCTGCTCAAGTAGTGAAGAGAGTTTTCTTTCCCCTCACTATTTTCTTGTGCCAATAATGCTCAAACAGACCTTTCCTGCGCTGCAATGTATAGTATCAATGGCTTCCCACGTATAGGAGCTGCTAAAACTGGAGGCTTCATCAAGTAGGTTTTGATACTTTCCAAGGCACTGCTACAAGCTTGGTCCCACTTGAAAGGAACACCTTTCTTCATGAGACGACTAAATGGTTGGAACCTCCCAGCCAGGTTTGATATGAATCTTCTAAGGTATGCTAGCTTTCCTTGCATACTTTTCAATCATGGATATCTCGAGGCTCAGACATTTTATAAATGGCATCCACTTTGGCTTGATCAATTTCGATCCCTTGATGTCGGACAATGAAACCAAGGAACTTTCCAAAAGTAACTCCAAAGGCACATTTCTACGGATTCATCATAAGTTGGTACCTCCAAATACTATTCTCAAGTCTTTCATGTGGTCGCCCTTCTCTCTTGATTTCACCACCAAATCTTCGACATTCTTGTGGAGAAGATCGTTAAAAATATTTTACGTAGCCCTTTGGTAAGTAGCACCAGCATTCTTCAATCCAAAAGGCATTACCTTGTAGCAATAAATACCTTTTGGAGTGCGGAACATAGTAAGCTCTTTATCTTTTGGTTCCATGCGAATTTGGTTATAGCCCGACGAATCATCCATGAAAGATATTGCCTCGTAATCAGTAGTAGCATCGATCATCAACTCTAGAATAGGAACAAGGAATTCATCTTTGGGACACGCATTATTGAGGTCCCTGAAGTCAACACATACTCAAATCTGGCCATTCTTCTTCCTTATAGGGACAATACTTAAAACCCATGTTGGTATTTAACTTCTCGAATGAATCCAGCTTCAACGAGTTTGTTAAATTTAGTTTCAATTAAGGGAACCAAGTCTGGCCTAAAGAGCCTTTGAGCTTTCTTAACAGCGCGAGCACCATTTTTTACTGCAAGGTGATGGACTGCTACTTTCGGGTCCAAGCCAGGCATCTCTTTGTAACTCCAAGTGAAGAAATCCCTGAACTCTTTGACTAACTCAATACAAGTGCTCTCTTCATCAGCTTCAAGTAAAGCACTTAGGTAGGTGGGTCTTGGTTCTTCATCAGTGCCAAGGTTGACTTCTTTTAAGGAATCAACTATAATCTTCACTCCTTCTTCAAGTTCAGTCGGAGCATCTTTCGCATCTTCATCTTCTTGAGGGTCACCATCATTGAAGGATATGTGATAACATGGTGAAACATGCTCCAATTCCGCATTATCTTCCATTGAAGATGGAATACCATTCTTGACTTGTACAGTAACATGATACAAAGAACCCACCATCACGTTCCTTAGTATAGACCACAATATATGGCTTTATCTTCAGTACCTCTTTACATGAAACCACAAGTTTTGTTGTCGCCTCATTCTAGAAGGAACCAAACTTTGGAAATCCTTGGAGATCTCCTGGATTTAAGGTGAAGCGAGTGTTCTTATTCTTTGAAAAATTCTCCGGAACTTGTTCCCCTTCATTAGTGGACCCAATCATTCAAACACGAAGGCCCTCACGGTTTATTTTCCAAGTCGATCAAAGACAGAAGGCTTTAGAAGTGGCTGATTCATCTTCTTTAGTAATATAGTTGCTTCTCTCCCTCCTTATTGAGATGCGCACTGGTGACGTTTGCTTGTATTCTAGACCTTCACGTGGTTGCCTCGTTGCAGCTTCATATGGGAGCTTTCCTAACTTTGACGGCTCATTGGGATTGTATCCGGCTTTTGCATATAGCTTGTAAGAATTAGTACCAAAACCTTCATTTGTTTGCTTTGTAGGGAGTGCCACACTTTGCAAACGATTTTGGGCTACAAACTCTGTGAGCGGCATTGAAGACGACTTTACTGCCTCAATTCGTTTGACTGAAAGAGTTAACTCTTTTAGCGTATTAGCTTGGCGATTAGATGATTCATCTTCATCTTTATTCCTTTTAGGGACATATTAGAGCGTCGGAATTACTTCTTGCCATAAGACATAATATTCCCTCCATAAGATTTATTAACATTGGGTTGTACCTCCTTTTTAACAGCTTTGGCTTCACCAGTAGTCGCCTTTTCTCTTTTAGTTAAGGGCTCTTTTTTCTTGCTTTTCATACCATCATTAGTTTTCAACTCCTTCACAATGCGGTTCTTCAAGTAGAACTTTGCATTGGCGAAGTGTGACTCAGCCTCGGTGAATCGCTAACCAGGTACAATGGGTGGTAATGAGGAGTGTTACCTAGCAAGAAATCATCATTCATGAACGTAACCTTCTCCTCACAATCATTAACTTCTTGAGGAGTGGACTCGATGGGCTTTTTCAAAGATGGAGCCAACAGTAGGTCATCACCCCTTTCTTCTCCATTGTCAGCATGGCAACAAGAGGCATCAATGCCCTCATGGGAAATCTTCGTGCGGAACCAACTTGATAAAAACTCCTCCAAGGTCACTCGATTTTGTGGCTTTTGGGGGTGGTGCCTTCCACTTTTGCTTTCTTCAAATGCCTAACTGGATCCTTTTGAATTGGTCTTTTTACCATCATCTTCCTTGTTAGTTGTTCCACTAATTTTTTTATGGGCTCCTTTTGTGGCGCCTACGACGAGTCACCAACATCCAACCTTCATCATCATCAGGTTGGTTGACTTCAGCTTTGTCGCTCTCCATCAATTCTTCATCTTTACTTTCTTTAAAACCACATAATTCATCTGAACTGAATGAGCCAAAGGTGATAGAGACTTGGTTTGTGCTTGCTTTCTCCCCTTAAAGCACGATCTTCTTTTCGCGAGCCAAGTCCATGACTTTACCCTTGAAGATAAAGCACTTCTCTAGAGAATGGCTTACAAGTCGGTGATATTTGCAGTAATTTGGGTCATTTGTTTTCCCAGCTTCATTTGGTCGCTTCATCTTCGGAAACTCAATGAGATTTAACTCGATGAGTTCTTCAAAAATGGCCGGCACATCAGAATCCAGGAATGGCTACTCTTTCTCCTGCATCTCTTGTAGAATCAACTTTCCACTTGGCTTGTTTTGAAAATAAGTGGATTTCATACTCTACTTCTTACCCACTTTCGTTGTGAACTTCATAGGTGACATATTGACATTCATAGCTTAGTTGCTTTCAGACTTAGGTACAAACTTGCCCTACTTCCTGATTTCTTGCTTGCCATTTGCTTTGCGAAGTTCATAGATGGGAAGCCTCTCATTTATAGCGGAGGCCATGCTCAATTCCATGGCATGGGCATGAGTTGCAAGTTCTTCAAATGTGCTAGGCTTGATACCTTGCAAGATGTAGCACAATCCCCAATGCATGCCTTGGATGCACATCTCTATGCCTGAAGCTTCACTAAGCCTGTCTTTGCAGTTGAGGCTTGCATTCCTCCAACTATTGATAAAGTCGATAACTAGTTCCCCCTTTCGTTACGAGTATTTGCAAGCTCTATCATACTCATCGTGCGTCTTGTGCTATCAAAGCGATTGAGGAATTATTGCTCTAGTTGATCTAGATGTTGATAGATCCAGCCTCGAGGTCCTTGTACCAGTAAATGCATTTCCTTTTAGCGAGCGGACAAACTGCTTGATGAGTAATCTCCACAAGTCCCAGCATTGTTGCATGTCTCCACGAAGTGCGCAACATGTTGCTTCGTGTAACCTTTACCATCAAATTGTTGAAAGTTCGGAGGTTGATAGCCAGTAGGCATCTTCAACATATCGACCCTTGCAGTCTACGGCTTTGTATATGTAAGGGAGGATTTGTCAACAACTTCATATTTGTTCTTAATGGTTCCTTTGATGAACTCCTTCAGTTGATCGATTGGAATCATCCCTTCAGATGAGAGAGGGATAGCCTTAGTGGATGTTGCTTGTCTTGGGGGAGAGTCACTCTCTAGAACTTCTGGGAGCTTGCCAGGTGCATGGGTAGATTCTTCCTCCATCAAGATTCCCACCCCGTTTGTTAGCTTGTCATTCTAGCCTCTTAATTTGCATGCATTTATTCAAGCCAGCGATTGCTTCCGTCAAGTTTGCCAACTGCTCCTTCATGGATAAAGTATTTGTCACCATGGCTTACATGATTGTCGTGGATGATAGAGAGTAGCATGGATTTTCACACAGATTGATCCTTGATCGGCTCACGCTATATGGTGTAAGTGGGGAGGATCCATCACTTGAAGCATCATCATCTTCCTTCACAGCAGAGTGCTTGGAGCCGGAGAGGTCAAGCAGAGCCAATGTTTTCTTGATCTTTTCAGCAACATCGCTTCCTCCTTCAGATGCGTTTGTGGTAGATATTGCTCCTTTGAGGATGAAGATCCGAAAACAAGGGTTGATACGGACGGAGCTTGGGGTGCTTATTGACCAAAAAAGCTAGCTTTGCTCCTCGTAACTAGTCTGAAGCTTCCAAAGGTGATATCGAGGATGCTTTCTGGGTGGAAGTTGAAACGGAGTTGATTTTCTTTGAAGCCATTTCAATGTTCTTGGTATTTGGTGAATGAAAAGTTGAGATGAGAGGTAGAGATTGTCCCACTGGGCGTGCCAGAATTTGTTGACAATAAATTCGGTTCGAGAGAATAAAATCAAGACCGAAAATATCGCAAATTTAATTTTGAATATTTGCGTATTACAATATCTATGAATCCTCTGATTCTTCTTTCCAATGGTAAATAAAATCAAGGGCCTTTGAGCTTGATCTTGAATCTATGTTTGTTGCCACGAACGATGATCTTGTTCTTGAGCTTGACCTTGATTGCTTGAACTTGAGCTTGATTTGTTCTTCGTTTCGTTCTTGAACTTGAAGCTTGAAACTTATGGAGGAATTTGCAGCATTTGATATGCTCAAGTCATCCGGGATAAGAGAAGGTACTATCCTAATAAGCCGGGGTAGGACCGGTCTAATAAGCAGTAATTCATCTTTGAGTAGATGAAGAATGGGCTACTTCCTCACAGATTGAAGACTTTAATCCCAATAAAGATCCTTCTGAAACATAATATTTTACTACCTCAATAAATGCCCACGAGCTCTTTCATGGTTCTTATTATAACTTCTGGTGTATTTTCTAGGTTATGAATACCCATATTTATTGTTGCGGAAAGGAGGAGTTGTGATAAGAACAAACTCTTTTCGACCAATCAAATTGAATTGTGACATGGCCGTATTTGATTGGCCAGAACATGTAGCACACGTGGCGCGATTTCATCGGCCTTTTAGTGTGACTGGCATGCCTTGTCATTTTGACATATGGCATGATACTATTGGCTCTTCCGTTGACTTGGCGTGCCACGTCATTTGAAACGTGGCACCAAACTGGGCTTCTAGGAAGATGACATCTTGGGCTTAGTGAAGTGGGCTCATCACTTTAGCCAAATTAGATGGGCTGATCCAATGGATTAAGACTTATTTATTTAATCCATATATATTGGACTTATATAATTAATTCAATTATATTAGCCCATAACATTTATTTGGACAAATATTTTCTTGAATTTAAAATATAATCCAAATTATCTTTTGGATTTAATTTTAATAAAATTTATATGCCTACAACGAGGTAAACTATGAAACAAAAATCAATAGGATTTGAATCCGAACTCAAACTTTTTTGTTGTGCTCGCCTCCTTCGCTCGTCCTTATGTTAATAACTATGTGGTTATGTATAGTTACCGCTAGAGTTGGAGGGGTAGAAGGATAGAGTCGACTGAGTTGGTGATGGTTGTTACTGGTTTTCGATGTAGGGAGAGATGATTGTCGATGTGGTCGTGGCTTGGGGATAGATGGCGCGAAGAAGAGATGAAGAGATAAGGGGGTTGTTGTTGTGGTGGTTATGGAGTTCCGGCGGTGGCGAAAATGGGTGGTGCGGTAGCTGGATCTTCAAGATGAAATGAAGGGCTTGGAATTGCTGGTCGTAGATGTGTGTGGAGTGGTCGCCAGCGGGTGAATGGATGGTGGGGTCGCTGCTGATTTGGTTCTGCTAGCATTGAAGCAATTCCGGTGGGGCTCATATTGGGCGTTAGAGGTTGAAGAAGGGGGTCGCGGCGCTAATGGAGGATTGGTCACTGGTTGTGTTTAATGAGGGAGATAGAGGTGACGCTGTTTTCCGGTGAAGTGATGGAAACGGTCAGCTATGGGTGGTCAGTTGGTGGTCGTTTGGTCAAAAATGAAGACGTTGGTTTTTCGTTGGAGTAGAATTTGTGTTCAAGTTTTGATATAAAGAAGGAAGAGATGATCCAGCCATGGGTTCTCTAGGTTTTTTGTAATGTGTATCTCATGGGTTCATGAGTTTGGATGGGTTTTGGGCATGGGTTACATGGTTGGAAAGATTTGGGCTTGCTAAAATTGGGCCATATCCTTGCAAGAATCCAACTTGGACTAATACGTCTATAAAATTATGCTAAAAAGGACTAAAAATTTAATCTACTTTAAGAAAATATTTATAAGAAGATACAAGTAAAACTAAAATTAAAGTTCAGATTATTATAATAAACTATTATATTTAGAATAGAACTAAAAATTAAAGTTGAAACTATCTTTGTAGTGTTTAATTTTCATATTAAAATAAAGTTGGTTCAAAATAATATTATCTTTCTAAAAATATCTAATATATGAATTAAATAGAGAAATATGAAACTGTTTTTTTTTTTATTTTTCAATTTTTGTTCTTAAAATAGAGTAAAATAGTTAAAACTAGGTAAAATAGCAATATTAGGCCTAAACTAAATATTTAAAAGCTAAAAATAGTAAAATCTCGGGGAGGGTCAAAAATTACATGTCAACAGCCGCCCCTCTTTGACTGAAATACGAAGTATTTTTAGACAAAGAACAACTAGACAGGTTTTTTGACTCGATCCTTATTTACAGAGAGTGAAAATTTAAAGGAAAGGAGAATGTGACCGAGCCCTGGTATTTGAGCAGCCTACATATTCTTGGCTATAACTGAATCAGGCCACGTGTAGTTCAAAAGTGAGAAGGATGGTGGAGTGCCGAGGTGGAGAGTCGAGTGAAGTGCCGGTCTGCGGTTCCTGCCATTACATCAAAAATTAAAGGAAAAATTACAGTAAAAGTAAAAGAAAAATACAAGATCCTATATACTTCTTGTCTTGAATCTCTACTTGATCTTCAACATGAGACTAAAAAGTGGGCCATGTTTTTCAGGCGAGCTCCTGATGCTTCCAAAATTCGTGAATTGAATTAACTCTAAAATGAATTTCCTCATTCTCTAGGTGTGCGTATGTCAACAGCTTGACGTTGATACTGATTCTAAAAGAAGCTCCTTCTTTCTCCAGGCAGGCACCTGCGACCAACTTGAAACTTGAAATGAATTCCCTTATTCCCCAGGTAGGTGCCTGATTACCAAAAACTTGAATTGTATTCCCTCGTTACTCAGGCGGGTGCCTGATTACCAAAACTTGAATTGTATTCCCTCGTTATCCGGGTGGGCGCCTGATTACCAAAACTTGAATTGTATTTCCTCGTTATCCAGTTGGGCGCCTGATTACCAAAAATTTGAATTATATTCCCTCGTTATCCAGGTGGACGTCTCATTACCAAAAACTTGAATCGTATTCCGTTGTTATCTAAGTGAGCGCCTGATTACCAAAAACTTGAATTGTATTCTCTCGTTATCTAGGTGGGTGCCTAACTACCAAAAAGTTGAATTGAACTCCCTCGTTATCTAGGTGGGTGCCTGATTGCCAAAACTTTAATTGTTTTTATCGTTATCCAGGTGGGCGCCTAGTTACTGAAAACTTGAATTATATTCCCTCGTTATCCAGGTGGGAGCCTGATTACCACAACTAGAATTATATTCCCTCGTTATCTAGGTGGGTGCCTAATTACAAAAACTTGAATTGCATTCCCTCGTTATCCAGATAGGCGCCTGATTGCCAAAATCTTGAACTATATTCCCTAGTTATCCATGTGGGCGCCTGATTACAAAAACTTGAATTGTATTTCCTCGTTATCCATATAGGCTCCTGAATACCAAAAACTTGAATTGTATTCCCTCGTTATCCAAGTGGGCGCCTGATTGCCAAAAACTTGAATTGTATTCCCTCGTTATCCTGGTGGGCGCCTGATTGCCAAAAACTTGAACTGTATTCCCTCGTTATCCAGGTGGGTGCCTGATTCCCAAATATTTGAATTGTATTCCCTCTTTATCCAGTTGTGTTCCTGATTACCAATAACTAAATCCCATTATCCAGGAGAGTCCTGGACCATGCTCTCTTCTTGGAGGATTCTGAATAGAAATTTCTTGCCCCCGAATCATGCCTTCTTCATGGGAGGGATCCTGTGGATTAACAACTTTTCTTGACCCTGTTTCAGACAAATAAAATTTTGTTAGTTTGAAAACGTGGTGGTTAGTTTATGGCATCATTATTGAGTATCTGCTTCTGCCACTGCCAAAGATAACTTTTCAATTTGAACGACCCTGACTGTTATCGACTACCCATTTTCTTTCGACCCTTATCACAGAAAACACCCATGCCCTATTCGATCCCAATATCCTCTATCTGTTGCATTTTGCTCAAGAATTGACATTTACCGAACCCTTGCATTTCACATGAATATCAAAGCATGTTGACTGTTACCAACTCAATGTGCGTACCACTTTTCCTTGACTTATGCCATTTTAATGTGCTAGCCAAATTCGTCTTGTGCAATTGGAAAGTTGGTAGCAAATTTTGAAGTCGTTTCTCACTTGTTCTGACCAAACAGACTCAAGAAGAGACTCAATCAAAACAAGAGGAACAAAATAAGGGACAAGGGAAAGAGATGATACTTCACAAGAAATTACGAAGTAAAAACTTATCAGATATAGATACCAACTCTAATGACCATGACATGCAGCTTTGGATTAAGTAGCCTAATCTCTCAAGCAAATCTAATATTCAACTATTGTTGTACCTTTTCGCTGTGAAACTGGGATTCAACGCTTGAATTATCTCGTTTGATCCACAATCCTCAGTCGACTTGTAGTGCCCTGTAGGTTTTCACCATCAAACCTCTATCATTTTGCTCTTTTCTCAACTCACCGTCGCCTTACGGTGCCCCTGAGGGTTGTCACCGATAAGACTCTCATTTTATCATTTCTCTCATTGTGCTGAGAACAAAGGTATTACCCATAATGCAGGAAAATCATACTTTCACCACACACTTGATTTGGAATCCTCAAAGATTGGTCAAAACGTCTTTCTTTGGACCGTAATATAGGCTTTTGGAAAATGTTAGAAAGAAAGGATGGTATGAAGGCCCAATAATTTAAGATGAAGAGAGTCCAGAAAAACAACTTTTGGAGTCAAGCCTTTTGGCAAAATTAAAACTTCTGCCTTAATTTCTTGGAGTTTGGCAATTTTTTTTGGATTTTTGCTTTGATGCGATATCTAAGAAAAACTGTCCCACTCTTGACTTCGGAGATTATAAAATATTTTATTTGGTGTGACCGAACCATAAGGCTGCCTACGTATCTTGTGGTGACAAGAATCAGGTTGAACGTAGTTCAAACAAAAAATTTCTTTTCTTTTTCCTTCTTTTTTTCTTTTTCTCTTTCCTTTTTTTCTTTCCCTTTTTTCTTTTCTCTTTTCATTTTTTTTTTTGCTTTTTTTCTTATTTTCCTCTTTTTCTTTTTCTTTTCCTTTTCTAGTTCCTAACTCTATTTCTGATTCCAAAAGAGGGGTATGAAACAAACAAAAAATTAGGGCTCAAAATGGGTAGCAAAAGATAAAAGTGTTTGGGTAGTAGAATAAAATGTCTTCGTCATAACAACTTAAAAATACCAAGTACAAATATGCAATTGAAGATAATCAAACAAATCACACATAGTAACTATTGATTGCATCAACACAAACAAAGAGTACCAATGGGTAATACATTTGTCTCAATGAACGACCCTGGCAAGTTCGAAGCACACTTGACTCGACCTTATCTTGATGTGGAAGAATGTATCTCAGTACTGACTAATATACCTCAAAATGCTTGAGAGACAATTTTTTGTTATATGCTCTTATCAACCTCTTGATTTCCCAGACTTATTGCCTCAATTTCACTCAATTCAAAGTTCATGTCATCTCAAAATCCGTGAATCTTTTATTGTTTCCTCAAACACATCCTTTTATCATATTCAAAACCGTCACATTGCTTCATGATTAGAATAACTTTCAAGATCATGCTGAGAATTATGCGTACATGCCATCTCACTAAATTCGGTGTGAAAAGAACTACAAAAGGAAAAATGACCTAAACAAAAACTTACTAGAACTAACAGAAAATAGGAGATTGTATTAGACAAATGATGAAAAGGGTTTGAACAAGACAATCAAAATAGACGTGGGTTACAACCTTGGAATAATCCTAGATAACATTAGACGAGTTACTACCACTAAACGAACTAGGAAAAATAAGAAGAAGAAAGGTTTGAACCGCAAGACAGTGTCCCGATTATAACTCCGAAATAACCCAAACAACAGAAATAACATCAAAATAAACCACCAAAACTCCTCCCTGGATAGCCGAAAAAGGAATATCTTTCCAATTACTAACCGCGACAACATAGCCACTGGGTTGCACATCAAAATTACTAGGACCTTCACCAATTTTCATATCATTAACTTCAGCCAGCAAATTCCCACGACGATTCTCGTATTCCATGTCACCATGCATCTTTCCCACAAAGTTTTCATCATCGTGTGCAGGTAAAGGATTCTGTGCAATATTCTGGGTGTCACTGTCTTGGACCACCATTATCCTTTCGCCAATCATTCTTTTTATCTCCCTTTTAAAATCATGATAACTTTCAACACTATGCCTCTGTGCATTGGAATGGTATTCAAACCTTTTAGCAAGGTCAAAGCTTCTTGCACACGAGCGCACATGATTTGGAGGAATAGGTGCAATCGGATCATAATGCTTTAATTTCTCAAACAAGCTTGCATAGGATTCTCCAATTGGAGTGAAAGACTTTTCTCTTTGCTATTGCTTTCTCATTTTGTCCTCCGGCCTTGGTTGGAACCTCTTTCGGGTAGGGGATTAATATGCTTGTAGAGGTAGGTAAGACATTTGTGGAGGTGGTACAAGCCATCACGAGTTTTGTGAGCATGGAGCAGATGGTGGTGCATTGTGGATAGAGTACTGAGAAAGTGAGATATGACTTCGGGGATTTTGTGAAGGAAAGTAGCATTGATGAGGTATATCTGGAGTACGAGGATATTTATGGGGTCGGTATTGAGGCGGAAAGCATTTAGCAGGAATACCCACTATATCATATTTTTGGCGGTCTATTAATCGGAGAAATTATCCGAGCAACTTGTTCATTCCATCTGAACCAAACCTCCCTAAAATTTTCCTTGGGTCTCTTTCCTTGGTCATCGAGAACTTTGAACACAGTCTCGTTAGAGGATCGAGGAAGAGTAGCTGGTGGAGGAGCTACAAAATAGGAGCAGATGTCGGAGCAGGGTATAAGGCTGTTTTGGCTGGTGGAGCATGGAAAATTTAGGAGGAAATGCCAGGGTGATTGGGGTAAGGGGTAAAGCCCAGTGCATGTTTAGGGGAAAGTTCAACGGCAATGGAACCTGGGGTTGTTAGAGTGTTGGAATGGAAGCAGAGTTTTCTGTTTAGTTAGTAGGGAACGAGGGTGGAGGATGTCCCTTAATCTAGGCTTGACACATTTCTGCCATCTAATGCTTCAACCTCCAGACCTCCTCTTGCAGTTCCGATTCCGACTCAACAATCTCCTTTGGTGGGTCTACAACTCCAGTGTTTGTTTCCTTGCTAGCCATGGCTACTTGCTCTTTGACCTATGTTGTACAGATGACTCACCAATGTGCCAGAAACTAACTACCCTCTGTTATGATAACTATGAAAGTGACAGAGAGGAGCAAAATAAAGCCAATATGTTAGCGCTAGATCATTTATCAGATAGAAATATCACATTGCGTGTAATGCCTCTAACAATAATTAACAGTTCTAGAATGGCTATGGTACGAAGGTCATATTGCATCATCCCAATTTCACTCTTCTTTCCCCATTTCCTTCTTCATTTTCTTTTTTAACACCGCTTAGTTTTTCATTTCTTTCCTCCTTTTTATGATTATCGCTCTTTTTTCCTCCTGTTTCTCACGTCCCACACTTTTTTTCTTCTTTTTTTCCTTTTTTTATTTTTAAAAAATAATTCGATCGAATCCTATGTAGGTTGCCTACGTATCATGTCCCTCATGAATAAGATCAAGCGTAGTTCTGAAATAGTAATGGACCAAAAAAATTAAGAAACAAAAATCTTTTTGAACTTTTCATTTATCTTTTTTTTTTTTGCTTTCAAATACATCATAGGAATTATGATAGCAAAAGACATACAAACTCTTAAACCACCTAAAAGACTCAAAAACATGCTCAAAATATGAAAAGACTCCTCAAGTAGCTCCTGAATGCAGTGGTCCTGGGATATCCGTTACGCTCGAGCTGTGGTAAATGAATTCATACCTGGATGAGAAAAATAAGACCAAATAGATTAGTGACTCAAGATACTATGCGACACCACAACACCTCATGTTGGACACATACAAGACATGATTGGGCTTTTTGAAAATTAACCTACATAACCAAGAGTGGCTATAGGTGCAAAATCAACAAGGGTGACTATTCAAATATGAAAATACCTTACTAATGCTTATATGGATTTAACTCCCAACAATCATGGGCCAAAAAATTAATTTGCAGAAATGACACATTTCGCAAAACAACCGATATGGCCAGAAGTGGCTAAAGTTGCAAACTCAATAAGGATGGACCTTAAATTAATGTGACACCTAGTTGTGTATTCAGGATCCTAAGATATGGTATATTGAACCACTTTCGCGAAAATGACCCCATTTTGCAAGAATGACCGATGTGGCCAAAAGTGACAAGACATGCAAGATTTGGCTAAGACCCCCTAAAGCCTAAAACCTAACACTTACAAGGAAGATTGGACCCTATGTGGGGTGCTTACGTATCACGCCCCGAGACGAGAATCAAGTATGCGTAGTTTGGAAAGATTGGATATGAGAGAAAGCTAAAACATACTAATTTGGAAAAAATATATTTGTCTTTTTGAAAAATGATGGAAAATGTAGAGTCTTTTTTAATTCTTTTTTTTCTCTTTTTTTATTGAACTTTTGAAAAATGATGAAAAAGTGTAAAATATTATTGGATTTTCTTTTCATTTTTTTTTTTTTTGAAAAATAATGGGAAAGTGTAAAATCTTTTTGGATTTTCTATTTTAAAAATACACTAATTTGGAAAATTATACATTTGTCTTTTTGAAAAATGATGGAAAATGTAAAGTCTTTTTGGATTTTCTTTTTCTCCTTTTTTTTTTGATTTTTTTGGAAAATGATGGAAAAGTGTAAAATCTTTTTGGATTTTCTTTTTTATTTTTTTTGAGTTTTGGAAAATAATTGGAAAGTGTAAAATCTTTTTGGATTTTCTATTTTAAATTTTTTTGTCTTTTCTTGAAAAAATTGTGAAAGAAAAATATAACTTGGTCCTACTTGCTTCATTTTTCAACCTTCTTTCCCAAACATCGGTCCGCCAAATGACCTTTTACCCTCAAAGATGCAACATGTATCACATAGGGATGGTTGAATGTCTTTTTAGGCCACGAGCTCATTTTTCACAAAATTTGAATAGGCTTCCACAACAAAGGGACGCCCGAATCGAATTTTTTAAGGAACGTATCGAGAGAGAATTTGATTTGGTTAGACAATGTATGGTTGGTATACAAAGATCGGTATTTTAGCAAGATACAGAATGTATCGACAAATATTCAATATGATTTCACAAGATCTAGTTTAGTTCAAGTAACGGATTCTAGCCAACTGAAAGGATCTTCTGATCAATCCAGTGACCATTTGGATTCCGTTAGTAATGAGGATTTGGAATATCACACATTGATTAATCAAAGAGAGATTCAACAACGAAAAGAAAGATCAATTCTTTGGGATCCTTCCTTTCTTCAAACGGAACGAAAAGAGATAGAACCAGGCCGATTCTCAAAATGCCTTTCTGGATATTCCTCACATTCCGGCTATTCATGGAATGTGAGAAGAAGATGATTAATCATCTATTCCGGAAGAAATCGAATAATTTCTTGGGAATCCTACAAGACTCGTTCATTTTTTTTTCTCTGATAGATGGTCAGAACTTCATCTGGGTTCGAATCATATGAGAGGTCCACTAAAGATCAGAAATTGTTGAAGAAACAACTAGATCTTTCTTTTGTCCCTTCCAAACGATCGAAAAATAAAGAAATGGTTAATATATTCAAGATAATTACGTATTTACAAAATACCGTCTCAATTCATCCTATTTCTTCAGATCCGGGATGTGATATGGTTCCGAAGGATGAACCAGATATGGACAGTTCCAATAAGATTTCATTCTTGAATAAAAATCTTTTCTTTATTTATTTCATCAATTCCATGACCGGAACAAGGGAGGATACACATTACACTACGATTTTGAATTAGAAGAGAAATTTCAAGAAATGGCAAATCTATTCACTCTATCGATAACCGAGCCGGATTTGGTGTATCATAAGGGATTTGCCTTTTCTATTGATTCTTGCAGATTGGATCAAAAACAATTGTTGAATAAGGCCATGGATGAATGGAAAAAGAAATCTTATTGGTTCTACCTCCTTTTTTTTATGAAGAGAATGAATCTTTTTCTCGAAGGATCAGAAAAAAATGGGTCTGGATCTCCTGCGGGAATGATTTGGAAGATCCAAAACCAAAAATAGTAGTGTATTTGCTAGCAACAACATAATGGAGGCAGTCACTCAATATAGATTGATCCGAAATCTGATTCAAATCCAATATAGTACCTATGTGTACATAAGAAATGTATTGAATCGATTCTTTTTAATGAATAGATCTGATCGCAACTTCGAATATGGAATTCAAAGGGATCAAATAGGAAAGGATACTCTGCATCATAGAACTATAATGAAATATATGATCAATCAATATTTATCGAACTTGAAATAGAGTCAGAAGAAATGGTTCGAGCCTCTTATTTTAATTTCTCGAACTGAGAGATCCATGAACCGGGATCCAGAAGCATATAGATACAAATGGTCCAATGGGAGCAAGAATTTCCAGGAACATTTGGAACAGTACGTTTCGGAGCAGAAGAGCCGTTTTCAAGTAGTGTTCGATCAATTACGTATTAATCAATATTCGATTGACTGGTCTGAGGTTATCGACAAAAAAAATTATCTAAGCCACTTTGTTTCTTTTTGTCCAAGTTGCTTTTCTTTTTGTCTAACTCATTTCCTTTTTTCTGTGTGACTTTCGGAAATATCCCCATTCATAGGTCCGAGATCTACATCTCTGAATTGAAAGGTCTGAATGATCAACTCTACAAGCAGTTGTTAGAATCAATGGGTCTTCAAATTGTTCATTTGAAAAAATTGAAACCCTTCTTATTGGACGATCATGATACTTCCCAAAAATCGAAATTCTTGATCAATGGAGGAACAATATCACCACTTTTGTTCAATAAGATACCAAAGTGGATGATTGACTCATTCCATACTAGAAATAATCATAGGAACTCCTTTGATAACCCGGATTCCTATTTCTCAATGATATTCCACGATCAAGACAATTGGCTGAATCCCGTGAAACCATTTCATAGAAGTTCATTGATATATTCTTTTATAAAGCAAATCGACTCCGATTCTTGAATAACCCACATCACTTCTGCTTCTATTGGAACACAAGATTCTCCTTTTTGTGAAAAAGGCCCGTATCAATAATTCTGAGTTTACGTATGGACAATTCCTCAATATCTTGTTCATTCGCAACAAAATATTTTCTTTGCGCATCGGTAAAAAAATATGCTTTTTGGGGGAGAGATACTATTTCACCAATCGAGTCACATGTATCTAACATATTCATACCTAACGATTTTCCACAAAGCAGTGACGAAACACGATACCTGGGACCGAGCCCTGCTAGGTCTAAATGACATGATGCAGATAAGCATGACCTAAAAGCTAACCTAAGTTAGATTTACTAGACAAGGCAATTCGAGCGGTATGTGATCGATGACGGCTGCTCTAACTGTCCGCCCACTCCACGCTCCCACACCACCCCGTAAAAACCCGAGTGACTCACAAAAAGACCGTGTACGCTCAAATGTACTCCGAAAGACTTGTTGCAGAAAAAAGATTCATGGTTATGCAAATGATGACAGTTTATGAAGCAGTAACACATAAAGGAAAAACTGTAAACAAATAAGCAGCTAGCAAATAATAAAAAGACATAAACAAAACAAAAATCAAATAAAGCAAATGAAATATATAACAACCTCAACCTAATATCCTAAAAGCCAACAAAATCAAGTACTAGCTCGAACGTGTAATTCCCCAGCAGAGTCGCCAGAGATGTCACGCCCTTTTTGCCAACTTCACTAAACCCTCTTAAATAAATAAAAAAATAGTAAAGCTTGAAAAGGGTTTTCCAATTAGAAAGTGACAAAATTGTGTTCAAAAGGAAATTACTCAGAGTCGCCACCTGACATTGATTTCGGTATGCCAGGGTCACCATTTTTTCTTAAAAAATTCCTTTCAAAACACTTGAGACTCCAAATACCAAGTTTGTACCAGAGAATCGAGTAAAGAGGTTTATTTGACTCGGGGAGAAGGTGTTAGACATTCTCCAAGTTCCGTAACTGGTATAGTTGCGTACTCAATCAAGTCATCTTTTAAAATATTTCGTTGAGGAAAAAACACAAAAAAAATAAAAAATAAACACACAAGAGGCTAGAGGTCGTCCCACCTAAAAGATATGTGTGTGTATATATATATATATATATATATATATATATATATATATATATATATATATATATATATATATATATATATATATATATATATATATATATTAATGTTCTATTCTACGCTTCCTCACGTCACCCAATCTCTAGCCTTCATTTACATGTACTTCTGGGCATATCCCGGATAAAATATATACAAATTCTTTGAGGCTTTCTCTAGTTAAATTTAACTAAGGAAACGATCTTTCGCATCAAAACTAACAAATATCCTAAAGCTTGCCTACTCACGTGTGGTCCGCCTAAAACATACTCCTAGGAATTAAAGTGATAAAACAAAGTA
This sequence comes from Nicotiana benthamiana, assembly GCA_034376525.1. Classification (NCBI taxonomy): domain Eukaryota; kingdom Viridiplantae; phylum Streptophyta; class Magnoliopsida; order Solanales; family Solanaceae; genus Nicotiana; species Nicotiana benthamiana. The sequence goes on along the minus strand of CM067327.1, from coordinate 141,863,082 downwards.
GAACTAAGTTAAACATGTTGTACTGGGTTTTACTTTTAATCAATATCTAACAGCCCGGACTCTTAATTCAAGATCAAATATCCTATGGCCCAACAGTTAAAGCGTCCTTGTTTGGTTAAGATTCATTGGTTACTGTTCTTTCTAAATCATTTCCTTAAATCCAAATTAACTAATGCTTAGCCAAACAATTTCCTAATCGATCTTAACCAATAACATTACTACCAATAATCAAAAGACAAATAATCAGACACATTTATCATATCAAAATATCAAATACTCATGCTAAAAGAAAAGATAAACACGTAATATTACCAAAAATAAAAAAGCAAGGTAAAGATGAGACCTTAGTGTAGAACCCAATTCAACTTTTGTTATCTTTTTTGCATTAAAATTGATCCAAAGGCGATGATACTCGATCCAAGATTTTGGGAAGCAAATAGGGACAGCAACGAGAACAACGAACCAAGAATTGGAAACTCGACGCCAGCGACGACCAAAATTTAAACAGGAACAGAGGTGAAGACTTGAGTGGATCTGGAATGACAACCTCGAAACTCACCGGATTCCATGGTTTTTAAAAAAATCCAAAGCAGAAGAACGAGCTAAACTATGAAACGAAAATCAATAGGATTTGAATCTGAAATCAAACTTCAAGTTCTTATATGTTTTTTGTTGTGCTTGCCTCCTTCGCCCGTCCTTCTGTTAATGATTGTGTGTATATGTGTAGACACCGGTGGAGTTGGAGAGGAAGAAGGGTAGAGTAGAATGAGTTGGTGATGGCTGCTACTGGTTTTCGATGTAGGGGGAGGTGGTTATCGATGTGGTCGTGGCTTGGGGATAGATGGCGTGAAGAAGAGATGAAGAGAGGGGGTTGCTGTTATGGTGGTTATGGAGTTCCGGCGGCGGCGGACATGGGTGTTGTGGCGGCTGGATCTTCAAGAAGAAATGACGGGCTTGGAATCGCTGGTCGTGGACGGGTGTGCAGTGGTCGCCGGCGGGTGAAGGGATGGTGGGGTCGCGGCTGATTTGGTTCTGTTGCTGGGCGTGGTGGGCTGCTGGTGTTGAAGGAATTCCGGCGGAGCTCGTTTTGGGCGTTAGAGGTTGAAGAAGGGGGTCGACGGCGCTGATGGAGGGTTGGTCGCTGGTTGTTGTTGATGAGGGAGACGGAGGTGACGCTGGTTTTTCAAGCGAATTGGTGGAAACGGGCGGCTATGGGTGGTCAGTTGAAGACATTGGTCTTTTTGAAGAATTTGTGTTCAAGGTTTGAGAGGATCTAGCCATGGGTTCTCTAGGTTTTTATATAATGTATATCTCATCCCTTCATGGGGTTGGATTGGTTTTAGGCATGCGTCATAAGTTTACATGGATGGGAAAGATAAAATTGGGCCATTTTACTTGGATTAAAAATTTTATAAAATTAAGCAAAGAAAAACTTAACAATTTAATCTACTTCTAAAAATATTTATAAGAAGATACAAATAAAAGTAAAATTAAAGTTGAGATTATTATAATAAACTATTATATTTAGAATAGAAGAAAAAATTAAAGTTGAAATTATTTTAGTAGTGTTTTATATTAAAATAAAGTTGGTTCAAAAAAATAGTACCTTTCTAAAAATATTTAATATGTGAATTAAATAGAAAAATATAAAACTATTTTTGTTCTTAAAATAGAGTAAATAATTAAAACTAGGTAAAAAAATAATATTAAACCTAAATTAAATATTTAAAAACTTCAGAATAGTCAAAAATTACATATCTACAAACGGTCTTTCATAGTATTGAGACGGACGCGTGACAATCGAATTGTTTCTATTCAAGCAATAAATCCATAAATCCACTTTCTCTTATTTCTAAATATATGTATGGCTTGTTTTTACTAATCAAATCTCATGGACTACTTCGGATACTAGCTTGGCAGAAGGACCACGTTTGACATACTCTTTTTATAATTTATGCTCCTCGGAACCGGCGATGGAGATTGGCGGAGGAATTTTCACTGGTGCTATTCGAAATTCAACTCTCTAAATACAATCAAATTTCCTTTTTCCTCTCTAGGATTTCAGTCCGACAGATTCCAATTCCTTAAATTGTAAAACTATAAAAAAAAATTATCTTATCAGTGTGGTGTCGACATCGGTGGCGCTGTAATAGTGGCAAACAAGAAAATGGACTCGAATTGAGCTGATAAAATACATATGGCTTTCATTATTTTTCAATGTATCTCATTATATTCTATCTATTTCATTGTATTTATTGTCTTTCTCTTTTTTATTGTAATTCAATATATTCCGATGTATTTTATATATTTCATTGTATTCACTGTCTCGCTATATTTCATTAATCATATATTTTTTAATTATTATAATTTATGTATTCATATGTATATATGTATTCAAATGTATCTGCAATATATATTCATATATTTTTGTACTATAGATGACCTGATATACTTCATGTATTCAATATATTTTTATGTATTTAATTGTATTCAATGTTTTATATAAATTTCTAAAGATTGCTATGTTTTTGGGGTAATTTTAGATTGATAATCTTTTTTATAATTGAAAATACAAATTTTGTGTGTTATAATTGAGTTTCAGTTATATTATGAGTCTATTATGTTAACTAATTCACTTTCTATTTTAAAAACAGCTTAACAGACTATGAATTGTGTTATTTACGTTACTGTATTCACAAATACATATCATGAATACAGTCGAATACAATAATCTACTAGTTGTACTTCTCTATTCACGCCATGAATACAGTCGAATACAATAATCTGTCTAGCTGTAATCCCCTATTTCACGCCAAGAAATGCTACAACATTCATGAATACAGTAGCTTAAATACATCGAATACGCTCTAAAAAACCTGAAAAAAATAGCTATAGGAAGTAATATAGCAAATGGTAGCTACAACTAACTAAAAATCACTAAACAATAGTGGTTTGTGAAAACTTTTCAACTCTTTTCTCCCTCATCAAACCGGGAGAAATTCAAAAATAGCCAGATTTACAGGTGGTCATTCAAAAATAGCCACAGTTTCAAAATTAATCAAAATTTAGCTATTTTTCAAGTAAAGATAAATCTAAACGAAAACATTGTTCCAAATTTTAAAAAAAATACTCCAATATAATATATTGAAATTCCAGTATATATTATACTGAATTTCCAGCATAATTATACTGGAACTCCAGTATAATATACCGGTCCAGCATAATATACTGGAAATTAGAGCATCGATGCTCCAATCTCTAGTATATTATACTGGAACTTTTTGCGTGTTGGCCTTCTAACATAATATGCTAGAAGTTCATACACAGGTGCATCCATCTCCAATATACTGTACTGGAACTTTTCGTGTTACAGCAAAATAATGGCTATTTTTCAATGACTTTGTAAACATTGACTATTTTTAAATAGTTAATCGGAAAATTGACTAACCAGTATTATTTTTACCATCGAACCCTTTCCTTAACCATAGTCGCTGATCTACTATCATCCAAGGTCCATGTCAACTCTTACATCCACATGAAAAATCAATTTAAAAGAAAACCCTAGGTCCTAGTTCTAAAGAAAAACGGCAAACCCCTCATTTTGTTTAACCTTCAACACACAAGAGAAAATGGCAGACCTCTAATCTCCAAGCTTCACCCACCTGTCTACAAGAAAAAGAAACTGCATATTCCCGCCTTCATCTCCTTTATAGTCCCATCCCCTTCATGTCCCCACGTCTTCTTGTATCTCTTTATATGATTTTCATCCCCATCTAATTCTTATTGCTAGAGCTGCTTGGGGCATTTGTTGGGCCGTGGAGTGTTGGCGCCTGCTGGCCAGTTTATTCCAATAGCTAGCTCCTCTTCATATATTCTTTTCACAATAATTTCATATCCATAAATCGGATATTTGCACATAATTTCAAACTTAGGAAATGAACAATTTTGAACATTGTAGCTTGCTTTTGCCGCGATTAATAATAATCATTGTAATTATGGGTGCAGTTTCCGTGGCATAGTCATGATACGTACTCTCTAATTCAAGTGTGCATTTCACGTTACTCGATCATAACTTCAAAATAATAATAAAATAAACATGTTGTGAATTACGGGTGCGTTTCACGTAAGGCGATTCGCAATATGTACAAAAACAAACGAGTGCGCAACATCGCGACTTGTTCAAACAAATTCCATAAATACTAAAAGCGGTTTAAAAAATAAAAAATGCATAATATGGTTTAAATATGTATTAGATGAGATAATTAGGTCAATTATTAATAGTTGAGCGACCGTGCTAAAATCACAGAATTCGGGAACGTCTCACACCTTCTCACGGATTAAGAGAATTCCTTACTTTGTCTTTTATGTTTTCAGACCATAAATAAGAATCAATTTCCTCGATTTGCAACTTAAAATAAATCGGTAACTTGGAACACCATAAATTATTCCAAGTGGCGCATCTCCCATAAATTATTCCAAATGGTGACTTTGAATTAGATAAATAATCTTATTTGATTAATATCACTTTAATTGAAAAAGTCTCCCTTATTTTCCCGAAAAAGAGGAGGTGTGACAATGGAGATCAAATATATCTAAGAAAGTCTACATTAGCTTATGTTCGAAAAATGCATTGCTTAAGCCCTCGAGTAATTAAGAATAAATCATAGAGAAGAATCAAGAGAGCAAACATAATTGTACCGACGAAGACTCGTCGATAAGAAAAGTTCATTTCTTTTATAATCGCAGGTAATTTTTCGTATCTAGAAACTTTCTTACAAACACTAAGGTCATTGCTAAAAATGAAAATAAGAGAAAATATTTTCTTTTTGTCATGACCCGGATTTTTCACCCTCGGGAGTCGTGCTTACGCCTATTAATACGAGCTAGGAAAGAAAATTAATAGCACAATTTAACTTTTTACCCATTTTATATTCATTAACAAGTTCGAAGTTATAATATTTAAACAGCAGAATTTAACATAAGCAGAAGAAAAACAATACGCTTTCTGAACATGAATATCTAATACAACTATTTGATTCTCGACTACCCAGAACTGGTATCATAGTTTCACAGACAGTCTAAGAATACAACAAATAAAGGTCTGAAAGAATTAGATACAGCACAGTCTCTGGAAGTACATATATGAAACAGGAATATACATAGAATGAGACGCCAAGGCCTATAGACACAGGAATATACATAGAATGAGACGCCAAGGCCTATAGACGCCTGCAGGGCTACCTCGGGTCGCCTGATGAACAAGAATCAGCAATCTCACTGCAGTTCGAAGTCTACAACATTTGGGTCTGCGCAAAAGAGTGCAGGGTGTCGTATCAGCACAATTGACCCCATGTGTTGGTAAGTTTCTAGCCTAACCTCGGCAAAATAGTGACGAGGCTAGGACCAGACTACCAAATAAACATGTGCAGTTATATAATATATGGTAAAGGGTCAAAACTGCCCTCAACGTATCGACTCCGGAACAAAATTGCCCTCCGTTAACCTTTTGCAAAGAAAATGCCCCCACCATTAAATTTGTGGCACACTTCTGCCCCTAAAATCTAACAGATTCTTGTATTTCATTTTTATTTTTATTTTTTTAATGCCACGTGTCACGTTTCGATTGGCCATTAAATAAACTTGACTCAAAATCAGTTCTCACCCAAATTCCGACCCAACCCGACCCGACCCGATCGACCCGACCCAAAGAGAACGGAAAATTGGGACATATAAAGAACGGAAAAAGGGTCAAAACTGCCCTCAACGTATTGACTCCAGAATAAAATTGCCCTCCGTTAACCTTTTTTGGGTCGGGTCGGTCAGGTTGGGTCAAAATTTGGGTGAGAATTGATTTTGGGTCAAGTTTATTTAATGGCCAATCAAAACGTGACACGTGGAATTAAAAAAAATTAAAAATTAAATATAAGCATCCCAACCGACCTGACCCAAAAAAAACTAAACCCTCTCTTCATCTTCCTCACAACACACCCTCTCTAGCCCTAAACCACCAAACGACCTCCCATGGCTACCGCGTTGCTTCATCTTCCCCGTCCAGCCCGTCACCTTCCCATCGCCGGAAAACTTCACAACCAAACAGCCCCCCTCCATCACGAACCAGGCGTCCAACCCGTCCCCCATAACCAAGCCATGAAAAACCAACCCCCCATTGGATAGGAATGACCAATCCACTTTAACTGAAGATGAATATATGTGATATATCAAGCTCTTTACATTTGTTGGAAAGCGGGAAATCTCATTACATTTCAAGCCTCTTACTAGCAAATTGGGACATATAAAGAACGGAAAAAGGGTCAAAACTGCCCTCAACGTATTGACTCCGGAATAAAATTGCCCTCCATTAACCTTTTTTGGGTCGGGTCGATCGGGTTGGGTCGGAATTTGGGTGAGAATTGATTTTGGGTCAAGTTTATTTAATGGCCAATCAAAACGTGACACGTGGCATTAAAAAAATTAAAAATAAAATTCAAAAATCTGTTAGATTTTGGGGACAGAAGTGTGCCACAAATTTAACGGTGGGGGCATTTTCTTTGCAAAAGGTTAACGGAGGGCAATTTTGTTCCGGAGTCGATACGTTGAGGGCAGTTTTGACCCTTTTCCGTATAATATATATCAGAAAGTAAAGAAGACATACGCAAGTAAAGATGGGGAGGGGAAACATGCTGGGGGGTATACCAGTATCAACAGTAAATCCAGCGTAACAATTTAAGGGCAGCTTTAGATTCATAGCAAACAAAAGAAAACTAATTCCAAAATAAACACAATTGTCCCAATAATTATTACAGCGTGCAACCCGATCCTAGTATATAATATCAACACTGTTGCGGCGTAAAACCCGATCCATATTATTTATTATTGTTGCGGCGTGCAACCCGATCCACGTATATTATTATTATTGCGGCATGCAACCCGATTCACATATAATATTATTACGGTATGCAACCCGACCCACATATAATATTGTTGCGATGTGAAACCCGATCTACATATAATATTGTTGCGGCGTGCAACCTGATCCACATATAATATTATTGTGGCGTGCAACTCAATTCACATATAATATTAACAACAATCATAACAAGAGTTCCGACAAGGGATTCGACAGCATAAGTAATTACGTCCTGGTAAAAGCGAAACAACTATAACCAAACTTGCTACAGTACCTAACTACCCCAGCTATATCTAAACTTGTTACAACACCTAACTACCTTACATATAACCAAACTTATTTCAACATCTAACTACCACAACTATAACAATAATCCTTACCCAACATAAAGAATCATCAACCTAAGCATCCGTAATGTCAATTAAAAACACAATGCAAATGAACCACAACTCAAAAATAGCCCAGCAATGGGACAACATAATGATCTCTTCTCCTTCTCACTTTTACTTCACAAATTACTTCACAGCTCGAGCCAATGCTCTTGAGTTTCAATTATCACTTATACTTTCACAATTCATTATGCAATGGAAGCCAACGCTCCTCAATGTTCATAGGCCACAATTCTTTCCACAACTTTACATAATAATTAGAAATCTTCACCAAGGCATGAATAATACAACAAACTCATGAAACTCACGATATAAGATTTACGGTCATGCTCGACACGAACGTATAGATACTCATCACAATGCCAATACATCGTACTCAACAAGAAACAAATAGCAAATAGGGCACAACTCCTAATCCCTCAAGCTAAGGTTAGACCAAACAATTACCTATAACTTTCACGGCCAACTCAATTCTGGAAAACCCGCCTTTTCTTTCGAATTTGGCTCCAAATCAATTATCTATACATAATCGACTTAATTGTTACATTCTATGTTTTCGTACGTGATAGTATGTCGTAAGCCAGTTGATGTAAGCTCAAAATGAGATCATGTTTGAAAGTACATAATGTAAGTTTTATTTGTTTTCTTGGATGTTACAAATCTTTAATATCATTAATAACAAGTACTAAAAGGGTTGGAAAGCTTAGACGCTAAACGAACAGAAGAAAATAAGTTTCGTTGAAAGTCGACAAATTTGGTATGTTATAACATGTACTTTAGGGTGAGACTAGGGTTCATAACATGATAAGGAGTTTATTCTATGAGTTATTTTAGTTGTATGATATTCATTTTCTATATTTTGAAGGCAAGCAAGTTGTGGAACAAGAGTTAGCAAAGGTCATCTCAAGTTACATTCATAAATTTGCTGAAATTTAGGTCAAATGTAGATGCAATTTCTCCCAATACACTTGAAATCAAAAGATGAGCTACATACCAAATTGACGATATACGAGTCTCGTTTCCAACACAATAAACCGTTCATCCATACGACATATGAGTAGAGAGATATTCACATTTTTGCGAGACTGCACATCTAGTAGGTGACAAGTAGGTGCATCACCTACTTGCCAAAAGGAAAGGTCTCAATTAAAAGCCCTAAGTCAGCCAAGAGGATACTTTTAAGGGCTGTTAAAATCATTTATTTCATTATATTTCAGGCCAAGAAACTTAACTGAATCCCTGCAACTCCTCCCCAAAAGTCCCACACAAACCTTAGGTAATTTCGGATGCTATGACGCGATTCTAGTGCTGGAAAGTCCGGACAGGTTGCTAGTTTCTCTATCTCCTTCTTGTAGCCGTGTTGAGGAACTTATTTTTAATGAAGAAATACCAGGTTTCGTGGGTTTTACTTAGTACAAGGTAAGTTTATGCTTCTCCTTCCGTTATCTATGCGTTTGCGAGTTGTAACTCGATTGTAAAGAATAGACCTAGCTAGTTTCGAAAGAATGGTATGTTGTTTGTTCTTGTGTACTGGTTGGCTAGTTGTGAACTTATTTCTAGGTTGAATTCATGGCTGGATTATCGGATAATAGGTATAATGATGTGTTTTTGGTTGTGTTTCGCATTTTGAAAGAAAAGACAAGTCTAAACATGTTTAGGTAAACCGAAAAATTATTTTGAGTTGATGAACTTGTGGGACTGTTTTGTAGGTTGTTTCGTGATGGTATTGGGTTGTCTCTTTTGCTACTGATTTTATGGAGTTGAGGGGAGGAAGGGTGTGGAGAAACACCACATAATGTCAAAGTTGTTTGTTGGTCGTTCGTCATAACATTTTCGAATTGTTTGACACTATTATGGTTGTCGTATTGTGTATGAAGTGATAGGGGTATGTTGGGATGTTTGTGATGGTTTTGACTAGTGCGAAGTCATATATATAGTGAAGGTGATGTCCGTTTTATTGTAAAATAGGTTGTGGTCAATACATAATAGTTACAACGCTTAAATGATAACGAGATTGTCATTTCTCTTATTGTAGACTAAGGAGTCGTGAAGTCGCATAGCCTGAGGTTGGGAAGAATATAAAAGGTATGTTAAGGCATTTCCTTCTTTCTTTTGGCATGATCTAAAGATAAATGAATACGCTACTTCATAATGGATCTACTCCTCGCAAATAAGGTTGTCCATGTTGTTCTTTCCTTATAAAATTATTCTAAGCAAACGTGTATGATCCTGGAATCTTACTAAGGTGCATATTGAGGGTCTAGATGTCCATAAGATTCTTAAGACACTCCAAAAGGTTTAGAAGGTGATTCCATGAGTCGAGCATGCATTATATATATATATATATATATATATATATATATATATATATATATATATATATATATATATATATATATATATATATATATATATATATATATATATATTACTCTATCGAGTCGTGCTATAGTCGGCCGGGAGTGGCACCTACTGTGCAACCACTGATCAGTTGGATTTTACCGAACTCCACGTGGCCGGGTATGATTCTATCGAGCCTTATGATGGACGGGTACGTTTTTACCGAGTCCTCTATGAGGCCGGGTACGATATGATGATGATGATGCCCATAGATGCAAATGTTATAAAGGTTTATGTGTATATATGTATTATGCATTTCATATCAGTAGCCCCCAGAGGCACTCAGATGTTACAGGTTGTATCACATTTATCTCTCTTTACATTACTGCTCTTGTTTATGCTTTCCTGCCTTACATACTCAGTACTTTATTCGTACTAACGTCCATTTTTCTTGGGGACGCTGTGTTTCATGCCCGCAGGTCCCGATTGATAGGTTGAAAGTCCTCCTAGTAGGCTATCGGCTCAGCGGAGGTGTTGGCGAACTCCACTTGCTCTGGAGTTGCCTATTTGGTTGGTATGCTTTGAATAGGTATTGATTGGTATGGCGGGATCCTGTCCCGGCCTTTATGATTTTATGTATTCTTAGAGGCTTATGGACATATGTCAGGTGTATCAAGACATTTAAGGCTTTATTAACCTACGTTTTGAGTATACAAATGGTCATGTCGGCCTTGTAAGCCTGTATATCACATGTATTAGTTTGAATATCATGATGGGTTTTCAGGCTCACTTACCCACTATAGTATGATAAGAAAGATATGTTACGTTGGTACTCGGTTGAGTAAGGTACCGGGTGCCCGTCGCGGCCCTTTGGTTTAGGTCGTGACAAAAGTGGTATCAGAGCAGTTCTATCCTAGGGAGTCTACAAGCCGTGTCTAGTAGAGTCTTGTTTATGGGTGTGTAGTGCACCACACTTATAAGCAGGAGGATACAGGGCATTTAGGGTTGTCACTCTTTCTTCTTACTCTAGATCGTGTGGTAGAGCTCAGTTATAAGAACTCAATTTCCTAAACTATATCTTATTCATGATACGATGAGGCCTATATCCCGAAAGACAGTTGGTAAGAGATTGAATGTGGACGTGGAAGAGTTTATCGGAGGAACTCTATTTTGATCATGATTATGATGCGTAAATGTTAGGTCTTCAGCAAATCATGTGTATACTAAGACAGTTGGTAAGAGATTGAATGTGGACATGGAAGAGCTTGTCAGAGGAACTCTATCTTGTATCATGCTTTGATGCGTAAATGTTAGGTCTTCAGCAATTCATGTGTATACTAAATGTTAGGTCAAAACACGAGGTTCGGACCAAAACCCTCACCCATTCACCCACGAGCCCGAATATATAATTTGCTCCAAAATTTGACCCTAAAACGAGGTCTAAATCACACTTAATCAAAAATCCCTAACTCTACCCAAATCCCTAAATTTCTACCCTAATCACATAATTTAAGCCTAGAAATCTAATGTGTGTTAATGAAAATTGAAGAAAATGAGCCTAAGATTACATAGCTAAGAATTGGTGGTGAAATCCTCTTTCAAAAATCGCCCAATTTGGTGTTGAAATAAAGAAGTTATGAATTTTTGGTGTAATCTTTTAAAATAATTAGGTAAAAATACTCATCGCGTTCGCGATGGATTAGGCCTGCTAGGCCTTCATTCGCGGAAGAAGACTCGCATTCGCGGAGAAGAAATCCCTTGAGCCTCGCGTTCGTGTGCAATGGATTGCGTTCACGGTGAACAAATTGGTGACCCCTCCCCAGAACCTTACGCGTTCGTGAGTTCAGGGACGCGTTCGCAAAGGGTCCCCCCCCCCCCAACTTCGCGTTCGCGTCTCAGGATTTGCGTTCACGAAGAAGAAATTGGGCACCTGGGATATTTGCCTTACGCGTTTGCGAGAGGGACCACGTGAACGCAAAGGGTAAAATCCCTGAGCACTAAACAGCAAAAACCTGCAACTTTTTGAGTTCCAAAAACCTTCCAGAACACATGTGAAACACACCCAAGCCCTTGGGGCTCAAAACCAAACATATGTACTAACTCAATAACATCATACGAAATTGTCGGTGCGATCAAATCACCAAAATAATATCATAAACCTCGAATTAAACCTCAAAATCAATGAATTCTTTCAAACTTCTTCAAACATCAAATTTTTCATTTAAAATCCAAATCACGTCAAATAACATCCGTTTTTACCAAGTTTCACAGAATCATCTTAAATCATGTATAAGACCTGTACCGAGTTCCAGAACTAAAATACGGGCCCGATACCGTCATGTTCTAATCAAAATTCATTTTAAATTTCTTTAAACAATTTTCTTATAAAAAACTTTTTTTGGGCTTGGGACCTCGGAATTCAATTCCGGACATACGCCTAAGTCCCATATTTTCCTATAGACCCTTCGGGATTGTTAAATCACGGGTCTGGATCCATTTACTCAAAACATGACCGAAGTCAAATTTATTCATTACAGTCAAAATTATCATTTTTCACATATAAGCTTTCCGGCTTTACACCTTTACTGACGCAAATCAAGGTGATGCTATATAAGGTTTTCAAGGCCTCAGAACATAGAATTAAATTTTAAAACATGTGATGACCTTTTGGGTCATCACATTCTCCACCTCTAAAATAATCATTCATCCTCAGACGGACATAAGAAGTAAGTACCTGAGTCGGGGAAAAGATGGAGATAACGGCTCCGCATATCGTACTCGGACTCCCAGGTCGATGCCTCAGGAGTCTGACCTCTCCACTGAACACGAACATAAGGAAAACTCTTTGATCTCAACTAACGAATCTTCCGGTCTAAAATAGCCATCGGCTCCTCCTCATACGACAAGTCCTTGCCCAACTGGACAGTGCCGAAATCTAACACGTGGGATGGATCGCCATGATACTTCGAAGCATGGACACATGAAACACTGGATGCACGGCTGATAATCACGGCGGCAATGCAAATCTATAAGCCACCTCTCCCACTCGATCAAAGTTCTCAAACGGACCAATGAACCTAGGGCTAAGCTTGCACTTCTTCCCAAATCTCATCACGCCCTTCATCAGTGACACTCGAAGCAGTACCCGCTCACCGACCATAAAAGCCAAATCTTGAACCTTGCGGTCACCATAACTCTTTTGCCTGGACTGAGCTGTACGAAGCCTATCCTGAATGATCTTGACCTTGTCCAAGGCATCCTGAACCAGATCCGTACCCAATAATCGAGCCTCTCCCGGCTCAAACCATCCAAATTGAGACTGACACTGCATACCATATAAAGCCTTATAAGGAGCCATCTGGATACTCAACTGATAGTTGTTGTTGTAGGCAAACTCTGCTAAAGGAAAAAATGGATCCCATGAGCCTCCACAGTCAATGACACAAGCGTGGAGCAAATCCTCCAAAATTTGAATAGTCCCCTCAGACTGCCCGTCCGTCTGAGGATGAAATGTTGTGCTCAACTCAACCCGCGTGCCCAACTCTCACTAAACTGCTCTCCAGAAATGCGAAGTAAACTGCATACCTCGGTCCAAAATGATAGACATGGGCGCACAATGAAGGCAAACGATATTTTGGATTTAGATCTCAACTAACTTCTCAGAAGAATATGAGACTGCCACAGGAATGAAATGCGTTGACTTGGTCAGCCTATCAACAATGACCAATACTGCATCAAACTTCTTCCGAGTCTGTGGGAGTCCAACAACAAAATCCATAATGATCCACTCCCACTTCTACCCGGGAATCTCAATCCTCTGAAATAAACCATCGGGCCTCTGATGCTCGTTTAACCTGCTGACAGTTCAAACACTAAGCCACACATGCAATGATACCCTTCTTCATTCTCCGCCACTAATAATGATGCCGCAAATCCTGATATATCTTCGCGGTGCCTGGATGAATAGAGTACCTGGAGCTACGGGCCTCCTCTAAAATCAACTCTCGGATTCCATCCACATTGGACACATAAACTCGACCCTGAAATCTCAAAAGTCTATCTTCATCTAAGGTAACCTACTTGGCGCCTCCGTGCTGCATCATGTATTTGAGGATACACAAATGGGGATTATCATACTGCCAAGCTCGGATACGCTCCAATAATGAAGAACGAGTAACTGAGCAAGCTAACACCCGACTGGGTTCATAAACATCCAACCTCACGAACTGATTGGCCAAATCCTGAACATCCAAAGCGAGCGGTCTCTCATCGACCGGAATATAAATGAGACTACCCATACTGGCTGACTTCCTACTCAAAGCATCGGCCACCACATTGACCTTTCTTGGATGATATAAGATGGTGATATCATAGTTCTTCAACAACTCCAACCACCTTCTCTACCTCAAATTCAACCCCTTTTGCTTGAACAAATACTAAAACTCTTATGATTCGTGAACACCTCACATGTCACGCTATACGGATAATGCCTCCAAATCTTCAATGCATGAACAATGGCTGCCAACTCTAAACCATGAACTAGATAGTTCTTCTCATGAATTGTTCAACTGCCGCGAAACATAGGCAATGACCTTGCCATCCTGCATAAACAATGCACTAAGTCCAATATGAAAAACATCACAATAAACTATATAAGGCCCTGAGACGCCGTAGTCAAAGCTATCTTGAGCTTCTGAAAGTTCGCCTCACACTCGTCCAACCACCTGAACTGGGCACCTTTTTGGGTCAACCTGGTCATCGGGGCTGTGATAGATGAAAACTCCTCCACGAACCGACATAGTAGCCTGCCAATCCCAAGAAACCCTTAATCCCTATAGTTGATGTTGGTTTAGGCCAGTTCTTGACTGCCTCAATCTTCTTCGGATCAACCTAAATACCCTCTGCCGATACAACATGACCCGGGAATGCATTTGAACTCAACTAGAACTCACAATTTGAGAATTTGGCATATAACTAACTATCCCTCACAATCTGAAGAACCACTCTAAGATGATACTCGTGCACCTCCTGGCTGTGGCAATATATCAATATATCATCAATGAAGACTATCACAAATGAATCCAAATGAGGCCTGAACACTCGGTTCATCAAATCCATAAAAGTTTATGGGGCATTTGTCAACCTGAATGACATCGACAAGAACTCATAATGCCCGTACCGAGTGCAAAAAGTTGTCTTAGGGACATCCGATGCCCCAGATCCTTAACTGATGTATCCCAATCTCAAGTCAATCTTCGAAAATTCCTTGGCATCCTGAAGCTGATCAAACAAATCATTAATCCTCGGGAATGGATACTTATTCTTGATTGTGACCTTGTTCGACAGTCGGTAATCAATACACATTCTCATCGATCCGTCCTTCTTCTTATGAAACAACACTGGCGCACCCCAATGCGAAACACTCGGCCTAATGAAACCCTCTTCAAGCAAGTCTTACAACTGCTTCTTCAACTCTTTCAACTCACGTGGGGCTATACGATACGGCGGGATAAAAATGAGGGCTGCGTGCCCGAAGCCAAACAATGCAAAATTCAATATCCATGTCGGGTGGCACAGCTGGCAGGTCTAAAGGGAATACCTTGGAAAACTCACGAACAACTGGAATAGAATCAATTGAAAGAACCTTGGCTCTAGAATCGCGAACATATGCCAAATAGGCCAAACACCCCTTCTGGATCATATGTGTAGCCTTCACATAAGAAACAACATTACGAGTACAATGACCAAGAGTCCCTCTCCACTCCAAACGAGACAAACCCGGCAAGGCTAAGGTCACATTCTTGGCATGACAGTCCAAGATACCGTGGTAAGGTGATAAATAATCCATCCCTAATATGACATCAAAATCGACTATGTCCAGAAAAAAACAAATCTACATGAGTCTCAAGACCCCCAATCACTGCTATTCATGAACAATGGACATGATCCACCACAATAGAATCACCCACCGGTTTAGACACATAAATAGTATCACTCAAAGAATCACTAGGCATAACTAGACACGGCGCAAAATAGGATGACACATATGAGTATGTAGACCCTGGATCAAATAACACTGAAGCATCTCTATCACAAACCAGAACCGTACCGACATCTACGCCTCTAATACCTCTACCTCCACCTCTAGCATCTCTACCTCCACCTCTAATACCTCTACCTCCACCTCTAGCTAACTGAGCGGGTTGAACGAGTCCCTCAATGAACCTCCTCACACACTCTCTCTCTCAATAGAAAGTATGATAAGAGCATGACGATTCAAGTCGATGAATCCGATTTGTACCGAGTAATAGTCATGAAACCCTGCTGGAGACGCTTAAACTGCCTCTGATAGGCCTCTCTCTAAGCAACAAGGAGAAACTTCTCTAGAAATAGCTGAGTCAAATGCTCCCAAGTTAAAGTTGGTGATCCGACTGGTCTAGCCAAATAGAAATTCCTTCTCGAAATCTTGATGGATCCAAACAAGCAAAAAGTAGCAAAATCGACTCCATTGGTCTCAACTATCCCCATGTTCCTGAGAACCTCATAACAGCTGTCTAGATAATCCTAGGGATCCTCAAAAGATGCACCGCTGAAAGTAGTAGTGAAGAGCTTGATGAAACTTATCCAACCTCCACAAAGCCTCCGAAGATGTAGCCGATCTATCAATGGTCTGTGCTGTTTTCGGCTGAAGAAGCGGTACATGACCTCGCTATTTGCGAAAGGACAAAAGTAGAGGTTTCAATTTAGCGTTGAGAGATCAAAATTGCATGACAGGAAAGAATAGATATGAAGTTTTTCCTAACTCTGTAGCCTATAAAGGATAAATACAGACGTCTCCATAGTGATCCCTCAGACTTTACTAAGCTTATCTGTGAACTGTGAGACTCATATAACCTAGAGCTCTGATACCAACTTGTCACGACCTGGATTTTCTACCCTCAGGATACATGATAACGCCTACTAATATGAACTAGGCAAGCCAATTAATAGCACAATTTAAATTTTTACCCATTTTTTATTCATCAAAAATTTTGAATATAACATTTAAACAGCAGAATTTAACATAAGCGGAAGAAAAACAATACACTGTCTGAATATGAATATCTAATATAACTGTTTAAGTCTCGACTACCCAATACTTGTGTCACCGTTTCATAGACGGTCTAAGAATACTACAAATAAAGGTCTGAAATAATGAAATACAGCACTATATCTGGAAGTACATATATGAAACAGGAAGGAGACGCCAAGTCTGCGGACGCCTGCAAGGCTACCTCAGGTCGCCTGATGAACAAGAATTAGCAATCTCACTTCGGTCCAAAATCTACAATATTGGGGTCTGCCCAAAATTGTGTAGAGTGTAGTATCAACACAACCGACCCCATGTGCTGGTAAGTGCCTAGCCTAACCTCGGCGAAGTAGTGACGAGGCTAGGACAAGACTACCAAATAAAACTTTGCAATTATATGATCTACAAATGAAAGTAAAGAAGGCATAAGCAAGTAAAGATGGGAGAGGGAAACATGTTGCTGGAGTATACCAGTATCAATAGTAAATCCAGAGTTATAGTATGAGGCAAGCTTTGGATTCACAGCAAAAAAAAAGAAAACTAATATCCAAAATAAATATAATTGTCTCAATAATTTTTGCGGCGCGCAACTCAATCCCAATATATAATATCAACATTATTGTGGCGTGCAACCCGATCCATATCATTTATCATTGTTGTGGCATGCAACCGGATCCACATATACCAGTGTTGTGGCATGCAACCCGATCACATATAATATTGTTGCGGCGTGCAACCCGATCCATATATAAAATTGTTGCGGCGTGCAACCCGATCCATATATAATATTATTACGGCGTGCAATCCGATCCATATATAATATTGTTGCACCGTGCAATCCGATCCACATATAATTTTATTGCGACGTGCAACCCAATCCACATATAATATTAACAACAATCATAATAAGAGTCCCGACAAGGTATTCGACAGCATAAGCAATTACGACCCGGCAAGGGAGAAACATCTATAACCAAACTTGCTACAACACCTAACTACCTCATCTATAACCAAACTTGTTACACCACCTAACAACCTCATCTATATCCAAACTTGTTCCAACGTCTAACTACCACAGCTATAACCATAATCCTTACCCAACATAAAGAATCATCAACCTAAGCATCCGAAATGACAATTAAGAATACAAGCAAAGGAATTGCAACTCAAAAATAACACAGAAAGGGGACAACATAATGATCCCTTTTCCTTCTCACTTTTACTTCACAATTCACTTCACAACTCGAGCCAATGCTTTAGAGTTTCAATTATCACTTATTCTTTTACAATTCATTGTACAACTGGAGTCAACGCTCCTCAATGTTCATAGGCCACAATTCTTTCCACAACTTAAACAATTAGAAATCTTCACCACGGCATGAATAATACAACGAAGTCATGAAAATCACGATATAAGACTTATTGTCATGCTCGACACCAACATATAGATACTCGTCATCATGACTATACGTCTTACTCAACAAGAAACAAATAACAAATAGGAAACAACTCCTAATCCCTCAAGCTAAGGTTAGACCAAACACTTACCACTAAAATTTCAAGGCCAACTCAATCCTCAAAAACCGCCTTTCCTTTCGAATTCGGCTCTAACTCAATTGTATATATACATAATTGACTTAACAACATCAATAAATGCTCAGTAATCCCATTTCAGTACTAAATTATAGCTTTCTAATCATTCTTACCAAAAAGTTAAAAATTGACCCTGGGCCCACTTGGTCAAAACACGAGGTTTAGGATAAAACCCGATCACCTATTCACCCACGAGCCCAAATATATAATTGTTCCAAAATTTGACCCCAAAACAAGGTCTAAATCACACTTAATCAAAAAGCCCTAACTCTACCCATGTTCCTAATTTTCTACCCTTAATCACATGATTTAAGCCTAGAAATCTAATAGGTGTTAGTGGAAATTGAATAAAATGAGTTTAAGATTATATAGATATGAATTGGTGGTGAAATCCTCTTTCAAAAATCGCCCAATTTGGTGTTGAAATGAAGACGTTATGAATTTTGGTCTAATCCCGTAATGGCTGCTGTTTTGGGTCTTTTAAAATATCTGGGAAAAAATACTCATCGAATTCGCGACAGGCTCATCGCATTCGCGATAGGTTAGGCCTGCTAAGTCTTCGAGTTCGCGAAAGATGGCTCGTATTCATGGAGAAGAAACTCCCCGAGCCTCGCATTCGTTATGAACAAATTGGTGACGTCTCCCTAGAAACTTACGCATTTGCGAGTGCAGGGACGCGTTCGCGAAGGGTCTCCCCCCTCAGTTTTGCCTTCGTGAAGAAGAAATTGGGTACCTGGAATATTTGCCTTACGCGTTCGCGAGAGAAACCACCCCAATGCGAAGGGTAAAATCCCTGGGCACTAAACATCAAAAACCTGCAACTTTTTGAGTTCCGAAAACCTTCCGGAACACATCCGAAACACACCCGAGCCCTCGAGGCTCAAAATCAAACATACATACTAACTCAAGAACATCATACGGGGAAATTGTTGGAAACACGTTCTCAAGGCATTATACTAACAGTGTGTTCATATTTGTAGGTTTTGATGAATGACAAACTATGCGCAAATTGACATATGACGAGGTCCAAGCACGAGCGCAAAATTGATATATAACGAGATTCAAGCACAAGACAAAGATCGAGATTAAGTTTTATATGAGTCAGTATTTAATTGTGATCTTGATCCGACAACTTAAACTCAAGACTTGGCTTCTCTCGTAAAAATATTTTTAAATCATGCATATTTAATTTAGAGCAAAATGATTTTAAATAATGCATATTTACCTTAGTCAAAATAATTTTTTAAACATGCCTCTAAAATCTGGACTAAGATAATCGATTATGTACTTATGATAATCGATTATGTTTAAGTCAGCTGCTTGACAATCGATTGTGAACTTATGACAATCGATTGTGTTAAGGCAGTGAGCATCAGATTTTTCAAATCTGCATGACAATCGATTGTGAACCTTATGACAATCGATTGTGATGAGGCAGTGTATAATCGATTGTTGAAATTAAAATCTGGAAAGGATTTTTTGAACGTTGCTGAATAATCGATTATTGATTTTGTATAATCGATTGTTTTACGTAAAATCTGGAAATGAATTTTTGAACGTTGCCAATAATCGATTGTTGATCTTAGATAATCGATTGTTAAGCGTAAAATCTGGGATTGATTTTTGGAATGATTGGCAAACAATCGATTGTGGATTCTTGACAATCGATTGTCACAGAGTAAAATCAGCAGTTCTTAATTGGCAATTAGGCAACGGTAATACAAGGTTTTTCAACTATAAATACAGCTTAAATTCAGTCTTTTGAGTACACAATAACACACAACAACTGATCATTCAATTGCTAAAGCTTGCATACTCTATTGCTTATCATTTTATATTCATTACATAAGTTTTTGAGAGCCAAATTATTGTTCAAAGTTGTTGTGATCTTGAGCGTATTCTTTTACTCATATCTACTCATTAAGGAGTGTCTTGTTTGAGTGCTTAGTGTATTGTACACTTGAAGAGAATTGTTATTCTCTTGTTGTAAGAAGGAACTTGTGTTTCCTTGGTTGAAGTCTTGGAGTGTTGTATCTCCGAGCAAAGGTGTTGAGGCTTGTGTCCTCAAGTTGTAAAGGTTTGTTACGCACCCGTAAGCTTGACAAGTTAGTGAAAATCTCGAGAGAGTCTCTCGGGGACTGGACTAGCCACGGGTTGTGGTGAACCAGAATACATCGGTGCGTTCTTTCTTATTTATTGCACTTATTTATTTCCTACAATTTTTAAATTCCGCAAGTTTACGCTAATTTTTATTATAACGCTATTCACCCCCCCCCCCCTAGCGTTAAGCGTATTATCTAACAATTGGTATCAGAGCCCAACTCTCTGAAGACTTAACCGTTTGAGAGAAACATCCATGGCTTCTACTCGTGACTCTTTTGCAGGAATAGGTGAAGGACAATGCTCCACCCGACCACCGCTATTCGATGGTACAAATTATACATACAGGAAGGAGAGGATGAAAATATTTGTGCAATCAAATAGTTTTCATCTTTGGAAGGTCATAACAAATGGAGAACAAATCCCAACCAAGAAGGTTGAAAATGAATGGGTACAAAAGTCCGAAGATGAATACGATGCGGATGATATCCGAAAGGTGCAAAATAATGCTAAAGCTATTAATTTGTTATATTGTGCCGTAAATGCTGATGATTACAGGAAGATATCTTGTTGCACAACGGCGAAGCAAATGTGGGACAAGCTGGAAATCACGTACGAAGGTACGGACCAGGTAAGGGAAGCTAAAATTGATTTCCTAACCCATGCTTATAAATTATTTCACATGAAGGAAGGTGAAAAGGTGGATGAGATGTTCGAACGATTTTCAATAATCGTAAATGACTTACATGCTCTCAAGAAGACATTCACGGATAAGGAACTTGTCCGAAAAATTCTTAGAAGTCTCACTCCGGCATGGCGATCAAAGGCCGACGCGATTCAAGAGTCCATTGGCGTTTCAAATGTCACCATCGACGCATTAAGAGGTAATCTTAATACTTATGAATCTACTATACTTAACTCTCTTGTTGATGATCAAAGGAGGCAAAGAATCGCTCTAAAGGCAAGCACAAGCCAACCGCAAGTTGATGAGGACGGAGACAACGAGTTTGGACTCGTTATCAAAAGATTTCAAAAGTTTATGCGAAAAGAGTATGAACGAAAGGGCAAAAAGCAAGGAGAACAAATAAAGTGCTATGAATGCGGAGAAATCGGACACATCAAATCAAATTGCCCAAACATCAAAAAGGAAAAGAAAACTTTCAAAAAGCAACGTGCATATATATCTTGGGGAGGAGACTCCGGAGATGAGTCAAGCGAAGGAGAAGAAGAGGAAAGCGCAAACCTTTGTCTTATGGCACAAGAAGACAAGCAAGATGAGGTATGTCAAATCTCTTCTAAAAATTTCTTTTCCCTTGAAGAAATGCAAAATGCTTTTGATGAGTTATATAGTGAATTTATTAAAGCTTCAAAAATTGTTAAAAGCATAAAAGAAAATGCTTCTTCAAAAGAAAAAAATTTTCAAAAACAACTCTCATTGAAAGAAAAGGATTTGGAAAAACTGGTTTTAGAAAATGAGAAGTTGAAAGAGGAAAACAAGTTTTTCGGAAAAAAAAAAGCGCTGACATGCCCGAAAGCTCTATTAGAAATTGTACTTCTTGCATGCATCTCAAAAATGAAGTAGAAAGGCTTAAGGGAACCTTAGATAAGTTTAATTCTTCTCACAAAAATTTGAATGAGGTCCTTGTTAATTTGAAGTCAACCAAGCATGGCATAGGTTTTAAGAATGAGCCTAAAGAAAAGGTTGAAGCCAAACCCCAACCACCTAAGGCTCAACCTAGGATTAATAAAACAAATGGTCATCCTAGAAATAACAACCCTAGAACCAATATGCATGCTAGACCAAATGTTGAACACTTTAGAAGACCTAGAAATGACTTACCACCTAGAAATAACTACTCTAGAAATGATGCATATTCTAGGCCAAACAATAGAAGGAATTTTGAACCTTTTAGAACACCTAGAAATGACTTCCAACCTAGAAATAATTATTCTAGAAATGTTGTACATCCTAGAACAAATAGTAGGAGAAATAATGTTCATGAAATGCGAAATAGTCATTGTGTCGAAAATAGAGTAAACAATTTTCGTCCGTCTAATTACTATGAACCTAGAAGGATGCATAATCCTAACGTGACTTGTCATTATTGTAGACGAATTAGTCATATTGCTCCTGCTTGCTTTACACGTCATAGACATAACACTCAAACGCATCATTATGATATGCCTAACCCCCAAAGACCCAAAATGGCATGGGTACCTAAAACGCATTAATTTGTTTTGTAGGTGTGTTTGAAGGGATCAAGTGTACTATGGTACCTTGATAGTGGATGCTCCAAGCATATGACGGGAGACGAATCCAAATTCCTTCAACTAGAACAAGGAAGGGGGAAGTGTTATTTTTGGTGATAACAACAAAGGAAAGATTATTGGCATCGGATCGGTCGGTAAGGATGAAATTTCTTCCATTAAGCATATATTACTTGTGAAAGGTTTAAAACATAATCTCTTGAGCATAAGTCAATTATGTGACAAGGGAAATCTTGTTTTATTTGATTCAAATGAATGCCTAGTTTTTAGATGTAGCGATTTTAAAATCATCCTTCGTGGTTTTAGAATGCATAACATTTATATGGTTGATCTTGCAAACTCTTCACCCGATTATGTGAATTGTTTAATGAGCAAAGAGGATGATTCTTGGTTATGGCATCGTAGAGTAGCTCACATCAACATGCATCTTTTGAACAAATTGGTTTCACAAAATTTAGTTGTTGGTCTTCCAAATTTGAAATTTGAAAATGACTCTATTTGCGATTCTTGTCAAAAAGGGAAGCAAACAAAAGCATCTTTTAAATCAAAAATTATTGTTTCAACTACTAGACCATTGCAATTGCTTCACATGGATTTGTTTGGACCATCTCGCATTGAAAGTCTTGGTAGAAATCGTTATGATTTTGTTATTGTTGATGATTATTCTAGATTTACTTGGACTTTATTTCTTGCCCATAAAAGTGATGCTTTTCAGAATTTTAAATATTTCCTTAAACGTGTTCAAAACGAAAAGGAAACAACCGTCACTTCAATTAGAAGTGATCATGGGGGAGAGTTCGATCACAATCTCTTTGCGGACTTTTGTGACGAACTCGGTATCGAGCATATCTTTTCCGCTCCACGAACACCACAACAAAATGGGGTGGTGGAAAGGAAAAATAGGTGTCTCGAAGAGATGGCTAGAACCATGCTCGAAGAGGCCAAGATTCCCAAACATTTTTGGGCGGATGCCGTGAGTACCGCATGCTACATCTTAAGTAGAGTAGTCATAAGGCCAATACTCATGAAAACCCCTTATGAACTCTACAAGGGAAGGAAACCAAACATCTCCCATTTTAGAGTATTCGGTTGTAAAGTTTTTATTCATAACAATGGAAAAGATCAATTGGGAAAATTTGATGCTAAGTCCGATGAGGGAATTTTCATTGGTTATTCTTCACGTAGCAAACCATATAGGGTTTTTAATAAAAGAACCGAAACTGTGGAGGAATCCCCTCATGTTGTGTTTTCCGAAAATAATGCTCGCTTGGCGAGAAAGGATTCCGGTTTTGATCTTGCAGGTATTTTAGATAGCTTGAAAGACAAAATACAAGAGGAAACGCCTAAGGAAAATCAAGACGAAATTTTGGAACAACCAACGGAGGAAGCGCCACAATTGGAGAAAGAAACTAAAATGCCTAACGAATGGAGGACAATCAAAGATCACCCTCTCGAACAGGTAATTGGCGACGTCGAAGAAAAGGTAAGTACCCGAAACTCCCTTAAGAACACCTTAGGACATACTGCTTTTGTGTCTCAAATTGAACCAACAACCATCTCCGAAGCAATTGGGGATGAATTTTGGACCTTGGCAATGCAAGAGGAGCTTAACCAATTCAAACGGAATGACGTTCGGGATTTGGTGCCAAGACCCGAAAATCATACCATAATTGGTACGAAATGGGTTTTTCGAAACAAACTGGATGAAAATGGTGTGATCACTAGAAACAAAGCTAGGCTTGTCGCAAAAGGCTATAATCAAGAAGAGGGTATTGACTATGAAGAAACATATGCTCCCGTAGCTAGATTAGAAGCTATTCGTCTATTGCTCGCTTTTGCCTCTTCTATGAATTTCAATTTGTATCAAATGGATGTGAAAAGTGCTTTTCTAAATGGTGTTATTCAAGAAGAAGTTTATGTTGAACAACCCCCCGGTTTTGAAGATTTTAAATCTCCCGATCATGTTTTCAAACTCAAAAAGTCTCTTTATGGTTTAAAACAAGCTCCCCGAGCTTGGTATGAAAGATTGAGTAAATTTCTATTGGAAAATGATTTCATTAGGGGGAAAGTTGACACCACTCTTTTTGTTAAGCATAAAAACAATGATATTTTATTAGTTCAAATCTATGTGGATGATATTATATTTGGTGCTACTAACAATGTCTTGTGCAAGGAATTTTCCGATTTAATGACAAGCGAATTTGAGATGTCTATGATGGGAGAGTTAACATTCTTTTTGGGATTACAAGTAAAGCAAATGAAAGAAGGTACGTTCATTTGCCAAGCGAAATATTGCAAAGAATTACTGAAACAATTTGAAATGACCAATGCAAAAGCAATGGCAACCCCCATGAGCACATCCGATCATCTAGACAAAGATGAGAAAGGTAAGGAAGTCGACATCAAAAAGTATCGAGGTATGATTGGCTCTCTCCTTTATCTTTCTGCTAGTCGTCCGGACATCATGTTTAGCGTGTGCTTATGTGCTCGTTATCAATCGTGTCCGAAGGAGTCTCACCTAACTGCGGTGAAACGGATATTGAAGTATCTTGTTGGTACTATAAATGTGGGTCTATGGTACCCCAAAGGTTCTTCATGCCAACTTGTTGGCTATTCCGATTCCGATTTTGCTGGATGCAAATTGGACTGCAAGAGCACTAGTGGCACTTGCCATTTGCTCGGTAGCTCTCTCGTTTCTTGGTTTAGCAAGAAACAAGTAAGTGTTGCGTTGTCCACAACCGAGGCTGAATATGTAGCCGCGGGAAGTTGTTGCGCTCAAATCCTTTGGATGAAACAACAACTCTTGGACTATGGCCTAAGTCTTGATCATATCCCTCTTAGATGTGATAATACTAGTGCCATATTCTTGACGAAGAACCCCGTTCTTCATTCGCGAACAAAACACATTGAAATTAGACATCGCTTTATAAGAGATCACGTTCTCAAGGGCGATGTCGAAATTGAATTTGTTGAAACCAAAGATCAATTGGCCGACATCTTTACAAAGCCCTTAGAGAAAGAGTCCTTCTTCCAAATTCGTAGTGAACTCGGGATCCTTGACTCCACGTTGATCTAAGTCATGCATTGAATTTTCCCTTTCACATGTTTTCTAACTTGAGCGTCGGAGACGTCTAACGTATTTTTGCAGGTATCGCCCTAAAGGCAGGGGGAATTATAAAATTTGACGCACAGAACAATCGATTTCTCTTTTATATATTCGATTATCCAGTATCAATAATCGATTGTATTGACATTATTTGTGTTATTATGTCTGAAATCGTGTTTTTTAATAAATAAACAAGTTTTTTATTCCATTTTTTTGCTAATGGCAAAAGGGGGAAGATAACGGGTATGCACTATCATGCACTCTCAATACTTATCGGCATAAATTGAGGGGGAACAAATTGCATATCCATATACTTGTTGCATATCTTTTCTTTTCTTGAATCGTTATTATGAATTGCTTAATATGCATATCCGGATTAAAGTTTGCCATTATCAAAAAGGGGGAAATTGTTGGAAACACGTTCTCAAGGCATTATACTAAACGTGTGTTCATATTTGTAGGTTTTGGTGAATGACAAACTATGCGCAAATTGACATATGACGAGGTCCAAGCACGAGCGCAAAATTGATATATAACGAGATTCAAGCACAAGACAAAGATCGAGATTAAGTTTTATATGAGTCAGTATTTAATTGTGATCTTGATCCGACAACTTAAACTCAAGACTTGGCTTCTCTCGTAAAAATATTTTTAAATCATGCATATTTAATTTAGAGCAAAATGATTTTAAATAATGCATATTTACCTTAGTCAAAATAATTTTTTAAACATGCCTCTAAAATCTGGACTAAGATAATCGATTATGTACTTATGATAATCGATTATGTTTAAGTCGGCTTCTTGACAATCGATTGTGAACTTATGACAATCGATTGTGTAAGGCAGTGAGCATCAGATTTTTCAAATCTGTATGACAATCGATTGTGAACCTTATGACAATCGATTGTGATGAGGCAGTGTACATCAAGTTTTTCAACGCTTAAAATAATCGATTGTGAAGTTAATGACAATCGATTGTGAAGAGACAGTGTCCACCAGATTTTTCAAAGTCACAAAATAATCGATTGTGCACATATGACAATCGATTGTGTTGAGGCAGTGTCTTCCAGACTTTTTCAAAATTATTAAATAATCGATTGTGAGTATATAACAATCGATTGTCACGAGGCAGTGTCTAAATTGATTTTTCAAGACTGATATATAATGGATTGTTAACTTAGTATAATCGATTGTATAACTAACCGTTGCCAAAATATTTTCAAATACCGTCAGGTAATCGATTGTTGATATTCTATAATCGATTGTTGAAATTAAAATCTGGAAAAGATTTTTTGAACGTTGCTGAATAATCGATTATTGATTTTGTATAATCGATTGTTGAAATTAAAATCTGGAAAGGATTTTTTGAACGTTGCTGAATAATCGATTATTGATTTTGTATAATCGATTATTGATTTTGTATAATCGATTGTTTTACGTAAAATCTGGAAATGAATTTTTGAACGTTGCCAATAATCGATTGTTGATCTTAGATAATCGATTGTTAAGCGTAAAATCTGGGATTGATTTTTGGAATGATTGGCAAACAATCGATTGTGGATTCTTGACAATCGATTGTCACAGAGTAAAATCAGCAGTTCTTAATTGGCAATTAGGCAACGGTAATACAAGGTTTTTCAACTATAAATATAGCTTAAATTCAGTCTTTTGAGTACACAATAACACACAACAACTGATCATTCAATTGCTAAAGCTTGCATACTCTATTGCTTATCATTTTATATTCATTACATAAGTTTTTGAGAGCCAAATTATTGTTCAAAGTTGTTGTGATCTTGAGCGTATTCTTTTACTCATATCTACTCATTAAGGAGTGTCTTGTTTGAGTGCTTAGTGTAATGTACACTTGAAGAGAATTGTTATTCTCTTGTTGTAAGAAGGAACTTGTGTTTCCTTGGTTGAAGTCTTGGAGTGTTGTATCTCCGAGCAAAGGTGTTGAGGCTTGTGTCCTCAAGTTGTAAAGGTTTGTTAAGCACCCGTAAGCTTGACAAGTTAGTGAAAATCTCGAGAGAGTCTCTCGGGGACTGGACTAGCCACGGGTTGTGGTGAACCAGAATACATCGGTGCGTTCTTTCTTATTTATCGCACTTATTTATTTCCTGCAATTTTTAAATTCCGCAAGTTTACGCTAATTTTTATTATAACGCTATTCACCCCTCCCCCTCTAGCGTTAAGCGTATTATCTAACACTTATCCGTGTGATCAAATCGCGAAAATAATATCATTAACATTGAATTAAACCTCAAAATCCATGAATTCTTTCAAACTTCTTAAAATATCCAATTTTCCATTTAAAGCCTGAATCACGTCAAATGACATCTGTTTTTCACCAAATTCCACAACATCTTAAATCCTATATAAGACCGATACCGTGCACCGGAACAAAAATACGGGCCCGATACCGTCATGTTCTAATCAAACTTCATTTCAAATTCCTTCAAATAATTTCAAAAAATAATTTTCTTTAAAAATTTATTTCTCGGGCTTAGGATCTCGGAATTTAATTTCGGGAATATGCCCAAGTTCCTTATTTTCCTACGGACCATCCTGGACTGTCAAATCACGGGTCCGGGTTCGTTTACCTAAAACATTGGCTAAAGTTAAATTTATTCATTGTACAGTCAAAATTTATCATTTCTCACAAGTTTTCACACATAAGCTTTCTGGCTTTCCCGCCCGGACTACACATACAAATCTAAGTGATTCTAAATAAGGTTTTTAAGGCCTTGAAACATAGAATTAAATTTTATAATAGGTACCCTTTGACAAAAGTGACAGATACCCATTAATTTCTCATTTTTTTCCTATTAATTTACCCATTAATTTCTCATTTTTTTCCTATTAATTTTATCATAGATCAAGATATGGTTGACTTGATTTGTCAATTCTTGTGATAATATATGGAATCACTCTTTCTAACTCTTAAAGAGTAGAGAAGAGCAAGCCCGGCGTCATCGTCGCTTGCTCTGCTTTGGCAGTTTTGCTTCAGCTTATCGATTAATAATTTTTTGGACCAATTTTATTTTCCTTTTTCGTCATTCAATATTTTATTTTCTAATATTAATTTGGAAATTCGCGTCATTATTTCCCAACTATTAAATTCTCGACCAAACATTCCATATAATAGAAATTCAAATAATTTCTGTTGAATGAACACCTGACAAATGAACAGACGCCTTTGCACATATTGTGATTCAACTTCGTTGGCTATAAGTAAAGAGGTTTAACCTTATTTTTCACCATTAAATCTAAAAAACTCTCCCCTCTCTCTTCTGCATTCTGCATTGATTTTCAAAGTAAAATGTAAGGATTTTGTGTAATTTGCTCCACCATTTAAGTTGGTCAAAGTTCTATGATTTGAAGGGTCGTTATCATAGAATAGTTATTCTTTTCTATTTTGTGAAAAAATAATATAAATCCTTAAGCAACTATGAGAGGAATAAATTCCTTAAGTACACACCAAGGAACTTGTGAACTCGAAATTTTCTGTTTTTTTGTTTTCTTAAACTAACATCTTCGATCTAATTTTTTGGTTTTGAATAGAGAATACTAACAAGAAATTGTACACATAAAAAATATATGTCAAATACAGGGTGATTTGCAGTCATACCCTATATTTATGCCACCTTTCAACGTGTACCCTATTTTTAAAAACTATTGATTTCGTAGCCAACTAACAAAAAATCGTATTAATATGACCATTATACCCCTTCCAAAAATCTCGTTTTTCATATGTTGTGGATAGCCAGATATATTTCATGGAAACAAAAGTTCTGTCCAGCTGAATCCGCCATTTACTATCCCTCAAAGTTATATTCGCCCTCAATCTGATAGGCCACTCCTTTCTGAAGTTGCTGATTGTGAAAATGTTTCAGTAATTGACATGGGTTATGGAGAAATAAGCCTTTTAGTTCTTCAATTTGGTATTTAAGAAGTGTACCAAATTGGAGGAATTTGACCAAGAGGATTACATAAATTGGTGAGCACGTGTATTTCCATATAATACTTTTATCATTCAAATCATATGGAAATAGTTAATACTCAATATTTTGTTTTTCTCAACGCTATCTTCATTCAATTCAGTATCATCAGAAAATTTTTAGTTGTGTCAATTGAAGCACAACTAGTTTCACTACAAGATATTATCAAAAAAATAAGTTAAAACTTCAACTCTAAGAAGGCTGAATTTCACCAATTACAATAACAAAAACTTCAGCTCTAGAGTTGAAGTTCGCCAGTTATAAAACAAAAATAATGCTCTAGAGCTGAAGTTGTCCAGTTAAAAAATAAAAACTTCAGCTCCTAAAGTGTAAGTTCACCAACAAAACAAAACATTCAGCAAAAAATATATTGTAATTTTTACAAAAAATAAAACACAAATTCAATCCAAAATAATGCTGAAGTTCATAAAAAAAATATAACAAAAAAATAAAATATGAGACAAATTCAGCTCCTATCTAAGGTATCATTGAACTATTATAAACTTTACACTTTATACCTATAGTGAAAATTTTCTGTGTATCTTGACCTACAAGTTCCTTGTAAATAGCTAGTACTTCTGTAAACTGATTGTCTTTTCCAATAGTGCTAGACACATCATTGATGTCAGTTCTGAAGTACCAACAAGTGGATTGATCTCCATCGCCAAACAAATTGTCTTTTGCAATATCACTGCCTAAATCATAACTCAATGCATGTTTTTCAATACCAATAACTTGATCATTTGCACCTTTGTCAGTTGATAACTCTTCATCATTTACATATTTACTCAGTCTATAAACAATAGATTGTTCCTCTCCAACTTGTTGTTGAACATGTTCATCGCCTTCAAGAGCCGCTTCCTCACTTGTAGCATTATCTTTTGCAACTATATGTGATGCATCGTTCTGCACCTTGCTTGCTTCCAACATTCTCAGTTGATAACTTTTCTTCATCATTTCCATCTGTACTCAGTCTATCAACAATGGAACGTTCATCTTCAACTTGTTCTTGAACATTTTGATCACCTTCAAAAGCTGCTTCCTCATGTGTAGCATTTACATCTGCGACATTATGCGATGCATCATCAACAACATTAATATCCGATAGATGTTTTTAACAGTCATTCATCCTATCATACTGTCGATGGTTACTCAAATCAAAATTACCATCGTGCATTCCATTTGATTTGTCGACAATTTTAAACAACTATTCAAACTTCTCATCGAAATATTTCTAGAAAAAAAATTACTAACAATGATTAATCTGAATAACGTTAGCAGAAATAAAAAGACTTCTCTCTAAATTAGCTTACCTTCACTTTTTCAAAAACTGCATCCACAATAGCAGATCGCTCATCCTGTTTAAACTTATCGAAAAATTCTTTCACGATTGTGCTTCTTTCTTTTTCTGCATGTCTTTGAACCTCCATCGTTACCCTCTAGAATAGACACACAACAAAAATTCAGATACAAAAGAATGCTGAAGTTCAGCTATTATGATGCTGAAGTTCATCACAAACAAAACAAAACTTCAGCTCAAAAATATGTTGTACTTTTACAAAAACACAACCAAAAACATCATATCATAACTTACAGAACATATTGTGTCGATTAATTTATTATCATCAAACTTCGTTGTATAATGTTTATGACAACTCTGGGAACGAGATGATTTGCCAATAAAAGGAGTTCGATTTTCTTCTTTTGATCGACTCCGACTACGTGGTGATCCACCAATATAGGAGTTCAGTTCACTTCTTTTGAACGGCTCAGAGTATGTGGTGGTTCACCAGTTGAAGGAACCGCATTAAGTACCTTTGAACGAATTTGGTTGTATGGTAATTGTCATATTAAATATATTAAATTTAATTCCTCTTCTGTAGGAATTATATCCAATACCCTAAAGTTGCGATATCTTTGTTTAATACAAAAAAGTATATTATGAGGAGAAAGAAAACTAATACGTCAACATATTAACACAGAGACAAAAATAAAAGAAAATTAACTTAAATCATGACTACTGAGGAAATCAAAAAGTTCGTTATATTTAAGCTCTCACACACATACATAACATAATATCCTGGGAAACTAAGGGGTATCAAGGTACCCATCCTCTCTTATATACTTCTCCTGAATATTTGGGAAGCGCACATAGAACCAAGCACATGACGGATATGGAAATTTACCAACTTTATACTCAATAGATTGAAATTTGTTCTGCTTGTCCAATGCATGTTTCAGTGAGTAAATGAGCTTCTCATAACACACATTATCCCAAGGATATTCGGCACAAACCTTATCATTTTCAACAATAGTTGCATATTCCTCCACATAGATGATTCAGTCTTTTTCCCAAAGAAAATAGGCTCTACAACAAGAATTTTCATAAGCTTCACAACAACATCATCACTCTCGCATACATGACTATGATTCACAACATTCTTTGGAATTTCATTCTGAGTTATAAAATCTCGAATATCCTTCAAGGTCACACCTTTGGACTTACCAAAATAGCGCTTCAGAATATTTCTCTCTCGCTAAATTAGTTTTTAAACATTATGTACTGTGATCCGCAAAACGTATATAATATGAAAGTCTTCAAGGGTGAAGGAAACATCATGGTAAAAAATCTTGAAACTAGTGGAGCCTCGATTATTGGTGAATATTTGAAAAAGACACAAACAATGAACCAACTTCATGATGTATTTGAAATTATCCATAGCCATAATATGTCGAAATATACTATTATTAAGCTTATCCCGTTGTGTAGGATTCAAGAAACTTGCAATTAAACTCTTTAAATCATGGTTCTCCTTCCAGTAACCCTTATAGTTAAAATCTCAAAACTCAAAATATCTTTGCCCTGGTCTTGTAGGTGGAGGAGCAGGGACATAAGGACCCAAGGGTATTATAGGTTATTTAGGTGCTTTAAGTGCATTAGCTGCTTTGCATGCTTTAGCTGCATTAGGATCTTTAGGTGCTTTAGGTGATATCTGTTCGAAAAAACGTAAAAGATACAAAAAAATAACATCAGAACATTATCAAAAAGGTTAGTTAAAACTTCAACTCTAAGAAGGCTGAAGTTCCACAGTTACAAAATAAAAACTTCAGCTTTAGAGTTGAAGTTCGACGGTTACAAAACAAATATTTTAGCTCTGGAGCTGAAGTTCACCAATTACTAAAACAAGAACTTCAGCTCTGGAGCTGAAGTTAGCCAGTTACAAAAACAAAAACTTCAGCTCCTAAAGCTGAAGTTCGCCAGTTGTGAAATAAAAACTTCAGCTCTAGAGCTGAAGTTAGCCAGTTACAAAATAAAAACTTCAACTCCAGAGCTGAAGTTCACCAGTTACAAAAATAAAAACTTCAGTTTCTAAAGTTACAATTCACCAGTTACAAAATGCCTCGTAGTATATTCTGACACCGTGGGAACGTGCAATCACAAATATAATCAATCATGAAAAGGATGAAGATTCTCTTTTCAGTGAATTCTTCTATGCATGTTCACTATAAAGAGATAATGGCAAAGGATTTTTAAGATCATCCTTTTGTAGTGCTAGAAGAAAAGAAAATTTTGAAAGTGAATTTATTGGTGACGAAATTAACTTTTTCTCCCATTTTTGGTTCTGAAAAGTCCTAAAACGTGCTTAACCACTTTGCATTATTCCTTGAAATAACATAGGTGTACAATTAGCTTCCTTTGAGAAAATTTCAGTTTTAACATAGAGTACTAACGTATACTTGGAGAGAAAATAGTCTTTTAATAAAGAATGACAAAATAATTTTTTTTAAAAGCTTTTAACAAAAAAACGAGTTAGAATGCATATAGAAAAATAAAACGGCTACGGGTTAAAAAAAATAATTCTAACTATTTATTGATATGGTTATTGAACGACTGTAAGTTGTTCTATTACAATACAAAAACTAACGCGGCTGATTATGTGCAA
This sequence comes from Nicotiana benthamiana, assembly GCA_034376525.1. Taxonomy (NCBI): domain Eukaryota; kingdom Viridiplantae; phylum Streptophyta; class Magnoliopsida; order Solanales; family Solanaceae; genus Nicotiana; species Nicotiana benthamiana. The sequence continues at coordinate 141,829,365 of CM067327.1, read as the reverse complement.
TTAACTAATAGAAGGGGTTCTACCTACCCCGTAATTTCTCATTTTTCAATTAATCTTATCACAGGTCAAGATATGGTTGACTTGATTTTTCAAGCCAGAATATTGCTCATTTAATGGGAATGACTCAAATGAATAATGAATTCGGACATGAAACGACATGCGATACAAAATTAAATGAGACAACTAAATTTCGTTGTAAACGTGATGCTGAATAAATCTAAAACATATTAATTGTCGACGAAGAGAATAGAAAAAATAAAATAAAATAATCAATCGTCCAAATTTCCATGTTCTGACCAATGGATATGCGGATCTGCTAATTTATTCCAACAAATTATGAAGCACTTTTCGAATTCTGATAGAATATAATTTATTAAAATATTTACACATCTCAAACTTTAAGCATGCAAAGATGCGAGACCGAAACTTAGTTAATAATTGATTAGATAAAACAAATATTTTTAATGTCAAAAAAAAAGTTACAAAATTAGGCAATTTGCAGTACAGTACTGCGAATTACGTTAGCGGAAATTTTACCGTTAATGTAATTCGCAGTATAGTACTGCGAATTACAATAAAGAGGTGAATCGCAGTACTACACTACGAACTAATAAACAATTTTTTAATGTTGTTCCCAGTATAATACTGTGCAGTATTACACTGCGAACAACATTAAAAAATAAGACTCCTTCTTCTTCCTCGGATCGGCAGAATTGCTTCACCATTAATATACAAATCTGGTCCCCCCCCCCCCCAACTCCCGTGCTTTAAAAAAAAATTCGGCCCCATCCGTCATCTAAAAGCAAGGTGTGAAGGCCCCACACAAAAGAAGCTGTGGATTCCGTCTTTCGGGTGAAAAAATTCAATTTCAATAATATTCAAAAATCTTAAACCGAAGTATTTCGATTTGGATTATGGCAAAACTCGTACAATACATGCATACTTGAATTGTTTAGTGTGTTTCCATGTGAATTTATGTTATTTTGTGTTTAATTTTGTATCTTTTATATACCCTGATTGATTTATTAATTTTTGTGAATTGGTATTATTTATTTGTTTTATTTGTATTGTTAATGTTATGTTCATATTATTGTTGATAAATTTGTATGTAGAGCTTTTTAGCGTAGTAAAATATAGCGTCTTTTACTGTAGTAAAATATACAGCCTTTAACGTAGTAAAATATAGAGTCTTTTAGCGTAGTCAAATGTAGAGCCTTTTAGCGTAGAGTATTAGTAGCTAACAAAATTCTAAAAATGTTGAAATTGAGACGCATAATAATTAAGGATAACTTGGTGCTATCGGGCCTCAAAAATTCGCAATAATTAAAAAATTTATAATTTAATTCTTTAAAGTTACAAAATTATAAAAATTATTAAAATTGACAAGCATAATAATTAAGGATAACTCGGTGTTACCGAGCCCCAAAAATTAATCCTAGAACCCATACATAATTATTCGCAGTAATTCAGAAAATTTATAATATAATTCTAAAAGGATACAAAATTATAAAAATTGTTTAAATTGACACGCATAATAGTTAAGGATAACTAGGTGCTACCGGGCCCCAAAAATCAAGCATGGAACCCATACATAAAAATTCGCAGTAATTCAAAAAAATTTTATTATTTAATTCTTTAAGGTTACAAAATTATAAAAATTATTAAAATGGACACGCATAATAATTAAGGATAACTTGGTGCTAACGGGCCCCAAAAATCAAGCCTGAAACTCATACATAATTATTCGCAATAATTTAAAAAATGTATAATTTAATTCTTAAAGGTTACAAAGATATAAAAATTATTAAAATTGACACGCATAATAATTAAGGATAACTCGGTGCTACCGGGCCCCAAAAATCAAGCCTGGAACCCATACATAAAAATTTACAGTAATTCAAAAACTTTATAATTTAATTCTTTAAGGTTACAAAAAAATTATAAAAAATGTTGAAATTGACACGTATAATAATTAAGGATAATTTGGTGCTACCGGGCCTCAAAACTAAAAATTGACACGCATGAAATTATAAAAATTGTTGCTGCATGCATAATACGGTGCCGATGCCAACAAGATCAAGCATTATTAAAATTCTAAAACTCATTATATTTTCAATTTAATAATTTTCTTCAAAAATTTAATTCCGGGACCTCGGGAAAATTCAGTTTCAATAATATTCAAAAATATTTAATCAAGATATTTCGATTTAGATTATGGCAAAACTCGTATAATACATGCATATTTGTATTGTTTAGTGTGTTTCCATGTGAATTTAAGTTATTTTATGTTTAATTTTGTATCTCTTATATACCTGGATTGGTTTATTAATTTTTGTGAATTTGTATTATTTATTTATTTTATTTGTATTGTTAATATTATGTTCATATTATTGTTGATAAATTTGTATGTAGAGCCTTTAGCGTGGTAAAATATAATGTCTTTTAGTGTAGTAAAATATAGAACCTTTTAGCATAGTAAAACATAGAGTCTTTTAGCATAGTAAAATGTAGAGCCTTTTAGCGTAGAATTTTAGTAGCTGACAAAATTCTAAAAATGTTGAAATTGAGACACACAATAATTAAGGATAACTTGGTGCTATCGGGCCTCAAAAATTCGCAGTAATTCAAAAATTTTATAATTTAATTCTTCAAAGTTATAAAATTATAAAATTATTGAAATTGACACGCATAATAATTAAGGATAACTCGGTTCTACCGGGCCCCAAAAATCAAGCATGGAACTCATACATAATTATTTGCAGTAATTCAAAAAAATTATAATTTAATTCGTTAAGGTTACAAAATCATAAAAATTATTGAAATTGACAAGCATAATAAGTAAGGATAAATCGGTGCTACCCGGCACCAAAAATCAAGCCTGAAACCCATAGATAATTATTCGCAGTAATTCAAAAAATTTATAATTTAGTTCTTAAAGGTTACTTGTTGAAATTGACACACATAATAATTAAGGATAACTCGGTGCTACCAGGCCACAGAATTTAAGCTTGGAACCCATTATCAAAATTCGCAGTAATTCAAAAAATTTATAATTTAATTCTTTAATGTTACAAAATTACAAAAATTATTGAAATTAACACGCAAAATAATTAAGGATAACTTGGTGCACCAGGCCCCAAAAATCAAGCCTGAAACCCATACATAAAAATTCGCAGCAATTCAAAATATTTATAATTTAATTCATTAAGGTTACAAAATTATAAAAATTATTGAAATTGATACGCATAGTAATTAAGGATAACTCGGTGCTACCGGGCCCCAAAAATTAAGCCTGAAACCCATACATAATTATTCGCAATAATTCAAAAAATTTATAATTTAATTCTTTAAGGTTACAAAATTACAAAAATTATTGAAATTGACACGCATAATAATTAAGGATAACTCGATGCTACCAGACCCCAAAAATCAACCTGGAACCCATATATAAAAATTCGTAGTAATTTAAAAAAATTATAATTTAATTCTTTAAGGTTACAAAATTATAAAAAATGTTGAAATTGACACGTATAATAATTAAGGATAATTTGGTGCTACCGGGCCTCAAAACTAAAAATTGACACGCATGAAATTATAAAAATTGTTGCTGCATGCATAATACGGTCCCGATGCCAACAAGATCAAGCATTATTAAAATTCTAAAAATCATTATATTTTCAATTTAATAATTTTCTTCAAAAATTTAATTCCGGGACCTCAGGAAAATTCAGTTTCAATAATATTCATAAATCTTAAATTGAGGTATTTGGGTTTAGATTATGGCAAAACTCGTATAATACATGCATATTTGTATTGTTTAGTGTGTTTCCATGTGAATTTATGTTATTTTGTGTTTAATTTGTATCTTTTATATACCCGGATTGATTTATTAATTTTTTTGAATTTGTATTATTTATTTGTATTGTTTATGTTATATTCATATTACTGTTGATAAATTTGTATGTAGAGCCTTTTAGCGTAGTAAAATATAGTGTCTTTTAGTGTAGTAAAATATAAGGACCTTTTAGCGTAGTAAAATATAGAGTCTTTTAGCGCAGTAAAATATAGAGTCTTTTTTTTGGTAATTAAACTTCGTATTAATCACCAAAGTGTTAAACTTACAGATTCATAGCCCAGCTTGCTACTCAGCTGGCTATCAAATAGAAAACAAAAGACTATCCTATACTGTCTAACAGCCTAGCATTATAGTAGATAATGCTGCAGAAGTACTCTTAGCCTAGGTGGAGCTCTAACATTACAATTATAAGCAATATTTCTAAGCAGTTTGTCACTGTTACAATAGGTGTTTCCAAATATTCTCGCATTCCTTTCCAGCCATAAGACATAAATCATCTCTGTCATTGTCATTTTGACTATATGAGCTCGAGGAGATTTGCCTTTAGATTGCTCAATGAACCACTGGACAAACTGGAGCCAGTTTTGTCCAGTAGGTTGCTTAGTTCCAATCCATTGCAATGTGTGATCTCTCAGTTAGGATGCATAAGTGCAATCCAGGAATAAGTGTTCTCTGGATTCCACAGCTTGTTGGCACATGACACAAGTGTCTGTCACATTCAGGTTCTATTTGATCAGCCTATCTTTGGTGGGCAGTCTATCTTGCAAGAGCAGCCATAGGTTGAAGATTGCTTTAGGTCGAGCAGCATTCTGCATTGTTAAGTTCTTCCACATGACTCTTGGTGCTTATCCTATCTGCTGTAAGTAGAGCCTTCTTATAGTGCAATCAGATTTATCCAACAGTTGATGTTGCTGCAATATCTCAATGCCTTCAATGATCTTCCGGACCATCCAACTAGCCTGTTTAGGGATAGTGATGGTCTCCAACTGTTTCTGCTATAAACTGTGTGAATCCATTTCACCCATAGAGCATCCTTCTTGTGTGCCAGATCCCAGCTGAGTTTTGCAATAGTAGCCTTGTTCCACAGTAATAGATTAGTCAAGTTCAATCCACCAGCAGACTTTGGCATACAGATTTTCTCCCAAGCCACATATGCCTTTCTTGACACATTAACTGATCCATACCAGATGTAGGATCTGCAAATTGCCTCAAGCAGTTTTATAATCTTGGAAGGTATTAGGAATAGTTGTGCCCAGTAAGCCTGAATCCCAAAGATAACTGATTGTACCAACTGGATTCTACCAGCATATGATAGGTGTCTAGTAGTCCAGGATGTAATCCTGGCAGAAACTTTGTCAACCAGTGGTTGCCATTGAAAAGCAATCAGCTTCTTGGTAGTCAAAGGTACTCCCAAATATTTAAAGGGAAGTTCTCCACGTACATAGCCCAGGAGATCAATAATATGCTGCTGATCCTGAGGTTTCACCCCTCCAAAATAGACAGCACTCTTATGCAAGTTGGCTGTCATACCAGAAGTTGCAGTGAACTGAGAGAAATAAGTAAACATATTACTTACAGAGTGAGGTTCTCCTTTGACAAACAGCAACAAGTCATCAGCAAAACTTAAGTGAGTTATTCCCAGTTTTTTACAACCAGGATGAAAAGCAAAGTCTCTGATTTGTCTCAATTCAACCAGAGACCTGCTAAGGTACTCCATCACAATAGCAAACAGAAAAGGGGATATGCGATCCCCTTGTCTCAGTCCTTTGGCTTCTTGAAAAGGTTATGTTGTCTCCCCATTAACCACCACTGTATAGCTGACAGTTTGGACACACTCCATGATCCATCTTGTAAATCTGGTAGGGAAATCCAGTGCTTCCATAACCTGCTGTAAGTAGCACCACTCTACTGAATCATAAGCCTTCTGCAAGTCAATTTTGATCATACACCTGGGAGATATATGTGACCTAGAGTAATGCTTTATTAATTCATGTGCTAAGATGACATTGTCTGCTATTCTCCTTCCTGGGATAAAGCCTGCCTGTGCATTACAGATGATACTGCTCATGACCTTCTGGAGTCTGTTGACCAGCAACTTGGAAATGATTTTGTATAGGACTGAACAGCAAGCAATTGGTTGAAACTCTTTGAGTGTTTGAGGATTAAATACCTTGGGAATTAGGGTGAGTGTAGCACAGTTTATAGGTTTGTGCATTTTGCTGGTTGTAAAAAAATTCTTGACTGCTTGGAGTATCTGCTGCCCTATAATAGGCCAAGTGTGTTTAAAGAACATAGCATTATATCTATCTATCCCTGGAGCTTTATCATTACCAATTGCCTTCAAACTGTTTAGGATCTCTCTGTCACTGATATCAGCTGATAGTTCCAACCTCTGCTGATGTGAGAGTCTAAGACCATTGTTCATATACAATTTGTTAACTGCTGGTAGTGAAGTGGCTGTTGTACCCATGAGTGATTTATAGAAGTCTGTGATCTCCTTGTGTAGGTCAGCTGGATCAGTTATCTTCAGTCCTCCTTCTGTGGTCAGTTCAGTAATCCTTTTAAATTGGTTTCTCTCCTTCATTACTGCTGAGAAGTATTTGTTGTTTAAATCTCCAAGCTGGATTCATCTGGCTCTAGATTTTTGTTGCAGTGCTGATTCTTCAAGCAAAGACCATTTTTCCAATTGCTGCATCAGGTCCTTTTCTCTCAGCTGTAAGGTATCTGTATATGATATGGCCATCTGGTGTTGAACAGCTTCCAGTTCCTTTCAGCTGTTCTCAATCTTCTGTGTAATGCCCTTAAACTCTCTAGTATTTAGAGACTTTAAGGCTGGCCTGAGGGCTTTGAGATTATTCCACACCCCTTGCAGGGTACATTGAGCAGTGCTTTTCCAGTTAGCTTTGAGAAAAGACTGGAAATCCGTACTATGCGTCCATGCATTGTAGAATCTAAATGGTACCTTCCTGCTATGATTATCTTCAGTCAGGGCTAATAGCATGGGATTATGATCAGAGATAAAGGGGGCTCCATATACAGTGTGTACATGGCTCCATTTCATCATCCATTCTTAATTACCAAACACCCTATCTACTCTGCTACATACTCTGTCATTACCACTTTGTTTATTGGACCAGGTAAAGAAATCCCCTTTCCATGGCAGTTCAGCCAGGCCAGCTTGCTGTATGCAATTGTTAAACTGCACAGTCTCTCCTTGCTTGACTGGTTGACATGATTGTCTATCATTACTTGACAATATGGCATTGAAATCTCCTGCAATTATCCAAGGATCAGTTATACTTGCAGCCAGATTCTGAATAGTCTTCCACATTGCCCCCCTCTGATCACTGTCATTAAAGCCATATATCACTGTAAGGCAGCAGAGAAGTCCACCACTAAGGTTCCTGACAGTGCAATGGATGAGTTGAGCCTCCTCCTTTACTCCAGAGATCAAGATTTTTGTAGGATTCCATAGGATCCATATTCTACAAGACCAACAAGGTAAAATTTATTGGTTCTAAAGTATTCTTTAGCTTCCTTCTGTTTGTACCTTTTATTTACCCCCTTATATTCCAAATTAACCACTTCATTGGACATAGCTGGTTCCCCCTTCATCTAGGGGGTGATCTGCCCAACTCACCGTTCCAACTTCAAATCTATTAGACATCACAATAGGGGATAGTGGTGGAAAGTTTGTGATGTTAAAGACTGGAGACATCTGTGTAGAAACACACTTCTGCTTGTTCAAATGTTCACCTACACCATCCTGAGGACTTGGTTGTTTTGCATTTTCTGGTTGATGGAGTTGGTTTTCTTGGCTACTCTGGACCACAGGAGCTGGAGCATTAACTGTCACTTTAGTCTTCAGTGAGGGGTTTGGGGGGGTAGGTTTAGACAAACAATTGTGTCCCACCATAAGACATTTCTCACAATATGATGGCTTCCAATCATATGACACATCTTGCATAAAACTCTTTCCATTGGGATCCATCAGTTCAATCTCACTTGGCAGTGACTTTGATACATTCACCTCAATTAGCATACGAGCATATGAGATTCTACTTTGCTTGTCGTGCATTCATCAGCAAATATGGGTTTCCCCAATACACTTGCAATTCTACTCAGTGACCTACTGCCCCAACAAGACATAGGTAAATTGGGAATTTAATCCACAAGGGGGATTTCTGTTGGGAAAGCAGCTTTAAAATCAAATCAGCCGACCATTGTTTCAAAATCATAGGCCTGTTTGCAATCGAATATGGTCCTCCACACAGTAGTTCTTTGGCATCATCCAGGGACTGAAATTTGACTATATAGTAACCCTCATCATGGTAAAACAAATCGGGCTCAAGCACATGAGACCAGTGTATGTTAATAAACCTTTTCATAGCATTGTACCCTGGTCCATTGCCTAGAACAAAAACAACTAGGGCACACTTCCATTTTCCTTCTTCCTCTTCCACTTCATCCTTCACCAGCTGACCAACTGGTTTACCATTAATGAGTGTAGGGTGAATATACTCCAGAGACATACCATTTGCAGCAAGGCGATTCCTCTGAAATAGGCTAGCCCACCCTTTAGGTGCTTCAATTTTCTTCTCCTCCTCTGCAATAGTCTTTGGTACATCTGGCATGTGGACACTACCCTTATTTCCTTGTGTCATCAATTCTATCACCAGTACACTTTCTGGACTTGTATCCGTGTTATCAGCAAGTGTAACAGCATCACAAGCTTCACCAGGCTCTGAATCTGCAGTTGCATGGATCAGTGGAACAGTGTCACCACTGTGTTGCAATGGAACAGTGCTACCAGTGTTAGGCAATGGAACAGTACTCGTGTGTTGCGCAGCACTTACTGGTTGTGGCTCTTTGGAGATAACTTGGTCTATGAGTGCAATGGGGACTTTCCGTGGGCGGCCTCTCCCTCTTGCCATGGACACCCTCGGCGCACGTTTAACTAACATGCGCGAGGTAGCGGAGAAGACGAAGCAGAAAACAATAAAGGTAGAGAGAAGTTGGAGCTTCTCTCTCTTCGACCAAAAGTATTAATATAGAGTCTTTTAGCGTAGTAAAATGTAGAGCCTTTTAGCGTAGAGTTTTAGTAGCTAACAAAATTCTGAAAATGTTGAAATTGAGACGCATAATAATTAAGGATAATTCGGTGCTACCGGGCCTTAAAAATTGGCAATAATTCAAAAAGTTTATAATTTAATTCTTTAAGTTTATAACAACTGTTGAAATTGACACGCATAATAATTAAGGATAACTCAGTGCTACCGGGCCCCAAAAATCAAACATGGAATAATTAATTAAACATAATTAATTATTTAATTTTTTAAACTAACACAAACAATTATTTTTGTTTAAATTGTAATAGACGACATGGCCTTTCCTCCGCCTGCGCATCTCGGACCTGTCGAGTATCAGCTATTAGTGTTGCAGGGTGACCATAGGTCCTCCTTTGTATGGGAGGGACAGCTGTCGATGCAGGCTCTCCGCCCCAGGAGACCTGACGATTTGTGGGAGTTTATCGATGCGTATCCTTTCCATGATCACATAGTAGCGCGCCTCCAGGATACGGGGTTATATACGATTTTTGAGCTTGGACGGATGCAACTTGATTGGTCTCTCATCACGGCCTTGATTGAGCGGTGGCGACCGGAGACGCATACTTTTCACTTGCCCACTGGAGAGGCCACCATCACACTGGAGGATGTTCAGGTTTTATACGGGCTTTGCGTAAATGGACGCGACGTGGCACTTCCCCACTACATTAGAGGCATGAAGCGTGCCTAGTTTGTGGATATGATAGGGGAGTTTACTGGTTTTAAGCCAGTGGGTGGCGCTGGGGGCAGTCGCGTTGCATTGTATGCCATTAAAGATCAGATGGTGGTTTTGCACCCAGACATTACTGGCGAGACAGACGATCTTTGGATTGATAGGTACACGCGGCTGTCGTTGCTCCTTCTTTTTGGGTGTGTTTTGTTGCCGGACACTTAGGGGAGTAGAATGAGTATGCGCTTTCTCCATTATCTTCAGCAGCTGGATGAGTTACCCCAGTACAGCTGTGGTGTTGCTGTTCTGGCATACCTGTATAGGAGCATGTGCCGGGCGAGCATAGGTCCAGCGGTGGATATATGTGTTTTTTTGCCCCTCCTACAGGTGATAAAATTTCGAATACTTTGTTCTTTACTCTGAATTCTATACCGTGGAATGACTCATAAAATTTACATCAACCTTTTATCTTAGGTTTGAGCCTGGCATAGGATCATGGCGTTGCAGCCACCTCTACCACCACGTCTGCTCGGTGAGGATTATCCATTTCTCCCTCTAGCTGTCAGGTGGATTCTCCGACATGGGAATTGCCGAGGGACCGATGTGCATCATAATCTCCCCCTTCTCAGGGATGTTTTAGATATGTTGGTGGACGGACAGGTAAATATCTACCTACAATTGCTTATTTTAAATTGAGTTGTGTTGTGCGTACTCACTTTTATGTTATTATTTGGTAGTTCATCTGGACGTCGTACAGCGACGAGATGCTGGCTCAACTGCCTGATTGTTGCTCAGTCGACCGGCTGTTTTGGAGCACCTCCGTCCCGATGATCTTCTTCGATCACATCGAGTATCATGCCACAGAGCGTGTGCTTCGATAGTTTCACCGTCCCCAGCCTATACCGAGGGAGCCTGTATGGGATGCTATACACTATCAGCGGGACGACCGTGCCAGCATGGACCAGCAGTATATCGGATGGCTACATCAGCAGATAGTTTATTGGGAGGAGCGAGTTGAGCATATCCCTCGACCTTCTACATTTACACAAGAGGACACGATTTATCTGTATGGTGAGTGGTACAGTAGTCATACCCGCCTGATGGTCGGGAACCCCATTCATGTACTTGGCGACCGCTATAGACCGTACGCCCGGAGGCATAAGGCACTGGTATGTTTTGTGGCTTATTAATATGTTATAATTGTGATGTAGCGTTAGTTAATTAATATTTTAAATGTCTCACAGGCTATTGGGTATCATCGGCCCTACCAGTTGGGACAGGAGATGCAGCAGCGTCCGACATCCCTGAAGTGGTTGACTATTGCCGGCAGGTGGTGCAGATGGCTCGTCTGACACTGTTGCAGGCGAGAGAGGCTGAGAGGTTGGACCACGAGGCTCAGTATGCAGCAGAGGCCTATCATCGGGGTAGGGCAGTCCCACGAGGAAGGGGTAGGGCACGGGGGAGGGTGCCCTACGAGGGAGGGGTGCCCCACGAGGCAAAGGTTCCCCACGGGGTCGCGGGGGACGGCGAGGAGGTGGTGCCCAGCAAGAAGGAGTTGAGGTACCTGTAAACCCACCTGCTGAGAGACATGACGAGGACTTTGGATTTCAGGCGCTTAGGGATGGTCAGCAGGGTGAGCCTTCCAGCAGCATGCCATCATATAGCCTTCAGCTATCTTTGCCATCATCGCAGGTCACCCCGTCAAGAGCATTGTCTATCTTGGGTACATTCGACGGGGATGTAGATCAGTACTTCACATGCCCATCTACTGCAGCTGAGGATTGGCCGACCCGGGATGTGGATGGTGGGCGCAGGTTGAGTTATCCTTCATCCCCCAATGTTTATGCGGATCTACCACATGCGGCGATATGTTTGTATTACTTTAATATTTCAATTTAAAATATTTTCATTAATGAGCTACAATTAATTAATTTTAATGGTGTTATGCAATCTTCGTCTCAGCCCGTATTTGAGGACATTACATACGGTGATGCATATGACGAGCCCACAGTGATAAAATATTTTTTTTGCTTAAACAAAAAAATTTAAATAATACATTTTCACATGCTAAGATTACTTCTTGTTTTGTAGGTTTCTAACGGGCCGACGCCCTATTCTTTCGATCCTGTCATTTATAGTGTCATGCTACTACACATCCTCACATAAATAGTCCTTGTTACAAACCATCTTAAATGGTTCCGGCTGCCAATAATGATTAGCACCTAATGGCTGCAACTTTCCGCTATACGTGTCTACGTATGCAGCAACACTGTATTTCCTATCAATATAGTTTGTTGCCCCATATCCAACTTGTTGAAAGCACTTCAACGCATGTGCGCACGGCATGTGGTAGATGGTCCATTTTCCACATGAACACAACTTTCTATTTTCATTCACCATATGTAGATTATTCCCACGGTGTCCGCTGATAGCTGTCTTAACTTCAAAAACACCCCGTTCATGATCGTACTGAAGAAATGAATGCCATTATGCTCGCCTCCTGGACCTTTCAAATCTTTTCATGGGTATTGTCATAATTCAACACCCCGGTTCATCAATACTGAGGTAGCCACATGCCTTTCAACAAACCTCTCCGCACTCTGTTTGAATGTCATGCGGACCGTGGCAGTGACAGGCAGTCCACGAGCAGACTTCAACAAGCCGTTGAATGACTCCGACACGTTTGTTGTGAGGGCTCCCCATCGTATGCCGCCATAAACATGCAATGTCCACATGTGAAGCTCATGCCCCATCAACCAAGTATAGCCTCATGGTTCTAACTGCCGAATCGCTTCCATGCACCTCGTAAATGTGCTCTGCTGGTGCTCAGTTGCAGCCATCCACATTAAGTCATGCAAGGTCTTGTCAGGAAATTTCTTCTGAAAATTGGCCTTCAGGTGCCGCACACAGTAATAGTGGTATGCATATGGTTCCTGCCATTCAGGAAAATGACGCACAGAACTTAAAATACTACCATGCCGATCAGATATGAGACAAATACATGAACGTTGTTTGACGACGTGCTGCTTTAAGTGGTTCAAAAAAAGAGTCCACGTCTCTTCGCTTTCGTTGGCACATATGACAAAAGCTAATGGAAATATTTGCCCATTGGAATCTACTGCAACTACAATCAAAAGCTTAATATCATACTTTCCATAGACATGAGTACCGTCTATGGAAATAACAGGACGACAATGCACAAAACCATCACTTACCGATTTAAATGACCAGAATACATAGTTAAAAATATATTCGGGTATGTCCGGACTCCGCTCACGCCTCCATTCAACAACAATCCCGGGGTTAAAGTGTTGCAAGCGACCATGTACCTGGGCAGATTTGAAAAAGACTTATCCCAGTCGCCATAAATAAGTTCAAAGGCACGTTTGCGACGAGATATGCCTTTCTTTTGGTCATAGTACAACCATACTCCTTGTGGACGGCTGTAATACAGTCTTTAATGTTGAACCTAATGGACACTTCCAGATATGGAATCAAGACAAGAGAAATCAAGTCCACATCCAAGTTGAAATGATTCTCATTGCATGTGTCCATTTCACATCTGTGCTCACTAATAAATTTACCAACTTTCCACAAACCGGATTTCTTCTTGGTAACACGCAACATCCAGTGACAACCCAAAAAACACCTATGGCATAAAGCCTTGTATTTCTCCGTAGTTGACTCACTTACTGTCATCTCACAACACTCTCTTATACTGTAGATTTTTACAGCCCTAATTAAGCGAGCTTTGTCGGGGAAATACATGCCCTTTGTCAGAACAGCTGGTCTAGACTCATCCCACATCTGTGACCGAAATTCATCATCATCCCTTGTGAGGGCATACACGTTCGGCATGCTTGGTAAATTATCAAGGTCGGGAATATTCCGCTCATGAAATGGCACGTGGGACTCGTATACTCTTTGTCTAACGAGAGGTGGACGAACTTTCTCCCTTGTCAGCTCAGGTTCAACATTCACTTCCTCCCCTCCTCATCACCCTCATCATGGAAGGGTGTGTCATCCCCAGACTCATCCGCATTGTTGTTATAATCACTATCATCTTCCTGACTCTACGCATCTGCCAAATCACGAGTTAATACGTCATGTATGGGCAACTGTATGAGGTCAAGAGCTTCAAGAAGCTCGTTTTCACTGCACAAAAAGAACAAAAACATAAGTTACCCAAACCTCCAGAAAAATACTTTAGATAACACTATATCACTTTACTTACAAGTGGTCATGGCTCCCGGATGGACCACAGTGGTCCAATACTCCAGAACTACGCATATTCCAACTAGGGGCGGGGCCATAACTTGTAAAACTCATATCCAGACGGTACCCCTATGAAAAATATGAGTGTTAATACAAATCCAATTAAAACATAAAATAAACATCGCTAAAGCGTAGTAAAATTGAAGTTCACCAGTCCTCTTGTTGATTATATAATGTCGAAAGATTATTTTATGGCTGCTCATTCGCCGGTGGTGACATGTTCAAATCAAGGCAAGCTCTTTCATCAGCAATCTATCCGGCAAAAACTGCTCCAAAATAACCACCCGATGATCGGGGTTATCCCTGATATGCACGCCCTCATTACTGGGAACGTCTTCCACCTTGACGTTCATTTCCAATAATTTTATTACAATAAATTCCATGTATTCATCAGGAATCTGCAAAAAAATCTCTAAGAGTTTCATCATCCTCGATGTTAAACTCAAATAAATAAGCAAACCCCTGCAGAGTCACTGAATACAGAAATCTACAGGTTACTTTAAGGTTAACCGAATGCCTCCTCTCACATTTTTTTACGTAAGAGGCAATTTAACATGACACTGTGGAGGTGAGCTATATCTCACAGAGTTATTCTCCACCACAACTTCACCCTCCCCCCCCCCCCCATATAGTGAAACCCTTATTTTTGGCACTTCAGATATTGTAAAAAAATGATTGATAATAAGAAGAAAGAAGTATGAACGTATGTTTGAAGTTAAGTATTGAATGAATTTTCATAAAATTGAAACACCTATAAATAAGCAAATTTTGAAGGAATTCGTAGTATAATACTACATTTTATGTATATGAATTATTGTTATGTCAGTTAAATTATTGGTGGGCCCAAATATGTAATTCGCAGTACTATACTGCGAATTACATTTATAAAAAAAAATATTAACCTAATTCGCAGTATAGTACTGCGAATTGCATAATTTTTTTATTGTAATTCGCAGTACTATAATGCGAATTACTTTAACGGAAAAAATTCCGTTAATATATTTGCAGTACAGTACTGCGAGTTACCTAGTTTTGTAACCTTTTTTTAACATTAAAAATATATTTTTTGTCTAATTAATTATTAATTAAATTTCGAGCTCGCAAAGGTGCTGCCATATTGACCTGCCTTTAAATTATTTAATCAATTGAGTTACGATTTGTATTTATATTTTAATTTCAATTCTTATATTCAACACAGGGTAAATTTGATAGCCGAAGCTCATAACCTTGAGGTCGCGGATTGCAAATAACTAATCCCATATTAGTTCAATCTTTCACAGTAGGGCATGCAGAAAAAAATAGTGAGACTATGAATTGCTCTACAAATAGCCCATCAGGTTTAAAGTTCACATTTTTTAGTTGGTACATGTAATTTATACATAATTATACACAGTTATATATCATATATGAATTACACATATTATATATTGTTGATTATTTTTAATTTAAGATATTAAGTGGAGAGCTATTTGGATAAATTCTTCTAATTCATATAATTATTCCAAATCTTAAGCTACTTAATTGCTTCAATTTAGAGTGAAAACCCTAGCTAAGCTATCTGGTTTATTTGATGTTGCGTAAGCTTGTCTTCTTTTATGATTGGCTAGCAAAAGGAGTGTTTTATGTTAGGATTATGATTCCTACTAAAAACAACAACCTTCATATTGAATAATTCGGATACATAAACAACATGAGCGGAAGCTAACCTGAATCCATATGTGGAAATGTTGATGAACCTCCTTTGAAGATTGTCCTTATGTTCTTGTGAATTCCTTGATCCTTCCTTCAAGTTTCTTGAAGTTGTATATCACCACAAATGCCTCACAAGACTTAAAACAATATATGTGAATTGTTCACAATAGTAAAGGTTATGACAATAATCAAATTTGGTATATGGTTTTTCACCCTATTTGCAAGACAATGGACAATATGGTTCTTGATTCAATGGGAAGAAGAAGAACTTGTCTTGCACTAGAATGGGAACCATAACCCCACTTTATAACTCTAGGAGTTACATAACCCAAGAGACAAGAGTTACAAGACAAGAGTTATGTCTTGAGTTATGTCTTGCAAGAGTTACATAACTCAAGAGTCACAAGCAAGTAACCATAGTTACTTATGTAACCTTAGTTAGCCCATCATAAACTAAGGTTACCCTTTTGGGTATCTACACATTAGTCCTACACTTTAGTATGACAATACATTGGCCCCCTTAACATAATGTCCATAAGACCACATAATTAGGCCAAACCAAGAGATAGCACATAACATATAATTATCCATATATTGTTCATATGTGTGTAGATATAAGTCCATATATCTAGATATAAATCTATATATCTTACAATTTATCCTTAACGTAGGATTTTTCGGTGTGAATTAAATTTAATCGGACTCAAATATAAATATTAAACACCGGATAAAAAATAATAAAGGAATTATCATTAGAGGCATGCATTTATCTATTGAATTCATTGCGCTTTTTTTTTTCTCCTTAACCTTCATACCGAATGTATTATAATGTAATATTTTAATTTCAGAAGCAATTCGCTCAATCTTTTCTTGATCGAACTAATCCATTTATTAAAAGGACAAACAATATTAAGAGTAGTAGTTCATTAAAACTATAATGTAACCTTTTGAAAAATTAACAAAAGTGATATAACAAGGATTGTGGTGTGTGCCAGGTGGCAAATGATGTTTCAATTATTTAGACCTCGACTTCGATCTGCCTGTTTGGTTTTTTCTGTTCTCCTACTACTTATCTTGAATGTGGTGGAAGGTTTTTCAGTACTTGAATTATTAATCATTACTTATAATTAGACTATAAAATTCCATTTTAAAACACTTCTTGCCCAATTTATTTTCTTGAGAAGTTCAACAAGACTAAAATTCCATTACATGCTGTGGAGACATATTATCATATTGAAAAATCATACAAATCATATCTATTAGCAATGGGAAGTTTTATTTTGTGTCTTATACAACTGATATCAGTTGTATAAGGCTTTTTTTTGTCTCACAAATTTATAAACTCCAATCGTACATTTTCGGGTTCATAGAAATCTGGGCCCATAAAACTGTGAGACAAAAAAGTTATCTCATACAACTAGTGCCAGTTGCACGAGACAAAAAATAAAATTTTCCATTAGCAATAAATTAAAAACGAAACAATTTTTGTTTGAAATGGTCATTGCATAGCTGGATTTGCGATAATATAAGTCTGCGAAATGTCCACATTATCAAACAAATTTAGTATAATTGCCAAAGAAATATATGCAATTAAGTAAACACGCGGAATTTAGTAGAACTTCTAAAGAAAAAGTAGTGTTATATATTTATTTATTTTCATCGTAATGTTATATATCTTGATTTAGAGTGAGAGATTCAAAATTTTGGACAGATGAGTGCACTATTATAAAAAGATAAATCCAAGATATAAGTTTTACAGGTTCAACATTAAGTTTTTACTATTGCACATATTATACTTTTGAAATTATAAGTTTAAAATTAATTTTTTAAATAAAATTTTTCTTACCTCTATATTTATAATCCATGTTGAAATATTAGGATATATTAAACTTTATGGTGAAAAAAAGTGACCCAAGACATGCCCAGCTCCCATGAGCGTCTAGTTCTAAGAAAAGAAAACAACGAGATTGACACAAGACATGCACTCATAATCTCACTTAGAAAGGTGCACCCCATAACTGTTGTATCATGTGATACTTTGAACTTAGATGCACATATATATAGTTTAAGTATTTTTCTAAAAAAATATAATATACTATAAATGATTAGGGTAATAATTCAACATTTGTTACTGCCTTTCCTTTCTTGAGCTGTAACTCATCAAGGACACATAGGATTCACCTTCCTTTGTAAAGCTCATAGGAGCTTGGTCTAATAGTGATATAGTTACGGAGGAGCAAGTTATTAGGGCCTGGTAAGGTCTGCATACATATAATATTTTCAGATCTCATACTATGAAAATATACAGGCTATATTAGTTATTATTGACCTACGGAAGGAAAGATGAGTTTACGTGCCCTATGAATTCTCTCACTAATATTAATTTACCTTATTTTTTCTCTAATTCTCCTATGTAATAGAAAAACTTATTGTAACATAGTGAAGTTATTAATCTCTTTTAGAAATAAACATGATAAAACAAGACTTATGATGTGACAAAGAACTTGTTCCACCTACCCAAAGTAATCCCTAAGATGCTAAGATTAACAACAACAGCAACAACAATAACAATAACAATAACTATACAGTATAGTCCCACAAAGTGGAGTTTAGGAAGGATAATATGTAGACGGGCCTTACTCCTACCCGAAAGGACAAAAAAGTTGTTTCTATCGACCCTCGACTAAGAGGCTAAGATCCAATAACAAAATAAATTTGTCGTTTTCAATTTATTATTATATGGTCTTGATTTTTATGTTTGCTCTTACAAAGGGATGAGTAATGAATTTGGACAGGATACAACGTGGAGTACAATAAATGAGAACCGCTAAATTTCATTTCATTAGTAGTACTACTTCTTTTTCGACACGACAATAAGATGAATCTAGACAATAATTGTCCATTTGTAAGTGGATGCGGAGAGTCGATAAAGAAATATAATCATTTAAATTTCTGACTTATTGGATTTGCATATCCGCTAAAATATGAACAATAAATTTGTGAAACATTTAAATACTAATACTATTAATGAATAATAATATTATTAAAATATTCTTTCCAGATCTCAAACTTAAGCGATAAGTCAAAATTGTCTGCCGCGACAGGTAACATGACATTGCATCATTAAATTATACACGATTAACTCAACACGAATTATAGTTTTATCAATAATATTTTTAAAATTTTATATATCGACATTATAATTTTTTATATTATTATAATAATTTAACCGGAAATATGGAGCCTGAAATTCGTACTAAGGGAATTCAGCAAAATAATAAAATGTCAAAATTGTGATATGTATATGTGATCTAAAAAAATTTAAATGCTTTTTTGCGATAATGATAGAACACCCCCCCTCCTTCCCCCAAACCCAAAACCCAAATAGTAAGGGAACTCAAAATTTATAAATGTAAAAAAAAAATATTTTTTGTCTTATTTATATAATATAATTTTTCAATTAAACTCCTTGTCTGAACATGCTCAGCCTCTGCAACAAGTTATTACTTTGTCTTTTAATTCGCCATATACACTTATTATGAAAATTTGTTTACTGTTGTAGGTTGATTTAGTTTGACAATAAAATTAACATAAAACATAAATTTTAATGTATATATTCGCACATAATAAACCACTAAAAGTTGTGGGGGATGATAAATGTCCTTTAGTCTCTAATTAAAAGTTTTGGATTCGAGTTGTTTTTTATAAATAAAAAAAAGGAAACACTTTTTGTCCAGTTATAATTTGCTAGCACGATGGTGAATTAAATCTGAAAATAATAATTTATAGCCAAAATAAAAATATCCCACATGTTTGGGACATAGGGATATGAGGGAAGACTGTGTTTGATTTGGACTAGTGCAGCATGTCCAAGTCAGCACGGGCCTCGTTGGGGATAAACAAGTTGTCCAATCTGTTTATTACACTATATTTTCTGATCTCTGTCATTATCATATACTTTTGTCGCCTTTCTCAAACCGAAAAATGTCAATTTATCATTTGCTAAATTATTTATAAATATCCTCTAACAAATATATATTCCGTCCATTTATCCGTTCAAAAAATATACGAAATTAATTTTATTAACAAAAAACCCCTGCGACTAATGGTAGAACTGATGGAGTGTGTTTTTTTAAATGGATAGATGGATGAGGGTATTTATAAACCATTTAGCAAATAATAGGGATAAATTTTCTATTTAATGACGTAGCGGTTTTTAATTGGACAACGTAAAAATCATTGATTGGAACAAAAAATGAATATTATTTCAACACATTTACCTTATCCGGCCTATTTACAAAAGTAGGTAGTATCTACTACACTCATTCCTACTCATTTGATCTCCCCCTATCTTCGTCTCTAATTGGGATACCGCATACACACAATAACAAATTAATTAAAGAATAGATAAAATTCAAAATTAAATAACCCAAAATTCAAACCAGATTCTGAATTTCTTCAATCAAACTCAGGATAAGTATTGGAACTCTTAAATGGAAAATCAACAGATACATTTGGATTGTTAAGTAAGAAGACAAGGATCAAAACAAACAAAAAATCTGAAACAAAAAAATTGAGCCCAAATACTAAAATTGTCTAAATATATCAATCAAATCTAGGAGAAATATTAAAACTTTGAAAGAGACAAGTAATGAAAATCTTTGGATTGTTCATACGAAGACAAACGAGCCACAAATAACAGAGAAAAAATAAATACATATAACTAATACAAGCACACAAGAAAAATGAAACCGATGTGCTAAAAAAGTTTGAAATTAGTACATTCTAGGATAAAGATTGAATCTATAAAAGGTAAAAAAAAAAAAGTAAAGGATTACTTTTGGGATGTTCATAAGAAGAAGAAGAGGGAGACAAAGAGCCATGAATTGCAGATGAAGTGAAAGTCAAAGCCATATTTTCAAATAAATAGGATCGGACCAGGTAAATAGGTAAAAATAATACCCATATTTGATTCTTGGTCAATAATGCCACGTGGCCCAACTAAAAATCGCCACGTCATTAAATAAAAGATCCATCCCTATCTTTTGCTATGTTTTATAAATACCCTCCGTCCATTTATCCATTCAGAAAAATACATTCCATCAGTTTTGTCATTATTTGCATGGGTATTTTTGTTAATAGAATTAACTTCATGTATTTTTTGGACGGATAGATGGATAGAGTGTATTTTTTTGAACGGATAGATGGACAGAAGATATTTATAAACTATTTAGCAAACGATAGGGATAGTTTTGGCCATTTTCCGAACTTATTTTCCTTTATCCCCTTTTCTGAAAATTCAATCAAATTTTCTACCATCTCGATTTTAATTTATGTGATACTATTATTATTTAAAATAATCAAACATAGTTTTCTTTATAATTGCTTTTATAATATTTTGAATTTTTTTAGATACAAGTCTACTGTACTTTTCATACGTAGTTTTTAAAATTTTGTTTTTATTTTTACGATAAACGTGAAGATTCTATGTTTAAATTAACACCGTAAGTAATATCGTTGGATCCTCATACTCCGAATGAATTAACAGTTGTTTTTCCCACTAGATATATAAGGTTTTATAGAGGAAGGATTATCTTAATTATATTCCACCATTGATCTTTTTTTAAAATGTCCGTATTGTTGTTATGTTGGTTACAGTGAGGCAAAACTGCGACTTAAAGTTGCAAGTTACAATTTAATTTACAAAGTTCCAAAAATAAAAGGCTAACAAAATTCAATATTTTGGATTGTCCATTCTCTTCTAGCTTTACTTTATAATTCAACTTGTGTTAAGATGAGATTTGTTCAAATAAAAAAAAACCATCCACCTATAATTAATAGTAGTAATTTATACAAGTTTTACATCTAAATAATGGAGTATGATCATATAAAAAATAAAGAAAAACAAGAGAGTACTGAAGTGAAACTTGACAAGTCAGTGTATACTTCAAATAGTTGCGAGCAGTCATGTGCACATAGGGGTGTTCAAAACCGATCCGAAACCGAAAACCGAACCGAACCGAAGCTTAATGGCTTAATGGTAATGGCTTAACGGCTTAACGGACGGAGAACGGATTGAATTTTTTTTATTAACGGCTTAGCGGTTTGGGGGCGGATTATTCAATTTTCTTAACGGGTAATCCGTTAAGCCATTAAGAATATAAATATATATAATTTATTTTTACTTACATAATTATATATATGAAATATAAAAATAAAAAACCTTAAAATGAATAAGTATAAGTGTATAAACTATAATACAAATAAATTAGAAAAACAAAACCCCCCACCGTTATTTCTATACTCTATAGTCTATACAGATAGCAAATAAAAGTTATTTGGTGTGCTGCGTCCTAGTTGGTGACCTCTTAAGAAGTTCATCAATATACTGATCAACAAATTGCCAAAGCTATGAGCTTGATATTTCAGTATAGTGTGCGGACAGAATACATTTGAGCCCTTAGGTATTAAACCGATAAACCGCCCATTAACCGCCCGATAAGAGCTAACCCGATACCAATCCGCCCGATATCTTATCGGGTGGCTAACGGATGAATACATTTAAAAACCGATAACCGTTAAGCCAAGCCGTTAAAGTAAAAAGCCGCCCAATCCGCCCAATGAACACCCCTATGTGCACATGCATTGTAAAAATAAAGGCGTGTCAATAAAATGGGTTCAGGACTATGAGATTTTCGATTAAAATTCTAGAGAAGCAAAAATACTAAGGGGTTATTTGACAGGAGATATAAGAATAGTGTTGAATATTCAGCTATACCGGTATAATTAATACTGGCAATAATTATATTAAAATTACTTTTTATTCACTATTTGATTTGGTATAAAAGTATTGCATAATTCTAGAAAATTAATTGTTTAAAAAATACACTCCACATTCTTTAAATTTGTACACTATTTTTATTACAACAGTCTTATTCCCCTTTACATTTTTTACTCTCGCTAAAACCAACATTTTTTTTACAGGAGAGCAAACCTGTAAGAGAAAACTAATTGAAATATTTAAGTTAAAGTAGAAGAAAAATATAATTGCTATGACATATAATACAAATATCAATTATTAAAAAATAGATGGATTTTTAAAAAATAAAGAAAAACTTATATTTTGAACGAATTCAAAATCAAATTTAGCATTAAATTTAATATTTTTTTAATTATAGAATGCTAAAGGGAAAATTTAATAAAATATATAAAATGTGACGGTAGACTAAGGCATGTTAATATTGCTTCTATTAAAAGACTTAAAAAAATAGAAATAATCCATGCAGTTAATGTTGATAATTTTTCTAAGTGTCCTGTTTGTGTAGAAGCAAAGCATACCAAAAACCCTTTTGAGAATGTAACTAGTAAAAAAACAGAATTGCTTGAACTAGTACATTCAGACTTAGCGGATTTCAAAAATACTGTTAGTAAAGGTGAAAAGAAATACTACATCACCTTTGTAGATGACTTTTCTAGATATACTAGGGTATATCTTCTTAAATCAAAAGATGAAGCTGAAAGCATATTTTTAAAATACAAGGCAGAAGTAGAGAATCAATTAGATAGAAAAATCAAGAGACTTAGATCTGACAAGGGTGGTGAATATAGTACTAATACTCGAGAAGCCTTTTGTGAGAAAAATTGTATTATACATGATATTAGTGCTCCCTATACTCCCCAACAAAATGGTATAGCCGAAAGAAAAAATAGAACCCTTAACGAAATAATAAATTTTATGCTTTTGAGTTCGGGTTTATCTGATAATATGTGGGGGAGCTGTTTTATTTACATGTTATGTTTTTAACAAAGACCCTCATAAGAAGTTAGATAAAACTCTATATGATTAATGGAAAGGGTTTGCCCCTAACTTAAAATTTTTAAAAATTGGGGGGGGGGGGTGTTCTGCTAAGGTAGGTCTACCTGATTTTAAACAAGTAACTGTTGGACCCAAGACTTATAATGCTATTTTCATTAGTTATGCTCAAAACAATATTCCATATAGATTTATGTCTTTGAATGATAGTTCTATTTGTGAATCTAGAAATGCAAAAATTTTTTTGCATGTTTTCCCATTGAAAAATAATGTGCCTAGTGATGTGACTAATAATGATTCTGTATTTATGCCTGTTAATTCTCATATTGTACCTTCTTCTAGTGTTAATGCTAATGAGCATGAAAATAACCTTAGAAGAAGCAAGAGGCGTAGAATTCAAGCTATCTTTGATCCTGACTTTATTACTACTTTCTTAACTGAAAATATTGATCTTGATATTTTGAGGGATGAATTAATTTCAATCTATTTAATAGAAGAAGACCCCAAGACATATAGTGAAACAATAAGGTCAATAGATGCTGGCTTTTTTAAAGAGGCCATTAAAAGTGAATTAGACTCTGTAGTTTCTAATCATACTTGGGACTTGTGTGATTTGACTAAAGGATGTAAACCTATAAGTAGCAAGTGGATATTTAAGAAGAAATTGAGAGTTGACGGTACAATTGAGAAATATGAGGCTAGACTTATTATTAGGGGTTTAATCAAAAGAAAGATATTGATTACTTTAATACTTATTCTCATGTGACTAAGATAACGACTACTAGAACTCTTGTTGCTTTAGCGGCTATTCATAATTTGATAATACATCAAATGGATGTTAAAACGGCTTTCCTAAATGGTGATTTAGATAAAGAGATCTTTATATCTCAACCCGAGGGATTTATGATCCAAGAACAAGAGAATAAAATATGCAAATTGAGAAAGTCTTTGTATGGTCTAAAGAAGAAACGTAAGCAATGGTATGAAAAGTTTAATAGCACATAAGTGGATAATGGTTTTGTTGTTAATACATCTTATACTTGTATTTATTTCAAGATGATAGGATCAGATTGTGTTATTATATGTTTGTATGTGGATGACATGTTAATCTTTGGCCCTAATGTGAATGTTGTTAATTAGACTAAGAACTTTTTGTCTTCTAAATTTGAAATGAAAGATCTTGGAGAAGCATATGTGATTTAGGGGTTAAAATCAAAAGAACTTCTAATGATTTTTTATTTTCTCAGTCTCATTGTATTGAAAAAATGTTAAAAAGATTTAATTGTTTTAATGTAGAACATGTGAGAACTCCTTATGATCCTAGCATACACTTGAAAAAAATAAGGGAATCTTGTATTTCTCAAACTGAATATGCTAAGATAATTGGTAGTGTAATATTTTTCATGAATTATATACGACCTGATATTGCTTATGTTGTTAGTAGATTGAGTAAATATACTCACAACCCTAGTAGTGAACTGGAATGCTTTTCACGTTTGCTAAGATAGAGGTACTACGGATTGGTATTTGCATTTTAATAAATTTTCTGATGTTTTAGAAGGATTTTGTGATGCAACTGGATTACTGACAATGATGAAGTTAGCTCTACTAGTAGCTATGTATTCATTTTGGATGCAGGTGCCATTTTATGGAAGTCTTCAAAACAGACTTATATAGCATGATCTACTATGAAGTCTGAATTCATTGCTCTTGAGTTGGAAAGGTAAGAAGCCGAGTGGTTGAGAAACTCATTGGCAGACGTGCCTTTGTGGGGAAGACAAGCTTCTCCAGATTCTCTACATTGTGACTCATAGGCTGCAATTGAAATTTTCAAAAATAGTGTGTACAATGAAAACAGAAGACATATCCGCATTAGGCATGGTGCGGTAAAACAGTTGTTAAAACATGGTATTATTTTCTTGGAATATGCAAGATCCGAATGGTGGATCCTTTAACCAAGGGTTTGGCAAGGACAATTATCTTTAAAAAGTCAATGGGAATAGGATAAAGCCCATGGATTTAGGAAGTATGGTAGATACCCATTTGTGGTCAAACGAATCCATATGAGACCTCAATATGTACTACATTTTCTATCCCTATGGGGTGTGGTAGTGCTTTATAAGGTTGAGCTTATTGTGTTCTTAATGATTCCATTGCCTTGAGGTAGTCTATGTGTAGATAGACTTGATGGAATCAACGACATGAGTGTAAAGGTACGTTCGCCTTTTATGAAAAACTTGGGATGCCTTTCTAGAGCACTCATGAGACCCAAGGTATGTGCATGACCATAAAAACACTTTATTAGTATCGGCAGAATTTGCATAAAATTAAGAATATAGTATGTGTTGTGGGGTCTCAGCTAATGTCCATTCAGATAAAGAGTACTTCACTTTGTGGATGTTAGTTGTTGCCTCATTTCACTAAGTGTCAATTCAAATTAAAAGATATTTACACTTAAGTACATGTTCCTTATTTTGCCCAGAATTATTCTATTTTTGTTTTTGCATAGTGCGGGATTGTTGGAATTATTCATAAAGAAAAATAAAAAATTTCTTTTTAAAATTTTATTTACAACCAATATCTATGAATTTTTTATTTTTTAAATGTCCTATCTATTTTCAAGTGGCCTCTTGCATGAAGCCTTAAAGCCAAGTGTTGAATGGCTTTGACAAATGGATATGCAAATCTACAATATGTCTTCATGCAGGGGAGACAAGATACGCTTGTCAATATTGGAGCCAAGTGGACTAACATAATGGGACAAATGTCAAAAGTATCTCGACACTTGTCATACATGTCACCTCCTTAAATTCCTATAAATAAGTTATGAATTAACCATCATAATCACTCACTTTTTAACCAAGAACTTATCTATCTAATCATTCCTTTCTTCCTAATTTTCTTTGTGAATTATCCAACACATAAAATACCTTCATTTTCTCTTCTTAATGTTGGACTCCTAACTTTTTTGTGTTTTTAATGTAGTTTGTTTGGCCAAACTTTTAAATTCAGCTCATTTTATGAGAATCAATATATGTTTGATTAATTAATTTAAAAAATACTTTTGAGAAAGCATTTAAAATATGTTATTAATTATATATTTTTAAAAAGTACTTTTAAATATACTTTATTCAAAATTACTTTTGTGGGGAAATTATTTTTTCCTGTATCTAAAAAATTATGTAGTTGTTTTCTTCTAAAAAAGTGACCAAAACACGGAAGAAAGACCCAAAACATTTGGCTAAAAATACTTGGCCAAATTGTATATTAATAAACTTGACAAAAAAAAGTTCTTGCTCCGTGATTAAATATAGCTAAGTATTTCTAAGACGTACTTATGAGCCCATTTGGACAATTTTACGAAATCGATGGCTATGAACTTAGTATGAATTTTGGAATTTTTTGAAAATTTGAAAAATTTTGAAAAGTTATTTTTCAAAATATTCACTCAGATTATTCACAAAACTTTGAAAACAACCCAATTTTATATTCATGTCCAAATACAACTCTAATTTTTAAATATTAGTTTCACTTGATTTATTTTTTTTTTGGAAATTTACAATTCTTATATCAAAACGCCCATTAATTCTCTTTGTTTTCTTGATAACATGAAAGATAAGACGCAAACCTTATGTCATGGGCGGCTTTCCAGCCATGCCCCATGACCCCTTGGGTGCGCCCCGTGGCGTCCTAGAAAGCTTTCCGACGCCTAGCGCCACGGACGGGCCCGTGGTCTTGGCCGCGCCAAGTGAAAAGTGTGCATGTGCCTTTGTCGCCCCACGATATCCCTCGCAAGCGTCAAGCCGCAGGCAGATTCCAACAGTGTCGCGCACGCAACCGTGATGCCAAAGACAATGCTGCTGACAACGGACCAGTTGCTGCCTCATAGAAAACTAAGTTATTTTCATTGTAAATAGAGTAGTTTTATTTCAAGTACTTCTATTATGTTTCTCTAGCGTATTCAAGTCTAGTCTTGTAGTTTTGAATTATTTTGTTTAAGTATTATTAAAGGGGATCAAGCAATCAAACTTTTTAGCAAGCAAACAATTCTCTGTACTGGTGTCTCTCCCTCTCGGCACCACGTTGTTTTTCTGTAATAGCTTTCATTAATGCAATCAAGCTTTCTTTCATTCTCAATTCTTATTTCTGTTCTCTCAATTACTCTTGACATTGGTTTTCTCGTACGACATTGACAATCTAGTCTAGCGTAGGGAGGGGACCTCAGTTGGCAGACAGTAACTGCACTGACGTCAGTTGCTTAGCCTTACGTCGCCCTTCCTAGGAATCTCAAGAAGGCGACGCGTAACTGTTGGTATCAGAGCCTAGGCTCGGCATCGGATGAGGGAATGCACTACCATTACCACCATTTCTGACCATGGTGAATCATGGGGACCACATTGCGACCCTTGAACAGACGGTTGACGGATTACGACCCATCGTGGATACGATGCTTGAACTAAGAGACAAAGACCTGGACCGCAGGGTGATCTAGGCTGAAGTTGACATAGAAAACATCAGTCGCGACTCTGAGGGAGACCGACAAATGACAGCCATAGAGGCAGCCGGAGCTTTTGGCAAATTCGAGGGACTCCAACAAGAGCGTGCCAAGGATTTAGTTTACAGGGCACAAGAGGCAGACAGGGTGACTGCCATGCAACAAACTATTGACGACTTGACATACAAGCTCAATGTTGTCAATGCTGCTTTACAGGGCCTGCTTCGAGGCGCTGCAAACCCCGCTTCCGCAACACAAAAATTGAAAATTCCTGAGCCAAATCACATAGTGGAGCTAGGAATGCCAAGGACGTGGAGAACTTCATCTTTGACGTAGAAAAATATTTTGATATTGTTGGAGGCCTAGAAGAAGCTAAGAAGGTAGCAATTGCTTCCATGTATCTTTAGGGTGATGCTAAACTCTGGTGGCGGGTAAAATATGAAGCCATCATGGCCGGTGAAGATGCCCTCGAGACATGGGCAGAACTAATGGCATCCATACGCCTATAGTTCTTCCCTGAAAATGTTGAATACAATGTAAGGAGAAAGTTAAGAGAGCTCCGCCAGACCAAATCAATGCGAGACTACATGCAGGAATTCTCCGCGCTCGTGCTAAGCATAGGGACAAAGACAAGCTCTTCACATTCCTGGAAGGGTTGAAACCTTATGCCCGTATGGAGCTACAAAGACAAAGGGTAGATACCTTGCCCAATGCAATCCAAGCAGCTAAATTCCTTGGGGACTATCAAATGGAAGCTCGGAAGGATAGGCCTCAGCCAACTGATCTAGCGGGATTCAAAGGGGGATAGCCTAGTAATGGTGGCCCTAGCAGAAGTGGGGGAGACAGGAACTCAAATAAATCTAAGGCTCCCTCCTCAGGATATATATCAGCGGAAGATACAACTCAACTTTTCTTCTCTCATGTCGTCAAATATTGGGGCATGCCCAAAGACATTGTTAGTGATCGCGATTCAAGCTTCACTAGCAACTTTTGGACCCAATTCTTTAAGTGTCTGGGGTCAAAATCGAGTCACAACTCAAGTTTTCATCCGCAGTCTAATGGACAAATGGAGCGGTTCAATGGTATGTTGGAGGAATATCTCTACCACTTTGTAACCGGATCGCAAAAGAGTTGGGTGAAGCTTCTGTACGCTGCTCAACTGTGTTTCAATTCATAAAAGAGCTCTAGTACGAACAAAAGCGCCTTTGAAATTGTTACCGGACAACAACCGCTACTCCCACACACTGTGAATGCACCAAACATGGCTAAGTCTCCTCGAGCTGCTAGCTTCTCAAAAGAGTGGAAGTGGAATCTGTAGATAGTGCAAAACTATGTTGACAAAGCTCAAAAGCGGATAAAGAGACATGCTGATTAGAATCGTCGCTTTGTTGAATATCAAGTAGGAGACAAAGTGATGGTCAAAATCCCAAAGCGGTACTTATTTGCGGGGGTCCATGACCCTCGCCTATTACAAAAATACATTGGACCCTTGTCCATTGAAAGGCGCATTGGGAAAGTTGCATATTGGGTGGATACCCAGCTTGGTGGAAAATTCATCCTGCCTTCTATGCAGTCTCCTAAAACCTTTTCGAGAAGCCCCCGAGGATCCTTCAAGGAGCCAGCTTACAATACCCAGTATTCGAGGTCCCAATTTAACCGAGGAAAAAGTGTGTTGAAGCTATCCTTGACGGCAAAGTGATTCATGCCTCAAGGAAAGATCACCAAGAGTTCTTGGTAAAATGTCAGGACTGTGATGCAGAAAGAATACTTGGGAGAGGGGAACACACCTCAAAGCCTACAAGAGCCTCATTGAAGATTATTTTGAAAGTAAGGCGCCGAGGACGTCGCCAACTCAGGTGGGGGAGAATGTCATGGGCGGCTTTCCAGCCATGCCCCATGACCCCTTGTAGTTTTGGATTATTTTTTTAGTATTACTAGGGGATCAAGCAATCAAACTTCCTAGCAAGCAAACAATTCTCTGTATTGGTGTCTCTCCCCCTTGACACCACATTGTTTTCTATAATAGCTTTTATTAATGCAATCAAACTTTCTTTCATTCTCAATTCTCATTTCTGTTCTCTCAATTGCTTTTCCCATAACAGTACTGACAATCTAGTCTAACGTACGAAGGATATCTCAGTTGGCGGATACTAACTGCATTGACATCAGTTGCTTAATCTTACGGCGCCCTTCCCAGGAATCTCAGCAAAGCGTCGCCTGACACTTATTAGTCATGTGCAATGTTATGTAGGCAGCAGAGAAGTAAGGACTGTATAACTGGTCCATCTATAATCTTTGTCATCATTATCTTTGAACATACTGAGTAATAGTAGTATTATATATAAGTATTCAAAAACTCAGCAAACATCAGCATAGCACAGCACAACATTTAGCCTACTTTTATCACTCCTTCTGTCTCCCTACAATTTCAATAAATATATCATATAACTCTGAGTGTCTGCTGCTGAATCTTTTTGTTAGTTTCAGTGGAAAAGCCTGCAGAAAAAGAGCTCCTTTTATAGCAACTCTTTTGACATTCATATCTCGGAATTCCTCTCAGACTATAAAGTAAGAAACTTTTTTCTTCCTAATTATAGTAACTTTGTGCACTGTTTTCTTTATGATTAGATATTCTTTTGGTTTCCCACTCTCAGTGTCCGGAACCCGCACTAGAACTCCATTATATCGCCGTATAGGGCTATTCGGGTATCTTTTCATATTCAGGTGTCGAACCCGAAATACTGGTCAAGGGAAGAGCAAATCCCATATGCTGCACCACGTCCTTTGATGATTTTATGATTAGATATTGGTTTCTGGTTGTCTCTTTGTAACCTCTAAAATTGCCTTAACTTATACTCCGCAGAAGGAGAAGGTGAAAAAGGGTCAGTTGTATTTACTGTTGATTCTTGAATCTGCAAATTTTTTTTTTTGTGTGTGTGTTTTTGCAAATTGGGTGTCTAAATAATAGGAAATTGTCTTTGGAAAGTTGAATTTTTTTCAAAGATCTTTGACATAACCGCTAATTTTACTCCATGATTTCAGGAAAAGATTTGTTTCGCTAATTTTACTCCATGATTTCAGGAAAAGATTTGTTTTTTTCTCTTTCTTAACCTTGAATTTGAACATGTGATCTTAAGCAAATTTTGAACAATTATTACATTAGAATCTTTCCTTATGTCAACGGAATTCAAGATTCCATCTTTTCAGTTGTTGATTCATTAGTATCCATTTTAAAAGTTTGATTCTGTATTCCAAATGGGAATCTGAGGAGAATTTGTGGTATGCAGAGTATTTTGAAGGGTTGAAAGGAGACTGAAGATGAAGAATTCTGTCTCTGAACACAGTTTCTACATAGAGAGCGACGACGAGGATGATCATCAGGAGAAGCAATTGGATAAACCTGAAAATGAAGATGGGAATGACTCTGATTCTTCCAATTACTCTAATGATGATAATAATGAAAATGATTTCCCTGACAGCAAACCGAGTTCCTTTAACCCTCCTGCTTGGCCTCAAAGTTACAGGTATTCATATTTTTTATTTGGCCTGTTTCAATAGATTGAGTTAGAATAGATGTTTGTATGGTATTAGTCTTATTTGAGCGGCATTGTCAATAAGGATTCATATAGCCGACCTCAACTTGCTTAGAATTGAAGTGTAATTGCTGCTATTGTTTGGCAGCAAAATGGGGTCTCTCTGTTCATTGATTGATTATTTTTCCACAATGAACTGCATTGGGAGATGAATCTTTTGACGTTTTCGTAGCTCATCGGAGTTCAATCAATAGTTCCATTTCTTGAGTGATTACTTGTTAGATTTCACTTTTGCTCCTCTTCCTGTTTACATGTAGTTTTCAGCTTTGCGCTTTCAGCTCTGATAGGAGAATGTTTACTTGTAATGATAATTGTTTAATTCATTGTTTTTTAGTTTCATTCTTGAGCCGAGGGTCTATTGGAAACAACCTCTGTACTTTCCCAGTGTAGGGGTAAGATGGTCTAAGGTCTGCTTACCAACTACCCTTCCTAAATCCCACTTATGGGATCCCGCTGGATTTATTATTGTTGTTGTTGTTATTGTTGTTGTATTGTCTTCTGGTTTAAAATTTTGAATAAAAACATGAGCTGAGCATATGCTTCTAATCATTCTAGTTATGAGTTTATAATATTTACTTCAGGAGCATTTTAATTAAAGAGTTCCAAACTCAAAAAAAAATTGAATGGTCAGCATTGCTTGGTGAACCTGAATGAAACCAAGAAACCGACATATTTAGTCATCAATGTAACAAGGAGAGGGTGTTGAAATGGGGAAGGAAACGGTTGAGGGAAATTTAGCTTCGCTGGAACTTCATAGTTCTTATCACTGGCATTAACATGGGAATTATGAAAGAAGAAGATAACGAATCTCTTCACTATGTTAGATTTTCCTCCACAAATTATTCAATATGATTCCTGATGTGCATAAAAAGTGCTTTTGTGTGTTGTTTTGTGGTTAACAACCAATGGATCATTTGTCTCCCGAGTGCTTCATGTCACAAATGAGCTTTGCTCCTATGACGATGCAAAGCTTTTCTCCCGAGTGCTTCATGTCACAAATGAGTTTTGTCTGGTTTGCGATGTCTTACTTATATATCTCACCTCTAATCTTTGCGAAACACTTGTTTCAGGCAATCTATGGATATATATAGTAGTGTACCGTCTCCAAGTCTTACTTTCCTGGGGACACCTTCATTAACACGTTTAGGCAGCTCATTCCTTGGCTCATCACTCACAAGGAGACACACTCCTGAAGTGTTGCCCTCTCTTCATAAACCTCTCATAGAAGAGGAGCAGGCTCCACATGAGCGACATAGCTCTCATACTTTGCTGCCTCCTCTTCCATCAAGGAGGTCTGCTATCAAGAAATTTCCTGATGAGAAATCGGTTGCACATGAATTTCCAGTTTCCCGTCAAAGTTCCTACGGCCAAGGCGTGCTAAATGGTTAGTATTCTGTACACAGTTTTATGTTCCAATCAAACGGTTGGTGAGCAACATAGTTTTTACAAATGCATTTTTTAATTTTCATACAGGTATTAATGTTCTATGTGGAGTAGGAATCCTTTCTACTCCTTATGCTGTGAAGGAAGGTGGATGGGCAGGGCTTTCTATATTATTCATCTTCGGTGTGCTTTCTTACTACACTGGCATTCTCCTCAGATACTGTTTGGACAGCCAACCAGGGCTCGAGACTTATCCAGATATTGGTCAGGCAGCCTTTGGTACAGTGGGAAGAATTATCATATCGGTATGTCCTTTTGGCTTTCAGTTGTCTTTGCACTTCAACCACGCTTGATTACAGAGATATAAAGATGATAAATTTTGTAGGTAAAGAATGCTGAGGAATTGCTGTGGAACATATTTTAACTTTTTGGCCAATCATCACCGATTCCCGATACGTAGATAATCTTAGACTAGCTACATATTTAACAGTTTAAGCATATGTATGCAATCATCACCGATTTCTGATACTGCTTCTTTCTTGTTCTGTGTGTTTGTGGATGCAGATAATATTATACGTGGAATTATACGTAAGTTTATGTTGCCTGCACATTGTCCGTAACATCCTTTGTCCTTTTAATTTCTAAATATGTGCCTCATCCTGATATATGCTTCATTACTGTTGTCTTTACTTGCAGTCCTGTTGTGTTGAATACATAATTTTGGAGGGCGATAACCTGTCGGCTTTATTTCCAAATGCACAATTAAATTTGGGAGGGTTTCAATTAGATGCACGACATCTCTTTGCTTTGATAACCACCTTAGCTGTTCTTCCTACCGTTTGGTTGCGTGACCTCACTGTTCTTAGTTACATCTCAGGTAAGTGGCTAACTTCCTATAAGAAGAGCTTCATATCTGAATAGCCAAAAGTGGCGGGCCGATAGCATTTCTGTGCACAAGCGTGCACCACAAACACACACACACACCATACCATTGAGATGAAATAATTGTGTAGTTTTTGTAAGCTTCTCTTGTGATACTTTTAAAGTTTGGCATTTTCCTATTTCAACTATTGTACAATGAGAATTCTGAAATGGACGGGCATAATTTTCAGCTGGAGGAGTTATTGCTTCTGTAATGGTCGTCATTTGCTTGTACTGGCTTGGCTTAGTGGATCATGTTGGCTCTCAAAGCGAACATACTGTACTGAATGTTTCTAGTCTTCCTGTTGCTATCGGACTTTATGGATATTGCTACTCCGGACATGCAGTTTTTCCCAATATATATACATCATTGGAGAAACGCAGTCAATTCCCTGCTGTCCTCTTAACCAGGTATTTAGTTTTGCGGAAACTAATGCTTGTATGTTAAACGTCGTTCCTGTAGATAATCCGAGGTGGACCAAAATTCAAACTTGATGGTTTCAACTTTTAAAATTCTTAGCCTGACTACAATGTATTTTTGAAATTATGTGTTCAGAATTTAATATTTGTTTGATTTTTTTCCTGTTTCCTTATTTTTGTTAATGTGGATATAATTTGGATGTAGTTTCGGTATTGTGACTGTGTTGTATGCTGGAGCAGCTGTGATGGGATACATGATGTTTGGGGACTCAGCCGAATCACAGTTTACTCTAAACTTGCCTACAAATTTAGTTGCCTCCAAAATCGCTTTTTGGACCACAGTAAGTGAAACTTGATTCATTGAGTTCCCCTTGATACAACTATTTGAACATGTCATGAAAAATTGTCTGCTTCTTTTGCAGATTGTTAATCCATTCACAAAATATCCTTTTCTGGACTCCATGATTTTATTCTTTTCACAGCATTGTACTACTTCAAAATATGTTACTAAAACAAGACGTCGAATTGAGGATAAGGGAAGGTAAGCCTTGGTGTAACTGATAAAGTTGCTGTCACGTGAGCAGGAGGTCATGAGTTTGAGCTGGGGAAATAGCCTCTGACAGAAATACAGGGTAAGGCTGCATACAATATACCCGTCTAACCCTTCCCCGGACCCTGTGCGTAGCGGGAGTTTAGTGTATCGGGACTTGAGAATAAAAAAATTTCCTTTTAAGAAATTTTAGCGAAGGAAAATTTCTTCCTTAACTAGAAACACATATGCTTTAACCATGGCCCCTGTTGCTATGAGTTTGGAGGAGTTGATACCATCGAATCACGCCAAATCTCACATATACGGAGTCTTCATTAGAACTGCATTGGTGATATCCACATTACTTGTGGCTCTTAAAGTTCCTTTTTTTGGTAAGTTAAGCTGCTATAATTATCTTTATCATTTTTGCCTTTGTATCTTTTCTTAGCCGAGGGCCTGCCAAAAACAACCTATCTACTTTCTCAATGCAGCTGTAAGGTCTGCGTATACGAGTCCAAAACTGAAATAATGCCATTTTTGGCCCAAAATACGTTTTTACTGTTAAAAAAAGTTATATTTCTACATAAAACGCAGTATAATTCTATGTTTTACTTTAACGGAGAGTTAGTCATTAAAGTTAAATACAATATTATACTGTATGTAATTAAAAAAATTATTTTTTATAGAAAAACGCATTACAATGCGTTTCCCTGAAGTAAAGTGGAATAACACAGTATATTACTGCATTTTGCAAGAATGAGCCTCAGTATATTGTAGCAGACACACACTCATAATGATTGTTGTCATTGAATATCGTGCACAAGAAATAAGAATGCTTGTGTCGGTGTTAGAATGCTTTTGCATTATTAAAAAAAATATAAGTTTGTGGTTTAATTATTAACTGGGTTGTCACTGGCTTTTATTTTTTAAGCAAATTATATAAGATAATTTTTTTTATTAGGTATGATTAAAATTCGCCGAAAATACATAAATAAAGCAATTAATTTTTTAGTTAAACTCAGTATAATACTGTGTTTAACTTTAATGGTTAACTTTCTGTTGAAGTAAAACGCAGTATTATATTGTATTTTATGTAGAAATATAACTTTTTTTTAACCGTAGAAATGTATTTTGTGTCAAAAATGACATTATTTCAGTTTCGGACTCCTGCATATACACTACCCTCCCCAAAGCTGTGGGATTACACTGAGTTTGTTGATGTTTTAAGCTGCTATAATTATCAATATAACTTGAACAGTGTGTTATTAATCCCCTTAACGCTTTCGGAACGACCTTGCTCTCAAAAAATATCAACAAAACTGCGATATTAAACTTACCTATGTAACATTCATTGGCTTAAAAAGACTTATTTTAACCTGCAGGATTTGTGATGGCATTGATTGGATCATTATTTACAATGCTAGTTGTGAGTCCTTTCTGTTCTGTACCAGTTTTATGTTTTTTGGTTAAATAGGTTTTCTGTTTCTATTTTGGTATTTAAAGAATTATATCTTTCTATTCCAGACATTGATCCTACCTTGTGCTTGCTTCTTGAGAATATTGAAAGGAAAAACAAGTCCAATTCAGGTACAATAGACAACGTGCATATACTTTGTTTTAATTGTTAGTTTGGGGAAAAACATGCTACTTATCAAGTTTTAGTCAAAACTCAATCGACTCATCAGCTTACTTAGTCCAATTAGTTTGAATTATGTTGAAATCTTGTGCTAAATCGACATTATTTTCCAATTGTTCGTTATCATGCCATTAAATATAAACATCTTTATATATATAGACACATACATTCCAAATCTTTTTGTATATGTATAATGGATTCAGTTGAACCACGGAATCTGCCCTAAATCAGCCTCTGAGTTTTCGCCTTGATTGTAGACATGTTTACATATCTAGCTAGATGTTTATGTAAACTATATGTCCACCTTGTTAGTGTTACCTTCCTTGGTGATGGAACTTGTTCTTTCATCATTTTCTCTGTGTTGTCAAAAGCACGCATAAAGCGTGCTTAAGCTTTGAAGTGAGGTGCAACGCATGTTGAGCGCTTCGCCTCGTTTAGTGTGTGCTCTAAGGCAGTGTAATTCTGAAGAGGCAGTACTAAACAATTGATATTTGCAATTCATGCTTAATACAAATATATATTAGTAATTGACTAGCCATACATATTTGTATTTGTTTCTCCTTTTGTGCCTTTCTTTCACTGAATCCCACGCTTTCTTAGTACCTTGAGCTTAAAACCATAGTAGACCTTAGAGTTTTTCGCTTTTGATAACACTGCCTTTTCTCTGCAGGTATCAGCATGTATACTTATTATCATAATTGGTGTCATATCAGCGATTATTGGATCCTATTCAGCTCTCTCCAAAATCATCCAGAGTTTATGAGTTTAAATTTTTGTAATACAAAAATGGCTGCAGATGTTTCCAAGTCTTATGATTATACAAAAATTCCATTTTGTATGTAGTATGGTTCTCAGAGTGTTCTCCTTTTCTGAATAAGTCTCAAGCTTGTGATTTTGATACATATCATTTTCTGTTTCATCTTTGTTCCACAATCTTTATTCTCATTGTCTTTTACTCAAAACATGTGGTCATATATAGAGAATATACTTGTTGCTTCATTTTCTATTTGGTATGGTTCTCAGTGTTCCTTTTCTAGCTCTAGTACGCCCTCCCTTTATATTATGTAGTTGTATTTTCTTACTTATTTGATGGAGCTTACTTAGTATTGAAATCGAGTTAGCAAAAAGTATCGAAAATCTTACTCCTATAACCAAATGTTTCAACCTACTTTTTTCTTTTTTTCAAATCTCTCTTTTGGCTTTTGAAACTTTGATTTGTGTAGCTACTCATTTGTGACTTTTGGCTTGCTAGCTAATCCTTATATATCATCTTCTATCGAAAGTAAAAGCCTCTTCTTCAACACCACTAGGCATTCATACAGGTAAAATCAGTAAAACTAATTTCAACGTCATAAAATACTTGTTTATTCTTTAGAAAGAAAATCTAGCATAATCAAAGATGCTACAACGAGCTTATGAAGCAAATTCTAAAACTATCCTTTACAACTCAGCTACAATTATAGTACTGAATCGCAATATAAAGTAGAAACACATAAAAATAAGTACATTTAGAGTCACAAAGTAAATACATAATCAGACGTCCCGGGTTTCAAACTCTGGGAATGAAGTGATCCAATGCATAATCAGACATCTCGAGTTCAAGCTTCAGGGATAAGCTCGCTTAATGTTAGTAGAATTCTGAATTAGTCGAACCCCAAAGCAAGTAGACTTCAGAATAAAGAAGGCGAAAGGCTGCTACGAACCAAATCACCAAATGGTGAGTTAATGCGAAAGCAGGCCAAGCTCCGTAAAAGCCCAACGGGGCTCCTATTACAAAACGAACTCTACCTCGAGGAAGCCGACGACGAGAATTTCGAATCGTCAGAAAAGAGTAGTAGGCATACTTTCACAATAGTCTTGTCCACTAGCAAATCATACATAGTTTACTCATCCACCTGCACCCAAATCCCTGGTACTCATTTGTTGATTACGGGTTTAACTTTACACACTAAACCTTTTAAATATGTGTCAATTACACACTATTTTTTATCAGCCTGTCGCACGTGTAAAACACAACCAATGCAGCACGTGAAAAGTTATTTTCCGCCTCACCTCACAAATTACAACGGCTAAATACTGGAATTGGGCCCCTTTTCTTCACCCTAATGCCCACTTCTTAATCTTCTTCTTGTTAAAAGCAACCATTTTCATCTTCTTCATATTAAAAGCAACCATTTTCAGAAAAATCCAAGGCAAAATACATAAGTTAGCACCTGAACAATGGACCAAATCACTGTTACGCATACACACTTAAACTTTTAAAAGTGTGTCTAATACACACCGCTTTTGATCAGGACTCAGCATGTGTAAAACACCACGATAGAAGCGTGTCTACAAATAAAAATACTATCTAATTATTTATTTAATGTCACGTGTCTGCATTTTCCTCATCTTCCCCACCCTTCTTCTATCTCTCTCTTCCGCCAGCCAACACCCCCTCCCCCCAACCACCACCACCAATTTCTTCTTTTTCTTTTTCTTTCTAAAATCATTACTTCTGATTTCCTCTTAAACTGACATATTTTGCATTAATCTCAAGCTTCCAAACTATTTTCGTCTCCAGCCTCCTTTTTTATATGTTTGATTTCATTCACATTTAATAAAAATTTGTCATCATCGCTAATTTTTCAATTAATATAACGCTTTTTTCCTTGTGAGTAATTTCTGCTACATCTATCTTGTGCATCTACCTTTACTTTAAATTTTGCGGTTATCTATCTCATATTTAAGATTCTTAGCTTCTCACGTTGAAGAAGAGGCTGGATTTTTTATTCTGAAAATTGGTGGTGGCTATGGCAGCCATGGAAATGACAAACAAAATTTTGGAAGAGAGCTATAAATGAAAATTCATTAAGTGTTTGTTGATGTAGATAAGTTTCAATAGATATGGTACCCAAGCAGTTGTAATTTTCGATCTAGCTTTGCCACTGTTGCATTTTTTTGTAACAATGGCCTTATTGTGGTGATGATACAGTGGTGTGAGCTATGGCTTATTGGCATTTGATGTTTTTATTTCTTTCTGGGATTAAATCACTTGTGCTCCTAATTTTTGGGTTGAATTATGTGTTCTAATTTTTCAGGTGGTCCACGGAGGAGGAGAGGGAGGTGGAAGAGATGGGGATGGAGAAGATGAGGGTATATGTGTAATTTTGTATTTTATATTTTATTTATTTATGTTAATGACACGTGTCACGGCCTTATTGGTGCGTGACATTACCCATATTTCGGTAAAATGGTCAAGAAAAAAATGGTGTGTATTTGATACACTTTTGAAAGTTTGAGTGTGAAATATTATTTTTATCCGCAAAAAGTGCGTAACAGGGATTTGGTACATTGTTCGGGTGCCAACTTATGTATTTTGCTAAAAATCCAACCACCATCTTCGCCTTCCACATCTAATATTTTCAAGCTAGTTATATCTGTCAAATTAAAGTGCAATTCATAAGATAAGATTATTATTCTTCTACCAATTCTCGTATTAGGGTTCATGTTGAATGAAAAATTCAGGTCCATTTTGTCGATGTGGAGATCCAGCTGAACTAGTAATTTCATGGACCACAGAGAACCCTGGTCATTGATTCTACGACTGTAAAAATTACGAGGTAAACTTAGATTGTTATAATCGGTATTTCAAGAACTTATAAGTTTCATTTCAACTTGTTTTTGGATTTGCAGAAAGATAAGAAAACCAGGTGTAAGTATTTCGCATGGTTTGATCCCCGACTAATGAACACTTGAAGCCAGTGATTTTAGGTCTGCTTAAGAAAAAGAAGTAGTTTGAAGGGCATTTGCAGGAATCCACAAAACGGAGAAATGGAGGAGACTTTTTTTCTTCTAATTCTAGGATTAATCATCCTTAAGGCCATTGTATTTGGTAGTTTCGAGCATTGCTATATTGTGTAATGATATTCCCCTGTATTTTATGTTCATGTATTTGGCTGATTGAAGTTGTTATTGTCTATGGGAAGTTTTTCCTATTTTATTAGAGATGTGTTCAAGCTCTTGTGTTATGTTCATTTATAGCTCATTAAAGTTGTTGGTCTTCTCTTGTGTTATGTTCCTTAGCTTTAGTAACCAGGCATGGGCGATACAACTTTTATGTAACCAAAGTATACCAATATAAAAAGAATACCTAAATATACTTCGTTCCATAAAATATGTATTCATTAGTACACACCAAAACGAATTAGCAACACTTTACAACGTATAGCACTTAGTTGTCCATAACAATACTTTACAGAACATAGCAGTTGGTTGTCCATAGAAACACTATACAAAACATAGTACTTGATTGTACATAGTAACACTTTACAAAAATATAATACTTTGTTGTCCATAGCATACTTAATAAAACATAAAGCTTAAACTGCAACCAAAGTCTTGATTTCTTTTTTTTTTTTTTGCTTCTTCATTGGTTGAAATGATAGACTAGCTTGATTAAGATTGTGTTGTGATGATGCAGCTCTTTGAAGTTCTCTTGTGCTTATTGATTTTTTTCCCACCCACCTCAAGCCGACAATTCTTGGTTGGTAAGCATATTCCTCCCCTGAAGCTGTAGACCTCTTAATCTTAGTTCGTGTGCTAATGACCCTTGGATTTTGTCCTCCACTCTGTCAAATTACAGTATATTTAGTTACAACATTGCATTCAATAGAAGGAAGATATACTAATTATAGCTTTAGTGAGTTACAGTAAAATAAGTGAACCCATTACGTGCTTGAAACAACTCAATTCCATTGCCTCTACCTCTTCCAATTCCTCTACCTATTGCAGAAACTCCTCTACCTCTTGTTGACTGTGAACTAGATGTTGTAGTAGTACTAGTTCCTCTCCATCCTTTACTTCCTCTTCCTCTTTCACTTAATCTACCCCTTCCAACAACAGGTGGATATGTACCAGTTAGTACTATAATTTTACCCGTAGCATTTCCTGCATGAGGCATTTTACTAGGGCATCTCCTATTGTTGTGTCCGCACACACTATAGAGGGAACAAGTCATCTCCATACCTCTCCTTGAAAGCTTCCCAGATTTTGGATATTATTTCTATTTTCCTAACCGTTTTTTGCTATGCCAGCCATCTTTCTAATAGGGTGAGGTTCAATAAGGGGTCGCCTGAAGATGGCCATTGTTTCATACACCGTACGTGCTGGATAAATGTTGAATAAGCCTTCAAGTAAGTGGACTTACGATACCAATTTGCAATATGGTAAATAGGTTCCAGTGTACGTGCAATGTGCAATGAATCATTTCCGTCAGAAACAGCGGTACAATATGAAGTCCAGTGTATGTCATCAAAATCTTCATCATCTACCTCTATAAGCCTTTTTCCAGAAGCCTTCTACTACTCACACCTTCCTCTTTTCTATAAGGTCATGTACTAATAAAGGGACAAACATGAGTCACATATATTTCTAGTGTATCCCTATTCTTTAACTGATTGCAAATATCTAAAATGTCCTTCTTAGTCAATACAACAACAACAACAACCCAGTATATCCCACTTAGTGGGTCTGGGGAGGATAGTGTGTACGCAGACCTTACCCCTACCCTTGGGTAGAGAGGCTGTTTCCAAATAGACCTCTGACATCCTTCCCTCCAAGAACTTCCCACATTGCTCTTGGGGAGACTCGAACTCACAACCTCTCGGTTGGAAGTGGGGGTTGCTTACCGTCAGAGCAACCCCTCTTGTCAATACATTTATCAGTTTATTAATCCTATCGATCGCATATATAAAACTCAGCCACATTAATTAGTCTCATCTTCTTAGTGTAATCCATTAGCTCAAAGAACGAAATTCTATCTACATCCACGTCTAAAGTCAATGATTGACTGCTCCCCACATATGTACTAAAAGGACCTATAGTTAACTCATCATATGATACCGCTTTAATGTAATAATTTAAAAAGATAGTGACCCTAAAACAAGCAGATAACAGGTTTTAATTTCACATACAAACAAAGAATAAAGAAATCAAAACGGACAACAAAGAAAGATATTAACACAATAAAGAAAGAAAAAGATAATGCAAGCTTAAAAGCACTAGGTTTCAGCAGATAATAGTAAGAGTTTTCCCATAAAGATGTGTTAAAACCCAAAAAATACTCTTGACGAAATACCGAAATAAATCCTAATTATTTCGACCCATCCATCTAAAACAAAATGATTGAACAACATAAAATAAGAATACTAACCTAAAAATGACGAAAGTAACAGCAACAACCAATAGATGTGTTCTCGGTGGAGTTGCCTTCAAAGGTTAGGGCTGACAAACATTTTGGTGAATATAGAATTATGTTTGTTAATCTGATCAATGGTGGTTTCTAATCGACCGAGTCAGATCTTTTTTGGGTCGGCATAAAAAAGGGTCAGATTGTCCATTTTTAATTAAAGAATCGTTTGTTTTTAATTTAAATAAGCATATGTATATACAATATTGAATATTAACTAGGCTGTTTAAAAATAATGTATATTTCATATATTTGAAAGAATTAATGTGTAAAATTAAACTTTTGATCAGCACTACAGAATATTGGGAGCAAAGTGGATGGGTAAAGTATTTATTTTGTTTGATAAAAAAAAAAAAAAAGATCCCTAAATGGTACATCGCATGCCTGCCAAAGCCGTCAACGTTGCACGTGCAATGCACGCTTAACTCCTCTCCCCTTCTTCGACTACTCTGCTAATTGCCCCTATGATGTGACTCGTAATTCATAACCAACAACAGGTCAACCCAATGTCTAGCTCTACACAATTCTCTCCAGTTATTCAACAATTATATCCGAAAAAATCAAACCAACCCTACATATCAAACTTCAAATGTCTAAAATTAATACCTGTCTTCCCAATATCTGTAAATTGTTCAAAAATTCATTTAAAATTCAGAGCTAGAGCTGAGGTTTTGGAAAATAACAGTGAAGAAAGTTCTGTACAACATCTTGATAGTTCACCAGCTTCTGTTGAGCTACAACCCATTTCTAGTGAAGCTCAATTTGATCGGGTCATTTCTGAAGCCCAGCAAATTGATGAATCCGTTGTAATTTTATGGTATGTACGTTATTCTTATTTATGATCCATGTCTTTCATATCGAAAAAATAGCGCAACAATACTATTTTCTTGTTGGAACATAGGGAAAGAAATAAAGGGTTATTATCTAATTGGAAAAAAATAAAAGGGTTATAAAGTATTTGTTTTTTTTGGTTTATAATTAATTTTTCAGTTGTCTTTTGTAAAAAGCAGAATAAATTGGTTTTATTTTCTCATGGTGACCTTTTATTTTTGAACGGAAATATGGGGTTGTGCTTAAGACGAGGGTCTTCGGAAAACTAAGGTGTGCCTACACACTCCCAGACCCCACTTGTGCGATTATACTGACTATGTTGTTGTTGAGCTTAACTAGAACTTCATGCTGGTATTTTGGGGTTTTATGCTATTCTAATATTTCGCCCTGACGTTGTGTAAAGGATGTGTTTATTTTGTTATAATTTGGTTAAGGACTACAAGGTTATTTGGAGAGAGTCCCTTTCGACTCTACATAGACTCCTAGTGATGGATGTCGGTCTCTGGGTGAAGAGGAAGAGGAGGGGTGCTCGGAGCCGACCACGGATTAGATGGGGAGCTCTGACTGAGGAGAAACCTCAGGAGTTGGAGAGGAGGTTAGTTGATGGTGGAGCTTGGAGAAGTTTTGGAGATGCGGACGCTATGTGGTTAGAGACGGCGAACTTGGTTAGGTAGGCAGCGGGATGTGCTTGGGTTAGCAAAGGGCTATTCAGGCAGGGCAGACATCAAGGTGACTGGTGGTGTAACGATGTAGTCCAAGGAAAAGTGGAGGCGAAGAAGGCGGCGTTTGCTAAGTTGGCTGGGAGTACAAGCGAGGAAGAAAGGAGAGTGAACAGGGAGAGCTACAAGGTGGTGAGGAAGGAAGCGAAGTTGGCGGTCAAGGAAGCTAAAAATGCGGCATTTGGTCATATGTCCGAGGAATTGGGGGAGAAAGGCGGGGACAGGAAGTTATTTCGGTTGGCTAAAGCGAGGGAGAGGAAGGCTCGGGATCTAGACCAAGTTAGGTGCATCAAGGACGAGGATGGTAGATTTCTGATAGGGGAGTCTCAAGTCAAGCAGAGGTGCAGTCGTACTTTCGAGACCTG
The DNA here is from genome assembly GCA_034376525.1 of Nicotiana benthamiana. Lineage (NCBI taxonomy): Eukaryota > Viridiplantae > Streptophyta > Magnoliopsida > Solanales > Solanaceae > Nicotiana > Nicotiana benthamiana. The sequence continues at coordinate 141,784,833 of CM067327.1, read as the reverse complement.
CTTATCGATGAGGGGGATCGAGACATAGAGCTAGGGGAGCTAGGGCATTCAGAGCGTCATAGAGCCCTTGGGTACTGCAGGCGCATTAAGGCGGAAGAGGTCGTGGGGGCTTTGAGTAGGATGAGTAGGGGTCGAGCGACCGGGCCAGACAAAATCCCGGTGGAGTTCTGGAGATATGTGAGTAGGACAGGAGTCGAGTGGTTGTCCAGGTTGTTCAATGTGATCTTCAGGACTAAGATGATGCTGGAGGAGTGGAGGTGGAGTACAATGGTGCCCTTGTATAAGAATAAAGGGGATATCCAGTGTTGTGACAACTGTAGAGGTATCAAATTACTTAGTCACACCATGAAAGTCTGGGAGCGGGTGGTTGAGGCGAGGGTGAGGGGGATGGCGTCCATATCCGTGAACCAGTTTGGTTTTATGCCGGGCCGCTCCACTACAGAAGCTATCCACCTTGTCAGGAGATTGGTGGAATAGTTCAGGGATAAGAAGGACCTGCACATGGTGTTTATTGACTTGGAGAAGGCATATGACAAGGTCCCAAGGGAGGTGTTATGGAGGTGCCTGGAGGCGAAGAGCATGCCGGAAGCCTACATCAGAGCGATCAAGGACATGTACGATGGTGCTAAGACTAGGGTTAGGACGGTGGGGGGTGACTCAGACCATTTCCCGGTGGTTACGGGCTTCATCCAGGATCCGTGCTTAGCCCTTTCTTATTTACCTTGATGATGGATGCACTAACACGCCATATTCAAGGGGATGTGCCATGGTGTATGCTATTCGCTGATGACATAATCTTGATAGACGAGACGAGAGTTGGTGTTAACGAGAGGTTGGAGGTCTGGAGGCAGACTCTCGAGTCTAAGGGTTTCAAACTCGGCGAGCGAAGTAGACAGGGACGTGAAGCTTGGATCTCAGGTCATCTCCAACAGGGACAGCTTCAAATATCTTGGGTCGGTGATTCAGGGGGACGGAGAGATAGACCAGGATGTCACTCACCATACAGGGGCGGGGTGGATGAAATGGAGGCTTGCATCAGGAGTCTTGTGTGACAAGAAAGTGCCACTGAAACTCAAGGGGAAGTCTTATAGAGCTATGGTTAGACCTGCCATGTTGTATGAGGCGGAATGCTGGCCGGTTAAGAACTCTCATGTTCAGAGAGTGAAGGTTGCAGATATGAAAATGCTCAGGTGGATGTGCGGGCGCACCAGGCTAGATAAGATTAAGAATGAAGTTATTCGGGAGAAGGTGGGGGTGGCCCCAGTGGATGAGAAGATGTGGGAAGCAAGGCTCAGGTTGTTCGGGCATGTGCAGAGGAGAAGCACTGATGCCCCGGTGAGGAGTTGTGAGCGGCTGGCGGTGGTTGGCTCGAGTCGAGGCAGAGGGAGGCCTAAGAACTATTGGAGAGAGGTGATTAGGCAGGACATGGCAAGTATGCGGATTTCCGAGGATATGGCCCTTGATAGGAAAGTCTGGAGGTCTAGTATCGGGGTTGTCGGATAGGGGCGTCTAGAACTTTTCGTACTTCATTCCCGGGGCTAAGTGGAGTTTGGTAGGGCTCTCCAGTGCGTATTGTATTGTGCCTCCTTATGGTATTTACTGGTCGATATTATTGCATGCCATTTAATTTATGGTTTTATGTTTAGATAATAATTTATGCGATTTCTGCTGGAGTCTCTAAGGCTCTTTTGTCTTCCTTTTTCCTTTTCTTTTTCTTTCTCTTTTTCGCCGAGGGTCGATTGGAAACAGCCTCTCTGCCCTTTCGGATAGGGTTAAGGCCTGTGTACGTATTACTCTCCCCATACCCCACTGTGTGGGACTACATAGTTGTTGTTGTTGTTGGTATTTTGGTATGTTATATTGATAGAACAGTAGTTATGGTCGTATTGCTCGAGTATAAGTCGACCAAGTGGTGGAATGAAATTTCTGAAAATGTGAAACAGATAACTCAATAAGAAGTACAAATGAAAAGTTCCAAATATTGAGAAATTACATGCAATTAGAGGGCTCAATTATGTACAGTGTCTTACAATGTTCTATACTATGAAGATGCAAGAGTTTCTTGTACAGGTTACATGTTTGAAATTCAATACCAATTTACATTCCTCGGGATTCATTTGATTTGTAGTTTCCATGTGTCTCTCGTAACTTTAGCATAGCAGGGTAGAAGCGAATGGCTTAAATTCGCTGATCCTTTTTCCATATACAATGTGACCATTAGGTCACGGTTTCCACCCATGGAAACAGCCTTTTGCCAAAATGTAGGGTAATGCTGTGTACAATAGACGTTTGTAGTCCAGCCATTCCCCGGACCCCGCGCATAACGGGAGCTTAGTGCACCGGGCTGCCTTTAGAAGAGAAGGTGTTCCATGAATAGTTTTTTCTTTTACTTCTAGGAGTCACAATCTTTTTCTACTGATGCATGTATTGGAAAACCTGCAAAAGTTTGAAATACCTTAGTCTTAAATGTCTGTGGCTTAGCATATAGATGTTGTATCAGTAATTCTCCTGGAAAAGGTTATTTATATGCAATATGTGAAATATTATCAAGAAAGAATCTGCTATTAAGTTGATGTAATTTTGAATCTTTTTGAATCTGCAGGATGGCAACCTGGTGTCGCAAATGCATATACTTGAAACCAAAATTGGAAAAATTAGCTGCTGACTACTTCCCAAGGTTGTGCTCTCTTGCATTGCCCTTCAGATATAGCACCTTGCATTTAAAGGCTTTATCTAGGCCTAAAGTGTACTTTCTTTGCAATTTGTTATTATACGATTTGCGATTAGCTTTTGTGCTACTCTTCAAACTTTTTGCTGATCAACTTCCGCACTACTCTTCAAACTTGTCGCTATCTGTCAGATGAGATATTTCAAAACTCTGGATTCTTGTGACATTTATTGCTAGTTTCTGTGAATATTTTTTAGAAGGATTATGTGCTCTGAATTTTTCTCTTGTAGTTCTTTATTGATTCCTGAAAGATCCAATAATAAATTAACAGTTCTCATGTTATCAAATTAGTCCTGGTGATTCAAATAGCAGGGAAGGATTGAGGACACTTAAATTACTCGAGTTCATAAATTTGGATGAGGACGGTGGCTATTTATATTATTTCTAAAACTAGAATTTGAAGAATCATTTTTTAAGTTAAGGCAGTAGTTGCTCATGCTTAACTGCCTGCTTGTTTGCGGATGAAGTATCTTGTGTGTACTTGGTATGTGCATCACTTTCTTGCGATTGAATAGCTTTAGTTGAATTTGGGTACTGATCTGGATCTTCTGCTATTTTGATTTTACAGAACACGCTTTTACTGCGTTGATGTCAATAATGTTCCTCACAAGCTTGTGGTTCGTGCAGGAATAACTGTAAGGTTTCCTTTCCCCTAAATCTACCAAATGGTCGATGTCTTTTTGCTGTGTAATTATTGAATACTAAACTTACAACAACAACAACAACAAAAAATCCAGTGGGATCGCACAAGTGGGATTAGGGGAGGGTAGTGTTGCACGCACACCTTCCCCTACCTGGGAAGGTAGAGAGGCTGTTTCTAATAGACCCTTAGTCCTTGGCTCATGAATATTGACTACTAAACTTGCAAAGCATATAAAAATTTACTCAAACTCCTCAGGCTCTCACCTAGGTATTGGGTTAACTCTTTGGCTAAGGCTTAGACCGACGTAATGTTGCATTTGTTGATAATCGAACCTTGGTTCTTAGGAGTGTTACTGCAATTCTTTGATTGCTAAAATCTACCCCCTTGCGGCTAAATCCTATAGCTTTTAGTTGGCTTAGATGCTGAAGCTGGATATGATTTCTTGGCCTCAAAGTCCAGACCGAAGTAGAATTTTTCCAGATGCATTGCATCCAAATTCGTGTCATCTGTCTGGTCGAATACCTAATCCAATAATCTTCTCAGAAGTATTAATAAATTACAGTTTAATTAGATAAGAGGTACCTATGTTACATACACTAGGAGAGTGCAGTACCTTTTAGGTGAATTAGCAAACAATGGCTAGAAAACCATAAATAGGACGATAAGCGTAGTTTGCCTGTAAAAGTTGATACAGCATGTCTAGAAAAATGTTTACATGCACACGATTTCTGAAATTAGAAATAAGGAGAAGATAGCTTTACCTCGTGATGGTTAAACTAGGCAGGGTGGAGCTAGCATTTCGGTTGCAGGTTCGACCGAAATCAATAGCTTTGATCCAAACCCTAAATTTTTCTGTATTTGTCTAAAGAAATCCATTGAAAATATACAAATAAATTTAGAACCCATTAGCTTAAAAGGATTAGAATTCTGAACTCATAAGCATCAAATCCTGGCTCTGCTCTGAAACTAGGCCTTCCATTTTCGGGCAATCTGGCAGAGAGCAAAAGATATGATTTTCACCCCACAATTTAGACTCCACTCAATATATACAGCTAGCATGCCGTGTCATAAGATATTAAGATGTATGAATCCTTTACTTGCTAAAAGCAGATGTTAAAACACTCCTTTTCATTTGTATAAAGTGGTACTATTTTGTCATTAGAATTGTTTGATTAGTATGTGCAATACTTGATTTGAATATATTCATATTCATTTAATGATGTGAAATTCTACATTTTCATGTTTCCAAATCTCTGTGGCAACAAAACATGAACAGAAAATGCCGACCATACAGGTAACAAACTCATTTCGTCTCATATGGTTTTAGCTTCAAATGCTTCTTATCATCTTCATGGTTAAATGATAGTATGAATGTTGCTTATGTGCAGTTATGGAGGGACGGAAATAAACAAGCCGAAGTCATTGGAGGCCACAAAGCATATTTAGTCGTTACTGAGGTTCGCGATATGATAGAAAATGAAGATAATAATCTATAACTTGAAGGCATATCCAATACTTGCAGACTCCATTTATCCTGTTTTGTTCTGGTCTCATATTATTCCCAGTTTTGTACAAATTTTCAAGATGCCATTCAATAAATTGTTATTCTTCACCTGTACACTTGAAAGGATAACCATACACAAATACTGACTTTTTGTCTCAACATTATAAGAGAAAGATGTTTATTTCTTTTCATTGTGATGATCCAAAATGTCTATCACTTGCTTTTAAATTAAAATCTGTGTTTTTGAGGCCTTGAAAATCTCATGTAGCATCACCTCACTTTGAATGAGAAAATTTGTGAAAGATGGTAAATTTTGACTTAAAATAAATTAATTTGATTACGGTCAACGTTTTGGATAAACGGATCCAGATCCGTGATGTGATGGTCCTCGAAGATCCGTAGGAAAATTTGTGACTTGGGCGTATGCCCGAATCGAATTCCGCTCCAAGCATGAGAAATAAATTTTTAAAGAAAATTATTTTCTGAAATTGTTTAAAGGATTTGAAAATGAATTTTGATCAGAACATGTTGGTATTGGGCTCGTATTCTAGTTCCTGCGCTCAGTACAGGTCTTATATGTGGTTTAAGATAATTATGTGAAGTTTGATAAGAAACAAAATCCGTTTGACGTGATTCGGACCTTAATTGCAAATTTGATGTTTTAAGAAGTTTTGAAATAATTCATTGATCTTGAGGTTTAATTCGGTGTTAATGATGTTATTTTGGCTATTTAATCGCACGGACAAGTTTATATTATGTTTTTGAGTCAGTATGTATGTTTGATTTGGAGCCCCAAGGGCTCGAGTGAGTGTCAGATAGGCGTCGAAGTGTTTTTGGACTTAGGAAATTGCAGAATCTTCAGTCTGCTGGTGTCCCTGTATTTGTGCTATGCGATCGCATAGCTAACTTCGCGATCGCCTAGTGTAATTTTCAGGGATCCTATTTTGTGCTATGCGATCGCATATTTCCTTCCGCGATCGCGTAGAGTTAAATCTGATAGGTCCATTTTTGTTCTATGTGATTGCATTGTTTCCTCCGCGATCGCAGTTTGTTAGCCCCAACCTTCGTTTTCTTCTATGCAATCGCATGATATCGCAGTGCTCAGCCTCCTTTATATTATGTGATCGCAATCCCTTGTCCGCGATCACATAGACCAAAATCTGCCCAGTTATATTTAAAAGTCCAAAACATTAGCCATACGAGATTTTCATAAAATTTCATAAATTTTTCTTCTCCACACCTCTTGGGACGATTTTTGAAGAGAAACTTCATCGTAACTTTATAGGTACGTAATCCTAAGCTTGTTTTCTTCCATTTTTATCATCACCCATTAGATTTCTAGGTTTAAAACATGAGCTTAAGGATAGAATATTAGGGATTTGGGTAGAGTTAGGGCTTTTTTATTATTTGGGGATTAGATCGCGTTTTGGGATCGGATTTCAAAACAAATTATATATTCGGGCTCGTGGGTGATCCGATTTTGGTCCGAACCTCGTATTTTGACCAAACGGGACCGGAATCAATTTTTTATTTTTTGGGAAGAATGATTAGAAAGCTATATTTAAGTATTAGAATTGGATTATGAGCATTTATTGATGTTATTAAGTCGATTATGTATAGATACGATTGAGTTGGAGCCAAATTCGAAAGGGAAAGCGGTGCTTAAGGCTTGGGCTGGCCGTGAATTGTGTTCGTGGCATCGAGGTAAGTGTTTGGTCTAACCTTAGCTTAAGGAATTATGAGTTGTGTCCTATTTGCTATTTGTTTCTTGTTGAGTACGACGTATAGGCATGGTGACGAGTATCTATACGTCGGTGTCGAGCATGACCGTAAGTCTCATATTGTGATTTTCATGACTTTATTATATTATTCATGCCTTGGTGAAGATTTCTATTTGTTGTGTAAAGTTGTGAAAAACAATTGTGGCCTATGAACATTGAGAAGCGTTGGCTCCAGTTGTATAACGAATTGTGAAAGAATAAATGATAATTGAAATTTTAGAGCATTGGCTTGAGTTGTGTAGTGAATTATGAAGTAAAAGTGAGAAAGAGAATAGATCATTATGTTGCCTCCTTGCTCGGGTTGAGTTGTGGTTCCCTTATATTGTGTTCTTAATTGATATTACGGATGCTTAGGTTGATGATCCTTTCTGTTGGGTAAGGATTATGGTTATAGCTATGGTAGTTAGATGTTGGAACAAGTTTGGTTATAGCTGAGGTAGTTATGCGTTGTAATAAATTTGGTTATAGCTGAGATAATTAGTAGTTGTAATAAGTTTGGTTATAGGTGAGGTAGTCAGGTGTTGTAGCAAGTTTGGTTATGGTTGTTTCTCCCTTGCCGGGACATAATTACTTATGCGGTCGAATTCGTTGTCGGGACTTTTGTTATGATTGTTGTTAAATATTATATGTGGATCGGGATTGCACACCGCAGTAATATTATATGTGGATCGGGATTGCACACCGCAGTAATATTATATGTGGATCGGGTTGCACACCGCAACAATATTATATGTGGATTAGGTTGCACGCTGCAACAATATTATATGTGGATCGGATTGCACGCCGCAACAATATTATATGTGGATCGGATTGCACGCCGCACAATATTATATGTGAATTGGGTTGCATGCAGCAACAATATTATATGTGAACCGGGTTGCAAGCCGCAATAATTATATATATGGATCGAGTTACACGACGCAATAATGATAAATGATCGGGTTGCACACCGCAATAGTATTTATATTATATATTGGGATCGGGTTGCACGCCGCAACAATTATTGATACAAGTGTGTTTATTTTGGATATTAGTTTTCTTTGTTTGTTGTGAATCCTAAGTTGCCCTTAGACTGTTACTCTATATTTACTGTTGATACCGGTATACCCTCGCAGCATGTTTCCCCCTCCCATCTTTACTTGCTTATAACTGCTTTACTTTTCGTTGTATATTATATAACTGCACAGGTTTATTTTGTAGTCTGGTCCTAGCGTCATCACTACTTCGCCGAGGTTAGGCTAGCACTTACCAGCACATGAGGTCGGTTATGCTGATACTACACTTTGCGCTCTTTTGTGCAGACGCCAGTGTTATAGACTTCGGATTGCAGTGAGATTGTTGATTCTTGTTCATCAAACGACCCGAGGTAGCCTTGCATGCATCCGTAGGCCTTGGCGTCTCCTTCTATCTACTTTCATGTTTCTTACATGTACTTCCATAGATAGTATTATATTTAATTCTTTCAGACCTTTATTTGTAGTATTCTTAGACCGCCTGTGAAACTGTGACACCAGTTCTGGGTGGTCAAGACTCAAACTGTTGTATTAGATATTCATGTTCAGATAGTTTATTGTTTTTTCTTCCGCTTATGTTAAATTCCTCTGTTTAAATGTTATTACTTCGAAATTGTTAATGAATATAAAATGGGTAAAAAGATAAATTGTGCTATTAATTGACTTGCCTAGCTCGTATTAGTAGACGCCATCACGACTCTCGAGGGTGGGAAATCAGAGTCGTGACAAGTTGGTATTAGAGCTCTAGGTTACATGGGTCTCATAGTTCCCAGACAACCTTAGTGGAGTTTGACGGTTTAGTACAAAGACGTCTATATTTATCCCCCAGAGGCTACAGAGTTAGGAAAAACTTCACATCTATTCTTTTCTGTCGTGCGATTTTGATCTCTCAACGCGAAATTGAAACCTCTACTCTTGTCCTTTCGCAAATGGTGAGGTCATGTACCGGTTCTTCAGGTAAACAGCAGCACAGACCGGTGATAGATCAACTATGTCTTCAGAGGCTTTGTGGGGGTTGGATAAGTTTCACCAAGCTCTTCACTACTGCTTTTAGCAGTGTATCTTCTGAGGATACCCAGGATTATCTAGACAGCTGTCATGAGGTTTTCGGGAACATGGGGATAGTTGTGACCAATAGGGTCGATTTCGCCACTTTTCGCTGTCTGGATCTGCCAAGAGTTGGGGGAGGGATTTCTCTTTGGCTAGACCAGTCATCTTGCAAGCTTTGACTTGGGAGCACTTTACTCAGCTATTTCTGGAGAAGTTTCTCCTCATCACTCAAAGAAAGGTCTATCTGAGGCAGCTTGAGCATCTCCCGCAGGGTTCTATGATTGTTACTCAGTACGATATCAGATTTATCGACTTGACTCATCATGATCTTATCATACTTTCCACTGAGAGAGTGAGGAGGTTCATTGAGGGACTCGTCCAGCCCGCTCAGTTAGCTAGAGGTGGAGGTAGAGGTATTAGAGGTGGAGGTAGAGATGCTAGAGATGGAGGTAAAGGTATTAGAGGTGGAGGTGTAGGTACTATTCTGGTTTGTGGTAGGAAGTTTGGGTTTTATTTTGCGCCATATCTGATTATACCTAGTGATTCTTTGAGTGCCCCTGTTTATGTGTCTATGTCGGTGGGTGATTCTATTGTGGTGGATCGTCCATTGTTCATGTATAGTGGTCATTGGAGGTCTTGAGACTCGTGTGTATTTGCTTCTTCTCGACATGGTCGATTTTGATGTCATATTAGGGATGGATTGGTTATCACCTTACCACGTTATCTTGGACTGTCATGCCAAGAGTGTGACCTTAGCCTTTTCGGGTTTGCCTCGTTTGGAGTGTAGAGGGACTCCTAGTCATTCTACCTGTAGTGTTATCTCATATGTGAAGGCTCGGCGTATGGTCGAGAAGGGGTGTTTGGCCGATTTGGTATATGTTCGTGATTCTAGTGTTGGGGTTCCTTCTACTGTTTTTGTGCTCGTTGTTCATGACTTTCTTGAAGTATTCCCTTTAAACCTATCGAGTATGCCACCCGACAGAGATATTGACTTTTGTATTGATTTGGCTCCGGGCACGCAGCCCATTTCTATCTCGTCGTATTGTATGGCCCCGCCTGAGTTGAAGGAGCAGTTGGAAGACTTGGTTGAGAAGGGTTTCATTAGGCCGAATGTTTCGCCTTTTGGGTACGCTAGTGTTGTTTGTTAAGAAGAAGGATTGATCAATGAGAATGTGTATTGATTACCGGTAGTTGAACAAGGCTACGATCAAGAATAAGTATCCATTGCCAAGGATTGATGATTTGATTGATCAGCTTCAGGTGCCAAGGTATTTTTGAAGATTGACTTGAGATCTGGCTACCATCAGTTGATGATTAGGGCATCTAATGTCCCTAAGACAACTTTTCACACTCGATACAGACAGTATGAGTTCTTAGTGATGTCATCCGGGTTGACAAATGCCCTAGCTTTTATAGATTTGATGAACCGAGAGTTTAGGCCTTATTTGGATTCGTTTGTAATAGTCTTCATTGATGATATATTGATATACTCCCACAGCCAGGAGAAGCATGAGCAACATCTTAGAGTGGTTCTTCAGACCTTAAGGGATAGTCAGTTATATGCTAAATTCTCAAACTGTGAGTTCTGGTTGAATTTAGTTGCATTTTTGGGTCATGTTGTATAAGCAGAGGTTATTCAGGTAGACCGGAAGAAGATTGAGGTAGTGAAGGACTGGCCTAGGCCAGCATCAGCTACAGAGATTCGGAGTTTCTTGGGATTGGTAGGCTACTATCATAGGTTCGTAGAGGGGTTTTCATCTATTGCAGCCCTGATGATCAGGTTGACCCAGAAAGGTGCCCATTTCAGGTGGTCGGATGAGTGTGAGGCGAGCTTTCAAAAGCTCAAGACAGCTCTAACTACGGCACCTTTGTTGGTTTTGCCCACTAGTTCAAGGCCCTATACAGTTTATTTTGATGCCTCTCGTATTGGACTTGGTGCAGTGTTGATGCAGGATAGCAAGGTCTTGCTTATGCTTCACAGCAGTTGAAGATTCATGAGAAGAACTATCCGGTGCATGATTTGGAGTTGGCAGCCATTGTTCACGCATTGAAGATTTGGAGGCATTATCTGTATGGCGTGGCATGTGAGGTGTTCACGGATTATAAGAGTCTTCGGTATTTGTTCAATCAAAAGGAGTTGAATTTGAGGCAAATGAGGTGGTTGGAGTTGTTGAAAGACTATGATATCATCATCTTATATCATCCGGGAAAGGTCAATGTGGTGGCCGATGCTTTGAGTAGGAAGTCAGCCAGTATGGCAGTCTCGCTTATATTCCGATTAGTGAGAGACCACTTGCTTTGGATGTTCAAGATTTGGCCAATCACTTCGTGAGACTGGATGTTTCTGAGCCCAGTCGTGTGTTAGCTTGTGCGGTCTCTCGTTCTTCCATATTAGAGCGCATTCGAGATCGGAAGTATTATGATCCCCATTTGTGTGTCCTTAGAGACGCGGTGCAGCATGGAGGTGCCAAGAAGATTACCTTAGAGGATGATGGAATTTTGAGATTGCATGGTCGAGTTTGTATGCCTAATGTAGATGGTCTCCGGGAGTTAAGTTTAAAGGAGGCCCATAGCTCCGGGTACTCTATTCATCCGGACGCTCCGAAGATGTATCAGGATTTGCGGAAGCATTATTGGTGGCGGAGATTGAAGAAGGATATCGTTGCATAAGTGGCTCGATGTTTGAATTGCCAGCAGGTTAAGTATGAGCATTATCAGCCTGGTGGTTTGTTATAGAAAATTGAGATTCCTGAGTGGAAGTGGGAGCGGATCACTATGGACTTCGTTGTTGGACTCCCACAAACTCATAGGAAGTTTGATGCAGTATGGGTTATTGTTGATAGGCTGACCAAGTCACCGTATCTATTCCTGTAGCAGTCTCATATTCTTCTAAAGGGTTAGCTAAGATCTACATACGGGGAGATTGTTCGTCTTTATGGTGTGCCCGTGTCTATCATTTTGGATCGAGGTACGCAATTTACCTCACATTTCTGGAGGGCAGTTCAGCGATAGCTGGGGACGCGGGCTGAGTTGAGCATAGTGTTTCATCCTCAAGACAGGCAGTCCGAGCAGACTATTCAGATTTTGGAGGATATGCTCCGAGCTTGTGTCATTGACTTTGGAGGCTCGTGGGATCAGTTTTTGCCTTTAGCGGAGTTTGCCTACAACTACAATTACTAGTCGAGTATCCAAATGTCTCCTTATGAGGCTTTATATGGTAGGTGTGTCGGTCTCCGGTTGGATGGTTTGAGCCGAAAGAGGCTCGGTTATTAGTTACGGATCTGGTTCAGGATGCCTTGGACAAGGTCAAGATCATTCGGGATAGGCTTTGTACAGCTCAGTCCAAGCAAAACAGTTATGCCGACCGCAACATTCGAAATTTGTCTTTCACGGTCGGTGAGCTGGTATTGCTTCGAGTGTCGCCTATGAAGGGTGTGACGAGGCTTGGGAAGAAGAGCAAGCTTAGCCCTAGGTTCATTGGTCCGTTTGAGATTCTTGATCAAGTGGGAGAGGTGGCTTACAGACTTGCAGCTTATCAGCTGTGCATCCAGTGTTTCATGTGTCCATACTTTGGAAGTATCACGGCGATCCATCCCACGTGTTAGATTTCAGCATTGTCCAGTTGGACAAGGACTTGTCTTACGAGGAGGAGCCGGTAGCCATTCTAGACCGGCAGGTTCGTCAGTTGAGGTCGAAGAATTTTCCTTGTGTTCGTGTTCAGTAGAGAGGTCAGCCTGCTGAGGCATCGACCTGGGAGTCCGAGTTCGATATGCGGAGTTGTTATCCCCATATTTTCCCTGACTTAAGTACTTCTTTCTTATGTCCGTTCGAGGACGAACGGTTGTTTTAGAGGTGTAGAATGTGATGACCCAAAAGTTCATCACTTGCTTTTAAATTGAAATTTATGTTTCTGAGGCCTTGAAAACCTTATGTAACGTCACTCAATTTGCGTGCGCAATCCGAGCTTGTAGCCGAAAAGCTTAAATGAGAAAATTTGTGAAAAATGATAAATTTTGACTATAAAATAAATTACTTTGACCTCGATCAACGTTTTGGGTAAATAGATCCGTACCCGTAAAATGACGGTTCCGAAGGGTCCGTAGGAATATGGGACTTGGGCGTATGCCTAGAATCGAATTCCGAGGTCCCAAGCCCGAGAAATGAATTTTTAAATAAAATTATTTTTTAAAACTGTTTAAAGGATTTGGAAATAAATTTTGATCAGAACATGTTATATCGTGCTCGTATTTTGGTTCCGCTCCTCGATATAGGTATTATATATGGTTTAAGATAATTCTGTGAAATTTGATAAGAAATGGAATTCGTTTGGCGTGATTCGGACCTTAATTGTAAATTTGATGTTTTAAGAAGTTTTGAAATAATTCATTGATCTTGAGGTTTAATTCGATGTTAATGATGTTACTTTGGTGATTTAATCGTACGGACAAGTTCATTTGATATTTTTGAGTTAGTATGTATGTTTGGTTTGGAGCCCCAAGGGCTCGGGTGAGTTTCAGATAGGCGTCGGAGTGTTTTTGGATTTAGGAAATTGCAGAATCTATTGTCTGATGGTGTCCAGGTATTTGTGATATGCGATCTGGTCACGCCTAACTATGCCTTATAGGATACACGGACGTTGCAAATGTAATATGAGTATTTAGCCCAGAGTCGAACCCATAAGGAATTAACCTATCAATTGCTTTTGTTGGACTTACTAAATTATACGGAATCACTTTCCCAAATGTTGTCAATAACACTTTATGGTATTTCTACTAACTACAAATGACAGTAAATAAACAACTGAAAACTAACTATGATTAAAGTGTAAACAATTAAGAGAAGGTTGTAAGGCTATAATTTCCCCCATTGATGAAATCACTTCCGGTTATGCTTTATATAGAATCACCAAATCATCTATATCAATCATAAGCGCTCCTCTTACCATAAATCTCTCCCGAGTACTTACGAGAATTTACTAGATGCATTCTCACGAGATATGCTAGTTGGATTTGTTTATTACAACTCACGTTAGATTGCACTCAAGGCTTCGTTATCCCTAATCCCGCCTTTAAACCCATAGTTATAGATCCCTCTTATACTTTGGGAGTAGTGTTGTTCAATAATTACCTAAATATGCACTCTCTTCCGAGTTATGCACACTAAATAGGAACAACTAATTGAGGATCATGTCAATTAACTACAACAAGTACGTAGTTGAACAAATAGAGATTAAACTGGCAAACTATATTAACATAATTAAGAAGTTCATCCTTCAATAGGTTCCATCAAAATCCTAGACTAAGGAATTAGCTATTCATGACAAAACAAGACAAAAATACTAAATTATTCATAATGGGTAATTGCAAGAAAATAAAAGAGATAGAAAAACTCTAATGTTTGGTTGATCTTCTCACACTTGTTCTTGCCTCCAAAGTAGTCTAAAAACAAGCTTAAAAATAATCTTGGGCGAGCTTCTAAAGCGTATAAAGGTTTGGAAAAATGTTTTTCTGAATTTACACTTTGGTCCCCAAACTTCCTGGTGGGTGAACAGTGCACCGCAAACGCGGAAAGACCGCGGTTGACCGCGATAGGGGCTGATCATTGTGCCTTGAACTTTAGTCTGTCGCGATTGCACCGCGGTTCCACCACGGTCGCGGTAGAATGTGCTGGGGCTATTTTCTTGCTTCTTTGTGCTCGAGTACTTCTCGAGTGGGCATTTTCTTCACATTATTGCCTCCAAAACACTCTGTGGTGCTTCCTCACCTAGAATATTCCCTGCAAAACAAAAGAACACTATTTAGAGCATTTTTGTTGGTAATTTACCTATAAAACAACAACAAAGCATGGTCATATTAAGGTGCAAACATCATCTATATAGCCTAATATCAATACAACATACTTAAATCATTGCTAGTCCTCGAGCAATTCACCACACTCCATCAAAGTTCCTTCCCTAAGCTTTTCCCTTAACGATTCACACCTTGAACATTTTACCAAAGTTGCGTCTATTAGTGAACAACCTTTATCTCAAAAGTCAAATCTTTCGTACCATGCAATATTCACACTTACTCAAACCACTCTATAAAAGATTCAAGACTTACCTTTCTTTTGTGAATCACATGCCCTCACAGCACACAAGAGAGTAGTTCCACGTATAATGATATTTAGAACAATTAGGAACTTAGATAGCCAAAATTCTCTCTCTCAAAAAGAACATTCACATGCTATAAAGATGCACCATAAGCTTGATCGTAGTGTAATACTCTACTAATCGAGCCCACTCAGTCTAAGATCAATAGGACATCACTTGGTTGTAATGTAGGCTAAAGGACGGGTAGAATATATTTGGATATAGTGACTAACCTCCTTAAGCACTTTTAATACAATTACATTAACCTTCAAAATCATACTTATGTCAACCAAACATTCCACCACTTTTTATTTAAAATATCCCCATCCATTAGGTGCATTTGCATCAAGCTACCACTTATCAACCGCTATATTTATTCATAACATGTTTTTTTTTTGCGGTGCTTCTTGTTTTATTCTTCAAAATTCTTAACCTTTTCTCTATTTCAATGGTTCCACTCAAAAACCAAACTACCACCCCACACTTTTTCTTTTGCATAATTTCAATACCATTCAAGTGCTTACGGGAGGTAAAAGGATTCAAACAGCAGGCTATTCAAAAAATTGGGTAAGGTTCGCAATGTGGCTGCCAAAGAAACAGGATTTTAGGCTCAACGGGGTTAACTAAGATGTATTGCATTCCGGTGAATTTACTTTTTATGTCTGGCTCAACAAAGAAATGCCTATGTCACTTCTAAAACTTAATGAAACTACTATTTCGCTTTGCACACACAACGGGCAAGTTCTAGGCATCAAACTCTAGTGTATATTATGTTCAGGTGTATTAACGCTCAGGGTTTCTCCTTTGGTTTTAGCTCGTAGCCCATTAATCCTAATCTACAAACTAAAAAGAAACAAATGAACAAAAACTACCTATACCTGCTTCAAGCTAAACCCTTGGAAAAGAACTGTGGCCCAAAGAAAAACCAAGGAGGAGTTACTACACTACCTAAAAATAAAATAATTCTTTTTTGGTATTTTCTCTAGACTAACTTCCCTCAATAAAATTGTCTAAAGGATCTGTCATCAGGCAGAGTCTCTATATTCCCCTTGTATAAATATATATATATATATATATATATATATATATATATATATATATATATATATATATATATATATATATATATATTTATTCTTGACTTAGTCCCTCAAGAACCCCGCTGAAAGAGATCCATCGTCGGGACAAGTCACTTACCTATTTTAACTTACCTAATGAACTATTACTCAAAACACCAAAATAACCAAAGCAAACAAAACACAACAAAATCAAACAGTCAATTGTTACAATTACATACATATACTGAAGTATCCCCCACCCCACACTTAACATGAAGGCATGCCCTCATGGCTTAAAAATTTAAAAAACAGTGAGGTGAAGAAACTTCCCTGAAGGATCACTCCTGATCAGAGACGATGTCTGTGTTCACGTTGCAAGCACGCCCTAGAGCTCTCAGCCAGCCCAAGAATTTCTTCTCTGAATTCACCTGTCGGTCAGCCATCGCGTCTACACGGGCACCCAAATCAGTGACTGAGGTACGCAACCCAGCCATCTACTCCTCCAAAGATATCAAACGGGTGCTCCGACGGAGCTGTGATGGGCCTGCCTCTTCAGCTCTTGGAGGTGGGGGGACCGCAGTTGCTTCAGCATCATCATCATCATCATCGGACTAATCAACATTCACCACTGGCTCCATGCTAATTATGATTTTTCTATCTAGGAAGGGGGCTTTCAGTGTTAACTTCCCATCAATTCTAAGGTCTTCAGGGACTCTAGCAAGACAGCACAGCCTGGTGACTAGAGAAGGGAAGTAGAAGCCTTTGAGCAACTTAGGGTGATCTAATGAACATCTCATCATGGAGAAGCCTGGACACATCAAATTACATGTGTTCCATGAAATAGTAAATAGCAGTTGCCCGTGGTAGATTAACATCAGTCGTATTGCTAGAGGGCAACAGCCGACTGTTGATAATTGTGAGCCAACACTTAGCCTCTCAATTGAGAGACTGGGAGCTAAGAGTGATCCTGGGTTTTATCCAAATATATTCCCTGTTGGTCACACAAATAATCTCAAGAATAGGCCACCACAAGGCTCATGTTGAGCTATAAGTCCGATAATCATCAGTATCTCCCCTGATCACTAGCAGCCGGTACACCCTGCGGATGGCCTCAATGGACGCATTTACCGATGTATTACTAATAGTAACAATTCCCTCCTCATGTTCCAGGTAGTTTGCATAGAACTCCCTTACCATCCAAACATTGGTCTCCTCTGGTACCTCGAAGAAGATGTCCAGTTGGCACATCCTCAACTCAGTGAAGATATTTGGGCATTCCACCTTTAAGTCTTGACGATCAATATATATCTCATGTAGCAATTTCTTTGTCGCCTTTGCATTGTACATGGCCTCCGCCGTTTGGGAGAAAACCTAGTATTGTAAAATTGTGGTGCATTGGCTTGCCGCCTAGCTCTCGAAGAGCTTCTCGGCTCACTAGTGGAGGGCCCGGTGGTGCGTCTCTTCCTAGATGAACTCATTGTACCTATCAAATAGAGAAACGCCTATTAGTGAGCGTGTGAAATGTGCAACTATGGGTGGTTACTCATACTTCACCGCAACCATGTCACATTAGCTCTTATAACTCCATTGGGGAAATTTCCCAAACACCTTTTGGGCACGTCACTATCCTAACACATATAGCCCTCATAGGTACATCAAAATTCCTCCCAAAATCAGATATACTACTACACCATCACGCCCCACACTAAATCATTTAACACACACCAACATACACCTCTCTACCACATTAAACACACAGCTCCTTCACCAATCAGTCTCAAAAACGAAATTCAAATAGAAAAAGAAGGAGAAACGAACAAAACTCTACTAGAAATTACTACAACATTACCAACACTAGGTTACATATATTACAACAAAATACAAAAGAAAAAGAGAGGGGAGGGATGAATAGCATACCTTAATGGAAGAAAGGTGAGGGGAATGGAGATGGGGGGAAGTGGGATGAGTAAAGAAGAAGAGGAAGAGAGGGATTTGGGGGAACATGGTTTAGAGAGAGAGAGATTGAGAACTTGAGTTAGGGGCGGATGTTTTGGGAGGGGGTATTGTTTAATTAGGGGTTATAAAATTAAAACAAGAAGGAAAAGAAATATAAACGAAAAATTAAAAAGAAATACCTAGTACCCACCGCAGTCGACCGCGGTGGGTTTAAAAATCTAAGGCAGAATGTTTACGTCTCACCGCGGTTTGCCGCAGTCCTGTCGCGACTGGAGTGAGGTTAATTCCCCGAGGCAGAATGTTTGCCTTCCACCGTGGTCTTGCCACGATTTTGCCGTGGCCGCGGTGCTATTCGATCTTTTTTTTAGCAGAGAACGTTACAAAAGAATATACTAACAAAAATATTCGTGGGTTGCCTCCCACGCAGCGCCTAATTTAATGTCACGGCACGACGCAGACAAGCGCATTTAAGGCTTTCTAGACCTTTAAGGTTCCGTTAGTTGAATCTCTGACACTTCCTTTGGTTCTTTCATGCCTATGTATATCTTCGGCCTCTGCCCATTGACTCTAATGTGAGAGTCTTTCTCCAAGGCAATTTCCATTGCCCCCGAAGGGAATACTTCTACCACCCGAAATGGTCCAGACCATCGTGACTTAAGCTTACCAGGTAACAACCGTAATCTTGAGTTGTAGAGCAATACTATATCCTCGGGTTTGAAATGTCGCTCAATAATGTTATGGTCGTGTAACCTCTTCATTCTCTCCTTGTAAAACCTTGTGCTCTCATAAGCACGATGTCTGAACTCGTCGAGCTCATGCAATTCAGTGATTTTTGTTGTGCCCGCGACCTCAATGTCTAGGTTCACCTATTTTCACCATGCTTTATGTTCAAGTTCTACTGGCAAGTGGCAGGCCTTCCCGAACACCAACTTATATGGTGGCATACCAATTGGTGTTTTAAAAGCAGTTCTATAAGCCCAGAGTCCATCATCTAGCTTTTTCGCCCAATCAGTTCTTGTGGCGTTCACAGTCTTGGTTAGCACACTCTTTATCTCTCTATTAGACACTTCAACCTGCCCACTAGTCTGGGGATGATATGGGTTAGCAACCTTGTTGCGTACATCATACTTTGCTAGCAACTTCTCGAAGGCTCTATTACAGAAATGGGTACCTCCGTCATGATAATCGCTCTTGGTGTCCCAAAGCGGGTGAATATGTTCTTCTCCAAAAATCCCACCACCACTCTTGCATCATTAGTTTGCAAAGCTGCAGATTCTACCCATTTGGACACATAATCTATAGCAACGAGTATGTACTTATTACCAAAGGAGCTGACGAAAGGACCCATGAAGTCAATCCCTCAGACATCAAATACTTCCACCTCTTGAATCGGGTTCATGGGCATCTTATGGCAATGGGAAGTGTTCCCGGTTCGCTGACATTCATTGCAGCCCTTCACCCATTGGTGTGCATTTTTAAACACTGTAGGCCAAAAGCAACCGGCCTCTAGCACTTTCACAGCTATCTTGACTCCTCCAAAATGTTGTCCATAAGCCGATGCATGACAAGCCTGCAAAACAGAAGATTGTTCTATCGCGGGGACATACCTCTGGATCATATTGTCAACATATATTCTAAGCAAATAAGGCTCATCCCAATAATATATGTGGCAATGACGATAAAACTTTTTCTTTTGTACAGATAAAAGGTCATAAGGAACTATATCATTGGCCAGGTAATTTTCAAAGTCTACATACCATAACGCTTCCTCAAGACTAGTAGCGAGCAACTGTTTGTCTAAAAAGGTTTCCAGAATATCCTCAACCTAAATCGAATTTTCAGCTCCCTCTAGTCATGATAGTTGATCAGCAACTTGGTTTTCTGTGACTTTACGATCACGAATTTTGAGGTCGAATTCTTGCAGTAGCAACACCCAACGAATTAGGCGCGACTTAGAATCCTTCTTCTCAATAAAGTACTTGGGAATTGCATGATCAGTGTATATAATTACCTTAGAGCCAATTAGGTATGATCTGAACTTGTCGAAAGCAAACACCATAGCCAGCATCTCCTTCTCAGTCATAGTGTAGTTCAGTTGGGCTCCACTCAGCGTTCTACTAGCATAGTATATTGGATGCATCAGCTTGTCCTTCTGTTGTCCCAGCATTGCCCCCACTGCATAGTCACTGGCATCACATATGAGTTCGAATGGTTTCTCCCAGTCGGGGGAAACAATAATAGGTGTTGTGACCGGCCTCTTTTTCATCTCCTCAAATGCTACCCTGCAATCCTCAAAAAACAAGAAGGGGTGATCTTTTTCTAACAACTTCCAAAGAGGGTCGGCAATTTTTGAGAAGTCTCTTATGAATCTCCGATAAAAATTGGCATGCCCGAGGAAGCTCCTGATTGCCTTGACTGAAGTTGGAGATGGTAGCTTTGCTATCACAACCATTTTAGCATGATCCACCTCAATTCCTTTGCTTGACACCTGGTGCCCCAAGACTATGCCCTCTTGTACCATGAAATGGCACTTATCCCAATTAAGAACCAGGTTAGTCTCAATACACTATCTCAGCACACAACACTCATCAAACGATTTTCCCACCACTAAGAAATCATCCATGAATACCTCTATTATGTCCTACATCATGTCAGTGAATATGGCCATCATGCACCTTTGGAATGTGGCGGGTGCATTTCATAGGCCAAAGGGCATCCTCCAGAAAGCATAAATGCCATACGGGCAAGTGAATGAAGTCTTATCTCTATCCTCTGGTGCAATAGAGATCTGATTGTACCCTGAGCACCCATCCAGAAAACAAAAGTGTGACCTCCCTGCCAACCTGTCTAACATCTGATCAATGAAGAGAAGTGGAAAGTGGTCTTTTCTGGTGGCTAGATTTAACTTCCTGTAATCCAGGCAAATTCTCCAGCTCGTGATGGTTCTCGTAGAGATTTGTTCATTGTTATCATTCTTAACTGCCGTCATGCTACCCTTTTTAGGTACACATTGAACCAGGCTAACCCAACTGCTGTCAGAGATTAGGAAAATGATTCCCGTATCTAACCACTTTATCACTTCTTTATTTACCACTTCATTCATGTTGGGGTTCAACCTTATTTGGTGTTCCCTAGAAGGTTTGTGTCCCTTTTCCAGCAGAATTTTATGCATACAGTAGGCGAGGCTGATCCCCTTTATGTATGCCACGGTCCACCCAATGGCAGTCTTGCACTCCTTGAGTACTTACAAGAGTTGTTGTGCCTACATCTAACAAACTAGATATGATAATAATGGGTAATGTGGAGTCAGGTCCAAGGAACTCATACCTGAGATGGGCAGCCATTGGCTTCAACTCCAGCTTCGGTGGTTCTTCATTGGATGGCTTGGCTGGAGGAGTTTCTCTATTTTCCAAGTGCAAGGGCTCAAATTCAAGAGTTCTATCCCAGAACCCTTTGCCCTCTAATGCCAACACCCATTCTACCAGTTATTCTCCATTCACCTCATCTAAATTCATCAAAGATGTAGCAAGAGGGTCCTCAATAGTCAGCATCTCATCATCAAAGTCTATGATTGCATCCACGGCATCAATCAGAGAGCAATTGGCAAATTCACTTGGTCGCCACATAGATTTATGCACATTGAATGCTATCTCTTCGTTGTTCAATCTCATCTTGAGCTCCCCAATCTCACAATCAATGAGAGCTCTCCTAGTGGCCAAGAATGGCCTTCCCAAAATTATGGGAATCTCCTCATCCACTTTGCAGTCTAAGATCACAAAATCTGCAGGGAACACAAATTTCCCTACCTGAATCAATACATCATCCAGGATATTATAGGGTCTTTTTATAGTCCTCTCAGCCAGTTGCAACAACATAGAGGTAGGTATAGCTCTTCCAGTCCCCAACCTCTTATAAATCGCAGTAGCATAAGATTTATGCTAGCCCCTGGATCACACAGTGCCTTAGCAAAAGCAAAGTTACCAATAGTGCATGGAATTGTAAAGCTCTCGGGGTCAGACAGCTTTTCCGCAATTGGTCTAGTCACCACTACACTACAATTCGGAGTAAGAGTAATTGTGGCCAAGTCTTGGAAATCAAATTTTCGGGACATCAAGTCCTTCATCATTTTCTCATACCCCAGGTATCTCTTTCAAAGCATCAATGAATGGAATATTTACCTAGATTTGTTTCAGCATCTCCAAGAACTTCTTGTATTGCTCTGCTTTTCGATACTTAGCCAGCCTCTAAGGGAATGGTGAAGGAGTTCTCTTATTCCTAATGATTTGGGATTGCTCTTTATTAGCTGCCACCTCAACTACTCGTTCTGGGGCTCTCTCAGCTTCTTTCTTAGTTTCAATCTGAATGTTATTTTCTTCCTGGGCAGGCTTGACTATCAGCTCTGTCAGTTTAGTTGACTCATCCAGCTCAATGGGCACTGGTATGAGTGTCTCAGCCTGTCTAGTTTCTCGAGCCCTTTCTTGCTCTAAATCTCTGCTATTACGTAGACTCACTGCCATCAGCTGCTTTAGGCCTTGATCTTTCAGATTTGTCTAGGTGTCTGCAGGTAATGTCCCATGAGGACGATTGTTCAGAGACATCGAAATTTGGCCCATATGCACTTAAATATTCTTCATAGCTGAGTAATGTGCATCTACTCTGTCACTAATTTTTGCATTAGACCTATAACATGCTGCATCATAGCCTCAAGTCTAGCAAACCCATCTTCTTGCCTTCCACTTTGCTGCTGCCGAGGGGGGTGATACCCCTGCTGCTGATTCTGATTATTAGATCTATGTGGCCTCGGGTAAGATGCCATATTGTTAGGGGATCTCATACCTCCCATATTCCCGTTGTTGAAATGTGGTTGGGCTAGCCTTTACTGCTGATTCTGCTGGCCCCAGTTTTGACCATCCTGTCTATGGCCTCCATAATTAGACACATAGTTCATGTCTTCAGGGTAGTGATGATGATCAGGTTCTGCATTCCACTGGTTACCAACTGGCTGACTAATGCAAGATGTGCACAAACCCTCATTTGTAGTATTTACGATGTGTACATGTTGCTTCTGCCCCGACTCTTCCACCTTTTTGGTGAGTATACTCATCTGTGTCAATAGGGTGGCCATATTTTCAGCTATAGAGTTGGATGGATTGAAGAGAACTGAGTGAACCACTAGAGTGATCGGTGCATACCTGGATGTCCATCCTGAATTTTGTGTCATCTTATCAAGCAAATTTTGTCCTTCTCTCCATGTTTTTCCAAAAAATGCTCCATCAGCTGAAGCATCAACAATGTTCTTCGCACTATCTGACAATCCCATGTAAAACCGTTGTCCCGACATCAGATTTGGAATACCATGGTGCGGGCATATAACCAACATCCCTTTAAAACACTCCCATGTCTCATGCAGTGTCTTCGTTGTTCTCTGTTTAAAACTCTAAGTTTCATCAATTTGTTGAGCAATCTTATTGGCTGGGTGGAACTTGTTATGGAATTGCTTGACTAACTCCTCCCAAGTTGCTATGAACTTCATGAGGAGTGAGTTTAGCCAGGTCTGGGTAGCTCCTGTCACCGAGAATGGAAACAATAACAACTTGATTGCTTCCGGAGTTACGTTGGGCTGCCTCTGGGTTTTGCAGATAGATAGGAAATTCTTCAAGTGCTGCTGATGATCTTCGACTTGTGACCCCGAAAATAGTCCCTTGTTTTGCAGCAAGTGTAACATGTTATTCATGATTTGAAATGATTCAGCCTGTATCTGGGGGAATATAATCATTGTTGCCATATTTTCAGCTGTAGGTTGTGCCCAGTCATAGAGAGCACCCTCTGGTACTATTGGTGCATCTAGGTTCTCTTCATGATCTCCCATGTTTGCTTCGAATTATTCAGTTGTTTGTTTTTTCGGTTGGCCCGATTCAAGGCCTTGAAAACTCTCTAGGGATCTGATAATGCTTCAAGCACTTCACCAGTTCTCGATAAGTTTCTAGGTATACACATGTACAACCCAGTCAACAAACGTTAAAATTTCAATGTAAAGATTGGGTATAGAGAAAACTGACTACCCTAAGAATTTTTGTACTTCTTTCAAAAGTAATTGATAACATCGTTAATTCCCCGGCAACGATGCCAAAATTTAGTCACACCCAACTATGCCTTATAAAAAGGACACGCGGATGTTGCAAATATAATCCGAGTATTTAGCCCAGAGTCGAACCTACAAGGAATTAACCTATCAAATACTTTTGTTCGACTTACTAAATTCTACGGAATCACTTTCCCAAATGTTGTCAATAACACTTGATGGTATTTCTACTAATTATGAGTGACAGTAAATAAACAACTGAAAAGTAACTATGATTAAAGTGTAAACAATTAAGAGAAGGTTCTAATGCTATGATTTCCCCTGTTGATGAAACCCCTTACGATTATGCTTCACATGGAATCACCAAATCATCTATATCAATCATGAGCGCCCCTTTTACCGTAGATCTCTCCCGAGTAATTATGATAATTTACTAGATGCACTATCCCGAAATACGCTAGCTGGCTTTATTTATTATAGCTCACTTTAGGTTGCACCAAGGTTTCATTATCGCTAATCCCGCCTTTAACCTACAGTTATAGATCCCTCTTATACTTTGGTACTGGTGTTGTTCAACAATTACCTAAATATGCACTCTCTCCCGAGTTATGCACACTAAATAGGCACAACTAATTGAGGATCCTATCAATTAACTACAACAGGCACATAGTTGAACAAATATATGTTAAACTGGCAAACTACATTTACATAATCAAGAAATTCATCCTTCAATATGTTCCATCAAAACCCTAGACCAAGGTATTAACAACTCATGAAAAAACAAACTGAAAATACTAAATTATTCATAATTGGTATAAGAAAATAAAAGAGATAGAAAAATGCTAATGTTTGATTGATCTTCTCACACTTGTTATTGCCTCCAAAGTAGTCTAAAAACCAGCTTAAAAACAATCTTGGTTGAGCTTCTAAAGCTTATAAGGGTTGGAACAAGTTTTCTCGAATTTACACTATGGTCCCCAAATTTCCTGGCGCGTGAACAATGCACCGCGGTCGCAGCTCGACCGTGATAGGAGCTGATCATTCTAACTCAAACTTTAGTCTGTCGCGGTTGCACCGCAGTCGCGGTGGAATGTACTCGGGCCATTTTCTCGCTTCTTTGTGATCGAGTACTTCTTGAGTGGGCGTTTTCTTCACATTATTGCCTCTAAAATACTCAGTGGTGCTTCCTCACTTAGAATATTCCCTACAAAATAAAATAACACTATTTAGAGCATTTTGTTGGTAATTTACCTGTAAAACAACGACAAAGCATGGTCATATCAAGGTGTAAATATCATCTATATAGCCTAATATCACAATCGCATAGCTAAGTTCGCGATCTCATAGTGTAATTTTCAGGATTCTATTTTGTGCTATGCAATTGCATAGTTCGCGTAGAGTTAAATCTTAGAGGTCCATTTTTGTTCTATGCGATTAGGGGTGTTCAAAATCGATCCGAAACCGAAAATCGATCCAAACCGAAGCTTAACGGCTTACTGGTAACGGCTTAACGGACGGGGAACGGATTGAATTTTTTTTATTAACGGCTTATCGGTTTGGGGATGGATTATTCAATTTTCTTAACGGCTAATCAGTTAACCCGTTAAGAATATAAATATTATATATATATATATATATATATATATATATATATATATATATATATATATATATATATATAAAATTTATTTTTATTTATATATATTAAATATAAAAAACTAAAATCCTTGAAAATGATTAACAAAAGTTTATATCTACTTCTAAGCATTCTTATTCTCGGGATCTAGAAATTTTTTGGTTCTATCTTTAATTTATTTTTGGTTGTAATCCTCCTGTTTGGCAACATGCCGGAGATGGTAAAGCTAATTTCCTAATCACGAAAATCAAATTGAGTGACTCTGGCAAAGAAAATTGAATGCATCATATTGCCTCTAAAATATTATTTTTTATGGCAATTCATTATTTCTAAGACGAAGAGAATAAGAAATATTTAGTGAACATGTATGTTAGGCCGATAAACCGCCCATTAACCGCCCTATAAGAGCTAACCCGATACCAATCCGCCCGATATCTTATCGGGTGGCTAACGGATTAATACATTTAAAAGCCGATAACCGTTAAGCCAAAACGTTAAGAGTAAAAGCCGCCCAATCCGCCCGATGAACACCCCTATATGCGATTGCACTGTTTCCTCCGCGATTGCAATGTATTAGCCCCAACCTTCATTTTCTTCTATGCGATTGCATCGTATTGTCTGCAATCGCAGAGCTCGACCTCCTTTACTCTATGCGATCGCAATCCCTTATCCGCGATCATATAGACCAAAATCCGCCCAGTTATTTCTAAAAGTCCATAATAGTAGCCACATGGGATTTTCACAAAATTTCATAACTTCTTCTTCTTCACACCTCTTGGGGTGATTTTCGAAGAGAAGCTTCACCATAACTTCATAGGTATGTAGTCCTAAGCTTGTTTTCTTCCCTTTTTATCATCACTCATTAGATTTCCAGGCTTAAAACATGAGATAACGGTAGAAAATTAGGGATTTGGGTAGAGTTAGGACTTTTTGATTATTTGGGGATTAACCTCGTTTTTGGGGGTCGAATTTCAAAACAAATTATATATTCGGGCTCGTGGGTGAATGGGTGATCGGTTTTGGTCCGAACCTCATGTTTTGACCGAGTGAGCCTGGGTCGATTTTTGGCTTTTCGGGAAGAATAATTAGAAATCTATAATTAAGTATTGGAATTGGATTATTGAGCATTTATTGATGTTATTAAGTCGATTATATAAAGATACGATTGAGTTGGGGCCAAATTCAAAAGGGAAAGCGGTATTTGGGTCTTGGATTGGCTGTGAATTGTGTTCGTGACATCGAGGCAAGTGATTGGTCTAACCTTAGCTTGAGAGATTAGGAGTTGTGTCCTATTTTTTATTTGTTTCTTGTTGAGTACGACGTATAGGCATGGTGGCGAGTATCTATACGTTGGTGTCGACCATGACAGTAAGTCTTATATGGTGATTTTCATGACTTTGTTGGATTATTTATGCCTTGGTGAAGATTTCTATTTGTTGTGTAAAGTTGTGAAAAAATTGTGGCCTATGAACATAGAGAAGCGTTGGCTCCAGTTGCATAACGAATTGTGAAAGTATAAGTGATAATTGAAACTTTAGAGCATTGGCTTAAGTTGTGAAGTGAATTGTGAAGTAAAAGTGAGAAAGACAAGAGATCATTATGTTGCCCCTTGCTGGGCTATTGTTGAGTTGTGGTTCCCTTACATTGTGTTCTTAATTGATATTTCAGATGCTTAGGTTGATGACATTTTGTGCTGGGTTAGATTATGGTTATAGATGTGGTAATTAGATGTTGGAACAAGTTTGGTTATAGCTGAAGTAGTTAGGTGTTGTAACAAGTTTGGTTATAACTGAGATAGTTAGGTGTTGTAACAAGTTTGATTGTATATGAGATAGTCAGGTGTTGTTGCAAGTTTGGTTATAGTTGTTTTTCCCTTGACGGGATGTAATTACTTATGCGGTCGGATCCCTTGTGGGGACTCTTGTTATGATTGTTGTTAAATATTATATACGGATTGTATTGCACGCCGCAACAATATTATATGTGGATGGGGTTGCACGCCACAATAATATTATAGGTGGATCGGTTGCACGCCGTAATAATATTATATGTGGACCGGGTGGCATGTTGCAATAATGATATATGTGGATCGGGTTGCACGCTGCAATAATGATAAAATGATATGAATCGGGTTGCACGCCGCAACAGTGTTGATATTATATATTGGGATGGGGTTGTGCGCCGCAATAATTATTGATACAAGTGTGTTTATTTTGGATATTAGTTTTCTTTGTTTGTTGTGAATCCTAAGCTTCCCTTAGACTGTTACTCTGGATTTATTATTGATAACGGTATACCCCCGCAGCATGTTTCCCCCTTCCATCTTTACTTGCTTATACCTGCTTTACTTTCCGTTGTATATTATATAACTGCACATGTTTATTTGGTAGTCTGGTCCTAGCCTCATCACTACTTCGCCGATGTTAGGCTAAGCACTTACCAGCACATGGGGTCGGTTGTGCCGATATTATACTCTACACTCTTTTGTACAGACCCAGTGTTGTAGACATCGGACCGCAGTGAGATTGTTTATTCTTGTTCTTCAGGCGACCCAAGGTAGCCCTGTAGGCGTCCGTAAGCCTTGGTGACTCCTTCTATCTACTTTCTTGTTTCTTACATGTACTTCCAGAGACGGTGTTGTATTTAATTCTTTCAGACCTTTATTTGTAGTAATCTTAGACCGTCTATTAAATTGTGACACCTGTTCTGAGTAGTCGAGACTCAAATAATTGTATTAGATATTCATGTTCAGATAACTTATTGTTTTTTTTCTTCCGCTTATGTTAAATTTCGCTGTTTAAATATTATTACATCGAAATTGTTAATGAATATAAAATGGATAAAAGGTAAATTGTGCTATTAATTGGCTTGCCTACCTCGTATTAGTAGGCGCTATCACGACTCCCAAGGGTGAGAAATCTGGATCATAACATTCATGTATCTTGTATATTTCTTGACATGAATCGAACTTAAATGGAGAAGTGATATTCATATAACTAGCCTCAACTTATTTGGGACTGAAACGTAATTGTTATTGTTGTTGTTCCCCAACCCTTCACCTCTTTGTTGTGTTGATAGGATTAAAAAACAACTCAGGAATAACAACAACTCCCGAGTCCCCCCCCCCCCCCCCCCTCTCCCCAACACCCTTTTTCCCCTTGTTTTAAAGATATTTAGTTGAATTCATAAAAGCCGTCCTAAATCGGCATTTGAGCATTTTATCAATTATAATTTTTGTAAAATAAAAATAACTTAAATAAGGGGAAATATAAGAATCATACAAAAACCATTATTATATCCTATTTGTACACGTGGTATAAATTCCACAATTTACTGTGTTACAACATATTTGGTGACATTAGTGATTTCCACTAACTACAAATTCATCTGGTAAAGTAAGACTTTAAAAAACAGTAAATTGGGACTGAAATGTGAGGAAAGATTAGATGTCTGGGGGAAAAGCCTGGAGTAAGAAAACTTATAATTTGCATTTAAAAACATTCAACTTAAGAAAAATCCCCAAAAAGAATTTTAAAAAAATGAAAGAAAAATCCTCGGATAAGTGATATATAAAACTCTCAAAACTTTTTTGGCCATTCAAAGAAAGGGAAATAACATCAGTTTTATTTTAAACTTTCTTTGGTTATGGAATAGGCCGGCAAATAAGAGAAGAACGGAAACAAAAGAGCCTTTGACGAGCTTTGAACCTCACGCATAAATAATATTTTATCTGTTTAATTTATCTAGCTTTAGGGTACACGCTTTATGCGTATATATATATATATACACCATGAGTGTTAAATTTTTATAAAATTATATAAATATTATCTTCTCTATTTCAACCTACATGATGCATTTTTCTTTTTTAAAAAGACAAATAAATAGATAAATTAATGTATATTTTTTAGTTGTGGACGAGAATACTATATACATAGCAACTAACATTAAACAGAGATCTAATGTTATTTGTTTTAGTCCTTATAGAAAAATAGCGTTCGACTTGCGACTTCGAATAGTTTTGATTCAGAGTTATAATTTTGTGAGTTGGAATTTTTATTTTTATCTTTTTAATCTTAAATATCAAAGAAAAAAATATTGCTTTCAACTTTTTGTTAACATATTAATTGACGGATTAAAGAAAAATCAAGGAAGAAGAAGAACAGTAGACGATGAGAGAGAAGAGAGGAAAATTGAAGAGCATTTCTGATTGAAATGAATTAATGACCGTGTCTCGAAGGTTCCCCATCTAACTCTGTATATACAATTAAAATGAAAATTGTAAAGTGTAGTGTGTGTAATTACAATTGTGTCCTTTTCTTCTATACAGAATTATACACTCAAATAAATACTACAAATGCCCTTGGGCTCTTGGATTGTGCAGCTAACTTGGGCCAGCAGTTGTAGTATTGGGCTGGTGCCAATGCTGAAGTCCAACACCCCCCTTCAAGCTGGAGGGTGAACAAACACCCAGCTTGGACAAGAAATGATGGTGTAAAATCCCTGTCAGTGGCTTGGTAAAAATATCAGCCAATTGCTTACCAGTTGCAACATGATGTAAGGAAATGAGTCCATCTTGAAGCTTGGTACGAATGAAATGACAATCAATTTCTATATGCTTAGTCCGCTCGTGAAACACTGGATTTTTGGCTATATGAAGAGCAGCCAGGTTGTCACAATACACAGGAACAGCAGAACCAATGGGAAAACCAAAGTCAGAAAATAACCTGACCAACCAGGTAAGCTCACCAACAGCCTTACCAATGGCCCTATACTCAGCTTCAGCGGAAGACAAGGAAACTACAGGTTGTTTCTTAGTCTTCCAACCAATCAAGGAACCCCCCAAGAAGATGCAGAAACCAGAAACAGACCTCCTAGTGTCAGGGCAAGATGCCCAGTCACTATCACAGAACACAGACAAAGATAGATCAGGAGTGTTGTTCAGGAAAACACCCAGGTCAGAAGTACCCTTAAGGTATCTAAGAGTGTGTAAGGCAGCATCCATATGGGCTGAAGTGGGCTTTTGAAGAAATTGGCTAAGGTGTTGCACAGCAAAAGCCAAATCAGGCCTAGTGTGAGTGAGAAAGTTGAGCTTGCCAACTAGACTTCTATAAGATTCAGGAGAGGAAAGGGGAGTACCCATGTCAAGCTGCAGTTTAACAGAAAGATTGAGAGGGGAGGTGACAGGAGTAACATCAGAACAATTGTGGGAGATGAGAAGATCATTGATGAACTTCTTCTGATGAAGAAGAAGGCCATCTGGAAAATAGGCAACTTCAATACCAAGGAAATATTTAAGAATACCAAGATCCTTTATCCTAAAAGTAGAATCCAAGAAAGACTTCAAAGAAGTTATCTCCTCAAGATCATTGCCAGTGAGGATTATATCATCAACATAGACAGCCAGAAGTACTACAGAATGAGCAGATTTCTTGTGAAAGAGGGAGTAATCATTAAGGGAGGAGGAGTAGCCTTTAGAATAAAGAGCCTGAGAAAGTTTGGCATACCATTGCCTAGAGGCCTGCTTGAGGCCATATAAGGATTTTTGAAGGAGGCACACAAGAGAAGAGGAAGAAGAAGAAGGTGAAGAAGAATAAGAAGAAGAGCAGACAGAAGAAGGAGAAGAAGGAAGAGAGATACCAGGGGGCAGCTTCATATAAACCTCCTCATTGAGGTCACCATGGAGAAAGGCATTATTAACATCCAATTGAAAAAGAGGCCAAGACTGCTTTACAGCAACTGCCACCAAGGTTTTTATAGTGGAGAACTTCACAACAGGTGAAAAAGTTTCATTGTAATCCACACCTTCAATTTGAGTATCACCTCTCACCACCAACCTTGCCTTATATCTTTCTACACTCCCATCAGCCCTGTATTTTATCTTGTATACCCATTTACACCCAATAGGCTTTTTGCCAGGAGGAAGAGGAACCAAAGACCAGGTGTCATTGGCTGCCAAGGCCTCAAATTCCTTGGCCATGGCATCCTGCCAGGCAGGATCAGAAGCAGCCTGTTTGTAGAATGTAGGTTCAACCAATGCAGTGTTAACAGTGTTATTGCAGCAAGAGGAAAAAGAGCTGGTGCCAGAGATTGAAGGAGGAAGGTCACAAATGTATTGAGAGAGGTGAGCAGGGGTAGAATGGGGCCTGCTAGACCTCCTTGGAGCAGGCAGAAGGTTAGGAGGAGAAGGAGCAGGAAAAGGATTGTGCAAAGGCATACTAGGGGAAAAAGGAATAGGAGAAGATTGTGATGGACTGATGAAAGAAGGAGTAGGAGAAGAAGAGTGGACAGGGCTGGGAGGAGGAAGAGGAGAAGGAACAGGTACAGAATGATTGTCATCAGGAGGAGGGGGGATAGAAGATGGGACAGTGGAAGTACACCAAGGATAAGCAAAAGGGAAGATATCTTCATGGAAGGCAACATCCCTGGAGAAGAGAGTAAGCTTAGTTTGGAGGTTGTATAGTTTGTAACCCTTTTTACCCAGTGGATATCCAATGAAAACACAGGGATCAGCCCTTGGTTGGAACTTATCCTTATGTTGCTTTGGGACAGTGGCAAAACAAAGGCAACCAAAAGTTGTGAGATGTAGATAGGAAGGACTCCTTCCAAACAGAAGCTCATAAGGGGAAGCATTGTTAAGAAGTTTGGAAGGGAATCTATTGATAAGGTATGTGGCAGTAAGAACACAATCCCCCCAAAATCTGAGAGGTAACTTGGACTGAAAGAGCAAAGCCCTGGCTGTTTCTAAAAGGTGTCTGTGTTTTCTCTCAACAACTCCATTTTGTTGTGGAGTGTGAGGGCATGTTGTTTGGTGAAGAATACCATTATCAGTGAAGAATTTTGTACCAGCATGGCTGGACCCAAGTTCAAGAGCATTGTCACTTCTAATAGATTGGACAACACTCTGAAATTGAGTTTTAACCATAGCAACAAAAGCTTGGATAATTGGAAAAGCATTGCTCTTGGACCCCATAAGGTGAGTCCAAGTAGACCTTGTGTAGTCATCAACTATGGTCAAGAAGTATTTGGAACCATTGTGAGTAGGGGTGGCATAAGGCCCCCAAGTATCCAAATGGATAAGCTGAAAGGGATGAGAGGATTTAATGGAACTTTCAGGAAAAGACAGCCTGGATTGTCTAGCCAGTGGACAAATAGTACATACAAAGGGTTGTTTATTTGCAAATTTACAGGGAATAGAAGAGATATCTTTCATTCTAACAAAAGGAATGTGTCCAAGTCTATTATGCCACAGTATTTCCATTTTATTCAATGCAGTATGAAAAGTACAATGAGAAGTAGAGTTAGTATCTAATGGGAAATGGGAAGGTGGAGGAGAAAAAGAAAGAGATGATTGTACAAGCCTGTAAAGACCATCATCCAATTTACCAATTTCCAGTGGCCTCTTAGAGAAGGGGCCTGTATTAAACAAGAAAATTTAGTAAATGAGACAATGGAATTCAGTTGTTGAACAAGCTTGGAAACAGATATCAGATTGTATTGAAAACTAGGAATGTATAGAACATGATGTAAAGTGAAGCAAAGAAATTTAAGGGACCCAGTACATGTAACTTTAACTTTATACCCATTGGGAAGTGTAACTAGATAAGGGACAATTAAAGGTTTGATCTCAAACAGAAGGGATTTATTTGAAGTCATGTGATCAGTGGCACCAGAATCAATGATCCAAATACATGCACTAACTCTAGTTAACATGCAAGCACCATAAGAAACATCCTTTAAAGGTTGAATAGAGGAAGAGATTGTACCAGCAAAGTTGGCAGACCCCATCACATTTGGTTGATTTTGAGATTCAGACACTTGAGTTTGTTGAAGAAGAAGCAACAGCTGAGAATATTGTTCCTTGGTCAACCCAGGAATCCCAGAGTCTAAAGGTGCAGAATGTTGAGCATCCTCACCCACATTAGTATTTTCCACAGAAACCACACCTTTGTGTACATCAGCAGTAGCAGCAGCTCTCTTGTCCCTGGTAAACTTAAAATCTGGAGGAAACCCATGCAACTTATAGCACTTTTCAATGGAGTGACCTGGCTTTTTGCAATATCTGCAAACTATGTCTGACTTGTTTGCATCAAATCTAGCTTTGTGAGAAAATTGTCTGGGATTTGATTGGGCTCCATAAGGTTTTTTCATAAACTGAGTACTGAAGGCACTAGACTCAGTGTGAAATTGAGAAGGTGTATGAGTAACTTGTCTTTGCCTTTCATCCTGAAGAAGAATGTTATAGGCAGTATCTAGAGAAGGTGGTGGCTTCATCATAAGGATGTTACTCCTAACTCCTATGTATATCTCATTCAACCCCATTAGGAACTGATGCAATTTATTTTCATCATCCTCCTTCTGAATTTCAACCCTAGCACTACATGTAGCACTACAACCAGATATAACACATCTTGAGGTTCTCATAAAAGCCAATTCATCCCATAACTTCTTCAACTTATTGAAATAGGAAGCTATGTCTAGAGAGCCCTGGGTGGTGGATGCAAGTTGTTGTTTCACCTCAAAAATCTTAGTACCATCGACTGACCCATATCTATGATTGAGTTGGACCCAGATACTATGAGCAGTGTCGGAATATTGAACACTCTCTGCTATTTCAGGAGTAAGAGAGTTGGTGAGCCATGATATAACCATATTGTTACACCTGTCCCACTGTCTAAACTGTGGGGAATCCTCAGGGGGTTTGGGCACTGAGCCATCTATAAAACCTATTTTGTTCCTAGCAGACAAGGAAACCATCACACTTCTTCTCCAACCCCCAAAACCAACACCAGAGAAGGGATTGGCAACCAAAGAAATACCAGGAACATCAGACGACATGAGGAATAAAGGGTTTGAGGGACTAGGAACAAAACTAGGAGGAACAGAAGGAATATCATCAACTACATCGGCCATTTTTGACTGCTAATGGCGTTTAAACACAGAAATACAACAAATCGCAACTACACCAAACGATTAGCACATGAATCAACTGAAACACCAAAAAAATCTACAATTTCTGATATCCAAAAAATACATGCAAACCATTATAATCAACCAAATACAAGAGATTTTGAAAGAAAACTAACCAATCGAAGAAACCCTAATTTGTGAACCAACAGAAACCTCAGCGAAACTTGACGAGGGTAACATCGATCGAAAGGTCTTGACGAGTAGAGTCGGAATATACCCGCTCTGATACCATGTTAACATATTAATTGACGGATTAAAGAAAAATCAAGGAAGAAGAAGAACAGTAGACGATGAGAGAGAAGAGAGGAAAATTGAAGAGCATTTCTGATTGAAATGAATTAATGACCGTGTCTCGAAGGTTCCCCATCTAACTCTGTATATACAATTAAAATGAAAATTGTAAAGTGTAGTGTGTGTAATTACAATTGTGTCCTTTTCTTCTATACAGAATTATACACTCAAATAAATACTACAAATGCCCTTGGGCTCTTGGATTGTGCAGCTAACTTGGGCCAGCAGTTGTAGTATTGGGCTGGTGCCAATGCTGAAGTCCAACACTTTTAGAAAATACAATTCCACCAACCAGAACTTAACTAATTTTGCTAGTAAACTTTGTGAGTTTATTGATTAGTGCAAGTTCTGTACTAATAATCTTTAATTGTAACATTTACCCATTGATGAGATTCCTGATATTGATTAATTATTCGTTTGGTTGGAGCTGCGGTTTTTTGTTTAACTAAAGGTTTCATAACACTAATAATTCATCATATTTCTAAATATTTTTTGGCTCTTCATTACTAATAAATATTTCTTCCATCTCAAATTATTTATTCTTATTTCTTTTTTAAACATCCTTAAAGAAAATATTAATTAGAATGAACTTTTGACTATTTTTCCTAATTTATGTATTTAATATAATCTCTCTTCATTGAACAATTACTTTATTATTGTATCATCTTCACCTTCAAGAACAATTATTGGAGGCATTTAGTTTTTATCGAATTTAAATCAATAAAATAATATGGACTATATTTTAAATTCAAGATATTTTAGTCCAAATAAATTTATTGGGCTAATATAATTAGATTAATTTTATAAGTCCAATAAATATAGATTAAATAAATAAGTCTTAATCCATTGGGCTAAAGTGGTGAACCCACTTTATTAAGCCTAAGATGTCATCTTCCTAGAGGCTCGGTTTAGTGTCACGTGTCAAAGTGACGTGGCATGCCAAGTCAAACGGAAGAGCCAATAGGATCGTGCCATGTGTCAAAATGACAAGGCATGCCAAGTCAAATTAAAGGGCCAATGGAATCACGCCACATGTGCAAGTGACGTGTTCTATCCAATCAAATGCAACCTTGTTGCTCTTCAATCTGATTGGTCCAAAAACAAACTTCTTATCATAACTCTTCCCCTCCACAACTATAACTATGGGTATTCATAACTCAGAAAGGAGACGAGGAGTTATACAAGAAAACACAAGGGAGCTCGTGGATCAAAGGCCACAATTCTCTACAAACTGCAAGGGTTCAAGTATTCAAGCACTTCAACACAAATTTCAAGTATTCAAGATCAAGAATGAAGTCAAATTAAATACAAGGCTTTCAAGATCAAGGTTACTTGTTCGTGATACAATTCGTTGAAACAAAAATGTTCGCGACTGAGAAATCAAATTCAAATTCAAGATCAAGCTCAAAGCCCCTTGAATTTATACTGAAAAAGTAAAATCAGAGGAAACATAGAGATTGTACACTCATATTACTTGAAATCAAATACTACGATTGTGGCAATATTTTTCGTTCTTGATTTTATTTTCTCAACGCAAATTTATTGTCTACAATTTTGGCACGCCTAGTGGGACAATCGCTACCTCTCATATATTTTTTTATAAATTCAAGAACAAGATCTAATGATTCAACCATGGAAGAACAACTAGAAAACTTGACCAAAGCACTTGAGAAGTTAACCAGGTATATGGAGGATCGAGATACTCGATTCGAAAAGTTAGCAAGTTAGATTGGGAGCTTAGCATTAGCAAAATCAATTCAAGCACTTGCGGAGCTTTCCAAAGATAAATAAGATAGAGAATCCTCTACGAGGCAAATGATCGTGGTAAAAAATATCCAAGTTTCTTCATAAGGTCTAATTCATGTTGACCAATTGAAGGACTTCATCATAGGGACAACTGAAGATGAAATTGATCATCCAATTAAATGTTCCCTCGTATATGCAAAGTCATATACGCAACATATTGATAACTTGAAGGTGCTTGCTGGATATTAACCTCCAAAGCTTCAACAATTTGATGGAAAAGGAAATCCCAAGCAACATGTGGCGCATTTCGTCGAGACATGAACAAGGTTGGGACTTATGGTGATCATCTTGTCAAACAATTTGTTCCTTCTATCAAAGGTAATGCATTCGATTGGTACATAGATCTCGAACCTAGTTCTATCGATAGTTGGGGGTAGTTGGAGCAAGACTTTCTCAATTGTTTCTATAGCACAAGACGCATCGTAAGCATTATTGAACTTAGAAACACTCTTCAAGGAAAGGATGAACCAGTTATTGACTTCATCAACCACTGGCGGACTTAATACTAAACTGCAAAGATAACCTTAGAAAAACTTCTGGCATTAAAATGTGCATTCAAGATATTCAAGAGTTTTTGATATATCTTACAAGGCATAAAGCCCAAAACTTTAGAAGAACTAGCAACTCGTGCACCTGATATGTAATTGAGTATGGATACAAGTGGAGATCAAAGGTTTCCTGGCTTTAAGGCAGAGGATGTGAGAATGGGGGCAAGTATTCATCTAAAGATGAAGCTGAAGAGTCCATGTCTGTTGCAACGCTTCTTAACGCACGAGCTTAAACTACAAGTCATAATGCTCTTTGACGCATGAGCTTAAACTGCAAGTCGCAATGCCCCTCAATGCGGGAGCATAAACTGTAAGTTATATTTTTCCTCAACGCACGAGCACAAACTGCAAGTTATAATGCTTCGCAGTACATGAGTATATATTGTATGTCACGAAACTCCCCAGTTTTGAACTAAATCTTTAAGGCATAAATCTCTTCAAATTCGAACAAAGTCTTCAAGTTATAAAGCTCTTCAATTTGGGAGAAGTGTTTAATTTTCAAAGCTCTTCAAATACGAGCAAAGACTCAAGTCGAAATCTCTTCAAAGTCAAGAAAGTACTTCAGATCGCAAATTTTCCCAAATTTGAGCCAATCTTCAAGATGTAAACCTCTTCAAATTCGGCAAAGTCTTCAAGTTGTAAAGTTCTTCAAGTTCGAGTGAAGTGTTCAAGTTGCAAAGCTCTTCAAAGGTAAATCTTCAAGTCGAAGCTCTTCAAATTCGAGCAAAACTTCAAACTATAAGCTAAACCTTCAAGTTACAACACTCCTGGATGCACGAGCCTAAACTGCATGTCACGAAACTCTTCAAATTTGAGCAAAACTTCAAGTTACGAAGCTCCTCAAAATACGAGCTTAAGTTGCAAGTCTCTATGCTCCTTGATGCACGAGCCTAAACTGCATGTTCCTACACTTCTGGCCCACATGAGTCTAAACTTGTACGGCCCACCAAAAAAAAAGTGTCCGCTAGGTTGAAAACCCCGAAAGAGGCAATCTAGGCAAAAGTTAAGACACTAAAAAATTTACCCATTCTGAACTATGGTATGACTTGATCCTCTTCATCGAGGTACGTAAGCAGCTTAGAGTTTCATTTAAGTTCAGTTACATGAGTTAAAAATATACATGTTACTCCAATCGTTATTCGAAGGAAGAATGATGGAATATAATCCACTTGATTGGGACTTCAAAATCGAGCTTACGTGAACTTTGTGCCTTATCAAGGATTGGTGGTTCAATGGGGGCAAGCCTCCATAGCAAATTGGCATCTCCGATGGATGGATGTAGTCCTTTAGTATAAGGCTGAATATTAAATTTGAAGTCATCAAGTTTGCTAGATCTTCAAGTTTGTCGGTCTTCAAGTTGAAGTCTGCGGAGTCAGCCAAACTTTAAGTTGAAGTATTCAATTCCTAAGACTTCATGCTTGTCTGTCTTCAAATTAAAGTCCTCAAATTTATCGGTCTTCAAGTTGAATTATTTAAGTCCTACGGGTTTTATAGCTGAAGTCTTCAAGTCTACTAATTTTTCAAGTTGAAGTTTAACATCCACTTCTCTTCAAGTTGAAGCATCAAAGTCCATAAATTTTTAAGCCCGTCAAATCTTCAAGTTTGTTGGTCTTCAAGTTGAAATCTGCAAAGTCTGCCAAGTCTTCAAGTTGAAGAATCAAAGTCCACCAAAATTTTAAGCAAGTCAAATCTTCAAAATTTGTTGGTCTTCAAATTGAAATATGCAAAGTCCGTAAGTTAAAACTTTCTAATTTTCTGATCTTAAGGTGAACATTTAAGTCCCTTAACACCTTAAGTTGGACTTTATATGCCGTGATGAATTTATCTTTCTATGGGACATCATGAAGTTGCCCGTCAACTTGACACTCAACAACTTTTCTTTTCGTGGCCTACAAATACAAAATAAAAAATAAATAGAAAAGAGCACAAAAAAAAAAAAAAAAAAAACCTTAGTAGTGAGCGCTCCAGTTTCCCGACATTGCAACTGATGTTCTGAAAGAGAAAGTATACGGGCTTACATAGTTATCAAAAGGTGGCGTCAAGTATTTATTTGTGGATGTAGGACAATGTAATAAGATGATCACGCACTGTCCTACTCCAAATAGAATTCAAAAATTAAGATGACATCATAAAAAGTTACGTTAATTTAGCGACAATCCTAGTGCCGAGGCAATTAAGTTTAATGGTTTAGTAAACTTGCCTGAAGCTTGAATTGAAAGTTCATGGACTTAGCAAGGCACGTAAATCTTGCTAAGGGAAATGAAAGATTCTTGAACATTAAGTCCAAAAGTTTTATATTTGAGAAACAAATTACAAATCGGGATTAAGGGTTCAAGCCATATAACCCTTTACTTCATGTCTTGTCTTCGAGTTCACCATGTTTATACCTCAACAAGCCTTGAAGTAGGGGGCATTTGTATGCACTTAAATTTTATCGAATTTAAATCAATAAAATAATATGGACTATATTTTAAATTCAAGATATTTTAGTCCAAATAAATTTATTGGACTAATATAATTGGATTAATTTTATAACTCCAATAAATATATATTAAATAAAGAGATTTTTTCCTTCATATACCATATGAAACTTTATTATCAAATATGTGTATAGTTTATTTACCGGCTATGTTCACAGGTTT
Source organism: Nicotiana benthamiana (assembly GCA_034376525.1). Taxonomy (NCBI): domain Eukaryota; kingdom Viridiplantae; phylum Streptophyta; class Magnoliopsida; order Solanales; family Solanaceae; genus Nicotiana; species Nicotiana benthamiana. Next base: position 141,744,998 of record CM067327.1, on the reverse strand, counting down.
TCAATAATTATTATATCATTCATTAAATACTAATTCTTAATAGCTGGAATCTTCCTAATTATGCGCGCTACAAATAAGGAACAAAATATTCTAATTGATTTAGCGACCTTCAGATCAAATTTGAAATACAAATCATATATCTTCAATTTAAAATCACATTACGTAGACTCTTTTCTGCAAAAACTCTGTTCTCCGATATCTTTCATTAATCCACAAATCAAAAAAAAAAGACAAAATTGTCAACAAATTTGAATCAAATTGTAGAAATAAGTTCTGCAAAAGCTCATTCATCGATATTCTCTCTACATCTTTCTCTATTTCTCAATCGCAAATTTCAGTAATACAAAGCAAATGAAAAGAGAGCAACAATTCCATCATTGACAACTATTAAAAAGCTTGAAAGCTTTGAATTCAAATTTGAGTTTTTAAAATTTATTATTTATTTGGATTGGGTGTTATTGAAAATAATCGGGAATATGATTTGGAGTTTTTATCTCAATTTTGAGGGTTTTTTATGAAGATTAAACATAGTTTTGACTGAATTTCATATTGAAACTCGAAGAAGAAGAAGAAGAAGAAGAAGAAGAAGAAGAAGGAAAAGAAGACATATTGCAGAAATTGCAGATTATTTGTATTCTGATTGTATATGCTTTATTTTCTGTTTTCACAGATAAAAAATAACTAAAACTTCTACAAATCTTCTGAAAAATATAATTATGTCAAAAATCCCAATTATGCTACAAATGAATAAAAATTGGGATATAAAAATTTAATGTACCCACTTTGTAGATAAATTGTAGATTATTTGTATTCTAATTGTAGATGCTTTATTTTATGTTTTTACAAATTAAAAACGACTAAAACTTCTACAAATCTTCTACAAAAATGTAATTATGTGGAAAATCCCAATTAAACTACAATTGAATAGGAATTGGGATATTAAAATTCAATATAGCCAGTTTGTAGATATTTTGTAGATGAATTGTAGATTATTTCTATTCGGATTGTAGATGCATTGTTTTCTGTTTTCACAAATCCAAAACGTCTAAAACTTCTACAAAATCTTTTGCAAAAACGCAATAATATCGAAAATACCAATTAAGCTACAATTGAATGGGATTGTTGGTTGTTGAGGAGTAGTCAATCTTTTCCTATGTGATCTCATACTTTAATATCATGATATATATATCAAGTATAATCCTACTTCGTAAATGGTTCTTTGAGGTTTTTTAGACAGTCTGTACTATTTACTATTATTTCGTAAATGTATTTTTCCCCCTCTTTCCCGCTTATAAATGTAGAATCTATTGTCCAATGGAGATTGTTTTGTTACTTATGGATTTTTATGTTTGTGATAGTATTAGACTATTAGATGTAAAACTTCTAGTCCGGGATGGTAACCAAATTGGTGTTTGCGAAGATGATTTTAACGACCTGGGGAAAATGAAGTGTTTGACTTGGAGCTGAAGTGATGACTAGATAAACCTAGTGCTGCAAATATATGTTTCCATAATCATAGATTTTTATGTTTAATAACGGTATATAAACGTGGGTGGGTGTGATGGTTTGGGAGAGAGAAACGTGAGAGGATGGGATATAGGGTCCTTGAATTAAGGAGGGATATACGCTGCATTAATTGTACCCTTAAAATACCCTATGGTATAGAATTAATAATTTGGTATACTAAATGTAATTATATCAAAGCTTAAGTAATAAGGTTTCTTATATGGTATACCAATGTAAAAATTTCTTAAATAAATAAGTTTCCATTGCGCTAGCCCATTTAATTGGGCTTAAGTGACGAGCCTACTTTATTAAGCCCAAGATGTCATTTTCCTATGCGCCAGTTTGATGCCACTATCAACATGACGTGGCATGCCAAATCAAACGAAATAGCCAATATGATCGTTCCATGTGTCAAAATGACAAGACATGTCAAGTCAAATTAAAGGCCCAATAAAATCGCGCCACATGTATAAGTGATATGTTCTAGCCTATTAAATAAAGCCTTGTCACTCTTAAATCTGATTGGTCGAAAAGAGTTTGTTCATATCATAATTTTTCCTTTTCACAACTATAAATATGGGTCTTCATAACTCATAAATGATATCAGAAGTTATAACAAGAAGATACAAGGGAGCTCGTAGATCAAAGGCCACAATTCTCTACAAAATGCAAGGGTTTATTCGAGCACTTCAATACAAATTTTAAGTATTCAAGATCAGAACGTAGTCAAATTAAATACAAGGCGTTCAAGATGAAGACTACTTGTTCGTCATATAATTCGTGGCAACAATCAAAATATTCGTGACGGATAAATGAAATTTAAATTCAAAATTAAGCTCAAAGGCCCTTGAATTTATACTGAAAAAGTAGAATAAGATGAATCATAAAGATTGTACACACATATTACTTATAATCAAATACTACGATTATTGTAATAATTTTTCGGTCTTGATTTTATTTTCTCGGCATAAATTTATTGTATACGCCAATAATAGTAGTTTTTTCCTTCAAGTTAAAAAGTAGCAGCAATTTTTCATTTTCGACTTTAATGTCTTGAGTACATATCTAACGCTTAGTGGTGAAATATTAAAACGGTAAAACCTTGAAATTTGAATTCCTAAAATGAATTTTAACATCAAAATTCGTAAACTTATATTTGGTCCTTTTTTTTGCCAATTTATATTTGGTCTTAAATATTAGGATTTTGAAATATAAAAGGAAAATTTTAGTTGTTTTAAATGTCTTTAGTATTGAGTTTTCTTATTATAAAAAATAAAATTTTAGTTGATTTCAAAAATTTTAAATATTATAAATTAATAAAATGATAATTTTATTCAATATGAACTCTATTTTCAAAGAGTAAAAAAGCAGAACGATATTTCGTTAAAGGTCTTCATGCTTTTAATACAATATAGATAGATAGATAGATAGATAGATATTATCTTCATCAATTTTTACCCTATTATTTTTTTAAATTTTTTAGCTGCTCTAAAAAATAATAGACAATAAATATTTGATTTATATGTATATTGTATACAAATAATATATACACTGTATATACTTTTCGGCTAGCAAATACAATTTATTTTCCGGCTAATATTTTAACTTGCCATATTTTTTCCAAAAGGGAGTTTTTCCTTTCTATATCATATATGAAACCTTATTATAAAAAATATGCACAATTTCTAATTTACTCGCCCCGTTTATATTTTTCCTACAATTATTATATCAAACAAGATCCTGAAGCTAGAATACTCCCTTCATTGCCTTGCTGGTTTGGTTCAAATGTACTACATAATAGTACTAAAGTAGCAGAATTACATCAGTTATGGCCAAACTTTTATACACGAAAGGAGTGAAGAAAAGACCAACAACAACAATAACAACTACACAGTATATTCCCACCAGGTGGGGTCTGGAGAGGGTAATATGTAGACGAGCCTTACCCCTATCCGAAAGGGTAGAGAGGCTGTTTCCATTCGACCCTCGGCGCATAGGATAAAATGAAAAGCTGCATTAAAACAAAAACAAAAACAAAAACAAAAACAAAAACAAAAACAAAGACAAAATTAGAAACAAAACAAAACAATAAAGCATTAGTAAATCCCGCAGAAATAACGTAAATAATTATGTAAACATAAGAAACATAAATACAGTCGCATGCAATAATAACAAACCGTAAGTACCATACTAACAACCATAAGGGGACATAAGCTAAAACACTAATCATCTATGGGTGACCCTGCTATCCCACACCCAACCCCGGGTGAGGCGTACGAAGAACTCTATGAGCCCCTAGCCTACAACCCTGATTCTAGACCTCCAGACTCCCCTATCAAGGGTCATGTCCTCGGAAACCTGCATTCTAGTCATGTCCTGCCTAATCACCTCTCCCCAATGCTTCTTAGGCCTCCTCTTCCTCGCCGACCGCCAACAATCTCCAGCCGCTCGCAGCTCCTCGCCGGGGCATCGGGACCCCTCATCCGTACATGCCCGAACCACCTCAGCCTCGCTTCCCGCATCTTCTCATCCACCGGGGCCACCCCTACCTTCTGTCGAATAACTTCATTCTTAATCTTATCTAGCCTGGTGTGCGCACACATCCACCTAAGCATCCTCATCTCCGCAACCTTCATTCTCTGAACATCGGAGTTCTTCACGGGCCAGCACTCCGCCTCATACAAAATCGCAGGTCTAACCACGGCTCTGTAAAATTTTTCCTTGAATTTGTATGGAATCTTTTTGTCACACGAGTGAAGAAAAGACCAAAAGAATAAATAGAGTAAAATGAATTTACTCCCACGTTATTGACTTTGGAATATGGTTGTATATTAATTGACTCATCTTACCTGATATGATGAGAATAACTTTTCTTTCTCATTTGTGTTGTTTTTGTTATGTTAATGAAAACTCAAACCAAGATTTTTGAGTCTACTGCATAGACGGGTAATGTAGCATATAATATATCATTGTGATCCGAGTAGGAGTTTATTGGGCTGCCGTGTACTCCATTCTTTTGTAATAAGAAGTACAAGTACGTTTTCATATTTTATTTACACATATATTTCAAGCCAAATGAGTAAATATTGTAGGTCTTCTCATACTGATGATTAGACATGTGTAAATGTGGAGAAATTGTTATACCAAATAGGGTCCGGGAGCTGGAATACTCTCTTCATTGTCTTGCTCCGAATGCTTTTTTTCAAAAGGATTCTACTGATATATATCTTTTCAAAAGATCTGGTAATGGTACACCTACTTTTCTTCTCTTTTCTATATGTTTTTTCTATGTCTATATATATCCTTCAATTATTTTCTTTTAATATATTTTCTATCTATATATTTTTATATATTTAATGAAGCATCTAAAATTATAGATAAATTGCAGAAAAAGTATAGATAAATTGTAGATTATTTGTATTTTAATTGTAGATGCTTTGTTTTCTATTTTCACAAATAAAAAAAGACTAAAACTTTTATAAATCTTCTGCAAAAAGCTAATTATGTCGAAAATTCCAATTAAACTACAATCGAATGAGACTTGGGATATTAAAATTTAATATACCCATTCTGATAGTAGATGCTTGTTTTCTGTTTTCACAAATAAAAAACGACTGAAACTTCTACAAATCTTCTGCAAAAAATAATCTAAAATTTTTCTATAATTTATCTACAATTTCTGCAATATATCTTCTTCTTCTTTTTCTTCGAGTTTTAATATGAATTTCAGTCAAAAAAAGTTTAAATCTTCACCAAAACCCCTCAAAATTGAGATATAAACTCCAAAATATATTTTCAATTATTTACAACAACACCCAATTAAAACAAATAATAATTTTTGAAAACTCAAATTTAAATTCAAAACTTTCAAGCTTTTTAATGGTTGTTAATAATAGAAGCATATAAAAAAGTATGGGTATGGGTAAAACATGGGTGGAGCTGAGGGATTAGTAGAGAGAAACATGGGATAAGTAGAGATACTGAAATTAAACGAAAATTCTTTAATTAAAGAGTAAAAAATATTTCATTAATTATATTCTTAATTAATTATAATATATAATTCATAATTTAATATGTGCAATTAAGTCAAACCTTAAATATTGAGGGTAAAACGGTTTCCCACATAGCATACGAATGTAAAAATGCCTTTTCCAAAGGGATTTTTACCTAAATATGCCATATAGCAAACCTTATTACCATTGCTGTGCCTTGTTTGGTTATTACCCGCATATTCCATGTTTTCATTACCAAATATGTACCAAACCATATGTGGCTGATTTTATAGCCTAAAATTGCGCCACATTTTAGCTCCCAATTAATGTTTGATTCTGTCCCAATTAAAGCATCAATCAAAAAACGGTAAAAAATCTTAGCCAGCGTGAATCTCTAGATTTCAGTTTCGAAATCACTCATTCTTCTACAGCAAATACCGAAAATCATATACGATTTTCAGCGTGAGAAATTATAGTTCTCTCCAGATTTCTGTTTCGAAAATCTCTCATTCTTCTACATCAAATACCGAAAATCAGAATTTACAGCGTGATAGTCAATAAAATTGTAGTTCTTCCAGATTTCAGTTTTGAAAATCACTCATTCTTCTACTTCAAATACCGAAAATTAGAATTGACAGTGTGATAGTCAATCAGTGCGGAGGTTCTACAATGTCAAAAATCCCGATAATGCTGAAATCTAATGGTTATTGGGATAACTATGGCAGATTCCGAGATTTTGAAGTTGATGCCATTTTGGTTGATGATAATGCAAGCTACGGGATTCTCCAGTCTACAATTGCACAACAATTATCGATTGATACATTGGATAAAATTGTAGAAATAAAATACTTGTAGTAAGGCTGTAGTTAATTGTAGTCAGTTTGTAGTTGCTTGTAGTCAGTTTGTAGTTAATTGTAGTCAGTTTATAGTTACTTGTAGTCAGTTTGTAGTTAAATTGTAGTTAATTTGTAGTTAATTGTAGTCAGTTTGTAGTTAATTGTATTCAGTTTGTAGTTAATTGTAGTCAGTTTGTAGTTAATTGTAGTCAGTTTGTAGTTAATTGTAGTGTTTAATAAATATGTCTGAAAATTGGATTTTTCTGTAGCTATTGGCTTGTATGTGTAGCTGAGAACTGCAAATGGCATTTCAAGGCAACGTCTATTCATGATTCTTCATTGTTCAAGATAAGTAGTTTTAGCTGACAACATACATGGTGCCGAATGGACGAAACATTCATAAAGCGCAAATGTACTGCAACAGTAGTTGGTAGCATTGTCGTTCCAAAGTATTGTGATCCTAAGACTGTTTACACGCCAAAGGACATACAAACAGACATGTTATCCGAACATGGAGTGAACCTAAGCTACATGCAAGCATGGAGAGCAAAGGAAAAAGCATTACAGTTTTTGAGAGGGAATCTATTGTGTAACTGTTCTACGTTTTGACTATAATAAAGAAGTTTACTCATATATTTGAGTAATGTAAACTGTTGGCAGATTGTAGTTATAATGTACTGTAAGTGTGTTCTAAATGTGTTACCTTGAATCACCTAATGTGAATTTGTAGTTAAACTGTATTTCAATTTATTTATATGCAAATGTAGTTATATTGAATTTTACTTAGCAGTAGTTCAATTTTTGTAGTTATATGAACTTTGTAGCTAATTGTAGTCAGTTGTAGTTAAGTGTAGTATTTAATAAATATGTCAAACTAATAATTTTTTTGTATCTACTCGCTTGTATGTGTAGCTGAAAACTGCAAATGGCATTTATAGGCAACGTCAATTCATTATTCTTCACTGTTCAAGATAAGAAGTTTTAGCCGAAAACACAACAGCTGCTGAATGGGCGAAACATTCATACAGCGCAAATGTACTACAACAGTAGTTTGTAACATTGTCATTCCAATTTGTAGCTATATGCATTTGTAGTTATATGTAGTTCAATTGTAGTTAATTGTAGTCATTGTAAATAAATAATTTATTCCCACAATTATATAAGAACTGACAGTTATATAAAATGGCAACTGAAGGTATTATATAAAAGTAACTCCAACATTAATGTATAAGATAATAAAAATTGTATATGCTATTAGATATTAGATAGCTAGAATACTCGAGTAGAAGACAAAGCTGTTACGGCAAATATAATATTAGATAGCTCGAATACTCGCGTATAATGTATATTCATGAAAAATTGTTCATTACAACCAAAATGACCTAATTTTTACATTGTTTTCCAATCCAACTACCAAATATGAACAGTATAGTCTATTTCTTCTTTTCAGAATCAACAACAGCATATGTCAAGATAGAGACAAAATGGTTTTGTAGAGGGTTTCGGACTTCGTTACAACATTAGGACTGAAAATATGGTGGATGAAATTCTCGATGAAACAGTGCAACCTTCGACAATGGCGGATGAAAATTAGAGGAGAGAGAGAGAGAAATCTGTTTTGGTAAACAAACGTGGGGGGAGGGTAATTAGAAAAGGGGAGAAAATCATGGGTTTTGTTTGTAAGAGAGATAAAAACGTGTAGAATAAAATCTGAAAAGATTTTCAGTTTCACAAATCAAAGCTATAATTAATAAGTTGATATTTAAACCTTAAATATAATTTTGGTACATAAATTAAAAGGTGGTATACTTAAATGTAATAAACACAAACCTTAAACATGGATGGTAATAAGGTTTGCTATATGGTATATATGGGAAAAAATCCCTTTTCCAAATCCAACATATATTGGGTCTTTAGAATGAGGCCTCAATGAGCTGTAATTTCAACAAAGCCCATATCGCTTCACGTCGGTTTCTTCTTCTTCTCCGATCGACTCAAAATCCAGCCCAAATTTGGCTTTGGTCCTAAATTTCAAATAACTCCAAAATCTTCCTCTTCGGCTGAACTTTGACGCCTTCCGTTGCTAAGCTCAGTGGTACGCCGATCTCTCTGCGGCAAACTCCGTTAATTTCTTCTCCGGAAAAATTGACCGTAAGTTCCTCCTATCGTTTATCCTATTTACTGTTCTCCTTATCTGAAGATTCACCTATAAAGAAAAACCCCCAATTTTCCTATAATTTTAGGGTATAATACTAATTGTGAATTGGTCTTCATAGTAAGCTTCAACATTTTGAGATATTTATTCGTGAATTTTGCGAGTTATTATGCATCCTTATTTGCTTTCTAAATATAATTTGTACGACACAATTAATAAATATTGTATTAGTTAAGTATTAATTTTTTCTAAATTGCTAGTTTTCTTTTATAATGGTGGTCTCTGGGCCAGCTTGCACGTGCCTCGACTACTCCACGAGTACCTGCTACCTCCTACCAGCACATATACCGGGTAACTTTACCCCTCTCGGGACTTTGCAGATGAGAAGAAACACCTAGTACTCTTGTCTCAATTGAGATCTGAACCTGAAACCTCATGATTCTTTGACTACTAGACCACACTATTGGGTGCTCAAAATTGCTATTATGAGAAAGGTATACAGTATAAATGGTTTTTGATTGAGCAGTTGGGAGTATAACAACATAATCTCAAGTTCCATTCTCTTGCTATCAACTTGCATTGTCTTTCTTTCTTTTCTTTTTTTTGTAAAAATAGATGCTTTCTTTGATGTTTTTTTCTACTTATTTTTCCTTTGCCTATGTGAGTATACTTATATGTGGTGTTCACTTAACGTCATCTCAGGTATTTTAAGACTTGTTGGTAGTGAAATTACTTATACGGTGTATCCTTTTTCTGATGGGAATGATGGAGATAGATGGGCGTGAAAGAAGTGTTGAAATGAGGGACCATGGTGACTCTCTGGTTAAGGAGAGGTGGGAAGATGGCAATCCTGATTTGGAAGAAAGTGGGCATGATAAATCTAAAGATTCAAGTAACCATCAAAGCAAGGATAGGAAAAGTAGTAGCCGAAGAGAAGAGAAAGAATATAAAAGAGAACGTGAGAGTAGAGACTCGGAGAAAGATAGGTCGTCAACTCGAGATAGGAGGAAGGAGGATAAAGATGAGCGTGAAAGGGATAAGACTAGGGAGAACATTAGGGAGAAAGATAGCGATAGGGACAAGTATAAAGATAAAGACAGGGAAAGAGATAAAGACAGTAGACATCGTGGAAAAGAAAAGGAGCGAGACCGGGAGTTGGAAAGGGATACTGAGTGGGTGAGAGAGAAGAAGAGGGGTAAGGACAAGGGCAAGGACAAGGAGAAGTATAAAGAAAAAGAAAAGGAGAGGGCCAAGGAGAAGGAAAGGGAGAAGCACAGAGATAGGGAAAAGGAAAAAGGAAGGGAACATGACAGGGAAAGAGGTAGAGATGCAGTTGACAAGGAAAAGGGAAGAGAGCGAACTAAAGAGAAGGGGAGGGAAACGGATGAGGATAAGGAGAGGTCAAGAGACAAAGATAGAGGCAACCGTAGGCAGCGAGACGAGGGTCATGATAGGAGTAAGGACAGGCGGAAGGATGATGCTCAAAGAGTTCATGATGAAGATTCTGATTATCAGGATGTGGCCAAGCAAGAGATTGTTTCTTATGAGGATGACGATAGGGCACGAAATAATGCAGTTGAAACAGCTGGATCACAATCTGCTGCTTCAGAACTGGAAGAACGCATTCTGAAGTAAGTAATCTTTTATCTAGGTTTCTAAGTATGTCCTTGCTGTTAATGGTTTCTCTTGTTATTGTCTACTTATGATTAAAAACTTAGCAATTAATTTGTCTGTATCAGTCTTTTCTCTCTCTCTCTCTAACATGGATTAGAAGCTTTTTATTAGAAATCATGTAAGTGTTAAGAAAGTTTACATCCCAAACTGTTTACTGCTCCTATGTCCTATGCTTCTGAATACAACATTAATACAATGCTTGACACCTTTGGAAAGGAAGGGAAGGGAAGGGAAGGGAAGGGAAGAAAAAGTAAAAGTAGGGTAAATAGGAGCGAAGTAGGAGAAATGGTAGACAGGAAGAAACTTATTCTCTTTTCCACTTTCCTCCTTTGGAAAGGAAGGGAAGGGAAGGGAAGGGAAGGGAAGGGAAGGGAAGAAAAAGTAAAAGTAGGGTAAATAGGAGCGAAGTAGGAGAAATGGTAGACAGGAAGAAACTTATTCTCTTTTCCACTTTCCTTCTCTTTCTTTTTTCATATCGAGCAAGGGCATTGACTTAGCCATGGTACATTAGTAACATTACATATTTGACACGAGTGAAATTATTCTGAACGAATATGTGTAAATCCTTTTTGGTAGTTCTTAGTGTATTTTGAGTCCACATCGGTCGCTCCCTTCTGACAGAGCTATGTCAATCGAATGGAGGTCGAAACATTTTCTGTTTTCTCTTCTCTTTCCTTCTTTTCCCTACTTCATGAAGCATTTAAGAAAAAAGCATGGAGTTCAAAAAGTAAGGGAATAGTACTTGATTGTACATATTAGTTAAGAATATGTTTTAGACGTTAGCACTTTTACTTTAGGTCTTATACTTTCTAGGAGTGGTTTAATCTTTTAGAGATGTATACGTTTAGAAAATATACAGAACTTCTAGTACTATTTATTTGTGTTTGCATAATATTGGTATGAGATGATTTAAATGGAGTAACGTGGTTAGTGAGGATTCATATAGCCTACTCCATCTTGTTTGGGACTGAGGTTTAGTTGATCTTGTCTTGGTGGCTTGGAAAATTGCCCCCCCCCCCCCCCCCCCCTTCCGTAAAGTTATTTAGAAACAGTGGGCTGGTGAAGAAAACCTCTGAAATTATAGGCTTCTGCAGCCCCCTTTTATTGAGTAACTATTGTAATTAAATAGGAAATTAAGAAAATGATGGTGCATAAGAGGTCTAAGAAATGAACAAATAATATACAGTTTTCAGATATTTTATGTAGGAATCATGGAGCTTTATTTTGTCTAAGCCTACTCTTATCAGGTAGAGGGTGCTATCATCATTATTTGGTGTTGTGGATAGAAATCATAGAGGTTGCTCTGATCTTACCCCTTTCACAAGGAGTCTGTCATAGATTTGAAAGATATCTGACTCTCTCGTTGACAGCATAGATGTCAAATAGGATTCATGTAATGCATTGATGTGCCCTGCTCAGGAACCATGCGTTGGAAATGCGAAAAATCAATAGTTCATCTATGGCCATGTGACACTAGTACGGTCGGAGCCCTTCTTATAGTTCATTTATTTTCTCCAGTATAAACATACCAGCAAGAACCTTAGAATTCTCTAGAGACTAAAAAAAGAGAGGCTACCAACAGCTATGGCTGAGTCCCTTATTTTGGGCCTTCCCAGATCCTTTCTAGAAGTCCTTGTCCCAAAGGAGACCAAATACGACCGTGGATAGGAGGAGCATTATAGTTTTCTACCATTTTAGTTCTCTCTAATTTCTACTATTTCTTTTGATATCCTTGCCCTCTTGGTCAGACCAAATAATGGAAATCCTAAATCATATGATTGGGCTTAGAAGTAGTTATTAAAAATAAATGAATGGAGTTAGAAGTCAAGACTTATACATCAGTTGAATCATATCGTACCCCTTGGTTTCTTCTTTTCCATGAAGATGGAGTAACTGACTAAAATTGGAAAAAAACTGGAAACCAGAAAAAGCTCAGGTAAAACTACTACACTAGTCTGATACTTGATGGTAGCTTATAGTATTAAAAATTTAAAAATAACATTTCAAAATCAATTAACTGAGAGGGAAGAGGATTGAGAAAGAGAGAGTGCAGGTAAGACTATTATGAGACTAGATGATAAGTTGTTAAAGCAAACATAACATTTCCAAAAGCCATTAATTGCAATCTGTTCTAATTAAGAACATAAAAGGTTTAAATTAAATAAATAACACTGTTAGAATATGTAAATAGTAGTAAAATAACCCTAATCCAATATGTATTAGGAGTAGGATAGGTTATGTGTGTATATATAGGGTCATTGTATCATGTTTAATATCAATTATATATTTCTCCCGTGCTTTCTCACATGGTATCAGAGCTACAGTGAGAATATTATAGCTGTGCGTCATTCCAGCAACTTCCGGGAAGAAAAAACTCGTCGCCATGCAATTTTCCGGCGACTTAAGAGGCTGTCCGTAACTAAATCACCTTTTTTGTTGGTGTTGTGCAAAAACCAACACCACTACAGGGTTCCCAAGGCTCCGGAAACCAAACCTCAGTAAACTCCACCGGAATATTCCTCCTCACGCGCCCTCACGCGCCAGAAGACTCTCGGCAGTTACGATTCACGCGGCCCACGCGCCGGCGCGTGAGCACTGTTCCGGCCAAAATTTCAAAATTTTTCTTCAGGACTGTTGGATCGTCCTCAAATTCCGAGCCTGTCCATATTTTTACTTTTCGATTCCGACCACTTTGAATTTTTTCCGGCATCTACAGTGATTTTTTCCAGCAACTACAGTAATTTTCCGGCAAAAACAATATTTCCTTCATCTGTTTCAGCAAGTTTTTACGATGTCTTTGGGAGTCGATGCTTTCGGTCCTAAAAACTCGGCTTCTGGCAATTCCGGTGTTATGATTACCTCAGAACTTTCAATGGGAGGTTCCAACTACTTTGCTTGGGCTTCGTTTGTCGAGTTGTGGTGTAAAAGTCGAGGTGTTCAAGATCATCTAATCAAGGCGTCTAGTAAAGGAGATGAAAAAGCCAAAGCACATTGGGAGAAGATCGATGCTCAATTATGCAGTATTTTGTGGCGATCTATTGATTCCAAGTTGATGCCCTTGTTTCGTCCATTCCAGACATGTTATTTGGTTTGGGAAAAGGCTCGTACTTTATACACTAATGACATATCTCGTTTCTATGATGTAATATCGCGGATGACAAATTTAAAGAAACATGAATTAGATATGTCTACTTACTTGGGACAAGTACAGGCAGTTATGGAGGAATTTGAGACGATGCCAGTTTCTACTAGCGTTGCAAAGCAACAAGAGCTACGACAAAAGCTGTTTCTAGTTCTTACTCTTGCTGGGCTTCCTAATGATCTCGACTCAGTACGCGATCAGATTTCTGCTAGTCCGACTGTCCCCACAGTTGATGAATTATTCTCTCGATTACTTCGCCTTGCTGCAGCACCAAGTCACCCAGTGAGCTCATCACAGACACTTGTCGTATCCCAATCTGGACAATCGGGCATCTCATACTATTGAGAATAGACGAGGAGGAGGTCGTTGTGGAAGATCTAGACCCAAGTGTTCTTATTGTCATAAACTTGGTCACACTCGTGACGTGTGCTATTCTTTACATGGTCGACCACCCAAAAATGCTTATGTTGCTCAGACCGAGACTACAGGTAACCAGGGATTTTCTGTATCTGAATGGGAGTATAATGACTTCCTTAAATATCGAGCAAGTAAGCAGACATCTCCACAAGTAGCCTCTGTTGCTCAGACTGATACTTCTGTTGTTGGTAATTCTTTTGCTTGTGTTTCCCAGTCTAGTCCTCTTGAACAATGGGTTGTGGACTCAGCTGCTTCTGATCATATCTCTGGTAATAAATCCCTTGTGTCAAATATTGCGTATTCACAGTTTCTTCCAATGTTACTTTAGCTAATGGGTCTCAAACTAAAGCAAAAGGAGTTGGACAAGCGAATCCCCTACCCTCTGTCACTCTAGATTCCGTTCTTTATGTCCATGGCTGTCCTTTTAATCATGCATCTGTTAGTCGTTTGACTCGTGCCCTCCATTGCGGTATATATTTTATTGATGATTCTTTTATTATGCAGGACCGCAGTACGGGACAGACGATTGGAACAGGACTTGAATCTGAAGGACTCTACTACCTTAACTCACTAACATCCTCCAAGGCCTGTCTAGTTGCAGATCCTCCTGACCTACTTCAGAGTCGTTTAGGATATCCTAGCTTGTCCAAGCTTCATAAGATGGTGCCTAGTTTGTCTAGTTTATCCACATTAGAGTGTGAGTCATGTCAGCTCGGGAAACATACCCGTGCCTCCTTTCCTCGTAATATTGAGAGTCGTGCAGAGTCTGTTTTTTCTTTAGTTCATTCGAATATATGGGGTCCTAGTAGAGTCAGTCCAACCTTGGGATTTCGTTATTTTGTTAGTTTCATTGATGATCATTCAAGATGTACTTGGATTTTCTTAATGAAAGATCGTTCTGAGTTGTTTTCTATATTTCAGAATTTTTCTGCTGAAATTAAAAATCAATTTGGTGTTTCTATTCGCACTTCTCGCAGTGATAATGCCTTAGAATATTTATCCTTTCAATTTCAGCAGTTTATGACTTCTCACAGAATTATTTTATCAGACCTCTTGTCCTTATACCCCTCAGCAAAATAGGGTTGCAGAGAGAAAAAATAGGCACATTATTGAGACTGCTCGCACACTTCTCATTGAATCTCATGTTCCGCTACGTTTTTGGGGCGATGCAGTTCTCACATCTTGTTATTTGGTAAATCGGATTCCTTCATCTCCCATCCAGAATCAGATTCCGTGTGAGGTATTGTTTCCCCAGTCACCCTTATACTCTGTTCCCCCTCGTGTTTTTGGGAGCACTTGTTTCGTTCACAACTTAGCCCCTGAGAAAGATAAGTTAGCTCCTCGTGCTCTCAAGTGTGTCTTCCTTGGTTATTCTCGTGCCCAGAAGGGCTATCGTTGTTATTCACTTGATCTTCGTAGGTACCTTATGTCAGCCGATGTCACATTTTTTGAGTCTAATCCTTTCTTTACCTCTTCTTACCATTCTGATCATCTTGATATATTTGAGATTTTGCCTATACCGGCCTTTAGGGAGTCTACTATATCTCCTCCTTCACCTTTCGCTACAGAAGTCTTACCCATTCCAACCGTTGGAGAGTCTAGTCTGGCTCCTCCTGGATTCCCTACAACAGACACTCCACTCTTGACATATCATCGTCGTCCTCGCCCAGCATCCGGCCCGGTTGATTCACGTCCTGCACCTGACCCTACTCCTACTGCGGACTTGTCTCTTCCGATTGCACTTCGGAAAGGTATACATAACACCCTTAATCCTAATCCCCATTATATCGGTTTAAGTTATCATCGTTTGTCATCACCCTATTATGCTTTTCTATCTTCTTTGTCCTCTGTTTTCATCCCTATGTCTACAGGTGAAGCATTGTCTCATCCAGGGTGGCGACATGCTATGATTGACGAGATGTCTGCTTTACATACAAGTGGTACTTGGGAGCTCGTCCCTCTTCCTTCAGGTAAATCTACTGTTGGTTGTCGTTGGGTGTATGCAGTCAAGGTTGGTCAAGATGGTAAGGTTGATCGTCTTAAGACTCGTCTTGTTGCCAAGGGATATCTAGATATTTGGGCTTGATTACAGTGATACCTTCTCTCCCGTGGCTAAGATAGCATCAGTCCGCCTTTTTCTATCCATGGCTGCTGTTCGCCATTGGCCCCTGTATCAGCTGGACATTAAAAATGCATTTTTACACGGTGACCTTGAGGATGAAGTTTATATGGAGCAACCACCTGGGTTTGTTGCTCAGGGGGAGTCTCGTGGCCTTGTATGTCGCTTGCGCCGGTCACTTTATGGTCTAAATCAGTCTCCTCGAGCCTGGTTTTGTAAGTTTAGCACTGTTATCCAGGACTTTGGCATGACTCGGAGTGAAGTTGATCACTCTGTATTCTATCGGCATTCTGATTCGAGTCTCTGTATTTATTTGGTGGTCTATGTTGACGACATTGTTATTACCGGCAATGACCAGGATGGTATTACTAAATTGAAGCAACATCTCTTTCAACAATTTCAGACTAAGGATCTGGGCATACTAAAGTATTTTCTGGGTATTGAGGTCGCACAGTCTAGCTCAGGTATTGTGATCTCACAACGGAAGTATGCCTTAGATATGACACTCCGATGGATCCGAATTCTAAACTTCTTCCAGGAGAGGGGGAGCCTCTTAACGTTCCTGCAAGATATAGGCGGTTAGTTGGTAGATTAAATTATCTTACAGTGACAAGATCTGACATTTCCTTTCCTGTGAGTGTTGTGAGCCAGTTTATGGGTTCTCCGTGTGATAGTCATTGGGATGCAGTTGTTCGCATTCTTCGGTATATAAAATCAACTCCAGGTAAAGGTTTATTGTTTGAGGATCGAGGCCATGAGCAGATTGTTGGATACTCCGATGCTGATTGGGCAGGATCGCCTTCTGACAGGCGTTCTACTTCTGGATATTGTGTCTTAGTAGGAGGAAATTTGGTATCTTGGAAAAGCAAGAAACAGAATGTGGTTGCTCGGTCTAGTGCAGAAGCAGAATATCGAACAATGGCTATGGCGACATGTGAGCTAGCTTGGATCAAACAGTTGCTCAAAGAGCTGAAATTTGGTGATGTTAGTCCTAGGGTTGTAAATAGCGCTCGCTACAGCGCTAAAGGCGTGTAGCGAGGCGAGGCGAGGCTTTAACGCCACAAAGGGCACTGTTGCGATGCGAACCAGAATAGCGAGCGCCACAGCTTCTGTGGCGGGTGGCGAGGCGAGGCGTCACTATTTTGATAATACAGAAAAATTAAAACACAGCAGCCTCTTCAGTTGCTCCAATCGACAAAATTAGGGTTTTTCACTCCATCTTCTTCTTCCATCGTTCTGCGACAGCACCAGCCAGGTATGTTCTTCTTTCTTCTTTCTTCTTTTCTCTTTCTCGACTCGACCAGACTCTCTGTTTTATTTTCTTTCTTCTTTCTTCTTCTTCTTTCTTCTTCTCTTTCGCGACCAGGTTTTTCGCCACCAGCACTGTCCAGTGCTCTATTTTTCGCGACCAGCACTGTCCAGTGCTCTGTTTTTCGTGACCAGCACTGTCCAGTGCTTTGTTTTTCGCGACCAGCGTTGTCCATGCTCTGTTTTTCGCGTTCTATGCTCTGTTTTTCTTCTTCTTTCGAAGAGCACCTGCACAGATTAAACAAGAAAAATTAATCTGCAATTCTGAAAATTGATTTGATTTATTGCTTTATTTTCTTTAAATTCTTTATTTGATTTATTGCTCTATTTATTATTAAATTTATATATTTATTATTAACATATTATTGTTATTAGTTTTTAGTTATATATATATATATATATATATATATATATATATATAACAACAACAACAACAACAACTACCCAGTATACTCCCACCAGGTGGGGTCTGGGGAAGGTAATATGTAGACAGCCTTACCCCTACCCAAAAGGGCAGAGAGGCTGCTTCCAAGCGACCCTCGGCGCATAGGACAGAATGAAAAGCTGCATTGGAAAACAAAGATACAGTTAGGAACCAAGACAAGACAAAACACAATAACAAAACAAAGCATAAGTAATCCTGCAGAAATAGCGTAAATGATTATGTAAACATAAGAAACATAAATACCGTCGCATGCGACAATAACAAGCGACAACTATCATATTACCAACCAAGAGGGGACCTACGGTAAAACACTAGTCATCTACGGGTAACCCTACTATCCCACACCCAACCCCGGGTGGGGCGAACGAAGGACTCTAAGAGCCCCTAGCCTGCAACCCTGATTCTAGACCTCCAGACTCCTCTATCAAGGGTCAAGTCCTCGGTAACCTGCATAATAGTCATGTCCTGCCTAATCACCTCTCCCCAATGCTTCCTAGGCCTCCCTCTACCCCGCCGACCACCAACAATCTCTAGTCGCTCGCAGCTCCTCACCGGGGCATCGGGACCCCTCCTCCGTACATGCCCGAACCACCTCAGCCTCGCTTCCCGCATCTTCTCGTCCACCGGGGCCACCTCTACCTTCTGTCGAATAACTTCATTCTTAATCTTATCTAGCCTGGTGTGCCCACACATCCACCTAAGCATCCTCATCTCAGCAACCTTCATTCTCTGAACATGGGAGTTCTTCACGGGCCAGCACTCTGCCCCATACAACATCGCAGGTCTAACCACGGCTCTGTAGAATTTCCCCTTGAGTTTGTGTGGGATTTTCTTGTCACACAGGACCCCAGAAGCAAGCCTCCACTTCGACCACCCTGCTCCTATCCGATGGGTGACGTCCCCGTCAATCTCTCCGTTCCCCTGAATCACAGACCCAAGATATCGGACACTGTCCCTCTTGGCGATGGCCTGAGAACCAAGCATCACAACCCTGCCCACCCCACTCGGCTCGTCGCTGAACTTGCACTCCAGATATTCTGTCTTAGATCTGCTTATTTTGAAACCTTTAGACTCGAGGGTCTGTCTCCATACCTCTAACCTTTCACTAACACCGGCGCTCGTTTCGTCTATCAATATTATATCATCAGCAAAGAGCATACACCAAGGCACATCCCCTTGGATATGACGGGTTAGAGCATCTATCACTAAGGCGAACAACAGGGGGCTCAGCGCCGATCCTTGATGGAGCCCCATTACCACAGGAAAATGGTCTGAATCGCCACCCACCGTCCTCACCCTAGTCTTAGCCCCATCGTACATGTCCTTGATAACTCTGATATAGGCTTCTGGCACACTCTTCGCCTCCAAGCACCTCCATAGCACCTCCCTCGGGACCTTGTCATACGCCTTCTCCAAGTCGATAAGCACCATATGCAGGTCCTTCTTCTTATCCCTGAATTGTTCCGCCAGCCGCCTGACTAAGTGAATAGCCTCAGTGGTGGAGCGGCCCAGCATGAAACCGAACTGGTTCCCAGATATATTCGTCGCCTCCCTCATTCGCGCCTCAATCACCCTCTCCCAAACCTTCGTGTGGCTCATTAGTTTAATACCCCTATAGTTGTTGCAGCACTGGATGTCCCCTTTGTTCTTGTACAAGGGCACCATTGTACTCCACCGCCACTCATCCGGCATCCTTTTAGTCTTGAAGATCACGTTGAATAGCCTAGAGAGCCACTCCCCTCCAGGTTTACCCATGTACTTCCAAAACTCCACCGGGATCTCGTCAGGCCCGGTTGCTCGACCCCTACTCATCCTACGCAACGCCCCTAAGACCTCCTCCACCCTAATGCGCCTGCAGTACCCAAGGTCTCTATGACGCTCTGAATGCCCCAACTCCCCTAGCTCTATGCTCCGATCCCCCTCCTCGTTAAGAAGTTCCCGGAAGTACGCCTGCCACCTCTGTTTGATTTGCGATTCCCCCATCAGAACTCTACCATCCTCGTCCTTGATACACCTGACCTGGTCTAGGTCACGAGCTTTCCTTTCCCTTGCTTTAGCCAGCCGGAATAACTTCTTATCCCTACCTCTCTCCCCTAGTTCAATATATATATATATATATATATATATATATATATATATATATATATATATATATATATATATATATTATTGTTTTTTATAAAATTGTCGCCTCACATAAAAAAGGCGAGCGCTTCGCTGCGCGCCTCTCGCCTCACTGAAGCGAGCCCTCGTCGCTATTTGTCGCCGCGCGCTATCAAAAGCACTGTGTTAGTCAGATGGGACTTGTGTGTGATAATCAAGTTGCTCTTCATATTGTGTCAAATCCAGTGTTCCATGAGAAAACTAAGCACATTGAGATTGACTGACACTTTGTCAGAGAAAAGATACTCTCGGGAGATATTGCTACAAAGTTTGTAAAGTCAAATGATCAGCTTGCAGACATTTTCACCAAGTCCCTCACTGGTCCTCGTATTAACTACATATGTAACAAGCTCGGTACATATGATTTATATGCACCAGCTTGAGGGGGAGTGTTAGAATATGTAAATAGTAGTAAAATAACCCTAATCCAATATGTATTAGGAGTATGATAGGTTATGTATATATATAGGGCTCATTGTATCATGTTTAATATCAATTATATATTTCTCCCGTGCTTTCTCACAAACACAATCCATGTTGATTCTACCCTGTTGAACTAGATACTAACGAAAATGATGATATGGTGCTGATGTTATTAACATTAACTATGTAAGTTTAATGAGACACAAACCAGAGAGAGGTGATGGTGCCAATTAAGTAATTTAATCTGTGATTGTCACCATTCTGTTTGTGGTTATCCATATGTATTTGTTTTGTTCCTAATATTGTTTTATCATCTATCCTAAGCTTGCACGTGGTGTGTAGCTATGATATGTGACTTCTATGATGTCTACAGTGCCTTATTTGGTAATTTAGTAAGGTTAGCTGTATGCGCACAATTGGTTGCTACTTTCTAGCTGCACAGCATTCTAGAAGGGTGTATTCACACAGTAAAATCTGGATTTATTTTGACGCGTGATTTTGTTAACTTGATAGCCATAATCTGAAGAAATGTTTATGACTGCAGGATGAAGGAAGAGAGGTTGAAGAAAAAATCAGAAGGTGCTTCTGAGGTGATGACATGGGTTAGCAAGAGCCGTAAGATTGAGGAGAAAAGGAATGCTGAGAAAGAGAGAGCGTTGCAGCTTTCAAAGATTTTTGAAGAGCAGGTAGGTTGTCTGCTGATGTGCCTGTGATTCTTTCTCTGTAAAAATTGGATTGATGTGACTTCAGGTCTTCATGATTTATTATGGTATCTTTTTTGCAGGACAAAATGAATGATGAAGAAAGCGATGACGAGGAGAAAGCTCGGCTAGCTGCAAGTATGGCTCCTCTTTCTGAATATTTCTATTGGTTAATCTTTCTAATCGATTGTGTTAGGAGACCATCTGAAGTCAATCGAGGTCAATATATATTGTTTAGTCTTCGGAACTCCGAGGAAATGAGTAATATGTTTAGTGCATTTGTCTTGTGCTGGTTTTTACCTTTCTTCTTGGGTCCTAATCTTCCCTTTAATGCTTTTCATTCGTAGTCTGTTTGATTTCACTTCTACTTCTGCCTATGATACGAAAATTGTTGGTGAAGTCCCCTTTGTCATCCAACTCTAATCAAACTGGTGTAGCATGTGTATAAGTTTTAAAGTCATCATTGGGGAAATAGAAGTAGCCAAGATTATCCTTTCATGAAATATGATGTGCTTTTTGTGCAGTTGTGGACGGAAATTAAATTTAGCTATATTATATTCTCTGAGAAAATAGTTGAAGAATGTCTGAAGTTTGTCTGTATTATCTCTACAGAAGAGCTAGGTGGGATGAAAGTACTGCATGGGCTTGACAAAGTAGTTGAAGGTGGGGCAGTTGTGTTGACACTCAAAGATCAGAGCATACTTGCTGGTGATGATATTAATCAAGGTAACCAATCAAGTTATATTGCTCGTGTTTTCCCTTTCTTCTTTTGTCTCTTCTTTCGGTCTTCAGTATCTGTGGATTCGGATTTTGTAGTGACTTGAATTGTATACCCCAGAGGTTGATGTGCTTGAAAATGTGGAAATTGGAGAACAGAAGAAGAGGGATGACGCTTACAAGGCTGCAAAAAAGAAAACAGGGATCTACAATGACAAGTATGATTTAATATTGCTGTATACACTTGCTTTGTACACAAGTTTTGAATGACTAATTTATCTCTTTCTTATTGGATTTAGGTTCAATGACGACCCTGGTTTTGAAAGGAAAATATTACCACAATACGATGACCCGACTGAAGAGGAGGTTGAACTCTTTGTTTCCTTTTCTCTTTACTATTTAGATAATATTGTTTATCTGAAACTTTTTTTAAAGCACTTTGTCCTCAGTTTGAGAAGTGTGGAGTTGTACATCCAATCTTTCTTTCTTACCCTAGCTTTTCTTTTAGGGTGTTACTCTTGATGCAACTGGAGGATTCAGTGTTGATGCAGAGAAGAAACTGGAGGAGGTAACAAATTTTTATATATTTAATCATGAATGGTTTTAGGAGTGTATGTTAGTTAAATGAAGTTAACTTTTTTTTATTGCCAGCTCCGGAAAAGGATTCAGGGGTCTTCCTCAAAAACTCTGGCTGAAGATCTCAATTCTTCTGGGAAATTATTGTCTGACTACTACACTCAAGAGGAGATGCTTCAATTTAAGAAGCCCAAGAAGAAGAAATCACTGAGGAAGAAAGAGAAGATGGACCTAGATGCCCTTGAAGCGGAGGCCAGATCCTCTGGATTGGGTGTTGGTGATCTTGGTTCTCGTAACGATAAGACAAGGCAAGCCCTTAGGGAGGAAATGGAGAGAGCAGAGGCAGAGACAAAGAGCAAGTCTTACCAAGCTGCTTATGCCAAGGCTGAAGAGGCATCTAAAGCACTTCGACCCGAGAAGACTAATAACAACCAGAGAGAGGAAGATGATACTGTATTTGATGATGATGATGAGGAGCTTAGAAAATCCTTAGAAAGAGCCAGAAAGCTTGCTTTGAAAAAGCAAGAGGGCCTCGCCAAAACCTTTCCAGAGTCAATTGCTTCACTTGCCATTTCCCGTGCAAATGATTCAACCATGGATAATCCAAGTTCTGCATCTGGAGAGTCACAAGAGAACAAGGTTGTCTTCACAGAGATGGAAGAGTTTGTCTGGGGTCTTCAGCTTGATGAAGGTAAGAACTTTCAGTTTTGTTCGACTTCTTGTGCTAATTGCATTTTATTTTGTCAAGGGATGTGGCAAGGTTTACTCAATTGCATGTGCTGTGGGTAGACCATGTTTTGGAATAGGTTTATGTGCTGGCACAGTTTAAATGTTACTAGTAATGAGTAATTTGTGAACTGGGAAGAAAACAGAGTACGGAATCGAACCACTCAATTCAATCTAACATGCCCTCTTTCTTCGCCTGGTGAGGTATCGAGAGTGATATATGGGGTATATCGAAGTAATTTCTGAAAACATATTATGATTGAGTCTCCAGATATATCTTTCAAACAATTGAGTCTCCAAATATATTGAAACAAAAAACCCTTGGGGGTTGGCCTGGTGGCAATTGACTTGAGCCTTGGGGTTTGCTCCCTTTCAAGGTCTCAAGTTCGAAACTCACTAGGTGCAAACAATTTTTGAGGGCCATCGGACTGGGTCAAAACCTGAGTTAACCATGATGCACTTGCGGGAAACTCCTTGCCGAGGGCTTGTGCACCCTCGGGATTAGCCGGGTAAAAGAAAAAAGATTGTATTGAAACAAAATCCCGAAACGTACTAGAATTGAGTCTCCAGTTTTATTGAAACAAACATTTTACAATTGAATCACTCTTCCTTTTCACCCCTATTTCTGTTATGTTTGATTAAGAAAGAATACAAATATTCAGAGTTATAGTATATTAATCTTCTCTCTAATTTATTGACGATTTAGTGAATGGAAGCACTGTTGTTTTTTATGGGTATTTCTTTTTTTCTTATATGTCTCTGCCTATGGGCGTGCTCTTTTTTATGACGAGCATTATGAATTAGCCTTGTTATAAGTTCTTAATAAAACAAGGTCATAAAAAAAGTTATTTAGAAAAATGCTCTTTTCTGATTGGGAATTGATTCCGAGGAAAGAGAGATTCCCATTTTCTACACAACACATGTTTTTAGTCGCTGCAGGAACATCTGGTAAAATTGGGAATGAGACAACATGCCTGTTAAGCGTGTGAGCTTTTTTCACGTGTTAATGTTGCATTTTTCTCTTATGTTTATTAGCTGCAACTTACACTTTGGTCGTTACTGGAACTTGGCAAAGGCTTTCAAGGGTGATGTTTCTGATGTTATGCTGCTTTGATTTTTGTAGAAGAACAAAAACCTGGTAGTGATGATGTCTTCATGGAGGAAGAGGTGCTCCCAAAACCCTCTGATGAAGAAATGAAGACTGAGGATGGTGGTTGGACTGAGGTGAAGGAAACCGACGAAGAGGAACCCTCTGTAAAGGAGGAGGAAATGGAAGTAACTCCAGATGCGACGATACATGAAGTTCCAGTTGGAAAGGGTTTATCAGGGGCTCTCATACTTTTGCAAGAACGAGGTACACTGAAGGAAGATATTGAATGGGGTGGTCGAAACATGGACAAGAAGAAAAGCAAGCTCGTAGGCATCCGTGGTGAGGATGGGAAAAAAGAAATACGCATTGAAAGGACTGATGAGTATGGGCGAATTGTAAGTACTTTTACTTGATTAATCAGTTTTGGATTCTCTAATTTTTATTCAGCAGTAGATTTGTGCTGTTAACCCCTTGGACTAGTATTCTGTTTATTCAGTTATATCTTTTTTCACACATTCTATGGCACCTGCCTGGCTATCACTCGCCATCCTTCTTTTTGTAATTGAAAAAGCTCCTTGCTTCATCCTGTCCCACACTTTCTTGTCCAAAGATGTCTGTACCTTCTCAAGAGGGAAATCTTTGTTCTACAATTTTCAATAGTGTGAATCTTATTACTGATAAGGTTACGAGATTTATTTTTTTATTCATTTGATAAGTGATTCCCACAGTATTTTTTTTTAAAGTGAACATATAGTCGAGGTAACCATCTCTTTGCATACATAAAACTCCGCAACACTGGTCTTATAGTACTGCTCCGTGGACATATAATGACATGGAAGGTATTTCTGAGTAGCAGAAGATAAGGATGGCTGTAGATATGTGTCACATCTCAAAGTGTTTGAAATTAAGGTTATTGGGTAAGCTTGTTGCTGTACGACTATTGTGTTATTGGTGTGAAACTTGTGCCACCCATATGTCAATTGTTTTGAAAGCCTAACTAGATTGGAAATTGAGTGTGTGTGTGCGTGTGTGTTAGAGAGAGAGAGAGAGAGAGAGGGGAGAGGGAGAGGGAGAGGGGGAGGGGGAGGGAGGGAGGGAGGGAGGGAGAGAGAGAGAGAGAGAGAGGGGAGAGGGAGAGGGGGAGGGGGAGGGAGGGAGGGAGGGAGGGAGAGAGAGAGAGAGAGAGATATTTCAATATAATAAACTGACTCAAATGATACTTGCCAAATTGGAAAAACAAAAAAAAAGGCGAGGGAACTGAGAATTACCTATTTGATATGGTTCTATGAGTGTTGGCTAATGTAGCCTTATTTCTTACTCAACTAATACATGGCTTCTCTTTTTCAGCTGACTCCAAAGGAGGCTTTTCGGTTGCTTTCACATAAATTTCATGGGAAGGGGCCAGGAAAGATGAAGCAAGAAAAGCGTATGCGGCAATACCAGGAGGAGCTGAAGATAAAACAGATGAAAAATTCAGATACGCCATCACTGTCTGTGGAGAGGATGAGAGAAGCTCAGGCTCAATCTAAAACTCCATATCTTGTTCTCAGTGGAAATGTTAAACCAGGGTATGTTCTAGTTTCTTAATTCAAAGTGCTTTATTTTCAAAAAGTAGGTCTTTTCATGTGTATTACCAACTATGCAGTTGACTTGTCAGTTGCCTAGGCAAGGATTCTTATACTTTTCCCCAGTCGAAACTTCCATTAATTTTGGTTTGAACTTGAGAATGGGAACCTTGGAGCCAACAGTAAAGTCGTCTCGGTGTGACCTATATATCACGGGTTCGAGCCGAGGAAGCAGCCACTAATGCTTGCATTAGGATAGATTATCTACATCACACTCCTTGAGGTGCGGCCCTTTCCTGGAACCTGCGTGAACGCGGGATGCTTTGTGCACCGGACTGTCCTTTTTTTATTTTTAAATTTGAACGATGAGATTTGCTTCTTCAGTGCATTCCTTCGTCTTTGCTCTCAAGTCAGAACACATATTCAATGACTTGAGAAGATTAGTCTTTGTTTACAGTGTTGTTTGTTTTATCTCACGGGTGTTCAGATTTGTGCATGTGTATTTTAGATTACTCGATCACGTTTAACTTTGAATGATTGCAACCCGTGAGATTATGCATGTCATTGAAATATATGTACATATAACTGACTCTCTCATATTTTTCATGTCACAAACTTGTTTTTTATTTGTGTCCACACATTCTATATGGTTTTGTAATTGTAAAGTATTTGTTATGCCAGGCAAACTAGTGATCCTCGGAGTGGTTTTGCTACTGTTGAGAAGGACCTGCCTGGAGGTTTGACCCCCATGCTCGGTGATAAGAAGGTCAGTATCTTTTGCTGATGATTATACTTACATAAGTGGCTAGGATGCTGATTTACTTGAGAGCTCACTAGCTGTCACCTGAATACATATATTTGCGGTGGATTGATTCTCATGCTATGCTCAGTGCTTGTGATTCAGTGTGTTCTAATGTGCTATTATCTAGCTTGTAGCATGATTTAGCATAATTGATGTGGTGTTGATATTTGTGTTGTATGGTTCACACTCACAGCACTGGAGCAAATTTTAGTTATCTAGGACTCACATGATTTGGATGTAACATTCCTGAAGAGATATCACCTGAACCGTTTTGTGTGCTATATAGTCCTTGAATGTGTCGTCTTTAGTTTCGCTGGACCTGCTTTTCCTTCCCCCTCGATAAGTAAGAAGTCTTACTGTTGTTACCTTATGAACAGTCCTATTTTGTAGTATTTGGTTAGTGGCAGATGAACTTAGTTATATCCTATTTTGTAGTATTTGGTTAGTGGCAGATGAACTTAGTTATGTCCTATTTTGTAGTATTTGGTTAGTGGCAGATGAACTTGGTTATATTTTTGGTTAAAATACCCTTAATTAGCTGTGGAAAATGTTCTCAGTATATGTTGTTCCTTGACTCGTTTGGTACGAGGGTTAAGGAATTATTTTCCGGGATTAAATTTGACGTGAGTTTATCCCACAGGATAAATCGCTGTATAACTAATCCTAGGATATTATCCCGGGATTTTAGTGTTATTGTTACCCCTATGGGAGGACGGCATAACAACCCCGGGATAATTAATCTTGGGATAACTTGTTTCCCAACCAAGCGACCCTCAAGTTACTGATGATATGAATTTCTTTCAGGTCTAAGTAGACTACTAAGTCTTCTTCTCAAAAAATTAGACTCAAAAAAGTCTCTCTGTCCTTAGCTCATGGCATGCGCTTGCGCATGTGTTCTATTGAGGATATTGCTTTTCTGTTTTATTATGATTTATGACGCTTGATCAATGCTCAGACACATGCAACTAGCAATAGTGGTATGTTTATCCATGTAAACCTTTTTCAAATTTGCGCCTAGTACTGAAACGGTGTAATTTGCCCATGACATTGAACAAAGCACCTTTTTTCCTTGCCATCCATGAACCTTGATCAAGTCATGCTTCTGGGTTTTGTCTTTATCTTACAGTGCATTAGTTGATTGTCCTAATAGAGTTGAAAGTGTAAAGCAAAGTAGGGATGCTATCTGCTCCTATGCCGATTGACTTGAGATGGTTTAACAGTCCTATTTCTGATGAGCCTTTTTGTGCTTGCTCATAACCATCAGTTCAATAGCCTATATTTATGCTTGTTCACTCATCTAGTTCTCTTCGGGTTATCATTCTTATCGCTTCATCTTTCAGGTTGAGCACTTTTTGGGCATAAAGCGCAAGTCTGAGCCAGGAGAGGGGACTTCACAAAAGAAGCCCAAAACTTAATTGTGTAAACTTCCTAGCTTAAAGATATACTGGTGTTTTTATGCATAAGCTCTTGTAATTGTACATAAGCTGTGTCCAGGCGGACGGAACTAGAGTTCAATTATTGTTACCTCCTTCAATTGGGGGTATTCGTGTCCACAAAGACGAGGGCGGGAAATCGGTATATTCATCATAATACTGCTGCTGATCCTTTCTAAATCCGGCTTCAACCGAGCATACGTCTGCCGCAGGAACAGGAAGAACGGAAATTTACTTTTATGTTGAAGTCTTTCCCCTTGGAAGGCTGGGGGGGGGGGGGGCGCCTTGCACGTCGCTTCGATACCATCTCCTTTTTTGCCTGCCGAGTCTAACTAATGGAAAGTGCCTATGAATTAGTTCCAAGAAAGCGGCCATTCACGTCAGGAATAGATGCCGTTAAAGATGTACTTGCTTTTCCTTTTTTTCGTCGAGATTGGGTTGGTGTTCAGTGTACCGCTTGTGACGCCTATCTCTATCTGAACGACCGGTTTTCCCCTGGACATTTCGATAAGTCTAGTTAACAAGTTTCCTTTTTTCACTCTGTAAACAAAACAAGCCCGTTTTGATAAGAGTATTACATACTATCTGCTGGAATGTTTTGTGCGTCCCCCTTATGCAACTACGGGAATTTCTTTTAGTTCGCTACTATCTTTTCCTACAGCTCACGACTGAGCGTGAAGCGTTTGGTGTACTTAAAAATAGAAAGAAATCGAATTGATTGATTGATCCGCTGACTTGCCTTCCTTCATCAAGGATAGATAGCAAAGAAAGTGGAATGCCATGGCCTAATGACCTACTCCCTCATTAAAGAAGAAGACATCCACAATTTTCTATTTCGATTTTTCTAAGGACACCCATCCATTAAGGCATTCTTCCTTCTTGCATATGTGTTATAGCTGATAGCTCTAAGCCCCAATTCCTTGGTGAAAAGAGTTGTCGCCTTTAAATATTCGAAAAAAGAAAAGAAGGAACCGCTCGAAAGGACCACACACTCAGTCCTCTCCTTCTCTAAGCCAAATCCGTTCAAACAAAGGTGTGGGATTCCCCTAAGGACCGACGGGTTTGATCAGAGCAAGTTCCTGCCTTGCGAAGGCCTTTCGGAGATTGACCTTTCTTTCTCTTCTTCCCGGTCTGATCGGTCGAGCTCTATTAATCGATCGCTCATATGTCCATTTCGTTCAAACGATTTTGAAAGATTTTGGTCCGGTATTATATGTTTAGTTTTACAAATTTTAGACCAATATCATATCGAAATATATTTGGTATGGTATTGTGTTTTCACTTTTCGATTTCGGTTTGTGTGGTTTGGTAACTTTGGTTTTACTCTTTAAAGTTGTGGTCTGTCAACCAAATTTTAGATAGACAATTAGAATTTGTAATTGTGATTCATGAATTTTATTTTTCAAACTCAAGCTAAAAAAAAGGACAAATTAAACCAAAATTTTAATGATGTTTCCTTCTAAAATAAGAGTTCGTTCTTTGGACGAGTCGCAAAGTAAAAATATTAGATGTATGAGAAGCCAAATTGTATGAACTATCAAGAGTAAACAGGATATAATTGAATCTAGGAAGATAATTTTTAGTAGTATGAGATGCCGAAAAATCAGCAACAAACTGCTGTCACAACACTAGCAAAATGTGGAAAAGAACGTAAAAATAAATAAATATTTTCCCCTCAATAAACGTTATTACTAAGTTATATTTCTATTTTTTTTTTTGTTCAACGGATGAAAGTATATTAATTCAAAATGGTACAAGGGGCATAGCATACAATTTGCAGATTGTTACAAAAAGAAGAAACATAAACTGGATTATTATAGTGATCGCTAGGTTATCTACAATATTGTCATCACTGTCATGTGCATGCAATTGGAAGGACGTGTTTTTTGTTGATGTGGGCATTATGACGTTTCTTTGATAAATGCTACCCTTTGATCCTTCAGTTCCATTAAGGGCATATTATGGAGTTAATGCTTTTTTTCCCCTTAAAAAGATTTTTTCTATACTAAAAAAGTAAGATTTTCACATCATCATGTTGAATACCTGCAATAAAAGGGTAACTATTTATAACAAACATAATCCGACAATCAGAAAAATAAAGCAAATAACTTGCTCCAGCATATAAGTTACACTTATAATGAGGGGTGGAGCTGATCTATTGGGGTGCGGATGAACATAGTAGACCTTATATTTATATTAGGAAATTCATTAAAAATGTAATAATATTTAATTGCACATTCCATGAGTTTAGGTTCGATGACAAATTTAATACTCATAAACTTTAAATTCTAACTTCATCTCTATTTATTATAATAAATAAATAAATTACATTGTCATTTATATAATTTAAGAACTTTCCGAAACAAGATTCCGCAACTTTTGTTAGGAGAATTTTAGTTCCCAATATTTTCTCCTAGCTAAGTCCCTAAGTATTCTCGGTATGACACGTGCTATATCAATCTTTGTCACTCTAAGAAACAACATGAATTATTGTCACGTTGTTCACAAGTACTAAATTAACCAAAAAAGCCCCATGCACGTAAAACCACAACCCATCCCCAATAATAGGAACACAAGCAATTAACGTCATACAAGAATTAAACAACCTTAATCATTGCTACATTGTTTGATTTTTGGTTATTCCTATAATACTTAACACACGTAACCCTTCTTCTATGTTTTTCACACAACCCCTTTTCCTAGATTATCGTATGGAAACCTGAAACATCAAGATTCTTCTATCAATGTATGTATTTTTGGTTTTCATATATACCCTCTCTTTTATTGTCTTCCATTTCTTGAACTAGGTTAGAAATCTTCAATATTGTGAATTTACACGTTTGTAATGTGTTAAAAGTTATCGAAATTCATGTGATTCCATGTTTGAATTAGATGTTTGTATACATTGCGCGGAGCTATGTACAGTGAAGGGGGTTCAATTGAATCTCCTCGTCAAAAATATAAATGGTGTAAAAATAATTCTTTTTTCTTTTCTTTTTACATATATAAATTGCTGAATCCCTTGACAAAAATCAAATTCTAGGTATGACATTCTTACATTTTTGAATTTCCTTGTTAGCCTATTTGTACAGTGTGTTAATTGTTCTTGTCATTTTGGGGTTACGAAATAGTTTTTTTTTTTGGTTATTGAATTTTTTTTTAATTCTAAAATTACTCGGCCTCTTGCAGAAATGCAAGTGAAGGCTGCGTACAATAGACCTTTGTGGTCCGGCCCTTCCATGTAGCTTAGTGCACTAGGCTGCCCTTTAGTGTAATCCAGTTAAGGTGTTTACTTTTCGTTTGGTAGTTAATATATTTTGCTTCTTGCTGTATTCTGATTGATGTGTTTTATCTTTACTGGTTTGATTTTTGAGTCTTTCTAATGTGCGTTTTGGTTTTTTCCTGATTATTTTGTGTTTTAATGGGGTGTATATAGTTGAAATGACAACACATAGTAAGGAAGATAATATTGTGCTGTCCAATTTGAATGTAAATAATGGTGATAAGATTATGGCACCAAATTCAAAAGGGAATTTTAAGGGCAAGAACAGTTTGGAGAGTGAGCTCGAATCAATACTTCTAAAGCAGCAGCAGCAAAAACAACATAATCGCGATTTAGTTGGTGAAAGGGAGAGAGATTTGAATATATCAAGAAGTGGTAGTGCTCCTCCTACTGTTGAAGGATCATTGCATGCTGTTGGAAGTTCGTTTAAGAATTCCAATTTAGCACAATCTAGTGGTAATAACAGTAACAACAATGGTAATTCCACTAGTAGCGAAATTTTGACAGAAGAACAAATTCGATCACATCCAGCGTACTTGGCATATTATTACTCAAATGTCAATCTTAATCCAAGATTGCCCCCACCATTGTTATCTCGAGAGGATTGGAGAATTGCTCAGAGGATTGAACAAGGTGGCAATTCATTCTTGTTCGCGATGCAGCCTGGTTTTCCTATACAGAGAGCAGAAAATGAAATGATAAATCTGAGGAAGACTGCTGCGAGGAATCTTTCACGAGGAACGTTGGAACCAAGCTCTGGAATTGGTGTAAGGAAAAAGAGTTTCGCGGATATAGTTCAGGTGATATCTCTTGTCTTGTGTTGGTGTATTTACTCCCCTAGCATCATTTTTTATCCAGATGTTCCGTATTTAGTTCATTGATATCAATAATTTACCTCTTTTTTTCCATGTTGATGTGTGCTTGTGACATTCTCCCTCCATCCCAATTAATATAAATGACAACTTTTTGTAGTTAGACGTAGTTTAACTTTAAACTTTTTGTTTTACCCTTAATGAGATGATTTATGCCATACAAATATCTATCGCTTATTTTAGACTACGAGTTTTAAAAAAGTCTTACTTTCTTACTTAAACTTTGTTCTCAGTCAAACAACATCATATACATTGAGGTGTAGGGAGTATCTGCATTGTTTTTCTTTTTTGAGGTACATGGTACAACCCTATGTTGTTGGGACTTTTCGAAAATGTCGCTAGGTGCGTGTCAGACCCTCCAAAAGTAGTGTATTTTCGGATGGTTCAACACGGATGCGGCAGCATTTTGAAGATTCCGGGTAATATTGGTAAATCCTAGTGATCAAACAGAAAGTTCTTCTTGTGAGCAAGTAGTCCTTAAGTATCAGTTTTATACTGCAGTTTATGATAAATGCCATTTAATAATTTTCAGGAAAAAATTCAGTAACGTATTTAGAAAAAGGCTTTCAGTTTCTTTATTATGGAGAATTGGAGATACCATCAAATAGACTAGCCATTTACTGATAATATGTCTGAAGATAGGAGTCCTATTAGAAGGAAGCATCAATAGCGACGAATTTTCTGTTGTCTTGTAGTTATTGATCTTCCAAACCAAGCCGCATGAATTTTCAGAAAAGACAGTCTCCTTCTCCTCCTCTACTTTACATGATACTTCTGAATTTTCCAAGATCAAAATGAGATTTTATTTTTTCAGGAAGGACTTGACCAACCTGCATCCTCATCCGCTGATATTTCACACTCTACAAGCACAGAAACCACAGACGCATTGCATACCGGAAAAGCTCCTCCCAGCTTTTCTGGAGTGGAAAAATTGCAAAATCCTAAGCCATTTCACGCTAACTCTTTCACATCTGCGATAGGTTCATCACAAAGGAGTAGAACACCTGAGCCTCATCCATTTAGAAAATCACCTAGTCCGCAGCTTTCAGTTGGCCACTGTGATGGAATTGACATTAACTCTTTATCTCAACTTCACTATGATGATAATATGCAGCAACCTTGGTTTCAAATTAGAGTATCAAACGGTTATAGGCAGGGTGATCACCAACAGTTTATGGAATACTGTGGAGCTGAAAAATTGGCTACAGCTTCTGAGTTTGCTGATCTTGTAAAAGATAAAGATGTTTTAAGGGACCATAATTCTACCTTCTATGTAGATGGACGTGCAAATTTCCTAAG
Organism: Nicotiana benthamiana; assembly: GCA_034376525.1. NCBI lineage: Eukaryota > Viridiplantae > Streptophyta > Magnoliopsida > Solanales > Solanaceae > Nicotiana > Nicotiana benthamiana. Next base: position 141,711,754 of record CM067327.1, on the reverse strand, counting down.
GACATTGAGTCCTGAGTTTGTGAGTCAAAAATCTAATGTCCAGCATCAAGTCAATAATTATCAAAGTGTTGATTCTACGGGATATATACCTGGTGGATACAAATACAATCAGAAGCTGAACGTGGCGTTGAATGGCAATCTTGGTAAGCTTTACTGCGCTCAATCATGATGTCTTGTGCATTATATTTTGAATCCAAATGCTTTTATTCCTCGCATTTGTTCAAAAACCTGTCTGCGAATGGACGTCATTTGGGGAGCGACAGCAAGGAGGCTACACAATACCTACAGAAAGCTTCTGTAGATAATTCTTCAAAGGGAAGAAATTTGGCTGGAGCTTCTCATGGCAATGTAGATTTAGAAGTTCTTGGAACAATGTATGCTGACACATCACTCCCGCAACAGAAGCAACAATATCCCTCGTCCTTTCTACATAATTGTTACAGATTAAGGGATCAGTATCATTCAACTCATGCTCTTGGCTCAGGTATTATACCGTATCAAGAAAATAAGTTAGCGAATTCATGGCATTCAGACAATGTTGCTGAAGGAACGGTTGGTCCGCCCTTGCTGGACGATCTCAAGAACAATCTCGGGTCGTTGGATCTTTTGTACGTTCTCAATCATGTCGTAGAATTCAGGTGTGCGTAAGCTGCAGTTTGTATATACTTTACTTATATCATATTTCTTTTTTACTCTTATTTTGCTTCGTTTTATTACTTAGTAAGGATCAGTATGGGAGTCGATTTATTCAAAAGAAGCTGGAAAATGCCACTGTTGAAGAAAAGATGAAGATATTCCCAGAAATTCTTCCTCATGCTCACAGTTTAATGACCGATGTCTTTGGAAATTATGTCATTCAGAAGGTATGTATTGTCATTTGTACTATCATAACACTATATTTTTTCCTTTTCAAGTGGACATTGTCTGGATCCAGATGAACTTTGTATTTATGGTCATTTTTTAAATAAATATATGCAGTTCCTTGAGCATGGAACGGAGAGTCAAAGAAAGGAATTAGCGAGGCAACTTATTGGTCATGTTTTTCCTCTAAGTCTTCAAATGTATGGATGCAGAGTTATTCAGAAGGTTGATCCTTATACTTTATTCTGTATAATTTGCTTGGTCTAGTTCCAGAATGACATGAATACTTTGTTGGTAGCAAAATGTTCCTTATCTCATATAGCATCTGAATTTTTTTAGACAAATTAAATTTAGCATTATATAGAGTTCACTGGTGGTTTCTGTTGGGTTTTTATCGGTTATATTTGTTTCTATCGCTCTTGATAGGAAGATGTGGAGGTCGAGAATTAGGGTAGAAGATTAGTAGATAGTCGAGCGTTTTTCTGTTCTATACCAAGTTTTTTAGGTCTAGTCTGATAGTGTCTTGTTCTTAGATTGCTAGTATTACATGATGCTTTCTTACTATCTTGCGATTCGGTTTCCTAGTATCTTGCCGTTGTTACTGCTTGTTGCTATTGCTTTCTTACATCTATTTTTCTAGCTCTTAGATTGCTATTATTATTTTTCTGGCTTTTGTTGTTATTGCTTGTTTCTTTTTTTTTTCCATCTTCTTATGCTGAGGGTCTATCGGAAACAGTCTCTCTATCTCTCGAGGTAGGGTAATATACACTACCTTCTCCATACCCCACTTGTGGGACTCCATTGTATTTTTTTGTTGTTGTTGTTGTACTTGTTTCTATCATATCTGTAGTCGACAAAAGAGGTAGAGCATTATGTGCTTGGATTAGTAGTTTATTGAATATTATATCCTTGCTTAATAGTGCATCCTTTTGCCCCCTTTTTCTGGTTTTCGGATGGAAACATATTATGTGATCACAGGCTTTGGAGGTCTTTGATGTGGAACTGCAGACTAAAATGGTTACAGAGCTGGATGGCTATGTAATGAAATGTGTTCATGATCAAAACGGTAATCATGTTATTCAAAAGTGCATAGAACATGTACCTCAAGATAGAATTCATTTCATTGTAGCTTCCTTCTTTGGGCAAGTTGTGTCTTTGTCTACACATCCTTATGGTTGCCGTGTAATTCAGGTACTGATTTGCTATCGTTTTAGTTCTTTAATTTGACGTTGAGTTACTGTAATCACTTCGAATCTGTTATTTTCAGAGAGTTCTTGAGCACTGTAACGACTCCGAGACAGAAAAGATTATTATGGACGAAATAATGCAAGCTGTTGGCACTCTAGTGTTGGATCAGTATGGAAACTATGTCATTCAGGTATTCATCGTTACTTGACATCCGACTCCTTCGCTAAATAAGTGATTCCAGTTTTGGATTTCATGTTCAGACTTCTATTTTCCGCTTAAGTCTTAGTAGTGCTTAAGAACTGTTGTTTACTTGACTACTAGCTATCAGTTTTTTAGCTTTTCTATTGCTGTCAAAAGTATGCTGTAGATAGTCTCCAATTCTTGATTTTTGTACTACAAGTTATTACTTTTCTGTTCTGAGTCCTGATTTATCCTTCCTCTTACTTGGTTAGCATGTACTCCAACACGGTAAACCACACGAGAGGTCTGTTATAATAGGCAAACTTACTGGAGAAATTGTAAAGATGAGTCAGCACAAATATGCTTCTAACGTCGTTGAGAAGTGCTTGATCTTTGCTACGCCAGAGGAGCGTCAGATTCTGGTGAATGAGATGCTTGGTTCGACACAAGAAAATGAGCCTCTACAGGTCTGTCACTATTCTTGATTTTCAGAGATTTTTGCACCATTCTATTCTGCATTTAAAAAGAACAATGATGTTCTTTAATCGTGATCTCGTTAACTTTGCAATGTAGGCTATGATGAAGGATCCTTTTGGAAACTATGTAGTGCAGAAGGTTCTCGAGACATGTGATGATCAGAGCCTCGAGCTAATTCTTTCTCGCATTAGAATACACCTTACTGCTCTCAAGAAGTACACTTATGGGAAACACATTGTATCTCGGGTTGAAAAGCTCATCGCAACAGGAGGTCAGTACCTCCCTTGTTTTGGTAAAATTATCTAGATATTTATATACTTACAATATCTCGGAAACCGTCTCTCTACCTTCACAAGGTAGGAATAAGGTCTGTGTACACACATTACTCCCTAGACTCCGTGGGATTTCACTTGATGTGTTACTATTGTACAATGTCTCGAGCGTGCTAAACACTGTTCTTTAAGCAATTTCTAACGATCCTTGCATCGCCTTTTTTCAGAGAAACACATTGCTTTATCTTCGAATTCTTCTGGGGGCAATCCAGTTTTCAAGAATTGAAGACATTCTTTTTGGTACAGCTGACAAAGGGCGGCATCTGACTTCTGCAATTGTTTTTTGGCATTGCTTGTTTTAGGAGGCTGATAAATGGTTGTAAATAAGCAGCACTCCAATTTTGCTCCTGCCTAAATAAGTCTCTATAATTTCCTTTCTTGAAATGTAAATGGAAAACCTGTAATTATTTTCACTAAGAGCTATGTTAGGGTAGAGAAATGAGGCAACTTATTACATAAATGTTTTTTTAACTATTGTAAATAAGTCTAACATTCATCAAGTGTTTGAGAAGCTGATACTTCTCTAGCATAAAAATTTTGAGGGTACTTTACTTATGAAAATGTTGTTTATTTTTGTCATTAACTTAAGCTAAATATGTATTAGTTGGTGCTTGATTTCTCCACTATGGTATTGTTTTCCCCCAAGAATGTTGTGACTATGCGTCCGTGAGCTGGGGGTCTATCGAAAATAGTTTGTTTACCTTCACAAGGTAGGAATAAGACTGCGAACACACTTCCCTGCCCAGACTCCACTTGTAAAATCACGCTAGGTTTGTTGTTATTGCGATTATATAGGTTCAATTCATGATTGACAAGTTAACGTAAATAATTGGCCGAACATAAATGACACAGTGATAATACATAAACTCGAACGGATCTGAACGAATATTATAGTATGAAAAATACTTTATCACACTCTGTTTATATCAAACTAATGAATACATAACATGTGTTTAGGTGTTAGCATGATTGCGGTAGGTGGTTAGAGATGCATGCATTTACAAAATATATAAAAATCTGATACTTTTTATTCGCATTTGCATAATACAGATAGAGTTAAACTAAGCAATATGGTCGGTGATGATTTATATAGTTTATCTCAATTTATGTAGAACTAAGCATAGTTGTATATTTCAAACTCTTAATGAACATGTAGCTTATATGAAAAATCAAGGTTTATGTTTATTTTCCTTTGGAATGGAAGGTTGAAGGTAGAGCCGAGGAAATGAACCAATACACATAAATCGTTATTATAAATGTGAATGAATCAAGCATTGAAGCGACTTATAAAGTGCAATCATGGAACGCGACTTATAAAGTGCAATCAAGGTTTATGTTTATTTTCCTTTGGAATGGAAGGTTGAAGGTAGAGCCGAGGAAATGAACCAATACACATAAATCATTATTATAAATGTGAATGAATCAAGCATGGAAGCGACTTATAAAGTGCAATCATGGAACGCGACTTATAAAGTGCAATCAAGGTTTATGTATATTTCCTTTGGAATGGAAGGTTGAAGGTAGAGCCGAGGAAATGAACCAATACACATAAATCGTTATTATAAATGTGAATGAATCAAGCATGGAAGCGACTTATAAAGTGCAATCAAGGAACGCGACTTATAAAGTGCAATCAAGGTTTATGTTTATTTTCCTTTGGAATGGAAGGTTGAAGGTAGAGCCGAGGAAATGAACCAATACACATAAATCGTTATTATAAATGTGAATGAATCAAGCATGGAAGCGACTTATAAAGTGCAATCAAGGAACGCGACTTATAAAGTGCAATCAAGGTTTATGTTTATTTTCCTTTGGAATAGAAGGTTGAAGGTAGAGCCGAGTAAATGAACCAATACACATAAATCGTTATTATAAATGTGAATGAATCAAGCATGGAAGCGACTTATAAAGTGCAATCAAGGAACGCGAATTATAAAATGCAGTACTTATGAGTCGTATACTGTAATCGCAATCAAGAATACGACTTATAAATCGTATTTACAGAATGAGACTTATAAATCCATCCAACAAATGCGTGTTATGTCTTCAACAAATGTGATGCGTATTTTTTTCAAAGTAGTTGTAGAAAATCTAATTAAGTCTTAAAAAGATTGTAAACTATATTATTTTAAAATATGTCATTTTCCTATTGAGAAGTTTGAACTCCTATAACTATTGAGCTTCTTGAAATTTTGTAAAAATAGCACGGTATAACTAATTTTTGGACTGATCATTCAAAAATAGCCAGCATTTATCAAGTTAGTGAAAAATGGCCACTAATTTGCTGTAACAGAGATTGGTCCAGTATAATATACTAGAGTTCGGTGCACCTGTGTATGAACTCCATCATATATGCTGGAGCAGTATACTTTGCTGGCTCCAGTATAATATACTGGAGACTGGAGCACCAGTGCTCCAAACTTCAGTATATTTTGCTGGACGGGTATACTTGCTGGAACTCCATTATATTATGCTGAAGTTCTAGTGTATTTATGCTGGAACTTCATCATATTATGTCGGAGTTCCAACATACTTATCCTGGAACTCCAGTATAATATGCTGGTATTACGACCCCAGTTCGGCCTCCGTAAACTGTCGTGACGGTACCTAGTCCCTACAACAAGATAATCCTAAGAAGTGTGCAGAAAAAATTGATAATTTGCCGAATTATAACTACAAACCCAATGTAGCAAAATGAAAATGCAATACGGAATGTCACTCAACATATACAACACAATAACTCAAACTTCTACAACACTATCACAAAACCCGGAAACGCACGGGAACACAGTCTAGTAGAAAATACAGTAAAGTGCTCTAATCTCCAAAGTATCTCAATCAACAGTATGATAGAAGGGCTAACACTACAAGATAGAATAAAGATGGAGACTCTTGGGTTTGCGAACGCGGTAGATGTACCTCGAAGTCTCCAGCCTCAAGGATGGTAAGCCTGTGCAGGATTACCTAGATCTGCAGATGAAAAATATATGCAGAAAGGGCATGAGTACACCACAACGGTACTCAATAAGTGCCAAGCCTAACCTCGGTTGAGTAGTGACAAGGAAGGTCAGAGCCCTACTAAGGTAAATAATAATAATAATGACAGGATAAGATAAACAGTATAATTGAGAATCTACAACAAGAGTCTATACAGGATAACAAGAGTACAGTACCGGAAAAACAGAAATAAAGGCAGAGAACACAAGGAAATACCGCTCTCAACAAGAATAATAACCGGGGATCTCTTAGTATCCCGATGATCTTTTGGTATCTTTAATGTAAATATTGGGGATCTCTTAGTATTTCGAGGATCTCTTGGTATCCTCAATATAAATATAGGGAACTCTTGGTATCCTTAATATAAATGTCAGGGATCTCTTGGAATCACGAGAATATCTTGGTATTCTCAATATAAATGCCAAGGAACTCTTGGTATCCTTGATATAAATGTCAAGGATCTTTTGATATCCCGCACCTCAGTCCAAATCATAATTCCATACAGGAGATCTCCCAGAATGTTGTTCATAGTCCCAGTTGAAAATACACAACAACGTTACAAGAACATTAAATTAAATGCCAACTTCGTATAAGTAAACAGTCAATTCTAGCCTAACATGTTGCACGTAATGCAACTAAGGCAGTTTAAGAAAATAGGCAATTTAAGTCAACAAAACATGCTCTTATAACTAACAACAGGCTAAGTCTACAAATACAGTAAAGCAGGAAAAGAAACATACTAAGGAATACTTTAAGAAACATCAGATTTTTGCAATAATTTGCACAAGTACGCGCTCGTCATCTCACGCACAAGGCATTTCAGTTACCAAGTACACCAATCCTAAGGGGAAGGTCCCCTACACAAGGTTAGACAAGTAACTTACCTCGAATCAGCTCAAAATCAACTATAAATCACGCCTTTGCCACGAGTATCCGACTCCAAATGGCCCAAATCTATTCAATTCAATTACATATCGTAATTAACATCTCAAGCAACTGATTCTACGATTTAATTCAAAGCTAAGACACGAAATTAGATATAATAACCAAAATGCCCCTCAAGCCAACATCTCAGAATCAGGTGAAATTAATATTTTCTGAAACCTCGTACTCTCACGAGTCCAACTACATATAAATCTCCCAAATCGGATGTCAAAAGCCCACTCAAAACTCAATAATTTTGTCAATGAAGTTTTATCAATTTTTCATTCAAAATCCGAAATTAAAGGAGGAATTCACGCTTAGATTATTGTGTTACAAGAAAAAAGGAGTTTAGAATCGTTACCCAATCGATATCTCCAAAAATCCCTCGAAATCTCGCTCAAATCCGAGCTCCCAAGCTTAAGTTTTAGTAAAAATGGCTAAACCCTCAATTTTGATATCTTATATCTGCCTAGGTAATTTGTTCAATGTGATCGCAGGAAATCATATGCGATAGCAAAGAGTAAAATTTAAAGGCTCAAAAATTGGCCAACGCGAACGCAACACAAGGCCTGCGATCGCAGAAGAGGAAGGAACATGCATATGCGATCGCGAAGAGGAAAATGGCCACTGAGCCACCAACTCAGTTGCTGCTATGCGAACACGAGAAATGGATTGCGAACGGAAGAAGTAAGGAAATAGTCTTCCGCGATCGCGAACCAACTAATGTGATCGCGTAGAACAAAATCACCCCCTCCGGAATTACTCTATTCGAACACGGGGAAAGGGAAGCGATCGCACTGAAGTAAGGTCTGCAACACCTGAACCTGAATTTTCTGAAACTTTTAACAACTCAAAATGGCCCGTTGGAGTATTCTAAACACACCCTAGGCCCCCGGAACCTCAACCAAACCTACTGACATATCCCATAACATCATTCAAACTTGTTCCAACCTTCGGAACACTCTAAATAACATCAAAATGCCTATTTTCCATTGAATTCAACCTTAAGAACTTCAAAAACTCAAAAAACACATTTTCGATCAAAAAGTCTACCAAACCTCGTCCGAATGACCTGAAATTTTACACACACATCCCAAATGACATGACGAAACTATTGCAACTTCCGGAATTGTATTCCGACCTTTGGATCAAAATCTCACTATCGGAACGGAAACTTCAAAAATTCAAACTTCGGCATTTCAAGCCTAAATTAGGTACGGACCCCCAAAACACATTTCGAACATGCTCCCAATCCCGAAATCACCTAACGAATCAAACAAAATCATCGGATTTCCATTTTGAGGCAGTCTTCATATTATTCTGAATACGGATAACTTTCCAACACTTAAGCTCTTATTTAGGGACTAAGTGTCCCAAAACTCTCTGAAACTCAATATCGAACATCCCGGCAAATCAAACTAGCAGAAATAGACTTGGGGAAAGCAGTTAATAGGGGATCGAGGTGTTAATTATTATGACGACCGGCCAGGTTGTCACATCCTCCTATACATAAACATTCATTCGTCCTCGAACGAGCATAGAGACATACCTAATGTAGTGAAAAGTTGAGGGTAACGGTTGTGCATGTCTTGCTCGGTCTCCCGGGTTGCCTCCTTGACCGGCTGACCCCCCCTCCCCACTGAACCTTTGCTGACGCAATGTTCTTTGACCTCAACTTTCTAACCTGCCTGTCCAATATAGCAATTGGCTCCTCAACATAAGATAGATCCTTGTCCAATTGGACTGAGCTGAAATCCAACACGTGCGACGGAGCACCATGATACCTCCGGAGCATCGAAAAATGAAATACGGTGTGAACTCCTACCAGGATGGGAGGTAAGGCAAGCTCATAAGCAACTTTCCCAACTCGTCCCAATATCTCAAAAGGGCCAATAAACCTCGAACTAAACTTCCCTTTCTTACTAAATCTCATAATGCCATTCATAGGCCAAACACGAAGCAGAACCCGCTCTCCAACCATAAAGGGAACATCACGAACCTTCCAGTCCGCGTATCTCTTCTGTCTGGAATGGGCTACACAGAGTCTATTCTGAATTACCTTAACCTATCCAAAGGATCCTGAACCAAATCTATGCCTAATAGCCTGGCCTCACTCGGCTCAAACCAACCCACCGAAGATCTACACCGCCTACCATACAAATTCTCATAGGTGCCGTCTGAATGTTGGATTGATAGTTGTTGTTGTAAGCAAACTCCGCCAATGGTAATAACTGATCCCAAGACCCTCCAAACTCAATCACACATGCACGGAGCATATCCTCGATAATCTGAATAGTGCGCTCAGACTGTCCGTCCGTCTGGGGTGAAATGTCGTGCTCAACTCCACCGAGTACCCAACTCCTGTTGAACGGCCCTCCAGAACTGTGATGTGAACTGAGTACCTCTGTCTGAAATAATAGAAACTGGAATATTATGCAAATAAATGATCTCCCAGATATAAATCTCCACCAACCGCTCTGAAGAATAAGTAGTACACACAGGAATGAAATGAGCGAAATTGGTAAGCTGATCCACGATTACCCAGATAGAATCAAACTTCTTCAAAGTCCATGGTGATCCGCTCCCACTTCCACTCTGAAATCTCTATCTGCTGAAGCAACCCACCCCATCTCTGGTGCTCGTACTTCACCTGCTGACAGTTGAGGCATCTAGCTACAAATCCAACTATATCTTTCTTCATCCGCCTTCACCAATAGTACTGCCTCAAATCCTGATACATCTTTGCGGAACTCGGATGAATGGAGTACCGTGAACTATGTGCCTCCTCTAGAAGCAACTCTCGAAGCCTATCAACATTGGGTACACAGACTCGACCCTGCATCCTTAATACTCCACCCTCGCCAATGGTCATATCTTTGGCATCACCATGCTGAACCTTGTCTTTAAGGACAAGCAAATGAGGGTCATTATACTTCAGCTCTCTAATACTATCAAATAAGGAAGACCAAGAAACTATACAAGCTAGAACCCGACTAGGATCCAAAAGGTCCAATCTCACAAACTGGATAGCTAAGGCATGAACATCCATCGCCATTGGCCTCTCTGATGCTGGTAAATATGCCAAACTTCCCAAACTCTCCGCCCGACAACTAAAACTATCAGCCACTACATTGGCCTTGCCCGGGTGATCAAATAGTGACATCATACTCCTTCAGCAACTCCAACCACCTCATCTGGCGCAAATTTAGATCCTTTTTCTTGAACAAATGATGTAAGCTCCGATGATCAGTATAAATCTCACATGGAACCCCATATAAGTAATGGCGCCAAATCTTCAAGGCGTGAATAATGGCAGCTAACTTGAGATCATGGACAGGATAATTCTTCTCATGCATCTTCAATTGTCTGGATGCATAGGCAACCACCCTATCGTCCTACATCAACAATGCTCTAAGGCCAAACCTCGAGGCATCACAATAGACTGTATATGACCCCGAACCAGAAGGCAATATTAAAAATGGGGCTGAGTTAAAGCTATTTTGAGCTTGTGAAAGCTCACATCACACTCCTATGTCCACTGAAATGGAGCACCCTTTAGGTCAATCTAGTAATAGGGCCTGCAATCGATGAAAAATCCTCCACAAAACGACGGTTGTAGCCCACCAAGCTAAGGAAACTACAAATCTCTGTAGCTGAGGATGGCTTGGGACAACTCTGCACAGCCTCTACCTTCTTTGGATCCACCCGAATGCCCCAACTTGATACCACGTGGCCTAAGAATGCTACTGAATCCAACCAAATCTCACATTTTGAGAACTTTGCATATAACTTCTTCTCTCTCAGATTCTAAAGCATTGAACTCAGATGCTGCTCATGATCTTCCCGACTCCGGGAATACAATAGAATGTCATCAATAAAGAAAATGACAAAAGAGTCAATACATGACCGAATACACTGCACATCAAATGCATGAAGGTTGTTGGGGCATTGGCCAGCCCAAATGGAATAATAAGAAACTCGTAATGACCGTACCGAGTCCTAAAAGCAGTCTTGGGGACATCCGGCTCCCGAATCTTGATGGTAACTTAAGCATAAATCAATCTTAGAAAATACCCATGCGCCTTGAAGCTGATCAAATAGATCGCCAATACGAGGCAAAGGATAACGTTTCTTTACTGTAACCTTGTTCAATTGGCAATAATACATACACATACGCATAGAACCATCATTTTTCTTCACAAACAAGACAAGAGCACCCCAAGGTGAAACTCTAGGCCGAATAAAACCCTTATCAAGCAATCCTTGTAACTGATCCTTCAACTCCTTCAGCATAGGAGGAGCCATACGATATGGAGGAATAGAAATGGGTTGAGTTCCCGACAAAAAATCAATGCCAAAGTCAATGTCTCAATCAAGCGGCATGCCGGGAAGATCAGCTTGAAACACATCGAGATAATTCCGTACCACTGGGACTAAATCAACAGAAGGGGTATCAACACTGACGTCTCTCACATAAGCCAAATATGCGGCACGCCCCTTGTCAACCATACGCCGAGCTTAAGGAAAGAGATAACTCTACTGGGAGTGTGATCTAAATACCATTCCACTCAACATGTGGTACATTTGGCATAGCTAGCGTCACAATCTTGGCGTGACAATCAAGAATAGCATAATGGGGTAACAACCAGTCCATGCCCAAAATAATATCAAAATCAACCATGTGGAGTAGCAGTAAATCTGCTCTAGTTTGAAAACCACGAATAGTAACCAAACATGACCGATAAACGCGGTCCACAACAAGAGAATCTCCCTCAAGAGTAGAAACATAAACAGAAGAACTCAAAGAATCCCGAGGTACACCCAAATGCAGAGAAAAGTAAGAAGACACATAAGAGTAAGTAGAGCCTGGATAAAATAGAACCGACACATCTTTGTGGCAAACCACTATAATACCTGAAATGAAAGAATTAGAGGCAACAACCTCGGTGCGGGAAGGCATGGCATAGTATCTAGCCTGGACTCCCCCTCTAGGGAGGCCTCTACCTCCCTGACCTCCACCTCTAGCTGGCTGACCAGGTGGGGTAGCAACTGGAGCTGGAACTATGGCCTGAAAACTCTGCACGGCACGCTGTGCCTGAGAAGTCTGTGGAGGTGCACTCCTCCCAAGTCTAGGGAAATCCCTCATCACGTGGCATATGTCACCATGCCCAAAATAGGATCTGGGAGGGGGGGACATGGTGGTTATGACTGGCTAGGGCCAAATCTGCTAGACTGACCTTTGAAAGCACCCCACGCAGGAGGCGCGCTAGAAACCCGAGGTGCATAATAAGGCTACAGTGGCCTAGGAGGAGCTGGAGCATTGCTGGTTGCTAAAATGAATGGGGCGACCCATGTAACCCCTACCGTGACGAGCTGCAGTTGGGGTATGGGCACCAGAATAATAACCCGACTCTCGAGACCTCTTGGCCTCCCTCTCCTCTCTCTCCCTATCATGTATACCCTCAATCCTCCTAGCAATGCTCACCACCTGCTGATAAGAAATATCCATCTCCAACTCACGGGGCATGCTAGATCTGATGCTGGGAATAAGCCCCTTAATAAACCAACGAACCCTCTTGCGAACAGTAGCAACCAAAGCTGGTGAATGCCTAGCCAAACTGGTGTAACGGAAAGCATACTCTGAAACAGTCATAGGACCCTGGCACAAATATTCGAACTCTGTGAGCCATGTGTCTCTGAGGCTTTGAGGAACATACTCTCTTAGGAACAGATCGGAAAACTGAGCTCAAGTCAATGAAGCAGCCTCATTTGGACTGTCTAACTTATCGGTGTGCAATCACTCATAGGCGCCCCCTCGAAGCTGGAAGGTAGTGAAAGAAACCCCATTGGATCCTGAAATATGGTACGGAGAATGCGGTAACACTCATAAAAAACCCAAAGCTTCCTCTGGTTCTAGACCACCGAATACACGAGGCTTGTACTTCTTGAACCTCTCAAGCCTCAGGTGCTCATCCTCGGAAGCTTGCCTTGTCCTCGGGCTGAACAAGCACTATAGGCGGTACAAGAATAATCTCAGGTACCTGCTCAACATGCACTCGCTGCTCAGGAGTGCGGGAGGTGGGAGTTTGTGCTCCTCTCCCGACCTAGGATGTGGCTGCAGCAAGGGGAAGCAACTCTGCCTGAGCCAAAGTAGTGTACATGCTCATGAATTGTGCTAGTCTCCTAAAGAGCTTGAGTCATAGTAGCAGTAGTAGGTGTGTCAGGTGCCTAGACTCTGGCTAGAAATGCTGGTGGTGCCTCGGAGGCAGCTCGTGCATGTGATCTGGCTGTACTACGTGCTCGTCCTCGACCTCTATCCTGGCCCCGGCCTCCGATGGCTGCAATAGGGGGCGCATGTGCCTGATCGTCTCGAGTAGCATGTATCCTTACCATTTGTGAGAGAATAGAAAGACAAAAGTTTAGTTGTGATATCATAAATCTCTCACGATAAGGAAATCAAATGAAGTGGAATTTTCCTAACAATTACATAGCCTCTCGCACATAAGTACAGACGTCTCCGTAACAATTAGTGAGACTCTAATAAACTAGCATGTGTTCTGTGACTCCTATGAACTTAGAGCTCTAGTACCAACTTATCACGACCCCAATTCACCCTTCGTGAACTATCGTGGCGACACCTAATCCCAAAAACTAGGTAATCCTAACAAGTGCGAAAGAAAAATAATCGAGATTTTGCGAAACTATAAATAAAAACCCAATTTAGCAAAATGAAAGCGGATTACGAAATGCCACTCGGCATATACAACACAATAACTCAAACTTCTACAACACTATTCGAAAACCCAGAAACTCACGGGAACACAAGCTAGAAGAAAATATAGTAAAGTGCTTTAATCTTCAGAGTATCTAAATCAACAGTACGATAGAAGGACTAACACTACAAGATAAAACAAAGATGGAGACTCTTCGATCTGCGGAATGCGGAAGATATAGCTCGAAGTCTCCAAAATCTCCCCCTGCCTCAAGGATGGTAAGAATGTACAGAAGTACCTGGATCTGCACATGAAAAACATGCGCAGAAAGGGCATGAGTATACCACAATGGTACTCAATAAGTGCCAAGTCTAACCTCGGTTGAGTAGTGACGAGGAAGGCCAGTGCCCTACTGAGGTAAATAATAATAATAATAATGACAGGATAAGATAAATAGTATAATTGAGAATCTACAGCAAGAGTCTATACAGGATAACAAGAGTAGAATAACGGAAGCATATAAATAAAGGCAGAACACAAGGAAATATCACTCCCAACAAGAATAATAATCGGGGATCTCTTAGTATTTCGAGGATCTCTTGGTATCCTCAATGTATTCACTGGGGATCTCTTGGTATCCCGAGGATCTCATGGTATCCTCAATATAAATGCCAGCGATCTCTTGGTATCCCGAGGATCTCTTGGTATCCTCAATATAAATGCCATAGATCTCTTGGTATCTCGAGGTATCTCTTGGTATCCCGAGGTATCTCTTGGTATCCTCAATATAAATGTCAGTGATCTTTTGATATCCCGCACCTCAGTCCAAGTTATAATTCCATACATGGGATCTCCCGAAATACCGTTCTATAGTCCCAATTTAAAATACACAATAGCGACACAAGAATATTAAATTAAATGTCAACTTCGTATAAGTAACAGTCAATTCTAGCCTAACATAATGCACAGAATGCAATTAAGGCAGTTTAAGCAAATAGGCAATTTAAGTCAATTAAACATGCTTTTCTAACTAACAACAAGCTAAGTATGCAAATACAGTAAAGCAAGAAAAGAAACATGCTAAGCAATAATTTAAGAAAAACCAGATTTTTCAAGAATTTGCACAAGTACACGCTCGTCACCTTGCGCATAACGCATTTCAGTTACCAAGTACACCAATCCTAAGGGGAAGGTCCCCCACACAAGGTTAGACATGCCATTTACCTCGAACCGGCTCAAAATCAACTAGAAATCACGCCTTTGCCAATATATCTGACTCCAAATGGCCCAAATCTATTCAATTCAATTACATATCATAAATAACATCTCAAGCAACTGATTCTACGATTTAGTTCAAAGCTAAGACGCGAAACTAGGTAAAATAACCAAAATTCCCCTCAGGACGACGTTTCGGAATCAGGTGAAATTATCATTTTCAAAAACCTCGTACTCTCACGAGTCCAAGCATATATGAATCTCCCAAATCGGATGTCAAAAACCCACTAAAAACTCAATAATTTAGTCTATGAAGTTTTATCAATTTTTCATTCAACATCTGAAATTAAGAGGGATTTAAGCTTAGATTAGTGGGTTACAAGCAAAAAAGAAGTTTAGAATCGTTATCCAATCGATACGTCTAAAAATCTCTTGAAATTTTGCTCAAATCCAAGCTCTCAAGCTTAAGTTTTAGTAAAAATGGCTAAACCCTTGATTTTGAAATCTTATATCTGCCTATGTAATTTGTTCAATGCGATCGCAGGAAATCATATGTGATCCCAAAGAGTAAAAGTTAAATGGTCAGAAATTGGCCTATGTGAACAGAACATAAGGCCTGCGATCGCAGAAGAGGAAGGAACAGACATATGCGATCACGAACTAGGCCACGCGATCGCGTAGAGGAAAATGGCCATTGAGCCACCGAATCAGTTTCTGCTATGCGAACACAAGAAATGGATTGAGAACGCGAAGAAGTAAGGAAATAGGCATCCGCGATCGCGAACCAACTAATGCGATTGCGTAGAACAAAATCACCCCCTCCGGAATTACTCTATGCGAATGTGGGGAAAGGGATGTGATCGCACTGAAGGAAGGTCTGCAACACCTGAACCTGAATTTTTTGCAACTTTTAACAACTCAAAATGGCCCGTTGATCATTCAAAATACACTTGAGGCCCCCTGGACCTCAACCAAACCTACGGACATATCTCATAACATCATTCAAATTTGTTCCAACCTTCGGAACGCTCAAAATACCTATTTTTCATTGAATTCAACCTTAAGAACTTCAAAAACCCTAAAAACACATTTTCGATCAAAACGTCTACCAAACCTCGTCCGAATGACCTGAAATTTTACCCACACATCCCAAATGATATGGCGAAACTACTACAACTTTTGGAATTCCATTCCGGCCTTAGATCAAAATCTCACAATTGGACCGAAAATTTTAAAAAGTCAAACTTCGGCATTTCAAGCCTAAACTAGCTACGGACCTCCGAAATACATTCCGAACACGCCCCCATCCCGAAATCACCTAATGGAGCTTACGGACCATCGAATTATCATTCCGAGACTGTCTTCACACTGTTCCGACTACGAGCAACTTTCCAACATTTAAACTCTCATTTAGGGACTCAGTATCCCAAAACTCTTCGAAACTGAAAGTCAAACATCCTGACAAACCAAATTAGAAGAAATATACTTGGGGAATGCAGTTAATGGAGGATCATAGCGTTAATTCTTAAGACGACCGGCCGGGTGGTCACAGATTGAGTTCAAGTATATTTATGCTGGAACTCTAGCATAATATACTGGCGTATTTTTTAGGTTTTGAACAGTGTTTTCGCTCAGATTTATCTTTACATGAGAAGTGACTAAATTTCAATTACTTTTAAAATTGAGCTATTTTTGAATGACTAGTTGTAAATCTGAATATTTTTTAATTTCTCCCACAAATTTTCAACTAAGAGCCCATAATAACAACAAGAATAACTTCAGTATTGAAAGTCCATAACAAAATTTAAAATTCCATGTGTCTCAGGCCATCTCTATAAGTTAAAAGGGATCTTAACGTTTTTAGCCAACAATTACAACAACAACATATTCAGTATAATCACATACAGTGAAGTTTGAAGAGAATAGTGTGTATGCAGACCTTACCCTTACCTTGTGGAGATAGATAAGTTGTTTCCAATAGAACATCGACTTATGAAAGTATATGCACCACATTAATAAAAAGAAAAACAAGAAGGTTCAACACCGATAAATCATGTAAAAGCAGCATAAATGACATAAAATAAGATTATCCAAACGAAAGAAAAGACAGGTAGTCATAGAAACCTAATACCAACTTAACGCGAGAGTACGTACTAATATTAATGATATGAACACTGTAGACTACCTAATCTACTACCCTAATCCGCAACCTCCACACCTTCGTATCAAGTTCATGTTCTTGGTCAACTGTAACTACGCCATGTCATGCCTAATCACCTCTCCTCAATTTTTTTGGCCTACCTCTACTTCTCCTTAAGTCCTTCAATGTCAACCCCTCACACTTCCTAATCGGAGCGTCTGTACTTCTCCTCCTCACATGTCCAAATCAATCTTAAGGCTCATTTACTGCATTTTGTTCTCAAATTCTCGCTTACCGCATCTTGTTCTCAAATTAACCAATAAATAAATAAAATCCATCCTGGTCTGTCTATATATATATATATTGACACACTGATCATAAAATAATTATTGCATTAATTATACAGTGCGAACTGGCTAAAATTTCTAAACAATAACAACTAGCAATATTTTTTGTTGTGGACCTTGTTAGGCTGATGTCATGTGTGGTGTAAAAATCCCTAATTATATGTCCTTTTGGTTGGCTGCGTAATGAGAAAAAACAAATAGTACAACTTATGTTTTGGTTCTATATAATATTGCCATTATTATATGCATCATTTTTTATGTATAATTATAAAAAAAGGAAAAATGACTTCGGAACCACTTAAATTTGTATCGAATTTTTATTCAGGTAAATAAACTTATACATTTCCCTTTTGAATATTTTAACTCATAAATTTGTGAACTAATAGACGCATTTGACCGTTAACCATGTACACATAGCAATTACAATACTAATGTGGCCAAAATAAGTGTCTATCACGCACGTAAGTAGCGTGGATTAAATGAAGTAACAAAAAAAGCTAAAATACAAAAATATAAATAAAAAACGGACCAAAATTATAACAAAATAAAGAAAATTCTCTCAGTTAATTACCCCTCTCTTCTTCCCCTTTAAAAAAATTTTCCTACTTAACGAAGCTTTCACGTCCATCATTACTCACTGTTTTTTTCTCTTTTCCTACTGTCTTATGAGGATAATATAGAGGAATTTAAAATTTTCGAAATTATAACTTATAAAGGGCTATTAAAAAGTTGTCCCGTATTATAGTTGTTGGGGTTATGTACCGCCGATTTGGTGGTGCTACAATTGGTGGATTTGAGGTTGATTCTTTAACAATAATGAGTGACGTCACTATTAATTTTGGATTTTGTGAATTTTTTTTTACTAATTTGAGATTTTTAGAGAGAATTTAAAAAAAATAAAATGATGATTAAACAAAAGAAATAAATAATGGTTTATGGTGGTGGTTTGGTGGAGCTAGTATAGATTTTAAAGAAGATAAAGAAAAAAATATTGGTTTAAAGTTGCTTGTGTTGATAAAATTATAAAACTGATATTGGGGTAAGATTGTTAAATAGATCGGGTTGACCCGTTTCTGAACCGGCCCAGATCGATTAAATTTGAAATCGGCCCGGACCGGTTAGATGGGGCTGGGCTGGGTGGGGGAGGTTAGGGGGTTGATTCATTTAAATTTTTAAAAATAGATAATCGGTCGGGTTGAACCAGGAAGAGTGAACAATAATTCTTACCGGGTTATACGTTCGAATTGGCCCGGTTCAACCGGCTAGTTCTTCTTTTGTTTATTTTTTGAAATTTGTGGGCCCCGCTGACCGTTGGCAACGGTCAAACCTTTGATTTGGTCCGTTGGCCAATGAAAATATTACATAAATAGCATTCTTTTTTAATTTTTAACCCTTTTTCATTTTACAAAACTAACTTTCTCTAAAATTATAATATATTCCCCCCTCCCATAATATACTTTCCCTCTCCCCCCTCTTTATTTCTTCACTCAATACTCATTTTTCAATCTCAATTTCTCTCATTCTCTAATTTGCAAGACTTCAAGTCTTCAATTCATTATTTCATCTTCTAATTTTATTTGGCTCTCTTTTCTTGAATTTAATTTATCGTGTTTTATCATTCGGAATTTGAAGTTTAAACAATTGAAGTTTAAAATTGAAATACTTGCTTGACGTTTGTTAAATCATGCCTAGTACTTCTAGAGTGTGCTCATATGTTTGGCAACACTTGAGGTGGTAGAAGAAAATGAAGAATGTCAGAAATTAAAGTGCAAGAACTGTGGTCAAGTCTTAAATTATCGTTCAGAGTCTGGCACAGGCAGTTTACATAGGGATATAAAATATTGTTTTGAGCGTCCTCCGAAAAATCGTATTGAAGATTTTTCGACAATTTGTGTTATTTTAAAATTATTAATCGTATTTATGCTTAATGTTTTAGTTTTTTAGATTAATTTGAAGTATTATTAATTTATTATGTATGAAAATTTAGTTTTACTATTTTTTTTGATAATTTAATTTTTAAATGCAAACTTTAATTTTGAATTTTGAAATAAATATAGTACTTGCAAAGTTGCAATTTATAAGTTCAATTTATTTTCATCTTCTTTGTATTCTTTATGTTAGTACTTTGTATTAATATAACTTACAATAGAGGCATAGTAAATAGATGTTGGCTACGTCTCTCCTTTTGTGATAGTCAGCTGTATGTAGCTGGACTATAGTTATGTAAAGAATTTCCTTTGGTGATTAATACAACAACTTAATTACCAAAAAAAAACTTACAATATTTATACAAAATTTCAAAAAAATAAAATAAAAAAATATACTAAATTCGGCCCGGTCCGTCCCCCTTAATCCGTAACCCTTACCGTTTATTTTTACTCGAATGAACCCGTACCTATTAAATTCGTTAAAAACCAACCCGGAATCGACCTGAATCATAACCCGCACAAATCCAAAAAAATAAAGATCGGCTCGATCCGGCCCATCCGTTAAACACCCATAATTGGGGGAGGCAGATGAGATGAGGCACCGATGATAGAAAGTTAAAGATGGAAATTTTCAAAATTGATTAAGAAATTATAAAGTTGGAAAATTTAGTTTTTAAAAAGGTGGAGCCCACAAATTACACGTGTCAAATAATAAAAAGTTAAATATTTGACACGTCATCCGAGTCAAGGCGATTAATACACACGCACTGTCGGAATTATTTACTATAATTTAATTTATCGGAATATCGGTACAAGTTTAATTGTTACGAGGCCATTTTACCTTATAAAAATATGCCTGACTACTTTTTATCCGCAAAACTAAAGCATTATTTGATTTCCATTGTTCCACTCTACAGGACTAGTACCAATCATAACTTATGCAAAGTTTAATATAGCATCTTTGTTCCCCGAAAATAGTTTTTATCTCAATTATTCATATTTCATGAAAGTCTTTTTCTGCCAAGGAGATCAAAAGTACCTCAAAATTAAAACTTTAGAGAAATTAATTAGCCTACCAAAGTAAATATAAGCCAAATGGATTAATCTTTCGCTATATTCAAAATTCGAAGAAGGATCAAATCATAAAGGTACAATTTAAAATAAAAGTCAAATTTGATATACTAAGCTTTTTCTGTGCGCTAATAAAAAAATAAATTAGACTATAAAGATTTATCATCTATAATTTTGTTTTATATTTTTATATAAGTTATTTATATGGTTCGAGCCCTTATTTTCTGGTAACGTAGCACCAACTTCACCAGTTATACCAATATGTACTTCATTTACTTCATTTACCTTGCCAAAGTCTCCCTTTTAAATTTAAAGAACAAAATGGAGAAAGAAAAGAGAAAGAACAAGTTTGAGTAAAGAAGATGAAAAGGTAAAGAAAAGGAAAGAGGTGGGAATAGCCACCATTTTCAATTTCCGCCAAAATTCTCTGCTCCCCCCCCCCCCTCTCTCTCTTACGCACACACTCTTCACCAAATACCCCTTTCCCCTTACAACTCCACTGTTAACTGCTGTGAGGAAAGAGAATAATTGTGAAGAATGGAGGCAGTAGTAGTGGATGCTGGTTCTAAATTACTCAAAGCTGGTTTTGCTGTTCCCGATCAATCTCCTTCTATGGTACTCCTCCTCTATTCCATACTTAAAAAAACCCCACAAATATATAGCTTCAGAATTGGAACTTTATGCTGTTTTTGTTGAGTTGTTGAGGTCGTTGGTCTCCTTATATGGCTTGGGCAATCCTCACCTCATAAGCTAGCTTTTGGGTTGAGTTAGGGCCAAGGTATCAGAGCCAGGCCCATCCCAATTTATTGTTACCAATGTTGGGCCCCCATGGACATGATGGGGGTGTTGAGTTGTCCCACATCGGAGGGATTTGAAGTCCTTGGTCTCCTTATATGGCTTGGGCAATCCTCACCTCATAAGCTAGCTTTTGGGTTGAGTTAGGCCCAAGGTCCCTTCTTATCAGTTTTCTTGCTATTTTACCCAATTTGTGTGAAAATTTTGAGTTCTACAATGGTAATCTATGGTACTGAAGTATGAGAAAAACCCATTAGAATAGAGCTTCAAGATTTGAAGTTTCTGCTATTTACTCCAGTTTTATGGATTTTTGGGGTTCAGGATAGTATGATGTAGGTATTTCATTGTTTTTCTTGCTTTTGTAATATATGGTACTAATTCTTCAAAAGTATTTTAAAAAACAGAAGGAAAGAGCTTCAAGTATTGGAACTCTCTGCTATTTACTTGCTATTTTGCCCCATTTTGTGTGTTCTTGGAATTTAAGATGGTAATACAGTATATTTGTTACTCTTTTCATACTTTGGTAATATATGGTACTAAACTTTAAGAAAACCCCATAAGAATAGGGTGTCAAGATTGGAACTTTCTGCTACTTAACTCCAATTTGTTTGAATTTTTGGGGTTTAAGATGGTAATGCTGTATTTGTTATTTTTCTTTTTCTGCTTTAGGAGAAGGAGAGCCTTGCGGTAACTATAAAGTTGCTGCCATGTGACTAGGAGGTCATAGGTTCGAGCCGTGGAAATAGCATCTTGCAAAAATGCAAGGTAAGGCTGCCTATGATAGACCTTTATGGTCCGGGCCTTCCTCGGATCTCACGCATAGCGAAGCTTTGTTTACCGGGCTGTCTTTTTTGCTTTAGGAATATATGGTACTAACTCTGCCAAAGTACCCCCATAAGCAAAGAGCTTGAAATTTGGAACTTTCTGCTATTTACTTGATCTGTGAATTTTTGGTTTTTGAGATGGTAATACTGTATTTATTGCTTTTCTTTTCTTACTTTGGAAATGTATGGCTTAGGTAATACCGACCCAAATGAAACGCATTCCTGAAGATGATGAAGGTTCCTTGGTTGAGGAGGAGGAGGATATCACTGTGGATCCCATTGAGAGAGGTTTCATTAAAGATTGGGATGCCATGGAAGACCTGTTGCACCATGTTCTTTACACTGGTCTTGGTTGGGAAATTGGAAACGAAGGCCAAATTTTGTTCACTGATCCACTTTGCACTCCCAAGGTGAGCTGTTGATTTTTAAGAAAAAACGCTTTCAGAGTTCTGTAATTTGTTTATCTTTCGGGGACCGTCACCAAATTTTCTCTAGAAATTTGAATGGTTTGTGTGTATACAACTCCTAAAAAAGGAGTTTAGTTTCTATAGTGAAAACCATTTTAGTTAGCTATACACATGACAAGAAAATGATTTGAAGAATTCCATTGGGATGAGCTGTAATGCCAGCTTGAGAAGCTAATCTCCTTTGCTAAGTAAATAGTAATTGGCTTGGCCTGTAATGTTGAAGAAAATTATTGAAATATGGAGCAAATAGTAAGTCATTGGTGTTGAATGCTAGATTTGGCTTATTGTTTTCAACTGCAACATCAAGTTGATGTCTTTACTGTGTATTAGTACGAAAATGTAATTTAATATATTGCTGCCTTTGTGTTTACAGGCTGTTAGGGAACAGTTGGTGCAATTGATGTTTGAAACATTTAACATCTCGGGGTTTTATGCCTCTGAGCAGGCAGTATTGTCGCTTTATGCTGTTGGACGCATATCTGGCTGCACCGTTGATGTTGGTCATGGGAAAATTGGTATCTGCATTAGCTTAAAACTTTTCATCCTTCAACATCCGTGTATTTGTAGATTCTTTGCTTTTTCTATCAATTAGTCTCCCGTTATCTGATGAGGCCTATTTATGTAGTTGTTAGGTAGCAGTATTGTCTGCTTTCTTTTCTTGCTATTTCCTTCAAGATACAAAATAAAAGTGAAAAGAGACATAAAGGCTTGAGAATGTGGTTATAATTGCAGTGTTGGTTGGAAAAACTTAGTAATACAGTTGGTTTTATTAGTTTCAAGCAAAAGGCAGGGTACTAACTCAGCCTGCGGTAGCTACGGTTGATGTGCCCCTCAATATTCTGCATTTTCTTTGTCTATTTAGAGTTGAGCCTTGTTTAGCTGAACCGATTACAGTTAATGCTGCTTTATAACAGATTTGTACAAATAGGCGTTTAGCCCCTTAAATATTGCTTCAACCACATCACTTAGGGACAGCACCCTATCCAATAGAACACATGCATACACTAAAAAGAGTGAATACTCTAACCTTAAATATGAGTTCCAGATAAAGAAAAGTAGGTCATGAAAGGTTTCAAGATACTGACTTTCCTCGAATGAAATAATTTCACAAAGAACCTTGCTTAGAGGTGTTAGGGAGCGCATGGGTAGGTGCAATCTCCATCAATGAGAAGCATATCCGCATGAAGAGTGTAAAGAAAGAGAGAGATGGTTGTAGAAAGAGAATTGCAACTAACAAGTTGTCTTCAACACAAATGAGGCGATACCTCCTTTCTTCCTGTTCTGTGCACATGTTCCGCCTCGTGTTTTCAGGGTTCCACCTTCTTTGACCAAGTTCACCACTATCGCACCAAAATTCATTTCGTGATATATATTCAAGAGAAGAGTGTGTGCAACACTTGACACCTGGTGAACAGCAACCTATCTAGAGCACGTTAATTCTCAGTGACCTTGAATAATTTTTATTCATCTCCCTACATCTTAAAAAGTTGGAATTTAGGTTTCAATGAGGAGGATATTAGCTTGCAATGTTGTAATATCACTCTTTTGCATATAAAGGTTGCATTGTTCTTCCGTAAATTTAGAGACTACATCATTTGAGGTTAGAAGTATGGAAATACAAGAGGTCATAGTAACTCAATTTTGTTTTTGAGAAAATTTGAGCAGTAGGAGCAATAATTTTATCACTCATCGCTACCACAGGTTTCATACAGGATTGGCACCTGTTTGGTGCCTACATTTCATACGATTTATGTTACCTTACCCAAATAAATGGATAGAAAGAAAAGAAACTCATAGCCTCTATTCAAATGGAATGAGCAGAATACTGCTGTTTTCTTTTTTCTTGCCTCAGACTAATGAACTGTGAGAATTGATTTCCTTCTCTTTGCTATCAGAAATATGGCTTTTCCTTATTTTGTCTGTAATGAATTATTCAAATTCTTTATGCACGCTTCTTTACTTCTAAAGTCGAACTTTTTGCTTACTATTTTGGAAATATTGATTTACTTTTTTTTGTTTTCCCCGTTAGTGTTGATTTCTGACAGTTCTTCCTGCTGTCCTTTTTTTATGACCTTGTAGATATTGCACCTGTCATCGAGGGTGCCGTTCAGCACATAGCATCAAGAAGGTTGGAAATCGGGGGTTTGGATTTGACAAAGTTACTAGCAGATGAGCTTACTAAATCAAATCCAACAGTGAAACTCAATATTTCTGATGTGGAAAAATTGAAAGAGCGGTATGCATGCTGTGCTGCTGATGATATTGCCTATGAGAAGCTTCAACAATCATGCCTGGAAGAGAAACATACTCTGCCAGATGGCCAGGTTTCTTTGCACTACTTTTCAGCTTATAAGGCACCATTGTACAAAGTTGATAGAAAATCAATTCATTGTATTATACATCTCTAATTTCTAGAATTTCTTCTAGTTTCTGAAGGTAAACATAACCTTTTGTTCTGAAGCTGCTGAAAGAAATCCTTGTTCAATTTCTCTAAAGGAAATTGTAGTGTCGTGGCTGGCTCTCTTTATTGTCGCTTTGCTAGAACAAGCCAGTTCATTAAAAGTCCCGCTCTTTTGATTGTATTGTTCTAGTAAAGGGGTTCAAAACCTCCATATGTGAACTCTTTCGGTGGCCCATTATGGAGTTGAAGACCGATTTGGTTTTAAAATTAGTAGGATTAATGTTAGATATTTTTTTCTGCTTCTCTCTGTGGAACAGAAAAGTAAGTAAATATCTTAGGGAAAGGAGCTAAAGTGCTGTGAGCTTTTTGCACTCCACTAAACACTAGACATTTATAGGAGTAAGGGCGTTGTATTTTTGGACCATGGTGTATTGCAGTTTACTGTTTTTGATAAAATTTTCTCTAGCCGGCCTTCGTTTATTGTCGTTCTGTCATCCTTATCTTGTGGGTAGAACTGTTGTTGGTGTGAATGGATCTCATTTCATTTTTTTGTATTTTAGGTAATCACAATTGGAAAAGAAAGATACACAGTTGGCGAGGCATTGTTTCAACCATCTATATTGGGTAATGATACTCATGGAATAGTCGAGCAGCTTGTTCATAGTATTTCGTCTGTGTCGTCTGAAAATCACCGCCAGCTGCTAGAGAACACAGTACTTTGTGGTGGCACTGCTACTATAACCGGTCAGTCTTCATCTCCTTGTTTAGATGAATGTGACTGACGAATATTCAGTTTCTCTGTATTTCTGCGCTTCTGTTTTGTTAGTAGAACTTTTTAGTTTTCCTTGTTTTATTGGTTTATCTCAAGTAATTCAATTTGATTGGATGTATTTGAAACGCTGGTTGTATGACATTCAGTCCTTTCCTTGCTCGAATTAATGCGACCGGGAAGTGTAATATTCCCTTTTATTTTCCATTATCGGTATTTCTTTTTTTTTTTTTTTTTGGGGGGGGTGGGGGTGGGGCAAGCTTTCAATATATATGTACTGGATACATTTGAGATTGAGTGCACTTAGAAGAGGTCTGATGGGCTGATGTTTAGCTAGTGGACCATAAGTAGCAGTCAGCAGCAATAATTGTTCTTTACAAGATGTGTCTTCTCCTTGGGAGAACTGCCTTGATCATTTCCTTCATAGAATTGGCTTGTGCTTCATATGCTTGATGGCTACAGCAACTGTTTGACAAGCAAAGAGTTAAACATAAAGGCAATCTCCAGGTCTCCTTTCTGCTTCTCCTAAATAGGATATTCCTGTAATATTCTCAATGGATGCCTGCATGGTGATGACACACAAAATGTATTGAAATACTGATGAGTATGCTATTGATCAGAGGGACCAATTCTCCCTTTCATTGGTAACATTTTTTCCGAGCTCCAGGACACAAATCCCTTTTTAATCTTACTATCTCCTCTTACCAAACTGGTTTAGGCCTCTACCCTGTACATTATCCCAAATGAAAAGCAGGAAGAGCTGATTGACTTGTTGATGAGTTAGCATTGATAAGTTCCCAAAAGGTTGGCTGAGTGAGTGGTTGAGATATAGGAGTAATAACTTGGAAATGTCCTGGTTCTAATCCCAGCTCTAACACTCGGTGCAAACCTATCTGCTTCGGCCTTGGTGGGTAGCTTTGAGCCAACACTTGTGCTTTTGGTCTGTGAAAGACTGCTCCTTGGATCAGTCGAGCAGCGTGCAAGGTCGTCCAGAGACCATGGTAATTGACAAATTAAAAAGAGTTGGTATTGACAAACTAATAAATAACATGGCTTTCTCTTGTAGTAATACTTTTACCAATAACAACAACAAAAACAACAATAATTGTATAGGCAGGGAGATCGGTATGGAGTATCACATTGAAGAGAAGTAGAATTTATTGCTCTCCCCATCAATAGATAAGCCAACATATATTGCGAATGAAGGTAAACAAGTTTGTATAATGGTTCTCATTGATGTGATTAGACATTTCTCTTACCTTTTTGGTCAGATGATGAGTGTACGGTGAAGAGGGAAATGGATTCAGAGACCCTCAATCAGTCAATTGGCATGGATGGATTGGACATGACGCGTCCTTCCTTTGAAGTTTGCACTGGCCATTTGTAAAGTCTAGACTCTGTTGTTCCTTGGGTCTTGCAGATGTTCTAGTAGCGTTAATACATGTAATTTGAACTTGTATGCCTGGACCATGTGATAATTGCACATTCCTTGAATCCATTACGTGTAAAGAAGTATTCACTGATTGAAGCTCTACTATTTTCCCTTATATTGCAGGAAACTGCTGTTATGGCTGCTAACCTTTGTGTTGCTTGTGGTTGTAGGGTTTGAGGACCGGTTTCAAAGAGAAGCTATGCTTTGCTCATCAGCCGTTCGTCCTTCGCTAGTAAAGGTATCTTATTATTATTCTTTGATTGACAGCTTAGCGTTCTTTTCACTTCTTGGGAGTGATCAAACGCTTCAAGCTTTTATGCTTCCATCATAAATAATACCATTACCGCTTTTATGTTTCCATCATAAAAGCAGCCAATTATGGCAAACATGAGATTGTCAGCCCAAGTCATTCCGGAAACTCCAGGTTTCTGAATCAGGAGCTGCCACCTTATATACGATAGTTAAAATACCGAGGAGCAGGTCATTTGAAGGAATAATTGTTTGTTTTGTTTGATATGTCATGGCAGGATATCCATTCCATATCGTACCTCTTGATCGTTTTAATGCTCCACTTAAAGTTCCAGCAGTTTTAGCACTTCAGTTTTTACTTTTGCGTAGTTACTAAGTTTCCTCTTCCTGATATGCTTACAGCCTCCAGAATATATGCCAGAGAACTTGACTTCATATTCAGCATGGATTGGTGGTGCTATACTTGCCAAAGTCGTCTTCCCTCAAAACCAGCACATAACTAAGGCAGATTACGACGAGAGTGGACCTTCTGTTGTTCATCGAAAATGCTTCTAATACTAGCTGAAACATTTGTGTAATTTTTAAAGTCATAGTCGTTTGTACTCTTTGCTAGAAAGGTAGTTCGATCAACTTCTTGTTTGTTTTGAAAATGCAGTCCTGTACATCAATTCACCAAGTAGTGGCTTTCAGATTTCTTATTTTTAAACTAAGAGGTTTACTTCAGTGGATTTTGAAAATTTGAAAAACTTTAAAAACTGCTTTTCAAAATTTTAACTCAGATCACTCACAAAACTTCAAAACAACCCAAAATTATATTCATGTCCAAACACAATTCTAATTTTCAAATACTATTTTTACTTGACTTTTTTTTTTCAAATTTTACAATTCTTATGTCCAAGCGCCGATTATAAAATGAGATATTTATAGTGTATTGTCGTAAAGATAAGTTGATTACACTATTTCATATAAAAAAGGACGGGCCTGATAGGCCATTATAGTGCATGTAATTTATTTTAATGGTACTTCAAAGTTTTCAAAATTTCTTATTAAAATTTAACTTAAACTCATTTTAATTTTTTACTCTAGTTTGATTTCTAAAATTGTCTTGAATTAACCATTATTAAGGGTAAAGTCTGCATATATCCTACCTTTTTCAGGCTCCATTTTGTGAGATTACATTAATATGTTGTTGATGTTGTACTCCTAATTGTATGTTCCTTCTCAGCTTCCCTCCGAAAGAAATATATTTTGGTTCAAGAAAGCTTAAGTTTTTTCTTAATTTCACTAAGTGATCATTTTGAATTATCTATATGTAACTCTAGATAAATGAAAGCTTGCACAAAAATAATCTAACATATAATAATTCTAATTTCTTTTTTTAAATTTTATTTTACCAAGCATATGTTACTGTCACCATATAAAGACTCTTTAGAATTGAAATTACTGAACATCATTGTAAAAGATTTGAAAAATAATTTGTTAAATTTTTTCAAATTAATGATTTTATTTGGAATCTCTATTGAAAGCGTAAATAAAAAAAAATTATTAGACGACTAAGAAAATAACTATCACGTGTTACTAACAAAAATCTCCCATTAAAATATTTTAATAGATCAGATGTTTGTCAAATTTTGTCATATTTACATAATGTATAGACTTAACAAAGCTTTATCTATAATTTTAACAAAGCAAAATTGAAATAAAATTTATGTAACAAAAGAAAAACCCCGAAAATCTAATAAACTCCTCAAAATCGAACCAATTCAAATTGATACAATTAATTTAATTTAATTTTGACTCATGTACACCCCTAGCATTAATGAGGCCCATGAATTTATAGGAAAATTCAAACAAATGCAAAGAGAAGCAGACTACTAAAGAGGTAGAAAAATTGGGCAGAACATAAGCACAAGTTCAAATATAGTACTGGTTTTTGTCATGAATACGCGTAGAAACTCAAAAGGTATTTTTGTCAATTCAACCCTAAGCTCCTCTTTTTGTTCCTTTCTGTAATATGTGTGTGTCTCTGAGAGAGAGAAGCCATGTTGGTGTGAGGTAAGATACAACAACAACAATTATCCAGTATAGTCCTACAGAATGGGGTCTGGGGAGGGTAATATATAGACGGGCCTTATCCGAAAGGACAGAGAGACTGTTTCCAATCGACCCTCGGTTCAGTGAAGAAAAGGAAAAACAAAAACAAAAACAAAAACAGTTGAGATCTATTCAATATCTCTGATTCTAGAGAGAGAGAGTATGTTCTAAAAACTTGGAAGTACGATAGATATGATCAAAAGATTCTAATAAATTTACTTTGGTCAGTAACCTCTTCAAGTCCTTGGTTTTTTCGATCTGATCTAACCCAATCTTTAAAACATACTAGCACCAATGAATGGTTGTTGTCTTTGATTCTTGACTAAAAGCATATTCTGAAAGAACGGGAAATTCTTTTGAGTTGTCCTTCCACCATTGCAAAATGTCAATATTAGAATATCCATCTTCAAGCTCATTAAAATATTGATGTTGTAGAGAACGCTAAGACATCTTGAATAAATGCATCAATAGAATGACCATTGTATTTATCTTCAAGATAACGATAACCAATAATACGTTTTTGCATTACCCCATCAGAATTTATCCAATAACATATTGTTGTTAAATAATGTAAGTTGTAAACATCACGACTAATATTAAATGCAAGAGAAACTCTACAATTAAGTTTTGAAAATAAAGAGCGTAAATACTGTTGATATTCTCTATAAAATTTCATAACATTATTTCTACAAGTAGTTCTAGAAATACCACTAAAACAAAAATTATTATCTACTCTATTAATATATGTACCAAAACCTTTAGAAATAGTAAAATTAAAAGGTAAACAATCACTAGCTATCGATTTTTTTATTTCTTCCTGATTTATCTTCTTAACGCAATTAAATAATTTTTCAAATGGGTTAATTATTTGTTTTTTACTAGTAGCCTCAAATTTCATTTTCCATTGTGAATGTTTTCATTATTATATTATGAAGAATCATCTTCAGAATTATGAGAAGATTGTTGATTAACAGAACTTATACTACTAGCTCGTTTTTTACCTTTATTCTAACCCTTTCCCTTGCTTAAGATTTGTTTATTTGAAGCCATAATCCAAATAAAATAAACAAACACTAAAATTCAAAGATAATGAAATAAATGTGAGATTTAAAACACAAAAGCAGTACATAGAACAGGTTGGTTCGGATTTTACAATTACCAAGCCAAACCAATTGTATCGGGTTATGAAATTTAAAGACCAAACCAAACCAAACCAATAAATTCGGGTTTTTCAATATCGGTTTTTCTCGGGTTTTTTCGGGTTTTCGGGTTATTCTGGTTTTTTCGAATTTTTTTCCGGTAAAATCTTCGTAGAACAAAATATATAACGTATGATCAAAATATTTCTTTAATCCTAGTAGGGTACAACTATATAAAGTATTTTTCAAGAAAATAATATAAAATATGAGATATGTCATGACTCACAACATTATCCTAATATATTCAACAATAAAAAATAATAAAATTATGTACTATAAATATTGCTAATTAAAAAGTCATAATAAAAATAAACATAATCTAAAAGCACTAATTCATGCTAAACTAAATAGACTAATGAGGGAGTATTAGTTATACGCCTAAAAGCTAAAGAAAAAAAAATAGGTTATGTATTTTTATCTAAATTATTGCAAAAAACAAATAGACATTTAGTACATTCCCGTTTGTAATATTTAATTGAATGTCTTTTGTTAGCATTAGTATTAATTGCTAGCATTATTTAATTTACTAATATTAATGACTATAAAACTTATTGGATCATTCAAAAGTTCTAAATCAAACCTTGAAATAATACATTAAAAGATAAAATTATGAAATTTTTTAAGAAATATATATAAATTACATTACAATAACTATATTTATATATTAAATATATCTACATTGCTATATATGTAATGTCGGGTTGGTTTGGTTTCGGTTTGACTTTCTTTAGTTAAAACCAAACCAATTATGGTCGGGTTTTTTTTCCAACACCAAACCAAGTCAAACCAAACCATAATCGGGTTTTTTTTCTCGGTTTGACTCGGATTATCGGATTGGTGCGATTTATCGATTTTCTTTGTACACCCGTAATTGGAACGATATACCAAAACGCTGTATCAAAAATAGAATGAAAAAATTTGGTGGGTTATTGTGTCGGGCCTGACGGGCTGTTAGTGGGCTGGGCCGATCCCGTTCGCGCTCCCGGGCTAGGGATAAAATTGGAAATTAACTACTTAGGGTTTTATTAGTAACCCCATTTATACATTACATTACTGCTTCTGTCTTTCTCTCGTCTTCAGCAGCTGCAGCAGCACAGCAACAACAAACCCTAAGTCAAAGACCCAATCATGGTATTTTTTCTCCCTTTATGTTTTTACATTATTAGATCTACTTTTATATGCCTTACTACTCTTTAGTTTTAATTTAATGAACGAATAGTAGAATTAGGTGTTTTGATTACTAAATATCTTGTTTTGCTAGTCGGGAGATTATTTGAGGTAAATGTTGATTGAGGCTTAGGAATGAAAATGAGAAATTGTTAGGTTTATTTTATTAGAAGTTTCCCTTTTGTCTGTTTTGGGCTTGTTCAAGCATTATTTTCTGATAACAAGGATGAACATTATTGTGGAAGGTTGTTACTTTTGGAATAAATAATTTTCTGGGATTTTTCTGTGAATGAAAAGCCTATTTTGAGGCCCCAGGTTTTGGTCTAGTGGTAAGAGCTTGGGTTATGATGTGTTGTTAGGTGCACGTTAAGTGGCGAAGGGTAGAGGGATGGGGCACATTATCAGTTATGTTTTGAACAAAGCGACTGCACTCAATGATTTTTCAGTTATGAAAAGAATGCCAATCTTGAGCCTCCGGTGCCAGAGATTTGGTCTATTGGTGAGAGTGCAGGCTGTGATATATAATTAGGTGCACATTAAGGCGGCGAAGGGTAGAGGGACAAGCACATTATCAATTAAGTTTTGAACAGTGTGCAACTTGCCCTTCAATGATTTTTCGGTTATGAAAAGAAAGCCATTCTTGAGCCTCCAGGACTTTGGTCTATTGGTGAGAGTGCAGGTTGTGATATATAATTAGGTGCATGTTAACCGGCGAAGGGTAGAGGGGCAGGCTCATTATCAACTAAGTTTTGCACAGTGCGCCACTCGCCCTTCATGATTTTTCGGTTATGAAAAGATAACCAATTGTGTTCTTGATGTGGAGATATTAGAGTTTGCAATTGATACTTAAAATGAGTATTAATTTTAACCCTCTTTCAGTTTCTGTTGAGGTAGCTGAATTCCTGCAGGATTATTCATTTGAACCGCATCAAGCATAGCGACCGTTCCTCTCTTGACTCTTCTCTTCATTATGTGTACATTATTTAGAAATACTTGATATATGTTGTGCAATTGGGGGAATATTGATGAAGTAACTTATCTTCTACAAGTTTGTAAAAGACCTGCGGTTTGATTTTATCTTAAAACTTGATGATTGGGGTTCCTTGTTCTCTTTTTTGTTTCTTATATTTCATGTTCAATTGTTCATTGCCATTTATTTTGTTGAGATTGGGCATTGGAACGTGTTTAAGACTACTTTGTGCATTTTTTAAATCCTTGTATTAGAGATTGAACTTTTCGACTGAATAATTTTTTTCAGCCGAAGCAAATCCACGAAATCAAGGATTTCCTTCTCACAGCAAGAAGGAAGGATGCACGATCTGTCAAGATCAAGAAGAATAAGGATATGGTCAAATTCAAGGTCCGCTGCTCCAAGTACCTCTACACACTCTGTGTGTCTGACTTTGAGAAGGCCGACAAGTTGAAGCAGTCACTTCCTCCAGGTATAGACAAGTCTTTCGGTGCTTGCATTTTACATACCTTCCTCCATTTGGCAAGTTTATCTGCTCTATTGTTAATGAGTTTGCATAGTTCAGTAGTAGATCATTTATCTAAGTAAGTAGTTCATGAGTCTAATGGTTTGAATACTTTTTGATTTGTAGGTTTGAGCGTGCAAGATCTTTGAAGATGGAAGGCTTAATGTTTTTTACCTTAGACTGTGATAAAGCACTGGAAAATTTTAAGAACTTCTTGTTTCTTTACCATTTCTTGTCCCGTTGAAGTCTAAAGTTTTGATTAAAATTTCAGATATTGCACTGCTTTTTCTCTTGTCCACTTTGACTTTATTGTGAGCCCTTATATGTTGTTAACAGAATTTTGATGGTAGGATGCCTAGTTTGGTTTATTTGGCTGATATCAATTTCCTTAGATTAGTAGCATCTTTAAATTCTCAAATACAACGGATGTGAGCATTTCTTGTTTAAAAAAAATAGTTAAGTTGGATCTTATGCCAAATCATGTCCTTTATAATAGTCAAGAATGTTAAAAATTGTCTAATACTTGGATGAAAGAATGATCTCATGTCGAATTAAGATTTTAGATTTTAAGTGGATTTTTAGAAGTGACTGGCAACTGTCTCTTTGCCTTTCCAGGGTAGGGAGTGAGGTTGCTTATATTCTATTTTCCGATCTTCTTTGTGAGATTATATTGGGTTCTTGTAAGTGGATTCTTAGTAGTACCTCCTCATTTTGTCAATCTCAATTCCATTTTTGTTAAATACCATTCAATGACAGTTTCATATTCTCTATTACATAACCCAAAAAACAACAACTACGACCCATTATAATTTCACTTTAGTGAGGTCTGGGGAGGGTAGTATGTACGCAGACCTTACCCTTTACCCTGGGGTAGAGAGGTTGTTTCCAAATAGACCTTCAGCATTCTTCCCTCCAAGAACTTCCCACCTTGCTCTTGGGAAGACTCGAACTCACAACCTCTCGGTTAGAAGTGGGGGTTGCTTACCCACCTCAACAATAATAAACCTAGTGTAAAATTCTATAAGCAAGGTCTAAGGACGGTAATGGGTATGTAGCCTTTACCCCTATCTTATAAAGGTATTCAACAATAATAAACCTAGTGTAAAATTCTATAAACGAGATCGAAGGAGGGTAATGTGTATGTAGCCTTTACCCCTATTTTATAAAGGTATTTAACAATAATAAACCTAGTGTAAAATTCTATAAGCGATGTCTAAGGAGGGTAATGGGTATGCAGCCTTTACCCCTATCTTATTAAGGTATGTAAAGATAGAGAGACTGTTTTTGATAGACCCTCGGGTTTAAATAACACTGAAAATAAAGCAACAATAGTGTAATAGAGTAGCGAAAATGAACACCATGTATTAATAAAGAACCAGGAATAAGAAAATATAAGAGAAGCCGGTGTACTAAGCTCCTGCTATGCGTGAGGTTGGCGTAAGAGACAAATCGACTTACCAATAATAGGTAGATTCAATGTATTGGTAAGTTGTTGAACTATGAAAATGCAGACACACAGCACGTCTTCATCAAATTCCTCAAGAATGCCATTATTTTGGGCACTATCAAAACCACAGAGCATATGGAATGACTTATCTGCCAAATTGTAACGTAGAATGGCCATTTCAGGAATATGCAAAACCAAGAAAGTATCCTCTTCTTTCTCTCCCTTACAACATTAACCACAGCCATGGCATAGTAATGAAAATCTGTTGGCTCGAGGTAACGTCGAATCATCCTAGGATATGCCAACACAACATCTTCAACATTCACCTCGTATTTCAAGAACCACTCAGTACCATCATTTTTCATCTCGTAAATATTGTACAAAGTTAGTTTCTGTCGATTCACTTGTATTAAGTGCAAATGGTCATAAGACTCTCCAAAATAGACAATCCTATGATCCTCTTTATCCCTCTCTTGTCCATCAAAGCAATTAGGGATAGGAAATTCTCGAAACTTTTCTTGTTCCAGAATGAAACGTTTGTTACATGACACATAAATGGCTCCATTCCAGTAAACTAGACCATGTCTGAAGCTTATATCGTAACGTTTAGGAAAAGATGGACCAGAAATTCTCCATTCTTTGATTCGGATGAGTAAATCTCAATCTGGTCATTCTCAGGTTCCAGTTCAGAAATTCGGAGACAGATGACTTTGTAATGAGGCGATTTCCACGGATCAAAGGCTAAACTCATCCCAATAACATCCCCTCGTGGTCTAGGAAGTGTGATGAATTGTTGAGTAGTCGGGTTGAATATATAGTAATCCTCATTAAATGTAAATGGATTATGTTTTGTACAACAAAGCAAAAGTCCATTGCAAGATTGCATTATAAAGATTTTAGGAGAGTCATTTTGTGCAAAAGGGAACTTTAGGAATGGTGTTGGAATTGGATTTTCTAAGTTAAAAGACAAAAATTTGTGAAAAGGGTTGATTACAAATGAAGAATGGTACAAGAAAATGCCACGAGCAGGGCTGAAACTGGGAATTCTGAGGCGTGTCAAGTGTGGACTAGAAATTAAAGAACGCCATTTTTTCGATATGCATTTGCATTGAACGAGTGATTTTACAGGCAGATGAAGGAGAATTTCTGTTAATAGTTCTTCATTTGAGAAAACAACATTTGAAGAAAATTTGGAAGGACAAATTATAATCTTCTTTTTGCTCTTTGGCATTCTGATACAATGTAAAGAATTTTGGAATCTGGTGCAGAAAGTATCCCGTGTTCACGCAGAGTTCGGAGAAAAACCGCATTCTAAGGGCATGTGAAGTAGGCAGCTTACTTATACAAGTATCTGTGATTGGTTCCATGGCTCGAACCCGTAATCTATAAATTACATAGAAACAACATGGCCGTTACTCCAAGTCTCCTCTTTTGCGTATAATTTTGGAATATGAGGAGGAAATAAGGAATGGTTGTCTAACTTATATGAAGCCT
The DNA here is from genome assembly GCA_034376525.1 of Nicotiana benthamiana. NCBI lineage: Eukaryota > Viridiplantae > Streptophyta > Magnoliopsida > Solanales > Solanaceae > Nicotiana > Nicotiana benthamiana. Next base: position 141,675,568 of record CM067327.1, on the reverse strand, counting down.
TTATGAATATGAAATGGCCATTTTAAAGTTGGTTTTGGCAAACATTGAGCTTGCAGAGAACGCTTCGTTTGACATTCTTTATTTTGTTTGGTTGTTGGATTTTTATTTGATTCCTCAAATGAAATATAATTTGCAACCAAAAGTCAATGAAATATAATAAGAGTATGTCTTTGTTATTGTGAGTTAAACGTTATCTTTTCACATATGACTTAATTGACGAGAGGCAGTTTTCAAAATATTATCTAGCTAATTAATATGAAAATATGTACGATAAAAACGAATAACAAAATAAATGAATGAATAAATAAATAAATAAGCTAGTTAGGGATGTTGAAGATAGAATTCGTTATTATCAGCCAACGAATTGGCATTACTTGCACATTCCTAAAATGGTCATACGTTATAACTTGAGAAATTACGCAATTTACAAGGTATGTGAATAAGGGTGTTAAACGGGTGGCCGGGCCAGGTCAAATAGGAAAAAGTTGAAACCCTATGGGTTTTGAACTGGGTCGGTTATGGGTTAGGTTTATCGGGCTCAACAGATCCGGGTCCATTTAGGTAAAAAATGAACTGTAAAGGTTACGGATCCAAGGGGCTGGGCCGGGATAGTATAATTTTTTTTATATTTTGTATAACTATTGTAATTTATATTAATATAAAATAAAAATATAAAGAATAAAATGAAAATAGGAAAAAAATTATACTTGTTGCAAGTGTTACATTTATCTCAAAATTTACAAATTGAAAGATTTACATTTAACAACAAATAAAATAACGAAAAAAGAGTAACAACAACAACAACAACAACTACCCAGTATATTCCCACCAGGTGGGAGTCCGGGGAGGGTAATATGTAGACAAGCCTTACCCCTACCCGAAAGGGCAGGGAGGCTGTTTCCAATCGACCCTCGGCGCATAGGACAAAAGGAAAAACAGTTGTAAAACAAAACAAAAACAGAAAGCATTAGTGACTCCCGCAGAAAATAGTGAAAATAATTAACTAAAAATAAGAAACATACATACAATCGCAGGCAACAATTATTAAAAAAGTAATTGAGACAACTAGCCATTAACCGGTCCGGGCCGATTAACCAGTTCTATAGTGAATCTCGTTGATCGAATTTGACCAGTCCGTTAACCGTATGAACAAAGGTGAATGGACCAATCCCTCTTACCATATAAGCCCAGCCCACCTGATCCTCTTTGTACCGGTCCGGACGGGTTTCAGTTTTAATCGGTCCGGGCCAATTTGGAAATAAATTGACCCGGTCCGTTAGACATTCTTATATGTGAATTTGGCAATTGACAATAATATTAATCGTAGTGGAGCCATAATTTTTATTATTAGGAGACAAAATATAACTATAACACAAGAAGTTACCGAGTTGCATAAAATTCAGCAAATAACATAAAGTTCTGGAAGTTATAAAATTGAATTACTCGACTCAACAGTAAATAATTAGGGGTGTTCAAGAAAAACTAAAAATTTAATCTACGAAAAATCGAGTCAAACTGACTTGTATGTGTTTAAATACTGAATTAGAAAAGAACCAAACCGTCGGGAAAATATATTTATTGTAGATAATTTATAATTGTACATATGTTTTCCTTAAATTTAGGCTAGATATAGTCTTGATCCTAGCTTGAAATATAATATTTTGATATGATTATGATGGAGTATCCATTTTCGTTTATTTAAATATTTGATTCTGCCGTGTATAATCACTTTTTGAGATTGAGTATGTTTGGTATAACGAAAAATATTTTTAGTAATTTTATTTATTTTCCGGTGTTTAGTACGCAAAATAAAGAAAGTGACTTCTTAAGAGTATACATAAATAATTTAGATATAATAAACATCAAGCCATAAACTTTCATACCAACAATCTTCCGAACCCACAAATTTTATAATTGTTCGAACCGCTAAACTTTCGAAAACCGCGGGATTTTGAACTCATAAACTTTATAATTTCTAAACCCCTAAAATTCCGATTAGTAGTAATATAATTTCTAAACCAATATCAGTAGTAATAAAAATCCGATTAGGTATATGAGTAAATAAATAGCGCAAATATTGTTCATATTCATGTTTAAATTTATAAATATCGGCCTTAACTGTTGCGCGAGGTCAACCTTTATAAGTAGGATTAAAAACTCTTCTAATATAATGAACCCAATTAGGATTAGAAGTACAAGTATAAGGTAAGCATATAACAGTAATCATCTTTGCTAATTCTTCACGATCTCTATTTAGATCGTAATATAAAATACCTATAGTGACAGTGTTAATTCCTGGGTGAACTAGATTTGAACATGTACTAGGGTTAACCGTAGAATCTACACTTGTCCCCTCTTGCTACGCTTGCAAAAATTTAGTCTTATCTCTAGGGTGTGTTTTTATGTGCCTAGTCAAACTACCCGTGCCGCTACGGTCTCCAGTAAATTTATGAACCAGTAATTTCCCACAAGTTTTACACTTAGCCTTATTTAGTTCTCTTAGTTGAGTAAAAAAATTCCAAACTAATGATGTTTCTTGACGTTTAGCAGGTTGTCTATTAAAAGTTGGAGTTTTTACAGGTGGGTCTGCCGGCGCATTACTTGAGTTATGAACAGGACTAGTAGGTGTATCATCTAAATCTGGTGCTTGGGTTTCATCATCATCATCAACATCATCCTCATTTTCCTCTAAGATAGATTCATTAGGATAAAGAGCATTCATAATTTCATCATCTAATCTATCACCTAGTGCAACATCATGTAGAAATTTAGTATCGGTAAATTGAAAACAAGGGTGATCACTATCAAGCATTACGGGAGGAAGAGGAGGACGTCTAGGTTGGCTACTACTTTCAACTTACTTATCTTTTCTAAGTCGGGGAGCCGGGGGAAGAGTAGTATTATGGCCACTACTTTCACCGGTTTTACCTTTTCCTTTACCAAATATTTTTTTCAAAGAAAATGCCATATTAATTATAATTATGCAAACTAAACCACACAAAAATATATTATTAAAACGTAAGAGTTGAAACGAGTTTACCAGATTTCCGAACAACTTCTTGAAAATTGAAAATCGTTGAACACGTGAAAACTTCAATTCAACAACTTTACATTTTTTCACGAATTTTCAACAATAAATTAAGCAATTGTAGTAGAAAGATTGAGAGAGATTGATAAATTGGTGAATAAAAATGAAAGAATGAGGGGGTATTTATAGTTGAGAAATGAGTAAAAGTGTAATTATATAAAATTTGGGGTTAAATTAAAGTTTGGGGGCCAAATGACCATTTTTAAACCTTCAAACGCTCAAATAGTAGCCCAAACAACTACTTTTTAAAAAATGTCCGTTGCTGATTTTTAAAATATTTTTTTTATAATATAGCCGTTGGGCCCGTTTAGGCCCGCCAGGCCCTCCAGGACCGGCCCATGTCCGGCTGACGCTCCCAGGCTTAACAGCCCGGGCTCACGGGCTAATGAACGCGGACCGGCCTTTCACGGGCCTAAAAGTCACACTTGGCCTCGGATCACCAGGACCGGCCCACCAGGCCCGTTAGGCCCGCGGGCCCGGTTCAGGCCCGGGCCACAGTGCAGCATTATCGACGGCTGCGAAGTTTCTATTCGCCATCTTTTGCATCTTTTTGAAACGAGCTTCCATAGATGCATGATGATTCACCTTCTCCACCGTGGAACCAAAGGGTTGGTGGCAAGGATGGACAATAGAACGAACCACCGGTTCTAGGCCCATTACTTCTTTGTTAAGACCAAGCACGTGGTGGCAAACCCTAGCGACTTTCCTGAGCTATGGAATTTTACTCGTAAGTATTGTTATTTGGAATATGTTCTTGTTTTCTCTTCTTGATATGTGATTTGTTGCGTTGTTTTTTCTTTTTCAGCTAAGAGGCGTCCCCTATCTTTGGTTGCCGATATCAGTGATTGGGTGGACCGCATTTTGCCTCACACCGTAGGCATACGTGATTGGTCTTCCTTTAACAATAGATTCAGGCTTAAGCCCTCGATTGGTAAGTCAAGCTTCGCCTTTATAACTATTTTGCTTTTGGCCGTGGTGCATATCTTTTTGTTATTTTACAGTTTTCCTTTGATGCTAGGTCGAACTTCTAAGAAGGTGACGGCTCCCGTTCCCACATTCCATCTGGCATTTCTCTCGGCTGGGATGCAGTTCATGTTGGCCAAGTCTGTGCAAAATACTTCTTCACAGACTCCGGTATTGAGCGATCTTGGTCGTCAGACGACCACCCCATCAGTGGAGATCCCAGCTTGCCTGGTGGTTCATATAGTGGATGAATTTTCCACTAGCGATGAGGAAGTGACGAGTGGAGGCTGTGGTCACACCCGAATGGGCCATGACCGTGGATATGGAGGTGGTGTGAACTTCAGGCACAGGGACTACTCCCCCACCTAAGATTGTCGTGAAAGATAGGCCATTGGAGACGACGGAGGCAGTTGCAGAAAGGGAAACACCAGGGGCAGCCGAAGCCAACTCATCGTCTGGTGGTTGTAGAGGAAAAATGGTCGCCGTGGAAGATGATGGGTCTTGTTCTGATATTGACCTCGGGGATCGATGGTTCCATTCGAGATAATATCATCCCTGCGGATTTTAACTTGTTAGTCAACTTGGAGAGCGTGGTTCCAGCTTTGGCCCCTTTATGTGTTGAGCCCGAGAACAGGACCTTCCAGACGCTGAAGGATGATGACCTGTCGTTCGGCATTTTTGGGATGGCCCTGCAAGTAAGTCCTTTTTTATCATTTTGATTTTTTTCCTTTTACGTTAGTTGTCTTTGACCTTTAATTTGTCTATTTATTAGACCCTCACCTTGGATATTGAGATAGCAAGTCGGGAGGAGAAAAGGATGGGAGTCTATAAGAAGATGGAGGCGAAGTACAGAGAGTACCTCACCAAATATAAAGCTTTGGTCCGTATGAGGAATTAAAGGCGAAGGACGACGAGTTTAAGGAGAAAGAAGACGAGCTCATTAGGACTATTGGCAGGTGTAATGAGCTTGAGGAGATGTTAAGGGCCAAGAACAATGAGCTCGAGGTGAGCAAAGGGATCATAGTTGAGTTCGCCGTTCTCCAAACTTAGGTGGCATGTTTACGGGCCGAGCTTAAGCAAAGCACAACTGTAGTTATCGACTTCAGGAATGAACTGGCTGCCAAAGATGCGAAGTTGGAGCGAATTGAGAGAGCTAGGCCGGCTGCTGTGGCGGAGGCATTGGCGTCAGCAGGCACCCTTCGTGTCTTCAGGCCACCACGTTCTAGTGAGGCGAAGAACTTTGCTCTCAAAGAGGCAAGGCTCGAAGAGAGAATTGGCAGACTAGAAGGAGACATTAAGTATTTGAACGAGTAGATCACTATCCTTAAGCCGAGATAGCACAACAACAGGCCCAACCGTCTATCTCTCATTCTTCCACTTACCCTAACGTCCCAAAGGCTTGTACGAGAAGTTGGTCCATGCGGAGGCTCATCTTGACATATTTGGGGGTTTGACGGCGGTTGGGAAAGATTTTGAGGCAGAGTTGGAGAATGCTCGTGTCAAGGCACGTACAGCTCGTGCCGCTTGCAGCGATGACCCCAGAACACTCGGAATGGATGATGATGAGGAAGATGTGGATGATATTGAGCCATATTCTTGGTATAAAGATGAGTACTTGGATGGCGAGGGTGGAGATGGTGCTGCTGGATCGGGGTGTGAAGGCGGAGACAGAGGTGATGTAGTGTGATATTGCAGTGTAGTTTTCTTGTACTTAGTTTTTTCTGCTCTCTTTCTTTTTTTTTGGGGGGGGGGGGTCTTTTTGGCCCTTTGTAAGGTACTCTATTTTGGAATGGAATGACTTGTCTTTTTGCTGTATGTTTTGGCTCTTTTCGTTTTTCTTCATATGGTTTTTCTTTGTAAGAGTTCTTAACTTAGTTGACGTGACCGAGTTCAGATGTCGATTTAGTTGAACGAGGTCGAACGCTGGTTAATTCGAAAAAGGCCGAATGTCAATAAATTTCGAATGAAGTTGAGTGTTAATGAATTCGAACGAAGTCGAATGTGAGTCGACTCGAACAAGGTGGAATGTTTTATCCTTTAAGTTATTCGAGCAAGATCGAATGTAGATAAATTTGAGCAAGGTCGGATGTATGTCAATTCGAACAAGGTCTAATGTATAATCTTTAAATGATTTGAACGAGGTCTAATGTTAATAAATTTGAGCAAGGTCAAATTTATATAACTTCGAGCGAGGTCGAATGTAAGTTAATTTTAACGAGGTCGAATGTATGACTCTTTAAGTGATTCAAATGAGGTTGAATGTGAATAAATTCAAGCTAGGTCGAATGTAAGTCAATTCGAACGAGGTCGAATGTCTGACTCTTTAAATGATTTGAATGAGGTCGAATGTTAATAAATTCGAGCGAGGTCGAATGTAAATAAACTCAAGCGAGGCCGAATGCGAATAAATTTGAGGAAGGTCAAATGTGAATCTATTCGAACAAGGTTGAATGTCTGACTCTTTCAACAATTTAAATGAGGTCGAATGTAAATAAATTTGAGCGAGGTTGAATGTGAGTGTATTTGAACGAGATTGAATGTGAATAAATTCGAGCGAGGTCGAATGTTTTGACTTGGTGGAGATAAACTCATACGTGCATATTTTTCTTTGTTTATACATCTTTTGGAGAAGTTTACATACATTGGAGAAGTTTACATACATTGAAGTTTGCATGTTTTTCTGAAGTCCCATTCCATCTAGTCCCTTCATTGATCAACCTGGAAAAGTAGTTGATAGATTGAGCAATAAATTTATACCAAAAAACTCGGAGACGCTCTCTTTGACGTCTCATTAAAAACCTCCCTGAGAAAACCTAACCGGGACAAAACTCGAGTAAGGAAAAAAGAGTACGACTCAAGAGATGTCTATCCTTAGAAGTTGAAGTATTTGAGGTGGGTGACATTTCAATTGTTTGGTATTAATTTTCCTTCCATTGGTTCCAGTTGGAATGATCCTTTGCTTTCCACCGTCGTGATTTTATGCGGACCATTGGTACCCAGTTTGCCTTCTTGTGGGTCTTTGCTTGCATGTATTTTGGCTTTGAGTACATAATCCCCGACTTTGAGTGACCTGGTTTTGGTTTTTTTGTTACAATACTTTTCTACCTGTTGTTTTTGAGCTATCATTCTTATGTAGTCTATTCTCTTCTATCTTCAGCTTCATCGAGGTTTTTCCTTATGTTCTCGTCGTTGCTTTGCCCACTTTCATTTGAATATCTCAAGATGGGATCCCTGACCTCGACTGGTATCACTGTATCGGTCCCATATACTAGTGAGTGTGGCGTTTAACCTGTGCTTGTCTTTGGCGGGTAGGATATGTCCATAGCACTTCTGGTATCACTTCTTGCCACAATCCCTTGGCATTTTTGATTTTCTTTTTCGTGATATTCAATATTGTTTTGCTGGAGGATTCTACCTGGCAATTGCCTGCAAGGTGATATGATATGGAGAGTATTCTCTAAAAGTAACATTCTTCAAAGAACTCGACGGTCTTTTTTCCAGTGAACTGGGGACCGTCGTAGCTGATTTCTTTGGGGATGCCGAAGGAGCATATGATGTTTCTCCATATGAACGTGATTACTTATTCTTTGACTATTTGGGCGAATGCACATGCTTTTACCCATTTGGGAGAAATACTCGGTTAAAACTAAAAGGAGTCGTACATTACCTCATCCCGCCGGGAGGGGTCCGACGATGTCCATCTCCCACTTGATGAAAGCCACAACGAAGTGACTGAACGAATGTGTTCACCCACTTGATGAATCATGGGGGCATATCTTTGGCATTGCTTTCACCTATGACGAAATCAGCGGATTCCTTCTTCATCGTAGGCCAATAGTAGCCTTCTTGTATGAGGCATCTAACGAGAGTTTGGTTGCCAGTGTGAGCTCCGCAGTGGCCCTTGTGTACTTCTTCGAGGACACATCGTGTTTGGATTTCCCTAAGAACTTTGCTAGGGGGCCGCCAAATACTAATCGTTATCGACAATGGGGTACCTATCCACCTGCATTTGAAGCTTCTTGGCTTTTTTCTTATCGGGTGGGAGCACTATGTCCTGCAAGTATGAGATAATACAATTGCACCAACCCTAAGTCAGGTTTATAGAGTATACCTAAATTTGGTCTAACGATGAATGGAGGAGAGTGACTATGCCCTCTCACCGATTATGCTTTTGGTGGCTGCAACCAATTTGGCGAGTCCATCTGCTTCGATGTTCTGCGCTCGAGGTGTTTGATCAAGCTAGCATTTGTCAAACTCGGGTAATAGTTTGCAAATCTTGGTATGATGTTTTTGTAGACGTTCCTCCTTAATTTGGAAAGTTCATGTGATCTGTTTGACGACGAGTTGCGAGTCATATCGAATGATGAATCACCGTGCTCCATATTTAAGTTCTAGTTTCAACCCTGTAATTGCAGCCTCATACTCAGCCACGTTGTTAGTCATATTAGATCATCATATGGATTGACGAACCACTTCGCCTGTTGGGACCTCGAGCATGAGTCCCAGTCCATATCCAGATGCGTTAGAAGCGCCATCGGTGTACAAGACCCATATGTCATGTACTTTAGTAGTGGTAATGGCGGTTTCCTTCTCGACCTTAGATGTTATCTTCACAGTAAAGTCGGCGACGAAGTCTGCAAGAACCTACGACTTTATTGTTGTTTGCAGCTGATAGGTTATATCGTGCTCTCTCAACTCTATGGACCACTTGTCCAATCTAATCGACAATTCGGGTTTGCACAAGATACTCCTTAAAGGAAAAGTCATGACTACCGAGATGGGGTGGCACTGGGAATAAGATCTAAGCTTTCGTGAAGCTATGACCAGCCAGAGCTCACTTCTCGAGGTGGGGGTACCTCATTTAAGCACCGACAAAAGTTTTGCTAATGTAATAGATCGGAGATTGCGTACCGTTATTTTCTCGTACCTAAGACTACACTTACTGGGACATTGCACATGGCCAAGTAGACAAAGAGGCGTTCTCCGGGTTCTACCTTAGCGAGCAACGGTGGAAAGACAGGTAGGCCTTCAGTTTTTTCAAGGAATGGATGCATTCAGTATCTATTGGAGCCCATTTTCCTTTTTGAGTCACCAAAAAATTTGTGGCACCTATCGGAGGACCGCGAGATGAACCTTGATAAGGTTTCTTTTCGGCCGGTAAGTTTTACACTTGTTTTTTGCTGGTTAGATTTTTTGGGATTCCTTCATTGTCCTTGATTTGGTCAAGATTGACCTCGATGGCTCGTTGTGATACCAATAAGCCGAGGAATTTCTTGGATGTCACGCTGAAAACATATTTCTCGGGGTTTAGTTTCATTCCATACTTTCTGATTATGTCAAGGGCCTCCTGAAGTGGTCGATATGGTCTTCCTTTATTTTTTTACTTGACCAACATGTCGTTAATATGTATTTCTATGGTTTTGCCAAGTTATTCTTTGAACATTTTAGTCACCAGCCTCTGGTACGTTGCCCCCGCATTTTTTAACCCATACGACATCACTCTGTAGCCGTATGTCCTCTGGTGGGTGATGAAGGTGATTTTTTTTTGATCCTCCTCCTCCGTGAGGATTTGGTTGCAGCCGGAGTAGGTGTCCAAGAAACTCAATAGTTTGTGCCCGGCTGTAGTGTCGATGAGTTGACCTATGTGAGGTAGTGAAAATGAGTCTTCGGACAGGCTTTGTTCAGGTCAGTGAATTCCACACACATTCTCCACTTACCGTTCTTCTTTTTCACCATGACTACGTTGGCTACCCACTGAGGGTACTTCGATTCTCTGATAGAACCATCTACTAGTAATTTCTCGACCTCTTCACGAACTGCGTTGTTTATTGCCGAGTTGAACTTTTGTATAATTTGTCTTACTAGGGGGGGGGGTGTAAAATGGGTCGATGTTCAACCTGTGAGTTGCTATTTCCTTTGGGATTCCTTGCATGTTTGCATGGGAAAAAGCGAACCGGTCCACGTTATGTTTTAAGAATTGATGAAATTTACGTGGGTCCTGGAGTTTATGGCCGATGAAAGCTTTATTGCTGGGTTTTTCGTCTTCTAATTGGACGGGGTCGAGGTCCTCTATGGTTGATCCCGTGGCTTCAATGATTTCAGGGTCACAGATGACGTCTTTCGTTTCCTCTCCATCCGACCCCGTCTTTATTAATTGCTATGCTTTATCAAATTTTCCTTTCAATAGTTGGGTGTATGTGAAATCTTGGGCGATGCGGTAACATGCTCGGGCCATGCGTTGCTCCCCCCGGATGCCAAATACTCCCTAGAGGGTGGGAAATTTAATGACTTTGTATAGATTGGAGGGGACAACTTTCATGGCGTGTATCCATTGCCGGCCTACAATGGAGTTCTATGCCGTATGGTGGTCCATGATGTGGAACGTGGTCTCCAAAGTGACGCTACTAGCTAGGACGGGTAGCGTGATTTCTTCATATGTCCGTTGAACTGCATTGTTAAAACCTATTAGTGTGATACAACGTGGCATTATCCTATCCTCGAGCTTCATTTGGGCGAGAACTCAAGGATGGATGATGCACACACCACTACCATCATTGACCATGATACGTCTTACATCAGTATCAAAAACACGTAAAGTAACTACACGGGCATCATAATGAGGGAAAACCAAACCGTGGGTATCCGAATTATCGAAGATGATACTTTTTTTAAGTTCGTCATACGTTTGTCGGTGATTGACCGCTTGAGCTTACGAGTGGTGGTAAACTTCATGTTGTTGATAGATTCACCGTCGATTTCCCTGATGACTATTTGAATGGTCCAAACTTCTGGAGGTGGTTTAGGCATCCCTTGATGTTGTTCTCACCCTCGTGCGAAGCTGGCCCTTCCTTGATCGCTCATCAAAGCTTTCAGGTGCCCTTGGTGAAGCATGTTCACGACCTCTTCTCTAAGGTCGATCAAGTACTCGGTCTTATAACCTCGTTCCTGGTGGAATTCGCAAAGGGCGTTTGGCTTTCTTGTGCTCGGGCTGGACTTTATTTTCTTCGCCATTTTACCTTTGGCCGAGCTTCTCCAATGCGTAGACTATTTATGAGGGGAAGCACAAAAATTGTAAGCTGATAGCAAATGTTGCATACCTCTTTCGTTTTGGTAGGTTCCCGTTCGTGGTATGGATGGGCCTTCATCGTAACGTGGATGTGGAATTAGGGTGCCTCTGACGTAAGGCTGATGTCCTTCTCAATTAGGTCGTGATCCTGCTAGATCTCTTCTATTGTTGTTTCTTCAATCTTTCCTAGATTCTATTTGGACCGAGGTCAGGCGTTGAATAGGCCTATTGAGATCATCCCCGTCATCTCTTACCTTGGCACACTAGGCATTGTGTATCTCATCCCAATTGGTTAGAGAGTATTTCGTGTGTTGGCTCAACAATTTTTTGGTCGCCCTTGACCCACTTCTACTCAGCCTATTCTGCAAGGTGGCCATCGCCATCCTTTTAGATACATTTGGAAGGGTCATTCTTACACGGTTGAATCGGGCGAGGAAGTCCCTGAGTCCCTCGCCAAAAGATTGCTTGATGGTGAATATGTCGTTCACCCTTGCCTCCGCTTTCTTGGACTAGGCATGGGGATGGCGAAATTGTTTGCCATTTCTTCGAACGTTTCTATGGAGCATGCATGTAACTGCGGATACGAAGTTAGGGCCCCTCCATTTAGGATCTCTCCAAATTTCTTTAGCAATATGGATTATACTTGTTCTTTTAAAAGGTCATTGACTTTCACTGCGGTGACATAGTTGGTCACATGATCTTCTTGATCTGTCGTGCCATCATATATTTTCAAATATGGTGTCATTTTGAAAGTTTTGGTATATCTTGTGGCACAGCCACATCACTATATACTTGTTCCATGAACCGGCCGACGTCCCCTTTTGGTAGGAATTTTGGTGTGCCCAATATCTTTTCTACCCTTTATTGATGCTCCCTCATGTGGTTGTGTAGTGCCTTGTTCTAATTCTCCATCTCTTCCATTTCTCTAAAAATATTAGTGAGGGCTTCATTACCTACATCATTAACAGGGTGAGTAGTGCATGCCGTGGGAGGTTGGGTGTGCTGCTCATTGGTTGTTGTGGCGATTTCGACTAGCACGCTTCCTCTGCTCACCCTCCGAGTGGGTTTATCTAGTATGTTGTTCAGTGTATTTGTTAGCCATGCATCTAGTAGCTTTTGTACCGCCGGTGCTTCTTCCGTAGTGGACGTAGAGGCTAACTTTCCATGAGAAACGGTAACACTGCCACAAGGAGGGCGGTGAATCACTTCTTCTAGGTGAGGCGCTTGTGTCACGTTATCCTCGTTCTCTACGTAAGCTTCGTCGATAATGTTTAGGAGATTAGCAGTGAGATCGGGTATTTCTTTTCTCTTTTCTTCCCTACTGCCTGCCATGTCAGATTTGTGCAAACAATGAGAAACAGGACTGTGTAGATTTTTATGTGTTTTCTTAAGATCTAGAAAAAACTAAAACTTTTAACTAAAATCTCCACATACGGCGCCAAATTGTTTAACCAAAAAAGTCTTATACCTTTTTGTCAAACTAATTAAGTAGAATGATAATAGGTAAATTCTAGTTAAATTTGGGTTCTAGATCTAAGATTGATGGGAAGTAACAACCTAAAAATCACATTTGAAGCTATTTAAGCCCGAAAAACGATTTAATGATACTCTTGTGAATAAATGAAGGAACGGGGACAAAGAAATGACAATAAATATAAATAGGAAGAACACTTCACCCAAGTATTAAATGATGTGGAAGATTCTTCCCTTTGAAAATGAGATATGGCAGTGAACGAGAATATATGTCACGATCCGGAATTCCCACCATTGGGACCGTGATGAAGCCTAACATATCACTCGCTAGGCAAGCCAAAGTTAGAGTTTTATTAACCTTTTTCCATTACATTTTATAGATTAATATTAAAAAATATAAATCAAATAGAAATAAATGCATAAGAAATAAATGCATAAGTACATAATTAACCGTTTATCTATATACTATTAACAATACCGACACTATTACCACCCAGAAATTGATGTCACAATCCAAAAACATACTACGAATTATTACAAATATTGATTTGAAAGAATTACATCTGTCTCAAAAGAAAAGAAAATAGGAATGTAGAAAAATAGGAGGGGACGCCAGGGCCTGCGGACGCCAGCAGGACTACCTTGGGTCTTCTGGATGAAATATCTACAACCAACCTCTTAGTCAGTCACTACTAGCTCTGAAATCTGGCACCGAAAGTGCAGAGTGAAGTATCAGTACAACCGACCCCATGTATTGGTTAGTGCGGAGCCTAACCTCAATAAGGTAGTGACGGGGCTACGGCAGGGAATTTAGAATACAACATGCATACAATATATAACAAATCAAAAAGGAAGTACGAGACAAAATGAGACATGAACATGCATCAAATACGGATACGGAACTCAAATATCTTATTAGTACTCAGCTATAACTAATCCTTAAGAGAGTTATAAGACTACATAATAAACTTATAGTATAGTAAGAACACACAAACAATAAAATGATGTGGCACACATCCCGAACCCACCATATAATTAGAAACAATATGATCATTCACCATTACCACTCCGTATCAATCCACCCTTATTACTCTTGTTGCGGCACGCAACCCGATCCCACCGACAATAATACTTCACCCTTATTGCCCCTCAATATATCACCTTTATTCCTCCTGTTCCAGCATGAACCCCGATCCCACCAGCCAATCATATTTCACCCTTGTTCCTCCTCAATATATCACCTTTATTCCTCCTGTTGCGGCGTGCAGCCTGATCCCATCATATCAGTAACAATCACACAATCAGAATAGAAGTTGCACAGTTTGGCTCAAAACCCTCAATAATATTTAATCCTCAAACCAAAGCAAACAAATGGCTATACAATTATGAAACTTCACTCAATTAATACTACACAAAGAGACCAACCAAAATATACCATGAAACACCGGTGAATCAGCTTAAACCAATAATGTAACACAATGGAACTATGGAATAATTAATACCTTCAATTATATAAAAGCACTAATAAGCATGTAGCAGTTAAGACAGGAAGACACTATATTAGGAACGGGAAAATAAACAGGCAAAATATGACGGTGCATAGGTATTCGTCACCTCACCTATATACCACAACATGGATTTTTATATAGCAATTAAATCGGGGATTCCTTATCCCTCAAGTCAAATTTATACACAACTCTTAACTTGATCCAACGGCCAACTCAAACCTCATGTACTGCTTTTCCTCTAGATTCAACCTCAATTTCACTCGTATCTAGTCATAAAACTTAATACATCAATTATTGCTAAAGAAATCAATTTCAATGCATAATTATAGGTTTCCTGACGTTTTTCTCCTAAAAAGACTAAAATGACCCCGAGCCCGCTTGGTCATAACCCGAAATTTGGATCAAAATCCAATTACCCATTCAACCCCGAGCCTAGATATATAATTAGTTTTGGAATCCGACCTCAATTTGAGGTCTAAATCCCCAAATTTTGAACCTCCTACGTTCTACCCAGAAATTCCCAATTTCACCATGAAAAATCCTAGATTCTAGGATAAAATCTTGTTAAAAGAAGTGAAAGATTGAAAGAAATGAGTCAAGAATCACTTACCTATGATTTGGGTAAGAAAAAGCCTTTGGAAAATCGCCTATTGTGTTCTAGGTTTTGAAAAATGAAAGAATGAATGAAAAATCTCGTCTAAGTCTAAATTTATCAGCAGCAGATGTCGCATTTGCAACCTGAGCTTTGCATTAGCAAAGATTGCAATTACGAGAAAAGTATCGCAAATGCGAACTCCTCGTATTTCTGCAGTCATCGCAATTGCGAAGTCCCAGTAGTAAATGCGAACCTGGACTTTCGCAAATGCAGCCTATTCTTCGCAATTGCGAACTACCCAGTCCCCTCCCTTGCTTTGCAGATGCGATCCTGACCTTGCAAATGCGAGGCTCGCATTTGCGATCTTGACCTTGCAAATGCGAGATCTGTAGACCTGAAGTATACCAGCAAATTCCCATTAGTCCAAATCACTCTGTAGCCTATCCGAAACTCATCCGAGCTGTCGAGGCTCCAAACTAGACTTGCACACATGTCTTAAAACATCATACAAACTTGATCGTGCGATCAAATTGCCAAAATAACATCTTGAAAGATGAATTTATCACCAAATTGCGTGAAATTTTCAAGAAAGTCTCAAAATTTCTATTTTCTCAACCAAATGCCCGAATCATGTCAAATCCGTTCCGCTTCTCACCAAATTTCATAATTAAGATATAAATATTATAACGGACCTGTACCGGAATCTGGAACCAAAATAGGGACCCGATGCCAACGAGATCAAATATTAACCATTTTCTTAAAACCTTTATAATTTTAGTCTTACAATTTTCATCAAAAATTTATTTTTCGGGCTAGGGACCTCTGATGTTCGGCTATATTCAATATTTTAGTACATTATTTACCTTACAGTTTGGAGCATTAATGCGAAACTATATTATTTTTGTGTTTAATTGAGTTTATTTTATGTGTAGGTACATTAAAGACGAAACTAAAAGCAAAGTAGAGATTTTATGTGTATTTCATGTACTACAAGAATAGATCGTAATTATTTGATGACGAGAAATATTGTATTGAGATAATGAAACAATAATTGAACACAAATAATTGAAGACAAAAAGAAAAAGGACAATGCAAAAGGACTTTGGAAGAGAAGGAACAATGAGAAACGTGAAATGCAAAAGAAACGTTAAGCAACAGAATTGAAATGGAGTCTGGCGACGAGAAGGGTAAAGCTCGCATGTGATCGTGTGTCGCCGGGCCTAGCGCGAGGCAATACATTTTCCGAGTTTCAGGCCTATTTTGTCTCCTTTTTTATTTTGGACTTGATTATTTTCGTCTAGGTTTTTTCCTACACATATAAATAGTCATTAAACATCAATGTGAAGGGGAGATTGAGTTTGGACATAACATTAGACCTAGGAAGAGCACAGAGCAGCCGTGGAGACTGGAGATTCGACCTAAGAAGGCAATCACACACTAGGAGCGAGTCGGAGAATTCTTCTACGAGTTTTTCACTTCCTTCATCCTATTTTTGTTATTGGTTATGAATTATAGTATTGTAATTATGTATACTATTATGAATAATTAATTTGATATCTAGGATTTTGATGGACCTTATTGGAGGATGATTTTCCTATTACGTTAATATAGATTTGTTGTAGCTTTTTCTCTATTTGTTCAACTACATTTATATTGTAGTTGGTTTAAGAGCTATTAATCGACTGTGCCTATTTAGTGTGTATTACTCAGAAGAGAGTGTATAATTAGGTAGTTATTGAACAACATCACTCATAACGTATATGAGGGATCAATACAGATGGTTTAAAGGTCGGATTAGGGATAACAAAACCTTGATGCGATCCGAGTGAGCCATACTTAATGCCAGCTAGCGTAACTCGGGAGAATATGTCTAGTAAATTGTGGTAATTACTCGGGAGAGAGTTACGACAGTCTGAGTGCTCATTATTGGTAGAGAAGACTTAGGAAAATTTACAGAAAATGTAGTGGAAAGGATTATGAAAATAGGAAAAATCATAACTCTAGACCTCCGTAATCTTCTCTCCAATCCTTATCTTTATTAATTGATAATTTTGCATTTTTCTAGTATTTAACTAGATAAAATAAATATTATAATCTTTATAATTAAGAAATTATTTGGACTTGTGTTTCTTAGCGATATTGAATAACTGTAGCTAAGCCTTAGTTTTCTGTGGGATTTGACACTGGACTTGTAAATCAAATTATATTTGCAATGATCTCATAGTCCTTTTTTATAAGTCATAGTTGGGCGTGATCAAATAAGGCATAGTTGAGCGGATAATATTGATGTGTGGCTATAATTCGATAGTTTCGTACATTATGTGCCTTGCATTTTACTTGCTTTAATGAAAATTTACACTTTATTTGTGCGGAGTGGAGTTTGTTTTATGTGTTGGTGAATTGGAGTTGAAATTAGTGCAAAATGGATACTTAAATATTGAAATGTGCTCGAGAACAGTGAAAAGGAGAGGCTAGACAAAAACCAGCACAACCAGGCTTTAGCCTGGTGAGGCCAGCCTAAGGCCAGTCTGTCACGACCCAGATTTTCTACCCTCGGGAGTTGTGATGACACTTGCAAATGTGAGCTAGGCAAGCCATTATTTGAACAATTTAACTTTTCACCTATTTTATATTCTTTAACAATTACGAAGATATAGTATTTAAACATTGGAATTTAACATAAGAGGAAGAAGAACAATAATTATCTGAACATAAACACCTAGTATAACTGTTTGAGTCTCGGCTACTCAGACCTGGTGTCACAGTTTCATAGACGGTCTAAGAATTCAACAAATAAAGGTCCGAAAGAATTAAATACAACACCGTCTCTGGAAATACATGTAAGAAACAGGAAAGTAGATAGAAGGAGACGCCAAGGCCTGCGAACGCCTGCAGGGATACCTTAGATCTCCTGATGAACAGGATCCAACAATCTCACTGCGGTCTGAAATCTACAACGCTGGGGTCTACACAAAAGAGTGCAAAGTGTAGTATCAGCACAACTGACCCCAATGTGCTGGTAAGTGTCTAGCCTAACCTCGACGAAGTAGTGACGAGGCTAGGACCACACTCCAGATAAAACTGTGCAGTTATATAATATATGACAGAAAAGTAAACAGGTAATAAGCAATTAGAGCTGGGGAAGGGGAACATGGTGCGAGGGTGGGCAGATAACCAGAATATAAAAAAATAATAAGGAAACTGTAATTTAACTTCTAACACAAATAAAGAGAAATAATGGCAAATTTCACTTTCAGTTTCATCTTGTTGCAGGCGTGCAACCCGATCCCATTTCTCATATCTCGTGGTAGGCATACCATCCGCTCCCATTTTCCTCATATCGCGTGGTAGGCGTACTACCAGCTCCCATTTTCATATATTAACAGTTCTTGAAAATGAAATTACTCCAACAATCGCAACAAATAATGCAAATTTATAAGACAACAAAGTACCCAATAATTATAATTCACTGAAGAAAATAAATAATGACAAGTAGCAATTAAGGAACAAATAAGCAATTTAATATTTAGTATGCTAAATGGAAAGTAGCAATTAAGTCACATAAAGACATAGCAATTATAGCATGAATTAAATAATAACTTGTGACACGATAGAGGAAAATGCTAACATAAAAAATCACAGTAATTGTGGAATAAGACAATTAATTCACTCAAATTGATAACAAGAAATCATAGCAAACGGAAAAAAGTGCACAGCATCACCCTTCGTGCTTTAACACTCTCTCACCAAAACAATACACAGCATCGCCCTTCATGCTTTACACTCTCTCACCAAAATAATACACGGCATCACCCTTCGTGCTTTGCACTCTTCCTCACCCAAGCAACAATTACAAAGCAATTAGGCAAGGGCATCAATGACATCACCATAGAGTAAGTAACAATAAAATCAGTAAAACAAACATAAGAACAACATAACTCAATTATCAGCAAGATTTAGGGAAATCAAGGACAAGTGCATGATATCACCCTTCGTGTTTTACTTCTATCCTCACCAAGCAATGATATAATAAAAATGTGCACGACATCACCCTTTGTACTTTTACTCTCTTTCCTCACATATAATCAATAGAATCGGCATAGAATGGTTTATCGCGCGACATGACATCACCCTTCGTGGTTTAATACTCTTTTCTCACAATAACAAACTATACGACATCATCTTTCGTGCTTTAACACTCTTCCTCACCCAAACAACAAACACAAATAATGGGGCAAGGGAGTGAACAAAATAATAATAGAAATCCTGACAAAGGAACACAATTAAGCAATTAAATCCCGGGAAGGGTACAACATAAATACTCTCAACGTTCCGACAAGGTAAAATAATCAATAAGAACCAATATCCCCACAAGGGAACAATTTAAATACTCTTTCTCTTTCTTTCACTTTTACTTCATGTCTCACTTTACCACTTGAGCCAATGCTCCAAAGGGGTCAATTATCTCATATGCTTTCACAATTCGTATCACAACTAGGTCCAATACTCCTCGAAGTTCAAAGATCATAATTTTTTCACATGCTCTTCACAATATATAGAAATCATCATTAAGGCATTAAAGGTACAATAAAATTAGAATATTCGCAATATAAAGACTCACGGTCATGCTAGACACCAACATATAGATACTCGTCGTCATGCCTATATGTCGTACTCGACAATTTGGAAGTAGAAATAAGACTCAACTCCTATTCCCTCAAGCTAAGGTTAGACCAAACACTTACCTCAAACTTCCACAACCAATTTAATCCTCAATAACCGCCTTTCCTATCGAATTCGACTCCAAATCAATCAAATCTATACATAAATGACTTCATAACATCAATACATGCTAAACAAATCGAATCCAACGCCTAATTATAGCTTTCCAAGCATTCTTTCCAAAATCCCAAAAATTGACCCCTGGCCCGCTTGGTTAAAATATGAGATTCAGACCAAAATCACATCAATCATTCACCCACAAGCCCGAGTATATAATTTGTTTTCAAATTTGACCCCAAAACGAGGTCTAAATCAAGAAAAATCAGAAAGCCCTAACTCTACCCAAATCCCCAATTTCTATCCTTAATTACATGTTTTAGGCCTAGATTTCAATAGATGATGATGAAAAATGAAGAAAATGAGTAAAATAATGTTTACACAAGAAACTTTGGTGAAGAAATGCTCCAAAAGCCGCCTTAGAACCTTGGAGAAGAAGGAGTTCATGACGTGTTATGACAATCCCGTCACTAGTTCTGTTTTGAAGAATAAAAACAACTAGGTGAAATTACTCATTGCGTTCGCGACAGGCTGGTCGTGTTCGCGATGAGTAACACTGGGCAAACCATTGCAATCTCGAGAAGGGAACTCGAACGCGGAGAATATAAAGGCTGTGGCCCAGAAAGTGACCTACGCGAACGCGTGGGCCACCATGCGAACCCGATGAAGGACTCCTGCGAAGCTACATGAATGCGATCATATACATGCGGACACAAAGAGGAAAAGAAATATAAACCATTAGGGTCAAATACCCCTACGCGAACGCGAGGGCAGGATGTGAATGCGAAGAAAGAAAATTTTGAAGCTTCGCGAACGTGGGAAATGGATCGCGAACGCGAATAAGAAATGGGGTCTGCAACTGTGAATACCTAATTTTTGCTCACTTCTAATTCTCCTACAAATACTAATATTTGGACAATTTACAGTTATTTGTGAATTTTATTTTCCTTTCTTTATTAAAAATACCAAAAAAATATTTTTACCTTTTATTTGTATATTTTAGTTTGTATCTTTAAATTATATATCCCAAAAAGACTTTCTTTATATTAGTATAATTTCTCTAGGACTAAAAAGATGATTAGGGGGTTAAGGGATTGGGCTAGTGTATTTTAAATGAAATTGAGCCAAATTGGCCCCAAATTAGAAGCCCAAATAGCTCACAAACCCGGTCCATATGGGGCTGCCATGGCGGGTCCAAACGACGTAGTTTTGGATTGAAACTACGTCGTTTGGATTGAAACTACGTCGTTTTGGGTTAAGTATTCAAGATCACATCTCATCCTTCCATTATCCTTGATCCAATGGCCCATAATCAATTCATTTGTCATATAAAAGATTCAAAAGTCACCATTCTTATGTAGCTGATTAAGGTTTCTGTTAAGATACTCCATTGCAATAACAAATAGGTAATGGGACATAGGATCTCCTTGCCTAATACCTCTTCTGGCTTGAAACGGTTTAGTGAGACCCCCATTAATCACTAAAGAATAAGTAACAGTTGAAACACAAGCCATAATCCAATCCACAAACTTTGCAGGAAATCCAAGATCAACCAACATCTGCTTAAGGAATCTCCATTCAATGGTATCATAAGCCTTCCTTAAATCAACCTTTAGTACACACCTAGGTGATATACCCTTCCTGCCATATCCCTTGAACAGCTCATGACTGAGCAAAACATTATCTAAAATACTCCTCCCTTCTATGAATGCTGACTGACCTTTCCCAATAATGTTGTCAATGAGAACTTTCAATCTTCTGGTAATGACTTTAGAAATAATCTTGTAAAGAGTGGTGCAGCAAGCAATGGGCCTAAAATCCTTTACTGTTTTAGGAGTTTTAACCTTAGGAACAAGAGCAATAGCAGTAGTATTAAGCATGTGTGGCATATGACAAGTAGAAAAGAACTCCTCAGTGGCAGCAAATACATCATTCTTGACTGTCTCCCAGTTCTTAGTGAAAAATTCCACAGGAAATCCATCAACACCTGGAGCTTTATCATTTGGCATATCTCTAACAGCATCAGTAATCTCTTCCATAGTAACCTCTCTAATAAGAGCCCTTTGTTGATCAAGTGTAAGACAGATTCCTTCTTTAACAACAGCAGAGTTTAGACAAGGTAATTCAACAGGTCTATCACCCATCAGAGATTTAAAAACTTCAATAAATTCATGTTCAATAGCCACAGGATCATTAAGCTTAACACCTGTTTCAGTATAGATAGAAGTAATATTGCTTTGGCTGGACCTTATTTTCCACTGTGCATGAAAATATTTGGTGTTAGCATCACCACAATCAATCCAATTAGCCTTTGATTTCTGTCTCAAGACTTGCTCCTCTACATTACTCCACTTCTCTATGTTAAGAAGGGCTTCTTTCTCTGCACTAAATAGTTGTGTTGAACAAGGATCCATCAACATCTGGCTTTGAATAATATCCAATTGCTCCCTTGCATGAATCAATTTCTGTTGATAAGAAGCCATATGCCTATTGAGTCCTTTTAGCTGCTGCTTCATCTCCTTAAGCTTGTGCCAAATCTGTTGCAATGATGACCCTTCCCCTACTTGGTTCCACACCTGCTGTAAAATAGTATCAAATTGAGGATCCTCCATAACAGTGTAGTAAAGTCTGAAAGGTTTAGGATGTAGAAGCCTTAGCCTTCCAAACTTAATAAAGATAGGGGTATGATCAGAGACTGAGTGATTCAAGAAATCTGCTTCCACATGACTGTACTGCTGTAGCCATTGAAATTTTCCAATTGCCCAATCTATCTTACTATATACCTGTTTATTAGTCCAAGAATACTTCCAACCTTTTGAACTGATAGGAGTGAGTTGAAGATCATATATCAATTCCTTGAAGTCCTTTACCTCTGCATCTGTTACAGGAGAACCAATTCTGTCTTCAGAGGATAAGACAGCATTGAAATCTCCACTTAACAACCATGCATCCTGGCTTGGAATGGAAAGACCTCTCAGATCACTCCAAAGCTGCTTCCTAAGTGAGATTGCATTGTAAGCATATATGACACTCAGCTGGAATTTAATTGCTGAAGCTGTATCTTCAACACTACAATGAATAAACTGATCAGTGGTACATATGATATGAACTTGTATATGTGACCTCCAAACTAACCATATCCTGCTATTAGTTGCTTTGAGATAGTTGTGATGAAACTTCCATCCTTTAGCAATTTTATTAAAAATACTATGGGCTTTTGGTTCCTTTACTCTAGTTTCAATGCAACCAAGAATATCAACCTTATTCTTAAGCAAAAAGTTTTTTAATTCTTTCTGCTTATGGGCTTTGTTAAGCCCTCTAATATTCCATGTAACAACAATTATGAAATACTAGACAGTATTCTAAAGAAGGGCCAGGATCCTGCAGTTGGCCTTTCCTACCTTCATCCTGTATTCCATCATTAACCATCTCTCCCAATTGCTCCTGCATTGTTCCATCACTGTCCACAGTCTCTAATCTCCCATGATCACCCACAGCTCCAATACTAGCAGCCATATCAGTACCAATGGGGATCCTTTGTAAAGCATCCACATGCTGGTCAACATTTACTGTATTCCTATTAGCATTTCCTTCACTGACCAATGATACTGGATTAGGCTCAATATGCATTGGCAGATTAGGAATTACTGTTGTATTTACATCATCCTTAGCCAGAGTGTTTTTGGTTCCAATGTTTCCTGTTGGGATCCATTCCTGCCTTGGCTTTTTGCTTCTCACCTTATTTCTAGTCACTTTATTATGATCTGCCTGCTCTTGTTCTTTTTCATTGTGACTGTTATACCAACAGTCCATTGAATTGTGCCCAAACTTCAAGCAGTGATTACAAAATTCTGGTTTCCAATCATACTCAATGTCTTGGATTTTCAAACCAAATGGAGTCTCAATTTCAATTTCCTCAGGTAAAGGAAATGCTGCATCAACTTCAACCAGTACCCTTGCAAAGGAAATCTTCTCAAAATGAGCTGTAACTTTATCAGTATACAGAGGTTTGCCAACAGTACTAGCTAACTTACTGAGTATTTCAGGTGACCAGTATCCCAAAGGCAGTCCTGGAAATCTCACCCAAATAGGGATAGTCATATTTGCTTTGCAGATGACTTGTTGTTATCCTGCAGAGCTGATCTAACATCTATTCAATTACTGCATGATGCATTCTTATCATTCTCTGCAGCATCTGGACTTTCTGCCAATAAGTCTAAGAGTGCTGTATATTTTGCTGGCATTTCTCAGATTGAAAAAGAGGTTATCCTAGAGGACTTGGGGTTCAGTGAAGGGCATCTCCCTTTCAAGTACTTGGGCATTCCTTTACACTCAAAGAAGTTAAATATACATCATTGTTTGCCTCTGATTGAGAAAATCACTGATAGAATTACATGCTGGTCTGCCAAATTCTTATCTTATGCAGGCAGATGTCAACTTATCAAATCAGTATTATTTGGAGTTCAAACCTATTGGTCCCAGATTTTCATATTGCATAAGAAGGTGGTGAAAGCAATTGAAGCTATTTGCAGATCATTCCTCTGGACTGGTAATGGAACAGTATCCAAAAGATCATTGATAGCTTGGGATAAAATATGTAGGCCTGTTACTGCTGGAGGATTAAATCTCATTGATATTCAGACTTGGAACAAAGCTGCTGTATCTAAGTTACTATGGGATTTAGCAAGGAAAAAGGATTGCCTTTGGATCAAATGGATTCATTTCTATTACATAAAGAGTGATGACATTGAAACAATGGCTAATCCAAAAAATGCTTCTTGGGTAATCAGAAAGATAATAGAGTGCAGAGCTCATGTTATGGCTGTCAACAGTTTGCAAGGAGGTCTTTTGTTTAGACTCTCAGGTTTGTGTAAAACTGGAAAGTTTCAAATTCATTCCTTATACCATTCTTTGCTTCCAGTTTGTCCTAGAGTGGAGTGGAAGAATTTGATGGCTACAACTAATGTCTTGCCTAGACATAAGTTTACTGCGTGGATGGCTGCTCATGATAGATTGCCAATAGTTGACAGATTAATAAAATTTGGCATCAGTGTTGAAGAAACCTGTGTATTTTGCAATCAGAACATTGAAGAGTTTGATCACTTGTATTTTAATTGTCCAGTTACAAGTAATATTTGGTTCAGAATTTGCTGCTGGTTGGGTTGCAATAGAAGAATAGGATGCTGGAAGGATGAGTTGACATGGATATGTTACAATGCCAGAAGTAAACAGTTTAGAAAGGCTGTGATAGCCACTGCCTTTGTTACCACAATATCGTTGATTTGGAGATGCAGGAATGCTATCAGATTTGAGAAGAAATCTTTTGATGCTAACCTTGTTTGCCGAGAGATTGCACTTCTTATTCATGCACGAGGCAGAAAATGCAAGAAATAGTTAAAGGGGCTGAGACAACTTAATTACTATCCTTAGCTATTAGTTTGAATTGTAATAGCAGTATAGTCTGTGTAGTGAGTGGTAGTTAGTCTACACTACCACTAAGAACACCTTCTTGTACATTTGTTGATATCAATAGAAACTAATTTAAAAAAAAAAAAAGATTCAAAAAATCAGATTTTTTTTGTCATTTGCCCAAAAGACCAAACCCTAGGCATCTTCTCTTCTCTCTTCCTCTTATCTGTCGCCGCCGCCCATCTCTGCCCATCTCTCCCGCCGGAAATCGCCCACCAGCGGCGGTCAACCCCCAAACCACCCCAAAATTTTACCATTTCCTCCTCTCACCCCCCATTCCAAATCCACCAAATCTCCATCAATAATCAACCAAAGCAAGCCCTAATCGCGCCGTCACCAATGCCCCCGCCGCCGACGGTCGACCCCAAACCACCCTAAAATTTTACAATTTCTTCCGTTTAAACTCCTTTCCATGCATCCGAACCCCAAAAACCCATAACCCTTCCCAAATTCCACAAATAAACCAAAATTCGAAACCCTAGCTTATTTTATTTTGTAAATTCGTCGGATTTTTGACCCCTTCTTCATAAAATAATTACATAGACGTGTAGAGCTCCACGCGATCTATCATCCTATGCTGGTCTTGACCCTGGAAAGCCTCACCACCACCGGCCGCCACCCCCACTGCCATGACACCGCCGTTGGCGAGCCCCCACTGCCCTGCCGCCGCTTCTTCTCCTATTCTCTTGTTTTTTCTTGCTTCTTCGTGATTATTTATTTTGCGTTTCATCTAGTTGATTTTGTTGTCATTCAGAATAATTAATTTCAGTAGTTTATTTCATTGTTGACATGTATTTTGCTTAGCTTTGAACTTAGTTTTAGGATTTGAGTTCGTAACTTTTTAGCTTCTAGTTGTCATTATTTTTATTTCAAGTTTGTTCCAACATGCTATTTGATTAAGTTTCAGCTTTTCGGCAAAATTACTTCATCTAGTTGTTAGTTCTGTTAAGTTATTCCCTTGATTACTTAGTTTGAAATATTAATGAAACCCCGTAATTCCGGCTTTGATTTTCTGCTCGTTTGTGTTTGAAATGTGATTATCTATTTGGTGTCTAGTTTCAAAATCAGCAGGTGATACATATTTGGTAAAAAATTGAAGGATAGGTATGTTACTCATGAGTGTAGGTACTTGTTTGGTTGTCTTTTACTGTTCAAAAGCTGTTGGAGTACAATACTCCAAAATTTTGTTTATAGGTTATAAAAAGGACAGTCTTGGACAGATTTTTGGACCAAAAACTGTCCTTTGTATAGCATCGGACAAATTTTGGTGGAAAATCTATCATTTGGATAGATGTTCAATCATGAAAGCCTTGATTGTTTTCCTATAAAAGGCACATCTTGAACACACTTAGCCATGATCTTTTATACTCAAGAAAGCACAAAAACTTGAGAGAAAAATCAGCAGCTGAATACATAGGAGTAAGTTGAAAATTGAGTATTTTGGTTGAGTCTTAGAGTGCAAAATGTTTCAGAAATATATAAGAGTCTTAGAGTTTGATTCTTGGTTCATTCTCTCGGATAATTGTTGGTCTTAGTGAGATTTCTGGCTGTTTTAACACATATTCGCTACTGGCTTAATGTTGTTTCTGCTGTCACTGTTGCTTGAATCTTTGTTTCACTCATCACTGATCTTCACTTTTTCTCTTATCCAGGTATTCCTGACATGCTTATGTAACTTTGGATTAAAAATGAATGGACATGAAGCTATTTGATTTCTCTTTAGTTTATTAGGAGTTAATAAACTTAAGAAGCAATCTGTTTCTTGCATGGTTTTGGGCGTCGTATGCATGTTTAATGAACTCTTGTAGTTGTATTCACGATCAAAGTGTTCTGATGTTTGTACGCACGATTACTTTGTGTTTGTGAGGACTCACTTTATTAATTTTAGAAAGGTTAATATGTTCTTCAATATGTGATGTTACAGTTGTTCGTCTTTCCAAAGCCTTGAAGCTACTGTTTTATTTCTTTTTTTGGGCTGCAAATACACAGAATATGAAACATTGCTTGGTAGATGGTATTTGTTCTTTAGTAAGTTTTTTTGGTTCAAAGTTGGATCCTTAATTGTGTGGAGGTCAGTAGTGATTTGCATGTTCTGTGTCTCGTGTTTTAGCTTATTTAAGGTTTTTTCCATGAAAGAAACATTGACCATTGAAAGGAAAAAGTGTTACAATAAGTGAAACTTTTTGTATTATCTGAGGCAATCTACTGCTTTATTCTTAATTTCACAAATTTGAAGTTTAACTTTGTTCACACATTTGAAGTTCTTCAGTTTAGTTGTAGGTGTTAGTTATGCGTTTGGATCATTAATTTTGAATATTGTAGCTATGGGAATGGAGTTTTAATTTAGTTGAGAAACCATTTGAGGTCTAAAATGTTTATTCGTGAGATTAAATCGTTTTCTCCAATGTAGTAAATTTCTAAAAGTATTACAAATAATTGATTATCTTTATTTCGGATTTACTAGCGAGGCGCAATTATGATATGTCAATTTTTTCACGAACTCGCTTGCCTAGTGTGATGCTTAACATTTACTAAGTTAATTCATCAATTTCATATCATATTCAATAGTTTTTATTAATTTATAAATTTTTTGTCATAATTGCGGATTCGCTTGCGTAGCGTGGTACTGGCATTTAATAAATTTTCAAAAGATAATTTTTTCTTCAAAAGCAATTGTAGTGATTTTTCAAAAGTAAATGACGTACTAATAATTGTTTGTCATGGCTGCGGATTCGCCTGCGTAGCGCTGGTATGATTAAATAATAAATTTTGTCATCGCACATTCGCTTGCATAGTGTGGTCATGAATCTTATTATTCAAAAAAGTTCTTCAATTTTTTTAATAATCAAGAGATAAAAGCACATAGGTAAAACATGAAAATCGAATCGCAATTTGTTCAAAATTAATTTAAGCCAAATTTTAAGTCAATAAAGCGATCGTGATAGAACCACGAAACTAGGGGAATGCCTTGCACCTTCTCCCAGGTCAACAAAATTCCTTACCCGAACTTTATTTTCGCAGACCGATAAAAATAAAATCAACTTTCCTTTGAGTAGGGATTTAAATAAAAGGTGACTTGGAAGACCGAAAACAAATTATAAGTTGCGACTCAGAATAATAAAATAATCTTTATTTAAAAAAATATCACTTTAATTGGAAAAACTCTTTAACCCACAAATCCATAATACAAATATGTATATATGTGTGTGTATATATATATATATATATATATATATATAATTATAAGTTGCGACTCAGAATAATAAAATAATCTTTATTTAAAAAAATATCTCTTTAATTGGAAAAACTCTTTAACCCACAAATCCATAATACACACACACACACACACACACACACACACACACACACACACACATATATATATATATATATATATATATATATATATATATATATATATATATATATATATATATATATATATATATATATATTTCTTTTGCGGGGGTGGGAAAAAAGGGGTGTGACAGCTCTGACGACTCTGCTGGGAACTAACCAAAATTCGAGCTTGTACATTTTGGACTTTTATTTGGCTTTATTAGTTTTGTATATATTGTGATTTATTTGTGCTTAATGTGCTACATGTCCACTTTTTACTGCATCGATATTGTTGAACCGTACATATAAACTGTCTTCTCACGTACCCCCTCTGAGTTTTCTTGAAATTAAATATTTATGAATTTGCTTGACATAGCCCACTTTATTTGAGATTGCGGAGGTGCTTGTCACCTCGTTGAAGGATTTTAGTCACACCTGTTTTAGGCGGGGAGCACCACCAGCAAAACCGGAAAGCAATGCTATCGACACGCTGACACTCCCCGGCTCGAGTAAGCCAGTCTAGATACCTTCTCCAATAGGATTTAAACCTAGAATAACAAATCCCATGCTGGATATCCTTAGTAGGTTCGTTTTATTTGCATCATGTGCATTTGACTTAGCGAAGCTCGGCACATGGGCCGGGTCCGTATAAGACAGGTATCCTCTTTGAGACCATCATTTTCATGTATGTGCTACTTGATATATCGTTTGGAAGGCTTATTTGAATTGTCGACCGGCTTTAAAAATCAATTAGTGCAATTATTAAACAAGAAGAAAGAAAACAAAAAAAAAGAATAATTATCCTAGTTTAGTGCAAATAAACCTTTTATTTATTTTAAGTACAAAAAATATATAAATATTTTGTAGTAGTCTGGTGTGAGTTGTAAAGATTAATTTTTATTTAAAAAAAGGGAAAGTACCCAATTTTATCGAACTATGCGGGTTTGATTCTCACCGAATGTGAGATACGTAGGCAACTTCAATCGGGTTCAGCACACATATTTCAAAAAAAGGGGAGCATAAAATTTTTCTTGTGCATAAAATTTCTAAAAAAAAGTCTATTTTGGTCACCTTTTTGCTGTCTTGCCCTCATGTTCTTGCTGTTTTGCCAAGACATCCTTAAAATCTTCCTGGAAAGGGCTAAATGGCCATTTTTGTAAAAAAAATAGTTACTGTATCAATATTTATTCACCTTTTACCATTTTACCCTTTACCGTTTTGTCTGACCATTTTTGTCAAGGAAACTGTAAACCTTTCCGGAAGTATCAAACGACTGTTTTTGCAAAAATAGTCATTTTTATCTAGTTTTTGCTAAGAGAGCCCTTAAATCCTTCTAGGAGTAGCAAATGGTCATTTACATATAGTTTGGGTAAGTCCGGTAATATATATTGTAATAATTAAAAAAAATATAGATCGAGTCCTAAAAATAAAATAAAATAAGATAATGAATGATCATAATTTGCATATAGTGTAGGTAAGTCATAACCTTTTTTATCTTATTCTTCGGATCACCATGAGTTATCCACAAAGAAGCAGTCAGAAAAGAGTAAGGGACAAGACCTATGTTCTTGATCTGCGATAAGACCCCGAGTAGTCTCTTTAATTGGTGGGCCAGTATTGCTCATGGGAACGGAATCAAGTATTTAAGCACCTCAAGTTCCTCACGAACATCATAGGAATTAAGCCTAATAGAGATTTAATCGAGGCTCTTGTGGGTTTTTGGGACTCTCTGAACAATGTCTTCAGGTTCAAAGATTGTGAAAGGACGCCTACATTGGAAGAATTAGGTGGTTTTACTGGATTGGGGAGAGACCTTCGTGTGAAAAAGCCTGCTGCTCCGAGAAGAGTTGGTGCAAATAACTTTTTGAAGAAAGTATGCCTCCTGGTGAATTCCAATGGTTTGCTTAAATGAAGGTTGGGTTCCATTGGAATATCTTTATGACAGGCTTGGGGACGAGAAAGGGTTTGAAATGTTTTCGGGCATAGAATTCATCAACCAGTTGAGTTATGACGCTTGGAGGGAGTTGAGAATCTTCGTGTTTATGATATCATTTATAGGGATCATGGTCTTTCCAGAGTGTGTTGAGCGCATCAGAATTCGGTTGGTTGCGGTAGTCTCGTGTTTGCAAAGTAGTGAGGATCATACCATTCTTCCTGTGATTTTGGGAGATATTTTTCGAGTTTTGACCTGTTGCCAAGAAGGTGAAGATTACTTTGAGGGATACAATATTCTGCTGCAGATGTGGTTCATAGAGTACCTTTATCACCATCCAATAGTAATAAATTTCAGTGAAAACTGGCTGAATTGCATTGGATGTCACCCAGACAGGGCCGCAAGTTGTAATCTTCCATAGGGTTGATGGCCTGGCAAAACTTACTTGGTTCATTGAACGCTGATAGAATCACTTGGAACTATTATTGGTTCCCTTCTGCTAGGGTCATGCATATGTCGAGTATCGTCCGTTCTTCATACTCATGGGTTTAAGAGGTTTCCAACCGTATGCATCCCAAAATGTCATGTGCCAGCTAGGGAGAGAGCAAAATATGCCTCCGATTGAGGACATGCGTCCGTTCGTGTGGGAATTCAATGGAGAGGAATCTCCAAGAGAGTCTTACGCACAAAATGTTTGGTTTGGTTGTCGATTTTTTGATTTGGACGAGATGGTAGCTGATCATGAACGTGTGGAAGTAAGCCTTACATACCTTGAGTGGTTTCACAAACAGACTGTTCCCGAGCAAAGGCGAGAAAAATCCATATGACATGCAGTTGATTGGGAGGAGGAAATCGAGGCCAGAGTTAGGGAAACCAGAAGGGAAGTGACACAAGAGTTCCAATCTCGTATTGACACTCTATAAGAAGAGAAGGGAATTCTAGAGACAGCTATGGACATACAATTGGCTGATTTTGAGCGGGAGAAGGCTCAGTGGGCACGAGAGAAGCAGGCACTCAAAGTCCAAATTCGAAAGTAAAACATAGTCCCAACCGCTCAGCAACAAGAAGAGGGAGAAGCCGAGTTCAGGGTAGTCCATGATCACGAGCGTAGAAGTTTTGCTCCGTTAATCCAAGGTCCGAGGGATCAGATAGAAGGAGTTTACTCAAGCAAGGAGAGTCAGGTTGCAGAGTTTGAAATAGAAAGACATCACTACCAGAGTATGATAAGTCGGTTGGAGGGGGACTTACTAGAAAATCAGCACCAGAAAGATATAGCCTTGAACCGCAAGCGTGATGCCATGGATCTAGCTGAGATCAGTGGTCGGAAAAATCAAGAGTTGCATGTGGCTCAGGAATACGTTAAGGGAAAGATTCTCGAGGTAGCCACATATACCTCAAGAGTATGCATGAGTTGCCAGGGAATGATGCCCGAGCAGTTTGCAGAAGTATCATTGAATGTTTCTCGTCATATATCTGCAGACTTGGAGAGGATATAACGCAATGTTGCGGGTTAGCCGCAGGAGCTAGATCCTTGATTAAAGTGATGCTAGTGGTATCTACTGTAGAGATCAAAGTCTTCTTTTAGTTATCAGTCCTTTTTCGTTATGCTTTTGTTGTTTTTGAATATTTAAGAGTCTTCTGGTGCTTTGAGTCTTGTTGTTTCGCCTTTTATGCTAAAAAGTTAGTTGAGTCAGGTTTAGTCTTGTTCATATTTATGTAATTCTTGCTTTTGAGTCTTGTATAAAAAATTATATTGAAAATCAATGAAAAATATTTTTGTTTAAGAAAAATTTTGAAATGAACAAAAAAAATTGTATTTTATGTAAAAAAATAATATATATATATATATATATATATATATATATATATATATATATATATATATATATATATATATATATATATATATATATATATATATATATATATATATATATATATACTTAAAAAAGGGGGTCATGTCCTCGAACTACGTAATGATCTGATTCACGCAGCGACATGATAAGTAGGCAACCCACAAAAGGTTCGATCAAATATTTTTTTTAAGACTCTAGAGTAACGGGTCAAAATAAAGCAAAGTGAAAAAATAATGAAAGAAAAAGAGAGAAGGAAATAATAGTGTCGATAAACAACAAGCCGATAAGCCGTAATGAAACATGAAGCCTTCCAAAATCATGTTAGAGATGGTGATATTTTAGGAGCATAACATATCTATGTGTGATTCCTATCTGTAAAATGCTTAACCCTAACACATTTGTTGCCTCTTATATAGTAAGCTTAAGGTGGTTGGTTTGTGGTGAAACTGGCAACACATCATTACTTCACATGATCTAAAGAGCATCGGTAATGGATAACAAAGATAAAGTCGAGTTGGTAGTGACAATCCGTAGGGTCAGTCAGTTGAGCAAGCGTCAGAGGAGATACGAAAATTGAGAGAGCAACTGTCAGATGTATATCAAGCTTGGGTCTCCGGTCGACCTCCACCCCAGAGTCCTTCCGGGGAACTTCCACCATACCCAGGCCACTCAAACACCGCTCTATGCAACGAGCGATCACATTCTACCACCAAGGTATGGTCCAAACTACAGCCTCCATACCGCTCTCGGTGCCTTTAACATGCGACCTCCAGTCGCACCAGTCAGGAACACCCCTCGCGTCGTGTCTAGCGCACCGGTATATACAATCCCGCCACCACCCTGATGGACATGAAGCCTTCCAAAAACATGTTAGAGATGGTGATATTTTAGGAGCATAGCATATCTACGTGTGATTCCTATCTGTAAAATGCTTAACCCTAACACATTTTATCACTTATATAGTAAGCTTAAGGTGGTTGGTTTGTGGTGAAAATGGCAACACATCATTACTTCACAAGATCTAAAGGAGCAATGGTAACGGATAACAACGAAGAAGTTGAGTTGGTCAGTGACAATCCGCAGGGTTAGTCAGTTGAGCAAGCTTCAGAGGAGATAAGAAAATTGAGAGAGAAACTGTCAGATGTATATCAATCTTTGGTCTCTGGTCGACCTCCACCCCAGTGTCCTTTCGAGGGAACTTCCACCATACCCCAGGCCACTCAAACACCTCTCCATGCAACAAGCGATCACATTCTACCACCAGGATATGTGCCAAAATACAGCCTCCATACCGCTCCCGGTGCCTCTAACATGCGGCCTCCAGTTACACATGCCAGGAACACCCCTCTCGCCGTGTCAGGCGCACCGGTATATACAATCCCGCCACCACCTCCTGTGACGAGGCCAAACAATGAGCCACCATCTCATGCTTATGATGGCTAATATTGTTCTCCAAATATGGATTTCGGAGTCTCAGTTACAATCAGACTCCACAGTACGACTCACCAGTGGAGAATGAAAAGCCCGCCACGACGGTTGAGCAGGATGAGATGGCCAGGAAGATGAAAAGTCTTGAACAGAATATAATGAATATACAGGGACTAGGCGGTCACAAAAGTGTTTCATTCAGTGATCTATGTATGTTTCCTCACATCCATTAGCCACGAGGGTTTAATACCAATTTGAGAAATATGATGGACACGACGACCCTATTTCCCACTTGAAAAGGTATTGCAATCAGTTGAGGGGTGCAAGAGGAAAGGAAGAGCTGTTGATGGCTTACTTTGGTGAAATCCTTGTGGGTGTAGCTTCCGAATGGTTCACCGACCAAGACATATCTCATTGGCAAGTTTGGGTGACATGGCCCAGGATTTCGTCAAATAATTTCAGTACAACATTAATATTGCACCTGATCGTAATTCCTTGTCCAATATGAAGAAAAAGCCGACTGCAAGTTTTAGGGAGTATGCCATCAAGTGAGGGGAGCAATCGGCTAGAGTTAAGCCACCCATCGATAACCACGAGTTGATCACTATTTTTCTGGAGGCTCAAGAGCCTGATTACTTTCAGAACATGATGTCCGCGATGGGCAGACCTTTTGCAGAAGCAATCAAAATAGAGGAGATGGTCGAAAATGGCCTCAAGAGTGGCAGAATCGTAAGCCAAACTGCTCTCAAAGCCACCACCCAAGCTATCCAAAATGGGTCGGGAGGTTTGGCAAATAGAAACAAGAGAGATGAAGGGTCCATGATGGCTTCGGGATCTAGGGAAGTTCAAAGAGGGGCATCACACCCTTATGTTCAAGTTCAGCAGGGGCAATCCAGCTACCCTCAACATTACTATCCCCCGCCAATTCCTCAATACTCTATGGGCCCACCACAATATACAGTTTTCGATGCGTAATCATATGCTCGGCCTCCCAATCAGCAGGCATGGCACCAGCTCCAAGGGCTCCCCGACCTCAACAGCAAAATTTTTGGGCACCTTACAATGCTTGTCCTAGGCAGGATTATGGTCGAGATCAGAGGCCAGTAGAAAAATTCACTCCATTGGCCGAATCATACTCTAATCTATTCCAGAAATTGAAGCAAATGGGTGTGATTGGACCCATCGCTCCCACCATATGCACCCTGATTCGCATGGATTTCTAGCAAATGCTAGATGTGAATATCATTCAGGTGCTCCGGGGCATAACACTGATGACTCTTGGACATTGAAGAGAGTCACAGAGAGACTCATTTATGAAAAATTGATTGTAGTGGCAAATGGCGAGGACCCTCCTAATGTGACAAACAATCCGTTGCTTCACAGAATGATGTTCATTTTGTGGGAATGATTAGCCGAGATCAAGAATACGAGCTGGCGAGTCAAGAAAAAATGACGGTGGGAGCAATTCAGGAAGGAACAAGTTTGGAAGTAAGTCCAAGCCGAGATGTGCCATTAATTATGATAGGCGCCCCGAACTCAGAAAAGGTAACCTTATGTGTGCCTAAGGTACCGAGGTTGGAGGTTCACGGCAATGTTCCAAGCCCAAGGTTGTATGTATTTGGAGGCCACCCCATCATAAGGTAGAATCAGGGAGGTACGAATGGTATAACAGAGCCGATCATAATCAAACCCGCTATGCAACCACCTGTAACAAACATGAAAACTATTTCTTGGAACTACAACAAAACTGTAATGACTTACAAAGGAAAGGAAATCATAGAGGAAGTGGGGGAAATTGGAGGTTTGACTCGATCACGGAGGTGTTACTCTCCAGAAGAGTTGAGGAAGGACAAGCAAATCATAGAATGCCAATTGCCAATAAAGAAACCCGTCACTGAAGCAGAGGTGGAAGAGTTTTTGAAGAAGATGAAAGTTCAGGATTACTCAATCATTGACCAACTAAGAAAGACTCCTGCCCAAATCTCTCTACTATCTCTGCTCATACATTCCAAAGAGCATGCCAGTGTACTAATTAAGGTCCTGAACGAGGCACATATCTCAGAAGAGACCACAATGAATCAATTAGAGAAGATGGTCAAGAAATTTTTTGAGGTGAACAGAATCTCCTTTACTGATGATGAACTTCCCGAGGAAGGAGCCGAGCACAATAAGGCTTTGAACTTGATGGTCAAATGTGAAGGGCATTATGTAGAGCGAGTCATGGTTGATGGAGGCTCAAGTGTAGATGTATGCCCTCTCTCTACCTTTCAAAACATGAAGATCAATACAGACAGAATCCGACCCAACAATGTTCGCATTCGGGCCTTTGATGGCTCAGCAAGAGATACCATTGGGGAGATTAACCTCACCATGACAATTGGGCCAATTCACTTTGAAATTGTCTTCCAAGTAGTAGACATGACCACTTCTTATAACTTTCTTCTTGGAAGGCCATGGATCCATACGGCCCAAGCTGTGCGATCCACCATATATCAGATGCTCAAATTTAAACACGGCAGGCAAGAAATTATTGTCCACGGGGGAAGACGAGTCTTCCATTTATAAAGACCCGTTAATCCCCTGTATTGAGGCCAAGGAAGGGTCTGAGTCCATCATCTATCAGGATTTTGAAGTGGTTTCTGTGGACCATGTCAAGGAAGGAAAGCCCATTCTGTATCCTCGTCTTTCCTCTACATCTGTAATGGTGGCTGCAGTTATGATGAGACAAGGTTATGAACCAGGAAAATGATTGGAGGCATCATTGCAAGGAATTTTGGAGCCTATTTCTCTGTTTGGTAACCAGGGTACTTTTGGCTTAGGTTTCAGGCCAACTCAAGCAGATGAAAACAAAGCCAAGCAGCAAAAAGTATGGATGGGTCCTGCAATAACCTATCCCTCACATTTTCTACACTTTTGTCAAGCCACGACTCCAAGAGGGTCAAAATTCCTCGGTGCATGCAAACATTGATGAAATCTGCCATGGCCTTAGCCAGTTGTTTTTCTGAAGTGATTATGATCTAGGCTGGTGAAGGCACCAATCGTTCCAATATGCAACTAATTGATCCAGACACCATGCTCACCAACTGGGAAGCAACTCCTCTCCCCACAAGGAAGGAGTCTTGGTAGTTTGCTTTTGCAGCTTCTTTTTTGTATTTTGGGTTACTTTCAGGGTTGTAATCCAAACATCTCAGTATGATTGTTTTGATGTTAACCCTTCTATCCTTTCGAATGTAATGAAATGTAGTTCAACTTTTTATTAAGTTTTCTATATTTTCCTCTTCCTAATTCCTGTCATTTTATTTCTAATTCAGTTTTGTTAATGCCAGCTTTAATAACATGACATGCATGCAAAATTCACGCCAGATCTTAAAAAGCCGTCTAATATCGAAATAACACATCAAGAGGTTGAATACAATGAAGATGAGGTTATTGAGAAAATAAAAAGAGAGTTGGAACAATTTGAAAACAAGCCTAAGACAAACCTCAATGAAACTGAGCCGATTAATATCGGAAGTCCTGAAGAAGTTAGAGAAACAAAGATAAGCATTCACACCGAGAAAAAAACTAGAGATTGCTTGGTTCAACCTTTATTTGAATATAGAGATGTGTTTGCTTGGTCTTATGATGATATGCCATGTTTAAGTGCTGATCTGGTGGTTCATTAGCTTCCTACGTTTCTTGGTTTCCACCAGTTTAGCAAAAGCAACGAAAATTTAAAACAGACACGAGTGATAAAATCAAAGAGGAAATAATGAAGCAACTGAGTGCCAATGCGGTCAGAGCAGTCCGATACACCACTTGGGTGGCGAATGTTGTGTCTGTGCCAAAGAAGGATGGAAAGACCATAGTTTGTGTTGGTTACTGGGACCTGAAAAAAGCAAGTCCAAAGGATAATTTACCTTTACCAAATAACCACATTCTTGTCAATAATTGAACAAATCATGAGATACAATAGTTCATGGATTTCTAGGCTGAGTACCACCAAATTCTAATGGATGAGGATGATGCAAAAAAGACCGCTTCCACCACTCCATGGGGTACTTATTGTTATAGGGTCATGCCATTTGGCTTAGAGAATGCAGGAGCAACTTACATGAGGGCTATGACCATCATTTTCCACGACATGATGCACAAAGAGATTGAAGTATATGTTGATGATGTCATCGTAAAATCAAAGACACAGGCTGATCACGTGTGCAATTTGAAAAAAATTCTTCGAACGGCTTCGAAGGTATGATCTTAAGCTTAATCCAGCCAAGTGTGCATTCGGGGTTCCTTCTGGGAAACTCCTCGGTTTTATAGTTAGCCGAAGAGATATTGAACTGGATCCTTCTAAGATAAAGTCCATTTGAGATCTGCCCTCCCCCCTCCCGAAAAATAAAAAGGAAGTTATGCGTTTTCTCGGGAGGTTGAACTACATCAATAGGTTCTTTGATCAGCTCACAACCACGTGCGAGCCCATCTTTAAGTTGCTTAAAAAGGATGCCGCTATCAAGTGGACAGACGATTTCCAAAAAGCTTTCGACAGGATCAAAGATTATTTGTCAAAACCCCCTGTAGTGGTGCCACATGAACCTTGTAGGCCTTTATTTCTATATCTATCAATGATGGATAATTCCTTTGGATGCGTTCTAGGACACAATATGCAACAAGCAATCTATTATATTGAGCAAGAAGTTCACCAATCATGAGGTTAATTACACCCTTTTAGAAAGGACATGTTGTGCCTTGACTTGGGTCGCTCAGAAGCTGAGACATTATCTTTTGGCCTACACTACTTACCTCATATCCAGAATGGATCCCTTGACGTACACCTTCAAAAAGCCAATGCCCACTGGCAGGCTCGCAAAATGGCAAATATTGCTCACAGAGTTTGATATTGTCTATGTCACTCGCACCACGATGAAAGCACAAGCTTTGGCAGATCATTTGGCAGAAAATCCAGTTGATGATGAGTACATGCCACTTAGCACATACTTCCCAGTCGAAGAGGTCAACTCAATAGAGGAAGTGGTTCCAGACGATCACCCTGTATGGAAACTGTATTTTGATGGGGCTGTCAATATCAAAGGAGTTGGGATAGGGGCAATAATCATCTCACCTATTGGAAATCATTACCCTGCGATAGCCCGACTTCGGTTCTTCTGTACCAATAATACGGCAGATTACGAAGCTTGTATCATGGGTTCGAAAATGGCCATCGATCTGGATGTGCAGGAACTATTGGTTGTGGGAGATTCTGACTTGTTTATCCGGCAAGCCCAATGCGAATGGAGACTCGAGACATCAAGCTTATTCCGTACAGACATTGTATGCAAGACTTGAGCAAAAGATTCGAATCCATTGAGTTCAGGTACATTCCCAGGTTTCACAACGAGCTAGCCGATGCCTTGGCTACTTTAGCCCTGATGCTCCCTTATCCAGGAAACACTCATATTGATATACTAGAGATCCAAGTTCAACACGGTTACTGCAATACAATTGAGACAAAACTAGATGGTGAACCATGGTATCATAACATAAAATGATTTCTGAAAACAAGAAAATATCCAGAGCATGCTAAAGGAGATCAAAAAAGAACTATAAGGCGGCTCTCCAGTGGTTTCTTTTTGAATGGGGAAATTCTATACAAGAGGACCCTAGATTTAAACTTGCTGAGATGCATAGATGCAACAGAAGCAGAGCGGATCATGAGTGAAGTACATTCGGGGGTATG
Source organism: Nicotiana benthamiana (assembly GCA_034376525.1). Lineage (NCBI taxonomy): Eukaryota > Viridiplantae > Streptophyta > Magnoliopsida > Solanales > Solanaceae > Nicotiana > Nicotiana benthamiana. Next base: position 141,636,355 of record CM067327.1, on the reverse strand, counting down.
CGGCCCTCACATGAATGTATATATTTTGGCGAAGAAGATTCTGCGGGCATGGTATTATTGGCTTACTAAGGAGTGAGATTTCTTCAATTTTGTTCGCAAGTGTCACCAATGCCAGATTGATGGTGACCTGATTCACTCGCCTCCTTCGGAGTTGCATCCCATCTCCTCTCTTTGGACTTCCATTGCTTGGGGAATGGATGTCATTGGGAAGATCGAGCCAAAGGTTTCAAATGGGCATAGATTCATTTTGGTTGCAATTGATTACTTCACCAAGTTGGTGGAGGCCGTTACTTTCAAATCAGTCACCAAGAAAGCAATGGTCGACTTTGTTCATTCCAACATCATCTGTCGCTTTGGCATCCCAAAGACCATCATCACTGATAATGCAACCAATCTAAATAGTCACTTGATGAAAGAGGTATGTGAACAATTTAAAATCATGCATCGCCATTCTACCCTTTATCGACCAAAAGCCAATGGAGCAGTTGAAGCGGTAAATAGGAACATCAAGAAGATTCTTAGGAAGATGTTCTAAGGTTCCAGGCAATGGCATGAAAAGTTGCCTTTCGCTCTTTTGGGATACCGCACAACTGTGTTCGCACATCTGTTGGTGCGACTCCGTATCTGCTTGTGTATGGAACTGAAGCTGTAATACCCGTGGAAGTCGAAATTCCCTCTTTCCGAATTATTGTGGAATCGGAGATTGAAGACACTGAGTGGGTCAAGACCCGATTAGAACAACTGATGTTGATCGATGAAAAACGGCTAGCAACAGTATGTTTCGGCCAGTTATACCAGCAAATAATGGCACGTGCTTACATTAAGAAAGTGCACCCGAGGCAGTTTGAGGTAGGCCAGCTGGTTTTGAAATGCATCCTTCCGCACAAGGTAGATGCTAAAGGAAAGTTCGCCCCAAACTGGCAAGGACCCTACATCATCAAGAAAGTGTTGCCAAAAGGGGCCTTGCACTTGGTTGATGAAGAAGCACGAGTACCAGAAATGACTATTAACGCAGATGGAGTCAAAAGATATTATGTTTGATATGTGCCCACTGTAGAATTTTCGCGCGTTGATTTTCTCAGATTGAAGTGACGAAGGCTATCATTTGCTCGCTATTCCAAATAGGTGTAACCCTACTTCTAATCCTTTTGAGCTTGTATTTTTCTTCCTTGTTTCTCACTTTTTGGAACCTGTGTACTTGTAATGAGAAAAAGGGAAAGAAAAAAAGAAGCCAAACAACAAATCTCTGAGTCATTGAACTACGTCTGACCTAATTCCAAAAGGATACGTAGGCAGCCTTACCCTAGGTTCGGTCCCATCAGAACAAAAATCCATATTCCCAATACTCCAAAACTGGGACAGAAGTTTGTTTTATTTCACGGTTTTTCTATAAAAGCAATTCCGCAAGTTGTAATTCAGTTCAAGGTTCATTTCGCCTTTTTATCTTTCGAGAACTTCTTATCGATGTTTTTTGAGAATGTTAAAAGTCCCCATGCCAAAGGCATTAGGTAACCTCCCTCATGCAGTATCTTAGTCAAAAAAAAAGAGAGACGAAAAGAAAAAAAAAGAAGAAAAAAAGAAATGAGAGAGCCTTATCAGTGAAAAGCCGTACGGGCACTATAAAGCGACAGGGAGCAGAGAAATGAGAGTCTTGCTGGTGAAAACCCAGATAGGCACCATAAGGCGATGGTCAGTAGAGAAATGAGAGAGGTTAGTTAGCAAAAACCTGCAAAGGGCGCTACTAGCCGAATGAGGCTCTTTGATTCTTCGGCATGACCACAACCAAGACAAATTCAAGATAAAACTTTGCGGCATATTTTGAGAATTAGACAGCTTAGACGAATCAAACGTCTAGTCCAAAATGCATGTTATGATTCATTGAAGTCGGCACATACCTCCAGATAAGTCTTCCTGTTCCTTTCCCCGAAAGGGACACCTTTTGTGTAAGCACAGTTCTGTTTCACTTTAATTATTATTCTGTCTTACCCATAGTTTTCCTTTGAGCCCCTTTCGGTCCAATCATCAAAAGCGAAGCAAAGAAATTGCTGCAAAACCAGCTACAATTTCACCGCAATGTCGAGCACAATTTGGGGCATATATGGCATTGACGAAGGCACAAATCCATCCGTGATCTCATTCAGTAAAACGCACAAAGTGTTTTAAAAACATAAAAGTCACATGAGCGAGATCTGCTTCATGAGAAAAGTTGATAAGCACAACAGACACAAACTGATAAAAGGTGCAAGACAACTGAGTTTGATTTTAAAGAAAAATAGTATTGCCTTAGAGACAAGGGTAGCGGTACCATAGACATCTGGGTATGAAAAAGTTGGGGGCAACATTGGAAAGCCGAGGTCTCCAAAAAATGATAGGGAATAATCGAGCATCTTGGTACCGCACTGATAGAATCGCTTCTTTGACAGCAGTGGACGTGAATCAAACTACTCAAGGCATCAAGGGATCAAGGCCACAAACCAACCACCACTTTGAAAAATCATAAATTTTTCTTTGCTTGAAGAAGGAACAAAGCAGTGCAGAATGGCAATTCTAAAAGGACAAATGTCACTAAACGTAAGCTCTTTAAAATCTCCATTTTTTCTTTTTTCAGAATACATCATTATTGTTAACACATCCCATTTTTGTAGCTTAACTTAGGTAGAATACTTTCGCATAGGGGGATCCAGCTCATGTTCCGGGTAGAAGTACTCTTCGCTCAGGTTCTTTAAAACAACTTAACTCAGGTAGAATACTTTCGCCTAGGGGGATCCAGCTCATAGTTCCGGGTAGAAGTATTATTCGCTCAGGTTGTTTTAAAATAGCTTAACTCAGGTAGAATACTTTTGCCTAGGGGGATCCAGCTCATAGTTTTGGGTAGAAGTACTCTTCGCTCAGGTTGTTTAAAACAGCTTATCTCAGGTAGAATACTTTCACCTAGGGGGATCCAGCTCATGTTCCGGGTAGAAGTACTCTTCGCTCAGGTTGTTTTATGAGCTTAACTCAGGTAGAATAATTTTGTGTAGGGGGATCCAGCTCATAGTTATGGGTACAAGTACTCTTCACTCAGGTTGTTTAAAATAGCTTAACTCAAGTAGAATACTTTTGCCTAGGGGATCCAGCTCATAGTTCCGGGTAGAAGTACTCTTCACTCAGGGTGTTTAATATAGCTTAACTCAGGTAGAATACTTTCACCTAGGGGGATCCATCTCATAGTTCCGGGTAGAAGTACTCTTTGCTTAGGGTATTTTACGTAGCTTAACTAAGGTAGAATACTTTTGCCTAGGGGGATCTAGCTCATAGTTCCGGGTAGGAGTACTCTTCACTCAGGGTGTTTAATACAACTTAACTCAGGTAGAATACTTTCGCCTAGGGGGATCCAGCTCATAGTTCCGGGCAGAAGTACTCTTCACTTAGGGTGTTTTATATAGCTTAACTCAGGTAGAATCCTTTCGCTTAGGGGGATCCAACCCATAAATTCGGGTAGAAGTAACCTTCGCTCAAGGTGTTTTATACGATTTATCTCAGGTAGAACCTTTTTCACCTAGATGGATTGCACACTTTATCAATACATGGTGCATAACACCTGACTCCATTTCCTTCCAGTAAGATAGGGTACCAGCCCCTGGTTACATTTCCATTTAGTAGTACAGGGTGCCGATCCCTAGTTACACAATAATTTGTTACCAAAACATTATCTCTTTTAACTAGTTTATACTGCTGTTTTTGTCTGCGTTTTCAATAAATTAGATAATTTACAATTCCTCTAATAACTCACAAAGTTTTCCTAGTACCACACTGGAGCAGAAATTTTTTGTTCTTCTTTGTTTGTCTTTGATGGCTTTGCAGGCTCTGCCATCCACCACAAATGACGATTAAAGCTCGCAGTTCCAGTTTCTCATAAGAAGATAGAAGTCCCTCGATCACAAGATAGTCGGAGTTGTCTTTGATGATGTGTCAGGAATACAGCTTCTCAAGTTTCATTTTCTCAAATTCTGATCCAGAAAGCAAGCAATCGAGATTGAGTCATAATCTACACTGCAAAAAGAATCAAGATCCAATCTAAGGTCAAAACAAGCGAGCGAGTCAAGAATCAAGAATTAACTCCAGAAGACACGTAGATAGGAATTTTGTACTATTAGTTTGCAGACATATGTAGTGCATTTCTCTTTTTCTTTTGATGTAAGAAGCGAGTAACATCAACAGCAACAACAACACAATAGCAGCAACAGTCTTAACTCCAGTGTTGGTAGTCCCAGCTACCAAATTTGTCCAAAACTACACTTACCATATTCCTTTATAGCCAGGATATGTAGGCAACCTCAGAGGCAAGGTTTGGTCACCATCTTTTTTTTTTCAAAGTGCTTCCATTAGAGTGAATGTGAGCAAAAATTAGCCATAGCGTTCACTTTTCTTTGCACGAAAACTCTTCATGTTCTCGAGCAAAGAGGGGCAACTGTGAATACCTAATTATTGATCGCTTCTAATTCTCCTACAAATACTAATATTTGGACGATTGGCAGTTATTTGTGCATTTTATTTTCCTTCCTTTATTAAAAATACCAAAAATATTTTTACCTTTTATTTGTATATTTTTGTTTGTATCTTTAATTGTATATCCCAAAAAGACTTTCTTTCTACTTGTATAATTTTTCTAGGACTAAATAATATGATTAGGAGGTTAAGGGATTGGGCTAGTGTATTTTAAATGAAATTAAGCCAAATTGGCCCAAAATTAGAAGCCCAAATAGCTCACAAACCCGGTCCATATGGGGCTGCCAGGGCGGGTCCAAACGACGTTGTTTTGGATTGAAACTACGTCATTTTGGGTTAAGTATTCAAGATCACATATCATCCTTCCATTATCCTAGATCCAATGGCCCATAATCAATTCATTGTCATATAAAAGATTCAAAAAATCATTTTTTTTTGTCATTTGTCCAAAAGACCAAACCCTAGGCATATTCTCTACTCTCATCCTCTTATCTATCGTTGCCTCCCATTGTCGCCCATCTCCGCCGCCGGAAATCGGCCACTGGCGGCAGTCAACCCCTAAACCACCCCAAAATTTTATCATTTCCTCCTCTCACTCCCCCATTCCAAATACACAACCCAAATCCCCCAAATCTCCACCAATAATCAACAAAAGCAAACCCTAATCGCGCCGTCACCAATGCCGCGGTCGCCGGAGGTCGACCCCAAACCACCCCAAAATTTTACCATTTCTTCCGTTTAACCTCCTCTCCATGAATCCAAATGCAAAAACCCCATAACCCTTCCCAAATTCCACAAATAAACCAAAATCCAAAACCCTAGCTTACTTTATTTTGTAAATTCGTCGGATTTTAGACTACTTCTTCATAAAAGAATTACATAGACGTGTTGAGCTCCACGCGATATATCATCCTATGTTGGTCTTGACCCTGGAAAGCCTCACCACCACCAATAGCCAGCCCCATTGCTGTGACACACAGCCGCCGGCGAGCCCCCACTGCCCCGCCGCCGCTTCTTCTCATATTCTCTTATTTTTTCTTGCTTCTTTCGACCCAAAGGCATTTGTTTCCTTTTGGCAGAAGCCGGAATTGATTGGCTTAGCATCTGCCAAAAAGAAATATATGCCTCGAGGTCGGGAAGCCACCATTCATCACCCTCGACATCCGTCTCATTGCTCGAGTTACGATGAATCCCTCGTGTGGTAAAACCTCGAATCCTTATTACCCGTGTCTCTGACTTTGTGCTTTCTTCTGTGTTTAATTTTTTGTTATGTTCGTGATTATTTATTTTGCGTTTCATCTTTTCGATTTTGTCGTCATTCAGAATAATTAATTTCAGTAGTTTATTTCATTGTTGACATGTATTTTGCTTAGCTTTGAATTTAGTTATAGGATTCGGGTTCATAACTTTTAGCTTCTAGTTGTCGTTATATTTAATTCTAGTTTGTTCCAGCATGCTATTTGATTAAGTTTCAGCTTTTTGGCGGAATTACTTCATATAGTTGTTAGTTCGCTTAAGTTATTCCCTTGATTAGTTAGTTTGAAATATTAATGAAACCTCGTAATTTTGGTTTCAATTTTCTGCTTGTTTGTGTTTGAAATGTAATTATCTATTTGGCGTCTAGTTTCAAAATTAGCAGGTGGTACATATTTGGTTTAAAGTTGAAGGGTAGGTATGTTACTCATGAGTATAGGGTACTTGTTTGGCTCTCTATTACTGTTCAAAAGATGTTGGAATACAATACTCCAAAATTCTGTTTAGAGTTGATAAAAAGGACTGTCTTTGGACAGATTTTTGGACCAAAAATTGTCCTTTGAATAATATCGGACATATTTTGGTGGAAAATCATCCTTTGGACAAATTTTCAATCATGAAGGACTTGGTTGTTCTCCTATAAAAGGCACATCTAGAACACACTTAGCCATGATCTTTTACACTCAAGAAAGCACAAAAACTTGAGAGGAAAATCAGCAGCTGAATACATAGGAGTAAGCTGAAAATTGTGAGTTTTTGGGTTGAGTCTTAGAGTGCAAAATCTTTCAGAAATGTATAAGAATATTAGAGTTTGATTCTTGGTTCATTCTCTCGGATAATTGTTGGTCTTAGTGAGGTTTCTGGTTGTTTTAACACATATTCGCTACTGGCTTAATGTTGTTTCTGCTGTCACTGTTGCTTGAATCTTTATTTCACTCATCACTGATCTTCACTTTTTCTCTTATCCAGGTATTCCTGACATGCATATGTATCTTTGGATTAAAAGTGAATGGACATGAAGCTATTTGATTTCTCTTTAGTTTATTAGGAGTTAATAAACTTAAGAAGCAATCTGTTTCTTGCATGGTTTTGGGTGTCGTATGCATGTTTAATGAACTCTTGTAGTTGTATTCACGATCAAAGTGTTATGATGTTCAGACTTACGATTACTTTGTGTTTGTGAGGACTCAATTTGTTAATTTTAGAAAGGTTATCATGTTCTTGAATATGAGCTGTTATAGTTGTTTGTCTTTCCAAAGCCTTGAATGTACTGTTTCATTTCTTTTTTGGGAGGCAAATACACAGAATATGAAACACTGCTTGGTAGATGGTATTTGTTCTTAAGTAAGTTTGGTTCAAGGTTGGATCCTTAATTGTGTGTGGAGGTCAATAGTGATTTGCATGTTCTATGCCTCGTGTTTTAGCTTATTTAAGGTTTTTTTTCATGAAATAAACAATGTCCATTGAAAGGAAAAAGTATTTGAACAAGTGAAACTCTTTGTTTTATCCGAGGCAATCTATTGCTTTATTCTTAGTTTCATAAATTGGAATTTTAACTTTGTTCAGACATTTGAAGTTCTTCAGTTTAGTTGTAGGTGTTAGTTATGTGTTTAGATCATTACTTTTGAATATTGTAGCTGTGAGAATGGAGTTTTAATTTAGTTGAGAACTATTTGAGGTCCAAAATGTTTATTTGCTAGACTAAATAATTTTCTCAAATGTAGTAAATTTCTAAAAGTATTACAAATAATTGATTATCTTGATTTCAGATTTTATTTTTTACGGACTATCTTGCATAGCATTATGCTTAACATTTAATAAGTTAATTCATGATTTTCATATCATATTCAATAGTTTTTATTAATTTATAAATATTTTGTCATAATTGCGGATTCGCTTGCGTAGCGTGGTAGCGACATTTAATAAATTTTCAAAAGTTAATTTTCTCAAAAGCAATTGTAGTGATTTTTCAAAAGTAAATAATGTACTAATAATTGTTTGTCATGACTGCAGATTCGCTTGCGTAGCGCTGTTATGATTAAATAATAAATTCTGTCGATCACGCATTTGCTTGTGTAGTGTGGTCATGAATCTTATTATTCAAAAATATTCCTTAATTTTTCTATAATCTAGAGATAAAAGCAGACAGGTAAAACATGAAAATCGTGTAAATCACAATTTGTTCAAAATTAATTTAAGCCAAATTTTATGTCAATAAAGTGACCGTGATAGAACCACGAGACTCGTAGAATGCCTTGCACCTTCTCCCCGGACAACATAATTCCTTACCCAAGCGTTGTTTTCGCAGACCGATAAAAATAGAGTCAACTTTTCTTTAACTAGGGATTTAAATAAAAGGTGACTTCGAACACCGAAAACCAATTCCAAGTAGCGACTCTGAATAATAAAATATTCCATATTTAAAAAATTGTCACTTTAAATGAAAAAACTCTTTAACCCACAAATCCATAATACAGATATATATTCTTTTGTGGGGGTGGGAAAAAAGGGGTGTGACAACAACTCAAGCAAAATGTGCTATTTCCATAAGTCAAAAACCACTCCGAAACACTCCGGAGCCCTCGAGGCTCCTGACTGAACACATGCACTAACTCAACAACATCTTACGAACTTAGCCGTGCGATCAAATTGCTAAAATAACATCAAAATCAATGAATCAAACCTCAAAATCACGATTATTTTCTTCAAACTTCATTAAATTTCAAATTTAGAACTTTAAGCCCGAAACACTTCAAGCGACGTCCGATTTCAACTAATCTTTACAGAAACATCTTAAGTCACATATATGACCTGTACCCGGCACCGGAACCAAACTATCGGCCCGATACCAACACGTTATAATCAATTTTCATTTCAATTTTCCTTAATAATTTCAGAAAAATAATTTCCTTTAAAATTCCATTTCTCGGGCTCGGGACCTCAAAATTCGATTCCGGGCATACGCCCGAGTCCTATATTTTCCTACGGACCCTCCGGGATCGTCCAATCACGGGTCTGGGTCTGTTTGCCCAAAATATTGACCGAAGTCAAATTTATTTTGTCTTTACACTAAAATTTAACATTTTTCATAGAATTTCACATTTAAGCTTTCCAGATACGCGCCCAGACTGCGTACGCAAATCGATGCAACTTTAATTGAGATTTTTGAGGCCTCGAAAGCATAGAGTGGATATTAAAATAGGTGATGTCTCTTTGAGTCATCACATTCTCCACCTCTACAATAACCGTTCTTCCTCGAACGGACAGAAGAAGGAAGTACCTGAGTCGGGGAACATATGAGGGTAACAGATCCGCATATCGGACTCGGACTCCCAGGTCGATGCCTCAGGAGGCTGACCTCTCCACTGAACACGAATAGAAGGGAAACTCTTGGATCTTAACTGACGAACCTGCCAGTCTAGAATAGCCACCAGCTCCTCCTCATAAGTCAAGTTCTTGTCTAACTGGACAGTGCTGAAATCTAACACGTGGGCTGGATCGCCGTGATACCTCCAAAGCATGGACACATGAAACATTGGATGCACGGCTGATGAGCTCGGCGTCAAGGCAAGTTTGTAAGCCACCTCTCCCACTTGATCAAGAATCTCAAATGGACCAATGAACCTAGGGCTAAGCTTGCCCTTCTTCCCAAATCTCATCACGCCCTTCATAGGCGACGCTCGGAGCAATACCCGCTCACCAACCATAAAAGCCACATCTCGAACCTTGAGGTCTGCATAGCTCTTTTGCCTGGACTGAGCTGAACGAAATCTATCCTTAATGATCCTGACCTTGTCTAAGGCCTCCTGAACCAAATCCGTACCCGACAACTGAGCCTCTCCCGGCTCAAGCTATCCAACCGGAGATCGACATTGCCTACCATATAAAGCCTCATAAGGAGCCATCTAGATACTCGACTGGTTACTATTGTTGTAGGCAAACTCTACTAGAGGCAAAAACTGATCCTACAAACCTCCAAAGTCAATAACACAAGCTCGAAGCATATCCTCCAAAACCTGAGTAGTCCTATCTGACTGACCGTTCGTCAAGGGATGAAATGATGTGCTCAACTTAACCCGTGTGCCTAACTATCGTTGAACTTCTCCCCAGAAGCGCGAGGTAAACTGTGTACCCCGATCCGAAATGATAGATCAGGCACTCCATGAAGGCGAACAATCTCCCAAATATAGATCTCAGCTAACCTCTTAGAATAATAGGATACTACCACAAGAATGAAATGCACTGACTTGGTCAGCCTATCAATAATGACCCATATTGCGTCGAGCTTCTTCCAAGTCTGTGGAAGCCCATTAACAAAGTCCATGGTGATCCACTCCCACTTCTAATTGGGAAGCTCAATCCTCTAAAATAAACCACCAGGCCTCTGATGCTCGTACTTAACCTGATGAAAATTCAAAGAACGAGTCACATATACTATGATATCCTTCTTCATTCTATGCCACCAATAATGCTGCCGCAAATCTTGATACATCTTCGCGACACCCAGATAAATAGAGTATTGGGAGCTATGGGCCTCCTCTAAAATAAACTCTCGGAGCCCATCAACATTAGGCACACATACTAAACCCTGCAATCTCAAAACTCCATCACCATATAAGGTGACATGCCTGGCACCTTCGCGCTATATCTTGTCTCTAAGGACACACAAATGGGTATCATCATACTGTCGATCGCTGATACGATCCAATAATGAAGAACGAGCAACCATGCAAGCCATCACACGACTGGGCTCAAAAACATCCAGCCTTACGAACTGATGGACTAAAGCCTGAACATCTAAAGCAAGCGGCCTCTCACCGACCGGAATGTAAGCAAGACTGCCCATACTGGCTGACTTCCTACTCAAAGCATCGGCCACCACATTGGCCTTTCCCAGGTGATAAAAGATAGTGATATCATAATCTTTCAACAACTCCAACCACCTTATCTGCCTCAAATTCAACTCTTTTTTCTTGAACAAGTACTAGAGACTCTTGTGATCTGTGAACACCTCACGTGCTATGCCATACAGATAATGCCTCCAAATCTTCAGTGTGTGAACTGTTCTGCCAACTCCAAATCATGAACCAGATAGTTTTTCACGTGAATCTTCAACTGCCTCGAAGCGTAGGCAATAACTCTGCCATCCTGCATCAACACTACTCCAAGCCCAATACGGGAAGAATCACAATAGATTGTATAAGGCCCTAAACCTGTGCGCAACACCAACCCCAGTGCCGTAGTCAGGGTTTTCTTGAGCTTCTGAAAGCTCGCCTCACACTCATCTGACCATCTGAACTGGGCACCCTTCTGGGCCAATTTGATCATTGGGGCTGCGATGGATGCGAACCCCTCTACGAACTGACGATAGTAATCTGGCAATCCCAAGAAACTTCGAATCTCTGTAGCTGATGCTAGTCAAGGCTAGTTCTTGACTACCTCAATCTTCTTCGAATTAACATGAATACCCTCTGCTGATACAACATGATCCAGGTATACAACTGAACTCAGCGAGAACTAACACTTCAAAAATTTAGCATTTAACTAACTATCCCTCAGAGAACTCACAAACAACGAGCACATAATCAGTAGAAGGAACCTCATCACTAGAATCACGAACATATGCCAAATAGGCCCAACACCGCTTCTTGACCATACGTCTAGCCTTCACATACAAGATAGCACTACAGGTAGAATGACCAGGAGTCCCTCTACACTCTAAACAAGGCATACCCGATAAAGCTAAGGTCATATTCTTGGCATGGCAGTCCAAGATAGCGTGATAAGGTGATAACCTGTCCATCCCCAATATAATATCGAAATCAACCATGTCCAGGAGAAGCAAATCTACACGAGCCTCAAGACCTCCAATCACTACTATACATGATCAATGAACATGATCCACCATAATAGAATCACCCAACAGCGTAGACACATAAGCAGGGGCACTCAAAAGATCACTAGGCATGACCAGATACGACGCAAGATAAAATCAAAACATCTTTACCGTAACTCAGAAAAGCAACTGCACCTCCACCTCTAATACCTTTACCTCCACCTCTAGCATCTCTACCTCCACCTCTAATACCTCTACCTCCACCTCTAGCTGATTGAGCGATCTGGATGAATCCCTCAATGAACCTCCTCACTCTCTCTCATAGTGAGAAGTATGATAAGAGCATGACAAGACAAATCAGTGAATCTGAGCTCATACTGAGTAATGGTCATAGAGCCCTGCTAAGGATGCTCAAAGTGCCTCCGATAAACCTCTCTCTGAGTGATGGGAAGAAACTTCTCCAAAAATAGCTGTGTGAACTGTCCTCTAGTCAAATCTGGTGATCCGGCTGGTCTAGATAATCAATAGTCCCACCGCCAAGTTTTGACAGATCCAGACGAGTGAAATGTGGCAAAATCGACCCCGTTGGTCTCCACGATCCCCATGTCCTTGAGACCCTCATGGCAATCCTCTAGAAATCTTGGGGATCCTCAAAAGATGCACCGAAGTAGTATTGAGGAGCTTGGTGGCACCTATCCAACCTCTGCAATCCCCCAAAAATGTAACCGAGCTATGATGCTGCTCGGCTGAAGAAGCGGTACATGATCTCACCATTTACGAAAGAATTGAGAAACAAATCTGTGCGACAAGAAAGAGCAAACGTGGAATTTTCCTAACTCTGTAGCTTCTAGGGGATAAATACAGACGTCTCTATACCGATCCCTCAGACTCTAATAAGCTTGTCCCTGAACTATGAGACTTATGTAACCTAGAGCTCTGATACATCTTGTCATGACCCAGATTTCCCACCCTCGGGAGTCGTGATGGCACCTACTAGTGTGAGCTAGGAAAGATAATTAGTTGAACAATTTAACTTTTAACCTATTTTATATTCTATAATAATTACAATAAACAACATAATTTACCATAAGCGGAAGAAGAACAATAATTATCTGAACATAAATACCTAGTACGAATGTTTGAGTGTCGACTATCCAGACCTGGTGTCACAGTTTCACAGACGGTCTAAGAATTCTATAAACAAAGGTTCGAAAAAATTAAATACAACACTATCTCTAGAAATACATGTAAGAAACATGAATGTAGATAGAAGGAGAAGCCAAGGCCTGTGAACGCCGACAGGGTTTACTCGGGTTGCTTGATAAACAAGATCCATCAATCTCACTGCGGTATGAAATCTACAACTCTTGGGTCTGCACAAAAGAGTGCAGAGTGTTGAATCAACATAACCGACCCCATGTGCTGGTAAGTGTCTAGCTTAACCTCCATGAAGTAGTGACGAGGCTAGGACCAGACTCCAGATAAACCCGTGCAGTTATATAATATATGGAAAAAAAGTTAACATGTAATAAGCAATTAATGTTGGGGAAGGGGAACATGCTCTGAGGGTGGAAGATAACCAGAATATAAAAAAACAATAAGGAAACTGTAATTTAACTTCTAACAAGGATAAAGAGAAATAAAAGTGATTTTCACTTTCATTTTAATCTTGTTGCAGACGTGCAACACGATCCCATTTCTCATATCTCGTGGTAGGTGTATCACCCGCTCCCATTTTTCTTATATCGCGTGGTAGGCGTACCACCAGCTCTCATTTTCATATATTAATAGTTATTGCAAATGAAATTTCTCCAACAACCGAAACAAATAATGCAAATTCATAAGACATAAAGTACACAATAATTAGAATTCACTGAGGAAAACAAATAATGACAAGTAGTAATTAATTATGGACTTGAAGGAACAAAAAAGCAATTTAATATTTAGTATGAAAAATGGCAAGTAGTAGTTAAGTCACATAAACACGTAGAAATTATAGCATGAATTCAATAATAACTAGTGACACAATAAAGGAAATGCCAACATAAAGAATTATTGTAATTGTGGAATAAGACAATTAATGTCTAACTGATGACAAGGAATCATAACAAGCGGCAATAAGTGCACGACATCACCCTTCGTGCTTTAATACTCTCTCACCAAAATAATACATGACATCACCCTTCGTGCTTTATACTCTCTGACCAAAATAATACGCGGCACATCCTTCATGCTTTACACTCTTCCTCACCCAAGCAACAATTACAAAGCAATTAGGGCAATGGAATCAATGACATCACCATAGAGTCAATTAACAATAGAAAATCACTAAAACAAACGTATGAACAACATAACTCAATTATCAACAATATTTAGGGAAATCAAGGACAAGTGCACGACATCATCCTTCGTACTTTTACTCTCATCCTCACCATGCAATAATATAATAAAAATGTGTACGACAACACCCTTTGTGCTTTACTCTCTTTCCTCACATATAATCAATAGAATCAACACGGAATGGTACATCGTGCAGTATGAAATTACCCTTCGTGCTTTAACACTATTTCCTCACAATAACAAACAATACACAACATCATACTTCATTCTTTAACTCTCTTCCTCACCCAAACAACAAACACAAACAAAGGGAAAGGGAGTGAACAAAACAATATTAGAAATCCCGGCAAGGGAACACAATTAAGCAATTAAATCCTGCCAAGGGTACAACATCAATAATCTCAACGTCCCAATAAGAGAAATAATCAATAAGCAACAATATCCCGACAAAGGAACAATTTAAATACTCTTTCACTTCCTTTCACTTATACTTCATGTCTCACTTTACCACTTGAGCCAATTCTCCAAAGGGTTCAATTATCTCATATACTTTCACAATCCGTATCACAACTCAGGCCAATACTCCTCGAAGTTCAAAGATCACAATTTCTTTCACATGGTCTTTACAACATATAGAAATCATCATTAAGGCATGAAAGGTACAACAAAACCAGAATATTCGCAATGTAAAGACTCACGATCATGCTAGACACCAACGTATAGATACTCGTCACCATGCCTATATATTGTACACGACAATTAGCAAGTAGCATATAAGACTCACTCCTATTCCCTCAAGCTAAAGTTAGACCAAACACTTACCTCAAACTTCCACAGCCAATTGAATCCTTAATAACCGCCTTTCTTCTCGAATTCGGCTTCAAATCAATCAAATCTATACATAAATGACTTCATAACATCAATACATGCTAAATAAATCGAATCCAACGCGTAATTATAGCTTTCCAATCATTCTTCCCAAAATCCCAAAAATCGACCCCAGGCCTGCTTGATCAAAACACGAGTTGGACCAAAATCATATCACCTATTCACCCACGAGCCCGCTATACAATTTGTTTTCAAATTTGACCCCAAAACAAGGTCGAAATCAAGAAAATCAAAAATCCTAACTCTATCCAAATTCCCAATTTTTACCCTTAATTATATGTTTTAGGCCCAGGATTTCAATAGATGATGATGGCAAAAGAGGAAAACTAGTTAAACAATGTTTACCCAAGAAACTTTGGTGAAGAAATGCTCCAAAAGTCACCCTAGAACCTTGGAGAAGGAGGAGTTTGTGAAGTGTTATGAAAATCCCGTCACTGGTTCCGTTCTGAAGAACTAAAATAACTGCGCAAAATTACTCTTTGCGTTCGCGATAGGTTGGTCGCGTTCGCGATGAGTAACACTGAGCAGACCATCGCGATCGCGGGAAGGGAAATGCGAACGCGGAGAATAAAAAGGCTGTGGCCAAGAAATTGGCCTACGCGAATGCGATGAAGGACTCCTGCGATGCTACACGATCGCGATCATATACATGCAAACGCGAAGAGGAAAAGATAGATAAACCCTCAAGGTCAAATAACCCTATGCAAATGCAAGGGCAGGATGTGAAAGAGGAAAAAGAAAATCTTGAAGCTTCGGGAATGTGGGAAATGGATCGCGAACGCGAAGAAGAAATGGGGTCTATAACAGCTGAAGCAAAATCTACTACTTCCATAAGTCCAAAACCAGTCCGAAACACCTCCGAAACACTCATGAGCCCTCGGGGCTCCTAACCGAACACATGCACTAACTCAACAACATCCTATGAACTTAACCTTGCGATCAAATCGCCAAAATAACATCAAAATCAATGAATCAAACCTCAAAATCATGAGGTTTTTCTTCAAACTTCATTAAGTTTTAAATTTATAACTTTAAGCTCGAAACATTTCAAACGATGTCCGATTTCAACCAATATTTATAAGAACATCTTAATCACATATAAGAACTGTACTGGGTGCCAAAACCAAAATACGGGCCCGATACCAACATGTTCTGATCAATTTTCTTTAACAATTTCAAAGAAACAATTTCCTTTAAAAATTCATTTCTCAGGCTTGGGACCTCGAAATCTGATTTCGGGCATATGCCCGAGTCTCATATTTTCCTATGGACCCTCTGGGATCATCCAATCACGGGTCAGGGTACGTTTTCCCAAAATATTGATCGAAGTCAAATTTATTCACTTTAACACCATTATTTTGCATTTTTCACAGAATTTCACATTTAAGCTTTACGTCTATGTGCCCAGACTGTGCATATATCGAGGCGACTCTAAATGAGGTTCTTGTGGACTCAAACGCATAGAATAAATATGAAATAGGTGATGACACTTTGGGTCGTCACATAGGCTGAACCAGGCTTTAGCCTGGTGAGGCCAGCCTAAGGCTAGGCTGAACCAAGCTTTAGCCTGTCGAGGCCAGCCTAAGTCCAGGTTCAGTATGAGTTTTGAAGACTTTATTCATCTCTTTGTTTGAATAGAACTTGGCCTACATGTTTTAGTCTTTTCCTACACTTATAAATAGACCTAAAATGCCTCTTTTGAAAGGGAGATCGAGTTTGGACATATGTTAGACCTAGGAGGAGCATGGAGCTGTCGTGGATACCTGAGACTCGACCAAAAGAGGATAGAACATACTAGGATCAAGGAGGCGAATTCTTCTACGAGGTTTTCACTTTCTTCTTCCTATTTTCGTTATTGGTTATGAATTCTAGTATTGTAGTTTTACGTACTATTATGAATTGCTAATTTATTATTTAGGGTTTTAATGGAACCTATTGGAGGATGTTTTTCTTGTTGTGTTAATATAGATTTGCTGTAGTATTTTCTCTATTTGTTCAACTACGTTATTATTGTGGTTGGTTGAAGAGCTCTTAATCGACTGTGGCTATTTAGTGTGTATTTCTTGGGAGAGAGTACATATTAAGGTAGTTGTTGAATAACATCACTCCTAATATATATGAGGGATCAATATGAAGGGTGTAAAGGTGGGATTAGGTATAACGAAACCTTGGTGCAATCTAAGTGAGTTGTGCTTAAGGCTAGCTAATGTAATTCGGGAGAATATGTCTAGTATATTGTTGTAATTACTCAGGATAGGTTAATACAACTAGAGTGCTCATGATCGATATAGAAGTCTTAGACAAATTTATAGAAAATGTAGCTAGAATGATTCGGACAATTGGAGAAATCATAACCCTTCTTAATCTTGTCTCCAACCCGTAGTGTTTTAGTGTTAATCTACTAATTTAATTTGTTAGTTAATTAGATACAATAATCATAATATTTATAACATAGGAATTATTCGAGCTTGTCTTCTTAGCAATATTGAACAATTGTAGCTAAGCCTTACTTCTATGTGGGATTCGATTCCGGACTTGTAAATGGATTATATTTGCAACAACCGATTAGTCCTTTTTAAAGGCATAGTTGGGCGTGATCATATTTTGACACCGTTGCCGGGGAACTAACGGTATAGCTGTAGCTGTACATATTTCTAGGTTGCAAATTTGAAGTTTTATTTATGTCTTATTGTATTTTATTTTTTTAAATCTTATTTTTAACTTGATAGACATGACATCTTGGAATTATGAGAGTTGTGATGTTGGTAATTCTACTTTTGATTCTCCTTA
The DNA here is from genome assembly GCA_034376525.1 of Nicotiana benthamiana. NCBI lineage: Eukaryota > Viridiplantae > Streptophyta > Magnoliopsida > Solanales > Solanaceae > Nicotiana > Nicotiana benthamiana. The sequence goes on along the minus strand of CM067327.1, from coordinate 141,618,759 downwards.
TGCATATTGTGGGGGAATTATCCACCCAGGGAAAAATTATCAAAATATTTCCGAGAGCGTGTTATGTGCACCAAACTTTATGTGTGGAATGTGTGTAATACATGTGGTGGTCAAGATGGTCACTTTTATGGTTGTGCTTATATTTCGTATCTTCCCCCAACCCCTTACTTCGGTGGTTCTTCTTTTTCTTGTGAAGGTAATAGGATAAAATAACCTAGGGATGATGACCTGAAAAAGATCGAGGATATGCTAAAGTGCCTTGTAGAACAATATGACGAGATACAACTGTGGGTACAAAGGCAAGATGCAACTATTCACAACATGGAGGCTCAAGTGAGTCAACTAGTTGGAGCTTTTAATGCTCAATATGCAAATATTATGGATAGTAGCCAAGAGCAATATGCATTAGAGATGGAAATTGAGGTGCCAATGGAGGGGTCCAAAGTAGAATCCCAACACTCTAACTAGCTAGAATTTTAGGATGCCGATGTTGAATAAGTAATACTAGAGTTAATCAAGGACGTTGAAGATAGAAATTTTGTTGACTCTAGTGTGATTGGTGTTGAGGAGGCTAAAAATCTTGAAGTTCATGTTTTTGAGCGCGTTAGACCTCATTCCAAACACTTTTCTACATTATGTTCAGATGGTAAAATGGAAACTAAGCCGTATGAGCCAATGCAAGAGTCAAAGGAAGAGGTAGATGAGCCCTATATTCTAAAATTTTCAAGGCCGTCTAGGAAAAGTAACATTCCTCGGTTGAAAGCCAAAAACTTCATAAAGTATCATTTAATTTTTGGCTCACAAAAATTTATATCACCCCAATAACATGATCATAGAGCAAAACCAAAACTTGGGGTCCAATTCATTAGTTCAAAATGGTAGGCAAAAAATGATTTGCATCGTGCCGCGACGTTAAATCAAGCATATTTTGGGAGGTAACCCAACTTTAGTGCTTTTTCTTAATTGTATTATTTTTGTAGTGTCAATTTTTGATTTTCTAGGAACATGGACAACAAAGCTATTGGAAGGATACAACATCAAACCAGATAGTTGGAACTTAGTGTGAGGTACCCGTACGAAAGGCCTACCAGGGAGTTTCTTTTACCCTCTTATTAGTTACAGTGTGCATTGGGAACAATGCACAATTTTAAGTGTGGGGTGAGGAGATCGTCTGGGTGACTTTCTATGCTATTTTAGTTGTGTTAGTTTAGTTAATTAATTTTTTTGAGGGATTTATGTCTAAAACAAAATTCTTTGTAGGTAGTGCAGTAAACCCTCTTGATTTTTCTTTGTGCCGTGGTTCTTTTCCAAGGGTTTTGTTTGAACCGGGTGTAGTTAGTTTTATTCGTCAGGAGTAGGAGCTAGTGTGAGATGGATTAAATTGCAACGATATATCTTAAACTTGTTATGCCTTGAGAATAGAGAGTCCTTTGGTTGTAACGCTAGGGATGGATTTTTTACTCTTGTATAAGTACCTTAAATCGTATGATCTTAAATTTGCTTAGCTGCTTTGACTAGAGTGTCTTGATAAAAACCAATCCTGAATGAGTTATCTGCCGTGTGTGTAAGGTTTTGTGTTATCTTGTGCATGAATTTGATGTCTAGAACTTTCCCCACGTATTTACAAAGCGAAATAGTAGTTTTGTTCAGTATTGGAAGTGATATAGGCGTTTCATTATTGAACCAGATATGTAAATTTTACCTGCCTAGTTGTTATGTAATGTAGTTAAACCCTTTGAGCCTATAATCCTGTTTCTTTAGCAACCACATTACATGCCTCACCAATTTGTTTCAGTTAACCATCTATTTGAGCCCTTTCACCAATCATGGGAACTTGAATTATTATGAACTTTGTAAAAGTTAAAGTGTGGGTGGTTGGTTTGGCTTTTAAGTGGAACTAATGAAATAACGAAAAAGGTGCATTGTGTTAAAAAAAAAGCAAGAGCCGCTTGAATTAAAAAAAATAAATAAAGAAAAAAAAATAGTTGTATTGTTGTGAAGAATATTCCTTGTGGTTGTGGCTTTTGATGTAATTATGCTTAAAAAAGTATGGACTTAATATATATTGATGTGAAGTTAGAGTTATGGTTTGATGTAAATAGGGTTTGAATGTTAAAGTATATGTATTAAAGTGCTTAGTGAGGTATAGTCAGTCTTATATCCAAATGTATCATACCCGACGCGCAGCCTATATTACAACTAATTATAGTCCTACTTGATCCTACACTAAATGAGCTCAATTAGTAAAGTAGTACACTATGGGCAAGCCTATGGTGCATCTTTTGTAGCATATGAATGTTATTTCTAAGACTGAGTGAATTCTTCCTATCTTGAGTTCCTAATTGTTCTTAAATTTTATTATGTGTGTGGAACTACTGTCTTTTATATTATGAGGGCACTTGATTCATTAAGGAAAGGTAATGCCATTGACCTCTATGTTAGAGTAAGTGATTGAGTGGTGAATAATGCATAATATTTGCGAGTCAAATCTTGAGGTGGAGATGTTACATCCTTGTGCATAGTCTATTTATCTTAGTGTGATGAGTTAGGAGAATTGCTTAAAAGGTCGTGTCTATAAGTGTAGTTTGATTTCTCGAGGACGAGCAACGTTTAAGTATGGGCTACTGATGTGTGGCTATAATTCCATAGTTTCGTACATTATGTGCATTGAATTTTACATGCTTTAGTGATAAATTACACTTTATTCGCGCGTAATGGAGTCTATTTTATGTGTAGTTGAATTGGAGATGAAATTAAAGCAAAAGGGATACTTGAAAATGTGCTCAAGAATAATGAAAAGGAGAGGCCAGGCAAAAGCCAGCTCAACCAAGCTTTAGCCTGGCGAGGCCAGCCTATGGCCATGCTGAACTAGGCTTTAGCCTAGAGAGGCTAGCCAAAGTGCAGGCCCGACCCGAGTTTTGAAGACTTTTTTCCTCTCCTGGTTTGACTATTACTTGGCCTACACGTTGAGGTGTTTTCCTACACATATAAATAGACCTAGAAATTCCACTTTTGAAAGGGAGATCGAGTTTGGACATACTTTAGACCTAAGAGGAGCACGGAACCGCCGTGGAGACTGAAGATTTGACTTAAGGAGGCAAGAACACACTAGGAGCAAGGCAGAGAATTCTTCTACGAGTTTTTCACTTCTTTCTTCCTATTTTTATTATTATTTATGAATTCTAGTATTGTAGTTTTGCATACTATTATGAATAGCTAATTTATTATCTAGGGTTTTGATGGAACCTATTGGAGAATGATTTTCCTGTTACATTAATATTGATTTGATATAGTATTTTCTCTATTAGTTCAACTATGTTATTATTGTGGTTGGTTTAAGAGATCTCAATCGACTGTGCCTATTTAGTGTATATTACCCCGGAGAGAGTGCATATTTAGGTATTTATTGAATAACATCACTCGTAAAATATATAAGGAATTAATACGACGGGTTTAAAGGTGGGATTAGGACAACAAAACCTTAGTGCTATCTAAGTGAGTTCTTCTTAAGGCTAGCTAGCATAATTTGGGAGAATATGTCCAGTATATTATTGTAGTTACTCAGGAGAGAGATACGATAGCCAGTGTGATTGCCCTAAAGGTCATCCCTCGTTTTGAAAGTAGATTCTGTGTTCCAAGGCCTAAATAACCTCTTTTGTCTTGCCTTGATTTGCGTGCATAGTGCTGACATATTTTTGGAACGCTTTTATGTGAAATTTAAGTAAAATAAGGAAATTAACCTTTTAAATTGATTAAAGTTTAATTTGGTCAAACATTCTTGGTAAGTGGATTTAGACTCGTGATCCAACGATCTCGTAGGGTCCATAGTAAAATATGGACTTCGGGGTATGTCCGTAATCGAATTATGAGGTCTCAAGCCCGAGAAAAGAATTTTTAAAGAAAATTATTTGCTGGACAATATAAAGGCTTTTAGAAGTAAATTGATGCAATTTCGTGATGGTATGGAGCCCGTATCTTGGTTGCGGAGTCTAGTACAAGTTAAAAATAATAATTTGGTTTAATATGTGCAATTTGGAATGAATAGGAGTTCATTTGGTATAAATGGACCTATTGTTGAGAAAATAGAATTTTTGATATTCTTGAGTGATTTCATGAATTTGAGGTTTTATTCATAGTTGTTGGTTTTATTTTGATGATTTGATCGCATGAGCAAGTCCGTATGATATTTTTGGACTTACGTGCATGTTTGGGTTGGAGCCCCGAGGTCGCGGGTGAGTTTTGGATAGGCAGAGTGAATTGGACTTAGGAAATCTCAGTCTGGTATCTGGTTTTTTTTGCCAAGGCCTCTGATCTCGCAATTGTGAGATCAAGCTTTGCAAATGCAAAGTCCTCAGGCTTGGGAAATACGACCCAGGCATATCAAATGCGAACCAAGCCTGGGCAGGCCCTCTTCACTAATGCGAACCCCTGGTCGCAATTTCGACATCTGCACCTATGAACATCATAACTTAGACAGATTTATCTTTATTTGTTACAACTCTTCAAACCCTAAAACGTCTTTGGGCAATTTTTTCGAAGGCACATACTCTTCCAAATCATTAGAAAGTCATTTATTTCAATCTAATCCATCTTTTTACATGATTTCATTTCAAAATCAAAGGGTTTTCATGAGAAATAGGGTAATTTTGGACAGAACTTAGGATTTTTAAGTTTTGGGGATTTGGACCTCGATGAGAGGTCTGATTTTAAAAAATTATATATTTGAGTTTGTCGGTGAATGGGTGATTGAGTTTTGGTTCGAACCTCAGGTTTTGACCAAGCGGACCCGGGATCGATTTTTGAGTTTTTGGGGAAATCATGAGAAAACCTATTTTCATGCATTAGAATTGATTTATTTAGTATTCATTGATATCGTTAAGTAAATTGTGACTAGATACAAACAGGTTGGTGGTGAAATCAAGAGGTAAAGCGGTAGTTGAGGCTTGATTATGATTGTGGTATTGAGGTAAATGTTTGGTCTAACTTTAACTTGAGGGAATATGAGTTGTGGTATTATTTGCTATGTGTTAATTGTTGAGTACGACGTATAGTTGTGGTGACGAATATCTATAAGTTGGTGTCAAACATGCTCGTGAGTCTTATACTATGATTATTGTGACTCTGTATTGTATTATCCATGCTTAATATGATGATTATCAATGTTGAACAAAGCTTATGAAAGTATTCTTGGTAATTGAACATTGTAGAGCATTAACTCAAGTTGAGATTGATGTTGTGAAGTGATTGTGGAAATGAGGAGAGGTTTATGATATTGTTTTCCTTGCTGGGATGTTATTTTTTATGATATTGTTTCCCTTATCGGGATACTATTATTCCTTTTCCGGGATTCTATTATAATTTTTATTGATTCCCTTGCCCGAATTGCTTGATCGTTGATTAGGAAAGGAAGAGCGGAAAGCACGAAGGGTGATGTCGTGCGTGATATTTGTGAGTGAGTGTTAATGCACGAAGGGTGATGCCGTCCCAATATTGTAAATATAATAGCATGAAGGGTGATGCCGTGCCATGACATGAGTGATAATGCATGAAGGATAATGTCGTGCCATGATTATGTGAGGTAAAAACATGAAGCCGTGCCGAATCTATTGATTCATATGGTGAGAATAAGTTTATAAATACGAAGGGTGATGCCATGCACTTGTTGCTGTTTTCTTTATTCTTGCTCATAATTGAATTATGGTATTCTTTGTGCTTCTATAGTGAAATTCTACTAGTACATGATATCCCTAATGGAATCTTTCCCCTTCCCATCTGTAACTACTAGTTTGTGTTATTATTAGTCGCTGCAAATGATTTAACTGCATAGATTTTTTGGTAGTCTTATCCTAGCCTCGTCACTACTTAGCCGAGGTTAGGTTCGACACTAACCAGCACATAGGATCAGTTGTGCTGATACTACATTTTGCACTGTGTGCAGATCCCCATACTGGAGCATTCGGACCATAGAGACGTTGCTGTCTTCAGTCTAGCGGAGACACGAGGTATTCCTGTAGACGTGCGCAGGCCTTGGTGTCCCCTTCTATCTTTTCCATTCTATTTATGTATTTAGAGATAGACTTGTATTTTCTATTCAGACGATTGTTTGTAGTGTTCGTAGATGGTTCGTGACATTGTGACATCAATTCTCAGTAGAGATGTATTTTGGATTTTTGTACCAATGATTAGTTAAACTATTAGACTATGTTTTCTGCATTTCTGTTCATTATGATTTTGCCACTGTTAGTCACATGTTAATTCATAAATGTTAAAAGATTAAGGAAAAAGGGTAATAAAATCTATAATACTTGGCTTGCTGTCACGACCCAAACCGAAGAGCCGTGACGGGCACCCGGTGCCTTACTCGACTGAGTACCAATGCGACATACCTTTCTTATCATACTATCATGAGTAGATAAGCCAGAAAACCCATCATGAGATAACAAGAATAAAACATAAGGTAATACTCAACATATGAAGACCCAACATGATATATAAACTTAAATATGTGACATATGGGCCTATAAGGCCGACATAACCATTTGTAAACTCAAAACATAGGCCGACAAGGCCATACAAGTATCCATACACCTGACATCTGTCTACAAGCCTCTAAGAGTACATAAAATCATAAAGGTCGAGACAAGGCCCCACCATACCAATCAATAAAAATACAAAGAATATTGACCAAATAGGCAACTCCGGGTCAAGCAGAGTGCACCAACACCTTCGCGGAGCTGATAGCCTGCTAGGAGGAATATTAACCTGTCTATCGGGACCTGCGGGCATGAAACACAGCGTCTCCAGGAAAAAGGGACGTAAGTACAAATAAAGTACCAAGCATGTAAGATAGGAAAGCATAAATATAATGAAAAGAGAGATAGAGGAAATACAACCTGTAACATCTGAGTGCCTCTGGGGGTTACTGACATGAAATGCATAGTACATATATATTCATAAACTTTTAAAAACATACGCCTCTATGTGCATCATCATCATCATCATCATATCGTACCCTACCTCAAAGAGGACTCGGTAAAAATATACCCGACCATTATAAGGCTCGGTAGAATCGTACCCGGCCACGTGGAGCTCGGTAAACCCAACTGATCAGTGGTTGCACAATAGGTGCCGTATCTGGCCGACTATAGCGTGAGTCGGTAGAGTAAAATAGATACATATATATAATGCATGCTCGACTCATGGAGACACATTCTAGACCTTTTGCAATGACGTAAGATCGGTATCCTCTGTACACAATATTAGGACTAACTCTTCACCACGAACACTTAGAAGAATCAGGAACTACCAACAACATTGATAACATAAGAATAAGAGAAGCAACATTACATCAATCGTTTCACAAGAGGGGAAACAATGTAAGTACTGCTAGCTTCTAAGTGTAGAGTATCTTTGGAAGCTGGTTCATTACATTATGTACAATCGGAGTTATGCAAAAGAAGGAAAGGGATAGCCTCACATACCTTGTATATTCTTCCCAACCTCAAGCTATGCAATTTTCACGGCTCCTTAGTCTACAATAAGAGAAATGACACTATCGTTATCGTTTAGGCATCGTAACTATTATATATCGAACACAACCTATTTCACGAGGAAATAGACAGCAATTCCTCTATATATATTACTTCACACAAGTCAACACAATCACCAAATAGCACAAAAAACATCAATAATAATCATATTGAGCCTCCCAAAACAGTCCACACAACCTAATCACTTCATACATTAGGCGCGCAGCTTAGTAGTGTTAAACGATCCGGAAATGTTACTACGAACGACCAGAAAACCACCCTTCCAATCACCGTCCTATGAGTTCTAGCTATTGGAAATGTATTTATCAAACTTCCTTTATATTTAAAATCCTAAATACAGAAATAATTCATTTTCCTAAAAATTAAATACCTTCCAAAACTCAAACTACAAAGAAAAAGAGAGGAAATATAGAGATACTTACGTCATAGGGATCGTGCCTTTGAGGGCTACTGACATGAAATGCATAATACATATATATACATAAACTTTTGAAAACATACGCCTCTATGAGCATCATCATCATCATATCATACCTGGCCTCAAAGAGGACTCGATAAAAACATACCCGGCTATCATAAGGCTCGGTAGAATCGTACACTGCCATGTGGAGCTCGGTAAACCCAACTGATCAGTGGTTGCACAATAGGTGCCGTACCCACCCGACTATAGCGCAACTCGGTAGAGTAAAATAGATACATATATATAATGCATGCTCGACTCATGGAGACACGTTCTAGACCTTGGAGAGACGTAAGATCGGTATCCTCTGTACACGATATTAGGACTAACTCTTCACCACGAACCTTATAAGAATCAGGAAGTACCAACAACATTGATAACATAAGAATAAGAGAAGCAACATTACATCAATCGTTCCACAAGAGGGGAAACAATGTAAGTACTGCTAGCTTCTAAGAGTAGAGTATCTTTGAAAGCTCGTTCATTACATTATATACAATTGAAGTCATGCAAAAGAAGGAAAGGGATAGCCTCACATACCTTGTATATTCTTCCCAACCTTAAGCTATGCAATTTCACGGCTCCTTAATCTATAATAAGAGAAATGACACCATCGTTATCGTTTAGGCGTCGTAACTATTATATATCGAACACAGCCTATTTCACGAGGAAACGGACAGCACTTCCCCTATATATATTACTTCACACAAGTTAAAATAATCACCAAACAGCCAAAACAACATCAATAATAATCATATTAAGTCTCCCAAAACAGTCCACACAACCTAATCACTTGATACATAAAACGCCCACCTTTGTAGGGTCAAACGACCCAGAAATGTTAGAACGAACGACCAGAAAACCACCCTTCCATTATGTGATGTTTCTCCACACCATTTATCTTCTAAACTTCCTAAAAACAGTAGCAGAAGGTACTATCCAATAGAAACACGAAACGGCCCACAAACAGCCCACAACAAGTCGAATAATTCAAACTCACAGCTTCGAATCACCGTCCTGTGAATTCTAGCTATTAGAAATGAATTTATCAAACTTTCTTCATATTTAAAAGCTTAAATACAGAAATACGTCATTTTCCTAAATATTAAATACCTTCCAAAACATAAACTACAAAGAAAAAGTGAGGTAATATAGCAATACTTACGTCATAGGGATCGTTTTCATGTTATCGCTACATGATTTCGTGCCCCGGATGATAATCTAGTTGGAAAACCTTGTGGAAAGATTTAAGAGAAGGTTAGGGGTCTTATTTGGTCGAGATATCTGGAATTATGAAGAAAGAGATGACATAGGAAGATAAATATCCATTTTGGTTGAAAAGTCAAAAAGGTGCTACTGGTACCGTAGCATTGGTTCATCTTCCAACACTTATAACTTTTTATCTGGGTGTCGTATGAGCAAAAGGTTAAGAGAGTTCCAACCTAGATTCCAAGACCTTTAATTTTATATATAATATGTCCCAAAAAGACCTCATATAATACACAAAATGTATTTCTCAAAGAGCTTTAGTGGCATACCTTCTTGCCAACTATGCAGTCTGTGCAGTCTTGTGAAACTGCAAATATCTCTCTACTATGGTATCGTATTGACAAACCGTTTAGTGCATAAGAAATTAGACTCATAGATATTCAATTTGATATGTGGATCATCCAGTAACTCCAAGTATATTGTGAGAAAATCTCCACTACATTTGACCTAATGTTTAGCATATTTATAAATGCAACTTGTGATGACCTTTACCAACTTTTGTTCCACAGCTCGCTTGACTCCAAAACGTAACAGACGGCTATCATAAACATTAAATAACTTATAAAATAACCTCCTTATCATGTTAAGAACACTAGTCTTACCCCAAAGTGCATGTTATAACATTCTAAACTTATTGACTTTTGACGAAACTTATTTCCTTCAATTTGCTTAGCTTCTAAGCCTTTCCATCCATCTTGTTATTTGTTATTCATGACCTTAAATATTTGTAACCTTTAAGGTAACATGATTAAATTACTATATTTGCTTCCAATAGAATCTTATTTTTGAGCTAACATCAATTGACTCACGATGTACTCTCACGTACGAAAAAATAGGGTGTAACACTTGCCCAACTTTTGTGAGCAGGCGCCATCACGACTCCCAATGGTGGGAAATCCTGGTCGTGACAGCCAGAGTGCTCATGATCGGTAGAGAAGACTTCGGCTAATTCATGGAAAAAGTAGCTGAAAGGATTCGGACAATAGGGGAAATCATAACTCTAAATCTCCTTAATCTTGTCTCCAACATGTAGTATCTTTAGTATTAATCAAATAATTTAATTTGTTAGTTAATTAGATACAATAATCTTAATATTTATAACATAGGAATTGTTCTAACTTGTTTTCTTAGCAATATTGAGCAATTGTAGCTAAGCCTTAGTTCTCTATGGGATTTAATTCTGGACTTGTAAATTGAACTATATTTGCAACAATCGATTAATCCTTTTAATAAGGCATAGTTGGGTGTGATCAAATTTTAAATTCAATTCTAGGCATAGTCCTATATTTTACTACGGATCCACCGGAACCGTCAGAACATGGGTGTGGGTCTGTTTACCCAAAACTTGACCGAAGTCAACAAAAATCAACTTTTTAGGTCATAAATTATTATTTCAATAATTTTTCATATAAAAGCTTTCCGTAAGCATGCCTGAACTCCAAACATAAATCAAGGAGAGATGAAATAAGATTTTTAAGGTCTCGGAACACAAAATCGAGTTGTAAAACAAAAGATGACCTTTTGGGTCATCACAATATAAGTAATTTGTGATGTTCCAAAGGGTTATCATCTATTTTAATTAAATTTTGTGCATCCGAGACCTTGAACGTCCTTTAGAGTTGCCTCATTTTGCATGCACAATCCGAATACGTAGCTGGAAAGCTTAAATATAAAATTCTGTGAAAATTGCTACGTTTTGATATTAAATTGAATAAATTTGACTTTGGTAAACTTTTTGGATAAACGGACCCAGACCCATGAATTTATGGTCCGTAAGAAAATATGAGACAGGGGCATATGATTAAAATCAAATTTCAAGGTCCCGAACCCGAGAAATAAATTTTTAAAGCAGATTGTTTTTCTGAAATTGTTGAGAAAAATTAAAATGAAAATTGATTAGAACGTGTTGGTATCAGGCCTGTATTTTGTTTCCGGCGCTCGTTACAGGTCTTATATGTGATTTAAGATGTTTCTGTAAAGTTTGGCTGAAATCGAACGTTGTTTGACGTGTTTCGAGCTTAATATTCTAAATTTGAAATTTATGAGGTTTGAATGAAAAAAACTCTTGATTTTGAGGTTTGATTCATTGTTTTTGATGTTAATTTGAAGATTTGATCGCATAGCTAAGTTCGTAGGGTGTCGTTGAGTCAGTGCATTTGTTTGGTTAAGAGCCCTTAGGGCTCGTGAGTGTTTTGGAGGTGTTTCGGAGTGTTTTGGACTTATGGAAATAGCAGATTCTGCTTCAGCTGTTGCAGGCCCCATTACTTCTTCGCGCTCGCGGCGCATCTTCCGCGTTCGCAAGGCCTTGATTTTTATTTCATCGCGTTCGCATCCCTGCCTCGCATTCATATAGGGTTATTTGACCCTGAGAGCTTAACTTTCTTTTCCTCTTCGCGTTCGCATGCATATGCTCACGTTTGCGTAGCTTTGCAAGAGTCCTTCATTGCGTTTGGTGATGGCCCACGCGTTCGCGTAGGTCAATTTCTAGGCCACAACCTTTTTATTCTCTGTGTTTGCGTTCCCCTTCCCACGATCGCAATAGTCAGCCCAGTGTTACTCATCACGAACGCGACCAACCTTTCCCGAACGCGATGAGTAATATTGCCCAGCTATTTTTATAACCCAAAAACAGATACAGTGTCAGATATTCATAACACTTCACGAACTCCTTCTTATCCAAGGTTCTAGGGCGACTTTTGGAGCATTTCTTTCACCAAAGTTTCTTGGGTAAGCATTGTTTAACTCATTTTCTTCATTTTCCATCATCATCTATTGAAATCCTAGTCCTAATACATGTAATTTAAGGGTAGAAATTGGAGATTTGGGTAGAGTTAGGGAATTTTAATTTTTCTTGATTTAGACCTTATTTTGGGGTCAAATTTGAAAACAAATTATATATTCGGGCCCGTGGGTGAATGGGTGATTTGATTTTGGTTTGAACCTCGTGTTTTGACCAAGCAGGCGGGGGGTCGATTTATGAGTTTTTGGAAAAAATGATGGAAAAGCTATAATTAAGCTTTGGGTTCGTTTTGTTTAGAATTTATTCATGTATTGAAGTCATTATTGTATAAATACGATTGATTTGGAGCCACATTCGAAAGGAAAGGCGGTTATTGAGGGTTGAACTGGCCGTGAAAGTTTGAGGTAAGTGTTTGGTCTAACCTTTGCTTGAGGGAATAAGAGTTAAGTTTTATTTGCTAGTTTCTCATTATTAAGTACTATATATAGGAATGGTGACAAGTATCTATACGTTGGTGTCTAGCATGACTCTGAGTCCTTGTATTGGGAATATCATGATTTCATTATTTGTTTCATGCCTTGGTGATGATTTCAATATATTGTGAAAAGCTGGTGAAAGAAATGGTGACATTTGAACATTGAGGAGCATTGGCTCAAGTAAATTACAAATTGTGAAAATATATGAGATGACTGAACTCTTTGGAGCATTGGCTCACGTGGTAAAACGAGTTGTGAAGTGAAAGTGAAATGAAGAGAAATAATTACTGATATTGTTCCCTTGCTGGGATTTAACTGTTAAACTGCGTTCCCTTGCCGAGATTTCTGTTATTAATTGTTTCCTCCCTTGCCCCCTTGTTTGTGATTGTTGTTTGGGTGAGGAAGAAGTGTCAAAGCACAAAGAGTGATGCCGTTCACTTATTGCTGTTTGTTATGATTTCTTGTTATCTGTTCGCATGCGTTAATTGTCTTATTCCACAATTATTGTAATTCTTTAAGTTGGCATTTTCCTTTATCATGTCACTAGTTATTATTGAATTTATGCAATAATTGCTACATGTTTTGCTACTATACATTTAGCATACTAAATATTAAATAGCTTATTTGCTCCTTAAAGTCCATAATTAATTGTTACTTGCCATTATTTGTTTTCCTCAGTGAATCATAATTATTGCGTACTTTGTTGTCTTATGAATTTACATTAATTATTGCGGTTGTTAGAGTGATTTCATTTGCAAGAACTGTTATATATATGATGAAATGGGATCTGGTGGTATGCCTACCACGGATATATGATGAAATGGGATCGGGTGGTATGCCTACCACATAGATATGATGAAATGAGATCGGGTGGTACGCCTATAACGAGATATGATGAAATGGGATCCGGTGGAACGCCTACCACAAGTTATTGATTGAAATGGAAGTGGGTGGTACGCCAACTATAAGTTATTGATTGAAATGGGAGTGGATGGTATTCCTACGACAAGTTATTTATTGAAATGGGAGCGGGTGGTATGCCTACCACGAGTTATGATGAAATAGGAGAGAGTGGAACTCCTACCACGGGATTTGATGAAATGGGAGTGAGTGGTGCCCCTACCACGGAAATGTTGATGAAATGGGAGGGGGTGGTATGCCTACCACAGAAACATTCAGAAATGGGATCGGGTTGCACGCTTGCAATGATATGTGTACTGATAGTGAAATAAGCTTTTATTTCCCTTATTAGTGTTATAGTTAATCTGTTGATTTTCCATTATTATTCTTTGAAGTCCTGTATTATCTACTATCCCCGAAGCGTGTTTCCCTCCCCTTAAAATGTTTATTCTTGTTTATTTTGTTGATGTATATGAATATAACTGCATAAGTTTAGGTGGTAGTCCTGTCTAGCATCGTCACTACTTCGCCGGGGTTAGGCTAGACACTTACTAGCACATGGGGTCGGTTGTGCTGATACTTCACTCTATGCTCTTTTGCATAGATCCAGGTACCGGACAACAGCTGTAGCTCGGGAGTTAGCCTTCTGACCACCGAGACAGCGATGTAGCCTTGCAGGCGTTCGCAAGCCCAGCATTTTCTCTATCCGATATATATATATATATATATATATATATATATATATATATATATATATATATATATATATCATTCTGTTATCTCATGTTTTGAGACAGACATTGTTACTTTCTTTCCAACGGTTGTATGTAGTAAATATTGGTAGTCCGTGAGTATTGTGACTCCAGTTCTGGGTAGAGGTATATGTGGATTGTTACTTATTAATTTGGTTTATATCGTTTAAGTCTTCCACTAAATTATGAATTCCGATGTTTCTTTAATTACTCATTTCATGTTAATTAAATTGATAAAAAAATGGATTGCCAATAAAAGTAGTTATGGATTATAAATGTGTGGCTTGCCTAGCTTCTACGAGTATGCGCTATCACGACCCCCGAGGGTGGGAATTTTGGGTCGTGACAAGTTGGTATCTGAGCTCTAGGTTGATAGGTCTCATTTCTCACAGACAAGCTCGGCTGAGTCTGAGGGATCGGTACAAAGACGTCAGTATTTATCCCCTAGAGGCTACAGAGTTTGGAAAATTTTGCACTTGTTCTTTCTTGTCGTGCTGTTTTGTTTCTCAAATCTAAGTTGAAACCTCTACTCTTGTCCTTTCGTGAATGGCGAGGTCATGTACCACTTATTCAGTCGAGCAGCAACACAAACTGGTGATAGGTCAGCTACTTCTTCGGAGGCTTTGCGAAGGTTGGATAGGTTCAACCAAGCTCTTCAGTATTACTTCCTGCAGTGCATCTTCTGAGGATCCCCAAGCTTTTCTAGACGACTTTCGTGAGGTTATCAGGAGCATGGGGATCGTGGAGACAAATAGGGTCTATTTTGCTACTTTTCGCTTGTTTGAATCCGCCAAGACTTGGTGAAGAGATTATTACTTGGCTAGACCAGTCGGATCGCCAGCTTCGACTCGGGAGCAGTTCACACATCTATTTCTAGAGAAGTTTCTCCACATCACTCGGAGAAAGGTATTATAGGTGGAGATAGAGGTATTAGAGGTGGAGTTAGAGATGCTAGGGGTGGAGGTAAATGTATTAGAGGTGAAGGTGTAGGTACGATTCTGGTTTGTGATCGGGATGCTTCAGTGTTGTTTGATCCGGGGTCTACGTATTCGTATGTGTCATCTAATTTTGCCCCGTACTTGGTCATGCATAGTGATGCATTGGGTATTCCTGTTTATGTGTCTAAACCAGTGGATGACTCTATTGTGGTCGCTCGAGTCCATCGTTCTTGTGTTGTGGTGATTGGGGGTCTTGAGACTCATGTAGACTTGTTGCTTTTAGACATCGTTGATTTTGGCACTATATTGGGGATGGACTTGTTATCACCTTAGCACACTTTCTTGGACTGTCATGCCAAGACTGTGACCTTAGATTTATTGGGTATACCTCGTTTAGAGTAGAGAGGGACTCCTGGTCATTCTACCCGTCATGTTATCTCGTATGTGAAGGCTCGGCACATGGTCGAAAAAGGGGTATTTGGCCTATTTGGAATATGTTCCTGATTCCAGTACTGAGGTTCCCTCTATTGATTTTGTGCCCGTAGTTCACGAGTTCCCTGATGTCTTTCCTTCAGACCTACCGGGTATGCCACTCGACATGGATATTGAATTTTGCATTAGTGGCCCCAAGCACTTAGCCAATTTCTGTCCCGCCATATTGTATGGCCCCGCCTGAGTTGAAAGAGTTAAGGATCACTTGTATGACTTGCTGGAGAAAGGTTTCATTAGACCCAATGTATCACCTTGGGGTGCACCAGTGTTGTTCGTTAAGAAGAAGAATGTGCATTGGTTACCGGCAGTTGAACAAGGTAACAATCAAGAATAAATATCCACTGCCAAGGATTGATGATTTGTTTGATCAACTTCAGGGTGCCAAGGTATTTTCCAAGATTGACTTGAGATCTGGCTACCATCAATTGAAGATTAGGACTTCTAATGTCCCTAAGACAGCTTTCCGCACTCAGTACATGCATTATGAGTTCTTGATTATGTCATTCGGGCAGACAAATGGCCCAACAACTTTGATGGACTTGATGAACCGAGTGTTTATGCCTTATTTTGATTCATTTGTGATAGTTTTCATTGATGATATATTGATATGTTACCATAGCCAGGAGGAGCATGAGCAACACCTTAGAGTGGTTCTTTAGTGTCATGCCCCAAACAGAGGGACATGACCAGCGCTCGACCAGGTAGCCCCAGTCATGCGGACGTGTGTGCCTTTCCTATCCTGCGTGTAACCCTGTGTTTTAATTACTCATTAATCAAGTGAAATATCCATTTACAATTTGAACACATTCTTACGTGGTTTACATAACTTACATGGTTACTTGCGTGATTTACAACTTACACTGCCCAACATACAAAATACATATTTACACAAGTTCATTACGTACATTTCCTATCTATGGAGCCTCTAAGGATACAAAAGGGAGATACAATACTTGCCGGTAACAAGGCTTCGGCTATACCTTATGAAAATATCAAAATAAAACTCCGGAAGAAAGGCGACATGAGCCACACATGGCCCCGAGAAGAAAGGGGCTCACTAATTAAGCTGAAGGGAAGTGAAAGAGTGTAACTGTCGGTGGACTGGAGTACCTGCTATGGATACACCTACAATCATAACACGACTGTAGCGCCCCGGAAAAAGGGACGTCAGTACATTTGAATTGTACTGGTATGTATGAACAAACTTTACCCCAAGTAAAATCAAGCAATACATAGGTAACAAACAGTAATAGAATCAACGATCAAATGCACATGAAAGGAACAACCAAAGCCAAACAAGTTTAACAATCTCTCCTTTCCCCTTTCAGCATTACCTTAATGATTTTCACAACTTTCGCATATTTTCATTTCAATAGTGATTTCGATCACTTTTCCACCTTATTACCTCGGCCACACTTATTACCTCGGCCACCCTTATCACCACAACCCACACCTTATTACTTTGTATTGTGGTGCACAACCTGATCACACCGGACAATCATAATTCATACAACAACAACAAAAATACACAAAGAGTTTCATAAACATCAATACTATTTCCATCAAGTACAACAACTCAGATACAATTCAAGTCACAACAATTATTGCCCACGACAAGCCACACATGATATTACCACAATTGTTTCAATTACATCAATTACGACTTCTTTCCATCATTTGTATACAGCTCTTACCACATAAACACATTTACACATATGCTCATACATACTTAGATTATTGCCATGTACTTACACCATCATATCAGGAAACTTAACCAATAATTTTCAAGGCATATTAATCATAAGAATTCACAAATAGTTCACATAAGTGACACATACCAAGCACTCGTACACCAACAAGGTAACCTTACAAATGTTAAAATTAGCCATACATACCTGGAGTCGAATTTCCCTTTTTACTTCTACTTTCAGCTTACCAGCAGCCTAATATCGACAATCTAGTTCACAAGTTAACACATACATCTTAGATATGAAGTTCTCATTTACTACCTAAACTTATTTAGGTTATCACCCCCTTCCTTTTGCTAATCTTTACTCCTACCCAATTCCTTTTACTAGATTTTAGGTTTTAAAGAACAGACATGCGTATTTCAACTTACGTTTTCAAGAATCAATGCATAAGAATCCCTCTTTTTGTTTAAACTTGAAAATCAATGAAAAATGGTTGAGTATTTTACCTGCAAGAACAGAGATGAAAGTTATTACTTGAGATTTCGTGGCCTGGGTGACTTTGTACAATCAAATCAACAAATGCAAAACTTTCTCTCTCAAGAAATATCTCTTCCTCTCTCTAGTTTGTTCAGAAAATATGTAAAAATGAGGGGTTGGGGTGTTTTATTGAAGAAGGGTCGGGTTTAAAATTTAGGAAAATTAGAGCCCAAGTCAGATCAGCGGTCGCTTTGTGATCGCAGAGTGGGAATATGGTCCGCAGAATGGACCGCCAAAATGTTCTCAAACACTGGGCGAACTGTTTGTGTCTACGACAGGAATGCGGTCTGCATTCACGTGGTCGCATAATGCACCGTAGAACTGCCCTTCATAAAATACTTGGGAAATTATGTGATGACTATGCGGTCCGAATATCAGTTACGCGGTCGCATAATGGACCGTATTTTTACCTCAATTTATACAAACTACTGTCTTAGTCTGCAGCAGAAATGCGATTTCACATACTTGATCTGCGACCACATTCTGAACCGCATAATAGCATTTTTCTGGAAAATATTGATTCTTGATTTTTAAAGGCTAGATCAATATAATTTTACACATTCCTAACACATATTCGAAACTTGGCACTACAAGTTACTAGATTTTGAGTGCAAGTTTTTACGACGCCTTACATCCTCCCCCACTTAAAATTATTCGTCCTCGAATGAGGATTTTGGGAATGAGTTGGTTTCGTAAACAAGATATGCAAACTCTCAATTTTCACTAACTTTCGTATTTTTAGAAAATTTTGCTAGAGTTTCCTTTGTAATTAGAGTTATCTACATGTCAGAGAGCCCCTAAAACATATTTCAAGCACCAATATACATTTCCTATTGTCCTTACAATTGGAATACCATTCATTACCTCAACTCTTCACATATTTAATCACTTCAACCTACTGTATGCATCTCAATTAATCATTACCAATAAACACTATCATTAATCTTCACTTATTACATGAGTAATCAAAACTTTCATTTACCAAAAAGGTTTGCGCATGACTCAAATAATCACAACACGCACAATTTATGGGCAACTTGGGGAGTTACAACAGTAAATATTTAAGGGAAAAACGGGGTGCCTTTACACCAATTTGAACACAATATCAATTTGCCTAGAGATAGGAGTTCGCACGATTACTACTAGACTTGTTAAAACAGATGGGGATACTTTTCTTTCATCTCACTTTCCGCCTCCCACGTAGCTTCTTTGCCTCGTTGACTTCGCCATAATACTTTAACTGAAGCAATTTCCTTATTTCTCAATTTACGAACTTGCCTATCAAGAATGGCAACCGGAACTTCTTCATACGATAACCATTCATTAACCTCGATGGTCTCAACTAGCACGATGGTGGATGGATTTCCAACCACTTTCATTAACATAGACATGTGGAACACCGGGTGCACTAATGACATTTAAGGGGGCAATTCCATCCTATAAGTCACCTGTAATATCCTTTGAGCAACCCGACATATATAGGACTCAAATTTCCTTTCTTTCCAAACCGCATGACTCCCTTTATAGGAGATACCTTCAAGAACACCCAATCATCTACTTGGAACTCCAATTCTCTTCGACGCACGTCCGCATAGGATTTCTGGTGACTCTGAGCAGTTTTGCATCCTCTCTTAAATGACTTTAACTTTTTCCATAGCCCGTGCATGAGATCTGGCCCTATCAGTTCTGCTTCACCGACTTTAAACCACCCAATCGGAGACCTACACATCCTTCCATACAATGCCTAAAATGGGGCCATCGGAATACTAGCATGAAAGCTGTTATTGTAAGCAAATTCAATAAGTGGTAAGTGATCATCCCAATTACCTTTGAAATCCAAGACACAAGCCCCCAACGTATCTTCAAACGTTTGAATAGTCTACTCCGCTTGACCGTCAGTCTGTGGATGGAAAGCCGTGCTGAGATTCACCTGAGTACCCAAACCTTTCTGAAACTTCTTCCAAAAATTAGCTGTGAATTGGGCCCCTCGATATGAGATAATAGAGAGTGGATGCCATGAAGCCTTACTATTTCCTTTATATACAACCGGGCATACTTCTCCGTAGTATCGATGGACTTGACTGGCAAGAAGTGAGCTGATTTCGTGAGTTGATCCGCTATTACCCAAACTGAGTCAAACTTGCACTGAGTGCGAGGTAACCCTACCACGAAATCCATGTTAATTATCTCCCATTTCCATATTGGTATTTCTATAAGATGAGTTAACCCACTGGGCCGCCAATGCTCAGCTTTTACTTGCTGACAATTTGGACATTTAGATACAAAGCCCGCCACACCCCTCTTCATACCGTTCCACCAATAAATTTCCTTGAGATCATGATACATTTTCGTAGAACCTGGGTGTACAGAGGAATTATGAGCCTCCGCCATCACCCTCTCCCGAAGATTATCTACATCTGGAACAAATAGCCTATCTTGACATCGCAATACACCATCATCACCGAGTGAAAATGCCTAAGTCTTGTTATTCATAACTGCCTCCTTCATCTGTGCCAATTCTGGATCGATAAATTGCTTTTCCTTGACTTCCTCTACAAGTGACGATTATGCTCCATTATGCACCGTAACATTCCCCTAATCTAAGGTTGAAATACAAAACCATAGACCTGCCAATTGATACACCTACCAAGCCAAAGGCCTCTGATGCGCCCCTAAATGAGCCAAACTACCCATGGACATCCGGCTGAGAGCGTTGACCACCACATTTGCCTTCCCTGGATGGTACAAAATATTCATATAATAATCCTTGAGCAATTCTAACCACCGTCGCTGCCTTAAGTTCAACTCCTTCTACTGGAACAAATATTGGAGACTCTTGTGGTCCAAGAACACATCCACATGGACCCCATAAAGATAATGCCGCCATATTTTCAAGGCAAACACATTAGCTACAAGCTCCAAATCATGTGTCGGATAGTTCTTCTCGTGATTCTCGAGCTGCCTTGATGCATACACTATGACATTCCTATGTTGCATCAATACACACTCTAAACCAGCCCTGGAGGCATTGTAATATACTACAAATCCTTCCGTGCCTTCTGGAAAGGTCAATATCTGTACCGAGGTCAACCTTGACTTTAACTCTTGAAAACTTTTCTCACAAGCGTCAGACTATTGAAACTTAACTATTTTCTGTGTCAATTTAGTAAATGGGAAGGCGAGGGAAGATAATTCCTCCACAAACCTCCTATAATACCCTGCTAAACCCAAAAAGCAACAGATTTCCGTCGATGGGTCTAGGCCAATCTTTTACTGCTGCAATCTTCTAGGGATCCACCTAAATCCTTTCACTGGAAACAACATGACCCAAAAAGGTAACGGACTCCAACAAAAATTTCATTTTGAAAATTTAGCATACAACTGGCGCTGATGAAGAATCTGCAGAACTGTCCTGAGGTGATAGGCATGATCCTCCCGGCTCCGCGAGTAAACAAGGATGTCATCAATGAAAACAATCACAAAGGAGTCTAGAAATGGCTTGAAGACCTATTTATAAGATCCATGAAAGATGCCGGGGCGTTGGTTAGCCCAAAAGACATGACCAAGAATTCAAAGTGGCCATAGAGAGTTCTGAAAATGGTCTTAGGAATATCCTGCTTTATGATCTTTAATTTGTGATACCCGGACCGTAGATAAATTTTGGAGAAGAACCTTGCACCTTGCAATTGGTCGAACAAATCATCTATCAGAGGCAAATGATATTTATTCTTGATGGTGACTTTGTTAAGCTACTGATAATCAATACACATCCAGAGCAACCCATCCTTCTTTCTGACAAAAAGAACCGGAGCACCCCATGATGACACACTCGGCCGTATGAACCTTTTTTCTAATAAATCTTTCACCTGCTCCTTTAACTCCCATAACTTTGCTGGCGTCATTCTGTATGGTAGAATAGATATTGGCTGCGGATCTAGTAATACATCCATCCCGAAATCAATCTCCCTATCTGGTGGAATCCCTAGAAGCTTGTCCAGAAACACTTCAAGAAACTCATTCACAACTGGCACGGACTCTTGGGAAGACGCTTCTGAAGTGGTGTCCTCCACCCGGACCAAATGATAGATACACCTTTTCTTAATCATCTTTGAAGCCTTAAGCTAGGAAATAAACCTATCCTTCGGCACCACACCATTCCCATTCCACTCAATAACCGGCTCATTAGGGAACTCGAGTCTTATGACTCTGTTTTGACAGTCAGGTTTAGCAAAGCACGAATAAAGCCAATCCATTCCCAGAATCACATCAAAATCAACCATCCCAAGCTCGATAAGATCGGCCGTGGTAACACGACAATATATTGTGACAACACAATTCAATAAACTTGCGTATCTGTAATGGAATCACCAATCGGAGTCGATATGGAGAATGGCTCATGAAGATGTTCAGGTTCTATCCCAAAACTTGAAGCAATGAATGGGGTGACATAAGACAAAGAGGACCCTATATTAATAAGTGCATATCAATCAATGGCCTGAACAAACAAGATACCTGTAACAACATCTGGAGAAGCCCCTACACTCTGGCGACCACTGAAAGTATAAAACTGGCTGGGTCTACCTCTACCACGAGCCCCACCCTAACTGCACCATGCTCTGCTGGAGCTGGAAGACACACGAATGATATGGCGGCTGAAGAACGGATGACTGAGCAAATCCCCCACCTATGCCCTGACTGGGCGCACGACAGTCCCACTGGATATGATCTCTTACCTTGCATCTATAGCACATCGAGACATCCAAATAACAAGTCTCGATATGAAATCTCACACACTTGGGGCTCGAAGGCCTACCCTGCTGCTGCAATTTCCCTCATGGACGCACGGATTGATAGGGCCTCCTACTGTCTGAACCTGCTCTCGAGTGACTGCTCTGTTGATAACTGCATACAGATGGCGGTGCTCTCCCTGAAGACTACGCATATCACTAGGATGGCCCTGATGGCCCTCTCCCATGAACTGGTCTCCGTAAGTGACCCACTGATGAGGCCCTGCTGCTACTCTCCCTTTCTGCCCAAATTTTCAACTTCCTAGCCTCAGTGGCCTGAGCGAATCCCACAGTCTTTCCATAATTCATATCTGATTGTAAGGTTGCGGTAGCAGCCTCATTCACCACCAAGGGACTAAGGCCCTGAACGAATCGCCGAACTCGAGCACTCATGGTCGACACTAATTGCGTAGCATACTTGGACAATCTCACAAACTCCATGTGTTACTCCCAAACACTTATACTACCTTGCTTGAGGACCTCGAACTCAGTGGTCCGGGCTGCCTTTGTCTCGGCAGGCAAGAAATGGTCCATAAATGCATCTACAAACTCATCCCATTTAGCCGGAGGGCTTTCTTCTCTACGGGAATCCTCCCACATCTTGAACCACAAATATGCTGCTCCCTTCAACCTATAGGAAGCCAAGTCAACTCCCTCAGTCTCTAAAGCCTTCATCACTCGAAGGGTCTTATACATTTCACCAAGGAAATCCTGCGAATCGGCCTCCAGGTCCATGCCTGAGAACTCTGGAGGGGCCAAGTGCAGAAACTGGTTGACTCTGGAGCTGGCGGAATCTCCATGTTCGGTGGAGGATGCAGGGGTATCATGAGATTTTTGGGCTTGAGAGGCCACTAACCAGGTCAACATATGGATGTCTCCTCTAAGGTCCCCATCAAAAACTCCGGGACTGGGAACTGGAACTGCATCAGAATCAGGAATACCGACAGGAGGGATGGTAGCACCCTCTACCGCCCCAGGAACATGAGCACTTTGATCTGGAATTGATGGGCCAAGTAGATTCAAGACTAGGTAGTCACTCTCTCCCATGGTACCAGGTACATGGTCCAAAACCACACTTGGGGTGGCATTGGCCTCAAGGCCAAGTCTAGCTCTCTTCTTAGGTGCCATTACTAAAACTTTCAGAACAGAGCACGAGTTAAACATAAATGCTTCCACTTTTCATTCACTTCACGATATAGAATAATAAAGAAGAGGATAATTTCCTAAACTTCCATGTAGCCCCCTACTTATATATATGGTCGACAACACATTGATAAGAAGGGCTCTACAAGACACGGCTCCGAGACATCCTAGGACTCTTTTAAAACCTTAGGCTCTAATACCAAGTTCACGCTCCAAACCGAGGGACATGACTAGCGCTCGACCAGGTAGCCCCAGTCAAGTAGACCTGGAGTACCTGCTATGGATCCACCTATTATCATAACACGAATGTAGCGCCCCTGGCAAAAGGGACGTCGGTACATTTGAATTGTACTGGTATGTATGAGTAAACTTTATCCTAAGTAAAATCAAGCAATGCACAGGTAACAAATAGTAGTAGAATGAACGATAAAATGCACATGAAAGGAACAACCAAAGCCAAACAAATTTCATAATCTATCTGTTTCCACTTTCAAAATTATTCCATCACATCAATGATTTTCATAGCTTTCACATATTTGCATTTCAATAGTGATTTCGATCACTTTTCAATCCTTATTACCTCGGCCACCCTTATTACCTTGGCCACCCTTATTACCACAACCCACACCTTATTACTTTATGTTGCAGCGTGAAACCCGATCATACCGGACAATCATAATCACACAACAACAACAACAACAACAATAGCAATACAAAGAGTTTCATAAACATCAATACTATTTCCATCAAGTACAACAGCCCAGACACAATTCAAGTCACAACAATAATTGCCCACGACAAGCCACACATGATATTACCATAATTGTTTTAATTACATCAATTACGACTTGTTTCCATCATTTGTTATACAACTCTTACCACATAAACACATTTACACATATGCTTATACATACTTGGTTTGTTGCCGTGTACTTACACCATCATATCGGGAAGCTTAACCAATAGCGTCAAAGGCATATTAATCACAAGAATTCACAAATAGTCCATATAAGTGACACATACTAAGCATTCCACCAACAAGGTGACCTTACACAGGTTAAAGTTAGCCATACATATCTGGAGTCGAATTTCCCTTTTTACTTCTACTTTCAGCTCACCAACAATCTAGTTCACAAGTTAATACATACATCTTAGAACTGAATTTCACAATTACTAACCAAACTTATTTAGGTTATCTACCCCCTCCTTTTGCAAATCTTTACTCCTACCCAATTCATTTGACTAGATTTTAGGTTTCAAAGAACATGGATGCGTATTTCAACTTATTTTTTCAAGAATCAATGCATAAGAATCCCCCTTTTTGTTTAAACTTGAATATCAATGAAAAAGAGTTGGGAATTTTACCTGCAAGAATAGAGACGAAAGCTATTACTTGAGATTTTCTGGCCCGGGTGACTTTCAAGAATCAAATCAACGAATGCAAAACTTTCTCTATCAAGAATTCTCTCCTTCTCTCTCTAGTTTGTTCAGAAAATATGTAAAAATGAAGGGTTGGGGTATTTTATTGAAGAAGGGGTCGGGTTTAAAATTTAGAAAAATTAGAGCTCGAGTTAGATCTACGGTCGTACTTTGCGATTGCTGAGTAGAAATGCGGTCCACAGAATGGACCCCAATAATGTTATCATAAATTAGGCGAACTTTTTGGGTCTCCGATAGGAATGCGGTCCGCGTTCACGTTCTGCGATCGCATAAGTCACCGCAGAACTGCCCTTCACAAAATCCTTGGAAATTATACAACGACTATGCGGTCCGGTCCGCATATCAGTTATGTGGTCGCATAATGGACCACATTTTTTTACCTCAATGTAAATAAACTACTATCTCAATCTGTGGAAAAAATTTAATTCTGCATACTTGATCTGCGATCGCATTCTGAACCGCATAATAGTATATCTCTGGAAAACATTGATTCTTGATTTTTAAAGGCTAGATCAGTACAATTTTACACATTTCTAACACTTATTCAAAACTTGGCACTACAAGTTACTAGATTTTGAGTACCAATTTTCATGGGGCCTTACATTCAGACTCTAAGGGATAGTCGGTTATATGTCAAATTCATTAAGTGTGAGTTCTGGCTAAGTTCAGTTGCCTTTCTGGGTCATGTTGTATCACCGGAAGGTATTCAAGTGGATCTAGAGAAGATTGAGGCAGTCAAGAACTAGCCTATACTAGCATCAACTACCGATATTTAGCGTTTCTTGGGGTTGGCAGGCTACTATCGATGATTCGTCGAAGGTTTTTCATCTGTTGCAGCCCCAATAACCAGATTGACCCAGAAGGGTGCCCAGTACAGATGGTCGGATGGGTGTGAGGCGAGTTTTCAGAAGCTCAAGATAGCTCTAACTACGACATCGATGTTGGTTTTGCGCACGGGTTCAATGCTTTATACAGTCTATTCTGATGCTTCCCGTGTTGGTCTTGGAGAAGTGTTGATGCAAGATATCAAATTTATTGCCTATGCTTCGAGGCAGTTGAAGATTCATGAGAAAAACTATTTGATTCATGATTTGGAGTTGGCATCTATAGTGCACGCATTGAAGATTTGGAGGCATTATCTTTATGGCGTGGCATGTGAGTGTTCACTGACCACAAGAATCTTCAGTACTTGTTCAAGCAAAAAGAGTCGAATTTAAGGTAGAAGAGGTGGTTGGAGTTGTTGAAGGATTATGATATCACCATTCTATATCATCCAGGGAAGGCTAATGTGGTGGCCGATGCATTGGGTAGGAAGTTAGCCATCATGGGTAGTTTTGCTTATATTCTGGTCGGCGAGAGGGCGCTTGCTTTGGATGTTTAGGGTTTGGCCAATTGATTTGTGAGGTTGGATATTTCGGAGCCTAGCCGAGTGTTAGCTCGCACAGTTGCTCGTTCTTCATTATTGGAGAGTATTCGTGATTGGAAGTTTGATGATCCCCATTTGTGTGTCCGTAGGAACACGATGTAGCGTGGAGGTGCTAAGCAGGTTATCTTAGATGCTGAAGGAGTTTTGAGATAACAGCGTCGAGTTTGTGTGCCCAATGTGGATGGGATTTGAGAGTTGATTTTAGAGGAGGCCCATAATTCCCGATACTCTATTCATCCGGGCGTCACGAAGATGTATCAGGATTTGCGGTAACATTTCATCCTCAGACGTACGGGCAGTCCGAGAGGACTATTCAGATTTTGAAGGATATGCACCGAGCTTGTGTTATTAACTTCGAAGGTTTGTGGGATCAGTTTTTGCCTTTAGCAGAGTTTGCCTACAACGACAGTTACCAGTCGAGCATCCAGATGGCTCCTTATGAGGCTTTATATGGTGCATGGTGTCAATCTCCGGTTGGATAGTTTGAGCTGGGAGAGGCTCAGTTGTTGGGTGCGGATATGGTTCAGGAGGCCTTGGACAAAGTGAGGATCATTCAGGATAGGCTTTGTACAACTCATTCCAGGCAAAAGAGTTATGCAAATCGCAAGGTTCGAGATGTGACTTTTATGGTTGGTGAGCGGATATTTCTCCGAGTGTCGCCCATGAAGGGCGTGACGAGATTTGGGAAGAAGGGCAAACTTAGCCCTAGGTTCATTGGTCCGTTTGTGGTTCTTGATCGAGTGGGAGAGGTGGCTTATAGACTTGCATTGCCGCCAAGCTTCTCAGTCGTGCATCCAGTGTTTCATTTGTCTATGCTTCGAAGGTATCATGGCGACCCAGCCCACGTGTTAGATTTCAGTACTGTCCAGTTGGACAAGGACTTGTCTTATAAGGAAGAGCCGGTGGCTATTCTAGACTGACAGGTTCGTTAGTTGAGATCCAAGAGTTTCCTTTCTGTTCGTGTTCAGTGGAGAGGTCAGACTCCAAAGGCATCGATCTGGGAGTCTGAGTGTGATATGTGGAGCCGTTATCCTCATCTTTTCCCCGATTCAGGTACTTCTCTCTTCTGTCCACTCGAAGACGAACGGTTGTTTTAGAGGTGGAGAATGTGACAAACCAAAGGGTCATCACCTATTTTTAATTGAATTTGTGCTTCCAAGGCCTTGAAAACCTCCATTAGAGTTGCCTCGTTTTGTGTGCTCAATCCAGGCGCGTAGCCGAATAGCTTAAATATGAAATTCTGTGAAAATTGCTAAGTTTTGGTATTAAAATGAATAAAATTAACTTTGGTCGACTTTTTGGGTAAACGGACCCGAACCCGTGATTTGACGGTCCTAGAGGGTTTCTAGGAAAATATGGGACTCAGGCGTATGCTCGAAATTGAATTTCGAGGTCCCGAGCCCTAGAAATGAATTTTTAAAGGAAAATTATTTTTTTGACATTGTTGAGGAAAATTGAAATGAAAATGGATTAGAACGTATTGGTATCGGTCCCGTATTTTGGTTCCAGCGCTCGGTACAGGTCTTATATATGATTTAAGATGTTTCTGTAAAGTTCGGTTGAAATCGAACGTTGTTTGACGTGTTTCGGGCTTAAAGTTATAAATTTGAAACTTAATGAGGTTTGAAGAAAAAAAATCTTGATTTTGAGGTTTGATTCATTGTTTTTGATGTTAATGTGGAGATTTGATCGCACGGTTAAGTTCGTAGGATGTCGTTGAGTTATTGCATGTGGTTGGTTAGGAGCCCCAAGGGATCGGGAGTGTTTTGGAGGTGTTTCAGAGTGGTTTTGGAATTATGGAAATATCAGATTTTGCTTCAGCTATTGCAGGCCCGATTACTTCTTCGCGTTCGTGACGCATCCTCCGCGTTCGCGAAGCCTTGATTTTTCTATCATCGTGTTCGCATCCCTACCTCACGTTCGCGTAGGGTTATTTGACCCTAAGGGCTTAGCTTTCTTTTCCTCTTCTGTTCGCATGCATATGCTCGAGTTCGCGTAGCTTTGCAGGAGTCCTTCATCGCGTTTGCGTATGTCAATTTCTGGGCCCAGCCCTTTTATTCTCTGCGTTCGCGTTCCCCTTCCCGCGATCGCGATGGTCAGCCCAATGTTACTCATCACGAAAGCGACCATCCTGTCGCGAACGCGAAGAGTAATTTTGCCCAGCTATTTTTAAAACCCAAAAACTGAACTAGCGTTGGGATTTTCATAACACTTCACGAACGCCTTCTTCTCCAAAGTTCTAGGGAGACTTTTAAAGCATTTCTTCACTAAATTTTCTTGGGTAAGTATTATTTAACTCGTTTTCTTCATTTTCCATCATCATCTAATGAAATCCTAGGCCTAAAACATGTAATTAAGAGTAGAAATTGAGGATTTGGGTAAAGTTATGATTTTTTGATTTTTCTTGATTTAGACCTTGTTTTGGGGCCGAATTTGAAAACAATCTATATATTCGGGCTCATGGGTGAGTAGATGATTTGATTTCGGTTCAAACCTCGTGTTTTGACCAAGCGGGTCTAGGGTCGATTTTTGAGTATTTGGGAAAAATGATGAAAAAGCTATAATTATGCTTTAGGTTCGTATTGTTTAGCATTTATTAATGTATTGAAGTCATTATATACGATTGATTTGGAGCCAAATTCGAAAGAGAAGGCGGTTATTGAGGATTGAATTGGCCGTGGAAGTTTGAGGTACGTGTTTGGACTAACCTTAGCTTGAGGGAATAGAAGTTGAGTCTTATTTGCTACTTGCTCATTTTTTAGTACGACGTATAGGCATGGTGACGAGTATTTATACGTTGGTGTCTAGCATGACCGTGAGTCCTACATTGTGAATATCATGATTTTATTTATCTTTCATGCCTTGAGGATGATTTCAATATGTTGTGATTGCTGGTGAAAGTAATTGTGACCTTCAAATATTGAGGAGCACTGGCTCAAGTAAATTCAAACTGTGAAAGTATATGAGATGACTGACCCTTTGGAGCATTAGCTCACGTGGTAAAATGAGTTGTGAAGTGAAAGTGAAAGGAAGAGAAAAAATTATTGATATTGTTCCCTTGTCGGGATTTAACTGTTAAATTGTGTTCCCTTGCCGGGATTTCTGTTATTAATTGTTTCCTCCCTTGCCCCCTTGTTTGTGATTGTTGTTTAGGTGAGGAAGAGTGTTAAAATCACGAAGAGTGATGCCGTGCACTTATTGCTATTTGTTATGATTTTTTTGTTATCAGTTCGCGTGCATTAATTGTCTTATTCTACAATTAATGTGATTATTTATGTTGGAATTTTCCGTTATCGTGTCACTAGTTATTATTGAATTTATGCTATAATTATTATATGTTTATGTGACTTAATTGCTACTTGACATTTAGCATACCAAATATTAAATTGCCTATTTACTCCTTTAAGTACATAATTAATTGTTACTTGTCATTATTTGTTTTCCTTAGTGAATCATAATTGTTGTGTACTTTTTTATCTTATGAATTTGCATTAATTATTGCGGTTGTTGGAGTGATTTTATTTGCAAGAATTGTTAATGTATGATGAAATGAGATCGGATGATATGCCTACTACGGAGATATGATGAAATGGGATCGGGTTTACGCCTTCCACGAGATATGATGAAATGAAATTGGATGGTACGCCTACCATAAGTTATTGATTGAAATGAGAGCGGGTGATACGCCTACCACAAGTTATTGATTGAAATAGGAGCGGCCGATACGCCTACCACAAGTTATTGATTGAAATGGAGCGTAGTACGCCTACCACGAGTTATTATGAAATGGGAGTGTACAAGGGAGTGGTACGCTTACCACGGAAATGTTGATGAAATGGGAGCGGGTGGTACGCCTACCACGAGAATTGATAAAATGGGAGCGGGTGGTACGCCTATCACGAAAATATTGATGAAATGGGAGCAGGTGGTGCGCCTACCACGAAAATATTAAGAAATGGGATCGGGTTGCATGCCTGCAACGAGATGTGTACTGATAGTGAAATCAACTTTTATTTCCCTTATCTATGTCAGAGTTAAACTGTTAATTTTTCATTATTATTCTTTGAAGTCCTGTATTATTTACTAGCCCTGAAGCATGTTTCCCTCCCCTTAAAATGTTTGTTCTTGTTTATTTTTTCGCCGTATATGAATGTAACTGCACAGGTTTAGGTGGTAGTCCTATCTAGCTTCGTCACTACTTCGCTGGGGTTAGGCTAGAACCTACAAGCACATGGGGTCGGTTGTGCTGATACTACACTTTGTGCTCTTTTACACAAATTCAGGTACCGGACAACAGTAGTAGCTCGGGAGTTAGACTTTTGACCACCGAGACAGCGAGGTAGCCTTGCAGGCGTCAGTAGGCCCAACGTCTCCTCTATCCTATATATATCATTATGTTATCTCATGTTTCAAGACACACATTGTTACTTTCTTTCAAACGGTTGTATGTAATAAGTCTTGGTAGTCCGTGAGTATTGTGACTCCAGTACTGGGTAGAGGCACATGTGGATTGTTCCTTATTAATTTGGTTTATATCGTTTAAGTCTTCCGCTAAATTACGAATTCCGCTATTGTCTTAATTACTGATTTCCTGTTAATTAAATTGGTATAAAAATGGATTCAATAAAAGTAGTTATGGATTATAAATGTGTGGCTTGCCTAGCTTCTACGAGTAGGCGCCATCACGACCCACGAGGGTGGAAAATCCGGGTCGTGACATAATGCTTCCTTGGATGATGTGAATAAAAAGGAAGAATAATCGATGAGAACGATCACTATAGAAAGGTAAACTTTGTTTTTTCCATCAATGATCAACTTCTTACAATAGTGTTCTCAAATTCAATCTGACGTGCCCCCTTTCTTCTCTCTCTATGTATTTATATGAGATATTCTTTAAAAATCCAAAAAAGTACAATAAATTAAATATTCAAGAGAATATTCTTGTCACTAGAGTTACACTAACTGTTATTCTTATTCTTCGCTATTCGACCTCGACCTCTACGGCTTGCTCGGCGACTATTTATTGTTGGGCTTTGGTTGCCCTTGTCTTATCAACCCGAATCAGAACACAATCTTTCACTTTATATTCTTTCTACGCTTAATTCCTTTAACAAAATTTTGACCCATACAAGTAATAGATTACTCTATGGAAAGATAGAGAACACGTGAAGTAGTGCGTAGGTCATGTGGATTTCTTTTCTTCTATTAAATTCTAAAGTATATTTTATGTATCGTATCCATATTTATTTCACGGGTTTCTACTTTTTTCTGGGGTGGAGGCGAGGGTGGGTGTGTGTGGCCAGTGATTGGTCTGAGATTGAGGGTGTGTTTGATATAACGGAAAATATTTTTGTGAAAAATATTTTCCAAGAAAATGTTTTCTTGAAAAATACGTAATAATTTTATTTATTTTTTGATGTTTGATATGCAAATGATTAAAAATGACTTCTCAAGAGTATTCATAAATAATTTAGTTTAATAAACATGAAGCCATGAACGTTCAAACTAATAACCTTTCGAACTCACAAATTTCATAAATTTTCGAATCGCTAAACGTTTAAAACCGCGGAATTTCGAACCCGCAAACTTTATAATTTCTAAATCTGTAAACTTTTAAACACATGTACCTCCGAACTCATAATTTTGAAACTTGTAAAATTTTAAATCTTTAAATCGATTACTAAGAAAATTAAAACTGAGAAATATATTTAAAAATATTTTTTTTCGGGGGTGGGGGGTGGGGGATAGTAAAATGAAAAAGAATAAAAATTTAAATTATAAAAAGAATTTGTGTAGGTGGGGGTGGGGTTGGAGGCAGGTTTGGGGGGGGGGGGAGGTTGGAGTGGATGGTGGATGGCACAGAAAAACGAAAAATTAAAAATTTGAAATTGCAAAAAAAAGTAAATAAGATATTTTGTTTTTGCAATGGGGGTGGAGTGGGATGGATTGGAGTGGCAGTAGAGTGGGTGGTAACGAAAAAGCTAAAATTTGAAAAAAAGAAAATTTTGGAAAGGAAAAAGAATGGGTTGGTAAGAATGAGAATGGTTGAGAAAAAGTTTTAAAAATTATATTTCCTTCTTTTGATAAGGAAAATATTTTCCTCTAATTTAAAAGAAAATAAATTCATAAGGAAACTTATCAAACGCACCCTGAGGATCAAAATATTACAGCAATTTGGACATAAACATTATTCAGTATTTTTAAATATTCAATTTAATATTTGTAAATTCTTGGTCCACCATGAGTACTATTTGTAACACTTCAGTATCTAAATTTTAAGTGAAACACTATTTTTAGGTGTTTGGTTTCAAGTGAAATACTGATCTTCAACTCTCGTTTAAAGTGAGGTCCAAATATAACTTAGAACTTCCACAATTTTTTCTCGAACTTCTGCTCACATAATCTTCTTCCAGTATTAAGCCTAACTCAAAATATTTCGGCCTATTATAACATTTAGTATATAAAATTGATATATAACATATATAATGTTATATATTAATAAATTTTATATATTTTTCGATTATTATTTTTATAACGGTTATATAATATTATTTTATCAAATATTGTCTTAATATTACGTAGACTCGTAGAGCTTCATCTTTTCTATTTTTCTCTCCCTATTTCCAAAAAATAAAGTATTGAAATCAAAGTCAAGTAGGTGCAATTTGTATTTTCCTCATTAAAAACAAAAGTAGAAAAAATAATTTAGTGTCAATAGTTAAGAATTGAGTGGATTGAAGGAGAGGTTCCTACACAAATTCTAGTTATTAATTTC
The DNA here is from genome assembly GCA_034376525.1 of Nicotiana benthamiana. Taxonomy (NCBI): domain Eukaryota; kingdom Viridiplantae; phylum Streptophyta; class Magnoliopsida; order Solanales; family Solanaceae; genus Nicotiana; species Nicotiana benthamiana. The sequence continues at coordinate 141,585,383 of CM067327.1, read as the reverse complement.
ACCAAATTCAAATCTTGCCACGAAGACACTTGGCCCACTATTACGGCCCAAAATACTTACTTTTAAAGGTAAAAATTGTACGAGGCGTCCTATTTGACCGCCTCATTTAATCTATATTATTTTTAAAATGAATAATTTTTATTCACTTTTTAAATAACTTCAGCCCCTTTCTCCTCCCCCTTTTCCTCCTCCTCCTCCTCCTCCTTCTTCTTCTTCTTCTTCTTTTTCTTCTTCTTCTTCTTCTTCTTCTTCTTCTTCTTGTTCTTCTTCTTTTCTTTTGCTGTTGTTGGTGCTGCTATGAAACTTTAGTTCATAAGATGATTGCCATAAATAAGTTTATCAGATTATTTAAAAATAAATTATAAATAGTTGCGTAAGTTAGTAGACAATAATTTATAAATATTTCCACGTACGTAAGTTAGTAGACAATGATAATTCTGTTCTTTTCACGTTTATTATTTCCAAAATTTATGATTTAGATAGTGTTAACAATTTGATTATTTATCTAGTATGTTAGAAAGCTTTTTAAAAAGTTTCAGCTTATATAGTGCTGAAGTTTTACGAATGTACTAAATAACTTCAGCTCTACATCTGAAGTTCGATAGTTACAATTACAAAAACTTCAGTTCTAGCACTGAAGTTTGTTAGTTACAAAAATAAAAACTTTAGCTCTAGAGGTGAAGTTCGCCAGTTACAAAACAAACACTTTAGTTTTAGAGCTGAAGTTCGCAGTTACAAAACAAAAACTCCAGTTCTAGAGTTGAAGTTCGCCAATTACAAAAATAAAAATTTCAGTAATTAGCAAATAGAGAACAAAACATCAGCTACTATGCTTAAGTTCAACAATTACAAACAAAAACTTCAGTACACTTGGTTCAACACACTTGCTACTTCAGGCCCGTTTACTAGAATGCTGAAGTTTTGCGTGATTGCAATTGCTACTTCAGTCCCCTATGCTGAAGTTATGTGAAAAAACGGGTACGCTTGCAATTTCTTTTGCAAAGTGAGCACAAGTTAAAATGTGACAGAAAAAGCGGATATAAATGCTAATGCCCCGTCTTTATTAAGTAGTTTGCCATAAATCTGATCTCGATGTTGCATCAAGTCAAAAATTTAATCTTAGTAATTAAAAATTAAAGTAAAGATACATATATATCAATTAATTATGATAAAGTGATAAATATGTGTCTGAGATACAATTGTCTCGTGTATATTAATTTGATATGAATACTGAATACATGTATAAGTTTTTACCGTACGTCCCTTTACAAAATGCTAATTAAGATGACTTGACTATATAATTGCGACGATACTTCACGGGTTGAAATGACAACCAAACCAGTATATTAAAATGCAAAGGGTAAATATTTATAGGTAAGAACATGTTTTGTATTACATACTGAAAATTCTTCTGAATTGAGGACATATATTGCCTCCCTAACTGAGCACACTATTGATGTAAAAGAATGGTTAAATTATAAATTTTCTTAAAGGCTGTTTATAAAATTAATATTTAACTCATACATTAAATATAATTAGAATGATAAAAATATGGACATACTACTAGTTACAGTTAGAAGCGAATCCACATGTAAAAATTGGTTGCTCGAGTACCAATTGATTTCAACTCGATCGGAGCATGTATATCTGTGTTATTATATGTTGTGTTATTAGACGAATTTATAAAAAAATTTCTCACCAGTTGCATTTTTCATCACAGAGCGGCGCTCATAATATAAGATTTTTCATTAACTTTTTTAAATGGCATGTTCAAATCGTTTTATACTTTTATTATATAAATGATAATAACTACACATTAAAAAAAAATTAAGCACCCACAAATTTAAAATCTTAAACTCACCACTTATCACATATGTGAATGCATGTCGGCTGGAACCAAGGCGCTTGAAATTGCTTAGCCTGTATTAGATTTTTGTTAGTTCCTTTAGTTTTTGCAAATAACATAGTTTTAAAAATTACATTCGAAAAATCAATTATCGAGTTGTAATAGTGGTTTTGACAGGGTCGTGATAGCCCTAACATTTTAGATGCTAGGTAAGCCAACAGATAAAAATGTAATACGCTAGCCACTAACCAATTCGTAAATAACATCAATTAAACCAAAACAAATTAAACGAGTACAGAAATTCATAATGACCCAAGTACTTATACAGGACTACCCAGAAATTGATGTCACATTCACGAACTTCTAAGAGTCACTATAAATACTGACTGAAAAAACAGACATCTGTTATTAAATTAAAAGAAACAATAAACTGGGATAACTGGAAGGGGACTCCGGGTCTGCTAACATCGGCAGATTTACCTAGGGTCTCCAATTGGACTGGAATGCAACAGCTCTACTTGGGTCAACACGGTCCACTACTGAAATCTGCACATAAAGTGCAGAGTGCAATATCGATACAACCGACCCCATGTACTGGTAAGTGTTTAGCCTAACCTCGCCGAATTAGTGACGAGGCTATGACACGACACATACATAACCTATGCAATAAATAATATCCAAGCAGAATACAAGTAATAGAAGCTAAGCCGAAATTAATGGGAGGGGAAGCATGCTAAGGGGGTTGCCGGATAATGAATCACAATAGTAGAGGAAATTAAAATAGCTAGAGTACCTTGAACCGGTAATAGAAAGTAAAATCAGAAAACAAAAATGTACAGCATCACCCTTCATGCTTTTACTCTCAACCTCACCAGCCAATCAATAATAGAAGCGTGCACGGCATCACCCTTCGTGCTTTATCACTCATCCTCACCATATAAATAATAGAAGCATGCACGTCATCACCCTTCGTGCTTTATCACTCATCCTCACCATATAAATAATGGAAGTATACACGACATCACCCTTCGTGCTTTATCATACATCCTCGCCATATAAATACTAAGAACGTGCATGGCATCATCCTTCGTGCTTTATCACTCAACTTCACCCAACAAAAGACAACAACAATAGAGAGATAGTAATGACAACACCAAGTCTTACTTCAATACTTAGTTCCACAATACCAATCACAACTTGAGTCAATACTCAATCAAAATCAAATACAAGAGAACATGATAGGAAATGGCTCAACACATCGAATAGATAATCTAAACATGAATAGTATGTTCATGATACAACATTTACAAGAATAAAACTCATTTCACATATTATGACTAAACAACAACGTACAGATACTCGTCACTTCACGTATACGGTTTAGTCAACACATAAATATATAACAAATAAGCAAATAATACCTAATCCCTCAAGAAAAGATCATCCACGACACTTACCTCGCTTTTACGGCCAAACTCAAAGCTCAATCATCGCTTTTCCTCTAGTTTACACCTTCAAACTACTCGTATCTAGTAATAATTAACTTAATAACATCAATTATCGTTAAAGAAATTAATTCCAATGCATTCCCAATATTTTTCCTAAAAAGTCAAAAATCGATCATGGACCCGCTTGGTCAAAACTAGAGTTCGGACAAAAAACCAGTCATCCATTCACCCCCAAGCCCGAATATGTAGTTAGTTTTGGAATCCGACATCAATTTGAGGTCTAAATCCTCAAATTTCGAATCCCCGATATCCAAAAATCTCCAATTCCACCATGAAAATCTTAGATTCTAGGTTAAAGTCTTGTAAAATAAAGTGAAAGATTGAAATAAATGAGTTAAAAATCAGTTACCTATAATTTGAGGAAGAATTGGTCTTTGGAAAATCGCCTAGAGGGTTTTCTGTTTTGAAATTTTAAAGAATAGTTGAAAATCTCGTCTAAGTCCCTTTTACACAATTGCAGATATCGTATTTGTGACCTGAGCTTCACAATTGCGAAGCTCGCAAATGCGAGAAGGGTATTGCAAATGGGAACCTGTCGCATTTCTACTTATGTCACAAATACAAACCAAGTGTCGCGAATGCGAAGGGCTGTTTGTATTTGTGAACATAGGCTAGCCCAGCTTCTCTTTGCATTTGCAATGAAAATCTCGCAAATTCCACCTCAACAGTAATCGCAAATGGAACCTTGACTCGCATTTGCAAGGTATGATGCCTGCAACAGGTTCAGCCATACCAACAAAAATTTCATAGTTCCAAATTGCTCCGTAGTATATGCGAAACTCACCTGGGCCCTCGGGGCCCCAAACCAAACATGCACACAAGTCTAAAAATATCATACGGACATGCTCGTACGATCAAATCGCTGAAATAATACCTAGAACCGAATTTAGCACCAAATTGCATAAAATTTTCAAGAAAGTTTCAAAGCTTCTTATTTTCTCAACCGAAGGTCCGAATCACGCCAAACCAACTCTGTTTCTCACCAAATTTTATAAGCATGACATAAATATTATATTAGACCTGTACTGGACTCCGGAACCAAAATGCCGGCCCAATACCAACGAGATAAAAATAAATCATTTTTTTAAATCACTAGATTTTCATACTTATAATTTTTAACAAAAATTCATTACTTTGGTTAGGGACCTCAGAATCCGATCCATGTCATACGCTCAGGTCCTATATTTCAATATGGATCCACCAGGACTGTCAAAACACGAGCCCAGGTTCGTTCACTCAAAACGTTGACCAAAGTCATCTAAATCAACTTTTAAAGGAAAAAACTATTATTTTTGTCAAATTTCCACATAAAGGCTTTCTGGAAATATGTCCGAACTTTACACGCAAATCAAGAAGAAATAAAATGAGGTTTTGAAGGCCTTGGAACGTTGAGTCGAGTTCTAAAACATAAGACAACCCTTTGGGTCATCACATTCTCCACTTATAAAATAATTGTTCTCCTCGAATGGACATAGAAAAGTACCTGAGCTAGTGAATAGGTGGGGATATCTTCTCCATATATCGGGCTCGGACTCCCAGGTAGCTGCCTTAATAGCTAATCTCTCCACTTCACTCGAATTGAAGCATAACTCTTTGATCTCAACTGGCAAACCTGATGGTCTAGAATAGCTACCAGCTCCACCTCGTAGGTCAAATCCTTGTCCAATTGGATAGTGATGAAGTCCATCACGTTGGATGGATCATCGTGATACTTCTAAAGCATGGACACATGAAATACTAGATGTACGACTGATAAACCTGGTGGCAATGCAAGTCTGTAGGCCACCTCTCCCACTCGATCAAGGATCTCAAAAGGACCAATGAACTTAGGGCTTAGCTTGCTCTTCTTTCCAAACCTCATTACGCCCTTCATGGGTGATACCCGAAGCAACACTCTCTCTCCGACAATGAATTCCACATCATGAAATTACGGTCGGCATAACTCTTTTGCCTAGACTGCGCTCTACAAATTTATAGTGAATGATCTTAACCTTATCCAAGGCATCCTGTACTAAATATGTACCTAATAACCGAACCTCCTTTGGCTCAAAGCACCCAACTGGTGCTCGATACCGTCTACCATACAACGCCTCATAGGGAGCCATCTGGATGATCGACTGAGAGTTATTGTTGTAGGCAAACTCCACTAACAGCAAGAACTGACCCGAAGAACTCCAAAGTCAATAACACAAGCGTGGATCATATCCTCTAAGATCTGAATGGTATGCTCAAACTGTCCGTCTATCTGAGGTTGAAATGTGGTGCTCAACTCGACCCGCATACCCAACTGAAATTGTACTGACCTTCACAAATGTAAGGCAAACTGCGTACCTTGATCAAAAATGTTATACACGGGCACACCGTGAAGACGAACGATCTCACAGATATAAATCTCTACCAGTCGCTACAAAAAATAGGAAAATACCATAGAATTGAAATGCGTTGACTTAGTCAGTCTATCCACAATAACGCAAATTGCGTCGAACTTCCTCTGAGTCCGTGGGAGTCCAACAACGAAATCCATAGTGATACGCTCCCACTTCCATTCAGAAATCTCTATTTTTTGAAGCAAACCACCAAGTCTTTGATGCTTGTACTTTACTTGCTGACAATTTAGATACCGAGCTACATGTGCAACTATATCCGTATTCATCCTCCTCCACCGATAATGTTACCACAAGTCCTGATACATCTTAGCGGAGCCCGAACAATTTGAATACCCGGAACTGTGAGCCTCCTCTAGAATCAACTCACAAAGTTCATCCATATTAGGCACACAAACAAAACCTACTATATATCCTCAAAACTCCATCATCTCCAATTGTAACCTTATGAATCACCGTGCCGCACTGTGTCCCTAAGGACAAGCAAATGAGGTTCGTCATATTACCGATCTCTGATGTGCTCAAACAAGGAAGACCGAGCGACTATGCAAGCTAAAACACAACTGGGCTCAGAAACATCCAACCTCACATACTGATTGGCTAATTCTTGAACATCTCATGTGAGTAGTCTCTCAACGACTGGAATATATGTAAGGCGACCCACACTGGCTAACTTCCTACTGAAATCACCGGCCACCATATTGGCTTCTCGGGGCGATACAAGATGGTGATATCAAAGTCTTTCAATAGCTCCAACCACCTTCTCTACCTAAAATTGAGCTCCTTTTGTTTGAATAAATACTGGAAACCATTATTATTCGTGAACACCTCACACGACACACCATATAGGTAGTACCTCCAAATCTTCAGCGCGTGAACAATGGCTGCCTGCTCCAAGTCTTGAACACGATAATTCTTCTCGTGAATCTTTAGATGCCGCGAAACATATGCAATAACCTTCCCCTTTGCATCAATACCGCACTAAGTCCAACACTAGATGCTTCACAATATACCATATAAGGCCCTAAACCTGTAGGCAATACCAATATTGATGCCATAATCAAAGCTATCTTGTTCTTCTAAAAGCTTATCTCATACTCGTCCGACCATCTGAATGGGGCACCCTTCTGGGTCAACGGGAATGCTATAGATGAAAACTCATGCACAAACCAATGGTAATAACGCTCTAAACCCAAAAAATGCAGTTCTCTATGGCTGAAGTAGGTCTAGGACAATTCTAAATGACCTCAATTTTCTTAGGATCCACCTGATACCCTATGCTAATGCAATATGATCCAAGAAAGCAACTGAGCTCAGCCAAAACTTACATTTCGAAAACTTCACATAGAAACGGCTATCTCTCAGATTTTGAAGTACGATCCAAAGATGCTGCACATGCTCTTCACAACTGCGGGAGTAGATCAAGATATCATTAATAACTACAATTACAAAAGAGTCCATGTATGGATTGAACGCACGGTTCATCAAATCCATAAAGGCTTCCAGGGCATTTGTCAGCCCAAATGACATAACAAGGAACTCATAATGCCTATACCGAGTCCGAAGGGTTGTCTTAGGGACATCATATGCCCTAATATTCAATTGATGGTAGCCAGACCTTGAAGCCCTAAAGCTGATCGAGTAAGTCATCAATCCTTGGCAACGGATACTTATTCTTGATGGTGACTTTTTTCAACTGCCAATTATCCATGCACATCCTCATTGACCAATCCTTCTTCCTTACAAATAACACTGGTGCACCCCAAAGAAAGACACTAGGTCTAATAAATCCCTTGTTAAGCAAATCTTGCAATTGATCCTTCAATTCTTTCAACTATGTCGGGGTCATACGTTATGGCAGAATAGAAATAGGCTAAGTGCCTGGAACCAGATCAATACAGAAGTCAATATCCTTGATAGGTGGCATCCCCGGCAGGTCTGCAGGAAATACCTCAAGAAATGCGTGAACAACTGGTACAGAATCCATGGAAGGAACCTCCGCACTAGAATCACAAACATAAGTCAAATAATCCAAACACCCCTTCTCGACATTACGCTGAGGCTTCATATAAGAAATAACCCTGCTGGTAAAATGAACAGAAGTCCCTCTCCACTCTAATCGAGGCAACCCCGGCAAAGCTAAGGTTACTATCTTGGCGTGACAGTCCAATATAGCATGATAAGGTGACAACTAATCCATCCCCAAAATGACATCGAAATCAACCACATCGAGAAGTGAGAGATCTATACGAGTCTCAAGACCCCCAATAATAACCACACACGAGCGATATACATGATCTACAATGATAGAATCCCCAATAGATGTGGACACGTACACATGTGCGCTCAAAGAATCACGTGCTACAACCAAATATGAAGCAAAATAGGATGACACATATGAATAAGTAGATTCCAGATCAAATAATACTGAGGCATCCCTACTACAAACTGAAACTATACATGTGATAACCTCGTCAAATGACTCAGCCTTAGGTCTGGCTAGAAAATCATAACATCAGGGCTGGGCCCCACCACTCTGAACTATATCTCGAGGACGGGCCTGGTCTGGCTGGTCGCCACCTCTAGTGGCCTGACCTCCACCTCTAACCGTCTAACCTCTGCCTCTAGCTAGAGAAGCAGGTGGTGTAATACCCGGTGCCAGGACCATGGTACAAGAACCCTGATGCTGAGAGTTGCTCGATGCTCAAGGGGAAAATACCTAACAATGTTCCTCAGATCGCCACAAGTATAACAAGACCCCAGCTGCTGAGACTGCTAACCTTGAAACTGGCCTTGTCGGCCTTAATAACCACCCTGAAAACTCTGGAGCAGGGGTGCACTAATAGGAGCTGATGGTGCAGTATGGGCTAGCTGGTCAGAATACTGCATATGAGAGTCACGACCACATAAAGCACCGTGAGAAGCCTAAAGTGCTGAATAAAATGGCCTGCGAGGATGGACTCGGACTCTGCCAAAAGTACCACGTCCTCTAGATGAGTCCCTACTGAATCAATCGGAGTAACGAGGCCTATTTCAGACCCTTGACTACTCCCTTGAGCTAAAACCATCTCAACTCGTCTGGCCATATTGGCCGCATCCTCGAAAGAAATCCCGCTCCCTGTCTCCTTAGCCATCTACAATCGTATAAGCTTAGCAAGTCACTCAATAAACCTCCTCACCCTCTCTCTCTTGGTAGGAAGTATAAGAAAATCATGACGGTCCAAGTCAATAAAACACGCCTCGTATTGAGTAAAGGACATGCTACCCTACTAGAGACGCACGAACTTCCTACGATAGTCCTCTCTCAAGGTAACGGGAAGGAATTTCTTGAGAAATAGCTGAGAGAATTGGTCCCAAGTCAAAGTAGGTTACCTGACTGGTCTGGCCAAACAAAACTTCCTCCACCATTTCTAGGAGGAACCAGACAGACGAAAGGTAGCGAAGTCAACCCTATTGGTCTCATCTATCCCCATGTTCCATAACACCTCGTGACTACTGTCCAGATAGTCCTAGGGATCCTCTGAAGATGTATCGCCATAGGTAGTAGTGAAAATCTTTGTAAACCTTCCACAAAGCCTCAGAAGATATAGCTAATCCATTGCTGGTCTATCTGCAACTACCCTAGCTGGCTGAGGTGTTGGAGTCTGAAACTGAGGAGCCATCTACTCTGGAGTGTGGGTAGCGAGAGTCTGGGCTCCTCCCCCATCCTGAGAGATGGCTGGTGCTACAAGGAATGTGCCGGCCTAAGCAACACTCTCCAAAAGGTCCACTGGACGGACCAAAGCATCCTGAAGCACCGGCGTAGCGATGAAACCCTCTGCAACCTGAGCTTACCCTGCTGGAACAGTCTGGGTTGGAGCCTCCTCATCAAACTCTACCCGAGGCTCCATCGTTGGTGCTGCTGCCCAAGCTCTAGGCTAATCCCTTCTCTTACCTCAGCCTCTAGCACAACATTGAATAATAGAAGTAAATTTGTTCCTAAAACTCTGTAGCCTCTGGGAGATAAGTACAAATATCTCCGTACCAACCCCAGAGGCTCTACTAAGCATATCCGTGAATTATGAGACCTAGGCAACCTAGTGCTCTGATACCAACTTGTCATGACCCAAATTTCTCACGACGAGATCGTGATGGCGCCAAACATTTCAAATGCTAGGCAAACCAGTAGATAGAAATTTAATATGCTAACCATAAAACAATTCAGTAAATAACAAAAATTAAATAAAAACAAATTAAAGGAATACATAACCTCATAATAACCCAAGTACTTATACACGACTACCAAAAAATTATATCACAATTCACGAACTTCTAAGAATCACTACAAATGTTGTTGAAAGAAAATACAACTGTATTTGAATTAAAACAAACAGTAAACTAGAATAACTAGAAGGGGACTCCAGGGTCTGTGCATACCGAGCAAATCTACGTTGGGTCTCCTGTTGGACTGAAGGCAATAGCTCCACTCAGGTTAACATGGTCCAATACCAAAATCTGCACAGAAAGTGCAGAGTTTAGTATCAGTACTACCGACCCCATGTACTAGTAAGTGCCGAGTCCAATCTTGGCGAATTAGTGACGAGCTAGGACAAGACACATACGTAACATGTGCAATTAAACAATATCCAAGCAGAATACAAGTAATAGAAGCTAAGAAGAAATAAATGGGAGGGGAAGCATGCTAAGGGGGTTGCCGGGTAATGAATCACAACAGTAGAGGCAATTTAAACAGCTAGAGCACCTTGAACCAGTACTGGAAAGTAAACCCAGGAAACAGAAATTGCACGGTATCACTCTTCATGCTTTTACTCTCAACTTCACCAGATAATCAATAATAGAAGCGTGCACGACATCACCCTTCGTGCTTTATCACTCATCCTCACCATATAAATAATAGAATCATGCACAGCATCACTCTTTGTGCTTTATCACACATCATCGCCATATAAATAATAAGAACGTGCACAACATCACCTTTCATGTTTTATCACTCAACCTCATCCAACAAGAGCAACTATAATGGAGAGATAGTAATGACAACACGAGGTCTTACTTCAACACTTAGTTCCACAATATAAATCCCAAATTTTAGTCAATACTCAATTAAAAAAACACAGTATAAGATTATAGGAAAGGGCTCAACGCATCGAATAGATAATCTAAACATGAGTAGTATGATTAAGGATACAACATTTATAAGAACAAACCTCATTTCACATACTATGACTCGACAACAACGTATAGATATTCGTTACGTCACCTATACATTGTACTCAACACCAAAACATATAAAAAATAATCAAATAATACATAATCCCCCAAGTTTAGGTTAGCCATGACACTTATCTCGCTTTCATGGCCAAACTCAAGGCTCAATCACTGCTTTTCCTCTAGGTTCCACCTCTAAACCACTCGTATCTAGTCATAGTTAACTTAATAACATCAATTATTGCTAAAGAAATCAAGTCCAATGCATAATTAATAGTTTCCTAACATTTCCACCAAAAAGTCATAAACCGATCCCGGGCCCCGCTTAGTCAAAACTCGAGGTTCGGACCAAAACTCAGTCACCCATTCACCCACGAGCCCGAATGTGTAATTAGTTTTGCAATTCGACCTCGATTTGAGGTCTAAATCCCCATAAAATCTCTAATTTATACCCGAAAATCCCTAGTTCCACCACGAAAACCTTAGATTCTAGGCTTAAATCTTGTAAATAAAGTGAAAGATTGCAAGAAATGAGTTAGGAATCACTTACCTATGATTTGTGGAAGAATTGGTCTTTAGCAAATCGCCTAGAGGGCTTCTTGTTTTGAAAATTTGAAGAACGGTTGAAAAACCCGTCTAAGTCCCTTTTATACAGCTGCATATGTCTCATTTACGACCTGAGCTTCGCAATTGTGAAGCTCGCAAATGCGAGAACGGTATCACTAATGCAAACCTGTCCTATTTCTGCTTCTGTCACAAATGCAAACCAATTGGTTGCACATGCAAAGACCCCTTCCCTAGACATAATTTGCAAATACGAAGGGTTGTTTGCATTTGCTGACATAGGCTGCCCAGCTTCTCTTCGCATTTGCGATGAGAAGCTCGCAAATTCGACCTTGATAGTAATTGCAAATGCGAACCTTGACCTTGCATTTACGAGGTCCGAGGCCAGCAATAGGTTCAGTATACCAGAAAAAGTTCTAAGTTTCAAATTGCTCCATAGCCTATCCGAAACTCACCCGAGCTCTCGGGGCTCCAAACCAAACATACAAACAAGTCTAAAAATATCATATCCACTTTCTTGCGTGATCAAATTGCCAAAATAATACCTAGAACTACGAATTTAGCACCAAATTGCATGAGGTTTTCAAGAAAGTTTTAAAGCTTCTATTTTCTCAACCGAAGGTCCGAATCACGCCAAATCAACATGTTTCTTATCAAATTTCACAGATCGGACTTAAATATTATATTAGACATATACCGGACTCCAAAGGGCCCGATACCAATAAGATCTAATATTAATCATTTTTTTTAAATTGTTAGATTTTCAGACTTACAATTTTTAACAAAAAATCATTACTCGGGCTTGGAATCCCCGAATCCGATTCCGATCCTAGGTCCCTTATTTCAATACGGACTCACCGGGTCTATAAAAATACGAGTCCGAATCCATACACTCAAAATCTTGACTGAAGTCAACTAAATCAACTATTAAAGGCAAAAAAAATTATTTTTCTTTAATTTTCACATAAAGGCTTTCCAAAAATGCGTCCGAAATACGTACGCAAATCGAGGAGGATTAAAATGAGGTTTTTGATGCCTCAGAAAATGGAATCGATTTGTAAACATAAGATGACCCTATGGGTCATCACATTTCGTGGATACTATATCTCTGAACTGCCATAGAGCATAAGGGCTCTCGCTATATGTGTGTGTGTATACACACACACCCCCAACGTTCACTTTTACTTGACATATTTTGACTTTTCACACCCTTTGTGCAAAATTTACCATGATACCCATATTAATTGATGCATATTTTATATAATTTGAAAAAATGATTTGAAATGAGTAATAAATGTTATTCGTATAAAAAAACAAAATTGTCTTCTCTTGATATGTGTAAAGTCACAAGTAAAAATAAATATCTATTTTTAGTATACATGCAAAGTAAAAATGAACAGATGAAGTGTGTGTGTGTCTGTGTATATATTTGTGTGTGTGTGTATATATATATATATATTTGTTTTATATATTTGTTGTGTGTATATTTCTTTTATATATTTGTTGTGTGTGTGTATATATTTGTTGCACTTTAAACATTTACCAGAATTGGGAGTTTGGAAGGTCGTTGGTTTATTTTTACTAGGAAAGATTTTAGATTTAGAAGAAAATAGTTTGGTCTTCCTAAACTTGAGTGTAGAAGACTTATATTTCGTAATCTCTGTATCCTTGGTTATTCGTTTCTTGTGAGGCATTTGCCTATAAAGTGGTAAACCAAATTGTTAGCAAAACTATCCAAACTATATTCCGAATTTTCTTATCAAAAAATTCTTGCGGGAAAGATAAAATGCCAGAAAAAAAAGCTGACATTTCAGATCCTCCAATATATGCCCTCCCTCCGACGGAGAAAAAGATTACTGAGGCAATATATGAGAAAGAGAAGATGCTCTGAGATGTGTAAAACAACATCAACTTTGAAATTGATAGTACATCCTTCGGTTCAAAATATGTGATTTTTTGGTTTTTTTCTTATGATTCAAAATAAGTGATTTTTCAGATTTTAATAATGAATTAATTATTTTATTCTTATGTTGTCCTTGGAGTAAATAGTGTTGGAATATGTGGTAGGAGTGTTTATATAAGATAGTAAAGGTTAATATGGTTAATATTATTAATTAATACTAAAAAGTAAATTTTCTAATCTGTGTGAAAATATTTAAAAAAAAAGTACTTATTTTAAACCGAAGAGAGCAGTTGATTGCAGCGGATTTAATTAATCAAATATAATACATAGTGCCCGTAGGGTCAACCTTTTATCTTTCTAGCATTCCACATCATTAAATTCTACATTAACTTTTTCAGCCGTATTATAAGTTGTAATATAGGAATAGAAGAGTAGGAATAACTGTCATGGAAAGATAAACTTGACTGGTTAGCAAAATTGGATGGAATGAATAAATCATAACCATTTTGGCCGCCCACAAATCTCACCTAACAATAGAATATATCAATTTTTAGCTAAATAACCCAAATCCCCTAATATTCATGGGAAGAGGCGTATATGCAGTTTTTCCGCTCCTTTTCAACGTTTTAGCTTAAATATTATTAATTAAAATTGAACACCAATGAAAAAGTAATTAAAACATACATATCGAAAATCCTATTGGACACAGAAGACAAGTGTACTAATTTAGTTTAAAAAACAAATTACAGTAAACCAAAATATCGCACAACGTACGATAACAAACGAACTATCTTCCCTCATTTTGCATTACTCCAAAAACAATAAAATACTTAACCAAAAAGAAAATCATCACTAACTTTGCTGGTGTACGTAGCTTCATAGATCTTTCCTTGTCTCTGTGCCACAAAAATAAGATAAAATTCAATTCAGCAAGGGAATACATCTATATATACACGGAAATAGTATTTAAATGAAGTAATATGCAATAAACAATTGTATGCTACAATTACTATAAGCATTAAGTTAACATTTTCTGAAAAGAAGAATACGATTACATTTATGGTTGTCAAGTGAAAGAGGAAAAATATGTATATTGATGGGGTCCAGCCCCTTGAATCAAGGAACAGTTTTCTTCCTTCATCATTTTGTTTGTCAAAAGTGACTGCTAATACAATCCACGTTTATTTTGTTTGTTTTTCTGTCAATTTAAGTGTGCTGCAGAAACGAAAAAGGCTGCCTACGTTTGCCTATAAAATGAGAGATTCGGCTCTCATTTTGATACACCAACAAAAGAGAGAAAAAGAGTAAGGTTTTGTAGACAGGGTATAAGAAAATAGTCTGTGAAGAAAATAGAGAGTGAGCGATATTGTAGTGAGATGGAAATATCAAAAGAGGGTTATTTTCTTTTGAGTGTTGTAGTGGTCTTTGGAGTATTTTACTCGGACCTATAAAGTGTAAAAATTCCTTACTATAGTGATATCAGTTGCTCCTCTCAGGGCCGTGATTTTTTCCCTTATTCAGAAGGGTTTTCCACGTAAACATCTTGGTGTCATTGTTACTCTTTTACTCTTGTAATTACCGCTTCTCGGTGCTACATTATTATTCCGCTTTTATTACCGTGAATATTATTTTGGTAGGGGGTTTATTCCCAACAATTGGTATCAGAGCACAGGTTCTGCTCGTTCACTAAAATACTATTCACTGTCGGTAGTACTAAACTCGGTGAAAAATAAAAATGTCCGGAGTAAAGTACGAGGTAGCTAAATTCAACGGATATAACGGTTTTTCAACATGGAAAAGAAGGATATGGGATCTGATCATGCAACAATGATTACACAAGGTACTAGTGTGCAGGGAAAAAGAATCAAGTCTTTTTATTTGATCAAATATATCAATTAGATTATTATCTTGTTGGTATTACTATGTTCAACATCAAAAAATCATAAAAGCAAACAAACAAATCGTAAAATAATTTTGAGCACACTGAATTCACAATGTATCCTTAAGGAATTTAATCCCCTTAATGTTGCGCAAGGTTATGGATTATTTCCTCCCAAGATAGAATGGAATAACTATTTTATGATAATGGCACTAACAAACAGGGAACTTCAGCGAAGTTAACAAACGGAGCAAATCACACTTGACACTTATATTTATTTAAAAAATAATGTAATAATCTAGAAAAGAGGGAAGAAGTTTTTAGATTTTCCATGTCTGAAAAATAAGGCCAAGTCTCTAAATTTATAGATAAATGAATGAGATGGAGAGGTACAATCCAAAAGGCGCCTCTTGTATTTCTCATTCACACCCTTTAAAGAAAAAGCACAACAAACTCCCACATGAATGGGGATGGATATATGTGAAAAAACATGCATGAAAATACTATGTAATTTGCAAGCAAGGATTAATCACATCTGGATAGGTAGGTTTCCCTTTAAACTTCTCGTAATGAACTTATGTCGGATATACTCTGTCAATTGGTAGATTTGATGTCTTTGTACCATCGAACTTTTATGCATACCTAGACAATCATAAGTCGCACAATCAACCATTTAACCGTCTTTGATTCTCACAGTTCTGTCCGTTTTAGCCATGAACACAGCCTGATTTCATGAGTGCTTAGATAATGGGCCTTTATTTTCATTCTCCTTGAAGCGGCTTGTACTTCACACGCACATAGGTGATCTCTATACATGTAATCACATATAAATATGTAATTGTAACGACCCGGCCATTTGTTTCATAAGTTACCGCTCCATTTCTCCGATTTATGCTTTTATATGTGTTGTTCAACTATATTTTATTTATCGAGTTGGTTGGTTCCGGTTCGGGGTGGTTTTGAAGAAGTTTGAGACACTTAGTCTCTTTTGAGTAAGCTAAAGTTAGAAAATTTAATGGAATTTTGATGGTTCGAATAGCTTTGTGAGGTGGTTTGGAACTTAGGAGTGTATTCAAAATGTAATTTGGAGGCCCGTGATAGATTTAGGCTTGAATTGGCGAAATTAGAATTTGGGTATTTTCTGGTTGTTAGTGAAAATTTTGATATCAGGGTTGGAATAAAAGTCCGGAAATTGGAGTAGGTTCTTTGTGTCATTTGTGACGTGTGTGCAAAATTTCAGGTAATTCGAAGGTGGTTTGATAGACGTTTTGGTCGTTTGCAGAATTTGGATGTTTTGGAATCTTTAGGCTTGAATCCGAAGGTGATTTGATATTTTGACATTGTTTTGAGTGTTACGAAGATTGATATAAGTTTGAATAGTGGTATATGACTTGTTCATACTTTCGGTTGAGATCTAGGGTACCTTGGGGTGATTTCAGATGGTTATCAGGAAGTTTGGAGATTTGTTGGAGCAGCTTCAGCTGCTGATTTAGTGTCATGACAGCACCTGCGGATTGGATACCGTAAGTGTGAGGACCGTAGAAGCGAGATTAAGCCAAAGATGCAGCCACATGTGAAGAAGGAAAAAGCCACATATTGCGGAGAGTGGAGCGCACCTGCAAAGGCGCAAGTTCGGATAATTTAGCGTATGTACGGTAAGGGCAATTTAATGAAAACCCGCAAAAGCAGTTGGTTATGCGTAGAAGAGGTCCCGCAGGTGCGGGAAATGGACCGAATATGAGGTATCGCTAGGAAGAATATATAAATAGATGCCTTCGCGAATTTTTGCTAAGTTTCACCATTTTGAAGACGGGAAGTGTCAGGACCCAAAATCCACTAAAGGTCGCCATGGCGTCGGACACCACTGTCAGGCAAGCCAACTAAAATACTCAATTACGTTCCAATTTTTGTATTGTCTAAAATTATTTTTTCTTTATACATTAAATAATCCAAAAATCCTCCCAGAACCCGGTTTCGCAAGTGCGTGAGCAATTACTAAGGAATCGAATAAAGTACAATAACTACCCGGAGTATAGTAGACAGAAATAGAAATACAATACAATACTTTGAAGGAGACTCTGCTGACAACGATTGTCTCAATAAATCCAAATCACCTAAGTCTCCATATCAACCATGCCGCTATGCCACTAAGTTACTAGCCACACATAAACCTGTGCAACAAAAAGCACAGCAAGTGTAGTATAAGTACAAAAACAACGTGTACTCAGCAAGTGTCCCATCTAATATCGAAGAAGTAGAGACGAGAGGTCGGCTTCAACACTTGCTAGTGGTCAAAAAATAATATAATGAAAATGTGAGGTAATCATGGATCTATATAACATTTTTAACTCACAAAATCGGAAAATAGTAAACACCTTTAACAAATAATAAAGGATTTTCAAGATTTACTTTTCATTTTCTTTATCAATTTATATCAGGACATAAAAGGCAACATCAACATTTAAAATTCTCAGGCAAGCAATGTAAGCATGCGCAAATCATGCCGAGGTCGACGGCTTGCTACAACCGAAATGTAAAGTGTGCACTGTCGAGGATCGAATGGCGCGAACCGTAGATGCATCTATTTGATCTGACGAGGCGTTCAGCCCACTCCAAAAATAAACACATAGAGACATTCAATCAAGAAGTCAACATGGGGAAATTATTCAAAGAAAAGCTAATTCTCTATTAACAATTTAAGAAAATGAGGTTTAGATCTTTTTAGAAATTCATTTACTATTTCGATGTGATATTAGCAATTCCACTATCCATAAGATTATAAATATTCCAAGTACAGCATGCTGTTGGATCCTAGACTACCCGGACAATAGCATAATAGTAGCTATGTACGCACTCTCGTCACCTCGTGCGTACGTAACCCCCACAAAAAGGAGCACATAACTAATTAACTCACCTATGAGGACAATTCCTTCTTACAAGGTTAGAAAGGAGATTCACCTTGCTCCGAAGTTCCATAACCGGCATTCCATGCCTTTCCGAAGACTCGAATCGATGCAACAACTCTCTAAAACTTGCCAATAATTATGTAAACCCATTAATATATGCTAAGTTACTCATTATAATCAAATTTATAACAATTCCTAACCCCGATCGAAAAGTTGACAAAAAACCCTCGAGCCCACGTGCTCGGAATTCGAAATTTTCCAAAGATAAAGTTTACCCATGAACTCACGAAATCAAATATATGATTTTATCTTAATTCCATACTCAAAATCATGGTCAAAATCCAAGAACACTTTTTTCTAGGTTTTTTCTCAAACCCCAAGTTTTCTACCAATTTCCATGTCTAAATCCAAATATAAACCTTGTATTTAATTAAAACTAGCATAAATTACTTACCTCATGATAAATGACGGAACCCCCTCTTTAAAAGCTCCAAAAATCGCCCAAAATCGCCCAAGAACGGAGCTCCAAAAATTCTAAAATGAAATGGCAAAGTGACTGATCTTTGTGATTAAATGCTTTTGCCCATCCGTCACTAAAGGCCATATTCGTCACTAAAGGTCGTTACTAAATGTCCACTAGAAATTTCTAGGGAAAACGCAAAAACAGCTTTACCGGCCTTCTTTCAATCTGTTATAACTTTCTGTACTAATATTAAAATGATAAATAGTTTATCTTTTAGTAAACTAGAATTGAAGGGCTACAACTTTCATGTTTTACAAATTTTCATATTCTTTACGAATTGTAAGATATGAGCTTCCAAAATCGACTCCGCGCCTCAAAATTTTTCTGTTGAACATCTGCTGCAACAGATTTCAGCAGCTTTTCTTTGTCCGAAATCCATTCCGCTAACCTTCCGAAATCCACCGGGGGCCCTCAGGACCTTAACCAATTATACCAACATGTCCCAAATATGATAAGAACTCGCTCGAGGCCTAGAATCACACCAAACAACGTCAAAATCATGAACCACACTCCAATTCAAGTTTAATGAACTTTAAATCTTCAAACTTCTACATTCAATATCGAAACCTATCAAATCACATCCGATTGATCTAAACTTTTGCACACAAGTCACATTCGATATTTCAGACCTACTCCAACTTCCGGAATTGGATTCTGACCCCGATTTCAAAAAGTCCACTTCCGGTCAAACTCCTCATAAACCTTCAAATTCTATCTTTAGCCAAATGATTCCAAAATGACCCACGGACCTCCGTACTCACTTATGATCGCTCCAGAATCACCATAGGAGCTATTCCCAAACTTGGAATCCCAAACGAACATCGATAACACTGAAATGAACTTCAAGCCAAACTTATGAAATTTCTTTCAAAATGCTAACTTCCACAATAGGCGCCAAAACGCTAGAGGGTCATCCAAAACCTGATCAGGCTACTCAAGTCCGAAATCATCATAAGAACCTGCTAGAACCTTCGGATCCCAATCCGAGGTCGTTTATTCAAAAATCCAATCTTAGTTAATTCTTTCAACTTTAAGCTTCTGAAATGAGAATTCTCTTTCCAAATTAACTCCAGACTTCTCGATATTCCAATCCGACCACCCGTACAACTCATAATGCCTGAAATGAAGCTGCTCAAAGCCCCAAACAAACGAACGACGTATTAGATTCTCAAAACAACTGGTCTGGTTGTTATAGGAAGAGAGCTAGGGCTGAGATTTTTCAAGGAAAACGAAAAATTTCAGTTGGGTAAGCTTCATAAGCCTTATTACTTGTGCTTATGGCCATTTTCCCATTGTTTAATCATGGTATTAGTGGAAAACTAAGGAGGAAAGTTGGGAGATTAGGGCTTGGAATTGGAGACTTCAACTTAGGGATTTTAGGGGTCGTTTATTATTGGATTTTGGTGTTTTTGATAAGTATGAACTCGTGGGAGAGTAAGGATTCTAGTTTTGCGAATTTTATTGGAATTGTAGACGTGGGCCCGGGGTTCAAGTTTGACCAATTTCGGGATTTGTGATGTAATATAATTATTTTGTGTAGGATTTGATCCCTTAGCATATATTGATGTTAAGGTTCTGATTTTGGTTAGATTCGGGGCATTTGGAGGTCGAATCGAGAGGAAAGGGCATTGCGGGCTAGAGTTTGTCTTGGCTTGAGGTAAGTAACGCTTCCAACCTTAATTTTGAGGGTTCAAAATCCCGAACTATGTGTTCTATGATAACTATTGAGGTGATGCAAATGCCAACTGACATGCGTGTGGGCTTGTACCGTGAGAAATGTGGCTAGGATCATTCTAGAGTACCATTTAGTTACTCTTTCTTGTTGATATTTGTGTTGTACTTATGTAATTAAGTTAATGAGCTGCAAATCATGCTAATTATCATGTTAAGGCTTCAAGCCAATACTGTTGAGATCCAAGAGGTTCTTTCGTGCTATCATGTTATTAGCTTATTTAGTATTCTATACTCGGTCTTATCTATGCATATTTTATCATGCCTCAGTCTCAATTGTTGCTATTTGACATATCCTATCATTGGTCATGCTAGTATCATGACATTTGAGCCAGTGTGTGTGAGACTGGAGAGTAATGACTGAGTGAGGCTGAGAGCCTGATATTGAGTGAAAAAATATAGGATCAGTTGCACGGCATAGCGAGATACTGAACATGACTTCGTTGGATTGTCATGGCTCTTAGGCTCAGAGAAGCCCCTCCGGAATCTTTACAACCCCTAGTGAGCACAGATGATGATATTGAGGGATGGATCTTCCCTGGACATGGATCTTGTCTGAAGTATTGATATCTGGAGATGGATCTTCTCCATAGGGATAAAATGGCCTTTCTCGATGCTGGGTGACCATGGTCAGTGATGTATATATTCCGGGATGAATCTTCCCTGGGGCGGATGGCCATATAGAGTATCGAGTGGTCGATCACTTGTGAGTGGAGCTATGCGGAACATTGATCATACTATATGTGCATTGATACTTAGAGTTTTACTAAGATTTATATACCATACTAGTCATATTATAAATACTTACTATTGAGCTTTTATTTGAACTGCAAGCATGTCTCCTTTGCATACAAGAGGTTTGGTTCGTCACTACCTTTCAGTCCATAGTTTGGACTTGTTACTTACTGAGTTGGTGTACTCATCTTACTCCCTGCACCTTTTGTGCAGATACAGGCATCTCGGGTCACGGTAGCGGCTGTTGCTCATATCGTTGTGGAATTTTCCTTGGAGGTTCCGAGGTAGTTTCTTGATGACTGCAGTTCCGCCTTTTCTTTCCTTATCTTCCTTTAGCTTATTTGTTTTGGATATTCTCAAACCGTTTCGGTCATGTTATTTTTAATAATTTTAGTAGTTTTTGGCTCATGACTTAGTGACACCCGAGGTCGAGATTGTATGTCTTTCCGCTGGGTTCTGATTTGTAATTTTATCTTATTGGATTTCTATTAAAAATATGATTTCCTTAAGTATTAAATTGAAAATGGAGTATTTAGAAATAAGTGGCTGACCAGTATCACAATAGGCGCGATCACGACAAGGCTAATTTTGGGTCGTGACAATAATAACTCGGCCGGTTATTTTGAGAATTTAAACTTCGTTTGTCACTGTAAGGGCTTGAACAATTTCATATTATGTCTATAGACTTACGTGCACGGTTGAATTCAGTTACCGGATAATTCATAGTTGAATTAGAGAAGGAATCCAGTTTTATAAGTTTAAGCGGTGATAATTTGACCGAAATCTTATTTTCATATAAATGGTTTTGGAATGAGCTTGGATGATCTCAACAGATTTGTCTGGTGATTTTGGACTTAGGTGTGCGTCTGGATTCAGATTTTGAGGTCCATAGGGTAATTTGAATCATTTCGGCGAACGTTGGAAAAGTTAAAGTTTGGAAAATTGAGAAGTTTTACCCATAGTTGGCTTTTATGATACTGGGGTCAGAATGTGATTTCGAGAGTTTTAGAAGATCCGTTATGTCATTTTGGACTTGTCTGCACAATTGGTATCATTCCGGGTTGATTTGATAGGTTTCGGCGCGAATTCTAGAAATTGGAAAATTTTGAAGTACATAAGCTCGATTCATGGCGCGATTTTTATTTTCGGCGTTGTTTAATGTAATTTAAGACCTCAATCGAGTCTGTTTTAGGTTATTGAACTTATTTGTGTGCTTAGACAGGATCACGAGGGCCTCGGGATTTTTCCTGGTGGGCTACGAGTTATTTTCCCTTGTTTCTGAACTGCTGGTTCTAGTGTCTGATATCTTTCTTTGCTAGCTCCTCTTGCGTTCGTGAAGAGTCTCTGCCGATCGCCCCAATTTCCTTCTTTGCATTCGCGTAATAAGCCTCGTAATCGCATAGCTCTACACATTTTTCTCATCGCGTTCGTATCCTCCATTCCGCGTTGGTGTAGTAGAAACCAGGCCTTGAGCACTGGTGGTCCTTACTCTTCGCGTTCATGTGATTTCCTACGCGTTTGCGTAGGTTTCTGTCTTCTCTTCTCCGCGTTCACGAGCTTGTTGTCGTGTTCATGATGACAACCTAGGCAAACTTCATTTTATTTCTTCACGAATGCGATCCTGCCTCCGCGTTCGCGATGCATAAATACCTGGGCAGGTAGAATATATTCCCAAATCAAGGGTTAGACCATTTTTATCATATCTTGACTTGTGGATCGCGGTTTTGAGTAATTCTTTGCGGTTTTTTCAGGAAAATCAATTGGGTAATTTTTCCTTACTTAGAATTTAACATATTCCATGATTTATCTTTGTTTTTATCATTTAAATTGTGTTTTTGGTTGAGGTGAATGTTGGTTTTTAAAGAAAATTTCTAAAATGAAAAATCACGATTTGAGAGACCAAATGGTATCGGAATTTCATCATTTTCATATGGTTGAACTCGTATTGGAATGGGTATCTGATTTTCGTAAAATTTGTCAGGTTCCGAGGTGCGAGCCCGGGGTCGAATATTGGACCAAATTTTGGATTCTGTTAAAGATATAGACTTTATGATCTGAAATAGTTTCTTATGAGTTTTATTTGTGCTTTGAAGTTATTTTGGTTAGATTTGAGCCGTGCGGAGGTCTTTTCACCAAGAAGTGCATTTTAAAGTATCAATCCGTCTTCTTTGAGTTAAGTATCTTGCCTAACCTTGTGTGGGAACTTCCTTAGAAATCGAGTGTTCTATGGTGATTGTAGTTCATGTACGCGAGGTGACAAGTGAGTTCTCGAACTTAATTGTGGAAGTTGGCCTTTTGCGTTCTTAGGTCCTTAAATTCACTGTGTATGAAGTTGTTCGTGATATTTTTGAGTTCCTATTTGCGGGTTTCACTTCTACATGATTTAATTAGAATTAATTGCCTTAAGATTCACGCTTATTGCCTATTTGACTCTTATTTGGCTTAACTGAAGATTTTTCCTCTTTTATCGTCATGCTATATTTTCACAATTGCTTATCTTTAATTGAAATTATTACTATCTCATCCTATAATTATTTAGTCTTAATTGGATTTATGAGTATCTTCTGCTGCCTACCATTATTTAAGTTGTTGAATATCTTTCGCAAATTGCTAAACCTTAAAAGGAGATTAGATAACCTATATCTTTGTTGACTTGCCTTTATTTGGGACTATTGGACTCGTGTTGACTTATTTATTGTTGACTTGTATATTGTGAGATCGTTGTTACATTTTTGTTTTCCCTTGCTAAAATGTTCCCTTTATGCCTAGTATTCTTTATTGTGGTTGTTCCTTGTGAACTTTTTCTACCGTTTCTTTATTATTTAAAGTTCTTGAGTTGATTTACTCACTGTACTTTGTACTATCTTCATTCTCGATGTTGTACTTGTTGTGGTGATGTACGAGATTTCTGTCGTGCTATAACTGCTATTTATGTTAGTTGCGTTGCATATTTACTTTGGGACTACAGGATGGTATCGCGGTAGATCCCCTTGTTCTGTATATTTACTTTGGGATTACAGAATGATATTCCGGTAGATCCCCCTACGCATTTACGTTTGGGACTATGGGACAGCATCCCTATAGATCCCCTTCACCTTTACGTTTGGGACTACAGGACGGTATCCCGGTAGATCCCCCTATTCTGCATATTTACTTTGGGACTACAGAATGGTATTCCGGTAGATCCCTCATGTACATTTACGTTTGTGACTATGGAACGATATCCTAGGAGATCCCCTTTTATTATCATTGTATTCTGAGTTTTTGCTTTTCATTGGTTCTATGCCTGTGTAAATATTCTACATGATGTCCGTTCTTTTCCTTATTCTTACTAGCTTGTATGAACTATGTTAAGACATTTGCAAAAGCATACACGTGGCTAAGTACCCTTATCGGATAAGATGCTTCTTGATATTGCTAAGTATCGACGCACACCCTCGTTTACTTGCCTTCTCATCATGCCCAACTCTAGTCCTAAAAAGAATAAGTGGTTGCTGCAAATATAATTCGATCTAAAGTCCGGAGTCGAATCCCACAGAGAACTAAGGCTTAGCTACAGTTGTTCGATATCACTAAGAAATACAAGTCTAAAACAATTTCCTAACTACAAAAGATTATAATGTTTATTCTTATCTACTTAACTAACAAATCCTAGAAAGCAGTAAAACTATCAATTAGCAATGATAAGGGTTGGACATAGGATTATGGAGGTCTAGAGTTATGATTTCCCCAATAGCTGGAATCTTTCCCGCTTGTCTTCTATACTTTCGCCTAAGTATTCTCTACCGATCGAGAGTACTTTGGTTGTCGTAATTCTCTATCGAGCAACTACCACAATTTACTAGATGTATTCTCTCGAACTACTCTAGCTGGCACTAATTCACCACTTTCTACGATCGTACCATGTTTTCGTTATCTCTAACCCCCGCCTTTAAACTCTCCGTAATTATCTCTTAAATACGTTAGAAGTGATGTTGTTCAGAATCTACCTAACTATATACTATCTCTCAAGAAGTACACACTAAATAGGCGCAGTCAATTGATGGCCATTCAATCAATAGCAACAAACACATATTTGAACAAGTAGATAAATTTAAAGGCTAAATTATATTAAAACATTACAAGGCTAATTTCAAAGGTTCTATCTCTAGATAACAGTTAGCTATTCATAAAGTATATGAAAACACAATATTCAAATTCATAACAAACAATAAAAATGGAAGAAGAAAGGGACAACTCGTAGTTGAATATTCCTATTTGCTCCTAGCGTGTTCTTGCCTCCAAGGGTATTGACTAACCCTAAAGTAATGTCTCATCCTAAAACTTATCTTTGATGTATTTATATCACTTAGGGTTGCTAAAGGGAAAAATTCTCCTATCCCACTTCGGCTAGGGAAAGTTGGAATCCGCGTCTGCCTTCGCGCTAGACGCGGACTTTGACGTGAATCTGGGTCTACCTTCACATCTAGATGCGTACTTTGACGTGGATCCAGCTTTCGAAATTCTTCCATTTCGCAAAGAACTTCATGCCTTTGCTTCGCTTCTCTATTTTGTGCCTTAGCCTTTCTCCTTTTTCGCGTCTGACTTTGTGCCACGCACAAGAATAAACGAGCTCCCACTCCTTTAATTTCTTCTTTTTGTGTCGAATTGTCATATTTTGATAATTTATTATCCAAACTCATTCCTACACATAAAAAACATATGAGCATATTTCACTTCATAAATCATGTAATCTCTCGCGACACACACAAGAATTAATATGTAAATATACTAAAAAATATGTACTTTTCACCATTTACCACCTTCCATCTGAGAATGGCTCTATTTGGCACGTGACTTGTCAGTATGATTTTGAGGTGTGATAATGGCACAGTATGCCAAGTGTTATGGTTCAGGTATTGAGACTCATATTGTATGATTATGAGATGAGGTGTCATAGGGTTAATTATATTCGAAGGATATTTATTTGGAAAGATTATATTCGAAAGGTATTTATTTTGAAAGAACTATTTTAGAAAGAAAAAAATTATTTGAAGGAAGTATATTTTAAAATATTTTATCACTTGAAGGATTTGACTAATTGATTGGTGTTTGTGTGATAATACCAAATATGAAAACTACCGTAATTTCTAAGTTATGACTTGTCTTTACTGTATTTATGATTTCGGATTTGGGTTGTATGTCCGTTCATTTTTCTGTGTTCTTATTATGGTGTTCTGCTGTTACTTGTTGTTTTCTTTCCTTATTGCAATTACTGTATTATTAGCCATATGTCACGACTCCGGTTCACCCTTCGTGAAAATGTCATGATGGCACCTAGTTACTATAACTAAGTAAGCGTAACAATACGGAAAACAACATAGCTTGCGATATAATTTATTAAAACTGAACAACTAACCGAAACTGTAAATAAAGTCCGCTCGGCATATACAACTCAAATGCGGAAGTCAACAATATCATCCCAAAACCCGGAAACTCACGGAAACACAAGCTAACGAATAGTAATACATGGATCTAAGTCCAGATATCTAAAGCAAAAGTACGGAAGAAGTCTAAATACTACAGATAGAGTAAAGAAGGAAACTCCTTGGTCTGCGAGCACTGTAGAAGTACCTCAAACTCTCCATAGCTCTCCTGGCCTCAAGGATAGTGCACTTGAGATGAAGTACCTGGGTCTGCACATGAAAAATATGCGCAGAAGAGGCATGAGTACACCACAGCGGTACTCAGTAAGTGTGAAGACTAACCTCGGTTGGGTAGTGACGAGGAAGGTCAGGACCCTACTGAGATAAAATATAATAATAAGGCTAACAACAATATAAAATAAGCAGAAATAATGGAATATAATTGTGAAGTAAGTCAGGTTACACGAACAACAATTATCACACAGGGGATAAGATGACACAGACTAAAATAGCTCAATATCAGTACCACTTACGAGGATCTTCCAGGATACCGTCCTGTAGTCCCTTTCATCAATCTGTCCGAGGAGCTCTCGGGATACTGTCTCGCAGTCCAAAGTAAATGTGCAGGGGGATCTACTAGGAATGTGAACCGTAGTCCCAAAGTAAATATGCAAGGGGATCTATGGGAAATCTAACCCGTAGTCCCAAAGTAAATATGGAGGGGGGATCTACCGAGAATCTACCCCATAGTCCCAAAGTAAACAAACAAGGGGGGAGCTACCGAAATCCCACATCCGTAGTCCCAATGTAAATGCGCAACCACAGCCAGAAAATATTCAGAAAGGAAGTATAAAAGATAAGCAATATGTAGTACTAGCCTAACATGCTTCACATAATACAGTCAGGGTAACTTAAGCAAGTAGGCAAGTTAAATCAACTAAGCATGTTTTCCTAATCTAACACATGTTATAATTACAAGTAAAATAAAGCAAATACAAAGGAAACTCAGTCTCAATATCTTAAGTAAAAATCAGATTTTCAACGATTAGCTCAAGTATGTGCCCATCACCTCAATTACAAGGCACTCAATTACCAAATAACGTATCCTAAGGGAAAAGGTCCCCCACACAAGGTTAGACAAGCCACTTACCTCGAATCGGCTCCAAAATTAACTTGAAATCACACTTTTTCCACTAGTATCCGACTCCAAATGGCCCATATCTATTCAATTCAATTACATATTATAAATAACATCTCAAGCAACTGATTCTACTATTTAATTCAAAGATAGGATGCGAAAATAGGTAAAATGATCAAAATTCCCTTCAGGCCAATGTCTCGGAATCAAATAATATTATATTTTCAGAACCCTCATACTCTAACGAGTCTAACCATACAAAAATATCCCAAATCAGAGGTCAAACACCAACTCAAAACTCAATAGTTTAGCCTATGAAGTCTTACCCAATTTTTTTTTCCAAATTTTTGACCCTCAATTCAAATTTTAATGATGGATTTAACTACATAATGTTGAAATAACTAGAAGAGATTAAATAAATGTTACCCAATAATCTCCTCTTTAAAACCCTCTCAAAATCGCCCTTTCCCGAGCTCAAATTTGATTTTCCACCTTTTGAAATTATACACTCAATTTCACTTCCTAAACAAGGATTTCCACTTATGTAGACAAGAGCCGCTTCTGCGGAACAAAGGAAACACTAGAGCCCGTATCTGCGATGCCTGAGCCGCTTCTGCGATGCTTAAGCCGCTTCTGCAGCTCTGCTTCTGCGGAATAGCACCGCTTATACGGTTTCTGAGGGAAGGAGCAAAGCCACTTCTGCACCCATTTAGCCGCTTCTGTTACACCGCATCTATGGTTCCTAAGCCACAGATGCGAAAATACCAGAAGCAGCAATGGTTCAGCTGCTGCAACACATCTCCAATCTTCCCGTTAACAACCCGAAATCATCCAAAGGCCCCAAGGATCTCAACCAAAAGCACCAATAACACCTAATAACTCATTCAAACTTTTACTAATCCTTAAAACACCTAAAACAACATAGGAAACTCGATTAATTCAAGGATTTGAGCCTAAGAACTTCCAATTTCATCAAAATACACTTTCAATCAAAAACCCAACCAAAATACGTCCGAATGACCCGAAATTTTGCACACACATCCAAATTACATGACGTAGCTACTGCAACTTCCAGAGTTCTATTCCGACCCTCGGATCAAAACTCATTATCGGACCGGAACTTCAAAATTTCATACTTCGGCATTTCAATCCTAAATGAGCTACGGACTTCCAAAATTCATTTGGAACACGCTCCCAACTCCGAAATCACCTAACGAAGCTAGCAGAACTATTGGATTTTCATTTCGAGGTTGTCTTCACACTGTTCTGACTACGGACCACTTTCCAACACCTAAACTCTCATTTATGGACTAAGTGTCCCAAAACTCTGTGAAACCCAACATCGAACTTCCCGGCAAACCAAAATAGCAGAATAAACATAGGGGAAGCAGTTAATGGTGGATCGGGGCGTAAATTTCAAAAACAACCGGCCGAGTCGTCACACTATATCACGTAGTCTTTATATAAATATCATGTTTTCTTGTTTCTATACTTGTACTTGTTCATTTTACTAGTCCAGTAGGTGTCTTCACTGTTCCTCATCACTACTCCATCGAGGTTAGTCTTGATACTTACTGGGCACTACTGTGGTGTGCACATACTACACTTCTGTACATTTGTGTGTAGATCTAGGTATTGTTCGTTAGTAGCTGTGCAGATTATTGCCGAGGAGACTCAAGTAACCCTGTTGCTACATTCGCAAGCTTCTGAGTCATCTTCTTATTTTGTATTCATATTGTTGTACTTATTTCCATACAGTTGTGCTCAGAAGTTTTAGCGAAACTCTGTAGAGCTTATGACTTGTATCGCCGGTTTTGGGAAGATGTCAATTCTATAAACATTTATGTATTGAGACTGTAAGACTTTCTCCATTATAGTTGATATTTTTTAGATGTTAGGCTTACCTAGTTCCTAAGACTAGGTGCACCATGAAACCTAACGGAAGGAAAATTTGGTTGTGATAACACACTATCTGGTCATATCCTGCCAGACTTAGCAAATCATTAAAAAGCTTTAAGCTTTATTGACTCATCAAAAAGCCTTAATGCTATACCTCGAGTTTTAAACTTTGTGTTCATCACAAGAATGGATTGAGTTATTTGACAATGTTGAACGGTCATTCATAACTTTGTTTGATCTCTTTGAACCTAGCTCTTGGGATCTCCAGTCTGCTAGGTAGAGTTACACCCATGATGACTTGTCCGAGGCCATAACTCCATTTCCCTTGATGATCTTTCAATTGCCTCTCTAGATAGGCCTTTTGTAAGTAGATCTGATACGTTATCTCTTGACTTTGCGTAGTCAATCGTGATAGCACCACTACAGAGTAGTTGTCTAACGATATTTGTCTCCGTCGTATATGGCAAGATTTTCCATTGTGCATAACACTCCCTGTCCTACCTATTGCTTCTTGACTACCACAATGTATACATATATGTACCAAAGGTCTAGGCCAGAATAGAATATCCTCGAAGAAATTCCAAAGTAATTCAGCTTTTTCACCGGCCTTATCTAAAGCTAAGAATTCAGATTCTATTGTAATTGATACATGTTTGTTTGGATGATTTCCAAGACGCTGCTCCACCCCAATAGTAAAAACATATCCACTCATGGATTTAAATTCAGATGATCCGATGATCTAATTTACATCACTATATCCCTCAATTATCGCGAGATACTTATTGTAGAACAAATAATAATTTGGAGTTTATTTCAAACACTTCAAAACTCGTGTCATTGTCATGAAATTTCAATGCAAACTTTCTTATGTAGTAGATTAATACGTCTCGACTTTCGGTTGCATATCAGATTGTTGACTACACTTAATATAGTAATAGTATATTATAACAACAACTGGAATGATTAACATTAGTTGCGGCCACAACACTCTAATATATAACACATTTCACAATCATTCTGGCATTTACAAGTATTTGTATGCTTTTATTCATGAAACAAATCAAACTTACAATGGATTTTGGTCATGTTCATCAGTTGGTTCACCTCATTCTTGACCAATGTATTAATAAATTTTTTCATGAATGGTCATGTTTATACAAAACATGTAAACACACTTTTCATGAAAAGTCACAGCCTTCCAGGTAACACCCTTTCATAAAAGAGCTAAACACTATAAATATTCTGTAAAGAACAAATCGTTTCTGTAAAAGCACATAAACAACTTTCGAATTTGTAGTTTCATCACTAGTCAAAACTGAGACTAAACAAGTAATGAATTCACCGACTATCATATCAATATTCACTAAGGATTGACGAAGTTCAAAAATTATATCACTTAGATATTACGTCTAACATTTTCTTGTGTCATGCATAAGCTAATTGCCCCCACATTCCAATTATTTCATATGCCTTTTCTTGTATTCATTAATCTTTAAAACCATTTGATACCAGAGTGTGGTCAAATTTCATATGTCATTATCTGGGTGCTTGTTTTAGTCCAAAAGGAAACTTAACACGTCTGCACACCTTTTTTTAAGGAATCACAAACTATTGGTTGTTCCACGTGAATTTCTTCCTCCAAATATCATTTAAAAAGTTTTTCTTTACGCCCATCTTATGGATTTCAAGGCCATACTTGACGGCTAACACTATTAACACCTGAGTAGATGTAATCCTCGTTATCGGCAAGTAGGAATCAAAATAATCAAGACCTTCTAATTGTCCAAATCATTTGACAACTAATATTATTTTATATTTGTTAATAGTACCATCAACTTTCATTTCCCTTTTGAAAATCCACTTAAAACACAAAAGTTTACTTCCTGGACGAAGATCAACCAATTCCCAAGGATTATTACTTAATATGAATTTTATCTCAATATTGATTGGCTCTTTCCAATATTGTGCTTCCGATGAAGACAATATTTCTTTAAGCATTTGAGGCTCGTTTTCCAATAAGAATGTCAGAAAATCCGGTCCAAGGAAATTAGTTATCCTTTGACGTTTACTACGTCTTGGATTTTCCTAATTCAACATACTTTCCTTTGCTTCTTCCCGAGTTCGCTTAGATTTTCACTAGACGACTCACATTCTTTTTATGGACAAATATTCTCAAAGAATTCTGTATTATCTTATTCGATTATCATATTAATATGAATGTATGGATTTTCTGATTTATGAATCGGAAAACAATATCCTCATTATTTGTTGCATATTTTTATCCTTTTGGGATTAAGAACTTGCCCTTTTCCCAAACCCCCCCCCCCCCCCCCCACATGGAAATATTTCAAGTTGAGTTTTCTTCCTTTCTATTTTCATATGGGATGGGTTGTGTCTTGCTATGGGGTACGCGAATGAGTATTCGGTTAGCTATAAGCATAGATTTCCCCCACAGGTTTTTGGTAAACCAGAACTTATTAACTAGGCATTAATCGTCTCCTTTGACATTCTATTATTTCTTTTTGCAATTCCATTATATTGAAGTGACTAAGGGCCAATTGTTTGGTGAAAAATTTCATATCCCTAACATATTTATTTAAAAGGATATTCATATTCGACGCCACTATTACATTGTTGAGCCAATCAGAAGAACTGTTGTTGGTGTCACGACAGGTCCAAAATTAATAAATGGTAAAGTTTTTGATCTTCAAACCAATCTGACACATTCAGAATTATTAAACATAGAAGTTTTTAATCTTCAAACCGAGTAACATATGACACAACTAGATCTAATAAGCGATGAAGTTTTTAATCTTCAAACCGAATAATATGTGACACAATAAAATGTAATAAACGGTGAAATTTTAATCTTCAAACTGAATAATAAATTGCAGCAGAAAATCACTAAAATTTTAATCTCCAAAAAAAGTATAAAGTCACTTAGACTTTAATTTCCGACAAATGAGTAGAAAGTCACGAAGACTTTAATCTCAATGAACGAGTACAAAATCACACAGATTTTATCTCAAAGCGGGAATAAAAAATCATGAAGATTTTATTCTCCATAACGGGTGTAGAAAATTACGAGAATTTCAACTCCCTTTCCAAATGATTTTCCAACTAAACTATTATAGAATTTTAAACAATTTAATTTCTTTCTCTAATCAAACTCATATATTATATTCATGATCTCAAGAATACTTCAAGTATTAAATAAGCCTAATTCATACTTACCACCTTAAAAATAATTTTGCACATAATTTCAAGTATATTATCAAAGTTATATACTAAAATATATGAGTAATTTAACTTTAGTTATTCTTAATCAATGTGCATACAAGACTATATATATATATATATATATATATATATATATATATATATATATATATATATATATATATGAGGAATCGTCACATAATGAACATCTGCCCTTTGTATTTGTAGAATCTGATTTCATTAATCATATAGAGCAAATAACTCAATTAATGAAAAATGAATAGAGCCATAAAAGTAGAACCTGGATTATTTTATCGCTCTTCCAATCCACTGATCTCATTACCGGTACGACAAAACCTTGCAGAAGTCTTCCTCCATACAAGATTTGTTCGTTTTCACAATCCACTGATCCTGATTGTGTGAGACAAAGAAGAAGAAGTACGATTCAACCTGTCATTCAAGTCTGTTGCCTTCTTTGTCTTTCTCAACCATTACAGAAAAATTATTTGCTTAACTTCCTTAATATTTTGGTCTTACTATGTTAAAAATCAAAAAATTAGAGAAGCAAACAAATACTAGTCGAATAAATAAACAATGTGTCCTTAAAGAATTTAATCTCCTCACTACTTCTCAAGGTTACAGATTAATTCCTTCCATAATAAAACGAAATAAATATTATGTGATAACGGCGCTACAAATACAGAACTTTAGCAAACTCAACAAACGGAGAAAATCACACTTGACACTTATATTTATTCGGAAAAAAATAATGCAACAATGTAGAAACGATGGGAGAAGTTTTCAGATATTTCATGTCTGAAAAATGAGGCAGCATCTAAATTTATAGATAAAGGAAGGGTGAGATAGAGAGGTGCAATTCAAAAGGTGTCTCCTCCATTTCTTATTCACACCTTTTAAAGAAAAAACACAACATATCTTACTTGGAATATTTTCCATTCAGCAGTTTGAGGTCGTGAGAAACTTCACTTCAGGTATTATAACGTGGACACATGGTCGGAATTGGAATTCGGGGAGTTCGGGTTAGATGTTTTAAAGAGAATTCTCATTTCGGAAGCTTTAAGTTGAAAAAATTGATTAAAATTGGATTTTTGAGTAAACTACCTAGGAATCGAGATTTGAAGGTTCCAATAGGTTCGTATGATGATTTTGGGGCATATGCCCAGATAGGATTTTGGGTGACTCGGGAGCATTTTGGCGCCTATGGTAGTTAGTATTTTTGGAAGAATTTCATAAATTTGGGTTAATGTGAATCTCAATGCTGTCGATGTTCGTTTGAGATTCAGAGTCTGCGAATAGCTCCGTATGGTGATTTTGGTATTGGGAGCGCGATCGAAGGGGAATTCGGAAGTCCGTAGGTCATTTTGGAGTCATTTGGCTAAAGATAGAAATTTGAAGGTTTTGAGAAGTTTGACCGGAAGTTGACTTTTTGATATCCGGGTTGGATTCTGATTCCGAAAGTTGGAGTAGGTCTGTAAAGTCAAATATGACTTGTGTGCAAAATTTTAGGTCAACCGGACGAGATTTAATAGGTTTTGGCATCGAATGTAGAAGTTTGAAATTCTAAATTTCATTAAGCTTGGATTGGAGGTCAATTCAGGATTTTAGCGTTGGTTGATATGATTTGAAGCCTCGAGCAAGTCCATAATGTGTTTGGGACTGGTTAGTGTGACTAGATGGGGTCTCAAGGGCCTCGAGTGGATTTCAGATGGTCAATGGATCGAAATTGGAATTAGAGAAAGGGCCGATGCAGCTGGGCTTCTAGTGTAACCGCACATGCGTAAGGAACACCGCGAGTGCGGGCCATCAGGTGCGGGCCTGCAGGAGCGAGGGTGACCTACAGAAACGGCTGGAAGTGGAGGGATTAGAGACCGCAGGTGCGAAGGAAATCCCGCACATGTGAGGGCGCAGATGTGGTTTGGGCAGGGCAGAAGCGGTCTGGGGCAGCCAGAAGAGGACCACAGAGTGGTATTGGAACGGCACCTACGGAACCACAGAACCGGTCAAGTGACCGCAGGTGCGAAAGCGGGCAGGGCAGTGTGTTTGTTTTAAAGACGGGTTCTCAGCCATGTTCATCTTATTTCCTCCATGGGAGCCGATCTTGGGGCGATTTTGGAGCTTCATCTTTGTCATCCATGTCAAGGTAAGTGGTTTCTACTAGTTTTGAGTTAAATACTTGGATTATATATGGATTTGAACATGAAATTAGTGAAAATTGTAGGTTTTTGGTGGAGGACCTAGAAATTGATATTTTTTATTTTTACGACGATTTTGGACATGAAATTGAGAGTAAATTAGATATTTGAGTTAGTGAGGTTATAGGTAAAATTATCTTCCAAGAAATTCGAAATCCGGGCACGTATGCCCGACGGTAATTTTGTCAACTTTTCGATCGCGATTAGAAATTGTTATGAATTGGATTATAATAAGTATGGATCTCATATTAATGAGTTTACATAATTATTGGCTAGTGTTGGAGTATTTTGCATTGATTTGAGTCTTCAGAAGGGCGTGGAATGTCGGCTATGGAATTTTGGAGCGAGATGAGTCTCCTTTCTAACCTTGTAAGAGGGAATTGTCCCTGTATGTTAATTAACTGGATATGTGGTTCTATTTGTTGGGGCTACGTACGCACGAGGTGATGAAAGTTTGTGCATAGCTACTATTATGCTTAAGTCTGGATAGTCTAGGACCCAAAAGCATGATTTACTTGTAATATTTGCAATCTTGTTGTCAATTTGAAATACTTAAAACATATTGAACGGGTAAATGAATTTTCTAAAAACTAGACATCGTTTCTTGACTTTTAAAAGGATTAATTTCCTTTTATTGGATAATTGATTCCCTGTTGATTTCTTGATTGACTATTTTGAGTGTTTATTTAAATTTGACCGTGTCGCATGTATGATTCGCGAGCGGGGTAATAGATATATCTATTGTTCGTGTCATTCGACCCTCTGGCAGTGGATAATTTAAATATTATCGGATCGGGTCGTACGACATCAGCATGATTTGCGCATGCTTGTAATATTTGCCTTGAGATTTATAAATGTTGATATTCGTTCTCCCTGGCCTGAGATAAATGTATAAAAACAAAAACGAATTTGGAAGTTTCCTATAAAAGAAAGAATTTTATTTGTTTTATTCTTTTGAGTTTCAACCATATTTATAAAATCTTTGATTTATTATATTATTGGCGTATCATTATTAGACCACTAGTAAGTATCGAAGTCAACCTCTCGTCTCTACTTTTTCGAGATTAAACGGGATACTACTATGTATACGTTATTTTTGTACTCATGATACACTTGATGTGCATTTTTGTTGCATAGGCACATGTATTTCTAGTGGCCTACTGGGTGTAGCAATGTGGATGATATGGAGACTAGGTGAGCTGCATTCCTCGAGGCGACCCGTAGCTAATATAGTCTCTTTCAGCATATTGTATTTACTTCCTGTCCAATTTGTATTCCGGGCAGTTATTGTGCTTTATTTGATTTCTTAGTAATTGATCATGCACTTGTGACTCCGGGTTTTGGGACGACTATGGGATTATTGAATATTAAGTTTGTTAAAGACATCAATATCTATTCAGTGAAATTCATTACGTATTGTTTGATGTATAAAGGAAATGATTTCGAAAATACTAAAACAAGAAATTACTAGTTATTTGGTGTTGGCTTGCCTGAGAGCGATGTCTAACGCCATCATGACCCTTAGTGGATTTGGGTCGTGATAACATGGTATCAGAGCACTAGGTTACCTTAGGTCTAATGAGCTATTAGCAAGTCCAGTAGAGTCTCGAGGATCGGTACGAAGACTTATGTACTTAACTTTAAGAGGCTACATGGCTGTTACGAGTATTTCCCATCTTGATTCTTCATCGTGCGATTTGACTCATTTTAAGGCTTATGCCTTCATTTTCTTTTCATTCAATTTTATGTGACACAAAGTGTGGGTCATGAATCAGCGAGTGAGCAATTGTAATGGTACTACAAAATATGGTATGAGATGTTTCTCCCTTCGTGGTTGTTTGAGCTATCGTCGTCGCCTTTAGGAAGGATATTATGTCGCATTAGCTCGATAAATGTACATTCGAGAGCTTCGAGGTTATGCACAGGTTGGTATGATGCTTACGAACAGTTATCACACAATATTGATTAGATGGTGGAATGCTTGCCTATGTGAAGGGGCAGTGAATGACCTAAGAGGAGGTTTACTAAGTGAATGATTCAGAGATCTAGTATCTTATTTCTGACGGAGAAAAGGCATCCAGGCTATAAAAGTTCAGGATTGAATCGATGTTTCTATTGTCAACAGCCCGAGAAAAGATGACCTTCGAAAAAGTATAGAGTTAGTAGCGGTCTATTGGTCCGAGAGCTACCGAGATAGGTTTTTATCTAAGGCATCAGTTGGGCAGTAAAGGTTGAGGAAGGACACGTGGGAAGTGCCATGCAGTGGTTAAATTTCTAGACGGCCAGGCGTAAAAAGCGAAAGTCAAGTAGTTTCTTAAAGAGGTGAGTTTTTCCAAAGTATGAGAGTGGTAGAATAGCTTATGGGTTCAGTGGTAGGATAACTATATACCTTGAGGAAAAGTTAGAGTGGTTTGGAAATTTTAGTAGGCGGTGATTGGGTCAACGAGCAAAATTTGAAATATTAGCTAGCATATGGCAGGAGATTTGATATGCTGAAAAGGATCTACTTGATATGAAAAGGATACAACATAGCTTTGAAATGGGGAGATATTGTCGTGTATTTTAGTGGATGTCCACGGGGAATGAACGGATTCGTTCCGCTAGTGAATGTAGGGGTGTGCATTCGAATCGGTTTATCGGTAATTCGAATCGATTAGTTTTTATTGGTTTATTGTTATCGATTTATCGATTTCAATTTTGATTTCAAAATTTTTCTTATCAAGTTATCGATTTCGATTTTGTCCTCTTCGGTTATCGCTTTATTGATAAATTAAGATATATTAAAAAGACAAAAAAAATTGTTTTTCCCTTTACCCTAAGTCCCTAGCCATATTATTTCCTCTACCACATTTAAGGAATGATTATCATATTTAATGCTCAAGGGAATGAAGTTCAAATTAATGGAAAACAGAACTAGCTGTGACGATATATTTTTTTTATACCGTTGGAGTGTTGGTAGCATACATTTGATCCCTTACTTTAGTTTCGTTGCATGTGCTTGTTGACACAATTTTATGTTATAAATGGTGTTTGTCTTATTTTAGCTTCTTTTTATCCATATTCGTTAGGCGTGTTTATAGAGATATACTTTCCGTGGATTCTATAAATTTTCTTATTGGTGTTATCGATAAGTCCAAAATTGATAAATTGAAATCGAAAAAGTTGAAACCTTATTGAAACGATAACAATAAGCATATGCATAAATAGATAATAAATATGTAATTATCAATAAGTGTCAAAATCGAATCAATAAATCGAATGCACACCCCTAAGTGAATGTGCATGGGCCCAGGATGGGTTACTAATTTCGTAGTAATGGTGCATTTCAGCGTTGTTGGGAGATGATGGCATGTAATTTCTACAAGAGGTTATCTCCTATGAGCAGATTAGTGATCGCGTGGTTAGCGAAGCTTCTGCGAAGAATCCTACTGGCTATCTGATAACTAGGGATTTTGATACATTTTATACTCTTTCTTGCTTAAGTTTTTACTAGAAATGTGTACAAAATAGTACCAGAGGCTCACAAGTTGTGCTTGATTGCAGGTTTGTCAAGGTAATAAGATGTCAAAGATCTGCTCAAAAAGGAGTGAAACTTGCACAAGTATCAAGAAAGACAAAGCTTAGGCAAAACAGGTCCAGTCCAGCCGCACACCGTTCTGTGTGGTACGCACAAGTAAGGTTCAGAGAGGCTTATTTCCAGGCCAACAGGCGATGTGGCCGCATGGGATTACTGTGGTCTGCATTGGAGTCACTGAGACCGCACTCGATTTAGTCCAGTCCGCAAAGCCAAGGATCAGAGAAGTACTAGTTTGGAGATTGAAACCCAATGCGGATCACACTAGAAGCCACCGTGGCTGCACTCGATTCTGTGTGGTCCGCATTGCCCAAGTTCAAAGAGCCATTTACTCAGGTTAAGAGCCCTAGTGCGGCCGTACGTGATTTTGTGCGGTCCGCACTAACCCGCATGGGTATTTTTGTCTAAATTTTTCAGCTTAGTATAAATAGCTTCTTTTCCCATATTTAGGTCATCATATACATTATACACTGAGCTGCGCTCATGACTTCGATGTTTGTAACTGTTTTAAGTAATTTTAACTTCATTTCAACATTGAATCTTCTAGTTTAATTTCGTAATTAATTAATATGAATTTTACTTCATCTATTTCTTTGTTTTTTCTTAAACTATGAGTAGCTAGACCCATAAGCTAGGGTTGTGGCTCAACCCTAGTGTGGGTAATTGATGGGTCATGTATTTTAGTGCTTTATTGGCTATGGGTGTTTGATATTTGGACTAATTTCATGTTTAATTGCTAAATTAGTGGTAGCAAACACTAATTTGTTTTTAGTTGACTTTGGCTTCTTGAGAAAGAGAGCCTAAGTCTCTGATAGTGGCCCAACAAGGACTTGGGGCGTACTCAAGATATTGATAGCCCCGATTAAAGGGCTAAACCTAGAGATAGTAATACCCCAATTGAACCTTGGTTGCTTGTGCACATTTGCATACCCGATCGGTCTTGAGAAAGTTAATTTGGGCAAAATCACTCAAACTACCGAGAGCTGTAGAGTGAACATAATCGTGCAATGGTTATGTTATACTCCCCAATTGTGCCAATCATACCTTAGATGCAAGTATCCATCGATTGACCACCTAGGCAAAAGTCACTACCCTAGTGCCATTTAATCATTTGAACAACTCGCAGTAGTTTAATTGATCATTGTAGATTTATATATAACTAAAACAAAACCCAAAAATGATTAGAAGTGCAATTTGGACCAACTACACAACTCCGCTTTAGATAAACACCCAACTCCTACTTCTAACTCCTTGTGGAAATCGATCCCGACCTTAATCGGGTAAAAGTTGCTTCGATATCCCTCGCTACATAATAGTAGGGGAGGGTTGGCCTCGATCACCTTTTTGGCGTCGTTGCTGAGGATTGAACCCGAATTACCCACGTGATAGGTGAGAATACTTTCGTGAAGGAATTGAGGGTTAAGGGTTACAGGATGAAGGTAGATGATCTACCTTTGGATTTGTTGCTGTAGGACCCTGTGCCAATAGATCACCCCCAGCCAGAGCAGTCCTAGAGGCCTCCCAAGAGGAAGAGGATGATTTCTCGAGCAGATCATGCAGTCATCCAGTTGGCAGACCCACCGGAGACCTCTTCCAATCAGCTACAGGATGCAGCTCAAGAGCCTGTTCATGTCCAGGCCTAGGTCTTAACAGCAGAGCACTAGGCGATAGGGAACCAGTTTGAGGTTCCCAAGCATATTGAGGACCCAAGGACCACTCAGGATCCCAAGCAGACAGACGGGCCATAAGGAGTCTCTATATCTTTTTCCCTTTTATTTTTTGTGCTTATTTGATTTAGTTGGCATTGAGGACAATGCCAGCTTTCATTTGAGGAGGTAAGCCCTACTTTTATGGATTTGGATGATTACACATATTTGATACTTTTTATGTTTTATTTATTTTTCATCCTTGGTATGTATATAATTTTAGCACTTCTTTACATTCTTCGTACCTTTTTAAATTGGGTCAGTATAAAAATTTTATGTTACGTTGTATATCTTCATCCCATCTATCGTATATTTGATTAAACCTCCCTCTTGTAAATATTCATTTTACTTTCTGCATTTTTCTTTTCCGTAGCTTCTTGTCTTGAACATTTGCAATAAGCCTTTAGTTTTCTTAATGCCGTGGTTCTTTCCAAAGGTGGAGTTTGTGTGAACCGGGTGGCTCTTCCTAATGATGGATGGCATGACAACCTTCTTAAGGGTTTGAGTCCATTTTTCTTTTTGCATTTAGTAGTTAGTGGTAAGGGTGCCTCAAGCAAAGCTTCGCTTGGGCCTAGCACATCTGCCTTTGATCTCATGGTCAAAAATAAATTATTATGTTTAGGATGGTGAAAGTCGTGATCTTGAGACTCTTGTGTTGACCGATAATCATCAAGTGCTTTTTCGGGACCATTGTGTGCTCAAATCTTATCTAAGGTCGTTGTGGGCCCCCGATTCTATGTCTTTGGTGATCCCTTAGCTTGTGTGGTGAGAAATAGCATTACAAGTCCAAGTCCTGAGCCATTGGTCTAGAACTTTCCCTGAATGTTTGTTGAGGCGAAATCCTAAGTGAATTTTGACTTGAGACATGATTATAGGCTCTCCTTGATCCAAATGATAGGTTG
Organism: Nicotiana benthamiana; assembly: GCA_034376525.1. Classification (NCBI taxonomy): domain Eukaryota; kingdom Viridiplantae; phylum Streptophyta; class Magnoliopsida; order Solanales; family Solanaceae; genus Nicotiana; species Nicotiana benthamiana. The sequence continues at coordinate 141,544,140 of CM067327.1, read as the reverse complement.
AACACCCCCATAGCCTACCAATGATATGATCCCTAGCCAACCCTTTTGAGCCTTAGACCTTTTTTCTTCAAGAACTATGGTGCAAGCCTTTACTCGTTCTAAAAGATACCTCTCTTGGCACCTGATTTTTCCTTAGCACGTGGCGAAAGTATAAGTTTGGGTGGGAGAGACAAGGATGACAACAAGGTAAAAAGGTACAAAATAAAGAAAAGAAAGGGCAATGAAAAAGAAATAAAACCAAAAGGACATAAAGAATGCTCAATAAAGAATTGAATAAAAAGAGGATTCAAGAAAAGCAAAGAATGAAGGGTGTGAAAAGTTGAAAAGGGAGAAAAGATCTAAAGTGTATAAGAAAGAGTGACAGTGTGTCTCTCTAAACCCTTAGAAAGAAGTGAAAAGACTCAATCATATTATCACTTGAACGAATCCGTTGCACATTGATATCACCATTCTTTTGAAGATCATATGTGAAAAATAACTTGGTGAAATATGCTTTGTCCTATCTCCTTTTATGAATCCTCCCTTCGATTGAGCTATGCATGCTGCATTGTCTTCATACAAAATCGTGGGCAGTTTGTCATATTTCAAACCACATTTGTATCGAATATGATGTATTATTGACCTCAACCACACACACTCTCGACTTGCTCCAAGAATAGCAATTATCTCAGCATGATTAGATGTAGTAGCCACAATTGATTGCTTAGTCGATCGCCAAGATATGACAGTGCCTCCACAGATAAACACATAACCTATTTGAGATCGAGCCTTGTGTGGGTTAGATAAATATCCAGCTTCAGCATAACCAACAAGATCAGGACTGCAATTATTGCTATAAAATAAGCCCATATCGGTAGTCCCTTTTAGATACCGCAATATATGTTTGATTTCATTCCAATGTCTCCTTGTAGGAGCAGAGCTATATCTTGCTAAAACAATAACTGAAAAATTTATGTCAGGCCTTGTAGTATTTGCAAGATACATTAGTGCGCCAATTGCACTAAGATATGGTACTTCAGGACCAAGTAGCTCTTCATTCTTTTCTTGAGGTCGGAATGGATCCTTATTCACATCAATCGAACAACCATCGGAGTACTTAAAGGATATGCTCCATCCATGTAAAACCGTTTCAATACCTTTTCTATATAGGCAGATTGATGAACAAAAATTCCCTTTGCCAAATGTTCAATTTTCAAACCAAGACATAATTTTGTCTTTCCGAGATATTTCATCTCGAATTCCTTCTTTAAATAATCAATTGCCTTTTGGAGTTCTATGGGAGTTCCATTAAGGTTTATGCCATCAACATATACGGCAAGTACAACAAATTCCGATGTTGTTTTCTTTATAAAAACACATGGGCAAATGGCATTATTTATATAACCTTCCTTTACTAAATACTCACTAAGACGATTATACCACATTCGTCCTGATTGCTTTAGACCATACAAATATCTTTGCAATTTGATTGAAAATATTTCCAGGGCTTTGACTTATGTGTGTTTGGCATTTTGAATCCCTCGAGAATTTTCATGTATATCTCATTATCAAGTGAGCCATAAAGGTAGGAGGTAACCACATCCATTAAATGCATGTCAAGCTTTTCAAGGACAGCAAATCTAATGAGATAACGGAAAGTTATAGCATCCATAACGGGTGAATATGTCTCTTCATAATCGATACCAGGACTTTGTGAAAATCCTTGTGCAACAAGGCGTGCCTTATATCTTTGTACCTCGTTTTTCTCATTTCTCTTGCGTACAAAGACCCATTTATAGCTAACAGGATTAACACCAATGTTTGAACTATAGGCCCAAAAACTTCACGTTTTGCAAGTGAATTCAATTCTGATTGGATTGCTTCTTGCCATTTCGGCCAATCAAGTCTTTGTCGACATTCTCCAACAGATTGAGAATCAAGATCCTCACTTTCTTGCATAATGCTAGATGCAACATTATATGCAAAGACATAATCCACCACTATATCTACTCGATTAAACTTTGTCTCAATATCGATTGGATTTATTGATAGTTCCTTTTTTTTGAGTCTCGGGCTCAATGGATTCTTCATGAATCTCAGAATTTATTAAATCGTGAATTTCCTCAAGAGATTCTTTCGTAGTGTCAGTTTTATCATTTTCTTTCCTTTTTCTAGGATTTCGATCTTTGGAACCTAATGGCCTGCCACGTTTTAGGCGTGCTTTCGACTCATTAGCAATGACACTAGAAGATTGTCCAATAGCGACATCAATACGGATTTGGAACATTCTCTGCGGGGATATGTGATTTGGTTATCTTTTTCAAGTCCATAAATGTGTCTAGCATTTGATTTGCTATTCTTTGCAAATGGATAATCTTTTGCACCTCTTTTTCACAAATACAAGAACGTCGATCAAGATGTGATATTGATGGATTTTTTCACAAAATTTTTCGTTTGGTTTCACCAACTTCTCCCCCTAATTTTGGGAAAAGTGTCTCATCGAATCGACAGTCTGCAAATCATGCAATGAACAAATCCCCTGTCAATGTTTTGAGGTAGCGAATAAAGGAGGGCGATTCAAACCCAACATATATTCCTAACCTTCTTCGCGGACCCATTTTGGTGCGATATGGCAGTGCTACAGGCACATATACTGCACATCCAAAAATTCTTAAATGGGATATATTAGGTTCATGACCCAAAATATAATTGCAACGGGGAGTATTTGTGATAATTTGTCGGTCTGAGACGAACTAGCATTGCTGCATGCAAAATGGCGTGACCCCAAGCTGAAGTGGGCAGCCTCGTTTTCATGAGTAACGGTCTTGCTATCAACTGCAGACGTTTAATTAAAGACTCTGCAAGACCATTTTGAGTGTGAACATGAGCTACATGATGTTCCACTTTTATCTCAATTAATAAGCAATAATTATTAAATATTTGGGATGAAAATTCAGCAGCATTATCTAGTCTAATAGACTTAATTGGATTATCGGGAAATTGTTCCCGTAATTGAATTATTTGTGCCATTAATTTTGCAAACGCAAGGTTGCGAGATGACAATAGGCACACATGAGACCATTTAGAAGATGCGTCTATTAAGACCATGAAATATCTAAACGACCCACTAGGTGGGTGAATATGTCCACAAATGTCCCCTTTTATACGTTCAAAAAACGCAGGTGACTCAATTCCAACCTTTGTTGGTGATAGTCTAATAATTAATTTGCCTTGGTAACAAGAAGTGCAAGAAAATTCATTATTTAAAAGAATCGTTAAATTCTTTAGTGGATGTCCATTTGAGTTTTCTATAATCCGTCTCATCATAATTGATCCAGGATGTCCCAATTGATCATGCCGAATTACGAAAGTATTGTAATCGGTAACCTTTTGGTTTACGGTAGAATGTGCCTCAATTGCACTAATTCTTGTCCAATACATGCCACAAGATAAAGATGGGAACTTCTCAATAACCCTCTTTTGGCCAGAGACATTCTTCGTAATGATGAGATATTCAAGATTATTCTCATCTATTGTCTCAATATGATATACATTTTGACAGATATCTTTAAAACTCAACAAGTTCCTCTTGGACTTGGAGGAGAACATTGCATTCTCTATGATAAATATTGTTCCTTTAGGAAGAGTTATAGTAGCTCTTCTAGAACCTTCAATTAATTTGCTACTACCAGAAATTGTAGTAATATCTGTCTTACACATACTTAAATGAGAGAAATATTTCTTCTTCTTGAATATTGTATGTGTGGTACATGAATCAATTAAACAAATATTTTAACAATTGAATTTTGATCCAAGTTTATTTTGTAAGATATCCATACTTGATCTTGTATGTCTAGTTAGTGCATGCATCATTAAATTACTCAAGTTAATTAGCATGATTTAAAGTGTACTAAATACGTGTAGGACAATATCGGCTAATATGAATACCCTTATTGCACTAAGATCATTATCAGGCAATTTTAGTAATAATTTGGCTAAGTGATTTGACATGCTACATAACTAGTATTGTTACTTTTCTAGATTGACCATATAAAAGAATTATATGTGCACCTAAAGAATATAAAAATTTTAATATCGTAAAATCTATACCTACATAGTATCTCCATGTGTACTAATATTCAGTATGTAGGCTTGTCAAAATAAATAGTTAAATGTAGCTAGTGTAGTATATCATTTTATACTGCACAATAGTGTATAATCACACAATATGTTAGGTGTACCCAAGTACTTAAGCATGTAACTAGATATACTTGAATTCAATAAGAAAATAGACTTGAAAACAAAAATAATTTCAAGTAACCTCATTATTACTAGCATGTTTTTTTCTACACAGAAGAAGATGAATAATCAATAAAAACTTCTTGGATTTAGTCAAAGTAGGATGTAATATTTTAATGATGCAAACACTATTTATATTCATATTTTGGATACGTACTACTGTCAAGCAAATATTATTGTTATCTAAGTATATTGTTGATTACTTCTATTTATATTATAATAATGCAAATCAATTAAGAAGCAGTTCATTAAAATCATTACATCTTTATTCATAAATAAAGAGATCATGGTGAAGTATGAGTATCTTTCTTCTTTTTTTTTAAAACATAATTGAGAAAAAGTAAGTATCCAACAAAACATATCATTATTCTTACAAAAGAGAGAAACATGTTGTACCTGATAATTTTAAATCAGAGTCGAGAACTTTAAAAGAAGATAACATACTATGATAGTTAGAGACTCGTGCTGATAACGTGTTATAAAATGAAAGCAATTTAGTAAAACATGAACAAGAAAAATAAGCAACTTAGTAAAACATGAACAAGAAGTATAGATAGAGAGAAGGAAGAGATTTTCTTGTTCAATTGTGTGTATTATCCTATCTATTACAAAACCTTTATATAGGCATAAAAAGTGAAGAAAATATGTCATGGAATATGTCATTGAACATACAAAATATGTCATTGAATATGTCATAAACCATTTGGGATGAATATCATAGAAGAGAAGTAGACATCCACCATAAATTACTATTTATCGTAACAGTGACTTCTTTATTTATAAATGTGCAACAGATGTACTTGAGTACCGAAACTTATAATTACAGCTAAGTGCAAAAGCTAGTGCACCTGAGATTTGGGAGGGAAAAAATATCACTTAATTTTTTTTTTCATATCCCTTTTTTTTTTTCCTTTTTCTTTTACTTTTTAATGACATTACATTGTAGGTTTTGGCTCATTCAAATGTCTAAACATTATTTTTCATACCAGGAAGTTAAACTTGAAAATAATACCAATGAGATCTTTTACCTCTTGACATAGAAAATAAGGATGGGAAAAGTGTGCAAACAATGTTTATATAGAAAATATGCATACACTACAAATGGAAAAATTCCGATTATCTGCATTGTTATGTTATCCAAAATTACAAAGCATGGTTGATATTTTTACTTTCCGATAGGATCTATAAGAATGAAGTTCCCAAAATTATAGCCAAGAAAAGAGACTCAACAAAGCTCTCTCATCATGCTATTCATGAACTTCACTCTTCAAGTCCTATAAACAAAATTAGCATTTGCATAAAAGCAACCGAAATAAAACAAAAATTAAAAAAAAAACAACTATCTTTCTTGAGTAGCAAAACAAAAAATAATAAAAGAAAAAAAGAAAAAAGGAAGATTAGAGATTAGTTATGTATACATCATCATCCCTTGCTAGCTAGCCCTGTGATGAGAGTTCTATGTGTCATTCCACACAGTGAAAGTGGGGGCCCCACCATGACAAATAGCGACGGTGTTATTTCTTGAAGCGAGAACAGGAACAGCTGTTGACATCCAATTGTTACCGTTAACAGATTCTTGATGATCATAAAAAGCAGCCGCCTTTACCGAGCCATTAGATGTTGATTGTTGAGAATGATAGTAACCAAATATATTCTCATTACCAAGTTGTTTCACTTCATTCTCTCCATAACCATTACCTTGGCTCAATTGTGGCAACACAAATCCACCACTAGGACTACTTGGATATCCAACACCTTGATATGTAACATTATTATGTTCCATTGAAGTAGCGGAAGTATCCAACCCCATAAGATTGTGTAAAGCAGAAGTAGGTTGCATGAAATTATGAGCAATATTCCCATGTGGAAGTTGATGAAAATCTTGAAAATTTTGTGTCATGTGATCAGAATCTTGAACTTCTTGTTTGCACCATAGCCTTTGTTGTTGTTGGCTATAAGGGTAATGCATATTCAAAGGCTGAGCTTGTTGGAATGCAATGTTAGACCAGATATGATTCGCATTCGCACCATAGCTACTTATTGTTCCATTTGTGAGATGAGATCCAATGGTTTCTTGACTTACGCTTTGATAATGTAGAGCAATTTGATCAGCTTGTTCTGCATCTTTGAGACGTTTTGCTGCACCTCCAATGGGTAATGTACTGCTCTCTAATATGCTTTTTACGTCGTATCGGTTTATTTCAAAGTTGGTTACTGCATTTAGTCCACGAAATTTGATTGCTGCAATGTCATAAGCCTCTGCAGCTTCTTCTTGTGTGCCTATGAATAGGAATAAAGTTAGAAGGTAACCATACAATATGATTTTCCAGGAAAATGGTTTGAGGAAAAAGCATTATTGTACATGATTATATATATATTTAAGGACATAAGATGACACTAGTAAGTCTTTTGGAGCAAAAAAAGAAGGAAGAATTAACCTAAATAGTTGTCTACCCAACCACTTAAACAAAATATAGCTGGCGCATATATATAATATGAGTATAATTCATGTATATCTTGTATATAATCATGTATAATCTATGTATATTGGCTAGAGTATATATTTAGGGGTGTACATAGTCCCGGTTGGTTCGGATTTTACAATTACCAAACCAAACCAATTGTGTCGGGTTATTAAATCTAAAGACCAAACCAAACCAATTAATTCGGGTTTTTCAATATCGATTTTTCTCGGGTTTTTTCAGGTTTTCGGGTTATTCGGATTTTTCGGATTTTTTCCCGGTAAAATCTTCGTAGAACAAAATATATAACGTATGCTCAAAATATTTCTTTAATCCTAGTAAGATACAACTATATAAAGTATTTTTCAAGAAAATAATACAAAATATGAGACATGTCATAACTCATGACATTATCCTAAAATATTCAATAATAAAAAAATAATAAAATTATGTACTATAAATATTGCTAATTAAAAAGTCATAATAACATTAAACATAAGCTAAAAGCACTAATACAGATAGACTAATAAGGGAGTATTAATTATATGCATAAAAGCTAAAGAAAAATAAAAATAGGTTATGTATTTTTATCTAAATTATTGCAAAATACAAAATAGACATTTAATACATTCCCGTTCCTAATATTGAATTGAATGTCTTTTGTTAGCATTAACATTGATTGCTAGCATTATTTAATCTACTAATATTAATGGCTATAAAATTTATTGGAGCATTCAAAAGTTCTAAATCAAACCTTAAAATAATACCTTAAAACACAAAATTATGAAATTTTTTAAGAAATATTTATAAATTACATTACAATAAGTATATTTATATATTAAATATATCTAAAATTGCTATATATGTAAATTGATTTGGTTTCGGTTTGACTTTCTCTAGTTAAAACCAAACCAAACCAATTATGGTCGGGTTTTTTTTTCCAACACCAAACCAAGTCAAACCAAACCATAGTCGGGTTTTTTTTCTCAGTTTGACTCGGATTATCGGGTTGGTGCGATTTATCGGTTTTCTTTGTACACCCCTATATATAATATTGTATATTAATGAGCCTTTTGGAGCCAAAAGAAGAAGAAGAGAAAGAGCTAACCTAAATAGCCGTTCACCCAACTACTTAAGCTAAAGATAACTTGTGAACACCATGTATAATCAGTGAATATATTATATACCAGTTAGATAAAATAAATAGTGAATTTGACCGACTAATTTTATAAATTCCAAAGAAAAAAGAGAAAAAAGACTTACTGAAAGTGCCTAGATAAAGATCCTTATTTCCAGCAACTCGTCCAATTCTCGCTTGCCATCTTCCATGTTGATGGTGCCTGTTGTTAATTACCAAAAATAAAAAATTACAAAACTAAATGAAAGTTTTACTTTTACTACATAATGTTTAAATGAAAGTGTATGCATTTGATATAACTTCTATCATAAAATAATCAACGAGATTTAATTTAGTTTGTGCAAAAGCCAAATTCTATCATGCACTCAAAAAGAAAACAATTTGGCATTGAACTTAGAACCTGTTTGGACATGATTTTTCTTTCCTTTTTTCCGAAACAAAATCACTTTTATTCAAAATCAACATTTTTTATAAAATTCTCAATTTTCACTTGAAAATGTATTTTAAAAATTTTCGAAAATTTGACAAACTTCAAAAAGTTGTTTCTCAAAATTTTCACTCAAATATTATTTTCGTCATTTTTAAAATTTTTACAATTCTTATGTCCAAACCCCTACTTAAACGCAATTATTAAATGAATGTTTCCTTCTAGACATAAGTCATACATGTATAACTGATTCTCGATTAGCTAGATATTACACAAATAATCAACCGAATTCACTGTTTACTTTAATCGGTATAATTTCAACGACTAATATGATAACCATGCATGCCTATAGTGTCATGATAAACCAAGAAGAAAAATAATGAATACTTACGAGTTTTAATGGAAAAGAAGAATATTATTAGGCAAGGAAATGACATATTACCTTGTAACACCTCGGTAAATTGATGCCCCGCGAGAGAACCCACTGCTCTTCCTATATTAGGAAAAAAAAATATCTTTTTTTTTATTTTCAAAATTACAACTAAGGTTGTGTCTATTGACAAGTTTATGTATAGGTTTTATATTAAATGTACCTTCGCAAAGATGCTACATACTCTTGTCTAGTCATATGCTTCATCTCCTCCAGCTCTTTCTCATAATTAGTAATCTGGAAATTTTCATCCAAGAAAAAAAATTAAAAAAACCAAAAATTTCTGTACGGAACATTTGTTGTCGACCAACTAGACAAAATTTCCTAGGATGAAGAAGTCCACCACATAGAATTTGATGTACTTACTGGGAAATTCGTAGTAGTTGTCGGACCCCAATACTTCAGTGCTGCTAAATCATAAGCTCGAGCTGCCTTTTCTTCTTTATCATAACCTCCTATAAACGATTTACATAAAAAAAAAAAATCGATCAGTTCAACAAAATTATACAACAAACCTAACTTATATAAATAGCATTACAAAGAATTTTACACTGTCCTATTTTTTAAAACTTGTTATAATAGGTAACACGTCTTATATTTTTGGTTTGGTTACCTTATATTTATTATTTAAGTGACATGATTAATGGTACGAAGCTAGGAATATCATAAAGAATATTCAAAATTTAATATATATATTTATAAAAAATATTTTTGACTTACATACATAATATAAGTTTCTATATACATAATTTAATTTTTCGACGAAAGACGATAACATTCGATTGACCCTTTCAATGCATGTTGCTACGCCGCTGGAGATGATAGTGTAAAAAAAAAACTTAACTGTCTAAAAGTTAAAAGAATTGACAAAATAGTGAGTTCTTGCATTATAGTAACATGTTAAAAAGTGTATATACAAGATTAGAAGGAATTAGAGTATAACTTACCCAAATAAACTGCAGGAAGTATATATAGAAGTTCGAATCCATCACCATGAGATAGAATGAGAGAAAAATGAAGAAGATATCCAAGTTAGTATTTTGAAAGAAATAATAAGGTATAAAACACTTAATTAATTTATACTTAATTAACAACGAGTAAAATGAAAACAAAAAAAGGTGAAATATTGAAGTGGGAGACAAACCTTGCCTTCCTTTGCGAGTTTGTCCCTCTCTTCTGCAACTATTATCCCACAAATGTGCCTCATATCTCCCCGTCCACCTATGCCTACATACACCAATACATATAAAATATTAATTACGACTTTGTCCCAGACAAATTAATTACACAAAACATATATAAAAAATAAGATATTACTTACTTTACACTTAATATGAACCGCTAAATAAAGCAAGAGGCAAGAAAGAAATTTGGTTATAAAGGTTCTTAAAAGAACGATTTCTTTTTTAGCAGAAGATCATTTTAGGGTAGATTTACATTAGAGTAGGTTATCTACATTATACTTATTATGTTACCGTAACTTTTGCTTTAAATCCTGCATGAACTAAAAATACGCTAAGCACAAGACTGTGTTTTATTTGAGTGGCGATAATCCAATAGTGAACCTAAGGATTCCATTATTCATTTCTTTTATATATACTAACAATAATTTTTTTTTTTTTAAAAAGGCGAAGAAGAGGAAGAGAGGCTATATTGGAAAAAATGAAAAGAAATGGCAAGAAAATGAACCTAAATGATCTTGAAGACGATTTTGTATTATATTTTTTTTACTCCCTTCCCACTTTTGCAATGCAATCTTATACTCCATTTTGGACTTCTTAAAGACAAAGTTCACTAGAATTTTTCCAATATGTAATATGGCTCATAAATATAGTATTTTTTGTTTTATTGTTAAAAAGAACAAATTGGAGGAATGTAAGAAATGCTATATACTTGAATATTTTTTTCCAAGTAGCATTTGTTTCTCTAAAATAGCCAAATAGTATAAGTTTGTGCCTGGCCTCGTTCTTACATATGAAATATAGCGACAATTAAAAAAAAGGAAAAAGAAATACCTTGTAACACCACGGTAAATAGAAGTTCTTTGACCAAAAGTATCAATAGATTTCCTAGGCACTGCTTCTGTTGCACCATTATTTTGTCCATCAACAATACTACCATTGCACCCATTACCATTCTCTTGCTGTAATTTGTTATTTTCCGACGAGCAACTATTCTCTCCACCGCCGCCGCCAACACTACCGCCGCCGCCGGTGCTCATAGAAAGTGACAGGGATTGTGCATTATTACCACCACCCACCACCACACCCTCCCCCTCCTTTTTGTCATTTTCCAATGGGGTGGTGGTGTTAGGGTTATTTCTTAACCAATTCTTGATCATAGAAAGACCTATAGTATTATTATTAGTGTTACTTCCAATATTGTTAGTGGTATTAGTAACACTAGAATAAATACTATAATCTCCATTAATGTTGTTGTTGTTGTTTTGTACTTCACCAATACCAAGAAAGTTTTCTAGTTTTGGTGGTTCTTGATTTTCAAGATGTTGAATAGTATTGCATGAACTACCCATTAACATTGACATCTCTGATGTGGTCTTGTAGTTAGGATCATGAGAGCTCCAATCTGCATATACAAAACAAACAAAAAACAGGAAAAATTATTGTTTTTCTTCTTCAAATTAATCCATCTATTCGGGCTTTCATCTCCTGTGGTGATGGGGGATTCTGACGTAAACCCCAACTATGTATATACGAAACCATTATTGCATCTAACAAGTCCTTAATTTATCCGTCGCTAATTCATTCTAGGCAAACAAAGGAGAACAACAAGAACAACCCAGTATAATTTCATAAGTGATGTATGAGAAGACGTAGGCGAACCTTACCCCTGATAGAGTAGAGAGGTTGTTTATGATAGACCAGCAGCTCAATAAGATGAAAGGAGACAATAAAATAGTAACAACAATAGAGGCAAACAAAGGAGGTACTGAAAAAAATGACCATAAACATTCACAACATATATTTCTTGATCTTTTCTACTTGTTTTCCTTTCTAGGATTAGGGTTTTTAGTAGGAAAAAAAGAGACTAACAAAGAGGAAATTAAATAAAATAGAAACTAACCTTGTGATTGATGATTTCTGTTGAAAGCTTCAAAAATACCAAAAGGGGTATTATGAGGAACAACATTAAGAGAAGGAAGTGTAGAGTCATGAGAAGTAAGATCAAAACATTCTCCTGAAACATCAACTGAACCTGATATTTCTTGAGATGTTTGTGATGTTAATTCTTCATGTGCTGAAAGAGAAAATCCTAACCAGTTGTTCATAGCCATCAAATTTAAATCTTGCTTAAAAAAAAAATACTTCACTAGTATATAACTATTGAAAAAAACTCGTAATATTGATTTTTTCCCCAATAAAAGTTCATGCAATATGAAGTGCTGAAATTGAAAGAGAAGTTAAAGATAACTCCATGAGTTAGCCTTATAATCTAAGTTTTTTGAATAGGTTAAAAAAAGAAAGAAGAAGAGGAAAGGTCCAAAAAATGAAGAGGAATCATTTCACCCAAAGCAAGGTGAAGATTTATATGAAAATCAAAACCCCAAATAACAAAAAAAAAAAGAAGAAAAAATCAAGTTCGACCCCCCTCCCCCCATAAAACCTATGCAAGCCCCCCTTCTCTCTCCATTTCTCGTTGGCCATAAATGGGGTGCCCTCTAAATGAGGGGCAGTGTTTTCTCTGATCCCAAAAACATCTATAGGTTCAAAATGAAGAGCAAAATATAGGGTCGATGAGGGGTAGGATTGTAAATAATTGAACCAATAGTATAACAAAGATATTTCTCTTTTTTTTTGTTTTTCATCTGATATCTGGTACTCCTATTAAGTCCGATTATATTTGAATTTGTGCTGTGTGTGGTCCCATTCGAGGAAAAACACTCTCTACTAAGAATTATTTCATACCCAGAACTCGAATCCGAGACCTCTAGTTAAGGAAAGAACAATCTTATCCACCACACCACATCTCTTTAGTGATAAGGATATTTCTCCCTGGTTCTACTAACATAGCGTATTCTTCTTCATCCTTATATGTTTAACTTCTGTACACCGATAATATGTAAATTTTATAATATAAGTTGACTTATAATAATCGATACAGTAATATATTGTAACCGGTTAAAAAATGTCGGTAATCTGAAAATAACATAGCGTAAACAAAAAATACAGAAAATTACATATTGTAACCGGTTAAAAGATGTTGGTAATGTGAAAATTTGGAATGCCCTATGGTCTGAGCCGGTTGCACGGCTTCGAAATTCTTTTTTAATCAAGTGTTCAAATGACATTGTTTGGAGTATTCTAACTCAGCAACGATGTACTAGCTGTTAATACATAATTAGCTAAATCAAAGTGATCCCCCTTTGATATCTAAGTTTTTTTGGATGAGACGGTTCACACAATTCACCATAGTAGAGCAGTCAGAGGCCTTTAGTCTTTTGCTTAGAATAGGGGTCGTGAGAAAGCAGAGCGTACCGCGCTGTCATAGTCACGAGTATGTTTATAGTCGTGATTGTTGTCATAGTCAACAAGGTTAAAACTTCCAGGAAAAAACTTCGAATTGGGAGGGCGACCCCTATTTTCTCGGAGATAGCCTGGTCTGAGCTAGAACAACAAATTTGTGAGCAATTACGTATTTCACAGTTGATTCAACAACAATCATTTTTTCTGGGGAACTTTCATATGAGTCCATGAATAGGCCGAAATAGTCTCGCGAAGCGGGTTACCGGAATCCCAACGACAAAGTCAAACTTAGACTGGCCTGCTTAAAGCTAACTTTCTAACTCTTTGATTGATAAATAGAACGAGATCTCGACCTGGCTTTCTCAAACTAAAAGGAAATGCAGACTTTCCCTCTTACCATTGAGTATCAACATTCAATTAGAAACTTCCAAAAAAAATTAGAGCCTTAATATCATCCACAATGTGTCCAATGCTAGGCTCGGGTCTTGTTGGAGCACGGCTCCCACATTGCACTACCTGTCTCCACATCTCCTTTTCCTTCCAATTAGTGAGATTCCATCTTTTACTTGAAAAATTGTGGTCAAACCCTCCCTTTATTTTTTAGAATCGAGCGGACAAATGGCTTGGGAGTACCTATTGATGGAAGAGGGGCTTTAAGCGATCACGAGCGAAGACGTGTCATTTTATGAAAAAGGCAGAGATGAATCCCCAAGAACAAAAAGATCAGAAGGAAGTAGGCTCTTAGATAGGGCATTCCCCCTTAGCCCATGGCTTACCCAAACCATTGTTAGCATGTTAGCACGAGAACCTGTATGCGTCGTCAAATTATAATTTTGACCTCGTTTTCCCGGTTTTGATTGTATCCTTCTTAACCACTTAAATAATTAGTTTCGCACAAACTCATTCGGAACCTTTGGAAATCAATCCGACCAGTCCCGAGGCTTATTTTGTGTATTTAGCATGCTATTACACATTGGAGAATTTATCTGGTGCGTATAGAATACTAAGTGCAGAGACTGTTACAACAGCTGCTGGTTTTCTTAAATTTAAAAAAAATATTGTGAAAATTTGGTACAGTATTCAGAGAGTTAAATCTTTTTCTTTTGCTATACAAAGATGACTTTAACTTTACTGCTACTGCGAAATTCTATACATATCAAATGGAAGATAAAAGAATAATAATCAAGAGTACACGAGGGCTAAATAAAAAATTATCTGAATTGTAGTCTTCTGTACATACTAATAGTTTATTTTGGCAGATATAACCTAATATTTTAGTTTTCATATTTAATCCTTTCCTTGAGATAGTTGATCCTATATCTTTGTCATTTTTGCATATCTTCTACTCCATTTTTTTCAGTATCTGACGTTCGATATTTGCATTAAAATTTAATTAAATTCGAATTTATCTCAATTAGCATATTATACAGCGCTTTTAATATGGGTGACTCTATATCTAATGCTCGAACCTGAAACTCTAATTAAAAGAATTAAGTACTTATCATTCTACTATAATTGTTGTTGGTATATCTTCTACTCAATTGTTTTAAGTGTAAATATATTCGAGGCTGTAATATTCTATAAATAGTAATTGGCCGAACACATGGAGTTATGCATATCCTTTGGGGGGCATGTGGTTTCTTAATGTTGAAACAAACTGCACTAATGTTCCTTATCTCATTTGTAAGAAACCTTAATTAAGAAAGTCATTCCTTGTTTCTGTACCAAATCTTTCTTAGTTTATTATATGAAAAGGGTACGTAACTCAATTTATTTTTGTTGCCTGAACTGTTGAATATATACCGTCGGATATCTCTACTAAAATATTATACGTAATTATTTATTATAAAAGCTATATTTTTCTTGGAATAAATATTTATATTATATTATAATATATTTTCTATAACCATATTTAATAATTACAGTTTAAAAGTATCGAAACAAACGAAATTGTTATAGAAAAATATGACGGTTAAAAGTTTACTATCTCTTTCCACATCTCTCACTTAGTCAAGGTTGACAAGTTCAACAATTGTAGGATATAACTAATTAAGAATGATATTTAATAAATGTTTAAGTGCTTATTTAACACTCCACCAAATTAGAATAGTATGATTGATTTGGGAAATAGTAATAGAGACTCTATTTTGTTATAACATTAAATATTTTAAAACAAATTTAGTTCGCCAAAACAATTAATGATTTGGACAAGAGGGAATACTGATTGGTGAATAAGATAACCTAACTGCAAATCTTGTTTAAATTCAAGACTCCATAAAATGTGATTTTTGTTAATGTGGACCAAGTATATATGCTGAATTAGTCCATAATTTTTCTACTGAGTAGTAACTCCTTGACATAAAATCAAAATAGTTTTAATTACATATGATTAATCGTTTAGAGAGAAGCTCTTCATTCTCTCTAATTTTATTGTTCATCGCTTCATCTTCTCTGCTGCCTCAGCGTATGTTAGTCTAACGTGCGCCGAGGGTGCCATGGCGAGAGGGAGAGGCCGACCTCGGAAAGTTCTATTGCCAATCTATGCTGGAAATCTAAACACTGTTCCAGTGCCAAAAACTGTTAACACTGTTCCATTGCCAAAAACTGTTAACACTGTTCCATTGCAACACAGTAGTGATACTGTTCCATTGCCTCATGCACCTGCAGATTCAGAGCCATCTGGAGTTCCTGTGCTTGCAACACTTGCTGATAATGTCGATAGCAGTTCAGAGCCTCAAACTGTACCGGCGACAGTCCCGATGGTGCAAGAGAATAGGGGTATTGACCACATGCAGCAACCTCCACAACCTGATGTACCAAAGCCCAATATAGATGAGGGGTCAAAAATTGAAGCACCCAAAGGGCGGGCTAGCCTATTTCAGAGGAATCGCCTTGCTGCTAACGATATGTCTCTAGAGTACATCCCACCAACTGTTATTAATGGTAAACCAGTGGGTCAACTAGTTAAGGATGAAGTGGAAGAGGAAGAGGGAAAATGAAAGTGTGCCCTAGTTGTATTTGTACTAGGGAATAGCCCAGGGTATAATGGTATGAAAAGGTTTATTAATTTACACTGGTCTCATGTGCCTGAACCTGATCTCTTTTACCATGATGAGGGCTATTACATTGTCAAATTTCAATCCCTGGATGATGCCAAGGAAATACTGTGTGGAGGACCATATACTATTGCTAACAGATATATGATCTTGAAGCAGTGGTCTGCTGATTTTGATTTCAAAGCTGCTTTCCCTTCAGAAGTTTCCCTGTGGATCAAGTTCCCTAACTTTCCTATGTCCTGTTGGGGCAGCAGGTCTTTGAGTAGGATTGCAAGTGTGCTGGGTAGGCCTATATTTGCTGATGAATATACGACAAAGCAAACTAGAATCTCATATGCTCGTATGCTCATTGAGGTAAATGTGTCAAAGGAATTACCTAGAGAGATTGAGATACAGGATCCAAATGGGAAGAGCTTTATGCAGGATGTGACCTATGATTGGAAACCATTATATTGTGAGAAATGCCTTGAGGTGGGACACAACTGTTTGGCCAAATCTGCTCAACCCAATCCCATACAGAAGAACAAGGTGACACAGGAATGGAGAGTTAAAGCTCCAACCACAGTGGACCAGATCAACCAGGTTTCCCAAATCCAGCAACCAAATCTTCCAAAGGAACCAAGTCCTCAAGCTGAGTTAGGTGAAGCTTTGAATAAACAGAAGGGTATTGATACACAGGTTTCCCCAATCTTTAACATCACAAACTTTTCACCATTATCCCCTATTGTGATGTCTAACAGATTTGAAGTTGGGTTAGTGAGTTGGGCAGACCATCCCCTGGATGAAGGGGGAACCATCCATACTCAATGAAGTGGATATTTTGGAATATTAGGGGTGTAAATAAAAGGTACAAACAGAAAGAAGCCATAGAATACTTTAGAACCAATAAGTTTGACCTTGTAGGTCTGGTAGAGACTAAGGTTAAACAGAAGAATGTAGAGAGAATATCTAGTTTTTTGTTGCCTAACTGGAGTATACTAACTAACTACAGGGGAGCAGTGAATGGTAGAATATGGATTCTATGGGATCCTACAAAATTTTCGATCACTGGTTTACAGGAGGAGGCTCAACTCATTCATTGCACTGTTAGGACCCTCACTGGTGAAATTATCTGTTGCCTCACAGTGGTATATGGCTTCAATGACAGTGATCAGAGGGTGACATTGTGGAAGACTATTCAGAACCTGGCTGTTGTTGTTACTGACCCCTGGCTAATTGCAGGAGATTTCAATGTCATTCTGACTAGTAAGGATAGACAATCTTGTCACCAAGTTAAGCAAGTGGAAACTGTAGATTTTAACAATTGCATACAACAGACTGGTCTGGCTGAACTGCCATGGAAAGGAGACTTCTTTACCTTGACCAATAAACAAAGTGGCAATGATAGAGTGTGTAGTAGACTGGATAGGGTGTTTGGCAATTATGAATGGATGATGAAATTGAGCCATGTACACAGTGTATATGGACCCCCTTTTATCTCTGATCATAATGCCATGTTATTAACCCTGGTAGAAGATAATAATAGCAGGAAGACACCATTCATGTTCTACAATGCATGGGCTCACCATAAAGATTTCCAACCTCTGATCAAAGCTAACTGGAAAAGCAATGCTCAGTGTACCCTCCAAGGGGTGTGGAACAATCTCAAATCCCTCAAACCAGCCTTAAAGTCTCTAAATACTAGAGAGTTTAAGAATATTGCACAAAAGATTGAGAGCAGCAGAAAGGATCTGGAAGCTGTCCAACACCAGATGACCATGTCCTATACAGATGCCTTACAGATGAGAGAAAAGGACCTGGTGCAGCAATTAGAAAAGTGGTCTTTGATTGAAAAATCAGCACTCCAACAAAAATCTAGAGCCAGATGGATCCAACTTGGAGACTCAAACAACAAATACTTCTCAGCAGTAATGAAGGAGAGAAACTAGTATAAGAGGATTACTGAACTGACCACAGAAGGGGGACTGAAGATAACTGATCCAGCTGACCTAAAGAAGGAGATTAAAGATTTTTATAAATCACTCATGGGGACGGCAGCCACTTCCCTACCAGCTGTTAACAAATTGTATATGAGCAATGGTCCTAGACTCTCACATCACCAGAGGATGGAACTAGCTGCTGACATCAGTGACACAGAGATTCTAAACAGCTTGAAGGCAATTGGCAATGATAAAGCTCCAGGGATAGATGGGTATAATGCCATGTTCTTTAAACACACTTGGCCTATCATTGGGAAACAGGTACTGCAAGCAGTCAAGAATTCTTTTGAAACCAACAAGATGCATAGACCAATAAACTGTGCCACTCTCACTTTAATTCCCAAGGTATCAAATCCTCAAACAGTCAAAGAGTTTCGACTAATAGCTTGCTGTTCAGTTTTATACAAAATCATTTCCAAGTTACTGGCCAACAGACTCCAAAAGGTCATGAGCAGTATCATCTGTAATGCACATGCAAGCTTTATTCCAGGAAGGAGAATTGCAGATAATGTCATCTTAGCTCATGAATTAATAAAGCATTACTCTAGGTCACATATATCTCCCAGGTGTATGATCAAAATTGACCTACAGAAAGATTATGATTCAGTCGAATGGTGTTATTTGCAGCAGGTTATGGAAGCTCTGGATTTTCCTACCAGATTTACAAGATGGATCATGGAGTGTGTCCAAACTGTCAGCTATACAGTGGTAGTTAATGGGGAAACAACAGAACCCTTTCAAGCAGCCAAAGGATTGAGACAAGGGGATCCCATATCTCCTTTTCTGTTTGCTATTGTGATGGAATACCTTAGTCGATCTCTGGCTGAGTTGAGGCAAGCTAAAGGCTTCACATTTCATCCTGGTTGTAAAAAACTGGGAATAACTCACCTAAGCTTTGCTGATGATCTATTGCTGTTTGTCAAAGGAGAACCTCACTCTGTAAGTACCATGTTTACATGTTTCTCTCAGTTCACTGCAGCCTCTGGAATGAAAGCCAACTTGCACAAGAGTGTTGTTTATTTTGGAGGGGTAAAGCCTGGGGATCAGCAGCAAATTCTTGACCACCTTGGTTATGTACGTGGAGAACTTCCCTTTAAATACTTGGGAGTACCTTTGGCTACCAAGAAGCTGACTGTTGTTCAATGGCAACCACTGGTCGACAAGATTACTGCCAGGATTACATCCTGGACTGCTAGGCAGCTATCATATGCTGGTAGAATGGTACAATCAGTTATCTTTGGTATTCAAGCCTACTGGGCTCAACTATTCCTCATACCTTCCAAAGTTATAAAACTGCTTGAGGCAATATGTAGATCCTACATATGGTCTGGCTCAGTTAATGTATCAAGGAAAGCATATGTGGCTGGGGAAAAAATCTGTATGCCAAAGTCTGCTGGACGATTGATCTTGACCAATCTCATACTGTGGAACAAGGCTGCTGTAGCCAAACTCAGTTGGGATCTTGCACACAAGAAGGATGCATTATGGGTGAAATGGATTCACACAGTCTATATCAAATAGCAACAGTTGGAGACCATCACTGTCCCTAAACAAGCTAGTTGGATGGTCCGGAAGATCATTGAAGGCACTGTGCTATTGCAGCAACACCATCTGTTGTATAAACCTGATTGCACTATAAGAATGCTATACTTACAACAGATTGGAGAGGCACCTAGAGTTCTTTGGAAGAACTTAACAATGCAGAATGCTGCTCGACCTAAAGCAATCTTCAACTTATGGTTGCTATTACAAGACAGATTACCTACCAAGGATAGGTTGATTAAATGGAGCCTGAATGTGGCAGGCACTTGTGTTATGTGCCAACAAAATGTGGAAACCAGAGAACACTTATTTCTGGGCTACACCTTTGCATCCCAACTGTGATATCATACATTACAATGGATTGGAGCTAAGCAACCTACTGGACAGAACTGGTTTCAGTTTGTCCAGTGGTTCATTGAGCAGTCTAAAGGCAAATCTCCTCGAGCTCATATAATCAAAATGACCTTGACAGAAATGTTCTATGTCCTATGGCTGGAAAGGAATGCGAGAATATTTGAAAACACCTATTGTAACAGTGACAAACTGCTTAGAAGTATTGCCTATACTTGTAATGTTAGAGCTCCTCCTAGGCTAAGAATACACCTTCAGCATTATTTACTATAATGCTGAATTCTTGGATAGTATAGGTTAGTCTTTTTGCTCATTTTGATAGACAGCTGAGTATAAAGCTGTGCTATGGATCTGTATGACAAACACTTTGGTGATTAATACAAAGTTAATTACCAAAAAAAAAATTTTAACTACTAAATTAATTTGTGCTTTTTAAATGAAAATTTTTATTTTGTGTCTCATACAACTTACACTAGTTATATGAAGTAGCTTTTTATTTCACAATTTTGTGGACCCAGAAGTATAAGATTGAGATCCATAATTTTATAAGACAAAAGAAACACCTCATATAGTTAATGTTAGTTGTATGAGACACGAAATAAAACTTCTCTTTTTAAATTGTTTAGCTAAAATAATACTAGTACAATATCGCAAGTGTAAAAATAAAGCCTGATCATTGGTGTGGAACCTTTTAATTAGAGGATTTAAATAAATACAAACACATGCATGATTTAATTAACTTTCGGACATGCAACCTAAACAATCTTTGAGCAAATTTTATGCCACATTAAAATCTTTCTCTATATAAAGAATGAATTTTACAATAATATATATGTATATATTGTAGAGAGATTTGGGAGAAGTAATTTTCTTGTATTGATCATAAAAGTATATATAGAGTACAAAGAGGTATCAAATCCTACCAACTATAGGACTGTACAATAATGGAAGAAATCGAATCCTACCAACTATAGGACTGTACAGTAATGAAAAAATATTTTGTCAATAATAAAAAGATACACAATATATTCTAATACGCCCCCTCAAGATGGAGGGCCGGAGGACACGCCAATCTTGGACATCAGCAGAAGAAGCCGAGGACGAGATAACTGCTTGGTGAGAGCATCAGCAAGTTGATCAGCAGAGGATACGTGAGCAACACGAAGAGACCCATTCTGAACCAATTGACGAACAAAGTGATAATCAATGGAGATGTGTTTCATGCGCGAAAGAAACACAGGGTTGGCACAGAGGTAAGTGGCACCAATGTTGTCGCTGTAAATGACAGGAGCAGCTGGAAGAGGGACATGAAGCTCGCGCAGCAGAGAGTGAAGCCAACGGACTTCAGCGGCAGCAGAAGCAATGGCACGATATTCAGCCTCAGTAGAAGATCGGGCAACGGAACGCTACTTTTTGGAGCTCCAGGAAATAGGATTAGGCCCCAGAAAGACACATAGGCATCAGTTGAGGAGCAATCATCACAGTTTCCACCCCAATCAGCATCAGAGAAACAATGCAGAGGTATAGCAGATGAAGGACGCAGCCAGACGCCAAAGTCACGCATCCCATTCAGATACCGGAAGAGGCGCTTAACTGCACCCCAATGAGTGACAATAGGAGCGTGCATGAACTGTGAGAGTTTATTCACAGCAAAGGAGATATCAGGACGAGTGAAGGAGAGATACTGGAGGCCCCCAAGGGCCTGTCGATAGGCGGATGCGTCGGCAGGGGCCGAGCCGTCGGCCAGATGAAGGCGGGTTGACGCCGTTGTTGGCGTCTGAACAGGATTTGATTCCAGCATATTATGACGAGTCAAAAGATCAACAACATATTTACGGTGAGAAAGAAAACACCCCTTGGAGCTGCGCAGAACTTCAACACCAAGAAAGTAGCTTAGATCACCCATGTCTTTAAGAGAATACTGAGTCCCAAGAAAGTCAATCACAGGGTTTAAGAAAGCAGAATTATTGCCAGTCAATATGAGATCATCAACATATACCAAAAAATAGCCCGTAATACCAGAATGCTGAAAGACGAAGAGCGAAGTGTCTGAGGTAGTGTTGACGAAACCCATGGTCAGAAGACACTGGCGGAGCGCACTGTACCATGCCCAGGGTGCCTGTCAACAAAAACCCGGTGGTTGTGCCATATAAACATCCTCCGTAAGCCTCCCGTGGAGAAAGGCATTGTTCACATCCAATTGACGAAGAGGCCATCCCTTGGATACAGCTATACTGAGAACTAAACGCACAATTGCCGGCTTAACAACCGGACTGAAAGTCTCCTGGAAGTCTACACCTGGACGCTGATGAAAGCCCTTTGCAATAAGCCGGGCTTTGAACTTATCCACAGTACCGTCATGCTTTCGTTTGATACGATAAACCCACTTGCAACCCACAACATTCTGCGAAGAATCAGGCGGAACAAGATCCCAGGTGCCATTCCGTAGCAGAGCATCAAACTCTGATGACATAGCAGCGCGCCAGCGCTCATCGCGCCAGCACTCATCAGACATAGCACCAGACAATGTCTGAGGTTCAGTAACAGCTGGAGAGGTAACAGCAGACATACCAAACTTCTTGTTGGGCGTAAAGATGTTATTTTTGCTGCGAGTTTTCATATGATGACCACCATGAGAGGATGCAGGTGGCGGCATAATGGGAGTAGCGGCGGCAGGGGCCGCTTGCGGTGCTGGAAGGGGTGCTGGTGGCGCGGGCGTTGGCGCCGACAGTGCGCCCGGTGAATGATCGCTAGTGGGAGCGGCGGCAGGTACTGGTGGTGGCAGCAGAAGGACATCTAGGGAGACCGGAATGGGTACAAGGGAAGACTCGAGGTTAGACAATTGGGAGAACGGGAAGACATCTTCATGGAAGGTGACATGACGCGAGACGAAGATTTTAGACGTTGAGGGATCAAAGCAGAGATAGGCGCTTTGAGTAGTAGAGTAGCCGAAGAGGACACAAGCACGAGATCTGGGTTCCATTTTGTGTGAGGTGTAGGGACGAAGCCAAGGGAAGCATTGACAGCCGAAGACACGTAGTTTGGCAAGGTTGGGGCGCTTATGGAAGAGAGACTCAAAGGAGGAGAGCATCGAGAGATTTGTCTTGGAAGACGATTAATGAGATAGAGTGATGTAGCAAAGGCATAAGGCCAGTAAATGAGAGGTACATAGGCATGATGAAGGAGAGTGAGACCAGTATCGAAAATATGACGGTGACGACGTTCATCATAACCATTGTGCTGAGGAGTATAAGGAGGTGAAGTGAGATGTGAGATGCTATTGGAGGCAAGAAAAGAGCGTAAAGCAAGGAATTCACCCCCATTGTCAGTATACAGAGTAATGATTTTAGCAGAGAAATATTTTTCTACAATGGATCTAAAAATGGGGAAGGTTTGTAAGACATCAGATTTACGGCGTAAAGGAAAAAACCAAACATACTTAGAAAAATGATCAACAAAGATGACATAATATTTAAATCCTTCATTAGAAATAATCGGAGAGGTCCATACATCGGAGAAAATAAGCTCCAGGGGAGCAGTAGAAGATAAACTTGACTCAGAAAGAGGTAACTTATGACACTTATGAAGTTTGCAAGAGACACAAGCAAGATCAGACACATTACTGGACGCTATACTGCTAGAATACACAAAATGACGCAGGATTTTAGTTGACGGGTGACCAAACCGAGAATGCCACAATGATGCAGAGAGCTTTTGTGCCGTGAGGGTGGACAGGAGACTGGGAGCCGGCGGCCAGTAGTAGGTGTTGCCCCTAAGCGGGCCGCGCACGACCGTTGCCCACGTGCGACGATCCTTCACCTGAAAATCAGTATCAGAAAGAATAATATTAACATTATTGTGACGACATATTTGGGCAACAGAGATCAAATTTTTACGCATATGTGGAACACAGAGAGCCCCAGGTAATAAAAGAGAGGAATGACTGTTAAGTTGTCCAGTATGTGTAATTGTCAAACCTTCACCGTTACCAATAACCACATCGTCGAAACCAGTGTAAGGACTATGAAGAGACATGTTGGCAAGATAAGAGGTTATGTGATGAGAGGCACCAGAGTCCAGGATCCAATCGGATGCAGAGGGAATCATCGGAGAGTGATGGGCTGTGTGAGCAGCCAGATAAGGCGGCGAAGCATAAGCTGGCTGCGGAAATGGTCCACTGTAAGGGGGCTGAGTGGTGCCAGAGATGGGATAGGACGGGCAGCGGCGCGCGGAGTGGCCAAATTTACTGTAGAGCTGGCACTTCCCATTGTACCCGCGAGATTGGACATTGCTGGAGTAACCACCACGACCCGTGGCTGATCTGCGGCTGCTACGGCCGCGCCCGCGGCTACCGAAGCGGTTACGGCCTGGCTGCTGTCCGGTGACGAAAGTAGCCGATGGAGCCAAATCAGATGCGGCGGAGGTGGCCGGCACACGAGCAGTAATCTGAGCCTTCATGCTTAACAGCTTGTCATGTAATTCAGCAAAAGAGATGGGAGATTCGCAAGCTTGGATGGCATGAGAGAGTTCCATATATGGATCATCAAGACCATTTAGAACCTTAATGACAAGATCCTCATAATCAACAGTGACACCTAGGAGAGATAATTCATCCACAATTACGCGAATACCGTGCATAAAATCAGTAACAGATTTAGAAACTTTTACCGGATTATGGAGCTGCTATTTGAGAGCCATGATACGACCACGAGAAGCAGTGCCGTATGTGCGCACGAGGATGTCCCAATCCTCTTTAGAGGTTTCCGCAGCGGCAATAAAGGAGATGATCGCCAGTGTGATCGACGAGATGATGGCACTGAGAATAAGATTGTCCTGGCGAATCCAGTAAGGATATGCTGGATTGGGGGAAGTCACGTCCTTGTCGACGATAGTGGCTGGTGGGCACGGCTTCGATCCATCCAAGAAGTCGAGGAGGTCGTAACCCGTAAGATGGGTTCGAAATTTGAATTTCCAAGCCAGGTAATTAGAGGAATCCAATTTGAGTGGGATTTGAGCCGATGCATTGATGACAATCGGCTGAAGAGGCTCGGTTGACATTGTAGCGGCCATGAAGCGCGATGCAAGGGGAGGAGGCGCTGAACGGCGTCGAAAAAAAAGGAGGGCTGCCGATTAGTGCGGCGGCGGCGCGGGTAGGGTAGAATTAGGGTTTGTTTGGCGATAAGCCACTGGCGTATGATACCATGTAGAGAGATTTGGGAGAAGTAATTTTCTTGTATTGCTCACAAAAGTATATATAGAGTACAAAGAGGTATCAAATCCTACCAACTATAGGACTGTACAATAATGGAAGAAATTGAATCCTACCAACTATAGGACTGCACAATAATGAAAGAATATTTTATCAATGATAAAAATATACACAATATATTCTAATTGTTACAAAACTTAACTCAAAGTAATAAACAAAAAGATAGACAACAAAGTAGAGAGAAATAGAGAAGAGAATATATTTCTTCTATGTATCCAAGTGTATTACAAAATGATTTCTCATCCTCTATTTATAGTACTACATAGAGGTATACTAAAAGAATTCCATAAATATGTCATTAAGCTTTTGAGATCATGGAGGAAGATCATGGGGGAGATCATGGAGGTATGGGAGTTACAACCATAAGTATTGGAGTAGTGGGAGTTATGGAGATAATTGATAAAAGTAGTGGGTGTTATAGGAGTTATGGACATCCACCATAATCTAATATTTCATAACACTCCCCCTTGGATGTCCAAAGATAATGTGCTTCGTTAAAACCT
This sequence comes from Nicotiana benthamiana, assembly GCA_034376525.1. Classification (NCBI taxonomy): domain Eukaryota; kingdom Viridiplantae; phylum Streptophyta; class Magnoliopsida; order Solanales; family Solanaceae; genus Nicotiana; species Nicotiana benthamiana. Next base: position 141,518,221 of record CM067327.1, on the reverse strand, counting down.
TAACTAAAATAAAACCCAATGGGAAAAATAATTCTAGAAAAGGAAAAAGAGTACACATATCTAACAAAATGCATTTTTGTTGCCTCGTTAAAAACCTTGCAAGAAAAACCCAGTGGGACAAAACCTTGTAAGGGAAAAAGAGTGCAACACGCGTTAACTCCCCCTGAAAAGAGCATCAATTCACATCCTTGAGCCTTCGCATTCCAATCTTGTGTACCAGCTTCTTGAAGGTTGACGTTGGTAGAGAATTTGTGAACAAATCAGCCATATTATCACTTGAACGAATCTGTTGCACATTGATATCACCATTCTTTTGAAGATCATGTGTGAAAAATAACTTTGGTGAAATATGCTTTGTTCTATCTCCTTTTATGAATCCTCCATTCAATTGGGCTATGCATGCTGCATTGTCTTCATACAAAATCGTGGGTAGTTTGTCACATTTCAAACCACATTTGTCTCGAATATGATGTATTATAGACCTCAACCACACACACTCTCGACTTGCTTCATGAATAGCGATTATCTCAGCATGATTAGATGAAGTAGCCACAATTGATTGCTTAGTCGATCGCTAAGATATGGCAGTGCCTCCACAGATAAACACATAACCTGTTTGAGATCGAGCCTTGTGTGGGTCAGATAAATATCCAGCATCAGCATAACCAACAAGATCAGAACTGCAATTATTGCTATAAAATAAGCCCATATCGGTAGTCCCTTTTGGATACCGCAATATATGTTTGATTCCATTCCAATGTCTCCTTGTGGGAGCAGAGCTATATCTTGCTAAGACATTAACTGAAAAGTTATGTCAGGCCTTGTAGTATTTGCAAGATACATTAGTGCGCCAATTCCACTAAGATATGGTACTTCAGGACCAAGTAGCTCTTCATTCTTTTCTTGCGATCGGAATGGATCCTTATTCACATCAAGTGATCGAACAACCATCGGAGTACTTAAAGGATATGCTCCATCCATGTAAAACCGTTTCAACACCTTTTCTATATAGGCAGATTGATGAACAAAAATTCCGTTTGCCAAATATTCAATTTGCAAACCAAGAAATAATTTTTTCTTTCCGAGATCTTTCATCTCGAATTCCTTCTTTAAATAATCAATTGCCTTTTGGAGTTCTATGGGAGTTCCAATAAGGTTTATGTCATCGACATAAACGGCAAGTACAACAAATTCCGATGTTGTTTTCTTTATAAAAACACATGGGCAAATGGCATCATTTATATAGCCTTCCTTTAATAAACACTCACTAAGACGATTATACCATATTCGTCCTGATTGCTTTAGACCATACAATGATCTTTGCAATTTGATTGAAAATATTTCCCGGGACTTTGAATTATGAGTGTTTGGCATTTTGAATCCATCGGGAATTTTCATGTATATCTCATTATCAAGTGAGCCATAAAGATAGGCAGTAACCACATCCACTAAAAGAATGTCAAGCTTTTCAAGGACAGCAAAACTAATGAGATAACGGAAAGTTATAGCATCCATTACGGGTGAATATGTCTCTTCATAATCGACACCAGGCCTTTGAGAAAATCCTTGTGCAACAAGGCGTGCCTTATATCTTTGTACCTTGTTTTTCTCATTTCTCTTGCGTACAAAGACCCATCTATATCCAACAGGCTTAACACCATTAGGTGTTTCAACTATAGGCCCAAAAACTTCACGTTTTGCAAGTGAATTCAATTCTGATTGGATTGCTTCTTGCCATTTCTGCCAATCAAGTCTTTGTCGACATTCTCCAACAGATTGAAGTTCAAGATCCTCACTTTCTTGCATAATGCTAGATGCAACATTATATGCAAAGACATAATCCACCACTATATTCACTCGATTAAAATTTGTCTCAATATCGATTGGATTTATTGATAGTTCCTTATTTTCTTGAGTCTCGGGCTCAATGGATTCTTCATGAATATCAGAATATTAAATCGTGAATTTTCTCATGAGATTCTTTCGTAGTGTTATTTTGATCATTTGCTTTCCTTTTTCTAGGATTTCGATCTTTGGAACCTAATGGCCTGCCACGTTTTAGGCATGCTTTCGACTCGTTAGATATGACACTAGAAGATTGTCCAATAGGGACATCAATAAGGATTGGAACATTCTTTGCGGGGATGTGAGATTTTGTAATCCTTTTCAAGTCTGTGAATGCGTCAGGCATTTGATTTGCTATTCTTTGCAAATGGATAATATTTTGCACCTCTTTTTCACAAATAGAGGTATGTGGATCAAGATGAGATAATGATGGATTTTTCTACAAAATTTCCCGTTTGGTTTCACCAACTTCTCCCCCAAATTTTGGGAAAAGTGTCTCATCGAATCGACAGTCTGCAAATCGTGCAGTGAACAAATCCCCTGTCAATGTTTCGAGGTAGCGAATAATGGAGGAAGTTTCAAACCCAACATATATTCCTAACCTTCTTTGCGGACCCATTTTGGTGCGGTATGGCGGTGCTACAGGCACATATACTGCGCATCCAAAAATTCTTAAATGGGATATATTAGGTTCATGACCCAAAACTAATTGCAACGGAGAATATTTATGATAATTCGTCGGTCTGAGACGAACTAGCATTGCTGCATGCAAAATGGCGTGACCCCAAACCGAAGTGGCAGCCTCGTTTTCATGAGTAATGGTCTTGCAATCAACTGCAGACGTTCAATTAAAGATTCTGCAAGACCATTTTGAGTGTGAACATAAGCTACAGGATGTTCCACTTTTATCCCAATTGATAAGCAATAATCATTAAATGCTTGGGATGAAAACTCAGCAGCATTATCTAGTCTAATAGACTTAATTGGATTATCAGGAAATTGTGCTCGTAATCGAATTATTTGTGCCATTAATTTTGCAAATACAAGGTTGCGTGATGACGATAGGCACACATGAGACCATCTAGAGGATGCGTCTATTAAGACCATAAAATATCTAAAGGACCCACTAGGTGGGTGAATAGGTCCACAAATATCCCCTTGTATACGTTCCAAAAACGTAGGTGACACAGTTCCAACCTTTGTTGGTGAGATAATTAACTTGCCTTGATAACAAGAAGTGCAAGAAAATTCATTATTTAAAAGAATCTTTAAATTCTTTAATGGATGCCCATATGAGTTTTCTATAATCCGTCTCATCATAATTGATCCAGGATGTCCCAATCGATCATGCCAAAGTACAAAAGTATTGGAATCAGTAACCTTTTGGTTTACTGTGGAATGTGCCTCAATTGCACTAATTTTTGTCCAATACAGGCCACAAGATAAAGATGGGGAACTTCTCAATAACCCTCTTTTGGCCAGAGACATTCTTTGTAATGATGAGGTATTCAAGATTATTCTCATCTATTGTCTCAATATGATATCCATTTTGACGGATATCTTTAAAACTCAACAAGTTCCTCTTGGACTTGGAAGAGAACATTGCATTCTCTATGATAAATATTGTTCCTTTAAGCAGAGTTATAGTTGCTCTTCCGGAGCCTTCAATCAATTTACTACTACCAGAAATTGTAGTAACATCTGCCTTACACATACTTAAATGAGAGAAATATTTCTTCTCTTTGAATATCGTATATGTGGTACATGAATCAATTAAACAGATATTTTTACAATTGGACGTTGATCCAATTTTGCTTTGTGAGATATCCATATTTGCTTCCCATGGTTTGACATACAAAAGAAATATACGAAAAATATTAGTATTTTTTTTATAGAACGAGAATAAACAAATTTAAGTCTATGATTCAACATAATAGTTTCAGTGCGGTCATTATGAAAAAAAATATATCTTTTATCATAGTTATTCTCCTTTTAATACTCTTGTATCCGTTGCTTAATAATTAAACAATATTTTCAAAATCTGCTGAGGTTAGCTGATTAACTAAATCGGATAGTCGACTAACATGCCTTGCGGAAAAGGTCCAGTTTAATAGAATATATTGGTTAATCGATTATCTGTTATGTTAATCGATTAACTTACTGAAAAATCATTACAAATAAAGCATAAGATGAATGTGTAATCTAAAGTTATATATTTTAAAACCATAATACAGATTATTTGTCAAGTTGATAAAACTCTTAAGTACATATCGATATTTGATCATTGATTGAATTGTTTTGAACTGAATGTTTCACCTATAATGATTCAACTAATTGAGTTAATAGTTTTTGGCACTGAATCTGTTTCATGTTCATAATACTACTAGCATAATAGCACCTTTAATGTGCTAACACATTAACACCGAGCAGAATAGAAAGGATTACAAAAAATAAAACTGATCATTCTGTTTAATATATTGACAAATATAAAACTTAGCTTTACTAGCTTAAAGCAGAAAATATAAAATTTGAACCATATCACAATAATAGATAACTTATGTAAACTATGATAATTGTTTATTCATTAACTACTACGAATAAGTAAAAATAAAAATATCAAACTGCTCAATCTTCTTTAACCATGGATCCATCACCGATCAAGTGATCTATTTTCCCCTCAGGGTGCTCAAAGAAGTCTGTCACATCCAAGTGGGTGATGTCAAAATTATTGTTAGAGACAAAATTGGTTTCAGGGCCTTTACTCTTTAGAGATGCTTGATAAAGCTCAACCAAATGTTTTGGTACACGGCAAATTTTTGCCCAGTGCCCTTTTCCACCGCAACGATAACATATAGATTCTGAACTATTTGCTTTTGGATTCTCATAATTCCATTTCCGCTTTTGGTGGTTATATCTCTTTTGGGGGTGACTAACACCAACAAAATTTCTTCCTTGTCCACGTCCACGGCCATGACCCCGACCCCGACCACGACCATGATTAAAGCCATAGCCTTTTCCACGCTTAGCATAATGGGAATACACCTTATCTACTTCAGGCCATGGTGTAGACCCAGTGGGTCGATTTTCGTGATTTCTCATGAGCAGGTCATTGTTTCGCTCAGCCACGAGGAGAAGATAAATCAGCTCAGAGTACTTTTTGAAACCTTTCTCTCTGTACTGTTGTTGCAGAACCATATTGGAGGCATGAAACGTTGTAAACGGTTTTTCAAGCATATCATAATCAGTTATAGTATCTCCACAGAGTTTCAATTTAGAAGTAATTCTAAACATTGCAGAATTATATTCAGAAACAGACTTAAAGTCTTGGAGCCTCAGATGAGCCCAATCATATCGTGCTTGTGGCAGAGTGACCAACTTTAAGTTGTCATCTCTCCTTTAAGCCATTCCACAAGATAAGTGGATCTTTGACTGTGAGATATTCAATTTTCAAACCTTCATCAAGGTGATGGCGCAAGAAAATCAAGGCCTTAGCACAGTCTTGGGTGGATGCATTATTTCTGTCTTTAATGGCGTCTCCAAGACCCATTGCATCCAAATGGATTTAAGTATCCAACACCCATGTCATGTAGTTCTTGCCCGAAATTTCAAGGGCAACGAACTTTCTTTTCATAATGTCAGACATAATTAAAACAAAATTAGGAGGAGAAAAAAATACCTTAATTTTCTCAAAGAGATTCTTGAGATAGTAGAGCTTCGTGCTGATAACGTGTTACAAAACTTAGCTCAAAGTAATAAACAAAAAGATAGACAACAAAGTAGAGAGAAATAGAGAAGAGAATATATTTCTTCTATGTATTCAAGTGTATTACAAAATGATTTCTCATCCTCTATTTATAGTATTACATAGAGGTATACTAAAAGAATTCCATAAATATGTCATTAAGCTTTTGAGATCATGGAGGAAGATCATGTGGGAGATCATGGAGGTGTGGGAGTTACAACCATAAGTATTGAAGTAGTGGGAGTTATGGAGATAATTGATAAAAGTAGTGGGTGTTATAGGAGTTATGGACATCCACCATAATCTAATATTTCATAACACTAATATATATATCATTAGTTTATCTAGTAAAACTAAGTACTTACGAATTTTTTATTTTGAATTAAAATTTTTTATTAGTGCAAGAAAATATGTATATTCGTGTATATAATTTAAATACATCTATTTATTCACTCAATTGAAACCTATAAGTAAGATTAAAGTTGTTCTCATGTAACTTATCAATCACGATCTATTCATAAAAATAACCATTAATAGATCGTTCACATCACATATTTGAAGTGTGACCCTTCCGTGAAAGATAAAAGTGGACCTATGTTATAGAATGAGGGGTCATCGACACCCGTAATATTCGGCAAGAATTTTATGTATAAATATATATATCTTTACAAATAGGAGTATATTAGTAATGACAATTTACATCCGCTGCCTCTAAATTCGAGGTCCTCTCTGTGAATGATGTATAAATAGGAAATATTTTATATATGGAACTATTATCCAGTTGGACATATGTCATATCAATGTCAGAAATCCTGGTCTTCTTCTTCCTTTTCTCTTCCTCTATCTGTAATCTGTCCACTGCCACACCCTTTAACCTAGCCAACCCACTACTTTTCATTTAATTTTTTTTCTATCTTTTTCACTCCCATAACTTTCTCACATTCTTTTCCCATCTTTTAAAAAAGGTTTAATTTATTATTTTTTGCATGTTGCTGCTGCTGCTGTGTTTATCCTCAGCTTTGTCATAATCATCAAACTGCTCCCCCGTTAGAAACGGGGGACTTTTCTTTTCCTTCTTTTTTAAAAAAAAATAATTCATTTGCATGACTGACACTTAATAATTCTTTCGCTTTTATATATTCTCCTTTTTTAGGCAGATCATTTCAGGGAGACTGAGATACTCCTCTTCAATGCAGAATCTTTTTTCTTTTCCTTTTTAGAACGGGCTTGGCTCAGCTTCTTTTTTGTCTTTTGACACGTAGTGGCACGTAATGTGGTCAATCATATAGTACTACTTTCTTTGTTTGATTTGGCGAGTCAAATTGATCAATTTTCAGTACAAATTCAGACGTAAAATCTTTAAATTTTTTGAGAACTGTACAAAAATAGTTGGCTATATTTATTTTTATATTTTTAATTATATACATAGATTATACATTAATTATACACATAATATATATATATCTATATCTGTATATACACACATATATTTTATCTCCACCAGCTATTTTTAGTTTAAGTGGTTGGATGGACGACTAGTTGGTTATATACATAATATATATATCTATATATACACACATATATTTTATCTCCACCAGCTATTTTTAGTTTAAGTGGTTGGATGGACGACTAGTTGGGTTAATTCTCAAATTCTTTTGAGATGAAAGTTACATATTTAAATATCACATAAAAAATATTATAGTTATAATAGTTAACAGTTTAAAATATATAAAATTATTTTCAAAAAATATGGTCACAGAAAACGTGGTTTGACTCTCAAAATAGTAATAAGGTTGTTCTTTTTAACGGCTAGAGTACTTCTAATAAGATTTTAGAGGTAATAAATGTCTTGCAAAATTAAGTGCATTGTGGAAACTTTGGGATAAATTGAGGAAATATTTATGTGTTATCTCTAATTTTCCGGAATTATTTCTTTCTTTAGAAAATATTTAGCCGTTTTCTCTTATCTACCTAGAAGAATTGAAATTTGAGTAAATATCAGTAGTACATAGTAAAGTTAATTGGTCAAACATGAAGTTAAAGTTTCATATGTCAGTGGTTTGATCGATTCAATAAATAATATGAAGTAACACTAGTAAAATTATCATATTTATGGGCATTCACATGCAACAACTTTTTAATAACATATCATTGTTTGTGATGCAAGAGTAATCAAAACACCTAAAAACTCACCCATAAAAGATCTTTTTTTCTTTTCTTCAAGCTTAGTTCTTCGACTGTGTCCTTTAAATGGAAATGTAGTAATAGCAACAACCTTGAAAATTATTGAAAGTGAAATTCAAGAATCTAGTGGTCAATGAGGTATAATTAAATTTCAGGTTCAAATTTCAACTGACCATTTCAAAGTTTTGGTGGACAGGGATACCTCTCTCTAAGCCAAGGGTTTATAGAAACAATCTCTCGAGCTTCAAAAGGTAGGTGTAGTGGCGAAACTAGAAAATAGCTTCCCTGAGTAGAGATAAAGTCTGTCTATATACTATCTGTTATCTAATATCTGTAATGATAGGAGATAATAGGTATCATGAAAATTAATCGAGATGTGAGCAAAATGATACAACACTATAATTATAAAAAATAAAATAAAAAAGGAATTTAAAAAGAAAAAAAAATAAAAATAAATATAATGCCTAAGGAGAGAGATTAAGAGAGGGTGCATTAGTTGTGTCCCTAAGCGAGGACACTAACGCTTGTCGTACGGGTCTTGGGGTAATTTTATTCTTAACATTTAGAGACAAATTGGAAGAAAATCTTGATTCCTAAGGAATTTTCTCTCTCTATCTTTTTTGTGTATCTAATCTCTCTACACCTTTTTTGTGTATCTAATAATTTCTTATTTAATTCTCTCTCTTTCAAATGCATGAACAACAGATTTGACTGAATTAAATATTATTATTTTTTAAGTTTTTTATTCGTAGTCTGGTATTTGAATTGGGGCTAGACTATATTCGAGTTTGCGCTGAAAATTTTCATATTAAGAATAAAGCGCTCCCTAATAAAAAAGATTATATACGAAAGGGTTGAAGTTGAGACTTCTAATTAAGGATGAAAAAGTATTTACCAAACCACTCCACAAGAACCTTTGTTGGTAAGTGTTGTTTCAAGTGAGAGTGAAAACATTTTAAAAAATCCTTTTTCTAAATTCTTTAATTTTTTTATCTGTGGAATAAAATTTTTTATCGTTCTTTCACTTGTTTTAGAATCTCAGTTTCGTTCTTTGTCCTTTGTATGATGCTTATATAATACTATAGTATCTCGTATCAAGCTAGACTATGGCTAAATATAGACTCATCAACCGAATGTAAGGTACAAAAATACTGATGTTGTTTTTTTTAATTGAATTTGAAAAATGGTGGAAGGAACAGATGTTCCTTTCTCTTGAAAATTTCTCAAATATATCTTCTTGTTTTTGTTTACTAGAATATGAATCTTGAAATTTATTGGCCACCTTTCGAAATAAAGAACAATTATAATTTCAGCATAATTTCACGAGTTGATCTGAGAAGGGTAATGAATATGAAGAACTTAATCTTACCTTGAGAAGACAGAGAAATTATTCTCGATAAATCTTCGACTTAAGGAAAAATGAAAAAAGAAATAGTAGCACTAGATAATAACATCAGCAAAAAATAACAAAAAAACCAAAGTGAAAGAAATAATATGCAATAATAGAAAATCTCAAAAAATAAAGAAACCAAACTAAAAACCTTTCCAAAAAAGGAAAAAAAGAAGAAGCAAACCGAAGCACTTCAGTACCTTATAATAATATGTAGAACCAAACTGAAACTTTAGTTTCTTTATTTTTCTTCGATGTATTAGATATTGATTTATGATTCCCATTTGATTTTTTTGGTTATTCCAATTTGATCAACTTGAAATTTTATTGCACTTTGGTTCTAGGGTAATTTCATATATTGATGCCTTTTCCAAAGGTGATTAATTAGTTAGATATATATCTAGTTGAAATGTACTTTTTCACTATACATGAGAATTATAACGGTTTAAAGGGCAGCCAGTGCACAATGCATTTTGTGTTTATGTAGGGTTCAGAGAAGACATATATTTCAAGAAATGTAATTTAGACAACCACCTACGTAATATAAATATTAATTACTGCTTCTATTATTCAAACCCATAAACCTATATATCGAACAAAATAATTTTATTGTTGCTTCAAGGTATCCCTCTCAATTATAATGGTTTCAATTACAAAATCCACTCATTGCCAAGTTAGCTGAATTAGGTCATGATTGTATGATTAATTAGTCTATTTGATGCACTCGTTAGAAAAATATGAAATTAAATCCTTAAACCTTATAAATACAAGATAAGATATATCTCTGTAAACTCTCATTCAATTTCCAAGTATTTGAAAAAAATGTATTTCCACACATTTTGACCTTCTCCTTTTAATATTTCAGACTTTCAGTTAGGTAATATATGTTTTATGTGATTGATGTCTGCAATTTGTTTTCCAATTGTATTAGCATATGAAGCTCTGCAGTAGTCTAAGAGAAAAAATATTTATTGGTAGCTGTTATTTATATCAATTAAAATAAATTAACATTTAAAAATTAAGGTGAGAAGCACATCACATAACGATAGTTAAATAAAAATATTATGTGCAAAATACACGCATACATACATAAACAAACGCGGATCTAAAATTTTAATTTTGTAGATTCAATATTTACAGTTTTAATATTTAATCTATTATATTTTAAAGTTATAAAGTTCATATCTACAATTTGTTTTTGTACTTTTTACTTATAACTAGTTGAACTTGATAACTCTATGTTTCATTTGTTTATATATATATATATATATATATATATATATATATATATATATATATATATATATATATTTTGGGGTTTGGTGTAAATATAAAGAACAAACAAGTCAACTAACACTAATGATTGTAGTGAGATAAATATAATTCTTTAAATTTTTTATTAGAGTTCTCGAGTTTGAATTTTAAATAATGAAGATTTAAATTAATTATACTTTAATAAGAATATCAAAAATCGAATGAAAAGTCGAAAAAACGAAGGGGGCGGTAGGTGGGTGGAGACAAGGGGGATGGGGTGGATGTAAAAACTCAACAGCAAAGTTTGACCGTCAAGAAAGGGAATCAAAAGACGGTAAAAAACACATGTCATTCCCAACCCTATTAGGTGTTTTTTCTTGTTTACTAAACACTTTAATTTAATTTTTCTGTTTGTTGTGATCCATTATTAAAAGCCTGCCAATTGTATCCCCCGCTGTAAAAATAAATTTAAATTAAATAAACCCGTCTCGGTAATATCATCATAATCATGCCTCAAACTTTGCCTTTGCCTTTCCCTCCATGTGTAAATAGGGTCGAGAGGAGTAAATTATGACTTTTGACCCCTATATCATTTGACTAACCCTAGTTTCGTTTGAAATACGTACAGTAATTTCACATGAATATAGTATCCAATTTCCTCACGACCAAATAGAATGTGTTATATAAGAGTCTCGGAATTTATGATTTATTGCAAATATTATTCAGTTATACAGGGTAAAGTAGTTTGGTGCACAAGATATTTCATATTCATACAAAATCCGGAAAGAACTGCAACCCACAATGTATGATATAGACAACATATCTAATACAAGAATTAGTGGATGCTTTCATGATTCGAACAATCGCCTATAGATCATATGGAGCTAATTTTACCGTTGCTCCAAGACTTTCTTTAAGTTTAATAATTTTATTAAAAGAGAAATTGGTAAATAAAACCCAAAAATTCCTTTTAAAATAGTTTTTGTTTATTTAAACTGTAATTGGTCATATGGAATTATTTTTTCCAAAAATAGTGTTGAGCTTATATGATCTTATATAATTATAAGTTACTCTCTTCAGAACCACCTTATAGCGGTAATTTTTCTCCGGATTTTACGCTGGTTTTAAGGTCGGTTAATTAAATTAAAAATTAAAAATTAAGGAATGCTAGTCTACTATAGTATATATTATTTAGGTGTTGTCAATACGTACAAATGTGTTACTAATAATTTACTGTCACTGCAGAATATATTGAAACTGGATTCTATTATTCAAACATCTCTGACTGAGGGTATCCAAGTTTCTTTTCCTTCTTTTTCTTTTGTTTTATTTTTACCTTTTCTTAGTATATTAATCCACGTGTACCTAATTGCAACATGTTCGAGCGTCAAATAATTATGGGAAAAAACTGACACACTGATATGAGAATTCTTTCAACCCCTTCCCTCTTATAGTAATGCTCTTAGCATGCGCATTTGCTATAATGGCATAAAGTAAAATAAAATAAAATTTTAAAGAAATGGATCACAAACAAAAAGAACTCTTTTGTGCAATTAAAATGTCTACTAAACAGGCTTACCAAATTGGTGTCATTAATTATTCTAGCTGCTATTGGAAGATATATGGACATAGAGTCAATAAAGTGGGTAAATATGAGAAATCAAAGTTCAAATCCGAGTAGAAAAAATGAAAAATAAAACACTTTTACTTTTAGTCTATCTCATTAAGAATGACATTTGTTTGTTTAGAAATAATTTAAATTTATTTTCATATTATCTTTATTGACATGATTTTTTACAACCACATAAATATTGATGACATATTGTTGACCACAAGTCTGAAAAGGCCTCTTTTGCATTGTCTTGCTCATAAATTGGGACTAGGATAGGTGATTTCTTTCTATACTGGTGGAAGTAACAATATAATTATTTGATAGAATAATTGAAGCGCGCACAAACTGTGTCACCAGCTATTGCCTAAAAATGAGAGTGAGGGGTGGGGGGGGCTGCTAGTTGCATATATATACATGACTAAATACAGGGTGTTCAGATAGGCCATATCAACCCCATCATGAGGAATAAAAACTGATGATAGTATGAATTAAATGACTTTAAGGTGTGTGTGTATACAGTAAATTAATTCTCAGCTGTGTAATGAGTCGTCTTTTTCTCTTCATGCTCTAGGCTCCACTTCCTCAAGCCATGCAGCAGGCAATGAAAGATGAGATCATATATACTCTATAAAGTACTGTCAATGACCCATGTGAAAACATTAACCCTTTTCTTCCCAACTTGTTTTGGTGTTATATGGTTATAACCTTATATCAGAAAATTGGCCCCCTCTTCATATGACTATTCAATATGCTGCCATGCAAAATGCAGCAGCATATTCAGATTATAGCAGGATAAAAAAAAACATCAGCAGCATGTCCTCCACGGACATTCAGCTGAGATGGGTCCGGCTCCTGCATGCAGAGGCAGAGTTAGCCTGTAGCGTGCGGTTTTGGCCGAACCCAATTGCTTTTACTTAAATATTGTATTTGTACTTGGAACTTTATTAAATATGTATAAATAATTAATTAACTGCGAATTTAGTGACGTTACTGAGATGAGCTATGCATTTAGTGGTAAATTCTCAACCCATAAAATTCAAATTCTGATTTCGCCTTTGTCTGCATGTCCAGGACACTGTTGAGTTGTCCCACATCGGAGGAATTTAGGTCCTTGGTCTCCTTATATGGCTTGGGCAATCCTCGTCTCACAAGCTAGCAGTTAGGGTTGAGTTAGGCCAAAGGTCTATTCTTATCATAGTATCAGAGCTAGGCCCATCTTAATTATTATTACCGATATTAGGCCCCCATTTATGTTGTCCACGCTCCAAAGGCCTGAAGTGAAGGGGGTGTTGAGTTATCTCACATCGAAGAAATTTGAAGTCTTTGGTCTCCTTATATAGGTCCAAGGTCCATTTTATAAGATACCACTCAATACTTGTAAATTTAGGGGTGTCAAATGGACTATATATGAAAAAAAGCTTAGAACATCTGCATATATTAAGAGTATCTTTTGTTAGGATTATGATTCCTACTAAAGACAACAACCTTCATTTGAATAATCGGATTTACAACTACATGAGCGGAAGCTAACCTGAATCCATATGTGGAAAAGTTGAGCCTCCTTCTTGATGATTGTCCTTGAGCTTTTGAACCTCTTGATTATTTCTTCAAGAATGACTTGTGGTTTGTATGTTACCACAAGAATGAATCCTCAACAATAACAATATATGAAAGGTTTACAAAATAGTATTATGACAATGATCAAGGTTTTGGCTTATGGTTTTCCACTCTATTTGCAAGACAATGGACAAATGGTTCTTACTTCAATGGGTAGAGAAAGAACTTGTCTTGTTAAAGAATGGGAACCATAACCCCACTTTATAACTCTAGGAGTTACATAACCCAAGAGACAAGAGTTACAAGACAAAAGTTATGTCTTGAGTTATGTCTTGCAAGAGTTACAAACCCAAGAGTCACAAGCATTCATGTAACCATAGTTACATATGTAACCTTAGTTAGCCCATCATAAACTAAGGTTACACTTTTGGGTATCTACACATTAGTCCTACACTTTAGTATGACAATACATTGGCCCCCTTAACATAATGTCCATAAGACCACATAATTAGGCCAAACCTTAAGATAGCACATAACATATAATTATTCATGTATTGTTCATATGTGTATACATATAAGTCCATATATCTAGATATAAATCCATATATCTTACATCTTTGAGTTGGTTGAGCAACACAAATGAATGCAATTCTTTAATCACAATTGATTTTAAAGGATGAAAGTTGAAGTCGGGGCGGAAGCTCAAACTGATTCTATTCGCATTTGAGAGCTATATATTAGGTTTATTACTAAAATTTTAAGGAACTGAAACTTATTTACAGAAAGAGAGTCCAAGGTAAAATCTTCTTCTTCTGCGAATAACTGAAAAGATACAAAGAAAATCCTAGATTAGTTATCACATCCTAGTTATAGATAACGTTTTATATTTTTCTAGATTAACCTCTTTCTTGTGAGATGAGACTAAACATATTAGTTTGATATTTTATATGCAATAGTTTTTTATTAGGTATGCAGAGTGATGCAAGTTGGCATCTTTTAACAAAATATGTTAATTATTGTTCATCTAAATCTTGTTAGAGTTAGTGACTGCAGCCCAGCAGCCTAAGTTTTGGACCTGACTAAGCAGCCCAACTAAACAGCACAACAGCTCCACTAAGCAGCCCAAGTTCTGGCCACACACACAAAACATTACACAATACATTTACACTTATTTTCGGCCCAACGTGTATATATTCTAGAGGCTTCTGTATTTTATCATTATTGATTCATTTTTCTCTTTGTAAACATCGACACACAGAAAAATAGAAACACTCAGCTCTCTTTCTCTCCGTTCATCTCTTCAATTTTATCTCGATCAATCTGTGATATTCGGCATGTTAACATGGTATCAAAGCAGCGATTCCGATTCTGCTCGACACAGGCTTTCTCGCGATGTTACCCTCATCAATTTTCATCTGAGTTTCTCTGTTATCTGAAAATCTAGGGTTTTCTCATTTTGCTGGGTTTTCCGCTGCAATCGTTTGGTTTTTGAGGTTTCTACTTCGTCGTTTTCATCGGTTCGACATAGGAATAAGTCGGTTCCTAAGGATTTGGATATCCACGAACTGTCAAGGATTTGGATTCGTGAAGTTTCAGGCTTGGTAAGGATTCTCGGTCACAAAAAATGGTTAATGTTGGTGATAATTCTGATTCTGGTCCTACTAATTTCACACTTGACCATTCGAGCCCTTCATTTCTCATATCTTCTGATGTACCCGGAGTCTCTTTGGTTAGTAATCCCTTTTCAGAGACTGGTTTTGGGGGATGGAGGGGAAATATAATTGTTTCACTATCTGCTAGTAATAAGATATGTTTTGTTGATGGAACAGTTCATAAACCTCCGAAGAATTCCCCTCATTCTAGGTAGTGGGATAGGTGTAAAAATATAGTTATCTCTTGGCTCACCAATTCTCTTACGCCAGAGATAGATGAGAGTATTCAGTATTCTGACACTGCTCAAAGTATTTGGACTCAGCTTAATAGTAGGTATGAGACTGTGAATGGTACCAAAATATTTGAGATTAAACAAGAGTTAGCATCTACTAGTCAAAGATCTTTAGATATAGCATCTTACTTCAACAAGCTGAAGAGATTGTGGGATGAGTTGGATTTTATGTGTGCATCTCGTGGTAGCACTTGTACATGTGCTGCCAGACTCGAGCTTCAAAAGGAGGATGATGAAAACAAGTTGCATCAATTTCTCATGGGACTTAACGATACATATGTTGGAGTTAGGGGCAACATGCTCATGCTGCAGCCTCCCCCATCTCTAGACAGTGCATACAACATTCTGCTTCAGGATGAGAGGCAAAGACAAGTCACTTCATCACCCTCTCAATTCCATAGTGACTCCAGTGCTTTCAACACTTATTTCACCAACAAAGTCCCTGGCACACCTGCCCATCCCAAGCAGTTCAATCAAAGAGCCAGCTTTGATGTCAACAAGATAAACTTAGTGTGTAGATATTGCAAGAAACCTGGTCATATGATTTACAAGTGCTACAAACTCCATGGATTCCCACCAGACTTCAAATTTACAAGGAGCAAGAGGACTCCAGCAAATGTTGTGGTGCAGGAATGTCCGAACTCTGTTGGGTCTCCAAACAATGGTGATAGTACTCAGGGGTCCTTTGAATCAGAATCTTTGATTCCTGGTTTGACCAAAGATCAATATTCACAACTCATGTTGCTGCTTCAACAGACACAAATTTCAGAGTCTCAACAGCAATCCAGTCTTATGGCATATGCCAACTTTGCTGGTACTTTTTCTCCCCACAATAGTTTAAAGAATGTATCTTATAGGGCTTGCATGTTAACCAAAATTAGTGAATGCATTTGGATTATAGATTATGGTGCCACTGATCACATGACCTCTAACCAAGGTCTTCTGTTTGATATTAAGCCATTAGTTATACCATACTTAGTTACCTTGCCTAATGGTTATAAGGTAAAGGTAACATGTACTGGATCCATACAATTCCGTTGTTTCACTCCACATCATGTCCTTTATATTCCCAGCTTTCATTACAATCTAATCTCTGTGTCCAAGCTTGTGCAACAGTTGAATCCTATTGTCATATTTAGTAAGTTCTCTTGTTTGATACATGCCCCTTCTCTGAAAAGGCCACTGGTAATTGGTAAATTGGACGATGGACTT
The DNA here is from genome assembly GCA_034376525.1 of Nicotiana benthamiana. Taxonomy (NCBI): domain Eukaryota; kingdom Viridiplantae; phylum Streptophyta; class Magnoliopsida; order Solanales; family Solanaceae; genus Nicotiana; species Nicotiana benthamiana. The sequence goes on along the minus strand of CM067327.1, from coordinate 141,501,480 downwards.
TACAGGCTTGTGCAATCTTCTTCTTCTTCTTCTCTTCAATCTCATACTCCTTGTAAATACCATTCTTCATTAGCTGTTGATTCTTTTTCTTCCTCTCACTGTACATACCATTCTGAATTGAATAAAATGGAGATGTTATGGCATAATAGACTAGGGCACATACCTTTTGTTAGAATGAAAGACATTCCTCATATTCCATGCAAATTTGCAAATATTTCATATGTACTGTTTGCCCATTAGCCAGGCAATCTAGACTGCCTTTTCATGACAGTTCCATTAAGACAACACATGCTTTTCAACTCATTCATGTAGATACCTGGGGTCCTTATGCCACTTCAGCTCATAATGGATGTAAATATTTCTTAACAATAGTTGATGATTTTACTAGAGCTACTTGGACTCACATTATGGGGTCCAAGAGCAATGCTTTTTCCCTTATCAAAGCTTTCATTGCCATGATCAAAACTCAATTCCAGACTGTTGTACAAACAATTAGAAGTGACAATGCTTTTGAACTTGGGTCTAGTGGTTCTGGCAGCAGTTTCTTTACTGAAAATGGAATAATACACCAAACCTCATGTTCGCATACACCACAACAAAATGTTGTGGTTGAAAGAAAACATAGATATCTGCTAGAAACCTCCAAGCCTTACTTTTCATTCCCAACTACCCCTTAGATTCTGGGGAGATTGTGTGCTTATTGCAACCTATCTCATAAATAGATTTCCTTCGAAACTACTTAACAATATATCACCTTTTGAGTTGCTTTTTGGACAAATTCCTTCTTATAACCATCTTAAAACATTTGGTTGTCTTTGTTTTGCTTCAGTCCCCAAACAGAATAGGGATAAATTTCAGCCCAGAGCTGATCCTTGTGTTTTTTTGGGATATCCATTGGGTAAAAAGGGATACAAGCTGTATAACTTGAAGACTAAGCTTACCATAGTCTCCAGGGATGTGGTCTTCCATGAGGATGTATTTCCTTTTGCTTCTTCGGGGAATACTTTTCCTGTTCCTTCTCCTACTCTTAATCCATCCCCTGTTTGGCTTCCTCCTACTGATGACTCCTTGCTCAACACTTCCTCACCTTCTTCCACTTCTGCACCCCTTGCTTCTCCTTCTTCATCCCCTTCTTCCCCACACCATTCTCCTCCTATGCCTGGTGAACCTGCTCCTAGAAGGTCCAGCATGACTCATGTTCCTCCTGCTCATCTCCAACAGTATGTTTGCACTCTCCCTCCATCTCTTTCTGGCCCCAGTTCTTCTTCCACTTGCCTTCACAGTTCGGTTAACAATGCAGAGGTATAGCCTACCCCTTATCAGCAGGCTGCCTCTCTTCCTGCATGGCAGGAGGCAATGACAAAGGAGTTTGCAGCCTTGGAAGCTAATCACACTTGGTTGATAGTTCAGCTTCCTCCTGGTAAAAGACCTATTGGTTGCAAATGGATCTATAAGATAAAGTATAGGGATGATGGGTCTGTGGAAAGATATAAAACTAGATTGGTTGTTAGGGATGGCACCCAAGTTGAGGGTGTGGATTTCAATGAAACTTTTTCTCCTGTTGTAAAATTTTCCACTATTAAGTCCCTCATTGATGTGGCTGTTAAACAAAACTGGTCTCTTTTTCAACTTGATGTGAATAATGCTTTTTTACATGGTGATTTGGATGAAGAAGTTTATATGAGACTGCCTCCTGGGCTGAATGTCACCTGTTCCTCATCTTCTTCTCCTCTGGTTAGTCTTTTTCAGAAATCCTTATATGGTTTGAGACAAGCTTCTAGGAAGTGGTATACCAAGCTGTCTCAAGCCTTATGTTCTAGAGGTTATTCTTCTTCTTTCAATGATTATTCCCTTTTCTTTAAGAAATCTGCCTCTTCTATTGTATTGTTGCTGTCTATGTTGATGATATTATTCTCACTGGTAATGATTTGGAGGAGATTACTTCCTTGAAGAGCTTTCTGTACCTTGAGTTTAGAATCAAGGACTTGGGAGTCCTCAATTATTTTCTTGGCATTGAAGTTAGTTACCACTCTGATGGGCTGCTTCTTCATCAGAAGAAATTTATTACTGACCTTCTCAAAGCATATCACTGTGAAGGTGTTTCTACTGTTACCTGTCCTCTTGACCTTTCTGTCAAGCTCAAAATGGCTGAAGGAGATCCTCTCTCATCTCCTGAATCCTATAGAATCCTGGTGAGGAAGCTCAATTTTCTCATTCACACTAGACCTGATTTGGCTTTTGCTGTGCAATACCTAAGTCAGTATCTTCAGAAGCCTACTTCCTCTCACATGCATGCAGCCTTGCATACACTCAGATATCTTAGAGGAAATTCTCCAATTGGGGTCTTCATCAGCAACTCCTCTGATCTCTCCTTATTTGCCTATTGTGATAGTGACTGGGCATCCTGCCTAGACACTAGGAGGTCTGTTTCTGGGTTTTGTATTCTCTTGGGTGGCTCTCTTATTGGTTGGAAGGCTAAGAAGCAGCATGTGGTGTCCCTTTCTTCTGCTGAGGCTGAGTACAGGGCCATGAGTAAAGCTGTTGGTGAGCTCACCTGGCTTGTTAGACTTCTGTCAGATTTTGGTGTTCTTGTCACCACTGCTGTGCCTGTTTTTTGTGATAATCAGGCAGCCCTTCACATTGCCAAGAATCCTGTGTTTCACGAGCGGACAAAACACATTGAAGTGGATTGCCACTTCATCAGAACCAAGCTTCATGAGGGACTTATTGCCTTGCATCATGTTCTCACTGTTTCTCAGCTTGCTGATATTTTTACTAAGCCCTTGACAGGGCTTCTGCATCACTCCATCTTGGTCAAGTTGGGGGTTCAATCACCCTCCACCTTGAAGGGGGGTGTTAGAGTTAGTGACTGCAGCCCAGCAGCCCAAGTTCTTGACCTGACTAAGCAGCCCAACAGCTCCACTAAGCAGCCCAAGTTCTGGCCACACACACAATACATTTACACTTATTTTCGGCCCAAAGTGTATATATTCTAGATGCTTCTGTATTTTATCATTATTGATTCATTTTTCTCTTTGTAAACATCGACACACAGAAAAATAGAAACACTCAGCTCTCTTTCTCTCTCTTTCTCTCCGTTCATCTCTTCAATTTTATCTCGATCAATCTGTGATATTCGGTATGTTAACAAATCTTTGCACAATAATCTCTGTATTATTATTCACAGCCTGGTCGATATGTATAATCATTAGTTCGTGAACCAACAACCTCAAAGTGAGCATGCAAGAGAGAAATTTATACTCCCGGATTCAGTTTTCGTGGCATATTCAGATTTCAAAAGTCAAATAAATGTCTATTTACCCCGATATTCTTATATGCTTTAAATATTTAACTTATTAATTATTTTAATTTACAGTACTAAAGTTTGTGTAGTTTTTAAATATGTACTTTTTTTTTTAAATTAATGATTTTATATCTGAATTTTATGGTCGAACACTACTAAAAGAAGGGGGGACCGACTACCAAAATCAACCGTTGTTGGTTGGTAAGTGATAAAAATCGATTGAACACCGACCGATTCATGACAATCGGTAATCGTATGATTAATAGAGCCAACTACCCGACTTTGATCGGTATTTTTCGATCGCTTTCGGTCGTTCAATCATATTCCAAAAAATAAATTGCCGAAAAAATCGACCGAAGTTAGTCGTTATTTTTAATCATATAATTAAAAAATATACCATTTGAAAATTGAACCGAGGTCTATACCATGGTAGATACTATTCTACACTAGACCATTAGTTCATTTTTTTGAGGACTCTCTTTTATTTTATTTATACTCTTTAATTGTATTTTCACGCAAAAATAACCGACTAATGTCGGTCGATTTTATTAAAAAAATCAAATTACCGACCATAATCGATTGCTTTTTTAAAGTGACCAGTCGATTTTTGTCTTTTTTTGACTATTAATTTTAATTTATTTTTAATGAAAAACTAACCAAAGATGGTCGGTTTTTTGAAATAAACTTTGCGGGACGTAAAAATAATATTTTGTATTTTTTCGCTAAAAAGATCAATCAAAGTTGGTTAGTTTTGTAAAAGAGTTGAAAAATAAAATATTTTCAAAACCCGACCAACTTTGGTCGATTTTTCGGTCCATTTTTGAGCGACCAACTTTTAGCTAAATTTTTAGTAATGGAAAAGAAGTTTGACTCACAAAATTCAAACAGTGCCGCATTAATTAGAACAAAAGTATAATATATTGTTTACAATTAAATATATTTCCATTTGTACACATACAAAATTTCATCATTACATCTGAAACTAACAAAAGCATACAACCACAAGCAAATTCAAAATTTAAACTTTATACATTTGAGTTTAGATTGATATTATAACTTATTTGATTTGTACTGAGTTTTAAATATGTTATTTATATTAATTTGATGAATGACAAAATATATAGTTTACCCATCAATTTTGTAGCGAAATTCTTATTATACACCTATCTTTCATAGAAAACTTTTTACGCATTCAATTTTTTAAAAGTGTGCCAAAGACACACAACTTTTGTGCTTGATCAATTTTTCAAATAACGTGAAATTCACGCCCTACAAGGTCGCGACACGTATCATTGACTTTAAAAAGGAAAAAGAATATGAGAAATTAAAATTAAAATCCATCTTCTTCATCTTTTTATTTTCTATCTTAAGCACCATTATTGCTACCACCATGGTTGTTTATAAAAAGTTTCCAGCAACACCAAAATTTAACTACACTATCTAAACAACTAGCAAAAAATAATCGAGCAATAAATTGATTTCAATAACCCAATAATCAAACCAGACCCAATTAAATTTCAAGCTTTTTTTGATATCCTAATAATGGTGGATTCTAGAATTTTTCACCGAATCTTTAATACTAATGTTGAGACTTTTAAATCTATCACAAAGAAATAATTCACAATATTTGAAGAATAAACCAACAAAATCCACACAATTTTAGATCTAAAATCGGTATTTTCTTTTAAAAATTCTTTTTGGTGGAAGAAAATGAGGGAGAGGGTGGTGAGGAAGAAGACCAGAGGGAGGGGAGGGGATTCCTGTGGGGAGGGGAGACAAAAATAGGAATTTCACGGATTTTATGTACTTTTTTTGTGTGTAAACATACTAGTACTATCTGATCAAAAGTAGTATGTTTTAGATATACTTTTCAAAAGTTGACTGCGTAAAAAATTTTCCGTAAAAAAAAAAAATATAACAGAAATTTCATTGCAAGGTTAATAGGTAAACTATGTATTTTACCTTCTACGAATATTTAACTCCTATATAAAATAAAGATTAAAGCCATTGGGTTCATGTGTCGTAGCACAAGAACTAAGGTGGGAAGACCAGTTACAAGTATAATAATCATATTACTAACAGTATTCATGCATGCACACATACACACGCCAAAAATCAAAATCCCAGAAAGAGACACATAGAAGAAGGAACAACAAAAAAATAACATGTAGTAAAAAAGTAGTGGGGAAATGAGAAGTAGGATTTTGCATACATTGGAGAAATAGGCGGAGCATTCCTAGCAGCATCACCCGTGCCTTCTCGGTATCGTATATTTTCTGCAACTATCCCCACTTTGCACGGTCTTTCATGCTATTCAACCATCAAAATGAAATCAAAGCTTTTATTTTATTTTTATTTTTATTTTTTATCTTAATTAGTTTGTGTATATTTCAACTAATTTTATAAATATTTCGAGAAAATTTAAGATTTAAGCTTTATGGATTTAACATTTAAAGTTTTTAATATTGTACTTATTATATTGTTAAAGTTATGAGTTCATATTTACTATTTATTACTTCCTTCGATTTAGGGGTGCTTAACGGGCGGATTGTGCGGCTTTTTACTCTTAAACGGTTATCAGCTTTTAAATGTATTAATCCGTTAGCCACCCAATAAGATATCGGGCGAATTGGTATCGGGTTAGCTCTTATAGGGTGGTTAATGGGCGGTTTGTCGGCCTAACATACATGTTCACTAAATATCTCTTATTCACCTCGTCTTAGAAATAATGAATTGCCATAAAAATAATATTTTAGAGGCAATATGATGCATTCAATTTTCTTTGCCAGAGCCACTCAATTTGATTTCCGTGATTAGGAAATTAGCTTTACCATCTCCGGCATGTTGCCAAACAGGAGGATTACAACCAAAAATAAATTAAAAATAGAACCAAAAAATTTCTAGATCCCGAGAATAAAAATGCTTAGAAGTAGAAATAAACTTTTGTTAAAAAAAATATTTTCAAGGTTTTAGTTTTTTATATTTACAACAACAATAACTACCCAGTATATCCCCACCAGGTGGGGTCTGGGGAGTTTTTTAAAGGGTTAACGGATTAGCCGTTAAGAAAATTGAATAATCCACCCCAAACCAATAAGCCGTTAATAAAAAAAATTCAATCCGTTCCCCATCCGTTAAGCCGTTAAACTTCGGTTTGGATCGATTTTCGGTTTCGGATCGGTTTAGAACACCCCTACTTCGATCCATAATAAGTGACAAATTCATTTTTGGCACACCCATAATAAGAATCATAAATTATGTATCTAAATATCTAGTATGACTAAATTACCCTTAATTAAATATTTAATGTGACGAGTAAAAAAACTTTATAAGGATAGATACACAAGAGTAATTTTGTTAAAACAAATTGAATTTTTTTTATTATATAAATAAATACTTATTTTGGACTAAAATAAAAAAAATAAATTGGTTATTTATTGTAGAACAGAGAAAATATAATTTAATTAAATTTTCAGACATAAAATTATACTCTACAACGAAAGTGCTGAGTCCAATTGAACCCGGACCCAAAAGGCTAGATCCGTCTCTGACTGTACCCAGTGGCGGATGTACTTATGTAAATTGGGTGCTCGAGCACCCATTAACCTCGACGCAGAGTATGTATAGTTATATAGAAAATTTGACAAAACGTATAAAAATTTACAAAAGCACCCATTAATTTTATGTACAAAAAAAATGCAGCACCCACAAACATAAATTCCTAGATCCGCCACTGACTGTACCTTCTATGAGCTCCCATCAACTCAATTATCGTGTTTGTCCCTTAAGGTTTAAAAATCACCTAATATTTTTATCTCCGCTTAAAATTTAAACCTGAAATTTTTACGGTTCGCAACTTCACATCCTTGTACGCCAAAAGCAAAGCCGTTTCCGGATCAGATCTAACTTATATATAAATACTATACAATATAAAAGAATTTTCATTATTAGTGTTTTTTACGTAATTTGTCGTTTCAAATTATCATTTATTTCTCGAGTTATTAATTCCACTTTATGATGGACGATCACACAACTTATAATTATTTTTCAATGACCTGATAATATTATTACTTTTTAATATCATATAGAAGTTAAAATTTTACACACTACGCCCCCGCCCCCGCCCCCACCCCCGCACAGAGGCGCAGACTTACATTATTGATTGAGGGGTCAGGAAATCCCGTTAGCCGCAATAAAAACTCTCTCTATATATATTATACTATTACAAAACTTAGCTCAAAGTAATAAACAAAAGATAGACAACAAAGTAGAGAGAAAGAGAGAAGAGAATATATTTCTTCCATGTATCCAAGTGTATTACAAAATGAGTTTTCATCCTCTATTTATAGTACAACATATAGGTATATCAAAAGAATTTCATAAGTATGTCATTAAGTATTTGAGATCATGGAGGAAGATCATGGGTAAATTATGAAGGTATGGGAGTTACAACAATAATGGTGAGAAGTAGTGGGGATTATCTACATAATGGAGAAGAGTAGTGGGAGTAACTTCTTTAGGAGTTATAGACATCCACTACAAAATATAATATTTCATAACACTCCCCCTTGGATGTCTATAGATAATGTGCCTCGTTAAAACCTTAACTAAAATAAAACCCATGGGAAAAAATTCTAGAAAAGGAAAAAGAGTACACATATCTAACAAAATGCATTTTGTTGCCTCGTTAAAAACCTTGTAAGGAAAACCCAGTGGGACAAAACCTTGTATGGGAAAAAGAGTGCAACGCGCATTAACTCCCCCTGAAAGAGCATCAATTCACATTCTTGAGCCTTCGCATTCCAATCTTGTGCACCATCTTCAAGAGATCGTTGGTAGAGATTTGATAAATAAATCAGCCATATTAACTATAATGAATATTTGCACCTTGAAATCATAACTCGTGGTAGATATATAATGTCTTCACAAATATCGTGGAATGGCTTTTCAATATCTTCATAAATGTATCATCGCTATCATATTATCATGCTTATAGTAATAGCAAGATACATTTGTGCATAAATTGCACTGAGGAAGTGGTACCTCAAGATCAAGAATTATAGATGCTTCAAGCAACTTAAATCCTTTATGGATTGTCATATAAGTTGAGTCATATAAGCCATATTATAGACTTTAGATGCATATCAAGTTTTCATGTCATGCTAGACGTATAAGATATCGAAAAACTGATTACACATACCATTGACTTTATACTTTCAAGTATTCGAACTACATGTCCAAAACTACATGTCTTTCATATGGAATCAATTCTACTTGAATTGTATCTCTTCCATTTGGCCAATATTTTGTTTGTATTCGACAAACTTAAGATCCTCATCGATATTTAGCGCTATCATAGATGTCGCCGACGAACATTTTATATCGGTTCCAGTAACTTTTCATAAAGACATAACATGGAGATCTCTTCATTCATATATTCAGGTACCTGAATCTCTCATGAGATTTTATGAAGTGTTATGTCATGTGATCTTCTAGATCACTTGCCTCCTTATTATGATCACTTTGATCATTTGCTCATCTTCTTTATTAAGAAGTTCTTTTTGAAACCGATTTGTCTATACGCTTTAAGCGTATCAAAGACTTTGTCCTTCTAGGACTTAATATGAGCATTTGCAGTGAGAATATAGTTACTTTCTTTGGGTCAGCAAATGCGTATGGCATGTTTTGCAATATGTTGCAATTGAATTATCTTTTTATAAACTTCAAGTTCATATTATGATATTCGAGGATCTATATATACAAATGATAATTCGTTCCATGTAACTTTTTCTCAAGTGTTTATCATGTCTCCCCCTCATGTTAGAAAAACTAACTTGTTTCCTCAACTCTGGGAAATCATCTTTGTGCATTATCATGTTAATATATGCACATCAATAATAATAAGATGAAATTATTTGGTTCCTGACCCTGAACCACTTGTGAGGGGAGAATATAATATACTCTCGTGTATAACGTATATCAAATTGATATAGATAACTTTGTTCTCATAAGCAATAATTTAGCTATTAAGTGGAGGCACTCAATAAATTATTTTGCTAAACCAACTATGATGTAAACCAATTTATCAAGATGAACTATCTTGAATAGAAAATCTGGAAATTATGCTCGAAATTAGATTACCTCGCAAGCACCAGCCATGTTGCCGGTTAATAATAATCGCACATGTAACCATATCATTGATGCATCATATGTGGTATACATGGCAGGCGAATGGGCCCATATTCGCCTTTGATATTTCCAGAATTTATGGGATTCAACCCCAACTTTAGTTGGTCAATTAATTAATGAGAACAAGTAATATAAGAGAATTCGTAAAGAACTTTCTAGTTCTTTAATATTTACCCATGTGAATTCTCTATTATTGTTTCACATCATACTTAAATTGATATGGCTAACCCGAACGCCAATTGAATAAATTATCAATATTGATAAAATTCAGGTTTACATCATGACATGTGCAATTAGCGATAAACTCTAAGTTTATTATGATATGGGTTTTTATATCAATAAACATCCACTTTATTGTGGCATTCTTTTGTTTGTATAGTACAAATTGGAGAATAAAGCTGGTAGCTTTTCACATGCATATTATCATGCTACAAGTTGTAGTAATAGAAGATATCAAATCTTTCTTTTATTTATAGTCTCAATATGATCAATCGCTTCGCATATACTTTGGAAACTGAATAAGTTTCTTTGAGACTTACTACAATACAAAACCTTATTGGCAATCAATTATGTTTCTCCAAAATAATATAATTGGCTCTTAAAGTTGTACCATTATGGTCATGTCAAAATTATATGCAATATATGTTTCTTGCATTAATATTGTCCTTGAATAATCAGATTGCCAAAATATTTTGGCGTACAATAGGTGTTAGAAACCACGCTTTACGCTAGAGGGGGGGTGAATAGCGTATTAATAAAATTTAGCGTTTTCTTGCGGAATTTAAACTTTGCAGGAAGTAAAATAAATGCAGAAAAATAAACTTACACAAGGATGTATATTGGTATTAGTGCCCAACTCTCTGAAAACTTAACCGTTTGAGAGAACCATCCATGGCTTCTACTCTTGACTCTTTTGCAGGAATTGAAGAAGGACAATGCTCTACACGACCTCCTCTATTCAACGGCACAAACTACTCATACTGGAAGGAGAGGATGCAAATCTTTGTGCAATCAAATAGCTTTCATTTGTGGAAAGTATTCACCAATGGAAACCAAATTCCAACCAAGAAGGTGGAAGACGAATGGGTTCCAAAGACCGAAGAGGAATATACCGCGGAGGATATTCGTAAGGTTCAAAATAATGCCAAAGCTATAAATTTATTATATTGTGCTGTTAATGCTAACGACTACAGGAAGATATCATGCTGCAAAACAGCAAAAGAAATGTGGGATAAGCTTGAAGTGACATACGAAGGAACCGACCATGTACGAGAAGCTAAAATTGATTTCTTAACTCACTCTTATGAACTATTCCACATGAAGGAAGGAGAGAAAATAGACGAAATGTTTGAGCGATTCTCAATGATCGTGAATGATCTACACGCCCTCAAAAAGACGTTTTACGGATAGAGAACTTGTCCGGAAGATCCTCAGAAGTCTCACTCCGGCATGGCGATCAAAGGCCGATGCAATCCAAGAATCCATTGGCATCACAAATGTCACAATTGACGCATTAAGAGGTAATCTCAAAACCTATGAATCAACTATACTTAACCCGTTTGTTGATGATCAAAGAAGGCAAATGATTGCTCTAAAGGCTAGCCAACCACAAATTGATGAGGAAGGTGACAACGAGTTTGGACTCGTTATCAAAAGGTTTCAAAAATTCATGCGCAAAGAGTATGAACGCAAGAACAAAAAGCAAGGCGATCAACTAAAATGCTATGAATGCGGAGAAACCGGGCACATAAAATCAAATTGCCCTAACATCAAAAAGGAGAAGAAACCCTTCAAAAAGCAACGTGCATACATCTCTTGGGGAGGAGATTCCGGAGATGAAGCAAGCGAAGAAGAAGACGATGAAGCAGCAAATTTATGTCTCATGGCTCAAGAAGACGGCAAAGATGAGGTAAGTCAAATCTCTTCTCAAAATTTCTTTACTCTTGATGAAATGAGAAATGCTTTTGATGAACTATATGCTGAATTTATCAAAGCTTCAAAAACTGTCAAAAGTGTTAAAGAAAGCTCTTCTCTAAAAGAAAAAGATTTTCAAACTCAGCTTTCATTAAAAGAAAAAGAATTAGAAAAACTGGTTTTCGAAAATGAGAAGCTAAAAGAGGAAAACAAGTTTTATGGAAAAAGAAGTGCTGATAAACCTGAAGGTTCTACTAGAAACTGTTCTTCTTGTGTGCTTCTTAAGAATGAAGTAGCTAGACTTAAAGGCACATTAGATAAGTTTAATTCTTCGCATAAAAACTTGAATAATGTGCTTGTTAATCTAAAATCAACTAAACATGGAATAGGATTCAAGAATGAAGAAAAGGTTGGTGCTAAACCACAACAACCTAGAGCTCAACCTAGGACTAATAACCAAAATGCTTATCCTAGAAGTAGAAATCCTAGAAATAACTTGCATGTTAGACCAAATAGTGAACAATTTAGAAGACCAAGAAATGACCCTCCACCTAGAAATAGATATTCTAGAAATGATGCATATTTTAGAAAAACTTGTGAACCTCCTAGAGCTCATAATAGGAGAAACAATGGTGTTCAAAGTAGAGTAGGCAACCTTCATTCACCTAGTTACTATGTACCTAGAAAAATGCATAATCCCAACGTGACTTGTCATTATTGTAGACGTATTGGTCATATTGCTCCCGCTTGCTTTACTCGTCATAGACATATAAATCAATTGCATCATTATAACATGCCTAACCCTCAAGGACCCAAGATGGCATGGGTACCTAAAGAACATTAATTTGTTTTGTAGGTGTGCTTGAAGGGATCAAGTGTACTATGGTACCTTGATAGTGGATGCTCCAAACACATGACGGGAGATGAATCCAAATTCCTTCAACTAGAGCACAAAGAAGGAGGAAGTGTCATATTTGGTGATAACAATAAAGGAAAAATCATCGGCTTTGGTTCGGTCGGTAAGGACGAAAACTCCTCTATTAAACATATACTACTTGTGAAAGGTTTGAAGCATAATCTCTTGAGCATAAGCCAATTATGTGACAAGGGAAATCTTGCTCTATTTGATTCGGATGAATGTCTTGTATTTAGACGTAGTGATTTCAAGATCATACTTCGTGGTTTTAGAATTGATAATATCTATATGGTTGATCTTGCGAACTCCTCATCCGAATATGTTGATTGTTTATTAAGCAAAGAGGATAACTCTTGGCTATGGCATCGTAGAGTAGCACACATGAACATGCATCTTTTGAACAAGCTTCTTTCTCATAACTTAGTAGTTGGTCTTCCCAGTTTAAAGTTTGAAAATGATTCTATTTGCGATTCTTGTCAAAAAGGGAAGCAAACCAAAGCATCTTTCAAATCCAAGAATATTGTTTCAACGTCTAGACCTTTGCAATTACTTCACATGGATTTATTTGGTCCCTCTCGTATTGAAAGTCTTGGTAAAAATAAATATGTTTTTGTAATTGTTGATGACTTTTCCAGATTTACTTGGACTCTATTTCTTGCAAATAAAAGTGATGCTTTTCAAAATTTCAAGTATTTCCTTAAGCGTGTTCAAAACGAAAAGGAATCGACCGTCACTTCGATTAGAAGTGATCATGGGGGAGAGTTTGATCACAATCTCTTTGCGGATTTTTGTGACGAACTCGGAATCAAACACACATTTTCCGCTCCACGGACACCACAACAAAATGGGGTGGTGGAAAGGAAAAATAGGTGTCTCGAAGAGATGGCAAGAACCATGCTCGACGAAGCTAAGATTCCCAAATATTTTTGGGCGGACGCCGTGAGTACCGCTTGCTATGTTTTAAATAGAGTAGCAATTCGGCCGATACTCATGAAAACCCCATATGAACTTTATAAGGGTAGAAAACCCAACATTTCTCATTTACGTGTTTTTGGTTGTAAATGTTTTGTTCATAATAATGGCAAGGACCAATTGGGTAAGTTCGATGCTAAATCGGATGAAGGTATTTTCATTGGTTATTCCTCACATAGCAAAGCATATAGGGTCTTTAACAAAAGAACCCAAATTGTGGAGGAATCCCCTCATGTTGTGTTTTCCGAAGATAATACTCGCTTGGCGAGAAAGGAATCCGGTTTTGATCTTGCAGGTATCTTGGATAGCTTGAAAGATAAAATCCAAGAAGAACCTTCAAAGGAAAACAAAAATGAAACTGGGGAACAACCAACGGAAGAAGCGCCACAATTAGAAAAAGAAATAAATACGCCTAACGAGTGGAGAACGATCAAGGATCATCCTCTCGAACAGGTAATTGGCGATGTTGGAGAAAAGGTAAGTACCCGAAACTCTCTTAAGAACACTCTAGGACACAATTCTTAAGAGTTCACGGCATTACTTGTTAACACTAGTGTAATTTATTAATTTCGCTATAAATTACTAACTTGAGCGTCGGAGACGTTTAAATCTATTTTGCAGGTATCACCCCAAAGGTAGGGGGAATTATGAAGTTTTAGCACAAAATAATCGACTATTTCAAGCCACTAATCGATTATTTTCTGTGCAGTACATCGATTATCAGTATCAATAATCGATTGTTTATGACTGATTATTACTATTATGCATCTGTGTTTAATTTTTTTTTCACTTCCTAAATTGCATAATCGATTTCCGCCTCAGTCATTCAGCAATGCTTTCTACAACAATCGATTATTTTTTCATACAATCGATTATTTGACAAATTCTGATATTCTCCCAGTTCACTGTATCAAACTAGTTCACTAAATAATCGATTACCAAGAACTGACAATCGATTACTTCACATTAATTTTTGTTACCGTTTGGCTCATCAATCGATTTCTGTCAGGTCTTAAATTCTCCATACTCGATTATCAAAACTTAACAATCGATTATTTCATTTAAATTTTTTACCGTTTGACTCAAGAATCGATTTGTCAGATTCAAAATCTCAATCAAACAGTAAACACAATCGATTATTTCAGTTCAATAATCGATTATCTAACGGTCAGTAACTTTAATTCTTACCGTTTTCTGACTGCTCCTAAACCAAAATCTCAGCAAATGTCTCCATTCAATGCTTGATAATCCTTTCCTCTATAAATAGGCATCATAAGAGCTCACATTCACCCACTCAAGCACTATCTCTAGTATTCAAAAGCTAAATCTCTTCTATTTTCTTTGCCAAATTCCAGCAGATTTCTCTTAACATGTCTGGACGATCTTCAAAACGCTCCCGATCCAAACATGGCGCTTCAGCCTCAACCGCTCCTCCTCCTTTAAATTTTCCATACCAAGACGGTTCCGTCTTGTTCTTTGAATCTGAAAATGAACTCACAAAGTTCCTATCAAAATTTGAGAAACGCACCATTCTTCCTCCTCGGTTCTCAAATAGTAAACTCCTTGAGCCTTTCACCCCTGCCGCAAATATGTTAAAGGAGTGTCAACTATATGACTTCTTGCTTCTCACTCATCCTCACATAAACACAACTCTCGTTCAAGCTTTTTACTCAAACCTCCGTAAAGATGAAGATGGCGAACTTGTCACCTCCATTAATGGGGTTCAAATTCTTCTCTCTGAAGAGAATCTCCACACCATTGCCCGCCTTCCCAATGAAGGTGAAGACCTTTACCGGTATATTGATAAGGCCGGGGCTCTCTTTGATGAAACCACCCTTCTCCACCAAGCCGGTATAACTTCCTATGATCCATCTATCTCTACTCGTCGTCCTACCATAACGGGAATGGATCCAAACTACCGGTTGATTCTTTACTTCATCACCCGAGTCCTCAAGCCTAGACGGCACAATCACACCACCATCTCCCAGGAGGATACCAAACTTTTGCATGCCATTGTCACCGGAGCCAAAATAAATTGGTGTCGGCTCATCAAAATTCTTATGCTCGATGCCATCGGTGATGACATGCCTCTTCCTTATGCCCTCCTTATTATGAACTTCCTTGAAGCATCCGGATTTGTCACGGAAAATGGTCCTCTCAAAAGGAGTACCAAAATTTGGGAAATCTCGGAGTCTTCTTTCCATCATGATGGTGATCATGCTCCAGCTTCTTCTTCAAGTCGTCCACCCCGTCGTGCTCGTTCGTCCCAAGAGCCTACTCTCCAAACCATATCCGACCAGCTTGCTCAACTCACTCATGAGATCCATGGATACTTTGATCATGTCAATTATCCATATGCAGCTCTCGTTCCTTTTGAAGCAGCGCCGGATAACGAGGCGGACAACGACGGAAATGAATAAATTTTTCTGTGTTTTGTGTGTTTTTTTGTTGTTCCCATTGATGTACCTTTTTTTTCAATAAATAAACCTTGTTTATTTCATCCTTTTGCATCTTTCCTTACTATTTTTTTTGCTAATGGCAAAAGGGGAAGAAAACGGGATATCGGGTATGCACCTCCTCTTAATTCATTGATTGCTTATAAGCTAAAATTGAGGGGGAACTCTTAAATTGAGGGGGAACAAGAACAGAATTGCATAATTATTACTTGTCTTGAATTGTCAATATCTTTTGCCTAAATTGCATATCCCGCTTAATGTTTGCCACTATCAAAAAGGGGGAAATTGTTAGAAACACGTTCTCAATGCAATATACTAAACGTGTACTCTTTTGTAGGTTTTGATGAATGACAAACGAAGCAAAAATTGATATATGACGGAATTCAAGTACAAGCGCACAATGGTTGCGAATATGATTGAAGTTCAAGATATAGTTCTTAATTGTTATTGAGTTGTTCTAAACTGTAATCTCGATCCTATAACTTGACTCATAGTATGGCCTCTCTCATAAAACTATTTTCCAAAATCATGCATATTTAATTCTGTGTCAAAACGATTTTAAATCATGCATATTTACATTAGACAAAATGTTTTCTAAACATGCCTCAAAAATCTGGGATAAAATAATCGATTATGTATTTATGATAATCGATTGTTTCTGAGCCAAGACTGCATGACAATCGATTATGAATTAATGGTAATCGATTGTGAGTAAGACAGTGAACATCAGGTTTTTCCAAATCTGCATGATAATCGATTGTGAACAAATGACAATCGATTGTTGTTGAGGTAAAGTTTTCAATACTCAAAATAATCGATTATGAACTAATGGTGATCGATTATGTTGAGACAGTGTCTTCCAGTGATTTTAAATTTAATTAAGTAATCGATTATGTCTTTAGATAATCGATTATCACTGAGACAGTAAGTTTCATGATTTTCAGAAAATAACAAGTAATCGATTGTTGCAAAGGACAATCGATTGTTGAAGCTGACCGTTGTCAAATAATTTTCAAACTCCATAAGATAATCGATTATAGATTTTATATAATCGATGTTTTGCTTAAAATCCGAAAATGATTTTTAGAACGTTGCTGAAGTAATCGATTATAGATTTTATATAATCGATGTTTTGCTTAAAATCTGGAAATGATTTTTAGAACGTTGCTAAAGTAATCGATTATGGATTTGGTGTAGTCGATTATCTGATTTTGAATGTTGCCAGTAATCGATTATAGATTGTATATAATCGATTGTGAAGCGTTAAATCTGGGATTGATTTTTAAACTGACTGGCAGATAATCGATTGTTTGGTCTTAATAATCGATTATCACTAAGTAATTTCAGCAACTCTTAATTGGCAATTAGGCAACGGTAATGCCAAGTTTTTCAACTATAAATACAGCTTCACTTCAGTGTTTTAACAACAACAACATACACAAACTGATCATTACTTTGCTATAAGCTTTCATTCAATTGTTCTTCATTTTCTACTCATTTCATAAAGCTTTTGAGAGCCATATTATTACTTAAAGTTGTTGTGATCTTGAACATATTCCTTTACTCATATCTACTCAATAAGGAGTACTTTAGTTAAGTGAGTGTCCAAGTATTTGATATACTTGTAAGAGAATTGCGATTCTCTTGTTTCAAGGAACTTGCGTTTCCTTGGGTGAAGTCTTTGAGATTGCGATCTCCGAGCAACTGTTTGAGGCTTGTGTCCTCAAGTGTGTAACGGTTTGTTGAGCACCCGTAAGCTTAACAAGATAGTGAAAAATCTCGAGAGAGTCTCTCGGGGACTGGACTAACCACGTTGGTGGCCAACCAGTATACATCCTTGTGTAAGTTTATTTTTCTGCATTTATTTTACTTCCTGCAAAGTTTAAATTCCGCAAGAAAACGCTAAATATTATTAATACGCTATTCACCCCCCCTCTAGCGTAAAGCGTGGTTTCTAACAATAGGTACGTGACCAATGACCATTCATGTCATAATAATGACATTATTTTCTTATATCATCTCAACCCTCCTTCTAGAGGTGAGTGTGGTATATTCAATACCAATAGCATGTTCATATTCTACCAATAATGAATATGTATTCATAAATCATATGTTGTCACATTCACACCATGAATGGATCATAATCATCTATATGTGCTGTATAAAATCTCATGTCAAATCGATGACATATATTACTTTCACAGAGTGAATGAATATTTTGAGAATCCTTATTATTCTCATTATCACAATGACGACGATTATAATTTCGTCTATTGCTACGTCCATATCCATTGATACCTTCACGGTAATAATTTTGTCTTCTTTTAGACTTATTACATAGTGCTATCATATTTTCTGCGGGGATATGTAATTTTGTTATCCTTTTCAAATCCGTAAATGCGTCTGGCATTTGATTTGCTATTCTTTGCAAATGAATAATATTTTGCACCTCTTTTTCACAAACAGAGGCACGCAGATCAAGATGAGATAATGATGGATTTTTCCACAAAATCTCCCGTTTGGTTTCACCACCAACTTCTCCCCCTAATTTTGTGAAAAGTGTCTCATCGAATTGACAGTCTGCAAATCGTGCAGTGAACAAATCCCGTATCAATGTTTCGAGGTAGCGAATAATGGAGGGCGATTCAAACCCAACATATATTCCTAACCTTCTTTGCAGACCCATTTTGGTGCGATATGGCGGTGCTACAGGCACATATACTGCACATCCAAAAATTCTTAAATGGGATATAATAGGTTCATGACCCAAAACTAATTGCAAATGGGAATATTTGTGATAATTTATCAGTCTGAGACGAACTAGCATTGCTGCATGCAAAATGGCGTGACCCCAAACCGAAGTGGGCATCCTCGTTTTCATGAGTAGCGTCTTGCTATCAATTGCAGACGTTTAATTAAAGACTCTCCATGACCATTTTGAGTGTGAACATGAGCTACAGGATGTTCCACTTTTATCTCAATTGATAAGCAATAATCGTTAAATGCTTGGGATGAAAACTCAGCAGTATTATCTAGTCTAATAGACGTAATTAAATTATCGAAAAATTGTGCCCGTAATCGAATTATTTGTGCAATTAATTTTGCAAACGCAAGGTTCGAAATGATAATATGCACACATGAGACCATAAAATATCTAAACTGTCCACTAGGTGGGTGAATAGGTCCACAAATGTCCCCTTGTATACGTTTCAAAAACGCAGGTGACTCAATTCCAACCTTTGTTGGTGATGGTCTAAGATTAGGAACGAAGTTATTCGACAGAAGGTAGGGGTGGCCCCGGTGGACGAGAAGATGGGGGAAGCGAGGCTGAGGTGGTTCGGGCATGTACGGAGGAGGGGCCCCGATGCCCCGGTGAGGAGCTGAGAGCGGTTGGTGATTGTTGGTGGTCGGCGAGGTAGAGGGAGGCCTAAGAAGCATTGGGGAGAGGTGATTAGGCAGGACATGACTAGAACGCAGGTTACCGAGGACATGACCCTTGATAGGGGAGTCTGGAGGTCTAGAATCAGGGTTGCAGGCTAGGGGCTCTTAGAGTCCTTCGTTCGCCTCACCCGGGGTTGGGTGTGGGATAGTAGGGTTACCCATAAATGACTAATGTTTTAGCTTAGGCCCCCTTTTGGTTGTTAGTATGGTAGTTACTGCTTGTTATTATTGCATGCGACTGTATTTATGTTTCTTATGTTTGCATAATTATTTACGTTATTTCTGCGGGATTACTTATGCTTTATTATTTTGTTTTGTCTTGCTTTGGTTCCTAATTTTGTCTTTGTTCCAATGCAGCTTTCCATTTTATCCTATGCGCTGAGGGTCGTTTGGAAACAACCTCTCTGCCCTTTCGGGTAGGGGTAAGGCTCGTCTACATAATACCCTCCCCAGACCCCACCTGGTGGGAGTATACTAGGTAGTTGTTGTTGTTGTTGTTGGTGATGGTCTAATAATTAACTTGCCTTGATAACAAGAAGTGCAAGAAAATTCATTATTTAAAAGAATCTTTAAATTCTTTAATGGATGCCCATTTGAGTTTTCTATAATCCATCTCATCATAATTGATCCAGGATGTCCCATTCAATCTTGCCAAAGTACGAAAGTATTGGAATCAGTAACCTTTTGGTTTACGGTAGAATGTGCCTCAATTGCACTAATTCTTGTCCAATACATGCCACAAGATAAAGATGAGAACTTCTCAATAACCCTCTTTTGGCCAGAGACATTCTTTGTAATGATGAGATATTCAAGATTATTCTCATCTATTGTCTCAATATGATATCCATTTTGAATGGTATCTTAAAAACTCAACAAGTTCCTCTTAGACTTGGAGGAGAACATTGCATTCTCTATGATAAATATTGTTCCTTTAGGCAGAGTTATAGTTGCTCTTCCGGAGCCTTCAATCAATTTACTACTACCAGAAATTGTAGTAACATCTGCCTTACACATACTTAAATGAGAGAAATATTTCTTCTCTTTGAATATCGTATGTGTGGTACATGAATCAATTAAACAAATAATTTAAAATAATATACGTAGTCATGCCTTAAGTACTGATTCACAGTGACAACTTGCAATACATTCAAAGTTCAAAACGTGTTCATGTATTGTTAATTGACACCAAATATAGTTCTATACATGTATATGTCTAAATGTGTTAATAAAAAATTTTACAATATTGCATACAATTTTGCAAAGTTTTAAGACAAATATGATTTTAGTTACAGCTTAGACAGTGCAATAATTCCATGTGAAAAATAAATGTGCCATAATATAGACTACACAAATAAATGCCATGGGTACAAAAACTGTTGAATATACACAAGCACAATACTTATAATTGTAAGCAATATAGTAAGGAAACAATTTGTAGTATTATAGTACAATGTCTTTGAAGAACGCAAAAATCACTGTAGTATACATAGATAAGATTACGACACTAGTTACTCATTGTGTACAATATTTTGCTATATGTACTATTTTGTCTAACATTTAACAAAGTCTAATGTTTTGATAAACGAATAAATTCTAGCTAGCACAGAATATTGACTAATGAAATAATCACACTAAAGCATATAGATAGTATGCGTAATCTAAAGTTATATATTTTAAAACCATAATACAAATTATTTGTCAAGTTGATAAAACTCTTAAGGTACATATCGATATTTGATCATTGATTAAATTGTTTTAATATTAATTTTAAAACAAAAATTAGGAGGAGAAAAAATACCTTAATTTTCTCAAAGATATTCTTGAGATAGTAGAGCTTCGTGCTGATAACGTATTACAAAACTTAGCTCAAAGTAATAAACAAAAGATAGACAACAAAGTAGAGAGAAAGAGAGAAGAGAATATATTTCTTCCATGTATCCAAGTGTATTACAAAATGAGTTTTCATCCTCTATTTATAGTACAACATATAGGTATATCAAAAGAATTTCATAAGTATGTCATTAAGTATTTGAGATCATGGAGGAAGATCATGGGTAAATTATGAAGGTATGGGAGTTACAACAATAATGGTGAGAAGTAGTGGGGATTATCTACATAATGGAGAAGAGTAGTGAGAGTAACTTCCTTAGGAATTATAGGCATCTACTACAAAGTATAATATTTCATAACATATACATATATATGGGACCAATTAAATATTTTACTTGTGACCCTTAAAACAAAAGAGCGAAGAATGATTAGCTTTTCGTCGCTCAAAATACCTCCTTTGCTGGAAGACGTGGGTTCGATCCCCCTCTTATCTTTTTGCTCCTCTTTTTTTTTAGTTTGTTATCCTCATTTTATTTTAATACAACCTAATTTATATTTCATAGCAAATTACTTTACTTTTTACATTTATCTTCTTCATTTTTACCTATTTTGATCGCTGACCCTTTTTAAAAAATTAAATTCTCGAATTTTTAATCTGTAAAACATGCTTAATCAAACATCTTCTATTCACATAGCACCCATTTTACCAAGAAAACTTTCTTTGTTTGATGCTTTTTTTTTTCTTTAAAACTTTTTTTGTTCATACTTAAATAATCAGTTATCATATTCTTTAAGTTTTTAAAAAGTTGTACACTAATTTCATCGCCAGTAATTAACATACATACTGGGGTATCACTGTCGTGCTAAAATTTTGTATCCACCTCAGCCCCGACACACAAAGTTAAATCAATATTAACCGAGGGTCTTTGTCTTTCTTCATCATTGATTCAAAAGGGTTAGAATCGAAAAGATAAAAACGTTTCGAAAGAAGGAAAACAAATAAAATAAATCTTACTTTATGCCACGCTTTCCTAAAGGTACACAATGAAGTGAGGTTAAGATAGAGAACTCTTTAGATATTTTATTCGTAAATTTTTAGTTTTTTCTTGTAGTTTAAAATAATTGATGAATTTATTAAATTTTAAAAATGAATTAATTAATTTTTTCCTATATTGTTAGTGAAGTAAATAGTGTTGGAATATGTGTTAGGAGCATTTATGTGAGACAGTAAATGTTAATATGGTTAAGTCTATTACTAATTAATGCTAAAAGGAGAATTTCTTAATATATATAAAAACATCTAAAAAATTACTTATTTTAGGACGGAGAAAGTATTTATCTTTTCAGTTGTATCTAAGCAAAATGAAGTATATCGATCAATTAGTCTTAAAAATTTAACTATTGTTTATTTCTTCTTAAACTTCTTATTTAATATGCGTCACTAATTGGAATATATAGTCAGTATATATTGAGGAAAAAGATTTAATGACTTTCTGTCTCTATCTCTGAAACATTAAATTAGATTCATTTTTCCAGAACGACGAATATTTGTAATAAGAGGGATTAAAATCAAATTGAAAGCAATTATCTAGCAATAAAATGCAAGAAGACAAGCGCTTACGAGTATTTATTTTTATGGGAAAACTAGGGTTTTGCATGGAAGGGAAGCTAGAAGAGTGGGATTTGAGCTCGTATTTACACTTCCAATGGACATATTACTTAGTATATATATATATATATATATATATATATATATATATATATATATATATTTTTATTGTAAGAGTTTTTTATATTAATAAGTTACTTTTATATGTTATAGCAAGTAATTATTTTTATTTTTTAAAATTATAAATCTCATATTTTTAGAAAGCTTATTTGTAGAAATAAAATTATATTAAAAATACTCCTTTCGGTTCAATATAAGTGATTTTTTTGTCTTTTTTTGTGGTCCAAAATAAGTGATTTTTTAGATTTAAAGAATAAATTTATTATTTTTTCTTACATTAATTTTGGAGTAAATATTGTTGGAATATGTGTTAGCAGTATTTATATGAGATAGTAAAATTAATTTTATTATTAATTAATATTAAAAGGTAAATTTTTTAATCAGTATAAAATATTTAAAAATTACTTATTTTAAATAGGAGGGATATTAAGCCAGCCATGCGTATCTGTGGCTGTCTGTATATGAACCTAAATATCATCTCGTAAGCTAACAAAAATGCCTAGGAATGCTCATTTGTTTCTTTCTCTTTCTCTTTTTCTTGGTTTCTGATACTCTTAATATTATGTTATTATTACAACTTCAAGAAAATCAAACATTGTTTGGGATTCAAACCCTATGTTTTGACCTCAATAGTTTGACCCTTCTTCCTATATATTTTCACCCAATCCAATTCTCTTGCACTCAACTAGAACAACGAATTAAATGCATGCAACCAAATTATGCTAACAGTAGATTAGAAAGAAGTTAATTATTAGAACTGCACTTATTTTGACTACATATTGTTTTAGAATGATCAAATTATTTTGTATTATTTCCATTGGAACTTATCCTAGTTGGAGCAGCCTAAGAGTTTGTATGTTCATTAGGCCTTTTCTTGTGAGAAGGAAAAGTATGATTTTGTATTAAAATTACCATATTCCGAATTTGTAATGATTGGTGAAAAGAAAAAAATAGGTAAAATAAAGTTTAAAAAAGAACTCTATAAAGCAAGCCCGAGGGATCTAGCTTTTCACCAAATCTTCTGCTAGATTATGGCAGGTAAATTTGGCACTTGGAGCATGCACCTAGGCCTATCTAAAAGAGTGATAAAAAGGAAATGAAATTCAAAAAAATCATAATTTGTCACCTTTTTCCTTAATATTTTGTATTGTATGAAACCATGGAAAGTTCAAAAGGTTGATCAAAGATTGACCTATAATTCACCATATTTGGGAAAGATAAAGAAAAAATTACATGCTTTAACTAATTTCTACATTGTATTTTATCATACATAATACACTATAAAATAACTATAATTTGCAGCTAATCTTTGCATTTTGTAGATAAATTCGAAGGATAAATACAATATATACAATGTATGAAGCGCATATAATGATATAACACTATGTTCCAGTGTACTATATGCATTGATATAGCCATTTAGAGCGAACTGGAATCACATATAGTGATATAGTTATTGTATATGTATCATTGTATTTTAGTATATTGTACGCGTTGATAGAGTCATTTAGAGCAAATGAATACAAGTAATACAAATTGGTAGCAAATAAACATGAGTTACTGTGATCATGCGATGTTTGCCCTATACGAAATACTCCTATAAAATCCCCAAAAAATAATTTTTTTTTGCCATTTTAGGAATTTTTGTAGAATTTTATTTAATTGTTTGCATTTTTGTGCATGTCAAGTTTTATTTAAATATTGAAAAATACCAAAAAGCACCATGCATTGCATTTAAGATTTTTTTTTTTATATTTTTCGGATTAATCAGTAATTATTTATTTTATAAAGTTTGAAAATCCCAAAAATAGCTCATCTTACATATTTTGTCTTTTAATTTTTAGTTTATTAACATTTTCTCTTTTAATTTAGAATTAAGTGATGTTCATAATTTTTATATAATTAGACAATTGGTTTAATTTTATAATTTAGATAATTTAGGATTTTTGAAAGGATTTTTAAAGAGTTTGATTTTAAATGGGTTTTTATTTTTTGAAATTGGGCTAATTCCACACCAAATATGACCCAAACCAGCCCAAATTGCCCTAAAATCCATCCAATTAACCCATGCCCAAAAAATAATAGTCAACCAGTTCCAACGATCCACTAACCAAATGACCCCGTTTTACCCCCTTTCGATCCCAACCTTGATCATTTTAGATCTAACGACTGGGAACTGATAAGTCATTTGGTAGAAGACTGTTCGGATGAGACCAACCCCCTTCATTACCCCCTCTCATTTTGTCTCTATACTCTCTAAGCAAACCCTAGCCGCCCATGTTCCCACGCTGCCTCCACTGCAAACCACATGCCTAAAATCATCTCACGGCGGTTTCAGTGTTCCAAATCTCCCAAACTTACACCCTGAACACCCCCCACCTCCTCAGTCCATATCTCCAACTCTTTTCCCTCGAATCCTAACCTAAATCCTCGCTTCTTAGATTGAAAATCCGGCCAGAACCTTAACTGTCCCAAACCCTACAAAATACACACCATATAATCACCTTCACCTCCTCTCCCTAAATATCCCATATTCCCTTCCGAACGAGCCCAGAATCGCCCTAATTTTGAGTTTGAAACTCAAAGCCCTAACTTTTCTTTCCTCTTTTCTTGGTCTGTATCTGGTCGAGTGAACTTGAAACCTCCATAGTAGATTGTTCTTGTTAAGAACATTCGATTAATGATAGTGAAAGTTCATTTACGCTTCAAGGAGTTTGGACGAGTTCTCAAATTGACCTAGTTTTAAAATAAACTTAGGTAAATCTCTTTCTTTTCTTCTGTTTGTTTAAGTTTTATCTTTGTTTTTTCTTCTGCATGTTTAATGGTTTTTATTAGACGCATTTTTAAGTGTAATTTAAGATTTTATTTTTCTATTTCTTTATTCATGTCTGCTTATTTGTTTACTTGTTCTTTACTGATTAAAACATGTCTTGAATTTCAGTACACAATTGTATGATTTTAGTTTAGTTAGGGTTCTGTTTGTTGAAATCATAGATTCATCACGAAATTAGTTTAATTTTAGGGTTTCCTTGGTATCCAGATTCATCCAACTGCTTAATTTTGCTCGTTTGATTTGTCCATTGATATTGGCATGTTTGTTGGTGTTTTCCTAGTTTGCAAATCAATAGATACTTAGAGGGGTCAAATGAACAAAAAAGAACTTAAAGGGTCATAACAGGGTTGGAAAATACTGAAATAGGATAAGGTCTATGCTGGAAATGTTCTAGAATGGGGGAAGCTGACCTCATTTGTTTATTACAAAGTACTAAAATCAATGAGAGACAACCAACTGTCCAGTTCTGTTAAAAATATTCCTTTTGTAGCTGAGGGAATGATTTTTTTATTCCTTCATCATATGGCATTTTATATACCAATATATAGTACCTTTTCTTCAATCATTAGGGGATTAGACAATCATTTTAGCAATCAGTAGTATCATTCTCTGCATATAAATTCCCCTTTCATCTGGAAATTTGAGAATTAAGAAAAACCTCAGAAAAGCTTCCAAAAAAACCTCTCCTTTTTGTCAACAAGCTTGAAATGAATTGAAGTAAAGATTTTCCTAGGATTATTTACTTGGGATTTCTGATTTTCAAGTGTTTGGTTGGTTTTGAAACTCTGGGATTCACTGTTTTGCTGAAGCTGTGTTGGTTACTTTTGTTGTTTTTTCTACTTCTGAAATTCTTCCACAGTCTTCTATTCATTTTAGCGTTTATTTAATTGCTGTTTCAAGGTACATATGATCCTTTCCATGTTTGACTACTTGTAAATGAAACTTAAGTTGATGAGCTATCCTTTGTTTGGTATTGTTTGTACATTCTTGCTATGGTTTAAATACTGAAACTATAATAGTGCAAAAGCTTTTTCTTTCTCTCTTAAAATATATGAGTTTCTATACCTTTGGTTTTATACCATAAGGTTTTGCTTCTTTGTTAGCTTTAACAATAATCACCTTAGCTAGTATACATTTCTGTTCCTTCTTGCATTAGTTAGATGATATTTTTAGAACCCCCACCCCCATACATAAAACCTAGTTTGTTTATTGAGTCTGAACCCTACATGGTCTGATTCATGGATTAAACTGTCCCTTTTCCTTCCCTTTGTCCATTTTGGTATTCTTCAATGTAGTTAGCATGACTTTGAGTTTGAAAACCTTTGTTGGTTCATGAGTTTGACTTTTGACGTGGTTAAACCCATCAATCACAACTGTTTCTGCAGTATTTTTGTAGTCTTGGTATGATAATGTAGTAGATTAGTACAACTAAAGGCATTTTATGAATCTGACCCTTTCATGGTAAGATCCATGAGATTTTTGATAGAAACAAGAATTAGTTTGCAATGTTAAAACTTCTGGGTTGGAGTTTAAACACTCAGATGGTGAGAAGCAGCTCTATAGCTAACTTTTTGCACTCTGGTATATTGGTTCTGAAGAAGTTGATGGCAGAAAACTCTAAGGCTAGAAGAAATTTGCTTTATCTATTTTTAAAAAAAGTTTTTCTTTCTTTATTTTAGATATTAGTTATGATGTATTGTTAGAATAATGATTCATCAGGTTAAAATCTTTCTTGTATAAAGTTCTGGACTTTTATCATTGTAAATGGATTGTTGAAGTTAAAAGTTAAGCATGATTTTCAGTAGACCTTAGATATTAGAACTTCCTTTGTAATAAACATTTTTTATGGTTGCATTGGGCTATACTTGAAACCAAGCCCAAGTTTGGGATTCATTCGGGCAAGTCTAGGCCTAGGACATTGTCCTGGGCATCAAACCAAGTAGCGTGACTCAGTTCTGAATATCTTCCTCTTGTAAATCATGAGATAAATACATGTCTTATGTTTTGCAAATCATAGTAACACAATTAATTTTGGGTTTGAAACATGTTTGGATTTTTTCCTCAAAATTAGGATCATTGTCTTTGAAAGTGATTGGAGCTATAATTTTGTGAAATATTTTTTGAACAAGGCTATGGCCAAAATGTAAAGGTAGATAGGCCCAACTAGAACATATATAGGATTTGGGCTCGCCAGAAGCCCGATATGGGTAAAAACTTAATTAAAACAAAAATAAAGTAAGACCCCGAAACTCTCATACTGCTGGGCCCAATTTTGGAGCCTAAAACCAGCTTTTCAAAGCTAATATATTTTTGGGCCTAATAAAATGCTCGACATTTTTGCCCAAAGCAGTGTTTCATTAGAAATTCAAAGGGCCTGACCTTAAGCTAAGAAAATTCTGGTTTGAACCTTAATTAGGATCTTAGCCTTATTTAAATAATCTCCCTTAGCTAAAATCAAATTGAGGTGTGCCATAAAACCCCTTAACCATGTCCCTCATGAAATTAATTAAATAGTTAATCCTTGTAATAATTGAGGTGCCATCAATTAAACTCTCCATGGCCTTCATAAGTGTTGTTATTTTGAACCTTCGTAGTTGCTTTAAGCGTGTTCTTTAAATAATTCAATCGCAGCTACGGGTGCGGTTCCCATGACGTAGTTGTATTTTTTTTAATTAATTACTAAATCTGGGTGTATATTTCATGTGACCCAATTTCAGTTTCTCGACAATGTTAAATAGAACGTGTCGCGAACCGCGGGTGCATTTCATGTAGCGTGGTAAGGTGTGTTTTAAATAACATTGAATGTTCTTAATAGTATTTTAAAATAATTAAAAGCAGTTATAAAGCTAAAAAATGCACAATAGGTTAAAATATGTAGTAAATCAGATAATAGACGAATTTTAATAGTTTAACCGACCGTGCTCGAAGCACGGAACCCAAAAATGCCTAACATCTTCTCCCGAGTTAACATAATTCCTTTATCTAGAGTTTCTGATTTCACAGACTTTTAAATAAAGTCGAAATCTCCTCGACTTGGGATTTAAAATAAACTAGTGACTTGGGACACCATAATAAATATTCCAAGCGGTGACTTTGAAATAAATACAATAATCCTATTTCGATTAATGTCACTTTAACGGGAAAAACTCCCGTATTTTCCCCTCTGGTGGTAAGAAAGGAGGTGTGATAGCTCTGGTAACTCTGCTAGGGAAAGAACCCAAAACCATTGGTTCAGGGTTTAAGAATTCGAGTTTAGAATAACTGTTACACTTGGATTTATTTATTATATGATTTTTACATATTTGAGCCTAATGTCCTAAATGCCGTTTTTACCGCTTTGATATTGTTTGAATTGTATATAAATTGTTACGAAAACCTCTTCTCTCTGAGTCATCTAAATTATCTAGGAAGTGTGCACTTCATGTAATTTCTTTTTTGTTAGAGTCATATCCCAATTTTAGAACGAGGTTCGTTCAAAGTTGCAAAGCCGGTGAAGCTTCTATATTTCCGGTATGCTGCCCCCCTCGGCTTGAGATGTCCGCTCGGGTAAGTCAGGTATAGAACAATATACCTAGGGTTTTAAAACTAGTATAACAAAGCCTCATACCGGATCCTTAGTAGGAACGCTTGTTTACATCACGTGCATTTGACTTAGGGGACTCAACACAGGGGTTGGGCCCGTCAAGGACAGGTGTGCCCGAAATTAAAAGACCATTCTGATGCTTCTACTTGCTACTTGTGCATTTATTTACTTTGGATTGCATGTTGACTGGCTTTTACAAATGGAGAAAAGTTTTCGGAAAAAATCAGATTGAGGATTGAGAGAGATTTCACCCATCTTTGAATACCCGGTGTCCAAAAAGTACTGAGACTCTGCCGAAATTTTGGAAAAAAAAGAAAGAATTTGTTTCAAGAAAATATTTGGTACTGTTTTTATTATGTCAAAATTGTCCAAAGTACGCAAATTTCATTCTCACCGGATGTGGAATACGTAGGCAATCCTCCCCGGATCCAACTCCATTTTTGTGAAAAGAAAACCCGGAAAGAACAAATTTTTTGTTGTTGTCTTGTCATAAATAATTTATGTAATGCCTTTCTAATCTAAATGGCCAAATCGTCCCCAAAAGAATGCCGGAAGACTGATTTTGGAAGAATAGCCACCTATCCTTCCTTTTTCAAATTTGGGCCAATTAGCAAACACAACCCTAAAATCTTCTTCCTTGAGGTGCTGAAGGATTGTATTTGCAAAAGTGTTCTTTGTTTTGAAATGATTTTTTTGAAAACTAATAATTTTTTCGAGTCAAAATAAATCATGGCCTTTTAACCACTTACTCTAAATAAATGTGCAGGATGAACATAATTAAAAATAAACCTTTCACAGTCCTTAAAGAAATTCCATTAGTGACCCATATGTGGTGGAATGACTTAGGGAATGTCTGTAGAGATACCGTGGTAAAATTTTTGGGCGATCTTGTGGATGTTCTTAATATTATACCGAGGTTGGATTTAATTGAGGCTTTGACACCTTTTTGGGACCCGACGCGTAATGTGTTCCATTTTTCTGATTTAAGCTAATTCTCACGCTTGAGGAAATAGCGGGCTATACCGGTCTTTGCGGGAATCTCAGAAGTCGGTACCTAGTAGCTCCAAGAACTGTGACTCCTTTTTGGACCTTATGTGCATCAGTCGGGATGTTCAAGATGGAAATCGATCTGAGAGATTTTGCACATTCTACTTATTGTACGGTGTTATGGTGATCTCTACGGTTTTGAGGTTCTAGATACTTGTCTAACTCATTCGGGAAACAAAGATAAATGGGAAGCATGTCGGGGATTGGCTTTTATAGTGGCATTTCTGGGTGTTTTAATTTTCCCAAGAAAGGATGGAAAATATAATTGAGCCTTGTGGGAATGGCCTACGTCATGACTAAAAATGCTTATGGCGCCCTTGTTCCAATGATCTTAGCGGAGATTTATCGAGCTCTAACTATTTGCCAAGAAGGGGGAAAATTCTTTGAGGGCTGTAACATGCTTCTACAATTTTGGATGCAAGAACATATTTACCACCGCCTAGGGTACATGAACTATGGTATGACTGGCCTGAACTACATTAATGAACTTGAAAACCGGGTGGTGGGTTATGAATTTCCAGAAGGTACAGAGGCCTGGTTTGCACATTTGGGTTCCTTAACTTTAAACAAATTGAGAGGACATTTGGTTGGCTCTCGGTCACTGAAGTCATTTATATGTCAGCCGAGTTGTGCTTCCTTCTATTAATTGGTCTCTGGATCATTCAGCCATGTGCTCCACACAGGGTGCTGTGCCAACTAGCCAGGTACCAAACTATCCCACATGATGAAGATCTGAGCCGAAAAGTTATCGAATTAGGTCCAAAAGCTGTGTTCCCAGAAGGAAAAGTTTATCAGATTTGGAACTAGTGTAGATTTCTAGAGCCAACGACTCTGGTATGGGATCTATGTAAAGGCAAATTAGAGCCTAATTACATCACTTGGTTTGATAAGAGGTTTCAAGTCCATCAGGAACACGAACGGCCTACTAAAATATCCCACGTCCAACAATTCACTGATGATTCCGGGGAGCAATGAGATTGGTTGGCAAAAGAGACCAGCTATAGAGCCACAATAAGCAAATTAGAGGGGCAGATCTGAGATCTTAAATTTGACAATAGTATTCAAGTTGCTGCTGATGAAGGGAAAAATAAGAAGCTGGCTCAGAAAACAAAGTCCTTCGAGCCAGATCCAAAAAATGAAGACAGTTGCAGAGAATCGGAAAAGGAGCCTAATAGATGAAAGGCTCATAAATGGTCTTAGAAGGAAAATATCTGAGTATCAGGATGACTTGGAAAAATCCTAGAGTAATATGGCAAGAGCCTGGGCACAATTGACAAAGAACGCAGAGGGACCGGAAGAGTTTGTACGACAGTTGAAAAGGAAATATGAGGGAACATTCACAAATTAGAAGAAAAGGCTAACTACCCTTGAAAATGAGATGGCCATACAAGCTAAGAACTTTAAAGCGGAAAGGGAACATTGCTATGCATTAATGTCTAAGCTAGAGGAAGATATGAAACAACTACAGGGCCAAAACGATCATGATACCCAATTGCTAGAAGCTAGGTCGCAACAAATGGGGCGCTTGCTCCAAGAAAAGGGTACCATCAGGGAAAGGGTTAGAGCAATTGCTGACTACATCATCACAACGTGCCATGAATGTGAGGACATGACTCATACCACCTTTTTCTCCATAGTGATGACATTTGTTCGACAAATCATGAATGACCTGGATCATCTTCAAGGAGACCTTGTGCATAGGCCCGTGGCGAGACCGACTGATGTCATGTGGGACACTGATTAATTTTAAAAGTACTTATGTACTCTTGATTGTCATTTCGAGTCTGTATTTCAGTTTCTAGTTTTAAAGTATGTTTCGGGTCTGTTTGTAGTTTTACATTCCTAGAAAGAGTATGATGGAGTCTTTTGTAATGGAGAAAAGTAGAAGTTTTTATTAATGAAAATCTGGAAAACTCCAAAAAAATTTTTCTTTACTTTTTGTATTTATTCCTTGAACTACGTAATGATCTGATTCACGTGGCATCATGATACATAGGAAATCCTAATCGGATCCGGTCATATTTTTAAATAATTCGAATAAAGGAAAAGAGAGAAAAGCAAGAAAAAGAGAGAAACAAGAAAAAAGGAAAGAGAGGAAAACATGAATAAGAGGGAAAAACATTGATAAAATACATAATAAGAGCAAAAGGTAAAAATAAAGGAGAAATTGGGGAGATAAACAAAAGTCGGGATGAAATACACAACTGTTGCAAAACATATAGAAAACATAATTAACTGTATAGGTGCATCACACCCCCAATGCACGATTGCCTATGCGTTAATTGTCTTAAACTAACCGATTTGTTATGTTTGCTATTGAGTAGGTTCTGTATTAAGGTGGTTGGTTTTGTGGTAATTTGGCTTCACATCCTTAGTTTAAAAGATCAAAAGGAAGAATTGAGATATCGTCGGAGAGTCATCTCCTAACAGTTCCTATCCTAGAGGATAGCCCAATTTTGGCCATCCCAACTTTAGAATCATTGGCTACTGAGGTTAATAGGGTTCTGTGTCTCCGCATATTAGAAATGTGGGATGCATGGTCCAATGGTAGAGAGCCACCAAATGCGATACCCCGTTTCCTTGAGCTACTTTCCAGGGCAAGTGGAACTTCTAACGTCCCAATAAGTTACCCGAATACCCTGCTTGGATATCCTACCATCTCAGCCCACTTTGTTGGAACACCTTCTGAGGTTCGCCCCCAGGTGTTAATTTCAGGTGTGGCCTCCAACATATTCACTGCGCCACCTTCTTCGGCCAGGGCACAACCCACTTTTCCCAGGCCAAATTTTGATCCATCATCTTTCACTTTTCAAGTACCATCATTTTCCACCACAAATGGCCCATTTCACTACCAATTCCTATCCCTAACAGTCTCGATATGAGTTTACTAAGAATCCCTAGCAAGAAGAAATTACTCGGAAGATGAGGAACACGAAACAAAGCCTTAAGAATATACAAGGCTTAAGTAGTCAAAAGAGCGTATCCTACGCTAATTTATGTATGTTCCCACATATCCACCTACCCCTAGGTTTTAAAACTCCCAAGTTCAAAAAGTACGACGGGCATGGAGACCCTACAGCTCACCTCAAGAGGTACTGCAATCAAGTGAGAGGAGCAGGTGGAAAAGAGGAGCTTCTCATGGCTTATTTTGGAGAGAGTCTAGTGGGAATTGCTTCTGAGTGGTACATGTATCAGGATATATCTCGTTGGCACGTTTGGGTTGATTTGGCTCGAGATTTTGCCAGGCAATTTCAGTATAACATAGACATAGCTCCTGACAGGAATTCTCTATTTAATCTCAAGAAGAAGTAATCGGAAAGTTTCTGAGAATATGCTGTTAAATAGCGAGAACAAGCGGCCAGGGTCAAGCACCTGATGGATGAAACAAAAATGGTTAGTCTACAAGCCCAAGAGGCTGACTACTTTCAGAATATGATATTTGTAATGGGGAAACCGTTCGTTGAGGCTATCAAGATTGGTGAGTTGGCCGAGAATGGTCTGAAAACAAGGTGCATATTGAGCCAATCTGCCATAAGAGTTACATCCCAGGCAATTTAAAGCGGGTTCAGAAAAAGGAAGAAGTGGAAATGGTGGCTTCAGGTCTGAGAAATCCCCATCCACCCAAAATTACTTCTCTTCAAGTACCCCACAACATTATTATCCCCACTAAGATGTGGCTTATGCTACGGTTCCTCAGCTGTATGCAGTAATGAACGCATAGCCATATGCTCGGCCACAGTAAAAGTTTAACCAAAATAGAGCTCCACGTCTTAGAAATAACCCTCCCCACCAAGATTAGTATAATCCCCGACCTCTACATCACCTTCCTACCGACCCGGTACCAATGTATTTATCATTTTAGGGTGGAAGGACATGACACTGAAGACTGGTGGACTTAAAATGGTGGTTGAAAATCTCATAGAGCAAAAACAGATAGTGCTGAAGGATGAAGAAATTCCTAATATAATCAACAACCCATTACCGGCTCATAACAACGGGCTAATTATTGGAATGATTTGCAAAGTTAAGGAATTTGATCCCGCTTTGAAAGCCATCATTGCCATCACTGATGTCGAGAAGAAGCTGAAGGCTGCTGCAAAGCAAGATAAGGGGAAGAAGATGAGTAAATCCACCTCTCAAAATACATAAAATACAGTTGAAACCAAAACTAGGGCAGTACAACCAAAAATGCTATTCTTTATGTTCCCCAGGGTCAATAGAGACACCATAGGCAAGATCGATTTGATTTTGACTATTAGTCTTGTGGATTTCGAGGTGACGTTTCAAGTCCTGGACATGGACACTTCTTATAATTTCCTATTGAAAAGGAACTGGATTCATGCGGTAGGGGCCGTACCTTTCACCTTCCACTAGATGATAAAATTTGAATATCAAGATTAGGAGATCATAGTCCATGGAGAGGACAAGAAATCACTTTATCGGGACCCGTTAGTCCCATGTATGGAAGCTAGGGAAGGTAGTGAACATATAGTATATCATGCTTCGACGTTGTGTTCGCAGACCAATGTGGAGAGGGAAACCCGTGTCCTCAACCCTTTCTCTTAAATGCATCAATTATGGTTGCCAAGGAAATGATCAAGCATGGTTATAATCCCGGGAAGGGGCTCTGGAAATCGTTACAAGGTATTATAGAACCTATCACTCTAGCTGCTAGCGAGAAGTTCTTTGGTGTGGGTTTTTAAGCCACGCAAGCTGATGAAACATGGGCGAATGACCGAAAGAACAACGGTTGGGTCTTGCCTCAGCCAATCCCACATCTGTTTGAAATATTTTTCGAGACCAAGTACATAGAAGAGGAAGATGAGGCCTTCACGATCGAAGAAATTGAAGAAATATATGGAGCTATGAGGCAGATATTGTATGAAACCCACATGATCTAGCTGAGAGAAGGATCGAGCACTGCTGAGGTGCTGTATATGGGGCCCAACGCGAAGTTGCAAAACTGGAAGGCTACTCCGTTTCCAGTCAGGCGGGAATCCTGGTAGTCTAGTCTTGCCACCTTTCCTACATCACGAGTTATTCCAGGGTGTAACTCGGGTGTTTTCTTTAGTTTACTTTCTTTAAATTCCAATGTAAACCCTGTGTATATTGAAAATTCAATGAAATAAAATCAATATTTCATTGTTCATGAATCTCTTTATTTATTCTTTCTGATTTTTGTTACTTTTAATTATTTCTTATTTCAGTTCTAATAATGTGGCTTTAAATAACATGACAAGCTTGCGAACTGCATGCCCAGATCTAAACACACTCTCTAATTGTGAAATAATGAATCAAGAACTTGAATACGATGAATAAGAGGCTTTTAGGGAAACAAATCGAGAATTAGAATAATTTGAGAATAAACCTAAGCCAAATCTAAATGAGACCAAGCCAATGAATTTGGGTAATTCAGAAGAAGTCCAAGAAACCACGATAAGCATTCACATAGATGAAAGAGCTAGGGATGCACTGATTTCATTTTTGTTTGAATTCAAATATATGTTCGCTTGGTCCTACGATGATATGCCAGGGTTAAGTGTTGATTTAGTGGTGCAAAAATTGACAAATTGCCTCGAGTGTCCCCCCGTCCAGCAAAAATAAAGAAAGTTCAAAACTGACATTAGTGAGAAGATCAAAGAAGAGGTTAACAAATAGTTGAAAACAAGTGTGATCAGAGTGGTCTGATATACCAAATGGTTGGCTAATGTAGTCCCAGCGCCAAAGAAATATGGGAAAACCCGAGTGTGTCATGACTATTGAGATCTGAACAAAGCAAGTCCCACAGACAACTCTCCTCTGCCAAACATCCACATCCTCATTGACAACTAGGCCAAACATAAGATACAGTCTTTCGGGGATTGTTATGACAGATATCATCAGGCCTTGATGGATGAAGAAGATACAAAAAAATTGCCTTCACCATATCCTGAAGCACCTATTGTTACAGGGTCATGCCTTTTGGTATGAAGAATGCCGGGGTGATGTACATGAGAGCTATGAATACCATCTTTCATGACGTGATGCACCAAGAAATATAGGTGTATGTAGATGATGTGATCATGCAATATAGAACACAGGATGACCATGTTCGAGACCTGAGAAATTTCTTTGAGCATCTGCACAAATATGATTTGAAGCTAAACCTGGCTAAATGTGCGTTTGGAGTTCCATCTGGGAAACTTTTGGGATTCATCATCTGTCGGAGGGGATTGAGCTAGATCCAACAAAGATAAAGTCCATTCGAGATTTTCCTCCTCCAAGAACCAAGAAAGAGGTTGTGAGTTTGTTGGGAAGGTTGAACAACATCAGCTGATTCATTGGTCAGTTGACTTCCACATATGAGCCCATAGTTATGCTTTTGAAGAAAGATGCAGTAATTAAATGGACTAATGCGTGTCAAGAAGCCTTTGACAAAATCAAAGAATATCTGTCAAACACGCCATTCTTAGTCCCACCCGAACCTAGAAGGACTTTATTTTTGTACCTGACAGTCTTGGAGAATTCTTTTGGCTGTGTCCTCGGGAAACATGATGTGACCGGGAAGAATGAGCAGGCAATCTACTATTTGAGCAAGAAGTTCACTAGTTATGAAGCCAAATACACCCTGTTGGAATAGACTTGCTGTGCCCTAACTTGGGTCACTCAGAAGCTTAGGAATTACTTGTTGGCCTACACCACTTACTTCGTCGCCAGATTGGATCCTTTCATGTACATATTCCAAAAGTCGATGCCTACAGGAAGGTTGGAAAAATGGCAAATCCTGCTCACCAAGTTCGACATAGTCTATGTCATTCGCATGGCAATGAAATCTCAAGCTCAAGTGGATCACCTAGCTAAAAATCCCGCTGATGATGAATATGAACTTCTGAGTACTTACTTTCCGGATGAGGAAGTAAATTCAGTCGAGGTAATTTCAAAAGACACCAATGCTTGGAAAATGTTCTTCGATGGAGCTGTGAACACAAAAAGGTGTCAGGATTGGTGCGATTTTGATCTTACCAACTGGTCAGCACTATCCGACCAGAGATTGGCTGCGGTTTTTCTACACCAACAATATTTCCGAGTATGAAGCCCGTGTTATGGGTATGAACATGAAAATCGACCAAGATGTGGAAGATTTGTTGATCATGGAAGATTCGGACTTGATTATCCGACAATCTTAGAGTGAATGGGAAACTTGGGATTCTTATTCCATACAGGCAACATGTGGAAGATATTAGCAAGCGGTTCAAGTCTATCTAGTTCAGGTACATATCTCGGTATCAGAATGAGTTAGTTGATGCACTCACTACTTTGGCTTCGATGTCTCCATATCAAGGCAATGTCCACATAAGGGGTGTTCAAACCCGATCCGAAACTGAAAATCGATCCAAACCGAAGCTTAACGGCTTACTGGTAACGGCTTAACGGACGGGAAACAGATTAAATTTTTTTTATTAACGGCTTATCGGTTTGGGGATGGATTATTCAATTTTCTTAGCGGGTAATTCGTTAACCCGTTAAGAATATAAATATATATTATATATATATATATATATAATATTTATATATATTAAATATAAACAAAATAAACCCTTGAAAATGATTAACAAAAGTTTATATCTTATTCTAATCATTTTTATTCTCGGAATCTAGAAACTTTTTGGTTCTATTATTAATTTATTTTTGGTTGTAATCCTCCTGTTTGGCGACATGCCGGAGATGGTAAAGCTAATTTCCTAATCACGGAAATCAAATTGAGTGGCTCTGACAAATAAAATTGAATGCATCATACCGCCTCTAAAATATTATTTTTTATGGCAATTCATTATTTCTAAGACGAGGAGAATAAGAGATATTTAGTGAACATGTATGTTAGGCCGATAAACCGCCCATTAATCGCCCTATAAGAGCTAACCCGATACCATTCCGACGGATATCTTATCGGGTGGCTAACAAATTAATACATTTAAAAGCCGATAACTGTTATGCCAAACCGTTAAGAGTAAAAAGCCGCCCAATCCGCCTGATAAGCACCCTTAGTCCACATTGATGCAGCGGAAATCTAAATCCGAGAAAGGCATGGTTATTGCAATATGATTGAGGTTGAACCAAATGTTCAGCTATGGTATCATGATATCAAGAAATTTTTGAAAACAAAAGAGTATCCCGAGCAAGCCAATGGAGACCAAAACAGAACTAGCAGAAGGCTTGCCAGGAGTTTCTTCTTGAGCGGAGAGGTCTTGTACAAAAGGACTCCAGATCTCAACCTCTTAAGATGTGTGGATGCCCAAGAGGCCAAAAATTCATGCATGAAGTACATGCAGGAATGTGTGGAGCCCTTATGATTAGATACATCCTAGAAAAGAAAATCCTTCGAGCAAGCTATTACTGGATGGCTATGGAAAAAGATTGCTTCAGTTTTGTCCAAAAATGTCATTAGTGTCAGGTACATGGTGACTTGATTCATGCACCACCAACAAAACTGCACCCTATATCAGCACCGTGGCCGTTCTTGGGGTATGGATGTCATTGGGCCAATTGAGCCAAAAAGCTTCAAACAGTCACAAATTCATATTGGTTTCCATTGACTACTTCACCAAATAGGTTGAAACAGTCACTCTCAAAGCAGTCATTAAGAAAGCAGTGGTGGTTTCACGCACTCCAATATCATCTGTCGTTTTGGTATTCATACAACTATCATTACAGGAAATGCTGCAAATTTGAATAGTCACTTGATAAGGGAGATATGTGAGCAGTTTAAGTTCACACATCAAAATTCTACCCCTTATCGGCCCAATGCTAATGGTGCTGTTTAAGCAGCAAACAAGAATATCAAGAAGATTTTGAGAAAGATGATTCAAAATTCGAGACAATTGCATGAAAAGTTTCCATTTGCATTATTAGGATATCGCACAACTATGCACACATTTGTCGGAGCAACACCATATCTATTGGTTTATGGAAATGAAGCCGTAATACCCGCATAGGTTGAAATTTAATCTCTCCAAATCATTGCTAAGGCTGAAGTTGAGGATAGTGAGTGGTTCAAGACCTGCCTATAACATTTAACCTTGATTGACGAAAAGCGAATGGCCGCAGTTTGCCATGGACAGTTGTATCAACAAAGAATGTCCCGGGCCTATAACAAGAAAGTGCGGTCTAGGAACTTTGAAGTAGGGCAACTTGTTTTGAGACTTATTCTCCCTCATCACAAGGAAGCAAAAGGAAAGTTTGCTCCTAACTGGAAAGGCCCAAATATTATTAGAAAATTATTGCCGAAAGTGGCGTTATACCTGAGAGACATTGGAGGAAATGGCCCTGAAACAACTGTCAATGCAGATACGATTAAGAGGTATTATATTTAATCCTTTTATGATACAAATATTATGCGATTAGGATAATAAAGGCTTTCATTCTTGTTACCCCAAACACTTAAACCTTTTGCTAACCCTTTGAGCCAGTTACCTTTATTTGATTACCCCGTTGGAACCCAAAAACGTTTGTGAAAACAAATCAATCAAAACAAAAGCAAAAACAAAGTTTACTGAAATATGTTCGACTTCATCTCGAAAGGTTACGTAAGAAGCCTCTCTCAAGGTTTCAATCACACCAAAACAAAAACTCCAAATTCCTCCAATAGTAAAACTGGGGCAGATGTTATAATGATTCGGCGATGAGCCCGCCTGAAAGCTTCCAAAGTTGTAATTCAATCTAAATTTCTTTTAGCCCAAAATCCCATTAAAGTACTTCTGATCATGCAGTGAGAATGTGCAAGAATCGGAGAATGCAATTGCTTTGGATCTAATACAATCAGATGGGATAAATAAAATAAGAGAGTCTTATTGGTGAAAACCTACATGGGCATCGTAAGGCGATGGTAAGCAGAGAAATTGAAAATGAGAGAGTCTTGTTAGTGAAAACTCGTAAAGAGCACTATAAGGCAACAGTGAGAAGAGAAATGAGAGAGATCTATTGGCGAAAACCCATAAAAGGCATCGTTTGTCACGAATCAATTTAATAACAGGTCATGATTTCACCCAACGCCATCGTTGGGCAAGCCAACGGGGAAAATACTAACTAATCTTTCAGGCTCCTTTACCCCAAAATAGTTGAAATAATTCTTTGTCTGAAATAATTCATACAACCCCAAAAAAATACAGTCTACTAATGTGTGTGCCAAGACCTGGTTTCACAAACTATGGGCAACTAGTAGAATATACAAGAGAATCACACTATCCTATTGTCCAAAACAGAATAGATAGCAAAAATACATAAGAAAGACTTCCTTAGGTTGTTGAACGGCATGGAAGGGAAGTAACTCACCGTAGAAGTCTCGAGTCATCTAAGAGATGCGCACCAGACTGATAGCCAAATACACCTGCCTCAGACCCTATAAAATTAAGTACAAAAGTGTCGTATGACTACGTAAACAATATGTACCCAGTAAGTATCCTGTCTAATCTCGAAGAATTAGAGACGAGAGGTCGACTTAATACTTACTAGGGTCAAATAATATGAGAAGAGTTTATAATTAACATGGATTTCACAAGTTATTAACATTTAATAATCATGGAATAACAGTTCTTTCCCAAGTATTTTCATGGATATTTACCTAAAGTTCAAGAAGATATGAAATTCAGTCCTTAGAAAAATGCTAAGCAAAACACGCGCAAGTAACACCATGTGACGTACACCTTGATCCAACATAAAAGTAAATTGTGCACTGCTGAGGGTCTAATGGCTCAAACTATAGATTTATCTACTACCTCACTCGTGACTCACTCATGCGACATAATCATAGATAAATAAGCTGATCAACAAGAAGCGATAATATATATCTGAGGAGTAGTTATATGCAGAAATACTAAATATTCTCTTTTAAAAGGCCAAACAGGATAAGGTTCATTCACTAGTCTCATTCTTCTTAATCAAAATAGTTCATACAAATCCAAATTTATCATCATGTTACGAGAATATCACATAGAGCATGCTTATGGGTCTTAGACTGCCCAGACTTAACAAAATAGTCGCTACATACGGACCCTCGTAACCTAGTACGTACTTAGCCCCCCACATATAATAGCAATTAATTCAATTATTATACCTATAGGGACAATTCCCTCATATAAGGTTAGAAAGGAGACTCACCTCGCTCCAAAGTGCACTTCCAATGCCAAGAATGATTCCAAGACCTCAATTCGGAGCTGAACGATCCCAAACTAGTTAAACAAAGTAAGAACTAGTCAATGTAGACTCACAAGATTGAATTCTAGCTATTTAAGCAATTTTCCAGCCATTATTAATGCAAGTTTACTAAAATCCAACCCCAGGCCCACGTGCCCGGATTTCGAAATTTTTCGAAGGAAGTTATTCTCTACAACCTAAAGATCAATAATATATGATTTCTAATCAATTCCATGATGAATTTCGTGGTTAAATCTAAGTTTTATTAAAATCCTATGTTTTTGCTGTAACCCCA
The DNA here is from genome assembly GCA_034376525.1 of Nicotiana benthamiana. Classification (NCBI taxonomy): domain Eukaryota; kingdom Viridiplantae; phylum Streptophyta; class Magnoliopsida; order Solanales; family Solanaceae; genus Nicotiana; species Nicotiana benthamiana. The sequence goes on along the minus strand of CM067327.1, from coordinate 141,459,802 downwards.
TGATTCACCTTATGACTAGTGTTCAATCTAACTAAGACAATGATAATGAACTAGAAATAGGTAAAATGCACTTACCTCAAGATGCTAGGTGAAGTCTTTCTCTCAAAAACTCCCAAATCGCCCAAAGGAGGAGTGGAAATGTGATAAAAATTACTTAGAACCCGTATTAAATAAACCTCATTGCCTAGGGATTTCTGCATTTGTGGTAAAAAAAGGGGACTACATCCGCAGTAGCGCATCTGTGACGAAAGGGTCGCATTTGCGAAAAATGGGACAAATAGCTCGGACCGCATATGTGATCTCTGTGCCGCATCTGCAGAGTGCTTCTACGGCTTGGGAGCTGCATCTGCGGTTCCTGGCCTGGCGCGCCTTGGGCCACTTCTCCGATGGGAGGATGGAATCTACAGTCTTGCACCTCGGTCCAAGAACCGCCAATGCGGTTATGACAAAAGCTGCAACCTTGAGCCTTTCTCAAAATTTTTCACTTCACTCGAGCCTCGTTTGATTGACGCTTGGGCTCCGAGGACCACCCGAACATATCGACAAGTCTGAAATTATGAGCATCTGATTTTTGTCCTACATGATTACTCTTAAAACTTCAAACAAAATAATTTCTTTCATTTGTTTGCAATTTTGTGGATTTTGTCGCATTTTTCGTTAATTATTTGCATTTTTTTGGATATTAATTATTAAAAAATAGAAAAATAGGTTGCATGTGCATTTATGAGTTACTTTCACAATTTAAGAATTATTCAGTAATTTAGTCATTTTGATAAAAAGAAAAATAAAAAATATATCTTAAATTTGCTCTTTCAATTTTAATTTTGATTTTTAGGTGGTTTTGCTCTAAATTTCGCGTTAATTATTTATGAAAATAATTATATAGGATTGATTTTCATTTTATAGATAAATCTGAGATTTACAATTAATCTAGGATTTATAGTAATTTTTGAAAATAAAAAAAAAGGAAAAAAGAGAAGAAAAGAAATCTGGAAAATGAAAACAAAAAGAAGAGTAAAAGCTATTGGGCCATTTGATTTAGTATAGCCTAACACACATTAAACCCGGTCAGCCCAACCCAATTCCACCCAGAAGCTGGTCCAATCCACTGGCCAAACAAAACGACACCGTTTTGTATTAGATCAGGGCCGTTCATCTCTTTCAATCAGACGGTTGAGAAGTTGAGTTCCACTAAGTGTATAAGTTTCAAAACACCCCCACACCTCCTAAATAACCTGGTACCATGTCTCTCTAAAAACCCTAACGCCACCTTCCTCCGCCATGCGACGTCCGCCTGAAATCGTCTCTGCCAGCGGCGATCACCCAAAGGCCGCCAAAATTACACCGTCTCCTCTCTTTAACCTCCTCTATCCAAATCTGTGCATGGTGTCCCTCGAATATTATCCAAATATCTCGAATATCCATTTGAAACACGGACTTCGTCGCCGGGCACGGCGGTGCCGCTGCCAAACTATACCAAGAATACACCATAGACTCAACACGACTCCCCCATAACAAATCTACAATTGGGTTTCCTCAAATATCCTTCAAATGGCTCAAATATTAGATCGAAAATCTGACCTAAAAGCTAAATCGTGTATGCTTTCCTCTCTTCTTCTGTTTCTTCTTTACTTTGTCTGCCTTTAGTAATTTGTTCATCCGAGTTTTGTTAATGAATATTTGCTTGTGTTTAAAATAGTCAGAAATTAGATTTTGTTTAAAGCTCGTTAGTCAGTCATTTGGATATTGTTTTTTACCTTTAATTGCCTTGTTTTAGTTCATTCAAATCATGCTTAGTTGATAAATTGTTTTCTTGAATATTGTTCACTATCCTTCTGTTTGTGTATGTTTCTTTCCATCATCAGAAGTATGTAACTTTAGGTTACAGTGATTGGGTTTAATTGGTTAGAGTCCTTGAATGTCCATTTGGCTTGATTTGGAACCAACTTTGGGCTCATTAGGTCATTTATGACCCAATTCAAAGGCCCAACCATTCAGCCCAGGTCTGTTTGGTAGTTTAGGTAATTTGCAAGGTCATTAGGGGTAGTTTAGGGAGTTCAACTTAGGGAATCTTAGTATAACTGAAATAGGAAGGTTCTAGTATGGGTTTTAGGTGAATTTCAGACATTTAGGTAGCTAACTTGGAAAGCAAGTCATTAAATGGAGGGTATCTAAGCTAAAAATAGAGTTCTAGAAGGGACCTAAGGGATAATTTATTTTTGTTGAAGTTTTGCCCTACCAATTGCCTATAAAGGCATTAGGTACTTGCATTGCAAGGCAGACTTTCAAGGTTAAGAAATTCTGAAAAAAAGAGAGACAGAAGGAGATTTTAGAGCTTAAAAATTAGAGTTTTTGGGGGATGAAATTCTGAAAAGAGGTTTTTGAGACCTAAATTTATACGTGAGAGTTTTTGAGTGATGAAGTTCTGAGAAGAGAAGGAATTTCAGTGATAAAAACAAAAAAAAAAAGAGTAGAAAAGTACAAAAACAAATACGGAAAAAGAGCTATTACCGTTCCGTTGAATTCTGAAAGAGATCTCTGAATTTTCTCTTAAGATGGAACAATATCTGGTAGCTAATAATAGAAATCGGTTAGAATCAAGTCAGGTCAAGGTCTTTTGGTTCATTTGCTTGGATTGAAACTGGTTTTCTGGGTTGTTCATTTCATTTTCTGTGTTCAAAACTGTTTGAAGAGCTGCTGCGTGTTATTGTTTTACTGCTGATCCTCTTTCTCCTTTTCTTTTCCATTTTAGTTATTCACTTCACTCTCTAATGTATGAGAATGGTTGAACTTTAACTGAGCTTGCACATTTTGAGATGTATGATTAAGCAATGATTTGATGAATAAATTTGCATCCTTCAAGATGATAAGTCTTCATATTCGAGTTAGCTTCAATATATAGTAATGTTAGGTTTGATGATTTTAATATTTTAAATAGCCTATGACTATGATTATTTTGTAACTAAAAGAGACATGGACATTGGTGAAACCTCAGGTTTTTATGTTCTAGCATGTATGAGTATTGAGGAGTCAAGGTGATCCTCATCAGTCTATTAGCTTTTTTGTTGTCAGTGTGCTACTTTTCTCATGAAAATGTGTTAGTCACTAGGATAATAGGTTGGAAGCTGCATGGGAACACCTTGGATAATTCGTCTTTACTTTGTCCATGAGAGTCAAACCTTCCTCGATTCGGGATTTAAATCGGTGACATGAGACACCATTAATTATCCCAAGTGCCAACTCTGAAATCTCTTAAATAAATAAATCCCGCTTCGATTGTCCTTAAATTGAAAAAACTCCCTTTCTACGCCCTTTTCCGGGGTAGTAGATGTAAAAAGGAGGTGTAACAGCTCTGGCGACTCTGTTGTGGATCGAAACCGAAATCTCTGGTTCAGGGTTCAAGAATTCGAGCTTTAAATAATTATTGTATCTGCCTTTATTATTATCTCATTTTATTGTATAATTGTGCCCAAAATGTTAAAAATGTTATTTTACCGCTTTAATATTATTTGGACTATATATAAACTACTGCAAAACCCTTCTTTTCTCATCTTCGGGGATGTGCTCGCTAGTTGAGACTCCCTATTCTGTTAGTGTCATACCTTCAAATAAGAAAGAGGTTCGGGCAAGTTACAAAGCCGGATGACCTTTTGGTTCCCGGTACGTAGCCCCCTCCTCGACTCGAGTTGTCCGCTCGGGTACACAATCTAGACCCTATACCAAGGTTTTAAACCTAGAATAACTTAACCACATGCCGGGTCCCTAGTAGGAGCGCTTATTTTTATCATGCATTTGACTTAGGGAACTCAACACAGGGTTTGGGTCCGTCTAGGACAGGTGCATCTAAAATAATGGACCATCCTGATGCATTTTGCATGCTATTTGTGCATTCATTCCGGATTTACATGCCGACTGGCTTTTGAAAAAAAGAGAGAAAAAAATAAGAGAAAGGAAAATCTAATAGTGTGAGGGAAATATTACCAAAATTTTTACAAAAAAAAAAGTAAACAAGCAACAAACCCTCCCAAAAAAAGCGGAGTCTGTTTTGAAGAAAAGGATTTTTATCTTTCAAAAAAAAACAAAAAAAAAATGAAAAATAGAAGTTGGTTTTTAATTTGCCAAAATTGTCCGAACTACGTCAATTTGATTCTCACAGGGTATGGGATACTTAGGCAATCCCCATCGGGACCAACTTCATTTTTGTACGAAAATAGCCAAAAAAGAACCAAATTTTTCTATGATTAATAAATAAAGCAATTTTTATCAAAATTACCCGAGTGCCCCTAAAAGGGCACCGGAAGGCTATTTTTGCACGAATAACTGCCTTGGATTATTTTCCAATTTTGGCTGGTAGTAGGCACAACCTTAAAATCTTCCCCTGGAAGTGCTGAAAGGCCGTATTTACAAGGCTGGGATTTTATTTCTGAAATGAAAATTTGGATAAAAATTAAATTTTTTTGAGTCCGATAATCATGATTTTTGCTTATTCACCCTAATAAATGTGCAGAATGAGCAGAAATCAAAATTTGGCAATCTGAGTCATGAACAAGATCCTTTGGAGTTACACATGTGGTGGAATGATATGGGTGAATCGGGGCAAAGCAGGGTCAACACGCACTTGGGAGGACTTACCGGGTTGTTAAATATTAATCCTAGAGGGGACATCATAAAAGTATAGGTTACATTATGGGACCCGGCCCACACCATATTTTATTTCCCGGACTTTGAACTCACTCTGACCCTAGAAGAAATAACTGGATATATTGGGGTTCCCACAATTCCTCTTAGGCATCAGTATCTGATTGCACCAAGGGCCATTGCCGTACACAAATTCTTGGATTCATTAAAGATCAGTAGGAAGGTTCACAATCCAGACCTGTCAGCCGGCTATTGTAACCCACAGTTTATGTATCAAAGGTATGGACACATAGGGGGATTTAATGACCCGAAAATAAATTTGTAGCAAGGAAAACCGACTTATATGGGAGGAACACCGGTGTTTCGCATTTGTGGTATTCTTCTTAGGCCTTTTAGTATTTCTACGGAAAGATGGAAATATTGGTATACGGATAGCAGGGGTTGTTGGCACTTTAATCACTCAAGCCAAGAGCACCCTTGCATCCATGATATTATCCGAAAATCTTTCGTGCTCTTACCGCTTGTAAAGCCGGAGGAGATTTTTTCAATGGATGTAACATGTTGTTATAAATATGGATGACTGAACACTTGTGCCATCGACCTCAATTCATGAGTTATAGGTTGTCAACAAAAAACTGCATAGAGGACTTTTATAACAGGGTTGATGGGCTCAGATTACCAGAGGGTGCTTCAGAATGGGTATCACATCTCCGTTCCATAAGTGCAAGACAAATAGAGTGGACGTTCGGGTGGCTTCCCATTGATGAAATCATATATATGCCAGCTAACGGGCCTCATTTACTTCTGATGGGTTTCCATAGTATCCAACCCCATGCTCCATGCAGAGTGCTAAGACAATTAGGGAGGTGCTAGATAATTCCCAGGGATGAGGACATTAGTTGCCATGTGGTCGAGATTAGTCCAAATGGTTAGTTTCCCGAAGCAGCGGTCCGTCAAATTTGGAGCAAATGTCAGTACTTTACGGTGGACACTCGAGTACGCGATTTATCTAAAGATGAGGTTGCACCAGGGTACTTTGCTTGGTATAAGAAAGAAATAGAGTTCTGAAGGCCGGCTAAGAGGCCACATCTCCAGGAATTAGCTGAGGCGTCACAAGAATAATGGAATTGGTTAGCCAAGAAAAATAAATACAGGGCCACGATAGGGAAGTTGGAAAAGCAAGTCAACGATCTTCAATTCAAAAATGGTTTGCAAGCTGCGGCAGACGAGGGTGAAAAGAAATGACTAGCCAAAGAAAACGAAGCCCTCCGAACCCAAATTCAGAAAATGAAAATAGCCGTGGAGAATCCCGCCAGGAGTACGAAGGATGAAAAGCTCATAGAAAATTTGAGGCGAAAAATAGGAGAATATGGTTTTGACTTGAATGAAGAGAGACCGAGCTATCTAGGGCCCAAAGACAATTGGCCAATAATGCAGAGGAACGAGCACACATGATTGAACAACTAAAATAAATATATGACAACGAGGTTTCTCGGTTGAAGAGCAAGGTCATAATGGTTGAAATAGAAATTTTCCAAGCAAGCTAGGGATTTCAAGGCTGAGAGGAAACATTGTTACACAGCAATAGCATGGTTGGGAAGATATTTGCAGTAATTTCAAGAACTGAATCCGGTAGCCAAATGAACTTTTGAGACTAGGGCCCAACAAATTGGGGGATTTTTGCAAGAAAAAGGTGCTATAAGGGAGAGGGTACGGATGATCACTGATTACATCACCATAAAGTGTAGCCTATGTGAAGATATGACAAGATCTATATTCTTCGTCACCGCCGTGACCTTTGTCCGTCAAGTAATGGAAGATCTCCACTGCGAGCATATGATTTTTGCCCTGTTGAGACGGCACATACAGGACTCTCAAAGTCTAGGATTTTTCCTTTAAATAATTATTTTTAGGATTTAATTTTAGGATTTAATTGCGCGTGTCAGTGTGATTTCATCAATACATGCATAAAATCATAAAATATATAAATTGCATAAGCATTTAGGATTTAATTTCACTTTTTTGCTAGTTTAATTGCTAATTAGATTTATTCTTGGAAATACAAAAATCAAATTTTGTTTTTATTATTTCCGGCATTTTAATTGTGTTGCATTTTTTGTTATGTGATTTAATTTGTTGCATTTTATTTTTTTGTTGCATAAATAGGTAGTTATTAGGTTGATTAAAGTTAATTAGGAGTTTAAAATACAATTAGGAATTAAATAAAAAAAGAAAAGAAAACAACAAAACAATATATATATAATAATAAACCATCCAGGCTGGCCACAATTGGGCTAGACCTGGGTGACCCAAGTCTTTTACCTTGTTGAAATACCCATACCCAGCCCAATTAGTGGGTCTCTGACCCAATCCATCAGAGAGTCCCCAAACGACACCGTTTTGGGGGCAACTCATCTTAGTTGTTGATCAAGAGGCCATCCAACGGCCACGAAGTCAGGCCCAATTACACACACACATATATATATATATCCAAATGTCTCTGTATAATCAGAGACAAAAGCCTCATTCCTCGTACATACACCTCCGTTGTATCACCTCCCTCGTCTCCGCCATATGACCACCATTGACCACCTATCAACCACCCTAACGCCACCGCCAGAAATCGCCTCATGGTGGCGACCGGTCTCCAAACCGCCTTAAATTTACCCCAACGGACCACCACAGCCCCCTCTTTCCCTTCTCGTGGTCATCTTCCTTCGAACAAGTGTCGATTTTCTCGAATATTCGAAAGAAGGATCGCCGGCACCACCGTCTCCGGCGACCCAACCCCAAACCAACCCAAACTACACCCCTAAGCCACCTCCCCTCCATCTTTCCAACCGTCCAAACCATGTCCTTCAAATCCAAACGAAACGGCTCGAATATTGAATCAAAGTTAACACTAAATCCTAAAACCCACCAGAACCTGTTCAAACTGGCCTTAGATACCCCTCTCCCATTCCTATCCCCAACCCTACCACCCACGACCCTCAAACCCAACTAACTACAAAGGAAAACCAAATATGAGACCTTACTTGGTCTCAGAACCACAAAACCCCCTGAACCCTTTGTCCCTCTTCGATATTTAAGGCAAAAGGCCTTAGAAGTCAAAGACCTCTCAACAAGGGGTCCGAGAGTTGTTGGAACTGGAAATGTTCAAGCTAGGGTGGCATGCAAAAGCTAAGTGTTCTATGCCTTAATTACTGTCAATGCTTGTATATATTTCCATTTAATTGCTTTATTTCTTTAAAATTTTACTTGTTTTCTACAATCTCTTCCTGATGTGTTAAGTAGTCATCTTTGCTTGCTATATTTTTTTTGGTTCCCTTCGGTATACTGGCCTGAATTCATTTGTCTTCTATGATCTTTTGAATTATCATGCTCATCTTTGTCTCTTGACTCTTTAGTTGTTTCACTTCTGAAATTCTCAATGATTTGTTGATCCTTGTCTTTTGACTCTTCACTTGGTTCACCTCTGAAATTCTGAATGGTTTGTTGATCCTATTTGACTTACATCGTGATTCTGAGTAAGTGTTTTTTTATGATTTTCATATTAGTAATTTTGATCTTAATTATTTGCACATGTTAGGCTAATTTTCTTTTCTGAATATTTTAACTGCTAATATCAGCCTTGTTCTAATTTCTAGATTTTATTCATGCATATCATGAGTATTTAATCCTTGTTACTCCTTTCTTGCTTCTAAGTTTTTTACTGAGTGTTGTAATTTGGTCATTTTTCCTGCATAGTCGATTGGGGTTCCTTTTCTGATTGTTAGGTTCATTTTGACATATTCATGAATATCCATATAATCCTCAAGTTGTGATAATTGTTTGCTTGAATTCATGAGGTGCATTGTTTAATCCTTAAACTCTTTGAGTGTCCACTTCTACATAATTCAGCCTGTTGTTCAGACTTTGAATTTGGCCCATCACCTGAATGCAACTAACTAGGGTCAGATTTGACTAAACAAATGGAAACCAAGGTTAAAAATCATAGGTCAGTAATTAGGAAAATGGACAGGGGTATAAAGGGTATTTGAATCTAAAGAATCCTGTAACAACTCCTAGAACATTCTAGTGAGGGGTTTAAGCATAATTTCTGCCTCAAACTTGAGGGACGAGTCAGAAAACTAAGGACTATTTAGGAAAAACTGAAAATTGGATAAGAGAATAAAAGAAAAACAAAGGAATTGATGTTGCCCTAAGGCTTCAGTTATAAAAGAGGGCAATCTGAACATTTAAAAGGGGCTGGAACTTTGAGATTTTTGAGCAGATTTTTCCTTTAAAGCTCTTAGTGAATTAGAGTATACATAAAATACATATTAGTCTCTTCTACATTCTTCAGAAATCCTTAGTGCTGTTCTATTACTGTTGAATTTTCCTTGATAACAAGTTGAGCATTTTGAGCTGCTTTAAAGATCTAGTACTATTTGCTTTTCTCAAAACCTTTCTGAATCTCTGGGTGTTTATTGGTTGATTGGCTGTTGCTTGCTTACTACTTGCTTCACTTTACTCATAGGCTCTCTTCCCCGTTGATACTCCAGGTACCAATTCTCACTCAAAACTCTGAGAAGTTGTAACGCTTATGTACATTTGAATGATTGTGTCTGATAAGAAGGAAATAATATTTTGTTTCAATTCCCTATTATAACTGTATTTTTTTAGAATTTTGGTGTTGTAATGAACGTGAATATGTATTAATCAGCAACTGTATCAGGACTATTTTTATTTGTTTAAGTTTCAGTAAATTTTGCAAGAGTCGATCCAAAGTTAGCTTAGTGTTTGCAATTGGAGTTCTATTAGGAATTCAACCACTAAGCATATGTATACTCTGATTGATGAGTATTTTAAACTGTTTCTTCAAGTGTTAAAATTGAAATGTGATGTGAAATAGTTCTTGGCATCTTCCTTATTAATACGTTTCTAGTATATTTTATAATGACCACATGGCAGTTTTGATGGCTGTGGTACAATCGAAATAGGGCCGCTGATACTCTCCTATAATGGACTCATTGGTCCAACGCTTCTTGGCCCAATTGGAAGGCCCAATAGCTGTTATAGTATAGACAATACATATCCCTGGGCTAGCTAAAATGAAGCCCAATGTATAATTAGACATGAATGAGGCTAAAAAATGCAAGTACTGAATTTCTCAGAGATGTATTACCCAGGTATAAGTGATTAGGACATTTTAGACACAAGCATGATAGAAAACTTAGTGTGCTTTAGGATGTCCTTATAAAAATAAAATGAGTCACGTTAATCTAATCGAATACCATGCGAGGCTCTTTAACTCAATAAAATACATAGAGAATTGGAAGTGCTGTTTAGCGAACTTCACAGCCTTCCACAAATTTCTAAAGATGTAGCTGCTATAGGCGCGAATTTATTAATAAAATACCTTCTTAAACTCGGGTGCGCATTTATGTGACCCAAATTCAAATCTCAATGGAGTTGAAATATGTCTAAAATTGCGTGAGAATTTATGTGACGTGATTTATGATGTGTTTTAATGACATTGCAAATTCCCTAAAATATATATTAATAGCGGTTAATAATTTAAAATTGCATTATAGGTTTGAATATGTATATCAAATCACATTTTTAGCCTCTTATTGAAGTTTAAGCGACCGTGCTAGAACCACGGGATCCGAGGGTGCCTAACATCTTCCCTCGGGTCAACAGAATTCCTTACTCAAGAATTTCTGGTTCGCAGACTCCAATAGGGCAGTCAAATATTTCCTCGATTTTGGATTCTAAACAAACCGATAACTTGGGACACCAAAAGTCAAACCTATCCCAAGCGGTGACTCTTAAATAAATAATGAATCCCATTTTGAATAATGTCACTTTAATTGGAAAAACTCCATTATATGTTTTATCCTTCGGGGGTATTTGTGTAACAAAAAGGAGGTGTGACATCCACCACCTCCAAGGGGATTTAGCATGTAAACCCGCGGCGAGCCCGAATGATGTCCCACATGCCCCAAGAGCATTAGAGTCTTCAATTCATTCATGATTGTCAAATCTTTTGGTCCATTTAAGATTCTGTGTTTTCTTTTATTTAAAGTTCATAGTAGGTCCTTGAGTAAGTTCTTTACATTTTAAGCCAAGAGTCTGTTGTTTTCAGTTGAGTTTAAGTCTGTTAATTTCTTTTAGTAAGTTGTAATCGAGTGCTTTACTTCATGAAAATTGAAAAAGTTTCCTAAATATTTTTCTGTATTTATTTACAAGAACTACGCTCGGTCTGATTCGTGCGGGTCATGATACATAGGCAATCTCCATAGGATTGGACCATTACTAAATAAAGAAAAGGAAGAAAAAGATGAAGAAAAATGAGAGAAACAGTTGTAAAATAAAGTAGAGAATAGCAAAACAAAAGGTGTAGGCGAAACAAATTGAGTAAGAGAGGGAAGAAGGAAAGGAAAAAAAGAGAGAGGAAAGAAAGGTGGCATAGGATAAGAGCCGGGATGAAGCAAGCAACACTTCATGTGCATAATAGAAATGGATAACCGCTTAGGTGCATTCATCCCGAATATGTGGCCACCTATGTGTTGAAACCTAACCACTAACGAGTTTTGGTGTTGTCTTTCCCTATCCAGACAGGTGGTTAGTTTTTGCGGCATTCTGGAAACCCACTCCTACAACACTCGGTCCGAGAGCAAGCTAATTATGGCCAATCAAGAAAACGATGCCAGTATCATTCATCCCTTGAAAGAGGTATAGGAGTTGGACGTTAATGCAATAAGAGAGGAAATGTACAAACTGAAACATCAGATGGCTGAGATGTATCAGGCATGAGTGAGAGGGCATCCACCACCAACTTAGCCTTCTAATCCGACCTTTGTCCCAACGCTAGCCCATTCACATGACCATCCCACCACTGACCCACCCCCAAGTTTCCCCGTCGACCCACAATACCCCTCCACCAATTGCTCCCATTTATGTGGCACCTCCTCTCCGCACACTTCACAGATCATCCAGCAAGCCTTTGATTCAAGCTCATGACAATTTGTATTACCCACCAGAACCCGCTTACAAAGACCATGAGCCTTACTCTTATGCTCTCCGTTTTGAAATCCCGGCGGAGGCTGAAAAACCAGTCAAACATCTCGAGCAAGATGAGGTGCTTAGGAAGGTCAGAAGCTTAGAACAATCGTTCAGAGATATGCAATGGTTAGGTGGCCAGGTGAATGTGGCTTTCAAAGTTCTTTGCTTGTTCCCTGATGTGCAATTACCTTCAGGCTTTAAGATGCCCAAGTTTAACTTATATGATGGGCACGACGACCCAGTCGCACATCTATGAGGTTTTTGTGGCAAAATAAGATGAGTAGGAGGAAAGGATGAACTGCTAATGGCATACTTTAGTCAATGTTTAAGTGGGTCGGCGTTGGAATGGTACAGCCGATAGGATCATGCTTGGCGGTACACTTGGGAGGATCTAGCACAAGCATTCACCTATCATTTTCAATATAATCTTGAAATTATCCCGGACCGTCTGTCTTTGACGAAATTGGAAAAGAAGCACAATGGGAGCTTCAGAGAATATGGCTTCCGCTGGAGGGAACATGCAACGAGGGTTGATACCCTAATGAGGGAAAGAGAAATGGTAGATTATTTATTGCAAGCTTTGGAGCCTACATATTTTGGTCACGTGGTATCGGCAGTAGGTAAATCGTTCAATGAGGTAGTGAAAATGGGAAGTATGGTTGAGGAAGGACTCAAATCCAACAATATCATGAGTTACTCTGCAATCAAAGCATCCACCCAGGCTATCTAAAGCGGGACTGGAGGAGCAACTGGAAAGAAGAAGGAGGAGGAGGTAGCAACTATTGACTCTGGGACTTTGTTTGGGCCCCGGGCTCCATCCCATAACAACTAACCCTGTCCTCACCACCAAATATACCCACACACCCTATACGGCCCACCGCAATATTACTACCCACCTCTGGAACACCGTTACTCAGTCCATCTTGCACAAACATATACCCAACCTCCCGCCCACGCAAAATTGCGTGCGCCAGCCCCACAAAATAATTACCCAGATCCACCAAATAACTACACTCCAAGAGCCTACCAGCAATCCCCGAGACCAGCTTTCCGGGCCAACCAAGCTTTGAAAAATGAGAGAATGCAGAAGAAGAAATCCTTCACTCTATTGGGAGAATAATATGCCAGCTTATTCCACAGGTTGAGGCAGCTAGACATGTTGAGGCCGGTTGAGACAAAAATACTGAACTCCCCCCTAAGAAATCTAGATTATTCTTTCAGTTGTGAGTATTGGTCCGGTGTCCCAGTGCATGACACGGAGAAATGTTGGCATCTGAAGTGTGCTATTCAAGAACTCGTTGATTCTCATCGAATTGAGGTGCAAGCCCCAGAAGCACCCAACATTAATCAAAACCCGCTGCCTGCTCATCAAGAGACAAATACGATCGAGATAGTGCACAAAGAGAGAGAGAGCCCAAAAATCCATTGCAAAATGTCATGATGATCCGAGCTAGTGAACGGAAGATGGGTGAGAATTTGACAAGCGAGATGTCGACACTCAAGTCAAGCGCATCAAGTAGTGAGCCTGTTGTTACAGTCAAGAAGGAATCCTTGAAATACGGGATTGTGAAACAAGAGAATGCAAAAGTGGTTGTACCAGGGATGGCTAGTAAACATGTGGTTGTCATAAAAGGCGCTAGTTTAGAGCCTGTCATTATCAAACCTGTAGTTCAACTACCAGTGATCAACAGCAAGGTAGTACCTTGGAATTATGATCGAGTAACAATGACTTACGAAGGGAAAGAGGTTAGAGAAGAAGTTTGTGAAACACATGGACTCACCCGATTAGGGAGGTGCTCTACCTTCGATGAATTGAGAAAATCAAAACCAACCAAGGATAGTTCACCGCTGGTAAAGAAAACTGTGAGTGAGGAAGAGGTAGAAGAGTTTCTAAAGAAAATGAAAATACAGGATTATTCTATTGTGGAACAACTGAGACTGACGCTCGCTCAAATCTCATTGTTATCATTATTGATTCATTCAGACGAGCACCGTAGGAATATAATGAAGATCCAAAATGAGGCCCAACTTCCTGAAAAAATCACAGTCAACCATTTGGAAAAAAATAGCCAATAAGATTTTGGAAGTGAACAGAATCACATTTTCCGATGATGAATTACCAAATAGAAGGCACCAAGCATAATAGAGCACTCTACCTAAAGGTAATATGCAAATATTTTGTGGTAACTCGAGTTTTGGTCGATAGTGGTTCAAGCGCAAATATTTTCCCTCTCTCCATGCTAAATAAGTTGAAGGTGAAAAATGAAAGAATTCATAAGAACATCATCTGAGTACGAGGGTTTGATGACGGGGGAAAAGACTCGGTTGGTGACATAGTGCTCGAATTGAAAATTGGGCCCGTTGATTTTACCATGGAGTTCCATGTGCTTGATGTGGCCGTCTCTTACAAATTGCTGTTGGACGACCTTGGATCCATGCTGTTAGAGCATTTCCTTCTACTTTGCATCAAATGGTAAAATTTGAATGAGATCGGCAAGAAATAGTGATGCACGACGAATACATTTGTTTGCTCACAGTGATGCTATCGTATCCTTCATTAATGCAGATGATGATAAAGGGCCCAGGGTGTATCAGGTTCATGACTCGGTATCAGTGGAGAAGGTCCTAGAAGGGGAGCGTGTTCTAATGCTGGACTGATAGTTGTTATTATATGCAAACTCCACCAAGGGAAAGAACTAATCTCATTGCCCTTCAAAGTCAATCACACATGCTCTAGGTATATCCTCTAAAATCTGAATTGTGTGCTCTGGAGGATAGAACCCTGTGCTTAGCTCTACACGGGTCCCTAACTCACTCTGAATGTCTCTCCAAAAATGGGAAGTGAACTGAGGGCCTCTGTCTGATATGATGGAAACAGGCACACCATGCAAGCGGACTATCTCCCGAATGTAAACCTGAGCATACCTCTCCGCTATATAAGTAGTCGCCACTGGAATAAAGTGAGCCGACTTGGTCAACCTATCGACAATGATCCACATTGAATCGAACTTTCGCAAAGTCCAAAGCAACCCAAATACGAAATCCATGGTGATACGCTCCCAATTCCACTCTGGGATAGGCATGCTGAAGTAGGCCACCTGGTGTTCATACTTGACCTGCTGTCAATTCAAACACTTAAGCCACATACTCTACTATGTGTTTCTTCATTCTCCACCACTAATAATGCTGCCTCAAGTTCATCTTCACAGCACCCAAATGAATGGAATACCCTGAAATGTGAGCCTTCTCTAGAATCCTCTCCCTCAAATCATCAACATTAGGAACACATAGATGACTCTAGAGTCGCAAAACACCATCCTCGCCAATAAAACCTCTCTGGTACCTCCCTGAAGTACTATCTCTCTAAGAACCGCCAAATAGGCATAATTGAACGCCGGGCCTTAATCTGACCCAATAATGAAGAATGAGCAACTACACATGCAAGAACTCAGCTGGGTTCTGAAATGTCCAATCTCACAAGCCTATTATCCAAGGATTGAATGTCCAAAGCTAGTGGTCTCTCTACTGCTGGAATGAATGCCAAGCTGCCCATACTCTCCACCTTTCTGTTCAAGGCATCCGCGACCACATTTGCCTTGACCAGATGATAAAGAATTGTGATGTCATAATCCTTTTGTAACTCAAGCCACCCGTGCTACCTGAAATTAAGATCCCTCTGCTTGAATAAATGCTGTAAGCTGCGATGATCGGTATAAACCTCACATGACACCCCGTACAGATAATGCCTCCGTATCTTAAGAGCATGAACAATCGCGACTAACTTTAGATCGTGCATAGGATAATTCTTCTCATGAACCTTCAGCTGATGCAAAGAATATGCAATAACTTGACCCTCCTACATCAAGAAACATCCCAATCCAACATGTGAAGCATTGCAATACACCATATACATCCCCAAGCAAGAAGGTAGTACAAGAACTGGTGCTGTAGTCAAAGCTGTCTTGAGCTTGTGAAAGCTCTCCTCACAATTATCGGACCTATGAAAAGGGGCACCCTTCTGGGTCAATCTAGTCAAAGGTGACACAATATATGAAAAGCCCTGCACGAATCACCTGTAATAACCTGCTAACCTAGGAAACTCCTGATCTCGGTCACTAAGGTAGGATGTGACCTACTTTGAACTGATTGAATCTTCTTGGGATCCATCTTAATACCCTCTCCCGACACAATATGTCACAAGAATGCCACTGATTCTATCCAAAAGTCACACTTGGAGAACTTAGCACATAACTTCTGTTCCCCCAAGGTCTGAAGCACTACCCTCAAATGCTGTTCGTGCTCTCCCAATCTGCGAGAATATATCAAGATGTCGTCAATATAGAAAAATAAATAAATCAATTAAGGTCTGAACACCCTGTTCATCAGATCCATGAATGCTGCTGGGGCATTAGTCAAGCCAAAGGACATCACCAAAAACTCATAATGGCCATATCTAGTCCGGATTGTAGTCTTCGAAATATCCGAGTCCGAATCCTCAACTGATGATACGTGACCTCAGGTATATCTTAGAGAACACCCTAGCACCCAACAAATGGGTCGAACAAATCTTCAATATAAGAAAACAGATACTTGTTCTTGATGTGACTTTGTTGAACTGATGGTAATCAATGCCAAATAACTTAGGATTTTAACATGTTCTATGCCCCTACTTACTTATGCTTTGAGTGTAATTTTCTACAAAATAGTCCCAAAAGTCTCACATGTTGTGCTTGATTGTAGGTTTGAGCGACAAAGTGACGAGATGTCAAAGATTGGATAAAAAAGGAGTGAAACCTTCTCAAGTATCAAAGACCAAGAAATCCAAGGGGAGAAGGCCTAGTGTGGACCATGGTAAAGCGACTGCACCCATAATAGAAGGTTCAGAGAGTTGACATAGTCAAGATGGAGGTAGCGCAGGAACAAAAGGATTTTGCAGTCCGGGGCTGTGCTACTCTTTTGTGCGGTTCGCGGAGAAGAGATTCATAGAGCTCACAAATTGCCAATTCCAAGCAATGAGGTCAGCGGTCATACTTGTGTGGACCACACAAACTCCCACCGGGGCCGCGGTGCACTTCCACGTGTTTCGTGTTCCTTAAGATAAGATAGCTGATTAGTGAAGTCAAAAGAGCCAGTACGGTCACGATTGCTTTTGTGCGGCCCGCACTAACCCCGCATGGGTATTTTTGTTCCGTTTTTCCAGCATTGTATAAATATAACATTTTACCATTTTTAGGTTAAGTTTTGTATTCTGAATGTAGCTGAGCTCGTGAGACTCGATATTATTGCCATTTTTGGCACTTTTGTTTGTCATTAATGATAGGTTATTGTAGTTTCTTCTTAGTAATTAATTAATATTCTTTGTTCTTCATCTATTTCTTCATTTTCTTCTATAAACATGTGTAGCTAAACTCATTCTCTAGGGTTGTGGCTCAACCCTAGTATGGGTAATTGATGGGTGTTGTCATCTAGGGTTAGATTGATATCGGGTGTTTGCTATTTCGGTTGATTTTATATTTTTACTTAAGAATTGGTGGTTGCAAACACTGATTTAAGCTTTGTGGGTTTGACTCTTCTTGAGAAAGAGAGTCTATGAACCCAAAATTGACCCAACAAGGAATTGGGATGGACTCATGAGAAATGATTGTCCCAATTAATGGGTTGAATCTCGAGAGAATAATCACTCTACTTGAACCCTAGTTGCTTGGCCTAATTTGCCTACCCATTTGGTCTCGAGAGAGTCAATTGGGCAAAATCACTCTCTCTATCGAGATGTGTGAGAGTGGGTATAATTGTGCAACGGTTATAGCCTAAGCCCCAAATACTTCAATATATCCTTAGTAACATCTACCCATCAATTAGCTACCAAGGTGATACCACAACCCTAGTGCCTTTCTTCCTATTAGATCCAACTTAGCAATATTCTCATAACATAATTTAGTATTAATCATTATAATAGTAGCTATAAAATCAAAACCCAAGAATGTTTGAAGTGACATTAGGAGTACAAACACATCTCTAGACTAGACAGGAATTCCAACTCCACTACTAGCTCCCTGAGGAAATCGACCCCGACCTATATTCGGGTAATATCTATTGCGACCCGCTCTTTCTACCTTGGTGTAGTGTTGAGTTGGAAGCGATCAATTTTTGGCTCCGGTGCCGAGGAGCTTACGATGTTGACTATCTGTTTAGTTAGTTTTGTGTTTTGGTTCTCTTTCCTTCTTGTTTACTAATTTTATTTGTTTCAATCACTCAGGTACACATTGCTTTATTAATGCAAATGACCCTCTTGGCAATGTCATGGCGGGGGAGGAGGTAGATGATTTTGATCAAGAAGAGATTCCTTATTTACCTCAAGCTCCATGTAGAGGCCATCAGGCCAATGCAAATGACAACAATCCTATCATAGACCCTCATCCGCCACCTCCAAGAGTGATCCCAAGAGTTCTCCCAAATCTAAGGTATGCGAGTGCTATTTTTCCTCCCCGAATATGGGCGTGGAACTTTCAGATCACAAATTTCATGTTTACTTTGCTCAAGTAAAGAGGATATTTTACGGGCCCCTCCGATCAAAATTCCCATAAGCACTTGAAGGGGTTCATTGGTACATGCTGGGTAGCAAGCAGACAAACGTGTTAGAGGATGCTTTGAGATTGAGGCTTTTCCCATTCTCTCTTCAGGGTAAAGCAATGTATTGGTTAGAAAGGCTCACCAATCATTCCATCACAACTTGGGGTGAGTTGGTGGATAAATTCATTGGAAAGTTTTTCTTACCAAGTCATATGGCAGTACTTCGGGATGAAATCTTAGCCTTCAAGTAAGAGTCAACGGAACCTTTGCATGAAATCTTGGAGAGATATAGAACAATGGTGAATGAGTTCCCAAATAACGACATGACCGAGGCAATGATCAAACAAACTTTTTATCGGGGCATCAACGCCACGAAGCAATGCATTGTGAATCAGCTGGCCGGAGGGAACTTTATAAAACTTTCTTACCAAGAGGCATGAGATGTACTTGATGAAAACGACATGGCAAAGTAGGGCTAACATTTGTTAAGGTGACACTATAGTTATTCATTTACATAAGGAGTTGCATGACCATAGGCAAGCTATAGCGGAGTTGACAACCATTATGAACCAATCAGCGAAGGCGCAATTACAACAAGTCCAAAACCCACGCCAAGTCAATGCCATGGAAGATGTTTCTATGTTGAAAAGGAGGCAAAGAGGGCAACAACAACCTCAAGGTAATTGTGAGCAATTTGACAACAACAATGATGGTGGTGGTTATTCGAATGAGTTCTATGATGATCAAAGCAAGGAATGTCAATAACTACCAAGGAAATAGGGGAAATCAAGGGTATCAACAACGGCGTTCCCAAGAAAATTGGGGCAATCAACAACAAGATGGTGGCAATTGGAAAAACAACAATCAAAGCAATAATTGGGGAAATCAACAAGGTGGTAGTAATTGGAACAACAACAACCAAAGCGGTAATTGGGTTAATAATGTAACAATCAAGGCAATTGGAATGGGAACAACAATAATTGGAGCAACAACAACAGTATAGTAGGGTGGAATAATAGGGGAAACCAAGGCAACCGGGGGCAAGGTTTTCAAAGGCTCCCATGTACCAACAACTGAACAATCCACCCCTTTTTACTTCTCAATGTCCGAGTTCTTCCGAGAGTGATACGGGTAGAATTGAAAGTATGTTAGAGCTATCAATAAAAAGGATCCAAAATTCTGATGCACAATTGGCTGCGAATAATACATCTATTTGGAACTTGGAAGTGCAAAGGGGTCAAATTTCTCAAGCTTTGAATACCTGCCCCAATGGTATCCTACCAAGTGATACGGCAGTGAACCCGAAGGGTGGAAACAAAAACCATGTGATGGCGGTTACAACTAGAAGCCAAATAGGCAGTGATGTGCATGCCTTGATAGAAAATCATGTTGTGGATGATAATGTTGAGATCCAAGAAGATGTGGGCCCATTGATTGTTGAAGATGTGATTGAATGAAATGTGAACAATGATGTGCGGATTGCTATTGATAATGAGGCCGAGGTGGAAAAACAAGATGTGGTGAACCCATCTAGGGAACACGTGATTGACATACCCGAGTCGGTGGTTCCCAAAGCCAAGAAACCTTTGCCTAGACTACCTCCACCTTATCCTAAACGGTTATAAAAGCAAAAGAGTGACAATCAATTCAAAAAGTTCATTGACATGAGTAAGAGTCTCACAATCAATGACCCCTTGATTGAGGAACTCGAACAAATGTCGGCTATGCAAAGTTCATGATGGATTTGGTTACAAAGAAGAGGTGCGTGGATTGTGAAACTATAAAGATGACTCACCAAATGAGTGCTATTGTGCACTCAATGGCCCTGAAGTTAGAAGACCCCGGTGCTTTTACTATTCCTTGTACTATAGGAAGTACAGACTTTGCTAAGGCCCTTTGTGACTTGGGGGCTAGCATTAATTTGATGCCGTACTCGGTCTTCAAGACTTTGGGTATTGGGAAACCTCGTCCTACCTCAATGAGACTTCAATGGAAGACTGAAGCGACCGTTGGGCATAATTGATTATGTTCTTGTTCGTGCTGATAAATTCATATTGCCGGCCGACTTTGTAATATTGGATTGTTAGGATGAGTTTGAAGTGCCAATTATAATTGGGAGACCTTTCCTAGCTACAGGGAAGGCCTTGGTTGATGTTGAAGAGGGTGAGTTGACATTCCGAGTGGGAGATGAGTAAGTGATATTCTATGTTTAAAAATCATTGAGACAACCCTATAGCACGGAGGTGTGATCATTTGTGAACATTGTCACTGCTGTGATAGTGGATCACACAAGTTCCATGACAAATGTTGAATATCCTCTTGAGGCTGTGCTTCTTAACATGGATGTCAATGATGATGCTAGTAAAGTGGAGTGCGTGAATGCATTGCATGGTACAGGTTCATATTTATATGAGCCTAGGAAGTTATCTTTGGATCTTGAAAATCGCAAAACTCCACTAACAAATCCATCGATTGAGGAGCCACCGGTGCTGGAGTTAAAGCCACTCCTTCCACAACTCAGGTATGAATTTTTGGGCTCTAATTCAACTCTTCCAGTTATTCTTTCTTCTTGGCTTACTAACTTGCAGGTCAAGGCCACTCTGGAGGTGCTTTAAAGGCGAAAAAAGGCAGTAGGATGGACTCTGGCGGACATTTTGGGGATAAGCCCTGCCTTTTGCATGCATAAAATCATCTTGGAGGAGGATGCAAGGCGTTCACTTGAACATAAAAGAAGTCTAATGAGGCAATGCAATAAGTGGTAAAGAAAGAGGTTATCAAGTGGCTTGACGCCGATGTGGTTTATCCAATTTCTGATAGCTCATGGACCTCTCCGGTCCAATATGTGCCAAAGAAAGGAGGGATGACGGTGGTGAAAAATTATAACAATGAGCTTATTCCCACTCGAACCATTACTGAGTGGAGAGTTTGGATGGACTACCAGAAACTCAATAAGATGACTCGGAAGCATCATTACCTGTTACCGTTCCTGGACCAAATGCTTGATTACCTTGCGGAACGAGCTTTCTATTATTTTTTGGATGGGTATTCGAGCTATAATCTAATATTAATTGACCCGGAGGATCAAGATAAGGACACTTTTCACATGACATATGGTACATTTGCCTTCTCCCGGATGCCATTTAGGTTGTTCAATGCTTCGGCGACCTTCTAACGTTGCATGATGGCTATTTTCACCACTATGGTGGAAGATATATTTGAGGTCTTTATGGACAATTTTAGTGTGGTTGGTGACTCCTTTGAAGAGTGCTTGGTAAACTTGGATAGAGTCTTGGCCCAATGTGAAGAAACTAATCTTGTTCTCAATTCGAAAAAAATGCCATTTTGTGGTGGAAGAAGGTATAGTATTTGGTCAAAGAATTTCTAAGCATGGGATTGAGGTAGACAAGGTGAAAATCGAGGTGATTTGGAGTCTTTTTCCCCTACATCTGTAAAAGGGGTGAGGTGTTTTTTTGGGCATGCCGAGTTCAACCGGCAGTTTATCAAATATTTCTCGAAGGCCATGAATCCACTTTGCAAGTTGCTAGAGAAAGATGCCAAGTTTGTTTTTGACGAAAAATGCATGGAGGCCTTTGAACTTTTAAAACATATCTTATGGGGCATATCTTATGGGGATATTTGCCATGGAAAACTTTAGGGCATATCTTATGGGGACCAAGGTGATTGTGCACATGGGCTATGCCGCCCTTAGGTATTTGATGACCAAGAAGGATTCCAAGGCAAGATTGATGAAAAAGAGTATCTTCACAAGGTTTGGCACTACTTGTGCTATCATTAGTGATGGGGGGTCTCACTTTTGCAACAAGGCTTTTGATTCATTACTTGCCAAGTATGGAGTAAATCACAAAGTGACTACCCCCTATCATCCTCAAGCTAGCAGCCAAGTGGAAGTCTCCAACCGAGAAATAAAGAGAATCTTGTACAAAACCGTCAATGCAAATCAGACCGATTGGTCCAAAAAGCAAGATGATGCTCTATGTGCCTACTGGACCGTGTACAAGACCCTAATTGGTATGCCTCCATACCGGTTGGTATTTGGGAAAGCATATCACCTACTGGTAGAATTAGAGCACAAAGCTATGTGGGCCTTGAGAATGTAGAACTTGGAATTGGATATTGTAGCGAATCTTCGTGTTGAGCAACTTAATGAGCTTTATGAGTTTTGGTTTTATGCCTAGTCCAACTCATCGTTGTATAAGGTCAAGATGAAGTATCTTCACGACAAATACGCTCGGGGGAAGGAATTCAAGGTTGGTGATATGGTTCTTCTTTACAACTCCCGGTTGAGGTTATTTTCGGGAAAGCTCAAGTCAAAGTGGAGTGGGCCATTCGAAGTTGTATGTGTGACCACGCTTGGTGCTATTGCTCTCAAGAACAAAAATGGGGAAGTTTTCCGAGTCAATGGGCATCGTGTCAAGCATTATTTGGGGAATTTGGATGATAGCCACATGGTGGCACTCATTCATTTGAAGTGATGTGATGGTAACATACGTCATACCACAACATTAAATCAGGTGCTTTTTGGGAGGCAACCTATGTCTTTTTTCTTTCTCTTTGATTTTCTTTATAGTTTAGGATTTTTGAGCTAATTGTTTGTGAGATGTTGCAGGAATTGTGTTGATGCGGTGCAAAATAAAGTGGAAAAATTTCACAGTCTCTGAATTTTGCCAGTGTGGCCACGGTGCATTTTGTGCGGTCCGCACTAGCATGAGCTGTACATGGTACTCCATGAAGTTCTCCACCGCGTCCACATTCCATTTTTTGCGGTCCGCGATGGCCTTCTGCGGTCGCGGTCTCTTTTGAGCGGTCTGGAGAGGATGCCTGCTGAAGTTTCATTTAAACAAATCCAGCACAATCTACGGTCGCTTTTGTGCGGCTGTGCTGGTAGGTGAGTATGGGTCCCACAGGTTGTCTATAAATAGAGACCAAGGGTTTCAGTGTACCCTTTTCGAACTTTGGAAACTCAGAGCCATATGTTCATCCTTTCCTGAGATCAAAATTCTTTCTTGCTAAGATTAGTTTCATTCAATCTTCACAAATCTGGTAACATTTCATGCACTTGTGATTAATTAATTTCATATTTTCATTTTTATTTGCTTGCCAGTAGCTTGTAGCTTCTCTTTCGTCCTGTTTTTCTTTGAATCATAAGTTTATGTTAGTTTACTTGTAGTTTTTGTATGTTTTATATAATTGAGGAGTGGGAAACTTAGCAGGGACAAGTAGGTATAAAAATTTGGAAAACAACAAATGGAAAAACATGAAACTCTAAGGACCGCGCAGATTCTAACTCAGCACAACCCGCGGTCGCCTTAGCGTGGTCCACGATGTCCTGACACGCTCCTTATTACCCTTTTTCAAGGACCGCGGTGCCAAAAATGTCTGAGAATGAACTTGTGCCCAGCACGACCGCAATGCATTTTATGCGGCCCGCGCTGGCCCACCGCGACCGCGGTCTCTTTTGTGCAGTCCACTGTGGGTGATTTAGAGAAGGTGTCTTATAGGCCTTTGCCCAGAAAGGTTCGCGGTGCCCCTAACGCTGCCGCACTCTTGATGGTGCGGGCCGCGATGCCTTGCTCTACACCTGTGTTTGCAACCTTATCACCTGCTGATTCTGCAATTTATTTCATACATCTGTTTCACTGCCTATGCTTAAACTAATAATGTTAGATGCATTTGTTTGCAGATAATGGTTAAACAAAGAGTCAACGAAGGATCACAACAACTCAGAAGATGTGGTTCCTCCCGAGGGGGGTAAAGGCAAGAGAGTGGTAAAACTCACTCCCCAAGTCTTGGAAAACATCAAAGAGACCCGGAAGATGATTAAAGCGACAGATATCCATTCCTTGGGGAGTGAGTATATGCCATCTCAGGACATCTCTTCCGATTCAATCCCAACTTACTTACCAGTTTCCAACTGAGTGATACCCCTCCAGCATCACCCACTGCCAAGAGGCCGGTGAATGTAGTTTTAGATTCATCTGAAGATTCTGCAGCTGTAAGTGAATAATACTGCACCTCCCCCACAACTTCATTATCTGGGGAGAGTGAAAGCAGAGGTGATGGAGGTGGTGAGGACAATGATGAGGAGTTACGCTAGAGTGGTATACCTCAGGTTGGGGGTGTTGACCGGACTAGAGATCCCACAGCTTCGGAGGATAGGTTTGTCAGTCAACTATCATTCCACCAGTTTAGGGTTTGGTGGCCTAAACGAAAGCTCTATTCTAGAAAGGAGTTTAATTGAGCGAGATCTTGTACCTCTACTTCCAAATTTTCTTAAACAATTTTACACTCGAGTGTGTTGGGATCACTTTCAGGTTAATTGTGTAAATGAAAATGAGCACATCGTAAAAGATTTCTATTGCAATGTGGCACACATCCTGAAGGGCAACAATTCAGCCAAAGTACGGAACAAAAAGGTGATCTTTATTGGGCAAGAACTCAATGACTACCTACGGTTTGATGACGAGGATGAGACCCTTTATAATAAAAAATTGGCAATGGGTGAAGCAGTGCGTCCGTGGTTAATCTCATACCTGGAAGTAGCAGGTACTGTTCCAGAGTTGGTGCAAGCCGGAACCAAAATCCTTTGGAAGACTTTCAACTTTGAGGCTCGGGGTTGGTTGTCTTTTGTATGCAGTCAGCTTGACCCCTCTACCCAAGATCAGACTATTCCCCTTACCCGTGCTGTCCTTGTTGCTTCTATTATAGTCGGATACCCTATCAATGTGGGAAATGTGATGTCCTGTTCTGTGGGGCAAGAGCATGATTGGAACTACTCTATTCCCAATACCCTCACCATGTACTTCAAGGACCTGGAAGTGGAGAAGAGAACATTTGATATCAAGGTCAAGCTAGTGGCTCCATTCACCTGGTTCAGTATGAAGGGCCCAGAAAACTCTAAATACAAAATCTACAAGCCACCTACCTTTGCCCCAACTAGCGAGTTTGAGGAGCCAGTTGTAGTAGAGCCTTCTGTTGAGCCCTCCACATTGCCTGTTGCTACTACTATTGACGATTTGCCTCTAGGACCTTCTTCTTCTGCGAGTCCCAGTACTTCAGCTGGCCCGGGGGTTCCTTTTTCCTCGATGCATCCTTTCACAACCCATCAGTTGAGCCAGGCACTGGCCAGTGTGAACAACTGGATGTCAGCTGCGAAATCCAAGTTGTCTACTTTGTCTACTGCCATTGAGGCCCAATCCATACCTCCGACAGCTCAGATTTCTTAGTCCATTGAGGATATACTAAAAAGGTTCCTGGACAACCAGAAAAATATTATGAGGACTCAGGACGCCTTGTCTAAGGCGGTGTATTCACATGGCAAGGCTCTGAAGGAGCTTGCCAAGGAGCATAAGAAGATGAAGAGATCAAGGGCTTCCAAGGATTCTGTGAATCAGCTCAGGGCAGATGTGGACTAGCTATTGGCAGACTAGATGCCTATAGACTTGCTTAGGGACCCTGACCCAGCGACAATACCTGTAGCATAGCCACAGAGAGAGCAGTCACCCAAGCAGCCAAGGAAGAAGAGAAAGCTCCCAAGTACAGTTGATGCGGTTATTGAGGTGGCAGCCCCACAGGAGGTCTCCTCCAGTTTGCCACATGATGCACCTGACATCCAGCTGGTCCATGAGCAAGCCCCAGTCCCAGCAGCTGAGCATTAGGAGGTCGGGAACCAGTTTGAGGTTCCCTCACGTACACAGGACCAGGGGACCACTGAGGATCCTATGCAGACGAACCAGGCTTAGGGAGATCCTATATCCTTTATTGTTACTTTTTGATGCTTATTTTGATAGTTGGCATTGGGGCAATGCCAACTTTTATTTGCGGAGGTGCACCCTACTTTTTGTTTTATCTGGATGACTGTATATATTTGACTTTGTTTATGTTTCTCTGATTTTCTATTTTGCCCTGTACATAACTTTACACTTAGCTACTTTTCTTGTACTTTTTATTCTATCTTTTGGTCTGTATATAAAGTTACATTTCTGTATATGTTCATCCCTCGTTGTGTATTCTTCACCCCTATTGTACATATTTATTTTGTTTTCTATTTTCGCAAATTTTTTTCAATTTTCGCTTTGTGGATAGGCTCGTAGCCTTTTGTTTTTTTTGGCGTTTTCAATAAACCCTTGATTTTCTTAATGCCACGATTTTTTCTAAGAGTGGAGTAGTGTGCGGACCGGGTGGATTTTCCCAATGATAGATGAAGTGACAACCTTATTAAGGGTTTGAGTCCTTGTTTTTTGTTCTTTTTGTTTTTGAATAGTTGTAGTTAAGGGTACCTCAAGCAAAGCTTCACTTGGGCCTAGCACATTTGCCTTTGATCCCATGGTCAAAGAAAAAATATTGTCTTTAGGACGGTGAAAGTCGTGGCATTGGGAATCTTGTGTTGACCAAACAATCATCATGTGGTATTTTTGGACCATTGTGTGCTTAAATAGTAACTAAGGTCATTGTGGGTCCTAGACTCGATGTCTTTTGCAATCCTCCAGTGTGTGTGG
Organism: Nicotiana benthamiana; assembly: GCA_034376525.1. Taxonomy (NCBI): domain Eukaryota; kingdom Viridiplantae; phylum Streptophyta; class Magnoliopsida; order Solanales; family Solanaceae; genus Nicotiana; species Nicotiana benthamiana. The sequence continues at coordinate 141,433,028 of CM067327.1, read as the reverse complement.
TGAGAAATTGAATTGTGAGCCCAAGTCCCAACACAATGTTCTAGAACTTGCCCTGAATGTTTGTTGAGGCGACATCCTAGGTGAAATTTGACTTGAGAAGTGATAATAGGCTCTCATGGATACAAATGATAAGTTGAAAAATTCCATAGCCTACTAATGAGATAATCCCTAGTAATTCTTTTGAGCCTTAAACATTTTTCTTTTAAGAACCAATGCTACAAGACTATACCCGTCTAAATTCTACCCTCTCTTGGCACCCACATCTTCCCTTGAGTAATAACAAAGTCTAAGTTTGGGTGGAGAGATAAGAATGGAAACAAAAAGGGGTAAAAAGGTACAAAAGCAAAAGAAAAGAAAGGTAATGAGAAAGAAAGAAAAGAAAAAGACAAAAAGAAAGCCCAACGTGAAAAAGAGTAAAAAGGGATTCAGAGAAAAGCATAAAATAAAAAAGGTGTGAAAAAAGTAGAAAAAGGAAAAATGTTTTGAATTGCATAAGAAAGAGTGACAGTGTGTCTCTCTAACCCCTTGAAAAGAAGTGAAATAAACAAAAAATTTGTGTCAAAATAAATTAAAAGAAGTGATTAAGGGAAGATGAACCCACTTGAATAAAATATATGTCCTACCCTTACCCAAAAGCCTTCACCATGACTCCACAAAAGCCCTATATGATCTTGAGTTAAAGGGAGTCTACACTAGTGGATACTTACATAAGGGGCAAGCAAATAGTACCTAGAGCTAGATTTGTGAACTTCTTGATAGAGACGGGTGAAATTCCATCAACATCGATTTGTATGTCAATACTATAAAAGGTGAGGTTCGCTTAGGGAGAGTTGAGTATGTGTGAGTTTGGGGTCCACAATGACCAAAGTAATTAAGAGAAGTGCTTTGATGTGATGAGTCAAATCTTGATGCCCTTGTGTCACACTTGATCAATGGTTTTTCAAAGTTTAAATGTTGTTAATGATGCAATCGTATTGAGCGCGATTGTTAGTCCCAATTGATGCTAGTTACGACTTAGGATAGCTTGAATTACTTGGATTTTCCTTTAAGGGGTGGGTCTTATTTTGTTTGCTTGAGGACGAGCAAAGGTTTAAGTTTGGGGGAGTTGATAAGTTAGGATTTTAACATGTTTTATGCCCATATTTACCTATTCTTTGAGTGTAATTTACTACAAAATAGTCCCAAAATGCTCACAGGTTGTGCTTGATTGCAGGTTTGAGCGACAAAGTGATGAGATGTCAAAAATCGGTTCAAAAAGGAGCAAACCTGCTCAAATATCAAAGACCAAGAAATCCAAGGCGAGAAAGCCTAGTGTGGACCGCGCTAAAGGGACCGCGACTGCACTAAGGTTTAGAGAGTTGGCATATTCAAGCTAGAGGTAACGCGGGCGCGGAACGTTTCTCGCGGCCTCGGTCAGGATCCACAGCTGCTCTACTCCTTTGTGCGGTTCGCGAAGTAGAGATTTAGAGAGCTCACAAATTGCTATTCCAAGCAATGCGGTCGGCAGTCATACTTGTGCGGACCGCGCCAACTCCCACCACGGCCGCAGTGCACTTCCACACGGTCCGCTTTCCTTAATATTAGAGAGATGAATAGTGAAGTCAAAAGAGCTAGTGCGGCCGCGGTTACTTTTGTGAGGACCGCACTGACCTTGCACGGCCTAGTATAAATAGAACATTTTACCATTTTTAGGTTATTTTATATTTTGAACGTATCTGAGCTCGTGAGACTCGATATTGTAGCCATTTTTGGCAGTTTTGTTTGTCATTAATGATAGATTATTATAGTTTCTTTTTAGCATTAATTAATATGCTTAGTTCTTCATCTATTTCTTCATTTTCTTCTATAAGCATGTGTAGCTAAACCCATTAGCTAGGGTTGTGGCTCAACCCTAGTGTGGGTAATTGATGGGTGTTGCCATCTTGGGTTAGATTGATATTGGGTGTTATCTATTTGGGTTGATTTTATGTTTTTACTCAAGAATTGGTGGTTGCAAACACTGATTCAAACTTTGTGGGTTTGACTCTTGTTAAGAAAGAGAGTCTGTGACCCCAAATTTGACCCAACAAGGAATTAGGATGGACTCATGAGAAATGATAGTCCCAATTAACGGGTTAAATCTCAAGAGAGTAATCACCCTACTTGAACCCTAGTTGCTTGGCCTAATATGACTATCTATTTGGTCTCGAGAGAGTCAATTTGCCAAAATAATCCTCTCTACCGAGAGGTCTGAGAGTGGGTAAAATTGTGCAATGGTTATAGCTTAAGCCCCAAATACGTCAATATATCCTCAGTAACATTTACCCATCAATTAGCTACCTAGGTGATACACAACCCTAGTTCCTTTCTTCCCATTAGATACAACTTAGCAACATTCTCATAACATAATTTAGTATTAATCATTAGTTTTATAATAGTAGCTATAAAATAAAGAATGTTTGAAGTGACATTAGGAATTCAAACACATCTCTAGATTAGAAACGAATTCCAACCTTACTACTAGCTCCTTGAGGAAATCGATCCCGACCTCTATTTGGGTGAAAGCTATTGCGACCCGCTCTTCCAACCTTGGTGTAGCGTTGAGTTGGGAACGATCAATGTACATCCGCATAGGACCATCCTTCTTTTTCACGAATAACACTGGCGCATCCTACAGAGATACACTCGGCCTAATAAACCCTTTAGCCAACAACTCCTCAGGTCGCTCCTTCAATTCCTTCAATTCCATAGGAGCCATACGGTACGATGGAATAGATATAGGCTGGGTGCCTGGAGAGAAATCAATATAGAAATCAATATCATGATCCAGTAGCATGCCATAAAGATCAGAGGGAAACACATCATCGAACTCCCGAACTACTAGAATTAAATCAATCATCGGAGACTCTAAGATAGTGTCCCGAACATAAGCTAGAGATACCAAACACCCTTAATCGACCATATACCGAGCCTTGAAGAAAGAAATAACCAGACTAGGTGTATCGACTATGGAACCCTTCCACTCCAATCTCGACAACTCTGGTATCACTAGTGAAATAGTCTTGGCATGGCAATCTAGGATGGCGTGATATGGAGATAACAAGTCCATGCCAAAGATGACCTCAAAATCGATCATATCAAGCAACAAGAGGTCTGATCTAGTCTCGAAACCATAGAACGTGACCACACAGGACCGGTATATCCAATCTACAACCATTGAATCACCGACTGGAGTGGACACATGAATAGGAGTGCCCAAGGATTCAGGTGAAATAGCCAGGAAACAAGCAAACAGATATGATACATATGAATAAGTGGACTATGGGTCAAATAATACCGAAGTGTCTCTACCACCAACGAAAGTTATACCTATGATGATAGTGTCTGAGGCTAATGCGTCTGGCCTAGCTGGAAGAGCGTAGAATCTAGCTGGAACACCGGATGGCTGGCCCCACCAGACTGAGCAGTAGCTGGTTGACCTCTCCCTACCTGGCCTCCACCTCTATTACGGCCCCTACCAGCCTGCCCTCCACCCCAAGGTGGCTGGGCAGCGGGTTATGAAAATATGGGCGACTGACCCTGCTGCATTAACATGCCCCGAAGCCTGGGGCAGATCCTCTTCAAATGACCCAAATCTCCACACTCGTAGCACACTCTCGGCACCATAGCGTGCTGTCCTGGAATCTGAGCCTGCTGACCCTAATACCCTCTAGAAGAACGTTGGATGGCTTGTGGGCGATAGGAAATCTTTGGCACAACGCTGAAGTGAGCACTAGAATCCTGATAACTAGAATACTTGCCAGAGGAACCCCCGAATAGCTAGTGGGCGGTAAGAACTCTCTGGCATCCCACTGAAATAAGGTCTCACTAGAGCACCTCGCGGAGGGGGTGGTGGTGGTAAATATGTGGGTTCGTTAGGCTGGCCCCTCCTAAAGTGACCTCTACCCCTAGCCGGGGAAACTATGAACTCAACCGAAAACGGGCCCCTTGTCCTGGTTGAATCTACTCTTTACCCCTTACGCGATACCCCTTAATCCTGCGAGCAATCTCTACCACTAGCTGATAGTTAGTACCCATCTCCACCTCTCAGGCCGTGCTAGCTCGAATACCGGGGTGCAACTTCACAAAAAATCTCTGCACTCTCTTTCCATCTGAGGGGAGAATTATGAGTGCATGGCGAGAGAACTCTGAGAACCTCGCCTTATAATTGGTCACAGACGTCTGACCCTACTTAAGATGCTCAAACTAGTGTTATAGCTCTTCCCTTTCAGAGGATGGAATATACATATCTAAGAACTACTGGGTGAACTGACCCCAGGCGAGGGGAGGAGAACCTACTGCCCTACCAAGAACATGGGACTACCACCGTCTACGGTCCCTGCCATCCAGCTGAAAAGTAGTGAAGTCAACTCAGTGTGACTCCAATATCCTCATGTTGTGCAGTCTGTCCTTGCACCTGTCGATGAAATCCTGGGCATCCTCATGTCACTCACCTCTGAATATAAGAGGGTGAAGCCTAGTCCATCTATCCAATAACTTTTGCAGATTACTATCCATAGCTTTCTGAGCTAGGGCACCACTGCAGCAACTGGTTGGGCCTCATCTATGGGTAGTGCACCGAGAGTCTGATACACTGCAGCTACATGTCCAAGAGCACGAGCAGTAGGGGTCTGTGCTCCCGCTCCTGCCTATGAGATAGTTGGATCTACTGGAAATAAACCAGCCTGAGTCATAGAATCCATGAACCGAAGCATATGACTCATAACCTCCTGAAATCCAGGTGTTATCATAAAGTCTGCTAGTATGGGCTCATCTGCGGGCACCTTGCCCTGCTCCTCGATAATTTGATCTCCCGTAGGATCTGCTGGTGGTGTTACTAGAATAACTATGGGATGACCTCGTCCCCTACTACGGAGGTGTCCTCCTCCAGCCTTTACCTCGACCTCGAGCAACGGGGGGAGCAGCTCCGCCCGGGTCTAGAACGTCAGTCGTGCGTGTCCTCAAAATCTATGAGAGAATAGAAAAGGGAAATTTAGTATACCAACCACTACACGATGGTAATGAATAAATAGTAGTTCTTCCTAATACCCTATAGACTCTCAAAGATATATAGCCTTGGAAAAGGTAACCGGTTAGGTTGACTTTAGGCTACTAAGGACCGGGTGAAGAATGATAAACGTCTGCTAAAGCCTAGGGGATTAGGTTTGCAGATGCGATCCAGACGTCTCCGTACCAATCTGCAAGTCTCTATTAGGTTTGTCCGTTTACGTGAACCTATTGCTCTGATTCCATGTTGTCACGACCCAATTACATAATAGGTCATGATGTAGCCCAACTCCATCACTGGGCAAGCCAACGCGGAAAATAATAACTAAACTTTCAGTCACCTTTACCCTGAAATAGTTTAAGTAATTCTTTAAGTTGGAAAGAAATCAGAAACGATGAAAACAATCATGATAATGATACAACCCCAAAATAATACAGTCTACTAATGCGTGTGCCAAGACCTGGTGTCACAAACTGTGGGAAACTAGTAGAATATACAAGAGAATCACACTATCCTACTATCTGAAATAGAATAGACAGCAAAAATACATTAAAAAGACTTCTTCAGGTTGCTGAACGACATGGAAGGGATGCGGCTCACCTTAGAAGTTTCAAGTCCGCTCAAAGATGCGCACCAGACTGATAGCCAGATACACCTGTCTCAGACCATGTACAATTAAGTACAGAAGTGTAGTATAAGTACATAAACAATATGTACCAGTAAGTATCCCGTCTAATCTCGAAGAAGTAGAGACGAGAGGTCGACTTGATACCTATTAGGGTCAAATAATGTGAGAAGAGTTCATAATAAGCATGGATTTCACAAGTTATTAATCTTTAATAATCATGGAATAATGGTTCTTTTCCACGTATTTTCATGGATATTCACCTAATGTTCAAGCGGATATGAAATTCAGTCCCCAAAGAAATGCTAAGCAATACATGCACAAGTAACACCATGGGACGTACGACCTGATCCAACATAAAAGTAAATTGTGCACTGCCGAGGGTCGAACGACTCGAACCACAGATGCATCTATACCCCGGTCGCAAATCACCCATGCGACACTACTACATATAAGTAAGCTCATCAACAAGCAACGACAATATATATCTGAGGAGTAGTTATATGCAGAAATACCAAATATTCTCTTTTAAAAGGCCAAACAAGATAAAGTTCATTCACTAGTCTCATTCTTCTTAATCAAAATAGTTCATACGAATCCGAATTGGTCATCACGTTACGAGAATATCACGTAGAGAATGCTTATGGGTCCTAGACTACCCAGTCCAAGTAGCATGTCACATCTATAGAAGTATGCATGCACTCTAGATTAGTCCTTCTTTCCTCCCCCGAAAGGGATACTTCTGTTTAAATTCATTTTTCTGTCCTTTCTTTACTTTTCTTTGAATCCCTTTCAATTTAATCCTCCTCCAAAACTAATACAAAGAAAAGTTGGCAAGATTTGTTTTACAGGGTTCTGCTTAGCAAAAGCCGAGTCCAAGTAAAGGCACCCAACCTCAGCATGTGCCTCAAGTCGATCTCGACTGGCCTTGATGGCCGATGCTTTAGAGTCCAAAACTCTAAAAAGGAAATAAACTCAAAGTCAAGCTACCATAAAGGCAAAATAAGAAAGGCCAAGACCTCACATGATTTAACCATCATGTGAAATTTTGGGAAAAGTCAAGATACCCAGCTTTAGAAGAGAGATCGGTCTCCAAAAAGTTAGCGAGCTGTGAAGGACGCCATCAAAAGAATTGGGCCGAGACCAAAACACTCAAGGCCACAAAACGAACCACCATTTCAAATTAAGAAATTGTTCTCTGATTGGACAACAGGTGCAATCCAACACACCCTCGCAATAAGCAGGTGCAATAAAAGTTAGGTGCACGGAGACCAGAATGGTCTTACAGCGGAAGTTAACCTAAAAATGGGAAGTCCCTTTCAAACTCTCCCTGCATTCCTCTGAATAAAGTGCTAAAAGTAAAATGAAAAGAAAGAAGAAGAAAATCCAAAATCATGGTAGCATAGGGTCCCAATCTCGAGCTACGTTTTTCCAACATAGGGTCCCATTCCCTAGTCACTCCCAGCATAACCTGGTAGTATTTTCCATTACAGGGTTCCATTCCCTAGTTGATTCTCGGCATAAACCGTGGACCTTCCCGGCATAACCCGAGAACCCTTTTTCTGTTCTGGGATAACCCGATGAGTTTCCCGGCATAATTGGCGGACTCCCCGACATAACCTGATGACCATTTTCTTTTCCAGCATAACCTGAAAACTTTCCTGGCATAATTTGTGGACCTCCCCAGCACAACCCGAGGAACCTTTTTCTTTTCAGGCATAACCCGTGGACCTCCTTGACATAACTCGAGGACCCTTTTTTCTTTTTCGGCATAACCCGACGACTCTCCGTCATTAACCGTGGACTTCCCCGGCACAACCCAAGGATCTTTTTCTTTCCCGACTAAACCCGTGGACCTCCCCGGCATAACTCGAGGAACCTTTTTCTTTAATGGCATAACCGATGACTTTCGTAGCATAACCCGTGGACCTCCCCGGCATAACCCAATGACCTTTCTCGATAACCTGAGGACCTTTTTCTTTTACGGCATAACCGTAAGACATTCCTACCTTTCTGGCATAACCTGACCATTTTTCCAGCATAACCTGATAATCTTTCCAATTCAGGGCCCCTAGTCCCTAGTTGATTTCATTATAGATATTGGGCTCCACTCACTACTCTCTTTTTCCCCAGGATACACATACATGATTTTATTGCTTTCAATTAAGAAATAGCTCAGATTTTGTTGCAATAACTCACGAAATGTTCCTAGTGAAAACTAGGGCAGAAAATTTCATTAGTTTGTTTACATTGGTGTCTGAACAAGTTTTCACCATGAGGCAAAAGGTTTGAGGTGACCAAAATAAGAAGTAACACCCCAAATAAAAAAAAAGAATATACCAAAAAAGAAATTGAACTCTGAGTGTGGAAGCAGAGAAAAGATGCGGACTGCCCAAGCCACGGCTTAAGTCATAAGCTCTGCATGTCCCACCTTGATATGAAAAGATGAAGATGAACCAGTGGTGGCAACTAATGAACGTCAAGATTCAGGTCGGAGTATGCAGCAAGAACCATCCAAGACTCACGATCAAGCTTCAGAAGGTTTATACATAGGAATCTTGTAATTCGTAGTTGATAGGCTTAACTAGTTTAGCATGTCATCTTTCATTTTGTTTCAGTAACAAAAAACAACAACAACAATAGTAAAATCACAATTTTCGGTGGTCCTAGCTACCAAAGCTTCCAGAACTACACTGGCCTGATTCTTTTATAGCGAAGAATATGTAGGCAATCTCCGAAGCAAGGTTGGGTCAGGCTTTTTCAAAAGATGCTTCTCATGGAGTTTTAAAACGGGCAAAAATCCCTCTTAATTTCTTATTTTGTCTACGCCCGAAAACTCTCTGTGTTTCCAAGAAAAGAGGGGCAATTGTGAGCATGTGATTTTTGACCTATACAAAATATTCCTATAAAATCCCAAGAAAATAAGTTTTCTGTTAATTATTTGTCATTTTAGAAATTTTTTTAGAATTTTATTTAATTGTTTGTATTTTTGTGCACGTTTAAGCTGTATTTAAATCATAAAAATACCAAAAAATACCATTCATTGCATTTAGGAATTTTTTATATTTTAAAGATTGATTAGTAATTATTTGTTTTGTAGAAATTAAAAAATCCCAAAAATAGCTCATCTTACATCTGTTGCCTTTTAATTTTTAATTTATTAATTGTTTCTCTATAAATTTAGAATTAAGTGATTTCCATAATTTTTATATAATTAGATAGTTGGATTAGTTTGATAATTAAATAATTTAGAATTTTAGTTTTTAGGAATTTTTTTGAAAGAGTTTGATTTTAAATGGGTTATTATTTTTTGAAATTGGGCTAATTCTACACCCAATCTGACTCAAACCAGCCAAAATTTCCCTAATAACCATCCAATTAACCTATGCCCAAATAATAGTCCAGCCGGTCCAACGCTCCACTAACCTAACGATCCCTTTTTACCCCCTTTCGGTCCCATCCATTGACTATATTAGATCTAACCGCTAGGAACTGATCAGTCATTTGGTATAAAACTGTCCGAACGAGACCCCCCTCATTACCCCTACACGTTCCATCTCTATGCTCTCTCGAAACGATCCATAGACTCACTCGTTCCCATGCCGCCTCCACCATAAACAACCTGCTGGAAATCGCCTCATGGCAGTTTCAGTGTTCCAAATCACCCTAAACTTACACCGTGAAACCCCCTTCACCTCCTTAGTCCATATCTCCTACTCTTTTCCCTCGAATCCCAGCCTAAATCCTCGAATCTTAGATCGAAAATCCAGCCAAAATCTTAACTATCCTAAACCCCACCAAATTCACACCATATAATAACCTTCACCTCCTCTCCCAAAATATCCCCATATTCCCTTTAGAAAGAGTCCAGAATCGCCCCAATTTTGAATATTAAACTCAAAGCCCCAACTTTTCTTTCGTCTTTTCTTGGTCTATATCTGGTCGAGTGAACTTGAAAACTCCATTAGTCGATTGTTCTTTTTAAGAACAATTGATTAATGGTAGTCAAATTTCATTTACACTTCAAGGAGTTTGGACGAGTTCTCAAATTGACCTAGTTTTGAAATAAACTTTGGTAAATCTCTTTCTTTTCTTCTATTTGTTGAAGTTTTATTTTTGTTTTTTCTTCTCCATGTTTAATGGTTTTTATAGCCGCATGCTTAAGTTTAATTTTAGATTTATTTTTCTCTTTCTTTGTTCATGATTGCTTATTTGTTTACTTGTTCTTGACTGATTAAAGCATGTCTTGAAATCCAGTACCCAATTGCATGACTTTAGTTTAATTAGGTTCTGTTTGGTTAAATTATAGATTCATCATGAAATTAGTTTAATTTTATGTTTTCCATAGTATCCAGATTCATCCAACTGCTTCATTTTTTTCCATTGGTATTGGCATGTTTGTTTGTGTTTTCCATAGTTTGCAAATCAATAGATACTTAGAGGGGTCAAATGAACAAAAAATGAACTTAAGCGGTCATAACGTGAGTAGATTATTCTGAAATAGGATAAGATCTATGCTGGAAATATTCTAGAATAGGGGCAGCTGGCCTTTCATTTGGTTAATACAAAGTACTGAAACCCATGAGAGACAACCAACTGTCCAATTCTGTTAAAATTATTCCTTTTGTGGCTGAGGGAATGATTCTTTTATTCCTTCAGCACATGGAATTTTATATGCCTATATATAGTACCTTTATTTAATCATTAGGGGATTAGACAATCATTTTAGCAATCATTGGTATCATTCTATGCCTAAAAATACCTCTTTCCTCTGAAAATTTGAGAATTAAGAAAAACTTCAGGAAAGCTTCCAAAAAAGAAACCTCTCCTTTTTGTTAACAAGATAGAAATGAGTTGAAGTAAAGAATTTTACTTGGATTATTTACTTGGAATTTCTAGTTCTCAAGTGTTTGGTTTGGTTTTAAAACTTTGGGATTCACTAGTTTGCTAGAGCTGCGTTGGTTGCTTTTTTTGTTTTTTATACTTATGAAATTCTTCCAGTAGTCTTCTCTTTGTTTTAGCTGTTATTTAATTGTTGTTTCAAGGTACAAATGATCCTTTCCATGTTTGACTACTTGTAAATGAAACATAAGATGAATATGAGATGTCTTTTATTTGATACTGTTTGTATATTCTTTCTATGGTTTACATGCTAAAACTACAGTTGTGCAAAAGCTTTTTCTTTCTCTCTTAAAATGCATGAGTTTCTGTACCTTCAGTTTTACGCCATTAGGTTCTATTTCTTTATTAGACTTTAACAATAATCACCTTAGCTAGTATACATTTCTGTTTCTTCTTGCACTAGTTAGATGATATTTTTAGACCCCCCATACTTAAAACTTGGTTTGTTCATTGAGTCTAACCTCTACATGGTTAGATTCATGGATTAAAGTGTTAATGTTTCTTCTATTTTTGTCCATTTTGGTATTCCCCAAGGTAGTAAGCATGACTTTGTTTTGGAAACCTTTGTTGCTTCATGAATTTGACCTTTGACATGGTTAAACCCATGAATCACAGCTGTTTCTACAGTATCTTGGTCTAATAATGTAGTAGATTAGCACAACTAAAGGCATTTTGTGAATTTGACCCTTTCATGATAAGATCCTTGAGATTCTTGGTACAAACAAAAATGGCAATAAGAAACTTCAGTGTTGGAGTTTGAACCCTCAGATTTGTGAGAAGCAACTCTATTACTGACCTTTTGAACTCTGGTATATTGGTTTTGAAGAAGTTGATGGCAGGAAACTCAAGGCTAGAAGAAATTTGCTTTATCCATTTTTGTAAAGTTTTTCTTTCTTTCTTTTAGGTGTTAGTTATGTGGTATTGTTAGGATAATGATTCATCAGGTTAAAATCTTTCTTGTATAATTTTCTGGACTTTCAACATTGTAAGTGGACTATTAAAGTTTAAAGTTAAGCATGATTTTCACTAGACCTTCGATTGGAGAACTTCCTTTGTAATAAACATATATTATGGTTGCATTGGGCAAGCCTTGAAACCAGGCCCAAGTTTGAGATTCATTCGGGCAAGTCTGGGACTAGGCCATTGTGCCTGGGCATTAAACCCAATAGTGTGATCCAATGGTGAATATCTTCCTCTTGTGAATCATGAGATAAATACATATCTTATATCTTGCAAATCATAGTAACACAATTAATTAAGGATTTAAAACGTGTTTGGATTTTTCCTTAAAATTCTGATCATTCACTTGGAAAGTAATTAGAGCTACAATTTTGTAAAATATTTTTTGAACAAGGCTATGGCCAAAATGTAGAGGTACATAGTCCTAACTAGAACATATATAGAATTTGGGCGTACTTGAAGCCCTATATGGGTAAAAACTTAATTAAAACAAAAACAAAGTAAGACCCCTAGAACTCTCATTCTAGTGGGCCCAATTTTGGAGCCTAAAACCAGCTTTTCAAAGCTAATGTATTTCTGGGCTTAATTAAATGCTGGACGTTTTGGGACAAAGTAGTGTTTCTACAGAAATCCAAAAGGGCCTGACCTTAAGCAAAGAAATTTCTAGTTTGAACCTCAATTTGGATCTTAGCCTTATTTAGATAATCTCCCTTAGCTAAAATCAAATTGAGGTGTTCCATATAATTCCTTAACCCATGGCCCACATGAAATTAATTCAAGAGTTAATCCTTTTAGAAATTGAGGTGTGCCATCAATTAAACTCTCCATGACCCTCATAAATATTATTATTTTAAACCTTCATAGTTGCTTTAGGAACGTTCTTTAAATAATTCAATAATAGTTTTGGGTTCAGTTCATGTGATGTATTTGTGATTTTTTAATTAATTACTAAACCCCGGTGTACATTTCATGTGACCAAATTTCAGTTTATCAACAATGTTAAATAGAACGTATCACGAACCGCGAGTGCATTTCATGTAGCGTAGTTTAGGGTGTATTTTGAATAACATTGAATATTCCTAAAAGTATTTAAAATAATTAAAAGTGGTTATAAAGCTAAAAATGCACAATAGGTTAAAACATGTAGTAAATTCGATATTAGGCCAATTTTAATAGTTTAAGTGACCGTGCTCGAACCACGAAACCCGGGAATGCCTAATATCTTCTTCCAGATTAACAGAATTCCTTATCTAGAATTTCTTGTTTCGTGAACTTCTATATAAAGTCGAAACCTCCTCGATTAATGTAAATTTAATTGGAAAAACTCCCTTATATTACCCTCAGGTGGTAAAAAGGGAGGTCTGACATCTACGAATGGTAAGTAGATGTAAAGTAATTAAGCTCTAAACCGCGTAATGCTCTATGATAATTCATCTTTATATTTTGACTAAAAAGGTGGAAAAAGAAGTAAATTTTATAATAGTGGGCTCATGCTCTACTTGGACTCCCTGCAACCAATACTAGGCTTTGGTTCAATTTCTTCTCCGACTCGAACAAATCTTAACACCAGTTTAACATCAGTAATGTAAAGTTTAAACCTAGAAACAAAATGACACATTAGTTATGGGGAGTTATATAACGAAAATTAAAAATTATTAAAATTATGCATAATTACATTAATAAGGATTATGTCATATAATAGATAAATATATTTACGGCGGAATCCTATATGGAGAAGCTTCTTCAAGAAGCTTAATTACAACAAAGTACTAAATAATCATCCATATATATATATATATCCTTTCGTAAGTTTTAAGTTGAAAGAATTAACAAGAATTAGATTTTTGAGTAAATGACATTGGAATCGGGATCTGAAGGTTCCAACGGGGTTTTATGATCATTTTGGTCTTCGGCGTATGCCCGGATCGGGTTTTGGATGACCCGAGAGAATTTTGGCACATATTGTGGAAGTTAGCATTTTAGAAAAAATTTCATAAGTTTGGCTTGAAATGGGATTCCGAGTCTGCGAATACTCCACATGGTGACTTTGGAGTTGGCAGCACGATCGGAAGTGAATTCGGAGGTTTGTAGGTCATTTTGGAGTCATTTGGCTAAAGATAAAATTTGAAGGTTTCCGAGAAGTTAGATCAGCAGTGGACTTTTTGATATCAAGTTCGGAATCCGATTCCGAAAGTTGGAGTAGGTCTGTAATGTCGAATATGACTTGTGTGCAAAATTTGAGGTCAATCAGACATGATTTGATAGGTTTAAAAACATCGAGAGTAGAAGTTTGAAGTTTTAAACTTCATAGATCTTGGATTGAAGGTTGATTCGTGGTTTTAGCGTTGTTTAATGTGGTTTGAGGCCTTGAGCAAGTCCATAATGTGTTTTGGAACTGGTTAGTATGATTGGTTGGGGTCCCGGGTTGCTCAAGTAGATTCTGGGTGGCTAATATATCAAAAATGAAATTTTTGGAGTGAAGTGTCTCTCTTTTCTAACCTTGTAAGAGGGAATTGTCCCCATAGGTGAGTTAATTGGTTATGTGCTCCTATTTGTGGGGGCTACGTACGTATGAGGTGATGAGAGTCTGTGCTTAGCTGCTATTATGCTATTGTCTGGGTAGTCTAGGACCCAAAAGCATGTTGTACTTGCATTATTTGTAACCTTATTGATAGCTTGAATTACTTAAATCTCATCGAATCAGCAAATGAATTTAAAAAAGGATTAAATATTATTTTCTTGACCATTGAATAGAATTTCTATTTCGTTGGGTAATTATTTTTACTTGATGAAGTCTTGATGGACTGTTTGAATGCATGCTTCAATGTGTACCTGCGTTACATGGATGATTCGCGAGCGGGGTGCTTGTTTATATCTATTTTACTGCATTACATGGATAATTTGCAAGCGGGGTGTTTTTTTTATTTATATTTGACCGCATCGCATGGATGATTCGCGAGCGGGGCAGTAGACGCATCTATGGTTCGAGCCATTGGACCCTTGATAGTGCACATCTTACTTTTATGTTTGATCGGGCCATACGTCCCACAGTGATTATTTGCGAAGGTTGTATTGCTTACCTTGAGATTATTTGATATTTATATTTGCTCTCCCGAACTTGAGATGATTATCGCGTAATGGATTACGAATCCAAAGGCTTTTAATAAAAAGGAACTTTTACCTGTTTCATGACTCATCTGAATTTACCATTATTAATAAATCCATAAATCATCGCATTAATAATATTTCATTATTCAACCTCTAGTAAGTGCCGAAGTCCACTATCTCGTCTCTACTTCTTCGAGATTAGACGAGATACTCATTGGGTACACGTTGTTTACCTACTCATACTACACTTCTATACATTTTTGTTGCACAGACACCTGTATCTCTAGTGGCCTACTAGGCGTATCAGCATGGTTGATACAAAGACTTAGGTGAGCTGCACTTTTTGAGACGACATGTAGCCAGTAAAGTTTCTTTAATTTTTTCATATTTATTTATTTCCAATATAGTATTCCGGACGATTGTTTTACTTTATTATTTTATAGAAGTTACTCATGCATTTGTTACACCAGGTTTTGAGATTATTTATATTATTCAATATTTAGTTTGTTGAAGACTTCATGCTTATTTATGTAAATTTTATTATTCATTATTTATTGAATAAAGAAAATTGATTTTAAAAAAGTATTAAAGTTGTAATTTAATCAAGTATTTTGGTTGGCTTGCCTGACAGCGGTTTCCAACGCTACCACGAAACTTAGTGGATTTCGGGTCGTGACAACATGGTATCAGAGTATTAGGTTCCTAGGGTCTCATGAGTCATGAGCAAGTCTAGTAGAGTCTCACGGATCAGTATGGAGACGTCTGTACCTATCCTCGGGAGGCTAAAGGACTGTTAGGAGTACTTTCCTTCTTGATTCCTATCGTGCGATTTGACTCCTCTAGGCTTATGCCTTTGTTTCTTTCCTACTCAATCTTATGCGACGCAAACCGCTTGTAATAATTTGAGAATTGAAGAATTGTAAATTGTACTATTGATACGGCGTGGATTCCCGGTATAGTTGATCGGACTATTGTCGTCTCTTTGTCGAAGGATATTCTGTAATTTCAGCTTAGTAGCGGTACCGTGAGGGCTCTGAGGCTAGGCACAAGTTGCCATTATGCTTATGAACGATTTTTACGTATTATTGATTTGATGGTGGGATGTTTGCCTAGGATTAGGGGAAGTGAATGACTTGAAGGGAGGTTTGCCCAGTGCGTGGTCTAGAGATTTGGTAATTATTCCTGGCAAGAGAAAAGAAATTGGCCTATGAATGTCCATATTTGGGCTGATAGAGTAGCGAAGCTTGGTGTTGCAAGCGTGGTGGAGTTTTCTCCTCTGACGAGGTGTCATTGTCCCTTTTGAATGTACTAAGTTCGCCGGTGTTATAATCTTCTACCATCGCCTTGGGATCAGGAAATGGTGAGATAGTATTGAAGAAGCGACTATCATATATCGCGTGGTGCAGTGGTCCAGGATTGAATCGTTGTTTCTAATGTCGACAGTTCGAGAAAGATGATCTCCATGAAGGTTGAAGTCAGTAACATTTGTGGGTCCAATAGCTATGAAGAAGGATTTTATTTAAGGAAACAACTGAACATCAAAGGACGAGGAAGGACATGTGGGAAGCGTCAGGCGGTGTTCAAAAATTCTAAAAGGCCAGGTATATGAAGCGAAGGTCGAGTAGTTGATAAAAGAAGCGGGTTTGCCCAAAGTGGTAGAGTGGCGTAGTTGCATATGGGCTTTATAGTAGGATGACCACATACCTTAAGGAGAGTTCGGAGGGATTTGATAATATTAGTGATTTGTGATATGGGTCGATGGATTTAATCTGAATTATGAGGTATTATGTGGTAAGAGACTTGGCATAATGGGAAGGATATTGCCGTACATTTAATTGATGTCCACGAGGGATGAAAGGACTTATGCAGCTAGAGGGTTAGCTTGGACTCATGATGGGTTATTGATGTCATAGTGATTATTCCCTATGAGCAGGTTAGCGGTTGCGTTGTTAGAGAATCTTTTCTGAAGAATTCTGTTAGATATACATCAAAAAGATCGGCTGTGCGAATGTAGTTGGTAATTTATAATATAAAAAGAGGGTTTGACAGAAAGATTTCAAGAATTTTGGCAGTGCGCAAGGTTGTGTCAATAAGAGATTAAGAATCCTGGCAAATTGCAAAGTTGTGTAATAGTGGCTTCGAGCTAAGTGGGGGAGTCCCACTGCCTACCATTGGGTTGTATGGTTATCCTCTTGTGAGGTTTCGGGTTATCGACATATTGGCAAGTTATTTTAGCAACGGAAAAGGAGCATAAGCGATAAATTGAGCAAAAGGATTGTTGAAGTTGTGCTATGGTTGGTCTTGTTGGCTCATGTCTAGACTTGGGGAGTAATTTTGTTGGGTCTTCTGTCGAAAGGGTATGCTTGTGCTGGAAGAATCATGGAGTTGATTATATTTGGGCCAAGTTAGAGCGGGCAGGTCTCAGCAACGGTCCTAGTGGGTTCAAAAGGGTAGGCGGTGGTGCCTAATGATTTTGAGATTATGGGTACGGTTAAGAACCAAGCTTCATAGCAGCATATGAGAAGGGCCCAGAATGTTCTATGATGTTTTGACTTGCAGTGTTGCAATAGGGAGGTACGAAGTGGTTCATGGGATTTTAGACGGCATGGTCTCATGGTTCATGGTCACTCGGGACGAGTACGGATCGAGTGTGTTAAGTGTTGAATGGAGTTATTATTGTTTCTATGGCAATAAAGGATAAATTGTAAGAAGATAGATTGGTTAGCCATAGTTGAATTGGCATATTTCTAATAGTGATTAGTTCCTTCAATGTGATCAAGTTATGCAAGTGATTTGTGCGGTGTGTGTGAGGCTTGCAGGCCGCTGCAATTGGTGTTAATCAGAAAGTATTCTTTTGTTGTGGCATGTTATGTGGAGGCAAGTCCTAAAAGGGCTATGGTGGCTTAGACCACTACTTAGAGATTTGCATGTTCTACGGTTATGAGAATTTATCTGTGTATTGCTATGGTTCTCCTGAAGTGAGTTAAGTGGAAACTTTTATATGATGAAGTGTTAATCTAATAGTGGTCCCGAAGCTATGATGAAAAACGTGGTCTATCGTATATTGGCATGTTCGATGCAGTGAGTAGTATGGAATTTGAAGTGAAGACCAAGGTTACAGTTCGGTATTGACTAAGATGTCGCGAGCTCAGATGAGCAGGAAATGAGTTTTGATGTTTGAAGTAAGCTAGCATTGTCCTCAGCGTCACCTAAGATCAGTATTTTGTGAAAAAGGCTTTGCATATCGGTTAATGATTTTTGGTCGCTTTTCAGCGATAGTGCGACCTGTGGTCTGGACATACAACCCAGTTATTTGTTATGGTAGGTTAGATGAACATGTCCCACTTGGAGATTGTATACATATGACATGTAGTCACTTGATTGATTAAAGATTTAAACCGAGTATGAATGTTGTAGTAATGTCGCTAAATTAAACATTGATGCATGGAGGGCACATGACTTATTGAGTTGTGGGTTGTGGATGATTACTCCAGTTATGATGGTTGTTCTTATGTGTTATGGGGGAAAAGGGAAGTTAGTATAGACCTTTGAAAGATTATTGGCCTAGTTTGGTACGATCAGGATCGTCTTGAGGTCTGTGGATGGATCTGAATGGGAATATGACCTCTAAATCAGATTAGATGTGTTCATTTCAGTAATTTGCTCCTTATAGGATAGTAGTCAGGGTGTTATTTTATTGTCAGCTATTTCATGTAATGATGTATTGCACCATGCGAGTTGTGAGGCAGTGTGGTGAATTTCTTATGTGATGAGGCTCCACATAGAGATGATGTTATATGAGCAGGATGGCTTTTGAAATTCAGATCGTTTATTGCACCGTAGTTTTGCTTGAGTTTTGTAGCTTATGGCACTATATGTTCCCCCTAGAGATGGTGTTTTGCACTTGGCCTACTGGTGACTGATATTCGGTATCTTATTGTAATAAGTAATTTAGCCCGATGTATATATCCTTATGTGAGTTATATGTGTGGATCGGATGGCACGCCGCCATTGTTATGTTGCTTGGATCGGGTTGCGCACTATAGTGGAGTGATACTGAGTACAGTTCCCCGTATCCATTTTTATTTGTTTAATTTCCTATTTTTGCGGGGAAAACTCATACTAGCTGTGTACCTACGTCGCATGTATGATTCACGAGCGGGGTCTTTGCTAAATTATCTTGACCACGTCGTATATATGATTCACGAGCGGTGTAATCGGATTTTCTTTCTAGAGTTCTTTTTCCTTTTGTATCGCGTTTGAATTGGTGGCCTATTGGCATAATGCAGCATCATATGAGGCTTTTGGTCATTTTGGGATAGCTTATTGCAAGTTTGTACTGGGTGAGAAGCGATCATTGAATTCGGGATCAGTGCAATCTGATTATGTGAAGCATATTAAAGAGCTAAGACCATTATTTGGTTCAAAATAGGGTGATAGTTCTTTTTATGGTATAGACCAAATGATTATTGATTCAACAGCTGGTTATGAATTTCTACACATCTCCTCTGTTGTGTCAGTATTGTAATTGTTAAAACGAGACCCTTGTATGTCATACGGTGCCATAAGAGCATGAAAGTCGTGGAGTTTCGACTAAATTGATTAGAGAATGCTGTTGTGGTCCTGTGAGTAAAATAATTCAAGGTGTGAATTCAGCAAAGGTACGTTGTCATGTTCTGGTGCATCATATGGTGATTGATACGCCGTTCGTATGTTGGAAACTGGCCTGATAGAGAATTTTGGATGTTGGAATTCAGCTCTAAGGCTTATCTGCTTGATAAAAGGAAATATCTTCAGAATTGATTGAGCTAATATGCTAAACTAAGTTGTGGTAGCACATGAAGGTTCATGATGTGTTAAACAACGATTTCAGACTACTTCAGTGTAGTTCTTAGCATGTTCGAAGACGAACATATGTATAAGTGGGAGAGAATGTAACGACCTGGCCTGTCATTTTGAGTTCTTGCGTGTCATTCAGCAGTGGGAGGCCATGAGCAGCTTCATTCCAGGTATTATGACTTGTTTGCGTGGTCGAAATTGAATTTCAGAAAATCTAGAGTTGATTTGGAAAGAGAATTCTTCTTTCGAAAGTTTTAACTTAAAAGAATTAACTAGGGTTGGAATTTTGTAAACGACCTTGGAATTGATATCTGAAGGTTCCAGCATGTTTATATGATAATTTTGGACTTGGGCATATGCCCAGATTGGGTTTTGGATGACCCGGGAGCGTTTTGGTGCCTATTGTGGAAGTTAGCATTTTGGAAGAAATTTCGTAAGTTTTGCTTAATGTGCATTTTAGTGTTATCGATGTCCGCTTAAGATTCCGAGTCTATGAATAGCTCCGTATGGTGATTCTGAGTTGGGAGTGTGATCAGAAATGAATTCGGAGGTCAGTAGATCATTTTGGAGTCATTTGGCTAACATTAGAAATTTAAAGGTTCTCGAAAAGTTTGATCGGAAGTGGACTTTTTGATATTGGGGTTAGAACCTGATTCTGAAAGTTGGAGTAGGTCCTAATGTTGAATGTGACTTGTGCGCAAACTTTGAGGTCAATTAGACATGATTTGATAGGTTTAAACATCGAGAGTAGAAGTTTGAAGTTCTAAAGTTAATAAAGCTTGGACTGGAAGTTGATTCGTGGTTTTAATGTTGTTTGATGTGGTTTGAGGCTTTGAGAAAGTTCGTCATGTGTTTTGGGACAGGTTAGTATTATTGGTTGGGGGTCCCGGGGCCCCGGGTGGATTCTAGGTGGTTAACGGATCGAAAATGGAGTTTTTGGAAGGCTGAGGTTGCTCGTTGCTGTCATAACTGCACCTGCAAGAATTGGGTCGCAGGTGCGGACCTGCAGATGCGGTTTGGACAAAAGTGAAGGGGGCGTAGATACGATCGAGGAGCCGCAGATGCGTAACTGCACCTACGACGATTGAGTCGCAGAAGCGGAAGAGGGGCAGCATGGCGAGGACCGCACATGCGGTATTGGAATCGAACCTACGGAACCGCTGAAGCAATCAAGAGACCACATGTGAGGGAAAAAGTTGGAGGAATAAGGTTGTTTTAAATTCGGGATTTGGGCATTTTCTCTCATTTTCTCATGGTATGGGTGATTTTGGAGAGCTTCAAATGGGGTTTTTCATCATCAATGACAAGGTAAGTTAACCCCACCTATCTTGCGTTAAATATATTGATTTTATATGGATATTAACATGTAAATTGGTAGAAATTTGAGGGTTGGAGGGATAACCTAGAAAATTAGTATTGTTGGATTTTGACCATGAATTTGGGTATGGAATTAAGAGAAAATTATATATTTGAGTTCGTAGGTATGCTTTATCTTCGAAAAATTTCGGATTCTGGGCTCGTGGGCCCGTGGGCAATTTTGATATCTTCTCGATCAGGTTAGGAATTGTTATGAATGGGATTGTAATGAGTAATTGAACCTATATTAATGGTTTTTCATAATAATTGGCTAGTTTCGGAGCATCTTGCATAAATTTAAGTCTTCGAAAGGGCGTGGGAATGCCGGTTATGGATCTTCACAACGAGGTGGGTCTTTTTTTTACGCTCGTAAGAGGGAATTGTCCCCATAGGTCAGTTAATTGGTTATGTGCTCCTATTTGTGGGGGTTATGTACGCACGAGGTGATGTTAGTCTGTGTGTAGCTACTATTATGCTATTGTCGGGGTAGTCTAGGGCCCAAAAGCATGTTGTACTTGGATTATTTGTAAACTTATTAACAATTAGAATTTCTTGAATAATATCGAATCAGTAAATGAATTTCAATAAGGATTAAACATTATTTTCTTGACCATTAAAGAAAATTGATGTTTCTTTGGTTAATTATTTTTCCCTGATGAATTCTTGATGGACTATTTGAATGCATGCTTCTATGTGTACCTGTGTCGCATGGATGATTCGCGAGCGGGGTGCTTGTTTATTTCTATTTGACCGCGTCGCATGGATGATTCGCGAGCGGGGTGTTGTTTATTTATATTTGACTGCATCGCATGGATGATTCGTGAGCGAGGTAATAGTCGCATATATGGTTCGAGCCATTCGGCCCTCGACGGTGCATAATTTACTTTTATGTTAGATCGGGCCGTACATCCCAGGATGATTATTTTTTCATGCTTGTATTGCTTGTCTTGAGTTTATTTAAGGTTGATATTTTTTTTCTCCTCGGCTTGAGATAATTTTCGCGTAATGAATTAAGAATCCAGAGGCTTTTAATAAAAAAGGAATTTTTACATGTTTTATGAATAATCAGAATTTTTCGTTGTTAATAAATCCGTAAATCATCGCATTAATGATATATAATTATTGGACCTCTAGTAAGTGTCAAAGTTGACCATCTCGTCTCTACTTCTTTGAGATTAGACGGGATACTCATTGGGTACACGTTGTTTTCGTACTCATACTACCTTTTGTATATTTTTGTTGCACATGCACCTGTATCTCTAGTGGTCTACTAGGCATAGCAGCGTGGTTGATACGGAGACTTAGGTGAGCTGCACCTTTTGAGACAACCCGCAGCCAGTAGAGTCACTTTCATTTTTCTGTATTTATTTCAGTCCAATATTGTATTACGGACGGTTCTTGTACCATATTATTTCATAGAAATTTCTCATGCACTTGTGACATCTAGTTCCGGGATAATTTTTGGATTATTCAATATTTTATTTGTTGAAGACTTCATGGTTATTTCTGTAAATTTCATTATTCGTTATTTATTGTATAAAGAAAAATGATTTTAAACAAGTGTTAAAGTTGGAATTTAATCAAGTATTTTGGTTGGCTTGCCTTATAGCGATGTACAGCACCACCATAACCCTTAGTGTATTTTGGGTCGTGACATAAATATTACATCCGGTAGAAGATTATCCAAATCTGATACAGTAGCAACTTACACAACAACTTGCAATAGAAATTTACAAGCAGCTTACACAGCAACTTGTAGTAGCAGCTTGCACATCATCTTCCTTTCTTCTATAAATAGAGGGGATTTTAGTTCAGTATATACATGAGCTTGAAGTAGAATAATAAATAAATCTCTCTCTCTATGCTTGTCTTCAGTTTTTTTACTTTACAGTTTTTATTTAATAATACGTTAGTAGCACGAGACTCTACCATTTTGAGCACTTACTTCAACTACTAAAAGTCTAGGCAGAACCATCCAAAAAACTCGATCAACATTGGTCAGTAATGGCCAATAATTGTCCAAATATGGCCAATTACGTGTGGATGGCAATTTGAAGGTAGAAAGGGCATACCGACCAAAGTTGGCCGGAAATTACCGACCAACTTTGGTCGGTCAATTAGATTAAAAAACAAATGCCGGAAAAACTGATCAAAGTTGATCGATATTTTAATTATGTAATTAAAAAAATGCACCATCTGGAAATTGAACCGGGGTTTGTACTATGATAGGATACTATTCTACCACTAGACTATTGGTGCATTTTATTTGTAGACTATCTTTTATTTTATTTATACTCTTTAATTGTATTTTCGCACGAGAATAATGGACAAAAGTTGGTTGGTTTTTTGAAATGACCGGCTGAATTAACCGACCAAATATTAATTTTAATTTATATTAAATAAAACCAATCAAATTTGGTCGGTTTCTTAAAAAATAAATTTTGCGGGACTCAAAAATAATTTTCTGCATTTTTGCGCCAAAGAAAACCAACCAAAGTTGGTCAGTTTCATAAAAAAAAATTAAACATTAGAATATTTTAAAAAATTGACCAACGTTGGTTGCTTTTTTTATGGTGTTTTGACAGACCAAAATTGATCGGTCGACCTTGGTATCTTTTTTCTAATTTTCTTGTAGTGTACGAATTTAATTTCTATTTCAGTGTTCATCTCCGAAGTAAGGCGACACATTTACGTCCGTGGTTAGATCTTTTTCATTTCCGAGCATTATTAGGCAGATTATATCTTTGAGGTGATGAAGTTTTCTTCTTGACAGTAATGATTTGGATATCACTTACATCTGGAGTGGCCAAATTTGTGTAAAATAAATTGAACCTTTTGCTTATATTTGTTTTTATATCTTTATCAGCAATTTGTTTCACTTGCTTGGTTATATGCTACGTATATAGTTGTTACACTTCCTTTTTCTACTACACACCCAAAAGAGTATAATAAAGGGAGTTATTTCCAACTTGAAGTGACAATCGAAACGGGATTCATTTTAATTAAATATGAGTCGCCACTTGGGAGATTTGTGGTGTCCCAAGTCACCGGTTTAAATTCCAAATCGTGGAAAAGAATGACTCTGTTATTACAGTCTGTGAATAAGAAATCCGGATAAGGAATTATGTTAACTCGGGAGAAGATGTTAGGCACTCCCGAGTTCCGTGGTTCTAGCACGGTCGCTTTGATCGCACTTGGCTTGACTAGACTGTTTAATTACTAATTTTAGAATCTATGCATTTACTTCTTACCGCTTTTAAATTAAGAAAATTATCTTGAAATGGGTTACGCGTACGTATACCCGCCTGTTTGGCACGTCAAAATTATATCACGCGAACGTGTCCATAATTAATAACGCTTTATTATTATTGAGAAAGTTTGGGCAAGAGTTGAACGAACGCATACTCCAGTTCTGTTTTTAGAAATGTAATTGTGTTACGCGGATGTGTACGCAATCACACTAGTACCTTAAAACGGCCCTAAAGGATATGCTACAAAATTTAGTCAATTTATATGTCTCAATTAGCACAAGACAAAAATTATTTTGTATTACCTAATATGACATACCCTAATGACAATTGAACAAAGGCCGTTGGACTTATATTTACTAAAACGTTAACAAAAAAAAAATCTCTAACGGATCATCCAAATGAAGATACTTGGACGAATGAAATGGGCATTTCAGACTAAATGTTTTGGCCTAACTTGAGGCATGGCAGTGTACATTTGAGGTTGTTTCCAAGTGGCTGTCTGCTCCAGGCCACACCGGGCCCGAAGGAAAATCAGAACTAAACCGTAAAGGACTGGCTCAAAAGATAGCGAGGTCACCAACTCGAGCCCAAATGAATGAAAACATGTCTAATTTGCCTTCAAATTAGCAGAATAATCATTCAAAATCAACAATGGATGACTATTTACTATTTAACCATTTATGACAATAGCCACTGTTTTTCAAATCATAACCCAATTTAACGAACTTATTGCTATATGAATATTACAATGGACTACAACCTCCTATAATATTGATCCTGATGCAACTATAGCATTCAAACAACACTGAATTTCAACCATCAACAACGAAAGTATGATATGTAGGAAACATGAAATTGATTTTCAAATGCAGATAAATATAAGAGTTTAACACTCATCATGAAAGCATATACTAATTTGCAGTTTTTTAGTTCATCCTCAACCCATGTGACTTCAATAAACAAGTCAAAAAAGGAAAAAAACATAGGCTAATTACTATATTGTATCTAACAACGCCCAACAGGAGAATATTAACTACAGGGGGATTTAATTTGGATCAAACCAAAATAACAACTTAAAGTATAACCGCAACATGATTCCCAAAGTCCAACAATCCACGATTGACTACAACATGAGAACTTAATTAATCAATATCAGCTAGCCTAACTACATTTGAATCAAATGTTTAACACATAAACATCATAAAAGAATAGAATCAAAGTAAAATCAAAATTATTAACAGAACTCAACACTTCCTTTCATTCCATATTCAAATTGAGTTTACATCAGGAGAAATTTAGAGTTTGTGCCTGGAAAATAAGAAGAAAAAGGGTGATTACTGTAAGCAAATGAAAGCAACAGCTCTTAACACACCAGAGATGAACAAACAGACTAATTTTGAAACAAAAATGCAATGCAACAGTTCAAATGCCAATTTCAGTCTTCGTGAATCAACAGACCCCCTGAACCAATCTTGAGTTGAACCGGGCTTCAAGCCATTTTCAGGATAAGAAACAAAGACTGCTTTTCAGAGTGAAAATTCTTCAAATTGAGAGTTAAATTTAAATGAAATAGTAGAAGCCCCTTTCTTTGATTTTTAATCCCTTAGAACCTTTGATGAAACAATATTTTCTACAGCCCTCTATATTTCTGAATCTTTTAGCTCTTAAAACCTTACCCTCTAAGGCAAGAAATGATGCCTTTATAGGAAAACAACTAGGGCAGCCCTGCCGGTCTTTATTTTGCATTTTAGTCCTCTTTTAATTCCTATATTTTACTTAACTGACCCATAAATTATAGACTTGTGGCTCAAGTCAGTACCTTAGGCAACTTCTAGGCAGTTTCCTAAGTCATTACACCTCAGATTCCTTTAAACAAATACCTAAACTACCATAGTCTAAACCTATATTTACCTTAGAAACCAACAGGTCAGCTGGTCAAGCTAAAATGGGTTGCAAACCCCAAATGGACTCAAAATTTTAATGGGCATGGTCTAATGAGCAAAATGAGACTGATTTAAACAATCATACGACAAGGACAATCTATAAAAGTTTCTGATATTAATCATATACTAATTGGAAGATCATTAAATAAAAGCACATAAGGAACTGACCAAATTATTAGACTAAGATACTTAGGGACCAATTTCAACTCTAAAATAAAGGTCATTTGACACTGGACTGGGCGAGGTCAAAATAGATAAAGAAAGCGAAACAAGGCAACGGAAAAAATAGGACAACACGAAAGAAAGGAAGAATGAGAACAAGGGACTTACCAGTGAGAGCTCAAAAATAATAGGTGACTTAAACAGTGACGACTAGGTGTTCTTTGTAAAGAAAAACTGGGCAACCTCAACTTGTCGGCTCGAGACCTCCTAAGTCTCACAGAAGTAGAGATCCCTGGGCCATGCATGTCATTAAACTCCATGAGATTCATTATCGAATTTTAGGGCTTCGACTCAGATGCGATATTTGAAGCATTCTGGGTGTATTCGAGTGTTGGGAGTGTGAGACTAGGGGAGAGGAAGTCATTGTTAGTCCATGGTGTGCTTATTGTGGGGTTTAGCAGTGGCTCCGCCATACACGGCGGAGGCGGCGACTACTTGTTTTTTATATTCGACGGGTTTTAGGGGATTTGAGAGAAACTGATAGAGGGGATGGAAATAAGGGGTTGAGAGGGTGGTGTGGTGTTTTTTTGGGACAGTTTGGAACACTGCCGCCGGTGGAGGCGATTTCTAGCGGGCGGCATTAGGGTTTCTGTGATATGTAGTGTTAGAGACGGGCATTAGGGGGGTATGGGGCTTGTTCAGACCATTATATACTTCCCTCAATCCAGTTCACCACTTGGGAGATTTATGGTGTCCCAAGTCACAAGTTTAAATCCCAAATCGAGGAAATGAGTGACTCTGTTATTACAGCTTGCAAATCAGAAATCCGCGTAAGGAATTCTATTAACCAGGGAGAAGGTGTTAGACACTCCTGAGTTCCGTAGTTCAAGCATAGTCACTTTGATCCTACTTGGCTTGACTAAATTGTTTAATTACTGATTTTAGAACCCATGCATTTACTTCGAACCGCTTTTAAATTAAGAAAATTATCTTGAAACGGGTTACGCGTACGTATACCCGCCTATTTGGCGCGTCAAAATCATGTCACGTGAACGTGTCCACAATTAATAATGTTTTATTATTATTGAGAAAGTTTGGGCCAAAGTTGCAAGAACACATACTCCGGTTTTGATTTTAGAAATGTAATTGTGTTACACTGACGTATACGTAATCCCACTGGTACCTTAAAACGGCCCTAAAGGATATGCTACAAAATTTAGTCAATTTATATGTCTCAATTAACACAAGACCAAAATTATTTTGTATTACCTAATATGACATACCCTAATGACAAATGAACAAAGGCCGTTGGACTTATATTTACTCAAACTTTAAAAAAAAAAATCTCTATCGGATCATCCCAATGATAGATACTTGGACGAAAGAAGTTGGCATTCCAGACTAAGTGTTTTGGTCCAACTTGAGGCCTGGCAGCCTACATTTGAGGTTGGCCACACTGGGCCCGAAGGAAAATAAGAAATAAAACGTGAAGGACTGCCTAAAAGATAGTGGGGTCCCCAATTTGAGCCCAAATAAATGAAAATATGTCTAATTTGCTTTCAAATTGGCAGATACAATCATTCAAACTCAATAATTGTTGAAGATTTATCATTTAACCATTTATGACAATGGCCACTATTTTTCAAATCGTAACCCAAGTTAACTAACTTATTGCTATATGGATATTACAATGGACTACAACCTCCAATATTTTTGATCCTGATGAATCTATAACATTTAGACAACACTGAAATTCAACCATCAACAACAAAAATATGATATGTAGGAAGCATGAAATTGGTTTTCAAATGCAGATGAATACATGAGTCAAACACTCATCATGAAAGCATATACTAATTCGAAGTTTTTAAGTTCACCCTCAACACATGTGACTTCAATAATCAAGTCAAAAAAAGAAGAAGATAAAAACATAGGCTAATTACTATATTGTATCTAACAATGCCCAACATGAGAATATTAATTACAAGGGGATTTAATTAGGATCAAACCAAAACAACTTAAATTCCAAGCGCATTATGATTCCCAAAGTCCAACAGTCCAAAATTGACTACAAAATGATAACTTAATTAATCATCATCAGCTAGCCTAACTACATTTGAATCAAATGTTTAACACATAAACAACATAAAAGAACAGAATCAAAGTGAAATCAAAATTATTAACAAAACTCAACACTTCCTTTCATTCCACCTAATTGAATTTAAATCATTAGAAATTCAGAGTTTGTACCTGGAAAATGAGAAGGAAAAGGGTGATAACTGTAAGCAAACGAAAGCAGCAGCTCTCAGCAACCTAGAGATGAACAACAATACTAGCTTTGAAACCATAATTTAATGCAACAATTCAAATGCCAATTTCAGTCTTAGTGAATCAACAGACCCCCTAATCTAATCTTGAGTTGAACCGGGCTTCAAGCCATTTTCAGGATAAGAAACAAAAATTGATTTTAAGAGTGAAAATTCTTCAAATTGACAGTTAAATTTCAATGGAACAGTAGTAGCCCCTTTCATTGATTTTTCAGGCCTTAGAACCTTTGATGAAATAGTATTTTCTACAGCCCTCTATGTTTTTGAACTTTTTAGCTCTTGAAACCTCGCCCTCTAAAGCAAGAAAGGATGCCTTTATAGGAAAACAAATAGGGCATCCTGCAGGTCCTTATTTTTCATATTAGTCCCTTTTAATGCATGTTTTTTGCTTAACAAACCCCTAAACTATTGACCTGTGGCTCAAGTCAGTACCTTAGGCAACTTCTAGGCAGTTTCCTAAGTCATTACACCTCAGATTCCTTTAAACAAATCCCTAAACTACCCTAGTCTAAACCTATATTTACCTTAGAAACCAACAGGTCAGCTGGTCAAAGCTAAAATGGGTTGCAAACCCCAAATGGACTCAAATTTTTAATGGGCATGGTCTAATGAGCAAAATGAGACTGATTTAAACGATCATACGACAAGGACAATCTATAAAGGTTTCTGATATTAATCCTATACTAATTGGAAGATCATTAAATAAAAGCACATAAGGAAATGACCAAATTATTAGACTAAGATACTTGGGGACCAATTTTAACACTAAAATGAAGGTCATTTGACACTGGAACGGGTTAGGTCAAAATTTATAAAGAAAGCGAAACAAGACAACGAAAAAAAGAGGACAACACAAAAGAAAGGAAGAATGAGAAAAGGGACTTACCACTGAGAGCTCAAAAACAACAGGTGACTCAAACAGTGACGACTAGGTGTTCTTTGTAATGAACAACTGGGCGACCTCAACTTGTCGGCTCGAAACCTCCTAGTTCTCACATATGTAAAGATCCCTGGGCCATGCATGCCATCAAACTCCATGATAGTCAATGTCGAATTTTAGGCTTCGACTCAGATGCGATATTTGAAGCATTCTGGGTGTATTCGAGTGTTGGGAGTGTGAGACTAGGGGAGAGGAAGTCATAGTGAGTCCATGGTGTGTTTTTTGTGGGGATTAGCAGTGGCGCCGCTATACACGGCGGAGGCGGCGATTACTTGTTTTTTATATTCGACGGGTTTTAGGGGATTTGAGGGAAACTGATAGAGGGGATGGAAATAGGAGGTTGAGAGGGTGGTGTGGTGTTTTTTTGGGAACGTTTGGAACACTGCCGCCGGTGGAGGCGATTTATAGCGGGCGGCATTAGGGTTTCCATGAGATGTAGTGTTAGCGGGCTTTGGGGGGGGGGGTATGGGGCTTGTTCAGACCGTTATATACTTCCCTGAATCCAGTTCACCACTTGGGAGATTTATGGTATCCCAAGTCACCAGTTTGTATCCTGAATCGAGGAAAAGAATGACTCTGTTATTGCAATTTGCAAATCAGAAATCCGCGTAAGGAATTTTGTTAACCAGGGAGAAGGTGTTAGACACTCCCGAGCTCCGTGGTTCTAGCATAGTCGCTTTGATCCTACTTGGCTTGACAATATTTTAATTACTGATTTTAGAACCTATGCATTTACTTCGTACCGCTTTATAATTAAGAAAATTATCTTGAAACGGGTTACGCGTACGTATACCTGCCTATTTGGCTCGTCAAAATCATGTCACGTGAATGTGTCCACAATTAATAACGTTTTATTATTAATGAGAAAGTTTTGGCCAAAGTTGCAAGAACACATACTCCGATTTTGTTTTTAGAAACGTAATTGTGTTACATGGACGCATACGTAATCACACTGGTACCTTAAAACGACCCTAAAGGATATATTACAAAATTTAGTCAATTTCATATATCTCAATTAACACAAGATCGAAATAATTTTGTATGACCTAATATGACATACTCTAATGACAAATGAACAAAGGCCGTTGGACTTCTATTTACTCAAACTTTAACCAAATAAATCTCTATCGGATCATACCAATGATAGATACTTGGACGAAAGAAGTTGGCATTTCAGACTAAATGTTTTGGTCCAACTTGAGGCCTGGCAGCCTACATTTGAGGCTGTTTCCAAGTGGCAGCCTGCTCCAGGCCACACCGGGCCCGAAGGAAAATCAGAAATAAAACATCAAGGACTGTCCTAAAAGATTGCGGGGTCCCCAATTTGAGCCCAAATAAATGAATACATGTCTAATTTGCTTTCAAATTGGCAGATACAATCATTCAAACTCAACAATGGCTGAAGATTTATCATTTAACCATTTATGACAATGGCCACTATTTTTCATATCATAACCCAAGTTAACTAACTTATTGCTATATTGATATTACAATGGACTACAACCTCCAATACTTTTGATCCTGATGAATCTATAGCATTTAGACAACACTGAATTTCAACCATCAACAATAAAAATATGATATGTAGGAAGCATGAAATTGATTTTCAAATGCAGATGAATACAAGAGTCAAACACTCATCATGAAAGCATATACTAATTCGAAGTTTTTAAGTTCATCCTCAACACATGTGACTTCAATAATCAAGTCAAAGAAAAGAAGAAACAAACATAGGCTAATTACTATGATGTATCTAACAACACCCAACAAGAGAAAATTAATTACAAGGGGATTTAATTAGGATCAAACCAAAACAACAACTTAAATTCCAAGCGCATTATTAATTCCAAAGTCCAACAGTCCAAAATTGACTACGAAATGATAACTTAATTAATCATCACCTGCTAGCCTAACTACAATTGAATCAAATGTTTAACACATAAACAACATAAAAGAACAGAATCAAAGTGAAATCAAAATTATTAACAAAACTCAACACTTCCTTTCATTTCATCTTCAAATTGAATTTAAATCATTAGAAATTCAGAGTTTGTACCTGGAAAATGAGAAGGAAAGGGTGATAACTGTAAGCAAACGAAAGCAGCAGCTCTCAACAACCAAGAGATGAACCATAGACTAGTTTTGAAACCAAAATATAATGCAACAATTCAAATGCCAATTTCAGTCTTAGTGAATCAACAGACCCCCTAATCTAACCTTGAGTTGAACCGGGCTTCAATCCATTTTCAGGATAAGAAACAAAAATTGATTTTAAGAGTGAAAATTCTTCAAATTGAGAGTTAAATTTCAATGGAACAGTATTAGCCCCTTTCTTTGATTTTTCAGCCCTTAGAACCTTTTATGAAACAGTATTTTCTACAGCCCTCTATGTTTTTGAATCTTTTAGCTCTTGTAACCTTGCCCTCTAAGGCAAGAAATGATGCTTTTATAGGAAAACAATTAGGGCATCATGCAGGTCTTTATTTTTCATATTAGTCCCTTTTTAATTCATGGTTTTTGCTTAACAAACCCCTAAACTATTGACGTGTGGCTCAAGTCAGTATTTTAGGCAACTTCTAGGCAGTTTCCTAAGTCATTACACCTCAGATTCCTTTAAACAAATCCGTAAACTACCCTAATCTAAACCTGTATTTACCCTAGAAATCAACAGGTCAGTGGTCAAGCTAAAATGGGTTGCAAACCCCAAATGGACTCGAAATCTTAATGGGCATGGTCTAATTAACAAAATGAGACTGATTCGAACGATCACACGACAAGGACAAGCTACAAAAGATTCTGGTATTAATCCTATACTAATTGGAGATCATTAAACAAAAGCACATAAGGAACTGACCAATTTTATAGACTAAGATCCTTAGAGACCAATTATAACACTGAAACAAAGGTCATTTGACATTGGACCAGGCAAGGTCGAAATTGATAAAGAAATGAAACATGGCAATGGAGAAAAGAGGACAACACAAAAGAAAGGAAGAATGCGAACAAGGGACTTACCACTGAGAGCTCAAAAAAAACATGTTACTCAAACAGTGACGACTATGTGTTCTTTGTAAAGAACAACCGGGCGACCTCAACTCGTCGGCTCGAAACTCCTAATTCGCACTGAAGTAGAGATCCCTGAGCCATGCATGCCATTAAACTCTGCGAGAGTCAATGTCGAATTTTAGGGCTTCGACTCAGATTCCATATTTGATGCATTCTGGGTGTATTCGAGTGTTGGGAGTGTCAGACTAGGGGGAGGAAGTCATGGTGCGACCACTTGTTTTAGATACTCGACAAGTTTTAGGGGATTCGAGGGAAACTGATAGAGGGGATGGAAAGAGAAGGTTGAGAGGGTGGTGTGGTGTTTTTTTGGTACCATTTGGAACACTGCCGCCAGCGGAGGCAATTTCTAGCGGGCGGAGTTAGGGTTTCTGTGAGATGGAGTGTTAGAGACGGGCCATGGGGGGTAGGTGGATTCTACGGACCGTTATACACTTCCGTCACACAGTTTTCGACCATCCGATAAAACCAAATCAATGGCTTAGATCAAATGAACACTGAAACGGGGTCGTTTGGGTTAGGGACGGGGTCATTTTGAGGGGTGGGGGTTTGGACCGGGTTATTGAGGTTGGCTGGGTCAGGTGTGTAGTGTTTTGGGCTTTTTTAATTAAATATTGGCCCGAAATTGGTCTTTTAAAGAAGACCACATTTCAAATTCTTCTCCTTTTTTTCCTTGTTCAGTTTAATTACTAAATGATTTATTAAAGCCAAATTAACATTAAAAATAACAAGCATCTGATTTAAATCTAATATTAAGCTAATTAAATTCCAACTTAACCAAGCCCTAGTTTTAAAAAGAAATTAAGACAAATTCAAAACTTCAAAAGCAAAAATGTGAAAAGAACGGATTTGTTATTATTTTTTATTTTTCCATGCTATTAATTTCTCACTTAACCTAAAATGTTAAAACTGGTATCCTAAATTAAAAATATTTTTTTTGTATTTTTCATGAATTAAATTGCACCCAACATGCAAGCAAATGCACAATTATGCAATTAAATTCACACAGATAAAGGAAAATCCTAATTTAAGAATTTATAGGAGTAAATTAAACTACGCAAAAATCACATCCTCACAGCTGCCCCTCTTTGCTAGGAGACACGAAGGGTTTTCGGGTAACGATAAGTGAGAAATCATGAGAGATTTTTGGCTGCTTAACACTCAATGAGAAGCGTTTTGAAAATCTTGACCGCACCCTGCTTCGGAGGTTGCCTACATATCCTCGGCAAAAAAGGTATCGGGTTAGTGTAGTTCAGGAGTGTTTGGTAGTTGGGACTACCAAGAACCTATGCTTTTACTGCTGATGCTACTGCTACTGCTTATATACCCCCCTTATTACACCTTGTGAAAATAAAAATGAGCTAGACTAAGCTATGAACTATGAGTTACAAAAGAACCTATCTATATCTTCAGAGTTGCTCTTGATCCTTGTTGCTTTGTTGCCTCGTATTTTTTCTGTAAATTACTTGTTACCTTGTTGACTTGTATTTCTTCCTGTAAAACTTCTTGTTTTCTCTTATTTAATATTTGATGCCGAATTGTTGGACTTGAAATGTATTCCCTTGTTTTGCAGGTGGGCGCCTGATTACCAAAACTTGAAATTTGAAAAGCATTCCCTTGTTCTCCAAGTGGGCGCCTGATTACCAAGACTTGAAATTTGGAATGTATTCCCTTGTTCTAATGGTGGACGCCTGATTACCAAAACTAGAAATTTGAAAAGTATTCTCTTGTTCTGCAGGTGGGCGCCTGATTACCAAGACATGAAATGTCAAATGTATTCCCTTGTACTACAAGCGGGCGCCTGATTACCCAAAACTTGAAACTTGAAGTGTATTCCCTTGTTCTACAGGTGAGCGCCAGATTACCAAAACTTGAAATTTGAATTGTTTTCCCTTGTTCTCCAGACGGGCGCCTAATTGCAAGGACGTGAATTTTAAATATATTCCCTTGTTCTAGTGGTGGGCGCCTGATTACAAAACCTAGCAATTTGAAAAGTGCTCCCTTGTTCTCTAGGTGGGCGCCTGATTACTAATAGTTGCAACTTAAAACGTATTCCCTTGTTCTCCAGGTGGGTGTTTGATTACCTAATACTTGAATCTTGAAGTGTATTCCCTTGTTCTGCAGGTGGACGCCTGATTACTAAAACTTGCAATTTGAAAGGTATTCCCTTGTTCTAAAGGTGGGCTCCTGATTACCAAAACATGCAACTTGAAATGTATTCCCTTGTTTCATAGGTGGGCGCCTGATTACCTAATATTTGAAATTTGAAATGTATTCCCTTATTCTCCAGGCGGGCGCCTGATTACCAAAACTTGCAACTTGAAAAGTATTCCCTAATTCTCCAGGTAGGCGCTTGATTACCTAAAACTTGAAACTTGAAGTATATTTCCTTGTTCGGCAGGTGGGCGCCTGATTAACTAAGCTGGAAACTTGAAAATTATTCCCTTGTTCTCCAAGTGGGAGCCTGATTACTAAAACTTGCAATTTGAAATGTATTCCCTTGTTCTCTAGGTGGGCACCTTGTTACCTAAGACTTGAAATGTATTCCCTTGTTCTCCAGGTTGGCACTTGATTACCAAAACTTGCAACTTAAAATGTATTCTCTTTATTCTACAGGTGGGCACCTGATTACCAAAAGTTGCAACCTGAAAGGTATTCCCTTGCTATACAGGTGGGACCCTGATTACCAAAACTTACAACTTGAAATGTATTCTCTTGTTCTACAGGTGGGCGCCTGATTACCTAAAACATTAAATATGAATTGTATTCCCTAATTCTCCAGGCGGGCGCCTGATTACATAAACTTTCAACTTGAAAAGTATTCGTTTTTTCTCCAAGTGGGCGCCTGATTACCTAAAATTTTAAACTTGATGTGTATTCCCTTGTTCTGCAGGTTAGCGCCTGATTACCAAATCTTGCAACTTGAAAAGTATTCCCTTGTTCTCCAGGTGGGCGCCAGATTACCAAAACTTGCAATTTGAAATGTATTCCCTTTTTCTCCAGGTGGGCGCCTGATTACCTTAGACTTGAAATTTGAAATATATTCCCTTATTCTACTGGTGGGCGCCTGATTACCAACACTTGAAACTTGAAAGGTATTCCCATGTTCTACAGGTGGGCCCCTAATTACCAAAACTTGAAACTTGAAATGCATTCCCTTGTTCTACAGGTGGGCGCCTGATTACCTAATACTTGAAATTTGAAATGAATTCCCTTATTCTCTAGGCGGGCGCCAGATTACCAAAACTTGCAACTTGAAAAGCATTCCCTTGTTCTCCAAGTGGGCGCCTGATTACCTAATACTAGAAACTTGAAGTGTATATCTTTGTTCCGCTAGTTAGCACATGATTACCAAAACTTGCAACTTGAAAAGTATTCCCTTGTTCTCCAGGTGGGCGCCTGATTATTAAAACTTGCTATTTGAAATGTATTCCCTTCTTCTCCAAGTGGGCGCCTGATTACCTAAGACCTGAAATTTGAAATGTATTCCCTTGTTCTCCAGGTGGCCACCTGATTACCAAAACTTGCAACTTGAAATGTATTCCCTTATTCTGTAGGTGTGCGCCTGATTACCAAAACTTGCAACTTGAAAGGTATTCCCTTGTTCTACAGGTGGGCGCCTGATTACCAAAACTTGCAACTTGAAATGTATTCCCTTGTTCTACAGGTGGGTGACTGATTACCTAACACATGTGAGAAGTTATCCCGCCTTATTCTTCAATATGTATTATATCGTGTATCACAGTAAACTAGAAGTTTACTAATGCAAAAGCAGTCACAGTAAATCAGATGTTTTACTGAAGCAAAAATAGCTACAATAAATAAGAATTTGTTGATACAAAATTAACCATAGTAAATCAGAAGTTTACTAATGCAAAAGTTTATGCCATAGTAAACCAGAAGTTTACAAAAATATAGCACATGCCATGATAAACTTGAAGTTCTAATTTTCCATCTAGTTTAAATATGATGATCTAATTGAGAATAATGATAAGCATATATTGAAGCACTAGAAGATTCTTTAAAAATTCTCTTGTGTTGCTTGTTCCCATAATAAATTGATTATACCAATTTGGTACTAAGACCTCTAAATTATGAAACATATAAAAGGTGAATAGGAGCCTATTCATTTATCATGTGAATCACTTATAGATGCATGTATGAGATAGTTACATGTGTGGTTATTGTCAACCTGCAGTTTGGCATTTGAATTTGTTTTTCTCAATTAAGAGCAACATTTTTCGATTATGAAATCAAGAAAGTTCATCTTGATAAGGTTGGTTTATATCCAAGACAGATTAGCATTTAATACCTCCTATTAATGGCTAAACTATTGTTTATGAGAAAAAAGCTTCATGTGTTGGTATAAGATTTTCTAAATTGCATATAACAACACTTGTATGCATCTGACAAACAATATATGATAAATCCTCCCCTCACAATTGGTTTAGTTAGGATCAGAAACCAAATATTTTTACTATCTTATTACTTTTGATGTGTTGTATATGATTAATTTCTCTACCAAAAAGTACACAGATATTTTTTCCAATGAAGATTTGGGATATATGCAAAGTTATACGTCTTTTATTTCGATTATTTGACAAACTTTATAAGAGAACCAAATAAGGAACCTTGTACAATTAGTTCTCTTGCGTTTATAATAACTAGTCAAATGTCTGGTTCAATTCTCAACGAAATCAGTAGAGGGAACAGATGAGGTAATAGATAGGGATCAGTTCCCCTAGTCATTGTACAATCAACCCTGCACTTGTAAAAGTTGTTGCGCTGTACCGTCTGGCAACACTATAGCAACACATTTGTAGCTTGCTAAGGCCAAACTAAAGGTCAGTTTAGTACATCATCTTTGATGACATCACACACACATATTATCAACATGATGCAAGGAATTTCATCTCTCCAACACTTGCGTATCAAAAGATAATATTGTCTCAAGTGCTAGCCAACACATCTGTCACAAACAAAGCTACTACAACCACAAGTTCCAGATCCAAAGATTGAAGATATCTTAAGTCCTTAGGTTTGTTGAGTCTTTGTTATTTTGTTCTTCACTTGTAATTCCTACTTAGCTTAGTTAGAAGCATTGTGTAAGAAACATTTGTAAATCATAAACCATTGTGTTTGAGTCTTGGCTAGAGTTAGTCGAGTTTGAAGTCTTTGTAATAGAGGTAATACAAAGCATTTTGTAATAATTGTGCTAGAAGTTTGTGAGAGATATCAAAGTCTTTGTAATAGAGTTATTATAAAGTGGCTTGTAATAGAGTATTACAAGTTAGTGAGGGATTAAGAGGTCAATTCCTAGGTTGCATAGGTTGTAATATATAGTTTGCTCGATTTAGTGGAGTTGAAATCCTACTAGGGTAGGTTGTGATTTTTCATCCCTTGAGAAAGGAGTTCTCCACCTAAATATTGAGTGTTTTTTATTTACTGCCGATTTACTGTGGGAACTGATAGAGAACCTGGTTCTTATATAGTTTGGTCGAAGCTTAGTTTTTATCAATTGGTATCAGAGTAGGTTCATATAAAAGGTTAACACCTAGAAAAGATCTAAATTATTGCTCCACCGAGCTTCAAGGAAAGGACAATCAACGTACATACCACCAATATTCAACGACCAATACTATGGTTGGTGGAAAATAAGAGTGCATGATTTCATTATGGCTGAGGACTTAGGGATGTGGGATGTAATCTGTGATAGACCTTTAATTCCCATGAGAACTATTGGTGAGGGAACAGTTACAATCCCAAAAAAAGAAAAGAGTACAACGATGCTGATAGAAAGGCCATTGAGAATAATTTTCATGCTGAAGATTCTTATTTGTGGCATCGGACCAGATGAGTACAACTGCATCTCAGCTTATCAATCTGCTAAGGAGATTTAGGAAGCTCTTAAAACTACCTATAAGGGAACTACTCAGGTTAAGTAGTCCGAAATTGATATGCTTACTTTTGAGTATGAGCTTTTGAAGATGAAGGAGGATGAGTCTATTCAAGATATGTAGACACGTTTCACCTCCATTACCAATAAGCTTCACTCCCTTGGTGAAGTCATCCCAAGAAACAATTTCTCCAAAAAATACTTTGTGTTTTATCAAGTTCTTGGGAAAGTAAAGTGAATATTATCAACGAAGCCAAGGATTTGCAAAAGCTGACCATTGATGAACTCATTGAAAATCTCAAAACTTATGAGATGAAGAGAGAGAAAAAGATAAAATAATATGTATGTGAGAAGTTATCCCGCCTTATTCTTCAATATGTATTATATCGTGTATCACAGTAAACTAGAAGTTTACTAATGCAAAAGCAGTCACAGTAAATCAGATGTTTTACTGAAGCAAAAATAGCTACAATAAATAAGAATTTGTTGATACAAAATTAACCATAGTAAATCAGAAGTTTACTAATGCAAAAGTTTATGCCATAGTAAACCAGAAGTTTACAAAAATATAGCACATGCCATGATAAACTTGAAGTTCTAATTTTCCATCTAGTTTAAATATGATGATCTAATTGAGAATAATGATAAGCATATATTGAAGCACTAGAAGATTCTTTAAAAATTCTCTTGTGTTGCTTGTTCCCATAATAAATTGATTATACCAATTTGGTACTAAGACCTCTAAATTATGAAACATATAAAAGGTGAATAGGAGCCTATTCATTTATCATGTGAATCACTTATAGATGCATGTATGAGATAGTTACATGTGTGGTTATTGTCAACCTGCAGTTTGGCATTTGAATTTGTTTTTCTCAATTAAGAGCAACATTTTTCGATTATGAAATCAAGAAAGTTCATCTTGATAAGGTTGGTTTATATCCAAGACAGATTAGCATTTAATACCTCCTATTAATGGCTAAACTATTGTTTATGAGAAAAAAGCTTCATGTGTTGGTATAAGATTTTCTAAATTGCATATAACAACACTTGTATGCATCTGACAAACAATATATGATAAATCCTCCCCTCACAATTGGTTTAGTTAGGATCAGAAACCAAATATTTTTACTATCTTATTACTTTTGATGTGTTGTATATGATTAATTTCTCTACCAAAAAGTACACAGATATTTTTTCCAATGAAGATTTGGGATATATGCAAAGTTATACATCTTTTATTTCGATTATTTGACAAACTTTATAAGAGAACCAAATAAGGAACCTTGTACAATTAGTTCTCTTGCGTTTATAATAACTAGTCAAATGTCTGGTTCAATTCTCAACGAAATCAGTAGAGGGAACAGATGAGGTAATAGATAGGGATCAGTTCCCCTAGTCATTGTACAATCAACCCTGCACTTGTAAAAGTTGTTGCGCTGTACCGTCTGGCAACACTATAGCAACACATTTGTAGCTTGCTAAGGCCAAACTAAAGGTCAGTTTAGTACATCATCTTTGATGACATCACACACACATATTATCAACATGATGCAAGGAATTTCATCTCTCCAACACTTGCGTATCAAAAGATAATATTGTCTCAAGTGCTAGCCAACACATCTGTCACAAACAAAGCTACTACAACCACAAGTTCCAGATCCAAAGATTGAAGATATCTTAAGTCCTTAGGTTTGTTGAGTCTTTGTTATTTTGTTCTTCACTTGTAATTCCTACTTAGCTTAGTTAGAAGCATTGTGTAAGAAACATTTGTAAATCATAAACCATTGTGTTTGAGTCTTGGCTAGAGTTAGTCGAGTTTGAAGTCTTTGTAATAGAGGTAATACAAAGCATTTTGTAATAATTGTGCTAGAAGTTTGTGAGAGATATCAAAGTCTTTGTAATAGAGTTATTATAAAGTGGCTTGTAATAGAGTATTACAAGTTAGTGAGGGATTAAGAGGTCAATTCCTAGGTTGCATAGGTTGTAATATATAGTTTGCTCGATTTAGTGGAGTTGAAATCCTACTAGGGTAGGTTGTGATTTTTCATCCCTTGAGAAAGGAGTTCTCCACCTAAATATTGAGTGTTTTTTATTTACTGCCGATTTACTGTGGGAACTGATAGAGAACCTGGTTCTTATATAGTTTGGTCGAAGCTTAGTTTTTATCAATTGGTATCAGAGTAGGTTCATATAAAAGGTTAACACCTAGAAAAGATCTAAATTATTGCTCCACCGAGCTTCAAGGAAAGGACAATCAACGTACATACCACCAATATTCAACGACCAATACTATGGTTGGTGGAAAATAAGAGTGCATGATTTCATTATGGCTGAGGACTTAGGGATGTGGGATGTAATCTGTGATAGACCTTTAATTCCCATGAGAACTATTGGTGACGGAACAGTTACAATCCCAAAAAAAGAAAAGAGTACAACGATGCTGATAGAAAGGCCATTGAGAATAATTTTCATGCTGAAGATTCTTATTTGTGGCATCGGACCAGATGAGTACAACTGCATCTCAGCTTATCAATCTGCTAAGGAGATTTAGGAAGCTCTTAAAACTACCTATAAGGGAACTACTCAGGTTAAGTAGTCCGAAATTGATATGCTTACTTTTGAGTATGAGCTTTTGAAGATGAAGGAGGATGAGTCTATTCAAGATATGTAGACACGTTTCACCTCCATTATCAATAAGCTTCACTCCCTTGGTGAAGTCATCCCAAGAAACAATTTCTCCAAAAAATACTTTGTGTTTTATCAAGTTCTTGGGAAAGTAAAGTGAATATTATCAACGAAGCCAAGGATTTGCAAAAGCTGACCATTGATGAACTCATTGAAAATCTCAAAACTTATGAGATGAAGAGAGAGAAAAAGATCTTGAAAGAAGAGCACCTAAGAAGGAGAAGAACCTGGTTCTCAAGGCTGCCAACAAAGACTCAAGCAGTAATGAATCTGACATGGAGTATCTCACTCTAAGATTCCAAAAGACGATTCAAAAAAATGGTGAGATTCCAAAGAAAGGAAGTTTTAGCAGGAATTTCAAAGAAAATGATTGATGTCATAAGTGTTAAAAGTCCGGACACTTCATTAAAGATTGTCCTCTTCATAAGCGAGATCATTATAAAACCAACACTAATATGGTGGCTAAAAGGAACCAGGTCCGTGAAAGGAAGTTAAAAAGAAAAGATATTGCTGACAACATGATGAAACAAGCTTTGGTTGACAAGGGAAATTCCTCTAGTGGATTTGAAGGTGAAGATGACCAAGGAGATACGTCTATGATGGTTCAATATTTGAACTCATGGCCAAATCTGATGATGCTGAGGACAATGAGGAAGATGAGGTAAATTTTCTTGATGTTCAAAGAAATTTGAAAACTTACTCTAAGAAAAAATTGACGTCCTTAGCAAATGTGTTGATTGATGCATATCATAGCCTCATTAATTAGAAAAATGCTTTAATATAATAAATTGATGATATAGAACAAGAGAGGGATAATATGGTAGTTTGCATTATAGATTTGAAGGAAGAAGTGGAAGAAGTAACAAGAGAAAATAACTTGTTGAAAAGACAAATGAAAAAATGGATGGACAATACTAAGGGTAAAGAAGTGGCTAGTGGGTCTTATCTTGAGCTTGAGAGAGAGCTTAAGAAATCTAAAAACTCTTTTTCTTCAGCTTGAAAAGAATAGACAACTTCAGGAGTACTTGAAAAGGGCTAAAAATAATCTTGATAAGTCACTTAATTATAGCTGGTCCTTTGATGTAATAACTTCTATGTATAAGAATAATGGTAGAAACAATCTAGGAATAGGGTTCCAAAAGGGTAAAACCTGCTATAATCCCCATAGCAAGTATGTAACCATGGTTGATAATTGATTGTATACTCACTATGGTCAAAGGTGTCATTACAAGGACTCTTGTAAAACTAAAATTCAGTCTTTGCAGAAAAACAAAATTTTTGTTAAAATGAGGCCTATTGATGAGGAACATGGTTTCCTGAAAAGAAAATATGTACTACCTACATAAAAAAAAGAAGTTTGCTCTGCCGTTTTATCATTATAAGGGACCCAAGCTGGCTTGGGTTCCTAAGTCTAATCATTTATTTAGTGTGCAGGCTGAAGTGAGAGGTAGAAGTAAAAATTGGTACATGGACAACGGCTGCTCTAAGTACAAAATCAGAATAATAAATGATTTCCTCACTCTAGGCCTTCCACGGTGGGAGTGTGTACTTTGAAAATGATGAGAAGTCTATGTTCTTGGTGTTGAAAAAATTAACAAAACACTCTCCCATGCAATTGAAAATGTGTACTATGTGAATGGCTTGAAATATAACTTGTTGAGTGTCTCTCAAATCTGTGATAAGGAAAAATGAAGTGAAGTTCTTGTCCAAATCTTGCACTTTCACCAATATTAAAACTGGTGAAATGTGATTGAGCTAAGAGATTCAAGAATATCTATGTTGCAGACCTTAATTCACTGAAAGGTGGTGATATAACATGCATCAACATCATTGATGATGATGTAGAGTTATGGCACCGACGATTAGGTCATATGAGTTTTGATTTGCTGAACTAGTCGGTTATGGAGGACCTGGTTCGTGGGCGAAGCATTCCACAATGCTTGCTACTTGATTAAAAAATACATGATAAGGTCCCTTCTCGACAAATCTTTTTATCACTTCTCATTGAGAGAAAGCCAACGCTGACTTACCCGGGAGCCTTTGGATGTAAAAAATTTTGTTCTCAAAAATGGTGGCAAATGGTCACATAAAAAAGAAGATGAAGAAGGGGGATTTACAATGATCCTGATGAAGATATGGATATTACAAATGAAAAGGCTGATTTGATGAGTCAAGTCAAGCAAAGTAATTAAGGAGATGCAACAGAATCTCCAAATGGAACATAGAAACCTAGTCCTTCTATTACCTCGACTAAAGCTGAACATAGGGTTGTTGATGTTTCATTAGGTACTTGTGATACAGAACAAAAGAGTGGAAGTCATAATTGTGAAGTAAAAGAGTTCACATCCCTTCAAAATGTAATCACACCCTTATACTCTGGTATTCAACCTAGTTCTAAGGCAAGGAAAATGTTTTCCATCTCAGAGTTCTTTTCCCAAATAGAGCCTAAGAACATCAAAGAAACATTGAAAAATGCTAGCTGGATAGCTTTTGTGCAAGAAGAACTCAATCAGTTTAGAGGAACCAAGTGTGGAACGTGGTCCCTAGGCCTTCAGATAGAACAATGATTGGAACCTGGCCCAAAAGACTCTCAATTGAAGGCTACTAAGGTAAATTTGAGGTATTATAAAGGAATGTAGAACCTGGTCCTCGTCTATTATTCTGGAGATACTTTTGACTTGGTTGGATATGCTTATGTTGGTTATGTTGAATATCTAGTGGATAAAAGAGCACATCTTGAAGGAGATATTTTTTGGGGTCATGCTTGATATCATGGTGTACAAAGAAACAAAAAATATATGGTTTTTTCTTCTTGTTGTGCTCAATTATTACATATCAAACAACATCTTGAAGACTTTGGTGTATTTACAAATTGAACCGGGAACAACTAAAGAGGATAAAGTATATTAATGCGATACATCACTTTTTGAGGGATAATGTTGAAAAGGTTCTAGTTTGGATGAAGTTCTGGAAGATGGAGGACTAGGTAGAAAACATCTTTACCAAGGTGCTGAGCAGTGAACACTTTGAAAGAAATTGTTTGGAGTTGGGGTTGATCAAGCTTAACTTAGAAACTTGTCCCTCGATGATTGACTATGTTAAGAAGGAAACGTACAATGCTAAAAAGTATTTTCTGGAGACATATAAATCAAATCTATAATGTTACTGGTATATTTACATGACAGTTACTAGGACAAAACAAGAAAGAGTAAACATCGCCCTTTTAGGAGATTATGCTCAAATTTTCAAAAACCGTCAAGGAACCTAGTTTCGATGACTTAGGTTAGTAGTCTCTTCAATACTTATATGACTTTTTAAATTATTGAAGTGTAATGTCATTAATTTATTACCATCTCTCTCCAAATGTTTGAAGTCCAAAGTGTTAAAGACTTTCTTGAACTGACTTGTTGCCCCGAAAAACCATTTCCTTCTCTCACACCCAACCAAAACTGATTCTTTTGTTTAAAACTAAATCAACCTTATATAAATAAGAATCCTTCTCTCCAAATATGGCAGAAGTGAACCTAACTTTGTCACCTTCCAAAATCCTAACTCTATCAAAATCGAAACCGAATAAGTTTTTGGTAGATTTTGATGGAACTTTAACTGAAAAAGAACGGGGTAGATCTAATATTCTAGAGTGTGAGGCTAAAATTGTTGTTGGGTTTGTAGAAGCCTTGAAGAATGGAGGAATCAG
This sequence comes from Nicotiana benthamiana, assembly GCA_034376525.1. NCBI lineage: Eukaryota > Viridiplantae > Streptophyta > Magnoliopsida > Solanales > Solanaceae > Nicotiana > Nicotiana benthamiana. The sequence continues at coordinate 141,388,245 of CM067327.1, read as the reverse complement.
TAAATGTGCTGGGAAAGGGGGGATTGAATGACAGATCTGGTCCCTCAAATCCTTCTTCGGATGTTAATTCTGATGATGAGCTTCTTCTCTTGGGTTCCGTGCTTAAATGAACCTCCAATTTAGTAAAAAAAGGATTAATGAAAAGTAGGTTGATTGATGATGAAGTAGTATGACCTACTGATGTGGTGATTGTGGAAGATAGTATGAAGTGGAAAAATCTTCAATTATGAGAAAGAATTCAAAAGAAATGAAGAAAAGAAAGTTGGATGAGAAAGATGCAGCGGATGATAAGGGTGAATGGACTGAGAAGAAGAAGAGGGAGCATGGCCGCTCGGGGAAAAAAGGGCAGTGTGAGTGAGGAACATGGTTCCTTACAGAAGCAAAAGGTTGAGTTATCAGGTTTGGAGAGGTAGAAGACTGTAAAGTCTCAAAAAATACTTTTATGCAGCGTGTTGACTCTGATATTACTGAAAAATGGAGGAACTTTTTGACAGTGTTGAGTTCCAAAAATAGAATCACCTCTTTATTCTTCCAAGTCAACGTTTATGAAGAATAAGTAAAAACCTTGTATGTGATACTATGATGCTATGTGTGCATTTGATTAAGCTTGTTCTTGATGAGGAGAAGCTTGGAGAGATTCTTGGAGATCTGATTGATGGTATATCCTGCTTAGATAGTTAGAGAACCAGGTCCCGTGGGTCGTTGGTAGAATAGAATGCTAAGTTGAAGGATGAGAATGGAAGATTAAGGAAACAAGTGGAGGAACTTAGAGTTTAGATGATCATTGATCAAAGGAGAGTGAATGGACGAGTAGACAAGTTCATCAACGCCTTAGCCCTTTACTGTTCTTTCCATTCAGTGATCCATGTCTTTCACTCAATCCAAATTCCATCGAATTATTATCTTCTTTTAGTCCCTATATTTGATTTTGGTACATAGTTGTATAAATTTTCATATTCTGTATTGTTGAAACTACTGTGCTTTGGTTATAATTAATGTAGTATGAGCAATCACTCTATTTTGTGCAATGACATTTACTTGTTGTTCTTGTTATTGTTTATGTTGTGTTGCCTAAGTGGCATGTGTTAATGTTGATGAACTTATTTTTGGTTGTGCTTCTTATGTTACTCTTTTAAGTGATACCAAAGGAGGGAAGTTACATAAGTGTCAACAGGGACGGGAACAAAAACGAATTGATATGTTATGTTGTGCATGAATGATAGCTCTGCTTCGCCTGGGGATTATTGCTGAAAACATGTTGATTATAGGTTTGATCCACAGGGAACATCTTAGGTATCTGGTTCTCAGAAGGAATATCAATCTTGGGTTTATCATCATGTCGATGCCCCCTTTTTTCTCGAAAAATCGGGTTTATGACATTTGGGTGGACAACCCTTTCCCTTTTGGGAATTGGGTTTGAATTTAAGAGTCTCCACCTAATGATTAAGTGCGTTAGGACACTAAAAATAGGTTTTGATTTAGAAATCTAGAGAATATGTAAGGACTTGAAATTATCTCGAGGAGAATGTGTTTGGAATCCCTCAAGATCAACTAGTGTGGTTCTCGACCATGCTTCAATTGTGACTTTAAGTAACAAAAAGCGAACAAAGATTTCAACTATGAGAGACTGCCACATTATGACTGCAAATAAATTAATGTTTTGAAGAAACAAAGAAAGCTGGAAATTTGAGGAAATAGTTTGAAAATTCTAAAAATAAACAAATAAAGGGAAGGGGGTCTTAGTTTTAAAAAAAATATGGATCACGTCAATGCAATACCCAACAATCACTCCTTAGAAGAGGGGGAAACACATGATATTAGTGCACCGGTCGTCATATCCATATCTACCCTTTCTCACTCCATTAAGGTATTAAACACGAAATGGTCTCGTTTTGCTATTGCATGCTACTACCCGTCCCCAATCCTATCCGCTTTAGAGGCATTTGGGACTACTAGTCCTAAATGGATGGGAGATATGGGCTTTTATAGTTTAAAGGATAAAAGTGTAAGGCGACAAACAAAGCATATAAAGCAGAAATGGCAAAGCACATAACAGTTAAAAGGCTCAAACACGCCTCCTCACTTCAAGACAAGATTGTTTAGCATGTCTCGCGTTTACTGGTTATGGTCTGATTAAATTTAAGAGTTGTAGTGGATTGATCTATTACATATTTTAGATGAGAATCCCAAGTCAAGCCTGCCTACCGGTTGAAGTTGATAGAATCTGATTAGATTTACAAGTTACCATATGACTTGCCTAAGTGTCAAACGAAAACCTATAGGCATGATATCTATTAGTTCAGAAAAGAAGTATATACTAATTTTAAGGTAATCGAATTGTCCATTACAGAAATATAAACTCTGCAGTCATTATTGTTACTACTTATTTTAGACATATAAGCGGTTTGCTGAATTGTATTGGGTTGATTACTCCTATAGGCATGCTTTCTAAGCGTTTGTTAATCTTAGAACACTGTTATTAACATGCAGAAATCCTATAGGCAGTTCATCTATATGTAGTTAGTTATTAAAACCTATGTACATATTTACCTAGCGATAGATGCATATCCAGAATTTGAGAAGTCTTATAGACATGTTATCTATGTAATATGCAGAGATGCAAAAAACAATAGGCATGGTTTCTATATGAAATGCAGAAGCTATAGACATGGTTTCTATATGTATGGAATGCAAAAGTGCAGATGCATATGGACATGATCTCTATGTATGAAATGTTGAACCTATAGACAAGATTTCTAAAGAATGCACTACTTATAGACAAGATTTCCATGTGAAAATGCATAAGTGAAAGCAGGACACGATTGTAGAAGTATAATAAACCAATGAACATGATATCAACCCTTTTGCATGCATGGTTTGCCCTTTCCTCTTCACTAAAACCCCAATAGCTATTACAAGATTAGTACAATCTAAGGAGAGCCTGATTCAGGTTTCCTACCTGAAGAATACAGTAGCCCAACTCCAAAGATCAAAATTCAAAGCCTTTCTCATTTTTGGGGTGTCAGAGTTCCCAAGAGCCTCATGAGCTCTCGACAGTGCTTATACCTGAATTTATTACAGAGCTGAGACATAGTGCAGTGTGGAAGAGCCAGCCCTCAAGTGTCCAAGTTCAGATGGAACTCAAGGTCCCAAAGCATGGCTCACAGGAGGGGGGCAGAACTTAGAAGCTAGGAATGAGTGTGAGTGCAATAGAGGGGATTTTGGGAAAAACCAAGACAGACTGGTAGTCATACCCAGTAATTAAAAGTGCTGGCACACCCAACCTGCCTGTTAGCCACATTGTTTGGGAGTTAGGATCCATTAAAGGATCAAGTCCAGACATGAGCAACAATTCGGATATTCCCATTCTTTGAACTTTAACTCAAACACATAGAAGGGAATGGGGAATAGGGATTCTAGTAAGAGATGCATAGAGAATAACATATTTAGTACTGAACAAAGACAACAAAGTAGACAAAATTGTAGAAGCTGTAAAGCAAACACATGGGGATGAGGCATAAAACTAAATTAGAACATACTAGTTTCCAGGAAGAAAAGAAAACCAGTAGTCTTGTAAAGACAAACTGCAAGCAAATAGTCAGAAGTTCCTAGAAGAGAGTAGAGTGTAGAATCGAGAATGTGAAGTGCAAGAGTATTGGAATTGAAGGTGTTCAGTAAGTAATGTGTGTAAAAATTATTGAACTGAAGTTGTCTCCATAGAATTGAGAATTTGAAGTGTGAGAGTTCTGGAATTAAAGGTGTTCAGTAAGTAATGTGTGTTAAAATATTGAACTAAAGGTGTCTTAAAGTGTAGAAGGGTCGTTCCCTTTAATAGTGTAGAAAGCAAGCAGAAATAGGTAAGAAAATAGTTTGAAAATAAAATATACGAGGTCTCGTTAATTAAGGGATTCTGATTTCAAACGTGTAAAACTAATTAAGGAAAGAGACTAATCAAACATTTTCCCAAAGTAACATAAGAAAGGTAAATACAAAGGGACTTATTTAAGGAAAAAGTCTGATAGCACATGGTTTGTACAAATAAGGAAAGGAAATAAATCAACATGAAGGAAATCACAAAGTCTAAGTTTTAATATGAATAAACCCAGTTAGAAAAAGTGAAAAAAGGGGTTTTTACTTAAAGTAAATCAGTAACAATCAATCGAACCTTATTAAGAGCAATTCTGAATCAATCACAAGTTGGCAAACCCCTTTGAAGGAAAAGTTCATCATATATAAAGCATAAGACTTGTTAAACACAAAGAACTAACATGCTATTAGTAGATAGTCTAGCATAGAAAAGTTCAGATTCATGAACAAAAAACTTCAAGTTCAGTACATAGACTCAGAATGAGTCTGAGAGAGTCCAGGGTTCTAAATAGAACCCTAGTCCAAAAACAAGATCAAACTCGTAAAAAAATCCCAAATCCTAGGGTTTCCACCTCGAATCAGATACCGAGAAGAGAAGACAAATAACTGAAAAAGGCTCAAAGGTCTCTTTCAGAGACTTTTGGGAAAAGAAATAATAGCAAGTTTGAAACAACATATTGATTTAAACATAGTTAGAGTAGAAAAGACTTGTTCTAGAAGAAAGAAAAAAGGAACATGGGACTTAAACAGGTGCAAAAGAGAGTGGAGATAGTATGGAACTTAAGAGAACAGTAGAAAAACATGGTTAAAAGAACTTAAACAAAGTCCAGGAGAAGGCAAATAAAGAACTTACGGACTCAATAGGAAACTCATACAATAAAAGGGCTCAACATACCAGAAAAGTAAATCATATGGAAAAACACAACAAGATGAACATGTGAGCCTGGTGTAGAAGCACAGTAGAGCAAAAAGCACAGACGGATTATGTATAGTAGAAAGAAAGTAGAAGAAAACACATGCGTGGTAGAAAAGAAAATATACAAAAATAGCATAGACACATGCATGGTGGAAAAGAAAACATATGAACAAAGTATCGACGAATACATACAAAGAAAAGAAAAGGAAGACTCAGAAAACATTTTAAGATTTCTAGAAACCCTAGATCGGAAAGAAGTAATTTTGAAAAAAAAATTGGGGAAAGCATTTTAATACATCAGTAATGCGCAGATATAGCATAGATTTAAGAAAACAATTAGAGAAAACCTCGAATGGCTGGGGGTTTCAAAGAAACCTAAAATGAGAAAGGCTTGGATAAAGTATGATCCCGGGTCGGATGAGTTAGAATCAGGCTCAAAATGCTTTGAATGTGCCAGAGCAAAGCCAGAAAGGCCTTTGAACCTTGAATAAACAAAGATCTAAACGGACCTCATCGTGGTTAGACCCTAATACTTTGAACACGGCGCTTAGGAGCGTAGGGAGGTGACAATAGGTTATCCGTGGCCTGAGAAGCCATGGATTTCGGTGAGTTTGGGGTCGAACACGGTAGGTGATGGTTAGGGTTTCGAGGAGCTTCAAGAGAGTTGTACAGAGGGAGGGTATTTAGAGGCGGTTAAGAGATGGAAACAAGGGGATTATGGTATGGTCGGTGACTTAAAAAGGTAAGGAGTAATCATGATCGTTGATCAAAATGAACAACGGCCTGGATTAAAAGAAAGAGACAGGCAGGTTTATTTGTTGGATCGGGGTTGGGTTAGATTAGAATTGGACCGGGCAATTTGGAGTTCCAAAATTTGGTCAATTATGAGGGGTCAATTTTTGCTATAATTGAAATAAAAATGGGCCAGAGTTTAAATAGCCAGTTTTTCTCTTTTTATTTAATAAAAATAGTAAAAAAAAATTTGAAAGAAAATTAAAGTGTTGGGTTAGTTAATGATACAAAAATATTAATTGAAAAATATTGGAACCAATTTTATTATTATAAAATGCTATTAAATCTTAAAGTATGCTAATATTGCAATAATATGCAATTTAACTTTTAAAATACCAAATAAATTTGTAAAAATATATATAAATTACCTTAACTATATTTTGGTAAGAATATGGAAATAAAATAAATTATTCACCAAAATGGATGATTTTGGAAATAATTATTGATTTTGTACTGCTAAAATGGACACTAAATTGATTTTAAAATTCTTTAAACGATTGGAAAAAATATGAAAACACTTGCGCATGCTTATATGCATATATGTTATTTTGAAAGCATTTTGTATGTATGAAAAAATGCAAAGGGAAAAATTGGGTATCAATAGATGCCCCTCTTTACCCGGGAATGATGAAAGGATTGTCGGATAAAGATATGATGGCCAATTTGACCAAACGAAACTGTTTGAAGAATTTAACTGGGCCCTGGTTCCCGACTACCTACATATCCCTGGTATTACAGGAATCAGGCCATATGTAGTTTAGGATCCATTAGCAAAATATGCTGATGTGGAATTTACAATAACGGACGAGATATCCGGGTTGAGAAAGATGGTCAAAGTCTAGTTAGGACTGCGGGAACCGGAGTGTGATCGCCCCTACTGAGACCGTAATTGCTAGCCGGTTTAACTACAAGTGAGCAATACAAACATCTATTGTGCATAAATTTAAACGTGATGCAAGTTCCTATTGGACCATGAATGTTGTCTTTGGACGGTTAGGATAACGTCCTCAGACCGTGACACCTTGGTCCATGAGGCGTATAATAAAGGATCCACAGGCTATAAAATGATGCTCTCTCACCATGAGAATGACGGCTATGAACTATGATGTCTTTGAATAACGATATGCAAAAGATAAAATACGATCCTCACGCCATGGCATGGCGTTCTAGGGCAATGAAAATCGTGCCTTCGAACAATGACGCCCTTGGACCATTTGGCGATCTTTCTGCCCATGAAATGTTAAGAGTGGTGATCTTTCAGCCAATGCAAAAAATGAAAATAAGGTGCTGATCTTTCAACCAATGAAATGTGTAATAAGTGGCAATTTCAACCGATGCAGGTGTAAATAAAGCACCAATCTTTCAGCCGATGCAAGATATAAAATAAGGTAGAAATATTTTAGCCAATGCGAGATATAAATGAAGTGGCAATCCTTCAGCCGATGCAAGACATAAATGAAGGTGACAATATTTCAGCCAATGGAAGATGTAAATAAAGCGGCAATCTTTCAGTCAATATAGATGGAGACAGATCTTAGTCACGGAAGGCAGAATATCAGCCATATGCAATGCAGGAAATGCAGATGGAGACAAATCTTAGTCTCGGAAGGCATAATAGTAGCCTTATGCAATGTAGGAATGCATCTGGAGGTAGATCTTAACCTCGAAAGGTAGAATAGTAGCCTTATACAATGCAGGAATGCAGATGGAGACGGAGCTTAGTTTCGGAAGGCATAATAGTAGCCATATGCAATGCAGGAATACAAATGTAGACAGAGCTTAGTCTCAAAAGGCAAAATAGTAGCCTTAAGCAATGCAGGAATGCAGGTGGAGGTAGAGCTTAACCTCGGAAGGCAGTATAGTAGCCTTATGCAATGCAAGAATACAGATGGAGATAGAGCTTAGTCTTGGAAGGAAGAATAGTAGCCTTATACAAGGGATAAAAGGCGAGTAGTGATAGAAAATTGTTAGCTAACAACTAGTGGCTTATTGTGATACTGCGGCTTCTGGGAATAATATATGTGGATAACGGCAATGAAGCAATAATTCTGAGAGTTGTATTCCTGAAAAGTACGAGTATATAAATTTGCGATTTGGGTACCTGCATCTAAAGAAAAATCGTGAGTTTTGTAAAGGGGAATGGTTAGTTCTGTGTCCCTACTAACTTTGCTTGATTGACTCTGCTCTGATTTGGCGATACTATGGGTACCCCTGGGGTAGCATCGGTAAACAGAACAATTTTGGTGATAGACTTACGTGATTTAATGGAAATATAGTGTAAATACATAATTAAGAATAGTTTTCTTTAGATGAACCAATGACTGAGACGTGGTCCAAGACACTGCAACCTCTCTTGCTTCAGAATTTTTAGGGTCCTCCTCAAAATTCTGCCCCAGTTTGCTGGATCAACACTTCTGACGGCTGCTTGCAGTGATTGGCTGAAATTACTTTGGAATTTTGAGGGCCCTCCTCAAAATTCTGCCCCATGTTTCTCATTGTAGGGGAGAATGAAAATTTATTTAATTGTGACCGAACCTATAAGGCTGCCTATGTATCCCCTCTTAAACAAGAATCAGGTCAGACGTAGTTCAAATTACATAATATAGGAAAAGCATGAAGTTACACATAGTATTGCTTGACTGCATCTGAATTGATAGGCTTTGGCCAAACTTCTCCATCTATTTCTGCAAGTATAGGGGCTCCTCCTGTTAGAACCCGGTGAAATATATATGGGCCTTGCCAGTTGGAAGAGAACTTCCCTTTGGCTTCATCTTGATGTGGAAAAAACTTCTACAATACTAGCTGCCCCGGTATGAACCGTCTTGGTTTGACTCTCTTATTGAAAGCTCTGTACATTATGCTCTGACAAAGCTCACCATGGCAAACTGCATTCATTCTCTTCCCATCTATAAGAGCCAACTACTCGTAACGACTATTCACCAACTATGCGTCGTCGAGTTCTGCTTCTTGTATGATCCTTAGAGATGGAATTTCTACCTTGGCGGGAATGACCGCTTCTGTGTCGTAAACCAGCATGTTGGGAGTTGCCTCGATTGATCTGTGGACTGTGGTGCGGTACCCCAATAAAGCAAATTTTAACTTCTCATTGCAGTGCTTATGCTTCTCTATCATTTTCCTCAGTATCTTCTTGATGTTCTTATTGGGGGCTTCTACAGCTCCATTCATCTGATGTCCGTATGCTGTAGAATTCTTTTGTTTGATCTTGAATATTTCACACATGGATTTCATCAAATCACTGTTGAGGTTGGAGAGTTATCAGTAATGATTGACTCTGGAATTCCGAACGGCAAACAATACAGTCACAAAAAATCCTGCCACAACTTTCTTAGCCACCGCTTTGTATGATGTTGCTTCAACCCATTTGGTGAAATAATCAATTGCCACTAGGATGAACTTGTGCCGATTTGATGCAGTAGGATCGATAGTTCCGATAAGATCCATTCCCCAAGTGGCAAATGGCCATGGCGAGCTTGTTGCATTAAGATCCTTTGGAGGAACCTTTATCATGTCTGCATGTATCTAACAGCGATAGCACTTTCGGACAAACTGGATGTAGTCCCTTTCCATAGCCATTGAAAAGTAGCCTGCCCGGAGTATCTTCTTGGCTAAGACAAAACCGTTCATATGCGACCACAGGTCCCCTCATGAATTTCCTCTACTAGTTTTGACGCTTCCCTTGCGTCAACACACCTTAGTATCCAAATCTGGAGTTCTCCTATACATATTCATCCGCTGTGAAAGAAATTGTTAGACAGTCTTCAAAGTGTGCACTTTTGAGTGGGATTTGTGAGCTCTGTGTGTTCTCTTTTTGCCAAGTACTTTTTGATATGATGAAACCACGGTTTTCCATCTGCTTCTTCTTTCACATGAGCACAATAAGTTGGCTGATCATGGACCTTTACCAGAGTGGGATTAATGAAGTTCTTATCTGTATGTTGAATCATAGACGATAGGGTAGCCAATGCATTGGCAAAATCATTCTGGACCATGGGTACATGCTGGAACTCTGTCTTTGTGAACATTTTCCTCAACGCTTGTACATGATGCAGATAAGGGAGTATCTTGGAGTTCTTGATTGCCCATTCTTCTCGGACCTGATGTATAAGGAGGTCTGCATCTCCGATCACTAGCAACTATTGAATGTTCATGTCAATGGCCATCTTGAGCCTTAAAATGCAAGCTTCGTACTCGGCCATGTTGTTAGTGCACGAGAATTTGAGCTTGGCGGACATCAAATAATGCTGACCGGTTTCTGATACTATAAATAGTCCTATGCTAACTCCTTTGAAATTTGCCGCTCCATCGAAAAACATCCTCCAACCGTCATTGGATTCTGCAATATCTTCTCTACAAATGATACATCCTCATCAATAAAATGCGTCTTCAGAGGTGTGTATTCTCCGTCCACAGGATTTTGTGCAAGGTGATCTGCTAGTGCTTGTCCCTTTATTGCCTTCTAAGCTACGTAGACGATGTCGAATTCACTCAACAAGATTTTCCACTTGGACAGCTTGCCAGTGGGTATGGGCTTCTAGAAGATGTACTTCAAAGGATCCATCCTTGATATGAGATATGTAGTATAAGCGCAGAAATAGTGCCTCAGCTTCTGAGCTACCCACGTCAGAGCACAATCGATGTGCTTCAACGTAGAATACTGGGCCTCATATGGGGTGAATTTCTTACTAAGATAATAGATGGCATGCTCCTTCCTCCTTGTTTAATCTGCCACCCCAGAACACATCTGAATGCTCCATCCAATACTGCAAGGTAGAGTATTAGTGGTCTACCCGACCGAGGCGGTACCAGAACTGGTGGCGTTGACAAGTACTATTTGATTCTATTAATAGCCTTTTGGCAGTTTTCGGTCCATTTGGTAGCGGCGTCCTTCTTCAACAGCTTAAATATTGGCTCACATATGACAATAGATTGTGCTATGAACCGACTGATGTAGTTAAGTTTCCCCAAGAAACTCATTACTTCTTTCTTGTTCTTTGGTGGTGGAAATTGTTGAATAACTTTGACCTTTGATGGATCCAATTCTATCCATCGGCGACTCATCATTAACCCAAGCAATTTTCCAGTTGGAACCCCAAATGCACGTTTTGTGAGATTCAATTTCAGGTTGTACCTTCTCAGACTATTGAAGAACTTCCTCAAATCTTCCATGTGCTCAACAACTTTCTTGGACTTGATGATGACGTTGTCTACATACACCTCGATCTCCTTGTGTACCATGTCATGGAAAATGGTTGTCATGGCGCTCATGTAGGTGGCCTCCACATTCTTTAACCCAAACGACATCATCTTTTAAATACATCCCCCACAGTGTAATGAAACCTATTTTCTCAACATATCTGATGGTACCCAGCAAAACAATCAACAAATGAGGTGCAGCTCATGCTTGGCGCAGTTATTAATCTAGAGGTGCATATTTGGCAAGGGGAAGTCATCTTTTGTACTGGCCTGGTTGAGATCTTTATAGTCGACACAGACTCTAACCTTCTCATTCTTCTTCGGCACAGGTACATAGTTGGCTAACCATGTCAGATACTCTACTACCCTGAGAACCTTAGCTTTGACCTGCTTAGTGACCTCTTCCTTGATTTTCAAACTCATATCTGGCTTAAATTTTCTAAGCTTCTGTTTTACTGGCGGGCAAGCTGGATCAGTCGATAATTTGTGAGCCACAATGGATGTACTCATACCAATCATGTCATCGTACAACCATGCAAATATGTCCTCATACTCTCATAGAAACTCAGTGTACTTTTCCTTTTTGGACGGTTACAAGTGAACGCTGATTTGCATTTTTTTGATGATTTCCGCATTTCCCAGGTTATCATTCTCAGTATTGTCCAATTAGGACTTAGGCCTCTTCTCAAAATTCTCAACTTCCTGAATAATCTCTTCCGATATATCATCTTCTTCTGAGTCTATGTCTGCTTTTTACGTTGTCTCATAACACGTCATAGTCATTGGTTTATCAAGATAAGTAATAGAATGTTGTATAAGTAAAGTAATGAGAGAAAATAATAAGAGTATGATTTATAAGAAAACTCAAATGCTTTGATAGATTCCATAAATGTTTTGAACATTGTAGCTTTTTCTTGCAAAGAATTAAAACGCGAAAGGAAAGTAAACTAGTGAAATAAAATGGTGCATGGTGTTTGTTCAGCCTTGCTACCCTAAGGCACGCCGGGCTTTGGTGGTTCTGACAGTCTAGTTGTTGAGGCGTGCTCCTCCGTTTACAGCCTGTATGGAAGGGCCTTCCTTCACCTCCTCTTCAAAAATGACACAACAGTCCACTCGTCTACCAGGAACAAATTCCTCATTGTTGCTAGGGCTTCTTCTTCATCTGACCCATAGATGACCATGGCCAGTTGGAAGGTCTGCTCCAAACTGGGTATCGGCTGCTCCAATGGATAGTAAGGGCCACGCCAGGGTTGAGACCATTCGTCGAATTCTTTCCAGGTACACTTATATCCAAATCTGAAAGTGGTGTCGTGCTTCTTGAGCATGACGAGCTTAGAGATTCCTAGGAGATTCTTGCCAAGTCCTTTTCCAGCTTCATACCCGCTCCAGTTCATTATGCTTTCAATTCTGTCATCGCACCATTTATCGTTATCGAAAGCATTGACTCATTCAATGTGGTGATAACTTTCCTCGCCTATCGTTCTTCCTCCTCCAATCGTGGGGATGGTCTGGTGACTGTATATGGGATTGCTATTGTCGCCATGAATTATTACCTCCTGATGATTCCATTTAAACTTCGCTACCTGATGTAGTGTTGATGCCACGGCCCCGGCAGCATGAAACCAAGGCCGTCCCAAAATCAAGTTGTAAAATGCTTGTACGTCTATTACTTGAAAATCCACATCAAACCAAGTAGGCCCCATTTGTAGACACAGGCTAATTTCCCCAATATTGGACCTTTGGGAACCATTGAAAGCTTTGATATTGATGTCCTCATCCTTGATCTCATGCAAGCTCTTTACCAATGTTTTGAGCGTTACTAGTGGACAAATATTGAGACTGGACCCCCCATCGACTAGGATCCGGGTGATAAAATAATCCTCGCACAGTAGAGTGATGTGCAATGCCTTGTTGTGACTCAATCCCTCCGGTGGTAGCTCATCTTTGTGGAAAGTGATTTTGTGACTCTCTAATACCTGCCCTACCATGTTTGAACTTTCTTCTCTGGTGATTTTGATTAGTACATATGCCTCATTCCACACTCTTAACAATGCATTCTTGTGTGCGTTAGAACTCTGTAGCTAAGCAAGTATAGAAATCTGTGCCATTGTTTTGTTCCACCGATCAATGACTGAGTATTTCTTCGCTTGTATCTTTGTCCAAAGATCATCAGTCCCAGTTTCGGTGATGGTTTACCATCCAAAGGTCTGCTTACTTGACTCAGCCAAGTGTTCTAGAGTGTAAACCCTGTCGGTCCTTGTCATACCCTATGCTGCGATAGTTTTCCCAAACATGACTTTCCCTTTCCTTCTTGACTCTGCTTTGTAGCCCCATTGTATGACTTTTGTGTGGAATGGAGTTACGGCTATCATTGATACTGGAACGAGCACCCTTTCTTTGGAAGGTAATACAACAACTTCAAAAGGTACAGGCGCCTGTGGGGACCAAAACTTGACCTCAATTGGCATTGGCGCCTTTGCAGAAGCTGGTATTTCAAACTCAAGTGGTACAGACATATTCACCTCGGCATCTTTAGAAGGCTGAATCTTGTCTACAATTGGATTAAGGGTAACTGTCGGTTTCTTTGGATCGTTGCCTTTTGTGATCAAACTGATTGATCCTTTGGGATCCCAATCATCCTCTATCCCGATCATATGAACACTTCAGCCCTTGTGGTTTAGTAGAGGGTTATTGCGGACATTTGGAGCTAGCTCCTTTACCACGATGATCTTCTTGTCAATCAAAGCCCGAATCTTACCCTTCAAAGAATGGCATTCATCAATGGTATGTCCTTTCATGCTGGAATGATATGCAAATGATTTATTGGGATTGAGCCACTAGGAAGGGTTTTCTGGGGTTATGGCAGGGATAGGGTTGGCATAACCAGCAGCTTTGAGTCTTTCGTATAGTTGGTCAATTGGTTCAGCAATGGCGGTATACTGCTTGGGAGGTTTGTGATCAAAATTTTGTCAAAGTCTAGGGAAGTTTTGACGTGGTGGAGGTGGCTGATAGTGAGACGGTTGAGTATTGTAGGCTTGGTAAACATGTACTAGTTAATAGTATTTGGGTGAAGTGGATTGGTATGTGGGAGGTGGGGCGTGCTTGGTAATTTGGAGTTGGCTGATATGTGAGTTGAGGCATTGGGTAGGTTTGGTATTTGATTGGAGACTTTGTTCTCTGTGCAACCATCACAGCGCTCATGTCCCTTTTCACAGACGTGCCACCAGACTATAGAGCCTTGTTGATAGCCTGCAAAGCTTCAAAGTTCGTGACCATGCCACTTTTGATACTATCACAACCCCAGTTTGCCCTCCGTGAACATGCCGTGATGGAACCTAGTCCCTATGACTAGGTAAGCTAACAATCTAGAAACAATATAAGTTGTTGAATATATTAACTTAAAACTGGACAGCTAGAAGAAAAAAAATGTATGTCGATTGCCACTTGGCATATACAACTCAATATCTCGACTACTACAATGCCATCCCAAAATCCGAAAACTCAGGGGAACACAAACTAGAAGAGAAATATAGTAAAGTGCTCTAATCTCCAGAGTATCTAAATCAACAGTACGATAGAAGGGCAAACACAACAAGACGAAATAAAGATGGAGACACTTCGGTCTGTGGACGCAGTAGAACTAACTCGAAGTCTCCAATGTTCTCCCTGCCTCAAGGCAATATTCCTGAGTAACGGTACCTGGATCTGCACATGAAAAACTTGTACGGGAAGGGCATGAGTACACCACAGCGGTACTTAGTAAGTGCCAAGCCTAACCTCGGTTGAGTAGTGACGAGGAAGTTCGGGCCCTACAGAGGTACAATAACACTATAAATGACAGGATAAGATAAACAATATAATTAAGAACATACAGCAAGAGTCTATAAAGATAATAAGAGTACAATAACGGGAAAATAGAAATAAAGGTAGAACAAAATGAAATGCTGCTCCCAACAAGAATAATAATAACCTGGGATCTCTTAGTATCCCGATGATCTCTTGGTATCCCCAATATAAACGCCCGAGATCTCTTCATATCCTCAATATAAATGCCAAGGATCTCTTGGTATCCTGAAGATCCCTTGGTATCTTTAGTATAAATGTCAGGGATCTCTTGGTATCTCGAGGATCTCTTTGTATCCTCAATATAAATGCTAGAGATCTCTTGGTATCCTCAATATAAATGGCAGATTTCTTGGTATCCCGGGGATCTCTTGGTATCCTCAATAGAAATACTAGAGATCTCTTGGTATCCGGAGGATCTCTTGTTATCATCGATATAAATGCCAGGAATCTCTTGGTATCCCGAGGATCTCTTGGTATGCTCAATATAAATGTCAGGGATCTCTTGGTATCCCGAGGATCTCTTGGTATCCTCAATATAAATTCCAGGGATCTCTTGGTATCCCGAGGATCTCTTGGTATCCTCAATATAAATGCCAGGGATTTCTTAGTATCCCGCACCTTGGTCCAAATCGTAACTTCCATACAGAGGATCCCCTGGAATGCCATTCTGTAGTCCCAATTTAAAATACACAGCAGTGCCACACGAGTATTAAATTAAATGCACTCTTCGTATAAGTAAACAGTCAATTCTAGTCTAACATGCTGCAAGTAATGCAATTAAGGAAGGTTAAGCAAATTGCAATTTGAGTCATCTAAACATGCTCTTCTAACTAACAACTTGTTAAGTCAGCAATTATAGTAAAATTGGGGGAAAGGGACATGCTAAGGAATATTTCAAGAAAAAAAGGATTTTTCAACAACTTACAGAAGCACGCGCTCGTCACCTCACGCACAAGGCAATTTAATTACCAAATATCAAATCATAAGGGAAGAAGTCCCCCACACAAGGGTAGACAAGCCAGTCACCTCGACCGGCTCAAAAATCAACTTGAAAACTCACGTTTTCCATGAGTATCCGACTCCAAATGGCCCAAATCTACTAAGTTAAATTACATATCATAAATTACATCTCAAACAATTATTTTACCATTTAATTCAAAGCTAAGATGAGAAATTAGGTAAAATGACAAAAATTCCCCTTATGCCAGCGTCTCAAAATCTGGTGAAACTTATATTTTCGTAAACCTCATACTCTCACGAGCCTATACATAGCAAGAACACAAAAATCGGGGTTCAACAGACCCCTCAAATCCATGACTAAAACTTAAACATCCCAAGCCCTAGTTCTTCCCTTTTCAGTAAAATTGCATGAATTTCTTGGCTAATTTCACAATAGAATCATGTTTCGGGTTCATAAAACTTACTTCCAATCGATTCTCCTAGAATCCCTCTTTAACTCCCTTCAAAGAGCTCTCAAAATACTCAACTATGATGGAAAAATGGCTAAGAGTCGCGGATGAAATGTAATAAACTTTCTGCCCAGCTCCTGTAATTCCTTCATCGCGATCAAGCTCAAGCCTCGCGATCGCGAAAAGAAAAAATTCCACGACTCAAAAATGAACTATGCGAATGCGATTCTTGCTTTCCCCAGAACTACGCAAACACGGCCCTATTGATGCAAACGCGGAGAACAACTTTACTGGACCCTCAATTACAAATACGCCATAGCAAACTCTTCTCTACGAACACAAAGCACCACTAATTAACCTTCCGCGATCGTGAACCCAATAACGCAAACGCGAAGAGCACTAATCTGGCCTACCAAAATCCTTCTATTCCGCGATCGCGAAGGCCAAATTACACCCACAATTGCTGCTGCAAATTCTGAAATTCCTTAAGTCTCAAAACTTCCCGTTAGCCATCCAAAATAACCCCGAGGGCCCTGAGACCACAACCAAAAGCACCAACACGTACTAAAACCTCATAAAATGTTGTTCCAACCATCAAAACACCTCAAACAACACCAAATCACCAATTGACTTTGAATTCAAGCCTTGGTTTTCTAAAAACTTTCGAAACACGTTTTTGATCAAAACAACGACCAAACCATCTCTGATTGACCTAAAATTTTGCACACATATCCCAAATCACATAGAAGCTACGAAAATTCTCGGAATTCCATTTTAGCCCTCTGATCAAAATCTCACCTATCAAACGGAAACTTCAAAAATTCAAAATTCGGCATTCCAATCCTAAATCTAAATCGGACCTCCAAAACACATTCCAAACACGCTCCCAACCCCGAAATAACCTTACTGAGCGAACGGAATAATCAGATTTCCATTCCGAGGTGGTCTTCACACTGTTTCGACTATGGTCAATTTTCTTAAACTTAATCTCTCATTTAGGGACTAAGTGTCCCAAAGCTCTCTGAAACTCAAAACGGAACATCCCGGAAAATCAAATTAGAAGAAATAAACTTGGGGAAAGCAGTTAATAAGGGATCAGGGCGTTAACTCTTAAGATGACCGACCGGGTCACATCCTTCTACATATAAACATTTGTTCGTCCTGAAACGAGCATAGAGACATACCTAAAGTAGTGAAAAGATGAGGGTAACGGCTGCGCATATCTTGCTCAGTCTCCCAGGTCACCTCCTGAGCCGGCTGACCCAACCACTAAACCTTTACTGAAGCAATATTCTTTGACCTCAACTTTTAGATCTGCCTATCAAAAATAGCAACTTGCTGGTCAACACAAGATACTTCCCTATCCAGTTGGACTAAAAAAAAATCCAACACGTGCAACGGATCACCGTGATACCTCTGGAGCATCGAAACATGAAATACCGGATGAAACCCTACCAGGCTGGGAGGAAGGGCAATCTATTAAGAAAACTCCCGAGCACTCCTCAATATCTCAAAAGGGCCCATGAGCCTCGGACTCAACATCCATTTTTTCCTAAATCTCATGACGCTCTTCATAGGCGATACTCGGAGTAGCACCCGCTCTCCAACCATAAAGAAGACATCACTAACCTTTTGGTCCACGTAGCCCTTCTATCTGGACTGGGATGTATGGAGTCTATCATGAATTACCTTGACCTTCTCCAAAGCATCCTGAACCAAGTCTATGCCCAATAGTCTGGCCTCATCCGGCTCAAACCGACCCACCAGAAATCTACACCGCCTACCATCCAAAGCCTCATACGATGCCACTTCAATGTTGGCCTGATAGATGTTGTTTTAATCAAACTCCGCCAATGGAAAGAACTGATCCCAAGACCCTTCAAACTCAATCACGCACACGCAGAGCATATTCTCAAAAATCTGAATGTTGCGCTCGGATTGTTTGTCCGTTTGGGGGTGAAATGTTGTGCTCAACTGCACCTGAGTATCCAGCTCTTGCTGAACATCCCTCCAGAACCGTGATATAAACTAAGTACCTCTATTTGAAATAATAGAAACGGGAATACCATGCAGGCAGAAAATCTTCCGAATATAAATATTCGCCAACTGCTCCAAAGAATAAGTGACACACACAGGAATGAAATGAGCGAACTTGGTCAGCCGATCCACAATAACCCAGATGGCATCAAACTTTTTCAAGGTCCGTGGGAGCCTAACAACAAAGTCCATGGTGATCCGCTCCCACTTCCACTCCGGAATCTCTATCTACTTAAGCAACCCACCCGGTCTCTGGTGATCGTACTTCACCTGTTGGCAATTGAGGCATCTAGCTACATATCCAACTATATCCTTCTTCATCCGCCTCCACCAGTAGTGTTGCCTCAAGTCCTGATACATCTTTGCAGCACCCGGATGGATGGAATACCGTGAACTGTAGGCCTTCTCTAGAATCAGCTCCCCTAGCCCTTTGACATTGGGTACACAAACCCGACCCTGCATCCTTAATACTCTGTCCTCGCCAATGGTCTCTTCTCTAGCATCACCATGTTTACCTATTCTTAAGGACAAGCAAATGAGGGTCCTCATATTGCTGCTCCCTGATATGATCAAATAATGAAGACCGAGGAACCACGCAAGCTAGGACATGTCTAGGCTCCGAATGATCCAATCTCACAAACTGACTGGCTAAGGCATGAACATCCATTGCCATAGGCCTCTCTAGAGTTGGTAAATATGCCAAACTCCCCAAACTCTCCACCCAGCGGCTCAGGGCACCATCCACCTCATTGGTCTTACCCAGGTGATATAAAATAGTAATATCATAATCCTTCAGCAGCTCTAACCACCTCCTATGGCGCAAATTTAGATCCTTCTGCTTGAATAAGTGCTGCAAACTCTGATGATCAGTATAAATCTCACAAGGCATGACGCCAGATCTTCAAGGCGTGAACAAAAGTCGCTAACTCAAGGTCGTGGACAGGGTAATTCTTCTCATGTATCTTTAACAGTCTGGACACTTATGCAATCACCCTACCGTCCTGCATCAACTCCGCTCCAAGGCCAACCCGCGAGGCATCACAATAAACTGTATAGGACCCTAGACCAGTAGGCAATATGAAAATTGGGGTTGTAGTCAAAGCTGTCTTGAGCTTCTGAAAGCTCGCCTCAAACTCCTCTGTCCACTGAAATGGGGCACCCTTCTAGGTCAATCTAGTCATAGGGACCGCAATAGATGAATATCCCTCCACAAAACGAAGGTAGTAACCCGCCAAACCAAGGAAACTGTGAATCTCTACAGCTAAAGATGGCCTAAGCAAACTCTGCACCGCCTATACCTTCTTCGGATCCACCCGAATGCCCTCACTCAATACTATGTCGCCTAAGAATGACACAAAACTCAACCAAAACTCACATTTTGAGAACTTAGCATATAACTTCTTCTCTCCCAGGGTCTGAAGCACGGTCCTCAGGTGTTGCTCATAATCTTCCTGACTCCGGAGTACACCAGAATATCATCAATAAAACTAATAACAGACGAGTCAAGATGACAATCACGAACAGAATAATGGGCGACAACCAGTCAATGCCCTAGATAATATCAATATTAACCATACTGAGTAACAATAAATCCGCTCGGGTCTCAAAACTATGAATAATAACTAGACATGACCGATAAATACAATCCACAACAAGAGAATCCCCCACAAGAGTAGAAACATATACATGAGAACTCAATGAAATCTCGTGGTACACCCAAATGCGAAGCAAGATAAAAAGACACATACAAATAATTGGAGCCTAGATCGAGTAGAATCGGTACTCCGCTATAACAACCATGACAATACCTGCGATGCTAGAATCGGAGGCAACAGTCTTGGTACGGGCAGGTAGGGTAGCAACTGGGCTTATAACCATAGCATGAGAACTCTGGGGGGCACGCTGTGGCTGAGCGGTCTGTAAAGATGTACCCCTCCAAAGTTTGGGGCAGTCCCTAACCATGTGGCTTATGTCACCACACTCAAAGCAACCTTGCAACTGGCACGGTGGTGGAATGTGTGTGATACGGGTACTCCGAAACCCCTAAATACCATAAACCCTGTGTGAAATATGAGATGCAAACTAAGCTGGCTGGCCCATAAAACCTCTACCATGACGTACTCTTTCTCAAAAATAAGGTCCAGCGGGTCTCCCCAATCAATGAGGTCTACTCACTTCTCTATACTCTCCCTTCTGACCTCATATGTCCTCTCTCTCATGGACCTACCTGTCCCCTACTCGGCGAGAGGTCCTCTCCACGCGCTGAACTGGGACCACAGGTTGTGTCGCCATGACACCTAGAACCTCACAATGGAAACTCGCTTCTCTAGAGTAGGGGCGGCGGGAGTCTGGGTTCCTCCCTTGATCTATGAAGTAGTCGGTACAAACTGAATCAATCCTTCCTGAATCAACGTACCAAACATGCTCAGGAACTGCGTCAAAGTCTCCTGAAGAGCTGGAGTAGTAGTAGTCGTAGGCATGTCAGGGGCCTAAACTCTGGCTGGATCTTTTGATGGTACCTCGGCGACAGCTCGCGCAGGTGTTCTCGCTGCACCACGTGCGCATCCTCGGCTTCTGATGGATGTAGTAGGGGCGCGGGCACCTAGTCATCTAGAGTATCACGTGTCCTTACCATCTGCGAGAGAATAGAAGGCAGAAGTTTATTATTCTGATGTCAAAAATATCGCACGATAGGGAATGAAATGAAGTGAAATTTTCCTAACGTTTTCAAAACCTCTCGTAGATAAGTACAGACATCTCTGTACCGAACAGCGAGTCTCTAATAAACCATCTTGTGTTTCAAGACTCCTATGAACGTAGAGCTCTGATCCAACTTGTCACGACCCCAGTTCGCCCTCCATGAACATGTTGTGACAGCACCTAGTCCTTACGACTAGGTATGCCTAACAATGCGGAAACAATATAACTTATGGAATATAATAACTTAAAACTCAACAGCTAGAAGAAAAAACTGTATAGATGTCGCTTGGCACATACAAATAAATATCTCAACTAGTACAATGCCATCCCAAAACTCGAAACTCACGGGTACACAAGCTAGAAGAGAAATACAATAAAGTGCTCTAATCTTCAGAGTATCTAAATTAACAGTATGATAAAGGGCAATCACTACAAGATAGAAAAATAATGGAGACTCTTCGGTCTACGGATGCGGCAGAAGTACTTCGAAGTCTCCAATTCTCTTCATGCCTCAAGGGTAATATGCGTGAGTAGTGGTAACTAGATGTGCACATGAAAAATATGCACATGAAGGGCATAAGTACACCACATCGGTAATTAGTAAGTGCCAAGCCTAACCTTGGTTTAGGAGTGACGAGGAAGGTCGGGCCCTACTGAGGTAAAATAATAATAGAAATGACAGGATAAGATAAACAATATAATTGAGAACCTACAGCAAGAGTCTATATAGATAATAAGAGTACAATAACGAGAAAACAGAAATAAAGGCAGAACACAAGGAAATGATACTCCCAACAAGAAGAATAATAGCCTGGGATCTCTTGGAATCGCGAGGATCTCTTGGTATCTTTAATATAAATGCCAGGGATCTCTTGGTATCCACAATCTAAATGCATGGGATCTCTTGGTATCCTAATGATCTCTTGGTAGCCTCAATATAAATGCCAAGGATCTCTTGGTATCTTGAGGATCTTTTGGTATTCTCAATATAATATCTAGGGATCTCTTGGTATCCTGGGGATCTATTAGTATCCTCAATATAAATGCCAAGGATCTCTTGGTATCCCACACCTCGGTCCAAATAATAACTTCTATATAGGGGATCTCCAAGAATGCCATTCCATAGTCCCAATTTAAAATACACAGCAGTGACATAGGAATATTAAATTAAATGCCAACTTTGTATAAGTAAAGAGTCACTTCTAGCCTAACATGTTGCACATAATGCAGTTAAGGAAATTTAAGCAAATAGGCAATTTTAGTCAACTAAACATGCTCTTCTAACTAACAACAAGTTAAGTCAGCAATTACAGTTAAAGCAAGGAAAAGGGACATGCTAAGGAATACTTCAAGAAAAATTAGATTTTTGAACAACTTGCACAAGCACGCGCTCGTCACCTCACGCACAAGGCAATGCAATTACCAAATTTCATATCCTAATGGAAGAAGTTTCTCAGCCACTTACCTCGAACCGGCTCCAAAATCAAGTTAAAACCACACTTTTTCCACAAGTATCTGACTCCAAATGGCCCAAATCTATTCAATTCAATTACATATCGTAAATAACATCTCAAACAACTGATTGTACTCTTTAATTCAAAGTTAAGACGCGAAATTAGGTAAAATGACCAAAACATCCCTCAAGCCAACATCTTGAAATCGGGTGAAACCTATATTTTCAAAAACCTCATACTCTTACGATTCTATACATAACAAGAACATAAAAATTGAAGTTCAAATGACCCCTCAAATCCCAGATTAAACTTTAAAAATCACAAGCCCTAGTTCTTCCTTTTTCAGTTAAATTCCATGAATTTCTAGACTAATTTCACAATAGAATCACATTTTTAGTTCATAAAACTTTCCTCAAGTTGATTCTCCTCGAATACCCATTCAACTCCTTTCAAAGAGCTCTCAAATTGATCAACTATGGTGGAAAAATCGCTAAGACTTGCTGATGAAATGTTATAATCTTTCTGCCCAGCTCCTGTAATTACTTCATCACAGTCGTGGCCCAAGCCTCACAATCGCAAAGAGCAAAAATTCCAAGACTCAAAAATGAAATATGTGAACGCGATGCCTTGCCTACGAACGCGATACTTGTTTTCCCTAGAACTATGCGAATGTGGCCCTACTGATGCGAATGTAGAGAACAACTTTACTAGACCCTCAATTACTAATACGTGATAACGAACTCTTCGCGGCAAAAGCGAAGCACCACTAACTCACCTTCTGCAATCACAAACCCAATAACGCGAACGCACCATTAACCTAGCCTGCCAAAATTCTTCTATGCGATCGCAGGCCCAAGCTCGCGATCGCGAAGGCCAAATTACACCTGCAACTGCTGCTGCAAATTTCTGAAATTCCTTAACTCTCAAAACTTTCTGTTAGCCATCCGAAATCACCCTGAGGCCTCCAGGACCTCAACCAAAAGAACCAACACATCCTAAAACATCATTCAAACTTGTTCCACCAATCAAAACAAGCCTAAGTTTTCTAAAAACTTTCGAAACATGTTTTTGATCAAAACGCGAACCAAACCACCTCCGAATGACCTGAAAGTTTGCGCACACATCCCAAATCACATAACAAAGCTATATCAACTCTAAGAATTCCATTCCGACCCTCAGATCAAAATCTCACCTATCAACCAGAAACTTCAAAAATTCAAACTTTGGTATTTCAATCCTAAATCTACACCGGACCTCCAAAACACATTTCGAACACGCTCCCAACCCCGAAATCACCTAATAGAGTGAATTGAACATCGGATTTCCATTTCGAGACCATCTTAACACTGTTCCTACTATGGTCAATTTTCCAACACTTAAGCTGTCATTTAGGGAATAACTGTCCTAAAACGTTCTGAAACTCAAAATCTAACGTCCCGGCAAATAAAATTAGCAGAAATAAACTTGGAGAAAGTAGTTAATAAGAGATTAGGGCATCCATTCGTAAGACGACCGGCTGGGTCGTCACAGCTACCTTCCTCAATCTGCTCCCCTAGTTTGATGATGTCGGAAAATTTTGGCTTTCAATCAGCATCAACCTTTCATAGTACTGTATGTCTTGAGCTCGGACAAAAAACCTATTCATTTGTTGTTCTTCTAAACCCAGTCATACCTAAGCTCCTTCTGATCTCTAACGAGTAATATACTCGTGGAATGTCTTCGTAGGTTTCTTCTTTAGGTTCTGGATGTAGAACACATCTGGTGCGTTTTCTGTGCTGAATCTTAACCAGTCCATGAAATAGATGCCTTACTTACCCAATTCGACCACTTCTTCGGGTCTTGGCTGATGTACGAAGATAGAGCATCTCCCTTTATACTCCTCATGAAGAGCTTTATGCGAACCTTCTCGTCCTTCCCTACTAGGACCAAATTGATGCAGTATGTTCTTAGATGAACTCTCAGATCCCCTGTACGGTCAAATATCTTGAACATAGGAGTTTTGTACCCCTGGGGTAGTTCGACATTGGGTTGCAAGAAAAGGTCTTCGTAATTTAGCCCTTCCATCCCCTTACTTCCCTGGACGCCTTGAATTCTGCTAGTCACCTTCTTGAGTTCTTCTGCCCGATTCATGATAAGCGAGTCTTTATCATAAGACTGGGGTGTGTTTGAAAGAGGTTGAGTAGGATGCGGCACAGTTTCCACATAGATGGGGGTGTTGTGGTGAGGGTGAAAATTGTTATTTATAGAGTTCACAGGTTCCAGGATGAGCAGTAGAGTATTGTTAGTGGTGGTGAAGAGCGGAGTGGTTTGGTGATTTTGGAATGTTTTTGTGGAGGTGTGGGGTTTTGAGCGTTTGGGAAACTAACATATGGGGTGGTAAGGGAAAGTGATAATCTTTCCAAATTCCGAACTTGGATCAGTTCTTCTTGAAATTTCAACAACTTCTGCTCGAGCTGAGAGGCACTTTCCTTGGAAACCTAAATACCCTGAGTAACCTCTACCCGTTCAACTAAATTCTCCTTACCGGTGTTGCTCAACTTCCATTTTTTTTCCTCTTTTCATGTTTCTGATAGGTCTAGGAGAAGGAGTAGGTGGAGGTACCTTGGATCTTCTAGAGTATGATGACGATGCCAGAGTGCACGAAATAATCTTGGGGGAGGGGAATAAACAAAGTAAAAGCAATATAAGGTAACAAGTTAGTGAGGGTTATAAGAAAGATGTTTCGATATTTAAAAAAATAGTGCGAGAATATAAATCGTGTCCTAATTTGGGAGCCTCATTGTGCCCGAGGTAGGCCTAGCAAAAAATTGATTTGGAGAACTTATAATGCTAATTGCTTCATTTTATTGATAAAAATAAGATGAATCCCAAAACAACACTAAATAGAAGGAAATAAATGTCACTAATGGACATGGGCCATATTACATTCTCAAAGTAAAGAAAAGACTCCTATCTATTTGGTCCCAGAGGGACCTTCCTCAGACTCGACATCTTTGGCTCCCTCTAATAGTTGTACCAGCTCTGGAAGTCCCACCAACAAGTAGGTTCTGGCTAGGTGCCCATCCTCAGCATTCTACCATTCCTCAACCTTTCCGATGAATTTTCTTTCCAGCTCTACTAAACCTCATTCAATGTAACCCAGTCATTTGTTGGCACTGACAGCCATGTCTTTCCATTCTTCAATCAACTTTTTGGTTGGCATCTTGAATTTCATGGTGCTCCTTTTTGCATTCCCGAATCCTCTTGCGCAATTGGTTGTACTTAACGCGTTCTTCAGCTTTTTTGTCGATGATCCTATGACAAAAATGCATATTAAGACCACAGCAAGTCCACAGAAGGGATCTCGCCAATCACCGGTGAACTGGACAGCCTACTGTGGTGGGGGAGCTGCACCTGCCTATCTATCACGACCTGCAGCATGACATGCAGCTTCCACAAACAAAAGCACGTCAGTATGAATAAAGTACTGAGTATGTAAGGCAAAGAACCATAAATATGAACAGTAATGTAAGCAAGGATAGAGAATATACAACCTGTAACATTTGAGTACCTTTGAGGCCTGCTGATATGAAATGCATGATAGATATGTATAAATACATAAACTTTTCAAACATATGCCTTTGTGGGCATGATCATCATCATATCGTACCCGGCCGTAATAGGCTGTTCAAAAAAAACTTACCCGGACATCATAAGGCTCTGTACAATCGTACCCGGACACATGGAGCTCGGTAAAACACAATTGATCTATGGTTGCACAATAGGCGTCGTACCCGACCGACTATAGTGCGGCTTGGTAGAGTAAAATAGATACATATATATAACGCATGCTCGACTCATGAAAACACGTTCTAGACCTTTCGGAGTGATGTAAGATCGGTATCCTCTGTACAGGTTATTAGGACTAACTCTTCATTATGAACCTTATAAGAATCAGGAAGTACCAACAACATTGATAACATAAGAATAAGAGAAGCAACATCACGTCAATCGTTCCATAAGAGGGGAAACAATGTAATTACTGCTAGCTTCTATGAGTAGAGTATCTTTAGAAGCTCGTTCATTATATTATGTACGACTGGAGTCGTGCGAAAGAAGGAAAGGAATAGCCTCACATACCTTGTATATACTGCCCCAATCTCAAGTTATGCAATTGTCACAACTCCTTCGTCTACAATAAGAGAAATGATACTATCGTTATCATTTATGCGTCATAACTATTATGTATCGACAACAACCTATTTTACGATGAAACGGACAAAACCTCCCCTATATATATGACTTCACACAATTACAAACAATCAAAAAACATACCAAACAACATCAATAATAATCTTATTGAGCTCCAATAATAGTCCACGCACAACCTAATCACTTCCTACATATGACGGCCACCATAGTCGTGTTAAACGACCCGAAAATATTACGAAGAACTATCAGCCCACAACCCTACATCTATATGGTGTTTCTCCACACCCTTCATCCTCCAAAACTCCACAAAACAGTAGTAATTCATGCAGCCCAACAGCAACACAAAACAGTTCACAAAACAATCCGCTACAAGTGAATAACTCGAACTCACGGCTTCCGATCACTGTCCCGTGAGTTTTTACATGTATAGAACGAATTACCATGAGTTCACAGCAGATAAAATGTATAAAATAGTGAATTAAACTTATGTTACTCGTTGGATAACTCAGCCTTTCCCTTGGTTCTTCAAACTCTTGATATTACCCTCAATTAGAACTTGAAAGAGAGGGAAAATCGATTAGGGTTTTGTGGCATTTTCAGGATGAGGTTTGCAGGGGTTTAAGTCATATTATTTGTGATATATATTGAGGGTTATATTTTAGGAGATAACCCTTTAAATGGTTTCAATATCCAACCCGAAATTTCCTTTTTTGGGGCTATCATTTAACCAAGTAGGTGACACACCTACTTGTCACCAAGCAGCTTGCGCAATCTCACAAAAATGCCTATATCTCTCTACTCCGATGTCGTATGTATAAACGGTTTAATGCTTTGGAAACTTGACTCACAGATATTCAATTTTAGGGGTATATAACCGCGTAATTCAAAGAATATTGGTAGAAAAGCTTAATAATATTTGACCTAATGTTTAAGTAAAACCATGAACCTAAGTTGCGACAACTTTTTGTCGACTTTTGTTTCATAACTCGTTTGACTTCAAGACTATGAAATAGATATTATATGGTTAATATACTTTAAAATATGACCTCTTGATTGTATTAAGCACCTATAGGTTTACTTGAATATACGAGTTAAAACATCCTTGATTCGTTTAATTTCTAATACTTGTTAATCACCCTTATACACTCTTGTATCACTTAAGATAAATAGGATTAGCTTCTTATCATCTCAAGGATAATTCCTTCTTTGATTTATGTTAAATAACGTATGGAATGAACAAACGCTTGTGAATATGGGTTGTAGCACCCTCCCCCCTTAGGAACATTCGTCCTCGAATGTAAGGGTTAATGGGGAGTCCAAATCATCATGGATTCAAACGGAAATTTCCAGTCAATTTTCCTTCACTAGCAAAATTTGCAAGCAGCTAAGCCCAATGTATGGCTTCACAAGGCTACACAAAGCATTATGGACATGTACATTATCTGCATATCACCATTTTGTATTAAGAAAGAGTTTTCTCAAGTTATTTCTTTCCTCATAAAGCCGTTTCCTTTTCCTAATGTATCATGTGTTCCACCAGCATCCGTGTTATCATCATTCTGGAATATGTAAGGGTATTTAGACTTTATCTCTTCTTCCGCTTCCCATGTCATTTCTTCCATATTCTTGTTCCTCCAGAATACTTTTACGGAAGCTACATCTTTTTTTCTCAGCTTGCGGACTTGTCGATCTAATATAGCCACTGGAACTTCTTCATATAATAGATCCTCTATAACTTGTACATCTTTGATAGGGACAACTCGAGAAGGGT
Organism: Nicotiana benthamiana; assembly: GCA_034376525.1. Classification (NCBI taxonomy): domain Eukaryota; kingdom Viridiplantae; phylum Streptophyta; class Magnoliopsida; order Solanales; family Solanaceae; genus Nicotiana; species Nicotiana benthamiana. The sequence continues at coordinate 141,360,048 of CM067327.1, read as the reverse complement.
CTCCAATACATTTTATCAACATAGATACATGGAATACCGGGTGGACAAATTCCAATTCGGATGGCAATTCCAACTCATAAGCAACTTGTCCAATTCGTTGAAGAATTTTATACGGACCAATATACCTTGGACTCAGCTTACCTTTCTTCCCAAAATGCATAACACCCTTCATTTGTGAGATCCTCAGGAAAACCTAATCACCAACCTCAAACTCCAAAACAGGACGTCGGACATTGGAATAAGATTTTGCTTGCTTTGTGCCGTTCTCAATCGTTCTTGTATCACCTTCACCTTTTCAATGGCTTGGTGAATCAAATCTGGCCCATATAATTCTGTTTCACCGATTTCGAACCATCCAACTGGTGATCTATATCTTCTCCCGTATGGTGCCTTATATGGGGCCATTTTAGTATTGGAATGGTAGCTATTATTGTAGGCGAATTCTATGAGTAAAGGATGGTCATCCCAATTTCCCTTAAAATCTAGAACACATGCTCGTAACATATCTTTCAGCGTCAAAATGGTACATTTAGCATGTCCGTCAGTTTGTGGATGAAATGCAGTGCTGAGATTCACTTGTGTGCCAAAACCCTTCTGAAAAGACGTCCCAAAGTTAGCCGTAAATTGAGCTCCTCGGTCTGATATAATAGATACATGCATACCATGAAGCCTAACAATCTACTTGATATATAACTTCGCATAATCTTCAGCCGTGTAAGTAGTCTTAACTGGTAGAAAATGGGCAAATTTTGTAAGTTGATTAACTATCACCCAGATGGAGTCAAACTTATGATAAGAGTGAGGTAATCCAATAACGAATTCCATATTAATCACCTCCCATTTCCAAGTAGGAATCTCTATATTCTGAAGCAATCCACTGGGTTTCTAATGTTCTATCTTTACTTGTTGACAATTGGGACACTGGGCTACAAATTTGGTAATAGACTTCTTTATGTTATCCCACCAATACTGCTCCTTGACAGCATGATACATCTTTGTCTAGCCGGGATGGATAGAATATCGGGATTGATGAATCTCATTCATAATCTTATCTCGCAACCCTGCCACATTAGGCATGCATAATCGGCCCTGGTATCTCAGTGCCCCATCTCCTACGATCTCAAAAGCCATAATTTTACACTTGTAAATTCTCTCTCTCGATCGTACTAAGATAGGATCTTCATATTGTCATGCTTTTACCTCAGGTACCAAAGATGATTCGGTTGTATTATGTATAGTAACACCTCCGTCATCTAAGTCTCATAATATGATTCTCATATTTGCTAGCCGGTGAAGCTCTTTAGTCAACCCCCATCTACCTGCCTCAATATGTACTAAGCTTTCCATTGACTTACTGCTGAGAACGTCTGCCACAACATTGTCTTTACCGGGATAATGCAATATCTCGACGTTGTAGTCTTTCATTAATTCAAGCCACCTACGCTACCTCAAATTCAACTCTTTCTGCTTGATGATGTATTGTAAACTCTTGTGATCTATGTAGATATCAACATGGACGCCGTATAAGTAGTGCCGCCATATCTTCAAAGCATATATTACTGCAGCCAATTCCAAATTATGGGTCGGGAATTCTTTTCCTGCTTCTTTATTTGTCTTGATACAAAAGCAATCACCTTTCCGCGTTGCATCAATGCGTACCCCAAACCTATACCCGAGGCATCACAATACTCCACATATCCTTATGTTTCTTTAAGGGGAGTGAGCATTGGTGCGGATGTCAATCGATTCTTCTGTTTCTAAAAACTACGCTCACAAGTGTAAGACCACTGGAACTTGCTAGCTTTTGTGTTAGCTTAGTCAATGGTGGTGATATGAAGGAAAACCCTCCTACAAATCGCCTATAATGTCCTGCTAGCCTAGGAAGCTGTGGCTTCTGATAGTGTTGTAGGTCTCTGCCAATTCTTTATAGCATCGATCTTTTGAGTGTCGACACTAATACCCTCGTCAGATATCACATGGCCAAGGAATGCTACTGCATTCAGTCAGAATTTACATTTGGAGAGCTTAGCATATAACTTACGATCCTGAAGCGTCTGTAATACTATCTGCAAGTGGCCCGCATGTTCCACCTCCGAACGAGAATATACAAGAATGTCATCAATGAATACAATCACAAACACATCAAGATAGGGCCTGAATATTGTATTCATGAGATTCATAAAAGATGATGGGGCATTTGTTAGCCCGAACAACATCACCAAGAACTCAAAGTGTCCATATCTTGTCAGGAAGGCCATCTTTGGAATATCCTTCTCCTTAACCCTCACCTGATGATACCCTAAACATAAGTCAATCTTGGAGAAATACTTGTCACCCTGGAGTTGGTAAAACAAGTCGTCAATTCTTGTAAGTGGATATTTGTTCTTTATGGTAAACTTATTCAACTGTCGATAGTCGATACACATCCGTAATGACCCGTATTTCTTCCGCACGAATAGAACTGGCGCACCCCAAGGTGAAGTGCTAGGCCTAATGAAGCCTTTATCCAGCAAGTCCTTCAATTGCGCCTTCAACTCTCGCAACTCTGCTGGGGCATTCTATATGGAGGGATAGAGACAGGTTGAGTTTTAGGAAACACATCAATGCTAAACTCAATCTACCTTTCTGGAGGAAGGCCTCGGAGTTCTTCTGGGAAAACATCTGGAAATTCATTGATCGCGGGGATGAATTGTAGAGTAGGCGGCTTCGCCTCTGCATTTCCAACGCGAACGAGATGATAGATGTAACCTTTTGAGATCATTTTCCTTGCCTTAAGATAGGAAATGAACCTACCTTTTAGCGTAGCAATATTTCCCTTCCATTAAATGATGGGTTCACCGGGAAATTGAAACCTAACCATCTACGTCCGACAGTCAACATTTGCATAGATGAGGCCAACCAGTCATTCCCATTATAACATCAAAATCAACCATTTTTGACTCAAATAAATTTGCCAAGGTTTGACCACAACAAATCATCACAGTGCAACCTCTATATACCCTTCTAGCAATCACAGAATCTCCTATCAGAGTAGATACACCAAGGGGTTTACTTATCAATTTAGGTTCAATGCCAAACTTATTAGCCACCAAAGGGTATAACATATGATAATAGATCCCGGATCAATCAGCGCATATACATCATAAGAAAACACAGACAATATACATGTAACAACATCTGGAGACGGCTCGAGATTCTATCGACCTACTAGAGCATAGGTTCAATTTTGACCACCACTTGAACTAAGCATTGCACCTCTACCTCTACCACGACCTGTTGACTGCTGAAAACCCCGTGTTGGAGGTTGAACTGATGAGGAAGAACCGGATACAGATCCAGTCCGATGAGCCATGCCATCACCTCCCCTGTTTGGTCAATTCTGCCTCATATGGCCAGGTTATCCGCAAGAATAACATGCATCGGAAGCTGGACGACACAGTCCAAAGTGGGCCTTACCGCACTGATCATAATATGGTGTTGTGGGCCTCATCTAACTAGGATCCCTGTGATGTTGCGAGCCTGATGCCCTACGAATTCTGACCTAAACCGGAATAGGTAAATCGATCATATCGAGGCCTCTAAAATTGTGAAGGAGTACTAGCTACAGATGGCGCCAAACTCTACAAAGACTAGGGCCTGACATTGCCTCTAAAGTCATCAGAATACCGTGCAAATCTTGCCCTCTTATGCTGGCCCCTATCCTGCTCCCTAGCTGCTATCTGTTGGCGCTTACGATCCACTAGGGTCTGGGAATAAGCCTGAATATAGGAAATATCCATGCCTTCCACCAAGGAGGCTGTCGTACACTCATTTACCATATGTGATCCCAACCCGTTCACGAACAAATGTACCCTATCAATCATCTCGGCCACCATATGGAGAGCATACCTTGCTAAAGAATCAAATTTGATACTATACTCTCGCACACTCATATTACCTTGTCTAAGGTTCAAGAACTTACCAGCTCTAGCTTGTCGTATCTCAACTAGCAAGTAGTGTCGAAGAGAGGCCTCAAAAAAATCCTTCCACATAGTTGGAGGAGCGTTCGGACCCCTTGATCTCTCCCAACTATCATACCGGAGAACCGCTAAATCGCGTAGATGATAAGAAGCCAACTCTACTGCCTGTATATCACTAACATGCATAACATGTAGTGTACGATGAGCCTGGTCAATTAAATTCGGCGGGTCTTCCTTGGGGTCTGATCCGGTAAACACTGAAGGGTCTAAATTAATAAATCACGAACTCTCGCACTAACTAGTTTATCAGTAGCACATGTATTCTGCCTCTAATCTTGAGAAGCTACCAAGCTAGTCAATAACTGCAAAGCACGCCGCATATCCTGGTCTGTAGTGCCAGACAGAGGAACTGGAGGTGTTGGGTTCCTCCTAATACCCTCTAGAAGACGGAGTAGATGAGGTATGAGATGGCATCTCAGTATGAGCCTCACTTTGGCCTACTCTGTCTTGGGGCACCTGGATGGTACCCTCTCCCGCAGTTGTATCAGGTCGCCTACTAATTGTATGCTTCCTATTCGAAGGCATCGCCGAAAGAAAACAAGGTAAATATTAGAGAGGAACACATAAGACTCAACTCTACGCACGATATAGATTCAGAAAGAAGGAAACAACCCTAGATGTCATGTAGCCTTCTGATTATAAATGTGGCGCCCTACACATCCGGCTCTGGTACCAAGTTTGCCACGACCCAATCTTGAAGGCCATGACTAGCACCCGGCCATACTTTCCATGCATCAATGTACATTTTACCTAACCTTCTTTATTATCTTTTAGGGACAATGAGATCAATATAAATGGTATCCATGGATCACGGACAATTGACCATAAAGGATGATGGCATAAACATACATGGCATGGGGTGACCAGACAATCAAGAAACTATATATAAAGGTACGAGGTACCACGCTACCATGAAACATTATACAACAAAAACCAACCGACAAGGCATACCGAACTATACATGAGTCGACACATATCTATGAGCCTCTAAAGGAACATAACTGCTGCAACATAGCCGGAACAGGGCCCCGACATATCCACAATGTATATAACAAAAATGCATACCTAGACCACCGCAAGTCTAGAGAAGGGATCTCGCCAATCACCAACTAGACAACCTAATCTGGTGGGGGAGCTGCACCTGCCTGTCTATCAGGACCTGCAACGTCCACAAATAAAAGGACGGCAGTACCAATAAAGTACTGAGTATATAAGGTAGGGAACCATAAATATAAACTGTAATGTAAGCAGGGATAGAGATTATACAACCTGTAATATCTGAGTAACTCTGAGGGCTACTGACATGAAATGCATGATACATATGTATAAATACATAAACTTTTAAAACATATGCCTTTGTGAGCATCATCATCATCATATCATTCCCGGCCATAGTAGGCTCGGTAAAAAAAATGTACCCACCCATCATAAGGCTCGGTAGAATCGTACCTGGCCATGTGGAGCTTAGTAAAAGCCAATTGATCAGTGGTTCCGTGATAGGTGTCGTACCCTCGGTAGAGTAAAACAGATACATATATAGCATGCTCGACTCATGAAAACACGTTCTAGACCTTTCGGAGTGACGTAAGATCGGTATCCTCTGTACACGTTATTAGGACTAACTCTTCACTATGAACCTTATAAGAATCAGGAAGTACCAACAACATTGATAACATAAGAATAAGAGAAGCAACATCACGTCAATCGTTCCATAAGAAGGGAAACAATGTAAATACTACTAGCTTCTAAGAGTAGAGTATCTTTAGAAGCTCATTCATTACATTATGTACGATCGGATTCGTGCAAAAGAAGGAAAGGATAGCCTCACATACCTTGTATATACTGCCCCAGTCTCAAGCTATGCAATTGTATCAACTCTTTAGTCTACAATAAGAGAATGATACTACCATTATCATTTAAGCATCATAACTATTGTGTATTGACAACAACCTATTTTACGATGAAACGGACATAACCTCCCCTATATATATGACTTCACACAATTTCAGAAAATCACCAAACAGACAAAATAACATCAATAATAATCATATTGAGCCTCCTAAAATAGTCCACGTACAACTATTCACTTCCTACATACGACGACCAGCGTAGTCGTGTCAAACGACCAGGAAATATTACGATGAACTATAATTCCACAACCCTACATCTATATGGTGTTTCTCCACACCCTTCCTTCTCCTATATTCCACAAAACATTAGTAAAACTTGCGGCCCAATAGCAACACAAAGGAGTCCACAAAACAATCCGCTACAAGTGAATAACTCGAACTCACGGCTTCCGATCACTGTCCCGTGAGTTCTTACATGTATAGAACGAATTACAATGAGTTCACAGAAGAAAACATGTATGAAATAGTGCATTAAACGTACCTTACTCGTTGTATAACTCATCCCTTCCCTTGGTTCTTCAAACTCTTGATTTTACCCTCAATTAGAACTTGAAAGAGAGGGAAACTCGATTAGGATTTGTGTGGGATTTTTTGGAGGAATTTTGCAGGGGTGTAGGTCTGATTATTTGTGAGATATATTGAAGGTTACATTTCAGTAGATAACCCTTTAAATGGGCTCAATAACCGACTCAAAACATCCTTTTTTTGGGGCTATCATTTAACAAGTAGGTGACACACCTACTAGTCACCTAGCAGCTTGTGCAGTCTCACAAAAAGGCCTATATCTCTCTACTTTGATGTTGTATTGATGAACGGTTTAATGCGCTGAAAACTAGACTCATAGATACTAAATTTGGTTGGTATATCATCCCGTAATTCCAAGTATATTAGGAGAGAATCTTAATGTCATTTGACCTAAAGTTTAAGTAAAACCATGAACCTAAGTTGCGACAACTTTTGTCAACTTTTGTTTCATAACTCGTTTGACTTCAAGACTATGAAACGGGTATGATATGAATCAAATATCTTAAAACATGACCTCTTGAGTGAATTAAGCACCTATAAGTATACCCAAAATACGAGTTACGACATCCTTGATTCGTTTAACTTCTAATACTTGTTAATCCCCTTTATAAACCTTTGTATCACTTAAGATCAATAGGATTAAATTCTTATTATCTCAAGGATAATTCCTTCTTGGATTTATGTTAACTAATGGATGGCATGAACTAACGTGTGTGGATATGGGTTGTAACACTTATCTTGTCGACCCTTGGTATAATCTACTTCCTACCAGCCTATCTCATAACCCGTAGAGGAGCATAAGGGTATGTTCCTCTCAAATCGATAAGTATCAAAATTGATGCATCCCGAGATCGAGCAATGAACTCTTCAGTAAGGAACCATTCTAACATCAATTGTACTTGGTTCACTTTTAGATTTTCAAATAGTTCTACCCATCCTTTGGCATCCTCTGGCTGAGCAAACAAGTTGGGCATATAGTTCATTCGTCTTTGTTGATGGACGGCAATATGACCGTCCCAATCCCTATGCTGGATATATTATCGGTATTCACCTTTCTGGATGTATTCCATGAGCCAGAGTTGGAGTAAAAGTTGCAATCTTCGAATTGTTTGTCTCCATGTTGATAGTTTTCTAAGGCTCGGTACATCTCTACAATAATCATAGGCACTATGCTAAATGGTTGCCCGCCAATTCCCTCCATTAAAGTCTTGGTGACCATGGATAGTCTGGTATGGATCCTAGCCTTCTTCATAGGAAATACTATTATCCCCAAGAAGTAGCACATGAATATGAAGACCCTTTCTATAGATATTCCCCAATGATGTGAGGGTAAACTCCCCAGGGTAAGTACGGTAGGACTTGCTATGACCGTACTTTTCGTACAAATATTCAAAGGGAATGTACGACTCCATCAAGCAAGTTTTATCCGGATTCTTCTTTAAACCCATCATCTTAAGGAAACCTCGACCCTTGTGGTTTTCTAGCATTAGCAGACCTAGAGTTTCCCATGGTATATCAGCTAGCCCTCATATTTTCTCTAGTAGGGGTGTCATCTCAATCTCCCCAAAGTGAAACACAAACCTATCATAGTCCCACAACAGGATGGTAGCTTCAATAATTTTGTTGTTGGGTTGGATTTCCAGAAGGAAAGGTAGATTCCCCAAGTCTTCTCGAACAAGGGTCTGATCACTGGAATGAAGATCTTCCCACCAATTTAGTAATTTCGGGTAGATGTTTGTGACCATGCCGAATCTGGGGACTTTGTGCCTCATCTATGCAAATCAAAAGTGTTAGGCCCTTAACCCCGCCAGACTCGACTATTTAAATATCAATAATTGGCATTAGCAGAATTTAGTTCCCCAAATAAATGCACAGAATGTGGTAAAGTCCATTTGGGTTCCAAGGAAATTCAGTGGACTTTGCACAAGGTTATCTTAAAGAGTCATTATGCGGACATCAAAAATGACTCGGCTAGGTTTTGACAATGATGCATGCACAATTAAACAGAGTAAGGTTTCTATAGTGTATTAGAAGGTTTCTGTAGGATATTAGAATGGTACCCTTGAGTGGACAACTCAAGAGGGAAAGGCACAGAACCGTCGACTACACCATTGATCGACTGGTTTTACCGCAAATATGCCTTTGCCATATTTAGGGGTGATAATATCAGAAGGGCGCAACCACTCATTATAAACGTATCTATGGTATTTTGATTGGAACAAGTCGAAGATGATATTGAATATGTCGTCACAATAATTAAACAAGTTGTCATGTATTTGCACATTCATAAGTAATAATTACAATAATTGCTCATTATTACAACAGTATTAAAGAAAAGTGATAAAAGAAAGCATTAAAGAAAAGAAACAAAGAGCCAAGTCAGTTTTCGAGGTAGAAAAGGAAATGTACTTAAAGTCATTTAAACAAATAAATAAGCATAAAGTCACAAATAACATTGGTAAAAGCCTTAAAGAAAATCTCCAGCATAGTCACCATGCTGTCTATGTCCTTTTTTCTCGTGAAATCGGGTTTACGACATTTGGGCAGACAACTCTTTCCCTTTTAGGAATTGGGTTTGAATTAAAGAGTCTCCACCTAATGATTAAGTGCATATGGACACAAAAAAGAATTTTTTATTTCGAAGACAATAGAACAGGTAAGGGCTTTAAATTATCTCGAGGGGAAGGTGTTAGGCATCCCTCAAGATCCACTAGTGTGGTTCCCGGCCATGCTACAAATGTGACTTTAAGAAACAAATAAGCGAACAAAGTTTTAAATATGAGAGATTGTCACATTACGGCTGCAAATAAATTAAAGTTTTGAAGAAACAAAGAAAGCAGTAAATTTGAGGAAATAGTTTGAAAATTCTAAAAATAAACAAATAAAGGGAAGATGGGTCCTAGGTTTACAAACAATATAGATCACATCTATGCAATACCACGTAATCACTCCTCAAAAGAGGGGCTACATATGGTATTAGCGCACCGGTCATCATATTCATATCTACGCTTTCCCATCCTGTTAAGGTATTAAATGCGGACTGGTCTCCTTTTCCTATTGCATGCTACTACCCATCCTAAATCCTATTAGCCTCAGAGGCATGGAAGGGAGATCTCGGCATTGATGGTTTAAATGAGAAAAGTCTATGGCGACAAACAAAGCATATAAAATAGATATGGGAAAGCACATAACAGTTAAAAGGATCAAACAGGCTTCCTTACTTAAAGACAAGATTGTTTAGCATGTCTCGCATGTACTGGTTATGGTCTGATTAAATTTAAGAGTTGTGGCAGATTATCTATTACATATTTCATATAAGAAGCATGAGTCAGGCCTGCCTGCTGGTTGAAGTTGATAGAATCTGATTCGATTTACATGTTGCTTTATGACTTGCCTAAGTGTCAAACGAAAACCTATGTGCATGATATCTATTAGTTCAAAAAAGAAGTATACTAAATTTAAGGGAAAAGAATTGTCTATTACAGGAATATAAACTATGTAGCCTTTATTGTTACTACTGATTTTATTCTTATAAGCGAGTTGCTGATTTATATTTGGTTGATTAATCCTATAGGCATGCTTTCTAGGGGTTTGTGTATCTTAGAACACTATTATTAATGCACAGAAATCCTATAGGCAGGTCATCTATATATAGTTAGTTATTAAAATCTATGTACACATTTGCCTAGCGATAGATGCATTTGCAGAATTCGAGAAGTCTTATAGACATGTTATCTACGTGATATGAAGAGATGCGGAAACCTACAAGTATGGTTTCTATATGAAATGCAGAAGCTATAGACATGGTTTCTAAAGAATGCAGAACTTATATACATGATTTCCATGTGAAAATGAAGAAGTGAAAGCATGACATGATTGCAAAAGTATAATAAACCTATGAACGTGATATCTACCTTTTTACATGCATTGTTTGCCCTTCCCTTTTCATTAAAACCCCAATAGTTATTACAAGTTTATTACAACCCAGAATTAAATAAGTAAAAGAAGTAAAATTATATCAGAAAACTAAAAATTTCCAACCAAAGAGAGCATGATTCAAGTTTCCTGCCTGAAGCATGCAGTAGACCAACGCCAAATATCCAAATCCAAACCTTTCTCATTTTTGGGGTGTCAGAGTTCCCAAGATCCTCATGAGCTCCGGACAATTCTTACACCCAAATTTATTACAGAGTTGAGACATAGTGCATCGTGGAAGAGCCAGCCCTCAAGTGCCCAATTTCAGAGGGAACTTAAGGTCCTAAAGTATGGCTCACGGGAGGGGGCAGAATTTAGAAGCTGGGAATGAGTGTGAGTGCAATAGAGGGGATTTATGGGTAAACCAAGATAGGTTGGTAGTCATACTCAGCAATTAATAGTGCTGGCACACCCTAACTAGGTTGTTATCCACATTGTTGGGAGTTAGGATCCATCAAAGGATCAAGTCCAGACATGAGAAACTATTTGGAAGTTGCCATGCTTTGAACTTTAACTCAAACACATAGAAGGGAATGGGGTATGAGGATTCACAATAGTAGTAGATGCAAAGAGAACATCATATTTAATATTGAACATAGACAGCAAAGTAGACAAAATTGTAGAAGATGTAAAGCAAACACATGGGGATGAGGCAGAATACTAAATTAGAACATACCACTTTCCATGAAGAAAATAAAAGTATTAGTCTTGTAAAGACAAATTGCAATCAAATAGTCAGAAGATCTCAGAAAAGAGTATAGTGTAGAATTGAGAATGTGAAGAGTGAGGGTATTGGAATTGAAGGTGTTCAATAAGTAATGTGTGTAAAAATATTGAACGGAAGGTGTATCAAAGTGCAGAAGGGTCATGCCCTTCTATAGTGTAGAAAACAAGGAGAAACAGGTAAGAAAATAGTTTGGAAATCAATTATGCAAGGTCTATCTTTAGTTAAGGGATTCTGATTTCAAACAGGTAAAACTAATTAAGGAAATAGACTAATCAAACATTTTCCCAAAGCAGCATAAAAAGGGTAAATACATAGGGACTTATTTAAGAAAAAAGTCTGATAGCATACTGTTTGTGCAAATAAGGAAAGGAAATCAATCAACAGCCAGGGAATCACAAATTTTGAGTTTTGGTATGAATGAATCCAGTCAGAAAAAGTGAAGAAGGGTTTTTTACTTAAAGAAAATCAGTAACAATCAATAGAACCTTATTAAAAGGAATTGTGAATCAATCACAAGTTGGCAAACCCCGTTGAAGGAAACGTTTCTCATATATAAATCAAAAGACATGTCAAACACGAAGAACTAACATGCTAATTAGTAGAGAGTCTAGCATAGAAAAGTTCAGATTCATGAACAAAGGAGTTCAAGTTCAGTACATACACTAAGAATGAGTCTGAGAGAGTCAAGGGTCCCAAATAGAACCCTAGTCCAAACACAAGATCAAACTCGCCAAAAAATCCCAAATCCTAGGGTTTTCACCTCGAATCAGATACAGAGAAGAGAAGACAAATAACTGAAACAGGCTCAGAGGTCTCTTTCAGAGACTTATGAGAAAACTAATAATAGCAAGTTCGAAACAACATATTGATTTGAAACATAGTGAGAGTAGAAAATACATGTTCAAGAAGAATGAAGAAAGGAACCTGGGACTTAAACAAGTTCAAAAGAGAGTGCACATAGTATGGCCCTTAAGAGAACAATAGAAAAACATGTTTAAAAGAACTCAAACAAAGTCCAGGAGAAGGAAATTAAAGAACTTAAGAACTCACTAGGAAACACATACAGTAAAAAGGCTCACATATCAGAAAAGTAAATCATATAGAAAAACACAACAAGATGATCATGTGAGCTTGATGTAGAAGCACAGTAGAGCACAAAGCACAGACGAATTATATATAGTAGAAAGAAAGCATAAGAAAACACATGTGTGGTAGAAAAGAAAAAATACGAACATGGCATAAACACATGCATGGTGGAAAAGAAAACATACGAACATAGTATAGACAAATACATACAAAGAAAAGAAAAGGAAGAGTCAGAAAACATTTTATGCTTTCTAGAAACCCTAGATCAAAAAGAAGTAATTCTGAAAGAAAAATTGGGGAAAGCATTTTAAAACCTCAGTAAGGCACATATATAACATAGATTTAAGAAAACAATCAGACAAATCCTCGAATGGCTGGGGTTTCAAAGGAATCCTAAAATGAGAAAGGCTTGGAAAAAGTATGATCTCAAGTTGGTTGACTTAGAACCAGGCTCGAAATGCTTTGAATGTGCTAGAGCACAGCCTGAGAGGCCATGGAACCTTGAATAAGCGAAGATATGAATGGACCTCATCAAGGTTAGACCTCAAAACTTTGAACACACAGCGTTTAGGAGCATAGGGAGGTGACCATAGGCTATCCATGGCCTGAGAATCCATGGATTCCGACGATTTTGGGGTCAAACACGGTAGGTGATGACTAGAGGGTTTCGAGGACCTTCGAGAGAGTTTGAGAGAGGGAGGGTATTCATAGACGGCTAAGAAATGGAAATGAGGGTATTAAGGTATGGTCGGTGAATTAAAAAGGTCAGGAGCAATCGTGGCCATTGATTAAAATGATCATCGACATGGATTGAAAGAAAGGGCAGGGCGGTCAATTGGTTGGGTCGGGGGTCGGGTTAGATTAGAATTGGACCGGGCAATTTGAGGTTCAAAATTTGGTCACTGATATAACCTCAGTAAGGCACAAATATAACATAGATTTAAGAAAACAATCAGACAAAACCTCGAATTGTAGGGGTTTCAAAGGAACCCTAAAATGAGAAAGGCTTGGAAAAAGTATGATCTCAAGTTGGTTGAGTTAGAACCAGGCTCGAAATGCTTTGAATGTGCTAGAGCACAATCAGAGACGCCATGGAACCTTGAATAAGCGAAGATATGAACGGACCTCATCAAGGTTAGACCTCAAAACTTTGAACACACAGTGTTTAGGAGCGTAAGGAGGTGACTATAGGCTATCCATGGCCTGAGAATCCATAGATTCCGACAATTTTGGGGTCACACACGGTAGGTGATGACTAGAGGGTTTCGAGGACCTTCGAGAGAGTTTGAGAGAGGGAGGGTATTCATAGACGGCTAAGAAATGGAAATGAGAGTATTAAGGTATGGTCGGTGAATTAAAAAGGTCAGGAGCAATCGTGGCCATTGATTAAATTGATCAACGACATGGAATGAAAGAAAGGACAGGGCGGTTAATTGGTTGGGTCGGGGGTCGGGTTAGATTAGAATTGAACCGGGCAATTTGAGGTTCAAAATTTGGTCACAGATATAACCTCAGTAAGGCACAGATATAACATAGATTTAAGAAAACAATCAGACAAAACCTCGAATGGCTGGGGTTTCAAAGGAACCCTAAAATGAGAAAGGCTTGGAAAAAGTATGATCTCGAGTTTGTTGAGTTAGAACCAGGCTCGAAATGCCTTGAATGTGCTAGAGCACAGCCATAGAGGCCATGGAACCTTGAATAAGCGAAGATATGAACGGACCTCATCAAGGTTAGACCTCAAAACCTTGAACACACAGCGTTTAGGAGCGTAGGGAGGTGACCATAGGCTATCCATGGCCTAAGAATCCATGGATTCCGACGATTTTGGGGTCAAACACGGTAGGTAATGACTAGAGGGTTTCGAGGACCTTCGAGAGAGTTTGAGAGAGGGAGGGTATTCATAGACGGCTAAGAAATGGAAATGAGGGTTTTAAGGTATGGTTGGTGAATTAAAAAGGTTAGGAGCAATTTGTGGCCATTGATTAAAATGATCAACGTCCTGGATAGAAAGAAAGGGCCAGGCGGTTAATTGGTTGGGCCAGGGGTCGGTTTATATTAGAATTGGACCGGGCAATTTGAGGTTCAAAATTTGGTCAATTAGGAGGGGTCAACTTTTGTTATAATTGAAATAAAAATGGGCCAGATTTTAAATAGCCAGTTTTTCCCTTTTTATTTTATGAAAATAGTAATAACAATTTTGAAATAAAATTTAAGTGTTGGATCAGTTAATAATATATAAAAATTAATATAAAAATATTGGAATCAATTTTATAATTATAAAATTCTATTAAATCTTAAAGTAGGCTAAAATTGCAATTATACGCAATTTAACTTTTAAAATACCAAATAAATTTATAAAAATATATAAAAATTACCTTAACTATATTTTTTTATAAATATGGGAATAAAATAAATTATTCACCAAAATTGATGCTTTTTGGAAGAATTATTGATTTTTGTATTGCTAAAATGGACACTTAACTGATTTTAAAAATATTTAAAAGATTGGAAAAAATATGAAAACACTTGGTTATGCTTAATGCATATATTTTATTTAAATTTGTTTTGTATGTCTAGAAAATACGTAGGAAAAAATTAGGTATCAACAATCATCAATTTTGATGATTTGCCAAACAGTCTCAAGGAACTGGTTGTGATCAGTTCCTTAAGTTTGGTTCTTAATGGAAATATGGCTGATTCGTAGGGGGATCAGTATTGATATCGGGTCCTTATACGGAATATCAATTCTTAAGTTTGTCATCATCAAAAAGGGGGAAATTAATAATTTATGCTTCTTTTATTTTGATGATTTGACAAACTTCATGAGAGAACCAGATAAGGAACCTGATCCAATTAGTTCTCTTTCGTTCAGAGTAACTATTCAGATGTTTGGTTCAATTCTTAATGAAATAATAAAATGGAGCATATAGGATTAGTTCCCCTAGTCGTTGTACAGTCAACTCTACAGTTGTAAAAGCCGTTGCGCTGTACTGTTTGGCAGCAACACAGTTGGAGCTTGCTAAGGCCATTCTAAATGGAACTTTATTGCATCATCTTGTTGGAAACACGTTCTCAATGCAATATACTAAAACGTGTGTTCTTTTGTATAGGTTTTGATGAATGACAAACGAAGCGAAAATTGATATATGACGAAGTTCAAGAAACAAGCGCACAATTGATATACGACGAGATTCAAGCTAAAGACAAAGTTTTATAGTTTAATTGAGTCATTCTTAATTGTGATCTTGATCCTACAACTTGACTCGTAACATGGATTCTCTCATAAAACTATTTTCCAAAATCATGCATATTTAATTTAATGTCAAATGATTTTAAATCATGCATATTTACAGTAGTCAAAATAATTTTTAGACATGCCTTAAAAATCTGGACTAAGGTAATCGATTATGTACTTATGATAATCGATTGTTTTAAGCCAAGACTGCATGACAATCGATTGTGAACTAATGACAATCGATTATGAGTAAGACAGTGAGCATCAGGTTTTTCAAACCTGCATGACAATCGATTGTGAACTAATGACAATCGATTGTGACTGAGTCAGTGTCCATCAAAGTTTTTCAAAACTCAGAATAATTGATAATGAACTAATGGTAATCGATTATGTTGAGACAGTGTCTTCCAGTGATTTTCAAATTTATTAAATAATCGATTGTTACATTGGACAATCGATTGCCAAAGAGACAGTGTCTAAAATGTTTTTCAAAAACTGATAAGTAATCGATTGTTGACTTTGTGTAATCGATTGTGAAGCTGACCGTTGTCGTAAAGTTTTCAAATACCGTCAGGTAATCGATTATTGATTCTGTATAATCGATTGTTTTGATTAAAATCCGGAAAAGATTTTTTGAACGTTATTGGGTAATCGATTTTTATTGATTCTGTATAATCGATTGTTTTGATTAAAATCCGGAAAAGATTTTTTGAACATTGCTGAGTAATCGATTGTTGATTCTGGACAATCGATTGTTTGTGGTAAAATCTGGAAAGGATTTTTTGAACATTGCCAGTAATCGATTATGGATTGTAAGTAATCGATTATCATGCGTAAAATCTGGGATTGAATTTTGATCTGACTGGCAGACAATCGATTGTTGGGGTTTGACAATCGATTGTCTGTGAGTAAAATCAGCAACTCTTAATTGGCAACGGTAATGCCAAGTTTTTCAACTATAAATACAGCTTCATTTCAGTGTTTTAAGCACAACAACATACTACAACTGATCATTACATTGCTATAAGCTTGCATACTTTTGTTTATCATTTTATATTCAATTTCATAAAGCTTTTGAGAGCCATATTCTTGTCCAAAGTTGTTGTGATCTAGAGCTTATTTCTTTTACTCATACCTACTCATAAAGGAGTATATTGTTTGAGTGTTTTAGTGTTTTATACACTTGTAAGAGAATTTTAATTCTCTTGTTGTAAGGAACTTGTGTTTCCTTGGTTGAAGTCTTGGAGTGTTGTATCTCCGAGCAAAGGTGTTAAGGCTTATGTCCTTAAGTTGTAAAGGTTTGTTGAGCACCCGTAAGCTTAACAAGTTAGTGGAAAATCTCGAGAGAGTCTCTCGGGGACTGGACTAGCCACGTGTTGTGGTGAACCAGAATATATCGGTGCGTTCTTTCCTTTTTGTTTATTTAACGCACTTATTTATTTCCTGCAAATTTTAATTTTCGCAAGTTTACGCTAAATTTTATTATAACGCTATTCACCCCCCCCCCCCTCTAGCGTTAAGCGTATTTTCTAACAATTGGTATCAGAGCCATACTCTCTGATGACTTAACAGTTTGAGAGAACCATCCATGGCTTCTACTCGTGACGCTTTTGCAGGAATTGATGAAGGACAGTGCTCCACACGACCACCTCTATTCAACAGTACAAATTACACGTACTGGAAGGAGAGGATGAAGATCTTCGTTCAGTCCAACAGCTTTCACCTTTGGAAGGTGATAATGAAGGGAAACCAAATTCCAACAAAGAAGGTGGAAAACGAATGGGTTCCCAAGTCCAAGGATGAGTATGACGCGGATGACATCCGAAAGGTTCAAAATAATTCTAAAGCAATTAATTTATTATATTGTGCTGTTAATGCTGACGATTACAGGAAAATATCGTGTTGCACAACGGCAAAGGAGATGTGGGATAAGCTAGAAGTTACGTACGAAGGTACGGACCAGGTAAGGGAAGCAAAAATTGATTTCTTAACCCATTCTTATGAATTATTTCACATGAAGGAAGGTGAAAAGGTGGACGAAATGTTTGAGCGATTTTCAATAATCGTAAATGACCTACATGCTCTCAAGAAAACATTCACAGATAGAGAGCTCTTTCAAAAAATTCTTAGAAGTCTCACACCGGCATGGAGATTAAAGGCCGATGCAATTCAAGAATCCATTGGCGTTTCGAACGTCACCATCGATGCACTAAGAGGTAACCTTAAGACCTATGGATCTACTATTCGTAACCCTTTTGTTGATGATCAAAGGAGGCAAAGAATAGCTCTAAAGGCGAGCACAAGCCAACCGCAAATTGATGAGGAAGGAGACAACGAGTTTGGACTCGTTATCAAAAGATTTCAAAAGTTCATGCGCAAGGAGTATGAACGCAAGGGCAAAAAGCAAGGCGAACAAATCAAGTGCTATGAATGTGGTGAAACCGGGTACATCAAATCAAATTGCCCAAACATCAAAAAGGAGAAGAAACCTTTTAAAAAGCAACGTGCATACATTTCTTGGGGAGGCGACTCCGGAGATGAGTCAAGCGAAGGAGAAGAAGACGAAGCAGCAAATCTTTGCCTTATGGCACATGAAGACAACAAAGATGAGGTATGTCAAATTTCGTCTAAAAACTTCTTTACTCTTGAAGAAATGCGAACTGCTTTTGATGAATTATATGCTGAGTTTATTAAGGCTTCAAAACTGTTAAGGGCATAAAAGAAAATGCTTCATTAAAAGAAAAGGATTTTCAAAAACAGCTTTCTTTGAAAGAAAAGGATTTAGAAAAACTGGTTTTAGAAAATGAAAAGCTGAAAGAGGAAAACAAATTTTTTGGAAAAAGAAGCGCCGATAAGCCCGAAAGTTCTACAAAAAATTGTTCTTCTTGCTTGCATCTCAAAAATGAGGTAGATAGACTCAAAGGTACCTTAGATAAGTTTAATTCTTCCCACAAGAATTTGAATGAGGTTCTTGTAAATTTGAAATCAACCAAGCATGGCATAGGATTTAAGAATGAGGTTAAAGAAAAGGTTGAAGCCAAACCCCAACCACCTAAGGCTCAACCTAGGACTAATAAAACAAATGCTTATCCTAGAAATAGCAATCCTAGAACCAATATGCATGCTAGACAAAATGTTGAACATTTTAGGAGACCTAGAAATGACTTACCACCTAGAAATAGTTACCCTAGAAATGATGCATATTTTAGGCCAAATGTTGAACCTTTGAGAAGACCTAGAAATGGCCCTCAACCGAGAAACAATCACTCTAGAAATGCTGCCCATAGTAGGAGAAATAACTCTCATGAAATGCGAAATAGTCATAGTGTTCAAAATAGAGTAAGAAATTTTCATCCGTCTAGTTACTATGAACCTAGAAGGATGCATAACCCAAATGTGACTTGTCATTATTGTAGACGTATTGGTCATATTGCTCCTGCATGCTTTACACGACATAGACATATTACTCAATTGCATCATTATAATATGCCTAACCCCCCAGGACCCAAGATGGCATGGGTACCTAAAGGTCATTAATTTGTTTTGTAGGTGTGCTTGAAGGGATCAAGTGTACTATGGTACCTTGATAGTGGATGCTCCAAGTATATGACGGGAGACAAATCCAAATTCCTTCAATTAGAGCACAAAGAAGGAGGAAGTGTTATCTTCGGTGATAACAATAAAGGAAAGATCATCGGCATTGGCTCGGTCGGTAAGGATGAAAATTCCTCTATTAAGCATATATTACTTGTTAAAGGATTAAAGCATAATCTCTTGAGCATAAGCCAATTGTGTGACAAGGGAAATCTTGTGTTATTTGATTCGGATGAATGCTTAGTGTTCAGACGTAGTGATTTCAAAATTATCCTCCGTGGTTTTAGAGTGGATAATATTTATATGGTTGATCTTGCAAATTCCTCACCCGATTATGTTGATTGTCTAATGAGTAAAGGGGATGATACTTGGCTATGGCATCGTAGAGTAGCACATATCAATATGCATCTTTTGAACAAATTGATTTCTCAAAACTTAGTTGTTGGTCTTCCCAATTTAAAATTTGAAAATGACTCTATTTGTGACTCGTGTCAAAAGGGGAAGCAAACAAAAGCATCTTTCAAATCTAAAAACATTGTTTCAACTTCTAGACCATTGCAATTACTTCATATGGATTTATTTGGTCCCTCTCGCATTGAAAGTCTAGGAAGAAATAAATATGCTTTTGTGACTGTTGATGATTACTCGAGATTTACTTGGACTTTATTTCTTGCCAATAAAAGTGATGCTTTTCAAAATTTTAAATATTTTCTTAAGCGTGTTCATAATGAGAAAGAAACAACCGTCAATTCAATTAGAAGTGATCATGGGGGAGAGTTTGATCACAATCTCTTTGCGGACTTTTGTGACGAACTCGGAATCGAGCATACCTTTTCCACTCCACGGACACCACAACAAAATGGGGTGGTGGAAAGGAAAAATAGGTGTCTCGAAGAGATGGCTAGAACCATGCTCGACGAAGCTAAGATACCCAAACATTTTTGGGCGGATGCCGTGAGTACCGCGTGCTATGTTCTAAATAGAGTAGTAATTCGGCCGATACTCATGAAAACCCCCTATGAAATTTATAAGGGTAGAAAACCAAATATTTCCTATTTTAGAGTTTTTGGTTGCAAATGTTTTGTTCATAACAATGGCAAAGACCAATTGGGTAAATTTGATGCTAAGTCAGATGAAGGTATTTTCATTAGATATTCCTCACGTAGTAAAGCATATAGGGTCTTTAATAAAAGAACCCAAATTGTGGAGGAATCCCCTCATGTTGTATTTTCCGAAAATAATGCTCGCTTGGCGAGAAAGGATTCCGGTTTTGATCTTGCAGGTATCTTAGATAGCTTGAAAGACAAAACACCAGAGGAACCACCCAAGGAAAATAAAGATGAAACTGAGGAACAACCAACGGAAGAAGCGCCACAATTGGAAAAAGAAATGAATATGCCTAACGAGTGGAGGACAATCAAAGATCACCCTCTCGAACAGGTAATTGGCAACGTTGGAGGAAAGGTAAGTACCCGAAACTCTCTTAAGAACACTTTAGGACACACTTCTTAAGAGCTCACGTTCTCACTTGGCAACACTAGTTTAAGTTATTATTTCTTTACAAATTACTGACTTGAGCGTCGGAGACGTTTAATTCTATTTTGCAGGTATCACCCTAAAAGATAGGGGGAATTATAAAGTTTTGGCACAGAACAATCGATTGTTCCAAGCAAATAATCAATTATTTTACCGTGCTGAACATCGATTAGCAGTATCACTAATCGATTGTTTATGGTTTATGCTCAATATGCAGCTTTGTTTAATAATTGATTCCTTAAATTGCATAATCGATTTCTGTCTCAGCCATTCAGCAATACTTGTCCAAAACAATCGATTATTTCACATACATAATCGATTATTTCATGTCAGTAACTCAAAAGTTTGTTACCGTTTGGTCCCGTAATCGATTACCACATTTGACAATCGATTACTTCATGTCAGAAATTTAAACTCTTGTTATCGTTTGGCTCCTCAATCGATTTGTGTCAGTTCCAAGTCAGGTCTTAACTCTTCAACAATCGATTATTGCATCTCAACAATCGATTGTCTAACGTTCAGTGAATTTATTTTACCGTTTCTGACTGATTTGGCTTTAAATTCTCAGCAGATTTCTTCCATAAATTATAAGCCACTCTCCCCTCTATAAATAGGCTTCATATATGTTCATATTCATTCACTCAAGCATCAATTTTAGCTTTCAAAATATCAAATTCCCTCTAATCCTTTGCAAAATCCAGCAGCTTTCATTAAAAATGTCGGGCCGTCACTCAAAGCGTTCCCATTCTGCTAGGCACGGCGCATCCGCCTCTGCTGCCCCTCCTCGTCCGAACTATCCCTATCAAGATGGTTCCGTTCTATATTTTAATTCCGACATCGAGCTTACTCGATTCTTAACCAAATTTGAAAAGCGCGACATTCTTCCACCCCGCTTTCAACCCACAAGTATCTTGAATCATTTGGGCCTGCTGCAAATATGCTCAAAAATTCTCAACTTCTTGACTTTTTACTCCTTACCCATCCTTATATCAATACTACATTGGTTCAAGCATTTTATTCCAACCTCCATGAGGATGATGATGGTAAGCTTGTCACAACATTAGTGGTGTTCAAATTCTTTTTTCCGATGAAAATCTTCATACCATTGCCCGTCTTCCTCATAATGGTGAAGACATTTTTCGGTACACCGGAGAGGCCGGAGCTTTTTTTGATGAAACAGCCCTCTTACACCAAATCGGTCTTACTTCTTATGATCCAAATCTTTCTTCCCGTCGTCCTACAATTACGGGAATGGATCCCAATTATCGGTTGATTTTCTATTTCATCACCCGAGTCCTCAAGCCTCGTAAGCATAACCATACAACCATTTCCCAAGAGGACACCAAGCTCATGCATGCCATAGTTACCGGAGCTAACATCAGTTGGTGTCGGCTTATCAAAATTCACATGCGTGATGCTATCGGAGATGATAGGCCTCTTCCTTATGCTCTCCTCATCATGAACTTTCTTGAAGCCACCGGATTCGTCACTGGAAATGGTCCTCTCAAAAAGAGTACCAAAAAGTGGGAAATTTCGGAATCCTCCTTTCATCATGACGGTGATCATGTAGCGCCTGCTCCTCCTCCAACCCGTCGTGCTCCTCCGCCTCAAGAGCCTTCCCTCCAATTTATTTCCGACCAAATTGCTTCGTTGACCTCTTCTTTCGGTCAATAACTAACGATATCCATGGATATTTTGACCACGTTCATTATCCATATGCGGGTCTTGTTCCATATGAAGCAGCGCCGGATGATGAGGCGGAAGATGATAAATGAATAAATGTTTTTTTAGGGTTGTTTTTATATGTTGTATTGTCTTCCCAGTTGCTGTACCTTCTTTCCAATAAATAAACAAGGTTTATTTCATCGTTGGCATCTTATTAATATTTTTGCTAATGGCAAAAGGGGGAAGATAACGGGTATGATGCACTCTCAAGTTATAAGCTTAAATTGAGGGGGAATTCTCAAATTGAGGGGGAACAAATTGCATACTTGTTGCATGTATATACTTGTCTTGAATCGTCATTATAAATTGCTTGTCTTGCATATCCCGCTTAATGTTTGCCATTATCAAAAAGGGGAAATTGTTGGAAACACGTTCTCAATGCAATATACTAAAACGTGTGTTCTTTTGTATAGGTTTTGATGAATGACAAACGAAGCGAAAATTGATATATGACGAAGTTCAAGAAACAAACGCACAATTGATATACGACGAGATTCAAGCTCAAGACAAAGTTTTATAGTTTAATTGAGTCATTCTTAATTGTGATCTTGATCCTACAACTTGACTCGTAACATGGCTTCTCTCATAAAACTATTTTCCAAAATCATGCATATTTACTTTTATTGTCAAATGATTTTAAATCATGCATATTTACAGTAGTCAAAATAATTTTTAGACATGCCTTAAAAATCTGGACTAAGATAATCGATTATGTACTTATGATAATCGATTGTTTTAAGCCAAGACTGCATGACAATCGATTGTGAACTAATGACAATCGATTGTGAGTAAGACAGTGAGCATCAGGTTTTTCAAACCTGCATGACAATCGATTGTGAACTAATGACAATCGATTGTGACTGAGGCAGTGTCCATCAAAGTTTTTCAAAACTCAGAATAATCGATTATGAACTAATGGTAATCGATTATGTTGAGACCGTGTCTTCCAGTGATTTTCAAATTTGTTAAATAATCGATTGTCAAAGAGACAGTGTCTAAAATGTTTTTCAAAAACTGATAAGTAATCGATTGTTGACTTTGTGCAATCGATTGTGAAGCTGACCGTTGTCGTAAAGTTTTCAATACCGTCAGGTAATCGATTATTGATTCTGTATAATCGATTGTTTTGATTAAAATCCGGAAAAGATTTTTTGAACGTTATTGGGTAATCGATTATTGATTCTGTATAATCAATTGTTTTGATTAAAATCCGGAAAAGATTTTTTGAACGTTGCTGAGTAATCGATTGTTGATTCTGGACAATCGATTGTTTGTGGTAAAATCTGGAAAGAATTTTTTGAACGTTGCCAGTAATCGATTATGGATTGTAAGTAATCAATTATCAAGCGTAAAATCTAGGATTGAATTTTTATCTGACTGGCAGACAATCGATTGTTGGGGTTTGACAATCGATTGTCAGTGAGTAAAATCAGCAACTCTTAATTGGCAACGGTAATGCCAAGTTTTTCAACTATAAATACAGCTTAATTTCAGTGTTTTAAACACAACAACATACTACAACTGATCATTACATTGCTATAAGCTTGCATACTTTTGTTTATCATTTTATATTCAATTTCATAAAGCTTTTGAGATCCATATTCTTGTCCAAAGTTGTTGTGATCTAGAGCTTATTTCTTTTACTCATACCTACTCATAAAGGAGTATATTGTTTGAGTGTTTTAGTGCTTTATACACTTGTAAGAGAATTGTAATTCTCTTGTTGTAAGGAACTTGTGTTTCCTTGGTTGAAGTCTTGGAGTGTTGTATCTCCGAGCAAAGGTGTTAAGGCTTGTGTCCTTAAGTTGTAAAGGTTTGTTGGGCACCCGTAAGCTTAACTAGTTAGTGGAAAATCTCGAGAGAGTCTCTCGGGGACTGGACTAGCCACGTGTTGTGGTGAACCAGAATATATCGGTGCGTTCTTTCCTTTTTGTTTATTTAACGCACTTATTTATTTCCTGCAAATTTTAATTTCCGCAAGTTTACGCTAAATTTTATTATAACGCTATTCACCCCCCTCTAGCGTTAAGCGTATTTTTAAACACATCTTTGATGACAACATACACACATTTTATCAACATGAGGCAATGTATTGCATTTCTCCAACAGGCATATCAAAAGATAATATTCTCTCAAGTTCTAGCCAACACATCTCTCATGAACAAAGCTACTGCAACCTCAAGGACCAGATCTAAAGATTGAAGATATCTTAAATCCTTAGGTTTGTTGAGTCTTTGTTATTTTGTTCTTCACTTGTAATTCCTACTTAGCTTAGTTAGAAGCATTGAATAGGGAACCTTTGTAAATCATAAACTATTGTGTTTGTGTCTTGGCTAGAGCTAGTCGAGTTGGAAGTTTTTGTAATAGAGGTATTACAAAGTATCTTGTAATAGGTGTGTTACAAATTAATGAGGGATACCAAAGTCTTTGTAATAGATTTATTATGAAGTGACTTGTAATATAGTATTACAAGTTAGTGAGAGATTGAGAGGTTAATTCCTAGGTTGCAAAGGTTGTAATTCAAAGTTTACTCAGTTTAGTGGAGTTGAAATCCTATTAGGGTTGGTCATGGTTTTTAATTTCTTGAGCAAGGAGTTTTCCACGTAAATATCGCGTGTTCTTTATTTACTGCCGATTTAATTTGGGAACATATAGAGAACCTGGTTCCCTATATTATTTGGTTTAATAGTCGATTACTTACTACGGGAATTGATGGAGAACCTGGTTCTATATACAGTTTGGTGGACCCTTAGTTTCAATCAATATATGTTAGTTTTTCTAATATTAGGGGAATGGAATAAGTAGTTGAAAATTATGTTATATAAATCGAATTAACATTAGTCAGATCCACACTCAGAAGATATTCTAGTCAAATGTTAGAACACTAAAGTCCCTGAAAGGTGGAGTTTACTGTACGCATGAAGCACATTAGACAATCGGTTCCAAAGGTAACAATCATTACAAAGAATGAGAGTAAATGATCAAAATAATCATAATAAGGAGGAAATAAGCTCTAGAAGAGCCCACCAAATAACATTTCACGAAACTTATGAAGAAGTTCAGGTACCTAAAAATAAAGAAAGTGATGAGATCTCAACAAGTTATGTCATTTAGGAACCGATACAAAACGATCGTTGACGATGTATCAGATACAATATAATGCATAATATTCTAAAAGATTGTGAGTATCGGGTATGTAGTCCAGACACCTCAAGATGTCATGCCATTTAAATGCAAGTCATAACTTATATGACTTATTTGATTAATCTACATGAAGTGTTGATACCCGATTCGGCCCTCATATTTTCAAAATACATATATACTCTCAAAATAGCATGGTTGCATCATTACATAGTTTACAAACGTATACAAACATTTTAATAATTTTTCATAATTTAAAGCTCAAAATTAATTTCTTTTAGATTTTTTATTAGATAAATATCTAATATTTATCCTTCAAATTATTTTGTTACGGCTTATCTACCTAGAATAATTATTTTATGCACATAAAATTTACGTTTCAAACATTTTATTTCATTATATATGATTACAATAATAGTTTTTATGTTATTTGTACGATTTTGCAGTTAGTAGCCTATATTCAGACACAAATGTTCATTATTTATATTATTTATGTCAAAGTAGAATTATATATTTTAAAATACTAAGTTATTACTTTTAATCATTTTGGTGCATCAATAGTATTTTTATTCATTTATTTATTAAGCATGTATATTAATTATCTTTGATAATTTTTATGTATTTAAAAAGTAGCCCAGCTTTAAGTTAATTTTCGGACCAAAATTTGTCCAGAACCCTTGGCCCAATCCCTGGCCAAAGACCAAACAACCCCTTTAATTATAACCTAGTCGGGACGCATTTCGGGACTCTCTCTGCTTCTCCTCTACTCCTGGCCGGGATCTCAAATGATCAACGATCTATACCCATTCCCCCTCATAATTAACCAAACCTGCCCCAAACCTCAACATTTTCTTTAGTCTTCCGCCCCTAAATCCTCTCTACTATCTCTTCTTCTCTGATAAACCCAAGATGTTGTATCTCTAAACCTTTCAATATCCTGGTCTAAAATAGAATCAATCATTGATTCACTTATCTACTTTGTGATATTCTGCTATTATATGCATATTTATGGCATCACTTAGTTCTTGCTCTATTTTTGAAAAGAACTACTTCTCAATAACATGCCGATTTACTTTTATTATGTGAAGATATGGATGATCTTTTTCCTCTATACATGTTATATTGAACGGTCCTTGCTTTTTTGTCTCATTCAAGTTGGAAATCTCAACTAGGGTTTGAGATTTTCTCTTATTTCTTACTAGTTCTTGATTGATACTTTTCCTTTTCCGTGATTGGCTATTCTTTTCTGTATTTCTGTTTAATTTGCCATGTTTTCTTATTTTCTAACTTATTTTTCCAGAAATCTTACTCTAAATTTTTTTTTGCTATGATATATTTTCCTTATTCTCTGTTTAATCTTCTATATTTCTTTATTTTAGTATTATTTGTTACTCCCTGTTGATTTACTAAATTCCTTTGTATATGCCCTAAAACCGATTCTAATATATTCTTTCCTTTCTCGCGTCTGGTGAATGATTTTCCTTGTTTGGGTGTTTACTTTCTACTACCGTATAAATCCCTCCTCGTTCCCCTATAAGGAAGACTTGAATCGATATATTCTTCACTAAAATTTGGGGTTTTGTAATTCTCTTGTTCTGTATTCTGTTTTGGTCAGCTAAAAGCCAAGGCCACTAAGACCATATTATTCAAGCTTCTCTTGGTGCGAGCACTGCCTGGAGTTCTTCGAATCTCTTGGTAACTTTGACGCCTTGGGATTCTAGGTTCATATGGAATTTTGTTGTTTATTGTTATTCGTTTAACTGGTGAGTTACTGACTTTTGCCACTTCATTCCTATTTACCTGTCATTTGCATATGTTTTCACTTCTAGGGGTCATAGTTTAATGTGTTTTTCTGGGTTGTTCTTATGTGCAATTTTGATTGTTTTACTTCAACTTTACGACTTTTTAACCTTTGAATTCGTTATGTCGATAATTTGAAATTTCCGCATAAGCCTGATTCGAGTGAATTAGATTCATCTATAAGTCTGTTTAGCCAATATGTTATGAACTACTGCTGTTTGGAACCTTTGCAGTTGCCGTCATCTCTTTGGTGTATATTCTTGCTTCAAGCTGTCAACTATGTTATTTGAACATGCTTTACTCTCTTTAGTTAACTAGCCAATTATGTTCAAAACATGAATGTTTATATTTACCAGAGGGTACAAGTCTATCTTCTTATCCTATTATGAGATTTTGTGGTGTTATCTGACCTATATAGAATGTTCTGAATCCTATTGTAGACATGTGATTTTAACAATTTTCAAGATTCTTTATGTTTTAGCACGTAAATATTTAATCTAGACCTAATATAGCTATTTCAGCTAATTTTTACTCTTTTATGTTATTTGACTACAAGAAAATAAAAATTGCAAAAAATATATTTTATGTACCTTTTATAAAGTAAAAAAAAATTACCAGAACAGTACCTTATTTTTACCTTTATATAACCTTGAAATAATACAAAAATATATACATAATAGTTTCATGTTTTAATATAGTTTAGTTTAATTAATTAGAATTTATTTTGCATCATGTAGTATAGTTATTTTATATTAAAGGAATTTAGCTATGGTTTAAATAATAATTTTTAGAGTCTTTTTAGCCCAAAATTGAGACACAAAAAGATATGGTTCAACCCAATTACCCTTAGCACATTCTTCCCAACTCATTAGCCCATTTAAATGAAAGATTTAATCATAGCCATCTTATTTTCTCTAATCCAATAGCCATCGTCCCTTTCCACTTCTATATAAAATACTCATTTATAGAAACTCTACTCCAAGTTTTCTATTCATAGACCTAAACCTACACCCTAAGAGATCTAGACAGCCGCCATCTAAAAAACTACACAAACCAGCGTGCATCCTCGCCAAGAAGGGAACGACCTTACTTTGCTTTCTTCTTCATCTGGAGTACGCCTAAAAACCAGCGAATTCCATCGCTCACACGCACACGAAAAGAAATAGAGACAGAATCTTTCACATTACAAGCTAATCAAGTGGATGAAATTTGAATTTCTTGTCTAGTCAATTAGCAAGGAATCATTGAGAAGATATGTGTCTATGCAAATGAAAATTGCATCCAAGGGTTGTTATTAGATTTAGATTCAAAAAATAGGAAAAATGACAATATTTGGATAGATAACGGCGTGGAGATATAGCTAGGCAATTGCATTTGTCCATTTCCAAGTTAGAAGAAACTTAAAAGAAAAAAGAGGGGAAGAAACGATAGAGTCTTGTGCCCCGATTTGATTGAGGTTGGTTTGTATTTCGAGTGTTCCGGTGTTGATTCGAGGTTTCAGTTCGCAAATGGTTGTTTCAGTCCAAGAACTGTTGATTTGCAATTTTCGGCTTTGTTCATCAATAAAAGGTTCATTTCTTAATTTTCATTTTCATTTCATTTTGTTACAATAACTTGGTGTTTGTAATGGTTGATTTGTGATTCTCTATTGTTTGAGTTACATGTCTTAATTTTCATATAAATTGTTTAATTAGTTTTTAGTTCGATTGTGATGTGTACACTCTTGGTTATTGAACAAATGCTTTTAATTAGGTAGATAAAAAATAATAGTTGTTTCTTTCTTGGCAAGGAATAAGAATGGGTCACAAGGTGGGTGTTGGACTATAAGGAATCTAACAAAGTAATAGATCATGTTGGCTAGCCTATTTTCTCCCCAATAATATCTTGTCCATAAATTTGGCATCACAACAATCTTAAAGGTTAGGAAAATAATTAAAATGCGCTAATTGCTTTAGGCGCGTAACTTAAATTAATTTTATTAAACTCGTGTGTGCATTTATGTGACCCAAATCTAAATCCCAACGATACTAAAATATGTCAAAAATCATGGGGTGCATTAATGTGACGTGGTTCGAGATGTGTTTTAGAAATGTTGCAATTTTCTTAAAAATTAAATAAAAGTGGTTTAAAAGGGATAAATGCACATAGGCTTAACATGTATTAAAATCATATTTTTAGCCCAATATAATAGCTGTGCGACCGTGCTAGAACCACGGAACTCGAGAGTGCCTAATACCTTGTCACGGGTTAACAAAATTCCTTAATTAGATTTCTGGTTCGCTGACTGTTAACAGAGTTAAACTTTCCTCGATTCGGGATTCAAACCGGTGACTTGGGACACCATTAATTATTTCAAGTGGCGACTCTAAATTATTTAAATAAATAATCATGTTTCAATTGTCACTTCAAGTTGGAAATAACTCCCTTTCTACGCCCTTCTCGGGAGTGTAGTATAAAAAGGAGGTGTGACAGCTCTGGCGACTCTGCTGGTGACTAATGATTAAAACTACCTCCTATTATTCAGGTGAGTCCTGACAATTCTTGTTGACTATTGCTGGGGAAGTATCTAATCTAAGTCCCATTTTTCAGGAGGGCCCTGATGACTCTTGCTGACTTAGCTGGGGAAATTTGAAATTTTCCCTCTAAATCCCATTTTTAGGAGGGTCCTAATGACTCTTCTTGGTTCTTATTGACTCTAGCATGGGGAATATTTTCTCTAAGTCGCATTTTTCGGGAGGGTCCTGATGACCTTAATTGACTCTTGTTGACTCCGGTTGGGGAGATTTTTGCTCTAAGTCCCATTTTTCAGGAGGGTCATAATGATTCTTATTGCTTCTTGTTAGGGAAATATCTAATCTAAGTCCTCTTTTTTCAGGGAGATCCTGATGATTCTTGTTGACTCTGGTTGGGGAAGTGTTTGGGTTTGACCATGCCACCAAACTGTTTGTGTCCTAAGCTAAGCTCCATTTTCCAGGAGCATCCTGACAACTCCTAACTGAATCCTACTTCAACATGCAAGTCATTTTATGCCATTTGTTATCCATGATTATTCCTAACCTTAAAATGAGTCCCATTTTCCAGGAGGGTCCTGAAGGTTCCAACTTAAATGTCAATTATAACTTCTGGTTGTTTCTGCTAATGATTATCGTCCAGAAGGGTTTCTGCGACTCTTACTGGGGAAAGTATTGGTGCTTGCCCATGTTACCCGTACCTGTTTGAGTTCCAAACAGTGTTCCATCTCAACTTCTATGCTTCTTTTAACTCTCGATTGTTCCTAAAAGTTTGTCCCCTTGTGCTCTTTGCTGGGGAGGGTGTTTATGATGGACTATGTCCCTTTTGAGTTTGAACTGGATCCCATTTTCATATGGGCCCTAAGGTTTTGATCATACCTTCCATGTGCCTGCTTTACCACATGGATGGCATCCCTTAGGCTCTTCTAGAATTTTTCTGCGATGTGTCAATCAAGGAAAACTAGTCAGTTTGAAAAATGGTGGTTAGTTTGCGTCATTCTTCATGGAAGCGGCCTCCTCACTGTCATGTTCCGTTGTGTTCAAATTTCCATGTTGATGATGGGTTTCCTGAGTTGGTTGGCTGACCCCTGGACCTTTATGGCTTTACTTTGCTCGCCCATTATTTTACATTCCTAGCCCTTTTGCCATAATTCTTGCACTTTTCTCGAGATTACCAAGTCAATGTATTATTCTTGGCTGACCCTCTGACCCTTGTGGATTTACTCTACTCCTCTATCTTTGTGTTGTACTTTCGACCCTCTTTCTAGAACTCTTACACTTTTCCTAAGATTGTTGATCAGTTTATTATGCTTGGCTAACCTTTGTGGCATTTCTCATCTTTGTGTTGCACTCCTTCACTTGCCACGATAACTTTGATTTCACCTTAAAAGAAATTGTTGTATTATTGGCTAACCAATTTCTCTGTTACCCTTATCGTAGAAAATACCTCTTCTCTGTTCAGACCCAGTATCCTCTATTTGTTGCATTGCTAATGAACTGACATCTTCCCAACCTTTGTGTCCCACATGAATCCTATAGCACGTTCATCGCCCCCCCACTTCGTGTGTATGCCATTTTTATTAACTCAAACCACTGGCCTTGACCTTGAGGTCTGTTGCTCTTTCACTTGTCATGATGATTGATTTTCATTTGAAGACCATGTTTGCCCCTTGACTAACCGCTTCCTTTGTAAACCTTAACCCAGAAAATACATCTTCTCCTTTAAACCCAATACCTTTCATTTGCTGCATTGTTCCTGAAACGACACCTGCCAAACCATTGTGTTTCACCTGATTCCCAAAGCATATTTACCAACCACATTGTATATGATGTTATTTCCAGACCTAACTCACTGGCTCTAACCTTGAGGTTTATTGCTTCATCGCTAGCCATGATAACTTTGATTTCTTCTTGGAAGATCTTGCTTGACACTGGTTTACCAACCTTCTTGTCACAGAAAACACATTTGATCCATTCACCCTAGCCCTCATTCTGCTGCGTTGTCCATGATTTGATATATAATAAGCCTTTGTATTTCAACGAATCCCAAAGCATGTTAATTGTTACCAGCTCAGTGTGCTTGTTGTTCTTTCCTGACTTATGATGCTTTGATGTGACAAACAGGTCCCTTTTTGTGCAATTGGAAAGCTGTTGGCAGATATTGAAGTCGTTTCTCACTTGTTATGACCAGATAGACTCAGAAGAGGGAATAAACAATAAAAAAGGAACATAGTAGAGGACGATGAAAGGAGATGATTCCTAACAAAAAAAACTAAAAAGTAGAAACCTATAAAATGCGGGTACCAACTCTAATGACCATGACATGCACCTGCGGCCTATTCTGTTGAACAAACGTGATGTTCAACTCTTGTTATACTCCACATACCATGAAGTTTGGCTTCAATGCTCCGATTATCCAATCTTATTCACAATCCTTATTCGACTTGTAGCGCCCGAGAGGGTTTTTCCCATCAAGCCTCTCTCATTTTGCTCTTTTCTCTCAACTTACAGTCGCCTCAAGGTGCCCGTGAGGGTTTTCACCAATAAGATTCTCTTATTTTATTATCTTTCCTGCTTGGACCGGAGTGTTGCCCATGACATGAATCACCTCTACTTGCTCAACTTGGCATCTCTTGAAGACTAATCACGTGATTTTTGCCGTACATAAAAATAACTCCTAAAAATAGACCAAAATAACTTTTTATTAAAATTTTTCTATATTTCGTCGCATTTCACGCATTTTTAATATTTTAAAATCATAGAAAAGCCATAAAAAGTGTCACATTTTAATTTTATGCCACCTTAGGTTCAAATTGCATTTAAGAATTAATTATA
Source organism: Nicotiana benthamiana (assembly GCA_034376525.1). Classification (NCBI taxonomy): domain Eukaryota; kingdom Viridiplantae; phylum Streptophyta; class Magnoliopsida; order Solanales; family Solanaceae; genus Nicotiana; species Nicotiana benthamiana. Next base: position 141,327,427 of record CM067327.1, on the reverse strand, counting down.
TTGAATAATTGTGTATCAAAAAAAGAATCATAAAAATGGTTAGTTTTGCACTTTTAATTTTAGTCTTTGAATTTTGGTAGTTTTTTGTTTAATTTGATTTAAATTAGTTGCAATAAGTATTAGTTGTAGTAATTAGTTTAATTTGAAAATAATTCGACTAGGAATTAATTTAGGTGTTATTTTTTGTTTTAATTCAAAAGAATCAGAAAAATATGAAAACAAAAGAGCTGAATCATATTTTTGGGCTGATCTCTACTTTTATTTTTAAGCCGAATGCAATTTCTCTTTTAAAACCCAACCCAATTTAGCTCCTACCCAAACCCAAACCGGGTCTACCCAACCCAACCCAATACCTAAATAAATTTCCTAACCTAAAGACCTATACACACGATAATATACAGAAGAGGGGCTCGTGGCTTGGCTTCTTTTGAAAACATACACGCCTATACAGGCGATACACACACGATAGAGATATACGAAGGTAGCTGGGGCTTCTTCTGAAAACACACGCCTATACACACACACACACAATACATATACACGCTTGGAGAAAGGGGGCGGCTTCTTCATAAAAAACACAATACAATACACACAATCTATACATTGAGACGCTGGAAGCTAAAGCTGCGCAGCTTTGCTTCTTCTGGAGGAATTTTGAACAAATACATGCCTATGCAGAGAAAAACAATCCACACACGCCTATACTAATAGAGAGAACAAGAGAAAGCTGCGCAGCTTTTGGAAGACCTCTCTCCCAGCGATCTCTCTTCTTCTTCGACCAAACGACCCCATCGGATACCTTCTTCATCGTCTTCTTCAACCAAAATGCAACAACAAGAGCAACGACCATCTCCACCAACAGTTAGCTGTCCATTTTCAAAAAAAAAAAAACAAACAAACCAATTGGATCTGAAAACTAAGAAAAGTCTCTGAAAATTTTGATTTTGAAGAAGTTTTTGAGGTCAAAATTTGCTGCGTGATTGTTGAGGTGCCGGACTGATGTGATTTCAAAAGAGTTTCCGTTCGAGCTCATTGAAGGTTTACGGTGAGGTTATTTTGGTTCGCGTCTTGTTCTAATATTCGCTTCTGGATGATTTCTGTTTGAAATTTTGTACGTTGGCTCGGGGTTGTTGTTTAACGAGAGGTTCTGTCCCTTCTTCTTTAATCTTGCTGCTTTTGTTTTCGTGGTGTTTTAAGTTGAGATGATGTTACCATTACTATGTGGTTGCATTTAGTTTTAAAGGTTCACTGCTATTTATATCGATATCTTCAAATGTTTTCTTGTTTCAAGTTGTTTATTTCATGTGCACTCCATTTGGATGCTTGAGATACAGATGTCACACTCAATATTATTGTTTTCATGAACATATATTTTGATTGGATGAGATTTGAAAAAGGGAGAACTAAATGGAATAATTCAAATGGGTTCGGACTTACGCAAATAGGCCATGTTAATGAGAAGCATGCCAAGCATGTTAGCTGAAGAGAGATTCTTGCTTAGCTGTACGAGGTGCTGTCCAAAACATGATAAATATTTCTCCATGGTTCCTTGTAGTGATGTACATTAGGTGTGGACCGAGGATAATGGTTGAAATGGTAGATAATGTGTCTTTTAGATTCAACGTTAGCTTAACATGCCAGCGTCTGTCTCTGCTGTTTGCAACGATGGATGGTAATGTTTTGTCGTTCATTGAATGTAAAGTTCTGTCATGTGTTATATTTCTTGAGAGGTGCTAAAAGGAGAAGTACAGCTTTTAATCTGTTTAGTTGAGTAGATCGGAGGAGTGCCATATTAGGCAATACAAATAATTTATGGCCCTCCAAAATTTTGTTTTAATCTTTAACCCTTAGAATTCGAGGCGTGTCATTTAGTAAATTCCATGGCCCTCGCAAATTGCAAATGAGAAATTACTTTAGGCACGCTAGTAACAATATTACCTTCTTAAACTCGGGTGTGCATTTATGTGACCCAAATCCAAATCTCAGCAATGTTAAAAAACGTCAAAAACTAAAGGTGTTCTAGAGGTGTTCTAACGACGCTGTCATTCTCTTTAAAAATAATGGTAATAAAAGTGGTTAAAAGATTCAAAAAGCATATAAGTTAAAACATGTTCTAAAATCAGATAACTTAAGCCAAATATAATAGTTGAGCGACCGTGCTAGAACCACGGAACTCGGGAATACCTAACACCTTCTCCCGGGTTAACAGGATTCCTTACTCGGATTTCTGATTCACCGACTGTTAAAATATAGTCATTCTTTCCTCGATTCGAGATTATAATTGGTGACTTAGGACACCATAAATCTCCCTAGTGACGACTCTGAAATTCTCTTAAATTATTGAATCCCATTTCGATAATCCTTTAATTGGAAAAACTCCTTTATCTACGCTCTTCGCTGGGTTGTAGAGGTTGTACATAGCCAAAAAGGAGGTGTGACAGCTCTAGCGACTTTGCTGGGGAACGAACCCAGAATCTTTGGGTTAGGGTTCAAGAATTCGAGCTTAGAATAATTGTTGTATTTGGCTTTGTTTATTATTTGATTTCACATGTTGACTTAATGTGCAAAATTATGCTTTTACCGCTTTGATATTATTTGAACTGTATTAAACTGTTATGAAACCTTCTCTCCTTACTTTGTTAGTGTCATACCTTAAAAGAAAGAGTCTTGGAAAAGTTACAAAGTCGGACGATCTTGCGTGTCCCCGGTACGTAGCCCCCTCCTCGACTCAAGTTATCCGCTCGGGTACACAGTCTAGAAAAAATACCTAGGTGCTGAACTTAGTATAACAAAACCTGATGTTGGATCCCTAGTAGGAACGTTTATCTGCATCATGCATTTGACTTAGGGGACTCAACACATGGGTTGGGTCTGTCTAGAACACGTGTACCCAAAATAATAGACCATCCTGATGCATCCTAATGCTATACATGTTACATTTTTCCAAGGATGAAAGTGTCATTTGCGGACCAATGATAGATGAGGGTAAATGAAAAAATGAGAAAAAAAAGAGAAAAAAAATGAAAAGAAAAAAGGGTGAAGGGTAAAAATAAAGCAAGTAGGATCTAGTAATGTTTTTGTTATAGTTTTATTAAAAAGAGACAAAGGATATGTGAAAAATTCAAAAAACGAATATTTCGCACTTTTTATTATTTCCTGAAAATCAAAAAAAAAGAAAAAAGAGAAAATCCAAAAATAGTTTACATATTTCATCATTTTTAAAAAAGAGACAAAACAAAATATTTTCTTTAAAAATTAGCTATTTTTTTATTTTTTTCCCAGTATCCAATTTTCCCGAACTACGCAAACCTGGTTCTCGTCTTTCTGGGCGTGATACGTATGAAACCCATATAGGGTCCGATTTTCCTTGTAAATCTTAGATTCTTGGCTTTGCAGGTTCATAGCCAGATTTTGCACTTCTAGCTACTTTTAGCCACGTAGGTTAGTTTTAGAATTTAGAAGTTGTTTGTTGGAAATTGTGTGAATTTAGTTGTGTCAATGGACTCTACTATTGAAATTCTCAGAGTTCAAGTTTGAATTCTCTTGTCAAACTTCTTTTATGCTGGTGAAAGTTCCATTAAAATCAGTCTTTGTTTGTTGGAGCATTGTTTTCTGATTTTAATTCAATTTATGAGTTGTTCGTGGGCCAATGTTTGAAAGAAAATCTTGCATTGAACACCAATTATCTTTGTGCTAAGACTGTGGAGTTCATAGGCTTGTCTTGTTGAAGTTTGCCACGTTGTGAAGTTTTTGGAGTAAATTGATAGCTGAAATTCTCCTAGTTTGAACTTGTTACCACTGGTTTTTAATAGTTGTTGTTATTGTTGAGTTTAATGGAGGGGATTCAGTTAGACTAAAGTTTGAGCATGCTTGAATTATGATTTGGTTGAATATACAGTAAGCTTACTCTGCCAAAGTTTTGTGTCCGTTGAGATTTGTGAGCGAGTTTAGCTGTGATAGTCTGGAATCTTGTTTTTACTTCTAAAAAGTTCTCTTTGTTGAATTAAGTGCTTTTGTTACATAAACTATTGTCCAGTTGGTTAAGCTGCAGGTTTGTTGGAAAATTTGCTGCTTGTTATTGTTGCTGTAAAAGATTTCATACTTGCTGTTCACAGCGCTGCATTGTTCATTTTTCGCTCAACAATGAAGATTTCCACATTTCTTTAATTGATTATTGTTACTAGGGGTTTTTTTAACAGTTGGGGGAATTTTTCAAAAGTTTTAGCTTCAGTTAACTCAACTGCATTGCTTCAGTTTATATGCCAACAATACATTACTGAAATTCAAGTTTTGAGCTGTTTTTTTAAAAGCAGATCCCATACTATTCACATGTACTTTGTGGTTATTCTGACTCAATAGTACTGTGATTCTAATGCTTTGTTTTTACAGTTGAGGTCGTCATTCTGGGCTGAAAATTTCTGTGCCTATTGCTGCTGAATTTAGTGCTCAAAGTGTTGCTGAATTTTTAGTTTTGAGAAGCAATCGAATAGCGTACCCGCCAGCTTGTTTGAATTCTAGAGTATTAAATTAAGTGGAAGTTGTTGATGTAATACAAGTTTCCTAAGTATTATTTGTATTTTTCTACAACATTTTGTAAACCTGAAACTGGGTGTGGACATTGGGACTTGTTTGAAGAATTTTGAACTCAGATAACAGTGTTTTGGACTGTTATTGAAGGTTGTTGAAAAAACCTTGAAAATTTGCACTTTTACCAATTGTGTAGTGAGTGCAAGCTGATTTTTCTGCACAGTTGAGTTCAGTTGATTACAAATGTTTTGGTGATTCAGTTAACAATGAATTACAAGCTGAAAAATATTGCTTAATGTTTCTTTGTTTGTTGCTGCTAGATTAGTTTGGTGTAAGTTAGTCCAGCAGGCTATAAATGTGAATCTGTATAGTTGTCTGTAGCACAATTTTTGCGTGTTTTAATTACATTTTGAGTTTGATCCTGCACAGTTATTGAGTTTCAATTAGCAGTCAAGTTATAACCGTGCTATTTAGATTTTCACTTTTTAGCATGTAAATATATTTATTAAGTTTATTTTAGTCTTTATTTCACTTTGTAGTTAGTTTATTTGACAAAATCTAAAGAAAAACATTTTTTAAAAACCACAAAAAGTGTTACATTCTTTTTAGAGTATTAACTTATTTTCATGTACGAGAAAGTAGAGTTTCAAAAATATAGTCTTATCTAGTATAGTAATTTTTTTTAGTTGTGATTTTTTCTGTCCGATGTTTGCTATTTTAGTTTAGTAGTATTTAATTTTTAGTTTTTGTTACTTTAGATTGTCCTTAAAACAAATTAAAAATGATGAAAGAAGAAGAGAAAGTAGGAAGTAAGGAATGAAAAGAAAAAGATTTGTTTTTTTTTGGATTACAATTTTTTAGGTGATTTGTTGTGGTTTTCAAATGTTTATGGAAAGTACTTGAAGTGAATTGAGGCTGCAACTTTTTCAATTATAGTGAGGTTGTCCAGAATTGCAAAATTGACCAGTTTATGCATATGTGACCATCTTTTGTATATGATTTGGCCGTCAGGTAGTAGCATATCTTTAAAAAAATGTCAAGAGTTAGATAAGGTTGGATTTGTATCTTTGTTGCTTAGTATCAGATGGTTTTGGTGGTATTGAGATGGTTTCAAGTTGATTTTCAAAAAAGAAAAAAAGAAAAGCAAAATGTTTTTTTGTGTTTCTTAGAGCTTTCATGGTTTGAGGTGTGTAAAAAAAAACAAAAAAATGAGTTAGTTTATTCGCTCCATTTTCGATCTTCAAGAACTACGCAAAGATCTGATTCATGCAGGGTCATGATACATAGGCAACCTACATAGGGTTCGATCGAATCATATTTTTTTATAAAAAAAGAGATAAAGATAAAAAAAAGCGAAAAGAGAAAAAAGAAAAAAAAGGTGTAATTGTAGGACATGAAAATTATAGGGAAGAAAAGAGTGATAAATAGAAAAAGAGGAAGGAAAATGATCAAGCAAGTGCCAGAAAAGCAAAGAAAGAGAGTGGTTGAAATGAACAAATTGGGATGATGCCATATGACCTTCATACCCTCGAAGTCATGTTAAAACCGGTAACTGTGACTAGATGTATTGCATGCAATGTGATATTTTAGTTGTTTAATGCCCTAACACTAACTTGATGGCTTCATTTTGTTATAATCATATCATAAGTGTGGTTGGTTTGTGGTTTTTAAAGTAGTAACTCTACTCTACAACACAAAGCCAAAGGCAATGGCGGACAACGATAAAACTCAATTGGTCGACACCGGGGCCCGAAAGTAGTTGACTGGCCAGGACAATGGGTTAATTGAAGAGGTAAAAATGCTGAGACAACACATGACAGAAATGTATCAGGCTTGGATGACTGGAAAAGCACCACCCCCGCCACCACCTAGCTTCCTACATGCTACCCTTCTCTAAACTCCGGTCATGGTTCCGAATTATCCTCTATACTCTCCAGATGCCCCTGCTTATTATAGTTTTCCCAACCACCCCAGTACCTCCGTCACTTGTCCTCCAACTATCCCCAACAATGAATATTTGTTCAGACCTCATGATATCCAATACTACCCTGCATAGGTGGCCCACAAGGTTTCTTACTCGTACAAGCAGAGCCTGCAGGATGAGCCTCATGTTGAGAATGAAAAGTTTACATGGAAAGAAGGGTGGAATGGATTACCCCAGAGGATAGAAGGTATAAGACAGTCCTTGAAGAACAAGCAAGGAATGCAAGACCAGGGTGATATGCCTTGCAAAGAAGTATTTGTATTCCCTGACGTTTGCCTACCCGTAGGGTTCAAAGTGCCAAAATTTAACTTGTACGATGGGTGGGGAGATCCCGCAGCTCACCTGAGGGTTTATTACAGTGAAATGAGAGGCGTTGGAGAGAAATATGACCTATTGATAGCATATTTCAGCAAGATCCTGACTGGGGCAGCTTTGGACTGGTATACTCGTCAAGATATCAGTAAATGGCCTACATTGGGTGACATGGATCAAGATTTTGTTCGATGCTTTCAATGCAAATGTAGTTGTACCCCAGACCGCGCTTCCTTATCTAAAATGAAAAAGAAGCCGCAGGAAAGCATTAGGGAGTTTGGGCTCAGATGGAGGGCACAAGCTACTCGAGTCAATACCTCGATTGTTGAAAAGGAAATGGTTGAGCTTTTCCTACAAGCCTAGGAGCCCACCTACTTCAGTTATTTGATCCCATCTTTGGGAAAACCTTTGAACGATGTGTTAAAAAAGGGGGATCAAGTAGAAGAAGGAATCAAGTCAGGAAAAATCATGAGTGGTTCGAAAGACATTCAGAACATCTAGGTAAGCTTCGGCCGAAGAAAGAGAAATGGAAAAGATGATCAACATTTTCAGCCTCGACATCGTCCTCATGGATATCATTACGTACCAAATGATCCTCCCCATCGTCGATTCTCCCCATTGATCTCAAAATATTGTACATCACTTTCCCCATACTCAGCTCCACAGAATGCTTACCCGCCCCCACGAGCATACCAAACACCTCCTGGATCAGGTTTCCAGCCCAGCCAAGCATGTAAATATGAGAGGCTACTGATAAAGAAAAGGCTTTCACCCCTATCGGAGTATCATATGCCAGTTTGTTCCAAAGATTGAAGCAATTGGACGTGTTGAAGCCAATTCATGTTAAAATTCCAAACCCTCTATCAAAGAAGTTTGATGTTTCTCAAAGGTGCGCATATTGCTCAGATGCCCCGGGGCATGACACAGAGAAGTGCTAGAGTCTAAAGAGAGCAATTCAGAAGCTTATTGATGCAGGTGACATTTTCGTGCAAAATCCGGATGTAGCATACACTAGCCGAAGTCCATTGCCTGTGCATAATGAGATGCACATGTTGGAATGTGAGAATTCTTCTAGGAGCCTCAGAGGCACGAGTGCTGCTAAGCTTTCAACACTATCAGAGGATGATCTTCAGAAAGAGCCAGCGAAAGGAACCCAACAATAATCTCTTAAGAACAATGTGACGAAGGCTTGTAAAGTCCCTAGTGTTATTGATGTGGACCCCAGTGGCTAATATGTTGTGATGGGTAATTGGGAAGACGCTCCATTTCTTAGTAAGCCAGAGAGGAGTTTTGGTGGTTTATTTTGTTGTCATTTCAGTTGTCCGGGTTATTTTCAGGGTTGTAATCCGGATATTGTCTTGTGATTCAAACCCTTCTATCATTTTATTTTTTCTAGTTTTGTTTAATGTCGTCTAGGTTCGTTCCAGGGTTTTAACTCCAGTATTTTTACTTGTTTTGTTGTTGAAGCTCTATCACTATCTGTGTAACGCAATTTTCTGTTATTTCTAGTCATTTGGTTTAGTTTTATTTTCTTTCTAAAATTCTTTTCCCTGTTGGCTTTAATGACATGAAATGCATGCATAACCCCAGGTCTGGTCTTCAAAGATTACTCGTAAGGCAATAGAGACACTTGAGGGAAATAAGAACATATTTGGACCCTTTGAGATCTTTTGAAGCCCGAACCACGTGAAACAAGGGCAGAAGAAATCCTAAAAGCAAGTGTACCAAACTGGCAAGGACCATTTGTTGTAGTTGGAAGTGTTTCCCAGTGGTGCATAATATTTGACAAATAAGGAAGGAAATTGTGTAGAAATGACTATCAATTTTAATGAAGTCGAGAGATATTATGTATGATTCCTTTGGCTGATTGTACTTGCTTGTCTTGGCATATTTTGAAAATTGGAATGACGAAGGTTGTTCTGCTATCTAAGCACTTTATCATTTGCTGACCTTTTTGAGCTTTTTATTTTCTTTCATACCCCTCTTTCGGAATCAGCAACAAAAGTCAGAAGCGCAAGTGTGAGAAGACAATGGAAGGAAAAGAAATGAAAGAATAAAAAGGATGAAAAGAAAAGAAAAGAAAAGTAAAGGAAAACAAGAAACGAAATGAGAAAAGACAAAAAAGAGAAAAGGAAAAGAAAGAAAGAAAACAAAACAAAACAAAACAAAACAAAAAAGAAAAAAAAGAGAAAACAGTAAAAAAATAAGGAATTAGTATGAACTACGTTTGACCTGATTCCTTTTAAAAGGATACGTAGGCAGCCCCACAGTTCGGTCTCGTCAAAATAAAAATCCAAAAGTCCCCAAGCAAGAAACTGGGGCAGAAGTTGTGGTTGTTGTAAGAATTTGATTCCGAAAGTTGTAATTTTGAACCTATTTAAATTTTTTTGAGCCTTGCATACCCTTTCTTTCTAAACCTATCCAAAAGCCCACGGTACAGTCCGAAGAAAGACCTTCTGATCATTCTTCAAGAGATGCCAAGTTGAGCAAGTAGATGTTATTCATGTAGGGGCAACACTCCGGTCCAAGCAGGAAAGATAATAAAAATGAGAGAGTCTTATTGGAGAAAACCCTCACGGGCCTCGTAAGACAACGGAAGCTGAGAGAAATTAAGAAAAAAATGAAAAATGAAAAATGAAAGAGTCTTATTTGTGAAAACCCACATGGGCACCTTGAGGCGACTATAAGTTGAGAGAAAAGAGCAAAATGAGAGAGGCTTGATGATGAAAACCCTCTAGGGCGCTACAAGTCAAATAAGGATTGTGAATCAGATTGGATAATCGGAGCATTGAAGCCCAACTTCACGGTATGGGGAGTATAACAAGAGTTGAACATCATATTTACTTAATAGAATAGGCCGCAGATGCATGTCATGGTCATTAGAGTTGGTTCCCGCATTTCATAGGTTTCTACTATTTAGTATTTTTAGTTAAGAATCATCTCATTCATCGTCCTCTGCTATGTTCCTTTTGTCTTGTTTATTCCCTCTTCTGAGTCTATCTAATCAAAACAAGTGAGAAACAATTTCAAGATCTGCCACCATCTTTCTAATTGCACAAAAGGGGACCTGTTTGTCACATCAAACCAGCATAAGTTAGGAAAGAACAATAGGCACACTGAGCTGGTAAAAATCAACATGCTTTGGGATTCGTTGAAATACAAAGGCTCGATATATATCAAATCATGGACAACACAAAAGAATAAGTGCTAGGGTGAATGGATCAAAGGTGTTTTCTGTGACAAGAAGGGTGGTAAACCAGTGTCAAGCAAGATCTTCCAAGAAGAAATCGAAGTTATCATGGCTAGCGATGGAGCAGTAAACCTCAAGGTTAGAGCCAGTGATTTGGGTCAGGAAAGAACATCATATAAAATGTGGTTGGTAAATATGTTTTGGGGATCACAAGAGTTTGGCAGGTGTCGGTTCAAGAACAATGCAGTAGATGGAAGGTATTGGGTTCAAAGGAGAAGAGGTATTTTCTGGGTTAAGGTTTACAAAGGAAACAGTTAGTCAAGGGGCAAACGGGGTCTTCAAAAGAAAATCAATCATCATGACAAGTGAAGGAGCAACAGACCTCAAGGTCAATGCCAGTTGTTTGAGTCAATAAAAATGGCATACACACGAAGTGGGAGCGATGAACGTGCTTTAGGATTCATGTGGGACACAAAGGTTGGGAAGATGTCAGTTCATCAGCAATGCAACAAATAGAGGATTTTGTGTCTGAACGGAGAAGAGGTATTTTCTATGATAAGGGTAATAGAGAAATTGGTTAGCCAATAATCAAGCAATGTCTTTCAAGGTGAAATCAATGTTATCGTGGCAAGTGAAGGAGCACAACACAAATATGGGAAAGGCCACAATGGTTAGCCAAGCATAGTAAACTGATTCAACAATCTTAGGAAAGATGTAAGAGTTCTAGCAAGAGGGTCGAAAGTACAACACCAATATGGGGACGTAGAGTAAAGCCACAAGGGTCAGAGGGTAAGCCAAGCATAATAAATTGACTTGGTACTCTCGGTAAAAGTGCAAGAAATATGGCAAAAAGGCTAGGAACGTAACAGAGTAATGGGCGAGCAAAGTAAAGCCATACAGGTTCAGGGGTGAGCCAACCAACTCAGGAAACCTATCATCAACATGGAAATTTGAACACAACGGAACATGACAGTGAGGAGGCCACTTCCAAGAAGAATGCCGCAAACTAACCACCACTTTTCAAACTGACTAGTTTTCCTTGATTGACACAGGGGCAGAAAAATTCCAGAAGAGCCTAAGGGAGGCCATCCACGAGGGAAAGCAGGCACATGGCAGGTATGATCAAAACCTGAGGGCCCATATATAAATGGGACCTAGTTCAAACTCAAAAGGGACATAGTCCGTCATAATCACCCTCCCCAACAAAGAGCACAAGGGGACAAACTTTTAGGAACAATCGAGAGTTAAAAGAAGCATGGAAGTTGAGATGGAACGCAGTTTGGAACTCATAAAGGTACAGGTAACATGGGCAAGCACCAATACCTTCCTCAGTAAGAGTCGCAGAAACCCTCATGGACGATAAACACTAGCAGAAACAACCAGAAGTTGGAATTGGCATTTATGTTGGAACCTTCAGGACCCTCCTGGAAAATGGGACTCGTTTTAAGGTTAGGAATAATCATGGATAACAAATGGCATAAAATAACTTGCATGTTGAAGTAAGATTCAGTTAGGAGTTGTTAGGACCCTCCTGGAAAATGGGACTTAGCTTAGGACACAAGCAGTTGGGTAGCATGGTCAAACCCAAACATTTCCCCAACCAGAGTCAACAAGAATCATCAGGACCCCCCTGAAAAAAGGGGACTTAGATTAGATATTTCCCCAACAAGAGTTGATAAGAATCATCAGGACCCTTCTGAAAAATGGGACTTAGAGCAAAAATCTCCCAAGCCAGAGTCAACAAGAGTCAATAAAAGTCATCAGGACCCTCCTGAAAAATGGGACTTAGAGAAAATATTCCTCCAACTAGAGTCAATAAGAGTCAAGAAATGTCATCAGGACCCTCCTTAAAAATGGGACTTAGAGGAAAGATTTCCCCAGTTGAGTCAGCAAGAGTCATCAGGATCCTCCTAAAAAATGGGACTTAGATTAGATACTTCCCCAGCAAGAGTCAACATTAGTTGTCAGGACGGCCCGAATAAATAGGAAGTAGTTTCACCTGTCACCAGTAGACCCCCAGCAGATATAACTCATAGCAATACATAGTGGAAAATAATACCTTTTCAGAAACCTAACATAGTCTTGAAGTTGTCAGCAGTTAAGAATTGTCAGGACCCTCCTGGATAATGGGATTTAGCTTTAGAGATATCTTTAAAAGAGATTTGATTAACACTCACGGATCCGCCAAGCACCAAACTAGGGTGGGAAGAATTTCTTGTGTCTTGTTTGTTAAGTGTTTGTAATCAGGCGCCCGCCTGTAGAACAAGGAAATATTTTTCAAAATTTAAAGTTTTAGTAATCAGGAGCCCACATGTAGAATAAGGGAATATTTTTCAAAATTACATGTTTTTTTAATAAGGCGCCCACCTGTAAAACAAGGGAATATTTTTCAAAATTCCAAGTTATTGTAATCAGGCGCCCACCTGTAGAACAAGGGAACATTTTTCAAATTTTCAAGTTTTTATAATCAAGTTCCCACCTGTAGAACAAGGGAATATTTTTCCAAATTCAAAGTTTTCGTAATCACGCGCCCACTTGTAGAACAAGGGAATATAATTCAAAATTCCAAGTTTTTGTAATCAAGCGTCCACCTGTAGAACAAGGGAATATTTTTTAAAATTCCAAGTTTTTGTAATCAGGCGCTCACATGTAGAACAAGGGAATATTTTTCCAAATTCAAAGTTTTTGTAATCAGGCGCCCACCTGTAGAACAAGGGAATATTTTTCAAAATTTCAAGTTTTAGTAATCAGGAGCCCACTTGTAGAACAAGGGAATATTTTTCATAATTCTATGTTTTTTTAATCAGGCGTCCACCTGTAGAACAAGGGAATATTTTTCAAAAGTCAAATATTAGCAATCACGCGCTTACTTGAAGAACAAGGGAATAATTTTCAAAATTCCAAGTTTTTGTAATCAGGCGCCCACCTATAGAACAATGGAATATTTTTCAAAATTCACGTTTTTGTAATCAGGCGCCCACCTGTAGAACAAGGGAATATTTTTCAAAATTTTTGTAATCAGGAGCCCACCTGTAGAACAAGAGAATATTTTTCAAAATTCCAAGTTTTTGTAATCAGGTGCCCACCTGTAGAACAAGGGAATATTTTTCAAAATTCCAAGTTTTCGTAATCAGGCGCCCACCTGTAAAACAACGGAATATTTTTCAAAATTCCAAGTTTTTGCAATCAAGCGTCCACCTGTGCAACAAGGGAATATTTTTCAAAATTCCAAGTTTTTGTAATCAGGCGCCCACCTGTAGAACAAATGAATATTTTTCCAAATTCAATGTTTTTGTAATCAGGCGCCCACCTGTAGAACAAGGGAATATTTTTCAAAATTTCACGTTTTAGTAATCAAGCGCCCACCTGGAGAACAAGGGAATATTTTTCAAAAGTCAAGTATTTTTAATCAGGCGCCCACGTGTAGAACAAGGGAATATTTTTCAAAATTCAAGTTTTGGTAATCAGGCGCCCACCAGTAGAACAAGGGAATATTTTTCAAAAGTCAAATCTTTGTAATCAGGCGTCCACCTGTAGAACAAGTGAATATTTTTCAAAATTTCAAGTCTTGATGATCAGGCGGCCACTGCAGAACAAGGGAATATTTTTCAAAATTTAAGTGTTAGTAATCAGGCGCCTACCTTTAGAACATGGGAATATTTTTTCAAAATTTTGAGTTTTAGTAATCAGGCGCCCACCTGTAGAACAAGGGAATATTTTTCAATATGCAAGTTTTGCAATCAGGCGTCCACCTGTAGAACAAGGGAATATTTTTCAAAATTTTATGTTTTATTAATCAGGCGCACACCTGTGGAACAAGGGAATATTTTTCAAAATTTTAAGTTTTAGCAATTAGGTGCCCACCTGTAGAACAAAGGAATATTTTTCAAAAATTTTAAGTTTTTGTAATCAGGGGCCCACATGTAGAACAAGGGAATATTTTTCAAAATTTTAAGTTTAAATAATCAGGCGCCACATGTAGAACAAGGGAATATTTTTCAAAATTTGAAGTTTTAGTAATCAGGCGCCCTCCTGTAGAGCAAGGGAATATTATTCAAAATTTTAAGTTTTTACAATCAAGGGCCCACCTGTAGAACAAGGGAATATTTTTCCAAATTTTAAGTTGTTGTGATCAGGCGTCCACCTGTAGAACAATGGAATATTCTTCAAATTTTTTAGTTTTTGCAATCGGGCATCCACCTGTAGAACAAGGGAATATTTCTCAAAATTTTACGTTGTGGTCATTAGGCGCCCACCTGTAGAATAAGGGAATATTTCTCAAATTTTAAGTTTTTGAAAATCAGGCGCCCACCTGTAGAATAAGGGAATATTTTTCAAATTTTTTGTTTTTGTCAATCAGGTGCCCACCTGTAGAATAAGGGAATATTCTTCAAATTTTAAGGTTTTAACAATCAGGCGCCCATTTATAGAACAAGGGAATATTTTTCAAAATTCAAGTATTTGTAATCAGGCGCCCACCTGTAGAACAAGGGAATATTTTTCAAAATTCAAATCTTGGTAATCAGGCGTCCACCTGTAGAACAAGGTAATATCTTTCAAATATCAAGATGTGATAATCAGGCACCCTCCTAGCGAACAAGGGAACACAATTGGAGTTCAGCAATCATATATCCACTTGGAGAAAAGGAAAACTTCTCAGATTACAATTCAAGGAAGCAACAAGAGAAGCTCATGGCAAGAATGCAATGTCAACAGTCCGAGGTAATCAACAAAAGTTAGTCACAATAAAGAAAGTTCTCAAGGCATGGTTGAGGTCGCAAGCGATACATGTCCGGTCTTAATTAAGAAAAGCTGAAGAAGAACGAGCTAGTACCTGCACATAACAAGCGTCGAGGTTGAAATATAAAGTCTGAATGAAGAACCACTCAAGACTCAAGATCAATCTTCAGAAGACTTATAGATAGGAATCTTGTAACTCGTAGTTGACAGGTTTAGCTAGTCTTTTTCATTCTTTTGATTTTGATGTAATAATAGGACCGCGGACCGGAAACTTGGCGGAACGGCACCTCGACCGGATCTTCGTCTCGGCATACTCCTTCATCTCGCTCACTCCTAAACTACACTGACCTGATTCCTCTTTAGCCGAGGATATGTAGGCAACCTCTGAAATAGGGTGCGGTCAAATCTTTTCAAAATACTTCCCATAGAGTATTCAAACGGGCAAAAATCGCTCGTATTTGCTCACTTATATTTGAACAAAAACTCTTCGTGTTTTCGCGGAAAGAGGGGCAGTTGTGAGCACGTGATTTTTGCCCTACATGAAAATAACTCCTAAAAGTAGACAAAAATATTTTTTTATTAATTTTAGGAATTTTTCTTTATTTAGTTGCATTTCATACATTTTTAATACTTTTAAAATCATGAAAAGTCATAAAAAGTGTCGCATTTTAATTTTATACCACCTTAGGTTCAAATTGCATTTAGGGATTAATTAAATTGAATTAATTACATTTTAAAAAAAGAATCATAAAAAAGGTTAATTTTGCATTTTTAATTTTAGTCTTTGAATTCCGGTAGTTTTCCGTTTAATTTGGTTTTAATTAGTTGCAATAAGTATTAGTTGTAGTAATTATTTTCATTTGAAATAATTTGACTAGGAATTAATTTAGGTGTTATTTTTAGTTTTAATTTAAAAGAAATTAGAAAATATGAAAACAAAATAGAGGAATCATATTTTTTGGGCCAAATATTATTAAAATTCAAGCTCAATACAATTTCTCTTTTAAACCCAACCCAAATTAGCCCCTACGCAACCCTAAACCGAGTCGACTCGACCCAACCCAAGACACTTCCTAACCTAAAAGATCTAATATACATACAATACACACAGTATATAGAGGGAGACCCATATACAGAAGAAGGACTGGCAGCTGGGGCTTCTCTTGAGGATACACTCCTATACACAATACATCACACAATATACAGTAGAGACACCTGGAAATTTGAAGAAGCTGCGTAGCTTTGGCTGCTTCTTAACAAAAAATGCACGCCTATACATATTACAGACCACACGATACAAGAGGCATATACATAAGAGAGAGGCCTGAAATTTGCTCTGCGAGAGGAGACCCGAAAAAGTCAGTCTCCAGGTTCCGCCTCTTCAACCCAAACGACCCCTCGCCGGAAAACCAATCACCCAGCAATGCCCACACCCCTAACACACAGCCTGCTCAAAACAAACAAGCACGAAAGCAAAAAAGGGAATGAAATCGAACAGCAGTTTTGGGCGAGAACTAGGGACACAAATCTTAGTTTTTTTCTTCTTTCCAATTTGGGTCTCAAATTCGAAAAACAAAAATGAAAATGAATTCAGTTTCTGATTCGATTTTCCTTCATGGAACTCGTTTGAGTTTGTTGTTTCGAGTCCAATTAAGGCGTAGTTGTTCAAAATAAATTCATTTGAGGTGTTAGTCAAGGTCGAATTTGGTCAGAGTTAATTCTTTGGCAATTATTCATCTGTGTCGCATCGATGTTTATCATATGTACGCTCCGATGTTGTCATTGCTGTGATATTGGCATCATTACACTCGGGGGTGCTGAGTCGATCTCCCAGCTGTTGCTCGAGGCAGGGACACTGATGGAGTTTCAATCGAGGTTGATTCCAGTTCATGCCTCACTGCTGGTTTGGGTCCATATGTTGTTGTTCATCTTCATGTTCCATTGTCGGATTCATTTGTATTTGATTCCAAGCAAAATTAATCGGAAGTTTCGCGTGTTAAGCTCTATTCTATCTTCTCTTTACTATTCTATTAGCTCGATGTCGTGTATTAGTTGACTTTGGCAGTCTTATTGTTGCTTGCATACTGATTGTTTGAGATGGTAGTTCATAGTTATATTTTGTGGATTATTTTGTTTGCTTTGCCTTTCGTGAATGTGGATGCCATAGTTAAGGTCGAGCTGCTTTCCATGAGCATGTTTAGTTAGCAAAAGCTAGTTCGAATTGCCATTTTCTATGCCTTGAATGCCTGTAGCTGTTTACAGGGTGGAAGTATCTCTTGGGTTAAGATTTCTCGAGTTGAAATGGATTATTCATCCGACATAAGGTTGGTTTGAATAAGATTATGTGGCTTGGAGTTCATTCGTATATGCATAATTTGTTATGTCCTCTGATCTGTTCCGGTGAAAATTGCACAGATCTTGCAAGTTTATGCCTTAAGCTCTTTTGTCTAATGCTCCTATATGTTTAGTTCAATCTGGTTAACAGAACAATTGCTCACTGTTGCGTTATACTAGTATGATAGCAAATTTCTACATTGTGTACTAGTTTTACGTGCACCAAGATGGATTCATTGAAGTGGGAAACTATTTCTGGGAAAATTGTGACAGTAAATAGAGGGCTAAAAATCTTAATATCGATAGATGAAATTCTCTCATCTGTTGTAGTTGTTACCATAAAATAAAGAGTTGATTTTTATTCACTTCGGAAGTCGACATCATCAACAAGTTTTCTTTGTGGTCATTAAAATATTTTGACATCATTCTATGAAATGCATAACTTAAGTAGGAATTTGAATGCTATATACTGCCAATGTTCTCAAATTACTTCGATTGTTGGGTCGTGGAGAGTTGGCGCATGCTGGTCAAAGTTATATTCGAAATGAGTTGAGTAGTTCTGCCATTGCAATCCGCTAATTTCCAATTGTGCTTAGGCATTTGCTTCAGATAAATTCGAAATTTCCTTTGGCTCTTAAATTAACTAGGCTCTTTATTTAGAAATTGAGGTGTGGTATTAGCGAATTTTCATGGCCCTCGCAAATCTGAGACGCGTAACTGCTTTAGGCGCGATAGTTAAAAATCTACTTTCCTAAACTCGGGTGCGCATATATGTGGACCAAATCTAAATCGCAATGATGATAAAATGCATCAAGGGCCGCGGGTGCATTTATGTGACGTGGTTCGAAGCGTGTTTTATCGACGTTGCAATTTTTTTAATAAATAATAATAAAAGTGGTTAAAAGATTTAAAATGCACATAGGTTCATGAATATATAAAACCAGATAATTTAAGCCAAATATAATAGATGAGCGACCGTGCTATAACCATGGAACTCGGGAATGCCTAACACCTTCTCTCGGGTTAACAGAATTCCTTACACGGATTTCTGGTTCGCGGACTCTTATATAGAGTCATTCTTTCCTCGATTCGGGATTCTAAACTGGTGACTTGGGAGACCATAAATCTCCCAAGTGGCGACTCTGAATCTTTTAAATAAATCTCATTTCTGTTGTAGTTTAATTGGAAAAATTCACTTATCTATGCCCTTCGCCGGGTTGTGGATAGCCAAAAAGAGGTTTGACACCTATCGATAATTTTTTATCAACCATGACCAGTTCTATATTTTTTTAAGCAAATCCACTAGGCAGATGACTAAGTCTAGTTTAATTAATACTAAAAAACAAAGAAAAAGAACTACATAGGAAGAGTACAAGTAACGGGGGCAATAGCACCAGTAGTGTTGCATTATGCCTTGGCTATATAATCACTCCTCTACGCACCACAATGCCCATATAGTAGCCTCATGTAGAGGAATCGTGGTGTAGCTATCGGCAATGTCTCACGAGGGCATATAATCTTATAGCCATTTCGACATTTTTCCAAATGCATAGGACTAGAGCAAGACAAACTGGACTAAACCTTACCTTACTAATCCTAATGAGGCAAAGAAAAAGCCTCACCTACTAGCAAGAATGTAAAAAAGAAAGAAATAGCTAATGTGATGGTAAATATATCTTATTCTGTGATGATATTACATAGAATTATACTAATGTGATGGTAAATATTAAAGATAATGAAGTAGCAATGGTGCTCTCTCTTATCTAGTATTGTGAAATCTTCAACTTGTAGTTGTTTGTCTTTATCCTCAAACTTTCTTAAAAAATCTTCAAACTTTATGCTTTGTTCTTTGAACGATTAGACTTTGTGAAAGTAGTTTAGATGGCTTGCTTTTGTTTGACAATTCTCCTTGGTAGTCTCCTTATGTTTGCATCTTTATTTACCCTCCCATCCCAACTTTTGTCCCTTGTACGAGTTTTCTTACTTTTTCTGCTATTCATAGGTAAATCCCCTTTTCTTGATGCCTCCTCCCTACATTATTGTAACATTGCATCTTCATCTCCTTCTTCCAATAATTCTCTCCCAACATTCACAGATTGTGGGACATTTTGAACAACATCTAATGTTACCAAGGCTGATTCTCCATTTGAAGTTACCACCATAGAGTAGGTAATTAGGGGTAAGTGAAAAAAAGTTTCAATTAAGGAAACAATCAGTAAGAATTAGCAAAACACAAACAAGGCAAGAAAAGTTAATTAAGTCAAGCAATTCAATCAAACCGAGTAGAGAGGTAAGAATCAAAAGTATAAGGGAAAATGTTCAAATCAAACATGGAAATAAGGAATTCAGAATAATCAAGGGTTCAATCAAAGAGAAAATCATGAAAGAGTCAACAACTTTAGCATATAAAATAAGGTAAAATATGAATAGTCGGGATTCAACACATGGCTTTAACAAAACAAATAATTAAAATGATACCGATTCAAGGAGAAAGAGACATGTCTTAACATGGATAGTCAAGATGAACACAAACATATAGAATCAGTGAACATTCAACTAAGAAGTTCAGTAGAAGCATGTTAGGACAAGAAAATCACGAGAAATCTCAATAACCCAAAGCAAGAACACAGTCAATGTACCACAGCTCAAAAAACAAACAAAAAACATCAAAAGATTAGGGCTTTTAGTACAAGAAAGCTAAGGTTGTAGCGAACTTAAAAAATTACTCAAAATATATGAGAAGCATAAGATCAAACACTAAACAAAATCATGAAACATATTGTAAAAAAGAAACTCTGGAAGCCCTAGTTTAGAAAAAGATGAAAATCGGTTGAAAATCATATGATTCTTGTAAAGAATATCAAGGTTGTTGGAAAACTCACATGAAACAAGTCCAAATCACCTAAGATCTGTACAGATCCAAGAGGTTAAGAAAAAGAAATAAGGATTTCGAAGAGAACAACACTTAGGTGAAGATACATGCTTAGAAACCCATAGATCATAGTCAATATAGGACGATCTTACTCGAAATCACACTGGAACGGCCTAAAATAGGCGAGAAATGAACCGTAGATGCAAGCCAACTAGCTCTGGTCCCTTGAGGACCATGTAGATAGGGGTGTTCAAAACTGATACGAAACCGAAAATCGAACCGAACCGAAGCTTAATGGCTTACTGGTAACGGGTTAACAGGTTAATGGACGGGGAACGAATTGCAATTTTTTTTATTTGCGGATTGGTTTGGGGGGCAATTATTCAATTTTCTTAACGGATAATCCATTAATCCATTATATATATATATATATATATATATATATATATATATATATATATATATATATATATATATATATATATGATATTCTTCGATTGCTTATTAATTTGGAATTATGAATTTACAAATAAAAAATTTTATCTGAACTTGTGGTATCTACTTTAACATTAAATTATATTATTTTAGTATAAGCTTCCACAACAAATAGAGAAGAACCATATGATCTATATGGATAAGTTGTACTGTCTAGCTAACATGAAGTCTTAAATCTTGCCAATGATATCATTTACCTTCGAATTTATGCCCTTAAATTGCTGCAAATGCCCCAAAAAGTTTATCTTGCTACTATCTCCCATTCTACTTTCATTTTTCTGTAGCGTATAATATAGGTTGAATTAGGCCGTAAACCGCTTGATAACCACCCGATAAGAGGTAAAATGATACAAATCCGCCAGATATCTTATTGGATGGCTAGAGGATTAATACATTTAAAAGCCGATAACTGTTAAGCCAAACCTTTAAGATTAAATAACCGCCCAATCCGTCTGATAAGCAGCTCTACCTAGTGATGGCAAGAATAGCTTAAGCGGGGCCATTGGAGGTGTAGGAGGTGGTGAGAGATCCTTGGAGATGGCCATAGATGAGTGTCAACAAGGTTTGATAAAGGTTAGGTTTGAGAGAATTTGAGAGTAGAGAGGGGTTTCAGGGGGCGGGTAGTGTAGAATGATAAGGTTTAGGGGAGTCTTTAGGTTTATTTTAGGAAGGGTCGTATGTGGCCATTGATCTTTATGATCAACGATCGAGATTAAAGGGTATTGGGGCCGGATAGGGTCTTCAGGGTTTAGTGTCAGTAATTTTAATTAAAATTTGGGCTGGTATTGCATGGGAATAGGGCTAAAACTGAAATAAAACAGGTCAGGTATCAAATAGCCACTTTTAATAATTATATAATTTATAAAAAAATGATTTTCAAAAACAATTTCGTGTAATAAAATGATTTAAAATTGTTGTTTAATATATTAAAATTTTAAAAGGCCATTTTATGCATCAATAACATAATTACAAGTTAATATGGGTTATTATTGAAAAAATATGTAATTTAGCCTAAAAATATAAATGCAATTTTAAAAAATGCACTAAAAATATTGAAATGTTATTTTAGCATAGATAAAGAGTTTAAATGACTAAATCACCATAAAAAATAATTTGAAGGATAATTATTGGAAATTTTATAAATAAAAATAAAAAAATAAATCAATTTAGAGCTTTAAAAATAATAGAAAAAATATAAAAATATTTATGCATGCTTATAACTATATATGTGCTATTTTGGAAGTATATGTTATATATATATGTGTGTGTGTGTGTGTGTGTGTGTTAAACACATATGAGGAAAAATTGGGTATCAACACCATTTTCCTTATTAGGGTATCGTATTAATGTCTGTACATCAACTAGGGCAACTCCCTACTTGCTGGTGTACAGTACTGAAGTTGTGATTCCCGCTGAAGTCGAAATTCCTTCTTTAAGAATCATACATGAACCAAAACTCAGTGATGCAGAATATATAAGAAGTTTCTACGAGCAATTAGCTCTCATTGATGGGAAAATAATAAATGCGATATGCCATGATCAACTTTACCATAACAGAATGTCCAAATCTTTCAACAAAAGGGTCAAACACAGTTCACACCGGGGCAGCTAGTGCTGAAGCGGATCTTCCCGCATGAAGGGAAATTTTCACCCAATTGGCAGGGGACCTACGTGATTCACAGAGTACTAATAGAAGGAGCACTCATACTCGCAGAAATGGACGGAGAAATTTGGCCAAAGCCTATCAATTCAGACGCAGTTAAGAGATGTTATGTTTAGATTGTTTACAATATTTTATCTGATGTAACTGAATTACGCTTGATCTAATTTTTATTTCAGAGGGGATACATAGGCAGCTTGGATTCTGTCACATCTTAATAAAATCATAATTTTTCCATGGTCAGAAACTAGGGTAGAATTTTGGGGAGGACCCTCAAAATTCTGAAGCAAGTCTAGCCGGTTTGAAAGAACTGTCAAAGAATCGCTTTCAAACAGGGGCAGAATATTAAGGAAGATCCTCAAAATTCTGAAGCAATGAGGTCGCAATGTGTCTAATATATGTCACAGTCATTGATTCATCTAACTTACTTGATATCGTATACTATTATATTTTTTAAACAATTATATTTATCAAATGCATGCATTTTCTTTTTCGAAAAAATATTTTTTTCTATGACAGCCAGATATTAACTAGGGTAACTCAAACAGAATCTCAAGATAGGAGCATGGGCAAGCAGAAGACAAAAGCACGAACCAACCTTCCCCCACAGAACTTGTTATTTTTCTTTGAATGTAGGAATAATAAGAACGATATCCGTAAATGTATCAAGACATCGCCTTCAAGACAACAAATTATCCAGCACGAACATCTTCAACTAAGAAATACTTTACTTTTCTGTTTGTCTTATTTTCCTGAGTGAGGCTAAGAATTGCCTCGCTATTGCATAAGTCTAAGCACTACCTTTCCTTGCATGAGACTAAGCATTATCTTTTGTTTTTTCATGAGGCTAAGTTATGTCTGTTTAATTGCATAAGGCTAAGCATTGCCTTCCATTGCATGAGAATAAGTCATGTCTCCTTTCCTCGCATGAGAATAATCATTGTCTCCTATTTTTGCATGAGACTAAGACATTCCTCATCAATTGCATAAGGCTAAGCACTGTCATTCCATTGCATACAACTAAGCTTTGTCTCCTATTTTGTATAAAGCTAAGCATTGCCTCTCTAATTGCATGAGACTAAGCTTTGTCTCCTTTCCTTACATGAGACTAAGCATTGTCTCCTATTTTTGCATGAGGTTAAGACATGCCTCCTTAATTTCATAAGGATAAACACTACCTTCCATTGCATGAGACTAAGTGTTGTCTCCCTTTCTTGTATGAGGCTAAGCATTGCCTCCCTAATTGCATGAGACTAAGAACTGTCTCCCTTTCTTGCATGAAGCTAATCATTCCCTCCCTAATTGCATGAGGCCAAGTCATGCCTCATCAATTTCATAAGGCCAAGCTCTGCCTTTCCTTGCATAATACGAAATGTTATGCTACTATACACGGCATGATTGCCGTAACACTAAGGATATGTAGGCAACTTAAAAACCGGAGTTCGGCCTTCATTTTTTAAAAATCACCCCCATTCGATCAAAATCAGTTATTGTTTCTTTACCCGACAATGTTTTCATCATTCCCGGGTAAAGAGGGGCATCTATTGATACCCAATTTTACCCACATATTTTCAAAATACATATATACTCTCAAAATAACATGTTTGCATCATTATTTAGTTAAACCTATACAGGAATTTTCTATAATTTTTCATTATTTTCAAAAGCTCAAAATTGATTTCTTTTAGTTTTTTATTAGATAAATATCTAATAATTATCCCTCAAATTATTTTGTGATGACTTAGCTACCTAGAATAGTTATTTTCGCACCTATAACATATCTTTCAAACATTTTATTTCGTTACATAATGTGAGCATTAATTTTTGCCCCGCATGAATTACTCCTACAGAGTTCTTAAAATTAGGATTTTTCTTTATATTACATGATTTTTACGAATTAATTCCATAATTTTTGTGTTTGTTTGCATTTTTGTGTGCATACTTAATTTAAATAATTCGTAGAAAGTACAAAAATTGTGCATTTGCATTTCGGACCCAATTTTCTACTTTTTAGGATAATTATTTAATTAATGTCAAAAAATGAAAGAACATCACAAAAAAAAATAGTTCATTTTGCATTTTTAACTTTTAATTTTCGAATTTGTCATAGTTATCTTTTTAATTAATTATTTTTTGAGAAAAGAAATTAGTTTAGGTTTGGATTTAAATCAGGTCCTTTTACCTTAATTTTGTTTTAAAACAAAAAATCTGAAAATGACAAAAGAAATTGGAGTTATTAACAAAAGAAATCTGATTTTGGGATCTTTCTTACAAATTTTCCCCAGCCCAATCCAACTTATCCATACCCGGCTAAAATAACCCAAATACCCAGCCCAAATCCACTAAAAACCGACCCCCCTAACTCCAAACGACCCTGTTTTTCCCATAGTTAATCTCAACCCTCGATGTTTGTTGATTTGACGGTCCGGAAGCTAGGGTCCGTTGATATAAGATTGTCCAAACGTAGCCCCCTTACCCCCTCTCCAACGCCTCTCACAAGCCATCCTCTCCATAAACCCTAAATGACCGCCGCCCAAATCCTCCACCCTAAACCATGGCGGCGGCACCTTAAACCACTCCTCTCTTCTCCAAATTAACACCAAATCATCTCCTCAACTCCCTCATCCCAAATCCATCATTCTTCACCATCGAATCTAAGCCAAACCCCCGAATATTAGATCGAAACTCTGAGACATATAATCCCAAAGACCTCAAAATCAAAATTTCTTCAAGGATTTAGGCTTGGTTCGACTTTGTTCGTGTGTTTTTGGTAAGAACACATGAATAAGGTCAAACTCGACCAAATTTAGAAGATTTGAAGGTTTTCTTGAGTTCTCACTACCCAGGATTTAGGGTATTTTTCCTTCGCTTTAGTTTTTTTTAATTATTGTCCATATCTCATCATCTCCTGTTTATTTCTTTTCATTTTCCAAGTTCTTTAGAGTCATTTTCTTATTCATGTTAGTTTAAAATCTTTCTCTGTAATTAGTGCATTTAGTCTATTAACTAGTTTAGTTTTAATTTGTTAATTTAGTTAAGGTTCATTAGTTAATAAGTCATTTAGTCTAGGTTTTCTTTTTTAATTTGATTGAGAACATTTTAGTGCTCGTATTTTTCTGGGCTTATAGAATCTAATTAGATAATTGTGTTGATTGGGTTTTGGGATGTCTTTGATCCATTTGCAAAAGCAGCCCGTCCAATTGGGTTTGAGACATTGGGCCAACTTGACCCATGAGTTTCTGAGGGTAAACACAGGATCACAAAGGGGTAATTGGGGTAAAACACTAAGGGAATCTTGCCATAACCACCTTAGGAAGCTTCCTAGAAAGCTGAAAATAGCCTTGATTGGATACCAAGTCAGAAAATGAGGGACTAACTAGCAAAAAGGAAAACTAAGAAAGAACTAAAATGAAAAAACTAAACCCCTAAGGTTGACCTAGTAACTTGCCTATAAGGCATTGTTACTTGAGGCTCAATTCAGATTTTGGAGAGCTGAAAAAATACAGAAAATGGCTGAAACTGAAGCAAAAAATCACCGTTTCATTGAAATACTCTGGTGATTTCTTAAGTATTTTTCATTTCTTGAAAAGATTTTATGACAAATATAGCTCAAATGGATTGAAATTGGTTGTTTAAGGTTTGGATTATGAGGGTTGCTTTGGTATTTCCTCGGGCGAGGTTCCCCTTTTCATTTTCTTCAAATTCAAATTGGTCAAACTGTTTGGTTGTTATCTCCTGGTTGATGTTCTGTTGCAGACTCCTCACTTCTTTTTGTTTTATTTTTACTTCCAGGTATTTCTTCAGACTCACTGAATGACAAGTGAGATTAGTGACTTGGTTTTATGTATGAGAAAAGTGAAGTGTATGATGGAAAGAATGTAAATAATTTTGTTTGGTACTCAAAGAGTAATTTGTATGTGTTCATAAGTATTTTTCAGTGTTTGTCTATGTTATTTATGGACTCTATCAAGGCGTTGAATAAATGCTAAATTGGATGAAACCTTCGAAATATGGTTACTGTATGTTACTCATTTGTTGTCTAAGATTTGGATTGAAAAATGATTCAGGCTGTTCTGACCCTTTTCTGAAATATGTGTTAGATAAGTTATCAAGTCTGTTGTAATATGGAACTCATATACAAGTTTGGACTGAAGGTCACAATTATCACGCTTGAATTTGACTCGTACGCATGGTTGTTCAATTACAACAGTAATTTGGATTTATTTTTTGGGTCTTCTTTAAGATTCAGTTTAAAATTAATTTCAGGTTTAGCTTAGTTTTTTCCTCTCTTATCTTTAGGATCTGAATTTTTATCTTTCATCATATGTATTGAATTCGAGGGGGTCACTTTAATCTATTAGTGAAATGGCTATGTAACCCTTTTTCTAAGAATTTTCAATCAATTAGTATCTTAAATTATGCTATTAGAAGTTCAGTAGTTTGTAATTTCCTATTTACTACTGACCAGGAGAAATGATTGAGGTTTGTACTGTTATTTGGAGCCTAAGGCTCCTAATGCTGAAAAAACACTTGTGTTGTCCAAGACTCGGACTCAAGTCGTGTTTTGCATTGGTCTCAATGTTGTCTTTCTGAATTTGCGTCACTTCAAGCACTCATTTGTGCTGTGGAGACTCGATGCCAAGTCTCTAACCCAGAAGCAGCGGGTTTATGAGCTTGGGCTCCCCCTTGGGCCCAAATGAGACTGTCTATTTCAAATGAGACTTGGGTCGTTCTTCTCTCGTTGGGCCACTGACTCATTTGTGTTGGGCCGAACCCCTTCACTTATAATAATTAATTCTCTCCCACGTAACCTTTAGTTTGTTCAAATAGAATCTTTAATTATGTTTAGTGTTAATTAATTAAGTCCATTAATTAGATCTGAGGCGAACCATAATAGATAATAATAGTTCATGGCCTTCCGAACTTTAATTTGAGTATCCTTTTAAAATGGAATCGAGGTGCATCACGCTAAATAAAATTTCAAATGTGTGGCCCTCATTTAATTGTTTCTTTTAGAAATCGTTAGAATTAAGGCGTTCCATTTAGCAAATTTTCATGGCCCTTGCAAAGCTAAAAACGCATAGTTTCTTTAGGAGCATATATTTAATAATATTACCTTTCTAAATTCGAATGTGCATTTCATGTGACCAAACTCTAAATCTCACAATGTTGAATAAAATATGTTTCGGATTGCGGATGCATTCCATGAGGCACGATCCAACGACATGTTTTAAACGATGTTAAACCTTCTTTAAAAAACTTAATTACTTAAAGGTTAAAAATGGCACCATAGGTTAAAACATGTATTAAAATCAAATGATAGGCCAAGTATATTAGCTTAAGAGACCGTGCTAGAACAACGAATCTAGGGGTGCCGAACACCTTCCCTTGGGTTAACTCAATTCCTTATTCAGAATTTCTAGTTCGCATATTTCAAAAGAAAAGTTGAAATCTTCCTCGATTTGGGATCTAAAATAAACCGGTTGTGAGCACGTGATTTTTTCCTAATATTAATTACTCCCATAGTTCCAAATAAAATAATTCTTTTCACTATTTTTAATTATTTTTGATTTCGTTGATTTTTGAGCCATCTTATGTTAATTGTTTGCATTTTGTTTGTGCATTTTAATTAATGAAAATATATCAAAAATATGTCGCATTTGCATTTAGTAGTAATTTTGCATCTTTAAGAATTATTAATTGATTGGTTCATTCTATAAAAAAAGAAATTCAAAATAGTCTAAGTTGCACTTCAATTCTAGCTTTGAATTTTAGGTGATCTCTTTTCTTTAATTTTGCTTTAACTATTATGATAATTGTTACTTAGTTTAACTTTAGAATTAATTCGCATTTTTAGTTTAATTTAGAAAAAATTTGAAACAAGAAATTTAAAAAATTGAAATAGGAGAAAAGGAAGTTGGAACATATGGTCTTACCTAAAAGACCCATATTTGGCCCATTGTAATTAAAATCCCAACCCAATTTGCCCAAACCCTTCACTTGATACACAACCCGCGTAACGTAGCCCAAGAACCCATGACCCAAGACCCAGTCAGTCAACAAACCCTCGAAACGACGTAGTATAAGAGTGAAACTACGTCGTTTCGAGTTCAAGAGTCAAAAGTTAATCCTAGCCCTTCATTGAATCCCATCCAAAGGTCAACAATTGTCTCTCCAGTTACATTAATATGTCCAAATAACCATTGATAAACCTAGGATCAGTACAACCTTTCATCTCTTGTAACCACCGCCAGCCGCCGCTGGAGATCGCCAGTGGCGGCGATCGATCTCCAAACCCTCTCGAAATTTGACCATTGTTGCCTTCCCACTCCAAATCCATCACTAGTTTTCTCCAAATGTCGCTCGATTCTCAAGAATTTCAATATGGAGCATTAGTCGTCGAAGAAATTCCGGTTAACGCTCGTATTATAATTCTCGCCACTTGTTGAATCCTCCTTAGTCGTTGATTTCTTTGAAGTCGTCAATCTTCTGTTAGAACCTGGTACATTGTTGTTTGCTATCTTGTTTTCAAACATTAATTCTAGTATGATAAATCAGCATCAATAGCTTAGTAAAATCATTATTTGTTAATGTTGAGTTCTGCTTCTTGTTCCGTTTGACTTAGAAGTGTCGTTGTTCATAACTTCAATGGTATTGTAGTTCTTGTCATTGTTTACTAATTTATGAAATTGCATTGGTTTTTATGTATTAATCACGTTTGGGCTTTATAAAAGGTGGAGCCCAAAGCGGGCAGGGAATTCTGGTAGCCCACATGGTTTGGGCTTGTATGGGCCTCACTTGAGCCCGTATCTGTTTTTCAGGGGAGGGTAAATAGTGACGGCTGTGGGGGGTGATTTGGGTAGTCTAGGTGGAGAATATTTTGTAACTAATCTGGAAGCTTCTAACAGGGATATGCTAGTAAATTTCAGGGTATAACTTGGGTAACAAGTCACAAAATAGGGGACTATAAAATGAAAACTAAAATCTGAAAGGTACCTTAAGGACTTGCCTATAAATGCATTGTAAAGGGGGCTGAAAAAAGGGAGAAAAATACAGGAAGAGTAGCTAATTTAATGGATTTCATATAAGTTCTGAAAATCAGAAATATTAAAAATTCTACTGTTCCATTGGTCCCTTTGGTGATTTTGAGCTTTGTGATAATCTGAATATTCGGAGCATACAATAATTTGAGTTTTGTTTGAAGTCTATGCGAAATATGCTAGGTTTTTCTTTGGTTAAAGCTGGTTTCTAGTCAATTATACATCAGTTTGAGTTAGTATTCTTTATTATTGGGTGCTGGTTGTTGGGAATTGGGGTTTGAGGCTGATTTTGGCTTCATTTCTATTGTTGTTGTTGTTTTTCCACTGCTGACCTACCCCACTTTATTTTCCTTCTACCTTCCAGGTACATTTCTGCTTCATTCTCATGTGAGTACCGATCTGAAGAAATCGAAGTTTTTAAAAATCGAAAGCATGATTTCAATTCTGTCATGATATTTAGTATATGATGTTTCATAGTTTTAGTGTTTTACTCCCCTTTTATTAGCTTTTAGTCTTAGCTGATGCAATTTGCTGTTCTTATATTTAATTTAAGACTAATAAAGGATTGGGAAATGCCTATTTTTAAATTCATGGTCAATACACTATAGTTGTTGTTGAGATTTGGCTGCTGAACAAACTCACCTTTGTCACAGCAGTTGGTTACTATTGTTGTTGATTGTTGCATTTTCAATTGCAGTCCGTTAGTTTTATTTTGGTTGTTGTTATGTTATTCTGTCAATGCCTATACTTTGGTTCAATTCGACGATTAAATCATAACACTGTTGGTTCATTGTCACCTATTTTCATTTTTATATCAAGAACGCATAGGTACTGGAATACTGAAACCAACTCTGAAGATGGAAAGTGATAAATTTTTTGGAAATGGTAAAAGGTGGATGACTAGTTTAATGGGCCTAGCATTTGTACGATGGAAATTCCTAATGTAGAAGAGAGAATTTGGGTGACTAAAGTCACCATTTGCGTTTCCAGAATTTTGCATAGGGACTGGGCTTTCATCGAGCTTGGCCCAGTTCATTTCAATGCATGAGTTCTATAATTACAATATGACATGGGCCCTTGTTCGATTGGGTTTTAATTTTAAGTATGCCCTATTGAACTCTTACGAGTTTCCTCTTTATTTGAGTTAAATCGTTTTAAATAATTAGGAGGTGGGCCGTAACTCATAGTGAATTTCCCCACTTGTAGCTTGGATGTAAGTGATTAATAATCGTAGCAAGACTTCAGGGCCGTTTAAAATGCAATTGTGGTTGTGTATATGTTTGCATAACACGCCATGACTCTAAATCAATTTGGGGTATGCATTCTCGCAACTTCGACCAATCCCTTCTTAATAATAAAATAGGTTACAAGTTTTATTTATTTTAAGTAAGCTCATAAAAATCGCATATGGCCTTCTAGTAATTTCGTGGGTTAGGTAAAATATAATATTTCATAGAATATCCTTTAGGCCATTCAAAAATGTTAGTGTTATTGCGTATACGTCCACGTAATAAAATTACACTTATAAAACGAAACTGGAGTATGCATTCACGCAACTTCGGCCCAAACATTTTCCTATAAATAATTAAGCGTTATTAATTGTGGACACATTAGCGTGACGTGATTTCTGACACGCCAAACAAGAGGGCATACATACGCGTAACCCGTTTCTAGATAATATTCTAATTAAAAGCAGTAAAAGAAGCAAAAGCACTTATGTTTAAAAATCAGTAATTAAATAATTTAACAAGCCAAGTAGGATCAAAGCGACCGTGCTAGAACCACAGAGTTCGTTAGTGCCTACTACATTCTCCCGGGTTAAAAGAATTCCTTACCTGGATTTCTTATTCGCAGACTATAATAACATAGTCATTCTTTCCTCGATTCGGATTTTTAACCGGTGACTTGGGACACCATAAATTATCCCAAGTGGAGACTCTAATTTTTTTTAATAATTAATCTCGTTTTGATTGTCACTTAAATTAGAAAAAACTCTCTTTATTATACCCTATCCGGGGTGTAGTAGTGAAAAAAGAGGTGGAACAACTCTGGCGATTCTGTTTGGGAAGGACCCAGAATCTCTTGTTCAGGATTCAAGAATTCAAGCTTGTTTTATGATTTTTACTTGCCTTATTTATTGTTGATATCATTGTATTTTTGTGAACCTTTGTGCTAAAATGCTATCTGTTTACCGCATTAATATTGTGGAATATATATAACAGTTTTCTTACGCTAACCCTTCTGAGTCTCCTGAAAATGGTGCGTACATTCGCATAGCCCACTTTTCAATAGAAATTATACCAAATAGAGCGAGTCTGGGCAAGCGACAAGGCGGGGCAGACTTTGGTGCTCCCGGTACGTCGCCCCCTCCTCGGCCCCAGTTGTCCGCTCGGGTACCCTGTGTCTTGATCAAAACCCCAGGATTTAAACTTAGAAAAAACACATCCTCATGTCGGATCCCTAGTAAGAGCGTTTGTTTGCATCACGTGCATTTTGACTTAGGGGACTTAACGCAGGGGTTAAGTCCGTCTAGGACAGATGTACCCAAAATAACAGACCATCATAATGCATCCAATGTGCTATGTGAACATTCATTTACTTCGGCTTGCATGCTGACCGGCCAAATAAGAAAAGAATACTGAGAAAAATCAGAGGAGAACAAGAAAAAAAAGAGAGGAAAAGACCAAGAGGAGTAAACCCGGTTCTGAAAAAAAAAAGAAACCCCATGCTTGAAAATACCTCGAAACTCTGCCGATATTTTTTCTAGAAAAATAAAAAAAAAAGGAAGAAAAGGGAAAAGAGTTTTGGTCGTCAACAAAAGAAAAACAAGTTTTATTTTCAAGAATAGCCAATAAAGGGTTTTGTTTTCAAAAATAGCTTGTTCTAATTGACAATAAAAAAAAGAGAATATTGTTTTAAAAAATTAGTTTGTTCTATTCGCCAATGGAAAGAAAAAGAGTCTTTTGTTCAATATTAGTTTGTTTATTTGCCTGTGAATTGAAAAAAAGAGAAAAAAGAAAAAGCAGCGTGTTTCAAAAGTAGTTGTATTTGCCGAACTACGCGAGTCTGATTCCCATCGGATATGGGATATGTAGGCAACCTACATAAGGTCCGGCCTTATTCTTGAAAAAAAGAAAAAGAGAGAAATAAGCAGATTCAGTGTCGGTAGTGTTTTAAACCTTTCTTATCGAGATAGCCTTAGAATATTCTCCCGTTATCGAAGGGCTACCTTCGCAAAAGAATGGAAAAATTGAGAAATGTCGCAGAATAAACCCTCCCCGGCCTCAAAATTCATATGAACTTGAGAAGGGGCCAATTTTTTGAGCAAAAACATTTTTTTCAAAAAGGGCCATTAGAGTCAACCCTAAACCTGCATTTTACAGGAACAAAAGAATATTATCCAGGACACCCCAGAAGTGACCAGGGCGCAGGCTCAAGGACATTTGCGCATGTGGTGGAACTATTTGGACCAAGATGGTCGGGGATGGGTAAGGCAACATTTGGGCGCTCTTATAGTCATTTGGGAGATCTGACCACGGGATGATTTGATCAAGGCTATGATAACTTTCTAGGACCCTGCTCATAATGTTTTTCACTTCTAGGACTTCGAGATTACCCCTACTTTGGAGGAGATAGCTTGGTACATTGAGTTTGGACGAGATCTGAAGAAGTAACAGCTTATATTTCCAAGAACCTCGTCAGTGCACAAGTTTTTTGACCTCCTGAATATCAGCAAATAGACAAGCAAAAACCGCGTAAGCAATGGGTGTTGTGATTTTCATTTCTTGTACTTCGGGTTTGGGCATTCTTCTGGTTTTGAGACACATAATAAGGGGTTTAGAAACAAACAAAATAAGGAGCTTTGGCAACTTCATCGCCGGTTCGCATTTATTGTGGCATTCTTGGGGGTAATTGTGTTTCTAAATGAGAAAGGGACAGTGGATATTCGCATGTCTAGAATTGCACAAATCCTCACCACCATGGAAAATCATACCCTTGCCCCGTTGGTATTGGCGGATATCTACCATGCATTGACTTTATGCAAAGCTGGGGCTGAGTTCTTTGATGGTTGCAACATTCTCCTGCGAATGTGGATGATCGAGCATCTTCGCCACCATCCCAGATTCATGAGTTACAGTTCGAGCCCAAATAATTTCATCATTAGATATGAAGAGAGGGTAAAGGATTACAGCGTGCCAGAGGGGTTTGAGGCATGGGTATCTCATTTGAAAACTGTCAAAGCAAGTCAAATCGAGTGGTTCATTGGATGGCTCCCGAAGACAGAAGCCATATACATGACTGCTGCTAAGGGCTACTTGAGGATAATGGGTGTGAAAAGTATTCAACCATATGCACCACAGAGGGTCTTGAGAAAATTGGGACGGTATAAAATTATACCTGAAGATAAAGATTTAAGTACTCAAGTTATAGAGTTGCATCCGGAAACTGCATTGCCCTAAGCTTTAGTTCAACAGGATTGGAATCCGGTATCTTAAAAATGGCACCCAAGTACCAGATGTGCAAAAGGAGAGGTGGATCCAAACTGTGCTACTTGGTTTGAGAAGAGGTCCTGTGTGAACACTGAGTTGGAACCCGCACCTGAAAGACCCACCAAAAGACCTCATGTTTAAGCTTTCGAAGACAAAATCCAAGAAAGATTAGCATGGGGAGAAAAGGAGAAAGCATATCAAGCTGATATTCATGCCTTGAAAGAAAAGCTAAGAAACATGGAATTCAACAATGATCTCCAGGCTCAGGAAGCAGAAGGTTAGAAAAGAAGATTGATCCAAGAAAATGAAGCTCTCACAGCACAAATCCGAAAATTGAAAATAGCAATTGACAACCCCGGCAGGAGTAGAAAGGATGAGAAGCTCATCTACAACCTTACCCAGAAGGCACAAGACTTTGAGGATGATTTACAGAAGACTGAAAAGGAGTTAGCAAGTGCTCTGGCCAAGATAGATAAAGATGTTGGGGAACGAGCAAGTTTTTTCCGTCAGTTGAGGGAGAAATATGACAAGGGGATGGCAAGAATGAAGAAAAAGGTCAAGATCGTTGAAAATGAAATGGCCAAGAGGGGAGGGGATTTTGAAGCCAAAAGGGAGCACTGTTATTCTTTAATAGCACAGCTAAAGAGGGATTTGCACCACCTTTAAAAAAAGCCATGTAGCCAAACAAACCGTGGAAGCAAGAACTCAGCATATTGGAGATTTATTAGGAGAGAAAGGTAGGATCCGCAAAAGGGTCACAGCGATTGCATAGTATATTGTGGTAAAATGCAAAATATGTGATGACATGACCCAAACCACTTTCCTCGCGGCAGTCATGACATTCGTTCAGCAAGTAATGATAGATTTGGAAAGGCTTCAGTTGGATATTGCATATGAGCCCGCAACAAAGCCAAACAAAACCCCGAAAGCTCTAGGAGTGTTTAAGACTTTAATGTATTTGTGATCTTTGTTTGAGTAGATATTTTAGTTTTGAGTCTGTTAAGTTGTCTGTTAAGTTGTTTTGAGTCTGTTAGCTCTTTCAGTTGACCTCTTCTAAGCATGTTCAATTTTTTTTGAGTCTGTGAGGCTTGAGTCTTTGTAGTCAAGGTGTGTGTTTTATCAAAAATTCATAAATAAATATATAAAAAATTGTCGTTTATCTTTTCATATCCGCCAGAACTACGCTCGGTCTTATTCATGTGGGGTAATGATACGTAGGCAATCTACATAGGATTCGACTGTAACCAAATAAATGAAATAAAAAAGAGAGAAGGAACAAAGAGGGGAAGAGTAGGAGAGAAAAGCAAAGGAAAAGAGGGGAAAGCGAGAAATAAATAATAGAAAAACAAGTGAGGTGGAAAACATGAGAGTGAGTAGGAAGATAAAGCTAAAAAGGGGCATCGCAAATAAAGAAGAGGGAAAACCGAGATGACGCAAGCAACTTATGCATACAGTAACCAATAACTATTTAGGTGTATTCATTCCCCAATATGTGGCCACTCACATGTCAAAACCTAGCCATTAACAAGTTTTTGGTGTTTTGCATCCAGACTAGACATGTGGTTAGTACTTGCGGCATTCTGGCAACCCACTCCTACAACACACGGTCTAAGAGCAAGCAAGTCATGGCCAATCAGGAAATCGATGTCAGCATTATTGACCCCTCGAAATAAGTAGATCAATTGGACGTTAATGCCATGAAGGAGGAAATGTACAAACTGAAGCACCAAATGGTTGAGATGTATTAGGCATGGGCAAGAGGACAGCCACCTCCAGCCTACCCTACTAATCCAACCTTCATCCCTCCACTGGCCTAAGATCCTGACCATTCTACCACTGATCCACCCCCAAGCTTTTCTGTATACTCACAGCACCAGGGTACGACCTCTCAACCACCCTTAGCTCCACTACCCAAAGCCGCACCTCACCCCCCTTCACCAATTGCTCCCATTTATGTGGAACCTCCTCCTCCTGCACTCCATAGATCGTCAAGTGAGCCCTTGTTTCAAACATACGACAACCAATACTATCCACCAGAACCTGCTTACAAAGCCCATTAACCTTACTCATATGCTCCCCGTTTCAAAATCCCGGCGGGAGTCGAAAAGCCACTCAAAAATTCTGAGCATGAAGAGGTGCTCAGAAAGGTTAGGAGTTTAGAACAATCGTTCATAGACATGCGAGGGTTAGGCGGCTAGGTGAGCATGGCGTTCAAGGACCTTTTTTTATTTCCAGGCATGCAGTTGCCTCCTAGTTTTAAGATGCCTAAATTTGACTTATATGATGGACATGGCTATATGGTCGCGCATCTAAGGGGGTTTTGCAGCAAAATTAGAGGAGTAGGGGGAAAAGATGAATTGCTAATGGCATCCTTTAGCCAAAGTTTAAGTGGGTCGGCATTGGAGTGGTACACTCAGCAGGATCACAATTGGTGGTATACTTGGGATGATTTGGCACAAGCGTTCGCCTGTCACTTTCAATATAACCTCAAAATTGTCTTGGATTGACTTTCTTTGACAAAACTGGAGAAGAAACACAACGAGAGTTTCAGGGAATACGGTTTTCGATGGAGAGAACAAGCAGCCAGGGTTGATCCTCCATTGAAGAAGAGTGAGATGATGGATTATTTACTGCAAGCTCTGGAACCTACCTATTTCGGGCATCTGGTTTTAGCAGTAGGTAAATCATTCAACGAGGTAGTTAAAAAGGGGAGTATGGTCGAGGAAGGCCTCAAATCCAACAAGATCATGAGCTACTCTGCAATCAAGGTGACCACTCAGGCCATCCAGGGTGAAGCGGGGGGAACATTTGGAAAGAAGAAGAATGAGGAAGTAGCAACGGTTGAGTCAAGAACTTTGTTCCGGCCTCGCGCTCCATCCCATTACACTCAACCTCGTCCTCACAACAAATCATACCCACACAGTCCATACGGCCCACCACAACATTACTATCCACCATTAGAACCTCGCTTCTCAGTCCATCACACACAAGAATATACCCAACCTCCCGCCCACACACAATGGCAGGCACTAGCCCCACAAAATACCTACCCAACTCCACAAAATCATTACCCACCTCCAAGAGCCTACCAACAACCCCCGAAACCCGCCTTTCGAGCCAATCCAATCTTGATAAATGAAAGAGTACAGAAGAAGAAGAATTTCACCCCATTGGGAGAATCTTACACTAGTTTGTTCCACCGGCTACGACAATTGGAAATGTTGGGACCAATCGAAGCAAAATTGCCAAACCCTCCTCCGAAGAATCTAGATTATTTTGTTAGCTATGAATACTATTCCAGTGCACCAGGGCATGATACCGAAAAGTGTTGGCATTTAAAGAATGCTATCCAGGAACTTATCAACTCCCACCGGATTGAAGTATAGACTCTAGAGGCACCTAACGTTAACCAAAACCCACGGTCGGCCTATCATGAGACCAACATGATTGAGATCGTAGAGAAAGGGGGAGAGCCTAAAAAGCCCTCAAAGACGGTAATGATGATCAAATCGAGTGAAGTCAAGCCAACTGAGAATATGGGCAGCGAGAAGTCAGTGATCGAGGTAGAAGGAATAAGCAGCAAACCTGTTAAAAGGGGCATTCAAGTTGAAATTCTCAAGACCCCCCCCCCTTCTCGGAAATGGAACTCAATTTAAAATTCAGACAGGTGCGGGTAACATGGGCAGGCACAAACACCTTCCCCCGTAAGATTCACTCAAACCCTCCTGAACAATGATAACCAGCAGAAACAACCAGAAGTTAGAATTGGCATTTAAGTTGTAACCCTCAGGACCCTCCTGGAAAATTGGACTTATTTAAAGGTTAGAGGTAATCATAGATAGCAAAGGGAATAAAATGACTTGAATGTTGAAGTAGGATTCAGTTAAGAGTTGTTAGGACCCTCCTAAAATGGGACTTAGCCTAGAACACCAACATTCAGGTTGAATGGTCCAACCCAAATACTTCCCCAGCAAGAGTCATCAGGATCCGCCTGGATAATGGGATTTAATCATAGGAGTTGTCAGGACCCCCTAGACAATGGGAGGTAGCTCTAAATACTAACCCCCAGCAGACATATTTTGTCATCTAATTAAGATTTGTCAGAACCCTCCTGGATAATGGGAAGTAGTTTTAATCATCAGTCACCAGCAGATCCCCAGTAAATATAACTCATAACAAGACATAGTGGAAAATAATACCTTTTGAGAAACATAACATAATCTTAAAGTGGTCATCAATTAAGATTGTCGGGACCCTCCTGGATAATGGGACTTAGCTTAGATTTAGAGATATACACTCACAGATCTGCCCGGCACCAAACTGGGGCAAAAAGAATTTCTTGTGTTTTGTTTATTTTGTTGTGATCAGGTACAGAGGCAGCAGCCTCAGACTATATTTTTCAAGATTCAATTTTGGTATTTGGGCGCCCACTTGGAGAAAAAGGGAATATTTTTACAAATTTCAAGTTTTGGTAATCAGGCGACCACCTGGAGAAGAAGGGAATATATTTCAAGTTCAAGTTTGGTAACGAGGTGCCCACCTATAAAACAAGAGAATATTTTTCAAGTTCAAGTTTGGTGATCAGGCGCCCACCTGTAGAACAAGGGAAATTTTTCAAGTTTCAAGCTTTGGTAACCAGGCGCCCACCTGTAGAACAAGGAAATATATTTCAAGTTCAAGCTTGCTAACCTGGCGGCCACCTATAGAACAAGGGAATATTTTTCAAGTTCAAGTTTGGTGATCAGGCGCCCACCTGTAGAACAAGGGAATATTCTTCAAGTTTCAAACTTTGGAAACCAGGCGCCCACCTGTAGAACAAGGGAATATATTTCAAGTTCAAGTTTGGTAACCAGGCGCCCGCCCGTAGAACAAGGGAATATTTTTCAAGTTCAAGTTTGGTGATCAAGCCCCCACATGTAGAACAAGTGAATCTTTTTCAAGTTTCAAGCTTTGGTAACC
Organism: Nicotiana benthamiana; assembly: GCA_034376525.1. Classification (NCBI taxonomy): domain Eukaryota; kingdom Viridiplantae; phylum Streptophyta; class Magnoliopsida; order Solanales; family Solanaceae; genus Nicotiana; species Nicotiana benthamiana. The sequence goes on along the minus strand of CM067327.1, from coordinate 141,288,824 downwards.
AGGCGCCCACCTGTAGAACAAGGGAATATATTTCAAGTTCAAGTTTGGTAATGAGGCGCCCACCTGTAAAACAAGGGAATATTTTTCAAGTTCAAGTTTGGTGATTAGGCACCCACCTGTAGAATAAGGGAATCTTTTTTCAAGTTTCAAGCTTTGGTAACCAGGCGCCCACCTGTAGAACAAGGGAATATATTTCAAGTTCAAGTTTGGTAACCAGGCGCCCACCTGTAGAACAAGGGAATATTTTTCAAGTTCAAGTTTGGTAACCAGGCACCCACCTGTAAAACAAGGGAATATATTTCAAGTTCAAGTTTGGTGACCAGGCGCCCACCTGTAGAACAAGGGAATATATTTCAAGTTTCAAGCTTTGGTAACCAGGCGCCCACCTGCAAAGCAAGGGAATATTTTTCAAGTTCAAGTTTGGTGATCAGGCGCCCACTAGTAGAACAAGGGAATACTTTTCAAGATCCAAGTTTTGGTAACCAGGCACCCACTTGCAAAACAAGGAAATATTTTTCAAGTTCAAGTTTGGTGACAAGGCGCCCACCTGTAGAACAACGAAATACTTTTCAAGATCCAAGTTTTGGTAATTTGGCACCAACCTACAAAAAAAGGGAATAAGTGTCAAGTTCAACAATAAGGCAACAAACATAGAGGAAGAGAAACAAGAGGTCAACAAGGTAACAAGGAGTTCACAAGAAGAAATACAAGGCAGCAAAGCAACAAGGATCAAGAGCAAGATTGAAGACATAGATAGGATCTTTTGTAACCATAGTTCATAACTTAGTCTAGCTTCTTTATTTTTCACAAGGTGTAATAAGGGGGTCTAGCAGCAGTAGTATCAGTAGCAGCAGCAGTGAAATCACAGCTTCGGTACCAAACATTCCTGAACTACATTGACCTGATTCCTCTTTAGCCGAGGATATGTAGGCAACCTCTGAAGTAAGGTGCGGTCAAGCTTATCAAAATTCTTGTCACGAAGTACTCTAACGGGCAAAAATCGCTCGTATCCGTTCACTTGTCTTTGCACGAAAACTCTCCATGTTTCCGCGCAAAGAGGGGCAGTCTTGAGCACGTGATTTTTTTTCCTATATGAAGTACTCCCATAATTCCAAACAAAATAATTTCTTGTCACTATTTTTAATTATTTTTGATTTCGTGATTTTTGCGATATCTTATGTTAATTGTTTGCATTTTATTTGTGCATTTTAATTAATGAAAATATAAAAAATACATATGGAATGTGCATTTAGGAGTAATTTTGCATCTTTAAGAATTATTAAGTGATTGGTTCATTTTATAAAATAAAATAAAAAAAGAAATTCAAAATAGTCTAATTTGCACTTGAATTCTAGTTTTGATTTTTTGGTGATCTCTTTTCTTTAATTTTTCTTTTACTATTTTGATAATTGCTACTTAGTTTAATTTTAGAATTAATTTTGGATTTTTAGTTTAATTTTGAAAAAGTTTTAAAAGAGAAATTGAAAAAATTGAAATAGGAGAAAAGGAAGTTGGAATATATGGTCTTAACTAAAAGACCCAAATTTGGGCCATTGTAATTAAAATCCCAACCCAATTTGCCCAAACCCCACACCTTATACACGACCCCCATAACCCTACCCAAGAACCCATGGCCCAAGATCCAGTCAATTAACAAACCCTCGAAATGACGTAGTACAAGTGTGAAACTACGTCGTTTCCAGTTCAAGGGTCAAAAGTTAATCCTAGCCCTTCATTGAATCCCATCCAAAGGCCAACAATTGTCTCTCCAGTTACATTAATATGTCTAAATAACCATTGATAAACCTAGGATCAGTACAACCCTTCATCTCATGTCACCACCGCCAGTCGCCGCCGGAGATCGCCAGAGGTGGCAATTGGTCTCCAAACCCCCTAGAAATTTGACCCCATAATCCTTGTCGCCCTCCCACTCCGAATCATCACTAGTTTTCTCCAAATTTCGCTTGATTCTCATGAATTTCAAATCACGGAAGGCAGAAAATCCAAGTTGGCTCCGATTCCTCCGATTTCCTCTGTATTTCTCTGATATTCACTTCTTTTGATACTGTCACGAGGGATCAGTTGGTTATTAAGTCAAATTCGAGGCTCTTCATGGAAGCCAGTTTTAGCCAAGCAATCCGTGATCCAAGTTCTAGTTCGTCTCATTTTAAAGATAGGTGTCAAAGATTGTGATATGGATCATTAGACGTTGAAGAAATTCTGATTAACGCTCGTATTACAATTCTCGCCACTGGTTGGATCCTCCTTAGTCGTTGATTTCTTTAAAGTCGTCAATCTTCTGTTAGAACCTGGTATATTTTCTTCTCTTTACTGTAATTTTCAATCTTTTCTTCCTTTGTTGTTTGCTATCTTATTTTCGAACAATAATTCTGGTGTGATAAATCAGCACCGATAGCTTAGTAAAATAATTATTTGTTAATGGTGAGTTCTATTTCTTGTTTCATTTGATTTAGAAGTGTCGTTGTTCATAGCTTCAATGGTATTATAGTTCTTGTCATTCTTTATTGATTTATGAAATTGCACTAGTTTTTTGTATTAATCATGTTTGGGCTTTATAAAAGGGGAGCCCAAAGCGGGGCAGGGAATTTTGGTAGCCCATATAGTTTGGGCATGTATGCGCCTCACGTTAGCCCGTATCAATTTTTCAGGGGAGGGTAAATAATGACAGCTTTGGGGGTGATTTGGGTAGTCTAGGTGGGGAATATTTTGTAACTAATCTGGAAGCTTCTAGCAGAGATCTGCTAGTAAATTTCAGGGTATAACTTGGGTAACAAGTCACAAAATAGTGGACTAAAAATGAAAACCAAAATCTATAAGGTACCTTAAGGACTTGCCTATAAAGGCATTGTAAAGGGGGCTGAAAAAAGGGAGAAAAATACATGAAGAGTAGCTATTTTAATGGGTTCCAAATAAATTTTGAAAAATCAAAAATATTAAAAATTCTACTATTCCATTGGTCCCTTTGGTGATTTTGAGCTTTGTGATAATCTGAATATTCCGAGCATACAATTGTTCGAGTTTGGTTCGAAGTCTATGCGAAATCTGCTAGGTTTTTCTTTGGTTAAAGCTGGTTTCTAGTTAATTATATATCAGTTTGAGTTAGTATTCTTCATTATTGGTTGCTGGTTATTGGGTGTTGGGTTTGAGGTTGATTTTGGCTTCATTTCTACTGTTCCTGTTTTTTTTCCACTGCTGACCTACCTCATTTCCTTCTACCTTCCAGGTACATTTCTTCTTTATTCTCATGTGAGTACCCGATCTGAAGAAATGGAAGTTTTTAAAAGTCGAAAGAATGATTTCAATTCTGTCATGATATTTAGTATATGGTGTTTCATAGTTTTTGTGTTTTACTCCCCTTTTATTAGTTTGTAGTCTTAGCTGATGCAACCTGCTGTTCTCATATTTAATTTATGACTGTTAAAGGATTGAGAAAGGCCTGTTTTTAAATTCAAGGTCAATACACTACAGTTGTTGTTGAGATTTTCCTAGTGAACGAACTCACCTTTGTCGGAGGAGATGGTTACTATTGTTGTTGATTATTGCATTTTCAGTTGGAGTCCGTTAGTTTTATTTTTGTTGTTCTTATGTGTTATTTTGTTACTGCCTATACTTTGGTTCAATTCGACGATTAAATCATAACATAACTGGTTCATTGTCACCTGTTTTCATTTTTATATCAAGAACGCATACGGACTGGAATTCTGAAACCAACTCTGAAGCTGGAAAGTGATAAATTTTGTGGAACTGGAAAAATGTGGATGACTAGTTTAATGGGACTAGAAATTGTACGATGGAAATTCCTAATGTAGAAGATAGAATTTGGGTGATTAAAGTCACCATTTGAATTTTCGGATTTTTGCATAGGGACTGGGCTTTAATCGAGCTTGGCCCAGTTCATTTCAATGCATGAGTTCTATAATTACAATATGACATGGGCCCTTGTTCGATTGGGTTTTAATTTTATGTATTCCTTGTTGAACTCTTATGAGTTTCCTCTTTATTTGAGTTATATCGTTTCAAATAATTAGGAGGTGAGCCGTAACTCATAGTGAATGGCCCCACTAGTGGCTTGCCTGTAAGTGATTAATAATTGTAGCAAGACTTCAGGGCCATTTAAAATGCAATTGTGGTTGCGTATACGTTCGCATAACACGACCATGACTCTAAATCAATTTGGGGTATGCATTCGTGCAACTTCGACCAATCCCTTCTTAATAATTAAATAGGTTACAAGTTTTATTTATTATATGTAAGTTCATTAAAATCGCATATGGCCTTCTAGTAATTTTGTGGGTTAGGTAAAATATAATATTTCGTAGAATATCCTTTAGGGCCGTTCAAAAACCCTAGTGCGACTGCGTATACGTCCACGTAACACAATTACACTTATAATACAAAACTGGAGTATGCGTTCACGCAACTTCAGCCCAAACTTTTTCTTAAAAATAATTAAGCTTTATTAATTGTGGAAACGTTCGCATGACATGATTTCTTACACGCCAAACAAGCGGGTATACGTACGTGTAACCTTTTTCAAGATAATATTCTAATTAAAAGCGGTAAAAGAAACAAAAGCACATGGGTTTAAAAATTAGTAATTAAATAATTTAACAAGCCAATTAGGATCAAAGCAACCGTGCTAGAAACACGGAATACGGGAGTGCCTAACATCTTCTCCCGGGTTAATGGAATTCCTTACCCGGATTTCAGGTTCGTAGACTATAATAACAAATTCATTCTTTCCTCGATTCGGAATTTTTAATCGGTAACTTGGGACACCTTAAATTATCCCAAATGGTGACTCTAATATTTTTAATAATTAATCCCATTTTTATTCTCACTTAAATTGGAAAAAACTCCCTTTATTATACCATATTTGGGGCGTAGTAGTGAAAATGAAGGTGTGACACCGGTGACTTGGGACACCACAAAATAAATCATCTCAAGTGGCGACTCCGACTAAATAATTAATCTCATTTCGAATAATGTCACTTAAATTTGAAAAACTCCATTATATCACCTTCGGGTGTGTAAAAAGGAAGTGTGACAGCTCTGGCGACTCTGCTGGAGATCCAAACCCAGAACTTCGATTCAGGGTTCAAGAATTCGAGATTAGAATAGCTATTATTATTGGCTTTATCTGTTATCTAATTTTCCTACAAGTTTGAGCCTAATGTGCTAAATGTTTTACCGCTTTGATATTTTATGAATTGTATATAAACTGCTACGAAACCCTTCCTCTCTCTGAGTCTTCTAAATCATGAAGAAGGGTGCACTTCGTGTGACTTCTATTCTCTCTAGAGTCATATCCCATTTTAGAACGAGGTTCGGATAAGTTACTAAGCCGGTGAAGCTTCTGTATTCCCGGTACGCAGCCCCCCTCAACTCGAGTTGTCTGCTAGCGTAAGCCAGGTCTAGAACATAAAGCTAGGTTTTAAACCTAGTATAGCATAGCCTCATGCTGGATACCTAGTAGGAACATTTGTTTATATCACGTGCATTTTACTTTGGAGACTAGGTTGGGTCTGTCTAGGACAAGTGTACCTAAAATGAAAAGACCACCCTGATGCATTCTACTTGCTACTTGTGCGTTTATTTGCTTCGGATTTGCATGTTGACCGGCTTGTGAATAACAAAGGAGATTGGGAAAAGAAAATAGCAGTGAGAGGGCTCAGACAGATAGTTACCTGTTTTGAAACCACTTCCCAAATGGTACTAAAACTCTGTCAAATTTTAAAAAAAAAATTTAAAATGAAGTTTTGTCTTTAAAATTAGTTGTCAAATAGTGCCATACTACGCCAGTTTGATTCTCACGGGGAGTGAGATATGTATGCAACCTCCATCGGGTCCAACTTTCCTTTTTACAAAAATAGCCCAAAAAGAACAAAACCTTTTTACTATTTTATTGTGAATAAGTAAGGTGATGTCATTCTTGTCTAAAATAGTCGAATATCCCCAAAAGGGCGCCAGAAGGTTGTTTTTGCAAGAACAGCTGCCTTTTGTCTCTTTCAAATTTTTTACCTGTTATCAAAGTACAAGATTAAAATCTTCTTCCCCGAAGTGCTGAAAGGCCGTATTTGCAAAATCGAACTTTCCGTTTTTGAAATGAAAAATTTTGAAAAAATGGTGTTATTATTTTGGGTCAAAATGAGTTAATAAATCACCTTAATAAATGTGCAGGATGAGCACGAATGAAATTGAACCTTTCACAATCCTTAAAATAGATCCCCTTAAAGCTCTACATGTGGTAGAATGATCTAGAAAAAGGCAGTAGAGAAAGAGTGGTAAAAGTTCAGGGAGGCCTCGTCGGACTATTGAACGTCAAGCCAAGGATAGATGTCATCGAAGCTTTAATACCTTTTTGGGACCCGACTAGCAATGTGTTCCGTTTCTCTGACTTTGAGCATATACCTACACTGGAGGAAGTTGCGGGTTATGCAGGCCTTAATGGAAACCTGAGAAGTCGATACCCATTGTCACCCATACTGGTATCTCCACACAAATTTTTGGATCTACTGAGTATTAGTTGGGATATACAGGATGGAAACTTATATGAGGGATATTGCACTCTCCAGTTCTTATATCAATGTTATGGTAACCCTCGAGGTTTTGAAGAACCGAACCTTGGTCTGACCCATGCAGGAAATAAAGACAAATGGGAGGCAAGGCGGGGTTTGGCGTTTATAGTATCATTCTTGGGTATTGTGGTCTATTCGTGAAAAGATGGTAATATAGAGATAGACCTCATAGGAATGATCGATGTTGCAATCAAGAAAGCCAACAGCGCTGTGGTTCCCTTGAACTTATCTGAAATCAATCGAGCCTTGACTATCTGTCGGGAAGGGGGAAAGTTCTTCCAAGGTTGCAATCTATTACTACAATTATAGGTGCAGGAACATCTCTGCTACGGAGTTGGGTATATGAATTACGGTTTGACCGGGTTGAGTTGCATTGAAGAATTTGAAAGCCGAGTAGTGGGTATTGAGTTCCCCAAGGGTATTGAAGCTTGGCTTGCGCAGTTGAGATCTTTGACTGCCGATAAAATTGAGTGGGCATTCGCATGGCTTCCTGTCACCGAAGCAGTATACATGTCGGCTGAAGTGTGTTATATCCTCTTGATGGGCATCCGGAGTATCCACCTGTATACTCCCACAGGGTGTTTCACCATTTAGGAAGATTTCAAACCATCCCCGATGATGAAGATTTGAGTAAACATGTCATTGAGTTTGGCCAAAAAGCCACATTTCCAGAAGGGAAAAATTCCCTAGTTATGGAATTGATGTAGATTTCTTGAACCTAAGACCATGGTCCGAGATCTATTTAGAGGTGAAGTGAACCCTAAGTACATTGTTTGGTTCGGAAAAAGATTCTACATTCCTCAAAGACCTGCTAAGAGAGCATGTGTTCAATAATTTACTAGCGACTCGCAAGAGCAATAAGGTTGGTTGGCAAAAGAAGAAACCTACAGGGCCAAAAGAAGCAGGTTGGAAAGGCAAGTTATGGACCTTCAGTTTGAAAATGGTGTGCAATCCGCTGCAGACGAGGGAGAAATCAAAAAACTAGCTCAAGAAAACGAGGTCCTCAAAGCTCAAATCTGGAAGATGAAAATAGCTGCCAGAAATTCGAAGAGAAGTCGAGCAGATGAGAGGCTTATAAGTAGCCTGAAAAAGAAAGCCCTCAAGTGTCAAGACGGCCTAGAAAAGTCTGAGGCTAGTCTAGTAAAATCTCGGGCTCAATCATCAGAAAATGCAAAAGGTTGGACACATTTGTTCAGCAAATGAAGAGAAAGTACGAAGGGACCATCACTAGCCTGAGAAAAAAGGTAATTGCTCTTGAGAATGAGACAACCAAGTAGATTAAAGATTTCAAAGTTGATAGGGAGCACAGTTATGATCTAATGGCTCAAATGGAGGAGGGAATACAATAATTGCAAAATCAACACCTTCATGACTCTCAAGTGTTAGAAGCCCAAAATCAGCAGATAACGTGGTCGCTTCAGGAAAAAGGTAGAATCAGAGAGAAGATCTGAACCATTGCTGACTATATTACTGTGAAATGCCAAGTGCGCGAGAACATGACTCGTACCACGTTCTTCGCTGTAGTGATGACTTTCGTCCGGCAGATTATGAGTGATTTGGAGCGGCTACAAGGGGATCTCACATATAGGCCCGCGGCGAGACCGAATGATGTCCCCCAGGCACTAGGAGCATTAATGTATTCTTGATTTTCACTTGAGTTTGTATCTTTCTTTTGGAGTATGTCAGTTCTTTTTTTACTCTGTATTTTTCTTTCTGTCGGAGTCTGCTTAATCAGTTCTTGAGTCTGTATTGTTATCTTGTTGTTGGATTCTGTTGTTTTCCTTTTTGAATCTTTTTGTTTTGAATCGTTGTAATCTAAAGTATTTCCTTTTTATGAGAAAATGAAAATCCCAAAATATTTTGTTGCCTATTTTTACATTTTTATCACCCCCAGAACTACGCTTGGTCTGATTCATGCAGGGTCATGATACGTAGTCAATCTACATAGGATTTGATCGTAACCCAAAAGAGGAAATAAAAAAAAGAGAGAAAGGAAATAAGAAATCATGAGGAGGAAACAATGAGAGGAATTCTGAAAGGATAAAAACAAAGAGAGGTCAAGCAAGAAAGACAAGAATGAAAAAAAAGATGAAAAGAAAAAAGTGAGAGTGGAAAGAAGAAAATGGGATAAGTAAAGCTAGGGTGAAACGTTCAACCGTTGCAAACATGTAGAGATAGCATTTAATTGGATAGGTGCATCACATCACAACGTGCGATTACCTATCTATTATTTGTTTCAAACTAACTGTTTGTTGTTGTTATTCCCAGTCCAGGTTTTATAGAACGATTGTTGGTTTTTGTAGTAATCTGGCTTCACACCCGTACTTTATGAGATCAAAGGGAAGCATAGGAATGTCTTCAGAAATGACTTTGCCAACAATCCCTATTGCGGAGAATAGTGCAATCTTAGGCATCCCGACCTCAGAATCGGCGGCTGCCGAAGAGAACAGAATCCTGCGTCTTCAGGTTATGGAAATGTGGGATGTTTTGGCGAATGGAAAAGAGCCTCTAAGTGAAATTTTGGGATTCCCGAACTCTTTCCTAGAGCAAACGGTACCTCCAATGTTCCAATTTTTCACCCAAATACCCCACTACGACATCCAACTATCTCAGCAAATTTTGTGGGAACACTTTGTGAGGTTTGCTACGAGGTGTTCATGTCTAGTGTAGCTCCAAATATCTTTACTTCCCCATGCTCGACTACAGCACAGCCTACGCTGCCTAGGCCCAGTTTTGACCCCTCAGCTTTCACCTTCCAAACACCTACCTTCCAAATGGAACCTCCTCGGTTTCCCCCTTATACTTACCATCCGCCACCCCAATTTGAGTTCACTGCGAGGCAAGAAAAGACCACCTAAACTACTGAGAAAGAAGAGATTGCGAAGAAGATGAGTAGTATGGAACAAATCCTCAAGAACATACAAGTCTTGAGTGGGCAGAAAATTGTGTCCTATGCTGACTTATGCATGTTCCTCCATGTGTATTTACCACTGGGATTCAAAACCCTAATACTTAAGAAGTACAATGGGCACGGGGATCCTATTTCTCATCTCAAGAGGTACCGCAACCAGCTGCGAGGAGCCGATGGAAATGAGGAACTCCTCATGGCCTATTTCGGAGAAAGTTTGGTTGGCATCACATCTGAGTGGTATATGGACCAAGATATATCCCGCTGGCACATCTAGGATGATCTTGCTAGAGATTTTGTCAGGAAGTTCCAGTACAACATTGATATTTCTCCAGATAGGAACTCACTGACAAACTTGAAGAAGAAATCCTCGGAAAGCTTCTGAGAGTATGCAGTTAAATAGCGTGAGCAGGCATCTAGGGTAAAGCCTCCAATGGATGAGGGTTGAAATGTTCACAGTTTTTCTCCAAGCTTAGGAAGCTGATTACTTCAAAAATATGATGTCTGCTATGGGTAAACCATTCGCTAAAGCCATCAAGATAGGCGAAATGGTTGCAAACGGATCGAATTCTAAGCCAATCCGCCATCCGAGCTACCTCCCAAGCCATTCAGGGTGGGTCTGGAGGAATAACAAAGGGTAAGAAAAAGGAAGAAACATCCATGGCAGCACAGGTGCAAGAAAACACCATACTCCCATATCTCTTTTTCCAGAAAGGAACCTGCAACTCTATTACCCCCACCAAGACATGGCCTATGCTCCATAGCCATACACGGTCATGAATGTTCAACCTTATGTCCGGCCACAGTAACAAGTTAATCGGAACCAAGCTCCATTTCCTAGAAACCGGCCTCCATAAGAAAACCAGTACAACCCCGACCTCCACAAAATAATTTTTCTCCTCGTGAACTACCCAAGAGGTCAACTTTTACACCAATCAGCGAATCTTATTGCAGTTTGTTTCCGAAGCTTGTCCAAATGGGTCTGCTATAGCCGGTTCCTCAAACTACACAAAATCCAACATCACCTGTGTATAGAGCTGGTACCCCGATGTGCCTATCACTCAGCTATAGAAAGGCACGACATGGATGATTGCTAGACTCTGAAGAGAGCGATGCAGAACTTGATAGAATAAAGGAAGATGGTACTGAGGTATGAAAATGTTCCCAATGTGACTAATAACCCATTGCCAGCTCACAACAATTGGCCCATAATCGGAATGATTTGTGAGGATAAGGAATTTGACCCAGCGTTGAAGGCTATCATTGCCATCGCTAATGCAGAAAAGAAACCAAAAGTTGCCCCGAAGCAAGAAAAAAGGGAGAAAAAGAACGAAACCACCCTTCCAAAGCCAGAGAAGAAAATTGAGATGGGAACTAGGGAAACGCCTCCCAAATATTTTGTTCTCTTTGTCCCTCGAGGCTGCAAAGAAAAAAAATGACTCTAAGTCCTCCTAGGAGATTCGAGCTGAATAAGAAAACTCAAATGTATGTGCCCACGGGAGCTTATGTGATGTGGGAGCCAATTAATCCACCAAGGCTGTGTGATCCCGTGGTTATAGACCACGTGCCACAGAAGCCCGTGATAGATTCTACTGCTGTGCCTTGGAACTACAACAAATCAGTGGTGACCTATAAGGGCAAAGAAATTCAAGAGCAGTTCAAAAAAACCACCCTGTTGAAAAGTACTCTAATTTGGAAGAGGTGAACAATGCCATTAGAAAGCGCTTTCCATCTAAAAAGACTGTGAGTGCCGAAGTAGTAGAGGCCTTCTTTTAAAAGATAAAAGTGCCAGATTATTAAGTGATCGACCAGCTTCAAAAATTTCCTGAACAAGTCTCTTTGTTATCTCTGCTGATGAACTTTGCCGAACATTAGAAGGTATTGATCAAGACCCTTAATGAAGCATATGTGCCTGTTGAGATTTTTGTATAGCAATTGGAGAGAATGGAAGAAAGATTTTTCGCAATCAACCAGATCTCCTTCAGCAAAAATGACTTTCCCCCAGAAGGGCTGCACATATAAAAGCTCTGCACCTAATAGTCAAATGCAGAGGGTATTATGTGAAAAGGGTTATGGTGGACAGAGGCTCTGGGTAGACATCTTCCCACTCTCAACTCTACAGCACATGGAAATTGGGACCAAAAGAATTTGACCCAACAATTTCTATGTACTGGCCTTCGATGGTATAAAAAGAGACACGACTGGAGAGATCGGTCTAATTCTGACCATCGTCCCAGTAGACTTTGAAGTAACCTTTCAGGTTTTTGACATGGACACATCCTACAACTTTCTTTTGGGGAGGCCATAGATTCATGCAGCAGGAGTTGTACCCTCTACCCTTCATCGGATGGTAAAATTTGAGTATGAGGATCAAGAGATTGTGGTCCACGGGGAAGATTAGCGATCAATTTATCGGGACCCATCAAGCAAGAGAAGGGAGTGAGCACATACTTTATCAGACCTTTGAAATTTAGATTCCGACCAATACAAAAAAGGAAACCCTTGCCCCGAACCATTCCTTTCCAATACATCGATCATAGTGTCCAAAGAAATAATTAGACATGGCTTCAAACTGGAGAAAGGTCTTGGGAAGTCATTGCGAGGAATAGCTGAACCTATCACCTGCTTGACACTAAGAAGTTCTCTGGAGTAGGCTTCATACCCACACCAAATGACATAAAATGGAGGATGACAGAAAGAATGATGGATGGGTTTTGCCGCAGCCAGTGCCGCATCTGAATAGAACATTTCACAGCCAAAGTTCCTTGAGGAAGAAGAAGATGAGGCCTTTACGGCCGAAGATATTGAAGAGATCTGTGGGGAAATGAGAAAGATACTATATGAAACCCACATGGTCCACCCAGGGGAGGGCTCAAGCACCACTGAGGTGCTGTATATGGGACCTGACACCAAGCTGCAGAATGGAAGGCTACGCCATTCCCAATCAGGCGAGAGTCCCGGTAGACCTGTCCTGCCACTTTTTCTGCATCGCGAGTTATTCCAGGGTGTAACTCGGATGTTTTCTTTAGTTTCTTGTCTTTTAATTTCCCAATATAATCTTTTTTATCATCAAATTCCAAGAAACAAAATCAATATTTCATCGTTCATCTTTCTTTACTCTTTCTGATTTTGTTATTTTTCTCTTTTATTTCGTCTTTCAGTTCTAATAATGAAGCTTTAAATAACATGACATGCTTATGTACTTCATACCCAGATCCAAACATGTTGTCTAACTGTGAAATAATAAACCAAGAATGAGAATACGATGAAGAAGAGGCTTTTAGGGAAATAAATTTAGAATTGGAACAATTAGAGAATACACATTAGACGAACTTAAATGATACTGAGCTGGTTAATTTGGAAGTCCTGAAGAAATCAGGGAAACCAAGACAAGCATTCACATAGATGAAAAAACCTGAGACGCATTAATCCAACTCCTGTTTGAATTCAAAGATGTGTTTGCTTGGTGTTTCATAAGTTGCCAACTTACCCCGATTATCCCCTTGTTCAGCAAAAGCAAAGAAAGTTTAAAACTGACATCAGTGAAAATATCAAAGAAGAAGTCACAAAACAGTTAAAAGCAGGGGTAATCTGAGCGGTTCGCTATACCACATGGCTAGCTAATTTAGTCCCAGTACTAAAGAAAGACGGGTGTGTATGGACCAAGAAATAGAGATATATGTGGATGATGTAATCATCAAGTTTAGGACCCAGGATGATCACGTTCCAGATTTGAGGAAATTCTTTGAGTGGTTGCGCAAGTATGATTGGAAGTTGAACCCAACCAAATGTGCATTCGCTGTACCATCCGGCAAACTCCTGGGATTCATAGTCAGTCCGAGAGGCATCAAGCTAGATCCAACAAAGATAAAGTTTATTTGAGATTTGCCTCCTCCAAGAACTAAAAAAGATATTATGAGTTTGTTGGGAAGATTGAATTACATAAGTCGTTTCATTTACCAACTGAAATCCACGTGTGAATCCATATTCAAGTTGTTAAAGAATAATGTGGCAATCAAGTGGACAGCTGAATGTCAAGATGCTTTTGATAAAATCAAGGAATATCTGTCAAATCCGCCAGTCTTGGTCCCACCTGAGCTAGGGAGGCCTCTTTCCTTGTACTTGACCATCTTGGAAAAGTCTATTGGTTGTGTCCTGGGGCAACATGGTGTGACAGGAAGAAAGAGCAGGCCATTTACTACCTGAGCAAGAAGTTTACCAGTTATGAAGCCGAGTACATTTTATTAGAAAGAACTTGTTGTGCTTTAACATGGGTTGGTCAGAAGCCTGAGGCATTATTGGCAAGCCTACACCACCTAATAAACAGGTTGTATCCTTTAAAATACATTTTTCAGAAGCCAATTCCCACTGGGAGATTAGCAAAGTGGTAGATCTTGCTCACAGAATTCGACATAGTTTACATCACTCACACGATAGTGAAATCTCAGGCGTTAGCAGATCATTTGGCTGAAAACCTGGTTGATGATGAGTACTAACGATTGAGCACCTACTTCCTAGATGAAGAAGTAAATTCAGTTGAGGCAATATTTGAAGACACCCATGCTTGGAAAATGTTCTTTGATGGGGCGGTAAACGCAAAAGGTGTTGGAATTGGTGCCGTCTTAATCTCACCCACTGGTCAGCATTATTCGGCCGCAGCTAGGCTTCGGTTTTTCTACTCAAATAACACTCCTGAGTAGGAAGCTTGCATCATGAGTATGAACATGGCGATCGACCAAAATGTCGAAGAATTGCTAATCATAGGGGATTCGGATCTAATCATCCGACAAGCTTAAGGAGAATGGGACACTCAAGATGTCAAGCTTATTCATTATAGGCAACATGTGGGAGATATTAGCAAGCGATTCAAATCAATAGAGTTCAAGTACATCCCTCGCTTCCATAATGAACTAGCTGATGCACTTGCCACTTTAGCCTCGATGCTTCCATACCCAGGCAATGCCCACATCAATCCCTTGGAAGTCCAAATCAAAGAAAGGCACGACTACTGTAATACGGTTGAGGCAGGACCGAATGTTCGGCAATGGTAATATGACATCAAAAGATTATTAAAAACCAAATAATACCCTGAGCAAGCCAGTGGAGATCAAAAGAGAACTATTACGCGGCATGCAAGTGATTTCTTTTTGAGTGGTGATGTTTTGTACAAAAGAATCTCGTATCTCAACTTGTTAAGATGTGTTGACGCCGAAGAGGCTGGGAGAATCATGTACGAAATGCATACAGGATTGTGTGGACCCTACATGAACGGGTATGTCTTAGAAAAGAAAATCTTTTGAGCGGTTATTACTGGATAACCATGGAAAAAACTGCTTCAGTTTTGTTCGAAAGTGTCATCAGCGCTAGGTGCATGGTGACCTGGTTCATGCACCTCCCATGGAACTGCATCCCATGTCGGCTCCTTGACCATTTGTTGCATGGGGCATGGATGTCATCGTGCCAATTGAGCCAAAAGCCTCAAATAGGCACAGATTCACACTAATCGCCATTGACTACTTTACAAAATGGGTCGAAGAAATCACTCTCAAGTTTGTCACCAAGAAAGATGTGGTAGTTTCCGTGCACTCCAATTTTATTTGTCGATTTGGTATCTCGGCAACCATCATCACATACAATGCTACAAACCTAAATAGTCACTTGATGGGAGATATATGCGAACAATTCAAGATAACGCATCGAAATTCTACTCCCTACCCGCCTAAAGCCAATGGTGCCGTCAAAGCAGCGAATAAGAACATCAAAACGATTTTGAGAAAGATGATTCAAGGCTCCAGGCAGTGGCATGTCAAGTTGCATTTTGCATTGTTGGTATATCGCACTACGGTGTGCATATTGGTCAGAGCAACCCCGTAACTGTTTGTTTATGGAACTGAATCCGTAATACCCGTGGAGGTTGAAATCCCTTCTCTCTGGATCATTATTGAAGCTGAAATTGAAGACATCGAGTGGGTCAAAACTCGTTTAGGACAGTTGACCTTGATCGATGAAAAACAGATAGTCGCAGTTTGCCACATGCAGTTGTATCAACAAAGAATGGCCTGTGCCTACAACAAGAAAGTGTGGCCTAGAAATTTTGAAGTAGGGCAACTTGTTCAAAAGCGTATTCTCCCCCATCATCAGGAAGCGAAAGGAAAATTCGCTTCTAATAGGAAAGGACCATATATCATCAGAAAGATATTGTTGAAAGGAGCATTGTATTTGGGCTATATTGAAGGAAATGTTCCTGAAGCAGCTGTAAATGCAGATGCAGTGAAAAGATACCTTTCTGCAGCAACAACATTGTCCGATTTGGATGACGAAGGCTTTCATTCTCGCTGCCCAAACTCTATCTACACTTTGCAAACCCATTTGAGATGGTTACTCTTCTTTGATTACCCCCTTTGGAACCTAAAGTGAAGCATAAAAAATGAAACCAAATGAGAATGATGAAAAAAACCAAAACACCAAAACCAAAACTTCCTGAACTACGTTCGACTTGATTCTAAAAGGATACATAGGTAGCCTCTCTCTATGGTTCAGGCACACCAAAGCAAAAAACCAGTTTCCCCCAAATGTGAAATTGGTGCAGATGTTATAATGGTTCGGCGATGATCCCGCCTAAATGGTTCCAGAATTGTAATTTGATCAAAGTTCTTTTTACCCAATCCTAGTGCAAGTTCTTTTGATCGATCGACAAAAGGTTCAACATTGGAGAACGCAGTTGTTTGGATCCGATGTAATCGAAATGAGAGAAACAAAATGAGAGAGTCTTATTGGTGAAAACCTAGGGGCACCATAAGGCGATGGTGAGAAGAGAATTTGAAAATGAGAGAGTCTTATTAGTGAAAACTCGTAAAGAGCACTATAAAGCGACAGTGAGAAGAGAAATGAGAGAGATCGATTGGCAAAAACCCGCAAAGGGCAGCATTGATCGAAAAGATGAAATCTCTCACCACCATTGGTACTGGAAGAGTCCTGGTAAGATTTCCTGGTTTTGAAATATGGGTTACAATGAGTTTATGAAAAGTTGGAAAAGTTTTTGCGCGTCGGCCATCCAGTCCAAGAAGCATGTCATGTCTATTGAAGCCTGCATGCACCCTAGATAAGTCCTTTTTCCCTCCCCGAAAGGAACACTTCTCTTTAAATTCATTTTTCTTGCTTTTTGTCTACTTTTCCTTGAATCCCTTTCGGTATAACTCTGTTTCCAAAATTAATACAAGCAAAAAGGTGGCAATATTGGCTTTATAGAGTCCCGCTTAACAAAAGCTAACAAAAGTACCCAGCCTCAGCAGATGCATCAAGTTGATCCTGACTGGCCATGGTGGCCGACTCTCTCAAATCAAAGTTATTGGAAAAGGAAAATAAAGCCAAAGGCAAAATCCCTAAAGGTGAATAAAGCGAAAGGGTTGAAGCCCCATGCGGTCGAGCCGTCATGAAATCACAAAAAGTGAGTCCCTCAGTTTTAAAGAAAGTTCAATCTTTAGAAAACCAGCAAGCAGTAGAAGTTTACAACGAAGGTTATGTCCAAGATCAGGAGATCGAGACAATCAAGGCTACAAAACCAACCACCATTTCAAACTAACAATTTCTTTGTTTGAAAAATTAAAATAGGTGGAATCTGAAGCAACCGTGCAAGAAGAAGGTGCAACCAAAAGGAAGAGCTGCGCAAAGGTTAGAAACAGCTTCATAGTAACAATCAATCCAAAAGGGAAGTTTTCCTCCAAAATGCTTTCCTGTATTTTATTGAAATAAAATGAAATGAAAAAGGAAAATGAAAAAAAAAGAAAAGAAGAAAATCCATAAAAATTATAGCTTGGAATCCCCAATATCAATCTTTCATGTTTTTACCAACATTAGGGATCCAATCCCTGAGTTGAGTTTTTAGACATAGGGCCTCCATTCCATAGTCGCCTTCTAACAACATTAGGGCTCCAATCCCTGAGTTGAGTGTTTAGACATAGGGCCTCTGTTTCCTAGTCGCCTTCTACCAACATTTAGTCTCCAGTCCTTGAGTTGAGTTTTTAGATATAGGGCCTCCATTCCCTAGTTGCCTTCTTGCCAACATTGGGGCTCTAATCACTGATTTGAGTTTTTATACGTCGGCCCTCCATTCCCTAGTCGTCTTTTACAAACATTAGGGATCCAATCCCTAAGTGGAGTTTTTAGACATAGGGCCTCCATTCCCTAGTCACTTTTTTGCCAACATTAGGGCTCCAATCCCTGAGTTGAGTTTTTAGACATAGGGCCTCCATTCCCTAGTCGCCTTTTACCAACATTAGAGCTCCAATCCCTGAGTTGAATTTTTAGACATAGGGCCTTCATTCCCTACTTGCGTTTTACCAACATTAGGGCTCCAATACCTGAGTTGAGTTTTTAGACATATGGCCTCCGTTCCCTAGTCGCCTTTTACCAACATTAGGGCTCCAATCCCCGAGTTGAGTTTGTAGACATAGGGCCTCCATTCCCTAGTTGCCTTTTTCCAACATTAAGGCTCCAATTCCTAAGTTGAGTTTTTATACATAGGGCCTCCATTCCCTAGTCGCATGTTGCCAACATTACGGCTCCAATCCTTGAGTGGGGCTTTATTAGACATAGGGCCTCCATTCCCTAGTCGCCTTTTGCTACCATTAGGGATCCAATCCCTAAGTTGAGCTTTTTATATATAGGGCCTCCCTTCCGTAGTTGCCTTTTCGTCGATATTAGGGTTCCAATCCATGAGTTGAGTTTTTTAGACATAGGGCCTCCATTCCCTAGTCGCTTTTTCGACAACATTATGGCTCCAATCCCTGAGTTGACATTTTAGATATAGGGCTCCATCCCCCCATCTTTTCCTTTCTATATAGATGCAATCTTTATTTTATTTGCTTTTAAAAAAAGGAATAGTTCAGATTTTGTTGTAAATAACTCACGAAATTTTCCTAGTGAAAATTAGGGAAGAAAAATTTTATTCTTTTGTTTGCTTTTGTATCTGACAAGGTTTTACCTCGAGACACAGGGTTCGAGATGACCAAAATAATGAGTCTCAATCCATAATAAAAAAAAAAGAAGTGAATTCAAAATGCTAAAGCGGACGAAGATGCGGACTGCTCATGATATGACTGAAGTGACAAGCTTCGCATGTCCCGTTTTGATCCAAAAGCTGAAGAAAGAAACAGCACATGCAGCTGACGAGCATCAATATTCAGATTGCAGTTTGCAGTAAGAGCTAGCCAAGACTCAAGATCCAGCTTCAAGAGATCTATAGATAGGAATCTTGTAGCTCGTAGTTGATAGGTCTAGCTAGCTCAACTTTTGATTTTCCTTTTTGGTGTAATAAGGAGGTCAGCAAGCAGTAGCAGCAGTAACAACAGTGAAATCACACCTTCCGGTAGTCCTAGCTACCAAAACTTCCAGAAAATACACTGACCTGATTCCTTTATAGCAAAGATATGTAGGCAACCTCTGAAGCAAGGTTCAGTCAGACCTTTTAAGGAAAATGCTTCTCATAGACTGCCAAGCAGGCAAAAATCTCTCATAATTGCTCATTTTATCTTTGGCCGAAAACCCTTCGTGTCTCAGAGTAAAGAGGGACAGCTGTGAGCATGTGGTTTTTTCCTCGCATGAATTGCTCCCGCGGAGTTCCTAAAATTAGGATTTTCTTTTTATTATTTGATTTTAGGAATTAATTGCATAATTTTCCTATTTGTTTGCATTTTTGTGTGCATATTTAATTTAGATAATTCATAAAAAATACAAAAATAATGAATTTGCATTTGGTACCCAATTCTTTTCTTTTAGGATAATTAGTTAATTAATGTCAAAAAATGAAAGAAAATCACAAAAAAATAATTCATTTTGGATTTTTAACTTATAATTTTTGAATTTGTCATAGCTTTACTTTTTAAATTAGGATTTAATTAAATTTTTGAGAAAAGCAATTAGTTTAGTTTTGGATTTAAATCAGGTCCTTTTATTTTTCTTTTGTTATAAAAAATATCTGAAAATGACAAAAAAAAAAGAAATTGGAGTTATAAACAAAAGAAATCTTATTTGGGATCTTGCTTACTAATCTTCCCCATCCCAATCCAACCTCTCCATACCCGATCAAAATAACTCAAATACCTGGCCCAAATCCATTAAAAACCGGTCCAGCCCCCCCCCCCCTCCAACTCCAAACAACCCCGTTTTGCCCCTTGTTAATCTCAACCATCGAGGTTTGTTGATCTGATGGTCTGGAAGCTAGGGTCCGTTGATATAATGTTGTCCAAACGTAGCCCCTTTACCGCATCTCCATCGTCTCTCACAAGCAATCCTCTCCACAAACCCTAAACGACCGCCGCCCAAATCCTACACCCTAAACCATGGCGGCGGCGCCTTAACCACTCCTCACTTCTCCAAATTAACATTAAATCATCTCCTCAACTCCTCATCCTAAATCTATCATTCTTCACCCTCGAATCATAGCAAACCCTATGAATATTAGATTGAACTCGGAGACCTAAAATCCCGAAGGCCTAAAAATTAATATTTCTTCAAGGATTTAGGCTTAGTTCGACTTTGTTCGTGTATTTTTGGCAAGAACACATGAATAAGGTCAAACTCGGCCAAATTTGGAAGATTTAAAGTTTTTTCGAGTGCTCACTGCTCAGGATTTAGGGTATTTTTC
Organism: Nicotiana benthamiana; assembly: GCA_034376525.1. Classification (NCBI taxonomy): domain Eukaryota; kingdom Viridiplantae; phylum Streptophyta; class Magnoliopsida; order Solanales; family Solanaceae; genus Nicotiana; species Nicotiana benthamiana. Next base: position 141,268,672 of record CM067327.1, on the reverse strand, counting down.
CTTCGGTTTAGGTTTTTTAATTATTGTCCATATCTCATCATCTCCTGTTTATTTCTTTTCCTTTTGATTTCTTTTAGTTTTCCAAGTTCTCCAGAGTCATTTTCTTATGTATGCTAGTTTAAAATCTTTCTCTGTAATTAGTGCATTTAGTCTATTAACTAGTTTAATTTTAATTTGTTAATTTAGTTAAGGTTCATTAGTTAATAAGTCATTTAGTCTAGATTTTCTTTTTTAATCTGATTGAGACCATTTCAGTGCTCGTATTTTTCTGGGCTTATAGAATCTAATTGGATAATTATGTTGAATGGGCTTTTGGATGTTTCTAATCCGATTACAAAAGCAGCCTGTCCAATTGGATTTGAGACATTGGGTCAACTTGACCCATGAGTTTTTGAGAGTAAAATTCGGGTCACAAAGGGTTAATTGGGGTAAAACACTAAGGGAATCATGCCAGAACCACCATAGGAAGCTTCCTAGAAAGCTGAAAATACCCTTGCTTGGATACCAAGTCAGAAAATGAGGGACTAACTAGAAAAAATAAAAACTAAGAAAGGACTAAAATGAAAAAACTAAACCCCTAAGTCTTTCCTAGTAACTTGTCTATAAAGTCATTGTTACTTGACGCTCAATTCAGATTTTGGAGAGCTGAAGAAATATTGAAAAAAATGGATTAAACTGGAGAAAAAAATCACCGTTTCATTGAAATACTCTAGTCATTTCTTAAGTTTTTTTTTCATTTCTTGGAAATATTGTCTAATGAATATAGCTCAAATGGATTGAAATTGGTTGTTTGGGGTTTGGATTTTGATGGTTGCTTTTGTATTTCCTCGGGTGAGGTTCCCCTTTTCATTTTCTTCGAACTCAATTTGATCGAACTGTTTGGCTGTTGTCTGCTGGTTGTTGTTCTATTGCAGACTCCTCACTTCTTTTGTTTTATTTTTACTTCAAGTTATTTCTTCGGACTCATTGAATGACAAGTAAGGTTATTGACTTGGTTTTATGTATGAGAAAAGTGAAGTGTATGAAAGAAAGAATGTAAATAAATTTGTTTGGCATTCGAATGGTAATTTGTATGTGTTCATAAGTATTTTTCAGTGTATGTCTATGCTAGTTATAGACTCTGTCAAGGCATTGAATAAATGGTAAATTGGATGAAGCCTTCGAAATGGGTTACTGTGTGTTACTCATTTCATGTCTAAGATTTGGATTGAAAAATGATTCAGGCTGTACTGACCCTTTTTTGAAATATGTGTTAGATAATTTATCATGTCTGTTGTAATATGGAACTCATATGCAAGTTTGTACTAAATTTCACAATTATCACGCTTGAACTTGAGTCGTATGCGCGATTGTTCAATTAAAGCAGGAATTTGGATATATTTTTTGGGTCTTCTTTAAGATTTAGTTTAAAATTAATTTCAAGTTTAGCTTAGTGTTTTCCTCTCTTATCTTTAGGATATGAATTTTAATCTTTCATCGTGTGTATTGAATTGGAGGGAGTCACTTTAGTCTATTAGTGAAATGGTTATGTAACCCTTTTTCGGAGAATTTTCAATCAGTTAGTATCGTAAATTATGCTATGAGAAGTTCAGTAGTTTGTAGTTTCCAGTTTACTACTGACCAGGAGAAATGATTGAGGTTTGTACTTGTGTTGTCCAAGACTCGACCTCGAGTCGTGTTTTGCATTGGTCTCAATGTTGGCTTTTTGAATTTGCGTCACTTCGGACACTCATTTGTGCTGTGGAGACTCGATGCTGAGTCTCTCACCCAGAAGCAGCGGGTCCATGATCTTGGGCTCACCCCTTGGGCCCAAATGAGACTGTCTCTTTCAAATGAGACTTTGGTCGTTCCTTTCTCGTTGGCCACTGACAAGTTTATGCTGGGATGAACCCCTTCGCTTAAAATAATTAGTTCTCTCCGACGTAAACCTTTAGTTAGATTAAAAAGAATCTTTAATTATGTTTAGTGTTAATTAATTAAGTCCATTAATTATATTGGAGGCGAGCCATAATAGATAATAATAGTTCATGGCGTTCCGAACTTTAATTTGAATATCCTTTTAAAATGAAATCGAGGTGCACCACGCTAAATAAAATTCCAAATGCGTGGCCTTCATTTAATTGTTTCTTTTAAATTCTTTAGAATTAAGGCCGTGCCATTTAGCAAATTTCCATGGCCCTTGCAATGCTAAAAACGCATAGTTTCTTTAGACGCGTATATTTAGTAATATTACCTTCCTAAATTCGAGTGTGCATTTCATGTGACCCAACTCTAAATCTCACAATGTTGAATAAAATTTGTTTCGAATTGCGGGTGCATTTCACGTGGCGCGATCCTACGACATGTTTTAAATGATGTTAAACCTTCTTTTTAAAAATTTAATTAATTAAAAAAGCGATTAAAGGTTTAAAAATGGCACCATAGATTAAAACATGTATTAAAATCAGATGATAGGCCAAGTATATTAGCTTAAGCGACCGTGCTAGAACCACGAAATCTGGGGGTGTCTAACACCTCCCTCGGGTTAACAGAATTCCTTATTCAGAACTTCTGGTTCGCAGACTTCAAAAGGAAAGTCAAAATCTTCCTCGATTTGGGATCTAAAATAAACCGGTGACTTGGGACACCAGCAAACAAATCATCCGAAGTAGAGACTGTGACTAAATAATTAATTCCATTTCGAATAATATCACTTAAATTGGAAAAACTTCCTTATATCACCTTCGGGTGTGTAAAAAGAATGTGTGACACATATGATTATATTACTATTATTTAAGTTATTTGCACAATTTTGTAGTAATAGCCTATGTTCATACACAAATGCTCTTTATTTATACTATTTGTGTCAATGTAGCATTCTATATTTTTATAAAACTAAGTTATTATTTGTGATTATTTTGGTGCATCAATAGTATTCTTATTTATTTTAAGCTTTTTTATAAATTATCTTTGATAAATTTTGTGTATTTAAAAAGTAGCCTTGCTTTAAGCTAATTTTCGAACAAAAATTGGCCTAGAACCCTTGACCCAATCCCCTATCCCAAGACCAAACGCCCCCTTTAATTATAACCCGGTAGTGACCCGTTCCACGATCCGCCCTGCTTCTCCTCTAATATTGGCCGTTTATCTCAAATGATCAACAGCTTATAGCCATTCCCCCTCTTAATTAACCAAACCCGCCTTAAACCTTATTATGTCATAACCCTAATTATGGTAGTGATGGCACCTATCACATTACTAGGCAAGACAACAGAAACCATAACCACAACCCATTTGCTATTAGCATAAAGCCATTTCTAGCACAAGTTTTAAATGCGGAATTCTTTATAAGTATCATAATGACAGAAATATGCGGAAAATCGAAACAGCAAATACTTCACAGCCCCAATAATATGGTGTCATGAGTCTAGAGCCTCTAATACATAATTGAATATCTAGTACATCAAGTCTATGAAATTAAAAAAACATAAACTGGATAGAGAGGAGAAGACATGACTGTCACACCTTCTTTTGGCCGTCCACAACCCGGCGAAGAGCGTAGATAAGGGAGTTTTTCCAATTAAAGGACAATCGAAAATGGATTCAGTCATTTAGGAGAATGTATGAGTCTCCACTTGGTAGATTTATAGTATCCCAAGTCACCGGTTGGAATCCCGAATCGAGGAAAGAATGACTCTGCTTAACAGTTCGCAAATCAGAAATCCGAGTAAGGAATTCTGTTAACCCGGGAGAAGGTGTTAGGCATTCCCGGGTTCCATGGTTCTAGCACGGTCCCTCAACTATTATATTCGGCTTACATTATCTGATTTTATACAATTTTGAACCAAAGTGCATTTTTAAGTCTCTTATCCACTTTTATTATTATTTTAAAAGAAAATTGCAACGCCGTTGAAACATGTCTCGAACCACATCACACAAATGCACTCGTGGATTTGACACATTTCAATTCGTTGAGATTTAGATTTGGGTCACACAAATGTGCACCCATAATTAGGAAAGGTGATATTTAAAGACGCGTCCTAAGGCAACTAGCGCATTTTTATTTTTGCAAGAGGCCGTAAATATTTGGTAAACTACTCTTCTCAAATTCTAAGTATTTTATAACTCAGCATTTTACAAGAGATAGTCCAAAGGACCATTTGTTACTAAAAGTGATTCTGAAAGTTAACTATGAGAGTATAGTGTCGATGCCACATCTGAGTGGCCTGAGTTCATGTATCAGCTGGGCCTCAACGGAGTCCAGCTTGACGGCCCTAACCTTGGGTCCAAGGGCAACCCCTTCACTTAGACCTTCGATTTATATGGGTCATTATTTATTACTATTTTGTTTGCCCTATCATGAACCCAAGAGAAACCGCAGGGAATATACATGTAAACAACTAAAGTTAGTGGGCCACATGTCAGCCCAAACAGGCTTGGCATTGCACAAATAACTGTTACATGCTTGCATATGTCACGAAATGGATGTGACCAAAATCACCTGCTCAACTTAAATTTATTCGACACAAACTACCTATCAAACTTGAATTTAGCTAACACTTAGGAAATCTCGGATGAAATTACATTACTAAAAATTATCATATAATGAATTTTAACAGTCCAAATAGTTCTTAAATTTATTCAACACTCAGGAAACCTGGAACAACATTACAGCTGCTAACAATAATTATATAACTAATTTAACAGTCCAAACAGTTCCAGATTTATTTACATTCAGAAAACTTAACTAAATTAAGGAATCTATTCAAAATGTAAGAACAATAGACAACAAATTTATAGCCATTTTGCAGCTGACTTTATCTCAAATATCAGCTGGATTTCTACATTAGCATCAGGCTTAGTAAGTGTACCTGGAAATCACAATGCACAAAAAAATAGAGGTCGGCAGATTCAGCCACAGCATGCAACAGGAGAGACATCTTATTCCCAAATGTATACCCCAAAAACCAATAGGAACCCCAGCAGCTTCAGATTTCAATTTTCAAACCCCAGAAAAGCAATGCAACAGTGAAATAATGAGATTTCAACCAAGCTAGGACCACCGCAACTTCAGAACCAAATTTCTATCAGTCACACTCGATTATCTCCATACTAGCTGAGGCAAAAATGGTCTCCAAACATGATGTGATCAAAGGCTACTATGATGAGTAATGGAATAGGAACAATTTCTGGATTTTAGCTTCAAAATTTTAAGAGAATTATAGAGATGCTTTTTTCCAGACTTTTTCCTTTTTCAGTGATTTTAACCCCTTTTTATAGCCAAAAAACTAGGGCATCATTTTTTATTATGCTTTGCACTTAAGTCCCTCTTTAATTTTCAGACTACCTATTTGAACCCTCATTTCATAACTTTTTTCCCAAATTACTGCAGCAAAGTTGCTAATTTTGTATTAAAGACCCCTTCTAGAAGGGTCTAAATACCTCTACCATTTTATATCCTTTAGATGCTACCTATATTACCCTTGTTTGTTCCTAATATTAACACTAACAACCTGAAAAGTCCATATTGCCCTTAATAGCCTTAAAATTATCAAAAATGTCTGTACAAATCCTGCGTTACCCTTCAATTATCTATTTTCTGCCAAAATAAGTCCTAAGACTAATTTTCTAATTCTAACAGCTATAACCAATCCAAATAACACTCACTCAAAGGAAAACAGTCCAAATTCAACAATTAACTAGAAATTCAAACCTAATAAGTTTATTCAAAACTTAGCAATTGGTTCCTCAAAACATGCTAGTCATTAATCGACCTTGTGATCTTAAAATGACCAGGAAATCATTAACACTAATGAACCATTACTAGAACAGTCCAGACCCTTTTCTACTAGCATTCAATTTCAAAGGTCAAGCATGGTATTGCTGGCATCAAAAAAAATCTATCACCCAATTCCATTAACGCGCATTCAGCAATTAAACCAAAGATGACAGGTTTGGGATTTGTTAAGATCAATTAATTTTACATTGTCATGGCATAAACTTAAACTGGTTACTAACACAAGTAGAAAAACAAAATAATAAAAAACGAAAGAGGGAAAAATGGACTCACTGTTTCCATGAATTAGGCAAACAAGACACCTAGGTTGATTAACAAAATTCTAATCATGCAAGCAAAAGACCTGAGTTTAATTTTTTTCACAGGAATTGATTTCAAAAACAATATGCATACTAAAACTGACTACTGGGAACAATCATAAATGAAACTAATATATAATCAGCCTAAGAAATCAAAATTTTGTTAAGCCCAATTAAAATCCACACAAACAACCCTAATTTGCTCAGAACAGGCAAAACAAATCATGAGCATAAGGAAATTACAACTAAAACTAAACATAGGAAAGTGGAATTATTGGATTTTATCAATCTATCATTGTCGGAGTCATTTAAAATCCTCGAGTGATTTCCAATCTTGGACTTAACTTCAACTGGTTGGTGCCTACACTAGAGGAACTCTGGGACCATTTGAATGAGTTTAGGTAGGATTTTGGGTGGATGAGGGCTAGAGAAGTGTGGGATGTGGTGTTTGAAGGGTATTGGATGGAAGCCACTGCCGTGCATGGCGGAGCTGCCATCTTCAGGCATATATTTGGCGAGTTGTAGCCATGTTTGAGGATAATCACTTGCAAGGTTAGGGTAAGGACGGTAAGGAGGTTCACTGGTGTTGATTTGCAGGTTGTTTGCCACCGGCTGCCGTCGTAGACGGCAGAGCTGCCATGTTTTAATTGAATATTCGAGCAAACTGGCGGTAATTCGAGGGGTGGTCTATACGGGATTGGGAAGAGGAGAGTGAGATGGTTCTAGGGTGTAAGTCTGGGAGGCATTGGGGTTAAGCCGCCGCCGGCGCACGGTGGTGTTAGGGTGGCTCAATTGTGGCGTTACACTACTGAGTGAACTGTACGAGGATGAAATGTTTTGTCTCTAAGGCTATTACACAGCCTTTGGACACTTTTATCTCAAATTCTAGGCTCCACATGAGCCGTTAGATTAAGGCCATGGATGGCCAAGATTGAAGGCCTCCTAACGACGTCATTTGGCGTCCCTGGGGCAAGACCGGGCTGGGGAATCGGTGGGTTAGGGACTGGTTGTTTGGGTTTGGTCCTGGGATTCAAATAAAAATGACCCAATTGGTTATTCCTTTTTTTAATTGAATTTTTCAGATTTTCCTTTGCCCCCCCCCCCCCCCCCCCTTTTTATTTCATTTCCAAAATTATTTAAAACATAAAAATTCCTAATTAACATATAAAAAACCTAATTAGCCATACAATAATTATTATCACATAATTAAAAAGATTAAAAGGAAAAATTACTTAAAATCACTCTTAAGTGCAAATTAAGCCATTTTTGAATTTCCTTTCCACAATTACTAATTAATTTCTTAAAATGCAAAATTACTCCTAAGTGCACATGCCTCATGTATTTTTTGTATTTTCGTTATTTATAAAATGCACAAAAATGCAAACAGTTAACAGAATAATGCCACGAAAATCAGAATTGCAAATAAACAAATGAAATTATTTTGTTTTGAAGTTATGGGAGTAATTCGTATAGGGCAAAAATCACATGCTCACAGCTGCCCCTCTTTGCGCGGAAACACGAAGAGTTTTCGTGCAAAGATAAGTGAGCGAACATGAACGATTTTTGCCTGTTTGAATACTCCGTGAGAAGCATTTTGAAAAGTTTGACTGCACCCTGGTTCAGAGGTTGCCTACATATCCTCGGCTGAAGAGGAATTAGGTTAGTGTAGTTCAGGAGTGTTTGGTAGCTGGGACTACCGAGGCTGTGATTTTACTGTTGTTGCTGCTGCTACTGCTGCTAGACCCCCTCATTACACCATTGTGAAGAATAAAGAAGCTAAACTAAGCTATGAACTATGGATTACAAAAAACCCTATCTATATCTTCCGACTTGTTCTGAATCCTTGTTGCTTTAGTCTTGTATTTCTTGTTGTGGACTCCTTATTGCTTTATTGACTGGTATTTCTTCATGTGGAACTTCTTGTTGCCTTGTTGACTTCTTATTTTCTCTTCTTCTGTGTTTGATGCCGAATTGCTGGACTTGATATTTATCCCATTGAAAGCATTCCCTCGATCTACAGGTGGGCGCCTGACTACTTGAACTTGCAATTTGAGAGATATTCCTTGTTCTACAAGTGAGCGCCTGATTACAAAAACTTGAAATTTGAAAAATATTCCCTTTTTCTACAGGTGGGTGCCTGATTATCAAAACTTAAAATTTTGAAAAAAAAAGTTATTCCCTTATTCTACAGGTGGGTGCCTGATTACAAAAATTTGGAATTTGAAAAATATTCCCTTGTTCTACAGGTGGTGCCTGATTATCAAAACTTAAAATTTTGAAAAAAAAAATATTCCCTTGTTCTACAGGTGGGTGCCTGATTACTAAAACTTAGAATTTTGAAAAATATTCTCTTGTTCTACAGGTGGTGCTTGATTACTAAAACTTAGAATTTTGAAAAATATTCCCTTGTTTTACAATTGGGCACCTAATTGCCAAAGCTTAAAATTTGAAAAATATTCCCTTGTTCTACAGGTGGGTGCCTGATTACAAAAATATAAAATTTGAAAAAGATTCCCTTGTTCTATAGGTGGACGCCTGATTGCAAAAAATTAAAATTTTGAAAAATATTCCCTTGTTCTACAGGTGGGCGCCTGGTTACTTAAAATCTTGAAACATATTCCCTTGTTCCACAGGTGGGCGCCTGATTACAAAAACTTGAAATTTTGAAAAATATTCCCTTGTTCTACACGTGGGCGCATGATTGGGCGCCTGATTGCCAAAACTTAAAATTTGAAAAATATTCCATTGTTTAACAGGTGGGCGCCTGATTACAAAACTTGAATTTTAAAAAATATTCCCTTGTTCTACAGGTGGGCGCCTGATTACTTAAAATCTTGAAAAATATTCCATTGTTCTATAGGTGGGCGCCTGATTACAAAAACTTAAAATTTTGAAGAACATTCCATTGTTCTACATGTGGGCGCCTGATTACTTAAAATCTTGAAAAATATTCCCTTGTTCTACATGTGGGTGCCTCATTACAAAAACTTAGAATTTTGAAAAATATTCCCTTGTTCTACAGGTGGACGCCTGATTGCCAAACACAAAATTTGAAAAATATTCCCTTGTTCTACAGGTCGGCGCCTGATTGCAAAACTTAAAATTTTGAAAAATATTCCCTTGTCCTACAGGTGGACCCCGTATTGCGAAAGCTTAAAATTTTAAAAAATATTCCCTTGTTCTACAGGTGGGCGCCTGATCGCAAAAACTTAAAATTTTTAATAATATTCCCTTGTTCTACAGGTGGGCACCTCATTACAAAAACTTATATTTTGAAAATTTTCCCTTGTTCTACAGGTGGACGCCAGATCGCAAAAACTTAAAATTTTGAAAAATATTCCCTTATTCTACATGTGGGCGCCTGATTACTTAAAATCTTGAAAAATATTCCTTTATTCTACAGGTGGGCGCCTGATTACGAAAACTTGGAATTTTTAAAAATATTCCCTTGTTCTACAGGTGGGCGCCTGATTGCGAGAACTTAAAATTTGAAAAATATTCCCTTGTTCTACAGGTGGACGCCAAATCGCAAAACTTAAAATTTTGAAAAATATTCCCTTGTTCTACAGGTGGGCTCCTGATCGCAAAAACATAAAAATTTTAAAAATATTCCCTTGTTCTACAGGTGGGCGCCTGATTTCAAAAACTTAGAATTTTGAAAAATATTTTCTTGTTCTACAGGTAGGCGCCTGATTATTATAACTTAACAAACAAGAAATTCTTCCTGCCACAGTTCGCTGCTGGGCGGATCCGTGAATGTTAATCAAATCTCTTTACCAAATATCTCTAAAGCTTAGTCCCATTATCCATGAGGGTCCTGACAACTCTTAACTGCGTACAAGTTCAAGACTATGTTATGTTTCTAATAAGGTATTACTTTCCACCACGTCTTGCTATGAGTTATATCTTTTGGGGGTCTGCTGGCGACGGGTGAAACTACTTCCTATTATTCGGGCAATCTTGACAACTAATGTTGACTGTTGATGGGGAAGTATCTAATCTAAGTCCTATTTTTCAGGAGGGTCCTGATGACTCTTGCTGACTCAGCTGGGGAGGTGTTGGCGCTTGGTTATGTCCCTTTTGAATTATAACTAAGTCCCACTTCCAGGTGGGTTCTAAGATTTTGATCATGCCTGATGTGTGCCTGCCTTCTCCTGCGGACGGCCTCTCTTAGGCTCTTCTAAAAATTTCTAACCCTGTGCCAATCAAAGAAAACTTGTCAGTTTAAAAAGTGATGGTTGGCCTGCGGCATTCTTGTTGGAGGGAGCCTCTCGTCATGGTGTTCCGTTGTGTTCAAATTTCCATTTTGATGATGAGTTGCTCAAACTGCTCAGCTGACCCTCGAGACCTCTAGGATTTACTTTGCCCCCCCCCCCCCATCATTGTGTTACATTACTAATCCCTGGCCGGAGTCATTGTGTCCTTCCCCCATGATTGATGTGTTGATGTACCATGCTTCGGAAAAACCTCCCCTCCTTGCGGTTTCGCTTTTTCTTTATCTTTGTGTTACCCTTCCATTCCTTTGGAAAAATCCTTGCCCCTTTCCCGAAATTAACCAATCTGTCTATGATACCTTTATGTAACTCCCTACTTCGTGTTGCACATCCGACCCTTCTCTGGAATTCTTTTATACTTCATTTTTCCGACGATTGACGAGTTAGGATGTTATGCTTGGCTGGTCCCCGGATCCTTGTGGTTTTGTTTGGTTTCTCATCATGGTGTTGCATTATTGAGCCCTCACCAAAAATCCTTGTCCCTTTCTTGAGATTACCTGGTCTCTTTGTGATGCTTGACGGACTCTTGATTTTTACTTCCTCGTCACCTTATATTGCACTCTTGATTTTTTACCGGAATTCTTTGCATGCCCCTATCTGTGTGGTACTTCTTCACTTTGTTGATTCTTGTCTCTTCCATCAGTTGCAGCTTTATGAATCCTTCCCTTTGCATTTCCACGCTTGTTATCTTTGTTACGTCTTTGGGGCGTCATGTGCTTTGTTCCTTTGTGAGTTTGATAATCGGCTTTGACATTCCCTCTGTGTTATTAGACAAAAGACATTAGACTCAAAAGGAAAATGAAATGCAAGGACTCTGAACGATATTTAGGGTGAAGAATTCCAGACTTGCTGACTGTTGAAAAGACAAGAAAGAAGACTTATCTGAAAAAGAAACTCTAGTTTTCGCGATCATGAAATGCACTTTGGCCTATTTGACCCAATCTGTTTCGATGACCGACCTTCTATTGCCGCGCTCTTGTTGTTGTGACCTCTCCAAACCAATCCTTCAAACCCCAACTCGTCTTGCCTTGCAGTGTTCATCCATAATAGCCCCTTTCAAAGTTTTGCTCTTACCGTACCTTCGCCTCACGGTGCCTGCGAAGGTTTTCACCCATAAGAATCTCTCATTTTATTTTCTCCCAACCTCTCGTCGTCTTATGGTGCTCGTGAGGGCTTTCACCGATAAGACTCTATCATTTTATTATCTCTCTCGTCTGCTTAGAGTGTTTTCCCTGCCTTGAATACCCTCTACCCGCTCGACTCGGCATTTTTTGAAGACTGGTCAGAAGGTCTTTCTTTGGACCGTAACGTGGGCTTTTGGATAGGGTTAGAAAGAAAGGGTATTAAAGACTATAAATAACTCAAATGGGTTCAAAATTATAACTTTCGGAATCGAATTCTTACAACGACCACAACTTCTGCCCCAGTTTCTTGCTTGGGGACTTTTGAATTTTTATTTTGATGAGACCGAACCGTGAGGCTGCCTACGTATCCTTTTAAAAGGAATCAGGTCAAACGTAGTTCATACCCATTTCTTGTTTTTGTTGTTGTTTTTCTTCTCCCTTTTTCTTTCTGTTTTTCTTTTCTTCCTTTTCTTTTCTTTGTTTTTTTTCTTCTTTCTTTTGTTTATTTTCTATTTTTTCTTTTATTTTCTTGTCATTTTTTCTTTTTTCCATTCTTTCCTTTCCTTTCCTTTTACTTCCTTCTCATACTTGCGTTTATGATTTTATTACTGATTCCGAAAGAGGGGTATGAAAGAAAATAATTAAAGCTTGAAAAGGGTTAGCAAAGGATAAAGTGTTTAGGCAGAAGAACAAAATTCCTTTGTCATTTCAATCTTCAAAATTTGCCAAGTACAAACAGATGTCAAGTATAAACAATGTTCTAAAGAAAATCATACATAATATCTTTTGACGGCATCCGCGTTGATAGCCATTTTCGCACATTTACCTTCCACATCCGTCAGATACAATGCTCCATTGGAAAACACTTTTGATACGATGAACGGCCCTTGCCAGTTTGGAGCTAACTTGCCTTTTGCCTTAGCCTGGTGAGGATGGATGTGCTTTAGTACCAATTGACCTACTTCAAACTTTCTGGGGTGCACCTTCTTATTGTATGCCCTGGTCATTTTTTGTTGATACCACTGGCCATGACAGACCGCCGCCAATCTCTTCTCGTTCAATCAGACTCAATTGTTTCAAACGAGCTTTGACCCATTCTTCATCGTTGATTCCTGCTTCGGCCACGGTCCAAAGATAGGGGATTTCAATCTCGACCATGATCATCGCCTCCGTGCCATATATTAATAAGTATGGAGTAGCCCCCATTGAAGTGCGGACAGTGGTGCGATATCCTAACAATGCAAAAGGCAGCTTCTTATGCCACTGCCTGGATCCTTCCACCATTTTGCGAAGTATCTTCTTTATGTTCTTATTGGCTGCCTCGACCGCTCCATTTGCCTTGAGGCGGTATGGGGTAGAGTTTCGATGTGTGATCTTGAACTGCTAACATACCTCTCTCATTAAGTTGTTGTTGAGGTTTGCCCAATTATCAGTGATGAGTGTTTTGGGGATCCCCAACCGACAAATAATGTTTGCGTGCACAAAATCGACCACTGCCTTCTTGGTTACTGCCTTGAAGGTTTTGGCCTCAACCCATTTGGTGAAATAGTCAATAGCAACCAGGATAAATCTGTGTCAGATAGAAGTTGCTGGCTTAATGGGCCCAATGACATCCATGCCCCAAGCAACTAAGGGCCATGGTGCCGACATCGTATGCATTCAGACGGAGGAGAGTAAATTAAGTCTCCGTGTACCTGACACTGGTGGCATTTGCGTAAAAATCTGATACAATCCCTCTCCATGGTAAGCCAATAATACCCTACCCGCAGAATCTTCTTTGCCAAAACATATCTACTCATGTGCGGCCCGCAGACGCCAGTATGCACCTCATTCATGATAATTGTCGCCTGCCTAGTATCTACGCATCTTATCAAACCAAGATCTGGCGTGCTTTTGTATAATATTCCTCCGCTGAAGAAAAATCCACTTGGCAATCAATGGATTGTTCTCTTCTGGTCACTCGTGGCTTGTGTTGGGTACACACCTCTCTTGATATATTCCTTGATATCGTGGACCCAAGGCTTGCCGTCAAGCTCTTCTTCCACCATGTTGCAATAAGCATGTTAATCATGGACCTGGATATATCGGGTAAATAAGCCTTGTCCGGATGATGTAACATTGACGCCAAAGTAGTCAGAGCATCGACAACCTGGTTGTGAATTCTGGGGATATGCCTAAACTCCATTGACCAGAATCGTTGACAGAGATCATGCAAGCATTCTCGGTATGGTATGATCTTTCAATCCCTCGTCTCCCACTACCCTTGAATCTGATGTACCAGAAGGTCCGAGTCTCCCAAGACCAAGACTTCCTGGACACCCATGTCCGCTGCTAATCTCAAACCCAAAATGCATGCCTCATATTAGGCCATGTTTTTGGTGCAATAGAAGCGAAGTTGAGCTGTGACTGGTAATGATTCCCTTCTTCAGAAATGAGTACCGCTCCTATCCCGACGCCTTCCATGTTGCAGCCCCATCGAAGAACAATTTCCATCCTGACTTCTCATCCCATTCCATTTCTGATATGCATCACTTCCTCGTCTGGGAAATATGTGTTCAAGGGCTCATATTCTTCATCTATGGGATTTTTTGCTAAATGGTCTACCAATGCATGTGCCTTCATAGCAGTCTTGGTCATGTAGACAATGTCGAATTTAGTGAGCAAGATTTTCCACTTTGCGAGCCTCCCTGTGGGCATGGGCTTCTGGAAATGTATTTCAATGGGTACATTCGTGAGATGAGATAAGTGGTGTATGACGACAAGTAATGCTTCAACTTTTGGGCTACCCACGTCAAGGCGTAGCATGTCCTTTCAAGGTGAATGTACTTAACCTCATAGGCCGTAAATTTCTTGCTGAGGTAGTATATGGTTTGCTATTTTCTCCCAGTGACATCGTGCTAACCCAACACGCACCCAAATGAGTTGTCCAAGACTGTCAAATACAAGATCAAGGGTCTTCCTGGTTCCGGCGGGACCAATATTGGTGGGTTTGGCAAATATTCCTCTATCTTATCAAAAGCTTCCTGACACTCTCCCGTCCATTTCACCGCACCATCCTTCTTCAACAGCTTAAAAATGGGCTCGCAGATGGTTGTGAGCTGGGGATGAATCGACTGATGTAATTCAATCTTCCCAGTAGGCTCATTACTTCTGTTTTGTTTCTGGCAGTGGAAACTCCTGTATAGCTTTGATTTTTTATGGGTCTAGCTCGATGCCTCGGTGGCTGATTATGAACCCTAACTACTTTCCCGAGGGGACCCTGAATGCACATTTTGTCGTGTTGAGTTTGAGGTCATACCTACGGAGCCTCTGGAAGAATTTTCTCAGGTCTTTGGCATGATCAGACTGCTTCCTAGACTTGAATATTACATCATCCACATAGACCTCAATTTCCTTATGTATCGTATCATGGAAAATTGTTGTCATAGCCCTCATGTATGTGGCCCCAGCGTTTTTCAAACCAAAAGGCATGACTCTATAACAGTACATCCCCCATGGTGTGATGAACGCCGTTTTCTCTGCATCTTTTTCGTCCATTAAAATATGGTGGTACCCGGCGTAACAATCCACGAATGACCCGATCTCATGCTTTGCGCAATTGTCAATCAATATGTGGATGTTCGCAAGGGAAAGTTTTCCTTTGGACTTGCTTTGTTGAGGTCGCGATAATTGACACACACCCTGGTTTTTTCGTCCTTTTTTGGCACAGGCACAACATTAGCTAACCAAGTGGGGTATCGTGTGACGCGAATGACTTTTTCCTCAAACTGCTTGGTCAGTTCTTCTTTGATTTTCACACTCACATCAATTTTGAATTTCCTCAACTTTTCTTAAAAGGCGGGCAGGATGGGCCAGTAGGTAACTTGTGGACAACCAAATTAGTGCGCAATCCGGTCATGTCGTCGTGGGACCATGCAAAGACATCTTTTTACTCCAACAATACGTCTATTATTTCTTCCCTAAGTTGTGGATCCAGATGGGCTTATTTGTATGTGACCGCATCGCACGGGTGATTCACGAGTGGGGTAATGATGCATCTATGGTTCGAGTCCTTTGACCATCGGCGGTGCACAATTTACTTTTATGTTGGATCGGGCCGTACGTCCCACGGTGTTACTTGCGCATGTTTCACGTAGTATTTCTCTGGGGACTGAATTTGATATTTGTTTGAACTATAGTTAAATATCCAGGAAAATACTTGGGAAAGAATTGTTATTCGATGATTATTAAATGTTAATAACTTGTGAAATCTATGCTTATTATGAACTCTTCTCACATTATTTGACCCTAGTAGGTATCAAGTCGACCTCTCGTCTTTAATTTTTCGAGATTAGACAAGATCCTTACTGGGTACATATTGTTTATGTACTCATACTACACTTCTTTACTTAATTGTACAGGGTCTGAGGCGGGTGCATCTGACTATCAGTCTGTGGCATATCTCTAAGCAGATTCAAGACTTCTATGGTGAGCTGCTTCCCTTCCGTGACGTTCATAAACTTGAAGAAGTCTTTCTTATGTATTTATATTGTCTATTCAAACAGTAGGATAGTATGCTTTTGTTGTATATTCTACT
This sequence comes from Nicotiana benthamiana, assembly GCA_034376525.1. NCBI lineage: Eukaryota > Viridiplantae > Streptophyta > Magnoliopsida > Solanales > Solanaceae > Nicotiana > Nicotiana benthamiana. The sequence continues at coordinate 141,252,623 of CM067327.1, read as the reverse complement.
AGTTGCCCGCTGCTTGTGACACCAGGTCTTGGCACACACATTAGTAGACTGTATTATTTTGGGGTTGTATGATTATCATGATTTTAATCATAGTTTCCGATTTATTTCCGACTTAAATAATTATTTCAACTATTTTGGGGTAAAGGTGACTGAAAGTTTAGTTAGTATTTTCCGTTTTGGCTTGCCCAGCGATGGCATTGGGCGCCATCATCACCTGTTATGGAATTGGGTCGTGATAGTTAGCAAACATGAATTCAAATTTTGCAATTCTTCTTACTGATATGTGTTGTTAGAAAACATGCCTATAGGAAATAAAAACCTATCAACTATCTTTCAATTTGCTTTAGCACATTCACTAGCAATCATTCCTATAGAATTTTGATAACTTCATTTGATATTGTATCGTAGCGATCGTTAGATGTGAGCATGTGATTTTTTCCCCTATATGAAATACTCCTATAGAATCCCAATGAAATAGATTTTTCTTTTAATTATTTGCCATTTTAGGTATTTTATAGAATTTTCATAATTATTTGCATTTTTCTATGCATGTTTAATTTTTATTTAAATCATAAAAATAAAAAATACTATGCATTTGTATTTAGGATGTATCTTTAAATTTTAGGTTAATTAGTAAATTAGTTATTTTATAAAAATGAAAAGAATCACAAAAATAACTCACTTTGTATTTTTTAACTTTTTAATTTTAAATTTTCTTCTTTTAATTTAGGAGTTAATTAATTCTATAAATACTATGGCAAGTAATTAGTTTAATTTGGTACATTAATTTAGTTTATGAGGTAATTGAGGTTTTAAATTAATTTGAAAAAGAAGAAAAACAATTGAAAATTGAAAAGAAAAAAACGAAAAATGAGAAAGGCTGCTAATTTTAGGCCAATTTGGCAGCCTAAATAATCTTCCTCCAAAAAAAAACTCGTTCCAGTCCAGGCCCAAACCACGCCCAACCCGGTCCAACCATCCAGTCAATTAGACAACCCAAACGATGTAGTATGGGATAAAAATATGCCGTTTTGAGTTCATTCACATCGAATCGATCTTGGCCTTACGTGCTATTTCATCCATTGGCCAGGAAAGCCTACCCATTTTAATTAAAAATGTCCGAAGACCCTTTAGAATAACCTAGAACCCTGTTTTAATCTCTCTCAAACTCTTCATCTTCACCGCCGCCTACCACCATCAAAACCCATCTCTACCACCGGCTCACCACCAAATCACTCCAAATCCTCACCATACTCCCTCAAAAACTAAGCCGTTGTCAACTTCCCCAACATTCTCGCCAATTCCCTTTAATTTCATATCAAAAATGGAACCCTTGATCTGTCCCTGCCTTTGATTCCTCATGCAAAAGGGTTTGGGTTCGTTGTTCTCAAACTACTGAAGACGATTTTGGCCTGAAACGAGTGTTAGTCGTTTGTTCTCACAAGAACAAGCCAATTAACACTCATTTTAGTTTGAATTGAAAATCGCTAGAAGTCCGTTTAAGCCCATTGTCTGTCTGCCTCTGTTAGGTATTTCAGCTCTTTGTCTTTCATCTTTGATTTTATTCTCGTCCTCTGATTTTTCTTTTTCTTTCCATATCTTTCTTATTTTCTTCTTTAAAAATTATTTTGTTTGCATTTTAGGATTAAGTCGTGTTAGCATGTTGATTAGTCCATTTGATCTCATGGTCTAGTTTTGTTAGGTTTTTAATTCAGTACCGGATAAGTCTATTTCTCTTTTTCAGTTTCGTTATGATTCCTTGGTCCAAATGAATTGGTTCATCATTGATTTCATCCAAAATTATTATTGTTTTGTTTTTTCTTTCTTCTACTTTCAGAAATTGGTCTTGATTTGGGCTCGGCCCATCAACATACGGGTGTGCATTCGATTTGTCGATTCGATTTTGATCCTTAGCGATAATTACTTATCGGTTATCGATTTATACTTATGCTTATCCTTATCGTTTCGATAAGGTTTTGATTTTTTCGATTATCGATTTTTGGTGCTTATCGATTCGATTATCGATAACACCAATAAGACAAAGGCTGGTTCCCAAAGACAATTGTTCCTTTAAGCTAAACAAAAACACAAAAGCATACTGGGATTCACATTAACTAGCTACTATTTCCACATAATCATCCACCTGCTATTTTTTCGTACAATCCAAGCTGAAGCATATATAAATTGTACTCACTTTATCAATATTATCATTTTAGCCATGTGTCTAATTCATCGACACCCTTAACTCTTGGCAAAGTTTTGACAATCCGATAGACACACTTTTGGCAGGTGCTAAGATTGGATATAAGAAAATTATACAAAAGAAGCAGGCTCTAATTTCATGGAAGGATTTTGAAAATCCGGTACCAGGATTGTTTTCCATGGAACTGGACCAAAGTAATGCCCAACTTGTTTTATAATGGAATAGGACTTCAGAATATCGGGCAACTGGTTCATGGAATGGCCATAGATTTAGCTCAGTCCCTGACAAGTTGAACTCAGTATACAATTACAGCTATATTGACAATGAGAACGAGTCATATTTTACATACTCCCGTCATATTAGTAGTATAATTACATCAAGATTCATCATGGATGTCTCAGGACAAATTAAGCAACTAACATGGTTGAATAATTCTGCTGGTTGGAATGAATTTTGGGCTCGGCCTAGTCAACAATATGAGGTTTATGGTTATTGTGGGGCATTTGGAGTTTGTGATAATGTTGATTCACGCTGCAATTGTTTCAGTGTTTTCAAGCCAAGATCAGATAGAGAACGGAATTCGAATGATTATTCGGGTGGCTGTGTAAGAAATGTAGAGCTACAATGCAGCGCCTTTACTGTAGACAGTGATAGTTTCTGGATGAATTCAAGCATGAGTTTACATGCTTCTCCAGATACTAATATCACTGTTGAGGAAGCCTCACAGTCAAGAGAAGCGTCGCTGGAAATTGGAAAATAGGGTTAGCAGAGCTAACATATGTCATAACTCATATGCTAAGGGATAGGGTAGTATTATAAAAAGGGGGCATATTTGTCTTTTTAATATATCTTATCGATCTATTGATAAATCGATAAACCGAATGGCCAAAATCGAAATCGAAATCGTTAACTCAATAAGAAAAATTTTCGAAATCGAAATCGAATCAATAAACCGATATCGATAAACCTCTAACAAGTAATCGATTCGATTTATCGATAAACCGATTCGAATGCACACGCCTACATCAACATTTAAGGCCCAAGGGACTGCGGGGGTTTAAAGGCCTAAAAATGCCACTCAAGTTTCAGAAATGGTCTATCTATTCCATCCGCTAAAAAATTGCTATTTTCATGCCACTACCGTTAAAGAAATGGCTTATCCACGCCGTTATTGACAAACAGCAGTGGCATGGATGGGCCAAATAAAAAATAATTCCTCAGTCAATAATAGCATAGATGGGCTATTTTTTTAACGGTAGTGGCATGGAAATAGTAATTTTTTAATGGATGGCATGGATAAACCATTTCTGAAAGTTGAGTGGCATTTTTAGGCCTTTTTTTTTGGAGATTTCTTAGTTGTTTAATGGGTTTTAATTTTCAGCTATCTTTAAAAGTAATTATCAGGTGTCTTAAGGGTATTTGGGGCAATTTAAATTGAAGAAATCTTGCTTAACCAGCTAGGGGGTTGGGTAGTTTTAGTAATTGGCTTAGAAATTCAGCGCTTAAAATGAAAGAATGAAAAGAATCAGGGAGGGGGTAATTGGTAAAACTTGAAATTATTTCTGCTGCCCTAAAGTCTCTCTATAAGAAGCCTATTTCCTTATTTGTGAAGGCAAATTTTTTTAGAGATTTTAGAATACTAAAAAGCATACAAATGGCTGAGCTCAAAAACACTATAAATTTCTTGCATTTTTTGTGGAAATTAGCTTGGTTATGCTGTTTATCTTCAAACCTTAAAGCCTTTCAAAAATTTCTGGTTCTTTCTCTGCTGAAAATGGATCAAAAGGGAAGGGAATAAAGTTTAAGAGTTCCTCCATGTCAAAATTTGTTTTTTTGTTTAAAGGTATTGGACCAACGTTGGCCATATTTGTTGATCTGCCAAAAATCCAACTCAAAATTGTTTCATAAGTGTTCTTATATTTTGTTTTAGGATCGATCTTGGCCCATGTTTGATTCTTTATTCCAACTCATTATCTTAAGGGCTATAGGGTGAAAATTTCACCCGATTTGATAGGTTTGGGCCTATATTGAGCCCAAAAACCCCCACCCGTAGTTAATAACCTATTGTGCTATGTAGCATCTTCTGCGATTAGCAATCCCAATTTAAGCTTTTAACTTAGATGAAATCAAGCCTCTTTAACTCACCTTAGTAAATGTAGTGCTCTCCTTAATTAGATTGAGGTATGCCATATTAGCCAAACTTATAATTTAAGGCCCTCAAAGACTAGATCAAGAAATCACTTTAAGAATAATTTGAGGTGCGTCATGCCAAATCAAACTATCAAGCCCATGGCCCTCATTTAATTAATATTATTTCTTTAAAAATCGAGGTGTGCCATCAATTGAATATTCATGGCCCTCGCAAACATTTTTATTGATTTGAATATTCATAGTTGCTTTAGGCCCGTTCTTTAAATTGGCTTTCTTTTAATCATTAGTTTCGGGTGCACATTTCATGTGATCCAAATTCATTTCTTAACTATGTTAAATAGAACGTGTCGTGAATCGCGGGTGGATTTCATGTGGCATGGTTCAAGACATGTTTTAAATAACGTTAAATCTTCCTAAAATAATTAAAAGTGGTTAATAAGTTAAAAGTGAACCATAGGCAAAAATGTTAATAAATCAAATAACACGACAGTTATAATAGTTTAAGCGACTGTGCTAGAATCACGTAACCCGAAAATACCTAACACCTTCTCCCGGATTAACAGAATTCCTTACTTATAATTTTGGTTTGTAGACTTCAAAAGAAAAGTCAAATTTCCTCGATTTGGGATTTAAAATAAACCGGTGACTTGGGACAGCATAAGCTATTCCAAGTGGCGACTCTGATTAATTTGAATAAATTATCTCATTTCGAATGATGTCATTTAAAGTGAAAAGATTTCCTTATATCCCCTATCGGGTGTGTAAAAAGGAGGTGTGACACTAGAAATCATGCCTATAGGATTTTGATCACTTCCTTTGCCATTGTCTTGCACTGTTCATCTAGAAAACATGTCCATAGGGTTGAGTATAATGATAAAATAGGCTCTAAGTATAAGTTAGAGATCATGCCTATAATGAATAATTACTCGCTATAATTGGCTAATACTAGACCACTTGACTACTATTTTTTATGTACGCTATTGTTACAGGGCATGAATAATTATGGATCTCTTCCCTAATAGCTTTAGCTATCTTTAGACTGCGTAGATCAACCAGGCACATCACCTATAGGTTTAATAACTTGAAACCTGTGAATTCAATAATCAACTAATAACAACTGTATAATCCCTTCTACAAGCGATATCTTGCATCTGAAATGGCATGTATACTTTAATTCAAAGTAACTTAGCAATCATGTCTATAGGTAAGGTTCTTAATTATGAAACCTCTTAACTGGAATATTTGTCTTGCGTACATTTGTTGCCTAAGTGTGGAGGCAAAACTTAAGCCTTAACTACCTAAAGTTAAGTCTAGAACCACCAAAAGTAGAGGTCCAATACCTCCTGGACCATAGGCCTGGGAAGGGTAGTGCACGCATAAGGTACGACTTATAATTGAATTAGTGTTCTTTAGGTAACAACTTGAAGATAGTAATCAGGTAGCAAGAGATGATAGTTTATGGCCGATGGATAAAATGAGTAACACCTTATTCGGAGGAAGTACAAAGTATTATTTATGTTACACGGGGTGATCCTTTAGGCTAAATAACTTAGGATTCCCCCATCCTATTTCTATTTATCTGTGAGTCAAGTGTTTGTATTTATTTAGTCTTTTAATAATAATTTTTCTCAAACTTCCTGCTTTCTTTGCCTTGGTTTGTCTGACTAATTCATATGATACGAGATTGGCTGGGACCCAGACCCACGGTTTTGGACCTTTAGGAGTGCCTACATCTTTTTGTCGAGGTAATTTGATCCATTACCCAATCGTTGGTATCACAAATTAGTTAAATCAGAGTTATTTGCAAATAGGTGCCCTAACGCACCTCAAACCTGTCAGGTGGCGAGTCTCTCTTTTAACACCTTCATTAACAGAGTTGTCATGTGTCGAAACCTGATTTTGCGAGAAAAATGGGCACGACATGAAGATCCCTTAAGGATTTAAAATGTTTGAAATATATAATTCGAAGTCCCGAGAAATGCACTCGATCAAAATATAAAGATTTGTGTACAGTTTAAATCAATCTGGGCGCATGGGGTATTATCACCTTAGTGAATATTTGCTGAAAAAAAGTTACATAAATAATATTATTTGTCCATGTATTTTTATAAATAAAATATCATCATAATTTGTTGCACTTGTTATTTATTTTGATGACATAAATCTTATTGAAAATCCAGAAGAGCTCTAAAAGGCAATTGAATATCTTAAGAAAGAATTTGAGATGAAAGGGTTTGGAAAAGTTATCATTTTTGTTGGTATGCAAATTGAATATTTAGTAGACGAGATCTTTATCCATCAATCTTCCTATAAAGAAACGATCTTAAAATATTTTTACATAGACAAAGTGTACCCATTAAGTACATCAATGGGTGTTCGATCACTTGAAGTGGATAAAAATCTGTTCTGACCTCTTGAAAAGAATAAGGAACTCCTTGGTCCTGAAATATTTTATCTTAGTGCAATTGGTATACTTATGTATCTTACTAATGCTAACAAAGGTGGTGCAGATCATATTAGTTATGCAGATACTAGACTAGAATGCGGAGACTCAAATATTTGAAACAAGATTTTCTTCAAGGAGAGTAAAAAATACGTGTTGTACTCTTTTTCCCTTACTAAGTTTTTCCCATAAGGTTGTCCTTATAAAAATTTTAATGATGCAGCCAATAATGCGTATTACTAAATAAGTGTACTTTTTTCCTTCACTTGATTTTTCCTGCAAGGTTTTCATAGTAAGGTTTTAATGAGGCATGTTATCTTTAACGAACACCCAAGGGAGAGTGCATTTAGTACTCTGTTGTAAATAAGCTTCCTGAATAAGCTTATCCATATGGGACTCCACTGTAAATATATTATCTATTTAGTACTCTATTGGAAATAAGCTTCATGAAGAAGCTTATCATTTCGGTACTTCGTTATGGACAAATATTACTCCTGGTAAAAGATTACCTGTATCTGATACAGTAGCAGCTTACAAGTATCTTACACAGCAGCTTGAAGTAGCAGCTTACAAGTAGAGCTTAAAATTCAAGATATAAAATTTAAATTTTTGGATATAATTGAACTTTAGAATACGATATTTTGAAGTTTGAACTTTAAGGTTTAAACTTTAGAATATCGTATTTTAAAGTTTGAGCGAATAACTAATTTTTAAAGGGAATTTTTCATAAAGCACCATCTTTTAATCCTAATTAGCCATTTATAGATACCATTTATTATATTACATTTTATAGATACATTTTATGGTTTTATACAATGTATTTCATGTATTTAAGATGTTGTATTCATAATGCAAGAATAAAAAGAGGCGATAAAATGGGAAATTAGCTAAATAAAATTTGTATTTAGCTGTATTCATACGAAATTTAAGTTGAATACAAACCAGTTTTGCGCAATTTCTGGTAATGTAAAGTTTTTTTAAATGGAAGGAAATAAAATCACTGATAGTCTCCTAATTTAACTCAACAAACTAAAATTATTACACATTATTTTGTATTTTCTCAGCAAAATACAACTGAGAAGCGTGAATACAACGAAAAACAGAGCAACATAAACAATTGTTCAACGTGAATACAGCGAAAAAGCAGAGGAACATCTGATCGAACTTCTTCCATTCTCTTCTATTGTTTCTCGATTGATACAAATTTTATACAAAATAAGGTATAGTTCATCTATACATATGGCAAGTTTAACAATTTTGTTGCGTCATTCTGGCAAGTGGAACGATGAGGGCAATTATATCGATTTTTCAATTGAGGGAATACTGAATAAGGAGTATGCCTCCTTCAATGATCTAGTTGCTTCAATTTCTAATAAACGTGGTATTGATTTGAGCTCAAAGACCATTAAAATACAATACAATGTTGAAGGAAATCGCACGCCAATGGAAATACACAATGACATGGGTTACAGAGTGTATGTAGAATTGAAAAAAGAGAACGGAGAATTTGGGGTGTATCCTTTGTGCATAACAACTATAGAAAAGGAGCTTAATTTTAGAGGTACTGTAAATCAAGGCGACATTGTGCAAATAGACGAAGTAGTTGAAAGGTACGTTTGTGATACAGATGATACACTAGCTATAGAATTTGTTAATTCAGGAGAAGCGATTGGTGAGTTCGAACCCCACAAGGATTTGATAATTTCAAAAACTAATCAAAAGGAGGTTATGGATGGACAAGTTTATAAGGATAAGGATACATTGAAAGAGGTGACGGAGAATTATGCTATAGCTCAAAGGTTTCAATTCCGGGTTGATCGTTCTAATGCTGTCAGGTTTGTTCTTTCGTTAACTATGTTGTATTTATGTGTATTTGTGTGCTTCGTCTTGATGAACAAGTATGAAAACATATGTATTTTTAGGGTGCTTGAATACATGTATTCAGATGTATTTTACTGGTGTAATAATATAACATTGGCTTTAATTATTTTCTTATTTTGTCTACTGTGGTATTAAGTGTTTGCATATTCATACAAATGTATTCAGTTGTATTTATTGTGTTTTAACGTATCTAACTATATTGGAATGCATTAGCATAAAAATGAATTATACACTTGTAAATTTTTTAATACATATCATGATGTATATATATTAGATTTTATTTGTCTGATGTGTGAGCTGTATTTTTTGTCAAGTATGCTAATCAAATGTAAAATGATCTTTGCAGCTATGCATTATTATGTATTTCAGAAAATTGTGAATGGAGGTTTAATGCTTCAAGCATTAACAAATCAGAGATATTCAAGGTGATAGAATTCAATGATAACCATATATGTCCGCTAAATGACAAAGTGTACGAGCAGCGGCAGGCTAGTACCAGCCATATATTTGGTATTATAAGGCCAAAGCTTACAAACCATAAGAGGAAATACACTCCGAGGGACATTATTGATGATGTGAAATCAGATTTAGGTGTAGATGTTAGCTACATGTTGGTATGGAGGGCTTAAGAAAAGGCAATGAATTTTCTTAGAGGTGAACCGGCTGATTCATACAAAAAATTATCAGGATACTTATATACAATGGATACTACATATCCAGGTTCCCATATAAGAATGATAAAATCGCCAAATAATGAATTCATGCACGTGTTTATATCATTGTATGTCTTTATAAAGGAGTTTGATCATTGTAGACCAATTGTTGTCGTGGATGGAAGTCACCTAAAATCTTACTACACAGGGACATTCGTTTCGGCAAGCACGATGGATGGTGCAGGTTAGTATCTGAATAATAATAATACAATCTGTTAACATTCTATGTATTCAGTTATATTATAGTGTATTCAACTGTATTCATCTATAGTCAGTTGCGTTGAACTTTATTAACCACTTAGCGTCAGTTGTATTCAATTGATATATTCAATATTACTCAGCATATGTATTCATCTGTATTCAGGTATTTTTTATTAAATTCAATTGTTTTAATCCCCTAAATTATTTTCTAATAAATGTCACTTTCATACAGAATTATTAAACACATGTATGCAGGTGTATTCAGCTAATTCTTGTATGCAAATGTATGCAGCTTTATTAAAGATATGTACTTATCTATAGTATATACATTTTTAGTTGAATTCAACTATTCAGCTGAATTATATTGCATTTATCATAAGCTTTATTCAACTTGTATATTCAGAAGTATTTCTAAACAACTGTATTCATCTATATTAGACATGTATTCCTATGTATATTGGCAATATTATTTCCTAGTTCAGCAGTTAAAATCACCCTATTTAAAAATAACTATATTCAATTTTATTTACAGGTCACATATTGCCACTAGCATATGGTGTTATTGATTCAGAGAACGATGATGCTTGGATGTGGTTCTTTGAGCAATTCAAGATAGCATACGGTGTAAGGGAAAACATGTGCATCGTTTCAGATAGAAATGAGAGCATCAATAAATCTGTATCGAGAGTGTATCCAGATGTACTGCATTTGGCTTGTATATGGCATCTATGGAACACCGTATATAAGAAATTCAAAAGGATCCATGCCAAGTTGAGCAAAATATACTTCTCGATGGCAAAAGCATACACACAGGCTGAATTTGACAGCCTGATGGAGAAGGTGGAGAAAGTAGATATTAGAGTGAAAGAATACTTAGAGTTAGCTGGTTACGAAAAGTGGGCTAGGTTGTATGCCTCTGTTAATAGGGGATGGACAATGACATCAAATATGGCTGAGTCAATCAATGCAGCACTAGTTTCAGCAAGGGAATTGCCAATATACGACTTCCTAGAAGAAGTTAGGAAGATGTTTGGACGTTGGAATTGTAGCAACTGCAAAGAAGCCACACAGACATACAAGACTCTTGGCAAAAAATACCAGGAGATGCTGGAGTTCAATGAGACAATGTGTACACGTATGACTGTAAGTTAATTGTTAGTGTCATTTGTCTTATTTTTCTAGTTATTTTCAGAATTACTTATATGAATACAACTGAATACAATCATTTTTAAGTAGAACTACCGTTAATATATATATATATATATATGAATACAAATACATTAAAGAACATATTAGGCATATTTTTACATAGATCTGATATGAATACAACTTAATATAACTACGTTACATGTTGGAAAATCGATTGGAATGCATCAGAATATAACTAGTTGTATGATATTTAATGTTACTATGTATTGTGAATATGTATGATTCTAATGTTATTGGTATCATACTATTGCCTAAAGTACAGCAGACATTTGATAAGTTCTGCAATTTTCCAGTTGATATTTTGCTGGTATAATGTATGTTGTACCGATATATATGCAATATGCGTCTATTCTATGTAAATTATTAATTCTGCAATATAAATCTGGTAATTAAGGTATATGTGTTCAAAACTTATATTTCTATTTTTAAATGTAGGTGATACTATCAACTGAATACTTACATACGGTTAACGGTGGTGGGAGGAATTATACTGTCTTCCTGTTAGACAGAAAATGTGTTTGTGGAAGGTTCCAAATTGATGAATTGCCATGCCCACATGTTTGGGCTGTATTGAAGACCAAGTTTCTAATGCCGGAAGAATATTGCTCTAACTATTACAAACCAAGTACAATTGTAATGACATATGATTTACCAGTATACCCGCTACCGGACAAAAATGACTAGAATATACCAGAACATATTGTAGAGGAGGTTGTACTACCACCCAAATGAAAAAGACCTCCTGGAAGGCCAAAGAAAAAGCGCGATAAAACTTTAAGTGAATTGCTAAAGCTGAAAAATCAACATTCATGTAGCATATGTGGGCAGGGAGGACATAACAAGCGAACATGTAGAAATGCTACATGTAATAAATAGTTATATTCTGACATGTATTTGTGGTTGAATGATTTTTTAGTACTTATGATGACATTATCAGCTATAATAAATTCTCTATGTCGAGTAATATTTTGAAATGAATTTCGTTAATATTTTTTGAGTACTTGTAGTTGAACTATATTTATACATATAAATATATAGTTGGGTCAACAGCTGAATACAGTAAAATATATTTGAATATATCTGAATATTAAACTTAAATACAAATAGCTAATACTGAATAATACACTTAAATACAGCTGAGTAAATCTTTACATATTATCTGAACTTGAAAGATGTATATGAATGGATAGATATGAATATAATTGAATACAACTTAATTGAAAAAAATACAGCTGTATCTTTTTAAATAACATACAGTAAGCTGAATACAATTGAATACAACTGAATTTTCAATTGAATACAACAACTTGGTCAGCAGCTGAATACATCAAAATACAACTAAATACATCAGCTAAATACAACAGCTGAATACGGTAAAATACAACAGCTGAATACAGTAAAATACAATATCTGAATATAGTAAATACAACAGCTGAATACAGTAAAATACAATATCTAAATGGATCCAATAGAATATAAATTAATACAACTAGAACGAAAAAAATACAGTTGTATAAGCAGAAATACTTATGAACAAAATAGTGAAACTATCATAGAAAAGTTGCAACAAAATAGTGAAACTATCACAGAAAAGTTGCAATTGTCATACATGAACACTGTTGATATAAGTGACAATTTTTTCAAACTAAGTAGCATCTACACCCAAAAATACTCAAAAGAGCAGCCTTTGCCTGCTGAAACTACAGTCCAAAAATAAAATAACATAAATCTATTCTAAAACTATCTGCATCTTTGACTCCGACTCAGTGATTTTCCTAGTAATATTTGAAGGTGCTTCATTCAGGCTTATGGAATTAGCATCTATCTTGTGCATAGCATAGTCCCAGAGTAGAGCACCATATCTTAGACGGAGAAGAGTGGAATCAAATGTTATTTTTGGAATCTCTCCAATAGTGCTCAGAAATTCTGCGTATGCTTCAACATGCACTAAACAATCCCTAAAAAAATTGATTGAAACAATTAAAAATAATTCATACAATTAGAATTGTATACAACATACAAGAATGGTGACTGCACACTTACATGTTGCCCGCTTTATGTTGAGGCAGATCTGAAATGAAACAAACTTCAAAAGGATCGTTATGTGTTTTGTCAGTATATGCTGGACAAGCAGACCAATATATGTCTTGACTATCTCCGTAAAAGCCACTGATTGATAGATAAAGAGGTAGAAGCTTAGCTAGCTTATCAATCTCCGAAACTACATAGGCATCATGCCTGCAGATCTGTACGAGTCATACACGTTGATACATCTATCCTTGAATGTGACAACAGCCAATACCAAGTGTAGTTTTTCCTTCAAGTTGAATGGTATCAAGACATTATCCACAGTATGCCAAGGTACATTAGCATGCAATTTGCATCTCCTCATATACTCACATACCACATCATCTTGTTTGGCTACATTAGCATCACTATCTGTATCTTCATACCTGTCATATATTTTAGCGATTCTTGTCTTGAATATACAATCTACAGTTGTATACTTGAAGTCCATATGTTGATTGTACTTTCCCTTCTTTCTTAAATAGTAGAATATTACATCCAAATGCTATACACAAAAAATATTAGTAGATAGTGTGAGTTTAATTGCTGAACTTATAAATAATATAATTGAATACAGAATAATACATGACTACTATTATGTGAATTTGGATATAGAAAAATACAATTGAATACATAGAAATACAATTGGGTCAGTAGCTGAATTTAACAAATACATTTGAATATAGCTTAATAATAAACTACAATACAAATAGATAATACATTTAAATACAGTTGAGTACCTCTATAACTATTATATGAAGGTTGAATACAACTTGAATGAAAAAAAACAGTTGTATTGTTTTAGATAACATACGGTAAGATGACTACTATTATCTGAAGTTGGATACAGAATAATACATGACTACTATTATGTGAAGTTGGATACAGAAAAATACAATTGAATATAGGGAAATACAATTGGGTCAGTAGCTGAATACAGAAAAATACATTTGAATATTTATGAATAATAAACTTAAATACAAATAGATAATACACTTAAATACATCTGAGCACCTCTATAACTATTATATGAAGGTTGAATACAACTTGAATGAAAAAAACAGTTGTATTGTTTTACATAACATACAATAAGATGAATACAATTGAATACAACTGAATATTCAATTGAATACATGACATACTACTGAATTTAGAAGTTGAATAAAGCTTATGGTAAATGCAATAGAATTCAGCTGAATAAAGCAGTTGAATTCAGCTGAAAATGTATTTACTATAGATAAATACATATGTTTAATAAAGCTGAATACAAATGCATACAGACAGAATTAGCTGAGTACATATGAATACACCACAATATAACTGAATACAGCCAAGTAAAACAATAGAATATATTAGAATGAAACATCATGTACTTATTTGCAGAAAATTTAGTATGCTTGTGGAAAACCTAACGTTATCATCCCACAGCTTCCCGTCAATTGATAGATTGTAAAACCATTTTTTGAAATTAACTTGATCAACTCCAAAATCCAATGGTATGTGAAGTATTGACTTGTTCTTCTTGTAATGGTCTTCCAAATTACTTCTGCAAGTAATATATAAAAATCATTATAAATATATTTTTTAAAATTCGAAAACGTAATAAGATCACTTCTGATCATGTCTAGCTAGAAGACCATCACGAACCCATTTGTCATATTCTTGAATGATTAGCATAAGATGTGGCCCCATTATTGAATCATCCTCAAATGGGTGTCTTTTCTCAAAAATAGGGGTCAACTTTACAGAGGTACCTGTTGTACGTTGATTTCGTGATTAGGGACTTTTAAATGGAAAATCGTAAATAAACGCTCAATCCTAAGTTTGAAAAATAACTCACATCCTGAGTCAAAGTGAGACTCATAAGGTGAAGAGATCCATTTACTTGGTCACCAACTCCTATGAGATTGAATTGGTGTGGCTTCATATTTTTTTGCACTGGAATGAATCACAATTCTAGTTTCTGGTATTTGACTGGGAAGAAACTTGTCGTCTAGTTCAAATTGAGATACATGGAATTCTGAAGATACACCCTCTTGAACTGCAGATGGTATGTTGGACGGTAACCCTGATGTGGTTTTGTAGTACTTGTATGTATAATTGTTAGTATAGTAAGTTAATGTTAGAATTCCTTTAAATATATATAATAATCTAGAATACAAATCAGAATACATCTACATATAGCTGGAAAATAGTTAAATACATCTGTTAATTGCTTTTATATTTACAGATTAACACAGATATGAATATAGCTAAATACAGGTGCTCAATATGTTAAGAGTACATCTAAATACATCTGGAAAATAGTTAAATTCATCTGTTAATTGCATTTACATATACAAATTAACATAAATATGAATAAAGGTAAATACATATGCTCAATATGTTGAATAAAAATCAGAATACATCTAAATACAGCTGGAAAACAGCTAAATACGTATGTTAATTGCATTTACATATATAGATTAACATAAATATGAATACAGGTAAATACATATGCTCAATATGCTAAGAATAAAAATCATAATACATCTACATACAGCTGGAAAACAGTTAAATACATCTGTTAATTGCATTTACATATATAGATTAAGACAAATATGAATATAGCTAAATACAGGTGCTCAATATGTTAAGAATAAAAATCAGAATACATCTAAATACAGTTGGAAAATAGATAAATACATCTGTTAAATGCATTTACATGTACATATTAACATAAATATGAATACAGGTAAATACATATGCTCAATATGTTAAGAATAAAAATCAGAATACATCTACATACAGCTGGAAAATAGTTAAATACATATGTTAATTGCATTTACATATACAGATTAAGACAGATATGAATATAGCTAAATACATGTGCTCAATATGTTAAGAATACATCTACATATAGCTAGAAAAAAGTTAAATACAGGGGTTAGTTGCATTTAAATATACAGATTAACATAAATATGAATACAGGTAAATACATATGATCAATATGTTAAGATTAAATATTAGAATACATCTGAAATTGCTGGAAAACAGTTAAATACATCTATTAATTGCATTCACATATGCAGATTAAGATAGATATGAATATAGCTAAATACAGGTGCTCAATATGTTAAGAATACATCTACATATAGCTGGAAAAAAGTTCAATACATGGGTTAATTACATTTAAACATTAAGGTTAGGCAAGATAGGAATACAACTGAATACATATGCTCAATAGAGGTAAATACATGTGCAAACTATGTTAAGAATGAATTTACATATGAAGGTTAACAGGGTGTATATGAATAGAGGTAAATAGAGATGCTCAATACGTTAAGAATGTTAAACCTCAATATTATCTCCGTCAGCTGTGTCATTGCCATCATCACGTCTCCCTGTGGGTTCAATTTGCTTATTTTGTTGAAGATGGTCTGAAAGCTTCTTGAAGTTATCATTGATCAATGTTCGTAGAGACTTGAACTCCCCAACAACCTTAAGAATACAAAAATAGTTAGAGGATAGAGCCAAAAATATGTAAATGTTATTCACTAAATTGTAATGTTTAATCTGTGGTTTAATACTCACGTATTCTTTAAATGAATTAAGATCTTTCCTCAATGAAGATACTTCATCATTTTGGACCTGTAGTATCTGATTGTCATGCAAAGCTTTATGTCCAATTTCGGAAACACAAACTGGAGGGTTGGGCTGATATTCTGTTTCATTATGGTGCCTTTCGTGTTCCTTGCTCTTTTTATGGGGCGGTGATGAAGATGGACTAACAATTGTAACATGTTTCTTCTTACGTGGAAGATCGGGTGTTGGAGAAAAGTCATCCGAATCCTCTCTCGATATGTCTGAAATAGCTGGAGTAGGTCTGTTCTCAACATAGGCAGCTACAGGAGGAATCTGAATAACGACAAGCTCTATATCGCTTGGACTGTTGTCCTTGGAAACAATCTGAGAAAAGAAATATAATAAAAGTCAAACTAAAAAATTCCAGATCCAAATGAATACAATATGATGTTTATATTAAAGATAAGGTAGAGTTGATGATTTGGAAGTAATATGCATATGTATGAAGAATTAATAATGAAGGCTATAACAGTCGTATATTGTTGTATGCATATTAACAGTATTGTATGCAGTACATGTATTCAATTGTATGCATAATCTTTTATGGATTTGTATACAAGTTTATGCAGGTGATTATTAGTCAATATGCATTTGTATATATGTATATTGAATGAAACTTGCAAGTGTACATCTGTATGCATCAATATCAGTATGCAGCTAATGATACAAGTATTTCCATCTGTATGTATATGTATATAAATGTATTTTGCAAGTTGAATGTAAAAACTACAGCAGGTATTGGAGTATCAACAATGTATATGAATGCAACTTCATATTTGTATATGCAAACATATGCCTATTAATTATTCATAAAAACGAATATATGAGTGATACAATTTGTATATTACCACGTTTCCGGTGTCGTTGAACATGCCGTTCATCAGATAAGAAAAGGTTGGCTGATTTCCTATGGTTCTCCAATTGAGTATTCTGGGGACCACGTCATCAACTCGGAGTGCAATCTTGGAATCAACAGAAGAACAACACTCATAAAACCATACTTGCATAGCTAGGGGCATCCCAGCTATCCTGTAATACTTCTTCACAGCATCCATCTTCTTGCTAATCGATTTTGTCAACATCTCAAATGCTTTTAAACCCTAATGATATTCAGAATATCGCCCACTCTCTACTAAGTCAAAATGTATCCTTGGTATATTTGTACTATTCTTCTCGGTTGAAAAATGAAGGTGTGTATGAAATACAACAAAGATATCTTCAAGGCATCACCATCGTTGTCTGGACCCATGTCTTGTAATAGAAGCATTTCATCAAATCATTCTTCTTGACAAGATTAGCATCCCCAAAGTAAGCCTCAATAAGCCGGTTAGGAAGTGTTTCACTAACCTCAAAATCTTCATTATTACCAACACATTTTAGGCCAGTCACAAGCGCAAACTCCCTTAACACGAAATGTAATTCGGTACCATTGACGTGTACTGCAAATATATTGTCAGGAGTGCCTTCTAACTGGAGAGCCATGAAGCATCTGAAGAGTTGATGTTGAACTTCACAGCGCTTCATTTGAAGAAATGAGCCAAAGCATGTATTGCGGAATTGTTGGTACTGAAGAGGAGTAAGGTTCTCTTTTAGCTGGGAGACTATATCAGTGTTAGTATAAACACTAATATGGGGTGCAAATTTCGGCTGGTGTTTCACAAACAAATTAATCGCATGCAATTAACAATAAAAAATACATGTTAATAGAGTTTGATACATTGCATATTTCATAATAAAACAGTTATTGAGTACATATCAATACAACTATAAACACTTACAGAAGACTAAATACAGTGACTAGGCTAAATACATATTAATAAACTAGATATCACTCAAATTACATAAAAAATAAGTAAGATGAATACATATGAATACATTTGAAAACTTACCGGAAGATTAAACAATTGCAAACAAAAATAACCAAAGCTGAATACACATGAATACATATGATTACCAGTAAAACTGATATTAATTTTGAAAAGTTTGGAAAATAAATCTGAATACACATGAATACATATGAATATCAGTAAAACTGATATTAATTTTGAAAAGTTGGAAACCAAATCTGAATACACATGAATACATATGAATACAAGTAAGGCTAAATTTAAATTTGAAGAGTTGGAAAATCAAAGTTGAATACACATGAATACATACAAGTAAGGCTAATTTTAAATTTGAAGAGTTGGAAAACCAAATCTGAATACACATGAATACATATAAATACATTTGAATACAAGTAAAACTAATATTAAATTAAATTTGAAGAGTTGGAAAAAAGCTTAATACACATGAATACATATGAATACCAGTAGAATTGATATTAAATTTGAAGAGTTGAAAACTACCAAAATACATAAGAATAATTATACATACTTAAAGAAAAACAGAATACATTATACAAAATGGTACAAAAATACAATCAGATACATATGAATACAACATCATACTTTGAATGAATATTGATACAAATAACAATTACCTTTTGGTGTCGTGTATCATTCGTATTTTTTTTCCTCTTTGAAGCAACTGGAATTTTTGCTTCAACTGAAAATTTTGTTTCTTTTGAAGATTTCTCAACTTGGACTTCTTTAAACTTGTCATAGCGTAATTTTGTTCTTCTCTCAGCAACTGGAGATGATGATAAACCTGCAAAATCTGACTCCGCTTGAGTTATTTGCAACGAGAAAGAGGGCCCATCAAAATTGAGAATTTTGGTGGGTATACCTCTAATCACTCTGTTGGGTGGCATTGAATCCGCCATTGGAGAGGAAAATCAAAGCTTCTTGGAGAGCAAACAATACCAATGGTTATTGTTTCAGAAATTTATGAGAAAATCGAAGAACAAAAATTGTTGAATTCGCGGTCGTATCAAAGAACAAAAAGATGCTGTCAAAATCGAAGAACACAAAAATTGAATCAAAATCGAATAACAAATGTTATCAGTCGTATGCGCTGAATTCGGGGGCGCAATTCCAGTGATTTCAGTGAATTTGGGTGGGAAAATAGTTAAAGAACGTGGTTATGTGGGAGAAGATGTAGGAGAAGAGAGAAACTTGTATGCAAAAGAGAGAGAACGTGTATTTTGGTGAGAGAAATTAGTAAAAAAGAGAGAAATATTAAATAGCATATATGGTGCCTTAAAAGTAGGATATAACTATAATTATTATATTTTCTATAAAGAATAAAAGGTATTTATATGATGTAATATTTTGAAATGGTATCTATTTAATATAAATAGGGAACTAAGGTTTTCAATAGGGTGCAAAATTCCATTTTTGTTATGATAAATAGCAATTTATGATGGATGTCTACTCTTCTTCCATGATCTTCATCTCAAATGGTTTATGACATATTCAATGACATATTTTGTATGTTGAATGACATATTCCATGACATATTTTCTTCACTTTTTATGCCTATATAAAGGTCTTGTAATAGATAGGAAAACACACAATTGAAGAAGAAAATCTCTTCCTTCTCTCTATCTACATTTCTTGTTCATGTTTCACTAAGTTATTTATATTTCTTGTTCATGCTTTGCTAAATTACTTTCATTTTATAACACGTTATCAGCACGAGACTCTACCATCTCAAGAATCTCTTTGAGAAGATTAAGGTAATTTTTCTCCTCTTTTTAGTTATGACTGACATTATGAAAAGAAAGTTCGTGGCCCTTGAAATTTCGGGCAAGAACTATATGACATGGGTATTGGATGCTAAAATCCATTTAGATGCAACGGGTCTTGGAGACGCCATTAAAGACATAAATAAAGCATCCACCCAAGACTGTGCTAAGGACTTGATTTTCTGCGTCATCACCTTGATGAAGGGTTGAAAATTGAATATCTCACAGTCAAAGATCCACTTATTTTGTGGAATGGCTTAAAAGAAAGATATAACAACTTAAAGTTAGTCACTCTGCAACAAGCAAGATATGATTCTCATCTGAGGCTCCAAGACTTTAAGTCTGTTTCTGAATATAATTCTGCGATGTTCAGAATTACCTCTAAATTGAAACTCTGTGGAGATACTGTCACTGATTATGATATGCTTGAAAAAATGTTTAAAACGTTTCATGCCTCCAATATGGTTCTGCAACAGCAGTATAGAGAGAAAGGTTTCAAGAAGTACTCTGAGTTGATTTCTCTTCTCCTTGTGGCTGAGAGAAACAATGACTTGCTCATGAGAAATCATGAAAATAGACCCACTGGGTCTACACCATTGCCTGAAGTGGATGAGGTGTACTCCCATTATGCTAAGCGTGGAAAAGGCCATGAATCTAATCGTGGTCGTGGTCGTGGCTGTGGCCGTGGACAAGGAAGAAATTTTCCTGGTGTCAATCACCCCCCAAAGAAATAGAACCACCAAAAGCGGAAATGGAAAGATGAGAAGCCAAAAGCAAATAGTTCAGAAACTAAATGCTATCGTTGCGGTGGAAAAGGGAACTAGGCAAATATTTGCCGTGTACCAAGATATTTGGTTGAGCTTTATCAAGAATCTCTAAAGAATAAAGGCCCTGAAGCCAATTATGTCTCTGATAATGATTTTGACATCACCCACTTGGATGTGGCAGACTTCTTTGAGCGCTCTGATGGAAAAATAGACCACTTGATCGGTGATGTATCTGTGGTTAAATAAGATTGAGTAGTTTAATTTTTATTTTTCACCTATTCTTAGTAGCTAGTGAATAAATATCATGTAATTATAGTTCTTTTACATGAGTAGTAGTTATTAGTATTAATTAGTATCGTTTGTTTTATGAAATAGCGTTTGTTCATTCAGACTAGATATAATCCTAATATTTAAATCTTGTTCTTTTTGTTTTTACTGCCATGCAATTAATGTTCGGATGATGACTCGTTCCTCCAAATCTTGAATTTCTAGTACTGAAAAAAAAATTGGTTTAAAGTTTCTGCCTAACTATATGCAATCATTAAACATGATGGCTACATATCAACTTTTATCTACAACGCTTTTAGGCGAGATTTTTTTTTATGAACTTTTATTAATATTTAGTTGGTAATATTTGTATAAGCATACTTGGCTGTAGCGTTTGAAAATAGATGCCTTATAAGCTGTATTTTGTTTTTACTACGCAAGTATTAGTGACATTCCGCGTAGAATATTCCAACATTACAATTTGCGTTAAAAGTATTGTTCAAGTCTCGTTTAATTCTATGCTTTGCGCTAAATCTTATGTTTCTTATAAATAAGCAACATGTTAAGCTTCCTGCAAAATATTATGTATAATTCATAGAGTTATATTAAGAACCGGTCCCCTTTATCTTTGAAAATACTAATATTTATTCATATATTTCTTTTGTATGTCAAACAATGGGAAGCAAGTATGGATATCTCACAAAACAAACTTTGGATCAAAATTCAATTGTAAAAATATTTGTTTAATTGATTCATGTACCACGCATACAATATTCAAAGAGAAGAAATATTTCTCTCATTTAAGTATGTGTAAGGCAGATGTTACTACAATTTCTGGTAGTAGTAAATTAATTGAATGCTCTGGAAGAACTACTATAACTCTGCCTAAAGGAACAATATTTGTCATAGAGAATGCAATGTTCTCCTCCAAGTCCAAAAGGAACTTGTTGAGTTTTAAAGATATCCGTCAAAATGGATATCATATTGAGACAATAAATGAGAATAATCTTGAATATCTCATCATTACAAAGAATGTCTCTGGACAAAAGAGGGTTATTGAGAAGTTCTCATCTTTATCTTGTGGCATGTATTGGACAAGAATTAGTGCAATTGAGGCACATTCTACCGTAAACCAAAAGAATACTTATTCCAATACTTTCGTACTTTGGCATGATCGATTGGGATATCCTGGATCAATTATGATGAGACGGATTACAGAAAACTCAAATGGGCATCCATTAAAGAATTTAAAGATTCTTTTAAATAATGAATTTTCTTGCACCTCTTGTTATCAAGGCAAGTTAATTATTAGACCATCACCAACAAAGGTTGGAATTGAGTCACCTGCGTTTTTGGAACGTATACAAGGGGACATTTGTGGACCTATTCACCAACTTAGTGGGTCATTTAGATATTTTATGGTCTTAATAGATGCATCTTCTAGATGGTCTCATGTGTGCCTATTGTCATCTCGCAACCTTGCGTGCAAAATTAATGGCACAAATAATTCAATTACTGGAACAATTTCCCGATAATCCAATTAAGTCTATTAGACTAGATAATACTGCTGAGTTTTCATCCCAAGCATTTAATGATTATTGCTTATCAATTGGGATAAAAGTGGAACATCCTGTAGCTCATGTTCACACTCAAAATGGTCTTGCAGAGTCTTTAATTAAACGTCTGCAGTTGATAGCAAGACCGTTACTCATGAAAACGAGGCTTCCCACTTTGCTTTGGGGTCATGTCATTTTACATGTAGCAATGCTAGTTCGTCTCAGACCGACAAATTATCACAAATATTCCCCGTTGCAATTAGTTTTGGGTCATGAACCTAATATATCCCGTTTAAGAATTTTTGGATGCGCGGTATATGTGCCTGTAGCACCGCCATATCGTACCAAAATGGGTCCGCAAAGAAGGTTAGGAATATATGTTGGGTTTGAATCGCCCTCCATTATTCGCTACCTCGAAACATTGACAGGGGATTTGTTCACTGCATGATTTGCAGACTGTCGATTCGATGAGACACTTTTCCCAAAATTAGGGGAAGAAGTTCGTGAAACCAAACGAGAAATTTTGTGGAAAATCCATCATTATCTCATCTTGATCCACGTGCCTCTATTTGTGAAAAAGAGGTGCAAAAGATTATCCATTTGCAAAGAATAGCTATCAAATGCCAGACGCATTTACGGACTTGAAAAGGATAACAAAATCACATATCCCCGCAGAAAATGTTCCAATCCGTACTGATATCCCTATTGGACAATCTTCTAGCGTCATAGCTAATGCGTAGAAAGCATGCCTAAAACGTGGCAGACCATTAGGTTCCAAATATCTGAATACTAGAAAAAGGAAAGCAAATGATCAAAATGACACTACGAAATAATCTCATGAGCAAATTCACGATTTAATAAATTCTGAGATTCATGAAGAATCCATTGAGCCCGAGACTCAAGAAAATAATGAACTATCAATAAATCCAATCGATATTGAGACAAATTTTAATCGAGTGGATATAGTGGTGGATTATGTCTTTGCATATGATGTTGCATATATCATTATGCAAGAAAGTGAGGATCTTGAACTTCAATCTGTTGGAGAATGTCGACAAAGACTTGATTGGCCAAAATGGCAAGAAGCAATCCAATTAGAATTGAATTCACTTGTAAAACGTGAAGTTTTTGGGCCTATAGTTCAAACACCTAATGGTGTTAAGCCTGTTAGCTATAAATAGGTCTTTGTACGCAAGAGAAATGAGAAAAACAAGGTACAAAGATATAAGGCACGCCTTGTTGCACAAGGATTTTCACAAAGGCCTGGTGTCGATTATGAAGAGACATATTCACCCGTTATGGATGCTATAACTCTCGGTTATCTCATTAGTTTTGCTGTCCTTGAAAAGCTTGACATGCATTTAATGGATGTGGTTACCGCCTACCTTTATGGCTCACTTGATAATGAGATATACATGAAAATTCTCGATGGATTCAAAATGCCAAACACACATAATTCAAAGTCCCGGGAAATCTTTTTCAATCAAATTGCAAAGATCTTTGTATGGTCTAAAGCAACAGGACGAATGTGGTATAATCGTCTTAGTGAGTATTTATTAAAGGAATGCTATATAAATGATGTTATTTGCCCATGTGTTTTTATAAAGAAAACAACATCAGAATTTGTTGTACTTGCCGTATATGTTGATGACATAAACCTTATTGGAACTCCATAGAACTCCAAAAGGCAATTGATTATTTAAAGAAGGAATTCAAGATGAAAGATCTCGGAAAGACAAAATTATGTCTTGGCTTGCAAATTGAACATTTGGCAAACGAAATTTTTGTTCATCAATCTGCCTATATAGAAAAGATATTGAAATGGTTTTACATGGATGGAGCATATCTTTTAAGTACTCCGATGGTTGTTCGATCACTTGATATGAATAAGGATCCATTCCGACCTCAAGAAAAGAATGAAGAGCTACTTGGTCCTGAAGTACCATATCTTAGTGCAATAGGCGCACTAATGTATCTTGCAAATACTACAAGGCCTGACATAACTTTTTCAGTTAATGTCTTAGCAAGATATAGCTCTGCTCCTACAAGGAGACATTGGAATGGAATCAAACATATATTGCGGTATCTAAAAGAGACTACCGATATGGGCTTATTTTACAGCAATAATTGCAGTCCTGATCTTGTTTATTATGTTGATGCTGGATATTTATTTGACCCACACAAGGCTCGATCTCAAACAGGTTATTTATTTATCTGTGGCACTGCCATATCTTGGCAATAGACTAAGCAATCAATTGTGGCTACTTCATCTAATCATGATGAGATAATTGCTATTCATGAAGCAAGTCGAGAGTGTATGTGGTTGAGGTCTATAATACATCATATTCGAGACACATGTGGTTTGAAATGTGACGAACTACCCAAGATTTTGTATGAAGACAATGCAGCATGCATAGCTCGATTGAAGGGAGGATTCATAAAAGGAGATAGGACAAAGCATATTTCACCAAAGTTATTTTTCACACATGAACTTCAAATGAATGATGATATCAATGTGCAACGGATTCGTTCAAGTGATAATATGACTGATTTGTTCACAAAATCTCTACCGACGTCAACCTTCAAGAAGCTAGTGCACAAGATTGGGATGCGAAGGCTCAAGGAGGTGAATTGCTGCTCTCTTCAAGGGGAGTTAATGCGCGTTGCACTCTTTTTCCCGTACAAGGTTTTGTCCCACTAGGTTTTCCTTGCAAGATTTTTAACGACACAACAAGAAGGCATATTTCTATACATGTGTACTCTTTTTCCTTCACTAGAATTTTTTTTCCCATAGGGTTTTTTCCTAGTAAGATTTTAATGAGGCACATTATCTATGGACATCCAAGGGAAAGTGTTGTGATAAATCAATTTATGGTGGATGTCTACTCTTCTTCCATGATCTTCATCTCAAATGGTTTATGACATATTCAATGACTTTTGTATGTTGAATGACATTCCATGACATATTTTATTTACTTTTCATGCCTATATAAAGGTCTTGTAATAGATAGGAAAACACACAATTGAAGAAGAAAATCTCTTCCTTCTCTCTATCTATATTTTTTGTTCATGTTTCACTAAGTTATTTATATTTCTTGTTCATGTTTTACTAAATTACTTTTATTTTATAATAATTTTTAAATACATGGTAAAATATGAGTATATTTCATGTAGCATACTTAAAAAAGTAAAAGTACAACCCAGTATAATCTCATTTAGTGGGGTCTAGGAGGGTAGTATGTACGCAGACCTTACCCTACCCTGGGGTAAAGATGCTGTTTCCAAATAGACCCCCGCATCCTTCCCTCCAAAAACTAACCACCTTTGCTCTTGAAAAGACTCAAACTCACAACGTCTCAGTTAGAAGTGGGGTTGCTTACCATCCTAGCAAGCCCCTCTTTGTCTTCATGTAACATACTTAAAAGTGACTAAATGGGGTCATTTCCATATTTCTGCTTGTACTTTAAATCCGACACGACCCGAATCATATCTCTTCACTACTCGATTTCTTTTCACCTGAGAGCGACAAGGAGAAATAGAAGAAGGAGGAGGAGGAGGTCAGGTGAAATGGGTATTAAAATCCATTCATTTTCTTCTGTTTCTCGTTGATATTACATTTCAGTTCAGCTGAATCTTTGAATAAAGAAAGAGAGGTAATTGAATTGAAAGGAGGACCAAAAGATGTAGCATGGGTGGTTCAATTGTCTGGTTTTCATTTCAGTGTTCATCATCCTGAAAGGGCCCTTAACTTCTCCAAAATGATGGGTCCCACTCTTTCCATGATCAGTCTTCATCACTGGTGACCTGACTGGTATATATTCTACTTTCCCCAAAATTCCACTAATTGTAATTATTCCCGTTTTTAACAATTTTATCTTACATTGTGTTTTATTGACATTGGGATTTATTGGTTTTCTGTAAAAAAAAACAATTTTTAACAAAAGAAAAAGTTGATCTTTTTGTTTCTTGAAACTGTTGGGTTGGAAATTGAGGTTGGTGGGGCTTTTGTTGGGGGGTGGGGGGGGGGGGGGCTGCAAGGGATAGGAGCGGATGTTAAAACAAGTTTCTAAATTTCTGGAGAATGAGATAAAAATTTTATCAATGTGAAGTAGAAAGATAATTTATGATGCACTGGTGTTGTTGGGAGTTAGCAGGTGCTTAATAAAGCAGTTGATGTGCACGCAAGCTGGCCAGGACGCTGCTATCACAGCAAAATGGTGATAGAGGCTTTTCCTAGAAAATGAAGAAAGGGAAACTAAAAAGTGTTCTTTTTGTTTCTTGATACTATTGGGCCGAAAATTGGGTTGGTGGGGTTTGGGGGTAGGAATGGACGTTAAAAAACAAGTTAATGATTTCTTGGAGGAAAAGGATGAATATTTTTTCATGTGAAGTAAAAAAGAAAAAAGTTGACTGAAAAGTATATAAAAAGAGTAAAGATTGTCGTTACTGCAGGAGTTCTTTTGTTGTTGAAGGACCTTGGACTATAGAATTAATGAATGCCATAACGTGTATGTGATGCTCAGTTTGGCAATAATGTTTGCAAAAATGTTGCTTTTTTTAGATGTGATTTATAGAAAGTTGAGTGGTCCTGCGGTGGTGGGGTGAGTCGGGGGGTGGGGGCGGTGGTTGGGGTGAGTAGGGGGGCAGGGAGTGGTCCTGCAGGTAGGGCGGGAGGTAAGGGTGGGAAGAGGGTAGCGGACGCTCAGAGATTAAGGATTGGATCGTGGAACATAGGCACTCTGACGGGTAAGTCCATTGAGTTGGCGAAGGTACTCCAGAAGAGGAGGGTTAACATAGCCTGTGTCCAGGAGACTAGGTGGAAAGGGTTGAAGGCGAGGAATGTAGACGGGTTTAAGCTGTGGTATTCTGGGGTCGTGAGAGGTAAGAATGAAGTGGGCATCTTGGTGGATAGGGATCTAAGGGAATCCGTGGTCGAGGTTAGGCGAGTGAATGATAGGTTAATGTCTATTAAGTTGGTTGTTGGGGGTTGCGTCCCCAACGTCATCATCGCTTACGTCCCGCAAGCGGGCTTAGACGAGGAGGCTAAGAGGCGCTTTTGGGAGGGCTTGGATGATCTGGTGAGTAGTATTCCCCAATCTGAGAAGTTAGTTATTGGAGGGGACTTCAATGGTCATATTGGGGCTGATGTTCGTGGTTATGGTGAGGTGCACGGTGGCTTTGGCTTTGGGGTTAGGAACGGAGGAGGCACGTCACTGCTTGATTTCGCCAGGGCTTCCGAGCTTCTGATTGCGAACTCAACATTTCAGAAGAGGGAGGAGCATTTGGTCACCTTCAAGAGTTCGGCGCGAGGACCCAGATTGATTACCTCCTCCTCAGAAGGAGCGATACGGGTATGTGCAAGGACTGCAAGGTTATTCCGGGAGAGTCCCTTTCGACTCTTCATAGACTCCTAGTGATGGATATTGGTCTCTGGGTGAAGAAGAAGAGGAGGGGTGCTCGGGGACAACCGCGGATTAGATGGGGTATTTTGACTAAGGAGAAAGCACAGGAGTTGGAGAGGAGGTTAGCTGAGGGCGGAGCTTGGAGAAGTTCTGGAGAAGCGAACGCTATGTGGTCAGAGACGGTGAACTTGGTTATAGGGAGGTAGCACGGGACGTGCTCGGGGTGGCCAAGGGCTATTCAGGCAGATATCAGGGTGACTGGTGGTGGAACGATATAGTCGAAGGAAAAGTGGAGGTGAAGAAGGGGGCATTTGCTAAGTTGGCAGGGAGCACAAGCGAGGAAGAACGCAGAGCGAACAGGGAGATCTACAAGGTGGCGAGGGAAGAAGCAAAGCTGGCGGTTACGGAAGCTAAAAACGCGGCGTTTGGTCGCATGTACGAGGAACTAGGGGAGAGAGGCGGGGACGGGAAGTTATTCCGGTTAGCTAAAGCAAGGGAAAGGAAGGCGCGTGATCTTGACCAAGTTAGGTGCATCAAGGGCGAGGATGGTAGAGTTCTGATGGGGGAGTCCCAAGTCAAGCAGAGGTGGCAGGCATACTTTCGAGACTTACTTAACAAAGAGGGGGATCGTAACATAGAGCTAGGAGAGTTGGGGCATTCAGAGCAACATAGAGACCTTGGGTACTGCAGGCGCATTAGGGCGGAGGAGGTCGTGAGGGCTTTGCGTAAGATGAGTAGGGGTCGAGCGACCAGGCTTGACGAGATCCCGGTGGAGTTCTGGAAGTGCATGGATAAGTCAGGAGTAGAGTGGCTCTCCAGGTTGTTCAATGCGATCTTCAGGACCAAAAGGATGCCGGATGAGTGGAGGTGGAGTACAGTGGTGCCCTTGTACAAGAACAAAGGGGACATCCAGTGCTGCAACAACTATAGGGGTATCAAATTAATAAGTCACACCATGAAGGTCTGGGAGCGGGTGATCGAGGCGAGGGTGAGACAGATGACATATATATCTGTGAACCAGTTCGGCTTCATGCCGTCGCTCCACTACAGAAGCTATCCACCTTGTCAGGAGGCTGGTGGAGCAGTTCAGGGATAAGAAGAAGGACAAGCACATGGTGCTTATCGACTTGGAGAAGGCATATGACAAGGTCCCAGGGGAGGTGCTATGGAGGTGCTTGGAGGCGAAGAGTGTGCCGGAAGCCTACATCAGAGTAATTAAGGACATGTACGATGGAGCTAAGACTAGGGTTAGGACGGTGGGTGGCGACTCAGACCATTTTCCAGTGGTTATAGGGCTCCATCGAAGATCGGCGCTTAGCCCTCTCTTGTTTGCCTTGGTATGGATGCTCTAACCCGACATATTCAAGGGAATGTGCCTTGGTGTATGCTATTTGCTGATGATATAGTCTTGATAGACGAGACGAGGGTCGGTGTTATTGAGAGATTAGAGGTATGGAGACAGACTCTCGAGTTTAAGGGTTTCAAAATAAGCAGATCTAAGACAGAATACCTGGAGTGCAAGTTTAGCGCCGAGCCGAGCGAAATAGGCAGGGACGTGATGATTGGATCTCAGGTCATCGCCTAGAGGGACAGTGTCAGATATCTTGGGTCGGTGCTTCGGGGGGACGGAGAGATTGACGGGGACGTCACTCATCGTATAGGAGCGGGGTGGTCAAAGTGGAGACTTGCATCAGGAGTCCTGTGTGACAAGAAAGTTCCACAGAAACTCAAGGGGAAATTTTATAGAGTTGTGGTTAGACCTGCAATGTTGTATGGGGCGGAGTGCTGGGCAGTGAAGAACTCTCATGTTCAGAGAATGAAGGGTGCGGAGATGAGGATGCTCAGGTGGATGTGAGGGCTCACCAGGTTAGATAAGATTAAGAATGAAGTTATTCGAGAGAAGGTGGGGGTGACCCCGGTGGATGAGAAGATGCGAGAAGCGAGGCTGAGGTTGTTCGGGCATGTGCGGAGGAGAAGTCCTGATGCCCCGGTGAGGAGTTGTGAACGGCTGGCGATGGTCGGTGTTCGACGAGGCAGAGGGAGGCCTAAGAGGTATTGGGGAGAGGTGATTAGGCATGACATGGCTAGAATGCGGGTTTCCGAGGACATGACCCTTGATAGGAAAGTCTGGAGGTCTAGTATCAGGGTTGTAGGATAGGGGCCCTTAGAGTTTTCGTACTACGCACCGGAGGTGGGTGAGGCTTGGTAGGGCTATCCATAGATGATTTGTGTTTTGGATTGTGTCTCCCTTATGGTTGTTATTTATGGTAGTTACTGTATGATATTATTGCATGCTATTTTATTTATGGTTCTTATGTTTAGATAATTATTTACGCTATTTCTGCTGGACTTACTAATACTCTTTTGTTTTTGTTTTTGTTTTTCCTTTCCTTCACTGAGCCGAGGGTCGATTGGAAACAACCTCTGTGCCCTTTCGGGTAGGGGTAAGGCTCGTCTCCCCAGACCCCACTTTATGGGACTATACTGGGTAGTTGTTATTGTTGTTGTTGTTATAGAAAGTTGAGGTGTAGTTACAAAATTAGCTTTATCTCCTGTGCATCTGGTACTCTGTCAAGTATCGTACTAGGTTCTATAAATTTTAGGTTGAGCTCTGCACCTAAAAGATATATTTTGATTATTATATTTGGTTCTGATTGATTTATAAGTCATAATTGAGACGATTGACCACTGGTTAGAGTTTCTGAGCTGCTGTTTAAGGTGTATCTCTGATGTTCTCATGTCTTGGTTTGTGTTGTGGACCACAAAAAGACCTTTCTGGCCTCCATTGTTGTTATTGTTCTATTGTTTCTTTTCAATCTTCTTGAGCCGAGGGTCTGTTGGGAACAACCTCTCTACTTCTAGGGTAGGGGTAAGGTATGCGTACACACTACCCTCCCCAGACCCCACTTATGGGATTATACTGGGTTGTTGCTGCGGTTATTGTTAGATATAATGCATTTCCATGCTAAAGTACTTTCCAATTTGTCGATTGCTAATCATGTTATAATAAAGTTTTGTAAAAGTACTATGAGGAGTTTCAGTGCTCTTTTCTCGTATACCACTGATAATTTGAACTGTCACCACTCACCAGATGGAAAGAGCAAGGATTTACTAACAATGAAGCAAGATGAAGAGGAGTGGATGGAATACCAGAAAGTCCTTGAAGATGTCATTAAAAGGAGTGGACTGAAGAAGAACATGTTTTATGATCTCCGAGGAAATCATGATGCTTTCGGAGTACCCACCTTTGAGGGGAAATTTGATTTTTACTCAAATTATAGCATTAAGCTAAAATGAAGCAGATTGGTCAATAGTGCCACTATTCAGGTATCTGTTAGCTTCTTTTGTTGGATACACACTCTTTTTTCTTATCTTTTCAAGCTGACAATAACCTTTCAAGTGAAACTAATTGGAATTGAAAATCAAAGGAGTAGAAAAGATGCTTAAGAAATTTCCATAACGGGGAACAAGGTAGAGGGGAACTTTTTAACATTGGCAATGAGGAAGAGTGTAAAATCCATGTAGGAAATAAGCTTATCTCTGTATTCAATATTTTATGAATTCTATTTTGGTACTTGTCACAAGATTATATGAAGGAAAATCTTAACAATCAAAGAAATTCATAAAATGCTATTATAAAGTTTGACCCAATTTTCTTTTATAATCTTTTGATTCCGTGTGTTAGAACTTTCTCCTTATTAATGTACTCTCTCCAAATAAAACCGCTATCAGCATAATTATTATTATGTTATCACGATCATTATTAAGACACTCGTAGCCTTCAGAATGAAGATGAATTATCACTGAACTATCATATAGATCAGTCAGCTAACCATTGATCTAAACATCACAAACTATATGATGCAGTAATTGGAGCTTTTTCACTTCATATCTCATACTATCTGCTTCAACCTCTTATGACGACTATTCACTCTTATGATCCAGACTGGTGAACGGAGTATTCTGTTCGTTGGATTTGACAGCGCTATGTCTTTAGGTCTTCGGGGACCAACCAATCTATTTGGTCATCCCACTGATCAACTATTAGATGAAATAAGCTCTGAGCTCTCAGTACTAGATTCTCAGCCCACCAAACCTGTTACCAAGATTGCTTATGGGCATTTCCCGCTTTCATTTTCTGCAGCATCACATTCGGGAAGAACCCTGAAAGATATTTTTTTGACGCATAACTTGTCAGCTTACTTATGTGGGCATTTACTTACAAAGTTTGGTAAGAATTTAAAGTGGCATCATGGGTCAAATCAACACACGTACTCTCACCGTCTTCTCCAGTTGAATGGACATGGATCACTTCCGGCATAAACTTGTTCAGATGGAGCATCTGAACTTAAAGAGTTCTGGGAATGGGAGATGGGTGACTGGAGGAAAAGTAGAGCAATGCGCATATAGGCCATTGATAGAGGGTGGGCGTCTTTTGTTGATGTTGACTTAAAATTTGGAGCTAAGAATATGATTATATTGCCAATGTTTCCTCTGGACTCTCGCTTTACTTTGGAGAGATCATTTCACAAGTACAAGATGGATCCCTTATACTTCAACAGTATCAGAGCTCTTGTATTTTCTTCTTCGCCAATTGTATCAGTCATGGCTAGGATCTAAGATTCCAGTCCTGAGAATCTCGTTATGGTGTTGGAGACTCCTATGAAAAAAAGTGGGGATGCTTCATCTAGGGCAGACCTTTATACATGTCCCTGGAACTTTAAAGCATTCAAAGATCCATCTCCTGATAGATTTTTATTGCAAATAGATGCAGTTGATATTAGAGGCAGATCAACTTTGACTGAACTAAGGCCATTCTCTGTTGGCGGTCTTCGTGCTAAGCTTTCATGAAATTGGAAAGAGTTTATTGTTATGGGTTGTCAGTGGGATGCTCTATATTACCCCATATTATGGTCCTTTTATTTGTTAATTCTTTCCATCCTTCTCATTCCAAAAGCTATCTCTTTAGTCTCTAATAGGCTGTATACTTACAAGAATTTCATTAGTAATAAAGGACTGGTAAGTTGTGCAGCGTGGATTCTATCGGAGCTATACAATGTTCCATTAGTATGGCTCTCAATGATTGTTTACTTGTTTTACCTCATTTTATGTCCTTGGCTTTCTGGCCAAGTTTTCACTGAAGGAGGAGAAAGGGGATACATGACCTACAGGGGTTGGGTGCTGGGATTAAACAAGACGGCGAAGCTAGACTTTCAAGGATATCCAGATATAATGGTGGTTGTTCTTCCGCATCTTTACTTTGTGGTGTTGCCTACAGTAATTGTAATTGGGGCGTTGGTGGCTGAGAGGGCAATATTCCTAGATCATCTTCGAGCTCTTTCTGCAAAAAAGGAAGATGATTATTTGGTGACGAATAAGGTATCTGCATCTACTAATAGAAGAAATAAGACACTGACACTCCTCCATAGGCGGTGGATTAGGAAAATACTCCTGTTAATTTCTTCAGCAATTTGTTGGAAGCATTTTTTGGTAAGTTTTCAACTGTTCAATTTGATGTCCATCTTTATTCTGATTTAATGTGCCTCTTTCTTGCACAAAATGTATATTTTCCTTAAAAGACTGGAAAGCTGTTTCCGTTCCAAGTTCCCACCGTTCTTTTTCCGCTCCTTACCTTTAACTAAGACTGCACTATCTTTTGGGAACTTATTTGAAATCACGTACGTCCTTCAGATAAACTAGTCAGTTCTTTTCCAAATTTTGGTAAGTACTTTCACAAAGATAAGAGGAATGGTCAATATTCTTCATATTCTGCTTGTTTATTTTTTATTTTTTGATTTTGCACCGGGTGTCCGAGTCTCTTCGAGCCTCGACTAATCCCGGGGGTGCACAGGCCCTCGACAAGGAGTTTCCCGCAAGTGCACCACGGTTAATTCAGATTTTATCCTATCCGATGACCGTCAGAAATTGTTTGCACCCAGTGGTTTCGAACTTGAGACCTTGAAAGGGAGCAAACCCCAAGGCTCAAGTCAATTGCCGCCGGGTCAATCCGTGAGGGTTTTATATTCTGCTTGTTTAGTTATTCACTTTCATGATAAACATACATGATCAAAAGAAGAGGATAAAGGTTGTTTAAAATATCTCATTTCCTGCGTTGTCCATTCTGCCAATGTCTTTTTCATCGAAAACTACCCGACCATCATCGCATAGTTTAGGACGTTTTGTCAGATATCCTCCTACTTTTGTTTATTTGGGGAATATACAACCTCCTGATTGTGCCAACTAAGTGACAATAGTTTCAATTTGTTTCCAGTGAACATATATAACAATACTTTTAGGGGGGTCGTTTGGTTTGAAGACAAGTTATACTGAGATTAATTATCCTGATGTTGTTTCTTATTGACTGTTTGGTATATTGTATTAATTCTGAGATTGTCAATTTTAGTGCTTTATCCTAAGTTAACTCACCCTCTGGTAGGTATAAGTTATTCCGGTACTATTTTTAATTCCGATATAACTCATCCCAGGATTAGTAACCAAACAAGGGATAAAGCGGTACTAAATTTTTATCCCCGAGTTATTTTGCTAATCCATCATTCCAGATGACCCCTTAGAGTTGCAGGATAATGTGTTTCAAGCAGATGTTTCATTTTTTTCCTTGCTCGAGTTGTTCACTATTTAACAATCTACACCTTGCTAATTTTGTACTTTTACGATGCAGAACTGCAGAGCTCTTATAAAAGCTTATGCAATGAACCCATTAATCCATTTCCCAATATATAGCATGTCGATTCCTCTCTTTTTGGCTTATACTATCTACAAAACCAGCAGAGCTGAGTAGAATTTTCGGAAGTGAACTACATGTAATGCCACAACTTTAATACAGAAGCCTGTGAAACATACACCGGCTTATTAGTAAAGAAGCATCAACAGATTGCAGCTCTCTTTAGTATCTAAAGCATCTCATGTGGGCATTATGAAGGCTTCAAATTCCAGTTGATAGAATAGTGGTAGCTTTGAACATTCTTTGTTTTAGACATGGAAATGCTGGTACTAGAATTCAGTCTTTTTGTCGTGTTACAATTATGTTGAAAATGCAGCATCTTGCTGCAGTAGTGTAGAACTTCAGATCCATGCAAAAGTATTGTACATCATATGAGCTAATTGAGGAAGTTAACAAGCAGCAAAAGAAGGTTACTGATTGTTGAATAGATTGCTGGCTAAAGCTTTCCTATTTTATTCACTGCACATCTTGAAATGCACCATTCGAAAAACACAAGTCAAGTCAATAAATTTCCCTCTGAAGTGCATGTGTTTGTTGGAAGAGGCTACTAATACTTGCATTAGGGTAGGTTGTCTACATCGCATCTTTTGGGATGCGGTCGTTCCCAAAACCCTGCGTTAACACGGGATGCCTTGTGCATCGGGCTGCCTTTGAAAGCACAATCTGGAATCTGATATAAGATTCAGCAGTTATGATGTCCAGCTGATTCTTGGGTTTTGATGGATGATCTGCACTCTCTGACATTAGAAGAACAAAGACAATGCAAAGGAAGATGAACCAATGAGAATGACTGTACGCTTTGTTCTCTTCCTCTTTTCTTTTTCTTCTGTTTAGTATAACCATCTGGTATCCGAAGCCAAAAGGGCCAACTACTCCGGATTCAGTGTAAGCATTGTTGTCTTTTCCTCTTTTCTTCTTTCTTGTAGTATAAGCATCCTGTATCGAAGCCAACATGGACGACTAATTTAGATTCAGGTCAGATAATCCTCTGAGATAAGAAAAAGCACTCTTTACCAGTCCTTTTCGCGAACACCCCTATGGTCGTCTGTGAATGTGGCCTGTGGAAAACAAGAAATGCCTGAGCAATACTCGCAGATCTTGCTTGGTTGCAGATGTTTACTAGCTAGCATGGGAACACCTTATGTAAGTCACGTCCGTAGGGAGGAAATCAAGTATTCACTCCGTCTCATTTTATGTTAAGGTGTTTGATTAGACATGAAATTTAAGAAAGAAAAACTTATCATTATGGGTGAAAAAGAAGTTTAGCGTTACATTGATTCTAAATAATGAAATATGTCATTTTTTTAAAGATAGATGAAAGAGAACATGTATCTTATTAAATGAGACAAAAGGAGTAGCAAAATAGCTCAACCAAAAGGCGCACAATGTTGAATGTTTGATGACTATGTATCATATAAAATGAGAAAGAGGGGTAACAAATAGCTAAGCCACAAGGAGTACAATTTTGAATGCTATCAAGACTTTTTGATCTCCTTCAACCCCCTCCCCCCACCTATCCTCCCCCCTCCCAAACCCTCCTAGGAAATATTTGTACAAGACCTAAAAGAAACTACGTCCACCAAATTAATTCCGACAAAAATGTACATAATATGTGTATAAAACATTTCCTTTGAAAAGGAAAAAAAAGGTAAATTGTACGGGCCCTTTATTTGGTCGCTCGTATTTAACTTATATTCACTTTTTAATTTTTTTTAACTTTGTACCCATTGTTTAAACAAGTTAATGCACTTTTTTCCTCCTCCTCCTCCTCCTCCTCCTCCTTCTTCTTCTTCTTCTTCTTCGGGTAAAGTGATTTTAGAAGGTGTGTGTGAAAATATTTTAATGTAGTTTATGATATTTTATAGTGGTGAGATGTTGTGGCATCTTATTTTTTAGTATTGCTTAGGGTTTCTTCTTTTTCTTAGTTGCAAAATGGGTTTGTTAAATTTATTGTTGTTTTGACAAATTGATG
This sequence comes from Nicotiana benthamiana, assembly GCA_034376525.1. NCBI lineage: Eukaryota > Viridiplantae > Streptophyta > Magnoliopsida > Solanales > Solanaceae > Nicotiana > Nicotiana benthamiana. The sequence goes on along the minus strand of CM067327.1, from coordinate 141,215,797 downwards.
ATTGAGATTTGTTCTTAATGATATTTAGAGGTTATGTTTCAAATTCGAGCTTATTGGAGTAGATTTAGGTATTAAATCGTATATTGAACTGTTAAAATTCGAAGAATAAATTTCTATTAATGGGCAATTTGAACTTCAGGTCTATTTGGCCTTAATTGCATGAAAACGTTAGTTGCACTTCAGACCTGTCGGCCTTAAGTGCATGAAGTGCAATTTTTCACTCAGACTTATCGGCCTTAAGTGTAGGAAAATATTTTATTGTACTTCAAACCTTTTTGCCTTAAGTGCAGGAAATTATTTTATTGCACTTCAGACCTTTTGGCCTTTAAGTGCTTCTGAAGTGCAATCTTTTCACTTCAGATTAATTTCTTTTTAACTTCAAAAGTTGAAACATAACCTCCAAATTTTCACTTCAATATTTGGGGGTTATGTTTCAACTTCATAAGCCTTAAGTTTGAAGTTTGATTGTAAAGTGGATAGGCTAGCAAACTCTTTTGCTAAATGATATAGGTTCAATTATGACTCCAAAATTGGGTATAGCAATTTTTCACTCGGACTTTTTAGCCTTAAGTGTAGGAAAATATTTATTGTACTTCAGACCTTTTGGCAAGTGCTTCTGAAGTGCATTTTTTTCACTTCAGACTAATTTCTTTTTAACTTCAAAAGTTGAAACATAACCTCCAAACTTTCACTTCAATATTTGGGGGTTATGTTTCAACTTCATAAGACTTAAGTTTGAAGTTCAATCGTAAAGTGGATAGGCTGCAAACTTTTTGCAAACTGGATATAAGTTCAATGACTCTAAAATTGGGTATAGATGCCACCCCCCCCCCCCCCAAAGAAAAGGACCAAGCCTCACTGCCTCAGACGGGGCCTGGTCAAGCTTCTTCACTTATGCATGTTGCATAGCCAGTAGAATGATCTGAACTAGTCATTAACTGTATATGCAAAATTTTCAGCAAAAAAACTGTTCTCGAGAGAGGACACCGTAAAGTTTATGGCTTCTGATATTTGGGTAGATAAGACGTGTGATCTCCGAGATTTACTATAAGTAGCAAACCTAGCAGCCGCCTAAAGCAATACTTTACCAACACAGCAACGTTATATAATCAGGGAGTTGAATATTAAGAAAGAACATTTTGTTGCACAAGCCAGATACAGGTTACAAAGAAGACAGACAACAAACATTATGTACATTTCATCTTAAGAGGTATGAAGGCTTCCAACTCATGGCCATCTTTCATGCTTCTCCATCACAGTTCTTGACTGTTAGGTTCCGCCCCATTCCAGCATGTCTCCAGCTTAGTAACCCGTATCTTCATCTGGATCTGGACCTCAGTCATAGCAATCAGCAGATAATGAGGAATTCCCGGACTGAAGCAGTAGCAACTCAAAAATGGCTTCAACGGCGCTGCTGGCACATCTGGCATGCGGTAGCAGACCTAACATTGGCATATGTACAATACTCGCAAGACCAATGTCCTGAATCATCGATGTTTCTGGAACTGCTTGACCTCGATGTGGTTCCCTTCCCTCTACTGCCTTTTGCTTTGCTGCTCCCACCACCCAGGCTTTTCGAGCTAGCTGCCCTGCTGCTGTAAGCACCATGAGCGTCCACATCCGCGAGACCATTTTCTAAGGCTTGGACCAGATTCTCAAAATAATTTCTAGTCACACTGTCATCATTCAAACAGAATAAATAGTAAGAGTACTCTCCTTACTCATCTCTATAAATAAACTAGAATGGATGGGATATCCCTGCATTTCAGCAAGATGCTCCGTAAAATGAGGAATAAGCTCCACCTGGTAAACAGTTCAACTAAAGTTGGAGGTTAGCAAAGGACACGTACAGACCCTAAAGCTAATCAAACCTTGATTGAAAGATTTCGTTACTGCAGTACAACCATACTAGTTTCCTCTTACTGAAACTATGAATCACAAGAGATTTTGCCGGCTCTGATGCTGGAACCATTAGCTAACACAAGAAAATATCATAAATTATTCAACGGGACATTCCTCAGAAACCCCAGCTTGAGTGTGACTCTCAAGAAACTAGGTTGCTACACTAGCACTAATCCAATTTAAAGTTTATTGCATATTCCGATACAGGTAAGTTCCCTAATTGGTGATAAAATATTCTAATCAAAAAAATTATTTGACATATGTTCGATACGGGTAAGTTCCCTAATTGGTGATAAAATATTCTAATCAAAAAAATTATTTGACATATGTTAAAGAATGCTTACTCTATTGACTTGCTGATCCCGCTGAGGTCGCCAGCTCTCAATTTTTTGATGACACACTACTTAATGGGTCGCGTAATAGAATAAGAATTTTGTGAATGGAGAATTTAGTCAAGACAGAATAGTTGCCAATTCAACTTGCCTTCTCTATTAACTGATAATGGGTCGCGTAATAGAATAAGAATTTTGTGAATGGAGAATTTAGTCAAGACAGAATAGTTGCCAATTCAACTTGCCTTCTCTATTAACTGATTACAAACACAGAACCACTTAAAATTTAGTGTAAGGCGTAAAAGAAGGGTTGATCATTGTAGTGGAATATCATAAACCCTCAATCAAATGCAAAAACTTCTTCCTACTATTCCGATAAAAAGAAGTGCAGGAGCCTCTCCTAATTCGAACGAAACTTGCAACCATTGAGACCTCATCTGCTAAAAAAGTTAGTAATAATGTTCCGCAAGATTTTAGTGTTTCTTAAGACTAATGTTTTATTGTTTTGTTTTGTCTTGTTTTTGTTCTAATGCTGCTTTTCATTTTATCCTGCGCCGAGGGTCGATCGGAAACAGCCTCTCTGCCCTTTCGGGTAGGGGTAAGGTTCGTCTACATATACACTGGGTAGTTGTTGTTGTTGTTGTTGTTAAGGAATGTTAAAGGACATGCTACTGCATTCACCAACACCCTCACTTCAGTAGGGGAAAAAGTAGTGTCTTCCTATAATAATCAAATGCTATAGAATCTATTCATCTGCTGCTAACGAGATGAAAAGCAAGAATAATTTTATCCTCCTAAATCCAGGTAGAAAAGTGGTATAGCATAAATGATTTATCCAACTAACAGTCGTCTTTTCATCATTTTAAGAGGCAGAAATCTCTTGCAAAGAAAATTTACAGAGCAGCACTTGAACCATCATATTCACCAGCCACTTATAGAAATAGACTAAAGCTCTAGGTTTATTTCAGAATCTAAATACCTTGTAAGCCCTGCAAGCTTTGTCCGGAACTCATTAAACTCTTTTGACGGGCCTTCTGCATCGAGGTACCCCTGGAGTTCCTTCTCCGCACACTGATGAAGCCGTTCAAGTCCAGACTCAGCCTCACCTATGGCATTAATGATAATTGCTCAATACAGCAAGGGAAGCATCTAAATGTGTTTCTGAAGGGAAGCTAAGGCAAAACCTTGTAGATACTCAAAGAACTGCCTCTTGGCATGTTCATGCTCAGGTAAGTAATAACCATATGCATATGTCCATTTTAGCACACGCCTACATTCAACTATCTGCAAAGATTTAGCCGTCATAATCAGCATATATACATGAACAACGAGAGACTAAGAACGTTAGATATTGATATAGAAATTAAGATTACCTGCAACCAGGCCTCTATAATGAATTTGAGCTGTGATTCGGGTTGACACTGTTTGTCGCTCAGCTTCTCAAGCTGCAATTCGCAATAAATATAAATGCTTTCCGGAAATTCAGAGAAATAATCAGCTAATGACAACTTGAAAGAGAAAGATGCCTGAGTCCTCTTTCACACCCAACCTTGTATGTGACGACTTCTGTGGGTTGCTGGATGGATGAATATGCAATATAGGAAATATGAAAATAACAACAAGGTTTCGCCTCAATTAAAAAAGGCTTTATACCATCACAATGAGATATACACCACACACAAAGATCAGGACAGAACACACTCGTGCATGACCGTAAGTTGGGAGATAACAAGCAGAGACAGTTAAAACACTTTCAGACAAGACAGTCTAAGAAGAACAATAAATTTAAACTCAGCAGCTCAGTCTATAGAAATGGGGACAAGACTTCCCAGGGAAAATATTCTGCACATACAATAAATCCATTTCAATTAATCTGTTCGAATCTGCATTCTTCTACTTATTAATTGAATATGATCACTTTTTCTCTCTTCAAGAAAGAGAAACAAGCACTTTAATCAAGCAGTTTGTTAGTTAAATTCAAAAGATAATAGCAAATAGCAGAAGATTGTTATATGTAAAAGAAAAATTCCTTACATGTACTGTTTGCATTTGCTGAAGATCTGCAAGTGCCTTTTGCCGAGACTGAAATGAGACATAAAGAAGACATTACTGACATTCAGATAAGTAGTTAAACAAAGACCATGCAGTACTATGAGTAAGACTTCTCCCTATAAATAATAAGGCATCAGAAACAAATGCAATCATATTTTATGGCAAGAAAACATAATTCCACACTGCTTAGACTCTATCCCAATGATGCAGTCTTAGTCCCAGTTCCAGCATGAAATGTATGCAGGGCTATGAAGACACATAAAGAAGTTTAACTCTCCAAACGCGTTCATGACTTTGAAATAAAAGAGATTTTCTTCTGGATCATTACTTCTGAAATTTTCCAATTCAGGCCCACGAAAGGGCAATGCTTCTAGTGTGTGCATACTGCACAAGATGATTTGAGAAGGTAACAGGAAAAGTCATTCGCTTGAAAGAATAATCTCTCATGAGGAGGACCCAAGCCCCAGGCTCCCAGTTCCGAAGGTATCTAAGATAAGTATCACATATAAAGATGACAAAAGAAGCTATAAATATGTCTTTCTGGATTGGGTTGACTTTGCCACTAAGGAAAGAGGTCATGTTTTGGGACAAACTAAAACAGAAAGCAGGTCAAACAAAAGTGGAGGATTAGTTAAATTATTTTCCCTAGTTATCTTCACCATAGCACAGACTCTGTTCATCGCATTAGATTATGTAAAAACCAATCTCAACTGTATACATCCATATGAATGAACATTTGAACTATCGAGATGTCCAATCAGGTCAACTTCATGCTGACAATTGCTTAAGAATATAACTTAATAGTGCTAGTACATTTTTTTTTTAAACTGGTAAAGTATTATATGTACTAATAACAGAAATCTGGTACTAACTACTAAGTTGGTACCAGAGAATTACAGTGATAGGAACCTTTCTACACCAAACAAATAGAAATGGTTCCATCTATAACAAAGTTCTAACCTTGCAGTGAATCTAAGAAATCAAGCATGCTATTGTCATCTCTAACATCCTCTAGGTTGCACCAAAAAACCAAAAGTGATACGCGTGAATATTTCATTTTCTATACAACTTATGCTAGTACATCATCCATCTATATTTCTCATATTGCATCAGTAGCTCTTTAGATTGGTAATAAGAGACTCCCATTAGGAGCAGAACTCATGCAGCATCTACCACAATTTGATACATTACCATGGACATTATCTACACGCCGAGGGTCGTTTGGAAACAGCCTCTCTGCCCTTACGGGCAGGGGTAAGGCTCGTCTACATATTACCCTCCCCATACCCCACCTGGTGGGATAACTGGGTAGTTGTTGTTGTTGTTGTTGTACCATGGACATTATACTTTCTTGCTACTATATGTAAATTGATGACACTGAAAGCAAGATCATGTGCAGCAATTTCATGTGACAGTAATTTTATCAATCGTCCATGCAAGAAGCCATCACATCATGCTTGGGATACAAATTTAGGTCTATGTTACAATAGTATCTGGAAAGAACTTGAGCAAATACCAATCTTCTTTTTATATCTTGTTTCTCCTAACGGTCGTAAAGCTGAGATAGCTGATAATGAGAAAACAACCAAAATAAAGGTGTCATAAACCTCTACCTACCGACTGGTTGGTGGCCCATCTTTCATAGTAATGTGTATACCTCTCTAAAGAATTTTTTGCCATTTCTCTCCTCTTTTCAGATTCATCAAACTGGAAGCAAAACATCAGTTAGTTTATGACTAAAAGAACTGAATTGGTAGACAGATCTTGAAATAGAAAATACTGAAAGAGGAAAGATCTTACCACCCCCTCTTGCTTTGCTGCCTCGTAACGGTTGCATGCATAGAAGCCACCTGTTCTCTCACCGTGATCCGTCCAAGGGCCAAGGCAGAGCCTGCAAAGATGTCTTATTAGGAACAAAGATTCACAATGAAAGAAGATCTGGTAGATTTTTTTTTTTTTTTGGGGGGGGGGGGGGGGGGGGTGTTTGGGTGGGGTCCTGCTGCTTGGTATGTGTATGATAAACGAAGTAGCTGTAAAAATGGAAGCATGGCTGAAAAGAAAGTGCAAGTAGCATATGCTAGGAACAGGAACAGAAATTTCATGTATAGCTCACACTTACCAGCAAAACTCAAATTTACAGGGTGGCGTGCACGTGATATGCATGCACCCTTGATTTTTCTCAATTGGCCGCTTGCATTTCGGACAAGGCTTAGAATTAGCTAATATCCTGCAATATCACCAAGATAATGATGTTTAATATGTCACATGCCGGAAGTGGAGTATATACCCACTTGTATATCCAGAAAATGCAGCTTTAATTTGAATGGAATTTAAGCTTACATGAAATACACAAATATAATAGTATAGAAAGTTAGGTTATAGGAGTTGAGCTAACACAAAAACATAGTTGAACACCAAATATATGTCCGCTTGATGCTAATAACACCAAATGTATCTCTCCTTGATGCTATATGTAGGCACCATCTAGCAATTAAAATTACAAAAGATCGGCACAAATAAATCTTAAAAACCTCAAAATGCTATTGATCTGACAGAATGGAGGGTAGAAACTGGACTCTAACCACAACAACAAAAAAAAAAAGAAAAACAGTGTAATTAAATAAGTGAGATCTTGGGAGGATAGTGTGCACCCAGCCTTACCCCTACCTTGTGAAAATAGGGAGGTTATTTCCGATAAACCCTCAGCTCAGAAACGGACTCCAACAGAAACGGAAAAATAGAAAATACTGAAATATGAGGGCATGCTGCCAGCATTCATCCTGAGACAGGATCCTAACTGATAAAAAAGACATAGAGTAGCGGTGGGCCAAACAAAAAATTACAGACCTTTTGGCTATTTCTCAAGAAAACAAACATTATACTAATATCTTCATTGGATGAGCAGAACCCTATAATAATTATCTATGCAATGCTACATTAATTTTCCTGGGTAGTTAATATGGTAGGACAGGTATATCCGGATAATATAGCACTGATCGCCGAGACACGAGACAGTGTTAATGCAATGTTGGAGATTTGGAGACAGATCCTGGCTTTTTGGAGTGCAAGTTCAGCGACGTGACTCATGAAACGGACAAGAAAGTGAGGCTTTATCCACAAGTTATTTATTACCAAGAGAGGGAGTTTCAAGTACCTCGGGTCAATAATCTAAGGTAATGGGGAGATTGATGAGAATGTCAACCATCGTATTGGGGGAGGATAGATGAAATGGAGCCTCACTTTTGAGGTTATATGTGATAAAAATGTACCACTAAGACTTAAAAGGTATGTTCAACAAAATGGTGGTTAGACCGACTATGTTATCTGGGCGAGTGTTGGCCTGTCAAGAACTTCCATGTTCAAAAGATGAAAGTAGCAAAAATAAGGATGTTGAGATGGACGTGTGGGCATATCAGGAAAGATAAGATTAGGAAGGAAAGATATTTGGGTCAAAGAAGGAGAAGCCCCTGTGTAGGACAAGATGTTGGAAGTAAGGTTGAGACGGTACATGTATGTGAAGAGGAGATGCATAAATGTCTCGGTGGGGAGATGTAACAGGTTGGCCATGAGAGGATTGGGGAGAGGAGATGCGTAGATGTCTCGGTGGGAAGATGTGACAAGTTGGCCGTGAGAGGATTGAGGAGAGGCAGAAGTAGGCCCAAGTATTGAGGAGAGGTGATAAGGTAGGACATAACACTGCTATGTCGAGAATTAGAGTAAAAGGATAATATGCAGCAATTGTTTCTTCCTTTTGTGTTGGTAATTTTGGTATTAGTCTTGTTTCCTAGAATTTTCTTATCCGCGGATTTCTTTAATTGTATGTAGTTTCTTTCACCTCGGTTATTTTACTTATCGTCTCTTGATTTTGTTATTGCTTTGTTGTTTTGGTTCGTTTTTATCTCTCCTTGAGCGGAGGGTCTTCAAAAGCAGTCTCCCTATCTTCACAAAGTAGGGGTAACATTGTGTACACACTACTCTCCCATGCCTCACTTGGTGGGATTAACTGGATTTGTTGTTGTTGAAGTGTTTGATCAACTTTACTAGGATTTTCCAAAGTAGGGGTAAGATTGTGTACACACTACTCTACACATGCCCCACTTAGTGTGATTACACTTGATTTGTTGTTGTTGTTGAAGTGTCTGATGAACTTTTCTTATCCGCGGATTTCTTTAGCCTCGGTTATTTTACTCACCCTCTCTTGATTTTGTTATTGGTTTGCTATTTTGGTTCGTTTTTATTTCTCCTTGAGCGGAGTGTCACACTCCGCCCTTTTCTAAGAGGTTATGCCACGCAGGCGATGACTGGGCGACACGAAGGCGATGATTTGGCGCACGGATGGCAACCTTTCTCTAGCCAAGTCTAGATCTTTCCACAAATGGAAGACTCTAGACCCATCTTGTATATTACAACAACCCAGTATAATCCCACTTAGTGGGGTCTGGGGAGGGTAGTGTGTACGCAGACCTTACCCCTACCCTTAGGCAGAGAGACAAATGGAAGACTCTAGATCCATCGTGTATATTATACTAGATATTTGTAGAGACTTGTAGAGTTTTCTAGGTTTTTGATCTTAGCCATTGATTCAAATAGATCATAGCCGTTGGTTAGGGACTCTAGCAACTATAAATAGGCTAGTATTTGGCATTTGCCATCACAGAGGAAAACAATCAAGCAATCCAACACTTTTGTACAAAGCTCTCTTGCTTAATACAAAGCTTTCTCGCAAGTTTCTCTTCTTAGCTTCTCTTAGCTTTGTTGTGGTGTTAGTTCGGGGAAAGGCTGACTTAGCACATCGCAGGGGCGAATTGTGACTAACGCCACACGGAAGATAGCTAGGGAGTTATCCGGTCCGTGACAGGAGGGTCTTCAAAGAGGCCTCCCTACCTTCACAAAGTAGGGGTAAGATTGTGTACACACTACTTTCCCCATGCCCCACTTGGTGGGATTACACTGAATTTATTGTTGTTGAAGTGTTTGATCAACTTTACTAGGGTCTTCCAAGTAGTAACAATGTCCAACACTAAAGGTTACATGTTCAAATCAAAAGGATATATAACATTAAGCATATGTTTCTCTTTAACTGACAAGCCTGGTTAAAATGTTCTGCTTTTATGTTCTCTTTGACACCGTTCACAGGAACACTGATGGTCCCTTCTATCGAAGGTCTCCTCCATACTCCCAGATGCATTCAAACTTCTTGACACAAAGTCTACCAACAGGGAGAAAACAAGTTGGAATCAAAACTTAGACGAAAGAGCAATAGGGGATCTTTTCTTAAAAGTTCCAAGCAGGAAAATGGCTGCAGCTTCTTAGGAACATCAGAGTTTTTATGCTCCAACTTTACCTTTGGAACTTTTGGTCCCACAAACTCTATTTTCCCAATAAAAGGAAGATAATCAGGATTATAGTAAGTTCCAACCAAAGGTATGAGCCACTTCCACCTATGTTTCCAAGATGGTGGAACCCCCTCTATGGAGCAACAATTTGATCAGGGAAGTTACTAATAGCTCCTTCCTGAAGTTATTATCTCTCTTCCACGACTAATTTACCAAAGTCAGCTAAACCAAGTAATACAAAATACAAAAAGAGAGGATTATAATATCTGATATTGCATACCAATTCATGTTTTCAGATTCAGCACTGTTCTTCAAAATCCACTTGGACACAGTTCCACAATCAACTGGACGATGAGTTTCCTCGGTACACTGCAAATAAATTCGTAAATGATAGTGACGACAGAAATGCAGAAACAGAACAACCATTAACTAAAGTAGTTAAGTTTAAACATTGCAACTCACGTTCCAGCAGAAACTATATGAGCAGCCGCAAGTAACATCATAGCTTCCGCTACCAACAATAAAGTCAACTGCATAATCACATCCTGGAGCAGGACACCATTTTGTCTAAAGAAGACCAGAACAACCTTTAGGAACTTAATAGATGCACAGAGCATATAATAAAGATTCTTCTAAAAGAAAAAACTACGAAAACAACTCAAATTATCATTGTGAAAGAGGGAAAAAGCGGGAGGAAGATTTAAAAGGCAAATAGTAAAAGCTTTATGCAAACAATTACCTTTCTATTGTCCTCCACAAATGACCTGATAAAGTAGTGCTTATACTTCTTTTTATCATCGTCACGTGCCAATTTGTTTATCATATCTAGACCTATAGCAGCACTACAAGATGGATCAGGACAGCGCAGCATCAAGCAACCAGGACCATCACTGATGGCCGTGCCAATATACCCTGCACCAAATGAAGTAAAAGATGAGAAGCTCCGCGGGATGCCTAAAAAGAAAAGTAGGAAAAACTAACCATACCATGAACGGTGAAAATATTACTTCATTCACATGAGAGACTTAAGAAAATATTTTACATCAATCTTCTCAATTATACTTCAACATTGTTCTATGATAACAAGATTAACCACAAAACGTCTCAGAGAATGTAGCTGTAATCTTTTCTACAGCTCCCCATATCCATAAGTTCTGAGATCAGCTTTGGCACCAATTTTTTTCTATTTAAGTGGGAAAAGTCCAACAAGTGTTATTAGAAAACCAAGATAAAGTGTCATTCTCCATGAAAGCCACCAAATCAACTATGCTAACAGGAACTTCGTGGGTGCGTTAAAATTAACCAACAACAAGAGAGCTTAGCTATAAAAAACACTTTCCAACCCTTCAAAAGCTCTATTGTTCTTTTCCCCCATAATACCAACATAAGAGCCAAAGGAGTTACCTATAATATAACTTAGAAATCAAGAACAACCCTGAAAGGAGCATAAAAGGTATAATTCTCCCATTAGTATAATTTTGTCTTATTCTTCTTCTTTGGGATCGGTAAAGATAATTGCACTGATTCATAGCAAAAAGAATATGCTGTGGGGAAATGGACAACATCTTAAACCATAGTTGCATTACAAATTGTGTAATGAGCTCAAAACCATGGTCTCTACATCCTTTATTACCACCATGTTGCACCAAAAAAGTAAAAAAGAAGGGCAACTAGAATTCCCAGTAATTACAGATTCCTTTATGCTTTCAAAAAAGCTAGCAGTTCTTTCTATCTTGTGAGAAGGCACGGGAGAAGAATATATAATTGATATGTAAACATGATACAATGAGCCCTATATATAATACACATAACCTAGCCTACTCCTAATACAGTTTAGACCAGACTTCTAATACAGTTAGACTTCTAACATTCCCCCTCAAGCTGGTGCATATAAATCATATGTACCGAGCTTGTTACATATGTAGTTAATACGAGGACCAGTGAGGGACTTGGTGAAAATGTCTGCAAGCAGATCATTTGACTTTACAAACTTTGTAGCAATATCTCCCGAGAGTATCTTTTCTCTGATAAAGTGACAGTCAATCTCAATGTGCTTAGTTCTCTCATGGAACACTGGATTTGACGCAATATGAAGAGCTGCTTGATTATCACACACAAGTCCCATCTGACTAACATCACCAAATTTCAGCTCTTTGAGCAACTGTTTGACCCAAACAAGCTCACATGTCGCCATAGCCATTGCTCGATATTCTGCTTCTGCACTAGACCGAGCAACCACATTTTGTTTCTTGCTTTTCCAAGATACCAAATTTCCTCCTACTAAGACACAATATCCAGAAGTAGAACGTCTGTCAGAAGGCGATCCTGCCCAATCAGCATCGGAGTATCCAACAATCTGCTCATGGCCTCGATCCTCAAACAATAAACCTTTACCTGGAGTTGATTTTATATACCGAAGAATGCGAACAACTGCATCCCAATGACTATCACATGGTGAACCCATAAACTGGCTCACAACACTCACAGGAAAGGAAATGTCAGGTCTTGTCACTGTAAGATAATTTAGTTTACCAACTAACCGCCTATATCTTTCAGGATCGTTAAGAGGCTCCCCTGGTCCTGGAAGAAGTTTAGAATTCGGATCCATTGGAGTGTCAACAGGTTTACAACCTGTCATTCCTGTCTCCTCAAGAATATCTAAGGCATACTTCCGTTGTGAGATCACAATACCTGAGCTAGACTGTGCGACCTCAATACCCAGAAAATACTTTAGTGTGCCCAGATCCTTAGTCTGAAAGTGTTGAAAGAGATGTTGCTTCAATTTAGTAATACCATCCTGGTCATTGCCGGTAATAACGATGTCGTCAACATAGACCACTAGATAAATACAGAGACGTGAATCAGAATGCCGATAGAATACAGAGTGATCAGCTTCACTCCGAGTCATGCCAAAGTCCTGGATAACAGTGCTAAACTTACCAAACCAGGCTCGAGGAGACTGCTTTAGACCATAAAGTGACCGGCGCAAGCGACATACAAGGCCACGAGACTCCCCCTGAGCAACAAACCCAGGTGGTTGCTCCATATAAACTTCATCCTCAAGGTCACCGTGTAAAAATGCATTTTTAATGTCCAGCTGATACATGGGCCAATGGCGAACAGCAGCCATAGAGAGAAAAAGGCGGACTGATGCTATCTTAGCCGCTGGAGAGAAGGTATCACTGTAATCAAGCCCAAATATCTGAGTATACCCCTTGGCCACAAGACGAGCCTTAAGACGATCAACCTTACCATCTGGACCAACCTTGACTGCATACACCCAACGACAACCAACAGTAGATTTATCCGAAGGAAGAGGGACGAGCTCCCAAGTACCACTCGCATGTAAAGCAGACATCTCGTCAGTCATAGCCTGTCGCCACCCTAGATGAGACAATGCTTCACCTGTAGACTTAGGGAGGGCAACAGAGGACAAAGAAGATAGAAAAGCATAATAGGGTGATGACAAACGATGATAACTTAAACCAATATAATGGGGATTAGGATTAAGGGTGGTCCGTATACCTTTCCGAAGTGCAATCGGAAGAGACAAGTCCGCAGTAGGAGCAGGGTCAGGTGCAGGAAGTGAATCAGCCAGGCCGAATGCTGGGCGAGGACGACGATGATATGTCAAGAGTGGAGTGTCTTGTGCATGGAGTCTAGGAGGAGCCACAGTAGGTGGTCCAACGTTTGGAATGGGTAAGACTTCTGTAGCGGAAGGTGAAGGAGGAGATATAGACTCCCTAAAGGCCGGTATAGGTAAAACTTCATATATAGCCAGATGGTCAGAATGGTCAGAAGAGGTAAAGAAAGGCTTAGACTCAAAAAATGTAACATCGGCTGACATAAGGTACCTACGAATATCAGGTGAATAACAACGATAGCCCTTCTGAACACGAGAATAACCAAGGAAGACACACTTGAGAGCACGAGGAGCTAACTTATCTTTCCCAGGAGCTAAGTTATGAACGAAACAAGTGCTCCCAAACACACGAGGGGGGACAGAGTATAAGGGTGACTGAGGAAACAATACCTCATGCGGAATCTGATTTTGGATGGGAGATGAAGGCATCCGATTAACCAAATAACAAGATGTGAGAACTGCATCGCCCCAAAAACGCAGCGGAACATGAGATGCAATGAGAAGTGTGCGAGCAGTCTCAATAATGTGCCTATTCTTTCTTTCTGCAACCCCATTTTGCTGAGGGGTATAAGGACAAGAGGTCTGATGAATAATTCCATGAGAGGACATAAATTGCTGAAATTGAGAGGACAAATATTCTAAGGCATTATAACTGCGAAGGGTGCGAATAGAAACACCAAATTGATTTTTAATTTCAGCACAAAAATTTTGGAATATAGAAAACAACTCAGAACGATCTTTCATTAAGAAAATCCAAGTACATCTTGAATGATCATCAATGAAGCTAACAAAATAACGAAATCCTAAGGTTGAACATACTCTACTAGGACCCCATATATCCGAATGAACTAAAGAAAAAACAGACTCTGCACGACTCTCAATACTACGAGGAAAGGAGGCGCGGGTATGTTTCCCGAGCTGACATGACTCACACTCTAATGTGGATAAACTGGACAAACGAGGCACCATCTTCTGAAGTTTGGACAAGCTAGGATGTCCTAAACGACTGTGAAGTAGGTCTGGAGGATCTGCAGCTAGACAGGCCTTATAGGATGTTAGGGAGTTAAGGTAGTAGAGTCCGTCTGATTCAAGTCCTGTTCCAATCGTCTGTCCCGTACTGCGGTCCTGCATAATAAAAGAGTCATCAATAAAGTATATTCCACAATGGAGGGCACGAGTCAAACGACTCACAGATGCAAGATTAAAAGGACAGCCAGGGACATAAAGGACGGAATCTAGAGTGACAGAGGGTAGAGGAGTTGCTTGTCCAACTCCTTTTGCTTTAGTTTGAGACCCATTAGCTAAAGTAACGTTGGGAAGAAACTGTGAATACGTAATATCTGACAAAAGGGATTTATTACCAGAGATATGATCAGAAGCAGCTGAGTCCACCACCCATTGTTCAAGAGGACTAGACTGGGAAACACAAGTAAAATAATTACCAACAACAGAAGTATCAGGCTGAGCAACAGTGGCTACTTGTGGAGACGTCTGCTTACTTGCTCGATATTTAAGGAACTCATTATACTCCCTTTCAGATACAGAAAATCCCTGGTTACCTGTAGGCTCGGTCTGAGCAACATAAGCATTTTTTGTTGGTCGACCATGTAAAGAATGGCACACATCACGAGTGTGACCAAGTTTATAACAATAAGAACACTTGGGTCTAGATCTTCCAAAACGACCTCCTCCTCGTCTATACTCCATAGTATGATAAGCCCGATTGTCCACGGATTGGGAGACGAGGATAGATGAATCAAGTGTCTGTGATGAGCTCACTGGGTGACTTGGTGCTGCAGCAAGGCGAAGTAAGCGAGAAAATAATTCATCAACTGTGGGACAGTCGGACTAGCCAAAATCTGATCGCATACTGAGTCAAGATCATTAGGAAGCCCAGCAAGAGTAAGAACTAGAAACAGCTTTTGTCGTTGCTCTTGCTGCTTTGCAACGCTAGCAGAAACTGGCATCAACGTCTCAAATTCCTCCATAACTGCCTGCACTTGACCCAAGTAAGTAGACATATCCAATTCCTGTTTCTTTAAATTTGTCATCCGCGATATCACATCATAGAAACGAGATATGTCATTAGTGTATAAAGTACGAGCCTTTTCCCAAACCAAATAACATTTTTGGAATGGACGAAACAAGGGCACCAACTTGGAATCAATAGATCGCCACAAAATACTGCATAACTGAGCATCAATCTTCTCCCAATGTGCTTTGGCTTTTTCATCTCCGTCACTAGACTCTTTGGTTAGATGATCCTGAACACCTTGGCCTTTACACCACAACTAGACAGACGAAGCCCAAGCTAGGTAGTTTGAACCTCCCATTAAAGGTTCTGAGGTAATCATAATACCGGAACTACCAGAACCCTGGTTTTTAGGCCCGAAAGCATCTAGTCCCAAAGACATCGTTGGATTATCAACTGAAAACTCGCTGAAACTGAACAGAGGACTGAAAACTGGTGCTGCCGGAAAACAGGAACACTGTAGCTGCCGGGAAAGCACTGTAGCTGCCGGAAAAATTCAAAGTTGTCGGAATTGAAAAGTAAAAATATGGATAGGCTCGGAATTCAAGTAGGAGCAAACTGTCCTGAAGAAAATTTGGCCGGAAAGTACTGTAGCTGCCGGAAGAATCACTGTAGGTCGCCGGAAAAAATCAAAGTTGTCGGAATCGAACAAAAAGTGGATGGGTAGGGTCGGAATTGTATTCCGAGCAATCTGTTCTAAAGGAGCGAAGCCAAAAAATGGCCGGAAACAGCCCCACGCGCCGGCGCGTGGTCTGACGCGCCGACAGCTGTGGTGGCGTGTGGGAGCGCGTGACGGGGATTCTGCCGGAGAAATTTCTGGGGTTTGGTCGGAATTGTGAGCCAAACCTCGCGGTGGTCTCGGATTTTGCACAACACCACCAGAAAAGGTAGTTTAGGTATACTGACAGATTGTTTAGTCGCCGGAAAATTGCACGGCGACGAGGTCTTCTTCCCGGAAGTAGCTGGAATGATGTACAGCTATACTATTCTCACCAAAGCTCTGATACCATGTGAGAAGGCACGGGAGAAGAATATATAATTGATATGTAAACATGATACAATGAGCCCTACATATAATACACATAACCTAGCCTACTCCTAATACAGTTTAGACTAGACTTCTAATACAGTTAGACTTCTAACATATCTAAATGGACAACCATGCAGCTGCTGGAATGAAGTTCCAAATCTTGACATTTGACTTCCCCAAACCTATCCTGGACCAGCACTGTAGGAACTCTAGAGTATTGTTATCTTCTTCATCCCAACATCTTTTAGTTGTCAATGAGCTGGCTATCCTGGACCAGCACTGTAGGAACTCTAGAGTATTGTTATCTTCTTCATCCCAACATCTTTTAGCTGTCAACGAGCTGGATGAGCTCCAAAGGAAGCCTCAACCAGAACAGCAAGATAAGGAGCATACGTAAGACAGCAGCAAAAACTTAAAAAGATTTTGGGTAAATTTGAATGCCGAGAAAAGGCTAGTTTCATGAAACCTAGAATGCCAAATTTCCGAAGGAGAGCAGATATTTAACCCGGACGCCTTTCATACTTCCACTAAAAAGTGGCACTGTTCCTAAGAGACTAACCTTGCCAACAGGTGAGACAAAAAGGATGACCACAAGCAGCGGCAGTGATCTCATTACGAGGATAATCATCAAAGCAGATTCCACATGTAAGCTGCAAGAAAGAAAATTTGCATATTGAATTCAAGGAAATAGGAGCGATCAACGTTTTCACTCTAATTTTCACCAAAGGAAGAAAATGCTCTTCTCTATGAAATTTAATTACCTCTTCTTCATCAGGGAGCGGCACATGATTCTCTAATAAACCAACAACGCTTCGGACCTTTCCTTCATCTGCAAACCATTCATCATTCACTCTGCTGACACTCCTGTCAGTCCAAAAAGGCTAGGATATTCAGCATATAAGCCCTAAAGCCTTCCAACTTTTCTACTATGTTGTATGTAAGAGCAATGTGCATCTGCTTTAAGAACCTAGATGCCCAAGTATTCTATATGACAAGAACGATTTGCACGCTCTATAAATTTACTGATGGCCCCAAAAATTAACTGAGGGCAGGGAGAACTTCTCAATACAATTCTATATCAACATCTAACGTATATAACCATAACTACAAAATAACGCTTATGTCTTATGAAAAGAATTTACCAGTTATAATGGCGAAGCAGAATACTAGCAGCTACCCTTGAAATGGAGAGCACTGTAGATATCTTTGAAATACTATCCTCTTGGCGTTTGTGAATATCAGCTTCATTCAAGATGCTAAAATTTGACTAAAGAAAAGGTAAATCAAAGTATCAGCCGAAAAAGATTTATAAAAAAACCGAGAAATTGTTGTAAGCACTCATTTTTTTAGAAAATAACTTGATAAAACCCATGGGTGTGGCCTCATGGTCAATGAAGTGGGTTAAAAACCATGAGGTTTCAAATACCAGTGGAGGCAAAAAACTAAGTGATTTCATCCCATCTATACATGCCTTGGTAGATAGAGTTATCTAGTACCTACACTGGCGGCAGGTAGCGGGTACCATGTGGAATTAGTCGAGATAAGCGGAAGTTGGGCCGAACACCATGGTTATTAAAAAAAATAGCTTGTTAAAGATCACAACCACTGGATAACCATGGTTACACACAGGGATTTAATTGTTAGTTCACTTTATCAAAAACTAGGATAATTAAGCAAAATTTAGTGGTAGCTAATGAACTAAAACCTAGTGTTTTCCAGACGGATTACAACAAATTTGTATTTGTATTTGCCTTAAAGAGACCCATATGATAACTTAAAGCTTATTAATCGTAAACATACAATTTCTCTAGGATTACGTTACAATTATCAAATGAGGTTCTATCCCTATTCAAAATCTCGTCCCCTGACTCTCTTCTAAGTCCACTTGAATACTAGCAACATCTTACGGCCGTTTACAAGACCCATATAATTAAGTCCCTTCCTTTGAAGAAAAAAATTACAGTGGGGCCTCCAAAGGAGCAGGAGGACCACACAAGTCTGAGATTTGTTTTAGATAGACATAACATGCAGAACTCAACCTAAGTGAAGGAGCAGCATCAAGAAATTCCCTTCTGTAAACAGAACTCATCCTTAAAATCTTTTTGTTACACTTACTCCATATGTTCTTCTGCTCTATCCTTCTACTATTTCTTTTGGGAACTATAATCCCTCACGACATTAGGTGATTCAGAATCTCAGAATTCACTAATGGAAGTGGTAAAAACATCAACATTAAGAATCAGAAACTGCAGCCAGACTATCACTTTCCTGCCTAATCAAATATATAACACCTCCAACCCGGAGGTGCTTCTTTTCCACAACCTGTTCTTTTAAAGTTTTGGCATCAAAATAGAAATAATGTGCAATTTGGTTTAGCTAGTGGCATTTCTTACCAGGCACCACACAGAAAAAGTTCCTACACTATTGGAGCACCCATATTCAGCCCAAAAATACTTACTTATTCCTTCCACAATCCATGATAAATTATGTTTCAGTTTTCACAGCATGCTGGACCTCTAATTCTACTTGGACTGCCACAAATACAATATTTAGAGTAGCCTTTTAAAATCTTTGAGTAGCCCCATTATTAATCCATATCAGACTTATAGTATCCCTATTGTTTGAGAAAAAACATATAGTATCCCTATTAGGAACATACTTTTGCCATTATGCCATAACAGACTTATAATACCCCTATTAGGAACATACTTTTGTTTGTCAATGCAGGAGGTGAGATATCTTAGTTTCACAGTGCAGAAGCTTCATGAGCTATGATTAGAGAGGACACTTGCACCCGATCTTCTGCTCAAAGAAGTACCATTACAAAACCCTTGTTTTTTAAAAAACCATAACGTGGACACTAGACCCCGCAACCTAATAGCAGAAAATCAGAAAAAAGAGCACGCACTATGAGTTCCAAACAAAGGCAATAGTTAATACTCCTATCCGTCTTCAAGAAACTAAAATGTATTCTTCAGGCAACCCCAATTATTCTTTTTTATGATGTTGGCATCCGCGCCAACTTGTGCGCACCTCAACTATTCCACCAGTATCGCTACCTCCCTCCCACCAGCACATATAACGGGTGACTCTGCCCGAGGCTTAGGCAAATACAAAGAAACCAGCCATCACCTTGTGTTCTCCCTCTGCTGGAATTGGAACAAGACAACCCCGATTACCCTTATAAAGCTCTTTAACAATGGAAGAAAACCCAGTTAATTCGACCAAACCATTCCTCAATTTCCTTCCACGCAAATCAATTCTAAGCTCGTAGTACATATATTCCCCCCACCCCCCACCCCCCGGTCATAAATCTAGGTTTTGAATTGCCAAAATAAGGATTTTGAAACAACAAGGAACTCTAGTAGATAAAAAATGGTTGATTTTGAATAAAACCTTCATTAGCAGCTGAAACAATCGTCCATTAAATTTGTTACTAATATAAACTATTTCCAGTAATCATAGCAAATAAATACAGCTCCAAATTCAAAAGTTACTAAACTTACAGCTCAAAAATGAAAAGAAAAAAAAAAGCTAACAAAATCATAATTTGTTTATATATGTTGATAAGTTTGTACCTGAGAACGGTTATGAGCGAGGCACGTATCGGAATCATCGTCGGATTCGTTGTCGTTGAAATCGTAATCCATGACGTCATCGTCGTCGGACTCATGGGCATCGCCGCCGCTGTAGAAGTCATCATCGAAGGATTCGCCGTCGTCGGTGGCATCCTGCATCATCAATTCATCCTCCGATGCCATTTCTCCCTTTTCACCCACTCCACCCCACCCTTCTCGATCTGTATATATACACGGATGTGGATTGAATTGTGTGTATGTATAGGTTATGGGTTCAATAGAGAATAGAATGGAAATTGGGGAAAGTGAAAATGGGCGATTTCTTTTCTCTTCGCCTGTTGTTGTGTTGATGGAAAATGACAGGAATAACAACAACGTTACATGTAATACAAGAAAAAAGAAAATTAGGAACCAAATTCTTTTCCCTTGGATTGACGTTACATCAACAAATATGCTATATTTCTTTTTAGAAGAATTAATCTAAATAGTTATTTTTTCAATCACTCAAATTTAAAATAGTTGATGGATAAATAATATATAAATAATTAGGTATTGATTTTGTATAATTATGAGACAAATAAACAATGAATATAATTACTATATAAAGAGTCCCTTCTTTTAAACTACCGATAATTATAACGAGATGTAATTAACTTCTTAACATCCCAATATCTTTACTTTACTTGTCTCGATGTTAGTTTGTCAGTACACGTTCCTCAATTTATGTGTAGTCGTTGAATCATATAATTTGCCTTTTTCTATTGTTCTTGAGCTTCTCATTCACTAACAATCTCGATTAAGTTATACAACAATAATAAAAAAAAATAGAGATAATAAATAAGAAAATAAAAAACTTGTAGATGGGGCAAAAATAATTCGAGCACGCCTGTAAGAAAAAAAAATTACGGTGAATGGCCTTGAAAATAGATAATCTGTTATGAAATATTAGATTATGGTGGATGTCCATAACTCCTATAACACCCACTACTTTTATCCATTATCTCCATAACTCCCACTACTCCAATACTTATGGTTGTAACTCACACACCTCCATGATCTCCCCCATGATCTTCCTCCATGATCTCAAAAGCTTAATGACATATTTATGGAATTCTTTTAGTATACCTCTATGTAGTACTATAAATAGAGGATGAGAAATCATTTTGTAATATACTTGGATACATAGAAGAAATATATTCTCTTCTCTATTTCTCTCTACTTTGTTGTCTATCTTTTTGTTTATTACTTTGAGCTAAGTTATGTAACACGTTATCAGCATGAAGCTCTACTATCTCAAGAATCTCTTTGAGAAAATTAAGGTATTTTTTCTCCTCCTAATTTTGTTTTAATTATGTCTGACATTATGAAAAGAAAGTTTGTTGCCCTTGAAATTTCGGGCAAGAACTACATGACATGGGTGTTGGATGCTGAAATCCATTTGGATGCAATGGGTCTTGGAGACGCCATTAAAGACAGAAATAATGCATCCACCCAAGACTGTGCTAAGGCCTTGATTTTCTTGCGCCATCACCTTGATGAAGGTTTGAAAATTGAATATCTCACAGTCAAAGATCCACTTATCTTGTGGAATGGCTTAAAGGAAGAAATTTTCCTGGTGTTAGTCACCCCCCAAAGAGATATAACCACCAAAAGCGGAAATGGAATTATGAGAATCCAAAAGCAAATAGTTCAGAAACTATATGTTATCGTTGCGGTGGAAAAGGGCACTGGGCAAAAATTTGCCGTGTACCAAGACATTTGGTTGAACTTTATCAAGCATCTCTAAAGAGTAAAGGCCCTGAAACCAATTTTATCTCAGACAATAATTTTGACATCACCCACTTGGATGTGGCAGACTTCTTTGAGCACCCTGAGGGGAAAATAGATCACTTGATCGGTGATGGATCCATGGTTAAAGAAGATTGAGCAGTTTGATATTTTTATTTTTACTTATTCGTAGTAGTTAATGAATAAACAATTATCATAGTTTACATAAGTTATCTATTATTGTTATATGGTTCAAATTTTATATTTTCTGCTTTAAGTTAGTAAAGTTAAGTTTTATATGTACCTTAAGAGTTTTATCAACTTGACTAATAATCTGTATTATGGTTTTAAAATATATAACTTTAGATTACACATTCATCTTATGCTTTATTTGTAATGATTTTTCAGTAAGTTAATCGATTAACATAACAGATAATCGATTAACCAATATATTCTATTAAACTGGACCTTTTCCACAAGGCATGTTAGTCGACTATCCGATTTAGTTAATCGACCAACCTCAGCAGATTTTGCAGATTTTGAAAATATTGTTTAATTGATTCATGTACCACACATACGATATTCAAAGAAAAGAAATAGTTCTCTCATTTAAGTATGTGTAAGGCAGATGTTACTACAATTTCTGGTAGTAGTAAATTGATTGAAGGCTCCGGAAGAGCAACTATAACTCTGCCTAAAGGAACAATATGTATCATAGAGAATGCAATGTTCTCTTCCAAGTCCAAGAGGAACTTGTTGAGTTTTAAAGATATCCGTCAAAATGGATATCATATTGAGACAATAGATGAGTATAATCTTGAATACCTCATCATTACAAAGAATGTCTTTGGCCAAAAGAGGGTTATTGAGAAGTTCCCATCTTTATCTTGTGGCATGTATTGAACAAAAATTAGTGCAATTGAGGCACATTCCACAGTAAACCAAAAGGCTACTGATTCCAATACTTTTGTACTTTGGCATGATCGATTGGGACATCCTGGATCAATTATGATGAGACGGATTATAGAAAACTCATATGGGCATCCATTAAAGAATTTAAAGATTCTTTTAAATAATGAATTTTCTTGCATTTCTTGTTATCAAGGCAAGTTAATTATTAGACAATCACCAACAAAGGTTGGAACTGAGTCACCTACGTTTTTGGAATGTATACAAGGGGATATTTGTGGACCTATTCACCCACCTAGTGGGTCCTTTAGATATTTTATGGTTTTAATAGACGCATCCTCTATATGGTCTCATGTGTGCCTATTGTCATCACGCAACCTTGCGTTTGCAAAATTAATGGCACAAATAATTCGATTACGAGCACAATTTCCTGATAATCCAATTAAGTCTATTAGACTAGATAATGCTGCTGAGTTTTCATCCCAAGCATTTAATGATTATGCTTATCAATTGGGATAAAAGTGGAACATCCTGTAGCTCATGTTCACACTCAAAATGGCCTTGCAGAATCTTTAATTAAACGTCTGCAGTTGATTGCAAGACCATTACTCATGAAAACGAGGTTGCCCACTTCGGTTTGGGGTCACGCTATTTTGCATGCAGCAATGCTAGTTCGTCTCAGACCGACGAATTATCACAAATATTCCTCGTTGCAATTAGTTTTGGGTCATGAACCTAATATATCCCATTTAAGAATTTTTGGATGCGCAGTATATGTGCCTGTAGCACCGTCATACCGCACCAAAAAGGGGTCCGCAAAGAAGGTTAGAAATATATGTTGGGTTTGAATCGCCCTCCATTATTCGCTACCTCGAAACATTGACAGGGGATTTGTTCACTGCACGATTTGCAGACTGTCGATTCTATGAGACACTTTTCCCAAAATTAGAGGGAGAAGTTGGTGAAACCAAACGGAAAATTTTGTGAAAAAATCCATCATTATCTCATCTTGATCCACATACCTCTATTTGTGAAAAAGAGGTGCAAAATATTATCCATTTGCAAAGAATAGCAAATCAAATACCTGACGCATTTACGGACTTGAAAAGGATAACAAAATCTCACATCCCCGCAGAGAATGTTCCAATCCGTATTGATGTCCCTATTGGACAATCTTCTAGTGTCATATCTAATGAGTCGAAAGCACGCCTAAAACGTGGCAGGCCATTAGGTTCCAAAGATCGAAATCCTAGAAAAAGGAAAGCAAATGATCAAAATGACACTACGAAAGAATCTCATGAGGAAATTCACGATTTAATAAATTTTGAGATTCATGAAGAATCCATTAAGCCCGAGACTCGGGAAAATAAGGAACTATCAATAAATCCAATCGATATTGAGACAAATTTTAATTGAGTGGATATAGTGGTGGATTATGTCTTTGCATATAATGTTGCATCTAGCATTATGCAAGAAAGTGAGGATCTTGAACCTCAATCTGTTGGAGAATGTCGACAAAGACTTGATTGGCCAAAATGGCAAGAAGCAATCCAATCAGAATTGAATTCACTTGCAAAACGTGAAGTTTTTGGACCTATAGTTGAAACACCTAATGGTGTTAAGCCTGTTGGCTATAGATGGGTCTTTGTACGCAAGAGAAATGAGAAAAACAAGGTATAAAGATATAAGGCACGCCTTGTTGCACAAGGATTTTCTCAAAGGCCTGGTGTCGATTATGAAGAGACATATTCACCCGTAATGGATGCTATAACTTTCTGTTATCTCATTAGTTTTGCTGTCCTTGAAAAGCTTGACATGCATTTAATGGATGTGGTTACTGCC
This sequence comes from Nicotiana benthamiana, assembly GCA_034376525.1. NCBI lineage: Eukaryota > Viridiplantae > Streptophyta > Magnoliopsida > Solanales > Solanaceae > Nicotiana > Nicotiana benthamiana. The sequence goes on along the minus strand of CM067327.1, from coordinate 141,191,374 downwards.
TATCTTTATGGCTCACTTGATAATGAGATATACATGAAAATTCCCGATGGATTCAAAATGCCAAACACTCATAATTCAAAGTCCCGGGAAATGTTTTCAATCAAATTGCAAAGATCTTTGTATGGTCCTAGCATTGAACCTTACTTCAAAGACTGGAAAGCTTACACCACAGGTAATGGGTTGTGTTGTCCTTTAAGTCACTTGCCAGGAGGGAATGGGGCAGATAAAGAGCACCATCACCTTACTTAACAAATGAGCGGATAGGAAAGGTAGCCTATAGACTCAAGCGACCAGCTCGGTGAAAACGAACCCCTTATTCCATGTGAGTCAGTTGACTTCGATTAGACCAGACCGGCCCAGAGAGGAACGTGCCCACGAGGGCACCACCAGATGTTGTAGATAAACCTACTAAAGAAGAAGTTGAGTATATCATAGCTGACCGCACCATGGGCTAGCCCATACACCCACTGCACGAGTGGAATACTACTTAGTCAAGTAGAAAGGAACAAGGTCTTATGGCACGATCACTATATCTTCGATTTTTCTTTATCTCTCCTCTATGGAAAGAGGGGATGATACGTGGCGTGGTATACCTGATCGTTTAGTCAACAAGACGTACGTAAGTCGACATAGCTCCATGTATATGTTCTTTGGAGCTAGAACCAATCAATAGAATGAAATGAAATAATGGTAAGCCTAGGGCGACGAACATGGCTCAAGAGTGTCTATACAAAGCCCTTCTCTTCTTCACTCAAAGAGGCAATGCACCCTTTGTTTGAATGGTACTTGATTCATAAAGAATGATTCTTTTGAAGTTATACGAACTTTCTAAAAAAAATGCCACCTCAAGTCAATCAATAGTAAGTTGAGACGGCACGGGTCTTTCTTTTAGGTCTTTCCTTACCAGCAAATAAGGGAATTCAAGATCGGGGACATCTGCTAGAGCTCGCAATTGACATTTCTCACTAAGTTTTTAGGAGATTCCCGAGAGTTCGACTGACTAAGAGGCTTTCACCGAGGTCTATTTTTTACTTTTGGTGGTAACAATAGAGTGATCCTCTATGGTTTACGTCCTAGCAACTAGGAAAAGGAGTAAGCATGCATATCGGAAAGCAAAGATGCCACCTCTCGTTATTGATTTACTTTGAGAGAACTCAGTCCTTGGCTTATGGCAGGAAAACCGGTAGTTAAAGAAGTGTTGGTATGCCCTTCATTAAGAACTCAAACTTCTGAACCCTTCTTTGTTCTTTGGTTGAGAATATAGAATATTCTCACGAACCGAAGGAAAAGGCGGAGATTCACTAATAACTTCTTATCAGACAGACAAAAGAAAGAGGGCAGGCGGGAATAAATAATGGAATAGGAGAACTCTTCGATCGGAGGCAGATTCCGAGTTGGTTAGTTTGACTTCTTCTCTTCTCCCTACTTACTATCCTTACCAACAATGGGTTGTGTTGTCCTTTAAAGAATAGCTATAGCCCAAGGTTTAACGTTGATCCATCCCATGAACAATTAATTTCTTAGGACATTCAACATTTAACTCCAGTTACGACTTTCTCTCGGCCGGGCATCTTCTCTCTTGCTTCGCTTGAGTTTCTCACTGTGGACCAATTTCTATCGCTTCACTCTCCACTTCCTTATTCCTTCTTTTCATCGGAAACCCATTAGTGCTTTACTTTCTTTATTAGTAGGCTAATAGGGAGGTCTATGAAATGTATACGAAAAGGATGATTCTTTATTCATGTAATTCCCGCGAGGAAAAGCTTATTAAAAAGGTTCATAGGTGGTCGTTTAACGGCCCACGAATATCTCTTTCTTAATATCTATTCCTCTCTTCTCAAAGGGGAGTATAAGAAAAAGAAAGTTTAGTCAAGCCGACAAAGAAAATCTCCTTTTTTCTACAATAAGGTTTGTTCAAGAATAAGCCCCATTTTAAGCTTGTTTTGTTTAGTGGGAGCTGGTTCAGTTCAGTGAGTTACTTTCTTGATTAGTTATTGAATTGTCGGCATCACTATATCTTATTCCCCGTATAGGCTCTACTATAGTAACGGAAGATGTGATCTCGCCATACCTTACTGCCTGTCTCCTCATCTCCCTATTAGATATGTTAAAACAATATACGAATTTCCTGGAACGAAATCCCAGATCTTTCATAGCCTGGAGAGAAAATAGAAAATAACTTAATCTCAGTGGTTCTGGACCTACTTTAAGTTAGAGCTCGTGCTTGCTTCGAGTCGAGCAACGGAAAAAGGCTTTTTTAGGGAGAAAAACCTTCTCTACCCCGATTCCGTCGACCTAGAAATATAGAAAAAGAGAAGAAGAAATTGGAAAGCGGACCAACCCGCTCTAGGGGGTTTTGTTTGATTGTAAGTACCATCACAATCTAAGCGACGCAAAACTGACATCGCCCAGTCGTGATAGGGCTTCAACAGCCTCTACTTCACATAGTTACCAACAGTCGTAGCTTACCCGCCCCGGCAGGTGTGGTGGCGACTCCGCTACAGAACACTTCGCCAAACCGAGAAGCTGCATCATCCATAACGGGATGCACATTCTCGATATAACGAAAGATGTCACTATTTAGCATACTGGGAGATTCTCTGTAAAGAGCTAAGGAACCCTTTGAGTATGTGCAGCCGTCATCAAGTCTTTCTTTCCCGATAACTATCTATAACATCTAATTTCGTTTCCAACCCTGTTCTGAAGCCTTATGCGTACCCCGAGTGCAGATTTGGATGCATCTTTCAAGGGGACTGACTTACTCTTTAAAGAAAGCCCTTTCTTTACTTTACTCTATCAAGCATTGGAACTTACCGCGGATACTGGCTTATCAAATTCTCTATCGAGCGATTCAACAAAAGACAGAAGGAAATCCACTATCTCTTTTACGTCAAGCAATACGTGGAGTAAGACCCGATATAGCAGTAAAAGCAAGACGTGTAGGCGGATCGACTCATCAAGTTCCCAATGAAATAGAAGTCATACTATTGAATTCAATTACATTGAAAAGAATTCGAGCGAGAAGGCAATGCAGGCTGACTTACCACAGACAGCAGGGCAAAGAATGGATTCCCCCCAAAATCTGGTCTCATGTCAACCCCTGACTGACCGGAGGCCTAAAAGCCTCAAAAAGGAGAAAGGGTACTCCTATCGATCGCGTTCTTTTTTTGTAAATAAGGTAAAGGGATTCTTTCACCTCTTGCGTGATATCATATGGAGGAAGACAGCTGTGGCGCCCACATGCGCTGGTCTGCGTCTGACTACTCTTTCCTAACTGACATTTTCTTCTCTGGACTGAGTTTCCCCCGGTGCCATTGATTTTTCCGTACCGTCGTAATAGACGAGGTCTTCTGAGCTCTCTTTTTCTGTGAAGAAGGGTGGTTACCGAAGATCCAAAGCAAAGGAAGAGCGAGCTATGATTCCCAGTTCGTTAATCAATAGAAGATACCCACGGGTTACTTCCTTTCTACACAGGAACGGAACGACTTGACCATACCATTCAACATCCGAAGGACTCTTACCACTAGAACGACCGATGCCTGATTCATTTCTTGCTCACGACCCCTTAAGGTTTTCACTCACTCTCTTTCGATAGAAAAAGGAAGAAATTACCGGGAGTTGAAGAGTAAGAAAAGGTCTTCCCCTTAGGCATTTAGACCTGACCAAGAGAAGTAAGACCGGTAGCCAATAACTCAGAAAGAAAGGTCCCTCGAGCTTTCTTAGTAGTTAGAAGAGTGCTCAGATCAAGACCGAAAGACATATGGACTGCCTGGCCCGGACCAAAAAGAAAGAGCACAAGCAGGACTCCCTGCACCCGCGTGAGAGATTACTTTGAATCCATACCGAAGAGAATGGACGACTTGAAAAGGTCTCCATAGACAAAGAGACGATCTAGAACGAAAGAGAGAAAAGACATTAGGAGCACTCCTTCCTTGTACCCGGGGAACTGATTCATAAGGAAGGGGATCTACACTAGAAAAGGAGTTTACGGCCGGTTCCCATATGGACACTTTAACTCACATTGCTTTAGGCAGTACTCTTCTTACTAAAGAAGAAGACTTACTGAAAGAGGGAGCAAATCCGTCACTGGACGAGGAAGAAAGGGCAAGGAAGATCTATACAAGATAGAAAGTAGATTAGAAAGCGTTAACAAGACTATCAGACCAAGAACAGAACTGCGGGAGGAACAACTACCTAAGGCTTAAAATGACATAGAATAAGTGGAATCTCATGCAAACTGTGAGGGAGGTGCTTAACCGGTGCTTATAGAACTACATGGGATGCTTTACAAGCGATATTCCAAAGGAATGGGAACATTGGTTACCATGGGCAGAATAGTGGTACAATACCACTTATCATTCGGAAACCAAACAAAGAGCGTTTGAAGTGGTATATAGGCGCCAACCACCTCTAATTAGGTCCGATACTCATTAGTCCGACAAAGTGCATCAAGTTGATTGCGACTTACGCTAGGGATTGTGTTTACAACTTTGAAAGGAGCTCACTATCAGGACGGACGGGTATAAGCGATTAGCGATAAGCTATAGTTTTTCAAAAAACTAGAACCATACCGCTTTGAACAGAGTCTCCCTCTTTGACTAGTGCTACCTCCGGTGAAAGGAATAAAGATCTTGCATATAGGCAACCGACTGACGTATACAAATAGAAAAAATAAGCAACTAAAAAAGCGAGTGGGTTGACGAATCGTTGCTTTACACAAATAGCTAATATTACTTGAGTTGTAAGTAAAAAAAAGGCTAACCAGCTTTTGTCCAGGAAGCACAACAAAAGAATAGTAATAGGCAGAAGCAGTGGTAAGAAGGCCCATCTCAAGTGAAATAAATAACAATAGCATTCAGTTGTCTTCACAACGGGGCAACAACCCTTATTTTGCCAACTGAGGCAGCGAGCTCTAATGTTTTTTTTGTTGGGACCACCAGATTGAAGGAAACCTCATGCATGCTTTGTCACCTCTGCGCTATCTCGATTAATCGCCTTTTGCGTATGCATAAAGATGTCTCCTTGTTTTATATGTCACTCGATGACTTGAGTAGGTGCTTCCCCTTTCTTTCCCGTCTGTGCTTTCCTCTCCTTCTTTGCCTTCTTTGAATAAAAAAGCCAGGAAGTCAGCCAGTCTGTTCTTAATAAGGGTAAGCCAGTACGGTAATCCTTCTTTCTAAGAATCCTCAGCCCTAGGGTCCTCGTAGTCCATTAGGAAGAGGGGGAACCGAAGCTCTATGTCCTTGAAGAGATGATAAAAGAGAGAAATACCGCTTTACGAGATGAAAAAGACCGTTAGGCGAGTCTGAGAAGGAATGAATAGGTCCAGGGTTCTTCCTACATCAATTGGTTGGAAAGGCGAAATCACGTACTTCTGAGGAGGTCTGGCTGACAGAGCTTGGTTTTTCTTCCTTGACTCGAGACCTCTTTCACTGAGAACTAATTCAATGTCTTTATGCAGGTGAGCAGTCCTATATTAGATTATGCCCTTCAATGACATTGTCTTTCCACCGTACGACATTACTGGAATTCCTTTTTGGTGATCTAAATCATCGTATGTAAGATAGCGCATAGCATTTCGCTAAGAACCAAGACTCACGATCTACTAAGCTTTATATTGATTCAAATCCAATCGTGACTGACAGGAAATTTTACTACACAACAAGTAGTACACGCATGTGTTAAACATATAGATGAAGTCACTTCAAAACGAACCACCTATGAGCTAAAACTTGACACTTAGATAGAGGAGGAAGTAGAAGAAAATCTTTATACGCTATTATCATCCAATGAATTCATTGCAACACCACGAACAATGAGACTTCTGTCTCGCTTACCTGCCCGACGGGTAGACCAATAGAATAAATAGAATAAGAGGCTTGACCTAGAGCCCTTCTCTTCCCCCTGAAAAAAATCGGATATTTGGCATGAGTAGCCTACGAGCCCTTACTTGATGTCTGCGCTAACTGCCCTATAGCTGGTGAATCCTTTGAATCATAGGAATGGCAAAATCAGTAGATACCGGGCTTGGAACATCTCACCACACGCGTACTAAAAGCGCGATCTTGAAACTAGAAACTCTGGTTTGGAACAAATGAGCGGATAGGCTTGACGAAGTTTAGGAAAAATGCAATAATAAAATAATAAAGTTTTGCCGTTCTGTCTTTCGCACGGAAGTCTGTCTGTCTTCATTCCAATCATCGTAGTTCGATGATTGGAACCCCAAAACCTCAAATCCACTAATGCTTATCAAATAAGAGTCCTACCGAGGATCCGGTGTCTAAGGTGTCTAGGATTTCTCCCAAAAGTAAGTAGGAGTGATCTTCCTTTCAAGCCTTCTACCTTACAGTCTATAGACCTTACCTCACTAATCTTTTATTTTCTCTCGGGATTTTGTTTGAGTTGCTGTCTCAGTAGTTGCATTCCCTCTAGTCCCCTTGAAAGAGGAAAAGGGCCTAAGCCTGTTTAGTTCCATCTCCTTGAGTTTCAGTTGGAATGCTAGGGGTTTACGTCCTAGGGTAAGTCCCAAAGTCCTAAGTTCTTCGCTCTATTACCCGTGTTGTAAGCTTTCCAGTCTTTGAAGTAAGGTTCAATGCTAGGAAAAATGCTTTTGCTTCGCGGTTCTATCACCCCAATTGGTTTAGTTAGGAAATTTTGTATATGAGTATGCCCCTATCCCGTAAGCCTTCCATCGTTGCAAGCCCCTACCATTTGGCCCAAGCTTTCTTTCGATTACGTCTGCTTCCGATTCTGTTATTCCGTTAGCCTTAGTTAGTCGTTTAGTCAAAGCCGTACGTATGCCCCTTTCGAATCGTTCTATCATTCGAAGTAGGAGCTGGGGTTGCGGGCAGAGAACTATTGGTATAGCGAGTTCATGTGCTTGCAGTTGGGTTACTACCATCCCCCTAACCATTAGTATCACACTCTGTGAAGTGTCTCTCTGGTATTGGGATAACTTCAAGCCCCTTAGCTCGCTTGTATCGGGGGGAGCTTACTTCACTTGTTTTCTTTAAGTCACTTGCTAGGAGGGAAAGCGGCAGATAAAGAGCACCATCACCTTACTTAACAAAGGGCTTATGCGAAAGAGAGCACCGCTTCCCCGAGAAGATAATCCGCTTTCCTAAAATCCCTACTTTATTGCTCTAGCTCTTGACTCATATGGCACTGAAATTGGATAGGTTCACGCTTAGACCTGGTTATGGAAACTCTTTAAGCATAGTAAATTTTTCCTTTTCCATAGGAAACTCCAACTTAAATAGGAACTGGCCTGGAACTATATGTAAGGGCACTCTCATCCACTGGCTGCAAGGAAACAACTGGATTGGCTTTTCTAACTCTCTTTAAAAGAGACTGCTTTCAAATTCACTTGCCCTAGAACCTGCTTTTAATTGATATTGATCTAGAATCAGCTATTCCTAGTTTTTTTTATTATTCCTAGCCAGAGAAATTAAACTAATCTCGAGATCCAGAAACCTATCTATACGCCTAGCCTTAAGCAAAAGAAATCTCGTTAGCCCTACCATAGAAAATATTACCTCGACTTGGATTGAAAGGAAGAACTTAGGACTTTGGGACTTACCCTAGGACGTAAACCCCTAGCATTCCAATTGAAACTCAAGGAGATGGAACTAAACAGGCTTAGGCCCTTTTCCTCTTTCAAGGGGACTAGAGGAAATGCAACTACTGAGACAGCAACTCAAACAAAATCCCGAGAGAAAATAAAAGATTAGTGAGGTAAGGTTTATTGACTGTAAGGCAGAAGGCTTGAAAGGAAGAGCACTCCTACTTACTTTTGGGAGAAATCCTAGACACCTTAGATACCGGATCCTCGGTAGGACTCTTATTTGATAGGCATTAGTGGATTTGAGGTTTTGAGTATTTATTAAAGGAAGGCTATATAAATGATGCCATTTGCCCATGTGTTTTTATAAAGAAAACAACATCGGAATTTGTTGTACTTGCCGTATATGTCGATGACATAAACCTTATTGGAACTCCCATAGGACTCCAAAAGGCAATTGATTATTTAAAGAAGGAATTCGAGATGAAAGATCTCGGAAAGACAAAATTATGTCTTGGTTTGCAAATTGAATATTTGGCAAACGGAATTTTTGTTCATCAATCTGCCTATATAGAAAAGGTATTGAAACGGTTTTGCATGGATGGAGCATATCCTTTAAGTACTCTGATGGTTGTTCGATCACTTGATGTGAATAAGGATCCATTCCGACCGCAAGAAAAGAATGAAGAGCTACTTGGTCCTGAAGTACCATATCTTAGTGCAATTAGCGCACTAATGTATCTTGCAAATACTACAAGGCCTGGCATAACTTTTTCAGTTAATGTCTTAGCAAGATATAGCTCTGCTCCCTCAAGGAGACATTGGAATAGAATCAAACATATATTGCGGTATCTAAAAGGGACTACCGATATGGGCTTATTTTATAGCAATAATTGCAGTCCCGATCTTGTTGGTTATGCTGATGCTGGATATTTATCTGACCCACACAAGGCTCAATCTCAAACAGGTTATGTGTTTATCTGTGGAGGCACTGCCATATCTTGGCGATCGACTAAGCAATCAATTGTGGCTACTTCATCTAATCATGCTGAGATAATCGCTATTCATGAAGCAAGTCGAGAGTGTGTGTGGTTGAGGTCTATAATACATCATATTCAAGACAAATGTGGTTTGAAATGTGACAAACTACCCACGATTTTGTATGAAGACAATGCAGCATGCATAGCCCAATTGAAGGGAGGATTCATAAAAGGAGATAGAACAAAGCATATTTCACCAATGTTATTTTTCACACATGATCTTCAAAAGAATGGTGATATCAATGTGCAACAGATTCGTTCAAGTGATAATATGGCTGATTTGTTCACAAATCTCTACCAACGTCAACCTTCAAGAAGCTGGTACACAAGATTGGAATGCGAAGGCTCAAGGATGTGAATTGATGTTCTTTTCAGGGGGAGTTAATGCGCGTTGCACTCTTTTTCCCTTACAAGGTTTTGTCCCACTGGGTTTTCCTTGCAAGGTTTTTAACGAGGCAACAAAAATGCATTTTGTTAGATATGTGCATTCTTTTTCCTTTTCTAGAATTTCTTTTTCCCATTGGGTTTTATTTTAGTTAAGGTTTTAACGAGGCACATTATCTTTGGACATCCAAGGGGGAGTGTTATGAAATATTAGATTATGGTGGATGTCCATAACTCCTATAACACCCACTACTTTTATCCATTATCTCCATAACTCCACTACTCCAATACTTATGGTTGTAACTCCCACACCTCCATGATCTCCCCCATGATCTTCCTCTATGATCTCAAAAGCTTAATGACATATTTATGGAATTCTTTTAGTATACCTCTATGTAGTACTATAAATAGAGGATGAGAAATCATTTTGTAATACACTTGGATACATAGAAGAAATATATTCTCTTCTCTATTTCTCTCTACTTTGTTGTCTATCTTTTTGTTTATTACTTTGAGCTAAGTTATGTAACATAATCTTAATTTTAACCTTCACTTGTTTCATGGACAATCATTTAAAGTCAAAAATCTAAATTGTTATCCATCGGGTAGTTGAGGGAGAATACTTGTAAAATTTGAAGTTATGACCATGTGGCAAGCAGAGTTAAAAAATTAATGAATTTTCAATTCCTATATCAAAGGTTATCATTTATTTTAAATATATACCATATTAAAATTTTACATTATATAAATAACTTTTAAGGTTTATAGCAAAATATTTAATTTTGATTAGCTCTTAATCCTAATCCACTAAATATGGTAATCACTTACACTATTTTCTTTCTCTCCCTACTTTGATACATATCATTCTCTTCCCCCATTACATTAAAATTTCTGTCTCCCCCTCATTCCACCGGATTTGATGCAAAACGCACTTCAGCGATATTGATTTCAACCATGAAATTTCAAGGGATCTCAGGTTTCCCTTGAGTTTTATTGCCCTCAGCTCTATTTGTTACGAAGACGATCTTTTTCGTACAGTAGAATGTGAGTCCAATTTGTTCTTCATCCATCAATGCGATTCAAGATTGCTATGCTAAACTTACACGACAAAATGAATATTGAAGCTTAATTCCCTTGTCATTAACATTTGATTACTGGAGCATTAGTGTCGCAATTTGTTCTTTGGCCCAGACAAGAGCAACTTGGGCTTTTCCTTGGCCATCATTGCTCGACAGCGGATTCGTCGGAAATTAGGGTTTGTTTTTTAACAAAGACGATGGAGTTTAAGGCCGAACAACTTAATTTTCTGTTAACATATTTCTATTTATTTTCACAAATTTCATTGTATTTATTGTCTTTTTTCATTGTAATTCGATTTATCTCGTTGTATTCCATATATTTCATTGTATTCGCTATCTTTTTTTATTGTATCTCAGTGTATCTTGTTGTATTCTATGTATTTTATTGTATTCACTGTCTCGCTATATGCCATGAATGCATTTATATTTTTTTAATTAATATAATTTATATATTCAGACGTTATATAATTTCTCTGAAGATTGCTATGTTTTTGGGGTATTTTTCGGTTGAGAATCTTTTATAACAAAAAATACAAATTTTGTTTGTTATAATTGAGTTGTTGAGTTATATTAGGAGTCTATTATGTTAATTGATTCACTTTCCGTTTTAAAAATAATATAATCCCCTATTTCACACCGTGAATACAGTTAAATACAATAATTCGTACAGCTATAATCTTATATTTCGCTCTATAAATACAGTCGAATACACTCGAATACAACAACTGATTAGCTGAACTTCCCGATTCACGCCTATTGCTACTATATTTATGAATACAACAGCTTAAATACATAAAATATATCTTATAACTATAAAAAATGCATCTATAATCCGTAATATAGAAAATAGTATTTGTAGATGACTAATTACTGTTAAAAGATAATGCTTTATGAAAATTTAACAAAAATTAATATTAATATCTTTTTTGGTCGAAAAGAAAATTTGTATTTCAACCAGTATAAATGTACATCAATTGTTCTTTAGGACTATAAAACAAATCTCAAACTTGATCAACTAGCTACTCTATAACCAAAAAAGTTGTTTAACTAACTCCTAACATACAAAAATGTAGATATAGTCAAGGTGTACATTGAGGATAGCAATTTATGTACTGTAGGGTAGGCTGCCATTTTGGCTTCTTCAGTCTAGTGATGTGCACTTGGATTGCGATCTGTCGTGTTCTGTCTGTAGCTTATTTGCTCGACTGTCGAAATCTTCTTTCATTCCTTTCCATCCAAATATTGTATATAACTGCTGCAGACACTACTCCTAGAATGGTTTTCCTTGGCTTTCTGTTGTTTACTCTAGTAGAAACCCATTGCACCTCTAACTCCCAGTTGTTTATCAATCTGTTGAAGTTCAGCCACTTTAACAATCCTTGGCATAGTTTATGGGAATAAGAACATTCAAAGAATAGGTGATCATGTGTCTCTACAATGTCTCTCCCACATAGCGTACAAGACTGGTCAGTGTGGATACCCCGCTTTTCTAACGTGTCAACTGTTGCCAAACGTCTATGCAATGTCATCCATAATATGAACTTCTGTTTTGGCAGTTGTCCAGGCACCAACACTAATTTTTTCCAGTGAACTTTGGGATACTGTGGAGTAGAGTGTATATATGCTTTCCTGATGCTGTAGCTTCTATTCTGGCAGCATGCTTGCATTGCTGCACTATCATGTGTCCACCATTTCCTTGCTCCAAATATTTTCCTTACCAACCAGCTAGTCTGTTTTGGTGTTTCTATGGTATCAACTGCTTTTTTCTTTATATAATGACAGTGGATCCATTTGATCCAGAGCCTATCTTTCTTTAACATTAAAGCCCATAGAAGCTTCGACAATGCTGATTTGTTCCACCTCACATAGCAAATGATATTCGAACCTCCAGCTGCCTCTGGTTTGCATATTGTTTCCCATGCTATTGGAGCCCTATGACTTGTCTCATGATTGCCAGTCCACAAATAGTTTCTGCATATTCCATCAACCAGTTTGATGACCTTCTTTGGAATGAGAAAGATGGGCCCAATAGGTTTGTATTTCAAATAGAACACTCTTAATCAGTTGGAGTCTTCCAGCATAGGATAAGACCTTGGATGACCAGCATCTAATTATGTCCACTATCCTTTCAACCAAAGGTAAGCATTGTGTGATTGTGATCTTTTTTGTTGATAAGGGAACTCCCAAGTATTTGAAGGGGAATTTCCCTTCTGTTAGTTGAAAGTCTGCCAGTAACTTCTCTTTGACTTCCTGTGAGACACCTGCTATGTACAAAGAGCTTTTCTCCAAGTTCACTTCCAGTCCAGACATCTGGGAAAAGTTATCAAATTCTTTCAACAGTAACTTCATTGAGATCTCATCACCTCTACAGCACAACAAAATATCATCTGCAAAACATATATGAGTGATTTGTAACTTGGAGCATTTGGGGTGGAAGTTGAAGTCTAGGTTCCTGTTTAGTTTCTTCAATGTTCTGTTGAGGTATTCCATGACTAAGACAAACAGGTAGGAGACATTGGGTCTCCCTGTCTTAATCCTTTTCTTGCTGCAAACTTTCTGGTGAGACCTCCATTGATTAGTAGAGAGAAGCTTGTTGTGGAGACACACTCCATAATTAAAGTGACTATTTTGTAAGGTACACCAAATTCCAGCAACACTGCCCTCAGAAACCCCCATTCAACCGAGTCATAAGCCTTCCTAATGTCCACTTTGATCATGCATATGGGAGATACTGCCTTTAGGGTGTAAGCTCTTATCAGTTCACGAGCCATAATAACATTATCTAGGATGTTTCTCCCCTATATGAAAGTTAATTGTGCATGCCCCACCAGATAATCCACAACTAGTTTGAGTCTGTTTGTAAGGATCTTTGCAATAACTTTGTACAGTGTTGAGCAACAAGTAATGGGTCTAAATTCCTTGACATAGTTGGGATTTTTCACTTTCGGAATCAATGTAACAATTGTGCAGTTAATCTCTTTCAATAATTTTTTAGTTTGAAAGAATTGATGCACTACCTCTACAACCTCCTCTCCCACAGTTGGCCAAAACTTTTTAAAGAATTCTGCAGGGTAACCATCTATTCCAAGAGCCTTTTCATTAGGAAGGTTCTGGCCGATCTCTTCCCTTTTTACTGGATTTAACAATTGTTGATGTTGGTGCAATGATAGACAGGGCCCGTCTCTAGCCACACTGATGTCTACTCCAGGAAGCTGATCTGCTGCTGTGCCCAGTAACTGGTGAAAGAATTGAGTTAACTCTTGCTGGATCTGCTGTGGATCAGTAATCCTCATCTGGTTGTCATTGAGAATACTGCTCACCCTGTTTCTTGCTTGTCTGGATTTCATATATGCATGGAAGTACTTTGTATTGCTATCACCCAGTTGGATCCAGTTTGCTCGTGACTTCTATCTCATTATTGGTTCTTGAATTACTTCCCACTTTTCAATGTTCTCTAACAGTTTCTTTCTTCTTCAATCACTGTTTTATTGAAATAATCTTCATTCAGTTTTCCTTGAATTACCCTTAGATCTTCTCTCATCTGTTGCAGCTTCCTATCTACAGATGAGTGCTCTTGATGAATGGTTCTGGTTTCCTGCTCAATCTTTTTCAGTTTGCTCCAAATAGAATACATAGTGTATCCTTTGACTTGTTGACTCCACACTCTTTGAACTGCTTCCTTGTATTCTTTTTGTTGCATAACTGTTAGTAGTAGCCTGTATGGTCTATTCACTTTAATTTTAATTATTTAAGTGTCTATCAGTATAAGAGTGTGATCTGAACATCCAGGTAACATGTATACTGCTTCAACCCATGTGTAAGAATTGAACCACTCATCATTACCAAAGGCCCAGTCTATATGGCTATAGACTCTGGCTTCATCATTCCTTTTGTTGCTCTATGAGAATTTGTTGCCTCTTTTGGTAAGCTGCCCCACTCCAATATCATCAATACATCTATGAAATTTAGCTATCTCTGAAGGATGCACTGGCTGACCATTTATCCTATCCTCGACCCCTAACAGACTATTAAAGTCCCCTATTATAAGCCAAGGGCCAGTATGCTGGACAACTCTCAAATCCCTCCATAGTGGTGCTCTGTGTTGGCTAGTGTGTAGGCCATATACAAATGTGACGTAGCTAGCAAAAGTTGAATTCTTATCTTTCACCTGACAATGGATCAGTTGATCAGTGCTTTCCATAAGTAAACCATGAACATTGACTTCTTTCCACATTAGCCATATCCTTCCATTATGAGCATATGCATAGTTTTTCCCTATTGTCCACTCACCTCCCAGCTTCTTATAGATTGCCATTGAGTTTTGCTGTTTCACTCTAGTTTATAGACAAGCTATTATATCAACTCTATTAGTCCTCAGGAATTTGACTAACTCTCTTTGTTTGTAGGACTTGTTTAGTCCTCTAATATTCCAGGATACAATAATCATAGGGAAATAGTGGATGTAGTGCCTCCTAGATCTAATAGACCTGGCTCTAGGTTGCATTCTCCCATCTGTTGGTTCCCATCAGGAGGCTCTAATATAGTGAGTACTTCAAATGTATTTCTCCTGGCTAGTTCAGCATAGTTGGTCTCTTTGTTTTGTTTTCTATCTTTAGGTCCTTGGACAATTGCAATCTGCTTGCCTTTTTTAGTCAATTGAACTTCTACTGCAGGTAACTCTGTTGGTTTTTCATTCTGCTGCTCATCTAATTTCTCCTCTGTTACAGCTTTTGGTTGCCATTGCAATCTGGTTGTCTTCTTTTTCCTCTTTCTCCGCCGCTGTATCCCTTCAGCCTGTTGTTCCTCCTTCTGACAATCTCCATTTTTGTGCCCAAACGAGTTGCATTCTAAACAAAAGGTTGGTTTCCATTCATACTCCACATTTTGTAGCTAGCTTCTTCCATCTGGTATCTCAATGTAGACATTCTCAGGCAGAGGTTGAGTGATATCAACTTCCACAAGAACTCTCGCATAGGAGATTCTTTCACATTCAACAGTTAATCTATCGGTACATAAAGGCTTACCAATTAAGCTTGATATTATGCCTAAGTTCTCTTCAGTCCAGCATTGGATTGGCAGCCCAGGGAAACTGACCCAAATTGGGACAATTCTCATCGACTCGTTCTGAATCTGAAAATTAGGTTCCCATTCCTTTAGAATCATAGGCCTACCATTGACCGTATATGGTCCTTGTTGCATTATTAGGTTCTTATCCTCCATAGATTCAAATTTGAAGATGAAGTACCCATCATCATGCAGCAGCACTGTAGGCGTTGTAACCTCATTCCAGACGCCATAAGCATACTTCAACATCTCCTTAAATGACGGATTACCTCCTAAAACATAGCCGATTAAATCATACATCCACTTCTGGTTCTGAATCTCTATCTCCTTAGGGTTCAATTTTGCCATTTTCACTCCATTCTTCATCATCGGAGGATAGAACTTAAGTTGCATGCCTGATTTTGAATCCTATTACCTTTGAATACCTCCGCCATTGTTTGCTTCTAGGTTTCATTTGAGTACGTGAGTTTCCTAGCCATCGTCGTTCCACCTGCGACCTCCTTCGCCGGCGGTGCCTGCATGACTGTAGGAGCACTCCCCATACCAGGAAACCAGTGTAGCAGAGGTATTGGGGTTAATTGTTGTGGTATTCCGCTTTCCAGTATTATCACTCTCGTCATATTTATAGTGGGAAGTATTAGTAAGATCGATTGGATATGGCGGGTGGTGGCCGGCGGCAAGCGGCGTCTCGGTTGCCGGTCTTCTTAATATTGAAGTGTCCTATTTGTGCAAACCACCCATTTTCAAAGCCCAATTCAATAGAACCGTCCAAGCCCAATACCCCTTCCACTTCTTCAGACAATCAGTGACTGAATCTGCAATCTCCGAGCTAACTGTGATTCGGAAGCTTCATCATCACACTTCCCTAACGCGCTCGACGAATCTCCTGATGAAATCTTAGAAATTCGAGATCGGAAAAATCATCAGAAGCATAAATCATGGCCGCGATCGGAGTAATGCCGGAGATTTATGGCCTCAAACAGAAAAGCCGAAGGTTTTTACTCTCTTTCATCCTCATTTCAGCTTAAAAAAATTGCGAACTGATCCTTATTAAATAACAAGAATAATTGCTTATTTTTTGTTTGTTTGTAGGTCAGCTGTAACACTAATTCTGACGGTTCTCACGAGTTCACAATCGATACTCATTGTGTGGTCGAAGAGAGCTGGAAAGTATGAGTACAGCGTAACAACTGCTAATTTTCTGGTTAGTGAAATGGCAGAACAGTTATTTTGCTGATTTTTAGTGTTGTTGAGTTTATTGTAGTAAACAATTGCTCAATTGTTACTTTTGTTGTGTAATTTGACTTAAAGCTTCTATGTAATTAGGTAGAGGCATTGAAATGTGCATTATCTCTTGCGGAATTGGTAAGAATCTGGAGAAAGGACGGCATTACTGATGATAACAGGTTTTCAACACTATTGTATTGTTAAATTTCCTTTTCCTGGGATACGAAGCTGGAATTGCTAATTTTTTGCCTTTTTATTTTTATTTTTTGCTATTTGTATTATAAAATTCTACTTGAGCACTGCATGTATAGATTTAGGAACAGGAGAAATCTGTTTTAGCAAAAAAAGTTTTTTATTTTTATTTTGTATATAGTTACTTGAAATGAATTTAAATGGAGAAACATGGTCAGGGAGGATTCATATAGGCGATCCTTTTTCTTTTAATGATCAAGAAATCTTTCTCCTTTGGTGCCACCCGCAGCCTTCTTAACTCGGGGATGATGAGTCCGCTCCTGTATCCTTCTCCGCTTACATACAAAAGTTAGTTTGCTTGGCACAAGGTAGCAATCCCAACTATTTTGGGCTGAGGCATAGTAGGGTTCGCCAGAGAAGAAGAACTGTGCAACAGGTTCACCAGGTCAATGTTAGAGTTTTTAGAATTCATCAATGATATGGGGTTAGTGGACTTACAATTACTGGGAGGGAGGTTCACTTGGAAGAAAGGGGTTGATCACAACATTGCTGCTAGACTGGACAGATTCCTAGTATTTGAAGAATGGGATGCAGGGTTTAGAAAAATTAACCAATCAATCCTACGCAGAGTTACATGAGACCATTCTCCTCTGTTACTTCAAAGTGGAAACTGGAACCAGTTAAGTCCTATTTCAAGTTTGAAAATATTGGTGGCTGTTGACTGAAGGTTTCAATGGAAGAATTAAAGTGTAGTGGGAGTCTTTCTCCTGTGAAGGTAGAGCTGACTATGTCCTAGCCTTCAAGCTGAAAGCTATGAAGAGGAAACTCAAAGAGTGGAGCAAATCCACTCAAGGCAACCTGAATATGGAGAGATTGAATTCGCCGGATCAACTAGCTGAACTGGAAGAGACACAAGAATTGAGGACTCTGAATGATGAAGAGAAATTCAAAAAAGCTACCTTACTGATAGAGTTTGAGGAAAATGCGAGGAAGGAAGAGATAGCATGGAGGCAAAGGTACAAAGCAGTTTGGTTGAAAGAAGGGGATAGAAATACCAAGTTTTTTTAGGGCTGTCCAACGGGACGGGGCGGGACGAAATTAACGTGACGGGACGACGTTTAAGCGTGGCGGTGGCGTGACGGGACGAATCGGGACGGGATAAACGGGACGAAATGGTCGTCCCATCCCGTCCCGCTAACAAACGGGATGGGATGGGATGAGTTCATGGGCCTTAAGTGTATTTTTTTTTATAAAAAAAAATGTCTAGTTTTTGAAAATTACTATGTTTTTAATGTTTGCAACGGCTAGATTTTTTACTTATTTAATAAACTTAAATGTTACTATGTTAAAACGAAAATTAGAAAGCTAAGTAAAGAATTATAAAATATTAAAACAAGAGACTTGTAATGAAATATTCTAGTAAATATAAATTTATAATAGAGTTATAATTTATTTAAAACAATTCATAAAAATAATTCAACACTTAGAGCCTTTTATTTTATTAATAGAACTTTCAAATCTCAAATACAAATATAATCTACGCAGCCACCTTATAGGAAGGATTCTGTTTGAACTAGGCCTCTTATTAACCAATTGCAGATTATCATACTAATATTTGTAAGCTCCTATATAGCTTCTTTGTAACTTGTCACTAATATCTCTCGGACATTCTACTGGAATTGGCAATGTTGATTGATGTTCCATGAGCTCCATGCCATCGTCGCTCCCAATGGTTAGTATCTCATTGTATTCTTCTTCTTTCCTAGTGGTTAATTTTTCAAAATCAAGATTTATTCTTTTTGAATTAATCCAATCTCTGAATAATACGGAAATCTCTAGACTGTCTTCCGCTAATGAATGTCTGTGATCTTCAATTTGAAATCTTGCCGCGCTGAAAGTACTCTCCGATGCTATTGATGATGCTTGAATAGTCAGGATATCTCGGGCCATAATTGGAAGTTTTGGAAAATACTTGCCACGCTCCTTCCATCATGACAAAAATTGTTCCTTGCTTTCTTCGTCTTTAATATTTTCCAATCCTTGATTAAGATAAGAATCAAGTTCATCATCAATAGAGGAACCAAAACCTGTTATATCATCCATATCTTCCCATAAAACTTCTGGAGAACTTCTGCTCCAGACTTAAAAGTAGGAGGAGCAGTTTCAATACTTGTTGTATCTGTAGATTTATATTTATCTAATATTGATCTAGCATAAGAATATATGCTAGCTTGACAGTTTTCAAGAGATGGTTGTTCATTTTCTTGAATTTCTAAATTCTCATAAATTTTACGAACAAGTCCCTTTGCACCTCTTAATTTTAAAGATGGGTTAAGTAGAGTAGTAATTAAATAAACTTCGAGAATAGGGAAAAAATACTTTTTAAATTTTAGAATCATTTCTTTAATGGCCGGTGCATAAGTTGGATTTGTTTTACTTTTATACTTACCAAATGCCACAAAAATTCCACAAATATACCATAATATTTGTATAACAATAAGATAATATATACTAGAACCCATGAACACTATATTTTAAATCTGACCAAAAGAGCATGCATGCATTAAAGAATGCTGGCTGGAGTTTCCCAAGTATGAAAGCATGCGACTGACCAAGCGATTTGCCCCATGTAAGAGTGTACAATTGACAAAGCTTCTATTTAAAAACCCAAAAGCTGAGGGGCAGCACATGGGGCTTGCTATGCTTCTGTCGAAAAAAACAGAAGAAGAAAAATAAAAAGAAGAAAGAGAAGAAGAGAAGCAGAACCTGCTATGCTTCTGTCGGAAAAAACAGAAGAAGAAAAATAAAAAGAAGAAAGAGAAGAAGCATACATGTCCGCAGAAGCTTGAAGGCGAATAAGCCCTAATTTCTGAAGTTGTTTTGTTCCCAGGTGAAAGGCACTAATTTCCCAACCTAAGTCAGACCTCTCTTTTTTCTTTTTTAATAAAGCGACGCCACAGTCGCTACACGCAATAAAGTCGCCTCACGCCTCACCTCACACTATGAGGCGAGCGCTATTTCCAATCGCATCGCAACAGACCCTTTGTGATGACACACCCTCGCCTCACGCTATTAGCGCTAAGGCGAGCGCTATTTACAACAGTGGTTTTATACTTACCAAATGCCACAAAAATTCCACAAATATACCATAATATTGGTATAACAATAGGATAATATATACTAAAAAATTATTTTGTAGCATAATAAAATTTTTCTAAAAATTTAGTAAGCTCTCTAATCGAATCCCAATCAGATTAGCAATTTGATCAACATGGTAAGCATTATGCATATTAAATACCTTTTGGATAGACACCCGATAGTTATAAGCAACTTTAAGCATTTCATAAGTGGAATTCCGCCTAGTGCAAACATCTTTTGGAACTTTTCTAAATGGAAGGCCAGCACTAGCACATTGTTGAGCAAATTCACGAATTCTACTTTGTTTATGAGCACGAAAAATATAGTTACAAGCATGTTGTATTTTACTACAAGCATTAGAAAATAAACTAAGACCATCTGTTACAACCAAGTTAAAAATATGGCATGCACATCTAACATGAAAAATTGTTGGATTAATTGGACAAAGTCTAGATTTTAAGCTATTTGCCGCGGTTGTGTTAGCAGAAGCATTATCTAAGGTGATAGTTAAAACTTTATTAACGAGTTCATAAAAATTTAAGTATTTGTAGAACAGTAGTTGCAGTATATGCTCCAGTGTGTTTTGAACCAACAAATTTATAATTAATAATACGTTTTTGCAAGTTCCTGTGATGATCAACCCAATAACATATAACAGTTAAATAATCACAACCATTAGGACTATGACCTATATCAGATGTGATAGACACTTTACAATCTAAGTGACAAAAATACACAATGAATATACTGAAGATATACGGTTTGAAATTTAAAAACACCATTCTCACTTGGTCTTAGGAAAACCTTGAAAAACAGGGTTATAAGTTTCTTGTATATGATGCACAAAAGCAGTGTGAGAAGGAAAAGTAAAAGGTAAGCCACAGACAACCACCATTTATGCTAAATTCTCAGGATCTCTATCTTTGTTATATTTGCGTAAAACATGACCAGAAGCAGGGTCAAGTTGTTGAATTTGATTAGAACCAGATCCATTAGAAGTGCCACAACTGATGGTAGGATCTATAATTTTACCGGCTTCTATGTTAGCTTGTATCCATAAAGCTTTGTGATCCTTTCTTAAGTGTCTAGTTAAACCCCCTGTCCCACTTGAGTGTGCAAATTGTTGCTTACATTTTTCACATATAGCACGATGATTGATTTTATCATGTTTAAAAAATTTCCATACAAGTAATATTTTGGGACGTTCAACCTTAGGCTTACCCCTTACAAGGGGCTACAGGGGGTAAAGCTCCAGTCTGAGATTGACTTCGAGTTGGAGCTTGTGTTGCGGGACTAGTGGGTGTTTCATCTAATTCTTCTTCCTCATTTTCTTCATCCTCGTTTTTTTCATCCTCAATAAAAATATCAATGCCTAATTGTCTTTGTAAAGTTTCATGATCTAATTGTTCTCCGACATGAACATCATAAAATGCGGGGGTTGGGCAAAATGAAGTTTCATCAACATGAGTCATTTCATCAATATACTTTCTAACTCTTGGTCTAGGTCAAGGGTTAGGATTAGGATTACTACGACTTTCACCTTTACTATTTTTTTACTACTTTTCTTAAAAATACCAAATACATTTTTAGGTGCCATAATTTAAATACGAAACTAAACTAAAAAAGCTAACACAAATATTAAACACACAAATGAAATACGAAAATATAACACGCAAAGTAAACACAAAAATTAATCACTAAAATGATACGCAAAAATTATATACTGAAATTAGGAGATGGAACGAGTGCACTGTCATTAAATATTGAAACTTGAAGAAATTGCTCAAAGTATTGCTCCAAATATTTGACGAATTAATTTGAAGCTTGAAAGTTGCTCCAAAAAATTTGCCAAAATACTTGAAAGTTGAAACTTGAAGGATATCAGTTGATACTTGATACTTGATAGTAACAAAATTGAGAGAATAATATAGAATATAGATATAATATTAGAATGTAAGAGATTTGAGAGAGAAGATTGATTTTTTGTGGGACAAAATAAAGAAAAATGAGGAGTATTTATAATAGAAAATAGGGCCAAAGTGTAATTTAATAAACTTAGGGACTGTTTGGACCGTTGGCAACGGCTATTTTTGCCATTTAAGCCGTTGCCCAACGGTTAGTTTTTAAAAAAAAAAAAAAAATTTCTAGCGGGACGTGGGACGGGACGAAATAAGACAGGACAAACGGGACGAAATGACCGTCCCGTCACATCCCGTGTCCCATTTAACATTGGCCCATCCCATTTAACTTGAAGCGGGACGAGACGAGACCGGGACGAGACGAGACCGGGACGGGACGGGACGTGGGACGGGACGGGTCGTCCCATTCCGTGGACAGCCATAGATTTTTCACAGAACTGCCAATGCCTACAAAAGGTACAACAACATTGGCAAGTTAAAAGTGAATGGAGAAACAGTGGAGAACCCTGCAGATATTAAGAGAGAGATAGTTGCCTTTTACCAACACCTTTACACATAGGCTGAGGAGTGGCGATCACAGTGCAACCGGGATTACCCCACCATCAATGCAGAAGATAACTAGATGCTACTGAGTCCATTTGAACCACAGGAAATATGGGAGAGTGTTAAAGCATGTCCAGGGGACAAAGCCCCAGGTCCCGATGGTTATACCATGGTCTTCTACACCTAATGCTAGGGAGTGATAGACTCGGATATGATTGCTGCTGTACAATTTTTTTTATGTAAATGTGACCTTTGAAAAGAGCTTTCATGCAACCTTGGTGGCTTTGATTCCAAAGAAAGTGAGAGCAAAAGAATTAAAAGATTTTAGACCTATTAGCTTGATAGGTAGCTCTACAAAATATTATCAAAGATATTGGCAGAAAGACTCAAAAAAGTCATCGGAAAAATAGTGGACACCCAACAGATGGCCTTTATCAAAGGAATGCAAATCATGGATGCTGTCCTGATTGCAAATGAGTGTGTTGATGTTTGAAGGAAGACCAAAGAACCAGACATTTTTGTAAGCTAGACATAGAAAAGGCTTATGACCATCTGAATTGGGAGTTCCTATCGGGAATCCTACTGAAGATGGGCTTTGGTGAGAGATGGATCAAGTGGATCATGGTCTGCATAAGCACTGTCAAAATTTCAGTTTTGATAAATGGGTCACATGTTGGATTTTTTTCTTCACAGAGAGGTTTGAGGTAGGGAGACCCTATATCCCTCTTTCTATTCATTTTGGCAGTGGAAGGTTTAAATAGTATGTTTATATCTGCCAAAGTCAACAATAGGATCAAGGGAGTCAGGGTGAATTCAAGAGTTCTAGAGCCAATGGAAGTCTCCCACCTGCAACATGCCGATGATACACTAGTGTTTTGTGATGCTGATAGAGATCAGGTGCTTCTTTTGAGAGCGGTAATCATATTTTTTTAAGCTATTTCTGGATTACACATTAACTGGAATAAGAGTTTCATCTATTTAGTTAATGAGGTAATGGAGATTCATAGCTTAGCGAATATTCTGGGAAGGAGAATAGGATCACTGCCAATAGTTTATCTGGGAATGCCTCTTGGAGCAAAATGCAAATCTAAAGGGATTTGTAATGGTATAATTGAGAACTGTGAAAAGAAGTTAATCAGTTGGAAAAGCCAATATTTATCACTGGAGGGAGACTTACACTAGTCAACATTGTACTGGATGCTATGTCAACTTATATGATGTCTTTTTTTCCTATGCCTGTAAGTGTAGCAAAAAGACTTGATGCACTGAGAAGAAACTTCCTATGGCAAGCAGCCAGTGAGAAGAGCAAGATTCACCTAGTCAGATGGGATGTTCTCACAACAAGCAAAAAAGAAGGGGGTATGGGGATTAGGAACTTGAAGATTCAAAAACAAAGTCTCTATGGAGCTTTGCCACAACAGAACAATCCTTGTGGAAAAATGTAATGGAGGTAAGGTATGGGAAGGAAGGTAGCTGGACAACCAAAACTGTGAGCACTCCTTATGGGGTTAGCCTGTGGAGATCCATCAGAAACCAATGGCCAAAATTCTGTAACAAGTCTAGTCTTAAAGTGGGTAATGGTATGAAGATTTCTTTTTTGGGAAGACAAATGGCTCAGACAAAGAACCTTGAAGCAGCTGTTTGCAGACATTTACAACCTCAATCAACAACAAGTTTCATATGTAGGAGAATTGCGGACATGTCAAAGGTGGAATCTCACCTTCAGAAAACTCCTAAATGATTGGGAAATTCAAAGGATGTCAGAATTTTATAACACTTTAGAACAATTCAGTGGGACCTCTAACTCGGAGGATAAGGTACTTTGGCAAGGGGGAAAAAAGGGCAAGTATTCTGAAAGATCTGCCTACAAAGTATTCAACCAGTCTAACAATTAGAGTGGATAGTGGCCATGGAAGATGATCTGGAAAGTAAGAATTCCTTACGAAGTTGCATGTTTTACTTGGTTATTAGTAAGAGAAGCAGTCCTGACACAAGATAATCTTACCAAGAGAGGTTATCAGCTGGGGTCAGGTGCCACTTATGTGAAGCTAAGGAGGAGACGGTTAACCATCAAATTTTGCACAACAGTGTTACTGATCAACTGTGGAAGATTTTCATTAGCCTGAGGGGGATCCGATGGGTTATGCCATGGAAAATCAAGGAAGTGCTTACCAGTTGGAAAAGAGATTGGGAACACTCCGTGCAGAAGGAAAGATGGAAGATTGTCCCGACTTGTATATGATGGACACTATGAAAAGAAAGGAATCAGAGATGTTTTAAGGACAACCATAGTTCAATACAAAAACTGAAGATGAGCTGTTTAATGCTGTTTTATTTTTGGTGTAAACACAAATACCTAGAAGAGAGTGAATTAATTTTTGATGTCTTAGACCAATTGTGAGTAGGCCTCTCTTCTGGTTCTCTCATTGTAATATTAGATGGTTACACTATTTTGTGTAACCACTTTTATAATCAATAGGAAAAATACATAAGTTACCACCTGAACTATAGGCCAAATTTCTGCTACACACTTTTTGACAGCAAAAATTATATTACACACTCAACCTTTCAAAAGTGTACTTGTGACACACCATTTTATTTAACTGGCACTCGCGTGTTATAGACAGAAAAAGGGTGAGTGAAACTTAAAAAATTACTTAAAATTTTAAAATAAAAATTAAAAACTTGAAACTTTAACTAGGTTTTGAACTCATAAGAACTCAACAATGGAAGATGAGAATGCCTCCTTCAATCGGTACATTCAAATGTTTTTATGCTCAAGGAATTAGTTCTTAATCAATTCCAAGCTGTAAACAATCCACTTAAAGTGTTATATCTCAAATTCGCACAACCCAGAACCAAGTAACTATTTTTACATTTTGTTCACCAATGAAGTCTTTGAAATCAACAGTTGTTTCGAAATTCAACCCAAACAATTGTTACCCAGTGATGTCAACTACAAATTCGAGTTTGAAATTGAATTTTATCCATGACGCAAACAATGAAAACTAAATCTCAAATCTATTACATTAAAATCAATACAACAACAACAATAACAACAATAACCCAGTATAATCCCACTTAGTGGGGTCTGGGGAGGGTAGTATGTACGCAGACCTTACCCCTACCCTTGGGTAGAGAGGCTATTTCCAAATAGACCCCCGGCATCCTTTCCTCCAAGAACTTCCCACCTTGCTCTTGGGGAGACTCGAACTCACAACCTCTCGGTTGGAAGAGGGAGTTGCTTACCATCAGAGCAACCCCTATTACATTAAAATCAATATATTTTTTAAAAAAACTATGGCATCGTCGGGATCGAAAATTGAATTGCAATCATTGTTTGGGAAAGATTTGGATGGCGTGTTGAAACCACCATTGCCGGCTAAGCTTCAAAGATTGAAGTCGAAAAATTACATTTTTTGATGTTCAAATTCAAGTGGGTGTTATAAGTCCTTGATGGAAACACTTGCACAAAGCTGAATTTGATGTTTGGAATGAATAGAAAATTAAAATTGATCAGGGGTGGCTTTGAATAAAAAAAGTAACTAAAATACAACTAAATCCTAAAAAAAGTTACATACGTAAGAAGGAAGAAGACGAGGGTAGATTTGCAATTCTAAGTATTAATTTTTAACTTGAGGACACATGTAGCAACCTTATTAGTGCGTGACATAGAGATGTTTTATGAGACTGGTCAACTACAATAGTGTGTCATAGGTATACTTTTGAAAGGTTGAGTGCGTGAGATAATTTTCGTCGTCAGAAAGTGTGTAACAGGGATTTGGTCCATAGTTCGAGTGTCAATCTATGTATTTTGCCTAATCAATACAAACATAGTACCTTTTCAAAAAAATGAAAATAAGGTAGTGCCCGAGTAAACTTGTGAAACCTCGACTATTCCACTTCCACCAGGTACAACATTGGTATCAAGGCACTCTGCCTACCATGCTTAGGCAGATGAAATAAAAAAATCTCCTGGTGTTTTCTGTCTTTGCTGCAATTTGAACCCTTGGCTACACCCTTGGCTGTAGTGAAAAATGCTTCACATATTAGCACATTCAGTTGGATACCCTACCTTGTAAGATCTTTGGGGTATTTGCACATTAGGCTCATGGTTAACTTAAGCAGAGAATTTAGATCCAAACTTTTGATGTTTCTTCCATCTTACTGTTTGATTTTTCCTATGTATATGAATTAGCTTTGGTTTCATTAGACCATTTACTATTAGCTTTTAAATTTTTCATCACTGTAATATGTATGTCAAATTATGAGTAATGAATGAGAAAATGAGTTATCTCCTTTGGAAGATTTCCTTGGTGGATTAAGACTGCAGATCATCAAACATTTTTATTTAACTTGTCTGTTGTATAAGATTCGGATACTAAGTTTTGTTTTCTGTTATAAATAGGCTAGTTTTTTTGTCTCGTACTCTATTGATCTTGTTGTTTTTAGGTTGAGCACTACATGGGATGAAGTTAAAGTGTATCCCATTCCCGCTGCACTTTACCTTGTGAAGAATTTACTTCAGGCAGGTTTAGCTTTCTTTTTGGTTATATCTTCTTTTTAACTCCCAAACTTGATTATTTCTTTTATCTCGCATGTCTATTCACATATTGTTGATCGAAATTGCACGGGTCTTTGCAGTATTACATTTTTGCGTACGTAGATGCTCCTGGATATCAGATACTGAAGAACTTGAACATTATCAGCACTGGCATATTGTATCAAATTATTCTTAAAAGGAAGTAAGTCCTTTCACTAATTAAGGGTGTGGTATTGCCATATTGGAAAACATCACCACATAGGAGAGTAAAAGGTTTTCTATGTTTCCATGTATATGGTGTGCAGCTATTTTGTTTTAAGGATGGGAACATGGTGGCTATGTATCCCCTTAGTTTCACTTTGATTGGTCAACGAATGAGCAGTTACCACTCCATTAAGCCCATGGCAGTTTGTTGCGCCGTGTCTAGAATTTGAGTTGAATCTTAGTAGC
Organism: Nicotiana benthamiana; assembly: GCA_034376525.1. NCBI lineage: Eukaryota > Viridiplantae > Streptophyta > Magnoliopsida > Solanales > Solanaceae > Nicotiana > Nicotiana benthamiana. The sequence goes on along the minus strand of CM067327.1, from coordinate 141,164,234 downwards.
CTTCATAGTTTCTAAAATATAAGGAGCAGGGGCTATATATAATTATCCTGAAACCTTGTACTGCAAGATTGTCCTGCACTGTTTTCTGTTCGGTGGATTAACTCCTTCTATGAAGTTTGAATTCTATTCATGTAATGAAACCATGGACAAGTACACAAAGGTAGATGCATTGGTCATCAAGAATATTGTATGTATTCAAAACTATAAAAAAGGAAAAAGTTTCCACTAAAGGTACTCTTCAAGGGAAAAGCTTTTCTTACAAAAAAGATCTAAAAGACAGATATGACTATAGGAGGCTGGTAACATATGTGGTTTTTCAAGGTGACTGCGGATATACCATACTCTGTCATCTTTCTGGATAGTATTTTAAGAATGTGCTCCTAATTGTTTACCTATTTTGATCTTTTATCTATTTCACACTCAAAGCAAGATTGACTTTCAGGTTAACTGAGATTCAGTGGGCTGCTTTCATTCTACTGTGTGCTGGGTGCACCACTGCACAACTTAATCCTAGGTGAGGTTAACCATAGTAGTTTCCGCATCTTATCTCTGACTGCTTATATGGATGGATAGCTTTATAGATTTTTGTTTCAGCCTGGATGATAAAAGATGAGAATGAGATTACTGCTTTATTCTGTTGATTCTATATGAATGATGTAAATGAAAATACTTTGATGGATTTCTCTAATGAATGATTCTTTCTGTACAGTTCTGATCATGTCCTTCAGGCTCCTTTGCAAGGTTGGGTTATGGCTATTGTAAGTTGCAGATATTCCAGGGACTATATAACATTAAGGATAAAGCAAATTCTTTTGATGGTTGAATTGCCTCTTTGTTTGATTTCAGGTAATGGCCCTTTTGAGTGGTTTTGCAGGAGTTTACACAGAGGTACATCTTTTCAGACTAATTTTGTAGTAGTTTAAACGTGTGCAGTTTAAATGACCTCAGAACTGCTTCTGACTAATTTTGTTCACTATAGTTATGCCTGTTTGCTTAAGTGTTTATATTGCCATCTTAGACTTCGTCAGCATAATGGAAAAATGTTCATCGTCATGTTAAAGTAAACTAGTCTCAGATACGCACAAGTTTTGTTTTAACTTTGCAGGCTATAATTAAGAAGCGACCTTCAAGAAATATTAATGTTCAGAACTTCTGGTTGTATGTCTTCGGGATGATCTTCAATGCTTTTGCAATAATGACTCAAGATTTTGACGCAGTCATGAATGAGTAAGTTGATATCACTCCTTTCTTTCACAAATTGATTTAAGGAGACCCTCCCTTTATATAGGTCTAGCACATCACAGTATCAGCGACCACAGACAATAGATCTTCTTGAAAGGACTAGTATCACATCATCTTGGGTTTTATATTTTGTGATCTATCAAAAGTTTTACAATTTGACCTTATCTTCTGCAGTGGGTTCTTCCATGGATATTCGTTGATTACGGTTCTCATGATTCTTAACCACGCTCTAAGGTTAGATTTCCCCTAAACCTTTGTAGTGGTGGTTTATACATTTTAAGTTTATGGATACATTGTCTAATAATACAAGATCATTGAGAAGTACTCTTTTCTTGTGCTAGCTATTTCATGTTACCGAGGCAGAGGCGTAAACTTATTTGGAAATCTCAATGCGTTGCAGTTGTTTAATTGAGTTGTTTAAGTTGTTCTCGTGATAAGCATTAAGTTAAAGGAACTATTATGTTGGTTGAGTTGATTGACATTAAAGATACTACCCACTAGGTAAGAGAGAGTTCCACTAGGTAGAAGCTGCCATGTTGCGTTTTTTCTTAAATTGTTTGTTTGCAGCCTCTCTACCCAAGGGTAGGGGTAAGGTCTGCGTACATACTACCCTCCCCAGACCCCACTAAGTGGGATTATACTGGGTTGTTGTTGTTGTTGTTGTTGTTGCCGTATTTGCTCAATGAGCTGCCCTTCTAATTAGTTATATTATGCACACTCACCCCTTATTGTGTCATCTTCAATTCTAGCGAACCATTCAGCATGATTTGCCTATATACTGAAACCTTTTAACTGCCCCTCCTATTTATGTTGTTCATCAGGTTATGTAGATAGAGTAACTTTGGGTGTAAGTTTTGTATCTGCTGCATAATTCCGTTATTTTGCCTGTGGTTTTTGATTTAACATTTTGTCATTCAACTGTTTTAAACTGGATTGATTGCATCATGGATCAGCGTTCTTTCTGTTGTTTACTGACCAAGACTTGTCTCCGCAGTGGTATTGCAGTATCAATGGTGATGAAGTATGCTGATAATATTGTGAAGGTAGGGATTATATTCTACATTCTATCTGGTTGTGCATCTGTATTAGTTTGTGTTAGATGGGTTCATCAATCTAGTGCAAAGTATCGTACGAAGGAGACCACCCTTGATATCTATGTTGCGAGCATAATGTCTGACATGCTTTATCTTTTCCTAGGCTATGTTGTTTTTCTAATTGAAGAGAAAAGCAATGAAGGAAAACTGGGCTGGGGATTCCACTCTAGAAATGATGTATATGAAGCTGTTAACTTATTGCTTGAGCTGTAATTACAGAGAAAACAGACATTCCAAAATATTTATGATATCTTCAGAAATTTAGGACAGCGGTTAGGCAACGAATTTTAGGAGTGCTAAAACATTGGTTGGATCAGATATGAAGTTTAGCTACCATTTAAGGGAGCCTCTTAGATTCCTCTTGTGAAGTTCTAGGTTGTTCGCACGTCCACACATCTTTATATTGTTTATCCATACTATGTTGCAGTTGACAATGAGACTTGCTCTTCATCTTCTTTTGCTTTAAGTTGGTGTGCTTTTGAGGGGGTATAGCCATCCTTTTGCCTAGTGCTGCTCCCAAGGCCTGTGATTTGCCTTCCAAGAGTGGTGGACATTTATCATATGCAGATATAGGATAATCGGTTGCACAAAGGAATGATGGAAATTTTAGCCTCTTGCGCACACAATCTGCCTATGAACTGAGAGCTTACGGGATACCATTTTGATATAGCTTGTACTTGTTTGCAGGTCTATTCCACTTCAGTTGCAATGCTACTGACTGCAGTTGTTTCTGTATTTCTATTTGGATTTCACCTTTCCCTTGCCTTTTTCCTTGGTTCCACGTAAGTATGAAGATTTGTTTTACTTTACCTTATCAAAAATAAGTGTGAAGGTTGTTTTACTGCTTTCTTTTTATTGTTGGGGAAAATTCCACAAATTCGACAAGTCACATAACTGAATAGGAATTTTATGCTTCTTTGCAGCGTTGTTTCAGTAGCAATATATTTACACTCGGCTAGTAAAGCTCGAAGATAACAACTGAGTTCACCTTCTGGGTGTTCTCTTCGGTAATTCCCAATATGCATCCGACTCCAAGTCCAGTTCGATCTTGTTTCTTGCCAAAATTGTTAGCAGATAACTATTTATCCTACAGCAGCTTAAGAGTTGGCCCTGAAGTTATCCTTGGAATGGAGTTGGCATTTGAATTAGGGACTGAAGGATACTTTTGATCAACTACTGAAATCCTGCATATGGGCACTTGCAAGGTGTTGTCTCAATTTTGAATTCAAATAAGAGTGCTTATTGCCCCAGGAAAGGGATTGGCTATATGTTAAAGATGTTATTGGTGCAACAAGTCCCGGACAGTCCCCTTTGTAACACGATACATTTGACGAGGTGCATAATTTCATGAACATTTTTTGCTCTTTCAAATGTAATTATGGACTAGTGGTATTGTAATAGCAATTTGGTCTATGATGTGTTTGTACAATGTGCGTTGATGTTAAGACTTGTTTTGGTGTTAATTTGCATAGTTAGTCATGTCATGATTCATCTTACGTATGGTACTAAACCATCCAAATCACTTGTGAAATTTATTGTAATATGCAATCGAGCATAACGTGGCTCAAGGGGGAGGCTAGTAGCTTTTGATTTAGGCTCCAAAATTTTGAGGCTCTATAATCTTTTAATAATATATTTTATTATTATTTTTCTTAGATATTAATGAACCTATAGATTAAAAAGAATAAATATGGAATCTTTATTGAAAGAGAAAGATTATTTTCTTTTTAACAGTAAAATATCTTAAAATTTTAAATTAAATTACTCAAATCTTTATATTCGTAAGTAAGATTTTTTTATAATAATATCCAAGGTAAAATATCACAAATAAATGGCTAATATCTTATTAGCATGAATTAACCTTTGTTGTTATTATCAGTGTTGGAAATCATGTATATCTATGATATGTGCGCTTTGGTTGTATGAGAATGATTTTCATGTATAGGTTTTGATGAATGACAAACAATGAATTCAAGTGTCAAACAACGATATTGTATGACAATCAATCAAATGGCAAGAAGCATACTGATGACGGAATTGCATGAACGAGCCAAAGAGATTCAAGCACAAGACAAAGATCGAGATTAAGTTTTATATGAGTCGGTATTTAATTGTGATCTTGATCCGACAACTTAAACTCAAGACTTGGCTTCTCTCGTAAAAATATTTTTAGCAAATCATGCATATTTAATTTAGAGCAAAATGATTTTAAATAATGCATATTACTTTAGTCAAAATGATTTTTAAACATGCCTCTAAAATCTGGACTAAGATAATCGATTATGTACTTATGATAATCGATTATGTTTAAATCAGCTGCTTGACAATCGATTGTGAACTTATGACAATCGATTGTGTTAAGGCAGTGAGCATCAGATTTTTCAAATCTGCATGACAATCGATTGTGAACCTTATGACAATCGATTGTGATGAGGCAGTGTCCATCAAAGTTTTTCAAAGCTCAAAATAATCGATTGTGAAGCTAATGACAATCGATTGTGAAGAGACAGTGTCCATCAGATTTTTCAAAGTCACAAAATAATCGATTGTGAACTTATGACAATCGATTGTGTTGAGACAGTGTCTTCCAGACTTTTTCAAAGTTATTAAATAATCGATTGTGAACCTATAACAATCGATTGTCAAGAGGCAGTGTCTAAATTGATTTTTCAAGACTGATATATAATCGATTGTTAACTTAATATAATCGATTGTATAACTGACCGTTGCCAAAATATTTTCAAATACCGTCAGGTAATCGATTATTGATTTCTTATAATCGATTGTTTTAATTAAAATCTGGAAAGGATTTTTTGAACGTTGCTGAGTAATCGATTGTAGATTTCTGACAATCGATTGTTTTACGTAAAATCTGGAAATAATTTTTTGAACGTTGCCAGTAATCGATTATTGATCTTAAATAATCGATTGTTAAGCGTAAAATCTGGGATTGATTTTTGGAAAAACTGGAAAACAATCGATTGTGGTAATTTGACAATCGATTGTCACTGAGTAAAACAGCAATTCTTAATTGGCAATTAGGCAACGGTAATACAAAGTTTTTCAGCTATAAATACAGCTTCAAATCAGTCTTTTAAGCACAACAACACACAACAACTGATCATACAATTGCTAAAGCTTGCATACTTTATTGCTTATCATTTTATATTCATACATAAGCTTTTGAGAGCCAAATTCTTGTCGAAAGTTGTTGCGATCTTGAGCGTATTCTTTTTACTCATATCTACTCTTAAAGGAGTGTCTTGTTTGAGTGCTAAGTGTTTTTGTACACTTGAAGGGAAGTGTTAGTCCCTTGTGTTGTAAGAAGGAACTTGTGTTTCCTTGGTTGAAGTCTTGGAGTGTTGTATCTCCGAGCAAAGGTTGTTGAGGCTTGTGTCCTCAAGTTGTAGCGGTTTGTTGAGCACCCGTAAGCTTAACAAGTTAGTGGAAATCTCGAGAGAGTCTCTCGGGGACTGGACTAGCCACGGGTTGTGGTGAACCAGGATACATCGGTGCGTTTGTTCTAATTTATTTACTTATCGCACTTATTTATTTCCTGCAATTTTTAAATTCCGCAAGTTTACGCTAATTTTTATTATAATGCTATTCACCCCCCTTTAGCGTTAAGCGTATTATCTAACAATTGGTATCATAGCCTAACTCTCTGAAAGCCTTAACCGGTTGAGAGCAATATATATTTTTCTGTTGAGAATATTGAATGCAGGAACGATGGATGAAGGACAATCCACCACTTGCCCTCCACTATTTGACGGAACAAACTATACATATTGGAAAGATCGGATGAGTATCTTCCTCAAAGCAAACAGTTTTCGTTTGTGGAAAATCATCAAAAACGGTGAACCAATGCCGACAAAGAAAGTTGGAGAAACCACGGTTCCAAAGGAGGAAAATGAATATGATGCCGAGGACATCAAGAAAGTTGAAAATAATGCAAGGGCCATCCATGTATTGTATTGTGTGATCAATGCGGATGACTATAGGAAAATCTCGTGCTGCACAACCGCCAAGGAGATGTGGGATAAACTCGAGATCATCTATGAAGGTACGCTTCAAGTCCGAGAATCTAAAATTGATTTTCTAACACATAAATATGAAATCTTAAAATGGAGAAGGAACCTATTGGTGTCATGTTTGAACGATTTTTAAGACTCGTCAACGATCTTCATGCTTTCGGGAAAGTTTACACGAACAAAGATCTTGTTTGAAAAGTCCTACGGAGTCTCACTCCCGAATGACGCTCCAAAGCCAATGCTATCCAAGAGTCGATGGAATTCACGGATATCACAATTGATGGACTAAGAGGTAATCTCGAAACTTATGATAGCACAATTCTTAATCCTTATCTTAGAAGCAATTCAAATTTTGCCTTCAAAACATCATCCTCTAAACGAGAAGAGGTAAGTGATTCGGAAAGGGATGATGATAATATTTCAAATGATATAATTGAAAAGTCTTGTAAGTCTATGAAGAAGGACAAGAAAAAGAAGAAACACCATAGGCGCGTATTACGGAATTCGGACAGCTCAGGCGATGGAACCGCCGCATTGTGTCTCGTGGGAAATGAAGAAGAGGTAAGTACATCTAACTCTCACTCTTTTGAAGAATTACAAAATGCCTATGATGAATTGTATGGTGAATTTGTTAATGCTTCCAAAATGATAAAAGATTTGAAGAAAACACTTTCTTTGCAGAAAACACTTTCTTTGCAAGAAACAGATTTTCAGAAAACACTTTCTTTACAAGAAAAAGATTTTGAAAAATCCTCTTCTTTGAAAGAAATAGATTTTGAAAAATTGACTAATGAAAATGGTGTTCTTAAAAATAAAATTGTAAATTTTTGGAAAATGACATTGTTGATTTCAAAAATAAAATCAAGGAATTGAATGAAGCCTCTTCTATTGATAAATGCTCTAATTGTTCCTCTTGTAGTTCTTTAAAATTAGAGAACATAGAACTTAGGAACGCACTAGAAAAACGTAATGTTGATAGTCCTAAAATTGAAGAGAATAAAAAGGATATAACTAATGAGGTTGGTCCATCTAGAAAGAATTCTAGGAACCTCACAAATGAGTCTAAGATTAATTATTATAGACAACCTAGAAACAACTCTAGGACTTTTGTAAATGAGTCTAGAATGAATAATTTTAGACCACCTAGACATGACTATAGGAAATTCAACGGTTCTAAGGGGAACAACTTTAGATCACCTAGAACGCATTTGGCTCAACCTAGACATATGCATAATCCTAATGTTATATGTCACTATTGTAATCGGGTAGGACACATTGCACCCGTTTGTTTTGCTAAATATAGAGATTTATGTGTTGATTATAATTGTTATTATCCTAACCCCCAAGGATCCAAAAGAAGTTGGGTACCAAAAACCTATTTTTAGGTTCTTTTTGCAGGTGTGCTTGAAGACTACAATATTGTAGTGGATGCACCAAGCACGAAACCTTAATGCATTAAGGGGGAACGTCGGTTAGTTATCGTATTTTGAATAAAAACGCAATGAGTTGATATGTGCAAATAATCTATATCAGTTTTGGTTGATACAAGCTTTAACAAGTCTTTTTCTTTGAATAACAATTATTATCAATTGGTTTTATAATACATGATTGATTCATGTTTTGATGAATATTTTTTTAAATAACAATTGGCATAGTTGAGAAAAATGATCGTTATTATTATTATGCCATTTACTAACTTTTTATATGATCTTGTCTATAACGATTGGTATTGTCAATGGTTTAAATAACCTTTGGTATACTCTTTTTGCTAATGCCAAAAGGGGGAAGAATATGGGCGATATGCATGCTTTAATTAAGGGGGAATTACATTGAATTGAATTGGTTGCATAAATTGTATGTTGAGATATAGCATGAATTTAGGGGGAATTCAATATGCATATCTTCCGTTGTTTGTCATTATCAAAAAGGGGGAAATTGTTGGAAATCATGTATATCTATGATATGTGCGCTTTGGTTGTATGAGCATGATTTTCAGGTGTAGGTTTTGATGAATGACAAACAATGAAGTCAAGTGTCAAACAACGATATTGTATGACAATCAATCAAATGGCAAGAAGCATACTGATGACGGAATTGCATGAACGAGCCAAAGAGATTCAAGCACAAGACAAAGATCGAGATTAAGTTTTATATGTGTCGGTATTTAATTGTGATCTTGATCCGACAACTTAAACTCAAGACTTGGCTTCTCTCGTAAAAATATTTTTAACAAATCATGCATATTTAATTTAGAGCAAAATGATTTTAAATAATGCATATTTACTTTAGTCAAAATGATTTTTAAACATGCCTCTAAAATCTGGACTAAGATAATCGATTATGTACTTATGATAATTGATTATGTTTAAGTCAGCTGCTTGACAATCGATTGTGAACTTATGACAATCGATTGTGTTAAGGCAGTGAGCATCAGATTTTTCAAATCTGCATGACAATCGATTGTGAACCTTATGACAATCGATTGTGATGAGGCAGTGTCCATCAAAGTTTTTCAAAGCTCAAAATAATCGATTGTGAAGCTAATGACAATCGATTGTGAAGAGACAGTGTCCATCAGATTTTTCAAAGTCACAAAATAATCGATTGTGAACTTATGACAATCGATTGTGTTAAGGCAGTGTCTTCCAGACTTTTTCAAAGTTATTAAATAATCGATTGTGAACCTATAACAATCGATTGTCAAGAGGTAGTGTCTAAATTGATTTTTCAAGACTGATATATAATCGATTGTTAACTTAATATAATCGATTGTATAACTGACCATTGCCAAAATGTTTTCAAATACCGTCAGGTAATCGATTATTGATTTCTTATAATCGATTGTTTTAATTAAAATCTGGAAAGTATTTTTTGAACGTTGCTGAGTAATTGATTATTGATTTCTTATAATCGATTGTTATAATTAAAATCTGGAAAGGATTTTTTGAACGTTGCTGAGTAATCGATTGTAGATTTCTGACAATCGATTGTTTTACGTATAATCTGGAAATGATTTTTTGAACGTTGCCAGTAATCGATTATTGATCTTAGATAATCGATTGTTAAGCGTAAAATCTGGGATTGATTTTTGGAAGAACTGGCAAACAATCGATTGTGGTAATTTGACAATCGATTGTCACTGAGTAAAATCAGCAATTCTTAATTGGCAATTAGGCAACGGTAATACAAAGTTTTTCAGCTATAAATACAGCTTCAAATCAGTCTTTTAAGCACAACAACACACAACAACTGATCATACAATTGCTAAAGCTTGCATACTTTATTGCTTATCATTTATATTCATTACATATGCTTTTGAGAGCTAAATTCTTGTCGAAAGTTGTTGCGATCTTGAGCGTATTCTTTTTACTCATATCTACTCTTAAAGGAGTGTCTTGTTTGAGTGCTAAGTGTTTTTGTACACTTGAAGGGAAGTGTTAGTCCCTTGTGTTGTAAGAAGGAACTTGTGTTTCCTTGGTTGAAGTCTTGGAGTGTTGTATCTCCGAGCAAAGGTTGTTGAGGCTTGTGTCCTCAAGTTGTAACGGTTTGTTGAGCACCCGTAAGCTTAACAAGTTAGTGGAAATCTCGAGAGAGTCTCTCGGGGACTGGACTAGCCACGGGTTGTGGTGAACCAGGATACATCGGTGCGTTTGTTCTAATTTATTTATTTATCGCACTTATTTATTTCCTGCAATTTTTAAATTTCGCAAGTTTACGCTAATTTTTATTATAACGCTATTCACCCCCTCTAGCGTTAAGCGTATTATCTAACAATCAGGAGTTGGAGGGGAGGTTAGCCGCTACGGGAGCTTGGAGGAGTAGTGGAGACGCGAGCACTATGTGGTCGACGACGGCGAATTATGTAAGAGAGGCGGCGAGAGAGGTGCTAGGTGTATCGAAGGGTTTTTTCTGGCAGGCATCAAGGATACTGGTGGTGGAATGACACAATCCAAGGTAAAGTGGAGGTGAAGAAGGTAGCGTACGTGAAGTTAGCAGGGAGCACAAGCGAGGAGGAGAGGAGTGCGAATAGAGAGAGGTACAAAGTGGCTAGGAAGGAGGCACAACTAGAGGTGACGGAGGCTAAGAATGAAGCGTTTACCCGTTTATACGACTAATTAGGGGAGAAAGGCGAGGAAAGGAAGTTGTTTCGGCTGGCTAAATCAAGGGAGATGATGGCCCGGGATCTGGACCAAGTAAGGTGCATCAAAGACGAGGAGGGTAGAGTATTGATGGAGAGTCCTAGATTAAGCAACGATGGGAGACGTACTTTTATGGTCTTCTGAACGAGGAGGGGGACCGAGATATATCGCTAGGGGACTTGGGGCATTCAGAGAGTGTTCGAGATTTTAGGTATTATAGGCGCATTAAGGTAGAAGAGGTTGTGGGGACGTTGCATATGATGAATATGGGTAAAGCAACCAGTCCAGATGGAATTCAATTTGAGTTTTGGAAGTGTGTGGGTAAAGCATGATTGGAATGGTTGACTGGGTTGTTCAATGTGATTTTTAGGACGAAGAGGATATCGAAGGAATGGAGGTCGAGTACAGTGGTACCGTTGTACAAGAACAAGGGTGATATCCAATATTGTAACAATTATAGGGGTATCAAGTTACTTAGCCACACCATGAAAGTATGGGAGAGGGTGGTGGAGGTGAGGGTGAGGAAGACGATGTCTATATTCGACAATCAGTTTGGGTTCATGCCGGGCTGCTCCACTACGGAAGCTATCCACCTTATTAGGAGGTTGGTGGAACAGTACATGGATAAGAAGAAGGATCTGCACATGGTGTTTATTGACTTGGAGAAAGCGTATGACAAAGTTCCTAAGGAGGTGCTTTGAAGATGTCTTGAGGCGAAGGGCGTACCGATAGCCTACATACGAGCGATCAAGGACATGTATGATGGAGCTAAGACTAAGGTTAGGACGGTGGAAGGCGACTCGGAGCATTTCCCGGTTGTTATGGGATTACACCAAGGCTCAGCGCTTAACCCGTTCTTATTTGCCTTGGTGATGGATGCTTTAACACACCATATTCAAGTTCCATGGTATATGTTGTTTGCTGACGACATAGTTCTAATTGGTGAGAGAGGGCCGGTGTTAACGAGAGATTGGAGGTTTGGAGACAGACTCTCGAGTCTAAGGGTTTCAAATTGAGCAGGTCTAAGACAGAGTACCTAGAATACAAGTTTAGCGCTGAGTCGAGGGATGTAGGCAGGGACTGAAGCTTGGGCCACAGGTCATCCCCAAGAGAGATTGCTTCAAGTACCTTGGGTCGATGATTCAGGGGGACGGAGAGATCGACGAGGACGTTACTCACCGCATAGGGGCGGGTTGGATGAAATGGAGGCTTGCATCTGTAGTCTTGTGTGACAAGAAAGTGCCACAAATACTCAAAGGGCAGAGTGTTGGCCGATTAAGAACTCCTATATCCTGAGAATAAAAGTAGCAGAGATGCGGATGTTGAGGTGGATGTGCGGGCACACTAGGATAAACAAGATTAGGGATGAAAATATTCGAAAGAAGGTGGGCGTCATCCCTGTGGATGACACGATGTGGGAAGTGGAGGTTAGGTGGTTCGGACACGTGCAGAGGAGAAGCCTCGATGCACTGGTTAAGAGGTGTGAGCGATTGGACGTGGTGGGCACGAGAAGAGGTAGAGAGAGACCTAAGAAGTATTAGGAAGAGGTGATCAGGCATGACATGACACGACTGCATATTTTCGAGGACATAGCCATTGATAGGAAGGCCTGGAGGTCAAGCATCAGGGTGGTAGAATAGGGGTAGTAATGTTGTCCTTACTTCATTCCGGGGGTGACGAGGGGTTGGATTAGGGTTGGTATTTGCAGTTTGTGTTGGACCCACACTATTCTTGTGGTTTTTCTTAACCCCGGGTCTTAGATTATGGTTAATGTTATTGCATGTTGTCATCTTTCGATTTTTATGTTTATGTTATTATTATGATTTCCACTGGATCTATCAGAAACAACCTTTCTGCCCCTATCAGGGCAGGGATAAGGTATGCATACACATTACCCTCCCCAGACCCCATTATATAGGATTTTACTGAGTTTTTATTGTTGTTGTTGTTGTTGTTGTTATTATTATTATTATTATTATTATTATGTGATGTTAAAAGCTTAATGTATTTTAATGCTACTATCATTTAAACCAAAAAAAAGGCAGCATCAAATTTTGTACATTATAGTCAATTAAAAAATATAAGGCATCTTATTAAATTCGGATTTAGGGCGCTATTTTAGTGAGCTGCTCTTGCTACTATGTAGTATGTATAATGCAAATGAAAATTTTGTATTTCAAATTTAGGCCTATTGTATGATGTCATTAGCTTTGATTTTTTTTTTTTTGAATTTGCCTATTTTTTTCATATTGATCAAGTCACCTGATTCTCTTTCACCAATTTGAATGATATTCGGAGGCTAGAAATTATGTGTGTGTGGGATGGGGGGATTGATGATTCTGTGTAACGACCCAGCCGTATTGAGAATCTATGCACCGATCTCCTATTAATTGTTTTTTTTTTTGTTTTTATTTTCTGTATTGTGATTTGTCGGGATGATTCATTTTGAATTCTGGAGTGTTTTGGGATACTTAGTCCCTAAATGAGAACTTAAGCTTTAGAATTTAGACCGTAGTCGAAACAGTGTGAAGACGCCTTCGGAATAGAATTCTGTCGATTTCGTTAGCTCCGTTAGGTGAATTCGGGCATAGGGGTGTTCAGATTGTGTTTTGGAGATCCTTAGCTTATTTAGGCTTGAAATTCCAAAAGTTTAATTTTTGAAGTTTTCGGATCGATAAAGAAGTTTTGATATCGGGGTCGGAATCTGATTTCGAAAGTTGGGATAGTCTGTTGTGTTGAATGTGACTTATGTGCAAAATTTGGGATCAATCGGACATGGTTTGGTTGGTTTCAGCATCGGTTGTGGAATTGATAATAGGCTATATTCATGTAGTTTACCGACCATCTATGCCCCAACTTAGCTATGTATGAAGGTTAAATGACAACAAATGGTTCTAATTATGAATTTTGTACTTTGCAGGAACAAGTCTTGATTATGAGGACATTGAACAGTGATTGAAGCTATTTTGGAGCAAGGAAAACTACTCGGAGGTGAATGCATGTGAAAGAAGAAGGAAAAAAAATAGAAAACAGTTGAACTTCATGAGCGCGGGCACTCTCCAGCCGTACTCGTCAGGCAGAATAGAACGCATTATGCACAGCCCAAGCGCCGCCGCGCTTGTCATTCCGAGGAACATTATTTTCAAGCGTAATTCTGTAAGTTTAGGTACAACTCTCCTTAACATATAAGAAGCCCAGGTCGCCCATAGAGAGGTATCAAGGTTTTTGAAGGATTATTGAAGATAAGAAAAGGCAAGGCAGAAGATTCGGCATAGAGTTTTACCTTTCTTCCTCTTGTTTTGATCATTAATGATGAATTCTACTGTTGTGCTTGTGAAACGATTATGCCCAGCTAAACATTTAATATAGGGTTTTGATGAAACCTCTTGGAGGATGAATTTCTGATATTTTAATATGGATTTGCCTTAATAATTTCTCTGTTTGTTCAGCTATATTGTGATTTCTGTTGATTGAAGGGCCCTCAATCGGCTGCCCGTATTTAATATGCATTACTCGGGAAATAGTGTATATTTAGACAGTTGTTGAACAACACCACTCCTAATATATATGAGGGATCAATACGAAAGGTTTAAAGGTGGGATTAGGAATAACGAAACCTTGGGTGCGATTTAAATGAGCTATAACTAAGGCCAGCTAGAGTAATTCGGAAAAATATGTCTAGTATATTGTTGTAATTACTCGGTAGAGAATTACGACAGCCAGAGCGCTCATGATAGATGAGAATATTTAGGCAAATTTATAGCGAACATAGCGGAAATGATTCCGACAAGAGGGAAAATCATAACCTTAGACCTTTCTCATTCTTGCTTACAACCAGTTTATAGCTAGTCTTAATTTACTGCATTTTCTTACATAATATTAATTAATAAACACCCAAATTGTTACTCAAATATCTCTGAAAATTGAATGCATGAATTTCTCTGAGTCCAATAGCTGTGATTGGTAGGTTAATTCCCTGTGGGATTTGACTACAGACTTGTTAACGGGAATATATTTGCAGTGACCGCTTTGTCCTTTTTATGAGGCACATTTGGGCGTGAGCAAATTTTGTCGCCGTTGCCAGGGAGTTAACTGTGTTATTAATTACTGTTAAAAAGAAGTATAGAAAATTTTAATGTAGTCAATTTTCTTCAATTTAAACCGATCATTGAAATTCTAACGTTTTTAGTCGTGGTTGTCGCATGTGCATGCCTAGAAACTCCTCAAGAACTGGAGAATTGTACGAAGCATTATTAGATCCTGAGAAGGTATTCAAGGCATTGAACCGTGCACACAGGAAAGGCAAACAACAACAAAAGTCAATCGAAAGAATTAAACCATACATGGAAGAAGATAATCTAAACAACAGGGACAACGTGAATGACCCAAACAACAGAAATAACGCAAATGACCCAATCGATTAGGGTGTGGCACCTCTTTTGCCAGAAGCAGCACTATACGACTGGGCACAACCAACAATTGACAACTTAGCAACTGCTTGTAGTCCCTCAAATACAAGCAGATTCATTCCAGATCACAAATAATATGCTACATCTACTGCGTAACAAGGGACTGTTCTCTCGGTCATACATTGAAGATCCTCAACAACATCTAACGAACTTCCTCTTAATCTGTGCCATCCAGCAACAACACAATGTGACACCAGAAGCATTACATTTGTTGTTATTTCCATTCTCAATGACAGGAGCAACCCGGGCTTGGCTTAATTCACTCCCTATCAAATCCATCACTACTTAGAAGGAAGTAGTCAAGCAATATTTGAACAAATTTCATCCACCCAACAAGACTGCTCAACAAATTGATGAGATATTGAGCTTCAAATAGAGACCCACTGAGGTGCTACACGAAACATGGGTGAGATTGAAGGGTCTCCTGGTTACATGCCCACATCATGGTATTCCGGAGAAAATGTTGGGGCAAAGATTTCACATGGGTTTAGCGGATACTTTGAAAGCTAATGTTGATGCTTCAGTAGGTGGAGCATTTTGAGCAAGACATTCAGAGAGAGCAAGATCTTGCTTTACAAGATGGCACAAAACTCAGGATGGACAACAAGGAATGCTCCAATCACTCATGTGGTTCACTCAGTGGCTATAGACCCAACTAACTCCATAGCTAAAAATATGGCTACTTTGATGACACAAATGAGCATTCTCACCAAAATGGTGGAAGAATCAGGCCAGAAGCAGAAGGTACACATAGTTGGTGCAACTAATGGGGGTCTATGTGCACCATGCATTAATCAGCCATATGTCTGCTCATGGAGTGCTGAAGATGAGAATCAACAATATCAGGAGAACATAAATTATGTGGCCAACTACGGGGGACTGAGACTAGGTGGCCAAAATTGGGGTCAGTAAAATCAACAATACGGACCAACTCATCAATAGTACAATAACAACAACAATCATGGGGCTATGTGACCACAGGGGCAAATGGTGCCTTAACAAAGGCAACAAGGATACAACCAGAAAAATTAACATCAAGCTTATCAACAACCTCCACAACAACAAATTATGAGGCATGAAGATGTGTTTGCTAAATCTTAGGGTATGATCCAACAAGTGATTGGGTCCATTGGAAAGCTAGCTGACAGATAGACTCACACGAGTCAGCATTAAAAATATTGAGATCTAACTAGGACAGATTTACATGGCCCTAAATAATCATCCTCATGGGACGTTACCTGCAGACACCATATCAATCCGAAAGAGAAGGGCCCGAAGAAGCTGATGGCGATGAGTTTATGAAACATTAGGGACTTAGATATGGAGCACGAAATGGCTCGTGAAAGCAGGCCTGCCGAGGCACTGGTGCTAGAACCCATTAAAATAGATGATTCGGCATGTTTAACTAAGGTGACGGTACAAAATGTGCAAGAGAACACCAAGAAAGAAGAAGAGTTTGTGAAAGAGTCTGAAGTTATACCGAAACCGACAATAGAAGCAGTGCCTGAACAAGAAAAAATCCAAATTACAGGGAAAAAGCGACCTCCAGCACCATTCCCATAGAGGTTGGCTAAGTATAAAAAAGATGATCGATACAAGAAATTCTTGGAGATGTTGAAGCAAATTCATGTTAACATTTTATAGATTGATGCTTTAAAGGAATTGCCTGGGTATGACAAGATGATGAAGGAATTTATGTCCCGCAAGTTTGACTTCCAAGACTTGGCCACGACTATACTAACTCAGACCTGCAGTGTTGTTGTGACGAGACCCAGAGCTGAGAAGCTGTCTAACCTAGGGAGTTTCACGATTCCTTGCACAATAGGCAACTTTGCATTTGCTAAGGCACTGTATGATCTGGGAGCAAGCATAAAACTTATGCTCCTAGCTATCTACAAATGGCTAGGCATTGGAAGAGCTAGACCCACGTCTATTCTACTACAGCTGGCTGACCCAACTGTGAAAAGGCTCTCCGAGATTCTAGATGATGTATTGGTGTAGGTTGGGAAGTTTTTGTTTCCAGCAAATTTTGTCATCCTTGACTGTTGGGTTGACGAGGAAATTCCCATAGTTTTGGGAAGAACATTCTTGCACACTCGGAGAGCTCTAATTGATTGTAAAACTGGAAAGCTCAAAATGGGATTAAACGATGAAGAGATAACATTTGATGTGCATAAATCTATGCGCAAACCTAGTGAATTTTCCTATTGCTCTCTAATATATGAGGTGGATGTAGTGTTGGAGGAGGACGATGCAACATTGAACCTTAAAGACCCTCTAGCATCTTGTCTCATGAACTTAGTCAAAGCTAAAAGTGAAGACTTGGCAGAGTGGGTACTTGCTCTTGAAGGCCAAGGGGTTTGGAAAAGGGACCTTGAATTTGAGCCTTTGCACTTGGAAGAAAGAAAAACTCCTCCAGCTAAGCCGTCAATAGAAGATCCACCAAAGCTGGAACTGAAGCCACTGCCATCTCATCTCAGGTATGCATTCTTAGGACCTAACTCAACTCTACCTATTATTATCTCATCTAGTTCATTAGATATGCGGCGGGCAGAATAACTTTTGCAAGTACTAACTAAATGCAAGACTGCAATTGGGTGGATCATTATAAATATTAAGGGGATCAGCCTAGTATTTTTTATGCATAAGATTCATCTGGAAGATGGGCACAAACCTTCCAAAGAATATCAAAGAAGGCTGAACCCCAACATGAAAGAAGTGGTGAAAAAGGAAGTGATTAAATGGTTAGATGTGGGAATCATATTCCCCATCTCTGACAGCAACTGGGTTAGCCCAGTGCAGTGTGTATTGAAAAAGGGAGGTATGACGGTAGTGAAAAATGATAAGAATGAGTTGATCTCTACACAAATAGTCACAGGTTGGCAAATCTGCATGTACTTAGGAAGTTGAACTTGGCAACCAGGTTAGACCATTCCCACTGCCATTCATTGATCAGATGCTAGATAGATTGGCATGAAGGTCTCACTTTTGCTTCCTGGATGGGTACTGGGGGTATAATTAGATTTCCATTGCCCTAGAGGATAGAGAGAAAATGTCGTTCACCTGCCCTCATGGAATCTATGCTTTTCGGCGTTTGGCCTATGCAATGCACCTGTCACATTTCAAAGGTTGTATGATGGCCATCCTCACATATATGGAAGATGAGATAATTGTGGTTTTCATGGATGACTTCTTAGTGGTGGGGAATTTAGTCGATGATTGCCTTGTGAACTTGTGGCGAGTTTTGAAAAGGTGTACCGAGACTAATCTGGTACTCAAATGGGAAAAATGTCATTTTATGGTACATGAAGCTATAGTCTTGGGGAACCTAGTGTGGAGTAAAGGTATTGAGGTGGATCTTGCAAAAGTTGATATGATAGAAAAGCTTCCACCATCCATCTCAGTCAAAGCAATCACAGGTTTTCTTGGGCGTACCGGTTTCTATAGGAGATTTATAAAAGATTTTTCCAAAATTGCTAACCCTTGTGTGAATTACTTGAAAAATATCACCCTTTTGTGTTTTCTGATGATTGCAGGGTAACTTTCGAGGAATTAAAGAAGAGACTAGTGACAAAACCTATCATAGTTGTCCCCAAATGGGAGCAACTATTTGAGCTAATGTGTGATGCGAGTGACTACACTACGGGAAAAAGTGCTTGGGAAGCAAAAATATAAAATGAGGCATCCAATATACTATGGAATAGGATATTGAGTGGATCCCAGCTAAATTACACTGTGACCGAAAAGGAGATGCTGGAAGTGGTGTTTGCATTTGACAAGTTTAGGTCTTATCTGATAGGCTCAAAGGTAATTTTTTATACTGACCATGCTGCTCTCAGGTACTTAATTGAAAAGAAGGAGTCAAAACTGCACCTGATTCGATGGGTGCTACTACTGCAAGGATTTGATTTGGAGATCCGTGACCGAAAGGGAACGGAGAACCAAGTAGAGACCATTTATCCAAGCTGGAAGGAGCTGAAAAGAAGGTTGAGGTAGAAGAGATTCTGGAAACTTTTCCAGATGAACAACTACTAGCCACGAGTCTCGAGGAAGCTCCATGGTATGCATATATTGCAAACTACCCGGCGAGCGGTATTGTTCCTTATGACCTTTCCTCTATCCAAAAGAAAAGGTTCTTTCATGATTGTCGCATTTATTATTGGGATGAACCTTCTCTATTCAGGATTTGTGTTGATAACATGATCCAGAGATGTATCCTCGAGATAGACCAGTCTTCTATTTTACATGCTTGTCACGTGTCACCATATCGTGGGCACTCTGGGGGAGTGAGGACCGCTACAAAAGTATTGGAGTTGGGGTTCTATCAGTCAACACTGTTCAAAGATGCACATCTATGGATAAAGGGGTGTGATGAATGCCAATGAACCGGGAACATTTCCCATAGACATGGCCAAATTCAGGAGGTGGAAGTGTTTGATGCATAGAGGATCAACTTCATGGGGCAGTTCATTAGCTCATATGGTAACAAGTATATAATCGTTGCAGTAGAGTACGTGTCCAAATGGGTGGAAGCTGCAGCGCTCCCTACAAATGATGAAAATGGGGTAATTAGTTTTCTATGTAAGAATTGCACTCCCTACAAATGATGCAAAGGGGGTAATTGGTTTTCTGAAGAAGAATATTTTCAACCGATTTGGCACCCCAAGGGCAATAATCAGTGACGGAGGCACTCACTTTTGAAATTGAGCCTTTACTAAGTTGTTGGAGAAGTATGATGTACGACACAAGTTGGCCACCCCTTATCATCCACAAACAAGCGGGCAAGTGGAAGTCACAAATAGAGAAATAGAGAGTGTACTGAATAAAAATGTGAATGCCACTAGAACAGATTGGGCAAGGAAGTTAGACGATGAATTGTGGGCGTATCGAACCTCTTTTAAAACTCCAATTGGCATGTCGCCATACAAATTACTGTTTGGGAAGGCATGTCATTTACCCATAGAGTTGGAACATAGAGCTTGGTGGGCGTTGAGATAGTTGAATATTGATAGTGAAGCAGCCGGAGCAAGTAGAGTAATAGAATTGCATAAGCAAGATAAATTCAGATATCACAGTTTTGAGAGCACAAGATTATACAAGGAGAGAATGAAGATGATACATTTCAAGAATATTATTGAGCGGAATTTTAAACCTGGAGATAAAGTATTGCTATACGACTAGGGCTGAGGTTGTTTCCAGGCATATTAAAATCACGATGGTCAGGCCCTTTTCGTGTGGTTGAAGGTTACCCCACGGGAGCAGTAGAGATGTCTGCGAGTAATGACTCTCGCACATTTAGAGTCAACGGGTATAGACTGAATCACTGATACATTTTGTGGGCATGGAGGAAGCTAAGGAAGTGTCAGTCGCCCATTTGATCGGGCCTCTAAAGTTGAGCGTACCTTAAATACGCTTATATGCGCCATGCCGCGACATTCAATCAGGCGCTTCATGGGAGGCAACCTATTGATTTACTGTATTTGTCATGCCACGGCATTAACTAAGGTGCTAGTTAGGAGGCAAACCAATGTGTAGTGATTTTAGTGTAGTTAGAATTTGTTATTTTGATTTTTGTAAGTACTGACAAGTGCAGGTGAGCTTGGGCGAGTGATAATTCCATCAGACGCTGAAGGAATAGGTAAAAATTTGAGAAACCTCGAGGCCCAAGTGCGCGGTGATCACGCCTAACTATGCCTTATAAAAAGAACTAAGCGGGTGTTGCAAATATAATCTGCGTATTGAGCCAGAGTCGAACCCACAAGGAATTAACCTAATAATTACTCTTGTTAGACTCACTAAATTCTACACAATCAACTTCCCAAGCATTTTGAATAACAATTGAGGATATTTTTACTAACTATAACTAACTGCAATTAAAGTAAATAAAGACTAACTATGATTAAGTTGTAAACAATTAAGATAAGGATAAAAAAAATATGATTTCCCATATTGATAGAGTCCCTTCCAATTATGTTTCATATAGAATTGTCTAATTGTGTCTATCTATCATGAGCACTCTTATTACCGTAAATCTATCCCGAGTAATCACGACAAATTTACTAGATGCATTCTTCCGAGTTACACTAGCTGTCTTTTATTGCAGCTCACTAGATTACATCCAAGGCTTCGTTATCTCTAATCCCTCCTTTAAACCCTCAATTATTGATACCTTATATACTTTGGGCGTGAGTTGTTCAACAATGACCCAAATATTCACTCTCTATCGAGTAATACATACTAAATAGGCACAACTAATTGAGGATTATATCAATTAACTACAACAAGAATGTAGTTGAACAAATAGAGAATAAATCGGGCAAACTATATTAACATAATACGAAGTTCATCCTTCAATAGGTTCCATCAAAACCCTAGATAAAGTATTTATCTACTCATAACAAAGAAAGATAAAATCACTAAAGTATTCATAATGTGCAAAATAAGATAATAAAGAGAAGATAGAAAACTTTAATGGTTGACTGCTCTTCTCACATTTGTTCTTGCCTCCAATTCAGTCTAAAAACAAGTTTCCCCCGTTGCTTGGGCGAGTTTGTTGAGTTTATAACGGGTTAGGATAAGTTTCAAAAAATTTACCCGTTAGTCCCAAAATTTCTGGGCAGTTACACAGTTGACCATGGTCATGGCAGAACGCGACGCGACCATAGAGAAACACAACTATTCTGCCTCACTTTTTTGGCCTACCGCGGTCCAATTGCGGTCGACCACGGCCGTGGTAGCTTCTTTCCCACTCCTCCTTTGGCTCTTTCTTGCTTATTCTCATTTGGGTTCTTCTTGATTGGCCTTATGTCCTCATTATTGACTCCAAAACACTCCATAGTTTCTTCCTAACTTGGATTAGTCCCTGCAAAGCAAAATAACCAATTAGAGTATTTTGTTATCATTTAGCTTTAAAAAAACTATGAAGTATGGTACATTTGGAGTGTAAATATCATCTATATAGCCTATTATCAATACCCCACACTTATAAGATTGCTATTCCTCTAGCAATAAACCAGACTCTATAGGCCTAATTGTTGTTAGGTCACTTCCCTACACCCTATACCAAGAATAGTTCACATGGATAGACTACTTCAGTGCAACCTCCTTGCCTCAAGAGTGGACTACTTTCTATTCACGCAATGCCTCTAACAAACTCTCCTAATCTCAGTCAAAGGTCCAGACTTACCTTCTCTTCAAGAATCATGTGCCTACTCACTACAAAAGAGAATTATATTGTTTACAAACCACACACTGAGGAATTTGAATACAACATTTTACTCACCCTCAGAACAAATTCTTATGCCAGAAATAACACACCATAAGCTTGCTTGTAGAGTAATACTTGACTAATCGAGCTCATTCAGTCTAGAATCAAATATGACCTTATTTGGTTGTATTGTTAGCTGCGAGACGAGTAGGATACATCTGGGTATAGTGACTACACCTCCCTAAGTACTCCACCACATTGTGTAATTTTAAGCTCTTAACTTTATCATACCTTCCTTCCACCATTACATTATTCTTAAGTACATTTTTTCTTTTAATAGCTTCCATCACTTTGATGCTTCTCTTTTTTTTCTAGTGGCCTCTAATATTGTTTATCAACTAGTGCACTTTTTATTTTCGTCCCCCTAATTCCACTTAACAGCCCAACCAACCACCCCACACTTATAATTTTCCACATCCGTTATACTTTGAGTGCTTCTAAGTGGTGATAGGGTTCAACAAGATAGGCTATTTAAACTCGGGTTAGGCTTGCAATGTGGTTGCTAAGAAAAATAGGACTATAGGATCAACGGGGTTAACTAGGGTATACACATTTAGGTGGGAACAAGCATACATAGAAGGGTTAAGCAAAGAAACACCTATATCACTTTTCAAACCAAACAAGGCTATTATTTCGCTTTGGGCACACACATGGAAAGTTCTAGGCATTGAATGTTAACATAGAATAAAGAAAACCTCACTCATACACGGCACATGACTCACTTCAGCTAGGATCATCAGATACTCCATTCTAAGTACTTGAGCCACTCAGTGCACACAATTTAAGGCCTTCTTTGTGTCAACTTAAGAGTCTAATTGTCACACTAAAGCAGTCTTATTCAAGGTGCCATAGACTTAAGGGTCCCTATTTTCATATCTCTCCCAAGACTTTCTAAACTCTAAAAAAAGGAAACACTAACTACACCGTTTCAAATAGAAACCCTTGGAAAAGAATCACGGTCTAAAGAAAATTCAACGGGGAGTTGATACACTACCTAATCAAACGAAAATCTTTTTTTTTGTTCGACTTATGTCCCTCAAGAGATCCGTCCATAGGTTTCCATCTTTGGGCCCAATCGAATTAACTAACATAAACCAGCAATACCAAAAAACAAAACATCACCATACAAAGTTATGCAATTTTTACACAACAACTATCCCTCATCCCATACTTAAAGATTTGGCATGTCCCTATGTCAATGAATATAAAGCAAAGTAAGGTAAGGGGACTTCCTTGATGCTCAATCCTGATCGGATACAGTGCTAGGATCAAGGTGGCATGCTCGTCCTAGTACCCGGAGCCAGCCCATGATCTTTTTCTCCGATTTGGCATGTTGAGTAGTCAAATTGTCAACTCTAGTGTCCAGGTCAGTGACTAAAGTGCGAAGGCCAGCCATTTCTTGCTCCAAGGCTGTCAAGTGGGTACTTCATTGGGCCTGTGATGGGTCTGCCTCATCAGATCTTGGCTGTGGTGGGGCGGTAGCGTCCTCAACATCCTCATCGGCGTCATCAGCATCATCAACCACCACTACTGGAGCGTTACATAGTCCAAATGACATTCTTCTATAAGCATACGTACCTTGAGGGCATGTGAATGGGGTTTTCTCCTAATCTTCAGGAGAAATTTGTATCTGATTATACCCAAAATATCCCTTAAGAAAACAATAAAAACTATGCCCTACAATTCTTTCAAGCATTTGGTCAATAAAAGGCAAAGGAAAATGATCTTTCCTCGTAGCATTATTAAGTCGTCTATAATCAATACAGACCATCCATCCTGTGACTGTTCTTGTAGGTATGAGTTCATTATTTTCATTTTTATTTATATTCATACCTCCTTTCATTGTACTACATTTACAGGACTTATTCAAGGTCTATCAGATATTGGCTAAATGATACCTGCCGCTAGAAGTTTCACTACTTCTTTCTTGACAACTTATTGCATTGCTGGATTAACTCTCCTTTGGGGTTGGACTATTGGCTTATAATTTTCTTCCATGATAATCCTATGCATACAAATAGCTGGATTGATTCCTTTGATGTCAGCTATAGTCCACCCTAAAGCTCTTTTATGTTTCCTCAAGACTTCTATCAGTTCGTATTCCTATTTTGGAGTTAAAGAAGATGAAATGATTATTGGAAATAATTCAGGTTCAAGAAAAATATATTTTAAATGAGAAGGAAGAGTTTTGAGTTCAATTTTTGATTGAACTTCTTCTTGTGAGACTTTCTCATTTTCTGATTCTTTTTCCAATCTTTTCGCTTCTTCTCTGATTGTGGCATTTTCATCACTTATGGATCCTGACCTGACTAAACATCTTTTCAGTGAATCAGTAATTAACTGATTATATTTGTATTCTTCTACAAAGTCATCTCAATTTGAAAACAAGATGCTGATGACTCATCCCTAGGATACTTCATCATTTTTTGATTGTCAAAAATTGCTCTTTCCTCATCAACTCGTAAAATTAGTTGTCCTTGATGAATATCAATAATTTCTCTCCTTGTTGCAAGAAATGGTCTACCTAAAATTAATGGTACCTTAGTATTTTCTTTCATTTCAAGAACTATAAAATCTACTAGGAATACAAATTTGTCAACTCTGAAAATGATACCTTTTGGTCTCTTAGTAGTTTGATCAGCTAATTGAAGAGACACACCAGTATCTTTCATTTCACCAAGTTCTAATTTTCTTAAAATTGAGAAGGCATTAGATTTATTGAAGCACCTGAATCACATAACGCCTTTTCAAAGTCAGTACCTCCCACGGTACAATGAATTGTAAAACTTCACGGATCACCAAGTTTTTGAGGAAGCTTATTTTGAAGTATAGCACTACATTTTTCTATAAGCTTAACCATTGAAACTTCTTTCAATTTTCTTTTACTTGGCAAAATTTCTGTGAGAAAATTAGCATATGAAGGCATTGCGTCTTAGCATATGTGAAAGGTATGTTAATGTAAAGTTGTTTTAAAATATCTAGAAATTTTAAAAACTGTTTGTTAAGCTTTTCTCTTTTCATCTTTGGGGGGAACAGGGAGAGGTACAGAGTGAGGATTCATTATGAATTCATTTTCTAGTACATTTTTCCTTTTATCCTTTTGTTCTTTTGGAAACTTAGATTCTAGTTTTATTCTCACATTCATTTACCTTTTTCACTTCTTGTGGCTTTCATTCTCTATCTGTATATGGATCAACAAGAGATTTACCTGATCGTAGAGAGATGACTTTGAGGCGTTCTTTTGAATTTTTCCTAGTGTTGCTTGGTAAAGCACCTTGAATTTGTCCATACATGAGGGTTGCTAATTGGCTTACCTGAATTTTCAAATTCTTGATAGCTGAACATTGACTTTCAACCTTCTCATCAGTAGTCTCAATGAATTTATACATCAGGTCTTCATGGATTTGTTGATGAGCCCTTTGAGGCTGCTGCTGATATTGTTGAAAATTTTGTTGCCCTCTATTTTGATTTTGAAAACCAGGTGGTACCTATACCTACTACTTTTGGTTAAAAAATCTTTGAGGATTTTCAGCACCATTAGAATTACTCCATTGAAATCCTGGATGTGTTTGTGCCATGGGACTACCAAGTGAGTAATTATTTCTATAACCAATCATATTTACCTAGTCTTCATTTTGTGTTGAACCTTGACATTTACGATTCAGATGATTACCTTGACAAACATCACAGTTCTCAAGTTGGGATGATGAGTGAGCACCTATCTGAAAAGCCTCCACTTTTTGTTTTAAAGTCTCAATTTGTTGTGTCAATGAATTCAAAGCTTCAAATTGATTTATTCCTGCAGTTTTTTATAACCACTCTGTCTGAGGGCCATTGAACAATATTTTTCAAAATTTCATTAAGCAATTGCATTGCTTGTGTAGTAGCTTTTCCCATTATTGATCCTCCTGATGCTGCATTAGTTACATTTCTAGCTGATGGTTTAAAACTGTGATAGAAAATATATAAATGTCAAGGTCTTGGATACCATGATGTGGGTGTTTTCTTAACATTGTTGCTTATCTTTCCCATGCCTGGTATACAGATTCAAAATCTATCTGCATAAATTATTGATTTCTTGTCATTTTAAATGTTTTTGCAAGTGAAAAATATTTATTAAGAAATTTTTGGGCCATTTGGTCCCATGTTGTAATGGAACCTTTTGCAACCATGTTTTGGCTTTACCTTTTAATGAAAAAGGAAAAATTCTTAGCCTGATAGCATCTCCTATGACGCCATTATACCTGAAAGTTTCAACAAATTCAAGAAAATCAATTAAACGGGTATGAGGATCTTCACTCGCATCACCAGTAAACTGACTGATTGTTGAATGGTTTGAATCAAGCCTGTGCGGATTTCAAAGTTGTTTTGCTGCAATTGGTGGTATCCTCACACTTGATTCTCCTTCAAAATGATCTGGCCTTGCATAATCACGGATTATTCTATCACGTCGTGGTGCTACCTTATCAAATTGTTCTTCTATTTGATGTGGTGGAAGTTGGTTATTGAGTTATTCGTTCTCCATTTTCTCTGATGCGAAAATTTGAGATCGTGAGGTTTTTTCTTTTCGCAACAACCGTAAAGATTTTTCAATTTCAGGATCGTATTTGACTAGTTCTCTATAAGAGGAACGGGTTATACACTTTCTGAAATTTTTATAGAAAAATTAAAATAATTAGACAAAACAAAAATCATAAATTAGTAGTAAACCAATTAATCTGTAGTAGACTTTAGCCAATCCCCGGCAACGGTGTCAAAAATTTGACCAATGTCTAGCGTATATAAAATCTTAACTCGTACTCTATCAAATAATAATATAGAAAGATGTCGAACCCATAGAGATTGGTTCATATATTCTACAGATGTTTCTTGTTTTACTTACTATTTGAGAAAATCAGAAAGAGTTGAGTTTTAAATTAATTAACTAAAAACGCATGAATGGAGCAATAGAATCTTTTTTTGTTTTTCACAAATATAATAAAAAGGTGTTGGGATCCTGACTTCACTTAATATTTTTTTGTACACTAAATACATTTATTCTTCAACTTCTATTTCTCATATATATAAATGCCTCTCACCATTACATTTATGTATTATTACTATAGCTGACCAATTAAGTGCACTCCTCTAGGTTATATAAATTAATTGTCAAAATGGTAATATTAAAGAACCAGAAATATATACTTGAACTAAAGCACGCTCCTTTTTTTAGTAAAATACTTTCGGTTACCCTACTTGTTATAATTGATTACTGTAATATTCGCCTTTTTCGATTACAAATAAGTATAGAATTAATTTTAACATATAAGGTCTAGATGTCACTAAATATAGGTTAACATCTATCAATACCAATATTAACTATTACCTCTTCTACCTCTTTTGATTACATAATTAGTAAGAAGTTAATATATAGTACTAAATAGATGGATGTTATCAAATTAAATACACCCAACTATAAAGTAGATAAAATTTAAATAAAAAGATTCAGCTCAAGTATGTGAAATTGAAGAATAATGTCTACTATTATATAAAAATATTAAGATCTGTCATTTCCCAACACAAGAAAAGTTACTCCATAACGGATTTAATATCGACAACGAAAATATTCTTGCCCATTAAATAAGAAAATATAAAGAAATATTGAACAGAATAATTTCCCCTATTTAATTAAAAATATGAGCTAGAATAATTTTTAATACTATAATTTATTCGGTACTAGATATGAAGCCAGGGTAATGGCTAAAAGATGAAAAAGAAATAAAACTAAAGATCAAAGAGAAAGGAAAAGCTTTCTACTCAATATTTCACTTCTTATTTTTCTTTTCACTTTCCTTCACGAACGATGCCTCTTTATAGACAAGCCATGAAAAGGTTTTCAATTATTTTCTGGTTATGAACTTGTCATGGCTGGTTGTGGCCTTGTTATACTTGGTTCTAAGCTTCTTTGGTTATGGATCAGTTATAGTGTATTATAGCCGGCTGTGAGTCGGTTATGGTTTGTTGTAGCCGGTTGTGAGTCGGTTGTCCCTTTCCATAGAAGATCACGTCTTTCTTTAGCACTATATTTTACTCTGCTTTAGCTTGTCCATTTTTCTAATTTTTACTCTGTAATATTCTCGTTCCCAGACCAATGCTTCTTTAACTGCGTAATTTATACAAAGTATGAAAGAAATATGATAGTTTGTTTTGTGTTTTTCAAAGAAATTATATGTTAAAAATCAAGTAAAATGCACTTATCAGTACTTCTGGGGAGCGGATGAACATATCATCATGAAGGAGCTTGGCAACATCAAAATCATAGTGGGTCATAAAATAATAGATATATGTTGCTCGTGGTCCATTGACATCGGTAGTGTTGCTAGAGGGCAACAACCAACTGTTTATAATTATGAGCCAACACTTTGCCTCCCAACTGTGAGACTAGGAGTTCAGTGTGATCCGGTGATTTATCCATATATACTCCCTCTCTGGCATACATATTGTTTCAACAATCTGTGCTCACCAAACATTTGGGTGGCGATAAATAAGGTCATGATATCTATTCCCAGTGAAAACTGGCAGTCGGTACACTCTGCGGATGGCCTCAATTGACGCATCTACCCGGGTGTTGCATACTGTGACCACCCCATTGATATACTCCGGGCAGTTTGCATAGAACTCTCGTACCATCAGTACATTCACCTCCTCTGGTTAATCAAAGAGGATGTCTAAGTGACACCTCCTCAACTCTGCAAAGATACTTAGGCATTCCGCTTGCAATGCTTGCCGGTCAATATGGAATTTAGTTAACAATTTCTTGGACGCTTTGGCGTTATAATGGTCCTCAGCTAGTTCAGAGACAAACCTAGCATGGCCAAGTTATGCCGCACTAGCTTGACCCCAAGATCTAGAAGAGCTGCCCGGTCCACTAGTGGAGGACCCTGTGCTATGTCTCTTCCTGGATTGATGCATTGTACCCATCAAAAATAGATCCTCCTATTAGTGAGGGTTTGAGTTCTGCGAACCCCGGGTGGTTACTCAGACGGCACCACCACAAGTTTACATCAGCCGTTACAACTTCATTAGGGCAATTTCACAAACACCTTGTGAGCAAGGGTTCTATTCTAACACACCTAGCCTCACGGAACCATCAATTCTTCCTCCAAATTAACCATTCAAACTTCACCGTTTCACCCTACCACAATTAGTTTGTACACACCAAATCACACACTTCTCTACAACATTGTGCACAGAACCACTAAAAAGTAGACAAGAAAACCAAAAGAAGGAAAAATCTACTAGAAATACTGCAACAATTAACGCAATAAACTTACAAAATACTACAACAAAAATACAAGAGAAGAGAGAGAAGCTTGACATACCTGGTTCGACTAGAGGGTTAGAGGAGATGGAGATTGGGGGAGAGAGTGGGAGATGGGTAGGAGTGTGAGAGAGGTGAAGAAGAAGAAGAAGAAGAAAGGAGAGAAGCGTTAGGGTTCTTAGAAAGAGAGAGGAGATGGGTGAAAGTAAGGGGGGATTAGAAAATAAAATAAAATTTAAAAAATTAAATCTAACTTACTCGAGAGAACAAAAAATCATTAATCACCGCGGTCGATCACAGTTCCACTGCATCCACGGTGAGTGAAGAGGTGAGAAACAGAATCATCGTGTTCCATCGCGGTCGTGCCACAGTCCCATCGTGGTTGCGGTAAATCGAGAAGTCCTGAGGCAGAATGCTCGTCTTTTACCGCGGTTGAGCCACGGTCCTAACGCATTCGCCATGACGATCCTTTTTTTCATAAGGAAGTTACAAAAGAAAAGAAAAACAACAACATTCATGGGGTTCCTCCAACATGACGCCAGATATAACGTTGTGGCACGACGCATATAAGCGCGTTTAAGGTTCGCTCGGCCTTTGAGGTTCAGACAGGTGGATCTCTAACACTTCCTTTGGTTTATTCATGCTCGCATATAGTTTTAGTCTCTGTCAATTGACTCTAATTGTATGAGAGTATTTCTCTAAGGCAATCTCTACTACTCCTAAAGGGAGTACTTCGACTACTCGAATTGGTCCAGACCATCGTAACTTGAGCTTACCTGGAAATAGCCTTAATCTTGAGTTATAGAGCAATACCATGTCCCTAGGGTTGAAATTTCCCTCCACAATGTTCTTGTATGCAACCTCTTCATTCATTCCTTGTACAAAATTGTGCTCCCAAAAGCAAGATATTGAAACTCTTCGACCTCACGCAATTCTGTGATTCTCGTTGTGCCCGTAGCTTCAATATCTTGATTCAGCTGTTTTATTGCCCACCAAGCTCTATGTTCAAGTTCTTCTGGCATGTATCAGGCCTTCCTGAATACCAACTTACATGGTGACATACCAGTTAGTGTCTTAAAAGCAGCTCTGTAGGCCTAGAGTGCATCATCTAGCTTTTTCTCCCAATCATTTCTTGTGGCATTTATACTTTTGGTCAATACACTCTTTATCTCTCTATTTGTCACTTCGATCTGTCTACTGGTCTGAGGATGATATGGTGTTGCCACCTTGTGGTGCACGTCGTACTTTTCTAGCAACTTCTTGAAGGCTCGATTGCAGAAGTGAGTGCCTTCATCACTGATAATAGCTCTCGGGGTCCCAAAACGGGTAAATATATTCTTCTTCAAAAATTTCACCACCACTATTGCATCATTGGTGGGAAGTGTTGCAGCTTCTACCCATTTGGAAACGTAGTCTACAACAACAAATATGTACTTATTACCAAAGCAGCTGACGAAGGAGCCCATGAAGTCAATCCCCCAGACACCAAACACTTTAACCTCTCACGGGCATCTCATGGCGACGGGAAATGTTTCCGGTTCAATGACATTCATTACAGCCCTTCACCCATTGATGTGCATCCTTAAACACTGTTGGCCAGTAGAACCAACCTCTAGCACTTTTGTGGTCGCCCTGACTCATTCAAAATGTCCTCCATATGCCGATGCATGACATGCCTACAAAACAGAAGATTGTTCTATCTCGGGGACACACCTCCAAATCATATTGTCAACATATATTCGAAATAGGTAAGTTTCATCCCAATCATACATGCGGCAGTCACGATAAAATTTTTTCTTTTTCCCAGAGGAAAGTTCATAGGGAACTATATCGCTTGCCAGGTAATTTGCAAAGTCTGCATATCATGGCACTTCCTCAAGGCTTGTAGCGAGTAGCTGCTCGTGTGGAAAGGTTTCCAGAATATCCTTGACCTCAATTGAGTTTTCAGCTCCCTCAAGTCATGATAGATAATCAACGACTTGGGGTTCTGTGCCCTTACGGTCATGGAATTCAAGGTCGAACTCTTGCAGTAACAGCACCCAACAAATCAGCGCGGTTTGGAATCCTTCTTCTCAATCAAGTACCTGAGAGCTGCATGATCAGTATATAAAATTTCCTTACAGCCAATCAGGTATGATATGAACTTGTCGAATGCAAATAGAACAACCAACATCTCCTTTTCAATCACAGTGTAGTTCAGTTGGGCTCTACTCAGCATTCTACTGGCATAGTAGATTGGGTGCATTAGCTTGTGTTTCCGCTTTCCTTGCACTGCCGCTACTTCATAGTCACTGGCGTCACACATGAGTTCGAATGGTTGCTCCCAATCGGGGGCGACAATGATGGGTGCTGTGACTAGCCTCTTTTTCAACTCCTCAAATGCTATCCTACAATCATCAGAAAACAAGAAAGGGTGATCTTTTTCTAATAACTTACAAAGAGGGTTGGCAATTTTTGAGAAGTCTTTTATGAATCTCCGGTAAAAACCAGCATGCCCGAGGAAGCTCCTGATTGCCTTGAATGAAGTGGGGGTGGGGGGTGGGGGTGGCAGCTTTGCTATCACATCAACTTTAGCATGATCCACCTCGATTCCCTTGCTTGATACCCGGTGTCCCAATACTATGCCCTCTTGTACCTTGAAATGGCACTTTTCCTAATTAAGAACCGGGTTAATCTCAAATAAATCATTTCAACACTCGGGTCAGATTTATAAGGAATCATTTGAATGAGTTTCCCAGCATTGAGAAATCATCCATGAACACATCCATTATGTCTTTAACCATGTCAGTGAATATGGCCATCATGCACCTTTGGAATTTGGCGGTTGCATTGCATTGGCCAAAGGGCATCCTCCGAAAAGCATAAATGCCATATGGGTAAGTGAAAGCGGTCTTCTATCTGTAAATGGAGATTTGATTGTACCCTGAGTACCCATCAATAAAACATAAGTGAGATCTCCCTGCCAATCTATCAAGTATCTGATCAATGAAGAAAAATGGGAAGTGGTCTTTCCGGGTGGCCAGATTTAACTTTCTATAGTCCATGCAAATTCTCCAGCCTGTGACGGTTCTTGTAGTGATCGGGTCATTATTATCATTTTTGACTACCATCATGCCACCCTTCTTAGGAACACATTGCACCGGGCTAACCCAGTTGCTGTCAGAGATTGGGAAAACGATTCCCATATCCAACCACTTAATCACTTCCTTCTTTCTACTTCCTTCATTGTTGGAGTTTAGCCTTCTTTGATGCTACCTGGAAGGTTTGTGCCCTTCTTCCAATAGAATTTTATGCATACAGTATGCGGGCTGATCCCTTAATATCTGCCATGGTCCACCCAATGGCAGACTTGCACTCCTTGAGTACTTGCAAAAGTTGTTGTGTCTAAACATCTAACAAACTAGATGAGATAATAACAGGTAATATGGAGTTAGGTCCTAGGAACTCATACCTGACATCAGTGGCTTCAATTCCAGCTTTTGTGGTTCTTCTATGAATGGCTTGGCTGGACGAGTTTCTCTGTTTTCTAAGTGCAAGGGCTCGAATTCAAAAGTTTTATCCTAAAACCCTCTGCCCTCTAAAGCCAACATCCATTCTTCCAATTCTTCCCCATTCACCTTATCTAAATTTACCAGACATGCATCAAGAGGGTCCTCAATAGTCAACGTTTCATCATCAGCTTCTACGATTACATCCACGACATCAATAAGAGAGCAATTGACGAATTCACTCGGTCGCCTCATAGATTTCTGCACATTGAATGTTATCTCCTTATCGTTCAATCTCATCTTGATCTCCCCAATTTCACAATCAACGAAACCTCTCCTTGTGGCCAAGAGTGGCTTTCCCAAAATTATGGGAATTTCTTCATCCACCTTGCAGTCTGAAATCACAAAATATGTAGGGAAACAAAAATTTCCCTACCTGAATTATCATGTCATCCAATATACCAGAAGGTATTTTTACGGTTCTGTCAGCTAACTACAACAACATAGATGTGGGTCTAGCTCTTCCAATCCCCAACCTCTTACGAATCTATGGGGGCATAAGATTTATGCTAGCCCCTAAATCACAAAGTGCCTTAGCAAAAGCAAAGTTACCAATGGTGAAAGGAATTGTGAAACTCCCTGGGTCAGATAGATTCTCAGCAACTGGTCTAGTCACCACAACACTGCAATTCAGAATAAGAGTCACTGTGGCCAAGTCTTGGAAATCAAATTTTTGGGACATCAAGTCCTTCATCATTTTTGCATAACCAGGCATCTCC
Organism: Nicotiana benthamiana; assembly: GCA_034376525.1. NCBI lineage: Eukaryota > Viridiplantae > Streptophyta > Magnoliopsida > Solanales > Solanaceae > Nicotiana > Nicotiana benthamiana. The sequence continues at coordinate 141,130,425 of CM067327.1, read as the reverse complement.
TTCAAGGCATCAGTCAATGGAATATTTACCTAGATTTGTTTTAGTATCTCCAAGGATTTCTTATATTGCTCTTCTTTCTGGTACTTGGCCAACCTCTATTGGAATGGTGCTGGAGGTCTCTTCTTCCCAAAGATTTGAGACTGCTCTTTGTCAGCTACCACCTCAACTACCGGTTCCTGGGTCTTTTCGTCTTCTTTCTCAACCTCAATTTGTATGTTATGTTCTTCTTGGATAGGTTGTACTGTCACCTCCGTCAGCTTCATTGACTTATCTATCTCAATGGGCACTAGTATAAGTGTCTCAACCTGTCTACTTTCTTGGGCCCTGTCTTGCTCCAAGTCTAAGTCTTTGCCAATACATAGACTCACTGCCATCAGCTGCTTCAGGCCTTGATCTTTTGGATTTACCTGTGTGTCTGCAGGCAATGTCCCATGAGGACGATTGTTCAAGGACATTGAAATCTGGCCCATCTCTACTTAATATTCTTAATAGCTGATTCATGGGTTTTTCTTCATTGGCCTTATATCCACATTATTAACTCAAAAACACTCCATAGTCTCTTCCTAACTTGGATTAGTCCCTTGCAAAACAAAAGAACACCAATTAGAGTATTTTGTTATCATTTAGCCTTTAAAACAACAATAAATTATGGTACATTTGGAGTGTAAATAGCGTCTATATAGCATATTATCACACGGTCGCAGTCAAACCACACAAAATGCAAAGTATTCTACCTCAAGTTTTCTCCCAGGAGCGCGGACGCGCTCAGACGTGCATATGGCTATGTATTTTTCTTGGCAAGCGCGACCACGCTCGGACCACACTTGTACCACTAAGCCCACCACTTGAGTTTAAGCTATTTTTTTAAATTTTATTTACTTTCTCTTTTTAGTTGTTTTGTTCTTTTAATTGTAATATACTAATTTATCCCCCACAAACCTGATATCTCTCTCCCTCTTCTAATATATTAACCTCTAAGCCTAAATCCTCACTCCAGAATCAAAACACTCAACTCCTCTATTTCTTCCCATAGAACCCCAACCCTCCTATTCCCCATTTACGATCAAATCATACACAATCCACTCTTTTCTCTCATCTAACAGTCTCTTCAACTATCCTAATCACATCTCTGGCAGGTAAGTTCCATTATTTCAATTCTTGTTGTGATAGTTGAGTCATTGGTGATGTAGTAGTTTTTGCCTTTTTTTCTTTAGTAGATTTTTTTGTAGTGTGCTATGCTAGTAGGTTTGTTGATGTTGTTGTAGATGTAACTGTTTCCATATGTGGGTGACATTGGGGAAATTGTGGTGGAGTTTGGCTTATAACTTTGTTAATTGGGACTCCGATGAATAGTGTATATAAAGTGTTTGTTAAAATGCCTCAATGAGTTGTTAATGTTAATTGTGACCAATTGGGCGGATGAAGTCTGAGTAACCGCCTTTGGTTCACATCTATTGTGTTTCACTGATGATGTTACTGATTTCAAGTACTATGGCACCTTCCAAGAAATGCCGAATTTACTAGTGCTTCATCCAACGACCAAGCTGGATCCTCCAAAGCGCATGCTTCAGCTCCTGCTCGTCCTTATGATAGTAATAGGTTCATCTCAGTCGCAGCTTAAGACCATTTTGCTAATAAGGCACCCAAGGAACCAATATCAGAGAGGGGCATGGATATAGGGACGCTCTAATATAGCTTTCTTAACTTGTACAATGAGTTGGTCAAGTGTGGGCTGGAAATTTTCTTTGGAGAATCGAATGACGAAAATTGATGGTTGAGCGTGACTTTTACGATAACGTTAAATAACATGTGAAAGGTGTGGTTACAGTGTGCAAGAAGAATGTGGATGCCTCTGTTGAGGCTATTCGGAGAGCATACCAGCTGGCGCACCTGTGGCTGAGGCAGATGACTAATATGAAGCCTATGGTAGACGAAGGACCCAATGGAAGGTATTCTTTGAAACAATATATATGACTGACAAGGAAATTGTGTGGATGAAATATGGTCGTAAGTTCCATTTGGCGGCACTAACCTTTGAAGGGAAGTGTTGGCTATACATCATCAACAACCGTTTTCTCCCGTCATCCAACACCACGGAAGTAAATGCTCCTCGAGTTGCATTGATTTGGTGTTTCATGAGTGGCCACAATTTTGACGTGGCCAGGCTTATTTAGGAGGAGATGTTTACTCGTTGTATGGTTAAGAGTTATCATTTCTCCTCCCTAGTTACTAGGCTATGCCGGGCACCTGGGGTACCGAAAAACTTGAGTGTGGATTGAAAAATGCCAAAAGAGGCAAACTTTCGAGCAGATAAGGTGACTACTGAGAAGGAGCCTATGGCACCTGGTGGTGATGATAGTGATGAATCAGATGCACCTGAGGAGGGAGAGGATGAGCATGAGGAAGTGAGATTCGACTCCAGACTTGTTAACCGGAATATATTTGCAGCGACCACTTTGTCCTTTTAATAAGGCATAGTTGGACGTAATCAGGAATTTCTTGAGATTTCAAGTTCATTAAGCTTGGATTGAAGAGTGATTCATGGTTTTAGAGTTGTTTGATGTGATTTGAGGGTTCGACTGAGTTTGTACGATGTATTAGGATGGGTTGGCATGTTTGGTTGAGGTCTCGGGGCCTCAGGTGTGTTTCGGATGCTTAACGAAATTGAACTTAGACTTAGGCAAATTTTAAACTTGCTGAACCTATTGATTTCGCAGCTGTGGAGTTTGGACCATAGGTACAGCACCACAGAAGCGGTTTAACAACTGCAGATGCGGTCTGAGACTTGGAGATCAATTGTCGCCGATGCAGCTCAAGGAGTGCAGAAGCGGAACCGCATCTTCAAGGAGAGGGGTGCAAGTGCGGAATTTGAAGGCTTAATGAATTTCTACAGGTGCAGAGTCTGAGCGGCAGAAGCGGGACCACAAGTGGCAGAAGCGGGAATCACTAGGCAGAAAAGAGTGAAATCGAGGGTTTGAGTTCATAACTTCCTAAATTGATTTTGAGCTCGATAGAAGGCAATTTCTTCAGAGTTTTTGAAGGAGAACTATTGGGTATAATTCTAACTCTAATTTGGTCCTAATACATTAATATATTGTTATTTTTCTCATCTAATTAAGGAATTATAGGGTAGAAGTTTGGAAATTGGGGAAAAGGTTCCCCAATGAAAATTTTGAGTTTCGAATATGAATTTAATATCGGATTGGGATGATTTTTGTACGAGTGAACTCGTTAGTGAATGAGTGTTCATAATTTGTAATTTTTACCCGATTATGAGACACGAGCCCCAGGAGGATTATTGGACATTTTCTATTTTCTTACCTTAGCTTCAATTTCATTAGCTAAAATAGTTGTTTGTAGCTATATTTACTTTATGAAATTGATTTGATTAGATTTGGGCCACTCGGAGTTGGATACTAGTGGCAAGAGTGTGATTTCAGATTGATTGAGCTTGGTTCGAGGTAAGTGGATTGCTTAACCTTGCGTGGGGAAACTCCCTTTAAGATTTGGTATTGTTGTTATATGAATGCCTTGTACGTGAGGTGACGAGTGCGTACATATGCTAATTATTGAAAATCCCCGTCTTCATTAAGTACATATCTATGTTTTTCCTTTAATTGAGCAGTATTAGTATTTGAAACCTCATGTTTAGCTTAGGAAAGCATGCTTACATGACTTAACTGTTTTAACTATTTTATTTGAATTTTGTGCAGCATGGATAGAGTAGAATTACCTGTTTTCTTGATACGAGCTTGCATAGAACTGTAAATTTCCTTGTTGAGACTGTTGTATATTTACTTTGGGACGGAACGGATTTTTGGGAGATTCCCCTTGCATGTTTATATTTGGGACTATGGGACGGTATCCTGGGAGATCTCCATGTACTGGATATTTATTTTGGGACTACGGATCGGTACTTCGGGCGATCCCTTGTACATTTACAATTTGGACTACATGAAGGTATCCGAGGAGATCCTCTACACATTTACCTTTGGGACTACGAGTCGTTGTCCTGGGAGATCTCCTATTTTTTTTCTTTATATAGTAAGTTATTTCTTTCTATGATTTCATCCTTACTGACCGTTAGTAGTTCAATTATATTGTCATATTTCTTACTGTTTTCACCCTGTTATATATATATATATATATATATATATATATATATATATATATATATATATATATATATATATATATATATATATATATATATATATATATATATATATATATATATATATAGGGCCTGACCTTCTTCGTCACTATTCGACCGAAGTTAGGCTTGGAACTTACTAGGTACCGCCGTGGTGACTCACGCCCTTTCCTGCACATGTTTTCGTGTGCAGATCCAGGTTCTTCTGCTCAGCCATACTACCCGTGAGGCGAGGCGATCCAAAGACTTTAAGGTATATCTGTTGCGTTTGCAAACTTAGAAGTCCTTCTCTATTCCGCTTTTTAGTTATAGACTTTTGTATTTACTTTTGCTTAGACTTCTGGAGTTAGAACACTATGTATTTCTTTAGCCTGTGATTCAGGACCGGGTTTTGGGAGTGTTATGTTTAGTTTAAGAGAGTGATACTGTATATGCCGAGCAACGTTTTAAACACTTTACTTATATTTACCCGTTAGTTGGCTAGAATGTATCTTTAATTCATATTCTGTAATTTGTTAGGCTTACCTAGTCGTAAAAACTAGATGCTGTCACGACGGTTTACGGATGGAAACTTGGCTTATGACATTCTACCAATTCTTTCTAATCCGAGAACTTAGCCATTAACATGCCATTTACAATTGTTGGATCAGTAAATCGAAATAGAAAGCATAATTTTGTAAAATGCTAAATTCAACAAGCTACACAAGTATGTAGAAAGCCAAAAAACTTGACCTTTATTCAATGTTCATGTATACTTTCATCATCACAATTTACACGATTAAGAGAAAAAAATTGAAAAATACAAACCTTAAAAAATCAATGCCGAATTCTTGAACCCAACAAGAAGCCAAAAATTTGACCTTATTCAATGTTGTATACTTTCATCTCTACAATGTACATGATTAAGAGAAAAAAATTAAAACATTCACACCTTAAAGAATCTACATAGAATTTCATCAACCCAACAACAGCGCACCCCCCCCCCCCCCCAACCCAAACCTCCCAATCCAAAAAAAGAAAACCCTCCAAAAACGAAACAAGGAAAAAGAAAGGATACAAATGAAAAAACTGTATGCTTTGTCTTACAAGTTTTTGCAGTGGAGATCATCTTAACAAGACTCTATTCCCTGCCTTCTCCATCCTTCCTTCACAATATATATATGTGGGTGAAAAATATTTAAGTTTTGAACTCATATATTCAAAGAACGCAAAACTTTAAATCTATCAAGTTAAAATTTTAAATCCGCCTCTGTTGATACTAATAACTAAACTTCTCATGGAGATGGCGAAGATCCAAAACTGTGCCCTCTACAATAACGTAACTCCAATGAAATTTGCCTTTCAAGTTTAAGTTGCTTATAGAAATTAGCTATAAACATTTCAGCTCTTTTATCAATATCATCTTCTGATGATGGATAACTCATAGTTCTTTGAAGTCCTTTAAATGAATTAGAACTTGTACCTGAATTATTTGGACTCAAATCATCATTCTCAAAACATATTACATTCAGTCCTGTTGGTTGTTTTTGCAACTTCTTCTCTTTGAAATTCAATTGATGTCTTCTTGAAGATGATCCAATCAAAGATGATATTAACTTCCATTTATTCACATCAAGATTCAGCAAAAAAGTTATCTTTTTTACTGCTCTCTTTAGCCTTCCTATTAAAGACCAGCTCTCTGTCCCCATTTTCTTAACCAAACAAAAACAACTATTCTGTTTTTGTGATTGCTTTTTATTTGTGCTTTTTTTTTTCCTTCTACTCGTTGAAGAAGAATGTAGAGATAAATGGATAAAGGGTAGTTGCTTTGATATTGTCTTGTTTTTTTGTGGGGTTTATATTGTTGGGGTTAGTAGGAGTACAGGGGGGTGCTTATATAGTTAGGCAGAGGTAGACATTGACTCAGTCATATTATGTGGCATTTGCAAAGATGACCATCTTTTATGCCACTATTTAAATTATGTCATCAATAATTTAGTGAGCTAAATTTCTTCCCCTCCCCCCCCCCCCCAAAAAAAAAAAAAGAGAGAAAAATTTCATTTAACCACATTTTAAGGCGAAATTTATCCCACTGAGCTAACGTAATATGCAATTTCTCCATGTTTTATTAGATTCAAGCCTTATGCTTACCTTACAAAGATAAAGCGGCTGTTTATAGAAAATGTTCCGCTCATCAAAGTTAATATTCCGACATAGAATATATATATATATATATATCAAATATATGTGAAAAGATCACTAAATTTTAATATATATTAAATTTTAAACAAATAATTTTAAAAATATAATGTATTTAGAGCTATAAATTTTACAAGTTGAAGCCATTAATTTTAAATCCTGAATTTGGATATGTGGTTAGGTATATGCAAATATAAAATGCATGGGGGTGGTAGGGAGCAAGTTGGTAGGGTTAACTGTTAGGAAAATAAAATGCGTAGGGAAAAAGACAACCGCGTTATTAAATATGACAACTACACACGTTAAGAAGCTAGAGGCCGAAAGCTTTTCGGTTTAAGACTTTCTGGTCAATGCTTTTGTTTTTGAGCAATTTTTTGGTGGAATTTGGAAGGATGCTTAGCGTAATTGGTAAAGTTGTTATTATGTAATTAGAAAATTAGGAAATTAATATGTGAAAACAATCTCTTATAGAAATATAAAACAAAATTACGTACAATAAATTTTTATTGTTCAATCCTTTTTCTGATCCCACGCATAACAGAAACTTAATGTATCGGGATTGCATTTTCTATGTTGGAATTTATGTTAATTTGGTTTTCTTAATGTTGTTAAAGTTTAATTGGTTACATCGATGAATGTTCTATGAGGGATAAAATAATGAAAGTTTGATTAGTTTATGATAAGGATAGAGTCATAGGCAAATGCTTACTGATTTACCCAATCATTTCTTGTCTGGCTGGTTAAGACCAAGTCTTTTCTTATTTCTGATAAAAAAAAGTGTTGTTTTAAGTTACTTCTTAGTTTTAGGGCTTATATGGTTATTTTAGGTTGAGAATAAATCAATATGCTATTATTATTATTTAATTAGCCCGGAGGGTTAAAACTTGATAAAGTTCACCCAAAAAAATGCATCTAATTTCTACTTTTGTTTATAGGATTAAACCTCACAAATCCAATGAGATTATGAGTTTTGTTAAATTTTCCAAAGAATTCTTTATGTTAAAAAATGATGTTTTATAATAAAAAAATTTAAAGTGAACAGGACAAAATATGTTCGAGGTAAAAATTTAGTTGATTGATCAATTAATTAATTGAATAGACAAAATGTACTATGTCTTAGTTCTAATTTTATACTTCATTTCCCTATCAATTAGTTAAACCACATTATTGCCTCTTAATGACTAATTATTTTGATAAAATTTACACTTTTCATTCTTGACAGTGTAATGAACTAATGATACAAGACTAGGCCATAAAAAAAGTTATATTGCTACCAATCAGATTTAGGAAAAATTTTACATAAGAATAATTGTGCTCTCTATTTTTCTAATTTATACCCTATATTTTAATCTAATTAACTATTTCAAAAATAATAGGTTAAGATTCAACATTCAACTCTAATAAGTTCTAGAAATTACTTTTTAATTTTTTAAAAAAATTGCTCAAACTTTTAAGTTAATTTTCGAATTAGTAAGTGTGAATCAATTATTAGTACAACAAACAAGATCCATTTGGATGGTAAAAATAAAATTTTTAACAAGCTTAAATATTTGGCTTTAAATTTCGAATTTGATTTTGTGTGAAATTTGGAGTGGGTATTATTTAGACTTGTTAGAAATAATATAAAGGTGTTATATATAAAATTTGAAGTCACTTAATAGAGATTTGGATTGGTTTTGAACAAGAATTGCAACTGAAAATCGTGGAAGAAGTTCGTCTACAGACGCTTTTCTAAAGATGTATAAAAGTGTATATTATGTGTTTATACATTCATATACACAAGTATACAAAAAACTGACTCCGTCTTCTTCCTTGCATCTAAAATTTAACTCAAATCTTCAAATCTACACCGAATCACTTCAAATTTTAATTTTGAACTCCTTTGATATTTTGAATCAATTGGAATAACACCCAATCCAAACAACTAACAAACTCAAAACTTTCTATTTCCGAAAGCAAAGCTTTGAATTGACTTCAATGGTTAACTTCTACTTTTTAATTTTATTACATTGCAACCATGTGACACTGGGTAAACAGCAATGGCGGACGACCCCTTGAAGCATATGTAGATGTGAGAAGAAGGGAGATTGAAAGCAATGATTGTGAGAACACATATTTAACTCCAATAATTACAACTTGTAAGAGCACACGTTTATAATTTATTAGTGTTCTCAAATATGCATATAAGCTAGGTTAAGTAAAACTTAAACATATGAATCACTTTTTATTATAATGTAAAGTCATGTATATTTTTTTGAAATTCTATCGTAAATTTAACCGTCCAGTTTTATATTTTGCCCTACTTTAATCAACCACCGGTTAAATATAAGTTTGTTCCTAAATGGTAGTATATTCTCCTGTTTGAAATTATATGACATTATTTTCATATTGATATATCTTAAACTTACTTGGCATCTATCAAACTAGCTTCCAACCATATTTTAGTATTTTATTTCTTGACTATCACTAAATAAATAATAAACATCTTAAATTTTATCCAGTCAAATCATGTAAAATGTAGATATAACATATACAAGTACTTTTTTGGACTAGTGCAACAATACATGATAATTAAAGTAATAAATGGCAGAGAATATAATGGGTTCCAGTAATTCAACTTTGACTAGTGGGAATAAGAACTAATTCTGGCAAAACGAGGGGCAATGATAAGGTAATTTCATCTTAATTTAATACTTTTTTGGATCGGCAATTCGATGCACAAGATATTTCGTGTTCACGCAAGGTTTCAAAGAGTCATACCTCCAAGGAATTTGATGTAGACAGTCTGCCGTAATATTCAAGCAGTAGTAACTGCTTCCATAACTCGAAATCTGTAACTTATAGATAACACAAACACAACTTTATCATTACTCCAAGTCTCCCCTACGCTATTTTGGATTATGCTTAAAAGACTGAGCATTCAAAGCTATGCAAGAAAAGCTGCACAATGGGTTGGGAAATGCATATAGAATAATGAGAATATTCTAAAACTTGGATGCCAAGTCTCCATTTTGCCACTTTACGTCTCGTATTATTTAAGCACGTGGGACAATTCTTTGCGATTTAAGTTCTTAACAATAAATTACAGTATTGTAAGCCTATCAAATTCAACGCTAAAAACTTGTTTGCATCAATTTATATTAATTTAATATATATATATATATATATATATATATATATATATATATATATATATATATATATATATATATATCATGTATTTAAAGTTGACATATCACAAAGAGTGAGTAGTTTTCTCTCCAACTCAAATTTGAGGTATATTGATACTATATAATTGATTTTATTGCACTTAATCTTCAGCTCTATTTTGCTCTTTCCTTTTCCTGTCTGCGCCAAGTATTCTTTGGTATGAAGTGAAAGTTATATTGGTCCAAATTTAATAACCACGGAACAGATAAGGAAGACATAGAAGGGGGTCGATCACGACACATCGACCGACGATCGTGGTGATAAAGGCCGAACCAAAAGCGGGTAGCTGAAATGAAATAGTAACAGTAATGTGAACTTAGAGAGAGACGGGAAGAATATTTTTTTTTGAATATTCTTCGCGTTGTACTTTTTATGGTTTTCTAAAAAATATCCCTTATAAATAGGATGAGACAATGAACAATGAGTGGATCTGCCTTTTTGAGAACTGAGAAGCGCATTGTAAAGTTAAGAGAAGAATATACGAAAGAATTGTCTTAATCACTTCATCCTAGTATATGATATTCAACCTTCATCCATAAATCTAAAAGATTCCACTTTCATATCAACTGCATATCCTTTTATGTCGTCAGAGGGAATAGGCACCTAATCACACAATCATTGTGTGAGAGTTCCTTTACATTATTGCCATTTATCATTTCTTGTATTCATTGCATATTTACGATATTACATATTCTGCCAATCTTAGTATATTGAACTCACTAATTAATACTCCTAAACCCTTCTCACTATATAAGAATCTCGTTCTATTTGGTCTAGAATTTATCAAGCTCACCCTATTAATTTGTTATTAATTGGTCGAGCATTTATTTGCTCAAACAATTTGGCACAACCTGTGGGAAGATTTTAGTTGAAATTATAGTTCTTTCTAGATTAAAAAAATACATTTCTTCCATGTTTTGCGAAAACTAACATTGGCAGGAAAATGAGACGCGAGACTGAAAGTGATAACAACCGTCACTACTAACATTCAGAACATCATCAACAAAGATGGCAGGGGAGACGACGAGAATGTGACACCAAACGGCCAGGCAAAGTATTTCACCTCCTCTCACGAAATCATGACAGTTTCACGCAAAAAGGGAGCCTCCACATCTACAACTGAGGAAGCACCACCATCAGTGAAGAAACTATTAGAAGAGTGGCTAACAAGCACTCTAAACAATAAACTCGATAGCCCTGACCAAAGGGAAAACAACAACACTACGCAAGCACATATCGTAACAACTATTGGCGAGCAACCCCTTTCTCAAATAGGTAACACTTACCCCACTGTTGATGCCTGTAACGATGCGCTCGCAGTAGTCCTAAAGAAAATGAAAGAAATGGAAAACGAAATTAAGACGCTCTACGACCAGATGAAAGAACACCAAGAAATGGTCGACAAGATACCAGGTGTCCTAAAGTTACTACCAAAACGAGACATGGTTGATTCATCGAGAATCCGTATAGCGAAGAAGGCCTCTATACGCCATTCCAAAAACCTTCAAATTGCCACCGTACCTGAAGATATACGATGGAACTATAGATCCAAAAGATCATATCGTCCACTACGCTACAATGGTGAAGGGCCACGATCTCTCGAAAGAGAAAGTACCATCGATGCCACTGAAATAGTTTGGCAAAACCCTAACAGGAGGAGCCCTAACCTGGTATTCACAACTATCGGCGCGCAGTAGAAATGTTCAAGGAAATGACCGACAAGTTTTTCACCGCCATGCAGTGGCTAAGAAGGCGGAAGCCGGGGTAAATGACATATTAGCCGTTAGGCCATCACCTGGTGAGGGACTCCGGTATTTCCTCGCCCGGTTTAACAGGGTAAGAAAGGACCTACCGAATATATCAGAAGGGTTGGCGGTAGCGGCCTTCAAGAATAGGCTATGCAGGAACGGGTCAAGAGCAACCACAAAACTATTAAGCAGGCTCATGAAATACCCTCCCACCACCTGGGAAGAAATCCACAATGCCTATTGTGTCGAGGTGAGAGCCAACGAGGACGACCTTAACGATCCAATCTAACGACTGATATCAGTTCAAGAAGAATCGAGAAGGGATCGTCGTAACAACGATCCAAAGGATCAGTCGGACCCCCATCTCAGCCGAGAAAGACGTCAACTCTGTGTCAAAACAACCGTCCTACCATCTCCTCGACATATGGAAGGACCGCCCGGGCCGCACATGTCGCGGCCCCTTTTTCTCGCGAAATCGGTTTTGTGACACTTGGGAGGACTACTCATTCCTTTTAGAAATTGGGTTTGATTCGAAGAGTCGCCACCTAATGATTGGGTGCATTAGTACACCAAGAGAATTTTTATTTCAGTAACAGAGATTGGGTAAGGGCTTAAAATTATTCTAAGGGGAAGGTATTAGGCACCCCTTAGAATCCACTAGTGTGGTTACCCGCTAGACTATTATTGTGAATTGGATGCTAACAACATGTAAACAAATAAAGCTTCACTTAAGAGGGGACTTTCACATAAGGTTACACAAACAAATAAAGTTGGAAAGAACTAAAAGAAACCTGATTTTCCTTAAAATAAAGAGTTTGAAATTCTTTTAAAAGAGACAAGAAATAAGGGAAGGGGGGGGGGGGGACCTATGTTTATTAACAATATGGATCACCCCACACAATGCCCGGTAATCAATCCTCAATGAGTGGATACGCATGGCATTATTGTATGGTGATCATATCCATATCTACCCTTCCCACCCCGTCAAGGTATTAAAGCGCGGAATGGTCTCGTTTACATATTGCATGTTATTACCTGTCCCACTTTTATCAGTCCCAAAGGAATTTAGGACTAATAATCCTAAAAGGGGAGGGATATTATGTTTATTGTTGTTTTCAAAGGTAAAAAACTCTAAAGTAACATACAAAACACGTATTGCAAGTTGGGGAAAGCATATAACATGCAACGACTCAAATATACCTCCTTTAACAAAGAAGCACGTAATTAGCATGACTTACACATTTTAGTTAAGGTCTGATAAAATACTAAACATGAAAGAACTTAAAGGTTGAGGCAGACTATATAATTCAGATAAGAAGCCCGAATCAGGCCTGCTTACTGGTTGTAACTATTAAGAAAAACAAATTTAACTTACAACTTTACCCTAAGGCTTGTGTATGTGTTGGACAAGGATCCTATAGGGATGGTATTGAATTCAGAAAGCAGCGGAATAGCAAGGTTAAAAAAAATAAACTGGACATGTACTGGTAAAAAAGGGTAGTCAGGTTAAAAGAAAGGCCTGTTTTTAACGAAGATTATAAGTTCTACAGCTAACAGTACCGTTGTTACTGACTTTAGTTCCATACATGAATAAAGCGGCTCAGATTCGATTAGGAGTTCCTATAGGCATGCCTTCTACGCATAATTGACTTTGAACGTGGTATAAAATGCAGAAGACTCCCTTTAAACTTATAGACATGACATCTAGGTGCTGAAATTATTTTAAAAGCTATGGACATGATTTCTATATGAAAATGGATATGTATAATTCAAAAAGGACCTATAGGCATGTTTTCTATGTGCATATGCAGAATTCAGATTTACAGATACTTATGGTCATGATTTGGAAGGACCTATAGGCATGATTTCTATATACATGCAGATTTAAAATACCTATAGGTATGGTATCTTCAATTTTTTCATACATAGTTACCCACCCTTTTCACTAACCATCCCCAAGAGTTTATTATAAATTATTACAACCCAGAATAAAGTAAAAACACATCAGAAAATACAAATAAAAGTACAACCAAGGAGAGCCTGATTTAGACTTCACGTTTGAAATATGAGGTAAACCAACTCCATTAGATCATAATCAAAAGCCTTTATCCCATTTGAGTGTGTCAAAGTTTCCTAAGTGCCTCAATGGGACTCTGGGAAATGCTCACACCAAAATATATTATCAAATTGGGATAAGTGCAGTGTGGAAGGGCTAGCCCTTAAGTGTCCAAGTTCAGAGAGAACTCAAAGGGTCCCAAGACAAGGCTTACAAGAGGGGGACAGAACTTAAAGGCTAAGAAGGTGTGCAAGTACAGATAAGAATGATAAAAGGGAAACGGAGAGGGAACCAGCTACAAATAAGTACACACAAGGGGTTCAGGGGAATAAGTAGACTGTACAGAACCTATTGCTTAGGCCAAGACAGACTCTAGGCATGCCCAGCAATGGAGAGTTCTAGCATACCTATAAGCCTGCCAGAACACATGTTATTAGAGGCTAGGATTCCATGGGATCGAATTTGATTCATGGAAAATAACTTGCAGTATTGCCATGCCTCAAACCATAGTTTAAACCCATAAGGGGGGATATGAGTGTTGGATTTATAGTAGAACAGGCAGAAAGAAATCAGTATGCTAGAACGAGTGTCAAAATATACATAAGCAGTAAATAGGGATCCTAAAGTAGTAAATAAGCACATTTTTGTGGTGCTGAAACTTAAATAAGATGTACCAGTTACAAAGAAACAAATAGAGAGAAAGAAAGCAATAGGTCTTGTAACGTGCCATGCTATAAGTATAGGTTTTTGAAAGACTACCAGTGATGGATTTGTTAATGAAAGAGTCTTGTACTTATAGTATGAAAAACAGGTAGAAATAAGGTAAGAAAACAATTAAGGAACTGGTATCAATTAAAATCAATTAGTACACGACTTCCTTTAATTAAGGAATTCAAACTTAAATGGTAATGAGCAGAAACACTATTTAAGGGAAGAGATCAAACAAGCATCTTGTGCCAAGTAGGCAATTAAGGGTAGGTAAGAAATTACTTTAGGGCTGAATTTCAAAATACATTATTACATAAATAAGGTAAGAAAAATCAATTAGTAGACAGTAAATCAAGGATCAGAGATTTTGTAATCACTAGTCCATAAATGAACCAAGTCAGAAAAGGTGAGAAAAGTTTTTAACTTAAATCGAGTCACAGGAAATCAGCAAACAGGGGAAGAAATCAATCAAACCTATATAGAAGGAAGTGTGAAATTAACCAAAATTAAAAGACATTTTAGAGGGAAGTTCAGCACATATAGAGAGCACACAAACATGCTAAACTGAATTTAGGGCAAAGAAAGAAAATTTCATATCATTGCAAAATCAGTAGGTAATAGACTATAGAATCATAGTAGTCACATAGGTCAGCAATATAGAAGAGAGATAATATCAAATAGCATACAAAAGGTTCAGTGTAAAGACCTTAGAAGAGTTTAGTGGAGAATCAGAATTGCTTAAAGAAACAGAGGTTGAAACAAAGATTTCAAGACTCAGTGGAGCAACAGATCAAACAAATTCAGAAACTCGAAATAGTTAGGGTTTCCGAAATCAGATAATTTCAAAGGATAAAGAACAAGCATATCACATAGCTAATGTTCTCAAACTCGGATGAACCCCCCAAATTCTAGGGTTTTACCATCAATCAAGTGCAGAGATGAGAGGACAAGTAATCAAGGAAAAAGATACCAGTCGAAACAGGTTGAGAGGTCTCAGAAAGGAACTGAGACCTTTAACATGCTCTTTTAGTAGCAGGAACTCATGAGAAGCATAGTAAAAGAACAACATGTGAAACACAGTAGAGGAACTCAAAGAAACATAGTAGAAGAACTGATAAGAAACCTAATGAAGAAACTAATAAGAATAGTAGGAGAAGCATATTAGAAGAAACTTAACAAGAACATAGTAGGAGAAATATATAAAATACACCATAGAGAAGCATATAAAGAATACAGTAGAGAAACATATAAAGGACAGAGTAGAGAACATTTAAAGAACACAAGAAAAGACAAACCCTAAATCAAAAAAATATAAATGTTTTGAAATCATAACTTTTTGAAAGAAATATCAAGAAATCGTTTAAAAATTTAGGAAAACACGGATCTAGAACAGATCTAAAGAAAATAGAAGAACCTCAAAAGCTAGGATTTCAGAAGAACCCAAACGGTGAGAAAGGCTTGGATAGATTTAAGCAGGAGGGGTCAAAGACAAGCTCGAAATAGACATGGCTTGACGGAGAAAGGCCGGAGATGGCCATAAAACTTGAATCACCAAGGTCTGGATGAAGCTTCTTCATGGCCAGATCATGAAACCTCAGCAACCAAATGCCTATGCACCATGGAAGGCTGGTAGGTGGTAAGACCACCATAGATTCAGGCCAGGAGGTGGTCGGAGAAGGTGAGTGAAACTCATCGGAGCGGAGGGGAAGGGAAGAAGGTTCTAGAAAGAACCAGAGATAGAGAGATAGAGAAGAGTGAGAAAATAAGGGGGTCTTGGGGGTCTACGGGCGGATCTACACCGTTGATCAAAATTGATCAACGGCCAAGATTTAATCTAGGTTGGGTCGAGTAGATTTAGGATTGGGCTTGGGTATTTGGGTTGGTTTAATTTGGGTTGGGTATTGGGTTTAATTAGGTTAAATTAGAAGGCCAAATTTGGCTATAAATTAAATAGCCTTTTCCCCCCATTTAATTAATAAAAAGTAGTAAATAAATTTTTGAAAAATAATTGAAAGCGGAAGTGATGTATAATATATAATTATCAATTTTAAAATATATAATCCCATTTTATAAATAAACCTAAAAATGATTAATATTGCAATTGTGCAATTTTATCCTTAAAATACTAAAGATAAATTTATAATAAATGTGTAAAAGATATCTTAGCTATATTTTAGTATAAATATGAGAATTAAATAAACGAGTCACCAAAAATGATCATTTTGGTGACAATTATTGGGTTTTTCTTGATAAAACAGGGTAGTAAATTGATTAAAAAATCTTCGAAAAATTAAGGAAAAAATAATGCAACCTTGAGATATACTTATATAGGCCTATATAGGACATTTTAACGGTATTTCGCTTTTTTTTAAAAACTAGGGAAAAATTGGGTATTTACAGGTGCCTCTCTTTACTCGGGAAGGATGAAAGAGTTGTGGGGTAAAGATATGATGGACGATTTTGACTGGATGAAACAGCTTGAAGAGGTTTGGCCGTGATCTAGTTTATGAGCTACCTACATATCCTTGGTATTAGAGGAATCAAGCCATATGTAGTTCGGGATCCGTCGGTGGAGTATGCCGATAGAGACCTTTCAAGAACAGACTTAATATTCAGGTTGGGATGAATGGTTAAGGTCTAATATGGCTACGGGAACTGGAGCCGGATCACTCATGCCGAGATGGCCGTTGCTTGCCGGTTTACCTGCAAATGAGCAGTACAAGCACATATTGTGCATAAATTTAAACATGATGCAAATTCCCGTCGGACCATGAATTCTGTCTTTGGATAGTTAGGATGACGTCCTCAGACCATGATGTCTTGAGGCATGAAGTGTATAATAAAAGATTTGCAGGCCATGAAATGATGCTCTCGGGCTATGAGAATGGTGCCTCTGAACCATGATGCCTCTGAACCATGATGCTTTTGAATAATGATATGCAAAAGAATTAAAGGGATCTTCAGGCTATGACATGGCGTTCTCGGGCTATGAGAATGATGCCCTCAAATAATTTGGCGATCTTTCAGCCCATGAAATTAAGTAGGTGGTGATCTTTCAGCCCATGAAATGCAATTGATGGCGATCTTTCAGCCCATGAAATACAGTAGATGGTGATCTTTCAGCCCATAAAATGTAATAGGTGGAAATCTTTCAGCCCATGAAATGCAGTAGGTGGCGATCTTTCAGTCGTGCAAGCATGAGTAAAGTGGCAATCTTTCAGCCGTGCAAGCATAAATAAAGTGGCGATCTTTCAGCCGTGTGAGGATAAATAAAGTGGCGATCTTTCAGCCATGCAAGCATAAATAAAGGGTGATCTTTGATCCATGCAACTGTAAATAAAATGGTGACCTTTCAGCCATGCAAGAATGTAAAAATAAAAGCGACATTCTTTCATCCATGCAAGAATGTAAAAATAAAAATGGCGATCATTTAGCCATGTAGAATGTAAATAAGGTGGAGATTGTTCAGCCGTGCAAGCATAAATAAAGCGACGATCTTTCAGCCATGCAAAAAGTGCAGAAGGAGATAGCGTTTAGTCTTGAAAGGTAGAATGGTAGCCTTACGCAATGCAGAAAATGCAGATGGAGATAGCGTTTAGTCTTGAAAGGCAAAATGGTGGTCTTATGCAATGCAAAAAATGCAGATGGAGATAGTGTTTGGAAGACAGAATAGTAGCCTTATACAATACTGAAAATGCAGATGGAGACAATGTTTAGTCTCGAAAGGCAGAATGGTAGCTTTATACAATGCAGAAAATGCAGCTAGAGATAGTATTTAGTCTCAGAAGGCAAAACGTAGCCTTATGCAATGCAGAAAATGCAGATAGAGATAGTGTTTAATCTCGGAAGGCAGAATGGTAGCCTTATTCCATGCAGGAATAAAATAAAGTGGAAAATGGTAACAGAGTTTCTTATATGATAGCAAATTACGATGTCCTGATTGCTGGGGACGTTTTTCTATAGGGGATATCACCAGCGTGCTTGGATAACAAATACCAGTAAGCGCAACAATCCTGAGAATTGTATTCATGATCAATGTTTGTCTTGTGAGTGTATAGGATCTTAGATTCTTTTGCAATCCAAGTGTCTGCATCCAAAGAAAAAATCCTGAGTTTTGTAGAGGGGAGGTTACTCTGTATCCCTACTGGACTTGCTTGACCTGTTCGGGTTTGATTTGGTGATTCGGTATGTCTCATTATGGTAAGCGTCACTGAACCAAGTGATTTCAATTATAAACATGCATGAATTATTAAAATTATGACATAAGTATAAATTTAAGAAATAGTTTTCAGATGAACCGACAACTGTGACGTGGCTAAAGACATTGCAACTTCTCTTGTTACAGAATTTAAGGGCCCCTCAAAATTCTGCCCAGTTAACGGGTTGATTTTTCTGCCGGTTACTTGCGATGACTGGCTGAAATTACTTCGGAATTTTGAGGGTCCTCCTCAAAATTCTTCCTAGTTTCCAATTGCGGGGGGAAATGAAAATTGTATTGAATTGTGACCGGACCTATATGGTTGCCTACGTATCCCTTCTTAAACGGGAATTAATTCAGACGTAGTTCAAATTACATTATATAGGAAAGCATAAGATTACACAAAGTAGCACTTGACTGCATTTGAATTGATTGGTCTTGGCCAAACTTATCCGTCCATTTCTGCAAGTATAAGGGCTCCTCCTGTTAGAACCGGGTGAACCATGTACGGACCTTGTCAGTTGGGAGAGAAATTAACTTTGACTTCATCTTGATGCGAGATGATTTTCTTTAATAACAACTGCCCCGGTGTGAAATGTCTTGTCTTGACTTTCTTGTTGAAGGGTCTAGACATTCTGTTCTGATAAAGCTGACCGCGGCAAACTGCGTTCATTATTTTTCCGTCTATAAGAGCTAGCTACTCGTAACGACTCTTTACCCATTTTGCATCCTCAAGCTCAGCTTCTTGTATGATTCTTCAGGCTACTTCAGTAGGAATGACAACTTCTGTACCATAAACCAGCCTATTAGAGGTTACCCCAGTTGATGTGTGGCAAGTGGTGCGATACCCCAATAGAGCAAATGATAGCTTTTCGTTCCATTGCTTATGCTTCTCTATCATTTTCCTCAATATCTTCTTTGATGTTCTTGTTGGCAGCTTCTACGTCTCCAATCATCTGAGGCCTGCAAGCTCTGGAATTCCTATATTTGATATTGAAGGTTTGAAACATAGCTTTCATTAAGTTACTATTGAGGTTGGAGCCATTATCAATAATGATTGACTCTGGAATCCCGAACCGACAAACAATGCAGTCACGAACAAATTCTGCCATGACTTTCTTAGTTACTGCTCTGTAAGATGGTGCTTTGACCCATTTGGGGAAATAGTCGATCGCCACTAGGATATATCTGTGCCCGTTGGAAGCGGCCGTCTCGATCGGTCCAATAACATCCATTCCTCAAGCGGCGAACGACCATGGTGATCTTGTTGCATTAAACTCGTTTGGAGGTACCTTTATCATGTCTGCATATATCTGGTAGCGGTGGCATTTCTGGACATACTGGATGCAGTTTGTTTCCATAGTCATTCTCGGAGGATCTTTTTAGCTAAGAAAAAGCCGTTATATGTGGACCACAGGTGCCAGTGTGGATTTCCTCTAGCATCTTGGATGCTTCATTTGCGTCGACACAGCTTAGTAACCCCAAAACAGGCATCCTCCTATATAGGATTCCTCCGCTATGGAAGAAATTATTGGATAGCCTCTGAAGTGTGCGCTTCTGTACCTGCAGGTTCTGGGTATTCTCCTTTTGCTAAATATTCCTTGATATCATGAAACGAAGGCTTTCCAGTTGCCTCTTCTTTAATGTGGGCACAAGATAATCATAGATCTTTAATGGAATGGTATCAATGAAGTTTTTATCCAGATGTTGTATAATGGATAACAGGGTAGCCAATACATCGACAAATTCATTTTGGATTCTGGGAACATGTTGGAATTCTATCTTTGTGAACCTATGTCTCAATTCCTGCACGTGATTTAGATAGTGGAGTATCTTAGAGTTCTTGGTTGCCCATTCTTCTCGAACCTGATGTATAAGAAAGTCTGAATCTCCGATCACTAGTAACTCTTTAATTTTCATGTCAATAGCCATCTTGAGCCCTAAGATGCAGGCTTCGTACTTGGCCATATTGTTGGTGCACGGGAACCTGAGTTTGGCAAACACCAGATAATACTGACCGATTTCTGATACTAGAATTGCTCCAATGCCGACTCCTTTGAAAGTTGCTGCTCCATCGAAAAACATTCTCCACCCATCATAGGATTCTGCAATGTTATCTCCTATGAAAAATACCTCTTTATTAGGAAAATACATCTTTAGGGGTTCGTATTCTCCATCCATGGGTTTTTCGGCAAGGTGATCTACTAGTGCCTGTCCCTTGATTGCTTTCTGATTTATGTAGAAAATGTCAAATTCACTCAACAGGATTTGTCATTTGTCCAGCTTGCCAATGGGCATGGGATTTTGAAAGATGTACTTTAAAGGATCCATCCTTGATATGAGATATGTGGTATGTGCCTCGACTTCTAGGCCACCCAAGTCAAGGCACAACAGGTGTGTTCTCATATTGAATACCAGGCCTCGTACAGAGTGAAATTCTTACTGAGATAGTAAATGGCTTGCTCTTTCCTCCCTGTTTCATCATGCTGCCCCAGGACGCAGTCGATGGCACCATCTAACACTGCGATGTAGAGAAGCAAAGGTCTACCTGGCTCGGGTTGGACTATAACCGCTGGTGTTGACAGGTATCCTTTGATCCTGTCGAAAGCTTTCTGGCATTTATCAGTCCACTTGGTGGTGGCATCCTTTTTCAACATCTTGAAGATTGGCTCATAGATGACGGTTGACTGTGCTATGAACTGGCTGGTATAGTTAAGTCTTCCTAAGAAACTCATCAAGTTCTTCTTGTTATTTGGCGGTGGCAATTCTTGAATGTCTTTGATATTTGACTGATCCAGTTCTCTTCCCCGGCAACATTTAATGAGCCCAAGTAGTTTTTCGGCGGAACCCTAAATGCACACTTTGTGGGATTCAGTTTTAGGTGTTACCTCCGCAGTCTATTGAAGAATTTCCTCAGATTTTCCATGTGATCGGTGGCCTTTTTTGACGTAATAATGGCGTCGTCTACATATACCTCTATCTCCTTGTGTATCATATTATGGAAGATGGTAGTTAGAGCCCTCATGTAGGTGTCCCCTGCATTCTTTAACCCAAAAAACATCATCTTGTAGTAGTACATTCCCCACGGCGTAATGAAAGCCACTTTCTCGACATCTTCTTCATTCATCCAAATCTGGTGATAGCCATCGAAACAATCCACAAATGATTGCAGTTCATGCTTGGTGCAATTGTCGATCAAGATATGTATGTTTGGTAGAGGGAAGTCATCTTTCAGACTTGCTCGGTTGAGATCCCGTTAGTTGACACAGATTCTAACCTTCCCATCCTTCTTTGGCACTGGCACAATGTTAGCTGACCATGTCAGGTATTCAACTACTCTGATAACTTTAGCTTTGACTTGCTTGGTGACTTCTTCCTTGATCTTCAAACTCATATCTGGCTTGAACTTTCTTAGCTTCTGTTTTACTGGTGGGCATGTTTGATCAGTTTGTAGTTTGTGTACCATAATATATATACTCAGACCAGTCATGTCATCGTACGACCAGGTAAATATGTCCTCATATTCTTTTAGAAATTCTGTGTATTTCTTCTTTTCCGAATAGACGTTGATTCGTGTTTGCTTGACATTTTCTGTATCTCCCAGTATAACAATTTCGGTCTTGTCCAGATTCGACTTTTGCCTGTTTCCAAAACTCTCAACTTCCTAAGCGATCTCTTCAGTATGTCATCTTCCTCTAGATCCATGTCTATTTGTTGCGTTGTCTCATTGCATGTCACAATCATTGGTTCATCAAGATAAGTAATAGTAATGCCCGAGGCTCGCCGGGCTCTAGTGGTTATGATGGTCAAGTTATTGAGGTATGCTCCTCTACTTACTGCTTGTATGGAATGGCCTTCCTTAAAACGCACAACAATCCATATCATTATTTTCAGGAACAAATTCCTCACCGCTGCCAGTGCTTCCTCTTCTTCTGACCTATAGATAACTTCGACCAATTGGAAAGACTGTTCCAAGCATGGTATTGGATGCTATAATGGATAGTAAGGACTGAGGCATTGGTGGCGACCAATGGTTGAATTCCTCCCAAGTATACTCGTATCCCAATTCGAAGGTGGTGCTATGTTTCTTGAGCTTGATGGCTTATCGATTCCTTGGACGTTCTTTCTATGTTTGTTTCCAGGTTCGTATCCGCTCCTGTTCAATATGCTCTCAATTGTGTTATCCCACCATTTTTCCTTGTCAACGGCGTTGACTTGCTTGATATGGTGATAAGTCTTCTTGCTTATCTTTCTTCTATATCCTATTTCTAGGATGGTCTGTAATCGTATATGGATTGCTACCATTGCCGTGAATGATCACCTCTTAATGATTCCACTAAAACTTGATAGCCTAATGTAGTGTTGACGCTACGGCGTCATCGGAATGAATCCATGGTCTTCCTAACAATAGATTGTAAGATGATGGCACGTCTAATACTTTTAAATCAACATCAAACCAAGTAGGCCCCATTTGCAAACACATGTTAATTTTCCCAATGGTGGACCTTTGGGAACCGTCAAAAGCTTTGACCTTGATGGCCCCGTCCTTGATCTCATGCAGTCCCTCTTCCAATGTCCTGAATGTTACCAATGGAAAAATGTTGAGGTTGGACCCTCCATCAATCAGGATTCTAGTGGTGAAATAATCATTGCATTGCACGGTGATGTGCAAAGCTTTGTTGTGAATCAACCCTTCTAGTGGCAGCTCAAACATCATGAAAAGTAATCTTGTGACTTTCTAATAACTGGCCCACCATGGTAGCTATCTCTCCGCCAGTGATGTTGCTTGGTACGTATACCTCAATCAGCACCCTTAATAGGGAATTTTTGTGTGCATCAAAATTCTGTAGCAAAGCAAGGATAGAAATTTGCGCAGGTATTTTGTTCAGCTGACCAATGACCAAGTATTCCTTGGCTGGTATCTTTCTCCAGAGATCATCAAGCCCGATTTTAGTGATGGTTGGCCAACTAGAGGCCTGCTTTCTTGACTCATCCAAATGTTCCGGGTATATACCCTACCGGTTCTCGTCATACCCTTTGCCGCAACAGCTTCCCCTAACTTGACCTTCCCTTTTATTCTTGCCTCGGCTGTGTAGTCACAAGGTATGGAATTTGTATGGAATGGTGTTACAGCCAACATTGCCACTGTAATTGGTGTGGCTACCTTTACTCCGAACAGAGCATGCACCTTAGGAGATAAAACTGCATCTTCGAAGGGTGTAGCTGCATTTTATTCTGACATAAATTCAACCTCAATTGGCGTTGGCGTCTTTGCAAAGGATGGTACTTAAAACTCAAGTGGCATGGACATGTTTACCTCGGCATCTCGGGGGGCTAACTCTGGACCACAATCGGATTAAGGGTGATTATTGGTTTCTTTTGATCGTTACCTTCTACGATCAAATCGATCGATCCTTTGGGGTCCTAATCATCCTCTATTTCAATCTTGTGAACGCCTCCACCCTGTGGTTTGGAAGAGGGTTATTGCAAATAGTCGGAGAATGTACCTTGGACACGATAATCTTGTTATCATTCAAAGTCTAGATCTTTTTTTTCAGAGAGCAGCATTCATCAGTGATGTATCCTTTCATGTCGGAAGGGTATGCATATGACTTATTTGGATTAACCCACTAAGAAGGGTTCTCAGGAGCTGCAGTGATAGGGGTGACGTAACAACTGGTTTTGAGTCTTTTATACAATTGGTAGATAGGTTCAGCAATAGCTGTATACTATTTTGGGGGTCTTCGGTCAAGGTTTGATCGGGATCTAGGGATGTTTTGGCATGGAGGAGGGGATTGGTAGTGGGACGGTTGAGTGTTGTAGGCTTGGTAAACATGTGCTGGTTAGGAGTATTTGGGTGAAGTGGGCTGATATATGGGAGGTGATTGATAAGTAAGTGGTGGAGTTTGGTAAGAGGGTGAGGGTGCTTGGTAGTTTGGGATAGGATGATATGTGAGTGGAGGCATTGGGTATGTTTGGTATTTGACAGGAGATTTGGTTCTCTGTGCTACCATTACGGCTCCTACGCCCCTTTTCTTCGACACATTGCCTGACTCTAAGTCCTTGTTTGTAGCTTGGAAAGCCTCGAAATTCGTAACCATACTGCTTTTGATGCCCTTTTTGATCCTTTTTCCCAGTTTGATAATGTCAGAATATTTATGGCCCTCGATCATCATTAGTCTCTCATAATACAATGGGTCTTGGGCCCGAATGAAGAATTTGTTCATTTTCTCTTCTTCCAAAGCAGGCCTAACCTTAGCGGCTTCTGACCTCCATCGAGTAGCATACTCGCAGAATATTTCTGTGGGTTTCTTCTTTATAGTTTGAATATAGAACACATCTGGCGCATTCTCTGCGTTGAACCTGAATCTGTCCATAAAATCATATGCCATGCTCAGCCAGTTTTACTGCTTCTTCGGATCTTGGCTAATGTACCAAGACATAGCAACTTCCTTCAAGCTCCTCATGAAAATCTTCATGCGAATTTCTTTGTCTTTTCCTACTCCAACAAATTTGTCACAGTATGTTCTCAAATGGACCCTTGGGTCCCCTGTACCATCAAACATCTCGAACTTAGAAGGTTTGTACTCCTGTAGCAGTTCCACATTGGGCTATATGCAAAGATCTTCATAGTTTAGCCCCTCGATTCCCTTACTACCTTCGACGCCTTGAATTCTGCTAGTCAACCTTTTAAGCTTTTTGGCAAGATTTCTGATGAGCAAGTCCTTATCGTTAAACTCAGGTGTGGTGGAGTGCGGTACTATCTCCACGTAGATGGGGGTATTATGTTTGGTGTGGCAGTGGTCCTTTGTGGAGTTCTGGAGTTCCAAGATGAGGTATTCCAGTGCTTGTGTGAAGGAAAATGACAGATTTGCTAGATCCCGAGCTTGGTCCAGTTCCTCTTGAAATTTCAGCAACGTTTGTTCCAGTTGGGATGCAATTTCCTTGCGAACCAGAGTACCGTTACCATGAGTGACCTCTACCTGTTCAGTTGAGTTCTCCTTTCTGGCGTTCTTCAAATCTTCCATCTTCCTTTTGTTCTTGTGTCTGAAAGGACTAAGAGGAGGAGTAGGTGGAGGACCCGTGAATCTTGTAAAATAGGATGATGTTGCCAGAGTTCATGAACTAACCTTTTGGGAGGGGAATAAACAAAAAGCAAAAACAAAAGGTAACAAGTTAGTGCGGATTATGAAAAAATATTGCAATATTTACACACATAGTGGAGGAATGTAAAAGCATCCTAATTTGGGGACCTCTTTATGCCCGAGGTAGGCCTAGCGACAAGTTGATTTGGAGAGCTTGGATTTCTAAATTCCTCATTTCATTGATAAGAAGTAGAAGAATCCTAAATCGACATTAAACAACAAGAAATAAAAGTCACTAATGGCTCTTGGCCTTATTACATTTTATAAAGCAGATTCGGCATTCTTGACTCCATTGAAAAGCTTCCCTAACTCGCGCAGTCCCAGCAGCAGGTAGGCTCTAGCCAGATGTCCGCCTTCATTTCCTTTAGCATTCCGGCAGTCTTTGACCCTCTTCAAAAATTTCTTTTCCAATTCTACTATACCTCATTCCAAATATCACAGTCGCTTTTTGGCCCTGACATGCATATCCTTCCACTCTTCAATTAGTTTTTGATTGGCTTTCTGTATCTCTGGATGCTCGCCTTTTCATTCCTGGATCCTTTTACATAGTTGATTGTACTTGACCTGCGCCTCGGCCTTTTCTTCTATGATCCCGTGACCTCGAATAAACCTAGGTTTATCCAGACCATCTTGCCTATCCTCCAACCAACGTGAATAATAGGGAGCACGACAAGCATGGTATCTATCTAGTTTGATGGTGTCCCTTCCCATGACAATCTTGCAGTGCCACATATGCTGAGCCTGACACCTGTAAGGACTATCGTCATCCTGGAAGTCAGCCCAGAAGTGACTCATCTTTTCGACCCTGGGTATAACCTGCTTCCTACATGCTTGTCTCATAACCTGAAGAGGTGCGTAAGGGTAAGTTCCTCTTAAGCCTATTAGTATCAGGAAAGGTGCGTCCCTGGATCGGACGATGAACTCCTTGGTTGGGAACCACTCAAAAATCCATTATATCTGGTCCTCAGTTAGATTTTCGAAGAGTTCGACCCATACTCTATCATTCTCCGGTTGGGCGAATATGTTGGGCGTGTGGTTCATTCGTTTTGGATGATGAAAAGTGATATGATCATCCTAACCTCTTCTATGGATTTCTTGCCGGTATTTAACTTTTTGGAGATGTTCCACGAGCCAAATTTTAAGTAGCAAATTACAGCCTTCGAAGTGTTATGCTTCTCATTGACACCTTTCTAGGGTTCAGTATATTTCTGCAATGATCAATAGTACGAGGCTGAATGGTTGTCCGTCAATTCCCTCCATTAGAGTCTTAGTTACCATAACTAGTTTGGTGTGGATTCTTCCTTCTTTGTTGGAAATACGATCAATCCCAAGAAGAAAAACATGAATATAAAGACCCTTCAGTGAATATGTCCCAATGATATGATAGAAAATTCGTCGGGATATGTACGGTAGGATTTGCTGTGACCGTACTTTTTGTACAAATAATAAAAAGGATAGGAGTCTTTCAGACAAGTCAGTTTGGGATTTATCTTTAAACCTATCATCTTGAGGAAACCCGTGCTCTTGCGGTTCTCAGGCATCAATAAACCTGGAGTTTCCCATGGTATACCAGCCAATCCCCTTATTTTATCTAGCAAGGGTGTCACTTCAATATCCCTGAAGTGGAACATAGACCTCTCGCAATCCCAGTACAAAGTAGTAGCTTCTATTATTAGTTATTGGGTTGTATTTCTAGGAGGGGAAGGTAGGTTCCCCAAATATTTCCGGACAAGGCTCTGATCAGTGGAGTGAAGATCCTCCCACCAGCTTAGTAATTTTGGGTGGATGTTGGTGACCATGCCAAATCTGGGGAGTTCGTGCCTCATATTTCTGCAAGGCAAAGGGTTAGTCCCTTACCCTACTAGAATCGACTGTTTAATATCAACAATTGACATAAGAGCATTTAGTTCTCCAAATAAATGCACAGATCATGACAATGTTCATTTGGGTTTTAGGGAAACCCAATCGCCTTTGGGCAAGACTGTCTTAAAGAGTCATTATGTGGAAAACATAACTGACTGGCTAGGTTTGACCATAATGCATGTATAATTTAACCGAGTAGGGTTTCTATGGGGTTTTATAGTGGTACCCTTGAGTGGACAACTCAAGGGGGAAAGATGCGGAACCGTCTATTACACCGTTGATCGATTGGTTTTACTGGAAATATGTCTTTTCCGGATTTAAGGAGTGCTAATATCGGAAGATCGCAACCACTCAATATAAGCATTGCTATAGGATTTTGTTTGGCATGAGTGTAATATGGTATTGAGCATGATTATGAAACAGTTAAAGATCCCCAACGGAGTCGCCATGCTGTCGCGCCCCCTTTTTCTCGGGTAATCGGGTTTATGACATATGGGAGGACAACTCATTCCTTTTAGGAATTGGGTTTGATTCTAAGAGTCGCCACCTAATAATTAGGGTGCATTATGACACCAAGATAATTTTTATTTGAGTAAACAAAGATTGGGTAAGGGCTTGAAAACATTCTAAGGGGACGGTATTAGACACCCCTCAGAATCCATTAGTGCGGTTCCCAGCCAGACTATTATTGTGAATTTAGATGCAAGCATCATGTAAACAGACAAAGCTTCTGATAAGAGGGGATTTCACATATGGGTTCACAAACAAATAAAGATGGAAAGAACTAAAAGAAAGCAGATTTTCCTTAAAAGAAAGAGTTTGAAATTCTATTAAAAGAGACAAAAAAAAAGGGGGAGGGGGTCTGAGGTTTATTAACAATATGGATCACCCCACACAATTCCAGGTAATCACTCCTCAATGAGGGGCTATGCGTGGCATTGTTGCGTGGTCATTATATCCATATCTACCTTTCTCACCCTGTTAAGGTATTAAACCACGGAATAGTCTCATTTACTTATTGAATGCTATTAACCGTCCCAATCTTATCAGTTCTGGAGGCATATTGTAGCTTTCAAAGGTAAAGAACTCTTAGGAGACATACAAAACACATATTGCAAGTTGGGGAAAGCATATGACAGGTAATGGCTCAGATATACCTCCTTTAATAAAGAAGCACGTAATTAGCATGACCTACACATACTAGTTAAGCTCTGATTAATTACTAAGCATGAGAGAACTTAAAGGTTAAGGCAGACTACATAATTCAGATAAGAAGCCCGAATCAGGCCTGCCTGCTGGTTGTAAAAACAAATTTAATTTATAACTTTACCCTAAGGCTTGTGTAAGTGTTGTACAAGGATCCTATAGGGATGGCATTGAATTCAGAAAGCAGCGGAATAACAAGTTTAAAAAAATAAACTGGACATGTACTGGTAAAAAAGGGTAATCAGATCAAATGAAAGGCCAATTTTTAATTAAGATTATAAGTTCTACAGTTAACAGTACCATTGTTACTGCTATTAGTTCCATACGTGAATAAAGCGGCTCAGATTCGATTAGGAGTTCCTATAGGCATCCCTTCTACACATAATTGATTTGGAATGTGGTATAAAATGCAGAAGACTCCCTTTAACTTATGGACATGACATCTAGGTGATGAAATTGTTTTAAAACCTACGGGCATGATTTCTAGATGAAAATGGATATACATGATTCAAAAGAATTTATAGGCATATTTTCTATATTGATATGCAAAAGTCAGATTTCCAGATACTTATGGGCATAGTTTAGAAGGACATATATGCATGATTTTTATATGCATGCAGATTTAAAATACCTATACGTTTGGTATCTACCATTTTTGCATACATAGTTACCCACCCTTTTCACTAACTATCCCTAAGAGTTTATTATAAATTATTACAACCCAGAATAAAGTAAAAATACATAAAATACAAATAAAAGTACAACCAAGGAGAGCCTGATTCAGACTTCATGTCTGAAATATGAGGTAAACCAACTCCATGAGATCATGATCCAAAGCCTTTCTCCCATTTGAGTGTGTCAAAGTTCCCTAAGAGCCTCAATGGGACTCCGTGCAATGCTCACTCCTAAATATATTATCAGATAGAGAAAGTACAGTGTGAAGGGCCATCCCTCAAGTGTCTAAGTTCAGAGGGAACTCAAAGAGTCCCAAGGCAAGGCTCAAAGAGGGAGGCAGAACTTAAAGTCTAAGAATGTGTGCAAGTGCATATCAGAATGCTAAAAGGGAAAAAGAGAGGAAACCAACTACAAATAAGTACACACAAGGGGTTCAGGGGAATAGGGAGATTGTACAGAACCTATTTCTTAGGCCAAGGCAGACTTTAGGAATGCCTTGCAATGAAGAATGCTAGCACACCTATAAGCCTGCCAGAACACATGTTATTAGAGGCTAGGATCCCGGGGGATCAAATTTGATTCATGGGAAATAACTTGCAGTATTGCCATGTCTCAAACCATAGCTTAAACACATAGGTGGAATATGGGTTTTGGATTCATAGTAGAACAGGCAGAAAGAAATCAGTATGCTAGAATGAGTGTCGAACTATACACAATCAGTAAACAGGGATACAAAAACAGTAAATAAACACATTGTTATAGTGCTAAAACTTAAATCAGGACATACCAGTTTCAAAGAAACAAATATAGAGAAAGCAAGCAACAGGTCTTGTAACAGGCCATAGTATAAGCAAACAAAAGAGAATAATTTTTTGTGTAAAAGACTACGAGTGACGGATTTGTTAATGAAAGAGTCGTGTACTTATAGTGTGAAAAATAGGTAGAAATAAGGTAAGAAAACTTAAAGAACTGGGTATCAATTAAAATCAATTAGTACCCGACTTCCTTTAAGTATTAAAACTTAAACGGTAATGAGCAGAAAAGCTATTAAGGGAAGAGATCAAACAAGCATCTTGTGCCAAGTAGGCAATTAGGGGTAGATACATAAGAAATTACTTTATGGCTGAATTTTGAAATACAGTATAAGGTAAGAAAAATCAATTAGTAGACAGTAAATCAAGGATCAGAGATTTTGTAATCACTAGTCCATAAATGAATCAAGTCAGAAAAGGTGTGAAAAGTTTTTAACTTTAATCGAGTCGCTGGAAATCAGCAAACAGGGAAAGAAATCAGTCAAACCTATATAAAAGGAAGTGTGAAATTAAGCAAAATTAAAATCCATTTTAGAGGGAAGTTCAGCACATATAAAGAGCACACAAACATGCTAAACTGAATTTAGGGCAAAGAAAGAAAATTTCATATCATTGCAAAATCAGTAGGTAATAGACTATAGAATCATAGTAGTCACATAGGCCAGCAATATAGAAGAAAGATAGTATCAAATAGCATACAAAAGGTTCAGTGTAAAGACCTTAAAGTGGAGAATCAGAATTGCTTAAAGAAACAGAGGTTGAAACAAAGATTCAAGACTCAGTGGAGCAACAGATGAAACAAATTCAGAAACTCAAAATAGTTAGGGTTCCCGAAATCAGACAATTTCAAAGGATAAAGAACAAGCATATCACATAGCTAATGTTCTCAAACTCGGATGAACCCCCCAAATTCTGAGGTTTTACCATCAATCGAGTGCAGAGATGAGAGGACAAGTAATCAAGGAAAAAGATACCAGTCGAAACAGGTTGAGAGGTCTCAGAAAGGAACTGAGACCTTTAACATGCTTTTTCAGTAGCAGGAACTCATGAGAAGCATAGTAAAAGAACAACATGTGAAACACAGTAGAGGAACTCAAAGAAACATAGTAGAAGAACTGTTAAGAAACCTAATGAAGAAACTAATAAGAACAGTAGGGGAAACATTTTAGAAGAAACTTAGCAAGAACACAGTAGGAGAAATATATAAAAATACCATAGAGAAACATATAAAGAACACAGTAGAGAAATATATAAAGGACAGAGTAAAGAACATATAAATTACACAAGAAAAGACATACCCTAAATCGAAAAAATATAAAGGTTTTGAAATCATAACTTTTTGAAAGAAATATCGAGAAATCGTTTAAAAGTTTAGGTAAAACACGGATATAGAACAGATCTAAAGAAAATAGAAGAACCTCAAAAGCTAGGATTTTAGAAGAACCCAAATGATGAGAAAGGCTTGGATAGATTTAAGCAGGAGGGGTCGAAGCCAGGCTCGAAACAGACATGGCTTGATGGTGCAAGGCTAGAGATGGCCATAAAACTTGAATTAACAAGGTCTAGATGAAGCTTCTTCGTGGCCAGACCATGAAACCTTAGCAACCAAACATGTATGCACCATGGAAGGCTAGTAGGTGGTAAGACCACCATAGTTTCAGGCCAGGAGGTGGTCGGAGAAGGTGAGTGAAACTCATCGGAGCGAAGGGGAAAGTAAGTAGGTTCTAGAGGGAACCATAGATAGAGAGATAGAGGCGAGTGAGAAAATAAGGGGGGTCTTAGGGGTAGTTTGGTTTAATTTGGTAAGTGCGGATCTAGACCGTTGATCAAATTTGATCAACGGCCAAGATTTAATCCAGGTTGGGTCGGGTAGATTTAGGATTGGGCTTGGGTATTTGGGTTGGTTTAATTTGAGCTAGGTATTGGGTTTAATTAGGCTAAATTAGAAGGTCAAATATGGCTATAAATTAAATAGCCCCTTTTCCCCCATTTAATTTATAAAAAATATTACATAAATTTTTGAAAACTAATGATTTATAATATATAATTATCAATTTAAAAATATATAATCCCATTTTATTAATATGAGATGAATTTAAGCCTAAAAATGGTTAATATTGCAATTATGCAATTTTATCCTTAAAATACTAAAAATAAATTTATAATAAATATGTAAAAAATATCTTATCTATATTTTAGTATAAATATGAGAATAAAATAAATTTGTTATCAAAAATGATAATTTGATGACAATTGTTGATTAAAAAATCTTTGGAAAATTAAGAAAAAATAATACAACCTTGGAATATACTTATATATGCCTATATAGGGCATTTGTAAGGTATTTTGCATAATTTTTAAAAAACATGGAAAAATTGGATATCAATGCCATGAGAGAACTAAAGACGTACTTGTCCTCGCCCCTACTACTCACCAAAGTAGAGCCCAACGAGCTCCTCCTAGTGTATTTGGCTGTCTCATAAGTCGCGGTATGCGCAATGCTAGTCTGAGAGAATAAAGATATGCAATCTCTGATTTATTATATTAGCAAAACCCTGGTCGACGCCGAAACGAGGTACCCTTACCTCGAGAAGTTTGCCTTAGCACTGGTTATAGTTTCACAAAAGCTCATACCCTATTTTTATTGTCACCCCATATCGGTGATGATGACCTTCCCTCTGCAGAGCATCCTACATAAACCCGAATTGTTGGGAAGAC
The DNA here is from genome assembly GCA_034376525.1 of Nicotiana benthamiana. Classification (NCBI taxonomy): domain Eukaryota; kingdom Viridiplantae; phylum Streptophyta; class Magnoliopsida; order Solanales; family Solanaceae; genus Nicotiana; species Nicotiana benthamiana. Next base: position 141,097,755 of record CM067327.1, on the reverse strand, counting down.
TGGCCAAGTGGGCCATCAAACTAAGCCAGCATGATATAGCATATCAACCGCGAATAATGATAAAATTGCAGGTACTCGCTGACTTCGTTGCCAATTGCAGTTCCAAAATAATGCCCGAGGTTGAGTAGGAAGATTCTCATATATCCCCTGGCAACCCAACCTCTGGGTCCTTTACATCGATGGCGCATCCAACGCGTTAGGATCGAGATTGGGACTCGTATTCGAGGTCCCAATAAGGAAAGTTATCCGCCAGTCCATACAGTGCCTCAATATGACTAACAATGAAGCCAAGTATGAAGCCATAATTGCAGGGTTAAAGCTAGCTCTCAAGTATGGATCACGGCGAGTCATCCTCAGATGCGACTCACAACTCGTCGTCAACCAAGTCACAAGGACTTCCAAATCAAAGAACAAAGGCTACAAAAGTACCAGGCAAAAATTCATAAACTACTGCCTGAATTCGATGAATGCCGACTTGACCAGATACCCTTAGCTCAAAACATCAAGGCAGGCGACATCTCCAAACTAGCAGCTGCTATAAAAAATATCACTAAAGAAAGCGTGGTCTCTCTCCTCCACTCGTCAATAGACCAACATGAGGTACATTCCATAAATTTGACTTGGGACTAGCGCAACTGCATAATTACATATATGCAGGAGGGAATACTCCCGCAAGACAAAAAGGAAGCAAAAAAGATCGAATGCAGACGACCAAGTACAATATCATAAATCACGACTTGTGCAAGAGAACGTTCGGGGGCCCATTGGAAAAATCTCTAGGGCCGAGTCGGACCAGGTGCATGCTTGCAAAAGTACACGAAGGCCACAGTGGTGCCCATATAGGCAATGGGACCTCGTCAGATGCCTCATTTAGGTAGGATATTATTGGCCCACTATGAAAAAGAAAGCCGCAGATTATGTCAAGTGAGGCGAGTAGTGCCAAAAGTACATGCATATGATACATCAATTGGGAAAACACCTCCACTCTTTCACCTCGCCATGGCCGTTCATCAAATGGGGAATGGACATCATCGGACCCCTCCCAGCGGGACGAGGTAAGTCATGTTTCCTTTTAGTTTTAACTGACTACTTTTCCAAATGGGTGGAAGTAGGTATGTTAGCCCAAATATGCGTACAGGAAGTCATTATGTTCACATGGAGGAACATCATATGCCACTTCGGCATCCCCAAAGAAATCAACTATGATAACGAACCCCATTTCACCAGGAAAAAGATGATCGAGTTCTTCAAAAAGTGGTGCATCAACCGAATATTCTCCATGCCATATCATCCTGCGTGCAACGGTCAAGCTGATTCCTCCAACAAAACCATATTGAATATCCTATAGAAAAAGCTTGAGAATGCCAATGGGCTACGGCCGAAGTTGCTACCAGAGGTATTATGGGCCTATCACACCATGACAAAAACAAGTATCGGTGCAACACCATTTTCATTGTTTTACCCAATTAATGCTATGATACCTGTTAAGGTCAAAGAACCTAGCCTGAGGTACTCCAACAAAAGCGGACCAAACAACAATGAGAACAGAAGATAAGACCTCGATGACGCAAAAGAACGAAGAGACATGTCTTACGTATGGGTGGCAGTCCAAAAACAACAAGCGAAAGGGTACTACTACAAGAAGGCCAAAATATAACCACTCAAAGTCGGAGACTATATTCTCAATGCCAAAATACAAGAAACCAAAGTCCCAAGAGAAGGAAAACTAGGAACCAATTGGGACGGGCCATACAAAATCACAACAGAAGCAAGAAAAGAAGCATTCCAACTAGACACAATGGAAGGAAAACTACTACAATACAGCTGGAATGTCGCCCACCTCAAATACTTCAACTTTTGAAAAAGGACGTCCCTCAAGTCTTACTCTTTTTCCCTCGCCCGAGTTTTATTCCAATTGGCTTTTCTCGGGGAGGTTTTTAACAAGGAGACAAGGGGGATATCTCGAAGTTTAAAGTATAATACATCGCCCCGCCTGCTGAAGACCTCTCTAGGCCGAACATAAAGGGACTAGGTACATGAAAACTTCTCCAACAAATGTATGAAACTGATATGTATAGTACTCTAGTTAATGGAATAAAGCAGCATTTTGTACTCCATCAAGATATTCTCCAAAGAAGTGTGATAAAACAACATTTTACCCTTCATCATTTTCTTTTGCATCTTAACATTCGACATCACTCGAATAATAATAGGTTAAAATTTCAACTGTAACTCAAAATAACACCTCTACGACCAAAGGCCATAGCCAAAAGAAAACATTCGACCTCGCTCAAATTACAAGAGGTTAACATTTCGATCCTAACTCGAAATAACACCTCTATGGCCAAAGGGCATAGCGAAAAGAAAATATTCAACCTCGCTTGAATTAATTTACATTCGACATCTCTCGAATTGCTTGACATTTGACCTCTCTCGAATGGCTTAATATTTGACCTCGCTCGAATTGCTTAACATTCGACCTCGCTCAAATTTCTTAACATACGACGTCACTCGAATGGATAAACATTCGACCCCTCTCGAATGGCTTAACATTCGACCTTGCTTGAATTACTTAAACATTCAATATCTCCTGGATTACCAAGACCTATAATCGACCATGCCAAAAAGATTATACATTGGCAGCGAGAAAGCTAGCAACCCCCTCATAGCAAATAAATAACAATATGAAAGTGCACAACAAAAAGGTAGTAATTTCATTACAGTTGTTGTATTACAAAAACGTTTTACAAAGGGCTCAAATACTCCCTCACAAAAACAACAAAATAAAAAAAAAAAATACAATAGCCTTACGCTGCGCCATCCCCCATGGCATACTCCTTGTTATACCAAGAATTGGAGGTGATCTTGTCCGCATCATCATCATCATCGATATCATCCCTACCGGACGTACCGGGATCATAACCGCAGGCTTCACATGCTGCACATGCATTAACATGAATAACCTCGATCTCTACCTCACTCATCTTCCCATTGCCTATAGGGACTTGTACATGTCAAAATGGGCCTCGGGATGGACCCACATCTCCTACAATTCTCGTGGTATGACAGGATAAACTGAAGTATGAGATGTGGAGGGTTGCGAATGCCGTCACACCTCCTACGCTTTCAAAACAATAACCTGCTCATTCAACACGGACAACTCCGCCTCCAGATCCTGGATCCGTTGCTCCAACCTCGCTACCTTAAGCGCCGACATCTCTACCTCATTGTCGCACTCATACCTACTGTTAGAAACACGTTCTCAATGCAATATACTAAACGTGTACTCTTTTGTAGGTTTTGATGAATGACAAACGAAGCAAAAATTGATATATGACGGAATTCAAGTACAAGCGCACAATGGTTGCGAATAAGACTGAAGTTCAAGATATAGCTTTTAATTGTTATTGAGTTGTTCTAAATTGTAATCTCGATCCTATTACTTGACTCATAGTATGGCCTCTCTCATAAAACTATTTTCCAAAATCATGCATATTCAATTCTGTGTCGAAAAGATTTTAAATCATGCATATTTACATTAGACAAAATGTTTTCTAAACATGCCTCAAAAATCTGGGCTAAAATAATCGATTATGTACTTATGATAATCGATTGTTTCTGAGCCAAGACTGCATGACAATCGATTATGAATTAATAGTAATCGATTGTGAGTAAGACAGTGAACATCAGGTTTTTCCAAATCTGCATGATAATCGATTGTGAACAAATGACAATCGATTGTTGTTGAGGTAAAGTTTTTCAATACTCAAAATAATCGATTATGAACTAATGATGATCGATTGTGTTGAGTTGATGTCTTCCAGTGATTTTAAATTTAATTAAGTAATCGATTATGTCTTTAGATAATCGATTATCACTGAGACAGTAAGTTTTATGATTTTCAGAAAATAACAAGTAATCGATTGTTGCAAAGGACAATAGATTGTTGAAGCTGGCCGTTGTCAAATGATTTTCAAATACCATAAGGTAATCGATTATTGATTCTAGATAATCGATGTTCTGCTTAAAATCCGGAAATGATTTTTAGAACGTTGCTGAAGTAATCGATTATAGATTTTATATAATCGATGTTTTGCTTAAAATCCGGAAATGATTTTTAGAACGTTGCTAAAGTAATCGATTATGAACTTAGTGTAATCGATTATCTGATTTTGAATATTGCCAGTAATCGATTATAGATTATGTATAATCGATTGTGAAGCGTTAAATCTGGGATTGTTTTTTAAACTGACTGGCAGATAATCGATTGTTTGGTCTTAATAATCGATTATCACTGAGTAATTTCAGCAACTCTTAATTGGCAATTAGACAACGGTTGAACCAACTTTTTCAACTATAAATACAGCTTCATTTCAGTGTTTTAAATACAACAACATACACAAACTGATCATTACATTGCTATAAGCTTTCATTCAATTGTTTTTCATTTTCTACTCAATTCATAAAGCTTTTGAGAGCCATATTATTGCTTAAAGTTGTTGTGATCTTGAACATATTCTTTTACTCATATCTACTCAATAAGGAGTACTTTAGTTAAGTGAGTGTCCAAGTATTTGATATACTTGTAAGAGAATTGCGATTCTCTTGTTTCAAGGAACTTGCGTTTCCTTGGGTGAAGTCTGTGAGATTGCGATCTCCGAGCAACTGTTTGAGGCTTGTGTCCTCAAGTGTGTAACGGTTTGTTGAGCACCCTTAAGCTTAACAAGATAGTGAAAAATCTCGAGAGAGTCTCTCGGGGACTGGACTAACCACGTTGGTGGCCAACCAGTATACATCTTTGTGTAAGTTTATTTTTCTGCATTTATTTTACTCCCTGCAAAGTTTAAATTCCGCAAGAAAACGCTAAATTCTATTAATACGCTATTCACCCCCCCTCTAGCGTTAAGCGTAGTTTCCAACAATTGGTATCAGAGCCCAACTCTCTGAAAACTTAACCGTTTGAGAGAACCATCCATGGCTTCTACTCTTGACTCTTTTGCAGGAATTGAAGAAGGACAATGCTCTACACGACCTCCTCTATTCAACGGCACAAACTACTCATACTGGAAGGAGAGGATGCAAATCTTTGTGCAATCAAATAGCTTTCATTTGTGGAAAGTATTCACCAATGGAAACCAAATCCCAACCAAGAAGGTGGAAGACGAATGGGTTCCAAAGACCGAAGAGGAATATACCGCGGAGGATGTTCGTAAGGTTCAGAATAATGCCAAAGCTATAAATTTATTATATTGTGCTGTTAATGCTAACGACTACAGGAAGATATCATGTTGCAAAACAGCAAAAGAAATGTGGGATAAGCTTGAAGTGACATACGAAGGAACCGACCAGGTACAAGAAGCTAAAATTGATTTCTTAACTCACTCTTATGAACTATTCCACATGAAGGAAGGAGAGAAAGTAGACGAAATGTTTGAGCGATTCTCAATGATCGTGAATGATCTACACGCCCTCAAAAAGACGTTTACGGATAGAGAACTTGTCCGGAAGATCCTCAGAAGTCTCACTCCGGCATGGCGATCAAAGGCCGATGCAATCCAAGAATCCATTGGCATCACAAATGTCACAATTGACGCATTAAGAGGTAATCTCAAAACCTATGAATCAACTATACTTAACCCGTTTGTTGATGATCAAAGAAGGCAAAGGATTGCTCTAAAGGCTAGCCAACCACAAATTGATGAGGAAGGTGACAACGAGTTTGGACTCGTTATCAAAAGGTTTCAAAAATTCATGCGCAAAGAGTATGAACGCAAGAACAAAAAGCAAGGCGATCAACTAAAATGCTATGAATGCGGAGAAACCGGGCACATAAAATCAAATTGCCCTAACATCAAAAAGGAGAAGAAACCCTTCAAAAAGCAACGTGCATACATCTCTTGGGGAGGAGATTCCGGAGATGAAGAAAGCGAAGAAGAAGACGATGAAGCAGCAAATTTAAGTCTCATGGCTCAAGAAGACGGCAAAGATGAAGTAAGTCAAATCTCTTCTCAAAATTTCTTTACTCTTGATGAAATGAGAAATGCTTTTGATGAACTATATGCTGAATTTATCAAAGCTTCAAAAACTGTCAAAAGTGTTAAAGAAAGCGCTTCTCTAAAAGAAAAAGATTTTCAAGCACAACTTTCATTAAAAGAAAAAGAATTAGAAAAACTGGTTTTCGAAAATGAGAAGCTAAAAGAGGAAAACAAGTTTTATGGAAAAAGAAGTGCTGATAAACCTGAAGGTTCTACTAGAAACTGTTCTTCTTGTGTGCTTCTTAAGAATGAAGTAGCTAGACTTAAAGGCACATTAGATAAGTTTAATTCTTCGCATAAAAACTTGAATGATGTGCTTGTTAATCTAAAATCAACTAAACATGGAATAGGGTTCAAAAATGAAGAAAAGGTTGGTGCTAAACCACAACAACCTAGAGCTCAACCTAGGACTAATAACCAAAATGCTTATCCTAGAAGTAGAAATCCTAGAAATAACTTGCATGTTAGACCAAATAGTGAAAATGCTAGAAGACCTAGAAATGATGCATATTTTAGGCCAAACCTTGAACATTTTAGAAGACCAAGAAATGACCCTCCACCTAGAAATAGATATTCTAGAAATGATGCATATTCTAGACAAACTTGTGAACCTCCTAGAGCTCATAATAGGAGAAACAATGGTGTTCAAAGTAGAGTAAGCAATCTTCATTCATCTAGTTACTATGTACCTAGAAAAATGCATAATCCCAACGTGACTTGTCATTATTGTAGACATATTGGTCATATTGCTCCCGCTTGCTTTACTCGTCATAGACATATAAATCAATTGCATCATTATAACATGCCTAACCCTCAAGGACCCAAGATGCATGGGTACCTAAAGAACATTAATTTGTTTTGTAGGTGTGCTTGAAGGGATCAAGTGTACTATGGTACCTTGATAGTGGATGCTCCAAACACATGACGGGAGATGAATCCAAATTCCTTCAACTAGAGCACAAAGAAGGAGGAAGTGTCACATTTGGTGATAACAATAAAGGAAAAATCATCGGCATTGGTTCGGTCGGTAAGGACGAAAACTCCTCTATTAAACATATACTACTTGTGAAAGGTTTGAAGCATAATCTCTTGAGCATAAGCCAATTATGTGACAAGGGAAATCTTGCTCTATTTAATTCGGATGAATGTCTTGTATTTAGACGTAGTGATTTCAAGATCATACTTCGTGGTTTTAGAATTGATAATATCTATATGGTTGATCTTGCAAGCTCCTCACCCGAATATGTTGATTGTTTAGTAAGCAAAGAGGATAACTCTTGGCTATGGCATCGTAGAGTAGCACACATGAACATGCATCTTTTGAACAAGCTTCTTTCTCAAAACTTAGTAGTTGGTCTTCCCAGTTTAAAGTTTGAAAATGATTCTATTTGCGATTCTTGTCAAAAAGGGAAGCAAACCAAAGCATCTTTTAAATCCAAGAATATTGTTTCAACGTCTAGACCTTTGCAATTACTTCACATGGTTTTATTTGGTCCCTCTCGTATTGAAAGTCTTGGTAAAAATAAATATGTTTTTGTAATTGTTGATGACTTTTCTAGATTTACTTGGACTCTATTTCTTGCAAATAAAAGTGATGCTTTTCAAAATTTCAAGCATTTCCTTAAGCGTGTTCAAAACAAAAAGGAATCGACCGTCACTTCGATTAGAAGTGATCATGGGGGAGAGTTTGATCACAATCTCTTTGCGGATTTTTGTGACGAACTCGGAATCGAACACACCTTTTCCGCTCCACGAACACCACAACAAAATGGGGTGGTGGAAAGGAAAAATAGGTGTCTCGAAGAGATGGCTAGAACCATGCTCGACGAAGCTAAGATTCCCAAATATTTTTGGGCGGACGCCGTGAGTACCGCTTGCTATGTTTTAAATAGAGTAGCAATTCGGCCGATACTCATGAAAACCCCATATGAACTTTATAAGGGTAGAAAACCCAACATTTCTCATTTACGTGTTTTTGGTTGTAAATGTTTTGTTCATAATAATGGCAAGGACCAATTGGTAAGTTTGATGCTAAATCGGATGAAGGTATTTTCATTGGTTATTCCTCACGTAGCAAAGCATATAGGATCTTTAACAAAAGAACCCAAATTGTGGAGGAATCCCCTCATGTTGTGTTTTCCGAAGATAATACTCGCTTGGCGAGAAAGGAATCCGGTTTTGATCTTGCAGGTATCTTGAATAGCTTGAAAGATAAAATCCAAGAAGAACCTTCAAAGGAAAACAAAAATGAAATTGGGGAACAACCAACGGAAGAAGCGCCACAATTAGAAAAAGGAATAAATACGCCTAACGAGTGGAGAACGATCAAGGATCATCCTCTCGAACAGGTAATCGGCGATGTTGGAGAAAAGGTAAGTACCCGAAACTCCCTCAAAAACACTTTAGAACTTACTGCTTTTGTTTCTCAAATTGAACCTAAAACCATCTCCGAAGCAATTGGGGATGAATTTTGGACCTTGGCAATGCAAGAGGAGCTTAACCAATTCGAACGCAATAACGTTTGGGATTTGGTGCCAAGACCCGAAGGTCATTCTATAATTGGTACGAAATGGGTTTTTCGCAATAAACTAGATGAAAATGGTATAATCACTAGAAACAAAGCTAGGCTTGTGGCAAAAGGCTATAGTCAAGAAGAAGGTATTGATTATGAGGAAACCTATGCTCCCGTAGCTAGATTAGAAGCTATTCGTCTATTACTTGCTTTCGCCTCTTCAATGAATTTTATTCTATATAAAATGGATGTGAAAAGTGCTTTTCTAAATGGTTTTATTGAAGAAGAAGTTTATGTCAAACAACCCCCCGGCTTTGAAGATTTTAAATATCCCGATCATGTTTTCAAACTCAAAAAGGCTCTTTATGGTTTAAAACAAGCTCCTCGAGCTTGGTATGAAAGGTTGAGTAAATTTCTTTTGGAAAATGATTTCATTAGGGGAAAAGTTGACACAACCCTCTTTGTCAAGCATAAAAACAATGATATTTTATTAGTTCAAATATATGTAGACGATATTATATTTGGTGCTACTAACAATGTTTTATGCAAGGAATTTTCCGATCTAATGACTAGCGAATTTGAAATGTCTATGATGGGCGAGTTAACATTCTTTTTGGGGTTACAAGTGAAACAAATGAAAGAAGGTACATTCATATGCCAAGCCAAATATTGCAAAGAACTACTAAAACGCTTTGAGATGAACAATGCAAAAGAAATGGCTACTCCCATGAGCACATCCGATCATCTAGACAAAGATGAAAAAGGTAAGGAAGTCGACACTAAAAAGTATCGAGGTATGATTGGCTCTCTTCTTTATCTTACCGCTAGTCGTCCGGACATCATGTTTAGCGTGTGTTTATGTGCTCGCTATCAGTCATGTCCGAAGGAGTCTCACCTTACTGCGGTGAAACGGATATTAAGGTATCTCATTGGTACTACAAATGTGGGTCTATGGTACCCCAAAGGCTCTTCATGCCAACTTATTGGATATTCCGATTCCGATTTTGCTGGATGCAAATTGGACCGCAAGAGCACAAGTGGCACTTGCCATTTGCTCGGTAGCTCTCTTGTCTCTTGGTTTAGTAAGAAACAAGTAAGTGTTGCGTTGTCTACCACCGAGGCTGAATATGTAGCCGCGGGGAGTTGCTGCGCTCAAATCCTATGGATGAAACAACAACTCTTGGACTATGGCCTAAGTCTTGATCACATTCCTCTTAGATGTGATAACACTAGCGCCATATGATTGACGAAGAACCCCGTTCTTCATTCACGAACAAAACACATCGAAATTAGACATCATTTTATTAGAGATCATGTACTCAAAGGCGATGTCGAAATTGAATTTGTTGAAACCAAAAGCCAATTGGCAGACATCTTTACCAAGCCTTTAGAGAAAGAGTCCTTCTTCCGAATTCGCCGTGAACTCGGGATCCTTGACTCCACTTTGATCTAAGTCATGCATTGCATTTTCTTTCCTACATGATTTCTAACTTGAGCGTCGGAGGCGTCTAACTTCTTTTCGCAGGTATCACCCTAGAGCTAAGAGCAATTCTTAAGCAAACCGCGAATCTGCAGCAATGTCCCTATAAAAATCGATTATCCCGTATCAATAATCGACTACCCTCTGTTTTTTTAATAAATAAACCTTGTTTATTTCATCTTTTTGCATCTTTTCTTACTATTTTTTTGCTAATGGCAAAAGGGGGAAGAAAACGGGATATCGGGTATGCACCACCTCTTAATTCATTGATTGCTTATAAGCTAAAATTGAGGGGGAACTCTTAAAATTGAGGGGGAACAAGAACAAAATTGCATGATTGTTACTTGTCTTGAATTGTCAATATCTTTTGCCTAAATTGCATATCCCGCTTAATGTTTGCCATTATCAAAAAGGGGGAAATTGTTAGAAACACGTTCTCAATGCAATATACTAAACGTGTACTCTTTTGTAGGTTTTGATGAATGAAAAACGAAGCAAAAATTGATATATGACGGAATTCAAGTACAAGCGCACAATGGTTGCGAATAAGACTGAAGTTCAAGATATAGCTTTTAATTGTTATTGAGTTGTTCTAAATTGTAATCTCGATCCTATAACTTGACTCATAGTATGGCCTTTCTCATAAAACTATTTTCCAAAATCATGCATATTCAATTCTGTGTCAAAAAGATTTTAAATCATGCATATTTACATTAGACAAAATGTTTTCTAAACATGCCTAAAAAATCTGGGCTAAAATAATCGATTATGTACTTATGATAATCGATTGTTTCTGAGCCAAGACTGCATGACAATCGATTATGAATTAATGGTAATCGATTGTGAGTAAGACAGTGAACATCAGGTTTTTCCAAATCTGCATGATAATCGATTGTGAACAAATGACAATCGATTGTTGTTGAGGTAAAGTTTTTCAATACTCAAAATAATCGATTATGAACTAATGATGATCGATTGTGTTGAGTTGATGTCTTCCAGTGATTTTAAATTTAATTAAGTAATCGATTATGTCTTTAGATAATCGATTATCACTGAGACAGTAAGTTTTATGATTTTCAGAAAATAACAAGTAATCGATTGTTGCAAAGGACAATCGATTGTTGAAGCTGGCCGTTGTCAAATGATTTTCAAATACCATAAGGTAATCGATTATTGATTCTAGATAATCGATGTTCTGCTTAAAATCCGGAAATGATTTTTAGAACGTTGCTGAAGTAATCGATTATAGATTTTATATAATCGATGTTTTGCTTAAAATCCGGAAATGATTTTTAGAACGTTGCTAAAGTAATCGATTATGAACTTAGTGTAATCGATTATCTGATTTTGAATATTGCCAGTAATCGATTATAGATTATGTATAATCGATTGTGAAGCGTTAAATCTGGGATTGTTTTTTAAACTGACTGGCAGATAATCGATTGTTTGGTCTTAATAATCGATTATCACTGAGTAATTTCAGCAACTCTTAATTGGCAATTAGACAACGGTTGAACCAACTTTTTCAACTATAAATACAGCTTCATTTCAGTGTTTTAAATACAACAACATACACAAACTGATCATTACATTGCTATAAGCTTTCATTCAATTGTTCTTCATTTTCTACTCAATTCATAAAGCTTTTGAGAGCCATATTATTGCTTAAAGTTGTTGTGATCTTGAACATATTCTTTTACTCATATCTACTCAATAAGGAGTACTTTAGTTAAGTGAGTGTCCAAGTATTTGATATACTTGTAAGAGAATTGCGATTCTCTTGTTTCAAGGAACTTGCGTTTCCTTGGGTGAAGTCTTTGAGATTGCGATCTCCAAGCAACTGTTTGAGGCTTGTGTCCTCAAGTGTGTAACGGTTTGTTGAGCACCCTAAAGCTTAACAAGATAGTGAAAAATCTCGAGAGAGTCTCTCGGGGACTGGACTAACCACGTTGGTGGCCAACCAGTATACATCTTTGTGTAAGTTTATTTTTCTGCATTTATTTTACTCCATGCAAAGTTTAAATTCCGCAAAAAAACGCTAAATTCTATTAATACGCTATTCACCCCCCCTCTAGCATAAAGCGTAGTTTCCATCACCTACAAATGCGAATGGCATCTTCTAGAGCCGTTACCTCAGAAATGACTATCACCCTGCCCTTTTTCAGCACAAGCCAATTTCATCATCCTTAACGCCCAGTTCTCTCCTCAGATCGATGACGTCCACCTATTTCCAACCAAGCTCAGTAGTCAAAGCATCCACCCACGGTTGAAGGTCAGAATTCTCAACCATCACCCTCTTGCTCACCTCAAACTCATCCTCCTTTGGCTTAAGGACCACCGCAAGTTCACTACATCAGCCGATGGCCTTCTTCAGCTTTTTGTCCTGCTCTTTCAGCTCTTCAACCTTCCTTGCCAACTCTTTCTCCTTCTACTTAAGCCCGTCACAAAAGAGCTAAAATTGCTATCTTAAGTGAAGACATCGACCAATGCGTGATGCTTGATGTGGTACTCTTTGTAATTAGAGGACACCTTCCCAAAAATGGCCATCCTTTACCTATCCTTTGGTCGCGCTCGATCTCCTTGATATGAGTTTGACATGCGGAGGAAAGAATGTCAGCTTAAGTAAATCACTCTACAAAATAGATACAAAAGAATAGAAGAGAGAAAACACTTATTCGAAAATCCATGCCGGAAATACTTCGTGATAGCTTCGTGTCAATCATCGTCTGAAGCGCCATGCTCTCGGAAGCAATGCATAAAAGGGAAATTGCTGGCACTGCCTGTCCAGAGTTCGACAAAAGGTCGTAATATAAAGGAATGACCACATGTCGATGAAGACCCACCATTTTCACTTCCACGTGGGTATGTCTCTCCAAGAAAGCTCGCATATCTTTGAGATCGATGCCGAGCTTGAACCATCGTCTTTCGCATGCATCATTCATTCTCCTCCGTCAGCAGACGACACGCTGCCTTCAACAGATCGTACAGGTCCCCCGCCTTGACATACCTCTTCGGCCATAGGGGACCTCCCCGCCAAAATAGAATCCACTTTAAAAACGATCCCTGTGCCTGACCTAGGAGAAGACGCCACTCTCGAAGCAACACTTTTTCTCTTTTCAAGACCAGTGGCGACGACCTCTCTAAGCTCCACCCTCCTCCTCTTTCTCGATGGCGATTCATCCTAGTTGGAAGATTTATCTAAGAGATGGTAGGTAGGCTTGGAAGAGATCTCATCCGAAAGAGGGTCCCTTGTTGGATCAGTCTGAGTACGACCTTCGCAGACGGACTCAGCTAAAGTAAATTGCATCCCCGCCAATGCAACAACCTAGAAAAGTGCCAGGACTGGAGCCTTTGTTTTGGAAATCCCTCGGCCGGTCACCACAAAAAGGTCGTATCACTAAACGATAGCAGACAACCGAAGGTTGGCGAAAAGAAACACTTACAGGACTAAACCTTTGGCCCAAAACGTTTGAGAAAAGAGGCCAAATCTTGGATCCCCACCATGTGAGGTAGCACGCGAGCCACCCAATCCTCAATACCGATGACGAGAAAATATGCACGTCTCTCAGCTGTATAGAAAAGACACAGGTGAATAAGAATCAGAGAGAACGAAAGTAGCTAACAAGTGTACATCACCAACACGTAGAGTTATGGTTCCACTACTCTGGAAATCTAGCGGGATCCAACACCAAGTGCTCCATTTTGATGAAAAAATAATTTGTGCCAAAACTTCCAGCTCTCCTTATCATCTATTCCAACCACCAATCCCCTGGTCCCATGATATCGCAAATGTATCATGGTACCAATATGAAAGATAAGGGAAAATTATTGTAAAAAGTGGTGAATGCCAACCTCCTACCTAGCATCGTCAGCACCAAAAAGATTTTATACAAGTATGGAGACAGCTGTGTTGGACAGACTTTGTAAAACCGATAGAACTCCTCTGCTAGTGAAAAGAGAGGGAGGGTATGATCAATCACGAAAGGATACACGTAAAGAGCACAATATCCCAGTTTGTGGACTTTCATGATATCCTTATTTGCCAGAACCATATCAACATAAGGAGGAATATTGTATGTATACCTGAGTTCATTTATCTGAGATGGACCGGTTTCATAGATTATCAGAATGGGAGAAGGAGCAGGTTCCTTGTGGAAATCATTCCTAGACATAGGGTTTCTAGGGAGTATTTCTTCTACAGTGGGGAAACAGTCACCCTCCTCAGCCACGATATCCTCGTCACTGGAAGGAGGGGCCACTATTAATGGAGTGACGTCAAAAACTTCATCGTTTGCACGAGAGGTTTGGGACATTTTGATAATAGAGGGTGTGCTAGTAAAACATGGGAGGAGGAATGATAACCGAATGGAAAAGCGAGAAGTAGAATCATAGGAATAGAGCTAGGAATTGAAAAGATGGTTAAAGGAGAATAATGTATACACAAGGAAGGAAATGGCAAAAATTTCTGAAAAAACGAAACCATCACCTATTTATAGGGCTAAATGGCATGAGAATCGAAGTGTAAGACTGCCAATGGTGGTAAAAGCAAAGCGACAAATATTTAATCACTATCTCGGGAATGTGCGTAACGATGATGCATGTGGGAGTGACATCACATCTTGATAACCACATCAATTAGGATTCTGCAAGACGCATTGTTCTCTCGATCTTGGTCAATCCGACGTAATTTAGTATCCAAATTATCTCACAATAGAGACGAACAATGTCCACTTATCAAGGACGTGTAAGGTTGCAACCTCAAAAAGTGGAGGGACTAACAGTATTGGTCCAAATTTGGAAATCACGATAATAGATAAGCAAGATATAGGACGGGGTCGACCACGACACAACAACCGACGGTCGCTGTGATAAAGGCCGACGACCAAAAACGGGCAGCTGAAATGAAATAGTAATGGTAACTTGAACTTAGAGAGAAACAAGAAGAATATTCCTTTAGATATTCTATGCGTTGTACTTTTTAGGGGTTTTTGGGGAATGTCCCTTATAAATAGGAGGAGGCAATGAGCAATGAGGGGATTTGCCTTTTTGAGAAATGAGAAGTGCATTGTAAAGTTAAGAGAAAAATGTACGAAAGCTTTATCTTATTCACTTCATCCTAGTAAATGATATTCAACCTTTATCCATAAATCTAAAAGATTCCACATTTATATCAACTGCATACCCTTTTACGCCATCAGAGGAAAAGTCACCTAATAGCACATTATTTGGGTGACAATTCCTTTACATTATTTCCATTTGTCATTTCTTGCATTTATCATATTTACGTTGTTACATATTCTGCCAATCTTAGTATATTGAACTCACTAATTAATACTCCTAAAGCCTTCTCACTATCTCACTATATAAGAGTCGTTCTATTTGGTATGGAATTTATTAATCTCTACTAAGATTCATCCCATTAATTTATTATTAATTAGTCTAACATTTATTTGCTCAAACAAAAGTTACAATAAATATATTCCCCACGAAAAGCAATAACCAAAAAAAAGGAAAAGAAGAAATAAGTGTAAAGCTTAATCGATTTCTTATTCTGGGAATTTTTTTTGAATAAATGGATATGATTGTTAAAATGGAAGTAAGCAAAACATTGGTACCGAATAAAGGAATAAAGTTTTTCATGTTATAAATAGAATTTTATTTATGGTGAATGTCAATATTTAAAGAGATTCGAACTTTATTCCTTGGTGGTTAAGTCACTCTCTCCCTATAAATACATGGTTCTATTCCATTGTAATTCATCCCAATAATTCGATAAGAATTTCCTCTCTCTCTTTCTCTGCAATATTGTTTTTCTTCTTTTGTTGTTTCATTGCACGTTATCAGCACGAGACTCTACTGTCTTGAGAAGCTATTAGGAAGATTAAGGTATAACTTTTCTCCTTTTTTAGTTATGACTGGCATTATAAAAAGAAAGTTCATTGACCTTGAAATTTCGGGCAAGAACTATATGACATGGGTGTTGGATGCTAAAATCCATTTGGATGCAATAGGTCTTAGAGATGCCGTTAAAGACAAAACTAAAGAATCCACCCAAGAATGTGCTAATGCCTTGATTATCTTGCGCCATCACATTAATCAATGGTTGAAAATAGAATATCTCACAGTCAAAATTCTACTTGTTTTGTGGAATGGCTTAAAGGAAAGGTATGACAGCTTAAAATTGATCACTCTTCCACAAGCAGAATATGATTGAGCTCATTTGAGGCTCCAAGACTTTATGTCTATTTCTGAATATAATTTTACAATGTTCAGAATTACTTATAAATTGAAACTCTGTGGAGACACTATCACTGATTATCATATTCTTGAAAAAAACTTCACCCAACATTTTATGCATCCAATATGGTCTTGCAACAGCAATACATAGAGAACGTTTTCAAGAAGTACTCTGAGTTGATTTCTCTTCTCTTTGTGGCTGAACAAAACAATGATTTGATCAGGAGAAATCATGAAAATTGACCCACTGGATATACACCATTGCCTGAAGTAGATGAGGTGTATTCCCATTATGCTAAGCGTGGAAAAGGCCATGACTCTATTCGTGGTCGTGGTCGTGACCATAGACAGGGAATAAATTTTCCTGGTGTAAATAATCCCCCAAAGAGAAATAACCACCAAAAGTGAAAAGGAAAAGAAGAGAAGCCAAAAGCAAATGATTCAGAAACTGAATGACATCGTTGCAGTGGAAAAGGGCCTTTGGCAAATATTTGTCATGTACCAAGACATTTGGTTGAGCTTTATCAAGAATCTCTAAAGAATAAAGGCCCTAAAGCCAATTTTGTCTCTGACAATAATTTTGACATGACCACTTGGATGTGGCAGACTTCTTTGAACGCCTTGATGGAAAAATAGACCACTTGATCGGTGATGGATTCATAGTTAAAGATGATTGAGTAGTTTAATTTTTTCTATTTTGGCTATTCGTTGTAGTTAATGAATAAACATCATGTAATCATTGTTCTTTATATGAGTAATAGTTATTAGTATCAATTAGTATTACTTTATGAATTAATGTTAGTTCGTTTTGATTAAATATAATTCTAGTTGTGAGCATGTGATTTTTTTCCCTATATGAATTATTCCCAAAAATTCAAACAAAATGATTTCTTTTATTATTTTTGCAATTTCATGGATTTTTGTGGCATTTTGTGTTAATTGTTTGCATTTTGTTTGTGCATTCCAATTAATGAAAAATACAAAAAGATATACTTGGCATTTGCATTAAGGGCTTAATTTTATATTTTAGGATTAATTAGTAATTAAGCTACTCTAATAAGAAAAAAATAACTAAAAATAGTTCATTTCGCTTTTTAACTATTAATTTTTGAATTTGTCATAAGTTTCCTTTTAAAGTAGGATTTAATAAATTTTGAGGAAATAGATAGATTAATTTTAGGTTTAAATCAGGTTTAAATTAATTATAAAATAATGAAAATAAAAGAAAGAAGTTAAAAAGCTAGTCGTCTTAATAAAAGACCTGAAATTGGGCCATTTTTGCTCAAATACCACGGCCCAAGTGCACAAGAACCCTTCCTAACCCGGCACAATCCACATACCCACCCGGTTCACCTCTTCCATATTCAAAACGACGTCGGTTTGAATTAATGAAAGCCAATTCAATCCAGGCCATTGATGTGCTCTAATCCAGCGGCCTTGATTCACTCAGAAATTCCGTATAAAAGTGTCCAAATCCCTTCGAAACCCGAGAGACTAACTCCATCTTCCTCGTACCTGATCCCTCACCGCCTTCCACCACAAATTGCTGAAGAATATCTTCTCCGCCGGCAGCGGAGCTTCAACTGCCTCCAAAATAACACCAAAGCTCCGCCTTGTCCTCCTCATGCCTACGCCACCATTTGTTTTCCTTGAAAACCACTGAACTCTTCGAATATCCAAAAACAGTGACGCCACCTTCATCGCCCATGGAGGCGCCACTACCAAACGACCCCAATTTTACACCATATGCTCTCTCCAAGGCCCTCTTTCCAAATCCCTGGCCAGCTTCGTTCGAATCCTTCTGCGTGTCCTAGAATTTCAGATAAAAAATCCGGCCTAATCCCCAAATTCCCCAAATCTCATCAAATCGGTGTCACATGACATCCTCATCTCCTTCATGACAAATCCATCATCAGCAACACCTGAATCTCACCGGAGCTGGTCAAAGTTTAAATCTAAAAGGTGGCGGACCCTTAGGATTTTATTAAGTAAGTTTTCTTTGATTTTCTCCATTATTCAAATTAGTTGCGTTAGGGTTTGATCTTTTTTATTCCTTCTTTTTTTTTCAATCCGTCTGCATTAGAGGTTGAGTGTGTTAATCTGTTTCATCTGTTTGTTCTTTATCCTCTTTTAGTCAATAGTAAGAACTGGTTCATCTATTATTTTAGCTGTGATTGACTTCTTTAAATTTAGGGTTGAGCATGTTCAAGGTTTAGTTTAAGTGTTTGCTGTTTTGCTTAAAATTTCTTCAGGCTTAATGTATGATTTAAGTTTGTTCTAATATGTTTGATCTCGTGTTTTAGTTTAGTTAATCACTGCAATTTGATTTAGTTGTTAACTGTAGTCCATTGGTAGATTTAATTTCTGGATTAGATAATTTGCCTAGTTTGTTTAAGGTCTATTTGGTTGTAAAAATTTGATTTTGATTTTGATTGGTTAACCTAGTTAAGTGGATTGTTTGGCTATTGTTGGTAGTCTTTAATCAGGGTAATGGGTTGGGTTTAATTGAGACAAGGCTAGTAATTTCAAATTGAGTTCAGGGGTAGCTTGGGTATTCAGAATTGCATAGGAACACTGTAGTTAAAGCTAGAACCCTCTAGAATCTTCTAAAATAGGGCCTTAGTTCTAATTTCAGAAGCTTAGGGAAGTAACTTGAGAAACAAGTCAAAAAAATGAAGGTTTAATGAATAAAACTGAAAAATAAAACGGAGTAAAGGGCGAAATAAAACCTGGAAGGGCTGCCCTAGTTGTTTGCTTATAAAGGCTTCACTTCTTGCCTTAGCAGGCAAGTTTTAGAGAGGCGAAATAGTTCAAAAAATACACAAAATAAGCTTGGAAGAAGTTTGAGAATTTGAAAATTTAAATTTCAAATTCAAAAGCCACAGTTGAAATTTAGAGTTGGAAAATATATTCTAGATCTACTTCTTCAAAACCAAAAGGAAAACAACAAAAAACAAAAAAAAAATACTGATATTGAGTTTCTTAGATCAATTTCAAGTTTAGCAACTGTTTCAAGTTCCTATCTTAGTTTAAAGAGGGGATAGGCTTGAAAGTCCTTGTGCGTGGCTGCTGAAGTTTTAGAGTGCATTTCTGGGTTCAATTTCAAGTTTGTTTGGTGTTATTCAAGTTGTTTTGGTTGGTTGATTGGTTGATTTAGCGTTAAAACACTTCATGGGTTTTGGGACTGCAATCTGCTGTTGCTTGCTGTAGTTGTACTTTTGTTGATATGCTGCTGTAGCTGACATTCATTTCTCATCATTTTATTCAATTCCAGGTACACTTTCTGAGTTCGATCCAATGTAGCTCTCAAGTTGAAAACGAGATGATATGAAGTTGGTATGGAATTCCTTTTAGATGTTGTTTTGTTTTGTATGCTGTGAGCTCTTTGATATGGCTTAGTGTTCATGTTAACTAATTGTGAACTATGGACTATGACATATTGCTATTTGGTTTCGAACTCTAATGGTTTAAGTAGAATTCTTAAGTTCATGATAATTTGAATGTTTGATCATGTATATTGAATAATTGTTTACTCCTACACTCATTACTAGTTGATTCCGAATTCTAGTATAAAGTTTTATCTTAATTTGAAATTAGATGGTAGAATGGATTGGTTAGTTTTCGCTGTTTTCATTTCTGCCAACTAACAAGTGATAGGACTAATAAATAATAAAATCGTTGCCCCATAGGTTGTCATTGTTGATCTATCCAGTTAAATTGAAATTTAAGGGTAGCTAACTAGTGAATTGGATTAATGGATTGTCAATATTCAGAGTCCTAAATTAGATGATTAATTGGTAAATCACATACTTCTATACTAATGATGATTTCACCGAGACTGTCACGTATTGCCTGGATTGTGAAACTAGGCCCGAAATCGGGCCTGGTATTTATTAAGAAGTCCCAGCTGGACCAGTGCGTTTTGTAGCCCTAAATTGGGCTTGTGTTGAAGCCCAATGCTAAACAACCTCTTCCATGAGCTGAATCTAAAGCCCAGAATGATAAGGGCTTGGAATCCTATTTGTTTTGGTAATATTTTGCAACATTAGTTTGGGCCTTCAATTCAGGTTAATGGACTCGACTTAAGTGGGGTTTTTTCCAGCAATATAAATTCCCTTTATTTAAGTTTGGGCTTGAGCATATTTAGATTACATTACATAGTTCTTTTAGGTTGGCCTTAAAATAAAAATGAGGTGCGCCGCACCAAATAAAAATACATAAATTACGTCGCCCTCTTTAAATACTCAAATTGAAATACTTTGGACTCGGGACGAGCCATTTAGCGAATTTTTATGGCCTCGCGCACAGTTAATAACACGTTAGCCGCTTTAGGCGCGTTCTTAAATAACCTTACCTTCCCAAAATTTGGGTGCGTATTTATGTGACCCAAATCCAAATCCCAACAATGTTAAAATATGTCAAAATCTCGGGCGCATTTATGTGACGTGGTTCGAGGCATGTTTTAACGACGTTGCAATTTTCATTAAAAATAATAATAATAAAAGCGGTTTAATGTTAAAAAGCACATAAGTTAAAACATGTTCTAAAAATAAATAAATAAGCCAAATATGACAGTTGAGCGACCTTTCTAGAATCACAGAACCTGGGAATGCCTAACACCTTTTTCTTGGTTAACAGAATTCCTTACTCGGATTTCTGGTTCGCAGACTGCTAAACAGAGTCAAATTTTCCTCGATTTGGGATTAAATCTGTGACTTGGGACACCATAAATGTCCCAATTGGTGACTATAAATTTTGATAGTAAATCTCGTTTCAATTGTCCTTTAATTGAAAAACTCCTTTACGCCCTTCTTGGGGTGTAGTGTCCAAAAAGAGGTGTGACATCTCTGGCGACTCTGTTGGGGAAGGACCCATAATCTCTCGTTCAGGGTTCAAGAATTCGAGCATTAAATAATTATTGTATCTGGCCTTATTGTTATCTGATTTTATTGCATAATTGTACCCAATGTGTTAAAAGTTGTTTTACTGCTTTAATATTATTTGGAGTGTACATATAAAATGTTGCAATACCCTTCTCTTCTTATATTTGGGGATGTGCTTGCTGGTTGAGACTCCCTATTCTGTTAGTGTCAGACCTTGAAATAAGAAAGAGGCTCAGACAAGTTACTAAGCTGGATGATCATTCGGGTCCCCGGTACGTAGCCCCCTCCTCGACTCGAGTTGGCCGCTCAGGTACACAATCTAGAACAAATACCCAAGCTTTAAACATATTATAACTTAACATCATGCCGCATCTCTAGTAGGAGCGCTTGTTTGCATCACGTGCATTTTGACTTACGGGACTCAATACAGGGGTTGGGTCCGTCTAGGACAGGTGTACCCAAAATAACAGACCATCATGATGCATGCAATGTGCTATGTGAACATTCAGTTGTTTTGGCCTGCATGCTGACCGGCTAAATGAGAAAAGAAGAGTGAGGTAAGATCAAAGAAAAACAAGAAAACAAAAGGAAGACCAAGAGTGATGTAGGAAAGGAGAAAACTCGGTTCTAAAGAAAACTCAATGCTTGAAAATACCTCAAAACTCTGTCGAAACATTAAAAAAACTAAGATTGAAAAAAAAGAGAAGAAAAGGGAAAAGAGTTTGTTCGCTAATAAAAATAAAAACAAGTTATGTTTTCAAAAATAGCTTGTTCTTTTTGCCAATAAAATTTTTTGTTTTCAGAAATAGTTTGTTATATTTGCCAATGAAAAGAAAAAGAGTCTTGTGTTCAAAATTAGTTTGTTTTATTTGCCTATGAATTCGAAAAAAAGAAAAAAAGAGTCTTGTTTTAAAAAAAATAGCTTTATTTGGCCAAACTAAGCGGGTCTGATTCCCATCGAATATGGGATACGTAGGCAACCTACATAAGGTACGGCCTTATTTTGGAAAAAAGTAAAAAAAAAAGGGGAAAAAGAGAGAAATAAGACGATTCACTGTCGGTAGTGTTCCAAACCGTTCTTACCGAGATAGCCTTAGAATATACTCCCGTTATCGAAGGGCTATCTTCGTAAAATATGGACAAAATTGAGAAGTGTCGCAGAATAAACCCTTTCCGGCCTCAAAATCCATATGGAATTTGGAAGGGACCATTCTTGCAAAAGGTCCATTTGGCCAAAATGGGCATATCAGGGAGGGAATCATAGTATTTTTTTTAAAACCAAAAACTTGTTTTCAAAAAGGGTAATTAGAGTCAAACCTAACCCTACCTTTCTACATGAATGAATGAATATATTATCAGAAGTTGTCAGGGAGCAGGCTCGAGCACATGCGCATGTTGTGGAATGAATTGGATTAAGATGGTCAGGAATGGGTAAGACTACAGTTGGGCGCTCTTATAGACATTTTGGAGATCAAACCACGGGATGATTTGATCAAGGCTATGATAACTTTATAGGACCCCGCTCGTAATATTTTTCGCTTCTCAGACTTTGAGATTACCCCTACTTTGGAGGAGATAGTCGGGTACATTGAGTTTGGATGAGATCTAAGGAAGCAACAACTTATATTTCCAAGGTCTCCATCGGTGCACAAGTTTTTGACCTCCTGAATATCAGCAAACAAACAAGTAAAAATCGCGTAAGCAACGAGTGTTGTGATTTCCATTTATTACACTTTAGGATTGGGCATTCTTCTGGTTTTGAGACACATGAAAAGGGGATGAGCAACAAACAAGATAAGGATCTTTTGCAACTTCATCGCCGGTTCGCATTTATTGTAGCATTCTTGGGGGTAATGGTTTTTCGTTTTTCCAAATAAGAAAGGGACAGTGGATATTCATATGGCTAGAATTGCACATATCCTCACCGCCATGAAAATAATACACTTGCCCCGTTGGTACTGGCGGATATCTACCGTGCGTAGACTTTATGCAAAGCTGGTGCTCAGTTCTTCGAAGGTTTCAATATCCTCCTACAAATATGGATGATCGATCATCTTCGCCACCATCCCAGATTCATGATTTATGGTTCGAGCACAAACAATTTCATCACCAGTTATGAAGAGAGGGTAAAGGATGACAGCGTGCCAGAAGGGTTTGAAGTATGGGTGTCTCGTTTGAAAACTCTTAAAGCAAGTCAAATTGAGTGGTTCATCAGATGGCTCCCGAAGACAGAAGCCATATACATGACTGTTGCTGAGGGCTACTTGAGGATAATAGGTGTGAACAGAATTCAACCGTATGCACCATAGAGGGTCTTGAGACAATTGGGACGGTATCAAATTGTGCCCGAAGATGAATATCTAAGTACTCAAGTTATAGAATTGCATCCGGAAGCCGCATTGCCCGAAGCTTTAATTCAACAGGATTGGAATAGCTGCTGGTATCTTAAAAATGGAACCCAGGTACTAAATGTCACAAAGGGAGAAGTGGATCCACACTATGCTTCTTGGTTTGAGAAGAGGTGCTGTGTGAACACTAAGCCGGAATCTGAACCTGAAAGACCCACCAAAAGACCTCATGTTCAAGCTTTCTTAGACAAAATCCGAGAAAGATTAGCATGGGGAGAAAAGGAAAAAGCATATCAAGATGAGATTCAGGCCTTGATACAAAAGTTGAGAAATATGGAATTCAACAATGATCTCTAGTCTCACGAAGCAGAAGGTGAGAAAAGAAGATTGATCCAAGAAAATGAACTCTCACAACATAGATCCGAAAAATGAAAATAGCAATTGACAACCCGTGCAGAAATAGAAATGATGAGAAGCTTATCTACAATCTTACCCAGAAGGCACGTGATTCCAAGGATGATTTACAGAAGACTGAAAAGGAGTTAGCAAATGCTCGGACAAAGATAGACAAGGATGTCGGTGAACTAGCCAGTTTTATCCATCAGTTGACGGAGAAATACGATAAGGGGATGAAGAAAAAGGTCAAGATCGTTGAAAATGAAATGGCCAATCAGGGAAGAGATTTTGAGGACGAAAGGGAGAACTATTATTATTTGATAGCACGGATGGAAATAGATTTTCAACACCTTCAAAAACAAAGCCATGTAGCCAAACAAACCGTGGAAGCAAGAACCCGACAAATTGGAGATTTATTACGGGAAAAGTGCAGGATCCGTGAAAGGATCACTGCAATTGCAGAGTATATTGTGGTAAAATACCAAATATGCGAAGTCATGACCCAAACCATTTTCTTCGTGACTGCCATGATGTTTGTCCAGCAGGTAATGATAGATTTGGAAAGGCTCCAGTTGGATCTTGCAGAAGAGCCCGTAACAAAACCAAACAACACCCCAAGATCTCCAGGGGTGCTTAAGGCTTTATATTAGTGATCTTTGCTTGAGTCAATATTTTTGCTTTGAGTCTATTAAGTTGTTTTGGGGCCTATTAGGTCTTTCGAATTGATCTTTTCTAAGCTTGTTAGTTTATTTCGAGTCTGTGAGTCTTTGTAGTCAAGGTGTTTATTTTTATCGAAATTTCAAAAAATATATATTTTGTGTTTATTGTTTCCATATCCGCCAGAGCTATGTACGGTCTGATTCATGCGCGGTCATGATACGTAGGCAATCCACATAAGATTCGACCACCTAAAATAAAAGGAAGAAAAATTGGAAGAAAATGAGAGAACTGTTGGAAAAATAAAAGGTAAAATAAAAAAGCTAAAGATGTAGGCAGAACAAATTGAGAAAAAGAGGAAAAACCAAAGAAAAAGAAAAAAGAAAAAAAAACAAACAAGATTGAAAACAAAAAGCCGGGATGATGCAAGAAACCAATTAATGCATAATAGAAATCATAACTGCGGCTAGGAGCATTACACATAAAGTGGAATTATCCTGTATTAAATATCCTAACGCTAACGTGATGGCTTCAGTTTGTTTTGTTGAATTCCAGAAGGTTGGTTGGTTTTTGGCTTTTGAAGCGGTAACTCTTCCCCACAGTGCAACGTCAATGGCAATGGCAGCCAATATCAGAACTGAGTCGGTTGGCACCAATACCCCAAAGCAGTTAGTTGAACGGATAATGGGTCAGCTGAAGAGGTGTGGGTGTTAAGACAACATATGACGAATATGTATCACACCTGGACGACCGGGAAAGCACTACCCTTGCCACCACCTGGCTTCTTACATGCCCTTTTGCCCAAACTATGGCCCTTTCCAATCACCCCAGTAGCTCCATCAATCATCGCAATGAATATCCACTCAAAGCTCGTGATGCCCGACATTACCCCTCCTAGGTCGCCCATGAGGAGAACCCTTAGAATAAGCTTTAGGCCGAAAATGAAAAGGATACAGGAAAAGAAAGGAGGGATGGGATCTCTGGAAAGCTGAAGAGCACAGATATGTTAAAGAACGATATAGACATTGTCCCAAACCGCTCCTCCCTACCTCATACAGAAAAGAAAACCAAGGAGAGCTTTAAGGACCTTTGGCTCAGGTGGAATGAACAAGTTGCTCGGGATAGTTATCCCGTCGAGAGAGAAGATATTGCTGAGCCCCGCCGACGACAGGGTCCAGTGGTCATCCTTGCTAAACATTTTCAGCCTCTACAACGGCCCCATGGACATCCTGGTGCACCAGATGACTCTTCCCAATACTACCTTTCTCCGCAGAACCCTCAGAATCGTGCTTCACTTCCCCAATATCCTCTCCGCAAGGCGCCACCATATGTACCACACCCACAAGGCCCACGATGGCCTGGACCACTTCCCTAAAGATCTTACTTGCCCCCTCAGGCATGGAAACCACATGCGCGTAAAAGATTCCAACCAAGGCTGGAGTATACGATGAAAAGGCTGCTGGAAAACAAAAATGCTTTCACACCCATTGGAGAATCCTATACAAGTTTTTTTGTAAAGTTAAAGCACGCTGGCCTGATTAAGCCACTTCTTGATTATACTCCAGACCCATATGCGAAAGGCTTTAACCCTACTGTTCGATGCATGTACCACTCTAATTTCCAGGGGCGTAGAATTTAGAATTGGTGTTCTTTGAAAAGGGAAATAGAAAGAATAATTCAAGATGGGGTAGTTGTGGTCAACGATAGCGACAGAGGGTATGCGAACCCTCCCAGGAACTTGGTGTTTAAAGATAATGATAGGTCTGGCAATATTGATGCGAAACTCAGTGGCTAAATGCTTGCTTGGTAATTGGAAAGACGCTCCATTTATTGGTATGCCAGAGAGGAGTTTTGGTGGTTTATTTTGTTGTCATTTCTGTTGTCTGGGTTAGTTTTAGGGTTGTAATCTGGATATTTCCTTATGATTCAAACCCTTCTATCCTTTTATTTTTCCTAGTTTTTTTTGCAGTAACTCATTTAGTGTTGTATAAGTTCGTTCCAAGGTTGTAACCCTAATCTATTTTACTTATTTTGTTTTCCAATCTCTTTCACCATCTGTTTAACACAATTTTATACTTTCCCTTATTTCTAATCATTTGGTTTACTTTTCTTTTCTTTTTACACTTCTTTTCCCAATTGGCTCTTATGATGTGACGTGCATGCGTAATTCTCAGACTGGTCCTTAAAAAGTTAGTTCAGTCATGAAGCAATGAAACTTAGTTCAGTCATGAAACAATGAAACGATTCTGCAGATGACAGAGACACTTGAGGGAAGTAAGAATAGATTTGGACCCTTTGAGATATTTTGAAGCCTGAACCATGTGAAACAGGGGCAGATAGAACATGAAGAAATCCTAGAAGCAAGTTTACCAAACTGGCAGGGACCATTTATTGTAACTAGAGTGTTGTCCAATGGTGCATTATATTTGATAGATGTGGAAGGAAATGTGTAGAAATGGCTGTCAATTCTGATGCAGTCAAGAGATACTATGTATGATTACTTCGTCTTATTGTACTTCCTTGTCTTGGCATATTTTAAAAATTGGAATGACGAAGGTATTTTGTTTTGCTATCTAAACACTTTATCCTTTGCTAATCCATTTGAGCATTAATTATTTTCTTTCGTACCCCTCTTTCAGAATCAGTAACAAAAGTCAGAAACGCAAGTGTAAGAAGATAGTGAAAGGAAAGGAAAAGTAAGAATGAAAAGAACGGAAAAAGAAAAGAAAAAGAAAAAGAAAAGAAAAAGAAAAAGAAAAGAAAAAAAAGAAAAGAAAAACAAGAAAATAAAAGAGAAAAAGAGAAAAGGAAAAAAAGGAAAGAAAGAAAAAGAAAACAAAACAAAGGTAAAAAAGAAGAAAAGAAAAACAGAAAAAAAGAAGAAGAAGAAAACAGTAAAAAACAAGAAATCAGCATGAACTACGTTAGACCTGATTCCTTTTAAGGATATGTAGGCAACCTCGCGGTTCGGTCTCATCAAAATAAAAATCCAAAAGTCCCCAAGCAAGAAACTGGGGCAGAAATGGTGTTGTTGTAAGAAATCTGATTCTGAAAGTTGTAGTTTTGAACCCATTCAAATTGTTTGAGCCTTTGATACCCTTTCTTTCTAACCTTATCCAAAAACCCATGTTACGGTCCAAATAAAGACATTATGATCAGTATTCAAGAGATGCTAAGTTGATCAAGTAAAGGTGATTGATGTTAGGGGCAACAATCCAGTCCAAGCATGAAAGATAATAAAAATAAGAGAGTCTTATTCGTGAAAACCCTCACGGGCACCGTAAGGCGACGGGAGCTGAGAGAAATAAAAATGCGAGAGTCTTATTGGTGAAAACCCTCACCATCATCTTGAGACGATTGTAAGTTGAGAGAAAGAACAAAACGAGAGAGGCTTGATAGTGAAAACGTCTTA
Source organism: Nicotiana benthamiana (assembly GCA_034376525.1). Lineage (NCBI taxonomy): Eukaryota > Viridiplantae > Streptophyta > Magnoliopsida > Solanales > Solanaceae > Nicotiana > Nicotiana benthamiana. The sequence goes on along the minus strand of CM067327.1, from coordinate 141,069,795 downwards.
GGAGCTACAAGTCGAATAAGGATTGTGAATCAGATTGGATAATCGGAGTATTGAAGCCTAGCTTCACATGGATAATCGGTGCATATAATGGTCATTAGAGTTGGTACCCGCATTTTATAGGTTTCTACTTGTTTTTTTTTGTTAGGAATCATCTTCTTTCATTGTCCTCAACTCTATTTCTTTTGTCTTGTTTATTCTATCTTATTGAGTATGTTGGGTCGAAACAAGTGAGAAATGACTTCAAAATCTGCCACCAACTTTCCAATTACACAAAACGGGATCTGTTTGTCACATCAAAGCAGCATAAGTAAAGAACGAACAACATGCGCACCGAGATAGTAACAATCAACATGATTTGGATTCGTTCGAAATACAAGGCTCGGTATGTATCAAATCATGGACAATGCAGCAGAATGAGGGTTAGGGTGAACGGATCAAAGGTGTTTTCTGTGACAAGAAGGGTGGTAAACCAGCGACAAACAAGATCTTCCAAGAAGAAATCGAAGTCATCATGGCTAGCGATGGAGTGTTAGACCTCAAGGCCAGAACCAACGGTTTGAATCAAGAGAGGACATCACACATAGTGTGGTTGGTAACAATATAATATGCTTTGGGGATTAGGAAAAACACAGGGGTTTGGCAGATGTTTGTTTAGGGGCAATGCAACAAATAAAAGGTATTGAGAAAAGGGATCTGTCTAGGTTGAAGATTTCAAGGGTGGTAGTTAGTCAAGGAACGAGCGGGGTCTTCTAAAGAAATCAGTAATCATAATAGGCAAAGGAGCAACAGGCTTAAAAGATGAGGCCAATGGTTTATGTCAATAAAGAATAACACACACAGATATTAGGGCAATGGACGTGCCTTGGGATTCACGTAAAAAGGTCGGGCGGATTCCAGTTCATGAGTGATACAACAAACAGAGGATATTGGATCCAAACGAAGAAGAAATATTTTTGTGATAAAGGGTGACAAAGAAGTTAATCACCCAATAAGCTAGCCATGTCTTTCAAGGTGAAATCAAAGTTACCATGTCAAGTGAAGGAGCACAACCCAAAGATAGGGAGGTAGAGTAAAGCCATAAGGGCTCAAGGGTCAGCCGAGCATAGCACACTGACTGGGTAATTTCCGAAAGGATGCAAGGCTTCTGGTGAAAGAGACGGAAACGTAACACAAAGATGAGAAAGGTCGCAAGGATTAACCGAGCATAATACATTGACTCAAAAACCATCATAGAAGGACGTAAAGAATTCTAGCAAGAGCGAAAGCGCAACATAAAGATGGGGAGCAGAATAAAGCCACGAGGGTCAGAGGGTCAGCCGAGCATAGCATACTGACCGGTTAAGCTCAGAAAAGATGCAAGGATTCTGGAAAAAAAAGAGAGTCATAAGTGCAACACAAAGATGGGAAAGGTTGTAGGGGTTATCTAAGCATAGTAAACTGACTCAGCAATCTTAGGAAAGATGTAGAGTTCTGGAAAAGGGTCGGAAGTGCAACACAAAGATGGGGAGTAGAGTAAATCCACAAGGGTCAGAGGGTTAGCTAAGCCTAGTACATTGATTTGGTATTTTCAAGAAAGAAGTAAGAATTCTGGAAAAAGGTCCGAGAGTGTAACACAACAACGAGGGAGCAAAGTAAAGCCATAAAGGTTCGAGGGTCAGCCAACCAACTCAGGCAACTTATCATCAACATGGAAAATTGAACACAATGGAACACGACAGTGAGGAAGCCACTTCCAATAAGAATGTCACATGCTAACCACCACTTTTTCAAACTGGCAAGTTTTCTTTGGATTGACACAAGGGCAAAAAAATTCTAGAAGATCCTAAGGCAGGCCACCCACAGCGGAAGGTAGGCACATGGCAAGTATGATCAAAATCTCTGGGCCCATCTGAAGAATGAGACCCAGTTAAAACTCAAAAGAAATAAAGTCCGACATAGATATTCTCCCCAGCAAGGGTATATTGGGACATAATTTTAATTATCAACCCCGTAGAGACAACCGAGAGTTAAAAGGAGCATGCAATGTGAAATTTTCAAAACCCTCTTGGAAATGAGACTTAGTATAAAACTCAAATAGGTGTGGGTAGCCTGGGTAGGCACAGACACCTTCCTAATAATAGTTGTCGGAACTCGCCTGAATAATGATCCCTAACAGAAACAACAGGAAGTAAGAATCGGCATTAATCTGGAACCCTCAGCATCCTCCTGAAAAAAGGGACTTAGCCTAAAATAGAAACAAGCATGGGTAACATGAGCAGACACAAATACTTCTCCAGTAGAGTTGCTAGAGCTGTCACACCTCTTTTTGGACACTACATCCCGCGAAGGGCGTAAAAGACTCGATTGTCCTTTAATTGGAAAAATCCATTTACACCCTTTGCGGGGTGTAGTGTCCAAAAGGAGGTATGACACTAGTATTTGCATTAAAAAATGTTTCAATTTTTTTTAGTATTCAGGGATTAATATATTCTTTATTAAAATAATATTGTGACGTGAAAAGAAAATTTAGTTACTGGTTTTGAATAAAAGGGTACGAATCCATGTATTTAAATTGACCATATTAGTTTATAAATGTGATATAATATACTGTTGCTATGTTGTTATTATCTTACACTATTGTGATAGTTAGTTTTCTTTTCATTCATGAAACCAAACGAGATAATAAGATAGTAGTATTTGTTATTATTTTAATATTACATTGAAATTACAACAAGACGAATTGCAGGTAACACGTGTTTTTAGAGATGTTTGGTATGGCATAATATTTAGATATAACTACGTCTTCAAATGTTATTTTGTGTATGTGGATGTTATTTTCTTATATATCCATAAGTGTAGAGAACTTCATACAGGCTACAGTACATAAAGATATTTAATCTCAATAAGATTTGTTTTTTAATTATTCGTTATTATTATAAGTATACACTCTAAAAATACTAATGTTTATTTGTATATTTATTTTGTATGTCAAATCATGGGAAAAAAATATGGATACCTCGAAAAGAAAACTTGGGTCAAAGTTCAATTGTAAAAATATTTGTTTAATTGATTCATGTACGACACATACAATATTCAAAAAGAAAAAAATATTTCTCTCATTTAAGTATGTATAAGGCAGATGTTACTACAATTTCTGGTAGTAGTAAATTAATTGAAGGCTCTGGAAGAGCTACTATGACTTTGCCTAAGAGGAACAATACTTATCATAGAGAATGCAATATTCTCCTCCGAGTCCAAGAAGAACTTGTTGAGTTATAAAGATATCCGTCGAAGTGGATATCATATTGAGACAATAGATGAGAATAATTGTAACGATCCGGCCGGTCGTTTTAAGAATTAATGTCCCAATCCCCATTAAGTGCCTTTCCCGTGTTTGTTTCTACTAGTTTGATTTTTCGGGACGTTTGGTTTTGAGTTTTGGGACACTTAGTCCCTAAATGAGAGCTTAATTTCTAGAAATCTGGCCATAGTCGGAACAGTACGAAGACAACCTCGGAATGGAATTTCGACGATTCAGTTAGCTCCGTTGGGTGATTTTTGATTTAGAAGCATGTCCAGGTTGAGTTTTGGAGGTTCGTAGCTAATTTAGGCTTGAAATGCCGAAAGTTAAATTTTTGAAGTTTCCAGTTTGATAGTGAGATTTTGATATCAGGGTCGGAATGAAATTTTGGAAGTTGGAGTTGCTCCGTAATATTAAATGTGATGTGTGTGCAAACTTTTAGATTATTCGGACGAGGTTCGATAGACGTTTTGATCGAAATCGTAATTTGAGAGTTTTTGGGATTTGTAAGCTTGAATCCGATGAAAATTTAGTGTTTTGATGTTGCTTTGAGCGTTCCAAAGATTGGAACAAGCTTGAATGATATTTTAGGATTGGTTGGCATGTTTGGTTGAGGTCCTTGGGGCCTTGGTGTGTTTTAGATGCTCAACGGGTCATTTTGGAACTTGTTGAAATTGCTGAACTGTTGGTATCTGGTTTCCTTAATCAAGTTCATAATCTTCCCTATGCGTTCGCATTGTCTTGTCCGCGAACGCATAAGCCTACTTGTCCATATTTCGCATTCGTGTGCTTCATCATGCATTCGCATAGCCTAGTTCAGGAGCTATCAGATTTTCCTCTTCATGATCGCACCTCATTTTACACGATTGCGATGTATAAATACCTGCACAGTATTTAAATAGCCAATCCGCGACCCTTTTTCATTTTCCACAATTTTTAACGGGATTGAATATTTTGAAGGAGATTTTTGAGGAAACCAAAGGGGATCACTTGGAAGTAATATTATTGTCTTCATAACTCGCTTATATGTGACTAAATGTCTAATTAGTGGTGAAAGATTAGGGAAAAATCAACGCAAAATGGGTAATTCGGGCTTGAGATTAAGAGACTTTAAAATGGGTATTTGAGAGTCATATTAAACTCCGATTTTAGTGTTATTGATATGTATAGACTCGCGAGAGTACGAGAATTCTAAAAATATAAATTTTACCAATATCCAAGGCATGGGCCCGAGGGGTGTGTTGGTCAGTTTACCTAATTTCGCGTTTTATCTTAGATTTGGTTTGTAGAATCAGTTACTTGAAGTGTTATTTATATTATGCAATTGAATTGAATAGTGGGCTATTTGGAGTCGAGTACTCATAGCAAGAACGCAGTTTCAGGATGATTTTCAGCCGTTTCGAGGTAAGTAGCTTGCCTAACCTTGTGTGAGGGAAACCACCTTTAGGATTTGGTATCATTGATAATTGAAATGCCTTGTCCATGAGGTGATGGATGCAGACATGTGCTAATTGTTGAAAATCCGATTTTTATTAAGTAATTACTAGTATGTTTCTTTTCTTGTTTATACTACTTATAATTTAAGCATGTTATTAGCTTAGGAAAGCATGTCTAATTGACTTAATTGCCTTACTTGTTCAACTGCCTTATTTTGATTACGTGAAACATGCTAGGTTAGAAATACCATTTTTACCTTGATATGGAACTTTAATTGAACTGTGTATTCTTCTTGTTATTGATGTGTGTTTACTTTAGGACTATGGGAGGATATCCCATTGTATGTTTACTTTGGGACTACGGAATGGTATTCTAGGAGATCCCCCTGCATATTTGCATTGGAACTACAGGACTACACCCGGTAGATTCCCCAGTACTGAGTATTTATATTTGGGAGTACGAATCAGTATTTCGGGAGATCCTCTCGCATTATGAGTTGGACTATGGGACAATATCTCGAGAGATCCACTGGATATTTATAGTTGGTATCCTGAGAGATCCCCAAGTGCTATCTTTGTGCGAAGCTGTATTTCTTTGTGTGTTTACTTTGCTTCTGTAGTAGTTGTCATGTGTTACTTACTGTTGTACTTACTTATACTATTTTTTTCTACACTATTGAACCTTATATTTTATTTAACCTCATTAGGGACCTGAACTTTCTTGTCACTACCCAACCGAGGTTAGGCTTGGCACTTACTGAGTACCGTTGTGGTGTACTCATGTCCTTTCTGCACATGTTTTTTATGTGCAAATCCAGGTACTTCCACTTAGACTTATCACGCTTGAGACGAGGCGCTTGTAGGGACTCTGAGGTATATCTGCCGCGTCCGCAGACCGAAGAGTTCCTTTCTACTAGTATGTTTTTTTTGTTTCTACTACTTGCAATTTAAGCATGTTTTTATCTTAGGAAAGTACGTCTAATTGACTTAATTTCCTCACTTGTTAAAACTGCCTTATTTGGATTACGTGCAACATGCGAGGTTAGAAATACCATTTTTACCTTGGTATGGAACATGAATTGAACTGTGTACTCTTCTTGTTGTTCCTGTGTGTTTACTTTGGGACTATGAGACAGTATCCCCGGAGATCCCCCTGTATGTTTACTTTGGGACTACGGAACAGTATTCTGGGAGATCGCACTGCATATTTGCATTGGAACTATGGGACTACACCCGATAGATTCTCCATATACTGAGTATTTATATTTGGTACTACGGATCGGAATTCCGGGAGATCCCCTCGCATCATGAGTTGGACTATGGGACAATATCTCGAGAGATCCACCATATATTTATATTTGGGACTACAGGACGGTATCCTAGAAAATCCCCAGTTGTTATCTTTGTGCGAAGCTTTATTTCTTTCTATGTTTACTTTCCTCTGTAGTAGTTGTTGTTGTTGTGGTGAGAACGTAATTTTTTCACTATATGAATTACTCCCAGAAATTCAATCAAAATGATTCCGTGCATTATTTGGAAATTTTGTAGATTTTTGTGACCTTTCATGTTAATTGTTTGCATTTTGTTTGTGCGTTTTAATTAATGAAAAAAATACAAAAATGTTGCATTTTGCATTTAGGATTTAATTCTACATTTTAGGATTAAGTAAAAATTAGTTGTTTTATAAAATGGAAAAAATCGCAAAAGAAAGTTTGTTTTACACCCTTCGATTTTAATCTTGAATTTTGGTAGTTTTTCCTTTAATTTGTTTTTTTTATTATTTGGGTAATTATGAGGTAATTAATTCAATTGAAAAGGTTAATTTTTAGTTTTAATCTAGGTTTTTATTTCAATTTTGGAAAAAAGAAAATGAAATGAAAATAAAAAGAAAACTGAAGTGGGTTAGGTTTTGAAACCAAATTGGGCTATATATACAAAATAAACCAGCCCAAATACTGTACACCTGACCCAAACACACGGTTCAAATCCTGTCCAGCCCCAACCTACACCCAAAACAACATCATTTCGTCCTATCAAACTTGAGTCATTGATGATATTTGATCGAACAGACGAGAACTAACTAGGGTTTTAACTATATAAATGTCGGATAACCCCCTCCCCACCCCTCCAAACCATCTCTCAAACACCCCTGATTACACTGGTGTTTCATCGTCGTATAACCATCACTTCTTCGTTGTCCACCGCCAGCGGCGGCAAGTCTCCAACAGTGCCCAAATTAACACCCCTTAATCTCCTCTTCCTCCTCTTTCCAACACCCTAAACCCTAGCCCTTGAATCTTAACCGTTTGTCTTGAATATTCATTCAAAGGTCTGATTAGTCTGCCGTCCACGGCGGCGCCGGCTCAGACGACCACCATAAATACACCATAGTGTCCCCTTTCCACCCTCGTCACAAATCTAACATGACCTTCATTCGAATCATTGTCTATCGACTCGATATTGATTTGATGTCCGATGGAAAATCACCCCAGTTTCTTAACCCAACCAAAATTCTCCCCTAAGCCATCATCACCCTCCTCACCATAAATCCAAGGTTATTGGGCCCCCAAATGCCCTCACAATCGCTCCTAATCAAGTTTAGGGTTTCCGAAACCCTTTTAACTATGCATGCAAACTCCTGAAGCTCAAGAGTTTAAGCTAAGTTTTTCAATCTATCTAATTTTAGTTTAATTATCGTTTTGTAAGCCATTTCTTTTTAGTTTAAATATGGCCTTCTTTACTTTTCATGATTTCATTCTTCTTGTTCTGATTTGGCCTAGTCCATGTTTCATTCTTTTGGTAGGTTAAGATTAGCCTCTAGTATAGTGAAATCTCGTTCGCATTAGTATTTAAATCATGGCTGTTTCTTTGGTCTTACTCGATTAAATACATATTCTCACTATAGTTGTTCTTCTTTTGAGTCTCTTACATTTTTTTTTATTTTCTATTATGTCTGATTTTATTAGCTTAATTCTGTTTTGCTGGTAGTTAATCCGTGTTGTATTCCCTGATTTTGATTTTTAGTTTTGATCTTGTTTTGATTTTTTGTAGTCTTGTTTTGGTTAGATCAGTTTTGATGCATGATTGTGTTGATCTTTTGAATTGTCAGTAGTGTTTGTTGATTTGAACTCTTGTTAATTAGTTCAAGTCTTAATTAGAGTTATTTGAGTCCATTGATTCAGACCTTAGGACGTTTGGTCATAGCTGATAATGGTAAACCAAGGTAAAAGGGTTGAGGTTCAAGTAACATTGGGTTTGTAATTTCACAATAGGTTCAGGGGTTATTTAGGTACGTAGAATTGGATAAAAATACTGTATGATAAATAAGAACACCCTAGACCCTTCTAGAATAGGGGTAGAGTAATAATTCTAAGACTTTAATGCAAAGACTTGAGGCACAAATCAATATTTTAGGGACTAGTTGAATAAATCTGAAGAATAAAAAGAGTACTAAGAGGGTAAAACACAAAAAAAGGGTTGCCCTAAAGCTTTGGATATAAAAGGCATCCTAATGCGTTCATTCAAAAACAAAAAGTCTGAAAAATCCCAAAATTCCCTGAAACTTTCCTGAAATACTAAAATTTCCCAGGTTAAAAATTCAAAAAAAAAACTACTGTTCCATTAGGGTGTTTTCTTCAGAATAATACTAATTCGCAGCCATTAATCTGGATTGTTAGCTTAAATAAGAGTAGAGGTGTTGAGATTTCACAAGCTTGGTAGGATTCAATTTTGAGTGTATGTGGAGCATAATGGATAATGTTTTGGTTGATTTACTGGTGTTGTTAGCCTTAAATCATGGCCTGGTTTATGTGATAATATCTCCTATTCAATTATGGGTTTCGAATTTGGTTCACTGCTACATCTGTTGGTGGTTTGCTATTGTTATTGCCTCTAATTTGCCTACTCATAGGTGTATCATCTTTGTTGTAATTCTAGGTACACAATTGAACTCAACTTGATATAACCTTGAGATGAAAAATGGAATGAAATGCCTGGACATCTACTTTCCTGAGTTATACATGTTTGGACTGCTGAGTTTATTAGTCAAATAGGTTCTTATACGTTATGTAATAGATTATTATAGTTTAATTTTGGTTTGTGCATATATAAACTTGGACTGTATAATTGGAATGTGTAGCGATTTTAATTACATATTTTAATTTTGATTTTAATTCCAAATTTTAAGTAATATGTAATATGTGAACAATTTCTAATACTTATAATGCCTAGACTACAGTAGATTACAAATGTGGCTATGTTTCGGTAAAACATGGCCTTTGCGTTTGATATCAGCTTCTGTCTTCTAATAGAATTTTCTTGGTTTAGATTTGAAAAATAATGAATTTGGAAATGAATTGGTAATTGAGCTAGGTTCAAACATTCCCTTTCGTGTATTTTAATTGTTGGGTCTGGTTTACTGAAGATTGTTCCAATAATTCCGTTTGGGTTTATTCGTCAGCCCAAGGCTGATTGCTCATAGTAATTTTTGCAAACACAATGTGCATATATGTGCGAATCTTTGGCCACATCCCAGGCATATTCGTTCTTCCCAATTGGATTAGTCTCGAGGCCCCAAAGGTTGGTGGCCATTGCCATTAATTTATCGGACCAGATTAATAAACAAGGCCGAGAACCTGGGCTTGCATCAGATCTAGTGGGCAAGATTCATGATGAAGGGTCTGGCCCTTCCAAATTCAAATATGGGTTTGAGCTTGAGTGTGATGTCAAAATTCTTCGATTGCTTTCGAGTAAATAGCCAAGGAACGACGCTAAATTAATTAGATCATATAGAGACAAATCCAATAGAAAAATCTAGCTTGCTTTGTATCGGCTTTAAGTAATAAATGAGGGGCGTTGCGCTAAACGAAATCCATAAATCGCATGGCCATATTTAAATGATATTATAAGATACTTAGTAATTCGGGACATGTTGTTTAGCGAATTTCACAGCTTCCTGCAAAGTTAATAACGCGTTAGTCGCTTCAGGAGCGTTCTTTAATATTACTTTCCTAAATTCGGATGCACATTTATGTCCAAATCCAAATCTCAACAAAGTTTAAATGTGTCAAAAACAACGGATGCATTTATGTGACGTGGTTCAAGGAATGTTTTATCGACGTTGCAATTCTCTTTAAAAATACTAATAAAAGCGGCTAGAAGTTAATGTTTCACCTAGGTTCATAATTGTATAAAATAAGATAATTTAAGCCGAATATGACAGTTGAGCGACCGTGCTAAAACCACGGAACTCGGGAATACCTAATACCTTCTCCCGGGTTAAAAGAATTCCTTACTCGTATTTCTGGTTCGCGGACTGTTAAACGGAGTCACTCTTTTCCTCGATTTAGGATTAAACCGGTGACTTGGGACACCATAAACCTCCCAAGTGGCGACTCTGAATCTTTTAATAAATCCCGTTTCGGTTGTCCTTTAATTGGAAAAACTCCCTTATCTACGCCCTTCGCGGGGTTGTAGTAGCCAAAAGGAGGTGTGACAGCTCTGGCGACTCTGCTGGGGATCGAACGCAGAATCTTTAATTCAGGGTTCAAGAATTAGAGCTTAGAATAATTGTTGTATTTGGCCTTGTTTATTATGTGATTTTACATGTTGACCTAATGTGCAAAATGATGTTTTACCACTTTAATATTATTTGAACTGTACATATAAACTGTTATGAAACCTTTTTCTTCTTACCTTCAGGAATATGCTCGTTGGTTGAGACTCTGTGTCATGCCTTGAAATAAGAAAGAGGCTCAGACATGTTGCTAAGCCGGATGATCTTGTAGGTCCCCGGTACATAGCCCCCTCCTTGTCTCGACTTATCCGCTCGGGTACACAGTCTAGAACAAATACCCAGGTTTTAAACATAGAATAACGTAACCTCATGCCTGATCCCTAGTAGGAACGATTATCTGCATCATGTATTTGACTTAAGGGGGTCAACACAGGGGTTGGGTCCGTCTAGGACAGGTGTACCCGGAATAATGGACCATCCTGATGCATCCTACTTTTGCACTTTTTTGAATTAGATTTGCATGCTGACTGATTTTTTACGGGTAAGGATAGTTAACCACCTGTTTTAGAAGAACCAATGTCCAAATACTGACGAAGCTCTGCCAAATTTTTGAAAAAAACAAACAAATGGAAAAAAGGGGAGTCTGTTTTATTCGCCCAAGAAAAAGAGAAAAACCTTGTTTTCGAAAAAAATAGTTTTGTTTTTATGAAATGAAAATGGGAAAGAAAAGTCTTGTTTTCAAAAAAAAAGCTTTGTTTGCCCGAACTACGCCAGTTTGATTCTCACAGGGTATGAGAGGCAACCCTATCAGGTCCAACTTCCTTTTTGCAAAAAATGAAAAATAATTGCTTTGTTGTACTAATGGGTAAGGTGATGCTATTGTTGTCAAGATAGCCAAATGTCACCGAAAGGGACACTGGAAGGCTAATTTTGCACAAATGGCCACCTTTGTTTTATTTTTGGCCAGTTAGCGGGCATAGTCTAAAAATCTTCCTCTGGGAGTGCTGAATGACCGTATCTGCAACCTGGGTTTTGGTTTTAGAAAACGAATTCCATAGAAGAAGGGGGTCAATTTTGATTTTTGAGTTAAATGGAATGAAAACATAAGTTACTAAATTACCTAAATAAATGTGCAGGATGAGCACAATCCGAAACGAACCTTTCTCATTCATAAGCAGAATCCCTTTGGAGTTGCGACTATGGTGGAATGATCTAGGTAGAGAAGGGCAAGATCAAGAAAAAATTTGGGAGGCCTTCCAGGACTATTGGAGATTATATCCCGGGGAGACATCATAAGAGCATTGGTCACGTGTTGGGACCCGGCGCACAATGTGTTCCACTTCTCAGATTTTGAACTTACCATTTTAGAAGAAATAGCCGGGTACATTGGGGATGCTAAGCTTCCTTTGAGGCACAAGTATTTGGTTGCCCCAAGAATTGTAGGTGTGCATAAATTCTTAGATACCCTAAAGAAAAGCAGAGTGGTACACGACTTGAACTTGGCAGCAGGGTTTTGTAGTTTTTCATTCCTGTATACCATATATGGTCACATAGGGGGTTCAACAAACCAGAGAACAAATCCACAGCAAAGGAAACCACATCAAATGGGAAGAACATAGACGTTTTGCTTTTATGGTGGCTTTTCTAGGGCTCCTGCTATTTCCAATGAAAGATAGGAGCATTGACATAAAAATAGCAGGGGTTGTCAGCACTCTACGCACCCAAGCCAAAAGTACTCTCGCGCCTATGATAGTAGCTGAGATCTTTCGTGCTCTCACAGCTTGTAGGACTGGGAAAGATTTATTTGAGAGGTGCAATCTGTTGTTGCAAATGTGGATAACCGAGCATCTATGCCATCGTCCCTAGTTTATGAGCTATGGGTCAGTGGAGAAAACCTGTATAAATGAATTTTGCACAAGGATCGAAGGACTCAGCCTGCCCGAAGGAGTAACAGGATGGATATCTTATTTTCGGTCCTTCACCGTCGGTCAAATAGATTGGATGCTGGGTTGGTTGTCTGTGGACGAGATCATATACTTGCCGGCAACGGAGCCTCACTTCCTTCTAATGGGTCTTAGGGGCATCCAGCATTATGCCCCACATCGGGTCTTGAGATAGCTTGGGAGGTGATAGATAGTGCCCAGAGACGAAGATATCAGTATCCGAGTAGTCTAGATTGGACCTGATGGTCAGTTCCATGAAGCAACAGTCCGCACAATTTGAATGCCAATACCTAAAAGCAAACACTTGTGTACGGGATCGGTCCAGAGGCGAAGTGTTGCCAGGGTAACTTGCTTGGTACAGGAAAGAAATTGAGTTTGAGAGGCCGGCTAAGAGGCCACACCTCCAAGAATTTACCGAAACATCGCAAGAACAATGGAACTGGCTAGCCAAGGAAAATGAGTACAAGGCCACGATAGGAAAGTTTGAAAAAAAGTCAAAGACCTTTAATTTGAAAATAGTTTGCAAACTCCTGTAGATGAGGGGAAAAAGAAAAGATTAATCAAAGAAAATGAAGCATTGCGAGCCCAAATCCAGAAAATGAAAACAGCCGCGGAGAATCCCGCCAGGAGCGCGAAGGATGAAAAGCTCATAGACAATTTAAGGCGAAAAGTAGCAGAATATGGGTTTGACCTTAATAAAGTAGAAGGTGAGCTATCCAGGGCTCGAAAAATATTGGCCAAAAATACGGAGGAATGAGCCTGCATGATTGAGCAATTAAAGGAAAGGCATGACGATGAGGTTGCTGGATTGAAAAGGAAGATCAACATGGTTGAAAATAAAGTGTCCAAGCAAGCCAGGGACTTCAAAGCCGAGATAGCACATTGTTATGCAACAATAGCATGGTTAGAGATGAATTTGCGGCAATTCCAAGAACTGAATCGGGAAACCGAATAAACTCTGGAGGCAAAGGCCGAACAAATTGGGAGACTATTGTAGGAAAAGGATGCTTTAAGGGAGAGAGTACGAATGATCGCAGACTACATCACCACAAAGTATAGCCACGGCGAGGATATGACAAGATCCATGATCTTCGCCACCACCATGACCTTTGTTCACCAAGTAATGGAAGACCTCCATCACCTCCAAGGGGATTTAGCACGCAAGCCTGAGTATGGTCGGACGATGCCTCGCGGGTCCCAGGAGCAATTGAAGCCCAAATGTATTCGTGATTTCTTGAGATTGTGTTTTACTTAAAGCCAGTCAATTTGTCTTGGATTCTGTATTTTCTTTTATGCAGGGTTAGTTGTTCTTCGAGTCTGTAGTTCGTCTTTCATCAGAGTCTGTTAGTTTCTTGTTTAAATTTGTCAGTTCTTCGAGTCTTTGTAACCAAAGTTTGTTTTTATGAAAATGAAAGAATGCCAAAATGTTTTATTGTTTCTTCACTTTTTATTCTCCAGAACTATGCCCGGTCTGATTCATGCAGGGTCATGATACGTAGGCAATCTACATAGGATTCGACCATAACCGAATAAAGAAAAAGAAAAGAGAAAAGAAACGAAGAGGGAAATAAGAGGAGAGAAAAGCAGAGGAAAGGCAATAAAACAAATAAGAAAACAAAATAGGAGAGACTAAGAGAATAAAGCTAAAAAAGGGGCATTGCAAATGAAGAAAATGAAAGTCGGGATGACGCAAGCAACCGATGCATGTAGTAACCAATCATTGTATAGGTGCATTCACCCCCAATATATGGTTAGTACTTGCGGCATTTTGGCAACCCACTCCTACAACACGCGGTCTAAGAGCAAGCAAGTCATGGCCAATCAGGAAACTGATGTCAGCATTATTGACCCCTCGAAAGAAGTGAAGGAATTTGATGTTAATGCCATGAAGGAGAAAATGTAAAAATTGAAACACCAAATAGCCGATATGTACCAGGCATGGGCGAGAGGAAAGCCACCCTCAACCTATCCTGCTAACCCAACCTTTATTCCACCACTAGCCCAAGCTCATGACCAGTCTACTACTGATCTACCCTCAAGTTTTCCTATCTACTCACAGCACCAGGGTACGACCTCTCAACCACCCCCAACTCCACTACCCAAAGCCGCTCCCCATCCCCATCGACCAATTGCTTCCATTTATGTGGCACCTCCTCATCTCGCGAGTGAGCCGTTGCTTCAAGCTTGCGACAGCCAATACTATCTGCCAGAGCTCGCTGATAAAGCCCATGAACCTTATTCCTATGCTCCTCGTTTCGAAATCTGGGCAGGAGTCAAAAAGCCCATCAAAAATCTCGAGCAAGTGGAGATACTCAGAAAGGTAAGAATTTTAGAACAATCATTCAGGGACATGCGAGGGTTAGGTGGCCAGGTGAGCGTGGCGTTCAAGGACCTTTGTTTATTTCCAGACGTGCAGCTGCCTCCAGGTTTTAAAATGCCTAAATTTGACTTATATGGCAGACATGGCAATTCGGTCATGTATTTATGGGGCTTTGCAGCAAAATGAGAGGAGTAGGGGGAAAAGATGAATTGCTATTGGCATACTTTAGCCAAAGTTTAAGTGGGTCGGCATTGGAGTGGTACACTCGGCAGGATCACAATCGGTGGTATACTTGGCATGACATGGCACAAGTGTTCACCTGTCACTTTCAATATAATCTCGAGATTGTCTCGGATCGTCTATCTATGACAAAGCTAGAGAAAAAACACAGTGAGAGTTTCAGGGAATATGGTTTCCGGTGGAGAAAACAAGCAGCCGGGGTTGATCCTCCAATGAAGGATAGTGAGATGGTGGATTATTTCATGCAAGCTCTGGAACCTATCTATTTTGGGCATCTGGTGTCAACAATAGGTAAATCTTTCAATGAGGTAGTTAAAATGGGGAGTATGGTCGAGGAAGGCCTCAAATCCAACAAGATCATGAGCTACTCTACAATCAAGGCGACCACTCAAGCCATCCAGGGTGGAGCCAGAGGAGCATTTGGAAAGAAGAAGAAGGAGGAAGTAACAATAGTTGAGTTGCAAACTTGGTTTAGTCCTCAGGCCCCATCCCATTACACCCAACCCCATCCTTACCACCAAACATGACCACACCCTCCATACGACCACAACATTACTATCCACCGTTAGAACCTCGCTGCTTAGTCCATCAGGCACAAGCGTATACCCAACCTCCCGCCCACACACCATGGCATGCGCCAGCCACATAAAATACCTACCTAACTCCAAAAAATCATTATCCACCTCCAAGAACCTACCAACAACCCCCGAAACCCGCCTTCCGAGCCAATCCAGCCTTGAGAAATGAAAGAGTACAAAATAAGAAGACTTTCACCCCATTGGGAGAATCCTATACTAGCTTGTTCCACCGGCTGCGACAACTGGATATGTTGAGATCAATCAAAGTGAAATTGCAAAATCCTTCCCCGAAGAATCTAGATTATTCTGTTAGTTGTGAATACTGTTCTGGTGCACCGGGGTATGATATCAAAAAGTATTGGCATTTAAAGAATCTATACAGGAACTTATCGACTCCCACCGGATTGAAGTGCATAATCCAGAGGGGCCCAACATTAACCAAAACTCACTTCTGGCCCATCATGAGACCAACATGATTGAGATCGTAGAGAAAAGGGGAGAGCCTAAAAATCCCTCACAGATGGTAATGATGATCAAATCCACAGAAGTCAAGACAACTGAGAAAATGAGCAGCGAGAAGTCAGTGATCGAGGTAAAAGAAAGAAGTAGCTAACCTATTGTAGTTCAAGGGAGCTCATCATGCACGGTTGCACCAAAACAGGAACAAGCAAAAGTGATAGTACACGGGGCATCTAGAGTACCCGTCGTAGTTATGGAAGGTGCTCGCACAGAGCCTGTCATTGTAAAACCAGTAATCCAGCCACCAGTCGTCGACAACAAAGCAGTTCCTTGGAGATATGAACAAACAATAGTGATGTACAAAGGGAATGAAGTTAGGGAAGAACTTAGTGAGGCACGAGGTTTAACTCGGTCTGGTTGATACTTTGCCCCTGAGGAATTGAGGAAAAGTAGGATCCCTAAGGATAACCCAGAACCGATGAAGAAAGCTTTATCAGAAGAAGAAGCAGAAGAATTCCTGAAGAAAATGAAAATGCAGGACTACTCTATCATAGAGCAATTGAGGAAGACACCAGCTCAGATCTCCTTATTGTCCTTACTAATCTATTCAGATGAACACCGCCGGGTGCTGATAAAGATTTTGAATGAAGCCCACGTCCCTGAAAAGATAACAGTGAATCATTTGGAGAAGATTACAAACAAGATATTCGAGGTAAATCGGGTCACTTTCTCTGATGATGAACTACCTATGGAGGGCACTGAGCACAATCGGGCCCTTTATTTGACTGTGAAATGTGAAGATGCCGTGGTCACCCGGGTCCTAGTTGACAATGGGTCCAGTGCAAATATTTGTTTGCTCTCCACATTGATAAAGCTGAAGGTGGAGAATGAAAGGGTCCACAAGAATAACATTTGTGTTCAAGGGTTCGATGGCGTAGGAAAAGACTCAGTAGGGGATGTAGTGCTAGAAGTGACAATAGGGCTTGTTAAGTTCACCATGGAATTTGAAGTGCTAGACGTGGTAGTTTCTTATAACCTGTTGTTGGGCAGGCCCTGAATTCACGTAGCAAAGGCAGTGCCATATACTTTGCACCAGATTGTCAAATTTGAATGAGACATGCAAGA
The DNA here is from genome assembly GCA_034376525.1 of Nicotiana benthamiana. Taxonomy (NCBI): domain Eukaryota; kingdom Viridiplantae; phylum Streptophyta; class Magnoliopsida; order Solanales; family Solanaceae; genus Nicotiana; species Nicotiana benthamiana. The sequence goes on along the minus strand of CM067327.1, from coordinate 141,052,899 downwards.
GATTGTGGCGCACGGTGAAGATAATCAGTGTATTGCAGGTGATGTTATCGTACCTTTTATTGAATCCGAAGACAACAAAGGTCCATGGGTCTACCAGGTATTCAACACAATGTCAATTGAGAATATCACGGAAGGTGAGGTTGTCACAACTCCAAAGATTGCAGCCGCATCAGTCATGGTGGCTTCAAAAATGTTGAAGAATGGTTTCATTCCCGGCAAGGGAATGGGTGCTTCGCTACAAGGCATCGTGCAACTAGTGTCTCTCCCATAAAATCCGGATACTTTTGGTCTAGGGTTCAAGCCTACAACTGAAGATATAAGGCGAGCCAGAATGTTAAAGCAGATGGCTTGGGCCCTCCCAAAGCCCATCCCATGTTTATCCAAATCGTTCATCAAGCCCAGTACTAGCAAGGCCCAGTGCCAAAGATTCTCGGTCCATTAATCGACGCAGATAAGGATTTGAATAAGTGATTAGAAAGGCTGTTCAATGAGGTAAATATGATCGAGGTAGGAGAAGGATCGAGCAGGGAAGATGTGCAGTTTGTGGGAGCATGCGCAAAAGTCAATAACTGGGAAGCCACTCCTCTTCCCACCCGGAGGGAGTCGTGGTAGTCGGCTTCGATTTTTCTTTCAGTCTAGTTGGATTAGCTTCAGAGTTGTTAATTCAGTTGTTATTTTTGTCCGTTTGAATGTGTAAACTCTGTTATCTTTTGATTCTAATGAAATGCAATTTCCATTCCAGCAATGCTGATGGTTCCCATTTTTATTTACTCCTTTCCTTTTCTCTTTTGTACAGTTATTTTTATGCTGGTTCCAACAATCTGACATGCATAAGGACTCTTCGGCATAGTCTTAAAATTTGGTCTAGTGCAGAAGTAATAATTCAAGAAATAGAACATGAGGACGGGCCAGAGTGTGACGAAGAAGGAGCATGGGATGAAATTACTAAAGAGTTGAGCCAATTTGAGGAGAAACCCAAACCAAACCTGAGCGATACAGAGGCAGTCAATTTAGGGAGCGCAGGTGATGTTAGAGAAATAAAAATCAGTGTCCATCTGGAACCGTAACTTAGGAGAGAAATAACTGAAGTGCTGTTTGAATACAAAGATGTCTTTGCATGGTCCAACGATAATATGCCCGGATTGAGCACTGACTTGGTAGTTCACAAATTTCCACCGACCCAGCCTATCCTCCCATCAAACAAAAGTTGAGAAATTTCAAAACTGATGTGAGCATGAAAATCAAAGAGGAAGTGACCAAGCAGTTTGAGGCAAAAGTTATTCGAGTCACGTGATATCCCACATGCTTAGCTAACATTGTGCCTGTACTAAAGAAGGATGGTAAATCCAGGGTGTGTCTCGATTATCACGACCTCAACAAAGCAAGTCTGAAGGACAACTTCCCCCTGCCGAAAATTCACATATTGATTGACAATTTTTCTAAGCATGAGATCGGTTCGTTCGTGGATTGTTACGCAAGTTACCACCAGATCTTAATGGATGAAGAAGATGTAGAGAAAATAGCATTTATCACACCATGGGGAACATATTTCTATAGGGCTATGCCTTTTGGTTTGAAGAACACCGGGGTGACATATATGATGGCCATGACAACCATTTTCCCCGATATGATGCATAAAAAAATTGAGGTCTATGTGGATGATATGATTGTGAAGTGCAGAAAGCAATCCGATCATGTCAAAAATCTGAGGAAACTCTTCCAGGGAAGTTGCTAGGGTTCATAGTCAGTCGACGAGGCATTGAATTGGACCCATCGAAGATCAAAGCTATACAGGAAATACCACCACCAAGGAACAAAACAGAGGTGATGAGTCTATTGGGAAGATTGAATTACATCAGTCGGTTCATCGCTCAGCTCACAACCATCTGCGAGCCCATCATTAAGCTGTTGAAAAAGGATGCTGCGGTGAAATGGACGGGAGAATGCCAAGAGTCTTTTGATAAGATAAAGGAGTATTTGTCAAATCCACCCGTGTTGGTCCCGCCAGAACCAGGGAGACCATTGATCTTATATTTGACAGTCTTGGACAACTCATTTGGATGCGTGTTGGGTCAGCGCGATGTCACCTGGAGGAAAGAGCGGGTCATATACTACCTCAGTAAGAAATTTACAGCCAACGAGGTTAAGTATACACATCTTGAAAGGACATTCTGCACCTTGACGTGGGTAGCTCAAAAGTTAAAGCATTACTTGTCATCATATGCCGCTTATCTCATTTCATGTCTAGACCCATTGAAGTACATTTTCCAGAAGACAATGCCCACAGGGAGGATCGCAAAATGGAAAATCTTGCTCACTGAGCTTGACATTGTCTACATGACTAGAATTGCCATGAAAGCACATGCATTGGCTGATCTCTTAGCTGAAAATCCGTTAGAAGAGGAATATGAGCCCTTGAACACATACTTCCTAGACGAGGAAGTGATGCATATTGATGAAATGGAATGGGGTGAGAAATCGGGATGGAAATTGTTCTTCGATGGGGCTGCCAACATTAAAGGCGTCAGGATATGAGCAGTGCTCATTATTAAAAAGGGGCATCACTACCCAGTCACAGCTCAACTCCGCTTCTATTGCACCAACAACATGGCAGAATTTGAGGCATGTATTTTGGGCTTGAGACTAGCAGCAGACATGGGTGTCCAAGAAGTTTTGGTCTTGGGAGACTTGGACCTTCTGGTACAAAAAATCCGAGGGGAGGGGGAAACAAGAGATTTAAAGCTCATACCATACCGGCAGTACTTGCATGATCTTTTTCAACGATTTCAGTCAATAGAGTTCAGGCATATCCCCAGAATTCACAATGAGGTTGATGATGCCTTTGGGTTCTTTGGCGTCAATGTTACATCATCTGGATAAGGCTTACGTTGACCCGATACATATCTAGGTCCACGATCAACATGCTTATTGCTGTGGAAGAGGAGCTTGACGGTGAGCATTGGTTCCATGACATCAAAGAATATATTTGAAGGGGTGTGTACCCACGAGTGACCAGAAGAGAACAATCCGTCGCTTGTCAAGTGGGTTTTTCTTCAGCGGGTAAATATTATACAAAAGAACGCCGGATCTGGGTTAGTTAATATGCGTGGATGCTGGGCAGGCGACAAACAACATGAATAAGGTGCATGATGGCGTTTGCGGGCCGCACATGAGCGGATATGTTTTGGCGAAGAAGATTCTCAGGGCAGGATATTATTGGCTCACCATGGAGAGGGATGGTATCCATTTCGTGTGCAAATGCCATCAATATTAGGTGCATGGAGACTTGATTCACTCCTCTCCATCGGAGTTGCATACGATGTCTGCACCATAGCCTTTTGTCGCTTGGGGCATGGACGTCATCGGGCCTATCGAGCCAGCAGCTTCTAACAGACACAGATTTATCCTGGTTGCTATTGACTATTTCACCAAATGGGTTGAAGCCAAAACCTTCAAAGCAATGACCAAGAAAGCAGTTGTCGACTTCGTACATGCAAATATTATTTACCGATTTGGAATCCCAAAGATTCTCATCACTGACAATGGGGAAAAGCTCAAAAATCACCTGATGAAAGAGGTATGTCAGTAGTTCAAGATTATACATCGCAAATCCATCCTTACCACCCAAGGCGAATGGAGCGATCGAGGCAGCCAACAAGAACATAAAGAAGATACTTCGTAAATTGGTGGAAGGGTCCAGGCAGTGGCATGAGAAGTTACCCTTTGCATTGTTAGGCTATCACACTAGCGTCTGCACCTTGGTAGGGGCTACCCCAGATTTGTTGGTATGTGCCACAGAAGCAATAATCCCGGCGGAGGTTGAAATCCCCTCCCTTCGAATTGTGTCTGAAGCAGGAACCGACGATGAAGAATGGGTTAAAACTCGTTTGGAGCAATTGAGTTTGATTAATGAGAAAAGATTGGCAGCGGTGTGTCACGGCAGTTGTATCAACAGAGGAAGGCCAGAGCATATAACAAGAAAGTGCGTCCAAGAAAGTTTTGAAGTGGGTCAATTAGTGTTGAAACGCATCCACCCTCACTAGGTTGAGGCAAAGGGCAAGTTCGCTCCAAACTGGCAAGGACCGTTTGTCGTGTCAAGAGTGTTTTCCAATGGGGAATTGTATCTAACAGGAGTGGAAGGAAAATTTGTAGAAATGGATATCAATTCAAATGCAGTCAAAAGATATTATGTATGACTTTCTTTTGTTTGAATCATTATCTATAATTGGCGTTTGTTTGTACTTGGCATGTTTTAGAGATTGAAATGACAAAGACATTTTATTCAGCTGTCTAAACACTTTACCCTTTGTTAAACCTCTTGAGCTTCAATTATTTTCTTACATACCCCTCTTTAGGAATCAGTAATGAAAGTCAGAAGCGCAATAATAAGAAGGCAGTGAAAGGACAAGAATGAAAGGAGAAAATAAAGCAAAACAAAGGAAGGAAAGAAAAGAAAGAAAAGACAAAGAAAAGAAAGAAAAGAAAGAAAAGAAAGGAAATGAAAGAAAAAGAAAAGAAAAGAAAAAAAGAGAAAAGAAAAAAGAAAATAAAAGGAAAAAAAAGAAAAGAGAAAAGCAAGAAAAGAACAACATAAAGAGATGAGGAAAAGGAAAACAAACAATAGTGAAAGTAAGGAATCAGCAGGAACTACGTTTACCTGATTCCTTAAAGGATACGTAGACAGCCTCACGGCTCGATCATATTCGAATAAAATCCAAAGGCCCCAAGCAAGAAATTGGTGCAGAAATCGCGCTTGTTATAATAAATTGGATTCCTTGAGTTGTAAATTTTGAATGCATAAGAGTGATTTTTGAGCCCTTTATACCCTTTTCTTCCTAACTTTCATCCAAAAGCCTACATTACAGTCCAAAGAAAGACCTTGTGATTAATCTTTGAGAGATGCCGAGGCAAGCAAGGAAATAGACCGTACCCCGGGAAGACACTCTAGTTCAAGCAGAAAATGATAAAAGTGAGAGAGTCTTATTAGTGAAAACCCTCGTGGGCACCGTGAGGCGATGCGAGTTGACAGAAATAAAAATGAGAGAGTCTCATTGGTGGAATCCCTCACGGTCACTGTGAGGCGAAGTCAAGGAGAGAAGCAACAACTGGAAAAAGGGTTATTGATAGAAATCCGTTCAAAACACTGCTAGGCAAGCAAAGCTAGGATTTGGTTGAAGGAATTTGGTTAGAAATGGTCGCAACACCAAAAGCATGGCAACAGAAGGCCGGTCATCGAGACAGACTTGGTTGACTAGGCCAAAGTGCATGTCATGACCATGAAAAACCAGCTGCTCTCCCTCAGATAAATTTCCTTTCTCTTCCTTTCAACAGCCAGTAAATGTGGAATTCTTTTCCCTAAAAAACAATTATGAGAAATTGCATTTCATTTTCCTTTCAAGTCTCTAAATTTTTTTGTTTAAGCCAACGAGAGACAAATTTCAAAGCTTACTACCGATTCCCAGAGGGACGAAGCGCGTACCACCCAAAACGTGACAAAGCTAGTAAAGGTTAAAACAGTAAGGGGAGGGATTCACAAAAGCTTTAATGATAAAATTGAATCGATAGGAAAGAGTTTGGCAAAGTGAAGGGGCAAGACACAATATGGGGAGCAGAGTAAAGCTACAAGGGTCAAGGGTCAGCCAAGCATAGTAAACTGATCGGATAATCTCAGAAAAGGATGCAAGGGTCCGGTGAAAGAGTTAAGAAACGCAACACGAGAATGGGAAAAGGTTGCAAGGGTCAGCCAAGCATCGTAAACTGTCCGGTTAATCTCAGGAAAGGACGCAAAAAATTTAGCAAAGGGTTGGAAATGCAACACAAAGATAAGAAACAGAGTAAAACTACAGGGGTCGGCCAAGCATAATACATTGACTTGGTAATCTCGAGGAAGGTGCAAGGATTCTAGCAAAAGGGCTAGAAATGTAACACAATAATATGGAGCAAAGTAAAGCCATAAAGGTTCGGGGGTCAGCCAACCAATTTGGGCAACTCATCATCAACAAGAAAATTTGAACACAACGGAACACGATAGTGAGGAGGCCGCTTCCAGCAACAATGCCGCAAGCTAACCACCATTTTTCAAACTGACAAGTTTTGATTGACATAGGGGCAGAAAAAACCGAAAAATCCTGAGGGAGGCCATCCACAGGGGAGGGCAACACACAACAAGTATGACAAGAATCTCCAGGGCCACTTAGAAATGGGACCCAATCAAAGCCCAAAGGGAACATATCCTTCATAAATGTTCTCCCCAGCAAGAGTTGATTGGGGAAAATTTTGATTAGCAAACCCCAATATAAATAATAGAAGTTTTAAAGGGGCTTGGAAGTTGACATGAGACTCGGGTTAAAAACTCAAATAGGTGCGGGCATCATGGGCAGGCATAGACACATTTCCCAGTAATAGTCACTGAAACCCTCCTGAACAATAATCCCCTAGCAGAAGCAACAGGAAGTTCGAATTGGCATTTAATCTGGAACCCTCCTTTCTCGAAAAATGGGACTTAGCCTAAAACACAAACAAGCACGGGTAACATGGGCGGGCAAAAACATGACCCTAACAAGAGTCATCAGGACCCCTCTGGATAATGGGATGTAGCTCTAAATACTGACTGCCAGTAGACATATTTTGTAATTTAATTAACAGTTGTCAGGACCCGCTTGGACAATGGGAAATAGTTTTAATCACTAGTCAACAGCAGATCCGCGGCAGACATAAATCATAACAAGACATAGTGGAAAATAATACCTTTTGAGAAATATATCATAATCTCAAAGTTATCGCCAGTTAAGAATTGTCAGGACCTCCCCTGGATGATGGACTCAGCTTAGATTTAGAGATATTTGGTAAAAGGACTTGATTAGCACCCACATATTCGCCCAGCATCAAACTGGGGCAGAAAGAATTTCTTGAGTTTTGTTTGTTTTGTTGTGGTCAGGTACACAGATAGCAGTCCCAGAGAATTTTTTTCAAGTTTTGGTAAATCAGGCGCCCACTTGTCAGAACAAGGGAATATTTTTCAAGTTTCAAGTTTTGGTAATTAGGCGCCCACCTGTTAGAACAAGGGAATATTTTTCAAGTTTTAGTAAATCAGGAGGTGCTAACCTGTCAGAACAAGGGAATAATTTTCAAGTTTCAAGTTTTGGTAATCAGGCGCCCACCTGTTAGAACAAGGGAATATTTTTCAAGTTTCAAGTTTGGGTAATCATGCGCCCACCTGTTAGAACAAGGGAATATTATTAAAGATTCAAGTTTTGGTAATCAGGAGCCCACCTGTTAGAACAAGGGAATATTTTTCAAGTTTCAAGTTTTAGTAATCAGGGGCCCACCTGTCAGAACAAGGGAATATTTTTCAAGTTTCATGTTTTGGTAATCCGGCGCACACCTGTTAGAACAAGGGAATATTTTCAAGTTTCAAGTTTGGGTAATCAGGCACCCACCTGTTAGAACAAGGGAATATTTTTCAAGATTCATGTTTTGGTAATCAGGCGTCCACCTGTTAGAACAAGGGAATATTTTTCAAGTTTTGGTAATCAGGCGCCCACCTGTTAGACAAGGGAATATTTTACAGGTTTTGTTAAATCAGGTGCCCACCTGTTATAACAAGGGAATATCTTTCAAGATTCAAGTTTTGGTAATCAGGCGCCCACCTGTTAGAACAAGGGAATATTTTTTAAGATGCAAGTTGGTAGTCAGGCACCCACCTGCAAAACAAGGGAGTACATTTCAAGTCCAACAATTCGGCATCTAACATAGAAAAAGAAATACGAGTCAACAGGGCAACAAGGAGATTACAGGAAGAAACACAAGGCAACAAGGCAACAAAGATCAAGAGCAAGATTGAAGACGTAGATAGGTTCTTTTGTAATCTATAGTTCATAGCTTAGTTTAGCTTCTTCATTTTTTACAAGGTGTAATAAGGGGGCCTAGCAGTAGTAGTAGCAGCGCCAACAACAACAGTGAAATCATAGCTTCGGTAGTCCCAACTACCAAACACTCCTGAACTACACTGCCCCGATTCTTCTTTCGCCGAGGATATGTAGGAAATCTCTGAGACAGGGTGAGGTCAAACTTTTCAAAAATGCTTCACACGGAGTATTCAAACGGCCAAAAATTTCTCACGTTTGCTCATTTATGTTTGCACGAAACTCTTTGTATTTTCGAACAAAGAGGGGAAGTTGTGAGCACGGGATTTTTGCCCTATATGAATTACTCCCAGAAATTCAAACAAAATGATTTCGAGCATTATTTTGCAATTTTGTAGATTTTTGTGACCTTTCATGTTAATTGTTTGAATTTTGTTTGTGCATTTTAATTAATGAAAAAATAAAAATGTTGCATTTTGCATTTAGGATTTCATTCTACATTTTAGGATTAATTAAAATTAGTTGTTTTATAAAATGGGAAAAATCGCACAAGAAAGTTTGTTTTACACCCTTTGATTTTAATCTTGAATTTTGGTAGTTCTTCCTTTAATTTGTTTTTTATTTTTATTCGTTTTGGTAATTATGATGTAATTAATTCAATAGGAAAAGTTAAATTTAATTTTAATCTAGGTTTTTATTTTAATTTTGAAAAAAAGAAAATAAAACAAAAATAAAAAGAAAGTAGAAGTGGGGTTGGGTTTTGAAACCAAATTGGGCTATATATACAAAATAAACCAGCCCAAATACTATACACCTAACCCAAACCCACGGTTAAAACCCGGTCCAGCCCCAACCCACACCCAAAACGACATCGTTTCGTCCTATCAAACCTGGGCCGCTGATGATATTTGATTGAACGGACGAGAACTAACTAGGTTTTTAACTATATAAATGTTGGATACCCCCAACCCCTCCAAACCATCTCTCAAACACCCTTGATTACACTGGTGTATCACTATCGTATAACCACCACTTCTCCGCCATCCGCCGCCGGCAAGTCTCCAACGGCGCCCAAATTAACACTCCTGAATCTCCTCTTCTTCCTCTTTCCAACACCCTAAACCCCAGCCCTTGAATCTCAACTGTTTGTCTCGAATATTCGTTCAAAGGTCTGACTGGTCTGCCATCCACAGCGGCGCCGGCTAAGACGACCACCAAAAATACACCATAGTATCCTCTTTCCACCCTTGTCACAAATCTAACAACACCTTCGTTCGAATTATTGTCCATCAGCTCGAATATTGATTTAAAGTCCGATGGAAAATCACCCCAATTTCATAACGCAACCAAAATGGTCCCCTGAGCCACCCTCACCCCACCACAAAACCAAGGTTATTAGGTCCATAAATGCCGTCACAACCGCTTCGAATCAAGCTTAGGGTTTTCGGAACCCTTCTAACAATGCATGCAGACTCCTGAAACTCAAGATTTTAAGCTAAGTCTTTCAATCTATCTAATTTTAGTATAATTATCATTTTGTAAGACATTTCTTTTTAGTTTAAATATGGTCCTCTTTAGTTTTCTTGATTTATTCCTTCTTGTTCTGTTTTGGCCTAGTCCATATTTCATTCTTTTGGTAGGTTAAGATTAGCCTCTAGTATAGTGAAATCTCGTTCGTATAGTAAACCATGGCTGCTTCTTTGGTCTTACTTGATTAAATACACATTCTCACTGTGTTTGTTCTTCTCTTGAGTTTCTTCTATTTTTCTTATTTTCTATTTTGTCTGATTTTATTAGCTTAATTATGTTTTGTTGGTAGTTAATCCATTTTTATTTCCCTGATTTTGATTTTTAGTTTTGATCTTGTTTTGATTTTTTGTAGTCTTGTTTTGGTCAGATCAGTTCTGATAAATGATTGTGCGGATCGTTTGAATCGTCAGTAGTGTTTGTCGATTTGAACTCTAGTTAATTAATTCAAGTCCTAATTAGAGTTATTTGAGTCCATTGATTCAAACCTTAGGATGTTTGGTTATAGCTGATAATGGTAAACCAAGGTAAAAGGGTTGAGGTTCAGTTAACATTTGGTTTGTAATTTCACAATAGGTTCAGGGGTGATTTAGGTACTTAGAATTGGATAAAAATACTGTAGGATAAATAAGAACACCCTAGACCCTTCTAGAAGAGGGTTAGAGTAATAATTCTAAGACTTTAATGCAAAGACTTGAGGCACAAGTCAATATTTTAGGGACTAGTTGAATAAATCAGAAGAATAAAAAGAGTACTAAGAGGGAAAAACACAAAAAAGGGTTTTCCTAAAGCTTTGGATATAAAAGGCATCCTAATGCATTCATTCAAAAACAAAAAGTCTGAAAAATCCCAAAATTCCCTGAAACTTTCCAGAAATACTAAAATTTCCCAGGTTAAAAATTCAAAAAAAAAAACTACTGTTCCATTAGGGTGTTTTCTTCAGAATAATACTAATTCGCAGCCATTAATCTGGATTGTTTGCTTAAATGATCTGAAAACATGTGTTTGAGGTGTTAAGATTTCACAAGCTTGGTAGGATTCAATTTTGAGTGTATTTGGAGCACATTGGATGTTGTTTTGGTCGATTTATTGGTGTCGTTAGCTTTAAATCATGGAGTGGTTTATGTGATAATTTCTCCTATTCAATTCTGGATATCGAGTTCGGTTCACTGCTGCATCTGTTGGTGGTTTGCTATTGTTATTGACTCTAATTTTCTTACTCATAGGTGTCTCATCTTTGCTGTAATTCCAAGTACACAACCGAACTCAACTTGATGTAACCTTGAGAGTAAAAATAGAATGAAATGCATGTACATCTACTTTCCTGAGTTATACTTGTTTGGACGGTTGAGTTTATTAGTCAAATAGGTTCTTATACGATATGTAGTAGATTATTATAGTTTAATTTTGTTTGTACATATATAAACCTGGACTGTATAATTGGAGTGTACAGCGATTTTAATTACAGATTTTAAGTGATATGTAATAGGTTAAAAATTTTTGATACTTATAAGGCCTATACTACAGTAGATTAAAAATGTGGTTATGTTTTAGTAAAACAAGGCCTTTGCTTTTGAAATCAACTTCTATCTTCATAAAGAATTTTCCTGGTTGAGATTTGAAAAAAAATGAATTTGGAATTGAATTGGTAATTGAGCTAGGTTCAAACGTTCCCTTTCATGTATTTTAATTGTTGGATCTGGTTTACTGAAGACTGTTCCAATAATTCCGCTTGGGTTTATTCGTGAGCCCAAGACTGATTGCCCATAGCGGCTGTATCAAACACAATGTGCGAATGTTTGGCCTCATCCTAGGAATATTCGTTCTTCCTAATTGGATTAGCCTCGAGGCCCCAAAGTTTGGTGGTCATTGCCATTAATTTATGGGCCCAGAATAATAAACAAGGCCGAGAACCTGGGCTTGCATCAGGTCCAGTGGTCCAGATTCATAATGAAGGGTCTGGCCCTTCCGTTTGAGCTGAGTGTGATGTCCACATTCTTTGACTACTTTCTAGTAAATAGCCAATGAACAACGCTAAATTAGTTCGATCCATATAGAGACAAATCTAATAGAAAGTTCTAGCTTGCTTTGTATCGGCTTTAAGTAATAAAATGAGGGGGGCCGCGCTAAACAAAATGCATAAATCGCGTGGCCGTCTTTAAATGCTATTATAAGATACTTAGAAATTAGAGACATGTCGTTTAGAAATTTCACGGCTTCCTACAAAGTTAATAACACGTTAGTCGCTTCAGGCACGTTCTTTAATATTACTTTCCTAAATTCGGGTGCACATTTATGTGAACTAAATCCAAATCTCAAAGAAGTTGAAATGTGTCAAAAACCACGGGTGTATTTATATGACGTGGTTCGAAGCATGTTTTAACGATGTTGCAATTCTCTTTGATAATACTAGTAAAAGCGGCTAGAAGTTAAATTTGCAACTAGGTTCATAATTGTATAAAATCAGATAATTTAAGCCAAATATGACAGTTGAGCGAGCGTGCTAAAACCACGAAACTCGGGAATGCCTAATACCTTCTCCAGGGTTAACAGAATTCCTTACTCGGATTTCTGGTTCGCGGACTGTTAAACACAGTCACTCTTTTCCTCGATTCGGGATTAAACCGGTGAATTAGGACACCATAAACCTCCCAAGTGGCGACTCTGAATCTTTTAATAAATCACGTTGCGGTTGTCCTTTAATTGCAAAAACTCCCTTATCTACGCCCTTCGCGGGGTTGTAGTAGCCAAAATGAGGTGTGACAGTTGTCCTTTATGTCATGTGTTACTTTTAATGTTGTACTTACTTATACTATTTTGTTCTACACTGTTAAGCCTTATATTTTATTTAACCTCATTAGGGCCCTAACCTTCCTCGTCCCTACCCAACCAAGGTTAGGCTTGGCACTTACTGAGTACTGCTGTGGTGTACTCATGCCCTTTCTGCGCATGTTTTTATGTGCAAATCCAGGTACTTCCATTCAGACTTATCACGTTTGAGATGACTCGCTTTTAGGGACTCTACGATATATCAGTTGCGTCTGTAGACCAAAGAGTCCCTCTCTACTCTCCTTTAAGTATTAGCCTTTCCATATTTCTTTTCTTTGTTAGATATTCTACAGTTAGACACTATAGAGATTCAAAAGCTTGTGTTTCATGAGATATGAGTTTTGGGAAATATTGTTAGTTTCGAGATTTGTTATTTAATATGCCGAGCGACATCATAAACATTGTTTTATTTTAATGTTTCAATTTTTTTTAATTATTTATTCCCCAATTTTTTGTTTATTTTTCCGCAATGTTAGGCTTACCTAGTCATAGAGACTAGGTGCTTCACGATGGTTCACGGAGGGCGAACCGGGGTCATGACAAGTTGATATCAGAGCTCTTAGTACATAGGAGGCATGAATCACAAGCCGGTTCATTACACTCACGCGGATCGGCACGGAGATGTCTGTACTTAACTACGATAGGTTATGTAATTGTTAGGAAAATTCCACTTTATTTGATTTTCTTGTCGTGCGAAGATTTTTGATATCACAATTCTAAACTTATGTCTTTTATTCTCTTATCGTGATACCCGAGATGACCAGGCACCCGCACCCCCTACTACAGCCGTCAGAGGTAAGGGCCGTGGTAGAGGTCGAGGACGCGCACGCACTGCAGCCAGAGCACTCATGCGAGCTACCACTGAGGTACCACCAGCAGTTCCAGCCGGAGTGTAGACACCTAATATTCCTACTGTTACTACTACTCCAGAACTTTAGGAGACTCTTGTGCAGTTCATGAGCATATACACCACTCTGGCCCAGGCAGGGTTGTTTCCCCTTGTTGCAGCTACATCTCAGGCCGGGGGAGGAGCACAAACTCCCGTCGTTCGCACTCCTAAGCACAGAGTGCATGTTATTTAGGTTCCAGAGATTGTTCCTACACAGCTTGTAGTCCCAGGTCAGCACGAGGACAGGGCAACGACTTCAGAGGATGAGCAGCGGAGGCTTGAGAGGTCCAAGAAGTATGATCCTCCGGTATTCAGTGAGTTAGCATGAGATGATGCCTTGAGATTTCTGGAGGAGTGTCACCGTATCTCCACACTATGGGTATATCAGGACCGAGTGTCGTTTCTTTCTCTGCCTTCCAGCTTCAAGGAGCCTCCTATGAGTGGTGGCGTACCTATGAGTTAGACAGTCCGAATGAGGCAGCTTCACTGACTTGGACTCAATTTTCAGATATATTCCTGAGAGAATTTGTACCTCAGAGCCTCAGGGATGCATGGCGCGCAGAGTTTGAGCATTTGCGCCAGGGTACTATGACTATTGTGAACACATGATTTTTCCCCTATATGAATTACTCCCACAAATTCGAAACAAAATAATGTCTTTCAATGTTTGCAATTTTGTGAATTTTCGTGGCATTTTTAATCAAAGTGTTTGCATTTATCTATGCATATTTGCTTTATTTAATTAATAAAAAATACAAAAATATGTGCATTTTCTTTAGCATTTGACTTTGCATTTTAGGAATTGATTAGTATTTAGTTATTTGATAAGAATTGGAAAAATAAAGAAATATAGTCATTTTTGCACTAAAAATAAAGAAATATAGTCATTTTTGCACTTTTAATTCTAACTTAATTTTTCTTTAATTTGTTTTCAAGAAATTATGATAATTATCATTTAAGATTTAATTATTGTTTTAGTTAATTATCTTCTAGAAATTAATAAAGGTTTTAATTTAATTTTGGAAAAAAAAAAAAGGAAACAAAGGGGTTTTTGAATTAGCTTTTTGGGCCTTATTAAATTCTCAAATCCAAGCCCAATCTCCCATCACCCATTAAATCCAACCCAAAATCCACCCTGTACCAGTCCAACAACACCCAACCTGAACGACATCGTTTAAGTTAAAATTAATCTGGGCCATCAAGGTTAGACGATCGAACGATTGAAAACTGGGTTGGTCGTGATATTTAAATGTCCAAACGCCCCCTACACCCCCCCCATCTCTCATCTCTTTCACATCACCAGAGATTTCTTCTATCGCCGCCATCCGCCACCACCGGAAATCTCCTTACGGCGGCGGTCGGTGACCAATTCTTACAAAATTGACACCATGACTTCTTCTCTACTCCTTCATTCCAAATCCACGCTCTGCTCCCCTCAAATCCCACTATAAGGCTTCAAATCTTAGAAACCTTAAGCGCCGCCAAAGTTTCTCCGGTGGAGGCGCCACCTCTAAACCCTACCAGGCTCACACCCTGAAATCCCCACGACCCCCTTATACTAAATCCACAAATATTTTTTTTCGAATCACCTCGAAACTTCTCAAAATTCAAATCGAAAGAGTGAACCCCAAAAACCCAGGACCCTGGATGTGGATTTTTGAAGATTTGGGGATCACCTTGATGTTATTCGTGTGTTCTTGTTAAGAAAACACGATTAAAATCTAGGGTGGAAAACATATTTTGAAGTTTTGAAGTCCTTTTTTCTTTGTCTGTTGGGCCAGAGGCATTTCTAGGTACCTGATTCATTTTTCCTATTATTTATTTTGTCTATTGATTTTTGTTCATTCCTGCTTCATTGTTTTTTTGTTTTTTTGGCTGTTATTTCTTTTATGATTTTTGTTTCTTTTCTATCAGTCTCGCATGTTGGTTCTCATCTACTCCCGTTTGCATGATTAGTTTGCCCATTGCATGTTTGTTTAGTTTTGGTCTCCTTCTTATGACTTGCCGGTCTTCTTCTGAGATTTCCGGCATTAGACCGTTAGAATTTTGATTGTAGAGCACCGCTTAAATTTGGTCTTTTAATATTTGAGAAGCCCAAAATGGACAGGAATCTGAGTTGCTCATGGTAAGCCCAGGGTTGGCTTAATTTTTGGGCCAGCCTAATCCGTAACCCATTCAAGATCTTGGGTAATTAACACAGTTTCGAGTGTCAAATTAGGAAAACTAAGTAGAGGAATCTTTAGTAACTGCTGTAGGAAGCTGGGATGGGGACCTATTTGGTTTCTGAAAATTAAACTAGGCTAGCTAAGCAAAAATAAAAATTGAAAAAGGGCCTAATGGAGAAAATCTGATTATTAGGTCTGCCTTCTTGCCTGTAAAGGCATCTCTATCTTGCCTTTCAAGGAAGAGACTGATAGAAAAGAAACAAAAATCATAAAAGCAATAAGTGCCAAAAAAACAAGAAAACAATGAAGCAAGAATGAACTATAATCAATAGACAAAATAAATATTAGGAAAAATGAATCAGGTACCTAGAAATGCCTCTGCCCAACTGACAAAGAAAAAGGGACTTCAAAACATTAAAATATTTTTGCCACCCTAGATTTTGATCGTGTTATCTTAACAACAACACACGAATAACATCAAGGTGAGCCCCAAATCTTCAAAAATCCACATCTAGGATCCTGGGTTTGGGGTTGGAGAAAAATTCTGGAAAGAAAAAAACAAACACAAAGGTGAAAATTTTAAAAGATCATTGTTCTATTAATTTCCGATTTTAGTTTTTTTTGGAGGTTTTCAACTATAAACAATTTTTTGATTTCCGTAGAGATTAAAAAAATGGTTTGAATTTGGGTATTAAAAGATCTGGGTTAATCTTGAGGACCGATCCACTATCCTATTGAGAATCTGGCTGAATAGTTACTGCTCTATTGGGTTTCTCTGAATTAATTCCATTGTTTGGCTCATTGGTTGGTGCTGGATTGCGACTATTTTGCTGCTGACTCTTCATTTTCTCTTTTTTTGCGAATTCCAGGTACATGTTCCTAGATTAACATCAGGTGAGGTTTGATATTGAAATGAAATGTAATCTGGAGTTCCAAATGTTAGTTTCTGCATGTTCAAACCATTAGTTTAATTTCAGTTTTTTTAGTTAATTAATGTGTTGTATGGTCAACATGGGAGCTATTAGTCAACGTGCATTTGTTGGAGTTAGTATAGCCTTCCAGTAATTTTACTTACTTCTGAAATTTTTGTGGTTATAGCTGCTTTAGACTACTGAGGTAGGGAACTAGGTAAAATGTTGACCATTAGCTAAGTGTATGGTATTATGGACTGTCAAGGAACT
Source organism: Nicotiana benthamiana (assembly GCA_034376525.1). NCBI lineage: Eukaryota > Viridiplantae > Streptophyta > Magnoliopsida > Solanales > Solanaceae > Nicotiana > Nicotiana benthamiana. Next base: position 141,036,443 of record CM067327.1, on the reverse strand, counting down.
GCAGCAGTATGCTTCTTCAAACATATGAGTTTTAGTTTTAATTCTCGTTGAAATACATGCTCTTGTTTGTATGTAATTTTGTATGGGAGTAGCTATTGTGATAACTATAAGTTTGAGGTAAAAGTGATTGATATATAGTCTATGAAGCTTAAATTATTGGGGGTACTTATTAAACGCAGAATTTGTTGTCATGAGAAGTTCAGTAGTGTGCTTATGGTAGATGTAGTTTGAATTTGCCTATCAGTTTGCCTTATATTTTCATACGAATCAGCTGTAATTGTTCCCCATTTAGGTGATCACAAAGAAGAGATAGGACTATTGGTTAATTGAATAGCATATTGAATTAGAATATTAATTTTGGAGTGCAACTTCTATAGCTGGTTTAATTTGAGCTGGTGGGGGCTCGACCTAGGCTCCAGATATTAACATCTCCCTCTCCCTTGTTAGATTTGGGCTTAGCTTGGGCCCAAAACCTTGAAAGTATTTTAAAATAAGTAACAATAGCCCTTGCTATCATATGTGTTCCATGAGATCAGTGTTTAATTTTAATGGGCGTGTGTGCAGTCTTGTATTCTCGCAGGGGTTTGATCTCGGGTCCCAGCATTGTAGCTACCAACATTTTAGTGTCAGGCCTAAAATTAAATTTCCATGGACGTCGCAAAAATTAAAAACACGTAGTTGCTTCAGGCGCGTTATTTTAATAATTAATTTTCTTAAATTCAGGTGCACATTTATGTGACCCAAATCCAAATCCCAACAATGCAAAAATATGTCGAAGACAGCGGGAGCATTTATGTGATGTGGTTCAAGACGTGTTTTAATAACATTGTAATATTCCTAAAAATGAATAAATGCGGCTAAAGTTAAAATTGAACCATAGGCCAAAATATGTATTAAAATCAGATAATAGGCAAATTATAACAGTTGAGCTACCGTGCTAAAACCACGGAACTCGAGAATGCCTAACACCTTCTCCCGGGTTAACAGAATTCCTTACCCGGATTTCTTCGCGGACTGTAAAACAGAGTCAATCTTTCCTCAATTCGGGATATAAAACCGGTGACTTGGGACATCATTAGTTATCCGAAGTGTGTATATATATATATATATATATATATATATATATATATATATATATATATATATATATATATATATATATATATATATATATATTCCCTTCCGGGGATGCAGGAAAAAAGGAGGTGTGACAAGTGTCTCAGAGTATGATGTCCGTTACACCAGCTTGGCTAGATATGCCTCAGCCTTGGTTTCTACTTTTTTCGAGAGGGTTTGCCAGTTTATTGAGGGGCTTATTCCCAGCATCAGGTCTATCATGGCTCGTGAGTTGTAGATGGATATTTCTTATCAGCAGGTGGTGAGCATTGCTAGGAGGATAAAGGGTATACATGCTAGGCAGAGAAAGGAGAGGAGGCCAAGAGGTCTCGAGAGTCGGGCCATTATTATGGTGCATGTGCCCCATCTTAGATAAATTGTTATATTTGGTTTTGTTTATTATCTGATTTTGTTACATTTTTGGACCTAATATGCTAAATGTTGCTTTCACCGCTTTGATATTATCTAAAACTGTAAATAAATTGCTACGGAACCCTTCTCTTCTCATCTTCGGGGATATGCTCGCTGGTCAAGACTCCCTATTCTGTTAGTGTCATACCTTTAAATAAGAAACAAGTTCGGACAAGTTACTAAGCCGGATGGCCTTTTGGTTCCCCGTACGTAGCCCCCTCCTCAACTCGAGTTGCCTGCTCGGGTGCACAAGTCTAGAACAAATACCAAGGTTTTGAACCTATAATAACCCAGCCTCATGCCGGATCCCTAGTAGGAACGTTTGTTTGCATCATGTGCATTTGACTTTGGAGACTCAACACAGGGGTTGGTCTGTCTAGGACAGGTGTACCCGAAATGAAAAGACCATTATGATACATCTTACTTGCTACCTGTGCATTCATTTATTTTGGATACGCATGTTGACGTACTTGTAGGGAAAAGTTAGAGAAAGTTGATGAGAAGGCTGAGAGGGATAACTGCATGTTCTAAAGAACCGATGTCCCAAAACATACCGAAACTCTGCCAAAACTTTTTTAAACAGAAAAAATGTGGGTTTTAAAGACAAGAAAAAGAAAAGGAAATTTTTGTGTTTTTAGAAAAGAAAAAAAGTTGGTTTTTATTTTGCCAAAATTTCTCGAACTACGCCAGTTTGATTCTCACAAAATGTGGAATACATAGGCAACCCTCATCAGGTCTAACTTTCTTTTTTGCAAAAAAAAATCCCCAAAAAGGACAAAATTTTTATATTTGGGAATAAGTAAGGCGATGCTCTCCTTGTCAAAATTAGCCGAATGTCCCTTAAAAGACGCTGGAAGGCTATTTTTGCAAGAACAGTCCCCTTTGCTCTCTTTTTCAAGTTTTGGACGGTTAGCAAACACAGCATTAGAATCTTCTCACAGAAGTACTGAAAGGTTGTATTTGCAAAGCCGAAATTAAATTTTTGGCATGAAAATTTGAAAAAAAAAATATCAATTTTGTTTTGGAGTCAAATGAATCAGTATGTTGCTTAACCACCCTAATAAATTTGTAAAAGGAGCACGAATCAATATTTTCCATTAATAGTCATGAACAAGATCCCTTTGGAGTTGCATATGTAGTGGAATGATCTGGGTGAATCAGTGCAAGATAAGGTCAATTTATACTTGGGAGGCCTCACTGGGTTGTTGAAGATTAATATTGGGGGGAATATCATAAAGGCGTTGGTTACATTCTGGGACCCAGCCTGCAACGTATTTCATTTCTTAGATTTTGAACTCACCCCAAGCTTGGAAGAAATAACAAGATATATTGGGGGTCCTAAAGTTCCTCTAGGACACTAGTACTTGATTACACTAAGGGTCGTCTCCAAACACAGATTCCTAGATTCATTAAACATAAATAGGAGGGTCCACAACCCAGATCTGGCAGCTGGTTCTTATACTCTACAGTTTATATACAAGAGATATGATCATATATGGGGATTTAACAATCCAGAAAATAAAAATTGTAGCAAAAGACACTGCCTCAAATGGGAAGAACACAAGTGCTTTGCATTTATGATAGTCTTCTTGGGCCTTTTGGTGTTTACCTAGAAAGATGGGAATATTGATATACAGATAGCTGGGGTTGTCAGCACTTTGCTTACTCAGACTAAAGGTACCCTCGCACCCATGATCGTATCTGAAATCTTTCGTGCTCTCACAGCCTGTAAAGCCGGAGGAGACTTCTTTGAAGGGTGCAACTTGTTATTACAGATTTGGATGATCGAACATCTATGTCATCGTCCTCAATTCATGAGCTATGGGTCGACAGAAAGAGCTACATAGAGGAATTTCATACAAGAGTTGATGGGTTTAGCTTGCCAGAGGGAGTCATAGAATGGGTAACACATCTCCATTCCATCAGTGTAAGTCAAATAGTGTGGACGTTTAGGTGGCTTCCCGTAGATGACATCATATATATGCCAGCTACCGGGCCTCATTTCCTTTTGATGGGTATCAGAAGTATCCACCCTTATGCCCCATATTGGGTCTTGAGACAATTAGGGAGATGCCAAAATGTTCCCATGGATGAATACATTAGACGCTATATGGTCGAGATCAGTCCCGATGGTCAATTTCATGAAGCGGCAGTCCGCCAAATTTGGAGCGAGTGCCAGTACTTGACGACAAACACTCGAGTATGTGATCTGTCCAAAGATGAAGTTTCACCAGGATACCTTGCTTGGTATAAAAGGGAAGTGGATTTCGGAAGACCGGCTAAAAGACCCCATCTTCAAGAATTTGCTAAGGCATCATAAGAACAATGGGCTTGGTAGGCCAAGGAAAATGAGTACATGGCCACAATAGGAAAGCTGGAGAGGCAAGTCAAAGACCTTCAATTCGAGAACGGTTTGCAAGCCACGGTGGATTAGGGTGAAAAGAGAAGACTAGCCAAAGAAAATGAAGCGCCTTGAGCCTAGATTCAGAAAATGAAAATAGCGGCAGAAAATCCTACCAGAAGTGTAAAAGATGAGAAGCTCATAGACAAACTTAGGCAGATGGTAAGGGAATATGGTTTTGACTTGAAAAAAGTGGAGGGTGAACTAGACGGGGCACAACAACAATTGGCTAAACATGCAGAGGAACGAGCATGTCTGGTTAAACAACTAAAAGAAAAGTACGACAAGGAGGTTGCGGGATTGAAGAAATGGGCCATCATTGTTGAGAACAAACTGTTAATCAAGCGAAGGACTTTAAGGATGAAAGAAAACATTGTTATATAGCACTGAAAAAGCTAGAAAAAGATCTACCACAACTTCGAGAACATAATCAAGTAGCCGAACAGACTTTGGAAGCCAGGGCCCAACAGATTAGGTGATTGTTGCAAGAAAAGGGTGTCATAAGAGAGAGAGTCCGAAGGATCACTAATTACATCGCAATGAAGTGCAGTAGTTGTGAAGATATGACTAGATCCATGTTATTTGTCGCTGCGATGACCTTTGTCCGCTAGGTAATGGAGGACCTCCACCACCTCCAAGGGATTTAGCACGCATGCCCATGGAGAGATCGAATGATGTCTCGCGGACCCCAGGGGTAGTAGAGGCATTGATGTATTCGTGATTTTCACCTGAGTCTGTAATCCTTCCTCGAGTATATATTTTCATTTCCGGTTAGAGTCTATTGGTTTGTTCTTAAGTCTGTATTCTCATCCCTTCATTAGAGTCTGTTAGGTGCTTTTGATTCTGTTAGTTTTTGAGTCTTGTAATCAAAGCATTTCTTCTTATGAAAATTTGAAAATTCTAGAATATGTTACTACTTATTTTTATACTTATTCCCCAGAACTACGCTCGGTCTGATTTATGCGGGGTCATGATACGTAGGCAAACTCCACAAGATTCGACCATAACAAAAAGGAAAGGGAAATAAGAATAAAAAAGTGAAAAGAAAATAGAGGAAAATAAGAAACCGTGAGAAGGAAACAATGGCAAAATAAGAGAGAGAATAAAAAACAAACAAAGAAAAATCAACAAGAAACAAGCATGAATGAAAAAAAAAGAGAGAAAAAAATAGAAGTTTTAAATGGAAGTAAGAAAAAGTCGGGATGATGCAAGCAGCCGATCAAACACATAATAGAAACCGATAACTACTTAGGTGCACTCATTCCCAAATGTGCGGTGGCCTATCCATTAAACCCTGACTGCTAACAAGTTAGTTGTTGTTAATTTCAACATCAGGCAGGTGGTTAGTTTTGTGGTATTCTGGCAACCCACCCATACAACACTCATTCCAAAAACAAGTTGACCATAGCCAACCAGGAGCCTGATGTGAGTATTATCGATCCCTCGAGAGATGTGGAAGAGTTGGATGTCAATGTAATGAAAGAAGAGATGTTTAAACTGAAATAACAAATGGCTGGAATGTACCAAACATAGGCAAAGGGGAAACCACCACCAGCTTACCCCGCAAACCCTGCCTTCATCCTGCCATTGGCCCAATAGCAGGATTATCCTGCCATAGATTCGTCCTCGAGCTTTCCCATTGACCAACACTAGCAGGGCACAACTTCCTAGACACTACCAGCTTCACCACCCAAGCCAGTTCCACACCCTCCTCTACCAGCTACTCCTATCTTCGTGGCACCCACACCCGCTACACTCCATAGATCTTGCAGCAAACCTTTGTTGCAATCCCATGATAGCAAGTATTACCCCTTGGAGCCCACTTTTAATGCTCTGGAACCCTTATACACCCATGATTCTGCTCTCACTGCAGAAGCTGAAAAACCTGCCAAAAATCCCTAACAGGAGGAGATGTTCAGGAAAGTTAAAAGCTTAGAATAATCATTCAGAGACATGCGAGGGTTGGGAGGTCAAGTAAGTGTAGCATACAAAGATCTATGTTTGTTTCTAGATGTGCAATTACCGACAGGTTTTAAGATGCCCAAGTTTGATTTATACGATGTGCACGGTGATCCAGTACACACTTGAGAGGGTTTCGCAGCAAAATAAGGGGAGGTGGAGGGAAAGACGAGTTTCTAATGGCATATTTTAGTCAGTATGAGCGATTCAGCATTAGAATGGTATACACGCAAAGACCATGAAAGGTGGTATACGTGGATGATCTAGCCCTGGCATTTTCTTGCCACTTCCAGTACAATCTTGAAAGTTTTCCGAATCGTAAACTAGAAAAAAAGAATAATGAGAGTTTTAGGGAGTATGGCTTTTGTTGGAGAGAGAAAGCAATGAGGTCTGACCCTCCGATGAAAGAAAGTGAGATGGTTGATTACTTCTTGCAAGCCTTAGAGCCCACTTATTTTGCTCATTTGGTATCGGCTATAGGCAAGTCCTTCAACAAAGTGGTAAAAATGGGAAGCATGGTAGACGAAGGGCTCAAGTCTAAAAAAATCGTGAGTTATTCCACGGTCAAGGCAACCAGAAAAGTCATTCAAAGCGCAATTGCGGGAGCAATTGGAAAGAAAAAGAAAGAGGATGTCACTGCAATTGAGTCAGGAACTGGTTTGGATCCAGGGGACCATCACACTATTACAACCAGCCTCAACCCGGCCACTAAACCTACCCCTACACTCCATAAAGCCCACCGCAATACTACTACCCACCACCAGGTCCCCATTTTTCTGTCCATCATGCACAAACATACACGCAACCTCCTGCCCATGCACAGTGGCATGTGCCAACTCTACCAAATACCTACCCTGCTCCACAAAATGCCTATCCACCCTCAAGAGCCTACCAAGACCCCCCGATACCAGCTTTCCGGGCCAATTAATCCTTTAAGAATGAGAGGTTACAGAAGAAGAAAACCTTAACTCTACTGGGAGAGTCCTATACTAGTTTATTTCACAAGTTGAGACAGTTAGATATGCTGAGGCCAATTGAAGCATGATTGTCTAATCCTCCCCCGAGAAATCTTGATTATTCTGTCAGTTGCGAATATTGTTCTGGTGCTCTGGGGCATGACACAGACAAATATTGGCATTTGAAATACGCTATCCAGGAGCTCATTTATTCACATTGTATTAAGGTCCCAGCTCTGGAAGCACCCAATATTAACCAGAACCTGCTGCTAACCCATCAACAAACGAACATGATTGAGATAGTGCATAAAGAAGGGGAGCCCAAAAAGCCTTCGCAGACCGTCATGATGATCCGAGCCAGTGAGATGAAGCCGGTTGAAAAACTAACAAGCGAGATGTCGATGCTCAAGTTGAGCGAAACAAGCAGTAAGCCTATTGTTGAAACCAAAAAGGGGTCCTCGAGTGATGGTATGGTGAAACAAGAAAAAGCAAAGGTAGTGGTACCAGGGGTGGAAAGCAAGCCTGTTATGGTTGTGGAAGGTGCCCGCACAGAGCCCGTCATTATCAAACCTGTAACTCAGCTACCCATAGTCAACAACAGTGTCACGACCCAAATTGATGGGCCATGACTTGTACCCGACCATACTTGCCAAGCACAAATGTACATTTTAACTAACCTTCTCTATTATCTTTTAGGGCTGACGAGATCAATATAGTTGGTAGACATGGATCATGGACAAATAACAATAAAATATGATGGCATGAACATACATAACATGGGATAACCTCACAATCAAGAAACTATATATATATATATATATGGTACGAGCTACCACACTACCAAGAAAGACTATACAACAAAAACCAGCCGACAAGGCATACCAAACTATACATGAGTCGACACCTGTCTATGAGCCTCTAAAGGAACATAAGCGCTGCAACATAGTCAGAACAGGGCCCCGATATACCCATAATGTCTATAACAAAAATGCATCCCACGACCATGGCAAGTCCGGAGAAGGGACCTCGCCAATCATCGCTGAACTGGATAGCCTACTGTGTTTGGGGAGCTGCATCTGCCTGTCTATCAAGACCTACAGCACGACATGCAGTGTCCACAAATAAAAGGACGTTAGTACGAATAATGTACTGAGTATGTAAGGTAGGGAAACATAAATACAAACAGTAATGTAGGCAAGGATAGAGAATATACAACATGTAACATCTGAGTACCTCTGAGGGCTACTAACATGAAATGCATGATACATATGTATAAATACATAAACTTTTAAAGCATACGCCTCTGTGGGAATCATTATCATCATATCGTACACGGCTGTAATAGGCTCGGTAAAAAAAATGTACCCGGCCATCATAAGGCTCGGTTAAATTGTACCCGACTATAGCGCGGCTCGGTAGAGTAAAACCGTTACATATATATATAATGCATGCTCGACTCATGGAATAACGTTCTAAACCTTTCGGAGTGACCTAAGGTCGGTATCCTCTGTACACGTTATTAGGACTAACTCTTCACTATGAACCTTATAAGAATCAGGAAGTACCAACAACATTGATAACACAAGAATAAGAGAAGCAATATTAACATCAATTTTATAAGAGGGGAAACAATGTAAGAACTGTTAGCTTCTAAGAATAGAGTATCTTTGGAAGCTAATTCATTACATTGTGTCCAATCGAAGTTGTGCAAAAGAAGGAAAGGGATAGCCTCACATACCTTGTATATACTTCTGCAATCTCAAACTATGCAATTGTGACAACTCCTTAGTCTGCAATAAAAGAAACGATAATCCTTTTTAGAAATCGAATGGATTCGGTCTTATACATACGCGAGGAAGGTAATCAAAAAAGAAAGAAAATGGGCTACTATCGTTATCACTTAAGTGTCATAATTATTATATATCGATCACAACCTATTTTACGATGGAACCGGACAACACCTCCCCTATATATATGAATTCACACCATTCAAAAAAAATCTTCAAACATGCCAAACAACATCAATAATAAACATATTGAGCCTCCCAAAACAGTCCACATAAAACCTAATTATATCATACATACGACGGCCACCGTAGTCGTGTCAAACGACCCGAAAATGGTACGAATAACTATCAGCCCACAATCCTACATATATATGGTGTTTCTCCACACCCTTCCACCTATAAAAATCCACAAAATAGTAGTAAAATACGCAGCCCAACAGCAACACAAAACAGTCCACAAAACATTCTGCTACAAGTGAATAACTCGAACTCACGGCTTCCGATCACCGTCCCATGAGTTCTTATGTATAGAACAAATTACCATGAATTCACAGCAGAGAATAATGTATGAAAAATGGCAGTAAATTACCTTACTTGTTGGATAACTCAGCCCTTTCCTTGGTTCTTCAAACTCTAGGTTTTACCTTCAAATAGAACTTGAAAGAGAGGAAAAATCGATTAGGGTTTGTGCGGGGTTTTTGGGAAGGAGTTGCAGGGGTTATCTTTTGTTTTGAGGATCCAAAATATGGGGGAAATATCTGATTTCATAACCCCTTAAAAGTGCTCTCTTGGCCTACTTAGGTCTTTTAATTTTGGCCTATCATTTTGGCAAGTAGGTGATGCACCTACTTGTCATCTACCAATCTACGCAGGCTTGCAAAAATATGAAAATCTCTATAATCCAAGATTTTATTGAAAAACGGTTTAATACGTTGGAAAATAGACTCATAGATATTTAATATGATGGGTATATCACCCGGTAATTTTTTGTAAATTGGGAGAAAAGCTTAGAAACATTTGACTTAATGTTTAAGTAAAATTATGAACCTAAGTTGTGACAACTTTTGTCGACCTTTGTTTCATAACTCGTTTGACTTCAAAAATTATGATATGGATAATATATGATTCAAATGCCTTAATACATGACCTCTTGAGTTTATTAAGCACCTCTAGATTTACCTGAAAATACGAGTTACAACATCCTTGATTTGTTTAACTTCTAGTACTTGTTAATCACCCATATATACCATTGTATCACTTATGACCAATGGGATTAAATTCTTATCATCTCAAAGATAATTCCTTCTTGGATTTTATGTTAACTAATATATGGCATGAACTAACATATGTGGATATGGATTGTAACAAACAGGGTCGGACCTTGGAATTATGAGCGAGTGACACTGACTTACAAATGGAAAGAGGTCAAAGAAAAAGTCTGTGAGACCCATGGACTGATCCGGTCGGGAAGGTGCTTTCCCCCAAGGAGTTGAGAAAACCTAATACCTCCAAAGATAACTCCATATTGGTGAAGAAATCTGTGACTGAAGAAGAAGCAAAGGAGTTTTTGAAAAAGATGAAGGTTCAAGACTATTCTATTGTGGAGAAATTGAAGAAGACGCCTTCTCAAATTTCACTATTTTCGTTGTTAATTCATTCGGAAGAGCACCGTCGGGCACTGGTGAAGATCCTGAACAGGGCCCACGTTCGTGACAAAATCTTAGTCAATCACATGGAAGAGATAGCCAACAAGATTTTCAAGGTCAATAGAGTCACTTTTTCTGATGATGAATTGTCCGTGGAGGGTACTGACCACAATAGAGCCCTTTATCTTATGGTGAAGTGTGAAGATTATGTGGTTACCCGGGTATTAGTTGACAATGGTTCTAGTGCGAACATTTGCCCGCTCTCCACCTTTAACAAGCTGAAAGTGGATGTTGAAAGGATTCACAAGAACAGTATTCCGTACGAAGGTTCGACGGTTGAGGGAAAGATTTGATCGGTGACATAGTACTCAAGCTGACAATTGGACCAGTTGATATTACCATCAGGTACTAGATGTGGCTGTCTCTTACAATCTGCTGTTGGACTGACCCTGGATTCATGCTGCTAAAGCAGTCCCCTCTACTATGTATCAAATGGTAAAGTTTGAATGGGATAGACAGGAAATAGTTGTGCACGGCGATGACAATTTGTATACCCATAGTGATGCCATTGTACCATTTATCGAGGCTGAGGATGACAAGGGGCCTTGGGTTTACCAGGTTTTTGACACGGTATCGATAAAGAAAATTCTAGAAGGGGAGTGCGTTCCAGTTTTAATGGTAGCCACTGCATCATTCATGGTAGCCGTTGAAATGTTGAGAAATGGTTTTCTCCTAGGGAAGGGTTTGGGTGTGTCACTGCAAGGTTCGTACAGCCGATGTCTCTCCCCAAAAACATGGACACCTTCGATTTGGGATTCAAGACTACAATTACAGACGTAAAAAGAGACAAAAGGATAAAACAGAGGGCATAGGTCTTCCAAAAGCCAGTCCCACGCCTCTTCAAATTATTTGTCAGGGCCGACACCGAGAAACGCCCGTCAACAACAAGTCACAATTCTATGGATGATCCTGATAAGGAGTTGCTTAAAAGGTTGAGAAGTTGTTTGAAGAAGTGGATATGGTGGAAGCTGGATAGGTTTCTAGCAAGGCGGATGTACAATTTGTTAGGCCCGGTGCAAAGAACAACAATTGGGAAGCTACTCATCTCCCGACCAGAAAGGAGTTTCGGTAGTTTGCTTTGATTTTCTTTCATTTTATCTATATTATTCCAAGGTTGTAATTAAGATTTTATGTCTCATCCGTTTGGATGTATAAATCTTGTTATCTTTCAATTTTAATGAAATGCAATTTCCCTTTTTCATCATTTCTGATAGTTTTTATTTTCTTTTCTTTTCTTTTTCTTCGTGTATAGTTCTTTTTATTCTGGTTTCAATGGCGTGACATGCATGAGGAATTTTCGGCCCAATCATGCAAGCCAATCTAATTCTGAAATAATAATTCAAGAAATAGAATGTGATGATGAATCAGAGTATGATGAGGATGGGGCCTTCGAAGAATAAAGAATTAAGCCATTTCGAAGAAAAACCCAAATTACAGAAGCAATCAATTTAGGGGACCCAGATAATATCAGAGAGACTATAATAAGTGTCCATCTTGAATCGCAGCTCAAGAAAGAGGTAATCAAAGCATTTCTTGAATACAAAGATATTTTTGCAGACGACATGCCGGGTCTAAGCACTGACTGGGTAGTCCAAAAATTGCCCACTGACACGGCATGCCCTCCCATCAAATAGTAGTTAAGAAATTTTAAAACTAACATTAGCGTAAAGATCAAAGAGGAAGTCACAAAGTAGTACGAGGAAAAGGTCATTCGAGTCACGTGGTATCCCACAGCCAATATTGTGCCTGTACCAAAGAAGGAGAAAGACTAGGGTGTGTGTCGATTATCTCGATCTCAACAGGGCAAGCCCAAAGGATAACATCCCACTACCAAATATCCATTTTCTGATTGATAATTGCGCCAAACATGAGATTTGGTCTTTTGTGCATTGCTACGTCGGTTTTCATCAGATTCTAATGGATGAAGAGGACGCGAAAAAGACTGCATTCATCATACTGTAGGGGATATACCACTACAGGGTCATGCCTTTCGGGTTGAAAACTGCTGGGGCAACTTACATGAGGTCAATGAAGACCATATTCCATGACATAATATCGAGGTATACATGGAAGATGTGATCGTAATGTCTAGAAAGCAGTCTAACCATGTCAACGATTTGAGAAAATTCTTCCAAAGGCTCCGCAAGTACAATCATAAGCTCAATCCTGCAAAATGCTCATCCGGCATGCCGTCTGGAAAATTGTTAGGATTCGTAGTCAGCCGGTGAGGTATTGAGCTGGACCCGTTAAATATTAAAGCTATCCAAGATTTTCCACAACCAAGGAATACGACTAAGGTAATGAGCTTATTAGGGAGGATTAATTACATCAACAGGTTTATTGTTCAGCTTACGACAACTTGTGATCATATCTTAATGCTGTTAAAGAAGAATGTTGCGATCAAGTGGATAGAGGAGCGTCAAGAAGCATTTCATAATATAAAAGGCTACTTGTCGAACCCACCTATTTTGGTTCCACCAGAACCAGGGAGACCTTTGATTCTGTATCTAACAGTTTCAGACAATTTGCTTGGTTGTGTGTTGGGTCAACATGATATCACCAGTAGGAAAGAGTAGGCTATTTATTGTCTCATAAAGAAGTTCACATCTTACGAGGTTAAGTACACCTACCTTGAGAGGACATATTGCGCCTTAACTTGGGTGGCATAGAAGTTGAGCATTATTTGTCAGCTTATACTACTTACCTTATCTCTCATTTGGATCCACTAAAGTATATCTTCAGAAGCCTATGCCTACAGGAAGGCTTGCAAAGTGGCAGATCTTTTTCACAGAATTTGACATCATCTATGTGACCCAGACTGCAATGAAAGCCCAAGCATTGGCCGACCATTTGGCCGACAATCTAGTGGATGAAGAATATGAGACTTTGAAGACTTACTTCCCCGATGAGGAGGTACTGCACATTGAAAAGTTAGAACAAGTTGGAGAGCCAGGTTAGAAATTTTTCTTTGATGGAGCTGCTAATAGAAAGGTGTTGGGAAAGGATCTGTAATAATTTTTGACACAGGACATCACTACCCTATTACGGCTCAGCTTCATTTCTACTACACAAACAACATGGCTGAGTACGAGGCATGCATCTATGTTATGAGGTTAGCTGCAGACATGGGTGTCCAGGAAGTCTTGGTCTTGGGGGACTCGGAACTTCTGGTACCCCAGATTCAAGGGGAATGAGAAACACAAGATTTGAAGCTCATACCGTACCAGCAATGTTTGCATGATCTCTGTCTAAGATTTCAATCAATAGAGTTCAGGCATATTTCAAGGATCCACAACAAGGTCGTTGATGCTTTGGCTACCTTAGCGTTAATGTTACATCATCCAGATAAGGCTTATGCTGAGCGGTTGCATATCCAAGTCCATGATCAATATGCTTACTATAGGATGCTGGAAGAAGAATTTGATGGCGAGCCTTGGTTTCACAATATCAAGGAATATATCTGGATGGGCGTACATCTAGCACAAGTTGCAGGTGATCAAAAGAGAACAATTCGGCATTTGGTAAGCAGAATTTTCTTAAGCGGAGGGGTTTTGTACAAAAGAACTCCAGATCTCGGATTGTTGAGATGCATAGATGATATAAAGGCCTCGGCCATCTGAATGAAGTACATTCCGGAGTCTGTTGATCGCATATGAGTGAGTATGTGCTGGCAAAGCAGATTCTCCGAGCATGTTACTATTGGCTCACCATGGAGCAAGATTGTATCAGTTTTGTGTGCAAGTGTCATCAATGTCAGGTGCACGGAGATTTGATTCATTCCCCACCATCCGAATTACATACAATGTTTGCACCATGGCCCTTTTGTTGCTTGAGGCATGGATGTCATTGGGCCCATCGAGGCAGCAGCGTCCAATGGGCACAATTTCATTATGGTGGCCATTGACTATTTCACCAAGTGGGTTGAAGCTAAAACTTTCAAGTTTGTGACTAAGAAAATAATGGTCAATTTTGTGCACTCGAAAATCATTTGCCAGTTCGAGATCACGAAGGTAATCATCACGGATAACGGTGCAAATCACAACACTCGCTTGGTAAAAAGAGCTATGTCAGCAGTTTAAGATTACACATCGCAATTCCACCCCATATCACGCCGAGGAGAATGGAGCAGTCGAGGCAGCCAACAAGAACATAAAGAAGATACTTCGAAAAAAGGTGGAGAGTTCCATGCAATGGCAGGAGAAGATGCCTTTCGTATTGTTGGGTTATCACACTATTGTTCGTACTTCAGTAGGGCAACCTCTTAATTGCTGGTGTATGGCACGGAAGTAGTGATACCTGCAGAGATTGAAATCCCATCCCCTTTGATTGTCACCTAGGCCGAGATTGATGATGATGAGTGGGTCAAAACCCGCCTAGAGAAATTGAGTTTGATTGACGAGAAAAGATTAGCAGTAGTATATCATGGCCAGTTGTATCATTAGAGAATGTCGAGAGCATATAATAAGCAGGTGCGCCCACGGAAGTTTGAAGTGGTTCAGTTAGCATTGAGATGTATCTCCCTCATCAGGCTGAGGCAAAGGGCAAGTTCGCCCCAAATTGGCAGGGGCCGTTCATTGTGACGAGAGTGTTGTCCAATGGGGCTTTGTATTTAACAGATGTAGAAGGCAAATATGTAGAAATGGCCATCAATTCTGATGCAGTCAAGAGATATTATATATGATCTTCTTTGATTAAAATAGTATTTGTTTGTACTTGGCATGATTTGGAGATTGAAATGACGATGGCATTTTGTTCGTCTATCTAAATATTTTATCCGTTGTTACCCCTTTGAGCCTTATTTATTTTCGTTCATACCCCTATTTTGGAATTAATAGAAAAAGATTAGAAACACAAGCGCAAAAGATAAGTAAAGAGGAAAGAAAATAATGAAAAAGAAAAAAAGGGAGAGAAATAGCAAATGAGTACAAAGAGAAACGAAGAGAGGAAAGAAAAGAATGAAAAAAAAAGAGAGAATAAAAGTAGAAAATCAGTAAAGAAAGAAAGGAAAGAAAAGAAAAGAAAAGCAAAGAAAAATGACAATAACAAAGTAATTTCTATGACATGAACTATGTTCGACCTGATTACTTTTAAGGATACGCAGGCAACCTCACGGTTCGGTTCCATCAAAACAAAAATTCAAAAGTCCCCAAGCAAAAAACTGGGGTAGAAGTCGTGTTTGCTGTAATAAGTCTGATTCCGAAAGTTATAATTTAGAACCCATTCAAATGGTTTTGAGCCTTTGATACCTTTTCTTTGTAACTCGGTTCAAAAGCCCACATTACAGTCCAAAGAAAGACCTTCTGATCAGTCTTCAAAAGATGCCAAGTGGAGCAAGTGGAGGTGATTCATGTCAGGAGCAATACTCCGGCCCAAGCAAGGAAAATGAAAACGAGAGAGTCTTATTGGTGAAAACCCTCACGGGCACCGCAAGGTGACGGGAGCTAAGAGAAATGAAAAATGAGAGTCTTATTGGTGAAAACCGTCACGGGCACCGTAAGGCGACGGGAGCTAAGAGTAATAAAAAATGAGAGAGTCTTATTGGTGAAAACCTTTACGGGCACCTTAAGGTGATAGTGAGCTGAGGGATAAACAAATGAGAGAGGTCTATTGGTGAAAACCTTTCAGGGCACCGCAGGATGAACAAAGTCAAGGTTTGGTTGAAGAAATCATGTTATGGAATTCAAGGGCAACAAAGTATAGAAGCTGAAAGTCGATTGGTTGGACAAATTGGGCCGATTAATCCGAAGTACATCTCAGATAAATCTCTTGTCTTTTTCCCTTTTAGCAGTCATCCAGTTTTGGATTTCTCTTATCCTTAACTCTCAAAGTCATTGTATTTCATTTTTTTTGTTTCTATTTCTCTAAGAGGTTTCAAGGTTAATTTTGTTTGAGAAAGTAAGAAAGGATATCAAAGCTTACTACCAACTTCCAAAAGTACAAAGCACAGTGTGGCCAAAAGATACCAAAGATAGCATGATGTAAAGTGGGATATAAAGAATCACCGGAAGCTTCATCGGTGGAATGATCTGGTAATTTCGGGAGAGATGCAAAAATTCCGATAAAGGGGTCAGGGATGTAATAAAACGATAAGGGTACAGAACAATCGGTTCATCCAAGGTCATAGGGTTTGAAAGTCAGTCAGAAAGTCAAGCGGTTCAGGACCAATTCGGGGAAGCTAGTCAAAACAAAGCATGACTGCGAGGAGGCCACTTTCAACAAGAATGCCACAAACTACCACCACATTTCATACTGACAAGATTTTTCTTTGATTGAACCAAAGGGCAGAAAGTTCTTGTTGTTTCTAAGAAACCCTCCGTAGGGGAAACGCATGCACCAGACAGGTATGCCCATAAATTCTTAGGACCCTCCTCGAAAATGGGACCTAGTTTAATGTTCAAAACAATCATGAGTAGCAAGATCTAGCATAAGTATTACCCCCAAAAAAATAAATAAATAAAAATAAATAATAAATAAAAAATTGGCTTCAAAGTTTGCATGTTTGAGATAGGATTCAATTAGGAGTCTTCAAGACTCCACTGAATAATGGGACCTAGCTTTAATATTTACATTAGATAACAAGATGCAGTGTAATATCTGTTGTATGGAAGTATAACTCAGTCGTAAGAGTTCTGTTGTAGGATAGTATGATTCAACTTTCAAATTGTCGCTTAGGATAATACTTGACTTTCAGGACCTTCCTGGAAAATGGAACCTAGTTTAAAATGCAAAACAATCATAAGTAGCACGATCTAGCATAAATGTACCCCAAAAGAATATAAGTTGGCTCCAACGTTTGCATGTGTGAGATAAGATTCAATTAGGAGTTTTTAGGACCCTCCTTAATAATGAGACCTAGTTTTAAGATTTCCATTAGATAACAAGATTTAGCGTAAGTTCTATCGTAGGGAAGTATAATTCAGACGTAAGGAATTGTTACTCTTAAGATAAGACTTGATTTTAATTTTTCAGGACCTCTTGGATAATGGGGTATAGTTTTAAGACCTTTTTAGATAACTAGATTTAGTGGAAGTCATACCTTTAGGAAACACAATTCAACTTTTAAAACTTTCATTTAACTAAGAACTGTCTGGACCCTCCTGGATAATGGAATCTAGCCTTCAAATTCTTAGAATATTTGGTAACATGACTCAGTTTAACACTCACATATGTGCCCAGTTACCAAACTGGGGAAGACAATTTTCTTTATTTTGTCTACTTTTATTTAAATCAGGTACCCACTTGGAGAACACGGAAAAGCAGTTCAAGTTCAACAGTCAGGCGCCCACCTGGAGAGAACAGGAATATAGTTAATGTTCAGCAATCAGGCGCCCACCTGGAAAGCACGGAATTATAGTTCAATTTTTCTTTTTTGCAGTCAGGTGCCCACCTGGAGAACAAGGGGATAGAGTTCAAGTTTTTGGCAGTCAGGAGCCTACCTGGAGAACAAAGGGATATATTCAAGTTTTTGGCAATCAGGAGCCCACCTGGAGAACAAGGGAATACAACTCAAGTTTTTGGTAATTAGGAGCCCACTTGGAAAAAAAGGGAGTACAACTCAAGTTTTTGGCAATCTGGCGCTCACCTGGAGAATAAGGGGATACAGCTCAAGTTCTTGGAAATCATGAGCCCACCTGGATAACAAGGGAATACAACTCACGTTTTGGTAATTAGGCACCTACCTGGAGAATAAGTGAATACAATTAATGTTTTGGTAATCAGGCGCTAACCTGGAGAACAAGGGAATACAATTCGAGTTTTGGTAGTCAAGTGCCCACTTAGAAAACGAGGGCATACAATTCGAGTTTTGGTAATCAGTCGTCCACCTGGAAAATAAGGGAATACAATTCCAGTTTTGGTAATCAGGCGTCCACCTGTAAAACAAGGGAATAAAAATCGAGTTTTGGTAATAAGGAGCCCCCTAGAGAACGAGGAAATACAATTCAAGTTTTGGTAACCAAGCAGGCACCTGGAGAACAAGGTAATACAATTCAAGTTTTGGTAGTCAGGCGCCCACCTGGAGAACAAGGGAATACAACTTAAGTTTCGGCAATTAGGCGCTCACCTGAAGAAAAAGGAAAACATTTCATATTACAATACGAGGAATTTCACTGGGAGAATACAAGTCAACACGACAACAAGAGTTGCAAGATCAAGCTTGAAGATATAGATAGGATTTCTTGTGATTCATATATTATAGTTTAGTCTAGTTTTTTTATAATCATGGTGTAATAAGGGGTTTCGTAAGCAGTAGCAGCAATTAAATCATAGCTTCGTGGTAGTCTTAGCTACCAAAACTTTTCGAACTACACTGACCTGATTCCTTATTAGCCAAGAATATGTAGGCCATATCAGAGGTAGGGTGCGGTCAAATCTTTCAAAAATGCTTCCCACGAAGTATTCAAGTGGGAAAAAATCGCTCGTATACACTCACTTTATCTTTGCACAAAAACTCTTCGTGTTTCTGAGCAAAGAGGGACAGCTGTGAGCACGTTATTTTTGCCCTATATGAATTACTCCCACAAATTCACAACAAAATAATGACTTTCACTGTTTGCAATTTTGTGAATTTTAGCGGCATTTTCTGTCAAAGTGTTTGCATTTGTCTGTGCATATTACTTTATTTAATTAATAAAAAATATAAACAAAATATGTGCATTTGCATTCAGGATTTGACTTTGCATTTTAGGAATTGATTAGTAATTTAGTTATTTTATAAAAATTGGAAAAATCAAAAAATATACTCTTTGCATCTTAAATTCTAACTTTTATTTTTGAGTAGTTTTTCTTTAATTTGTTTTCAAGAAATTGTGATAATTATCATTCAAGGTTTAATTAGTATTTTTAGTTAATTAGGTTCTACGAATTAATATAGGTTTAAATTTAATTTTGAAAAAAAAAAGAAAAAAAGGAAACAAAGGGGTTTTGAATTAGCTTTTTTGGCCTTATTTAATTTCTCAACTCCAGGCCCAATCTCTCTCACATAACCAGAGATCCCTTCCATCGCCGTTGTCCGCCACCGCCGAAAATTATCCCACGGTGGCAGTCAATGACCAATCCCCACAAAATTAACACCATGGCTTCTCCTCCACTCCCTCATCCCAAATCCAAGCTCCGCTCCCCTTAAATCCCACTAGAAGGCTTCGAATCTTAGAAACCCTTAGCACCGCCACAGTTTCTTCGATGGAGGCGTCACCTCCAAACCCCACCAGACTCACACCTTGAAATCCCCACGACCCCGTCATACTAAATCCACAAATATTTTCCTTCAAATCACACCGGAACTTCTCAAATTTTAAATCGAAAGAGTGAACCCCAAAAACCCAGGACCTTGGATGCAGGTTTTTGAAGATTTGGGGCTTAACTTGATGTTATTCGTGTGTTCTTGTTAAGAACACACGATTTAAATCAAGAGCGACCAAAAACATTCGAAGTTTTGAAGTCCCTTTTTCTTTGTCTGTTGGGCCAGATGTAATTCATGGTATCTGATTCATTATTCCTATTATTTATTTTGTTTGTTGATTTTAATTTATTCCTGCTTTATTGTTTTCTTGTTTTTTTTTCTTGCTGTTATTTCTTTTATGATTTTTGTTTCTTTTCTGTCAGTCTCGCATGCTGGTTCTCATCTACTTTATTTGCATGATTAGTTAGCCCATGCATGATATGTTTAGTTTTGCTCTCCTTCTTAAAACTTGACGGTTTCTTCTGAGATTTCCTGTATTAGCCTGTTAGAATTTAGATTGTAGACCACCGCTTGAATATGGTATTTGAAAATTTTGAGAAGCCCAAAATGGGCAGGAATCCGAGTTGCTCATGTTGAGCCCAATGTTGGCTTAATTTTTGGGTTAGCCTAATCCATAACCCATTCAAGATCATGGGTAATTAATAGAGTTTCGAGTGTCAAATTAGGAAAACTAGGTAGAGAAATTATTAGTAACTGCAATAGGAAGCTTCTAGGAAGCTTGGGTGGGGACCTATTTGATTTCATAAAATTAAACTAGGCTAGCTAAGAAAAAAAAAATTGGAAAATGGCCTAAGGGCAAAAATCTAACCCTTGGGTATCTCTATCTTGCCTTTCAAGGCAGAGACTCAAGGGGATAGAGAAAAATTATGGAAAGAAAAAAACAAACACAAAGGACTAAAAATTTCAAAAGATCACTTTTCTATTAAATTATGATTTATGTTTTTTTTGGAGGTTTTCAATTATAAACAATTTTCTGATTTCCTTCGAGGTTAAAAAATGGTTTGAATTTGGGTACTAAAAGAGATGGGTTAATCTTGATGACTGATTCACTATCCTATTGAGAATTTGGCTGAATAGTTACTGTTCTATTGGGTTTCTCTGAATTAATTCTGTTGTTTGACTCATTAGCTGGTGCTGGATTGCTACTATTTTGCCGCTATCTCTCTAATTTCCCTTTTGTTTGAGAATTCTAGGTACATGTTCCTAGATTCACATCATCTAAGGTCTGATATTGAAATGAAATGAAATCTGGAGTTTCAAATGTTGGTTTCTGCATGTTCAAATAATTATTTAATTTCAATTATTTTAGTTAATTAATGTGTTGTATGCTCAACATTGGAGCTATTAGTCAACTTGCATTTGTTGGAGTTAGTATAGCCCTATAGTAATTTTACTTGCTTCTGATATTTTTTTTGTTATAGTTGGTTTGGACTGCTGAGGTACGGAACTGGGTAAAATATTAACCATTAGCTAAGTTTGTGTTTAAGCTGCGTTAGCTAAGTATATGGTACTATGGAACTGTCAAGAAATTACAGCAGTATACTTATTCAAACATCTTAGTTTTAGTTTTAATTCTGGTTGAAATACATGCTCTTGTTAGAATAACTTTTGTATGAGAGCAGCTGTTATGATAACTATAAGTTAGAGGTAAAAGTGATTGATATATAGTCTATTATGTTTAAAGTATTGGGGGTACTTCATTAAATGCAGAATTGGATGTCATGAGAGGTTCAGTCATGTGTTCATGGTAGATGTAGTTTGAATTTGCCTATCAGTTTGCCTTAAATTTTCATACCAATCAGATTTAATTGTTCCCCATTCAGGTGATCAGAATTCAGAGAGCTGGACTGTTAATTGAATAACATCTTGAACTAGAATAATAAGTTTGGGTGCAACTTCTATAGCTAGATTAATTTGAACTCGCGGGGGCTTGACCTAGGCTCCACACGTTAACATGTCCCTCCCCCTTTTAGATTTGGTCTTAGCTTCGGCCCAAAACGTTGAAAGCATTTTAAAATAAGTAACAACAACTCTTTCTATCATATGTGTTCCATGAGATCAATGTTTAAGTTTAATGGGTGTGTGTGCAGTCTTGTGTTCTTGCGGGGGTTAGATCACGGGTCCCAGCATTGTAGCTGCCAACACTTTATTGCTGGACCTCATGTGTAATTCGATTCAAGTCACTGAAAATCTTTGATTCATTAGTATACACAATAAGTATTTGGGATCCCTTTTGGGCCCAGGTTTGAAAGAGGATTGGACTTTTGATTATTTGTTCTTGAAGTGTGAGTTTAACTTGGCATAAAAGGCTTTTGGATTCATTAAACGATATTAATTAGTTTGATTTTTTGAGGTGCGCCATACCAAACATAAATCTCAAATGCATGGCCTTCATTTAATTAATCTTGTTTATCCTTAGAATCGAGACGTACCATTTAGCTAAATTTCCATGGCCGTTGCAAAAATTGAAAACTCATAGTTACATTATGCGCGTTACTTTAATAATTAAATTTCATAAAATCGGGTTTACATTTATGTGACCCAAATTCAAATTCCAACAAAGTTACAATATGTCGAAGACCGTGGGTGCATTTATATGACGTGGTTCAAGACGTGTTTTAATAACATTGCAATATTCCTAAAAATGAATAAAAGCAGTTGAAGTTAAAATTAAACCATATGCCAAAACATGTTTTAAAATCAGATAATAAGTCAATTATAACAGTTGAGCGACCGTGCTAGAACCACGGAACTCGGGATTGCCTAACACCTTCTCCCGGGTAAACAGAATTCCTTACCCGGATTTCTGTGTTACTGGACTACAAAATAGAGTCAATCTTTCCTTGATTGGGGATTTAAAACTGGTAACTTGGGACTCCATTAATTATTCCAAGTGGTGACTCTGAAACTTTAATAAAATAATCCCATTTTTATTGTCATTTAAATTGGAAAAAATTCCCTTATATATATATATATATATATATATATATATATATATATATATATATATATATATATATATATATATATATATATATATATATATATATATATATATATATATATATACCCTTCTGGGGGTGTAGGAAAAAAGGAGGTGTGACAAATGTCTCAGAGTATGTTATCTATTACATCAGCTTGGCTAGACATGCCTCGGCCTGGGTAGTTTGCGAGAGGGTTTGCCGGATTATTGAGGGGCTTATTCCCAGTAGCAGGTCTGGCATGGCTCGTGAGTTATAGATTGATATTTCTTATCAGCAGGTGGTGAGAATTGCTAGGAGGATAGAGGGTATACATGCTAGGGGGAGAAAGGAGAGGAGGCAAAGAGCTCTCGAGAGTCGGACTATTATTAGGGTGCCTATGCCCCAGCTACAGGTCGTCATCGTAGGGGTTATATGAATCGCTCCGTTCATTCAACTCTTCCAGCAACAAGTGGTATTCCATCTCCTCCTAGGCCTTAGGAGCCTTATTATGCATCTCCAGTGTCTAGTGCGCCTCCTGCACGAGGTGCTTTCGGTGGCCAGTCCAGTCGAACTGGCCCAAGCCAGCCATAGCTGCACATTCCCCCAGAGCTTATTTTGAGTGTGGTGATACACGACATATGCGTTAATAGCCCCATTTTTTATATTGCCTACAGGTTGGGGGTCTTATATTATCTAATGTGATGCTTCAGGGATTGGCCTTGGAGCAGTATAAATGCAGGACGGTAGGGTGATTGCCTACGCATCCAGACAGTTGAAGGTACATGAGAAGAATTATCGTGTCCATGATCTTGAGTTAGCTGCTAGTGTTCATGCCTTGAAGATCTGGTATCATTATTTGTACGGTGTGCCTCGTGAGATTTATATTGACCACTGGAGTTTGAAGCATCTGTTCAGGCAGAAGGATCTTAATTTGCGCCAGATAAGGTGGTAAGAGTTTCTGAAGGACTATGATATCACTATTTTGTATCATCCGGGCAAGGCCAATGTGGTGGCTGATGCTTTGAGTCGCTAGGCAGAGAGTTTTGGGAGTTTAACTTATTAACCAGCATTTGAAAGGCCCATGGCGATAGATGTTCAGACCCTAGCCAGCCAATTTGTGAGATTGAATCTTTTGGAGCCCAGTAGGGTTCTAGCTTGCATGGTTTCTCGGTCTTCCTTATTTGATCATGTCAGGGAGAGTTAGTACGATGACCCTCATTTACTTGTCCTCAATACCAAGGTTAAGCATGGTGATGCCAGAGATGTGACTATTGGTGATGACGAGGTATGGAGGATGCAGGGTCGGATTTGTTTACCTAATGTTGATGGGCTTCGGGAGTTGATTCTAGAGGAGGCCCATAGTTTGCGGGATTCCATTCATCCGGGTGTCATGAAGATGTACCAGAAATTGAGATAGCACTATTGGTGGAGGCGGATGAATAAATCTATAATTGTATTTGTAGCTCGGTACCTCAACTATTAGCAGGTGAAGTATGAGCACTAGAGACCAGGTAGGTTGCTTCAGCAGATAGAGATTCCGGAGTCGATATGGGAGCGAATCACCATGGACTATGTAGTTGGGATCCCACAGACTTTGAGAAAGTTCAATACTGTTTGGGTGATGTGGATCGGCTGACCAAGTCCGCGCAATTCATTCCTATGTGTACTACTTATTCTTCAGAATGGTTGGCGGAGATTTATATCCGGGGGATTATTCGTCCTCGTGGTATCCCAGTGTCACGACCCCAGTTCACCCTTTGTGAACTATCATGACGGCACCTAGTCTCTAAGATTAGGTAAGCCTAACAATGCAGAACATAAACGAAACATAAGGAAGAATTAATCAAAAGCCAAAAATAACTAAACTAAACACAATATAATATGCCGCTCGGCATACACAATACTTAACTTCTCAAAACCAATACATACTCCCAAAACTCGGAAACCCATGAATCACCAGCTAAGAAATACTACATAGCTCTAACTCCAGAATGTCTAATAAGAACAGAAAGTACATAAGGGCTAAATACTAAATACAGGAATAGAAAGAGACTTCTCGATCTGCGGACTTGGAAAATATACCTCGAAGTCGCTGGAGCAGTCGCTCGCCTCAGGGGGTGATAGGACTGGGTGGAAGTACCTGGATCTGCACATAAAAAACATGCACAGAAAGGGCATGAGTACACTACAGCGGCACTTAGTAAGTGCCAAGCCTAACCTTAGTTTAGTAGTGACAAGGAAGGCCAGGGCTCCATTAAGAATAAATAATAGATATAATTCGATAGTATAAAATAGAACAGTATAAATATGTACAACAGTAAAAGTAACACAGTATATAAGGACAGCAACAACTACACAGAAAACAACATAGACACTGAAGGAAATACAACTCTACTCCAATAATATCAACCGGGGATATTCCAAGATACAATCCTGAAGTCCCAGTATGCATATCCAATAAGTCTCTCGGGATACCGTGTCGTAGTCCAACTCATAGTACACGGGATCTATCGAAATCGTATTCCGTAGTCCCAAATATAAACAAATAGGGGCGGGGCTATCGGAATCCCACATCCATAGTCCCAATGTAAATACTCAACAGCAACAGGAGAAATGTTCAAAAAATATCAAACTTCATATTAAGGCAAACAAATAGTCTATCCTAGCATGCTGCACAAAATTTTGGTAAAACAGTTAAACAAATGAGGCAATTTAATCACTTAGGCATGCTTTTACTAAGCTAACATATGATTATTAGTACAAGTAGTAAACAGGAGAGTAAACATACTAGTAGTACTTAATGCAAATCAGATTTTCAATAATTAGCACAAGTACACACTCGTCACCTTACGCACAAGGCATTTCGATTATCGAATATACCAAATCTTAAGGAAGAAGTCTTCCGCACAAGGTTAGACAAGCCACTTACCTCGAACATGCTCAAATCAACATGAAACCACGCTCTTTCCATGAGTACTCGACTCTAAATGTCCTGAATCTATTTAATTCAATTGCATATTGTAAATAACACATCAAGTAATTGATTCTACAATTAAATTCTAAGCTAATACACGAAATTAGGCAAACTAACAAAATTCCCCTTAGGACCACATCTGGTAATAGAGTAAAATTTAAATTTCCTAAACCCCCACACCCTTACGAGTCTAACCAAATCAAAATTTTCCTAATCCAACGTCAAATCCCCATTCAAAACTCAAATTCTTGGTCTAAGAACTTTTCCTCAATTTTTCAGACAATTTCCGAAATTAATGGATGAATTCATTTTTAGATTAACGAGTTACAACAAAAAAGGAGTTAGGAATCATTATCCAATCAATATCTCTAAAAATCCCTCAAAATCTCGCTCAAATCTGAGCTCCCAAGATAAGTTTTCTAAAAAAATAGCTAAACCCTCGTTTTAAAATTTTTATATTATGCCCAGCTAGATTGTTCATCGCGATCGCGAAACATGATGTACGATCGCGAAGAGAAAAAATTGATGGTTCCTGAATTGGGCTATGCGAACGTGAGATGGAGCACGTGAATGCGGAAGAGGGAAATGGCAGGCTTACGCGTTCACGGACAAGGCAATGCAAACACGAAGGGAAAACGGTCACAGTACCCCCGGCTCCTAGTTCTACTATCCGAATGCGAAAAGACGAATGCGAACGCGAAGGAGGAGGGGGCAGAGTTACATGATCGTGAGCCAAAGGATACAATCGCGAAGAACAATTTAAACAACCTCCAAATTACACTATGCAAACACGAAAGGAAGGCCGCGAATTCTATTAAGGAAAACAGATACAAGATTTTCTGCAATTCTAACAAGTTCCAAAATGACCCGTTGAGCATCTGAAACATATTCGAGGCCCCCGGAACCTTAACCAAACCTGAAACCAATACTAAAACCTCACTTAAACTTGTTCCAACCTTCGAAATGCTCAAAACAACATCAACATACCTATATTTCATCGGATTCAAGCTTAAGAATTCCAAAAACTCTAAAAACACAATTTCGATCAAAAAGACTATCAAACCTCGTCCGAATGACCTAAAATTTTGCACACACAACCCAAATGACACAACGGAACCACTGAAACTGTTGGAATTCCATTCCGACCCTCGGATCAAAAATCTCACTATCGAATCGAAAACTTTAAAAATTCAACTTTCGGCATTTAAAGCTAAATTAGCTACGGACCTCCAAAACACAATCCGAACATGTCCCTAAGCCCGAAATCACCCAACGTAGCTAAAGGAACCATCGGATTTCCATTCCGAGGACGTCTTCACATTGCTCTAACTATGGTCAACTTTCCAACACTTAAGCTCTCATTTAGGGACTAAGTCTCCCAAAACTCTCTGAAACTTAAAACCGAACATCCCGGCAAATCAAAATTGCAGAAACAAACTCGGGGGAGGCAGTTAATAGGAGATTGGGGCATTAGATCTTAAGATGACCGGCCGGGTCGTCACATTCTCTTACACTTAAACATTATTTCTTCTTCGAAAGAGCATAGAGACATACCTGAAGTAGTGAAGAGATGAGGGTAACGGCTGCGCATATCCTGCTCGGTCTCCCAGGCGCCTCCTCAACCGGCTTACCCCGCCACTAAGCCTTCATTGATGCTATGTTCTTTGACCTCCGCTTTCTAAAATGCCTGTCCAATATTGCCACTGGCTCCTCAACATATGATATATCCTTTTCCTACTAGACTAAACTGAAATCCAACACGTGCGACAGATCACCATGATACCTCCGAAGCATCGAAACATGAAAAATCGGATAAACTCCTGCCAAGCTGAGAGGTAAGGCAAGCTCATAAGCAACCTCCCCAACTCGCCTCAATATCTTATAAAGGACAATAAATCTTGGGATCAACTTCCCTTTCTTCCCATATCTCAAAACGCCCTTTATAAGCGAAACACGAAGCAGAACCCACTCTCCAACCATATATGAAACATCAAGAACCTTCCGGTTTGCGTAGCTTTTCTATTTGGACTAGGCTGTACGGAATCTATCCTGAATCACCTTAACCTTCTCCAAGGCATCCTGAAAAAAGTTCGTGCCCAATAATCTAGCCTCACCCTGCGCAAACCAACCCACTGGAGATCTACACCGTCTACCATATAAAGCCTCATATGGTGCCATATGAATGTTGGACTAATAGTTGTTATTGTATGCAAACTCCGCCAATGGCAAGAACTGATCCCAAGACCCTCCAAACTCGATCACACATGTGTGGAGCATATCCTCAAGAATTTGTATAGTGTGCTCGAACTGCCTATCCATTTGAGGGTGAAATGTTGTACTCAACTTTACCCGAGTACCCAAATCATGTTGAACGGCCCTCCAGAACCGTGATATGAATTGAGTACCTTTATTCAAAATGATGGAAACTAGAATACCATGCAGACAAACAAACTCCCGAATATAAAGCTCTGCCAAACGCTCTGAAGAATAAGTAGTACATATAGGAATGAAATGAGGGGACTTGGTAAGCCGATCCAAAATCACCCAAACAGCATCAAACTTTCTCAAAGTCTATAGGAGCCCAACTACAATGTCCATGGTGATCTGCTCCCACTTCCACTCCAAAATATCTATCTGCTATAGCAATCTACCTGGTCGCTGGTGCTCATACTTCACCTGCTGAAAATTGAGGCATCGAGCTACAAACCCAACTATATCTTTCTTTATTCGCCTCCACCAATAGTTTTGTCTCAAATCCTGCTACAAATTTGCGGCACCTAGATGAATAAAATACCGCGAACTGTGGGCCTCCTCTAGAATCAGCTCCTGAAGCCCAACAATATTGGGTACATAAACCCAACCCTGTATCCTCAATACTCCGTCCTCGCCAATGGTCACATCTCTGGCACCACCATGCTGAACATTGTCCTTAAGGACAAGAAAAGGAGGGTCATCATACTGTCACTCCCTGATACGATCAAATACGAAAGACCGAGAAACCACACAAGCCAGGACTCGACTAGGCTCCAAAAGATCCAATCTCACAAATTAGTTGTCTAAGGCATGAACATCCATCACCATAGCCCTCTCTAATGCTGATAGATAAGCCAAACTCCCTAAACTCTCCGGCTGAAAACTCAAAGCATCGGCCACCATATTGGCCTTGCTCGAGTGATATAGAATAGTGATATCATAGTCCTTCAGTAACTCTAACCACCTTCTCTGGAGCAACTTTAGATCCTTTTGCTTGAACAAGCGTTGTAAGCTCCGATGGTCAGTATAAATCTCACAAGGCACACTGTGTAGATAATGGCGCCAAATTTTCAGGGTGTAAACAATGGCAGCTAACTCAAGATCGTGACAGGGTAATTCTTCTGATATATCTTCAAGTGTCTAGACGCGTATAAAATCACCCTACCGTACGGCATCAACACCGCTTTGAAGCCAACCTTCGAGCATCACAATAGACTGTATAAGACCCCGAACCTGTAGATAATATCAAAATTGAGGCCATAGTCAAAGCTAACATGAGCTTCTGATAGCTCGCCTCCCACTCCTCCATCCACAGGAATGGGGCACCCTTATGGGTCAGTCTAGTCAAAGGGGTTGCAATCGATGAAAACCCCTCCATAAAATGACAGTAGTAACCCGCCAAATCGAGAAAATTACGAATTTCTATAGCTGAAGATGGTCTAGGCCACCTCTGCACTACCTCTACCTTATTCGGATCCACCCGAATACCTACACTCGATACCACGTGGCCTAAGAATGCCACAGAATACAACCAAAACTCACATTTTGAGAACTTCACATATAACTTATTTTCCCTCAGAGTCTAAAGCATTATCTTCAGGTGCTGCTTATGATATTCCGGACCCCGGGAATACACTAGAATGTCATCACTAAAGAGAATAACAAAAGAGTCAAGATGGAATACAATGTACATCAAATGCACAAAAATTGTTGGGGCATTGGTCAACCCAAATGACATAACAAGAAATGCATATTGGTCATACCGAGTGAAAGCACTCTTCGGGATATCTGTCTCCCGAATCTTCAACTGACGGTAACCTTAGCGCAAGTCAATCTTAGAGAACACTCGTGCGCCCTAAAGCTGGTCAAGCAGATCACTAATACGAGGCAAAGGATAACAATTCCTCATTGTAGCCTTGTTCAAATGGCAATAATCAATACACATACTCATAGAACCATCTTTTTTATTTACACACAAGAAAAGAGCACCCCAAAGTGATACACTAGGTCAAATAAAACCCTTATGAAGCAATTCCTAGATCCTTAAGGAGCCATACGATACGGAGAAATGGAAATGGGTTGAGTGCCTGGCAAAAAATCAATGCCAAAATCAATATCTTTATCAGGCGGCATGCTTGGAATATCAGCTGGAAACACATTGGAAAAGTCTTGTACTACTACAACTGAATCCACTGACGGGGTATCAATACTGAAATCTCTCACATAGGCTAGATATGTGTCACATCCCTTCTCAACCATACGTTGAGCTTTAAGGAAAGAAATAACTCTAGTGGGAGTGTGATCTAAAGCACCCCTCCACTCAACACGTGGCACACCTAGCATAGTTAGTGTCACAGTCTTGGAGTGATAATCAAGATAATATCAAAGTCTACCATGCTGAGCAACAATAATTTGACTCTGTTCTCAAAACCACTAAGAGCAACCAAACATGACAAATAAACGCGGTCTATAACAAGAGAATCTCCCATAGGAGTAGAAGCATAAATACGGGAACTCAAAGAATCCTGAGATACACCAAAATGCGGAGCAAAATAAGAAGAAACATAAGAATAACTAGAGCCTGGATCGAATAGAACTGATGCATCTCCGTGACAAATTGGTATAATACCTGTGATGAAAGAATTAGAGGCAACTACCTCGGTACAGGAAAGAAGGGCATAGTATCGAGCCTGATCTTCCCCTCTAGGGTGACCTCTACCTCCCCAACATCCACCTTTAGCTAGTTGAGCAGGTGGGGTAGCAAGTGGAGCTGTAACCATAGCCTGAGAACTCTATAGGCCACGTTATGGAGGTATGTGGAGGTGTACCCCTCCTAAGTCTGGGAAATCCCTCACTATGCACCACACTTGAAATAATCTCTGGGAGAACGTGGGGGCTGTGGCTTGCTCGGGCCAGGTCAGCTTGACTAACCTCTAAAAGCACATCGCATATGAGGCGTGCTAGAAACTAGAGGTTTATAATAATGCTCCTAAGGCCTAGGAGGAGCTGGAGCACTTCTGGCTGCTAGAAGACCTGAATGAATAGGGCGACTCATATAAGCCCTACCATGACAACTTGCAGTTAAGGGTACGGGCACCAGAATAATGGCCTGACCCTCGATACCTCTTGGCCTCCCTCTCCTCTCTCTATCTAGAATGCATACCCACAATCCTCCTAGCAGTGCTCACCACCTGCTGATAAGGAATACTCATCTCCAAATAACGAGCCATGCTAGACCTGATGCTAGGAATAAGCCCTTCAACAAAACCAAGCAAAGCCTCTCATGAATAGTAGAAACCAAGGTTGGTGCATGTCTAGCCAAGCTAGTATAACGGACAACATACTTTGGGAGTATGTATCTCCGAGGCTCTAAGGTTAAACTCTCTCCAGAATAGATCTTAAAAATGGGTCCAAGTCAGCGAAGCACCCTCGTCCGTACCGTCTAACACATAGGTGCTCCACCACTCATTGGCAGCTCCTCAAAGCTGGAAAGTAGTGAATGAAACCACGCTCGATCCTGATAAACCAATGGTATGGAGAATATGGTAGCTTTCCTCAGAAATACCAAGGCATCCTCTAATGCAAACCCACTGAATATAGGATAATCATACTTTTTGAACCTCTCAAGTCTCCGTTGTTCATCCTCTGAAGCCGCTCCTCTGTCCTCGGGATGACCTGGGGCTATAGGCTGCACAGGAATAATATCGAGGACCTAATAAACATGCATTCACTGCTCCGGAGTGTGGGCGACGGGAGTGTATGCTCCTCCCCCGGCCTGGGATGTGGCGCAGCAAGGGGAGGCAACCCTGCCTAAGCCAAAGTGGTGTGCATTCTCATAAACTGTGCCAGAGTCTCTTGAAGTGTTGGCGTGGTAGTAGCAGTAGGTGTGTTTGGTGTCTAGACTCCGGCTGCCACTTCTGGTGGCTCCTCGGTGGCAGCTCGTGCAGGTGCTTTGGCTGCACCACATGCACGTCCTCAACCTCTACCCCGGCCCCGGCCTCTAACGGCTGCAGTAGGTGGCGCGGGTACCTTATCATCATGGGTAGCACGTGTCCTCACCATCTATGAGATAATAGAAGATAGAAGTAGAAAATCATGATATCAAAAATCTAGCACGACAAGGAAATCAAATGAAGTGAAATTTTCCTAATAGTTACATAGCCTCTCTTAGATAAGAACAGACGTCTCTGTACTGATCGGTGATACTCTAGTAAATCGGCTTGTGATTCATGACTCCTAGCAACCTAGAGCTCTAATACAAGCTTGTCATGACCCCAGTGCACCCTCCGTGAACTATCATGACAACACCTAGTCTCTACGACTAGGTAAGCCTAACAATGCAGAACATAAATGAAACTTGTAGAAGAATTAATCAAAAGCCAAAAAATAATCGAACTAAACGTTGTATAAAATGTCGCTCGGCATACACAATACTTAACTTCTCAAAACCAATACATACTCCCAAAACCCGAAAACCCATGAATCACAAGCTAAGAAATATTACATAGCTTTAACTCCAGCATGTCTAACAAGAACAGAAAGTACATAAGGGTACATACTAAATGAAGAAATACAAAGAGACTCATCGGCCTGTGGACGCGGCAGATGTTCCTCAAAGTCGCTAGAGAAGTGGCCTTGCCTTAGGGGTGATAGGACAGGGTAGAAGTGCCTGAATTTGCACATGAAATATATACACAAAAAGGGCATGAGTACACCATAGTGGTACTCAGTAAGTGCCAAGCCTAACCTCGGTTGAGTAGTGACGAGGAAGGTTAGGGCTATAATAGGTTAAATAAAAGATATAATTCGACAGTATAAAACAGATAAATGTGTACAACAATAAGTAACACAGGATATAAGGGACAGCAACAACTACACAGAAAATAATATGGACACTGAAGGAAATACAGCTCAACTCCAATAATATAAATCGGGGACCTTCCAGGATATCGTCCTGAAGTCCCAGTATGCATATCCAATAAGTCTCTTGGGATAACGTCCCCTAGTCCAGCTCATAGTACACAAGGATCTACCAAAGTCCCGTTCCCTACTACCAAATATAAATACCTAGTACTGGGGGAATCTACTGGGTGCATTCTCGTAGTTCTATAAAACTGTGCAGAGGGATCTACCGAAATCCCACATCCATAGTCCCAAATGTAAACAAACAAGGTGGGGGAGCCACTGAATCCCACATCCATAGTCCTAATGTAAATACACAACAGTAACAGGGGAAATGTTCAGAAAATATCAAACCTCATATTAAGGCAAACAATTAGTCTAGCCTAGCATGCTGCATAGAATTCTGGTAAAACGGTTAAACAAATAAGGAAACTTAATTGCTTAGGCATGCTTTTACTAAGCTAACACATGCTTAAATAGTACAAATGGTAAACAGGAGAGTAAATATACTAGTAGTACTTAATTAAAATCAAATCTCAAACAATTAGCACAAGTACGCACTCATCACCTTACGTACAAGGTATTTCAATTATAAAATATACCAAATCCTAAGGGAAAAGTCCCCACACAAAAAGTTAGAAGAGCCACATACCTCGAACAAGCACAAACCAACCCGAAACCACGCTCTTGCCACAAGTACTCGACTCCAAATGTCCTGAATCTATTCAACTCAATTAGATATAGTAAATAGCACTTCAAGTAACATATTCTACAACTAAATTCTAAGCTAACACACAAAATTATGTAAAATGAACAAAACCCCCCTCAGTCTCACGTCTCGAAATTGAGTAAAATTTACATTTCCAGATCCCTCACAATCTCACGAGTCTAACCATATTAAAATTATCCCTATCCAATGTCAAATACCTATTCAAAACTCAAATTCTTGGTCTATGAACTTCTCCCCAATATTTCATACAATTTCCGAAATTAAAGGATAAATTCATGTTTAGATTAATGGGTTACAAGAAAAAAGGAGCTAGGAATCGTTACCCAATCGATATCTCTGAAAGTCCCTCAAAATCTCGCTCAAATTTGAGCTCCAAAGTGTAGATTTTCTCAGAAATGGACTCTCATTTTGAAATTTTTATATTCTGCCCAGCTGTTTTGTTCATCGCGATCGGGAAACATGACGTGCGATCACGAAGAGGAAAAATTGATGGTTCCTGAACTGGGCTAGTGAACGCGAGATGGAGCATGCAAATGCAAAAAAGGAAAATGGCAGGCTTACACGTTCGTGGACAAGGCAATGCAAACATAAAGGGAAAATGGTCATACTAACCCCTGCTCCTAGTTCTAAAATGCGAAGGAGAAGGGGCCAGACTTACGCAATTGCGAACCAAATGATGCAATCATGAAGAACAATTTAAACACCCTCTGAAATTACACTATACAAATGCGAAGCGAAGGCCGCATACGTGATTAAGGAAACCAGATAAAAAAATTTCTGCAATTCTACAATTCTAAAATGACCCCTTGAGCATTCGAAACACACCCGATCCCCCCCCCCCCAACCCAAACCTCAACCAAACATTCCAACCAATCCTAAAACCTTATTTAAACTTGTTCCAACCTTCGTAACGCTCAAAACAACATCAAAACACCTATATTTCATCGAATTAGAGCTTAAGAATTCCAAAAACTCTAAAAGCACATTTTTTATCATAAAGTCTATCAAACTTCATCTGAATGATTTGAAATTATGCACACACATTCCAAATGACACAACGGAACTACTTCAACTCTCATAATTTTATTCTTGCCGTCAGATCAAAATCTCACTATCGAAGTGGAAACTTCAAAAATTTAACTTTTGACATTTCAAGTTGTATGACCACGTGAAAACTTATACTCAAAATCCAGTAACTTGTAGTGCCAAGTTTTGAATATGTGTTAGAAATATGTAAAATTGTAAAGATCTAGCTTCTAAAAATCAAATAATCAAAGTTTTCCAAAAATTACTATTATGCAGTCCAGAATATAGTCGCAGGTCAAGGATCTGGAATGCATTTCTGCCGTAGACTAAGACACTGGTTTGGTTAAATTGAGATAGAAAATGCAGTCCAGTATTCGACCGCATAGCTGATATGCGTATCGCATAGTCGTTGCATAATTTCCTAAGGGCAGTTCTGCGGTGCATTATGCGATAGCAGAACTTGAATGCGCACCGCATTGTTGTCGCATACCCAACCAGTTCGCCCAATTTTTGAGAAGGTTCTGCGGTTAAATCTTTGGACCGCATTTCCACTTTGCGATCGCAAAGTATGATCGTAGATCTGACTCGGGCTCTAATTTTCCTAAATTTTAAACCCAACCCCTTCCTCAATAAAACACCCAACCCCTCAATTTAACATATTTTTTAAAACAAACTAGACATAGGAAGAGAGAAAGTTTTATATTCATTGATTTGATTCTTCAAAGTCATTCGGACCAGAAAATTTCAAGTAATTACCTTCATCTCAATTCTTGCAGGTAAAAATCCCCAACCCTTTTTCATTGATTTTCAAGTTTAAACAAAAATGGGCATTCATATGCATTGATTCATGAAAGCCTAAGTTGAAATAGCCATGCATATCCTTTAAAACCTTAAATCTAGTAAAAGGAATTGGGTAGGAGTAAAGATTTGCAAAAAGAGGGGGTTGATAACCTAAATAAGTTTGGGTAGTAATTGTGAACTTCAATACTAATATGTATATGTTAACTTGTGAGCTACATTGTCGGTAGTAGGTTGTTGGTGAGCGGAAAGTAGAAGTAAAAAGGGAAATTCGGTTCTAGCTATGCATGGCTAACTTTAAGTTTGTAAGGTTACGTTGTTGGTGTATGAGTGATTGGTATGTGTCACTTATATGGACTATTTATAAATCCTTGTGATTAATATGTCTAGAACATTGTTGGCTAAGCTTACCGATATGTCGGTGTAAGTAATGGCAACAAACCAAGTGTGTGTAAATGTGTTTATGTGGTAAGAGCTGTGTAATAAATGATAGAAGGAAGTCATATTTGATGTAATTGAAACAACTATGGTAATATCATTTGTGGCTTGTCGTGGGCAATTGTCGTTGTGACTTAAATTGTGTCCAGGCTGTTGTACTCGATGGAAAAAGTATTGATATTTATGAAACTCTTTGTGAATTTTTGTTGTTGTGTGAAAAATGATTCTGCAGTATGATCG
Source organism: Nicotiana benthamiana (assembly GCA_034376525.1). Lineage (NCBI taxonomy): Eukaryota > Viridiplantae > Streptophyta > Magnoliopsida > Solanales > Solanaceae > Nicotiana > Nicotiana benthamiana. The sequence goes on along the minus strand of CM067327.1, from coordinate 141,000,542 downwards.
GGTTACACGCCGCGACACGAAGTAATAAGGTGTGGATTGTGGTAATAAGAGTGGCCGAGGTAATAAGGGTGGAAAAGTGATCAAAATCACTATTGAAATGAAAACATGTGAAAGTTGTGAAAATATTGATGTGATGGAATAATGTTGAAAGAAGAAAAAGAGAGATTGTGAAACTTGTTTGGCTTTAGTTATTCCTTTCATGTTCTTTTGATCGTTGGTTATATTACTGTTTGTTAACTGTGAAATGATTGATTTTACTTGGGGTAAAGTTTGTACATACCAGTACAATTCAAATGTACTGACATCCCTTTTGCCAGAGGCGCTACATTCGTGTTATGATTGTATGTGGGTCTATAGTAGGTACTCCATTCCACCGACAGTAGCACTCCTTCATTCTCGTCAGCTGATTTTGGTGAGCCCCTTTCCTCTCGGGGCCCTACGTGGCTCTGCTGCTTTTTTTCCGGAGTCTTATTTTGATATTTGTGTAAGGTATAGCCGGAGTCTTATTACTGGAAAATATTGTATCACCCTTTTGTATCCTTAGAGGCTCCGTAGATAGGAAATATGGTTATGAACTTATGTAAATATGTACTTTATATGTTGGGCGGTGTAAGTTGTAAATCACGCAAGTAACCATGTAAGTCATGTAAATCTCGTAAGAATGTGTTCAAATTGTAAATGGCTACTTCACTTGATTAATGAGTAAAGAAAACACGGGGTAACACGTGGGATAGGAAAGGCACCCAGTTCCACTTGACTGGGGATACCTGGTCGTGCGCCAGTCATGTCCCTCGATTTTGGGCGTGACAAACTTTGTATTAGAGCCTAAGGTTTTAAAAGAGTCATAGGATGTCTCTGAGCCATGTCTAGTAGAGCCCTTCTTATCGGTGTGTTGTCGACCACATTTATAAGTAGGGGGATACATGGACATTTAGGAAATTACCCTCTTCTTTGTTATTCTATATCGTGCGGTGAATTAAAAGTGGAAGTACTTATGTCTAAATCATGCTCTAACCCGAAATTTTCAGTAATGGCACCTAAGAAGAGAGCTAGACTCAGCCTTGGGGCCAATGCTACCCCAAGTGTGGTTGTGAATAATGTACCTGATGTCGTGGGTGAGAGTGACTCCCCGGTCTTGAATTTGCTTGGCTCATCTATTCCATAACAAAGAATCCTTGTTCCAGCTGTGGTAGTCCTATCGATATTCCTGATTCTGATGCAGTTCCAACTTCCAATCCTAGAGTTTATGATGGGGACCTTAGAGGAGCCATCCATATGTTGACCTAGTTAGTAGCCGCTCAGGCCCAGATATTTTATGGTGCCCTTATGTCCTCTAGCGGACAGGGAGATTCCGCCAGCTTCAAAGTTAACCGGTTTCTAGGGTTAGCCCTTCTAGAGTTCTCAAGCACAGACCCAAAAGCTGATCCGCAGGATTTCCTTGATGAAATATCTAAGACTCTTCGAGTGATGAAGTATTAATAGACGGATGGAGTTGAGTTGGCTTCTTACAGGTTGAGGGGAGCAGCATATTCATGGTTCGAGATGTGGGAGGATTCCCAAGTGGAAGAAAGCCCTCCGACTACATGGGATGAGTTTGTAGATGCATTTATGGACAACTTCTTGCCTGGCGAGACAATGGTAGCCCATGCCACTCACTTCGAGGTCCTCAAGCAGGTAGTGTAAGTGTGGGGGGGGGTACCACATGGAGTTTGCGAGGTTGTCCAAGTATGCTCCTCGGCTGGTGTCGACCATGAGTGCTCGAGTTCGTGATTCGTTCAGGGCCTTAGTCCTTTGGTGTTGAATGAGGATGCTATAGTAGCCGTACACTCATATATGAATTATGGAAAGATTGTGGCATTCGCTCAGACCACAGAGGCTAGGAAGTTGAAAATTCAGGCAGAAAGGGAGAGTAGCAGCAGGGCCTGATCAGTGGGTCACTCAGGGAGACTAGTTCAAGGGAGAGGACCATCAAGTCCATCCCATTCATATACTCAGTCTTCAGCGAACGCACCGCCATCTTGGCACAATTATCAGCAGAGCAATCACTTGAGACCAGGTTCAGACAGTAGGAGACCCCATCAATCGGCTCATTCAGGAGGGAAATTACAGCAGCAGGGGTAGGGCTCTGTGCCTCCAAGTGTGGGAAATTTCATATAGAGACTTGTTATTTGGATATTCTAGTGTGCTATAGATGCAGGGTTAAGAGGTCATATCCAGCGGGACTGTCATGTGCCTAGTCAGGGCATGGGTAGGGGATTTGCTCAGTCATCCGGTTCTTCAGCAGTCAAATCATCCGGGCGTCCTTCAGCTCCAGCAGGTCGTGGTGCAGTTAGGGTAGGGGCTCGTGGTAGAGGTGGACCCAGCTGGTTTTATGCTTTATGTTGTCTCTAGAGTGCATAGGCTTCTCCAGATATTGATACATGTATCTTGTCTGTTCAGGCCATTGATTATTATGCTCTTATTGATCCGGGATCCTCTTTGTCTTATGCTAGCCCATTCATTGCCTCATGTTTTGGGATAAAACCCGAACTGCTTCATGGACCATTCTCTGTATCGACTCCGATTGGTGATTCTATTACAATCGTACGAGTTTATAGGAATTGTGTGGTCACAGTATGTGGTCGTGTTACCACGGCCAACCTTATCGAGCTTGGAATGGTGGATTTTGATGTTATTATCGGAATGGACTGGCTTTATTCGTGTTTTGCTCAATTTGACTGCCGAACGAGAGTCATGAGAATTGAGTTCCCTAATACGCTGGTTATTGAGTGGAAGGTAAATGGTGTGGTGCCAAAGGGTAGGTTTATATCCTACCTTAAGGCTTCGAAGATGATTAAGAAGAGGTGTATCTATCATTTGGTCTGGGTGGAAGACACCACTTTAGAAGTGTCTTTCCCTGGCCGTGCCAGTCGTGAATGAGTTTCTTAAATCATTTCAGGACGAGCTTCCAAGGATTCTACCAGATAGGGAGATTGATTTTGGGGTTGATGTATCGCGTGATACGCCGCCAATATCTATTCCACCATACAGAATAATGCCAACAGAGTTAAGGGAGTTAAAGGAGCAGCTGAAGGATTTTCTGAAAATGGGTTCATATGATTGAGTGTGTCACTATGGGGTGCTCCGATTCTTTTTTTCAGAAAGAAAGATGGGTCGATCCAGATGTGTATCGATTATCGGCAGCTCAACAAAGTCTCCATCAAGAATAAATATCCTTTGCCTCGGATGGATGATTTGTTCGACCAATTTCAAGGTGCAAGGTTCTTCTCTAAAATTGATCTACGGTCTGCGTATAACCAATTAAAGATCAGAGAGCAGGATATTCCTAAGACCGCTTTCAGAACTTGCTATGGCCAGTTTGAATTCTTGCTCATGTCTTTTGGGCTAACCAGCATGCTGGCAGCTTTCATGGAGCTTATGAAACGGGTCTTCAAGCCATTTCTAGACTCCTTTGTGATTGTTTCATTATTGACATCCTTATTTATTTGCGAATCCGTTAGGATCATGCCGATCACCTCAAGGTAGTTCTGTAGACTCTACATCACCACCAGTTATATGTGAATTTTGGTTGGAGTCCGGTACCTTTTGGGCCATGTTGTTTCTAGTGAAGAAATTCAGGTGGATCCCCAGAAGTTTGCAGCAGTAAAAGATTGGCCTAGACCCACGACCCCAATGGAGATTCGTAGCTTTTTGGGTTTAGCAGGGTATTATCGGAGGTTTGTGGAGGGATTCTCTACCCTCTCCTCCCCATTGACTAAGTTCACGCAGAAAGCAGTTAATTTCTCACGGTCTGATGCTTGTGAGAAAAGTTTTCAGGAATTGAAGTCAAGGTTGACCTCGGTACCGGTATTGACCTTGCTAAAAGTCAATGAATGTTTTTGGTTTATTGCGATTCCTCCAGGGTCGGTTTGGCTGTGTGTTGATGCAAAATGGGAAGGTTATAGTGTATGCTTCAAGGGAGGCCAGGAATCACGATAAGAATTATCTGACGCATGTTTTGGAGCTGGCAGCAGTTGTGTTTGCCTTGAAAATATTACGGTATTATCTATATGGGGTCCATGTGGATATGTTCTCAGACCATAAGAGTCTCTAATATTTGTTCAAGCAGAAGGAGCTGAACTTAAGGCAGCGATGGTGGTTAGAATTGCTCAAGGATTATGATATGAACATTTTGTACCATCCAGGAAAGGCGAATATAGTGGCTGACGCTCTCGGTCGGAAGTCCATGGATAGTTTGGCTCATTTGGGGGCGGATCAGAGGCCCTTGGCTCGGGAGGTATATCAATTGGCTAGTCTGGGGGTTTGTATTTCGACTTCAGATGAGGGGAATGTTACAGTGCATAATGGAGCAAAATCGTCACTTGCAGGGGAAGTCAAGGAAAAGCAATTTATTGGCATAGAGAAAGGAGACAGTTTTGAATCACAAGACTTCGGCATTTTCACATGGCGGGGATGGTGTATTGCAATGTCAAGGTAGGATATATGTTCCAGATATGGATAATCTTTGGGAGAGGGTGATGGCGGAGGCTCATAATTCCTGGTATTTTGTGCACCTATGTTCAATGAAAATGTATCATGATCTTAAGGAACTTTGTTGGTGGAACGCTATGAAGACGGGTGTGGCGGACTTTGTATCTAAATGTCCAACTTATTAGCAAGTAAAAGCTAAGCATCAACGGCTCGGTAGGTTAACTCAGCATATGGAGATACCAACATAGAAATGGGAGATGATCAACATGGACTTCGTGGTAGGGTTACCTCACACTCAGCGCAAGTTCGACTTAATTTGGGTAATAGTGGTTCGACTCACGAAATCAGCTCACTTCTTACCAGTCAAGTCCACCAATACTACGGAATAATATGCCTAGTTATATATCAAGGAAATATTAAGGCTTCATGGCACTCCATTTTCTATTATTTCAGATCGAGGGGCCCAGTTCACAGCTAATTTTTGCCAGAAATTTTAGCAAGGTTTGGGTACTCATGTGAACCTCAGCACGACTTTTCATCCACAGACTTATGGTCAAGCGGCGCGGACTAATCAGACGTTTGAAGATATGTTGTGGGATTGTGTCTTGGATTTTAAAGGTAATTAGGATGATCACTTTCCACTTATAGAATCTGCTTACAATAACAGCTTTCATGCAAATATTCAGATGGCCCCATTTGAGGCATTGTATGGAATGATGTGTAGGTCTTCGATTGGGTGGTTTGAAGTGGGTGAAGTAGAGTTGATAGGGCTAGATCTTGTGCACTAGGCTATGGAAAAAGTTAAAGTCATTCAAGAGAGGATGAAAATTACTTAGAGTCACCATAAAATCCTATGCGGACATGCGTCGAAGAGAATTGGAGTTCCAAGTAGATGATTAGGTATTTTTAGGGTATCTCCTATGAAGGGAGTCATACGTTTTGGGAAGAAAGGAAATTTGAGTCCTAGATATGCCGGGCCATATCTGGTTGCTCAAAGGATAGGACAGGTGGCTTATAAGCTGGAATTTCCCCCTGAAATGTCATTAGTGCACCCGATGTTCCACGTGTCTATGTCAAAGAAAGTGGTTGAAGATCCATCCACCATTGTGCCAGTTGAGACCATCGAGGTTAATGAGGGGCTATCATATGAAGAAGTTATGGTTGCTATTCTTGATAGGCAAGTCCGTAAATTCGGAAATAACGAACTTGCTTCAGTTAAAGTATTATGGAGAAGTCAACGAGTCAAAGAAGCCACGTGGGAAGCGGAAAGTGAGATGAAAGAAAAGTATCCTCTGTTTGAACAAGTCCAGTAGTAATCGTGTGAACTCCTATCTCTAGGAAAACTGATATTGTGTTCAAATTGGTGCAAATACACCCCATTTTTCCTCTAAATGCTTTACTATTGTAACTCCTCAAGTTGTGCAAAAACCAATTGTACATGTTGTGATTATTTGAGTCATGTGCAAACCCTTTTGGTAAATGAAATTTTTGTTGCTCGTGTGATAAGTGAACGATAAATGATAGTGTAGATTGGGAATGATTAATTGAGATGCATATAATATGTTGAAGTAGTTAAATTGTATGGGACTATTGAAGTGACTAATTAATATGCAAATGTGATAAGTGATTAAATATGTGCAAGAGTTGAGGTAACGAATTGTATACCAGTTGTAGGGATAATAGGAAATGTATATTGGTTCTTAAACTATGTTTCACGGGCTCTCTGACAGGTAGATAAGTCTAGTTACAAAGGAAACTCTAGCAAAATTTTCTAAAAATATGGGAGTTAGTGAAAATTGGGAGTTTGCATATCACATTTTCAAAACCAACAAATTTCCAAAATCCTCATTCGAGGACGAATGATTTTAAGTGGGGGGGATGTAAGGCCCCGTGAAAACTTGTACTCAAAATCTATAACTTGTAGTTCCAAGTTTCAAATATGTGTTAGGAATGTGTAAAATTATACTGGTCTAGCTTTTAAAAATTAAAGAATCAAATTTTTCCAGAAAAATGCTATTATGCGGTCCCGAATGCCGTCTCAGACCAGGTATGCGGACCATATTTCTGTTGCAGACTGAGATAGTGGTTTGGCTAAATTGAGGTCAAAAATGTGTTCCACTATGTGACCGCATAACTGATATGCGGATCGCATAGTCGTCGCATAATTTCCTAAGGATTTTGTGAAGGGAATTTTTGCGGTGCATTATGTGACCGCAAAACTTGAATCCGGATCGCATTCCTGTCGCAGACCCAACCAGTTCGTCCAATTTTTGAGAAACTTTTTGCAGTCCAATCTGCGGACCGCATTTTCACTCTGCAATCGCAAAGTGCAATCGCAGATCTGACTCGGGCTATAATTTTCCTAAATTTTAAACCCAACTCCTTCTTCAATAAAACACCCCAACCCCTCAATTTATCATATTTTTTCAAGCAAACTAGAGATAGGAAGAGAGAATTCTTGATAGAGAAAGTTTTACATTCATTGATTTGATTCTTCAAAGCCATCCGGACCGGAATATTTCAAGTAATTACCTTCATCTCTATTCTTGCAGGTAAAAATCCCCAACCCTTTTTTCATTGATTTTCAAGTTGAAACAAAAAGGAGGATTCATATGCATTGATTCTTGAAAGACAAAGTTGAAATACGCATGCCTGTTCTTTAAAACCTAAAATCTAGCAAAAGGAACTGGGTAGGAGTAAAGATTTGTAAAAGGAGGGGGCTGATAACCTAAGTAAGTTTGGGTAGTAATTGTAAACTTCAATTCTAAGATGTATGTGTTAACTTGTGAACTAAATTGTCGGTAGTAGGTTGTTGGTAAAAAGGGAAATTTGACTCTAGGTATGTATGGCTAACTTTAACTTTGTAAGGTCACCTTGTTGGTGTATGAGTGATTGGTATGTGTCACTTATATGGACTATTTGTGAATCCTCGTGATTGATATGTCTTGAACGTTGTTGCTAAGTTTCCCGATTTGTTGGTGTAAGTAAATGGCAACAAACAAAGTGTGTGTAAATATGTTTATGTGGTAAGAGCTGTGTAACAAATGATGGAAGGAAGTCGTAATTGATGTAATTGAAACAACTGCGGTAATATCATGTGTGGCTTGTCGTGGGCAATTATCGTTTTCACTTGAATTGTATCCAGGTTGTTGTGCTCGATGGAAATAGCATTGATGTTTATGAAACTCTTTGTAAATTGTTATTGTTGTTGTTCTGTGAAATATGCTTGTTCGGTAGGATTGGGTTGCGCACCTCAACACAAAGTAATAAGGTTGGCTTTTGGTGATAAGGGTGGCCGAGGTAATAAGGGTGGAAAAGTGATTGAAATTACTACTGAAATGAAAACATGTGAAAGTTGTGAAAATCATTGATGTGATGGAATAATTTTGAAAAGGGAAAAGGAGAGATTGTGCAACTTGTTTGGCTTTAGTTGTTCCTTTTATGTGCATTTGATCATTGATTCTATTACTGTTTGTTATCTGTGCAATGATTGATTTTACATGGGGTAAAGTTTGTACATACATACCAATACAATTCAGATGTACTGACGTCCCTATTATCGGGGCGCTACATTCGTGCTATGATTGTGGGTGGGTCTATAGTAGGTACTCCAGTCCAGCGACAGTAGCAATCTTTCATTCCCGTCAGCTGATTTGGTGAGCCCCTTTCCTCTCGGGGCCCTCCGTGGCTCATACCGCTTTTCTTTCGGAGTCTTATTTTGATATTTGTGTAAGGTATAGATGGAGCCTTATTACCGTAAAGTATTGTATCACCCTTTTGTATCCTTAGAGGCTCCGTAGACAGAAAATGTAGGTTATGAACTAATGTAAATATGTATTTTGTATGTTAAGCGGTGTATGTTGTAAACTATGCATATAACCATGTAAGTCATGTAATCGTGTAAGAATGTGTTCAAATTATAAATGGCTACTTCACTTGATTAATGAGTAACGAAAACACGAGGTAACACATGGGATAGGAAAGGCACCCAGGTCCTCTTGACTAGGGCTACCTGGTCGGGTGTTGGTCATGTCCCTTGATTTGGGGCGTGACACAAGCCTAAATTAGCTACGGACCTCCAAAACATAGTTTGAACACGCCCCTAAGCCCAAAATCACCCAACAAAGCTAATGGAACCATCGGATTTCAATTCCGAAGCCTTCTTCTCACTATCCCAACTATGCTCAACTTTCCAACATTTAAGCTCTAATTTAGGGACTAAGTGTCCCAAAACTCTGTGAAGCATAAAATCGAACATCTCGGCTAATCAAAATAGTAGAAATAAATTGGGGGGAGGCAGTTAATAGGGGATCAGGGCGTTAATTCTTAAGACGACCGGCCGAGTTGTCACACCCAGTTTCCATTTCAGATAGGGGTACTCAGTTCACATCATGGTTCTGGAGGCCCATTCAGCATGAGTTGGGTACTCTGGTAGAGTTGAATATAACATTTCACCCTCAGATGGACGGACAGTTCGAGTGCACTATTCAAATTCTTTATGATATGCTCTCTATATGTGTGATTGTGTTTGGAGGGTCTTGGGATTAGTTCTTGCCATTTGCAGAGTTTGCCAACAACAATAGCTATCAGTCCAGCATTCAGACAGCACCATATAAGGCTTTATATGGTAGGCGGTGTAGATCCCCGATGGGTTGGCTTGAGCCAGGTGAGGCTACATTATTGGGAACAGACTTGGTTCAAGACGCTTTGGAGAAGGTTAAGGTGATTCAGCATATACGCCGTACAGCCAAGTCTAGACAGAAGAGTTACGCGAACTGGAAGGTTCGGGACGTTTCCTATTTGGTTATAGAGCGGGTTCTGCTTTAGGTTTCACCTATGAATGGCATTATGAGATTTGGGAAGAAGAGGAAGTTGAGTCCGAGGTTTATTGCCTTTTTGAGATATTGACGCGTGTTGGGTAAGTTGCTTATGAGCTTGCCTTACCTCCTAGCTTGGCAGGAGTTCATCCGGTATTTCATGTTTCGACTCTCCGGAGGTATCACGGTGATCCTTTGCACATGTTGAATTTTAGTTCAGTCCAATTGGACAAGGATCTATCTTATGTTGAGGAGCCAGTGGCAATATTGGATAGGCAAGTTAAAAAGCTGAGGTCAACGAACATTGCATCAGTGAAGGTTCAGTGGAGGGGTCAGCCGGTTGAGGAGGCGACTTGGGAGACCGAGCAGGATATGCGGAGCCGTTACCCTCCTCTTTTTACTACTTCAGGTATGCCTCTATACTCGTTCGAGGATGAACGAATGTTTAAGTGTGGATAATATAATGACCAGGGCAAACATTTTAAGAATTAACTCCCCAATCCCCCTATTAAATGCTTTCCCTATATTTGTTTCAGCTATTTTGATTTGCCGAGATGTTTGGTTTTGAGTTTCGGAGAGTTTTGGGACACTTAGTCCTTATATGAGAGCTTAAGTGTAAAAAATTTGACCGTAGTCAGAATGGTATGAAGACAACCTCGAAATGGAATCCTGATCGTTCCGTTAGCTCCGTTGGGTGATTTCGAGTTTAGGAGCGTGTTCTGGTTGTGTTTTGGAGGTCCGTAGCAATTTAGGCTTAAAATGTCGAAAGTTAAATTTTTAAAATTTCTGGTTCAATAGTAATATTTTGATATCGGGCTCTAAATGGAAATTTGTAAGTTGGAGTAGCTACGTAGTGTTGAATGTGATGTGTTTGCAAAATTTCAAGTCATTCGAACATGGTTTGATAGACTTTTTGATCAAAAGCGTAAGAGTTTTTGGAATTCTTAGGCTTGAATCCGACGAAAATTTGGTGTTTAGATGTTTTTTTTAGCATTCTGAAGATTGGAACAAGTTTGAATACTGTTTTACGAGCATTTGGCATGTTTGGTTGAGTTACCAGGGACCTCTGGTGTGTTTCGGATGGTCAACGGGTCATTTTGGAACTTGTTGGAATTGCTGAACTACTGGTATCTACTTTCCTTAATCGTGTCTGTGCTCTTCCCTCCGCGTTCATGTAGTGTAATTTTGCAGGATGATTTAATTTTTCTTCACGTTCACATGTTTTGGCTCGCAATCGTGGAAGTTTCCCCCCTCCTCCTTCACGTTCGCACCCCTCTGTTCGTGTTCGCATAGTAGAACTAGGAGTGGGGGGTACGGTGACCATTTCCTCACACGTTCGCATTGTCCTGTCCGCGAATGCGTAAGCTTGATTTTCCCTCTTCCGCATTCATGTGCTTCATCACGCGTTTGCATAGCCCAGTTCAGGATCTATTAGATATTCCACTTTGCGATCGCACCTCAGTTTACGCGATCGCAATGTTCAAATACCTGGGCAGTATTTAAATAGTGAATCTGTGACCCTTCTTCATTTTTCCACCATTTTTGAACGGGATTGAAGCTTTTGAGGGAGATTTTTTAGTAAACCAAAGGGGAATCACTTGGAGGTAATATTCTTGACTTCATAACTCGCTTATATGTGATTAAAGGTCTAATTAGTGGTGAAAAATTAAGGAAAAATCAATGTAAAATGGGTAAGTAAGGCTTGAGATTAAGAGACTTTAAAATGGGTATTTGAGGGGCCAATTGAACTCTGATTTCAGTGTTTAAGATAATAGACTTGTGAAAGTATGAGGATTCTGAAAATATAAATTTTACCCGATTCCGAGGTGTGGGCTCAAGGGTCATTTTGGTCATTTAACTAATTTTGCATATTAGCTTAGAATTTATTTGTAGAATCAGTTAGTTGAAGTGTTATTTACATTATGCAATTGAATTGAATAGATTTTGGGCCATTTGGAGTTGAGTTCTCATGGAAAGAACGTGGTTTCGGGTTGATTTCGAGCCGGTTCGAGATAAGTGGCTTGCCTAACCTTGTGTGGGGCAAAATGCCCTTAGGATTTGGTATTACTGATAATTAAAATTCCTTGTGTGTTAGGTGACAAGTGAGTACTTGTGCTAATTGTTGAAAATCTGGTTTCCATTAAGTAATTACTAGTATGTTTCTTTTTCCTGTTTATACATATTAGCTTAGGAAAGCATGTCTAATTGACTTAATTGCCTTACTTGTTCAAACTGCCTTACTTGGATTATGTGCAGCATGCTAGGTTAGAAATACATGTTTTACCTGGTATGGAACTTGAATTGAACTGTGTACTCTTCTTGTTGTTGCTAGGTGTTTATTTTGGGACTACGGGACTGTATCCCGAGAGATCCCCCTGTATGTTTACTTTGGGACTATAGAACGGTATTCCGAAAAATCCCACTGCACATTTACATTGAAACTACGGGACTACAGCCGGTATATTCCCCATGTACTGAGTATTTACATTTGGTACTACGGATCGGTATTTCAGGAGATCCCCTCGCATCATGAGTTGTACTACGGGATGATATCTCGGGAGATCTACTGGATATTTATATTTGGGACTACTGAACTGTATCCTGGGAGATCCCCGGTTGTTATCTTTGTGCTGAGTTATATTTATTTTTGTGTTTACTTTGCCTCTGTAGTAGTTTCAGTTGTCCTTTGTATCATATGTTACGTTTACTGTTGTTCTTATCTATACTATTTTGTTCTACACTATTGAACCATATATATTATTTAACCTTAGTAGGGCCCTGACCTTCCTCGTCACTACCCGACTGAGGTTAGGCTTGGCACTTACTGAGTACCACTGGTGGTGTTCTCATGCCCTTTCTGCTCGTATTTTTCATGTGCAGATCCAGGTACTTCCACTCAGACTTATCACGCTTGAGACGAGGTGCTTGTAGAGACTCTGAGGTATATCTGCCGCGTCCGCAGACCGAAGAGTACCTTTCTACTCTCCTTTAAGTATTAGCCCTTCTGTATTTCTTTGTTTTTTTGTTAGATATTCTGGAGTTAGACACTTTAGAAATTCAAAAGCTTGTGTTTCAAAAGATTCCGAGTTTGGGGAAATATTGTTAGTTTTGAGTGTTGTTATTGTATGTGCCGAACGGCATCTTAAACACTATTTTATTTTACTATTTTGGTTTTTTTAATTATTTCTTCAGCAAATTTTTGTTTATTTTTCCACATTGTTCGTCTCACCTAGTCGTAGAGACTAGGTGCCATCACGATGGTTCACAAAGGGCGAACCAGGGTCGTGACAATAATCTTGAATATCTCATCATTACTAAGAATGTCCATGGCCAAAAAAAGGTTATTGAGAAGTTCCCATCTTTATCTTGTGGCCTGTATTGGACAAGAGTTAGTTCAATTGAGGCACATTCTACTGTAAACCAAAAGGTTACTGATTCCAATACTTTGTTATTTTGGTATGATCGATTGGGACATCCTGGATGAATTTTGATGAGACGAATTATAGAAAATTCAAATGGGCATCCATTAAAGAACTTAAAGATTCTTTTCAATAATGAATTTTCTTGCAGTTCTTGTTATCAAGGCAAGTTAATTATTAGACCATCGCCAACAAAAGTTGAGATTGAGTCACCTGCATTTTTGAACGTATACAAGAGGACATTCGTGGGCATATTCACCCACCTAGTAGGTCGTTTAGATATTTTATGGTCTTAATAGATGAATCTTCTAGATGGTCTCATGTGTGCCTATTGTCATCTCATAACCTCGCGTTTGCAAAATTAATGGCACAAATAATTCGATTACAGACACAATTTTTGCGATAATCCAATTAAGTCTATTAGACTTGATAATGTTGTTGAGTTTTCATCTCAAGCATTTAATGATTATTCCTTATTAATTAGGATAAAAGTGGAACATCATGTAGCTCATGCTCACACTCAAAATGGCCTTGCAGAGTTGTTAATTAAACGTCTGCAATTGATAGCAAGACCGTTACTCATGAAAATGAGGCTGCCCACTTCTATTTGGGGTCACGCCATTTTGCATGCAGCAATGCTAGTTCCTCTCAAACCGACAAATTATCATAAATATTATTGGTTGCAATTAGTTTTGGGTTATGAACCTAATATATCACATTTAAGAATTTTTGGATGTGTAGTATATGTGCCTATAACATCTCCATATCGCACCAAAATGGGTATCCAAAGAAGGTTAGGAATATATGTTGGGTTTGAATCGCCCTCCATTATTCGTTATCTCGAAATATTAACGTGGGATTTGTTTATTACATGATTTGCAGACTGTCGATTCGATGAGACACTTTTTCCAAAATTAGGGGGAGAAAATGGTGAAACCAAAATGAAAATTTTGGGGGAAAATCCATTATCTCGTCTTGATCCACGTGCCTCTATTTGTAAAAAAGAGGTGCAAAAGGTTATCCATTTGTAGAGAATAGCAAATCAAATGTCGGACGTATTTACGGATTTGAAAAGGATAACAAAATCACATATCCTTGCAAAGAATGTTCCAATCTGTATTGATGTCCCTATTGGACAATCTTCTATTGTCATAGCTAATGAATCAAAAGCACGCCTAAAATGTGGCAAGCCATTAGGTTCGAAAGATCAAAATCCTAGAAAAAGAAAAAGAAATGATCAAAATGACACTACGAAAGAATGTCGTGAAGAAATCCACGATTTAATAAATTTTGAGACTCATGAGGGATCCATTGAGCCCAAGACTCAAGAAAATAAGGAACTATCAATAAATTCAATCAATATTGAGACAAATTTTAATCGATTGGATATAGCGGAGGATTATGTCTTTGCATATAAAGTTACATCTAGCATTATGCAAGATAATGAGGATCTTGAACCTTAATCTGTTAGAGAATGTCGACAAAGATGTGATTGGCCAAAGTGGCAAGAAACAATCCTATCAGAATTGAATTCACTTGCAAAACGTGAAGCTTTTGGGCATGTAGTTCAAACACCAATTAGTGTTAAGCCAGTTGGCTACAAATGGGTCTTTGTACGCAAAAGGAATGATAAAATGAGGTACAAATATATAAGGCACGCCTTGTTGCACAAGAATTTTCACAAATGCCTGGTGTCGATTATGAAGAGACATATTCACCCATTATTGGTGCTATATCCTAATGTTATCTCATTAGTTTTGCTGCCCATGAAAAGCTTGACATGCATTTAATGGATGTAGTTACCACCTACCTTTATTGTTCACTTGATAATGAGATATATACATAAAAATTCTCGAGGGATTTAAAATGCCTAATGCACATAATTCAAAGTCCAGGGAAATGTTTTCAATCAAATTGAAAAGATCTTTGTATGTTTTAAAGCAATCAGAACGAATGTGGTATAATCGTCTTAGTGAGTATTTATTAAAGTAAGGTTATATAAAGATGCCATTTGTCCATGTGTTTTTATAAAGAAAACAACATCGAAATTTGTTTTACTTGCTGTATATGTTGATGACATAAACCTTATTGGAACTCCTACATACTCTAAAAGGAAATTGATTATTTAAAGAAAGAATTCGAGATGAAAGATCTCAGAAAGACAAAATTATGTCTTGGTTTTTTGCCTACATAGAAAAGGTATTGAAACGATTTTACATGGATGGAGCGCATCCATTAAGTATCTGATGGTTGTTCAATCACTTGATGTAAATAAGGATCTGTTTCGACCTCAAGAAGAGAATGAAGAGTTATTTGGTCCCGAAGTGCCATATCTTAGTGCAATTGGTGCACTAATGTATCTTGTTAACACTGCAAGGCCTGACATAATATTTTTAGTTAATGTCTTAGCAAGATATAGCTCTGCTCCTACAAGGAGACATTAGAATGGAATCAAACACATATTAAGATACCTAAACTAAATTATCAATATGGGTTTATTTTATGGAAATAATTGTAGTCCCGGTGTTATTTATTATGCCAATGCTGGGTATTTATCTGACCCACACAAGGCTCGATCTCAAATAGGTTATGTGTTTACCTGTGAAAGCATTGTCATATCTTGGAGATCGACTAAGCAATCAATTGTGGCTACTTCATCTAATTATGCTGAGATAATTTGTATCCATGAAGTAAGTCGAGAATGTGTGTGATTGAGGTCTATAATACATCTTATTCAAGACAAATATGATTTGAAATATGACAAGCTGCCCACGATTTTATATAAAAAGAATTGAGCATACATAACCCAATTGAAGGGATGATTCATAAAATGAGATAAAACAAAGAACATTTCACCAAAGTTATTGTTCAGACATGATCTTCAAAAAAATAGTGATATTAATGTGCAACAGATTTGTCAAGTGATAATATGTCTTATTTGTTTACAAAATCTCTACCAACATCAACCTTCAAGAAGCTAGTGTACAAGATTGGGATGCGAAGGCTCAAGGATGTTAATTGATGCTCTCATCAGAGGGAGTTAATGCGTGTTGCACTCTTTTTTCCATATAAGGTTTTGTTCTACTGGGTTTTCCTTGCAAGGTTTTTAACGAGGCAATCAAAAGGCGTATTATTAGATATGGACTTTTTCCTTTTCTAGAATTTTTTTCATTGGGTTTTATTTTGGTTAAGGTTTTAACGGGGCACATCATCTGTTGAATATCCATTTAGGTGGAGTGTTATAAATTTAAATTTATTTATGGTGAATGTCTATATTTAGAGAGATTATAGGGTTTATTACTTGGTGGCTAAGTCACTCTCTCCATATAAATACAGAATTCTATTACATCGTAATTCGTCTCAAAATTCAATAAGAATCTTTCCTCTCTCTTTCTCTGCAATATTGTTCCAACTAGTTGTATGGGGTGGGTGTGTGTGAAAAGCCGCTTTGTATATGAGTAATTCCAAAAAAGGCAATGTCCGATATTTGACGATTTCTTCTTTTATTGTTTCATCGGAAAAGGGCCAAAACTGCCCCGAGACTATTCGCTTAAGGTTAAAAATACCTTCCGTCCACCTATTTTGTAAGAATTTCCCTCATCGTTAAAATTCTGGCCCATTCATGACCTTAACGTTAACTTTTCGACCCACTCATACCTAAAAACTAACAGTCCTATTTCGATTAAGTAAAAAAATTATTATTTATTATGTGTTAATTTCCTATTGGCTTAAATTAAAACCTCACCCCATATCCACTTATTAGCCTACTCCGTCTTAGATTTTTACCCTTCAACACCCATGGATCTCCCTCTCCATCTTAGATTTTTTTGCCTTAATTTAATTTTTAAATTAACATTTTTATTAAATCAATTTTCAACCTTCAATACCCACGGACCTCGGCCTTTTTCTTCTTCATTGGCTTACCATAGTTTGAACATCGAACCATGACCATAAATTAAGCTATTGTATGAGGATGCTCTTTAGGTTATATCAACACCTCCAATTTTAAAAAAGAGACGGTTAAATCAAGAGAAATATTTGAGATCATATGTCTTAGAATATGAGAGAATATGACTTATTGGTGAATATGACTGTTATAAACACTTGATTGAACTTATTTTATGAAGCAGTAAAGTATAGCAAGAAAAATTGATGATGAATGATATTTCTGTGATGGAAAAAATAAGAGTATTGATGTGTATATTTAATAAACAAAGAAATAGGAAGAGGAAAGTGATTAATTACACGAGAGATTTTTTTCTGCTTAGGGAAAAAAATGGGCGTATGAGAGTTCTAGTTGGTGAAATATTTTTTTAATAAAAGGAGAAAGAAAAGGAGGAAAAGAGTCTTAGAAGGTGGGTGAGTTTATTTTAATTTAGGTGAGTCTTAAGTTAGACCAATAGGTCGATAACACATGGAAATTAATTAAGTTTTTTTTTTGCCTAACAAGGTCTTTGAAAGTTGTATGACGTAAAGTATTGGTGACAAAAAATTTTGGTTGTGTGAAAGTAAAACTTTAATGATATTTATATTGATTATTCAAATAGAGTGCAAGGTCAAAAAAGGGATGAGAAGAACAAGAAAAATATGAAGGCACACACGCTAGAGGGGGAGGGTGGAGGGGTGGGGGGAGATGTTTTGAGATGGGGGTATTATTGTACGAACTCCAATAGTCTAGAGGCGGTTTTGACCATTTTTCGTCATGACACGTGGAAATTAATGAAATTATTTTTATCTAACATGACCATCAGTCTTAAGGGCATTCTTGAGCCGAAAAGATAACGTTAAGAACAATTTTTTTCAAAATAGGTGGACGGAAGGTATTAGTGTACTAATTTCAATAATCTAGAGACAATTTTGACCATTTTCCGTTATGTCATTACATGTCCATTATAATAAAGGAATAAGTAGCAATTAGCAGCTTGCGATGCACTTGCTAGTTCTTTATTTAAGTTTTAAATTTATTTAATTGAAAGAAGTTCAAGCATTTTTCTCCTTTCGTGGAAAGCAAAGGTATTTGTTATCTATGCTTTAAACAGAAACAAAAAGATAAGTCAATAATATCAAAGAAATGAAACTTTTAATAACAAGTGCTGCAATTTCTAAACCTTGGGATGCCAATTTGTGAATTCTAATCATTGGAGAAGTGTCCAAATTATTAACGTTAGGATGCCAAATATACATATATATAAACTGCTGCGTACGGAAGATACCTTTTGTAGCATACTATTACAAGTTGAACTAGTATAATATGGTACTAGGCTATTACTAGAACATGGTACAGTACTACTGCTGCTATTATTAACACACATATCATTGTTTGAATTGCAGTTGGTATTACATGAAACAGGGTTCTGCCTCAGTACTGATTCCAGAAAGTGCTTCCTATCATCTTCAAAAAGGTGCTTTACAAAAACTGGTACAGCTGCAAAAAACACATGGCCGCAGATGTGGTTGTAAAATATTTGCCATACATATTGGACTACTGGATTATCAAGATGGCCCAGGAGGTACCTGCAGTCATCTAGAATGTTGACAAATTAAATGTTATTAGTCTGTAACATTGTAACAGTTTCTTTTGCATCCACCTCAACCTCCATTGGTTGTAAATTATATTGATAAACCAATTTGAGTCCGTTAATTAGTGCATGTAATTCGGTTGACGGTGATGTTCCTTTTAGTACAGCCCCTGCAAACCCTAGAATCCATTCACCTTTTGAGTTTCGAATTATTCCTCTAATTCCATCATCCATGGTAGCATGACCTTCGTATGTGTTTAACTTATAATGTGTTTCCTTAGGAGGATTCCGTTGAAGGCTTACAGTTGTTCTTTG
This sequence comes from Nicotiana benthamiana, assembly GCA_034376525.1. Classification (NCBI taxonomy): domain Eukaryota; kingdom Viridiplantae; phylum Streptophyta; class Magnoliopsida; order Solanales; family Solanaceae; genus Nicotiana; species Nicotiana benthamiana. The sequence goes on along the minus strand of CM067327.1, from coordinate 140,982,002 downwards.
CTTACTCTTATAATGTTAAGTAGTCATGTAAGTAAATTCAGTTGCTTGTTAGGTTGTAAATTTTACATTAATCTTTTACCTAAATAGATTAAAATTATTTTTGTTACGAGTTAGCCAAATATTTCACAAGCTTATTGAGAGATATGTTTTAGGATTTATATTAAAATGAAGTGTCAGTCCTTTAGAGTTGATAAGGAATTACAACCAATTTTTCGTGCCTGGTATAGCTGTTAGATAAGTAATAAGATTGGTGAGAACCCATTCTCGCCAGTAGGTTGCAGTGTTGACACATGTAAGAAATATGTGCTTAATATTTTCCTCCTCATGTTGACAGTAAGCACAAGATGCAGTTTATGTTAGATTAATTTTCCTACGGTAATCTTTAGTATATCATGATATAGAAGCCAAACGAATACTTTTATCTTAGGTTGTATAGGTAGCTTCCATATCCAGGAGAAATTTGATGACGGAGTGAGGGATTTTGTTAACTTTGTTTCCATAGCTCTATACAGTGAGTGTGCCGTAAAATTTCTCATGGGTGTTAAGCCCCAGTAGAAGATGTCTTAAGTTATTTTGTAATTTAGAAATGTAAGTTTCTTGAATTGAATTAGCTCAGGTAATTCAAAAGGGATTTTGGTCCAGTTCTAGCTAGATTTATTTAAAAGAGATGATAGATTAATGTTGTTATGGCCTGAAGGTAATGGACCATGAATTAAAGAATGGATAGTTATGCCAGATTTTACCCAAGAGATCATCCCAAAAGTTTATGCGTTGACATGTCTCAATCTTCCATTTTATTCATTTTTGGCAGTATTCCCAGCCTTGTAAAAGATTAGCCTAAATTTTGGAGTGGATATTTGCCTTGTACCTAGTACGGTATTTATTAAGGAGTAATTTTGACCACATTGCAGGTAGAGATTTACAAACTCGCCAACCTAAATTTACAAGTAGGACAGAATTTTTTATCCCAAGTTTTTGTATTCTCAAACCTCATGCCGCTTTCGAAGTAGTTATAACATCTTATTTTAGGAGATGAATTTTCTTTCTTGTAGCAGGTACCCCAAAAAAAATTCACTGATATTGTTCCATTTTATTAATAAATATATGCCGAAATTTGTATGTATTGCATAATATGGTTGGATAAATTATTGAGAGTCGATTTTATGAGAGTAGCTCTTCTTGCCATTATTAGAAAATTTATTTTCCATCCGGCAAGTCGAGTTTTGAAGTTGTCAAGTAAGAATTGGAAGTCTTCCCTTTTAGGTTTTTCTTGGAACATAGGAAACCCTAGATATTTTTCAAAAGAAGCGACTTCTTTAATATTGAAAGAATCAGTGACAAATTGTCTATCAGAAGGCTTGCAATTTTTTGAGAAATAGATTTTGGATTTTTCAAAGTTGACTTGTTGTCCTGAATGGTGTGTAAAGTTTTCAACAGTAGCGTGACAACTTTTAGTAGTAACTTTGAAAAATAAGATAATATCGTCAACGAAGAAGAGATGTGATAGTGTTGGGCTAGGCTAATTGTTGCCATTGGAGGTAGTCTATAGGAGTGAAAATGCCATGTGATAACATTTCCATACACGTTATAAATAAATAATGTGATAAGCGATCATCTTGCCTTATACCTCTAGTTGGTGTGAAGTAAGGTGTCTTGGATCTATTAAGTATGATCGAGGCAGAAGTGGTAGAAATGCATGACATAATTAAAGATATCGTAGGTGTAGATATGTTAAAATAATGGAGAATTTGTTTTATGAAAGACCATTCCAATCTGTTAAATGCTTTTTTCACGTCCAGCTTCAGGAGCATTACTAAAGATTTACTTTGCATTTTTGCAAGGTAATTCAAAGTTTCTTGTAATTTTAAGGCATAGTCTGAAACTCTTTTTGCTTGCTGAAAATTAATTTGTGTAGATCCTATTATTTTATTAATAATTGGCATAAGTCGATTAACTATAATTTTTGGAATAAGCTTATACGTAGTATTGCAAAGACTAATAGGTCTAAATTGTTGTATCGAAGTGGGATGTTTTATTTTAGGGATCAAGCAAATGAGAGTTATGTTCAATTCCTTAGAAATAACCTTAGTGTTAAAAATTTCTCCACAGAATTAAATTACTTTCCCACCTACATAGCAGATTTAATCTCTTCATGGCTAATTGGATCCTCTTAACATTTTGAGAAAGGCTGCATGTGCTTGGGGCCCAATGAGATTTAGTGGATCATAAATCCTTAGTTGTTGAACAGTGTTTTATAGTAATTTATGATTAAGGTTTGTAAATCGTAGGGGTCAGTAATCCAGTTCCCTATTGGGTCCTTTAGAGCATTGATTTTATTCCTCCATCTTCTGTGTAGAGTAGACATGAAAAAATTTTGTGTTGGCGTTTCCATCATTTAGTCTCCATCATTTAGCAGTTGATGCGAGATTTCAATTTTCAAAATTCTTCCTCTATGCGTAAAATGCTACTATAATCTAGGTTTAATTGTGTTTCCAAATTTTATAGAAATATGCTCGTAGGATAATGTATAGAGGCTTGTATGCCTACTAGTCTAGCTACAATTTTCCTTTTTTTCTTGAAATATATTACCAAAGTTTGTTTATTCCATCGACTAGTTACTAATTGAAACTTATTAACAGTATCAAGTCGAGGCTGGTCTTCAGACCAAACATGATGGACTAATTATTGAAGCTGTGGATGTGATGACCACATAGTTTCAAATCGAAATATATTATGTTGTATAGTAGGTGTAGGCTATAATGTAATTAAAAGCGGGCAATGATCCGAATGAGTACCTGTTAAGTGTTTCACTATCACTTTTGGGTATAGACTTATCCAGTCATCAAGTCGTTCTGGATTGTGTAACCATGTCTACTTTGTTTGTCCATGTAATCAATTAACTTACAATAATTAATAAATTTAACAAAGTTATCAGATCTATTGTTATTAATAGGGAGCCCACCAAATTTTTCTGTTGACACTAATATTTCATTAAAATCGCCGTGCAAACAGTGTCATGCAAATTAACTAAATTATTCCAAAGAATATTACGTAATTGGTAGTGACGATAACATATATCGAAGATAAAAAGCCATGGGGGTTTATTGGAACATACTTGGGCTACACTGTGCATCTCCTGATCAGAAAGCGTCATCTCTATTACATTGATACTAGCTTCATTCCATAGCACGAGTAAACCACATATGAGAAAATTAGTCGGTACTTGGAACATATTTGTGAAGTTAAAATCATCACACAGCCTGGTGTGATCTTGCATATGGGTTTCAAACAAGATGGCTAGCACTGGTTTATGATTATCCAGCAAAGATCTAAAATGCCTACGGAACTCTGCATTGTGTGACCCCTTACAATTCCATACTCGAAAATTCATGTAAGAATTAGGATTGTTGATCTCTCTCATGAGAGTTAGAGTCGTCTGATGGACTGCATGAGTCGTTGTCTGATCTAGACTCAATGAGAGAGGGAGCTGGTGAAGTGTTGAAATGATCACACTGGCGTATTTTCCTACTTCTTAATTTGTTGTTTGACGAAAATTGAGACTGCATGTTACGATCTCTGGTGGACACTTTAGGATAAACTTTTTTTCGAACTGTTCTTGTAGGTTGTAAAGCTGAATTCCCTTTAACCACCAGAATTCTGTCCTTGTTGCCCTCATTTCTGCAAGTGTCTCTGCTATCTCTTGCCTTGTTTGAGGATCTAGTGCAAGAGGAGATGGTGGAGGTGTGTGTTGTGGACTGTCCTGAGGTGTGAGGTTCTCTAGCGGACTCAGTGGACTCGTGTATAGAGAGAGTGGGCTGAATTTTAGTGCTTGAAACCATGGGGCATACACCTGCCCCATGTAATGAGGTGGGCAGAATGGTAGAAAATGAAAATTCTGGTTTCAAACTGGACTCATTGGACTCACAGGAGATTGTGTTAAGGAGGATGCCTGGTGCTCTAGCAGGAGTGTAGTTTGTGTCATGTACCATTGATTCTGAGTGTAGGCTTCTATTCCTAACCTCATTCCCTCTGTCACTATTTTCGCGAAGTGTGTAGGATTCTGGACTAGTAACACAACCTCTTGGTTGTTCAACTCCATGGTGAAGATTAGTGAATAGCCCTGCGGTCCTATCTCTAACCAAGATTGAAGAGGTTGATCCATGGACATATGTTGAGATGTGTAGATCATTGGTATTGAGATGTGAGGAAGCTGTAGTCCCTGCATGATTAACCGTGGTAGATGAAAGAAGTGATTGTTTGTCTGCATATTCTCTCTGAAAGATGAGGTTTGGTTAATGTTCGTGAAGGAAGGTCTCTACATGTTGCGTGTTTTTAGAAAGCAAGGTAGTTGAATAGTGTTTTGTGAATGATTTGTGTTAGTGTTTTTTAAGGACTCAAGTGGCGAATTTAACAAAGAAGTCCCTAAGGAAGTGGAATGGGGAATGGTAGCAGGAGATGCTTCACGTGGATGGTAATCATTTTGTTTGCATGGAGTTTGATGAGAGCTAGTTTCCTTGTTATCAGAGATTAATGTGGCATGCAGGTGAGGTAAATTTTGGCCGAGTGGTAAATGGGACGTGTCTAAGAGTTATGGAGTCATGGATGATGTGGTAGCAGTGATAGGTCCATGTGAATGACTGAACTATTACGTGGAGAAACCATTTTATGTGTGAATGGTTGCTGAGGAAACGTGCAGCAGTCGATTGAGTAGTTTAGGGGACGAGGTTGTGGATCAAGTAATGTAGACTTAGGTTTCTCAATTTTGTGATTCAGCAAGAAAGGTGGCTGTGGCAAGGTGTAGTCTAATTGGTCAAGAGTGGGTTGCTGCTTTAATCTTTGGAATTTTTAGGTATACATCCCATATAGTAAACCTTATTACTATTATTGTACCTCGTTTGGTTATTACCCTCATATTCCATATTTTTGTTACAAGATATGTACCAAACAAAATTTTGCTGATGTTGCACCCTAAAATAACGCCATTTATTAAGGCTCAAATCTATGTTAAATAATTTATAGCCTAAAATAACGCTCTGTATTTATGGCACCTAATTAATCTTTGATTTTGTACCAAATAAATGCTAAATCAGTTAAGGTAAAATCTTAAATGCTCCTAATCGAATCTCTCCTCTAAACTGACGAAATCATACTCTCATTCCTCCATTGAAAATCAGATTTTGTAGTTATTCAGTGATAGAGGTTCGAAAATCTCATATACTGTAGTTCTTCCGTGATTGCCAGTTTCGAAAAACTTTCATTTTTCTACATCAAATACTGAAAATTAGAATTGACACCGTGATAGTCAATCAGTACGGAGATTCTACAATGTCAAAAATTCTGATAATGCTTAAATGTAATGGTTATTAGGATAACAATGGCAGATTTCGAGATTTTGAAATTGATGCCATTTTGGTTGATGATAATGCAAACTACGAAATTCTCCAGTCTACAATTGCAGAACAATTATCGATTGATACATCGGATAAAATTGTAGAAATAAAATACATTGTGAATGATAATTGTCCTCCATTGCAGATTAGGAACGATATGGGCATTCGTGTATATATGGAAACGAAAAAAGAGAATAAAACTTAGGTTCGTATCCAGTGTTTCCAGTGTGTTTTTATAATGTAGTCAAATGTGGGCAAATGTAGTTAAGATTATATGCAGTATTTCCAGTGTGTTTTTAAAATGTAGTCAAATGTAGGTAAATGTAATTAAGGTTATATGCAGTGTTTCCAGTGTGTTTTTAAAATGTAGTCAAATGTGGGTAAATGTAGTTACGGTTATATGCCGTGTTTCCAGTGTGTTTTTAAAATGTAGTCAAATGTAGGTAAATGTAGTTAAGGTTATATGCAGTGTTTCTAGTGTGCTTTTAAAATGTAGTCAAATGTAGGTAAATGTAGTTAAGGTTATATGCAGTGTTTCCAGTGTGTTTTTAAAATGTAGTTAAGGTTATTGTGTAACTGTTCTACGTTTTGACGATAATAAAGAAGTTTACTCATATATTTGAGTAATGTAAACTGTTGGCAGATTGTAGTTATAATGTACTGTAAGTGATTTCTAAATGTGTTCTAAATATAATAGATAAAGACAAAACTTTGTAGATAAAGACAAAACTTTGTAGTTCCTATTCATGAAGCCTAAGCAATTAATTACAAATTTTGTAGTTATATGAACTTTGTAGTTAATTGTAGTCAGTTGTAGTTAATTGTAGTATTTAATAAATATGTCTGAATAATGTATATTTTTGTATCTACTGGATGGTATGAGTAGCTGAGAATCAGCAAATGGCATTTCTATACAACGTCAATTCATGATTCTTCATTGTTCAGGATAAGAGGTTTTATCCGAAAACACAATGCAAATGTACTGCAACAGTAGTTTGTAGAATTGGACTTCCAACAATTTGTAGTTATGCAATTGTAGTTATATGTAGTGCAGTTTGTGTAGTTATATGCAAATGTAGGTAATTGTAGTCATTGTTCACAAATAATTTATTTGAAGAGGATACGATTTTAGTGACTGAAACTGTGTTTACTTGAGAAAACTTTGAAGAGGGTTCGGAAATAACGGATGAAATTGAAGCAGTGAGAGAGAGAAAATGGTTTTATAGAGGGTTTGGGGCTTTGATGCAACCGTAGGATTGAAATATGGCGGATGAAACTCTCGATCTGAAACAATGGCATCCTTCGACAATGGAGGATGACAATGGAGGATGCAATTAAACCAGAGAAATCAGAGAACACTGTTTTGTTAAAATGACAGATGAAATTCCTTCACGTTTTTGTAGGAATTTACTTACTTAAATAAGATATTGATAAATCAAAAGAGCATAATCTTAGGGAGGGCAAATCAGTCCAGATATGCTATTTTTTTCTATTAATCATAAATATAATGAAATAGTTGTTACAAAGAAATTAGAATAGGGGAGGTAACATAAATCATAATATTGGCAAAACGTGGGGAAAGATTTCTGAAATTTTCCAAAAAATATGAAAAGATTTTGTTCCACAAATCAAGCCTATAATTAATAAGTTGATCCTTATACCTTAAATATAAATTTTGGTACATAAATTGAAAGGTGGTATACTTAAATGTAATAAACGCAAACCTTAAACATGAGTGGTTATAAGGTTTGCTATATGGGATGTATATGTAAAAATCACTTAATCTTTCTATGGTATCATCTACACATGCCTTACTTGGGTTATTGGGTGTTGGGCTCGAGTCCACATTGGTTGCCCCTTGTACATATAGTCCATCTAAGGGAGTAAATTTATTAAATTTTCCTTACTAGGCTGATGAGGCCCATTTATGTTAGTGGGAAAATACTGGCCCAAGAGTGGTACTTTAGGGTTAGAGGACTTACCTGCTGATGGTTGCATCAGTGGTTGCGCCACTAGTTCAGCCGTTGTGGTTATGGTGGCTTTGGGTGGTTTGTATGCAGAGGTCACCTTTCTTGGAAAAGTGATTGTTTTCCATTCACTTTCAAACCTTATGGAGTAGTTTGGTTGGTAGGAGCATGTTCTGATGAAGCGTATGTAGTAGAAGGACTGCTATGTTGTTTATGACCGAAACGTCCACAACTAGTGCATAGCATATTAACCCCCTAATATAGGAGTGTTTATCTATGGTTGCATATATGTATATGGGTTTTCAAAGGTCTTAGAAGTACTTCAATGCAAATATGTGCATATCATCCCCTTGTAGTTGTTAAAGCACATGTATCTATTTTTAAGAGTTGTCACAATTTTGATCTAATACGTTGTAAGATTTTCAAATCATAGAACTCTGTTGGTAGTTCAAAGAGTCTGACCCAAATGGCTAAATATGTTAGTTGTATGGACGATGTTGTGAATTTGGGCTCTCACTTGCGCATTGATTAAAAGTGGTTTAGGATGAACCATGAACCTCCATGTAGAGCCTTCACCATATTTTTTTCCTGTTGGAATTTGACAAGGAAGAAGTCTGATCCCAGGTCAATGATAGGGAGCTCTTCTATAGGTTTCCATAGGTCTAGCTGTATATTCTTTAGTATGTGGTGGACAATTCTTCGTCCAAGTAACTTTATTATTACCGAGTATTTCTAGGATTCATATAGACGTGATTTGTCAATAGAAGTAATGGGGATAAAAGTATCGTCGTCAGCAGTGTTGTGGTTGATTTCATCAAGAAGGTCAGGTGTAGGAATTGCGCGATGGTGGATGCTTAGGGATGGAGAAAGATATTTATTAGATAATAATGTTTGAAGGAAGGTTGTTGGCCTGGAGTTTACGTTTGTATCGTCTATTTGCATAGAAGCTTGATCAGGTGGTTCGTCGATTAGTTTATGATTTAGTAGCTGGCAATTTGGATCAATCATAGCTAAAACTAGGCGGTAGATATTCGTTGGAGTATGGCTGTCAATGGCGGGAGCAGAAACGTAGAGTGTTTACATGAGACAGTTTTTTCTCCCCCTTTTCTTCTTTAGTTTTTAGGCCAAAAGAGGAGTTGCTTTCACATTTTGACATATTCCACCATCACATCACAGAAAGGCACGGAAGATATAAGCCATTTTTCTCAAAACTAGTCTTAACATACATACTTCGCACCTGCACCTTATATCATTTTTAAAACAATTAGGTAATTATATTAAATAATTTATTTGAGTTATTGAAAAAAATTAACAAAAAAAAAGATCTAAGCTCCTAAAAATATAAATCATAATCCAATTTAGCTAGTTCAATAAATAAAGAAATTCTATCTCACATATGCATTATCGTAATTTCTTAAGACATATGTGGATATCTTATGAAAATTATTTTTATTTTCATTACCGAAAACAAATACTAACAAGTTAAAACTGTAAAATAATGAATCTTGCTCCGTATTTTTATTTCTTTCATCGTCAATGTTCTTTTTGTGGAAGTAAATTTATATACTTTAAAAGTTTTATCAATTTAAAAAAAAGTTACTTATATGATATGTTGAAAAGAATTAAATTGATTTATTTTGCTAATTATTTCTTTCTTTCTAGGTCATGTGAATCTTTTCGCTTTTCAGAGTTAATTTGACTAATCTTTAAAGTTAATTAGATTAGATTAACTAAATATTTTAACGTTAAATTTAAATATCCAAAAACTATATGAAAAAGTATAAGTTGCAGTTCTTCTTGTTCCAAAAAAAAATATTAAATTTTAGTCAAAATGTATATAGTTTGAATCTCCAAAAATTAAAAGGTTTAAATAGCTTGAATTGAGGGAATAATTAATTCAAAGACTTAATTATTTGTTCTCAATTTTAAAAAAAATAATTTTATATTTTTCGCATTGAGAGGGAACTTTTATAGTAATAACAAACATATGGATAATTTTTTAACTCATTCCTACTCGAATGATATTTTCTCTTTATTACTTTTTTTGTATAATATTTGAAATCTACATTCACTAATTTAATAAATACTATAAGTATAAACCTCACTTTTAATAAAATTAATATACAAAAGCTTCCCTTAGAATTTTAAGTGTAAGAAGAAATATTAAAAATTTCATTGAAACTATCGCAAGCAAATGTAATGGAAAAGAAACGTATACTCCTATTTTTTCAAAATAATATTTTTTTTATGTCCTAAATATCAAAATTTTCTATGTAATACAAATAATGAAAGATTAATAACTAAAATTTTAGTTCCTAAATATTAGGGAAAATGACTAAATTACGATTGTCTAATGCAAAATCTATTTTTAAAAGATAAAAAAACGAATGATAATTCACTAAGAGACTTCGTATTTTTAATATAGTATAGGTATTTCCAAGAATTTTGAAAAATTGCGATGCTAATCCTTCAAAAGAAAAATTGATAGAAAAGTGCGTTTTTTTGTGTGTGTGTGAGAGAGAGAGAGAGAACAAGTCAAGGGACAAATTTACAGAAAGTGTGCATGCAGAAAGTCTAACGCAGCTATCAAGACAATACATTGCATGCAATTCGTGACATACGTGATAATAATGTCCGGGTTATGAACTAAATTCTATACAAAAACGGATGATCTGGAACTCCAATATTATCGACTATGCTTCCTGAAACCCTCATTTCATACTACAAAAAAGAGCTATAGTAAATTCTCGTGGAAGAGAATTGTCCCTATCTGGAAGGTGAAAAGAATCTGATGTTAAATATCAAGGGGATGACCCAAAATCCTGTCTATACTGAACAGCCAAAGACGTTTCTCCAGTTATAATCCTGTCACATTAACTTCAGGGATCAATAGATATGCTCTTCAGCACATTACGACTCATTTATCACGGAGTTTGAATTTCCTAGAACCAACTCTAGTTCATATACACAGGAAGGGTTAGGATCAATCTCACATCCCAGGTAAACTTGCTATGGTCCTGCCTTCAAACTACACACATAATCACCGTTGTAAAAAAATGTACAAGGTTGGAAACTGGGAGGTTTTTAAGGCTATTGAAATCCTACACGAATATAATGATGTCATTGACAAATGCCTACATCCATTGACAAAAAACAATAGTCTTGCTCTTACATGTGGCTTCAGCCATATACAAGAACGGGATGCTAAGAAAATACTAACTCTTGAAAAAAAAAAGGTGTTTTGGCTAATAAATTAACATTAATTAAAAAATTTATATTGTTTAAATAAGGGCAAATTTGCAATATAAAGTTAATTTCTTCTTAATTATGTATAAAAACACTTATTTTTAACCAAACTAAAAAAGTCAAAAAGCCACTTTTTATGGACCAAAGGGAGTATGTAATTAAGAATACAAAAAAGGGTCATATATACCAGTGAACTATGCAAATTAGAATAGATAGACTCCTCTCATTAATAGTTTAGCGCATATATGCCCAATCCGTCCAATACTTGCTCATTCATGCCCTTAGTTTAAGATTAAGAGAAATCATTATTTTGTCTTTCTTAAATAATTAATAACCGAACCCAACTAAAATCTGCTGACCTGATCCGTTAGAACCCGACCCACCCTTATTTCAAAGATATTTTTTGATATATTATTTTTGTTTGATTGAGAAATTGTGTGATAACTATATTTATTCATGTGAGTTTGATAATCGATTTTTTTTGTTATACGTCATTTCGAAAAGTAATCCTACTAAAAATAGTAATTGATATTTATTTATTATTTTGATAATATAATATTCGAATTAGTTTGTGCTTTCTTCAATCATTTTACCATCTATAATCTTCAAATTAGCTGGTTTCAACCTTAAACCCTCTGAAATCTTCAAAGTTCTTTTCTTTTTACTTTTTATTATTACTATTTAGTCTTTGTCACTGAATTTTTTTTCCATATAACTGGATGAACTTTAAATTAAATTAATTCATTATTTTCTTAAAAGAAAATTTAGAACCTTTTCCATAGAAAATATTGGGAAAATGCATAAGTACTTCCCTGACATGTACCCGGATTCTCAACTATACACTGTATCTTTGCGAAAATCTTGTTATCCGCTAAACTTTTTTTAAATGGAATTATTTGTACCATTAACGCTAACAACCAAACTCATGGCAAGTGGTGAACTACACGCGCCCCCACATGTATTTTTCATATTTTTTTAGTTCTTTCTTCTTTTTCTTATCCTTTTTTATTATTCTCATTTATTTATTTTTTTGTTATTTCATTCTCTTTCATTTTGTTTTGGTCACCGGCGGCATAAAATGGCGGTCATCGGAATTTCACAAACACCATTTTTCCGGCAAATTTTTATTTCGGCAACAAATTTTTATCCCAATCCAAGTGTGTGTGTGTGTGTGTGTGTGTGTATATATATATATATATATATATATATATAAAGTTTCTTGAAAGCGTATTTTATGTATGGAAGAAAAGAAATAAAAACGAGTATAAACTGAGAAGACTTTTTCCAGTTAAAATTTCTATACATCATTTTTTTTCCGGCGTGGGAAGGTTTTCCAATGATGAATCCCCCCCCCCCCCCATATATATAAATTTTTCTTGAAAGTGTATTTTATGTATGGAAGGAAAGAAATAAAAAAGAATACACGCTGAGAAGACTTTTTCCAGTTAAAATTTTGATACATCATTTTTTCCCCGGCGTGAAAAGGTTTTCCAATGATGAATTCCTTCCCCCCCTCCCCACAAATCTGAGTGACCCCCTCCCCCCCCCCCCCCAAAATCTGAGTGTATTTTACTTTACTTATGAATAGATCTTTTTGAGAGTTTAATTTGTGTGTGAAAAGAAAAAATGGAAGAAAACGGTTAGATAAAGTTGTCAGTGAGTGAATATCCGCCGGCATTAGAGAAGAAACGAAAAAAAAAAGTAAAAGAAAAAAGACAAAGAAAAAGGAAAAGGAAAAAAAGGTAAGAAAAAATGGTAAAACAATAAAAAATAATCTGAAAATCGAAATACACACACTCTGCCACGTCAGCGTTAATGGTGCAAATAATTCCATTTAAAAAAAGTTGAAAGGGGTTATAGAATTTCCGCAAAGATAAAGTGTATAGTTGGGAATTCGAGTATAGGTCAGGGGGTACCTTAAGCATTTTTCCGAAAATATTTTGTATTTTCAGAAATGATTTACTTTGGAATTCACAGATTTTTTGAGTGTCTAGTTGTGTATAAATGTAGCTGACATATGGTATGGTAGTTGTAAAAGTGAAGGATAGGGTGTAAAATTTGGGATTGCTTTTTTCCGGTGTTCGATTTCTATTTTTTGGAACTTGTATTGCTAATCCAAATATAATTTAATACATCACTTCATGTATTAGTTTATACCTAATATTAGTAACAAAGCTAAAAATTTCACTAACGGTATCATTATATAAAGAACTAAAGAAGAAGCTAAGGAAATTTAACATATAGTGTATCCACATAAATAAATAAAAATTAACCTAGCAACACTATGTAATTTTTCGGTAAAAGGGTATCGATTGATGGTAAAATAATTAAAGAAAACACAAACTAATTCGGATATTATATTATTAAAATAATAAATAAATATCAATTATTACTTTTAGTAGGATTACTTTCCGAAAAGATGTATAACAAAAAAAATGGATTATTAAATAAATAAATATAATTATCACAATTTCTCAATTAACAAAAATAATATATCAAAAATTATCTTTGAAATAAAGGTGGGTCAGGTCCTAACGAATCGGGTCAGGAGATTTTGGTTGGGTCCAGTTATTAATTATTTAAGAAAGACAAGATAGTGATTCCGTTAAACTAAGGGCATCAATAGGTAAGTACTGTACAGATTGGGCATATCTGTGTCAAACTACCAACGGCGGGCATATAGAGTCAGTTGTTCCAAATTCCTTAGATATGAACCTGATTTGTCTAAAATTGTAAGAGATCATCAATTTAAATGAGCTCAAATATCAGACCTAAAGTTTGGCCATGCTATATTAGTTAATGACACCGGTCTTAACAGCTTCCTTTCCAAACCATCCATCAAAACGCTGAAACATATCAACTAAATATAGAAAGTTCGCTATGTACCAACCTGTCTGATGACTGAGACTGCAAATGTAATCATTATATTAGAGATATTATTAAACATGGCAAAAGAGTGCCAGGAGAGTGCATACCTGTAATGCCTAACGTGGAAGAAGGGGTTCTTTCTCATCAAGTCCAACACGATGGCTAACCTGTAAAATGTCATAAAAGATGAGAGCAATGCATGCATTCATAATCTTCTGAAAAATACAAAACAAAAAAGGTCTTTGCAAGTTAATCAGTCTTACATCTTCATTTGCTCCAGCGTCCATATTTATGAAGGATCCATCCTTTGACCTGTAGAGATCAAGCACTCAAATTTTCTTCCAAAGAAGAAGCACTAGAATGGTGATATCAAATATGTAGCAAGATAAGGCAACACAAAGACTAAAGACTTAGCAGAACATGCATCAAAGTGATAACAATGATTTTCTATCAAACCTGTATAGTTAATAAGACCGTATATTAGATAAACAATAGTTTAATGGAAACTAAAAATAATTGAACCAGAAGAAGTAATTGTTTCATCTTGAATCTGTATGATGAAACAAGAGGGGTTGCTCTGATGGTAAGCAACCCCCACTTCCAACCGAGAGGTTGTGAGTTCGAGTCTCCCCAAGACCAAGGTGGGAAGTTCTTGGAGGGAAAGATGCCAGGGGTCTATTTGGAAACAGTCTCTCTACCCGGGTAGGGGTAAGATCTGCGTACACACTACCCTCCCTAGACCCCACGGGAATATACTGGGTTGTTGATTGACTCTGTCTGATGCCATGTCCACTCAAAATAAATCATTAACCCTCTCTGCTCGTGGAACAAGAACCCTGAGGAAATTCCCTATTTTACTTTCATAATTCAGAGAATAGTATTAGGAAGGCACCAGGGGAGCGCGAAAAAATAGATGAGGCTCAATGTCTCTAGTTCATCAGGTCATGCAACATAGTGGGTAATACTTCCGTTGGCCCAAAAACTGATAACAGACACAAAGAGCTCTTGATCTTATCAATAGGGATTCTCACTCAAATGCTCTCCTCTTTCTTCCTTTTCCTTTTCCAATTCTGAACCGGGGGGTATTCCCTATTTTAAAGTTTTTGACATGAAAACTCCTTTTTTTCCGTGCTTCATTTGCCAATTACTTATAATTTCGTAGGTTTTGCTAGCAGTCCCAAAGATTTTGTGTTTGAAAAAAGTTGGATCCTTCCTCTCATTTTTATATATCTTGTGAAGACAGCCACAAAGTTGAGGCGTCATTCAGTCAGGCACTTGTCGTAAAGGCTTACAATATTGTCGTAAAGACTTGCAATACAGAAAGTGGACCATTTATGCAAGAAAGTATAAAACGGTAATAATTTGGATATGAATTTAAGGTTGCAATGCTTCTTCTCTTTTTTGGGGATAAAGAGCTCATGAAATTTCAAGGGCTCCATATCTAAGGCAAAATTACCCAATTAGCTCACTTGGCTGCGTGAAAAATATCTTGACCTTTTGTGATAGTGAAAGGTCGAGGTCTGCCATTGGTCCTCCAAGTTCATCCAGTTGCAACTAGCATACTAAGGGGTCGTTTGGTTGGAAAAAAGTTATCCCGGAATTAATTATTCTGGGATTAGTTATTCCACCCTTCCATAGGGATAAATAAAGACTACAATCCTGGGATAACTAATCCCAGGATTAGTTATACCACAATTTTATCCCAACCAAACAAGGGATAAACTCATTTCAAATTTAATCCCGAGTTATCCCTTATTCCTCATACCAAAGAGTTCTAAAGGAACTAAAACTTTCTAAACATCTGAATCCCAGATAGTCTCATACCAGATCAAGTGGTATACGCCATCATAGTGTACAGAACTTGCACATTTTCAATTCTTTAATAATGTTTGCAAACATATAGATATGTATACACTGTAACCTGGGTCCAGTATCTCCGATACTCTTGGGGTTTGACACTACCGACTCCTAAGAATGATAAATACTTGGTCCAAAAAAATCTAAAGGGCAAATCTAGAAATAAGCATCTCACAAGCCCGTTGATATAAGATGTTGTAAGGTAACCCTGATCTCTTCTCTATATCAGTTTTGCTTTCACAAAATTGAAAAATGAAAAAAGAGTGCACCTGTAGTTTTTCTGAGAATCCATTTCCAAACTGTCGTTTTGTGTCTCATCCTTGACCTTTGCAAGAGGTGAAAAGAACTGAAACGTTGAAGCTTGGCGTGAGTCCAAGCGAAAAAATTGATCATGCCACTCAAAATTGATAACAGCACCCAAATATAACCTGATGCATCGAGATAAACACAATAGAAATTCCTAAATAAAGTTCATAGTTAGGGTATGTCCAAACAGAACAGCAGATGCTATTCCAGTAAAAATAGTAGCAACAGTTGATGAATACTTCTTCAGAATTGTATCTGCAAATGAAAATTTGAAGCTATGATTAGTTAATGCATTTAATTAGTAAAATTTACAAGACAATACAAACACCTTGGAAAAATGAAATGTGCATGTCACTCACTACCAGATTGGACATACCTTTTTTGATAAGGAGATTGGACCTACCTTGTAAGAACTAGAATCCAAATTCAATAGCACATACTCAAAAATTGAGACGGCCCATTTTCGGAGTGCAGAAATTGGCCAAATTTAAGGAGTAAAAAAGCTCAAGTCCCACATACAACAGAATTTTAAACACCAAAATTTTTTATGGAAAAGAAATAGATGGTTATATAGGATGTAAACATGATCCATCTCCTCGACTCGGGAAGCCAAAGAAGTGAGAGAGGCCTCACCTGTATACTTGAAGAAAAACGAAGACATGATTCCCTGAGCTGCATTGTTGCATATCAAAAATATTGTTGCTCGTGAGTGTCCCCGTAAGATATCCAAACTGTCAGGTCCTAAAGGGCATTTGGGACAGAATTTTAGCCACGAGTAAAGGAAGAAATTAAGCTTCTTTTTTCACAAACCAACAATTTAGAAATACGTCCTGAACAATGGTAGTGATCTCTTCTCTCTCTCTAACGGCTCTCTTCTCTCTCCTCAATCTCTCTCTCTTCCCGTCTGAAGCGACCACCATCGCCGGTTCCGACAGGTAAGTCCCTCTTCTCTTCCTCTTCTCTCTCTTCTCTCTCTCCTCTCTCATCTTTTCCGACTGCACAGTGCTGTCGGAACACTGTTCCGACAAGTCACGGTGATTGGCTTTTGTCACCTCCCACTCCATTGAGGCACACAACGTCAGGCGCACCCCCCGGTAATTTCCGTCGCCGGAATCCACCCCACGCGCTCACGGTGCCCACCCACACGCCGCCGTGGTCAGACACGCGCCCGGCGCGTGCGACCTTTTCCGTCCATTTTTCCGCCGGACCCTTTTACACAGTCACCTCCCCCCACGGTTCCGACCAACCCGGCACCCTCGAAATTTTTCTCAGGTCACTTTCATTCCCAACTGCCCACTTAGCCTGCTCTCTCTTCGCTGCCACACTGCTTATCACAGCAGACTGGCGGAAGAGCTTTACCAACGCGGTTGGCTTACCCAAGTCTTATCCTTCGGTTCAGAGGTTTCGAACTTTCGCTTTTCGCCGGAAATTTTTCCGGCAATTCCTGCGCTTTTTGTGTGTGGGTGTGTTTTTGTTTTCTTAGACAGGTGCATATTCTACCGGCGAGGATTTCTGGCAAGCCTCAATACCCTCGGCGACTATCGTTCAGGCTCGCAGCAGGACGTAATAGAACAGCACGTTCTGAGGAGCTTTAGGAGAGCTTGGGCGTACCAAAGCAAACTTTCAGGTTTCCCCACCGGGAGTTGGTACCTCCCGCTCTCTTGTTTCCTTTGTGTAATTTCTTATGCCTTTAGCTATCAGTTGGAGTGTGGCATATTCTGTTGTGGTCTATCATGCATCTTTTGCGTATTTCGTTCTAGTGTGTACGTGCGCTAGTGTTTCTCATAGTTGGTTGGAGGGATAGTGGCCGCGGCGGGGGATGTTAGCGTAAGGTCATGTCCTCGGGGGGTGGGGTGGTGTCGGGAGTGAGTATGGGAGCAGGGGGTAGCCACGCGGGTGGGGCGGGGGGTAAGGGAGGAAAGAGGGCAGCAGATGCCCATAGATTAAGGATTGGGTCTTGGAACATAGGCACGCTGACGGGCAAGTCCATAGAGTTGGCGAAGATTCTTCAGAAGAGGGGGGTAAACATAGCGTGTGTCCAGGAGACCCGGTGGAAAGGGACGAAGGCGTGGGATGTAGACGGGTTTAAACTGTGGTATTCTGGGGTCGTGAGAGGTAAGAATGGAGTGGGCATCTTGGAATAGGGACCTAAGGGAGTCCGTGGTCGAGGTTAGGCGAGTGAATGATAGGTTAATGTCTATCAAGCTGGCTATTGGGAGCGGCGTGCTCAACGACATCAGCGCTTATGCGCCGCAAGCGGGTTTAGACGAGGAGGCCAAGAGGCGCTTTTGGGAGGACTTGGATGATATGGTGAGTAGTATTCCTCAATCTGAGAAGTTAATTATTGGATGAGACTTTAATGGCCACATTGGGGCTGATGCTGGTGGCTATGATGAGGTGCACGGAGGCTTCGGCTTTGGGGCTAGGAACGGAGGGGGCACTTCGCTGCTAGATTTCGCTAGGGCTTCTGAGCTTCTGATTGCGAATTCGACTTTTCGGAAGAGGGAGGAGCATTTTGTTACCTTCAAGAGTTCAGTGGCGAGGACGCGGATTGATTACATTCTCATCCGAAGGAGCGATAGGGGCCTGGCAAGGACTGCAAGGTTATTCCGGGAGAGTCTCTTTCTACTCTCCATAGACTCCTGGTGCTGGATGTCGGTCTCCGGGTGAAGAGGAAGAGGAGAGGCGCGCGGGGTCAACCGCGGATAAGATGGGGTGCTCTGTCAAAGGAAAACGCTCAGGATTTGGAAAGGAGGTTAGTTGAGGGCGGAGCTTGGAGGAGTTCTGGGGAAGCGGATGCTATGTGGACAGCGACGGCGACCTTGATTAGAGGGGTAGCACGGGACGTGCTCGGGGTGGCCAAAGGATACTCAGGCAGTTATCAGGGCGAATGGTGGTGGAACGATAAGTGGAAGTGAAGAAGGCGGCGTTCGTTAGGTTGGCAGGGAGCACAAGCGAGGATGATCGGCGAGCGAACAGGGAGATCTACAAGGTGGCAAGGAAAGAAGCAAAGATGGCAGTCACGGAAGCTAAAAACGCGGCGTTCGGTCGCATGTACGAAGAGCTAGGGGAGAGAGGCGGGGATAAGAAGTTATTCCGGTTAGCTAGAGCGAGGGAGAGGAAGGCGCGTGATCTAGACCAAGTTAGGTGTATCAAGGTTGAGGATGGTAGAGTTCTGTTGGGGAATCTCAAAGCAAACAAAGGTGGCAGGAGTACTTTCAGGACTTACTTAACAAGGAGGGGGATCGTAACATAGAGCTAGGGGAACTGGGGCACTCAGAGCGTCATAGGGACCTTGGGTACTGCAGGCGCATTAGGGTAGAGGAGGTCATGGGGGCTCTGCGTAGGATGAGTAGGGGTCGAGCGACCGGGCCTGACGAGATCCCGGTGGAGTTCTGAAAGTGCATGGGTAAGTCTGGGGGGGAGTGGCTCTCCAGGTTGTTCAATGCGATCTTCAGGACCAAAAGGATGCCGGACGAGTGGAGATGGAGTACAGTGGTGCCCTTGTACAAGAACAAAGGGGACATCCGGTGCTGCAACAATTATAGGGGTATCAAATTGATAAGTCACACCATGAAGGTTTGGGAGAGGGTGATTGAGACGAGGGTGAGGGGAGTGACAACTATATCTAGGAACCAGTTCGGTTTCATGCGGGGCCGCTCCTCTACTGAGGCTATCCACCTCGTCAGACGGCTGGCGGAGCAATTCAGGGATAAGAGGAAGGACCTTCATATGGTGCTTATTGACTTGGAGAAGGCGTATGATAAGGTCCCGAGGGAGGTGCTGTGGCGGTGTTTGGAGGCGAAGAGCGTGCCGGAAGCCTACATCATGGTAATCAAGGACATGTACAATGGAGCTAAGACTAGGGTTAGGACGGTGGGTGGCGATTCAGGCCATTTTCCAGTGGTTACGGGGCTCCATCAAGGATCGGCGCTGAGCCCCCTCTTGTTTGCATTAGTGATAGATGCTCTTACCCGTCATATTCAAGGGGATGTGCCTTGGTGTATG
The DNA here is from genome assembly GCA_034376525.1 of Nicotiana benthamiana. Taxonomy (NCBI): domain Eukaryota; kingdom Viridiplantae; phylum Streptophyta; class Magnoliopsida; order Solanales; family Solanaceae; genus Nicotiana; species Nicotiana benthamiana. The sequence goes on along the minus strand of CM067327.1, from coordinate 140,962,360 downwards.
TTATTTGCTGATGATATAGTATTGATAGATGAGTCGAGGGCCGGTGTTATCGAGCGGTTAGAGGTATGGCGGCAGACTCTCGAGTCTAAAGGTTTCAAAATAAGCAGATCTAAGACAGAATACCTGGAGTGCAAGTTTAGCGCTGATCCGAGTGAAGTAGGGAGGGACGTGATGATTGGCTCTCAGGTAATCGCCAAGAAGGACTGCGTTCGTTACCTTGGGTCGGTGATTCAGGGGGATGGGGAGATTGACGGGGACGTCACGCATCGCATAGGAGCAGGGTGGGCTAAGTGGAGGCTTGCATCAGGAGTCCTGTGTGACAAGAAAGTTCCACACAAACTCAAGGGGAAATTCTATAGAGCCGTGGTTAGACCTGCGATGCTGTATGGGGCGGAGTGCTGGCCCGTAAAGAATTCCCATGTTCAGAGGATGAGGGTCGCGGAGATGAGGATGCTTAGGTGGATGTGCGGGCATACCAGGCTAGATAAAATTAGGAATGAAATTATTCGGGAGAAGGTGGGGGTGGCCCCGGTGGACGAGAAGATGCGCGAAGCGCGGTGAGGTGGTTCGGGCATGTGCGGAGGAGAAGTCCCGATCACCGGTGAGGAGCTGCGAACGGCCGGTGATTGCTGGCGGTCGGCGCGGCAGAGGGAGGCCCAAGAAGTATTGGGGAGAGGTGATTAGGCAGGATATGGCTAGAATGCAGGTTTCAGAGGACATGACCCTTAATAGGAAAGCCTGGAGGTCTAGTATCAGGGTTGTAGGATAGGGGCACCTAGAGTTTCTCGTCCGCTCCTCCCGGGGTTGGGGTGGGGTAGCAGGGTTATTCATAGATGATATGTGTTTACTGTACGATACTATTACTTGTTATTGTATTTTCGTATTTTGTTTCCTTTGTTCAGATTATTTCTAACGCTATTTATGCTGGAATTTCTATCGCACTAATGATATATTGTTTCTATTTTGTTTTGTTTCTGTTTGTTTTACTTATTAGAAAATACGCTTAACGCTAGAGGGGGGTGAATAACGTTATAATAAAAATTAGCGTAAACTTGCGAAATTTAAAAATTGCAGGAAAGAAATAAGTGCGATAAGTAAATAAATAAGAACGAACGCACCGATGTATCCTGGTTCACCACAACCCGTGGCTAGTCCAGTCCCCGAGAGACTCTCTCGAGATTTCCACTAACACTGTTAAGCATACGGGTGCTCAACAAACCTTTACAAACTGAGGACACAAGCCTCAACAACCTTTGCTCAAAGATACAACACTCCAAGACTTCAACCAAAGGAAACACAAGTTCCTTCTTACAATACAAGGGACTAACACTTCCCTTCAAGTGTATAAAACACTTAGCACTCACGTAAACAAGATCTCTTAATAGAGTAGATATGAGTAAACAGATACGCTCAAGAACGCAACAACTTTCGTCAAGAAATTTGGCTCTCAAAACTTATGTAATGAATAGAAAGTGATGAACAATAGAGTATGCAAGCTATAGCAATAAAATGATCAGTTGTTGTCATTAGAAGACTGATTTGAAGCTGTATTTATAGTTGCAAAACCATGCATTACCGTTGCCTAATTGCCAATTAAGAATTGCTGATTTTACTCAGTGAATCGATTGTCAAAATGCCACAATCGATTGTTTGCCAATCGTTCCAAAAATCATTTCCAGATTTTACGCTTAACAATCGATTATCTAAAATCAATAATCGATTACTGGCAAAGTTCAAAAAATCATTTCCAGATTTTACTTAAAACAATCGATTGTCAGAAATCTACAATCGATTACTTGGCAACGTTCAAAAAATCATTTCCAGATTTTACTAAAAACAATCGATTGTCAGAAATCTACAATCGATTACTTGGCAACGTTCAAAAATCTTTTTCAGATTTTATTTAAAACAATCGATTATTAGAAATCTATAATCGATTACCTGACGGTTTTTGAAAATATTTTGGCAACGGTCAATTACACAATCGATTATGCTATGAGAACAATCGATTATATATCAGTCTTTGAAAAATCAATTAGACACTGCCTTAATGCACTCGATTGTCAAAGGTACACAATCGATTATTTTATGACTTTGAAAATGTCTGATAGACACTGCCTCAACACAATCGATTGTCATAAGTTCACAATCGATTATTTTGTAGCTTTGAAAAACTTTGATGTACACTGCCTCAACACAATCGATTGTCATAAGGTTCACAATCGATTGTCATGCAGATTTGAAAAATCGGATGCACACTGCCTTAACACAATCGATTGTCATAAGTACACAATCGATTGTCATGCAGCTGACTTAACATAATCGATTATCATAAGTACATAATCGATTATCTTAGTCCAGATTTTAGAGGCATGTTTAAAAATCATTTTGACTAAAGTAAATATGAATGATTTAAAATCATTTTGCTTTAAATTAAATATGCATGATTTGATAAAAATGTTTTTACGAGAGAAGCCAAGTCTTGAGTCAAGTTATCGGATCAAGATCACAATTAAAGAACGACTCATGTATAACTTTATATCTTTGCTTGATCTTGGTCTTGTGCTTGAATCTCGTTATATATCAATTGCGCGCTTGTGCTTGGACCTCGTCATATGTCCATTGCGCATAGTTTGTCATTCATCAAAACCTACAAATATGAACACACGTTTTAGTATAGTGCCTTGAGAACGTGTTTCAACAATTTCCCCCTTTTTGATAATGGCAAACTTTAGTCGGGATATGCATATTTGATAATTCATAATGACGATTCAAGACAAGTAAAGATATGCAACAATATGCAACAAGTCTCTAGATGTGCAATTAGTTCCCCCTCAACATATGAATTCCCCCTCAATTTATGCCAATAAAAAATTAGTGCATATCCCTTATTCTTCCCCCTTTTGCCATTAGAAAAAAAAATAGAATGAATAAGTAAATAACTTGTTTATTTATTAACCAAAAATATGAGTACAACAAAAAGAAGACAATAAAACATAGAACAATAAACTAAAGAAATTATTCATTATCATCATTTCCCGCCTCGTCATCCGGCACTGCTTCATAAGGGACAAGTCCAGCATATGGATAATGAACATGGTCAAAATATCCATGGACCTCATATGTCAATTGATTGACAGAGGTGGTCAAAGAAGCAATTTGGTCGGAAATAGATTGAAGAGTAGGTTCTTGAGACTGACGCGATCGACGAGTTGGAGGAGGAGCAGGAGCTACATGATCGCCGTCATGGGGAAAGGAGGATTCGGAAATTTCCCATTTCTTGGTGCTCTTTTTTAGCGGACCGATAGAGGTGTTGAACCCGGAGGCTTCAAGAAAATTCATAATAAGGAGGGCATAGGGAAGTGGTCTATCGTCCCCGATGGCATCAAGCATGTGAATTTTGACGAACTTACACCAATTGATGTGAGCTCCGGTTATAATGGCATGCATGAGCTTTGCGTCCTCTTGGGAGAGAGTGGTATGGTTATGTTTGCGAGGCTTGAGGATTCGGGTTATGAAATAGAAAATCAAACGATATTCGAGGAGCATTCCCGTAATGGTAGGACGTCGAGTAGATAGATTAGGATCATAAGCTCCAAGTCCTATTTGGTTTAGGAGAATTTTCTCATCAAATAAGGCGCCGGCTTCTCTAATGTAGCGAGAAATGTTTTCCCCACTTCGAGGAAGATGAGCAATAGAATGCAAGTTTTCGTTGGATAAAAGAATTTGAACGCCATTAATGTTTGACACAAGCTCACCATCGTCGTCCTCATGAAGATTTGAGTAGAACGCTTGAATCAATGGAGGATTAATATAAGGATAGGTAAGATATAAGAAGTCAAGAAGCTGACATTCCTTAAGTATGTTTGCAGCGGGGGCGCATGATTCAAGATATTTACTTGTGGAAAAGCGAGGAGGAAGGATGTCACGCTTTTCGAATTTTGTTAAGAATCTAGTTAACTCGGTTTCAGAATTGAATTGTAAAATAAACTCATCTTGGTAAGGGAAATTTGGAGGAGGAGGAGCAGCTGAAGAAGATGCACCATGTCTACGGGAACGTTTAGTGTGTCTGCCTGACATTTTGAATAAGCAGAAATGGCCTTTGTAAGAAGCTTGAAAGATTTTTGAAATTTTGGGAGCTAAGATTGATGCTTGAGTGAAGAAATTGAAGTCATCTGGTACCTATTTATAATGAGGAAGATGGCATTTCATTTATGGTGAAAATCTGCAGAAATTTATGAGCTAAAACGGTCAGAAACGATAAGAAAAATTTTCACTCACCGTTACACAATCGATTGTGGAATTGAAACAATCGATTGTTATGGAGTTTTGACTTGAACTTGGAACTGACAAACATCGATTGTGGGAATCTGGCAGGACCCAAACGGTAACAAATATTTGAATTACTGACAAAAAATAATCGATTGTTGAATTATGGTAATCGATTGTTGTGACACAGTGTGCACAGTGATTTTCTGACTCGGAAAATCATCGATTATATTTTTGAAACAATCGATTGTTTTAGGAAAGCAGTACTGAATGGCCTAGACGGTAATCGATTATACAGTAAAAAAAATCGATTATATAAAAAAAACTGCATAATAAGCATAAAATGTAAATAGTCGATTAGTGATACTTGCTAATCGATTGTCCGCACAGTAAACATGAGACATAAGAAAAAATAATCGATTATTTGCTGTAACAATCGATTGTTCTATGCCATTGCTTTATAATTCCCCCAACCTTTAGGGCGATACCTGCAAAAGAAAATTAGACGTCTCCGACGCTCAAGTTAGTAATTTGAAAAGAAATAATGACTTAGATCAATGTGGCCAAGTGAGAACGTGATCTCTTAAGAAGTGTGTCCTAAGGTGTTCTTAAGAGTGTTTCGGGTACTTACCTTTTCTCCAACGTCGCCAATTACCTGTTCGAGAGGGTGATCTTTGATTGTCCTCCATTCGTTAGGCATTTTCGTTTCTTTCTCCAATTGTGGCGCTTCCTCCGATATCTTGAATTTCCTTAGAAGTTTCCTCTTGTACTTTTTCTTGAGGACTTATTGAGTTTAAGATACCTGCAGGATCAGAACCAGAATCCTTTCTCGCCAAGCGAGCATTATTTTCGGAAAACACAATATATGGGGATTCCTCCACAGTTCCGGTTCTATTATTGAATACCCTATATGCTTTGCTACGTGAGGAATAACCAATAAAAATTCCTTCATCGGATTTGGCATCAAATTTTCCCAATTGATCTTTTCAATTGTTATGAATAAAGCATTTACAACCGAATACTCTAAAATGGGAGATATTTGGTTTCCTTCCCTTGTAGAGTTCATAAGGGGTTTTCATGAGTATTGGCCTTATGACTACTCTATTCAAAACGTAGCATGCGGTACTCACGGCATCCACCCAAAAATGTTTGGGAATCTTAGCCTTATCGAGCATGGTTCTAGCCATCTCTTCGAGACACCTATTTTTCCTTTCCACCACCCTATTTTGTTGTGGAGTTCGTGGAGCGGAGAAGGTGTGCTCGATACCGAGTTCGTCACAAAAGTCCGCAAAGAGATTGTGATCAAACTCTCCCCCATGATCACTTCTTATTGAAGTGACGGTTGTGTCCTTTTCGTTTTGAACACGTTTAAGAAAATATTTGAAATTATGAAAAGCTTCACTTTTATGAGCAAGAAATAGAGTCCATATAAATCTAGAATAATCATCAACAATAACAAAAGCATAACGATTTCTACCAAGACTTTCAATGCGAGATGGTCCAAATAAGTCCATGTGAAGTAATTGCAAAGGTCTAGTAGTTGAAACAATATTTTTCGATTTAAAAGATGCTTTTGTTTGCTTCCCTTTTTGACAAGAATCACAAATAGAGTCTTTTTCAAATTTCAAGTTTGGAAGACCAATAACTAAATTTTGTGAAACCAATTTGTTCAAAAGATGCATGTTGATGTGAGCTACTCTACGGTGCCATAACCACGTATCATCTTCTTTGCTCATAAGACAATCTACATATTCAGATGAAGAATTTTCGAGATCAACCTTATAGATATTATCCATTCTAAATCCACGAAGAATAATTTTAAGATCGCTACGGCGAAAAACTAAGCATTCATTTGAATCAAATAAAACAAGATTTCCCTTGTCACATAATTGACTTATGCTCAAGAGATTATGTTTTAGACCCTTAACTAGCAATATATTCTTAATGGAAGAAGGAGTCATCCTGCCGATCCAATGCCGATAATTTTTCATTTGTTGTTATCACCAAAAATAACGCTTCCTCCTTCTTTGTGTTCTAGTTGAAGGAACTTGGATTCGTCTCCAGTCATGTGCTTGGAGCATCAACTATCAAGGTACCAAAGTACACTTGACCCCTTCAAACACACCTACAAAACAGATTAATGAGTTTTAGGTACCCATGCCATTTTGGGTCCTTGGGGGTTAGGCAAATCATAGTGATGTGATTGAGTGTTATGTCTATGTCGTGTAAAACAAGCAGGAGCAATATGTCCAATTCGTCTACAATAATGACAAACAACATTAGGATTATGCATTCGCCTAGGTTGATAGTAATTGGACGGACGAAATTCATTTACTCTATTCTTGACAATATGACTATTGCGCAATTCATGAAAATCATTTCTCCTACTATTTGTTCTAGGATATACAGCATTTCTAGGATAGTTGTTTCTAGGTTGAAAGCCATTTCTAGGTGTTCTACAAGGTTCAAAATTTTTTCTAGTGTTTGGCCTAGAGTATGCATTATTTCTAGAATGATTATTTCTAGGTTGCGATTGTTGAAAGCCATTTCTAGGTTTGTTATATCTAGGGTGAGCGTTTGTTTTATTAATCCTAGGTTGAGTCTTAGGTTGTTGGGGGTTGGCTTCAACCTTTTCTTTAGGCTCATTCTCAAAGCCTATGCCATGCTTGGTCGACTTCAAATTAACAAGAACTTCATTCAAATTTTTATGAGAAGAATTAAACTTATCTAGGGTGCCCTTAAGTCTTTCTACCTCATTTTTGAGATGCATGCAAGAAGTACAATTTTTACTAGAGCTCTCGGGTTTGTCGACGCTTCTCTTGCCGAAAAATTTGTTTTCTTCTTTCAACTTCTCATTTTCCAAAATCAGTTTTTCCAAAACCTTTTCTTTCAAAGAGAGTTGTTTTTCAAAATCTTTTTCTTTTAAAGAAGCATTTTCTTTTATGCTTTTAACAGTTTTGGAAGCTTTAATAAATTCACTATACAACTCATCAAAAGCATTTTGCATTTCCTCAAGAGAATAGAAATTTTTGGAAGAAATTTGACATACCTCTTCTTGATTGTTTTCGTGAGCCATGAGACAAAGATTTGCAGCTTCGTCTTCTTCTTCCTCACTCGACTCGTCACTGGAGTCGCCTCCCCAAGATATGTATGCTCGTTGTTTCTTGAAGGGTTTCTTCTCCTTTTTGGCATTTGGACAATTTGATTTAATGTGCCCGGTTTCTCCACACTCATAGCACTTTATTTGATCTCCTTGCTTTTTGCCCTTTCGTTCATACTCTTTTCGCATGAACTTTTGAAATCTCTTAATAACGAGTCCGAACTCGTTGTCTCCATCCTCATCATTTTGAGGTTGGCTTGTGCTTGCCTTGAGAGCGATCTTTTGTTTCCTTTGATCATCAACAAGAGGGTTAAGTATAGTAGATTCATAAGTTTTAAGATTACCTCTTAATCCGTCGATGGTGACATTTGAAACGCCAATAGATTCTTGAATCGCGTCGGCCTTGGATCGCCATGCCGGAGTGAGACTTCGGAGAATTTTTCGGACAAGTTCCTTATCCGTGAAGGTCTTCTTAAGAGCATGTAAATCATTAACGATTTTTAAAAATCGTTCGAACATCTCATCGACCTTTTCGCCTTCCTTCATGTGAAACAATTCATATGCATGGGTTAGGAAAACAATTTTAGCTTCCCTTACCTGGTCCGTACCTTCGTACGTAATTTCCAGCTTGTCCCACATTTGCTTCGCCGTTGTGCAACATGATATTTTCCTGTAATCATCAGCATTTACAGCACAATATAATAAATTAATGGCTTTCGCGTTGTTTTGCACCTTTCGGATATCATCCGCATCGTATTCATCTTCGGACTTTGGAACATCTTTATTTTCAACCTATTTGGTTGGAATTTGTTCTCCCTTCATTATAACCTTCCAAAGATGAAAACTATTTGGTTGAACAAATATTCTCATCCTCTCCTTCCAGTACGTATAGTTTGTACCGTCGAATAGTGGTGGTCGGCTGGAGCATTGTCCTTCACCTATTCCTGCAAAAGAATCACGACTAGAAACCATGGATTGTTTCTCTCAAACGATTAAGTCTTCAGAGAGTTGGGCTCTGATACCAATTTTTAGAAAATACGCTTAACGTTAGAGGGGGTGAATAGCGTTATAATAAAAATTAGCGTAAACTTGCGGAATTTAAAAATTGCAGGAAAGAAATAAGTGCGATAAGTAAATAAATAATAAGAACAAACGCACCGATGTATCCTGGTTCACCACAACCCGTGGCTAGTCCAGTCCCCGAGAGACTCTCTCAAGATTTCCACTAACACTGTTAAGCTTACGGGTGCTCAACATATATTTACAAACTAAGGACACAAGCCTCAACAACCTTTGCTCGAAGATACAACACTCCAAGACTTCAACCAAAGGAAACACAAGTTACTTCTTACAATACAAGGGACTAACACTTCCCTTCAAGTGTATAAAATACTTAGCACTCACTTAAACAAGACTCTCTTAATAGAGTAGATATGAGTAAACAGATACGCTCAAGAACGCAACAACTTTCGTCAAGAATTTTGGCTCTCAAAACTTATGTAATGAATAGAAAGTGATGAACAATAGAGTATGCAAGCTATAGCAATAATATGATCAGTTGTTGTCATTAGAAGACTGATTTGAAGCTGTATTTATAGTTGCAAAACCATGCATTACCGTTGCCTAATTGCCAATTAAAAATTGCTGATTTTACTCAGTGACAATCAATTGTCAAAATGCCACAATCGATTGTTTGTCAATCGTTCCAAAAATCATTTCCAGATTTTACGCTTAACAATCGATTATCTAAGATCTAAAACAATCGATTATTAGAAATCTATAATCGATTACCTGACAGTTTTTGAAAATATTTTGGCAACGGTCAATTACACAATCGATTATGCTATGAGAACAATCGATTATATATCAGTCTTTGAAAAATCAATTAGACACTGCCTTAATGCACTCGATTGTCAAAGGTACACAGTCGATTATTTTATGACTTTGAAAAATGTCTGATAGACACTGCCTCAACACAATCGATTGTCATAAGTTCACAATCGATTATTTTGTAGCTTTGAAAAACTTTGATGTACACTGCCTCAACAAAATCGATTGTCATAAGGTTCACAATCGATTGTCATGCAGATTTGAAAAATCTGATGCACATTGTATTAACACAATCGATTGTCATGCAGCTGACTTAACATAATCGATTATCATAAGTATATAATCGATTATCTTAGTCCAGATTTTAGAGGCATGTTTAAAAATCATTTTGACTAAAGTAAATATGCATGATTTAAAATCATTTTGCTTTTAAGTTAAATATGCATGATTTGATAAAAATATTTTTACAAGAGAAGCCAAGTCTTGAGTCAAGTTATCGGATCAAGATCACAATTAAAGAACGACTCATGTATAACTTTATATCTTTGTTTGATCTTGGTCTTGTGCTTGAATCTCGTTATATATCAATTGCGCGCTTGTGCTTGGACCTCGTCATATGTCCATTGCGCATAGTTTGTCATTCATCAAAACCTACAAATATGAACACACGTTTTAGTATAGTGCCTTGAGAACGTGTTTCAACATTACTACTATTTTTCACCTAACCCTATGAGCCGAGGGTCGATTAGAAATAGCCTCCCTGCCCTGTCGGGTAGGGGTAAGGCTCGTCTACATATTACCCTCCCCAGACCCCACCTGGTGGGAATACACTGGGTAGTTGTTGTTGTTGTTGTTGTTGTCCTGAACAATGGTAGAGGTGGACTGATACACCATAAACATTTTAGCCAAAACCAAAAAGACTTGGGAAGCACAAGCAACTTTGCATCCTGCAATGGATGGTATTTCATCTAATAGTCCTGAAAACAAGATTTCCCGTTCATACCTTTGAAAATGGCAGTTCCAAGTATGCCTAGGAAGTTAAAGATTGCACCATATCCGTACAAAAACAAATTCTGCAAAGAGCAGTTCAGTTGTTTGCATGTATCATTTATAAAGTCATAGACACCCATTAAGCAAAGCCACACCTAGAAGTTAGAAGCACCTAATTACTTGGAGCATCTAGATTATCATACTATTAGCTTATAAAATTACATCAAGCAAAGATATTGCTCAGGAAACCTGATTATTAGCAAATCCATAAGTCATAACAGTTCTAGGTGATGGTTCAAACTGATACTGAAGTAACTATGGGAAATGAAAGAAGAAGAAGCAGCTAAGGACGAGAAGATGTCTATGGTTTTTCCTGGGAACCAGTTGAATGAAGTCGAACTCACTGCAGCAGTTTAAAGCATTTTAGGAGTGATCAGCAGTAAAAGTTCACCTGAAGATAAATGCTAGTCTCGAATTGGCTCTTCAAAGCATATTCATTGTAGACAGACGCCAGTGAAGGAACAGTGACCTGCATTATTATATTGCATCAGTTTCTATACATTAAATTAGGCAAACAGGTGAAAAGTCGAGAAAATATGGCATTAAGGTTTTGTCCAGTACAAGTGGCACTATTTGTGAACCGTGTATATTCTCCTAGGACCCCCACAAAACAAGAAAAAAAAGAAAGGGAATATGCATGAACACAGAACATTGCAAACTGGTGCCCAGATCCCCAATGTGAAGTGATTCTTGAAGGCAATAGCACTCAAAGCTAGAATATCTGATGGATCACCCAAGATTAGAATGTGAGTAGTCATTAAGAATTATCTTCATATTTATACTTACGAAAATCATGGTGTACAAGTATGCGCCTGTTGTCACTGGAAGACCCAAAGCTGTTGTACCTTCCGGCAAAGTGCGCAGCTGATTCACACTGATGCCAATAAGCAATAGTACAAGAGCCTCCCACTGTGACCAATTACTTTAGACAGTCATAGATAGCTAACATTTTTTCAGGCTACAAGATGCATAAAGACAGCATGGCCGAAATCTAAAGATCAACTAAATACAGGTGACCATAGTTAATAAACAAACCTCTGTTTGCTTAACCGACCTGAATTATGGAAAAACGACGTTTCATAATCATCTTTAACAAGATTGCAATTACCAAAACCTGTAAGTTTGACGAATTAAAAAAGAAAACTTATCACCAACAGAAACTTCGAGAAAATAAATCTACCTGCAGAAGAAAAGGAAAGATGTGGCACAAGTATGGTAAGAAATAAGTGAATCCTAAGATTAGGCATCACAAGCAGTCAAGCACTCAGGCAGTAATCACAGCATCCTTGAATACAAGCCGCAATTAAATGACTAGCCAGCTCACCACCTAATCCCAACTACAACACTTGATGTGCGCCCATCGACTCCAGCATTGGGGGGCTGGATTACCATGGCAACCCACGCTTGTGAATTGGACAGGCTTCTTGATGGATCATCCAAGGTGAAGTTGGCCCGGGCACCACCGATACCCCAAAGAAAATAAGTACTAACCAGCTCACTACCATCCAAAGAGAAACAAGCACAACCGTTTATCTTCCACTAAATCCTGAGGACATATGTGGAAAATTTAACACCTACAGTAAATCCTTCCAAATTTCAATCTCCATACATTTTGACTGTGGTTCCAAAACTACTGTAGAATTCTCACGTGAAATTGAAAGCTCTGACAGTGTCGGCAATAACAATAAACAAATGGATACCTTCAAGTTACTCAGCATCTTTACAGTAGCAGGGTTAAAATATAACTGCACGAAGAACAACAGTGTCATCAGGAAGTGCGAGAGGATAGTTTTACCCCAATAACATGCACCAAAACTGCAAAACTTTAGGACTAGACAAGAAAGTTCATTAGGTAAAAAGCGCATAAGATAAAAGTACAAAGGTAAGAGGACATGAATTCCTGAATTCCAGTTGTTTAACATAAGATTTTGAAGAAAATAGTCATAATAGATAGAGAATATCAGAAATCCAGAAGGTTGTACATTTCCACTTGAAGTGACAACCAAATCTCTTCATGCCAAAGTTCTCAACTTTCAGGGAAGATACTCAAATTACTTTCTGATCCAAAACAAGAAAAGCGGTTATCAAAAAATATTCCTTTTTTTAAAAAGAAAAAAAAGATCTTCTTGTAATATACATTTTGGACAGCACATGACATTCCTTAATAATAGTAGAATAGCACACTACCGGAAACAAAATATCTAAGATAATGGCCATATCGATCAGTTATGCCTTCATCCCAAGCTAGTTGAGGTTGGGTATATTAATCCCTCTATAGCCCATTCCGTTTTATTCATTCCCATCTAAGGTAAGGACAGTAAGTCCATGAGAATATGATAAGCCTCTCATAAAACCTCTTAATACTACAGATCCAAATGAGGAACCACAAAAGAAATTTACCTGCATGATAAACTTCAGGTAGTTATTAATAGCATAAAGCAGAGCTGGAACAGCCAGAAGCACATTGTTCCGAGCAGCCTGAAATTAATAACGGAACGGTTCGTATCAAAAGTTGTCATGAACATACTTTCCTATAATTCTTAACATCGCGCACTTGTGTCCTAAGAGGTAGAGGAAGTCAGAGAAAGAACTTCTGAAAAGTTAGATGCATTAATTTCAATGTTCAGATTGGCCTAAGTTTTAAAGAGCCAAACACATTCACATTTAGCACTGATTAATTAGAAAGAATTAACTTGGTGAAATGGAAACCTATTACTTTTCCCCGGTGGCCAGATAGGTTCCCACCTGTTACGAGGTTGCTTCATAGCCTACTTAATTTGCATGTTTATTTCAAGTATCATTGCCACATTTTCATAAAGGTAAGTAATAAAATTTGTATTGGCAATGTAGACGCGAAAATAATAGACCCATATATTTAATTATGACCAACATATTGTTTAATTAAGTGATTATGTAAGTTTAGCGGGATCTCTAGACATCTCATTGCTGTCTGTTTGCATCATAATTTGTATTAATGTGAAGTAAATATTTAAGATCAGATGCTAAAATATATAAGCATAAAATGGATTTCACATTAAAAAATGACTTAAAAATCCAAGAATAACGTGAAGAGCTTTAGGATTCCAGAAAGCAGATCCTGCCAGTTGACAACAGTAATATTTTCTTCGTACTCTTATCTTCACTTTGTGCTGAATATACAAAATTGTGGAATGGGTAATGTAGATAAATGGCTCCAGTTAACACCGGCTTACCATTTTGGCACCTTTAGTAAATTGCTCATTAAATTTTAATCTCATTCACAGAGTCTTATAAGTGTAGCTTCTCCCCTTACATATGTTCTAGCAGAAAAAAGATCCCCTTTAATATGGAAGAGCCTCCATATGACATGAGAGGAGGAGAGTAATTGGGCAAAGAAAGAATCGACTGCATATTGGGAAGAAAATTTCTAAATAAACTAAACTATCGTCCAGATATCAACCAAATTAGGTATATTCTTTTGCATACATGAAAACAAACATCTGAGTGGAGACAATATTTTATTTTTTGACACAACTTCACAAGAAACTTTTATATCTATATAAGCCAACTGATATCACTTTGAGTATTAACAAGTCTTACCTGAACAATGTGGAGAAAGAGAGAAGAGACTTCTCACCAGCCTTCTAGCCTCGAGCCTTCAAATGATACAAGAGATAGAGGCATTTTAGAACAAGTGAATAGTTGTACCAACTACCAAGGTATCAAGAAATTAATAACAAATTATGATGCATATGAGCAATATCCAGTAGAGAATTTTGTCATATTGAAAAAGAAGAGAAGAAGCTCATAGAAAAATTGAAGGTGTAGAAGGTTACAGAATAAGTTAAGCAATGGAGAGACAAAGCATACCTGTAAGCATAGCATTACTACTGCAAATGCAACTTTTGCTAACTCAGTCAAGAAATTAACACTAATGGAACTAAATTCAAATTTGCCGTCAACTTTTGACATATATACAAGTATAGGCTGCAACAAAAGAAAGAAAAGAAAATATCTTTTATTCAATATACTTACATAACATAATTTAGAATACTTACATGAAGAAACCCGTAAATATTCCAGTATCACACAGTTCTAAATAATGACTACTCTAATACACCTTCTTTAAATAAATACAAATTCGCAATATTCAATATGTGAACATTAACATGGAAAAAGTAAGGATATCAAAAGCACAAGGCCATACCGACTACCACCCCTCACTAAAAGAGGATATTCAGACTGCGAAGTACTTTTATTGGCCAAAGCCTCTGTTAACCAATATTTCTCGTGGAAAGCATTTACAATAATACAAACATAGGCAAAACTCAAAATGAAAATTAGGCTTACCCATCAATTTCTTTTGAGCCAGTTTACTTTCTAGAATCCAAGCTGACTCGGTTTTATTACTAACAAATGTTTTGCACAATTTAGCAAATTATACAAGAATTCTAGAATAATAACTGATAAGAGCGGACCTTGGGCCTAACTCAACCCCAAAAGCTAGTTTATGAGGTGATGATTGCCCAAGCCATATAAGGAGACCAAGAACCTCAAATCCCTCCGACGTGGGACAACTCAACACCCCCTCACGCCCAGATCTCTGGAGCGTGGACAACATAAATGGGGGCCCAACATCGGTAACAATAATTGGGATGGGCCTGGCTCTGATACCATGATAAGAGTGGACCTTGGGCCTAACTCAACCCCAAAAGCTAGCTTATGAGGTGATGATTGCCCAAGCCATATAAGGAGACCAAGGACCTCAAATCCCTCCGATGTGGGACAACTCAAATTCCATCAATCAAGCGAAAAACCAGCAGAAGTAAACATCACGATAAACAACCCTTGTAGTCAAAGAAAGAAAATGGCAGACCAAAATATCCGATTCAATATAGTCCAGCTCCTTTATCTAACCCTTTATTAGCTCCCGTATTTCTCAATGGTTTGTTCCGAATATGGGACCTCGCAATGCTAAAACCGAGAGCTTTTGGAACCACAGAATCTTACAGAAAAAGTTAGGCTTCTCAATAAATCCCAATATGCCTAGGAATCACTTTCCATGTATCTTTTTTATGCCAATGGTGCCCGGCCCTACTTGCCCATACCTTGACTATTCTATCAGGTACCTGCTACCTTCCACCCGTACAGGTACCAGGTAATTCTACCCACCAATGTTTAGGCGGATGAGAAGAAGTCACCTGATATCATTCTCAATGTATATTTTATGAAACGGGTTCACAGACCAGCTTGGCCACACCTTGCCTATCCCACGGGTACCTGGTACCTCCCATCAACACAACACGACACAAGTACCTGATAACTTTCAATAACTGTGTCCACCAAGGCTTAGGTGGATTGGAAGAGATCACGTAGTATCGCTTTCAATGCATTAGCTAACATAGAGAAAATGAATATTTTTGGACTTTTCAGACTAATATCATTCTAAACTAAGAACCTTAGGGCTTTGATAAAACAACAAAGGTAGTAAGAATACCTCACTTTTTCCAGCTCATACAATTTGCTTCGTATCAGTTCACTTTCAACATGCAATTTTATTCAAAAAGTAAAAACTTGAGCTAATTATTTCTAGTTTCTAGCTTAATAGTTGAAGAGTAAGAAGTGTAATACCTGTAAACCGACCAACACGCAATCACCGACAACCAAAAAAGCGTTGAAAGCGCGTGTTTTCAACGATACATCAGTGCGATGATGATCGTAAGCTTTAGAAACAGTTCTCGTGTTAGGCGAAACTCCTAATTTCGAGTGGCAAACGCTGCATTCCGCCACTCCATTCATCTCGAACTTATTATTGCGTAAGTGCGCGTATTATTTATAGCTGTAATTTTCTAGCTAATCAATCGATCAGTGAAGAAATTAGGGTTGGATTTTGATTTGTGTTTTGTTGGATCAGAAAGTTTTTGATGAATTCAGTTGAGGGAGATGAGATAAAAGAGCAGTGTATTTGAAAAGAAAATGGAGTCTCCTGCCGTGCATTGGTTGAAATTTTGAGGGGCACTTCTGATATAAATGAAATGACTTAATTACCCACGGTCTTTTTTGTTGATATTAGCAGGACTGAGAGGGTAGTTTTATGACTTTGACCATGTGTGGCTTAGCTCATGTACCTGATAAATATTAAGTGCTAAAAAATAATTTTTAGTATTGAATTTGATTTAAAAAATAAATAATTACGTATTTGAATAAAAGAGTTGAAATTAATAATAAACAGTTGAAGAATTGGTTATACGAAGAGTTTTGTTATAAAAAGAAATATTTTAGTGATAGAATAGTAAATATTTTGATTAAACCTTTAATGCTTATAAGTTGAAATTTGATAAGCTCGGTAAGACGAACTTATGGCTTTTGGCTTATTATTGGCTTATAAGCATTTTTAATTGTACCAAACACGTAAATAAGTCAAAAAGTACTAATAAGCCAGTTTGACCAGCTTATAAACTTAGTCTATTAATGCGAGTATACCGTGAGGGTATGTTCAAAGTAGTCCCTTAAATATTATTAGAGCAGCTTTGGTCCTTTAAGTTTTCCAAAACACTAACACATTTGGTATCCTTCAAATGTTTTTGATTAAGAAAATAAAAAAATAATTTAAAAATAAAATAAAATAAATATTTAACAAATTTTATCCATTAGATTTAAAGAGTTGTTGGATAAAAAAAATTAAAGGAAACTCGTGTTTCATCTCCAGACTTATTGGTATTTTCCAACTTGAGAAAAATTCCCTTACTCTAAATTCAGTCCTGTATTGTGTTCCTACATTTTTTTTATTTTTTTTTAATATTAAAAATATTTACAAGTTGAAGCTTTAGTAAGAGTGTGGACTACTCCTACTCATTTACATCAACCTTCTATACTAAATTCTATCTTGCTTTAGGTACATCATAGTATAGGAACAACTAGTAAACTAAAACAACCAAGAAAATTAAGGAAACTTGTTAAGTTTGTCCAAGCCAACTTGCCAACACCTGCAATTCATGCCTCGGATATGGATGGACAGGGCTATTCCTTTGCACAGTTGAGATTCTTCGTATTTTTTCATATTAAATCTAATGGTATTCCTTTCACGCCAGATAAGTGCAACTGTGTTGATGAAGGCACAAGCTGTTATACTATTAAGTACCACTCTACTATTTGCCTTGGTACACACCCACTGCAATTCTGCTTCCCAATCACCCACTGTCCTGTGATGTCCCAACCAGGTGCATAGTCTATTCCACAGGCCCTTTGTAACTGGGCAGTCAAAGAACAGGTGGTTAAAGGTTTCAGTACTTTGATCACAAAACACACAATTGCCAGGAACTAGGATACCAATTTTCTGTAGTCTGTCTACTGTAGGTAGCCTTTCTTGAGCAGCTAGCTAGACAGTAAACCTGTGTCTAGGTTGAGCATGCGCAAGCAATATTAGATTCTTCCAAGCAACCTTACTGTAAGTTGGAACCAATGCCAGATATAACTTCTGAATATGGAACTGTTCTAGCTTGCAGAAGCCTTGCAATCTACTGATCAGGCTGCCTTGTATGAGTTGAACCCCCATAATGTCATCCCTTCTGTCCAGTATCTTCCTTACAACCCAAGAGGCTGCCTTAGGTATGGACATTGTTTCAATGTCCAACTGCTTGATATAGTAGTTGTGCACCCATCTAATCCACAAGCAATCCTTATTCTTAGCCAAATTCCAGATGTGCTTGCTAATTGCTGCCTTATTCCATAATGTCATGTCTATAATATTCAGTCCACCAGCAGAGATAGGCCTACATACACTGTCCCATGCCACTAGGGCCTTTCTGGACAGCTTTACACTCCCAGTCCAAAGAAAGGTTCTGCAAATACTCTCAATGGTTTTCAATACTTTCTTAGGCAGGATGAAAACTTGAGCCCAGTAGATTTGAATGCCAAATATGACAGATTTTATCAGTTGACATCTTCCAGCATAGGAAAGCAGTTTGGCAGACCAGCATGTTACTTTAGCTGTAATCTTCTCAATTACAGGTAAGTAATGGCTAACAGACAGTTTTTTAGAGTCAAGAGAAATCCCCAGGTACTTGAAGGGAAATTTGCCTTCAGTAAATCCTAATGCCTCCAGAATCACTTCCTTAGTATCCTGTTTAACTCCAGCTATATATAATGCACTTTTTGACAGATTAGCTTGCAGACCTAAGGCTTTAGAGAACTTGAGGAAAGCTACCTTTAAGATTTGAACAGAAACAAGATCAGCTCTACAAAACATCAGCAGGTCATCAGCAAAACAGACATGAGTACAGTTGAGTTTCCTGCACTTTGGATGGAAATTAAAGTCTCCATTCCTGTGCAATTGTCTCTGTACCCTATTGATATATTCCATGGCCAGTACAAATAAATAGGGTGACATAGGGTCACTTTGTCTAATACCCCTTTTGGCTTTGAAAGGCTTTGTGAGACCACCATTTAGCATGAGGGAATAAGAGACAGTTGTGACACACTCCATTATCCATTGCACAAAGATAGCAGGAAAGCCCAGTTCAACTAATATTTGCTTTAGGAACCTCCAGTCCAATGTGTCATAGGCCTTCCTCATGTCAACCTTCAAGACACATCTAGGAGATATGGCTTTCCTAGAATGGCCTTTGAAGATTTCATGACTGAGGATGATGTTATCCAGTATACTTCTAACCTTCGATGAAAGCAGATTGGGCCTGTCCTACCAGTTCACCTATCACAGCTTTCATCCTCCTAGTGATGACTTTGGAGATGATCTTGTACAAGGTAGTGCAACAGGCTATAGGTCTGTAATCTTTCACAGTAGCTGCGGTTTTATCTTTGGGAATAAGAGCTATAGCAGTAGTATTAAGCATAGGAGGCAATCTGCAAGTGCTGAAGAAATCCTTGACAGCAGCAAAGATATCCTCCTTAACTATATCCCAGTTCCTAGTAAAAACTTCCATAGGAAACCCATCCACTCCAGGTGCTTTATCCTTTGGCATCTCCTTAATAGTTTCAATGACTTCCTCCATAGTAACCTCCTGGATCAGCATTGTTTGTTGTAACATTGATAAGTATTTACCTTCTCTGATAATAGCAGTGTTAGCAAAAGGCAACTCCTTTTCACAATCTCCCATCAATGACTGGAATACATTTATAAACTCTTGCTCTACATCTTCTGGTTCTGTTAGCTTTAGTCCTGTGTCAGTGTATATGGAAGTAATGTTGCTTTGGGAGGTTTTGATCGTCCACTGGGCATGAAAATACTTAGTATTGGCATCACCACATGCAATCCAACATGCTTTGGATTTCTGTCTCATAACTTGTTCCTCCACAACACTCCACTTCTCACTGCCTTCTAATACTGCTTTCTCTTCATCAAATAGCACCTGTGATAAAAGAAAAGTCTGCATCTGATTTTGTATGATGTCCAGAGACTCTCTGGCCTGTATAAGTTTTTGCTTGTATGTGGCCATATAGGCATTTAGTTCTTTAAGTTGCTGTTTTAAACACTTTAGCTTTCTCCAAACCTGCTGCAGAGGTGATCCATTGTACTCTAGCCTCCAGACATTCTGCAAAATGCATTGGAATTGAGGAAGTTCCATAATATTAGTATACAATCTGAATGGCTTAGGGTGTAGCAGGTTGAGGCCTCCACATTTGATGAGAATAGGAGAGTGATCAGACATAGAGGGATTCATGAAATCAGCTTCTAAGTGGCCATACCGCTGTAACCATTGATAGTTGCCAAGTGCCCAGTCAATTTTGCTATATACTTTAGTTGTAGTACCCTGTTTGTTAGACCAAGTGAAATGCCATCCTGCAGCTCTGAGAGGAGTGAGCTGCAAGTCATTAATAACCGCCTTAAATCCTTTAACTTCAGCTTATGTGATAGGAGATCCAATTCTGTCATCAGGGCTCAATACATTGTTGAAGTCACCACTCAATAACCAAGTGTCCTGGCTGGGTATAGGAATGCTCCTCAAATCTGTCCACATCTGTTCTATATGGCTAGCATCATTCTGGGCATAGATGATGCTGGCATGGGTCTTGACATTGCTGATCGAATCTTCTATGAAGCATTGGATGATCTGATCAGTCACAAGAGAGATTTGAACCTAAATGTGGGGCTTCCAAAGCAGCCAATTCTACCATTCACAGCCTTCGAGTAGTTGCAATAGACATTTCAACCCTTAACAATTTTTCTTTGATTTTCTTAGCTTTATGTTCTTTTACTCTTGTTTCTAGACATCCCATAACATCTACTTTATTAGCAGCAAGAAAGTTTTTCAGCTCTTTCTGCTTATGGGCTAGGTTTAGCCCTCTAATATTCCAAGTAACTATAATCATAGTAACTTGGGTTTGTGGTAATGAGAGGGCCCCGGGTCAATCTATTGACCTCTTCTCCAAGAATCTAACACATCAACAACTGCCTTCCCTTTATTGCATTCATCAATCTTCCTGCAATGTTGTTCAATGTCAGTATCTATACTCCTCTCCTGAGTGATAGGGATCGGTTAAGTCTCTTGATGGAGATGCATCATCTGATTGGCATTAAGCACCACTACATCATTTGCCTTGCTAGTTTCAGCTTTCTCTGGGATTATCTCCTGTGGATTGTCATGTACTTGAATCTTCTTAACAAGCCATTCTTGTTTTGCAGCTTTAGAATTCCTTTTCCTTCTGGGCTCCTGTCTCTTTGCCTTTCCCTCTTCATTTTGTTCCCTCTCAGTCTCAGATTTAGTATTGTACCAGCAGTCCAAAGCATCATGACCAAATTTCAGGCAATGATTACAGAACAGAGGCTTCCAGTCATATTTAATCTGTTGAACCTTAGGCCAAAATGGATTTTCAATTTCTAGCTGATCTGGGAGAGAATGGGCAGCATCAACCTCCACTAGCACTCGAGCATAAGAAATTTTTTCATAATGAGCTGTGAATTTTTCTGTATATAAAGGATTGCCCATAGCACTAGCCATCTTGCTCAATACATCAGTAGACCAATAACCCACAGGTAGTGCGGGAAATCTAATCCATACAGGAATTGTACTTACAATGTCATTTTGAAAGGAAAAATCAATCTCCCAAGGCCTCAATACCAGTGGTTTGTTCCTGTATGAATAAGGACCCGATTGGATAACTTGATCTTTGTCGGAAATCGAATTGAATCGGAATATGCAGTAACCCTCAGAATGAATCAGAATCTGAGGTTTAGATACAAAATTCCATACATGAAAAACAAAGTTGTCCATTGCTTTCTCGTAGGGAGTCTCACCAATAACATACCCTATTAAGGAGGTCTTCCAGTATTCGACCTGGGGTTTCAAATCATCCTCATTTAATTTGACTATCTTCTTACCATCTCTGTCAGTGGGAGGCATAAAATATAATGGTTTACCCATTTGAGCACTACGATTTCCTTGCACAACCTCAGCTGCAGTTGGATAGGACACCTCCGATTTGCTGGTCTCAGAAAATTGCAGTCGGCGTACAGCTTGACTATCATTTCCATCTGGTTTGCTTATCGGACTCTGCATGGTATCATCATCACATTCAGCTTCATGAATCTCCACAATGGCTTGAAATTTTCGGGGAAGGAAGCTCCCAAAAGTCAACGGTTCTCGAGCTTTAGCAGCACCATGGTCAAGGGTAACAGTTTGGACAGCATCGGCGGGCGCGTTCCTCCGGCGACAAGCCATTTCCGGGCACAATGGCAGTCTTTGCTATCGTGCTCCGAGAGAGTTTAGGTTTTGGTTAACGTGCGCCATGTTTTCTCTGTTCATAGGGGCTTCGTTCCTACATTTTTTTTATTTACGGGTAGTTTGTCTTTTAGAATTATATGGAAGTACTTCTCTTCTTTTAAAATTGCTACTTATAGTGAAGTTAGAGAAAATGATAAAAATAATACTTTATGTTCACGAGTAGGTTCAAAATAAAATAGACAAAGTAGAAGATGAAAAATACTACTATGTTATTTGATTGTACGGTGAACCATTTATATAGATATGTACAGCAAATGCAGCAACAAGATAAACTTGATAAAGATAATACCTATCAGAAAAGATCCTAAATATGATGAGAGAGTTACAACAAATTCCTAAATATCACAAACTACAAAATAGAATCCTATAGTAGTAAGAAATCTTAAAGTAAGCAGTAATCAGCTGTTATTATCCTCCCGCAAGTTGGTGGTGTCAACAACACCCAAATTGGAAAATTGCTTGAGAAACGAGGCTCTTTGAAGTGGTTTCGTTAGTATATCTGCCACTTGATCAGCCGAGTGAAGGTGTTGAACTTCTATTTCCTCGTTTTGAAGTTGTTCACGAACAAAGTGAAAGTCAATGGCAATATGCTTCATACGACTATGGAACACCGAGTTGGCGCAAATGTAGATGGTACTAACATTGTCACAAAAGATCTAAGGAGTGGCTAATATACAAAAGTGAAGCTCATGGAGTAAACTTCTTAGCCAATTGGTCTCAGAAACAGTAGTTGTAACATCCCGATATTCTGGTTCTGTGGAGGAATGGGATATAAATCTTTGCTTCTTGGAGAACCATGATATCGGAGAGCTGCTAAGGTAAACAACATAAGATATAGAGGAGGTTCGATCAAGAGGATCTCCAGCCTAGTCAGAATCTGAGTAGGCTAGAAGACGATGATCACATTCTTTAGCAATTCGAAGACCAAACGAAGATGCCTGGTAAAGATACCGAAGGAGACGCTTCATGGATATCCAACGGGATATTAAGGGTTAGTGAATGGACTATGAGAGTTTGCTAACAGCAAAGCGATGTTCGAACGTGTAAAATAAAATGATGAAGCTTACGAATTATCCGCCTATAAAGAGAGCCATCTATTAAAGAATTTTTAGCATATTCTGGGAAAACAACAGTAGAAGCCATTGACGTTGCAACACCCTTGCAATTGTGCATATTAACTTCTTGTAATAGATATGTAATGTATTTTTGTTGAGAGAACAAAAGACCGCATAGGTAAGAAAAGACTTCAACACCAAGGAAATAATGAAGTGGACCAAGATCCTCTAGTGATAATCGGGTTGCAAGATTTTCAATAATGTTTTGACCACCACGAATTTGATTTCCTGTGACAATTATGTCATCAACATAAACTAGTATATAAGCAATCAAATCTGAATTATGCATGATGACAAACAATGATGAACCAGATTGGGATTTAATAAATCCCGAAGTAATAAGATAATCTTTTAAGTTCAATGTACCAGGCCCTGAGAGCTTGTTTAAGGCCATATATAAATTTGTGTAGCTTGCAAATATGTGTAGGATGTGTAGAAGCTTCCTAACTAGGTGGTTGACGCATATAGACATCCTCGTCAAGACAACCTTGCAGGAAGGCATAATTGATATCAAGTTGACAAAT
Organism: Nicotiana benthamiana; assembly: GCA_034376525.1. NCBI lineage: Eukaryota > Viridiplantae > Streptophyta > Magnoliopsida > Solanales > Solanaceae > Nicotiana > Nicotiana benthamiana. Next base: position 140,938,752 of record CM067327.1, on the reverse strand, counting down.
GGGCCAGCTCTATCGTGTCGCAATTGCAAGAATGAGTCATACGGTTGCCGGCTTTATCACATGACTAAAAGTACATTAAAAATCAAGGCCAGACCATTGTGTGAACCCTTTGGCAACTACTCGATCTTTGTACCCATCAATAGAACCATCGGGATGATATTTAATTTGAAAAAGTCACTTACAATCCATCACATTTTTCTAAGGATCACATGGTACCAGATCTTATGTCTGGATTTGAACTTGTTAGAATATGTAAATAGTAGTAAAATAACCCTAATCCAATAAGTATTAGGAGTATGATAGGTTATGTGTATATATAGGGCTCATTGTATCATGTTTAATATCAATATATCATATTTTTATCCCGTGCTTTCTCACATGGTATCAGAGCAATCGTAAGAGATTTATCGCTATACAGAAATTCCAGCGACTCGGGGAAGGAAAATCAGTTGACCGGAAGTCTTTTTCCGGCAATCCATTTTTCATCAGTGTTGTGAAAAAACCAACACCACCACAACGTAGATAGGACTTCGGCCACCAACCCATAAAAAGATCTCAGTCAGAATACCCTCCACGTGCCGTCACTCGCCACTTGAAGAAAATTTTCTAGCGAAGTTTCGACGTCGCGTGGGCTATCTTCCGGCCATTTTTTGGCGACAACTCTTTAGAACAAATTATTCCCCTTGCAATTCTGAGCCTACCCATCCAAGTTCCACCAAATTCCGATAACTTTTATATTTTTCTTGCGTGAATAGTGATTTCAAAAAGTGGACTTCCGGCCATTTTTTGAAAACGTTTCTTCAGAACAGTTGGGACGTCTAGTAATTCTGATCCTACACCTACTATTTTTATTTCATTCCGGTCACTTTGAATTTTTCCGGCAGCTACAGTACTATTCCGACAGCTACAGTATTTCCTTATTTTGTTTTACTGTTCCTTACTCTGTTTCAGTGGATTACATTTGATTATTTCTCTAATTTGGTAATATTTTGCAACAATGTCTTTGGGAATTGATGCTTTTGGGTCTAAAAATATAAGTTCTGGAAGCTCTAGTGTTATGATTACTTCGGAACCGTTAATTGGAGGTTCAAACTACTTAGCTTGGGCTTCGTCTGTCGAGTTGTAGTGTAAAGGTCAAGGTGTTCAAGATCATCTAATCAAGGAGTCTAGTGAAGGAGATGAAAAATCCAAAGCACATTGGGGGAAGATCGATGCTCAATTATGCAGTATTTTGTGGCAATCTATTGATTCCAAGTTGATGGCCTTGTTTCGTCCATTACAAACATGTTATTTGGTTTGGGAAAAGGATCGTACTTTATACACTGATGACATATCTCGTTTCTATGATGTGATATCGCGGATGAAAATTTAAATAAACAGGAATTAGATATGTCTACTTACTTGGACAAGTACAGGCAGTTATGGAGGAATTTGATACATTGATGCCAGTTTCTGCTAGCGTTGTAAAGCAACGACAAAAGTTTTTTCTAGTTCTTAATCTTGCTGGGCTTCCTAATGATGTCGACTCAGTACACAATCCGATTTTGGCTTGTCCAACTGTCCCCACAGTTGATGAATTATTCTCTCGATTAGTTTGCCTTGCTGCAGCACCAAGTCACCCAGTAAGCTCATCACATACACTTGATTCATCTATCCTCGTATCACAATTAGTGGACAATCGGGCATCTCATACTATGAAAAATAGACGACGAGGAGGTCGTTTTGGAAGATCTAGACCCAAGTGTTGTTATTGTCATAAACTTGGTCACTCTCGTGACGTGTGCTATTCTTTACATGGTCGACCACCCAAAAATGCTTATGTTGCTCAGACCGAGCCAACAGGTAACCAGGGATTTTCTGTATCTGAAGGGGATTATAATGAGTTCCTTAAATATCGAGCAAGTAAGCAGACATCTCCACAAGTAACCTCTATTGCTCAGACTGATACTTCTGTTGCTGGTAATTATTTTGCTTGTGTTTCCCAGTCTAGTCCTCTTGAACAATGGGTTGTTGACTCAGCTGCTTCTGATCATATCTCTGGTAATAAATCTCTTTTGTCAAATGTTGTGTATTCACAGTTTCTTCCCAACGTTACTTTAGCCAATGGGTCTCAAACTAAAGCAAAATGAGTTGGACAAGCGAATCCCCTACCCTCTGTCACTCTAGATTCCGTTCTTTATGTCCATGGCTGTCCTTTTAATCTTGCATCTGTTAGTCGTTTGACTCGTGCCCTCTATTGAGGTATATATTTTATTGATGATTCTTTTATTATGCAGGACCGCAGTACGAGACAGACGATTGGAACAGGACTTGAATCAGAAGGACTCTACTACCTTAACTCACTAAAATCCTCCAAGGCTTATCTAGTTGCAGATCCTCCAGACCTACTTCACAGTCGTTTAGGACATCCTAGCTTGTCCAAGCTTCAGAAGATGGTGCCTAGTTTGTCTAGTTTATCCACATTAGAGTGTGAGTCATGTCAGCTCGGGAAACGTACCCGAGCCTCCTTTCCTCGTAGTATTGAGAGTCGTGCAGAGTCTGTTTTTTCTTTAGTTCAAGGATATATGGGGTCCTAGTAGAGTCAGTTCAACCTTGGGATATCGTTATTTTGTTAGTTTCATTGATGATCATTCAAGATGTACTTGGATTTTCTTAATGAAAGATTGTTCTGAGTTGTTTTCTATATTCCAGAATTTTTGTGCTGAAATTAAAAATCAATTTGGTGTTTCTATTCGCACTTTTCGCAGTGATAATGCCTTAGAATATTTATCCTCTCAAAATAAGCAGTTTATGACTTCTCAAGAAATTATTCATCAGACCTATTGTCCTTATACCCCTCAGCAAAATGGGGTTGCAGAGAGAAAAAATAGGCACATTATTGACACTGTTCGCACACTTCTCCTTGAATCTCATATTCCGCTGCGTTTTTGGGGCGATGCAGTTCTCACATCTTGTTATTTGGTTAATCAGATGCCTTCATCTCCCATCTAGAATCAGATTCCGTATGAGGTATTTTTCCCCAGTCACCCTTATACTCTGTTCCCCCTCGTGTTTTTGGGAGCACTTGTTTCGTTCATAACTTAGCCCCTGGGAAAGATAAGTTAGCTCCTCGTGCTCTCAAGTGTGTCTTCATTGGTTATTCTTGTGTCCAGAAAGGCTATCGTTGTTATTCACCTAATCTTCGTAGGTACCTTATGTCAGCTGATGTCACATTTTTTGAGTCTAAACCTTTCTTTGCCTATTATGACCATTCTGACCATCTTGATATATCTGAGGTTTTACCTATACCGGCCTTTAGTCTAAAGCAGTCATCTCGATCCTGGTTTGGTAAGTTTAGCACTGTTATCCAGGACTTTGGCATGACTCGGAGTGAAGCTGATCACTCTGTATTTTATCGGCATTCTGATTCAAGTCTCTGTATTTATCTGGTGGTCTATGTTGACGACGTTGTTATTACCGGCAATGACCAGGATTGTATTACTAAATTGAAGCAACATCTCTTTCAACACTTTCAGACTAAGGATCTGGGCACACTAAAGTATTTTCGGGGTATTGAGGTCGCTCAGTCTAGCTCAGGTATTGTGATCTCACAACGGAAGTATGCCTTAGATATTCTTGAGAAGACAGGAATAACAGGTTGTAGACCTGTTGACACTCTGATGTATCCAAATTCTAAACTTCTTCCAGGACAGGGGGAGCCTCTTATCGATCCTGCAAGATATAGGTGGTTAGTTGGTAAATTAAATTATCTTACAGTGACAAGACCTGACATTTCCTTTCATATGAATGTTGTGAGCTAGTTTATGGGTTCTCCGTGTGATAGTCATTGGGATGCAGTTGTTCGCATTCTTCGTTATATAAATCAACTCCAGGTAAAGGTTTATTGTTTGAGGATCGAGGCCATGAGCAGATCGTTAGATACTCCGATGCTGATTGGGCAGGATCACCTTCTGACAGACGTTCTACTTCTGGATATTGTGTCTTAGTAGGAGGAAATTTGGTATCTTGGAAAAGCAAGAAACAGAATGTGGTTGCTCGGTCTAGTACAGAAGCAGAATATCGAGCAATGGCTATGGCGACATGTGAGCTAGCTTGGATCAAAGAGTTGCTCAAAGAGCTGAAATTTGGTGATGTTAATCAGATGGGACTTGTGTGTGATAATCAAGCTGCTCTTCATATTGCATCAAATCCAGTGTTCTATGAGAGAATTAAGCACATTGAGATTGACTGTCACTTTGTCAGAGAAAAGGTACTCTCGGGAGATATTGCTACAAAGTTTGTAAAGTCAAATGATCAGCTTGCAGACATTTTCACCAAGTCCTTCACTGGTCCTCGTATTAACTACATATGTAACAAGCTCGGTACATATGATTTATATGCACCAGCTTGAGGGGGAGTATTAGAATATGTAAATAGTAGTAAAATAACCCTAATATAATAAGTATTAGGAGTAGGATAGGTTGTGTGTATATATAGGGCTCATTGTATCATGTTTAATATCAATATATCATATTATTCTCCTGTGCTTTTTCACAGAACTAAGGCTTCATATTCATTTTTTATAACTTCATTCTAGTGTGGGACTTGTTGAGCTTGCTTAAAGGTTCTAGGTATGGAGGAATTTGTTTGAACAATAGTGTGAGTTTTTTAGGCTTAAGGTTGTTGGTCTTAAATCGAGTAATCATATGATGAGTGGATGTCACTGTAGAGTTAGAGACAACATGGGAAGTTTGTGATGCGATGGAATATGGGACAAGTGATGAGGAAGAAGATTGTATCATAGGGTTCTGGGTCAAAGGGTCGGTGGACTTATTTCGGCGCAGGCAAGTGAGTGTTGTTGATTGTGTTGTTGATTGAGGCTGAGCGATTAATGGGGAGAAGGTGAACCGGTAAGGCAGAACGATTTGGTTGAGGGGAATCATGGCTGGAAACTGTGTTTGGTGTGGCAAGAGGAGGGGTAGCAGAGATGTTGGAGAAGAACAGAAAGTGTCAGATAAGCGAGAAACCGCATTACCTGAGATGGTGGCACATGTTGGGGTAGAGGAGACGAGTGAATGAGTGTCCACGAGCTGTTGTACATTCTGAGTAGGAAGCTCATACCAGACATTTGAACTCAAAGTATTATCCATTTGTGGTTGTTCAATTGAACAAATCTCCCAAGATACATTTTTACTGAATGTAATTTTCAAATGGGAAAAAATATTTTCAATTGGGAACTGATTTTTCAAAAATAAGACATCACGTGATAAATAAATTTTGAAAATTAAAGGATCAAAATACTGATGGCAGTAATGTTTATGTGAAAATCATAAATGAACGCATGGTGTTGAACGAGCCTCTAATTTATTTTTTGCGTATGGTTTGAGCCATGGATAGCACAAGCATTCAAATACTTTCATAGAGTCCTATTTGGGCATAGTTTGAAATAAAATTTCAAAGGGGCTCTTATACTGAAGATTAGGTGTAGTGAGCCTGTTTATAAGATAAACAACTTTTTGACAGGTAAAACTCCAAAAGTATGAGGGGTAAAGATGTTTAGTGCAGCAAGGTCAGTTTCAATAACATGTCAGTATCGTCCTTCGACTAGAGAAACTCTTTGAAAAGTATATGGGGGTGACACTAAGTGTTCTATACCATGTGTTTTGAGATAGGACTATAAACGTTGAAATTCACCATTACAGTGTAAAGAGATTGAATTTTGATGTTGAATTGGTGTTCAAGCAATGGATGCAAAGTTTGAAAGACTTGAATGGTTTTATTTTTTGATTTCAAAGCGAACAACCACATGTATTTTGAAAATTGGTCAACAAATAACACATAATATATTCTTTTATCAATTAACAAAACTGTAGATGGAGCCCATAAATAGCTATAAAGGATCTTTAGTGGCTAATTACTTTACAATGAATTTTCAGAAAAAGTTAACCTGTGCATTTTATTTGAATAACAGGAATTACAAATGGAACTAGCTTTGGGATCTGAAACAGGAAGAGAAAATTTATTCAAGATAGTATTTAAAAAGTAATGACTAGGATGACCTAAATGTCGATGCTACAGGTGAATTGGAACAACCACATTGCATTAAGGAGGATGATTTGCACAACCCGGTGACCACTCGTACAACCCATCTTTATTCTGCCCGCGAACTAGAGACGCCCTCATACTCAGATCCTTCACAAGAAAAAGAAAAAGAAAAAATTCAATAGATTAATGATTATCACGACAAAATTTAGAAATAGAAATAAGGTTAATTTTTATAGCAGGAGAGCATAAGGTATTGAGAAGCTTGAAATTATAATTTGAAGCACATATGTTAGTGTTACCGGTATGGGATATTGATATGTTGTTACCATTGCCCATAGTTATCTCTTCAGTGTCGTGGTAATCATGTACAGTTGTTAGGCTTTGAGCATCATATGCAATGTGATGAGTTGATTCATTATCCACAATCCACGAGGTCTATTGAGGAGAAAAACGAGTAGCAAAGTTTGTCTGGGCTTGAAGATGATCAAAGGGCTATTGCTGGTTGTTTCTTCGGAGCGCCATAGTTATGTTTGCCATTACTGATTGTTGACAAATGCATTCGAGGACAACAATTTCTGGAGTAAGGATTATTACCCTGATGAGGAGGAGTTAGTGTATTCTTTTGGGCTACAACAACGGTAATAGGTGTTGACAACGACGTCTTGCCTTCCTCGTGCTTTAGGAAAAGCTTATGATCCAGAACGTTTTCGTAAAGTTCTTCATAGAAAATTGTAGAATTACAAACAGGAATGGCATTAGAGATCTCGCAAAATTCAAATCTGAGTCCACTAAGTATTTTAACAATGAGTTCGATATTTTATGCAGGGGCACCGGCAGTTGCAAGTTCATTACATATTGATTGAACTTGATGAAAATAATCGATGACCGGATGAAAGTCTTTAGTGAGGCGAGCCAATCAATCTTGCAAGTTAAAATTTCTTGTTTGAGATTTGTTTGCATACGTAGCATACAAAGTATCACAGGCATCTTTGGCAGAGACTACAATAACAACAGTAGGGGCAAGTGTAGGGTCAATAAAGCCAAGATAGCATTTTGAATTAACTGATCTTGGATATACCAGGGAACAAATGCAGGGTTATCCACATTTCGATTATTTTGAGAGATGGTGCATGTAGGGGAGAAATTGTTTAGAGATTGTGACCATACATAACCACTGAAACTTGAGCTTTCCGAGGGGGGGGGGGGGAGAAATTGTGACTGACAATTGTAAGGGGGTTGAATTGGACAATAATGGCATTGATGACTCCATCATTGGTCACGGAATTGTTGGGGGCCATTTGAATAGTTGTGCTAGTAAGAAAAAATAAACAAAGGATCGACTCATGGGAGTTTAGTATCGCTTTGATACCATAAAAGAGAAGAAAGTAGAAGATGAAATTACTGCTATATTATTTGATTGTACGGCAGACCATTCATACAAATATGTACAACAGATGCATCAACAAGACAAATTTGAAAAAAATAATACCTAACAAAAAATAGCCTAAATAGGAGGAGAGAATTATAACAAATTCCTAAATATCGGTAACTAAAAAATAGAATTCTAAAGTAGTAAGGAATCTTAGAGTAAGTAATAATCAACCGTTATTACAAAATAGTCTCTTAAATATGCACTTAGCAGTTTCAATTTTTAAGTTTGCCCATCTGATAGGTTTTAAATGTTTTTGCCTCATGTTTTGATGATCTAACAAACTTACTTTCAAGGATCAGGTAGGGAACTTGACACACTTTGGCTACACTGAAAGTTAACGGATTCCAGCTAAATATGAACTATTATAGCTTCAGGAGATATAGAACCAACCAAGGACCTGATACCCTTGTGGTTCCCTCATATCAGTACGAAGTCAATTGGACATAGTTGGAAGCGGCGTGACTGCCTGCACTGTTTCTGCTTGCACTGCATTGTTTCCAATGGCCACTTATTCCTTGATATCAAGGTGTATCAACAATGAGTTTATACCAAAACATCACTTGAACACTTCTACTTCTCATTCAAGCCTTTTGCAAAAACTGTGAACAAAATTCCCAGGAGCTTGAAGAAAAAAGTTAAAAGCTACTACGAACCAGTTCCTAAAGTTAGTATTTTGTTGTACTCAGTTGAGTTGTAACTTTGTGATTGTTCTTATTTGTATCTCCTAAACTGCTTAGCTAGAAGCGTTGATTAGGAACCCTCTTGTAAAATCCGTAAACTCTCTGAGTTTATGTTGTGACAATGTTTAGTCATATGTTAAAGACTTTGTAACTAGAGAGTGACAAAGTGGCTTATGGTAAGAGTATCATAAGTTAGTGACGTGAATTATTTGTAATAGAATTATTACAAAGTGGCTTGCAAGTTAGTGAAGTTGAAAGCTTACAGTTGTAGGTCGTGGTTTTTGTCCCCTTGAGTTGGGATTTTTTCACGTAAAAATCCCGTGTCTGATTACTTACTATTTTATTGGCATTCTAAGTACAACCTCATAGACTCATAGATGACCAGGTACTCTACTGTTTGGTGGACTCATACAAACTAACAATTGGTATCAGAGCAGGTTCCTCCTATCAGGCTAACACCTAGGAAGGATCCTTATGGCTGCTCCACCAAATTTTGAAGAAGGTCAATCTACATACCGACCACCCAGGTTCATGAACAGTACTATGGGTGGTGGAAAAATAAGAATGCATGACTTTATCATGGCTGAGGATTCTGAGTTATAAGATGTCATATGTGACGGTCCTTGTGTTCCAACAAAGGTACTGGAAAAACTTCCATTTTCAATACCAGTAAAGAATACACTGACGCTGGTAGAGAAGATGAGGAGAAGAATTTTCATGCTAAGAAGATTCTGGTATGAGGAATAAGACCTGAAGAATATAATAGAACCTCCGCTTGTGACACTGCTAAGGAGATATGAGAAGCCTTACAAATAGCTCATGAGGGAACCACCCAAGTAAAACAGTCTATGATCGATATGCTCACTACTGAGTATGAACTCTTCAAGATGAAGGACGATTAATCTATTTAGGATATCCACACAAGATTCACTTCCATCATAAATGAGTTACACTTACTTGGTGAACCATTCCTAGGAACAAGCTTGTGAGGAAAATCCTCAGTATTCTGCCTAGCCCTTAGAAAAGCAAGGCAAATGCCATTACTGAATCAAAGGACTTGAAGGAGCTGACCATAGAAGAGCTGGTTGTAAATCTGAAGGCCTGCGAGATGAAGAGGAAGATAAACAGTGAACGAAGAGAACCAAAGAAAGAAAAGAACTTGGTACTCAAATCGGATAGCAATGAATCATGTGAGGAAGACAGTGACATGGCTTACTTAACCAAAAGATTTCAGAAGATGGTCAGAATAAAAGGATACATGCTAAAAAAGGGCAGCTTTAGCAAACCAAAAAACTATGATCTCTGTCATAAGTGTGGAAAGCCTAGACACTTCATCAAAGACTGTCCTCTCTTAAAGCAAGAATTCTCCAAGTACAACCCTGAGAAAGCAGCTAACAGGAACCCGGTTCCTCACAAAGACTTCAAAAGAAAGAGATATGTTGACCATGTAGTGAAACAAGATCTTGAAGCAGGGGGATTTCTCTAGTGAGTCTGAAGATGAATCTGATACTAGCGATAGTTCCATAATGGTAGTTGAAAGCAAGGAAAGTGAATATGACTCAACTTTTTGTTTGATGGCCCAATCTGATGATGATAAAGACGATGATGACAAAGAAGTAAATTGATGTCCAGAGAAATCTGAAATCCTACTCTCCTAAGAAACTTATGTCTTTAGCTAATATATTAATTGATGTCTATCATAACCTTGTGGAGGATAAGGATAACCTGATCTTAGAACTAGGGAAAGCTGATAAAACAAGAGATGATCTCTTGGTAGAAATTTCAGATCTAAGAGAGATAACGGAGGGACTAGGAACTAAGTCTAAACCTGGAAATACTGGAAAAGGAAAAGTGATAGCCAGCGAAAAACAAATTAGGCTTGAAATGAGTTGAAAGCTATGAGAACTAGGATGTGTGTTGAAATTGAGAAAAACAAGCACCTCCAAACTGATTTGGAAAGAGTAAAAAAATGATCTTCAAAAGTCCCTAAAGTGGACCTGGTCCTCAAAAGCTATCACTGCCATGTACACTAATAATGGTGGAAACAGACAGGGAATAAGGTTCCAAAGGGAGAAACTCCTTACAACCCTCACAACAAGTACATCATTGTTCCTGATAACTAGCTTTGTACCCAATGTGGGGAACAATGGGCACTTCAAAGAATATTGCCAGGCCAGGGTTCAATCTGTTTAGAAAAACAAAGTGTTTACTGAAAATGTGACTAAAAAAGAGGGACAACGTTCCACTCACAAAAATGCATATTACCTTCTTGGACAAAGAGAGTTCTTTTTTATCCTCCTGCCTACTACAAGGGACCCAAACTTTCTTGAGTTCCTAAAACTAACTCTTGATCTTCTCGTACAGGGAACAGTGAAAGGGAGTGGTCAACAATGGCTCATGGATAGTGGGTGTTCAAAGTACATGACTGGGAACACCATGGACTTTCTTTTACTAAAATCCCTACAATGAGGGAGTGTATCCTTTGGAAATAGGAAAAAAATGATACATTCTTGGATTTCGAAAAGTCGGGAAGACACTCACTCATTTTATTGAAAATGTGCTCTATATCAATGGCCTTAAGTACAGTCTATTGAGTGTCTGTCAGATCAGTGATAAAGGAAACAAGGTGGAATTCTTGTCCAAGATATGTACAGTTACTAATATGGTAACTGGTGAAGTGGTACTTGTGGCCAAGAGATATAAAAAACATCTACGTTACTGGTTCGAGTCCTTATAAAGTGGTGATTTGAGTTGTCTGAAAGCTGCTGATGATGATGCTGAACTGTGGCACATAAGATTGGGGCACACAAACTTTTCTCTTCTGAATAAACTAATTCAGAAGGATATAGTCCATGGACTTGCCATGTCAAAGTTTAAGGTGTAAAAAGTTTGTGATGCCTCTGCTAGAGGAAAACATGTGAAGTCCTCTTTTAAGTCTAAAAGGGATGTGATCACCTCAAAGCCACTCGAGCTCCTGTATATGGACCTCTGTGGTCCTATGAGAGTGCAAAGCAGGGGAGGAAAAAGATACATTTTTGCGATAGTAGATGACTACTCCAGATTCACATGGACTTTGTTTCTTAGAACTAAAGATGAAACCTTTGAGGTGTTTGTGGCCTTTGTGAAGAAAATCCAGGTGAAGATGGAGTTTAGAGTCGCATGCATTAGATCAGATCATAGAACAAAATTTGACAATGCCAAATTTGATGAGTTCTGCAATAAAAATGGCATCACTCTCAACTTTTCAGCTCCTAGAACTCCCCAGCAAAATGGAGTAGTGGAAAGGAAGAATAGAACTCTAGACAAGATGGCAAGAACAATGCTAATCGATAGTGGAATTGCAAAAAAATACTTCTGGGCTGAAGCGGTCAATACTGCCTGGTACTTGATGAATAGGTACATGATTAGATCACTCTTGAACAAAATCCTATATGAGTTGCTGAATGGAAGGAAACCCAAGCTGACTCATCTAAGAACATTTGCAAATGCTATGTTCTTAATAATGGAAATGACCAGCTTAGTAAATTTGATGCCAAGAGTGATGAAGGAATATTTCTGGGCTACTCTTCTCAAAGCAAAGCGTACAAGATGTACAATAATCGGACTCAATGTGTTGAGGAAAACGTTCATGTTATTTCTGATGAGTCTTATCCATCCTGTGAGAAGAGTGCTGAAAAAGATCAAACGGAGAATCCTTACTAGTCCCTGGTGAAGTCATTGACATGACAAATAGAAAGGAAGATATAATGAGACTAGTAAAAGAGTGAAGACAATACTGCCTCATCTTCAATGGAACCAGGTAATTTGATTATAACCACCGAAGATGAAGAAAGAGTGGTTGATGTAGTTCAGGGTACTCCACTAGCACCTAAGAGAAGAACACAGGAAAACCAGTCAAATGTATTAACATTCTCTATAAATGAACCATCTAACTGGAGACATAAAAGCTCTCATCCTCTTCTTGACGACATAATTACCCTCTAGATTCTGGAGTACAAACCAGGTCAAAATCCTTAAATTCACTTGCCTTCTCAACCTTTCTCTCCCAAATAGAACCCAAGAATATCAAGGAAGCCTTGAAAGATGCAGATTGGATTACAGCCATGCAAGATGAGTTACATCAGTTTGAAAGGAATAATGTCTGGCACCTGGTATCCAAACCCTCAGATTGAACCATTATAGGAACCAGGTAGGTATTCAGGAACAAGCTTGATGAACATTGAAATACCACAAGGAACAAAGCTAGGCTAGTTGTTCAAGGCTACAATCAGGAGGAAAGGATTGGCTATGATGAAATGTTTGCTCCGGTCGCTCGCATGGAAGCTATTAGAATTCCAATCGCTTTTGCATCTTATATGTAATTCAACTTGTTCCAAATAGATGTCAAAAGTGCATTTCTGAATGGACATCTTAAGGAAGAAGTCTTTGTGAAGCAACCTTTAGGGTTTGAATGTCATGAACACCCTGAATATGTGTTTAAACTAGATAAAGTATTGTATGATTGAAGGAGGCTCCTCGAGCTTGGTATGAAAGGGTGTTCAAGTTTCTCTTGGAAAATGGCTTTAAAAGAGGGAAAATTGACAACACCCTATTTCTAAAGAAACTGGGAAGGAACCTGCTCATTGTTCAGGTCTATGTTTATGATATCATTTTTGGAGCAACAACTGATTCTCTGTGCGAAGGATTTTCAAAACTCATGGGAAGTGATTTTGAAATGAGTATGATAGGGGAATTGAACTTTTTCTTGAGTCTTCAAGTAAAACAATCCACAAAAGGGACCTTCATTTGTCAGCAAAAATACATCAGGGAGATCTTGAAGAGGTTTGACATGGAAGCATCAAAGGTGATAGGCACACCAATTCCTACTGCCACTCGACTGGATATGGATGAAACTGGATCTCCTGTGATCAAACCATTTATAGAGGAATTATTGGGTCTCTTCTCTATCTCACATCCAGTAGAACTGATATTGTCTTCAGTGTGGGGCTATGTGTAAGGTTTCAATCAAATCCCAAGAAATCTCATTTGAATGATGCCAAAAGAATTCTAAGATATCATAAAGGAACATAGGACTTGGTCCTTTATTATCCCTTAGGTGACAGTTTTAATCTCATTGGATATGCTGATGCAGACTATACATGTTATCTTGTGGACAGGAAAAGCACTTCTGGAATTACTCACTTCCTAGGTTCATGTCTTCTATCTTAGGGCATAAGGAATCAAAATTCAGTGGTTATTACCAGTGCACTCAACATGGTCAAGAATCCAGTTTAATACAAAAAGACTAAGTATATTGATGTTTGGCATCACTTTCTGAGGGACAATGTGGAGAAAGGGTTGATCTGTATGAAGTTCTGCAGAACAGAAGACCAAATTGCAGATATCTTCAGCAAAGCGTTAAGTAGGAACATTTTGAAAGAAACAGAGTGAAGCTGGGGCTAGTAAAGCCAAATTAAGAACCTAACTCCTCATCATTTGTCTATGAAAATCACCTTCAAATAAAACGAGCTAAAACACATGATGAGCATAGAAGCTGTAGATATAGTGCATGGATGATAAAAGAGGATTGATACTTTCAAATAACATGTCAAGAACCTGGTTCTTGTACCAAAGGTTAGTAGTTCTATGCATTCTTTAATACACGTCTTAGAAAGGTTCAAAACATAACTGCCATGTCATTTCCCTTTTCATACCCTACTGTCATGTCTCTTCACTTCAAATCGTATCATCTCCCTCTGAAACGTTGCACTTCTCCACGCTCAACTGCCACTTTAGAACCGGTCCCTATCTTTCTCTCTTCATAATTATCCATTCTTAATAAAACCCCCCTCTATTCTACACAAACCATAAGTCCTCCGTTAGAACTTCCCAAAGAACCTTTACTCTATATTTTCAATTGGCTTATACGAACTCCGACATCCCTGCCTCAGTCATCCCTAATACTAAAAAACCTATGGAGTCCTCTGTCCCTTCTGAGTCTTTTATAACCACTCCTACTCTTCCTGCTGAAATCATACCTCACCTAGATTATCCATCTCTTTCCATTTCAGAAACCCCTAAAGTACTGATATGTCCTCTCTATCTTCTAAGGTTGCCACTAATCAAAGAATAAAGGGAGAACAAAGTCAAAGCCATGAGGTCGTAGAGGTTTCTACCATTGTTGTAGATTCCGTACGGTAGTAATGCCGATTGAGAAAGAAAATATTGTAACCATCTTTATGGTATCTGGTGACGGTGTCCTTGGGGAGATAATTACTCAGAAAAATGAGGTACAAGGTATGTGGAAGAAGGAGCTATAGTGGATGTTGAGGATGCTGCACTAGCAAAAAATACTGGGCCCGCACATGGGGAACTTGATCCCTCTCCGGAGGACCCATGTCAGGGTTCTCATTCCTAGGACAATTCTGATCTTACATTTGATATTGCGCATCTGTATATTCAAGCTCCTGAGATGAGTTCCAGCGATAAGGAGCATCTAGACAATCTGGCTCTCGATGCATTCATACTTAAGCGAAGGGTGGTACCCACTCATGAGTCTTCCTCCAAGCGACCTATACTAGGTTACAAGCGAAGGTGTCCTACGACTATGCCCTTCAAAAGAGCAGAAAAAGCAGTAAGAAGCAAAGGAGAAAGTTAGTGAAAGATAGTGTGCCCGTAAGTGATAAAGCAATCCCTGTAGTAGAAGTGGAAGAGGAAACACCAGATGAACCTGGTTCACTAGTGAGACGGTCCTAGAAAAAAAAGTAGCATGCTTCAGTAGAGAAAGTTTCAAGATCTAGCTCTAAGTTGAAGGATGTTGTGAGTGAGTTTTAGATGTCTGATGAGGATGTGTTAGTCAAGTCCAAGGGAAAAGAGAAATCAAGTGGCGGGAAGTCCGACAAACAAAAATCTAAAATTATTCAGGAACCTGGTTCTGTGAAGAGGATGAGAAGTGAAGTGATTCTTGTTTCAGAATGCTTGCAGAACCAAAAAGTTCTGTTGGGTCATCCATTTGACCCAACAATCTCTAAGATGGCTGGTATAGGACAAGTTTTTGAAATGGTTGATTTTCAATGATGGGGGCATCTATTCCAAATAGATGCACCTAAGGTGTATGAGGATGAGGTACAAAACTTCTTTGCTAGCCTCTTTCCTATTGAGACCGACCACATTTGTGCTTTGGTGAATGGAGTAGATATCGTGTTTGATGTAAAGTTGCTCGGGGAAATTCTTAAAGTCCCTCAGTTGGTGTGTCTAGTGTGAAGGATGTATGTCACTATAATTGCTGAAATGTCGTGGTAAAGTACAATGTAAATCGAAAGGGGAACCAAATCTACAAGAAGGCATTACTCCCTGTTTATCAACTGCTTTTCAAATTGGTAAATAAAGTTCTATTGCCTCGAGCTGAGATGAGGTCCATGACTTCTAAGTCTGTCCTGTTTTTGATGGAGCAACTGGATAGCTTTACTCATCCAAGCCTACCTGCTATTATGATTGAACACATGTAAAAGGTAGCTACCTTCAAGGATGGTAATCATGGCCTTCCTTACGGGTTTCTGCTTACGCGAATGTTTAAGTTCTTCGAGGTGACGCTGGGGCAAGGCAAGGTAGGGACTAAGAAGCAGACTTTCTCACAGACAACATTGAAAGAATGCGAGTGCATAGAAAAGAATGGGAAATGGGGGGGGGGGTAGGAAGTACATCAATCATCTCATAACTCATTAATGCTCAAAATAGTGCAGTTGAGGAGATTCGTCAGTTAAAGGCTAGGAATGCTATCTTGGAAGGTCAGCAAGCCCAAGGGGTTCCAGCGTCAAATGATGAAGCAGCTCGTTTGACAAAAGATAATGTTGATCTCGAGGCGCAAGTAGAAAACTTGAAAGCAGAATCGCTCAATAAGAAAAAGTCGGCCAATGCCCGAATAGACCTCGTTCTCCAAACACTTGTTGCAGCCTCCAAGTCCTCTACTCCTAGTGCCCCTTAAGTACCCTTTCAGTGGCTAGTTTCTAGAATATCCTTTTAAGTTTTTTTGGTAGATGTTTTATTTTCTTTTTGTGATGTGGTTGGGATGAAACAGTACTGCTCCCGTCTTAACAATCCAATATTGCCTTCGCTTTTTAAGCAAAGGCATATAAAATTTTCTATCGATATAAAATCTATCCTCTTTTATTATCTCATTACTTGAATTTCATGATTCTCTTCTCTATCATATTGTATGCATATATGTGGCATGAGTTATCTCGGCTAGACTTCTCTATGTTGTTTATTCGCTTATGTATTTTTAATAATGCCAAATGTGGGAATAAATAAGTGTAAACATAAAATGATAAGAAAGGCATAAAGTCAAGAGGAACGTGTAGATAAAATGATAAGGAAGGCATAAAGTCAAGGGAACTTGTAATCTCCTGTTACTTAATCTGGTTCTCCTTGCTCTAAATACATGATGTCATTGTGTAAGTTTGTAATCATCAAAAAGAGATTAATTGATAGGTTTTAAATGTCTTTGCCTTATGTTTTGATGATATAAGAAATTTACTTTTCAGGATCAAATAGGGAACCTGACACACTTTGTCTACACCGCAAGTTAACGGATTCCAACTAAATGTGAACTGTTATAGCTTCAGGAGATAGAGAACCAACCAAGGACTTGATACCTTTATGGTTCCCTCATAGCAGTACGAAGTCAATTGGACATAGCTGGAAGCGACGTGACTGCCTACACTGTTTCTGCCTGCAATGCACTGTTTCCAATGGCCACTTATTCCTTGACCAACTTAAGTGCTCACATCATTTCAACGATGTCATCAAGGTGTATCAACAATGAGTTTATATCAAAACATCACTTGAACACTTCTATTTCTCATTCAATCCTTTTTCAAAAACTGCGAAAAAAATCTTAAGAGCTTGAAGAACAAAGTTAAACGCTACTACATGCTGGTTCCTAAAGTTAGTATTTTGTTGTCCTTAGTTGAGTTGTAACTTTGTGATTGTTCTTATTTGTATCTCTTAAACTGCTTATCTAGAAGTGTTGATTAAGAACCCTCTTATAAAACTCGTAAACTCTCTGAGTTTCTGTTGTGACTAGGTTTAGTTATAAGTTAAAGTCTTTGTAACTAAAACGTGAAAACGTGGCTTATGGTAAGAGTATCACACGTTAGTTGAGGTGAATTATTTGTAATAGAGTTATTACAAGGTGGTTTGTAATAGGTGTTTACAAGTTAGTGAAGTTGAAAGCCTACAGGTGTAGGTCGTGGTTTTTGTCGCCTTGAGTTGGGATTTTTCCACGTAAAAATATCATGTCTGATTTACTTACTTTTTTACTAGCATTCTAAGTACAATAGAGGACCAGGTACTCTACTGTAAGGCCCCGTAAAAATGTGTACACAAAATCTAATAACTTATAGTGTCAAGTTTCGAATATGTGTTAGGAATGTGCAAAATTATACTAATCTAGCTTTTAAAATCAAAGAATCAAAGTATTCCAGAAAAATACTATTGTGCGGTCCAGAGTGCGGTCGCAAATCAAGTATGCGGACCATATTTCTACCGCAGACTGAGACAGTGGTTTGATTAAATTGAGGTGAAAAATGCGGTCCATTATGCAACTGCATAGTCGTCGCATAATTTCCTAAGGATTTTGTGAAGGGCAGTTCTACGGTGCATTATGCGGCCGCAAAACTTGAATGTGGACCGCATTCCTGTCGCAGACCCAACCAGTTCGCCTAATTTTTGAGAATATTTTGCGGGTCCAATCTGCAGACCGCATTTCCACTCTGCGATCACAAAGTGCGACCGCAGATCTAACTCGGGCTCTAATTTTCCTAAATTTTAAACTCAACCCCTTCTTCAACAAAACACCCCAACCCCTCGTTTTAACATATTTTCTGAACAAACTAGAGAGATGAAGAGAAAATTCTTGAGAGAAAAAGTTTTACATTCATTGATTTGATTCTTCAAAATCACCGCGGCCGAAAATTTCAAGTAATTTCCTTCATCTCTGTTCTTGCAGGTAAAAATCCCCAACTCTTTTTCATTGATTTTCAAGTTTAAACAAAAAGGGAGATTCTTATGCATTGATTCTTGAAAGCTTAACGTGAAAACGCATGCATGTTCTTTAAAACCTTAAATCTAGTAAAAAGGATTGGGTAGGAGTAAAGATTTACAAAAGGAAGGGGTTGATAACCTAAATAAATTTGGATAGTAATTGTGAACTTCAATTTTAAGATGTATGTGTTAACTTGTGAACTAGATTGTCGGTACTAGGCTGTTGGTGAGCTGAAAGTAGAAGTAAAAAAGGAAATTCGGCTCCAGTTATGCATGGCTAACTTTAACCTTTGTAAGGTCACCTTGTTGGTGTACGAGTGATTGGTATGTGTCACTTATGTGGACTATTTGTGAATTCTCGTAATTAATATGTCTTGAATATTGTTGGCTAAGTTTCTCGATATGTTGGTGTAAGAAAATGGCAACAAACCAAGTATGTTTAAATGTGTTTATGTAGTAAGAGCTGTGTAACAAATGATGGAAGTAAGTCATAATTGATGTAATTGAAATAACAGTGGTATTATCATGTGTGGCTTGTCGTGGTCAATTATCGTTGTGACTTGAACTGTATCTAGGTTGTTGTAATCGATGGAAATAATATTGATGTTTATGAAACTCTTTGTGAATTGTTGTTGTTGTGTGAAATATAATTGTCCGGTGGGATCAGGTTGTACGCTGCAACACGAGGTAATAAGGTGTGAGTTGTGGTGATAAGGGAGACCGAGGTAATAAGGGTGGAAAAGTGATCGAAATCACTATTGAAATGAAAACATGTGAAAGTTGTGAAAATCATTGACGTGATGGAATAATGTTGAAAGGGAAAAATGAGAGATTGTGAAACTTGTTTGGCTTTAGTTGTTCTTTATATGTGCATTTAATCGTTGATTCTATTACTGTTTGTTATCTGTGAAATGATTGATTTTACTTGGGGTAAAATTTGTTAATACATACCAGTACAATTCAAATGTACTGATGTCCCTTTTGTTGGGGGCGCTACATTCGTGTTATGATTGTAGGTGGGTCTATAGAAGGTACTTAAGTCCACCGACAGTAGCACTCCTTCATCCCCTTCAGCTGTTTTGGTGAGCTCCTTTCCTCTCGGGGCCCTGCGTGGCTTATGCTGCTTTTCTTCCGAAGTCTTATTTTGATATTTAAGGTATAGCCGGAGCCTTGTTTTCGGCAAGTATTGTATCACCCTTTTGTATCCTTAGAGGCTCCGTAGATAGGAAATGTGGGTTATGAACTTATGTAAATATGTATTTTGTATGTTGGGCGGTGTAAGTTGTAAACTATGCAAGTAACCATGTATGTCATGTAAATTGCATAAGAATGTATTCAAATTCTAAATGGCTACTTCACTTGATTAATGCGTAATGAAAATATGACATAACACGTGAGATAGGAAAGACACCTAAGTCCTCTTTACTGAAGCCATCTGATCGAGCGCCGATCATATTCCTCAATTTGGATCGTGACATTTACTGTTTGGAGACTCATACAAACTAACACCATCAACTATTAATCAAACTGTGTCTGTTAGATTTGAAGGGGATTGTAAAAAAGAATTAGCGGCTACTCATATGTACAGGTAGGATTTTTGTAGTCTATGTTATTTTTTGTCTATTTCTAGAGTAGTGCAATCTTTTGCGGTGTAATTTCTGCTATTTTCGTATCTTTTTGGTGTCTATCTAGTGCAGTTTTTGTGTTGCAATTTTAGGATTCGACGAGACTTTCCCAGTATTTAAGATTAAATCTTTTTTTTTTCTCACTGTTTCTATCAAACCTAACGAATATAATTGTTAAATATCAAGTATATTTTTAGAGTTTTTGATTAAAAACTTAATGAGAAAATATAGTATTGCTGAATCTTAGCTGCTAAGAAAGGAAATTCTTTATTTGGATTAACACTATTAGAATTATTAGATTAAAACTCCAACCTTAGTTTTATTCTTCGCCAAACACATAAGCAGTCCACTAAAATTATCAGTCATTTCCATTGTTTTGCATCATTATGCACCAACAAGGAAAATGAATGAAAAGATAAGTCACTACACATCACAGTGGAAGTTCTTGAGCTTAGTGTCATGGCCTACATCATCTTCACGTCTGTGCCACTTAGTATATATTAATGTCAGTAGAAGCTTATACAGGAGGAATACTAACATTTATGAGAAGATTCTAGAAAAATATGAATTACTTTTTTTTGGAAGACCCTAGATTCTTATGGATTTCCCAGGAAAGTTCTTGAAATCTTCTAGGCCCGTTGAGAATTCTATAAAAAGTCCTTATGTTGTAAATATTAATGACTTATATAACAATTAACATTTACCGGGAGACTAGTATATAAAGAGGGCCATTCATTTGTAATTCACCAAGCAAAACAATCAAGTTCTCTCTAATACAAATTGCTTCTTTTAGCAATTCTCTTGTGTTTCAAGGCTGACTTGGTATAGCAAGAGTGTGCGCAAGTTGTGCAAGATACGTGAACGAGTTTCAAGTACCGCACGTGTACTTTGTTAAAGACTAAGGACGTGACACCTATACTTCATTTTTCCAAGAACCATTATTTTTCAAAGTTCAAATGGTTTGATAATCTTTACAAAGCCTAGTATAGTTTCTCAGATTGCCTAATTTCAAGCTCCCACTTTTTAGCTAAAAGGGTAAGTGGATACACAAAGGAAATACACTATTTCCTTCTCAATACATATTAGTCAAAAGAATGGAATCACCATATAGAGATAAAGGATTTGCTCAAACTGCAGTCGCCTTGATGGAGAGGAAATCAGAAATCTTGTTGGCGTAGAAATCTGGTTGTATAGAGTTTTTGGGATCTTGAAGCATCGATAAAGATGTTACACCTATAACACGAGCAGAAGATAGTATAAGATGGCAAAGCTTGAAGCATATGCCTATAATTAAAGGAGATCAATTTTCCTCCCGATACCTGAGAGAACTAGAAGAGTTTTGCATCCACCATTTTGTCCAAACAGTATATCAGTATCTAGTCTGTCGCCAACCATGCATATCTGGGACTTCTGGATGTTAAACCTGTTGTAGTGCCATTATAGAAGATTAATACAGTAAGTGTTATTGAACGTCTGATGTGCACAGCTATACCGCCTAAAAAACTGGATAAGCACATAATAAAAACTGGTCCATTTCTCCAAAAAGATTTTCTAATATTCCACAGAATGATAGTTTTATGCTGATCAAAGTTGATTATTCTTTTCTTTCTGTGAATGTGAACCTGAAAAATGAAACAAGATTTGGGTCCACGTGGATCAACAAAATGCTTGGTTCATCACAATGCTAAAACTGATTCACAAACATATATAACAATTAATCATGTGGATCCTTAATCAGTCTTAAAATGTTTGTAGCCAGAGAAATGTCTAAAATGTTAATGAGGTCATTCAGTCTGATGTTTAAATCGGAGTAGAAAAAGTTCATCATCACTCTTTTCTTTTATGAGAGACACAAATATTACCTGCATAAGCATTTAAGGGAACTGGTTAAGGCTAAAGTATAGTTCTCACATGCAATTTTAGCGTCATCTTGATGCTACTAATGCATGCACGGATGCACCTATCGAACTTAATCCAGAAGCAAGGTAGTATAATTGTGATAAGTCTCGTGATGCAGCATGACTCATAGGATGATAAAGTATCGTTACCAACCAAACAAGTATATTGTTGTAAGGATTATGAATCACAGTGATTATAGAGCAACGGTAAAGTTGTCTCCGTGTGATCTATAGGCTATGGGTTCGAGCCGTGGAATCAACCACTGATACTTGCGGCAAGGTAGTTTGCCGACATTACATCCCCTTGGGATGCGGCCCTTCCCGGGGACCCAGCGTAAACGCGGGATGCTTTGTGCACCGGCTGCCTTTAGTGATTATAGAGCAGTGGTGAAGAGTCGATGGTGTTAATTAGATGAGTTAAAATTTCATTTACCTGTACTTGTAATGAGAATATCCTGCATTTATAGCTATTTAATCTTTATAGCTAAAAGTTTACTTTTGGATTGACGAGCTTTTGGAGCAGTACTAACTTTTTAACTCTGGTGTAATCTACTAGATTTAAAGCAAATCGAACATAATAACCTGCATGTTAATTTGATTTTGCCAATTCACTAATTTACAAAAACCTTGATGACTAAAAGAAGCTTGCATATTTACACACCAAAAACCTGTAGTCACAAGAGAGTCAGCAAAAGACGATGATCCAGAAAGAGAGAAAAAAGGAGCAGAAGACGATGATCCAGAAAGAAGGAAAAGAAGACAAAGGATAACAGATATAATGGTAGAAAGTGAGGTGCCATACTCATTAGCCAAGTAGTCCATCATGAAGGTTGACGGTTTTCCTACAACAAGCGGTTCACGCTTTGTAGAGCCTAGGATTGCTCCAACCATTGAACCACCACCTAACGCAACAGAAAACCAAGGATGCAGCTTAGTATTAAGACGGAAAAAATCTTTTATGGCTATGACTGTACACAATGATCAAAGCAGAAGACACATAAACTGCTACACGAATATTCTCCCTTCCGTCTGGTCATAAAAAAAGCTTCCATTTTTAGTTATTTTATTCCCTTAAAATACTGAAGATGTTTTAAGTCAATAAAAATCCACTGCCACATAGATTCCTTTGGATCGATAAAGGTAAGCGACTGAAGACAAATTGATCATTGGGACAAAGTGTAATTTCAACATGCTCGTTGATCTCTTTCATGTAATCCAACCTCCAGACCATGAAAATATCGAGTCACTCATAATGCATGAACATGACATGTGACATTATCTGATGAAAGTTCTGATGGTTTAGTTCTTAACAACATATATTTTCGGGACAACGAAACTAAGTTAAACAGACAACTAACTTTCTACAATAAACGGTTAACTCACATGACAAACACGTGAAACTAACATTAAAGCGTAAAACGGGAATAACCTGCCCATTCCTGAGCATCTGTAAGATGGGTAACAGCGTCGCGGTTTGTAGCAATAAAGAGACATCCTGGATTTTCACGTATGCACAGGGTAGCGTACCTTCATTACAGAAAGCAAGTTAGAGATACAGGTCAGGAAGATTTACTTTGAGCAAAGAAAAGGTACTATATGAGCGGTTAAGTATATGGAATCCGAGTAAATGCATGAGAAAAACTCATAAGCTCATTACTGGTTAAGCATAAAACTCCATCATGGCATCCAAATTTACCGAAACAAAGTAATCGTACTGTTAGATATTACTGTATGTGGCAGGGAATATTTACAAAAAAGGTAAAAAGGATAACTCACTGAATCTTGTGGTAGTTGAAATAGCGGTCAAATCCAACAACAACAGCTCCGACCTGAAACATGTAGTCACAACTCAGCAGGGTATATTTAAAAGATAGTAGAACTTGGTCCAATTTAAATATAGAACACAGACGAGAACAAAATAAGATAAGAAGCAAGAAATGAAGCATACATCCTTATCCTGCTCCATCATATATCCAGGCTTTAGCTCTATTTTCTTGTCACCATCTTCCTGTTAAAAAAGAAAACACGCCATTGAGTTCAAAAGTCAATCTGGTACTAAAGGAAGGCCAAAGAAGGCATCAAGCAAATGTCTTTGTACCTCCGCTGCTTTGCAAGTAAACGTATGGATTTATTTGTGTGAGTATACCTACTGATTGAAGCCATATAAATCCATATGGAACCTAATTTTCCAGATATACATTCCTTTTCTCTTTTTACAATAAAAAGGCCAGTTTTTGTGTTACCTTTTCTAACCAAAATTGGGTGTTTTCACAAAGGGGAGCGCCGGAAATGGCAGTTTATGTATTTTAATAATTTGTTGAACCCCCTACTGTTTGAATACTCAAGCAAAATACAACATAATGAACTTATTCTTTCTCTTCATGTCATTTGTCTCTCTTTGAGAAGAGTCTCCAATACTTCTTTGGAGTAAACTCAAAGAAAAACATGAATTTTGGTTGAAAGATGCAAAATGATATGTATTCTTTTTTTCCTTTTCTCCTATTGTTGCAAGTCTTGTAATCTGATTATTCTTGTCAAGTACAACATTTTTATACTCGACAAAGAAAAAGACACAACAAAGATTTACAAAATGAAAGATATGAAGTCAACTAAAAACAATGGTCATAGTATAATTCTATAAAACAAATATGGGACTTCAATTTAATAGTGCTTTCAATTAGATAGGGATCATTTATTTGGCTATGCTACACACATGAAGCACAGGGCAACCATCTTATTTCATCGGACAGAATCCCATACCACAACTATGCTTCACCAGATGAGAACATAACATATCTCTAGTTCCACAGGTTAGTTAAAAATTGGTTGATTTATTTGAAGTGAAAAAGTGAAAAACTATCATAAGCCAAAAGCTATTAACAATAAGATATATCATAGTTCATTCCCAAAGTAGAAAGGACTTTTATTTATTTGTACATACCGGTCCACCAATATGTTGAATGCCAGCTAACTCAAGCTCCTTCAAGATGCCTTCCTCACCAACAACGTACACCTTAAAAATGGGCACCAATTTAACAAGTACGTGAAAAATTATGATGCTGATAATGGATCTCAGCTTCTTAAGACAACAGTACAGGTTTTCAGCAATATGTTGAAATCCATAATATTGTAGCTTTTATGCACCAGATAGCCTCACGTTTAACAGTCGATTTTCAATTGAAGCTCACCTTTTTATCTTTTGGGAAGTGAATAGACTTCAAATAAGCAGCTGCAGCAAAGGATGAAGCAAAAATTTCCTCCTGGGAAGGGACTTGCTATTAGAACTATTGATCCACTGGTCAATATAACATGATCTTGAAAAGTCGTAAACTTACCTCGCTGACACTAAGACCAAGTGTTTCAAACTTTTTCCCGTACTGCTTTCTGGACTTTGTTGAGTTGTTTGTAACAAAAACTAATCTTTTTCCCTGGAGAATGAGGTTATCCAAAAGTTAGATAGAGCAGCCAGTTTTTTTTTTTGTTTTTTTTTGGGTATGCAATGAGCAAAAATGTAAGTGTACAAAGAATCGAAGATTAGAAACACTAACCTTTTCTCTCAGCAAATCAAGAGTTTCAGGGACACCGTCTATCAGTTTATCTCCTTTCCATATAACTCCTGTAGATAATGGAGGAAAAAAGGACCTTATTTTAAGTAACTTATTCAACCTTTTCGTTTAACATGTTAGGAACAGAAAACAAACATTTCTTTTCAGGAAAATTAAGAGAAGAAAATGACAAGGGAAAGGAAATCAAACCTAGACGATCACCTATATTAAAATGCTAAGAGATAAAGGGGAATAATCAAAGCTTTCTACTATTTCCTATTTCTTTCCACGGAAGTGTCACAAGTTAAGCATTATTTTCAAATATCTATGTGTTATGATAGGCCAAACTTTGAACATGATCATCAACAATTAGATGATCTCTTTTTTTGCCGTATGACGCGAGAGTCTCACGTACGGTTCTTTTTTTTTTTTGAGTTGCACCGGGTGTCCGAGTCTCTAATAGTCCCGACTAATCCCGGGGTGCTCAGGCCCTCGGCAAGAAGTTTCCCGCAAGTGCATCACGACTAATTTAGGTTTTACCCAGTCCGATGGCCTTCAGAAATTGTTTGCACCCAGTGGTTTTCGAACTTGAGACCTTGAAAGGGAGCAAACCCCAAGGCTCAAGTCAATTGCCACCCGGCCAACCCCTGAGGGTTTTAGATGATCTTTTACTATTTAAAAGAGAAGGATTCATGCTATTTGAATCAATTCCCAAGCTAAAAGCTTTGAATTGAGGACTCTGAGTTTTTTTGACAAGGAGAGTCCAACCATGACAGTTCTCTCTCTAATCTGTATAGAGATAATTTGCAATATCTATTTCAGCTTTTATGCCCCTATTTTTGATACATTTGCTCACATTGATCTGCTCAAACTGACCAAAGCCCCAATCTCAAATATGGACACTGATAGATTGATCAACATGTATATATTGGGAAAAATCTTAATTCACAGTCTTCCTAACATTACTTAATTTAGGCCATTCCACTACTACAACAACTATGCCTTAACCCCAAACAAGTTGAGGTCAGCTGCATGAATCCTCACTTCTCCATTTAAGCTCAATTCATATCATCATCCTTACCAAAATAAAAATAAATTAGGCCATCCACTGTCACATTAAAAAAGGTAGGAAATGTTAAAAAGTATCATACTTTAGTGGTATTGATTTGAGATACTCATTTTATATATAAGTAATTCAATGCACTTTATATCAGGAAGGGAACCAAGGAGCGACGACTTATAGGTCACAGGTTCGAGTTGTGAAAATAACTAGTCATTAATATTTGCATTAGGGCAAGCTATCTACATTACACCCCTTGAAGTAAGGCCCTTCTCCGAATCCTGGGTGAACGCGAAATGACTTGTACACTGGACTGCCCTAATGCACTCTATATCATATGCCATATTAACATATCGAAAGCTGCGCTGCCTTTTTGAATGAATGTCATTTACCCCCTAAGCTTAAGTTGTCTATATCATGAGACAACACAAAAACACACACCCAAAACAAATTTAGCAAAAAAATCGAACTCCTTAATTACACCTTCCAAAAAGGACCCACTAAAACATTGGGACAAAGACAAATACCACTGAACTGATACACAAATTAACACTAAATCAAACAAATAAAAAAAAAATATAGCAAGAATTTACCGTCACAATCAAAGATAAAGGTTTCGACAGAATCAATTAATTCTCCAGGATTTATAAGGGGCTGAGCTGAAGCCCCAGTAACAAAACTTGATGCAGATTTCTCCATTCTTGAATTCTTACAGTTCCATTTAATGGATTTTGCTGAATTGTTCAATGGGTTAGAAATGTAAGGAAATTTATTTGATAAGATTTTGGGGTTATTAATGAAAAGAGCTGTAGTAGTAGTAGAAGAAATTGCTGCTGTTACTCTGCTACTTAGCATTTCTCTTTTTCTTCTTCTAACCTTTTTTTTCTTTTTTGGTAGTTGCAATAACTTCTATAAAGTCGTTACTAAACTGAATATAGAAAAAACTTTATTAAAGGAGAAAACATTTAAAAAGAACTGGTGGATTATTAAATTGTAATTGAAATTGGAGCGGACGTGGGAAAATTGAGTGGATGAAGATAGTTATATCCGATTATGGAAAATGCAAGGCTGGAAATTAACTTCGTTTGATTATTTTTATATGGTACGGTCTAGAGGTTCAGAATTATAACAAGTAACAAGGATCTTCAAGTGCATGAAAATAGAAGAATTGAATAAAAGGGTGCTTTTCTTATAGGTTTGAAATTCTAATTTTTTAAGTTATTGGGCTTTATATTAATAATTTTTATATTTATTTAATAATTTTTAAATAAAAATTATTAAATTTGACCGAACCAATAAAATTTATTCTGGCTTTGCCTGTACCTAACACCACTTCCTATTATATGATGTAGAACTAAAAGGATAGCCGGGACGAAATGCACAGATAGATATTTTTATGACTGCTATTTAGGGATTAGTTATTACTTATTTTATCTTGAAATTTTAAACTAAAAATCTTAATATCAGGACAATTCAGGATATTTATATCCTAAAAAGTGGAACTAAAAATTTGAAATTCTAAACACACTGATAAATTCCTAAGTAACAACCTTTTAGAGTGGCTACCTAATATTATTTCTACTAAGATTTTGCTAGTACAATAATTCAAAGTTTGGATGAAGTCGAATACCTCTCAAGTTTATCCAACAAAGCCTCGAAGAAGATTTGGGAGTAGAGGAAGATGTGAACTTGCTCACCAATGTGTGCATCCACACTTTTAATATAATAGCCCGTTTGGTCAAGTTGCAAAAATTAATTTATTTTGAAAAGTACTTTTTTTCAAAAGTACTTTTCTCAAAAATACTTTGGTGAGAAATAGTTTGTGTTTGGCTAATTAGTTTAAAAAGCACTTTTGAGTATGGGTGTCTAATGGGTAGGACAGGCTGGGCCGGGTAGACTTTTTTTTGAATTGGACGGGTTGGGGGTATGGGCCGGTTTCGATTAATTGTTAATGGGTTTAACGTGTTCGGGCTTATCCGGATAAAAAGTAACCCGTATGGGTAGGTGTTTACGGGGCCGATCCGAGCGGGGCCGGGTTATAGGTATTTCAATTTTTTTTAAAAGTTTTTGTACACGTATTATAATTTATATAAAATATAAAGTAAAATATATAAAGATAACAATGATTATGAAAAAATTACACTTATAAATTGCAAGTGCAACATGTATTTCAATTTTCAAATTTCAAAATTCAACTCTTACAAGTTACAAGTTACAAACAAGTTACTAAATTTAACAAGTACTAAATTCAAAGGTTTTGCATTGCTCTTGTAAGTTCTTCATAATCAATTTGAACTGATTGTCCTTCTTCTGGAGTGTTAAATTCAGGTGGGTTACCATGTGTTAATATATCTCCAAGTTCCTCGTCTTCTGGGCTATCAACATCTTCACGTCCTTGATTCTATGCTCTGATCTAGTCCAATCTCTGAAACATACTAAAACTTCCAAAGCATTGCTTCCCAATGAGTGACGGGTGTCTCCAAGTTGTGAAAATTCTTTTGTGCGAGGCTCTTTTTGCTTCTACAAGTAGAATTGAAATTCATCAATGTTCCTGCTACTGGTTTGAGTGTTAGAAAATATATAAAAATTATTAAAACTATCAAGTCCTTCTTCATCATTCACTGTAGCAGAAGTGGTATATTGCATAGTGGGATTAACATTGCCTACACTATGAGCAGCATCATCAATTACATTTGCATAATAATTATATAATTGTTGTAAATATTTATTTAGCTTGTTCATACAATTAAATAAATCTGGGTTGTAGTTGGTCCAATATCCATATAAGTATATAAAGATAATTGGTGCCAATTAGACATCTTAATAGAAAAATTTAAAACAACACAACTTAAGTAAATCAGAGGAATTCAAAGAAATATTTTTTGAATTTTGCTTGTATTTTTTCACAACATCCTTATATTTTTCTTTCTTCTTAAATTCAAAGAGGAGAAAATAAATTTTAGCTATATGTACTAAAGATATAGTAACAGTAGGGTAATATTCTCCAGAAAATTCAACAGTAGCTGTATAAAATTTGTGTAAAAATTTAACAACATCATTAATGACCTCCCAAGTATTAGTTGTTAACATACGGTTTGGATCAATACAATGCGCATTACCAACTTTAGTTATTGAAAATTTATATTTGTAGCAATATTTTACAAATATATATGTATAATTTCATCTAGTAACAATTTCGTCAGGCATGAATCTGGGTTTAAGGTTATACTAGACATGCTTATTCTTAAATTTCTTTATTCTAGATTGTCTATTATTTTATTGAATAACACCAACTGCTCTTCTAACATGAGTATTCTCAGTTGAAAATAAATCAAAACTACTTTTAACAATTAAATTATTAACATGACATGGACACCTAACATGAAAAATTTCATCAAGAGGTGGTTACAAATGCAGTTTTAATATTGAATTTGCGGTATTATTGTTAGAAGCATTATCAAAAGACATACACAATACTTTTTGCTTGAGATTATAAAATTCAACAACTTCACAGATAGTACTACTTATAAACGCAACAGTATGACTGTGATCTTCATCATATCTAAAAGTGATAATACGTTTTTGCATACAAGTAGTATCACATATCCAATTACATGTATGTCAAATAATGATTTTCATTGATAACATGTCCAATATAAGAAGATAGAGAAACTCTACAAGGAAGGTGGCTAAATAAATAACGTATGTATGTTTGATATTGTCCATGAAGTCTACAGATATCAGCTCTACAAGTACTTCTAGGGATACCTTTGAATAAAGGATTGTAAATCCTTTGAATATACATAATAAAATATGACAAAGAAGCAAAAAAAAAAAGTTAGACAACTCAAAGTAATCATTTTTGCTAACTCCTCACGATCCTTCATTTTATCATATTTCACAAGACCCCTAGTAGTAGGGTTTAGAGTTGTTTGATTTCCATCTCCATCACATCCCCATTCTATAGGATGATCAATTCTCATATGTCTACTAAGCGTCTCAGTACCCCCTAAATTTCCTCCAGTCAAATGTTTAAAATCATCTTTACAAAGTTTGCATCTAATTCTGTCAGTATCTTGAATTATTTCAAAAAACATTCCAAACCTTACTTTATTTTCTACGTGTCACGACCCAAAATTTCCACCCTCGGGAGTCGTGATGGCACCTACTCGTAGAAGCTGGCAAGCCACATTCATAAACTCCTAACTCCTTCAATTTAAATTATTTTTATCAATTACAACAACACGTATTATATAATTTAATAACAACGGAAACATGAACATAAAGCGGAAGGATTAAATTAAATAAACTAAAAAATAATGCGGAAGTTATCATATATCTCTACCCAAGAACTGGTGTCACGTCACTCACAGACTACTAAGAGTACTAAATATAGCAATTTGAAATAAATATACCATTGTTTATCTTGGAATACATGAGATAACAAAATGAAAAGCAAGATAGAGGAGACTCCGGACCTGCGAACGTCTGTAAGGCTACCTCGGTGTCTCTATGAATCGAAGGCAGGCTCCCGGTCTAATGGTGCTGCTCAAATGCTGTTCCGACCCCTGGATCTATGCAAAAGAGCACCGAGTGTAGCATCAGCTCAACCGACCCCATGTGCTGGTAAGTATCTGACCTAACCCCGGTGAGATAGTGATGAGGCTAGGACCAGACTCTAGATAAATCTTTGCAGTTATATAATATATGGAGAAAGAAATAACCGAAAATAAATAAGTAAAACAAGGGAGGGGAAAAACATGCTTTAGGAATAGCAAAATGAACAATATCCTCAAGAACTAATAATGAAATCAACATTAAGCTACTAACATATATAAGAATAGATAAAAAACCACTTTCACTTTCAATACTCATCATGTTGCAGGCGTGCTACCCGGTCCCATTTCTTAATATTTTTTGTGGTAGGCGTATCACCCGCTCCCATCTTATCAAACCCATTTCAGTTGTATCTCATGGTAGGCGTACCACCCGCTTCCATTTCAATTGTATCTCGTGGTAGGCGTACCACCCGCTCCCATTTCAATCAATATCTCGTGGTAGGCGTACCACTCGCTCCCAATTTGTCAAATCTTGTAGTAGGCATACCACCCGCTCCCATTTCATCAAATCTTGCGGTAGGCGTATCGCCCGCTCCCATTTTATCATATCTCGTGGTAGGAGTACCACCCGATCCCATTTCATGTTATCACATAATCACAAGAAATCCCGACAAGGGAATATAGTAATATAATAACTTCTCGGCAAAGGAACAACAATATAGAAACAATCATCCCGACAAATGAGAATCAGCTATAACCAACCTTAACTTAGTTTGATTAATGAAGATGCTCAATCATAAATAGGATCTACGAGGATAAACAAATCTATGGTCGATATGATAGATCATTAGTTAAGGCATATGTGATGTCATTTAAGAATACAACAACTTCCAATTTAGGATTCAAGGTCATGCTTGACACCAACATATAGATACTCTTCACCATGCCTATATACTCAACAAAGAGCAATTAACACATAAGGCTCAACTCCTAATGCCTCAAGCTAAGGTTAGACCGAACACTTACCTCGGTGCCTTGAACTAAACTCAAGCCTCAATTATAGCTTTACCCCTTAGTTCCACCACAAATTTGCCTTAATCTAGTCAGAAGTTACTTAATTACATCAATAAATGCTAAATGAATCAATTTGAATGCATAAAATGAATTTCCTAAAGTTTTGCCCAAAAAGTCCGAAAATGCCCTCGACCCAACGTGGTCAAAATTCGAGGTTTGAACCAAAATTTGATTACCCATTCCCCCATGAACTCAAATATGCAATTTTTTTTGAAGTCAGACCTTAATTTAAGGTCCTAATCCTCAATTTTTAGAAAAACCTAGGTTTTACCCAAAACCCCCAATTTCTCCCATGAATTTCTTTGATTTTATGTTAGAAATATGTTAAATGATGTTAATGGTTGAAAGAAATGAGCAAAAACTAACTTAAGTGTAAAATATACAGGTCTCAGATGTGGAATTTGCGAACAGGGGTTTGCAATTATGAACCCCGACCCTGCTGGTGTGGGAAATGCGAGAAAATAGTTTGTATTTGCGAACACTGCCCAAAATTACGGACTTTGCATTTGCAAGCCCAATATCACATTTGCGATCGGCTCGACTTCGCATTTGCGGACCCAATGGTCGCTTTTGCGAACCAACTGCAGGATTCCCTTTCTTGAATTTGCGATGCCAGGCTCGCATTTGCGAGTATTGCTTCGCAAATGCGAAAATTGCATAACTAATCATACAAGATTTTCTTAAAGGTTCAAAATGCATCGGTGGCCTATCCAAAACTCACTCGAGTCCTCGGGGCTCCAAACCAAATATACACACAACCTCAAAAATATCCTACTGACTTGTCCGTGCGATCAAATCTCCAAAATACATCATATACATCGACTCAAGCCTTAAGATCCGTAAATTATTTCAAATTTCATACAACATCAGATTTTCCATTTTAAGTCTGAAACACGTCAAACGACGTCTGTTTTCAACCTAACTTTATAGAAAGTACTTAAACCATATATAAGACATGTACCGGGCGCCGGAACCAAAATACGGGCCCTATAACATCCTTTTCTAATCAGATTTCATTTTCATTTTCCTTAGATATTTTTAGAAAATAATATTACTCAAAAATTCCTTTCCCGGGCTTGGGACATCAGAATTCGATTCCAGGCATACGCCTAAGTCCTATATTTTCCTTTGGACCCTCCAGGAACGTCAAATCACGGTTCCGATTTCGTTTATCTAAAATATTGATCGAAGTCTAATTTATTTATTTTAATATCAAAACTTAGCATTTTTCTGAGAATTTCATATTGAAGCTTTCCGGCTACGTTCCCGGATTGCGCACGCAAATCGAAGCAACCCTAAATGAGATTTGCAAGGCCTCTAAGACACAAATTTCAATTAGAAATAGGCGATGACCCTTTGGATCGTTACATTATGATTAGTAGTCGGAGCCACATGTGGTTTACTATTAGTGCCACGACCACCACGCCTTGTAGCAACTCCAACACTACCAGCTCCAGCACTAGTGGGTGTAACTGGTATCTCATCTTTCATTCCTAATTCATTATCTTCTATTCCAAAATCTTCTTGTAATTGTTCATAATCTATATTATCATTAGGCGATGTTTCGAAAACATGTGTAAATTGGGTATTACTATCACTACCAGATGCTGAAGGACTACCTTTTTTTATTTTCCCTACCATCAACTTCTACATGCTCTTTTAGCAGTATTAAACATTTTGTAACAACTAAAGTATAAGCTAAAATTAAATATGCAATTAATATGGTAAATAAGAGAAAGATTTGGAGGGAGTACACCGAATTCGACAATAAATTGAGCACTTGATTACACAATTTCGATGTTACCACGGACAAACGTCAAGTAAGTATTTCAATTTTGAAGCTCAACTGTTCAAACTTCAAGATCCGAATGATAAAACACGATAAATTAAATTCAAGAATAAAAGAGAAAAATAAAATTAGAAGATTAATTGAAGACTTGAAGTCTTGAAAATTGGAGAATGAGAGAATGAGACAAATTGAAATTGAGAAATAAGAGTTGAGTGAAGAAATGAAGAGGGGGGGGGGGGTATTTATACTTTTAAAGAAGGTTAATTTTGTAAATTAGAAAAGGTTAATTTTTTTTTAAAAAGAGGCTATTTATGAAATTAACCCGTTGGGCAACGAATCCCTGCCAGGGGTGACCATTGCCAACTGTTAGTAGACCCTACTGATTTTAAAAAATTTTAAAACCAAAAAACAATTAGCCATTGTACCGGTCCGGGCCCGGCGGTTAAGCGGTACATGTCACTGTTCACGTAGACCGAGTTTGACCCCTCCTGTTAACTGTTACAAAAAAATAAACAGACCAATCCCCTCTACCCCTC
Organism: Nicotiana benthamiana; assembly: GCA_034376525.1. NCBI lineage: Eukaryota > Viridiplantae > Streptophyta > Magnoliopsida > Solanales > Solanaceae > Nicotiana > Nicotiana benthamiana. Next base: position 140,904,507 of record CM067327.1, on the reverse strand, counting down.
CTACCCAGCCCCACCCGACCCCCTATGTACTAGGCTGGTCCGGTTTTAGTTTGCCTGATCTGGGTCGGTCTGCTTACAGGTCAACCCGACCCGTTAAATATCTTTACTTGTGATCAGCAATTAGTGTTTGGCCAAGTTTTAAATTTTTTTTTCTAAGTGTATTTTCTCAAAAGTGCTTCTAAAACAAGTGCTTTTTGAGAGAAGCTGCTTTTTTCTGCTTCTCCAAAACTGCTTCTGTTTCTCCTCAAAAGTACTTTTTTTCCTTCCAAAAGCTTGGTTAAACACCTTAATTTTTGTCCAAAAGTACTTTTGGCAAAAAAAGAAGCACTTTTGGCCAAAAAAAGCGTAGCCAGCCTATAAGTATATTTATTTGGGCATATATGTTGAAATTTGATAACTGTTGGATTTATTTTCAATTTGGGTGGTCGCTCCATGTGGGCTTATCCAGCTCGGTTATGAATAGATAAGATTAAATAACCTCTTATGAGAAGTTACTCCACATGTTGAATTTGTGGGCACATATTCTACACGATTTCATTTAGGTGGGAACCGTTTTTCTTTTGAACTGCTTTCTTACTTAACTTTGAATAAAAGAGAACAATACGTACTCTTCAAAGATACAACAACAAGAAAAAAATACACAAAACTCATCTCTTTTTCTCACAAGAAATACACGAAGGACACTTAGTTAGAAACAACTTACAATTGATTTGTAGAAGAAATTTTCTTTGAAAAATCGCCTAAGAGAGTTTATGTTTTGAGAAGATGTGAAAATGAATTAAAATGCGTCTAAGTGTTAATTAAATGGTCTATGATGTCGCAATTGCGACCAGGGTTCGCAATTGCAAACCCTTCAGAGGACTGCAACTTTTGCATTTGCGAAGAAAATTATCACATTTGCGACCACCGCTTATTTCTGTGGGGTTCGCATTTACGAGGTAAGTGTCGCATTTGTGGCTGGAGCCTTCTGCATTTAGGATCCAAATGGTCGTATTTGCGATCGGGCCTGCCCAGGCCTTTGCTCGTATTTGCAATGGACTTCTCGCATTTGAGATGCGAAGCCTGCAGGTCTGTAGCATACCAGCAAATTCCTAAGAGCAAGTTATAATTCGTGACTTATCCAAACTCATCCGAGCTCTCGGGGCTCTAAACCAAATATGAACACCAACCTAAGAACATCATACAGACTTACTCGTGTGTTCAAATCACCACAATAACATCATCAACTATGAATTTAACATCAAAATCATGAAATCACTTAAGAACATCAAAATTTCTAATTTTCTCAAATAAGGCCCGATTCACATCGTTTCAAGTCCGTTTCTTACCAAACTTCACAGACTCAACTTAAATCATATATCAGACTTGTATTGAGCTTTGGAACCAGAATACGGGTCTGATACTATCAAATTTCAAGCATATTTAATTCCCAAAACTTATAAATATTCCAAAAATAATTTTCTTTAAAAATTTATTTCTCAGGCTTGGGACCTCGGAATTCGATTCCGGGCATACACCCGAGTCCCTTATTTTCCTACGGACCCTTCAGGACTGTCAAATCATGATGCCGAGTCCGTTTACCCAAAACGTTGACTGAAGTCAACTTAAAATCTTTTTTGAAGGCAAAAATCATCATTTTCACAAATTTTTCACATAATGGCTTTCCGGCTATGCGCCCGAACTGCGCACACAAATCAGAGTAAGATAGAAGAGGGTTTTAAGCCTCGAAACCCAAAATTTATTTCTAAAACAAGCGATGACCTTTTGAGTCATCACAGTTGTAGCCATTTTTATTGTTTTCTTGGTCCTATTTTAGATATGGCTAAACATGGACATGTTCGAATTACTTCAAGTGGTAGTTCTCGAAGTTAATGAATGGTACAATGTAGAAGGATACATCGTCGCATGACTTATTTCTATTATGATTCATATTCGAATCTTGAAGTCATCAGGAATGTCCCAAGGGCGAAGAAAAATGAGTAAAGGGATAGAAGAGCTGAACGAAGGTAAGGAGAAAAGAAATTTAGGGAGTTCAAGGAATTTAAAATGGGCTCTGATGCTTCTATTCCTAAACATATACACCTTTTTCAATTAAAAATAGTTGAATTAGTTAATTACGTAGAAATTACTGATTTGGAAGCATTAGCTATTTTAGTGGACTCTCTTTGAGAGCCTTGAGGTGAAATTTAAATTGAAATTTATCATGATATTTGGACTAGTGTACCTTTTAGCGTATATGTACAAGAGTTAGTATTTGATTGGTACATGGATATCCTAACAGACATGTAATTTTTTATTATATGTTTTATTTTAATGAAATTTAAATTATGTTGTTTGTTCACTATTACATATATTATTTATTATTTTATTTTGTAATGGATTGAGACTTTAATAAAATACACATAAGGAAGTGATTTTAATATTAATTAAAATATTTAGTTATAGATGATGAATGGAGATGTCGTGACCTTTTGATTCTATACAAAATGTGGAATTTATATTAATTTTCTTAAGTATGTAATCACATGCATAAATTGACTGCAAGATATAATTGATGAGTTAAACTTGTAATATTATCTCTAATAACATATATGGCATCGAAAAGTACTGGCTTGAACAAGGGTGACAAACTGAATAGTGAAAATTACGACATCTGGAGTCGTAAAATGTGGTATGTACTCGAAGAGCAAGATGCTCTTGAAAGTATAAACTATGTTATGAGTCACCAGAGGAGGGTTACACTACCCAACACAAGAGGGATCTGGAAACTTATAATATTTGAAAAAAGAAAGATTCCACTGCACGTGGAATTATTGTAAGTTCAGTTGCTGATGATCTCATCCACGAATGTGAGCAATATCTTACTGCTCAAGCCATGTAGGCACATTCAAGAGAGGCATATGGGGGTACAACTGTGACTCGCCTTCGACTGTTCACAATCAAGTTTAACACGTACAAATGTCATGATCATAATGTCAAGAAATATCTAAGGGTGATGTCAAATATGATTGCTCAACTCGAAAGTGTTGGCCATGTTCTCTTTGACGAGCAGCAAATTCAGGCAGTGATTCGGTGTCTTCCCAAAACTTGAGAACATATGAAGGTTAAGTTGACCCACAATGATAAAATCAAAAGTTTTGCTGATGTTGCCCGTCATCTTGAGCTTGAAGATGAGCGGCTTGGTGCTGCTAAATCTGTACCTAATATCTGTCTGGCAGAATCAAGTGGTACAAAGAGATCAAGCTTCAAGCATAAGAGGAACTTGAAAAACGACGAAAAGGGTAAGGAGACTAGAGAAGGATCCTCCAAGAAAAAAACAAGCCAAATTCCAAGAAAGGAAAATGGTTCTACAAGAATAAAGACAAGAGCAAGATGAAGTGCTATGTCAAGTTCCAAGGCATTTTTCTCATTAGTGCACTAATCCAAAAAAATGTAGCATTTCAAAATGCATCTCTAAGTGCTATATATGTTTCTAGCACTATTTTACTAACTGAATCTTATCCTGTGTGGATTTTAGACTCAGGGGTCACCAAACTTGTGAGCTGTGATAGAGAAATAATGTAAAGCTTAAAGTAAAAAAGATATTCACTTACAGAATGGACATGCGTGTTGGCCGATCTTCGATGTTGCATAACGTCCTTTTGTTCCAAAGATTCGACGAAACTTAGTGTTTGTGTCTGTTCTTCTAGATTTAGGTTTTAATTTGAACTTTAGTTACAATGGTCTTAGAATCACTATAGACATGTCTTTTATGCCTTTAGACATCGCTATAATGATTTTGTTGTGTTAGATTGTAATCCTTCTACATGTAACTATTATGTTGACCGTTGTGTTATGGCATGTTATTCTAGTTATAATGATTTTGATGTTATTACATGGCATACAAGATTAGGTCATATAGGGCAGGATCAAATGAATGAATTGGCTAAGGAAGGACATTTGGGTTCTTTCTCTAAAATTGAAAAGCCAACTTGTTAAAGTTGTCTTGCCGGAATGATTACAAGTAAACTATTTGGAAAGGCCAAGAGAGCTGATTTCCATTGCAATTAATTTATTCTGATATATGTGGTCCAATGAATGTAAGGTCTAGGTCTGGTTCTATACATTTCTTACGTTCATTGACGATTTCACGCATTTTGGTTATGCCTTTTTGGTTTCTCATAAATCTAAAGAACTTGAATGCTTTAAGAAATATTAGAGTGAAGTTGAAAATCAATTAGACAAAAGGATCAAGACCTTAAGAACTAATAGAGGGAGTGAATATCTTTCAAAAGAATTTGGAGAATTGAATAATGAAAATGACATCACTAGACATTTAACTATTCCTTACACACCTCAAGAAAATGGTGTTGCAGAAAGGAGGAATAGAATACTACTGGACATGATAAGTGTTGGACCAAGAATAGGTAATGTTTTGAAGAATGGCAAACGAAGTCAGTTATGGACCAGGTCCATCATGTGAAGAAAAGTCATAATCAACCTACACATGTGAGATGCACGTGAAGAAGATAAGTCCTACTGATCAAGCAGCAATATCTCCGGATACGATCGAAAAGTTGCATATTGGATAAAGGGAGAAAGTCTCCTTATATGAAGAGAACACAATCCGAATAAAGATAGTGTTAGAGTTTGAGATCTTCAAGGACTCAACTACGATAGAAGATCAACAATTGAGTCCCAATCAAACTCTAATTACTAACCTATTAAAAGACAGTGATTGTTCTCTTTTACAGTAATTCCACATATGCAGAAGTTAAACTAAACTGAGAGCACAAGAGCAAGGTGATTTTGCAAACAATTTATGTGCGATTTGAGTGGGCACTCCTGAAGCTATTTGAACGATATAGAATAATCAGCTCCATTGTATCTTTATTTTAATCTAGTTCAATTGTAGTAGGTGATTTATAGTTGTACCTTTTAGATTTCATAGAAGCAATTGTATTAGGTACTTAGAGTTTTCAAGTTAGAGTTAACTTGAAGTTGTCGCAACAATTGAGGCTATGTTCCACAACGGGATTAGAGGTAATCCTTAGGTTTACAAAGAGTTTTTGTAAATGCTAGTTTGGCTCAGTGATTTTAGTGGAAGTTTGTGAAAATCCTACTGAGTAGTAGGTCGTGGTTTTTTCACCTATTGAGCCAGGTGTTTTCCACGTAAAAATCTATTTGTTCTTTATTTTATGTACTTATTATTCTGCAAATAGTATTAGTTCGAAAACATAGAAGAACCAGGTTCTTCTAGAGCGAAAATTGGGTACCACACAAATTACCCCCCTCTTGTATGGTATTGACGTAAAAAATCAATTTGTATCGGAGCGGGTTATCCTTGAAGAGGCTAACACCTTAGGGAAAGATCAACATGAGTGCACCATCTGGGAACTGGGAAGAGAAATCCACTGCTAGACCTCTACTCATCAATGGTTAGTACTATTCTTGGTGGAATAATAAGATGATGGATCACATCATAGGAGAAGACTATGAACTCTCGGCCATAGTCACTGATGGTCCTCTAGCAACTACAAAGAAGAATGCTGAAAGAGGGGATGTGCCAAAGACAAGAGCTGATTGCACTGCTGAAGACCTGAAGAAGTGGGAGAAGAATGCCAAGGCCAAGAAATGGCTTGTGTGTGGACTAGGTCCAGATGAGTATAGTGGAATTTAAAGTTGTACCACTGCTAAGGAAATTTGGGAAACTTTGAAAGTGTCTCATAAAGGAACACCTCAAGTGAAGAGGTCCAGAGGAACAATGATGTATTGTCAATATGAGAATTTCACCATGAAGAAAGGAGAAACCATCCAAGAGATGTATACAAGGTTCACCATACTGATAAATGAACTTAAGTCTCTTGGAAGGATTATTCTTGATAAAGACAAAGTTGAGAAGAGTTTGACAAGGGTTCTGCCAGTCTCTTTGGAAAGTTAAATCACTGCTATTCAGGAATCAAAGAATATTGCTACCCTCAAGATGGAACTAATTGGATACCTTACTGCCTATGAACTGAGAAGGCAAACCATAAAAATGGATGTACCCAAGAAGGAAAGAAATCTTTCTCTCAGAATTGTTGAAGGTTCAGATCTGGATGATGATGAAATGGCTATGATCACAAGAGACTTCAAAAAGTACCTGATGAGAGAAAATGGTTCTTCAATAGGTAAAACCTTTAACAAACTAAGGGCTCCTGAGAAACAGGCCAATGAGGGTTGCTACAAATGTGGTAAGACTGATCACATGCTCAAGAATTGCCCTCAATGGCATATTGACTGGAAGAAGGAAATGATTGAACGAAGGAACAGGTTTAACCAAAAAGGAATAAAGGATTAACACAAGCAATGGTTGTTGCCTGGGGAGAAATATCAGATGAGGACTCAGAAGATGAAGCTCGAGATGAACAAGCACTTATGGCCTTCGCAGAATCAGATGATAAACAAGAGGTAAGTATTCTGCATCTCAAAGACAACATTAAATTCCTATCTAAAAGAAAGGTTGTCTGTGCTAGTGCAAGACTTCATTGGTGAGTCTACGATAATTAACAATGAGAAGGAAGAACTGTCTAGGGAATGTGTGATCCTAAAAGCCAAGTGCAAAAATCTAGAGTCTAAGGCTAATGAGAGTGAAAGTGAAAATGCTAAGTTAAAAAACCAGGTTCTTGAACTTGACACTAGTGTCCTAGAACTTAGGTCTGAGAACTTAAAACTGAAATTAGGAACATGAAAGAAGAAAGTTGATCACAGACATCTCACCCTAGAAGAAAACTTAGGAAAAATGAAGGATGGGCTATACAGGAAGGATGAACAAATAAGAGTATTAAAAGAAGATCTAGGGAAGGTAAAATACGAACTAGACAGAACTTGCAAATAGAACAAGGCATCTGATGCACTCTACTGGCTACAAGAACATCTTAGTAGCAACAAAAGAGGACTTAGCTATGAGACTCAAGAACCTAAGTGGGATCCTAAAAGCAAGTACATCACACTTTTTGAGAACAAAATCTGAACACACTGTGACAAGACTGGCCATTACAAAAATGATTGTAATACAAAAGAAAAGGCTAGTCAAAAGAACAAAGCTTTTGTTCAAGAAAAATATAGGTTGCCTGGGTGGGCTAGAAGGAATCTGATTTATCCCTTTGCCTATAGAAAGGGACCCAAGCTAGTTTGGGTTCCTAAGACTATCCCCTAATTTCTTTTTGCAGGTCCAAGTGAAGGGAAGTAGAAAAATATTGTACATGGATAGTGGCTGCTCAAAACATATGACTGGAAGCAAGAACCAGTTCCTTTCACTCGAGGACTTAAAGGGAGGTAATTTCTTCTTTGGAAATGGGAAGAAAAGTGAGATTATTGGGGTTGGAAAGGTAGGCAAGACAAGCTCTCACTCCATTGAGAATGTCTACTTAATAGATGACTTGAAATACAACCTGATCAGTGTGTCACAACTGTATGACAAAAGTAATATCGTAGCATTCACCTCTACTAAATGCTTTGTGATTAACCTTACTATTGACAAGATTATTTTGCAACAAAAAAGAGTTAATAATATTTACATTGTAGATTTGTCTACTCTCTCAGAAATAAACTAACCTGCCTAAGTATGCTGGATAATGATCCCCTCATGTGGCACAAAAGACTTGGCCATGCCAGTCTGAATCAGCTAAACAAATTAGTCTCTACGGACTTGGTGATAGGGTTACATAACATCAAGTTAAAGGAAGACAAAGTGTGTGAGGCCCGCGTAAATGGAAAGCAGATAACATCATCCTTCAAAAGCAAGCAAATGGTAAGCATAACCAAGTCGTTGGAACTGGTCCATATGGATCTCTGTGGACCAATAAGAACCATGAGCAGAGGTGGAAAGAAATATGTAATGGTTATTGTTGATGATTATTCTAGATTTACCTGAGTGCTATTTCTAACATCTACATATGAAGCATTTGACATGTTTACTACCTTTGTTAGAAAAACTTAGAAACATTAGGAAATCAACTTGCACCCATTAGGTCTAGTCATGGAACTGAATTTGAAAATGCTAAGTTTGCTAAATTCTATGATGAAAATGGTATAGATCATAACTTCTCTGCCCCTAGGACTCATACACGAAATGTAGTAGTTTAAAAAAAGAACATGACTCTTGATGACATGGCTAGGACTATACTTCTTTCAAGTAAGTTTCCCTATAGCTTCTCGGCAGAGGTTGTAACACTATATGTTACATTATCATCAGATGCATGACTAAACCTCTTGTAGAGAAGACTCTCTATGAGTTACATAAAGGGAAAAAACTAAATATATCCCATCTTAGGGCATTTGGATGTAAGTGCGTTTTGCACAATAATGGAAAAGACTCCACAGGTAAGTTTGATCCTGAAGTGATGAAGGAGTATTCTTGGGATATTCTTCACATGGAAAAGCATATAAAGTGTTCGATAAAAGAATTTTATGCGTAGAAGAAAGTGTCCATGTAGTATTTGATGAAACTAACATTCTTTCTGAGAGACAGAAACATAAAGATGAAGCCATTAGATTGGTAAAGGATTTGACTGAAGCCACATCACAAGTCAAAGTGGCACCAAAAGAAGGAACGGGTGATGGAATAGGTTCTTCCATTCAGGGCAACTTGATAGGGGGAATTAATCAAAGAGGAATTGAAATAAATCCCCTAAAGAAAATGTTCATGACCCTGTTCCTCAGCAACATAACATGGGAGAAACATCTAGCAGAATCCAGATGGTTGTGAAATCTCACAACTATCAAAGTTCTTATCCTATAGAGAACATAATCACTGATCTAACATCGGGATTCAAAACTAGATTACAACTAACGAATCTGTGTGCTTTTGATGCCTTTATTTCTCTTATTAAACTTAAAAATGTCGTTGAGGCTTTGTAGGATACAAATTAAGTGAATAAAATGCAAGATAAACTCAATCAGTTTGAAATAAGTCAAGTTTGGAATATAGTTCCAAGACCCAAGGACAGATAAGTTATTGGTACAATTGGGTCTTCAGAAACAAACTTGATGAATATGGAAGTGCTACAAGAAACAAGTCAAGACTGGTGGTCCAAGATTACAGTCAAGAGGAAGGTATAGATTATGATGAGACTTTTGCTCCAGTTGCTAAACTAGAGGCAATTAGACTCCTCATAGCCTTTGCAACACACATGGAATTCACTCTTCATTAGATGGATATCAAAAGTGCCTTTCTGAATGGCTACTTGAAAGAAGAAGTGTTTATGAAACAACCTCCAGGGTTTGAGATAAGGAATGTCCTAAGCATGTGTACAAATTAGACAAGGCTCTCTATGGCCTCAAGCAGGCTCCAAGAGCATGGTATGAATGACTGTCCAAATTTCTGCTTGAACATGTCTACAAAAGAGGTAAAATTGACAGTACCTTATTCTTAAGGAAAAAACGTTAGGATCTCCTTGTGGTGAAAATATATGTTGATGACATAATATTTTCCCCACCACTGATAAGCTAAGTAAGGATTTTGTAAAACTAATGGGGAGTGAGTTTGAAATGAGTATGATGGGTGAGCTTAATTCTTCTTAGGCTTACAGATCAAACAGAGTCCTAATGGAACCATGATCCATCAGCAGAAGTATCCAAAATAGCTAGTCAAAAAGTTTAAAGTGGAAGAATAAAAAGAAATAGACACACCCGTTGCAGCTGCAACTAAATTAGACATTGATGAACCTGGTTCATCAGTTGATCAAAAGTTGCATAGGGGTATGATTGGTTCACTCTTGTATCTTACTACTAGTAGACTTGACATTGTTTTCATTGTAAGGCTTTGTGCTCTCTTTCAGGCTAACCCAAAAGAGTCTCACTTGACTGATGTTAAGAGGATTCTAAGATACTTGAAAAGCACCACTGATATGTGTCTTTGGTATCCTAAAGGTAGTAATTTCAATCTAGTAGGATATGCTGATGTTGATTATGCAGGGTTCCTTGTGGATATGAAAGAACCTCAGGTATGACTCACTTTCTTGGTTCATGTCTTATATCATGGGCCACTAAAAAGAAAAAATCAATGGCCTTATCCACTACTGAGGCTGAATATGTTGTTGCTGCATCCTTTTGTGCTCAACTACTATGGATCAAACAACAGCTGGTAGATTTTGGCATTGAAGTTGGTTGCATCCCTATATTATGTGGTAACATTAGTGCAATAAGTAAGACAAAAAACCCCGTTCATCATAAAAGAACTAAGCATATAGATGTTACACACCACTTCTTGAGAGATAACTATGAGAAATGATTGATCTCCATACAATTTTGTGCTACTGATAAATAAATTGCTAACATCATCACCAAAGCACTGAGTAGAGAAAACTTTGAGAGGAGCATGTCACCTAATAGGTCTAGTTCAGAATGCACAATAAAAAAAATAACTGAAAAAATGAAAAACAATTTGGCTAGGAATTCTGAACTTGTGTAAATATCTAGATTAATTCTTTTTCAGCTTCATACTTTAATTAGTATACTCCTGTGACATGTGTTTATATGACTAAATGATCTTTTACAAAATTTTCTCTATTTTGGCATTTGAAGCATGGCCTATAGAGTTCTAAATGAAGAACCTGGTTCATTAGTATGAATTCATATGAAAGCTTTGGTATGTTTTCTGTACTCTGCACAATTAGAAAGATTAATAATTCAATCATGAGCAGAAGTTCTATACTTGTTAAATTCCTAGAAAATACTATCCGTTAGCATCAAACCAGTTCCGTCCATCTAGAATTCTAAACCGTAATTTTTGCCTAATATCTAGGAAAACCAAATCGATCATTAAAATTCTGAAATTTCAATTTGATATACTCCTATTTGACCCCTACAAAAAGCTACTGTTACTTATTAAATGTATAATTGTCTTTAAATACACACCATTTCTCCAGTTTTCATCATAATTCCTAAACCGTCAAAAAGTCTTCTTCACTTATAATTTCCCTCTTCTCCAAAATTCCCAAACTCTTTCAAGAAATCGACAATCATGTCTAACCCTAAAAAAACCATGGCTCTCCTCAACTACCATCTCCCTAAAATTCATCCTCATCTACTCCCCCCTCAGTGTATCGCCAAAACCGAGACTACGAAGGTAGAATATGCTTGCTCATAAGACTGCATCATCTGAGGCTTTGAGAAAGGCTTTAAAGGAAAGGTTGAAAGCAAGCCAAATGAAGCAAAGCCAAGCTCGAAATTCCGGTTCCAGCTCTAGTTCTGAATCCTATCAATCAACGACTGAGGGGGAAGGACATGACTCTTCTAACTCTGGGAAGACTCAAGAATCTCCTACTAATGTAAGTTCATCTGTGATTGAAAACTTAGAGACTAGGTTTTTTCTAGTTAGACCAATTAGGGATGTTGAACTACTTGAGAAACATATGAGTAGAGGTAAAAAGAATTATGAAAAAGAAAAAGAGAGAGAGAGGATGCATGTTGTGAAGAAATGGGAATTGGGAATAGTGTAGTACCTGCTATTTGTGGGGTTGAACATGAAATGGTAGAAACGAGTGGCCTGAAGTCAGGGGGAAGTGGTTCTAGGGAAGCTATTGAGGGGTTGGTTTATCTGAGCAAACAAAGAGATGAACGTGTTTCATCTAGTGAGGAGACCTTGGCTGATCTATTGAAAAAGGTTGGGGAAAGCTATGACCCAAAGAAACGCAGAACTATCACAACAAAAGCCCCAAGTATTCTCAAGCCTTCCAAGAAAATAAAAGCTTCATCTCCAACACCTACTGCCTCTTCAGTGCCAAGGGGTAGAGCCACAAGAAGCATGGTAAAACAGAGTGAAGCTGATCAACAAAAAGCCTTAGAAGAAAGCAAGAATAAGAAAATGGATAACGGAAAGGGAAAGATTGCAGAATCCTCAGAGCCCGTTGAGGAAGAGGTGATGGAACTGGTCCATCAATAAAGAGGTACAACAGTGGAGGTTCCTTCCTCCAAGAAGTATTCTTTTGTGTTTGAGGCTATTGACCCCCCACTGGCCAAGAGGACAATATTTGCAGTGAAAAACAAACAAGAAAGAATTTTTGATGATGAAGAGTGGAGTGGAGAAGAAGAAGAACATGATACTGAGAAGGAACATGACAAGTTTGCCATATTTAGCAGAATGAAAATTCTGAAGAGTAGACTGTTGAAAGACCTGGAGCAACCATGAATGATTAGGTTGGCGGATGCTTTAGCAGCTCAGGGGTAGAAAGACATGGTCCTTCAGATAGATAGCCGGCTAGCTAGAAATGAGCTGATTGAATATATGGTCAATGTTGCTGTTAAGGATGGAGTAGTTAGTCGCCTAGTAAAGGAGTCCAAGTGCAGTTTGATGCAGAAAATCTGGGAGAGATTCTGGACATACCCTCTGAAGGGTTTGATGACTATTCAAGTCAAAGTTGGCCATGCCCGGACAACCTCCCTACTGCCCTTGAAATCACCAAGAGGTTTTGTTATTCAGAAGAAGCGAACGAAGCCAGGGTTGTGCAGAAAAGTGAGATGAGGCCTGAGCACAGGGTTGTATTTGAGTTTGTCAACAAGTGCTTATTGCCAAGATAAGACACACTGCTAACTATATGGATCTGGTCCTTATGGAGTGTCTGGAGAGAGGAAAAAAAATCAATTGGCCTGCTTTCATTGTCAAGATTCTAGACAGGGTCATAAACGGCTCCTAGGCTCATGCTACTCCATATGGCTTCATACTAACCACAGTTCTTGACAGGCTGAATGTGCCTCTAAAGAAATGGGAAATGGCCTCAAGAAAGGAACATTGTGGCATCAATACTCTGCTTGCTTGTGACTATCCAGTCAATGCCATCCCAAATGAACCTGGTTCATCTCAGAGGACATCCATCAATAGGAAGGTTAGGAGTCTGGTTCAGGAATGTGCAACCAAGGATGCTGAAATAGAAAGGATCAGGGCACGTGTGGTTGAAGTAGAAGCTGAGAGGGATGGTCTCAGATATGAGCTTTCCAAAGAAAAGGAGAAGAATGATGGAATTCTTTAGAACATGTTGAATCTTCTCCAAACTCAATCCCAATCCTCCAGTTCAACCAAGCCTTAGGACTCCTAGATCCTATCTCCTGCACTTGTTCAGTATCCCCAGTGACCCAGATTAAGGATGTTTCTATCTTTTTGTTTTTCTTGCTCATGGTTGAATGTTTTTATTTATTTTTGTGAATTGTTGGTGGGAACATATCTCTATTAGAGACAACTGCTGTTTTCTCTTGTTCAATGATCATTCGAACCTTGATAGTTTAAATATTTTTGTTTGATTACTAATGATTGTACCATGATTGCACTTGTAGGTGCCCTAGTGGCCATGAGCATTTATTAAAATCTGGGATTCACATTGTGTATGCAACTTTTCGATGATGCAAAAAAGGGGAAGAGATATTGTGCTTTACATATTATTCTTTGCACATTCTGAAATAAGTGATGTTTATAACCTAATTAACCTATTCCTTGATGATAAGTAAATTTTCTAAGTTTAGTATTGATGGTTAAGCTGAGTTATTACAGGTTCCAAGTCAGTGAAAAGCACAGAGTTTGTCATCATCAAAAAGGGGGAATTTGTTGGCCCAAGAATAGGTAAAGTGTTGAATAATGACAAATGAACTCAGTCATGGACCAGGTCCATCATGTGAAGCACAGTCATGATCAACCTACACATGTGAGATGCACGTGAAGGAGATAAGTCCTACTGATCAAGTAGAAATATCTCCTAATCTGATCGAAAAGGTTGCATATTGGATAAGGGGAGAAAGTCTCCGTATATGAAGAGAACACAATCCGGATAAAGATAGTGTTGGAGTTTGAGATCTTCAAGGACTCAACTATGATAGAAGATCATCAATTGAGTCCCAGTCAATCTCTGATTACTAACCTATTAAAAGACAGTAATTGTTCTCTTTTACAGTAATTGCACACATGCAGAAGTTAAACCAAATTGAGAGCAAAAGAGCAAGGCGATTTTACAAGCAATTTATATGAGATTTGAGTGTACACTACTGAAGCTATTTGAAGAAGATAGAAAAATCAGTTCCATTATGTCTTTCTTTTAATCCAGTTCAATTGTAATAGGTGATTTATAGTTGTATCTTTCATCTTTCATAGAAGAAATTGTATTAGGTAGTTAGAGTTTTCAAGTTAGAGTTAACTTGAAGTTGTCGCAGCAGTTGAGGTTGTGTGTCACAACGGGATTAGAAGTAATCCTTAGGTTTACAAAGAGTTTTGTAAATGCTGGTTTGGTTCAGTGATTTTAGTGGAAGTTTGCAAAAATCCTACTGAGTAGTAGGTCATGGTTTTTTCACCTTTTGAGCCAGATGTTTTTCAGGTAAAAATCTCTGTGTTCTTTATTTTATGTACTTATTATTCCACAAACAGTAGTAGTTCGAACACCTAGAAGAAGCAAGTTTTTCTAGAGCAAAAATTGGGTACCACACAAATCAGCCCCCCCTCTTGTGTGGTATTGACGTATAAAACATTAATAAGGTCTATGATGGCACAAGAAAATTTACCTATCTCCTTTTGGGAGATGTGTTATTGACTGCAACCTACATATTGAACAAAGTGCCTTCTAAATCAGTTTCTTTCACTCCTTATGAGCCATGGAGTGGTCATAAGCCAAATTTAAAAGATTTACGACCTTGAGGTTATGATGCATATGTAAAAGATTCTTTTAGCAAGTTTGGAAAATTAGGTCCAAAAGGCAAGAAATGTATCTTTATAAGATATTCAGAACATTTCAAAAGGTATGTGTTCATTGGTGAATTAGAGGATGGAAGTGTTACTGAGATTGAATTACGAGATGTCACATTTCTGGAAAATGATTTTCCAAAAGAAGGGAGAGATAAAGAATAAAGAGCCTCTTTTTGAAATGTTGAACTCAGATAATCAACAAGTGTCTTCTGAAACATTTGAGAATCAAAATGTTCAAGATCTTATTCTTGATCCGAGTGGGAGTGGGAACTCACAATCCCTAAGTTCTTCTGACGAACCTGAATTTCAACAACGAAAAAGTACCAGGAAAAATATACCCAAACGTACTTATGAGATTGAAAATTATGTTTTCTTGGTATCTCCTACAAAAATGGATCATCCAAAGTTTGTGACTGAGGCTTTATCGATCCCTAGAGAAGTTGACTGGATGAAAGCAATAAAAAAATAATTAGAATCCATGAAAACCAACAAAGTATGAGATCTGGTTGACCTTCCGCCTTGGCACAGAGCCATTGGCAACAAATGGGTTTTCAAAGTTGAACGCAAAGCAGATGAGTCAATAGAAAAAAACAAGGTAGGATTGGTGGCAAAAGGCTTTACTCAAGAAGCTGGAATAGATTATGTGGAAACATTTTCACTAGTTGTAAAATTTACCTCAATTCGCTTACTTTTGTCTATTGTTGCACGTTTCGATTTGGAATTACATCAAATGGACATGAAGACAACTTTTCTCAATGGAGAACTAAACGAAAAAATCTACATGGAACAACTTGTAGGATTCATTGTTAAAGGCCAAGAAAAGAAGGCCTGTAAATTGAAAAGATCTATTTATGGCCTGAAGCAATATTCAAGGCAATAGTATTTAAGATTTTACTATGAGGTGATCTCGTATGATTTCACCATGATTAGTGAATACCATTGCATTTATGTGAAGAACTCTAATGGATTTTTGTATTCTTTCTCTTTACGTGGATGATATTTTTATTTGCGGAAACAATTTGGAGTATCTAAAAACTATCAAGTCATGGCTTTAGAGGTAATTTCACATAAAAGATATGGGTGCGGCATACTATATCCTTGGATTTAAGATCCTAAGAGACAGTTTCAAAAAGTTATCGAGTCTATCTCAAGAAACTTATATAAAGAAAATTTTGGAGCATTTCACATTAATAGTTGCAAATCCATTGATACTCCTATAGCAAGAGGTGAAGCTTTAAGCCTTAAAATGTGTCTCAAGACTAAAAACGAAAAGGAAGACATATGTCTCGAATTCCCTATTCAAGTGCTATCGGGAGCTTGATGTATCTATTATGTGTACTCACCCAGACTTTTGTTATGCCATAGGTCTAGTTAACAGGTATCAGTCCAATCTTGGAAGAGATCATTGGAAAGATGTAAAGAGAACTTTTAGGTACCTGAAGGAAACTGCAGATTATTTACTATGTTATAGTGGATATGATTTATACCTGAGAGGATATATAGAAGCTGGTGACCAGAATGATAGAAAATCAATATAAGGTTATGCTTTCTTACTTAATGGAGGTGCTATTTCATGGAAAAGTAAGAAAC
The DNA here is from genome assembly GCA_034376525.1 of Nicotiana benthamiana. Classification (NCBI taxonomy): domain Eukaryota; kingdom Viridiplantae; phylum Streptophyta; class Magnoliopsida; order Solanales; family Solanaceae; genus Nicotiana; species Nicotiana benthamiana. Next base: position 140,888,234 of record CM067327.1, on the reverse strand, counting down.
AAACTTATACAGCCCTTTCGACGATGGAAGCCGAGTTCGTGGCTTGTGCTTCTGTAGTACAATAGGCTGTTTACTTAAAGATATTCTTTGAGTATTTGGATATTACAAAGAACTCTCAGGGTCCCAGGACTCTATATTGTGATAGTCAAGTGGCTATTGCATAAAAAAAAGATCCTTAGTATCATCGCAAGACCAAACACATTAACATCAAGTATATCTTTGTGAGAGACATGGTAGCAAATGGAGAGGTTAATTTACAATACATTCCTACGCGAAGCATGATAGCTGATCCTTTTACAAAGGCGATATCTAGATACCTATTTGAGAAACATGTTATGGCTCTAGGTTTGCAAAGAATATGAACATATTTATATATTTTAAAATGACTTTAGTATTGTAATATTCTCATCAATATTTGACTCTTGAATTTATGCTTATATCTCGTATGCATGTTATGTTTATTGATAAAGTGTGCCGCACAAGTCGTGAGATTGGATATATCACACGAGAAATCACCTCTTACGTTAAGAACCGTGAATACATGAGACCTTATAGAACCTTTGATAATGTGATGTTATATTTACTTGTAAAGGTGGGTCTTGACAACAAGTCAGACTTATGAATTTTACCATTCGATTATGACTTATTTTGTAAGCCACATATGCGTTTCTCCAAAAAGTAGATTTGAGGATATTAAAGTGAGAAACTCGGGTTAGACATTCGGAGGTGTCCAGATAAAGATTTTACAGTATGGAATGTTTAATAGAATAAGACACATGCGCCAATATAAAGTTGAGAATATACCATGTGTGCTATAGACCAGTGGGATAATAGAAGAATGGATCCCTGTTTTTTTATTGTTTGAGATCCCAAAGAAGTTACATTAACTTTTATTGAAATACCATTGGCCCACGAACATGTGAATTTTGGAAGAATAACAAATGAACTCAGTTATGGACCAAGTCCATCATGTGAAGCACAGTAAAGATCAACTGACACATGTGAGATGCACGTGAGCGAGATAAGTCCCATTGATCAAGCAGAAATGTCTCCTAATCTAATCGGAAAGGTTTCATATTGGATAAGGGTAGAAAGTCTCTTTATGTGAAGAGGATGCAATTCGGATAAAGAATAGTGTTGGAGTTTGTATTGTTCAAGGACTCAACTTTGATGGAAGATCAACAACGATTGAGTCTCAATCAAACTCTAATTATTAACTCATTAAATAACAGTGATTGTTCTCTTTTACAGGTATTGCACATATGCAGAAGTTAAACTAAATTGAGAGCAAAAGAGCCAGACGACTTTGCAAGTAATTTATGTGAGATTCAAGTATGCACTCCTGAAGCTACTTGAACAAGATAGAAGAAGTAGTTCCATTGTGTTTTTTCTTATTGTTCAATTGTAGTAGGTGATTTAAAGTTGTACTTTTCAGCTTTCATAGAAGTATTTGTACTAGGTACTTTGAGTGTTCAAGTTATAGGCTAACTTGAAGTTGTCACAACAGTTGTGGAGTTTCTTATAAAGGGATTAGAGTTAATCCTTAGGTTTACAAAGAGTTTTGTAAATGTTTTTTTGGCTCAGTGATTTTAGTAGAAGTTTGGGAAAATCCTACTGAGTTGTAGGTCGTGGTTTTTTCACCGTTTGAGCCAGGTGTTTTCCACGTAAAAATCTCTATGTTCTTTATTTTATGTACTTTTAATTCCGCAAAGAGTAGTAGCTAGAACACCTAGAAGAACCTGGTTCTTTTAGATCGAAAATTGGGTACCACACAAATCACCCTCCCTTTGTGTGGTATTTCCGTTTAAGAACATCAATTGGTATCAAAGCGGGTTATCCTTGAAGAGGCTAACACCTTAGGAAAAGATCAACATGAGTGCACCAACTTGGAACTAGGAAGGGCAAGCCACTGCTAGGCCTCCATTTTTCAAAGGTAAGTACTATTCTTGGTGGAAGAACATGATGATGGATTTGATCATAGGAGAAGACTATGAACTATGGGACATAGTCACTGATGGTCCTCTAGGAACTATAAAGAAGAATGTTGAAGGAGTGGATGTGCCAAAGACTAGAGTTGACTGCACTGCTGAAGACTTGAAGAAGTGGGAGAAGAATTCTAAGGCCAAGAAATGGCTTGTATATGGACTAGGTCCATATGAGTACAATAGAATTCAAAGCTATACCACTGCTAAGGAAATATGGGACACTTTGCAAATGGCTCGTGTAGGAACACCTCAAGTGAAGAGGTCCATAGTAACACTGCTGTACTCTCAGTATGAGATTCACCATGAAGGAAGGAGAAACTATCCAAGAGATGTATACAAGGTTCACCAATGATAAATGAACTTAGATCTCTTGGAAGGATTATTCTAGAAGAAGTTAAAGTTGGAAAGATTTTGACAAGGGTTCTGCCAGTCATTTAGGAAAGCAAAATCACTGCCATTTAGGAATCAAAGAATATTGCTACCCTCAAGATGGATGAACTAATTAGAAACCTTACTGCCTATGAACTGAGAAGGAAAACCATGAAGATGGATACACTCGAGAAGGAAAGAAGTCTGGCTCTCAGAATATCTGAAGGTTCAGATATGGAGGATAATGAAATGGCTATGATCACTAGAAATTTCAAAAAGTGCCTGATGAGAGGAAATAGTTTTTCAAGAGGTACAACCTTCAATAAACCAAGGGCTCTTGAGAAACAGACGAATGAGGGCTGCTACAAGTGTGGTAAGACTGATCACATGATCAAGAACTGCCCTCAATGGGAAATTGAGTGGAAGAAGGAAAGGGATGAACGGAGGAGCAGGAAGAAGGAACAAGTTCAACCAAAGAGGAACAAAGGATCAACAAAGTCAATTGTTGCTGCCTGGGGAGAAACATCAGATGAGGACTCATAAGATGAAGATGGAAATGAACATGAACTTATGGCCATCAAAGAATCAGATGATGAACAAGAGGTAAGTATTCTTCATCTCAAAGACAAGATTAAATTCCTATCTAATGAAAGGTTGTCTGAGCTACTACTAGACTTCATTGATGAGTCTGAGATAACTAACAACGAGAAGGAAGAGCTGTCTAGGGAATGCATGATTCTGAAAGCCCAGTGAAAAATCTAGAGTCTAGGGCTAATGAGAGTAAAAGAAAAAGTTGAGTTGAAGAACCAGGTTCTTGAACTTGACACTAGTGTTCTAGAACTTAAAATTGAAACTAGGAACAGGAAAGAAGAAAGTTGATCACACTCATCTCACCCTAGAAGAAAACTTAGGAAAAATAAAGGTTGAGTTGTACAGGAAAGATGAGTAGATATGAGTGTTAAAAGAAGACCTCGGAAAGGCAAAACATGAACTAGACAGAACTTGCAAAAAGAACAAGATTTCTAATGCACTCTCCTGGCGACAAGAACATCATAGTAGCAACAAAAGAGGACTTGGTTATGGGACTCAAACACCTAAGTAAGATTAAAAAAGCAAGTACCTCACTCTTCCTGAAAACAAAATTTGCACACATTGTGGCAAGATTGGCCATTGCAAAAATGAATGTAATGCAAAAGAAAAGGCCAATCAAAAGAACAAAACTTTTGTTCAAGAAAAAAACAGGTTGCCTGGGTGGGCTAGAAGAAATATGATTTATCCATTTGCCAATAGAAAGGGACCCAAACTAGTTTGGGTTCCTAAGACTAACCCCTGATTTCTTTTTGCAGGTTCAAGTGAAGGGAAGTAGCCAAATATGGTACATGTATAGTGGCTGCTCAAAATATATGACTGGAAGCAAGAACCAGTTCCTTATAGTTGAGGACTTAAAGAGTCTCAATATCTGCTTTGAAAATGGGAAGAAATGTGAGATTATTTTGGTTGGAAAGGTAGATAAGATGGACTCTCACTCCATTGAGAATGTATACTTGATAAATGTCTTGAAATATAGCTTGATCAGTGTATCACAATTATGTGACAGAGTTAACCTTGTAGCATTCACCTCTAAAAAATGCTTTGTGAATAACCTTACCAGTGACAAGATTATTTTGCAGAGAAAGATAGTTAACAATATTTACATTGTAGATTTGTCCACTCTCTCAGAAAATGAATTAACTTGTCTAAATGTGTTGGATAATGATCCTTTCCTGTGGCACGAAAGACTTGGTCATGCCAGTCTGAATCAGCTAAACAAATTAGTCTCCAAGGACTTGGTGATTGGGTTTCCTAACATCAAGTTCAAGGAAGACAAGGTTTGTAAGGCCTGTGCAGGGGGAAGTAGGTAAGATCATCCTTCAAAAGCAAGAAAATGGTAAGTACAACCAAGTCGTGGGCACAGGTCCATATGGATCTCTGTGGTCCAATGAGAACCATGAGCAGAGGTGAAAACAAATATGTAATGGTGCTTGTTGATGATTACTCTAGATTTACCTGGGTTCTATTTCTAACTTCTAAAGATGAAGCATTTGACATATTTACTGCATTTGTTAGGAAAACTTAGAAACAATTAGGAAATCAACTTGCATCCATTAGGTCTGATCACAGAACTGAATTTGAAAATGCAAAGTTTGCTGAATTCTTTGATGAAAATGGTATAAATCGTAATTTCTCTGCCACCAGGACTCCTCAACAAAATAGAGTAGTTGAAAGAAAGAATAGGACTCTTGAATACATGGCTAGGACTATGCTTCTTTCTAATAAGTTGCCCTATAGCTTCTGGACAGAGGCTGTAAACACTCCATGTTACATTATCAATAGATGCATGATCAGACCTCATGTAGAGAAGACTCCCTATGAGTTACATAAAGGGAGAAAACCAAATATATGCCATCTTAGGGCATTGGATGTAAGTTCTTTGTGCACAATAATGGGAATGACTTCCTAGGTAAGTTTGATCCCAAAAGTAAAAAAGGGAGTATTCTTGGGGTATTCTTCACATAGCAAAACATATAAAGTGTTCAATAAAAGAACTTTGTTGTAGAAGAAAGTGTACATGTGGTATTTGATGAAACTAACGTTCTCTATGAGAGACAGGAACATGAAGATGAATCCATCGAATTGGTAAAGGACTTGATTGAAGCCTCAGCACAAGTCAAAGTGGCACCAACAGAAGGAACATATGATGGAATAGGTTCTTCCACCCAGGGCAACCTGACAGGGGGAACTAATCAAAGAGGAATTGGAATAAATCCCTTAAAGAAACCTGTTCATGTCCCTGTTCCTCAACAACATAACATGGGAGAAAAATCTAGCAGAAACCAGTTGATTGTGAGACCTCACAAGTATCAAAGTTCTCATCCCATTAAGAATATTATCACTGATCCAACATCTGGAATTTAAACAAGATCACAATTAAAAAATCTGTGTGCTTTTGATGCCTTTTTATCTTTTATTGAACCTAAAAATATTTTTGAGGCTTTGCAAGATATAGATTGGGTAATTGCTATGCAAGATAAACTTAATCAGTTTGAGAGAAGTCAAGTTTGGCATCTAGTTCCAAGACCCAAGGACAAATAAGTCATTGGTATAAAGTGGGTCTTCAAAAATAAACTTGATGAAGATGGAATAGTAACAATAAACAAGGCAAGATTGGCGGTCCAAGGTTACAACCAAGAAGAGGGCATAGACTATGATGAGACTTTTGCTCCAGTTATAACGCTAGAGGCAATCAGACTACTCATAGCATTTGCAGCACGCATGGAATTCACTCTTCATCAAATGAATGTAAAAAGTGCCTTCCTGAATGGCTACCTGAAAGAAGAAGTTTTTGTGAAACGACCTCTAGGGTTTGAGATCAAGGATTGTCCTGAGCATGTGTACAAGTTAGACAAGACTCTCTATGGACTCATGCAGGCTCCAAGAGCATGGTATGAACGACTGTCCAAATTCCTGCTGCAGCATGGTTACAAAAGAGGTAATATTGATAGTACCTTATTCTTAAGGGAAATAGTAAGGATCTCCTTGTTGTACAAATATATGTCGATGACATAATCTTTGGGTCCATTAGTGATAAGCTAAGAAAGGACTTTGCAAAATTAATAGGGTGTGAGTTTGGAATGAGCATGATGGTGAGATTACTTCTTCTTAGGCTTAAAAATCAAAAAAATTCCAAATGGAACCATGATCCATCGGGCAGAAGTATTCAAAAGAGCTAATCAAAAAGTTTAAAATGGAAGAATCGAAAGAAGTAGTCACACCCATTGCAACTGCTACTAAATTAAATATCGATGAACCTGGTTCATCAGTTGATCAAAAGTTGTATAGGGGTATGACTGGTTCACTTCTGTATCTTACAGCTAGCAGACCTGACATTGTTTTTAGTGTAGGGCTTTGTGCTCGCTTTCAGGCCAATCCTAAAGAGTCTCACATGACTACCATCAAAATGATACTAAAATACTTGAAAGGCACTACTGATCTGTATTTTTTGTATCCCAAAGGTAGCAATTTAAATCTAGTAGGATATGTTGATGCTGATTATACAAGTTTTGTAGTGGATAGGAAGTGCTCCTCAGGTATGGCACACTTCCTCGGTTCATGTCTTGTGTCATAGCCTACCAAAAAAAACTCAGTGGCCTTATCTACTGTTGAAGTCGAGTATATTGTTGTTGCCTCTTGTTGTGCTCAATTGCTACGGATCAAACAACAGCTGGTAGACTTTGGTATTGAAGTTGGTTGCATTCCTATATTCTGTCATAACACTAGTACTATAAGTATGACAAAGAACCTTGTTCATCATAAAAAGGACTAAGCACATAGATGTTAGGAACCATTTCTTAAGAGACAACTATGAGAAAGGTCTGATTTCCATAGAATTCTGTGCTACTGATAAGCAAATTGCCGACATCTTTACCAAAGCACTGAGTAGATATAACTTTGAGAGGAACAGGTTGTAGTTAAGGATGATTAAGATCACCTAATAGGCCCATCTCAAAATGAATTTTTTTTTGGCTAGGAATTCTAATTTTGTTTAAATATCTAGATTAGTCTTTACTTAGCTTCATAGTTTAATTAGTGTACTCCTAGGACATGTATATATATGACTCACTGGTCTTTTACAAAGTTTTTTCTATTACGACATTTGAGGCATGTTCAAGAGAGTTATGTATAAAGAACCTGGTTCATCAGTATGAGTTCATATGAAAGCTCAGGTATGTTTTCAATACTTTGCGTAGTTAGAAAGAAATGTTTTCAATACTTTGCATAGCTAGAAAGAATAATAATTCGATCATGAGCATACTTTCCAAATTCCTAGAAAATTCTATCCATTTATGCATTGAACCAGTTTCGTCCATTTAGAACTCTAAAACCGTGATTTTTGTCTAATATCTAGAGAAGCCAAATAATCATTAAAAGTCGGGATTTACAGTTTGATTAGACTTCTAATAGATCCCTGAAAAGCTGTCATACTGCATTAATGTCCAATTCTCTTCAAATACACACCACTAATCTCCTTTATTATTCTAAAACCGTCAAAAATATTTCTCCAATTCTAATTGCCTTCTTCTCCAAAAATTCTCAAATTCTCGAAGAAATGATCAACCATGTCTAACCCATAAGATCATCCTGACACTCCTCTACCTCTATCGCCCTAAAATTCATCCTCATCTACTCTTCCTAGTGAGACCCCAAAACCTAGGTTTCGAAGGCAAAAAATGTTAGCTAGAAAAACTGTAGCATCTGGAGATGTGAGGAAAGTTTTAAATGACAAATTGAAAGCCAGCCAGATAAAAGAAAGCGCAGCTTAAGAGTCTGAATCTAATTCTGAGTCTGAATCCTTTAAATCTGCTATTGAAGGTGAAGGACATATGTCTTCTGACACTACAAAAATTCAAGAAACCCCTGCCGAGGTAAGTTCTACTGAGGTTGAAAACTTAGAAAATAGGCTTGTTCTAGTTGGAACTATTAGAGATGTAAAATTGGCTGAATCAAGTAGAAATGGAGGCAAAAAGAAAGGAAAAGAAAGAGGGTGCATGTGGTAAAGAGAGGGAAAAAGGGAAATGAGCAATTCTTGCTATATGTGGGGGTTGCAGAAGAAAGTGGCATAAAGTCAGGGGGAAGTGGTTCTGGGGAGGTAGCTGAGGGACTTTTTCATCTAACAAAACAAAGAGATGAACCTATTTCATATACTGAGGAAACCTTGGCTGACCTTCTGAAAAAGGTTGGGGAAAGTTATGATCCAAAGAAACGCAAATCCACTTCACAAAAAGCCTCAAATGTTTCCAAGCCATCTAAGAAAAGCAAAACTTCATCCTCAAAACTTACTGCCTCTTCAGTGCCTAAGGGAAGAGCCACAAGAAGCAGGGTAAAACAAAGTGAAGCTAACTTACAAAAAGCTCTAGAAAAGAGCACAAAAAAGAAAATGGAGAAAGGAAAGAGAAAGGTTGCAAAACCCTCTGAGGTTGTAGAGGAAGAGAATATGGAATTGGTCCATCAAAAAAGGGGTACAACAGTGGAGGTTCCTGCACCAAAACCTAAAACGTCCAAGACTTCTTCCAAGAAGTCTTCTTCTGTGCATGTGTCTGCTGAACCCTCACTAGCTAAGAGGACAAAATCTGCAGTGAAAGCTAAACAAGCATGAGTTTCAAATGATTAAGAGTGGAGTGGAGAAGAAGAAGAAGAGGAAGGACAAGTTTGCCATCTTTGGCAGGAGAAAATATTTGAAAGGTAGATTGTTGAAGGACCTGGTAGAACCAGGGATGATGAGGTTGGTTGATTCTCTGGCTGCTCAAGGTTGGAAGGACATGGTCATTTAGATGGATGGGAAACTAGCCAAAAATGAACTAATTGAGTTCATGGCTAATACTACTGTTAAGGATGGGGTTGGTAGTAGCTTGGTAAAGGGAGTCCCAGTGAAATTTGATACTGAGAAACTGGGAGAAATTTTGGATATACCATCTGAAGGGTTTGATGATTACACTAGGAAAATGTGGCCATGCCTGGACTCCCTACCTACTGCTCTTGAGATTACCAAGAGGTTATGTGATTCAGAGGATATGAATGAAGCCAGGGCTGTGCAGAAAAGTGAGATGAGGCCTGAGCACAAGGTTATGTTTGAGTTTGTCAACAAGTGCCTACTGCCCAAACAAGAGAGAAGACATACTGAAAACTATATGGACATGGTTCTTATAGAGTGCCTTCCAAGAGGAAAGCAAATCAACTGGCATGCCTTCATTGTCAAATTGCTAGACAGGATAATCAATGGCTCTAAGGCTCATGGTACTCCATATGGCTTCATACTAACCACAATTCTGGATAGGTTGAATGTGCCTTTGAAAAAATAGGAAATGGAATCAAGCAAGGAACATTTTGGTGTTAAGACTCTGGCTTGTGACTATCCAGTCAATACCATCCCAGTTAAAACTGGTTCATCTATGAAGACACCCATCAACAACACGATTAGGACTTTGGTTTTGGAATATAGAACTAAAGATGCTGAAATTGCTAAGCTCAAGGCTCGTGTGGTTGAATTGGAAATGAGAGGGATTTCCTTAGAACTGAGCTAGCAAAAGAAAAGGAGAAGAGTGATGGAATCCTTCAGAATATGTTAAACCTTCTACAAACTCAACCCTCTAGTTCCTCCTAGCCTTAAGTCCTCTAGCACTTATCTTCTGAACTAGTGTAGTATTCCCAGTGACCCCTATTGACCCAGATTAGGGATTTTCTGTTTTTTGCTCATGTTTTGAAAGTTTTTCTTTCTTTTTGTGGTCTGTTGCTGTGAGCACGTGATTTTTTCCCTACATGATAATAACTCCTAAACAATAGACCAAAAATAAATTTTATTAATGTTAGGAATTTTTCTTTGTTTATTTGCATTTCACACATTTTTAACATTTTTAAATCATAAAAACCCCACATTCTAGGATGAAATCTTATCAAAAGAAGTTAAGGAATAAAGAAAATGAGTTAGAAATAACTTATTAATATTTTGGAGAAGAAAGGTTGTTTGAAAAATCACATATTATATTTTTAGGATTTGGAAAAATAAAAAATAACTAAAAATCCCGTTTAAACTTGAAAGTGCGTAGTCGCTTTAGGCGCGTTATTTAATAATTTATCTTCCTAAATTTGGGTGTGCATTTCATGTGACCCAAATTCAAATCCTAAAATGTTGGATAAAATATTGATCCGGGTGCATTTCATGTGAGGTGATCCAAATACACGGCTTAAACGACGTTCAATCTCCCTTAAGAAATCAGTTAAAAGCAGTAAATGATTTAAAATTATACTATAGGATGAATATGTTGTAAAATTAGATATTAGGCCAATTATAATAGTTTAAGCGACCGTGCTAGAACCATGAAATCCGAGGGTGCCTAACACCTTCCCTTGGGTTAACATAATTCCTTACTCAAGTTTGTTTGGTTCGCAGACTCCATTAAGAAAGTTGAAATCTTCCTCGATTTGGGATTTAAAAATAAATCGATGACTTGGGACACCAAATAAACTATCCCAAGTGGCGACTCTAAAAAATAAATAAATAATCTCATTTCGAATTATGTCACTTAAAGTGGAAAAACTCCCTTATATACTACTTTCAGGTATGTAAAAAGGAGGTGTGACAGTTTGTGGAAATATATCTCAATCAATGACAACTGCTGTCTTCTCTTTTTCTATGATGATTCTGATCATTGATAGTTTAAACATGTTTGTTGATTATTGATAATTTCCCCATAATATCACTTGCCGTTGCCCTAGTGGCCATGAGTACTTATTAAAATCTGGGATTCATATTAAATATGCAACTTTTCGATAATGCCAAAAGGGAAAGATATTGTATTTTACACATTACATTATTCTGAATAAGTGATATTTATAACCTAATTAACATGGTCCTTGATGATAAGTGAAATTTCTAAGTTAAGTGTTGATGGTTGAGTCGAGTCCTTATAGGTTCCTTGATTAGTAAAAAGCACAGAGTTTGTCATCATCAAAAAGGGAGAATTTGTTGGCCCACGAACATGTGAAGTTTCGAAAATATGACAAATGAACTCAATTATGGACCAAGTACATCATGTAAAGCACATGTGAGATGCATGTGAGGAAGATAAGTCCCATTGATCAAGCAGTAATATCTCCCGATCTGATCGAAAAGGTTGCATATTGGATAAGGAGTGAAAGTTTCCGTATGTGAAGAGAACACAATTCAGATAAAGGATAGTGTTGGAGTTTGTATTGTTCAAAGACTCAACTTCGATGGAAGATCAGCAACAATTGAATCTCAATCAAACTCTAATTACTAACTCATTAAATAACAGTTATTGTTCTCTTTTACAGGTATTGCACATACGTAGAAGTTGAACTAAATTGAGAGTAAAAGAGCAAGGCGATTTTGCAAGAAATTTATGTCAGATTTGAATTTGCACTCCTGAAGCTACTTGAACGAGATAGAATAACCAGTTCCATTTTTTTTTCTTATTATTGTTCAATTGTAGTAGGTGATTTAAAGTTGTACTTTTCATATGTCATAGAAGAATTTGTACAAGGTACTTTGAGTGTTCAAGTTATAGGCTAACTTGAAGTTGTCACAACAGTTGGATGTGTTCTACAAAGGGATTAGAGTTAATCCGTAGGTTTACGAAGAGTTTAATAACTGTTGTTTTTGCTCAGTAATTTTAGTGGAAGTTTGGGAAAATCCTACTAAGTAGTAGATCGTGGTTTTTTCACCGTTTATGCCCGGTGTTTTTCGCGTAAAAATATCTGTGTTCTTTATTTTATGTACTTTTAATTCCGCAAACAGTAGTACTTAGAATACCTAGAAGAACCTGGTTCTTTTAGATCGAAAACTGTTTACCACACAAATTATTCCCCCCCTTGTGTGGTAATGACGTTTAAGAATATCACATACCCTTTGACCTTTTACTGTATCTTGAAGCGCCAATTAATATCGCTACTTTAGTATGTCACTAATAGCCATGTGTGATTTGGCAATGCAGTGCATGTCTTGGAAAGCAGTTGCTTTAGAATGGAAAAATTCGTGTAGAAAGGGAAGACAACTTAAAATTTAGTAATTTAACTTGTATTCATAGGTCGACCATTATTTTACCATAAGGGTACCAAATGTAATTATGGATACAAAGTTCAACATGGACTCAAGTTCACCTCTTTTGAGGATGAGGGATCGGATAACTAGCTACTGGAGTAGTGGGTAATATTTGGGGTATAACGAGTAATAGGATCCTCATGTTAGTAGCGAATTCTTTTTGAATATAATGGGATTTCTACATTGTCACGATCCAGATTTTCCATCCTCGAAAGTCGTGATGGCACCTACTAATGTGAGCTAAGCAAACCAATTATTTGAGCAAATTACATATTTATCTAATTTATACCTTTTAACAATAATAAGCAATAATGTGGAAATATTAGAAATTACAGTAAGCGGAAGAAATGTAGTAAATTATCCGAATATAAATCTAGTACAATAGTTTGAACCTCAACCCCCAGAACTGGTGTCACAGTGCCACAAACTATCTAGGAATACTGCATAAAAAGTCTGAAAATTAATGATACACAATTTCTGAATTAAAGAAATAAAACAGGAATAAAGGAAAGATAGGAGGTGACGCCAAGGCCCAAGGACGTCTACAGGATTACCCCGGGTTGCCTGTGTGGACTGAAGATAGCACCCTCACTGCGGTCCAAGCATTCCGGTATCGGTAAATGCACACAGTTTAGAGTGTAGTATCAGCAAAATTGACCCCATATACTAGTAAGTGCCTAGCCTAACCTCGACGAAGTAGTGACGAGTCTAGGACCAGACTACCAAATAAATCCGTGCAGTTAAATCATATACAATGGGAACATAAAAGCAGATAATTACAGTTAAAGATGGGAGGGACAAAACATGCTTCGGGGAAGAACATGTAACAATAGAATATCAATAAGATTATACCGAAATCCAATTACTAACAAGGATAAGGAAAACAAAGACAAAATTCACTTTCATTTCACATCTTGTTGCAGGCGTGCAACCTGATCTCATTTCATGTATCTCGTTGCAAGCATGCAACCCGCTCCCATTTCATATATCTTATTGCAGGCGTGGAACCCGCTCCCATTTTATATATCTTGTTGCAGGCGTGCAACCTGCTCCTATTTCATATGTCTTGTTGCAGACGTGCAACCCGATCCCATTTCACACATCTCGTTGCAGGCGTGCAACCTGCTCCCATTTCATATATCTTGTTGCATGCATGCAACCCGCTCAAATTTCATATATTTCTGTGGTAGCATGCCACCCGATCCCACTTAGCAATCAACGACAATCCCAAAGAATCCCGGCAAGGGAACAAGAGAAATATAACAAAATCTCGGCAAGGGAACAAGAGCAATATAACAACATCCCGGCAAGGGAACAATTATATGGCGATAACATCCCAGCAAGGGAACAATGACGATGAAGGGCAATAAATCACAATGGAGTTATACCAATTACAATACAAGACTCACGGGCATACTTGACACTGACATATAAATACTCGTCAACATGCCTATACGTCGTACTCTACATTTAACATGTAGAAATTAATACATGGCTCCTAATACCTCAAGCTAAGGTTAGACCAAACACATACGTCGATGCCACAAACACAACTCAAGCCTTAAGTATCGTTTTGCCTATTGATTCCCCACCAACTCACTCGTATCTAGCCACAAGTTACTTAATTATATTAATAAATGTCAAATTAATCAATTCTAATGCATGGATATAATTTTTTTTTAAAAGTCAAAAATCGAACCCGGGTCCGCTTGGTCCAAACCCGAAATTCGAACTAAAATCTGATTACCCATTCACCTCCAACCCCGAATATACATATATATATATATATATATATATATATATATATATATATATATATATATATATATTGTTTTGGAATCTGATCTTAATTTGAGGTCTAAATCCCAAAATTTCAATATTCTTAGGTTTTCACCCAAGATTCCTAATTCTACCATGAAAACCCCAGATTCTAGGACGAAATCTTATAAAAAGAAGTTAAGGAATAAAAAAAATGAGTTAGAAATAACTTATTAATATTTTGGAGAAGAAAGGTTGTTTGAAAAATCACATATTATATTTTTAGGATTTTGAAAAATAAAAAATAACTAGAAATCCCATTTAAGTATACTCCCTTTAGACCCCCTATGCGGACCACACAAAAAGGAGTACGGCCGTAGAGCTAAAAATATTGACTGCAATGACATGCTTTAGTATTTTGGCCACAATATTTTCTACAGATGTTTAAATTGTGATTTCTTTGACTTTCTGAAAACTAGACACAAAGGTCTACAACTTTTGTTTTTGAATCGTCTCAAAATTCCTTGTAGATCAAAAGATATAGGCTTCTGAAGTCGTACCAGTGAACCTATGCACCGCAGAAAATCGAGTGCGGCCACACAGCCCCACCGCGGACAACACCAAAACCAATGCGGTCAGCACTGACGGGTTCAGAGATTTGCACTATTCTGAACCTGCAACATTCATGTTTTAAGCCTAAGACATCCTGTAACCTACCCGAAACTCACTCGAACACTCGGGGCTCCAGACCAAACACGTACACTACGTCAAAAAGACCATACAGACTTACTCGTGCGATCGAATCGCACAATAACATCAACGACTATGAATTTAGCATCAAAAACATAAAATCAATTAAGAACTTTAAGTTTTTATCAAGTTCGTTTTTAACCAAATTTCAACGACTCGACTTAAACCACATATAAGATCTGTACCAGGCTTCGAAACCATAATACGGGCTTGTTACCATCAAATTTTAAACACATCTCATTTTCAAAACTCCTAAATAATTCTAGAAAATAATTTTCTTTAAAAAATTTATTTCTCGGGCTTGGGACCTCAGAATCCGATTCCGAGTATACACCCAAGTCCCATATTTTTTCACAGACCTTCCGGGATTGTCAAATTACGGGTCCGGATCTGTTTACCCAATATATTGATCAAAGTCAACTTAAATACATTTTAAGTCAAAATTTCAATATTTTTCACAATTTTCACATAATAGCTTTCCGGCT
The DNA here is from genome assembly GCA_034376525.1 of Nicotiana benthamiana. NCBI lineage: Eukaryota > Viridiplantae > Streptophyta > Magnoliopsida > Solanales > Solanaceae > Nicotiana > Nicotiana benthamiana. The sequence goes on along the minus strand of CM067327.1, from coordinate 140,873,232 downwards.
ATGCACCCGGACTGCGCACGCAAAATCTAGGTGATGCTGAAAGAGGTTTTTAAGGCCTCAGAACGCAGAATTCATGTTAAAAACAAGTGATGTCCTTTTGGGTTATCACATACATAGAGCTTTAGAATAACCTTAATGGGTTTGATATATTTTATAGTTCTTGATGCTCGCAGATCGCACGAACTATTTATCCGTATGAATAACGTGTGTTATTGGCATTATATTGGTTTGGGTACAACCCACCATGAGTGAAGCGGAGATGTTGGATTTATTTTAATTTGGGTCACGAGTCGCTCCATGTGAGCTGACTCGACCCATTTATGAACAGATAAGATTAAATAACCTCTAATGAGAAGTTTTTTCACATGTTGAATTTGTGAAAGCATATTATACACGATTATTTTTTTTGGGGTGGGAACAATTTTTCTTCAATATTGCTTTTCTCCTTAACACTGAATAAAAGGGAACAATACGTTCTCTTCAAAGATAGAAGAAGAAGAAGAAGAAGAAGGAAGAAGAAGAATACAAAGAACACACTTCCGTTTCTCAGAAGAAATATACAGAGGACACTTAGTTTATGGAATCAAAATTATATTTCTAAAGTAAAATAGAATCGGCGTGGAGCAATTTCTATCACACAAAATTTTAACAATTTTCTGTTATTATTAACAAGTATACAAATTCGATGTTCTTGTAAGTATTAGATCATCAATAACCATTCGAATTCTGTAGATGCTGCTACTATAGTGTATTAGAATGCTTTAAAAATAAGAAAACTTTTATAAATTAATAATTTTACTAGTAAATTTTTTTTACATATAAATATTAGTCGATTTATATGTAAAACAAAACAAATAAATGAATGAAAGTATCATTTTAAAACAATTATACCGATCCAGCGAATTGGGCTTTTCCATTTGGGTTGGACCAGCAGACTAACAGATTGAGATCGGAATACTTAAATAAAGGGTTGGGCATGTAAAATTTTCTTTATTCATACATGGTAGTTATGTGGTTTTTACTGGATTGTTGTTATTATGAATTTTTTTTTCTATATTATATATGAAACTTTATTATCAAATATGTGTATAGTATTTAAATTACCCGTCTAATTCATATATTTTTAATAATGTTGTACCATTCTTTTATTAGAAATTAATAGGGCAGAATCTTCTCTTAATTACGCGTAAAAAATTAGAAAAGAATCTTGGGATTGATTCTACATTAAATTCAAGTTTTGAAATAGAAAGGAGATTTCACATTTGCATAATTTACTCTTAAACTACAATTCAAATTTTTTTTTAAAAAGTACGAACAACGTGGCTACAATATTCTGATTTCTACAATTGCTGAGCAACCATCGATTGATACTTCAGAAAAATTGTAGAAATCTAATACATTATGAATGACAATTATCCCTAAATAGAGATTAGGAATGATATGGGGGTTCGAGTATATATGGAGACCAAAAAGGAGAATAAAAACTTAGGTTCATATCCGTTATGTATAAGTATACGAGATTTCAATATGAAATTGACAATCACTAATAATAACACAAGCGCGGGTTTGTATAGTTCGAAATTACATAGAATTATGGTTTTACGGTATTATCTACAAAATTACTATATTTACCTACAATTAAACTACAAATTAGTTTAATGAAAGAATAAAGCAATGTCATTTTTAAAATTATCTACAAATTTACTACATTTATACGACAAAATAAACTACAATCTATGATTAGAAATTGTTGATTTAAAATGTTGTCTTCAAATAACTACAATCTATGTTTAGAACAAGATCTAGTCAAATAAAATACAAATCAGTTTAATTATGTACGAAGCAGTATTATTTTCACAAATTTCTAAAAATTACAACACTTATAGTACAATTTAATTACAATGTTTGACATCCTAAAATGGATGACTACAAATTTTTTTATATATCTATAAATTATCTATAAAGATTCTACAACATTATAATGATACTGTTTATCTTTATTTTGATGCAGGTTCGTCTGGATCCCTAAAGTTACTTGATATGCCATCCTCTCCAGCTATAGAGGAATATCAACAGAATCTACGCAAACTGCTATTGAAGAAGGACAAGTGTATCGGGTCAAACAAACTATAGCTGCTGCAATGAAGCACTTTCCTGTGACGTAGTTTTCCGGTTAGGAATGCTAGAATCACACAAAGTGTGGAATCTAAGCACCCATAATCCACATTATATGGGGCAAAATAATGTCCATTCTGCACAACATGATAAATATTTCACATTAGTAAACTAAATAAAAATGAAGCATTAATCTACATATTATCTACATATAACTACACAATCACTACACAAATAGCTAAAAATAAATCAGGAAGAAAAATACATTCAAATCTGCTTCAGAAAAATACAGCCTACCCACACATATAACTACAAAATACTACAAGACATCAACAGATATAAACATTATCTACAAAAATGCAGCAAGAAAAAAGTAACTACAGCTCTGTTTTCAAAATTTAAAAGGTAACGATAATATAACTACGAAACGACTACAAAATAAATACAATTATAAACTGTAGAAAATTACAACTACAAATAATCTATAAAATTAAGACAACTAATCTACAATTTACCAAAACACTTAAAACAGAGATTTTTACATAAAAAAAAAATTAAAAAACTAGAAACGAAAATAATAAATGTTTACCTTCAGCAAAAAAATTTTCTGACCCAATTTGGGAGTTTTTTGTACTATTTCTTCGTTTTTTATTTTGAGGAAGCAGGAGACAACTTGGATTTTTTAACTGTTGGAATTTTAGGGATATCTTCAGCAAAGTCGTCATCTACACATACTTCTTTCCTCTTTCTTTTGAGTTGTTTGTCGTCTGGTGTAGCACTTCTTCCAGTATCTACATCGTGCATTTGCTTTGTTCTCATATCGGCACGGATTTGAGGAAAATTGGGTAGATTCAAAAGAAGAACAATGATAGAAAGAATGTGGGAGGGTAAAAAGAACGTGGGGGTACGGGGATGGGGGGTTAGGAGAGAGAAAGTGAGGGATTAGTCCTGAAAAGAATGAAAATGTTTTAATTAGGAGTAGAAAATATCTCATTAATTATAACATTAATTAGATGTGGTATTGAAATGGTAATTTGGTATACTAAATGTAATTTAGTCAAATCTTAAACATGTAGGGTAAAAAGGTTTCCTAAGTGTGATAGGAATGTAAAATTTTTTTTTATTATTGTTGTTGGTGGTGGTAGTTATATGGTTTATGAAGAGAGATCTTTGCATAAATAGCCGGATTCATGGTTTATTTTTTCTAGTCAGTATGGATAGATTTATATGGTTATAAATATATTATACATAGATTATATATATTATAAATTTTATCAATTATTTTTAATTTACTAGTTGGGCGAGCAATTATTTATGTTAATTTTTCTTACTAAAACTCTGCTTAAGAGAAAAAGAAGAAAATAAACACCTGCAAAAAGACCCTGCTCGGTCAAGTTTTTAAAAACAAGAAGTGCTTACATTAGGGGATTTTAATGTTATATGGGATGAAGAGGAAAAGTTTGGAGGTTTACCGGTCACTTTAAATGAAGTTGATGATTTTAGGCATTGTATAAATACCTATAACTTAACACATCTTGGCTTTAGAGGTAGCATTTTTACATGATTAAATGGGAGGGCGAGGAAGATTGTATTTTCAAAAGGCTTGATCCATGTTTTGCCAATATGGAATTTCAGGAGTTGTTCCCAGGATTAGAAGTTACTCACTTATCTAAAATAGGATAAGATCATTGTCCATTGTACCTGAAGTTTGACATCGAAGCTACTCCTATTAACAAGCCTTTTAGGTTTCTAAATTTCTGGGTAAAACATGAATCATTTAAGGCAGTGGTCAAAGCTAATTGGCAGGCAGATTTTTGCGCAGATCCTTTCATCTTATTCAATCATAAACTAAAAAAACTGAAGAAAGCTTTGCCTAGATGGAGCAGAAATACATATGGGGATATATTTCAAAAGATAGGAAGTTTAAAAGAGGTGGTTTTAGTTCATGAGAGACAATTTGAAGAGAGGCCAACGCAGCAAAATAGGGAAAGATTGAAGTTAGTACATGCTCAGCTTATCAGATACTTGGCAATAGAAGAAGAATTTTGGAAGCAAAAATCAGGCATGGCATGGTTCAAAGAAGGGGATAGGAATACTAAGTTCTTCCATGCTCTAGTAAATGGAAGAAGGAAAAGAATACAAGTTAAGAGAATACAAAACAACATGGACATATGGTTAGAAGAAGAAGAACAAATAGCAGAAGAAGCTGTCAATTTTTTCAAAGAACAGTTCTGTGAATCAGAGGTCCCTACTGAATTTGGCATCATGGATTATGTACCTTCTTTGATCGATGGGGAACAAATGCAAGGCTTGTCAATTTGCCTTCAACAGAAGAGGTCATGAGTGTTGTTTTTGGACTTAATGCTGAATCTGCAGATTGTCCGGATGGATATACAGTAGCATCTTATCAGACATGTTGGGACATTATTGGTGAGGATATCTTCCAGATGGTGACTACATTTTTCTGTGGTAGACAGCTTCCAAAGAGTATAACACACACCAACTTGGTTCTATTGCCAAATAAAAAGGAGGTAGTAAGCTTTTCTAACATGAGGCCTATAAGTTTGAACAACTTTGTCAACAAATTTTTTCAAGAGTGCTTCATGATAGGTTGGTCGATTTGCTTCCTAACTTGATCTTCGAAGAACAAGAAGGATTTGTTAAAGGAAGAAGTATAGTCGAAAATGTCCTACTGACACAAGAAATAATCACATATATTGGCTAAGAACAAGAGCAGGGCCAAATGTAGCGATTAAGCTTGACATGATGAAAGCATACGACAGGTTATCGTGGTTGTTTTTGAATAAGATGCTTAGGAAATTTGGTTTCTGTGAGAGGTTCATTGGCATGATCTATGACATTGTGGGGAATAACTGGTATTCTATACTTGTGAATGGACAACCACATGGATATTTTAAGTCCTCAAGGGGGGTAAAACAAGGAGATCCACTCTCGCCAACACTATTTATTATAGCTGTAGAGGCACTGTCTAGGGGCTTAAATTCTTTGCACTCAAATCTTCAATTCTGGGGATTTGGCCTACCTAAGTGGAGTCCAAAGATCAATCACCTAGCATATGCAATCGACACGATCATTTTCACATCTTGTGATGCTATTTCTCTTCAGTTAGTGGTGCAGGTTCTTAATGGATATAAAGCAGCATCTGGGCAGAAGTTAAGCAAGGGTAAATCATCCATATATATGCATCATTTAATTGATATTGAAGTGTTTAACAAGGTGGAAGGGATAACTGGAATTATGAGGCAATATTTCCCTTTCACATACTTGGGATGTCCCATATTTTATTCAAGAAGGAAGATGGATCACTATCAAGGACTTATCACTAAAGTTCATGATACGTTGCAGTCATGGAAATGGAAGCTACTATCGATAGATGGCAGAGCAGTGCTGATTGCAAATATTCTTCAGAGTATGCCATTGTCAGCAGTAAATCCTCCAAGTTATGTCATTAACAAACTCCATAAATTATTTGCTCAATTCTTTTGGAGTAGCTCTATTGGGGGTACTAGTAGGCATTGGGCATCATGGAATACCCTGTGTATGCCATGTAAGGAAGGAGGAATATGATTTAGATCGTTACATGATGTGTCAAAAGCACTCTTTTGCAAGCTGTGGTGGATTTTTCGAACTAAGCCAAGCCTGTGGAGCTCGTTTATGAGCCAGAAATATTGTAAAAAACTAAATGTTGTAGTTGTACCATGGAGGAAAGGTTCACATATTTAGAGAAAGATTTTACTATGTAGAGACTCTATAGAGCACCTGATTAAGTGGCACTCAAGGATGGGGTCATCGCCCTTTTGCTTTGATAATTGAACAGGGCTGGGTGCTTTGTATTATATTGTGCCTTCTGAATTTGGGATAGAGGAATCCATTCAGAATGTGTATGAGGCATTGAAGATGGAGAATGGAATATGGATAGGCTGATAGAAATATTACCTGCAGAATATGCATTGCACATTGTAGAGAACATTAGACCACCAGTTGTGTAGGCAGATATTGACACCCCGTACTGGATGTTAGAACCTCGAGGACATTTTCTGTCAGATCTTCTTGGGAGTATATTAGAAGGAGAGAAGAACTTAGGCTTGCTTAGAAAATGATTTGGGTAAAAGGATTGCCATTTAATATAGCATTCTTTATGTGGAAAGTATGGAAAGCTAAGTTACCTCTTGATGATTTCATGCGTAGGCTGGGTTATTATATGCCCTCTAAGTGTTGGTGCTGTGCAGAACCTAAAGAAGAATCACTGATACATGTGTTTTTCACCTCTAACACTGCTGTAATTGTGTGGAATATTTTCTTTCTAGAGCATGAATAGTATTGGGGGGACTGAACATGCAGCAGGCTATAACCAAGTGCTGGACTGCACATGTAGTTCCTCGACTTAAGCCAATTATGCAAGCACTACCTTCTTGCATTATCTGGGAGCTGTGGAAGAGAAGAAACAGCTTAAAGAATGGGGATCAGGTCTCAGTTATCAGAGTAATATACCAAGTATCTACTGCATTGCAATGCCTTGTACAACTCAGGAAACAGGGTTTAAATGTTCCCCACAAGTGGCAGAGTTGACTATGATGGACAATTAAACACCAAGGCTCAAATATCAGAAGGTTATATGGGAACAAACAATGGAGGGATGTCTCAAAACAAATACTGATGGAGCTTCTAAAGGGAACCCAAGGAGAAGTGAAATAGGTTTCAGTGTGAGAGATGCTGAGGGGGAGATCATATATGCATTAGGAAGGGAAATAGCTGAAGGAACAAATACAGAAGCAAAAACAACAGAAATAGTTGAGTTATTGAGGTACTGTAGGATACAAAATTACACTCACATTTGGTTAGAAACTGATTCAATGTTGTTGAAAAATATAGTAGAGGGGGTATGGAAGCCACCATGGTGCATTACTGATCAAGTTGAAGAAATAATGCAGCTGAAAAAAAGGTTTGTATTCAAGGTCACTCACATATACAGAGAAGGGAACAAGTTGGCAGATCATCTTGCCAATTATGCACTTGAAGTGGGGACAATTGAATGCAATGACTTTTGGCAGCTAGATCCACAAAGTAGAAGAATGGTGAATGAAGATAAGTTAAAATGTCCATCCATTAGTGTAAATGTTGCAAGGAATTAGGAGAGGGAAGGGTGTTTCTGGACATGGAGGCTGCATGAGTGTTCATGGCTGCTCATTATACTCAAATCCATGGGGAGGAGAGTATACTGAGACATATTTTGTCTAACATAGCTTCCTTTTTTGCAGGTGAAGCTTTTATATCTATTTCCTACTCTTTAAGGGACTTCCAATTGGTGGTATTAGTGCAATGCACTGAGTCCAAAGGGAGGACTCTAAAGGTGGGGAAAAGCATAGTTTCAAGGAAGAGGAAATTGCAGTCTAGCAATGCAACAGTGGTCAGGTTCTTGTGGTATCAAAGAATGTATGAAACCTTAGTAGAGCACAATACTTCAAAGGCAAAGAAAGGAAACCACAATGCCAAGGACCAACAAGGGAAAGAACACAAATTTCAAGATGTGCACAGCTGCTACAACACCAGGTTCTATAAACACTTAAGGCAGCAAACAGAAAGCAGGAAGGAAAAAGCTGTAGAAAGGTTCACACCTGATCACCATACTCAAATCCATTTGGAGGATAGTAGGGTGAAAACTTATGATATTAACAGGGTTTTCTTTTTTGCAGGGGAAGTAACTGTGCCTATGCCCTATTTATTAACGGAATTCCAGTTGGTGGTATTAATGCTATGCATTCTTTCCACTGGAAGGAAGTTAAGAATAGGCACAAGCATAGGATCATGGAAGAGTACTTTGCTGCATAGATATTCTGTGTCAAGCAGGTGCTTTAGGCAAATAAGAACAAGGACATATGAGGAACTGGGAATTGATTACTCAATGGAGGTTAACACCTCAAATATACAGGAAATAGTCCTCTTAAGTTTAGGCATAGAGCAATATAGCTGCTCATCCAAACCTGCAGCCAATTTCGACTGCTGCATCAGTAAAAATATATGGTGCAAAGCTGCAGGTCATGCCTTGAGGAGGATCAGATCAGGACACTTTTGGACTCCATCAACACATACAGGGAGCCAGGAAAAAACAATACAACAGAAGCAAAATACGAGGGAGAGGGGATCGATGGGAACAACGGGAAAAGGCAGCAACATGCATTATAAGGAAGCAAATGGATGTGCACTATTATATACTGTCAGGATGTTGAAAGGGCAGCTGTGAGTGAATTTGAAGAAGACATCATCTACAATCTATAGGTGGAAGTCACAAGAGAGAAGCTTCACAATTGTACACAACAAATGCTCTCCGGATTTTCTTTGACGATGGCAGAGATTTGCAAGGGATCATACGAAAATTTTGAGATGTATGAAAAGGTCTAAGTTAGCAACTACAACAACAAGGATAATCGAAGGTGAATTGTGGGAAAGAAAATCATAGTTTCATATATGGAAGATGCAAGGAAATTGGATGCAAGAATGCAGGATCATCAAGCAAAACTGGAAAATCAACTTTTGGCAGCCTGGTGGACAATAACAAGGGAATACAAATGCTACACATTCAGGGAGTATAGAGCAACATTAAGCAATACATACTCATGGATCACCATAGGGTAAAGGCTGAGAATGACTACATGTGTAATTGTCTAGTTTTTATGCATTATTTAGATTTTTCACTTCATAATCTTAGTAGATTTCATTGTACTATCAGTTTTGAGTATCACAAGCCTAAATTTGGTAATAGGATTTATGTACTCGTCATACATTATCGTCCTACTTATTGTAAGACAACATGGTTTCCTCTTTTTTATTTTTATATATATAAAAATTAGCTCTAGGCACCTTGCCTAACGGATTAAAAAAAAAACCAAAAAAAACTTATGTGGGAGAATTACGGGTTTGCCCAAATTTGTGGGGGGAAACGTGATTTTAGATAGTAGTAGAAATAGTTTCTACTCTATGTAAGGAGGAAATAAATATTTGTAATTTCTCATTGGAAGCAAAAACAGAAACTTAACATTTTAAGGACCAAGAAAACCATTATAAAAACTTATATTTATCAAACTATCCTCCTTAATTTACCCATCTACATCTCTCACTTTTTCCTTTCTTGCCTCATCTATTAGTTACATAATAATGGTTTTAATTTTTAAATGAACTTGTATGTGTCATTTCTAACACTCAAAAATACTTTTAAAAAATATTTTCCGCACACAAGTTATTTCTCATAATATTTAGTCAAATAAAACTTACCATTCTTCCAAAGTACTTCTTTTGATACTCCACGTTAAAAGAATTCATTTCAAATAAGCAGAATCTTATAGTTTGGAACAAATATTATTTAATTTGTTTCTATGGATCTGTCTTTTGGTGGTTTTCAATTACTTTTAGTGCATTTCACCGAACATTTTGTTACTCTTTTATTTTTGTATAATTATAACTCGTGAATAAAAATCCTTTCTCCCCTCTATAGATGACAGGTGTATTATAGATTATTTCTTGGGAACATATATAAATCGTTTTGTTTAATAGTCACCTAATTCTAGAAATGCATAATCGGTAAATCCAAAATTTGAAGTTAGTGACTACATAGTATCTTTGTACTCACTATCATTTTGGTGGTAATGGAAGTGAACGAAGTATAAATTCATATTTTACATATACCACCACCCTGGACTACATCTCTAGGACGGCTTGCAGTTGCTTGGCCTTCACTTCTAGTAGCCTGAGCTTCACCTCTAACACCTCTACCTTCACCTTTAGCTCATCTACCTCTCTACCTCTGGCTGGCTGGGCGGGCTATGGAACACTCGGTGCCTAAACCACGGCACAGGAACCCAAATGTTGATAGATGCTCGATGCTCGAGGACAATATCTGGCAATGTGCCTCGTGTCACCACAAATAAAACAAGCCCTCGGTTGCTGGGGTTAACGACCCTAAAAAATCTGAAGTGGAGGTGCATTGATAGGAGTTGGTGATGCATTACAGGACGGTTGATCGGAATATTGCATGTGAGAACCACGACCACCTGGGGCACAATGGGAAGCCTGAAGTGCTCACTGAAAAGGCCTAGGAGGATGGCCTCCACCAAAAGAATCTCTGCCTCCAGACGAGGCACTACTGAATCTGCCTGAATGACGAGCCACTTGTCAAATCCCTAACTATCTCCTTGCGATAGAACCATCTCAACTCTCCTGGCCACATTGGCCGCCTCCTGAAAAGAAATCTCACTCCCCATCTTCTTATCCATATGAAGTTGAATATGTTGAATGAGCCTTAATGAACCTTCTCACTTGCTCTCTCTCAGTGGGAAGTATAAGTAGAGCATGATGGGCCAATCAATAAGCCTGGTCTCATACTGAGTAATAGTCATAAAAGCCTGCTTGAGATGCTCAAACTGTCTCTGATAGATCTCTCTCTGAATGACAAGAAGAAACTTCTCCAAAAACAGCTGAGAAAACTAATCCTAAGTCAAGCTGGTGACCCAACTAGTCTAGCCAAACAATAATACCTCCACCAAGTCTTGGCAGATCCAGATAAGCGAAAAGTAGCAAAGTCGACCCCATTGGTCTCCACTATCCCATATTCCTGTGAACCTCATGACTGCCGTCTTAATAATCATGGGGATCCTCAGAAGATGCATCACTGAAAGTGGCAGTAAAGAGCTTGGTGAAACCTATCCAACCTCAACAAAGTCTCCGAAGACATAGCTGATCTATCACCAAGCAATAGACTAAAACACACACAATAACCCATAACGTATATACTCCATTGCTGCCCTAATACCATAGTGAGATTAAACTCAATCCTTCATAATCTAGTGAAACACAGACTATCTGGTACTTTAAATCTTCTACAAAGCTCGCATTCATCCTTGCAGGAGTCCAGTCCACTCTTTTAAGCTACCCAAATTAAAATTGCAACACATATATTTCACCGGTAGCAGAGACATTCCAATATGCGACATAAAGTATTACACAAACTTTAGAACACTGCACAAGAGATAACCCACCCGCGTCGCCTCAAACTAGTATCTCTTAATACCCTTCCACTATCATAAACATTACGCAGTCAATTAATCTTCCTGAGTCTGTACTCATATCACAATATGAAATTTACTTCGCTCCTAACTAGGAAACATGAAAAGATTCTTCACACACCCATAACTCGGGGCTATACCTCAAATCAAGATGAATATCACGTACCTTATAGTTCTTCCATCCTCCAGGAGACCCTTCTTATTGTTTCCAAATCATATGAATACAACTTGTAGTCCTAACATACTCATCAAGTAGTTATCTAGTCATTACTCCCCTTAATAGGGACACAACAGAACATATAGATCTACAAGCACATGCTCATGCAATCAACAACTCGGGGCTCAAGCTATAGGCAAAATCCAGCCCCAAGTCTTCCAACTGGCCCAACATCAACACACAGAGATCACATCTCGCCCCTCGATTAGGGAATCACAAGCCAGCGATGCACATTTGATACCAAGTGCTTATGCATGCATACACATACGTGGAAAGAATTCAAAAGTTTTCTTTTCAAGCTTTATCAAGGACACACAATAAGAATTCAAGAATGTGAAGTTTTTCCTAAAGGTTCTGCAGCCTCTTGAGGATAAATACAAACGTTATCGTACCGATCTGCGAGACTCTACTAAATCTGCTCATGACTTGTGAGACTTGTGTAACCTAGGCTCCGATACCAACTTGTCACAATCCTAAATCCGGATCCGATACCGACATATTCTCACTTCATTTTTAAGCAATTAAATAATAGAACTAAGTCTAAATCATAGTAATAAGTCCCAAAATAAGGTAAATAATATTGTTGCGGAATAGACATAGCCCGATATCGGGATGTCACCAGTCACGAGCATCTACTAAATTCTAAATACAACAAAAATTCTAAAAATATACTAAATACAATCTAATGAAATCAAGAAAGAGAAAAGCAGTGTTGTGAACGTCGAACAGTTAGCTTGCCAAACTCTGATGACTTTGACTATGAGCAATCAATACCCGCTATCGAGTTCAGAAATACCTGAATATGCACACGAGATGCAGGAAGTATAGTGAGTACTCCAACTCAGTGAGTAATAATAATAAATGAAGACTGAGCGATAAGAAATCATGTAAAGCATATCAACATGCTGTATGGATGCAATATAAAACTAGTACGAAAGCAATTAATCTGTGAAATCTCTTAAAACATCTTAGCTCAGTTTAAACTTCTTTAAAATACCATTTTAACAGTTAAAAAATTAAATGCAAAGCAACTAGAACAGACAAGCACAAAAATTCCGCCCATCGGGCACAAATATCAACAGAAATAGCCCCTCGGGCAACAACATGGAACAACACTAGCCCCCCGGGCTATATCTCACATTACAAAGGGTACCTGTGCTCATTAGGGGTATGGAGACTCCTAGAGGGACCCCATACGGCCCAAGCACAATATCAAGCCATCTCGTGGCATCATCACTAGGCTCTCGCCCTTATATCAACAAGCCACCTCGTGGCATACCAATCTCAGGCTCTTGGCCTCATAATCATAATCAGTGTATCTCTGCTACGGCGTGCAGCCCATCCCAAATGTATCCTCACAACACAGGCCCTCAGCCTTCCTCGGTCAAATCTCATACGCCACTCAGGCAATAGTAAAACATGATGCTTAGCCCAAAATGTTATTTGAAATATCATTTAATATGTTAAAATAGAGTAAACATGGTTGAGTTATGAAAATTGTAGAATATTGCATGGCTGAGCACAAGTAAATATCAGTAAAGATCCCATAAGGGTTCAAATTATTGGTACCAGACCCAAATATGTCATTCAACCCAAAACATGATGATTGCAAACATTTTTCAATCAAATATGCGGTAAAACAATCATTCGGGAGGGACTAAATCACAACTCCCAATAGTGCACGACCCCACGCCCATCATCTAGCGTGTGCCTCACCGTATTATAGCACAACGATGTGCGTTCCGGGGTTTCATATCCTCAGGATAATATTTAAAATTATTACTCACCTCTCTGGTCCAAACTCTAGCTCACGATGCCCTTACCCTCACGAATGGACCCCAAGATACTCCAAATCTAACCACAATCAGTATATAACCATTAAAATATGCTAAGAGAATAAAGCCCACTCGAAAATATCCAATTTACATCAAAATCTTGAAATAGTTCAAACTCGGCACCCAGGCCCATATCTCGGATTCCGATAAAATTAACATCAATAGAATCCTCATCCTCCCACGAGTCTATACATATCAAGAACATCAAAATCAGACCTCAGATAACCCCTCAAATCCCCACTCAAATGTCTCTTAATCTCAAGTCCTAATTACCCATTTTTGCACTGATTATTCCCACAATTTGACCACAAATTAGGCCTTTAATCACATATAAACGAGTTATGAAGTCAAAAATCTTACCTCCACGAGATTATTCTTTGGTTTCCTCTTCAATTATCTCTCCAAATCCTCCTCAGTCCTCCCTAATGAAATATGGTGGAAACCCACTCAAAATCTTGAAGGGAATTTTTTTTATATACTTTCTGAATTAGGCATTTTCGCATCTGCGGTCCTTCTTCCGCTTTTGCAATCCCGCTTTTGCAGTTATTCCACCACATCTGCCGTTTTTCACTAAAATGACCATACCCGCATTTGCGGTTACAAACTCGCACCTGCGCTACCTCTAGTGAGCCCATGACACCACTTCTGTGGTTCCTGAAGGACTTCACATTGACCGCATCTGTGACTGCCTTAGCTTCTGCAATCATCGCACCTGTAGCCTCCCAACCGCAGTTGCGGTTATGACAGAAACTAAATGCTTCAGCTGTAAACTAAATTCTAAATTCTTCTGTCACTCATCCACAATCACCCCGAGACGCCCGACACCGCAATCAAAAGCACAAAAAAGTCACATTCCACCATTGAAACTTGTACCAATTTTCAATATACCTCAAACAACATTGAATCACCCAAAACACATTGGATTCAAGCCGAAGCTTCTAAAATTTTCCGAATTACGCTTTCGATCAAAAAGTTTACCAAACCACGTCTGTATGACCTGAAATGTTACACACACATCCCAGATGTTACAATGGAATTATTTAAACTTTCGAAATTCCATTCCGACCCCTATATCAAAATCTCACCTATCAACCGGAAAATGCCAAAATCTCAATTTCGCCAATTCAAGCCTAAACATTCCATGAAGCTCCAAAATGTATTCCAATCACGTTCCTAAATCCCAAATCACCTAACTGAGCTAACCAAATTGTAAAAATTCTAATTCGAGATCATATACCAACAAGTCAAATCTTGGTCAAACCTTTCAAATTTCAAGTTTCAAACTGAGAACTGGTCTTCCAAATTCATTCCAATTATCCTGAAAACCAAAACCAACGATTTACATAAGTCATAATACATCATACGGGGCTAGTCGTATCCGAGAACTAACGAGCGAAGTGCATAAACTCAAAACCACTGATTAAATCGTTACTTTTCCCATTAGTGTCATAGGTTCTTGCGTGGCTACAAGGTTTTTTAACAGAAAATTTCTTAACCTAGCGATGCTTTTATCATTCTACCTTAATGCTTCAATGCTTTTGACCCTTAATCTACAACAATAACCTGATATATCTGAACAATGAGAAGGTTTTCGATAAATTAATGGCCAAAATAAAGGAAAAAATTTACCCGCATCGGGTATATACATCTGGCCGTTAAACAATCAACACATATCACTTTGTTTAACTAGAATTATTAGTATTTAACTATAGTTAACTAGTTTTGAGACATATTAAATATAATAATATTTTACAAAAATACTTAATATTTTCATACCACCGTTATGCTAACAGTAACATCAAATCGACGATACATTTTTGTTTTTGTGCCGCCAAGGCCATCATCGGCCTTTACGCCATTACTAACATAATTTTTTTTCCTTTTACTTGTTGTAAGTATAATTAGTTATACAAACATATTTTTAGCTTTTATCTGGAAATGAAAGTTTTAGTTTTGTTTTAATACCGTAGTTATATTTGTAGTTTTTTATTACTGATGCAGTTACAACTAATAATATATGCTTACCTGGAAAATTTGTCTCCCATAGTATAAACTTAATTATGGTTGAGTTCTTGGCAAAATACTTTGCATTAATTACTTTCCAGTAACTATTATTGTAAAAGTAAATCGAACAATACGTATTATGTGAAGTTTTGGGATCATAGAGAAGAAGGGAAAAAAAAATGACAACACAAAAACTACAAAGGAAAAATAATCGAATCTCACTCATTTTCAGGTAAGATTTACTTAGCTCGCTCCTTGCTCGCGGAGCAAAAAGAAAAGCGTTATCGGATTTCCATCGATGACTTAATCCTCTTTCTTAAGGGCTTTAAAGACCGGCCATTATCGGACTCTTCATATGCTTTTTTTTCTCTATTGTTATTTCTTTCTTTTTAATTTTTTATTTATTTAAATAACGCTCTTAGATCTTTGTTGTCTTCTATGGTTAGCTTAATTATTTTGGATGTAAATATACTCGTTACGGATAAATTTTTTCCCAAAATAAACCATATAAATAATAAACATATCATATAGCAGAACAGAAAATTATTCAATAATCACTTAATTGTGTTTATATATATATATATATATATATATATATATATATATATATATATATATATATATATATATATATATATATATATATATATATATATAATTTATGTATAGTTGTTAATATTTTTGGCCGAGCTGCCAATTGGATATCTTTCCCCACTTTTTACTAGCTGCTCGAGTCCGATAAGAAATCCATCTTTTCAAAAATAGCAGACAAAATTTATTATTTATTTTTTTAAGTCATACATAGATTATATACATATAAATTATAAATTTATATATATATATATATATATATATATATATATATATATATATATATATATATATATTATATTCTTACGAGTTATTTTTAATTTAATTGATTGAATGAGCAACTATTTCAGTAATTCTTCTACATTTAAAACTCTTAGGCAATTGCCACTAGTATATGACATCCTTGAGAAGAAATTAAAGACAAGCGGTACTGATACTAAAATCACATAAATGTAACTATTATTAGATGTAAACTAGTACACTTCTTATAAATGTCACACATTTCTCTTTGTCATGTTGTTACCTAAACAATGTGCAACCATGTGACTTATAAAGCTCACCAAAATCACTTCCTTTCCCCTTTCACCTTACATAATTCTAGTATAAATATACACACTCTCAGCTAAAACACATACACACAAAAGCAACACAAAAAATTATATCACTATATTCAATATGGGAACTCTTTATCAACCACTTGAATCAACAGAATAGTATAATAAAAAGTTATTTATTATACTATCAGTACGTTTAACGTAAAGTCATTTCTATTTCAGTTGATTCCTAATTATTGTTGATATGGTTAGGGTATAATTGCTTGCAGAACCATATATAGGAATTTAATAAAGATTCAGGGACAATTCATTTAAAATATATCGCCTATATGTGGCTTTAGTAATTATAGGAAATCATAAGAGATCTAGCAATAGTTCACTTATAGAAAGTCACTTACCCACCCACAAGTTTGCCACTATTAATTTTGGTCTACAAAATATTTGTTTGTGTCCCTATTTCTTGTGACTTCCTCTCTTTCTTTATTTATTTATTTTTATACTAATCATATTATTGTCAAGTTCTCATGTTAATATTTCTCTCACTTGATTTTTTTTGCTAATAAAAATTTCAAAAAATAAAAATAAAAAATCTAATGTTCGTCGCATTGTGAAAGGGCTCTGATTGAAATAGTTTTTTATTCCCCCAAAAGAAAAGAGAAGTAGCTAGAATTAACTAGGGTAGATCTAGAGCAAACTTTACGAGTTTCTTTGAACCCAGTAGTTTTTGCATAGATCTTGTATTAGTAAAAATTTATTAAAAATATAAAATATTTAGTTTTGAACCCAGTTTGTTAGTCGAGTTATCATGTAGATTAAGTTGGGATTGATATAAGAATTTATAAACTTAAAATTCTGGATCCACCTCGGGATTTAACAATCGGCCTTTTTAAAGAATGTATTGTATTTAAAAAATAACATTAAATGAGTAGCTTTAATTATTGTAATATTGGACCTAGCTACAATAGAAGCGCATTGCAGTCATTAATTAATTATCTTCGAGGTTAACAACAACAAAGGTGAATTCAAGACGGATTTTATAGTTTAATTCAGCTCATTACTTTCAAATTGAATTATATATACAGTCAAATCCCTCTATAATAACCTTATTTATTCTAATATTTTTTGATAATTATAGTGAAGTGTTGTTTTAAAAAAACATATATTATAATATAACGTAACATAAAAATCAGTTTCAAGAAAAAATTGATTTTTATAGTAAATGGTAGTTACATGGAGATGTTGCTATAAATTAAATATGTCTGACTATACATACAAAAAAATTAAAGATTTTAAGAATACTTATTCTAAGGTAACTGAAACTAGATACTGAAGCTACCTATATGAGCAATCGTTCTCAACACCTAACAATGGGAAGTTGCTACTCTTTTGTTTTTAGTCATATACTTGGATATAATAAGAACACACAATTTTCACTTGTTTCCCCCATTTTACTTTTTCATAGACAAATTTGGGTCATATATACTTTTAAGGTTGAGCCATCACCTATTACACAGCTCTCCTAACTTTTCAAAAGACAATAAACACAAGATCAATATTGACCTTAAAAGATTAAGGTCCATAATTTTACTTATTGAGACACGTTGGCATTAAATTCCATGTGCTACTAAGTTACATATCATTCTCAAGCCACACTAAATGATCATAAATGGGATTGAGAACCATATTTCCTCTCCAAAGCAACAAGATTTTGGTGATGTGACAACATAACCATTTAATTTTCAGGATCATTACACAAATAATTTATTAGATTCACTGTTTAATTTTTCTAGTTGATATACAAAAATTATACATTGGTATACATAATTATACATAAAGGCGGAGTCAGAATTTAAAGTTTTTGGGTTCGGGAGTATAATATGTTTAAGTTACTGGGTTCTAAATTACGAAACTGTATATATTCGATGAATTTCTTAAGATAAATACATGATTTGAATAAAAGCTATTGGGTCCGGCTGAACCAGTAGGTCGCGCTCTAGCTCCGCCCCAGATTATACACATGACTATATAGATACTATACATCCGTCGAATATTTCAAATTTAAGCAATTGGGTGGACGATTATTTAGGTTAATTTAACTATCTTTTTTTTACCTCTTCCAGGTGACATCATTTATGTGTGGTGGTTTTGCAATGGGCACGTCAACAAATCACATAACCTTTGATGGAACAAGCTACAAGTTTTTCTTATAAAACTTAGCTTCTCAAGCATTTGGTGATGACAAGCCCTTAGCTATTGTCCCATGTAACGACCGTTCTCTATTAGCCGCTCGATCGCCGCCACATGTCGATTTTCCACATCCTGAATTACTCAAATTGGAAGTCCCTATAGGTGAAGAACTAAATCCAACAGTATTTGAAACCCTAGAGGAAGAACTTTTGTTCAAAATATTTAAGCTTAATTCAAGTGACATTACTTCATTGAAGGACAAGGCAAAAGACGAAAATGTTCCTTATGCAAAAGTTACAAGTTTTAATGCAGTAACTGCTCATGTATGGAAATACAAGGCATTATCTTTTGATGTTGAGAACAATTCAGAGAGAATTTCCACTGTTTTATTTGCTGTTGATATAAGGCCAAGGCTAAATCCACCATTACCAAAATCTTACACTGGAAATGCTGTTTAGACTTCCTATGCTTCTGCCACGTGTCAAGAGCTCGAAGAATGGCCATTTTGTAAAATTGTGGCTATGGTATCAAAAGGGGCTATGAGAATGACTGATGAATATGCTAGAAGTGCAATAGATTGGGGAGAGTTTTATAAGGGATTTCCAAATGGAGAATTTTTAATTTCTTCTGGAGATTAGGGTTTTCTGAAGTGGAATACCCTTGGGGAAAACCTAAGTATAGTTGTCCAATGGTTAGCCATAGAAAAGATATTATATTATTTTTCCCTAATATTGCTGATGGTATAAGCAGCAACAATGATGGGGTCAATATTTTGGTTGCTCTTCCTGACAAACAAATGGAGAAATTTGAATCCTGTTTTCATAAGTTCTTGTTGGTTTAAGATTGTGTCGAACGAGGACTCAATGATTATTCGTTCGCAAGAATCAAAAAATTTATATTTACAAGAAAAAGAAAAAAGAAAATGGAACGAGTCTTATATTATATGTTGTAAACATGATGAGTGTTGAAAATTATTTGTATGGTGATTCTAAAATTAGTATCTTATAGGATGATTTGTACTTTTTTTTTTGTTGTGAAAACGGCATATTGTAATAAATGAAGGAATTTGTTATATGGTTGCTAATATAATATATAAAGATGTGGGAGTGCATGCTTGTACATGGCGGAGAAGTTTTATTTTATATAACTGACACTAGTTGTATGAGGCCCTTTTCTGTTTCACAAATTTGTGGACCCTAATTTTTACATTTCTGGGTTCATAAATTTGTGAGACAAAAATGAGCCTCATACAACTAGTGTCAGTTGTGTGAGACACAAAATAAAATATTCCATGCATGGTATGTTACAGGGGTAGAGTAGGCTTGGAATGACTTACTGGGTTGTTTAATGTTATATTTAAGACTAATAGGAGGCCTGAAGAGTGGATGTGGAGTACAATGGTTCCGTTATATAAGAACCAAGGCGATATCCAGAGCTGTAACAACTATAGGGGTATCAAAGAACCATCAAATTTGAACATCGTATGAGGAAGTTATGCTCATTTTCGTGTCAGGACAAATTGATGTTTCTGGTGTGTTTGCAAATGCGAACTTTTCCATCGCATTTGCAATACACAGTTTGCAAATGCAACTTCTTCTCGCCTTGCTTTGTTTGAAATTTGCGAGGGTTTGCAATTGGGAACCCTGTGTCGCAAATGCGACATCTGAGACCTATTAAGTGAGATTTTTAACGAGATTTTCACCCAAATTTCAATTTTCTCAAACCCTAAACCTCCACGGGCAATTTTCCAAAGATCAAACTTCTCTAAATCATTGGGTAAGTGTCTTTAATCAATTTTCAACTATATTTTATAATTAAGGCTTAGATTTAACATCAAATTCATGAGAATCTAAAGAAAAATTTGGGAAAAATTGTGAAATATTTAAAAAATATAAAATGATGATTTGAATGATCAAATGGTATCGAAATTAGATACTTTTTATATGGGTGAACTCGTAGCGGAATGAGTGCTCGATTTTTGTAAATTTTGTTGGGTTTCGAGGTGCAGTCCCAGGAAGTTGACTTTTGTTGACTTTTTGCAAATTGTATAAGAATTATTATTTTGTTAATTGAAATTATTTTCTCTTGCATTGTTTGATGTATTCAAGTCGTTTTGGTTAGATTGAGCCGAGCATTGATGAATTGGTAAAGGAAAAGCTAAATTGAGTATTAAATTGGCCGGACTGAGGTAAGTATCTTGCCTAACCTTGTGTGGGGAACTTCTCCTTAGGAATTGAGTCTTCTAGTCTAATTGTAGTCCATGCATGCAAGGTGACGAGTGTGTGCTCAAACTTATTTGTGCGAAATTTGCCTCTAGTGTTCTTAGGTCCTTATGTGGAAAGTATCCATTATGATTGGGTTTTATTGTTGCTTAAATTGTCTCTATATGCTCCATATGATGTTGTTAACCTTCCTCTAATTCGTACGTGTTACATTGACCCTTAATTGCCTTAATTGAAGTGATTGCCCCCTTATTATTTTGATACTTTTTGATTGTGAATTCCTCTATTACTTCGTGCAAATAGGCTACATGTCTAATTGTTGTGGTTACAAGTGTTGTTATCACGTTCTTTTTATGTGTAGTTGTTTAGTTGAGGTTTCATTATAAAGTTAATTGCTGGTAGAAGTTTGGTTATAGCCGATTCTCTTATTGGGACACATTTAATTCTTACCGTTGATTCCTTTGCTGGGACGTGTGTATTTTTGTTGTTGACTCCCTTGCAGGGATATTGTTGTTCCCTTATTACTCCCTTGCCGTGATTCTTTTGTGATTGGTGTTGATTTGTATATTAAGATCAGAATGCACGTCATAGCAATATTATATAGGATCGGGTTGCGCGCCGCAACATCATTATATGATTTGGATCAGGTTACACGCCGCAACAACATTATATGATTTGAATCGGGTTGCACGCCGCAACATCATTATATAATTTGGATCGAGTTGCACGCCGCAATAGTATTATATGATTTGGATAAGATTGCATGCCGCAACAATATTATATGATTTGGATCGGGTTGTATTCCGCAAAATCACTGTATGATTTGGATTGGGTTGCACGCCGCAACAAGAAAGAATAAAGGTGAATATTGATTCTTATGGTGAGAACGAGAGTAAAAGTACGAAAGGTAATGTCGTGTACTTTCTACTACTGTTTTAAATGTTTAAACTGTTTAATTCCTTTATTGCTGTGATCTTTTGTATTTGAACCCACAATGTTTTTAATAGCTCACCGTATTTATATATTTATACATTTCAATACTTCAAACTTCAATAATTGTTACATCCTTAATTTAATTAGTTTCTCAATTATATCCCCTTAAACCGTCTAAGGTTGTATTATTCTTAAAAATGAATTTCTACTAAGTTTTAAGTTATTGACTCTCATATTAAAGGTAATAATCCATTAGAGGTTGTATTTTAAATTAAAAGAGGTACTTTCTCTACTCAAAGGATTCCAAAGAAACAACTTCATCTTTTCTCGCTTAGCTTAGAAGTTGTAATTTTACTTATATTAGGTAAATGGGACTTCTTGGACATATTGAGTTCATTGAACGGACATTATGTATTGTATAACATGTGGATTTTTTTTGTTAAAAGTGAAATGAAAAAAAATATGGGGGCACAAGGTGCCATGTGTGTTGAAGGTTCCGAAGTTGAGATTATTGTTGATACCCAATTTTTCCCTATGTATTTTTTATATATGAAATACTTTCAAAATAGCACAGAGACACACACACACACAGGCTACACACACACACACACACACACACACACACACACACACACTATATATATATATATATATATATATAAGCGTACCCAAGTGTTTTAGTATTTTTTTCCAATTTTTTAAAGAGTTTTAAGTCAATTTATTGTCCATTTTAGCAGTATTTGTAATTATTCCCAAAAGTATCAATTTTGGTGAATAATTTATTTTATTCTCATATTTATCCAAAATATAGTCAAGGTAATTTTTTCATATTTTTACAAATTTATTTAGCCCATTTTAAGATTAATTGTATTTCATAATTGCAAAATTGGTTCCATATTTTTTAATTAATATTTATGCATTATTAAATGACTCAGAACTTTTAATTTTCTTTTAAAATTATTTTTACTATTTTTTATAAAATAAAAGGGAAAACTGGCTTTTTAACATTTAACCTCATTTCGTTGCAATTACAGACTATTCACATTTCAATTTTAACCCTCAATTGATCCAATCCTAACTCCTAGTTGGACTAGCCCAATTTCATTTTTAACCCAGCCTCCCACCCAATTAAAAACCTGCCAGGCCCTTTCTTTTAATCCGAGTCGTTGATCGTTTTGATCAACGGACAGGATCATCCCTTACCATTTTTATTTCCCCTACCTTAACCTAATCCACCCATTTTCATTTGGTCCGCCGCCTTTGAATACTCCCCTCACTCAAAACACCCTCGAAGGTTCTCCGGAACCCTAATCGTCTTCGACCCTTTTTCCACCGTACTTTCATCGAAATCAATGGCTTCTCATGCCATGGATGGTCTGTACTTACCCTGCTCCACCATTAAACTTTGGGTGTTCGAGTTTTGAGGTCTGTCTTTGATGGTCCTCTTTCAGATCTTCTTAGATCTATGGTTCTATGGCCTCTCCGGCCATGCTCAGGCGTATCCAAAAAACCATTAAGAGTCTATTTCTAAATCATCCGACTCCAAATCGGACTTTCCTCCAAGACTTTCTCATTTCTAGGGTTTCTCCAAAATTCTATGCTATTCGAGGTTTTTCGTTGGTTGTTTTCTTAGATCTATGATATATTTGTGTCCTACTGGATGTTTAAAGTATTTCCCCAATCATTCTTTAAAAAATTTCTTTTCTTTGATTTTGGATTTCTAAAAGGTTTTCAAAAGATCTTTCCGATTCTTCCTTTTATTTTCTTTATCTGTGTTCATCTATATTATGCTCGTGTGTTTTCTTTTCTACCACGCATGTGTTTTCTTCTGTTTTCTTCCTACTATACGTGGCTCTTCCGTACCTTTGTACTCTACTGTGCCTCTAGATTAGGCTAGTATGTTAATCTTTGTTATGTTTTCCTACATGTTCTTTGCTATATTTTCCTGTATTCTTGTACTGTATGTGTTTCCTGCCAAGTTCTTAAATTTTGTTTGCTTTACTGGATTTTTGTTTGAGTTCTAAGCATGCATCCTTTACTGTTTCTTAAGTTTATACCACCCTTCTTCTCTTTTCTGAACTTGCTTAAGTTTCGAGTTTTTCCTAAAACATGTTCTTTATGCTTTAAATCAACCTTTCACTGTGTCACTTCAGACCTGTAATTGTATTTGTGTGTTTCCTTATGAGGCTCTAAATTAGACCTCTAAATCTGTTTCGATGGCTTGCCTTCTCATCTTTGTATCTGATTCGAGTTACAACCCTAGGATTTGGGGGTTTCTTTGGCAAGTTCAATTTTGGGTTTGGATTGGGGTTCTACTTTGAAACCCTGAACTCTTAGACTCATTCTGAGTCTATAAAATTGGATCTAAACCTTTTAATGACTTTTTCTATGATAGTCTTTTCTAATCAGCATGACAACTCCTTCTTGTTTGATATTTGTGTGCTTTATATATAAGAAATTCTTCTTTAAAATGTTTTTGCTAACTATTAATTGATTTCGAATCCCTTTTAATGAGGTTTTGATTGATTGTTACTGATTTTTTCTTTTACTGAACCTTCTTTACCTTTTCCTTACTTGGTTCATTCGGACAAACCTTGCAATTTTATTTTACTAGCTGTTTGATTGATTTCATTTCCTTATCTGTCACAAACCGTGTACCACTGAACTTTTACCTTAAATAAACCCTTGTGTATTTGCCATTATTGTACCACTTTGGAAAAGATTTTGATCAACTCTTTCCTTAATTGCCTTTTACCCATTTGAAATTAGAATCCCTTAATTAAAGGGAGATTGATTTCAATGCTATTTTCTTACCTTTTCTTACTTGCTTTCTGCACTAAAAAGGGCACGACCCTTTTGCACTTTGACAGACTTCAAATTCAATACTTTTACACACCTTCCAGTCCAATACTCTTTAAGACACTCTCAATTACTCTCACATTCTCATCTGAGTTTCTTCTGGCTGTTTTCTTGCAATTTTGGCTTTATAGACTTCTGCTTTTACTTGTTTGTTCCCTGAAATTGGTATTTTCTAATTTAGTTTCAGCCATCATCCCAATATGTTCATTTACAGTTTCTGCGATCTTTTTACTTTATTGTCCATGCTTAGTGATTAATATTAACTTTGTATTTTCTTGCATTTGTTTCTGTTGTGAATCCTTACGCCTTATTCCTTTCGATGTGTTTGAGTTAAAGTTCAAGCATGGTTGTATCCAAATTGCTGCTCATGTTTGAACCTGATCCTTACTGGATCCTAACTCCTAAACAAATGTGGCTAACATGCTGGTTAGGGGTGTGCTAGCACTCCTAATTGCTGGGTATGACCACTAGCCTGCCATGTCCTTCCCTAAATTCCCTCTATGCACTTGCACTCTCTCTTAGATTCTAAGTTCTCCCCCCTCCCATGAGCAAGGTTTGGGACCTTGAGTTCCCTCTGAACTTGGACATTTGAGGGATGGATCTTCCACACTACACTATAATTAATTCTGCAATATAATTGGGTGTAAGCATTGCCTGGAGTCCACTTGAGGCTCTTGGCAACTTTGACACACCCAAAAAATGAGAAAGACTTTGGAAATCCTGATCTTTGGAGTTGGTTCATATCTTATTTTAGACCGTGAGTCTGAATTAGACTCCTTGGTTGTAGTTTAATTTTGGTCTGTAATAATTTGTAATAACTTATGGGGTTTTAGTAAAAAAGGGGGGGGGGGAGGGTTACTCATGTATGCATACGGGTAGACATATGTTCCTAGGTATTTATTCTTGCAATCACATCCTACTTTGAACTTGTGCATCTCATCTAGAAATCACGACAATAGGGTTTTTCGGCACTTCTGTATCTCATCTAGAAATCATGACTATAGGGTTTTTTCTGCACTCCTGCATATAGAGATCAAGACTATAACGTTTTTCTTCACTTATTCATTTAGAGATCATGACTATAGGGTTTTTCTGCACTTCTGCATATCATCCATCACTAGGAAAATGATTTATAGGTTCAAATAAGAAATTGCACTCTAGATACCATGTCTATAGGATTCCTGCACTTTTATAAATGTTCTAACATCAATCGCGCTTAGAAAGAATGCCTATAGGAATAACTAATCGAATCTGAATCGTCTATATCTCTTACAAGTATAAAACCAGTAGTAGTGTCGTGTAATATCCTCCGAACTTATGTTTTCTATAATTAGTAAGCCCTCTTTAAAATCAGCATACTCTTGCATTATTAGATATCATGCCTATAGGTGTCACCTAGGCAAGCCATTAGGCAATTAATTAATTGCATTAGTCTTTGATACAACCAGGGGTAGGCCTAATTCAGACTTCTTATATGAGAAATATGTGATAAACCAGCCTGTGTTAATGCTTTAAATTTAATTCAGACCATAACCACTATTTGTAAGTCATGCTAAACAATCTGCTTTTAAGTGAGGAGGCCTGCCTGAGGCTTTTAATTGTTCTGTGTTTCCCATAACTGCATTACGTATTTTTTTTTGTCGTCCTAGAATTTTATCCTTTTTAAACCATACCAAATCCACATTTCCCTCCCTTTTAATACTAGTAGTACCAAATGTCTCCACGACTGATAGTATTGGGACATGTAATAACATGCAATTAGTAACAAGACTATTCCACGTTTAATACCTTAATGGGGGTGGGAAGGGTAGATATGGATGTGATGACCACTCGATAACACCACGTGTATAAACAACTATCGGGTATTGTGTGAGGTGATTCATATTATTTATAAACCTAGGACCCCCCTTTTTCTTTACTTGTCTATATTCTCTGTATTCTAAAATTATTCAATTTTCGGCTTCTTTAACCTTTTCTACTTTAGTCAACTTGTATCAATTATGTGCAAACCCCTTCTCCTTTTCTTATGTGTTTTTTTTAGAATTCTAAAATGGTTTTCTTCCAAATTTCAGCCTCTTTAACTTCTTGTATTTAAGTTGTTTACAACTCCTATGTGAAAGCTACCTAGTATTTACAAATCTTGCTTGTTTACTTGTTTTTTGTACTTAAAGTCACAATTGCAGCACGATCGAACCATATTAGTGGATCTTGAGGGGTGCCTAACACTTTCCCCTTGAGATAATTTCTAGCCCTTACCCAATCTCTAGTTTTCTAAAGCAAATTCATTTTTAGTGTCCTAATGCACCTAAACATTAGGTGTCAACTCTTCAAAAACTGCAAAACCCAATTCCCAAAAGGGAACGAGTTGTCTTCCTAAATGTCGTAATCCTGATTTCGCTTGAAAAGGGAGCATGGACAGCATGGTGACTGTTGGGGATTCTTTAGGCTTTTACCATTTGATGTTTTTTGTGACTTTGCTGCTTCTTTGTTGCCTTACCTAATGTTTTTGGCTTTTCTTCTACTACGAAACATACTTGGCTCTTCGTTTCTTTTATTTATTTTAACGCCTTCCTTTACTGCTTTCCTTCAATACTATTGTAAATTATGAGAAACTTTTGTAAACGTGCAAATACGTGAAAATTTGTTCAATTATTGTATTTGCATCTTCAACATCCTATTCCACTCGCGCCAAACAAAATACCATAGCAATTCTTATAATGAGTTGTTGCGCCCTTCCGATATCATCACCCCCTAAATTTGGCAAAGGTGTATTTGCGGTAAAACCAGTCGATCAACGATGTAGTCGACAATTTCGTGCCTTTCCATCTTGAGTTGTCCGCTGAAGGGTTCCATTCTAATACCCTATAGAAACCTTACTCTGTTCAACTCTGCATGCATCATGGTCAAACCTAGCCGAATCAGTTATGTTGTCCGCATACCGACTCTTTAAGAGTAGCCTTGTCTAAAGTCCATTGGGTTTCCTTGAAACCCAAACGGACACCACCATGTTCTGTGCATTTATTTGGAGAACTCAATCCTTCTATGCTAATTGTTGATATTTAATATTTGATTCTGGCGGGGGATAAGGGTGTAACACTTTTGTCTTGCAGGAGATGAGGCACAAAGTCCCCAGATTCGACATGGTCACCAACATCCACCCAAGGTTACAAAACTGGTGAAGAGATCTTCATTCCAGTGATCAGGCTCTTGTCATGAAATATCTAGGAAACCTACCTTCTCTCCTAGAAATTCAACCCAACAACAAAAATATTGAAGCTGCTACTTTATTCTGGGATTGCGATAGGTTTGTGTTTCGCTTCGGGGAGATTGCGATTGTCACACCTCCTTTTTCCACAGTTATCCCTAAAGGCGAAATGTGCATAGGAGTTTTTCCAATTAAAGTGAGATTATTTGAAACTGGGTTAATTTTCAAGAGTCGCCACTTGGATAGGCTTGGTTTTTTGGTGTCCCAAGTCACTGATTTATTTAAAATTCCAAATCGAGGAAATTTCAACTACCCGATTGGAGTCTGCGAACCAGAAATTTGTGAGTAAGGAATTACCTTGACCCGAGGTAAGGTGTTCGACACCCTTGGATCCCGTGGTTCTGGCGCGGTCGCTTAAACTTATTATAAATGGCTAAAACATGATTTGCTATACCTGTTAACTCGTAATTTCAGATTATTAGCCGCTTTTAACATCTTTTTAAGAAAAGTTTGCAATGTTATTAAAACACGTTGCGAATTGCGTCACATAAATGCACCCGCAATTTTAGACATATTTAAATTTCATTGAGAATAGGATTTGGGTCACATAAATGCGCACCCGAATTTAGGAAGGTATTTTTATTATATACGTGCGCCTATAGAAACTACGTCTTTGACATTTGCGGGAAGACCGTGAAATTTGCTAAATGGTACTTCCTATTTTCTATGGGTATTAATAAAGTAAAGAGCCACCACATGTATTTGTTCGAATTCACACGGCTCACTTTTTTATAAAGGTATTCTAACATATGCTAAATTTTGTTAAAGCTGTGTTTAAATAATTATTTCATGTATGAACCAGGTGCTTGGGAAGATTATATGTGCCTTGGCCTCGTTCATGACCAATAGATACATAAATATATAGCGTTTTGGGCCATCCCTGGAGCACATATTGCTCAGGCTATATTGACAATTATTGTGACTGGTCTGGGCTGTTAGTAATTCATCCCAGATGAACGTGTTATGTATCAATGCATGGGCACCTACTAGGCCTCGTGAATGAGCCCAATACTGATTCGACTGTAGGACCCCAATTGATGATAACCTTCTTTATTTGACATTACATATACAAAATAAAATTTTCATACATTCACGAAGGGGAATATTAATAACCATTTTGTATCAGTCTTTAACATCAGATTTGAATCGAATGATTCATATACCCATCAGTCAGAGTATATGAACCGAGCTCTTCAAAATTTGAGCACGACTTAGAATTATACTACATGAAACAAATCTGAAAATAATTTAACACTAAACAAGATGAGATTTAAATGGACAGAAATACTTCACCACATTTTTTTTGATTTGTTTTACATGGTTATTAGAATTCTTGCCTCCTAAACCCACTAGTTCCAAGTGCACAAAATCAGCACTTGAACCAGCTGGCCTAGTATTGGAATTGATCACTACTTGAACACATACAAATATTTGAGCTGAATATCTAATTATTACACACGAAAACAGTCCCAAATATCCAAATTAGTACAAATGGATCAGTCTAATATTAACTATAACATCATGATCACTCTATGACTACTCCTATATTCAAAATTAAATAGGGGAGAAGGGAGGGGGTAAACTTCAAACACAAATAACAGCTAAACCTTCACATTAGATTATATATTTCATTTGAACTTCATGGATACAAAAGCATTGAGTGTACCTGTAAAGCAGTAGAAGAACATGCCTATGAGTAAACAAAATAGATCAGCTAAGCAACCAACATCCAATAAAAAACATTGTTTCCAGATTTCAATGGAGTTTTTAGAGAGTTGAATCTTTAGAAAATGATTTGAAAACAATCCTAATGTTATTTTCAGATATAAGATCAGTATTTCAGCTCTAGTGTTGTAGAAAAAGGTTTTCCGGATTCCCATCTAATGCCCCAACTGATTCAATTTATAGCAAAACTGTTAGGGTATCGATTTTTACTAGTTTTCTTTTTAGTCCTCAACTAAAATTGATTTTTCGCCTAAGTAGTCCTTCAATTTCTAACTTGTGCCTCAAGTTTGAGGCGGGAATTATATATTAATCCCTGCTGGAAAGTTCTACAGGATTCCTATCAGATTTTTTTATAATTTCAAATCCCTTTTATACCCTTACTAGCTTTCCTAAATTACCCTACCCCTAAATTTAATCCCAGTCAGTTATTTTAACCCCATTTTAGCCTTAATTAACCTTGGTTAGCTAAATTCAGATCACCTTTTAGACTAACCTAGCTTGTGATTATAAGAACTAGCCAAAATCGACAAGCTAATTATAACAGGCATTTAGTGACAAAATACTATCAGCACTGAGGACCAAAACTATCATGAACTAATGATAAAGCATTTAGTGATACAATCAGACAATCAAACCAATCAGAAAATCAGTAAATCAATAAAATTCATCAAATTATGAGAATCATATCACTTAAAACCTAATTATCACAGGATGTTGAACTAATGACAAACAAACAAGCCTATGAACGTTAAACCCTAATCTTAGGAGAACTTAGGGATAACCAGATAAACAACAAAAATTAAAAGAAATGCAGACTTTAAAAACATGTATTAACCTAATCAGTTATTCCAGGCTTAGTGACAAACAAACACACACGAACATTGAACCAAATCTTAGGAGAACTTTGTGGACAACCAGATAAATAACAAAAATTTAATAAAAGAAAATTTAGACTATTGGACCTAATCAATTATCAAAGAACTTAGACATTCAAAGCTAAATAAAAATGAGAATGGGCAGGAAACTTAGCTTTTCATTTTTGTTGTCATTTGAACTGATTCAATTGGACCTTTGTTCTTCCACAAGGGTCCTGAAACTCCTAGGATGGTGTTTAATCAGTTTCCAAGTTCAGGGGAGGGTTCTTGAAGTCCGTAGACCTCAGTGAAGTATCGGATTTGAAATTATTCAATGGTCGAGGCTATTTGGGACTCTCGGGTGGCATAGTTGGGGTTAAGGGTAGTTAGGGACTGTCTAGAAGGATTTTGCACCATTTTCGGCAAGTTTTGTATTTAGGGTTAAGCTTCGGCTTAATATTCAAGGGGTTCCATGGTGATTTGAGAGTGGTGATGTGCATGGTTAGAACGGGGAGGTCAAGGTGTCTTGGTGGTGTAGTTTTTGGCAGCTTTGGAATGAGGTCGCCGGAGGTAGGGTTTCCGGCCACCTTTAAAGAGATATTGGAGATGGAGGGGGTGGTATTCGAAGGGAACTGGTTATGGGACGGGGTAGAGGAGGCTGTGCTGATTAAGGGGTGTAACATTAGGGCCATTTGGTTACCGGCGGCGGCTGTGGAGTGGTCAGCCGGTGGTCAACAACGGCGATGGGGTGGTCATGAGAGGTATTATTGTCGGCGATGGAGATACGAGGACGGTGAGTATGGTCGTGTGTATATTGAAGGTGTTTGGACATATGTATACATAAGAAGGGAAGCTTCCGTGGCCATTGGATGATGTAGGGATCGACGGTTGTGATGGAAGGGACTCTAAACGGTGTAGTTTGGTTAGTGAATGCGTGGACTGGGTTGGTTGGTCGTTTGGGCTGGGTTATGGCTTATTTTGAAAGAGCAAGAATAGATTGGGCCACTCAGGTCTGGCCCAATAGTGGCCAGCCTGAGTGGCTGCCTATGTATGTAATATATATATATATATATATATATATATATATATATATATATATATATATATATATATATATATATTAGTATTATTTAATAAAAGTAATTTCTAATTTTACCAGAAACTCCTAATTATTATAAATAAATGAAAAGCATGTTAAAAAAGAAAATTAAATGCAACAACAATTTCAAATGCCAGACATGTACCTATGTATATTTTTTGTATCTTAATTTGTAAAACTAATTTATTAACAATTAAATCCTAATTAATCCTAAACACGCAGTAATGAACATGCACATGCAGTTAGATCCTAATAATTAAAATCCTAACATTTACAAGAAAAATCCTACTCTTTTAGAGTCCTATATGAGTTTGTTTCGACCGGTCAAAAATCACGTGCTCACACGAAGGGTATTCGTGCAAAGACAAGTGAGCAAATAGGAATGATTTCTGTCCGATTGAATGCTCCATGTGAAGCATTTTGAAAATTTTCTGACCAAACGTTGCTTTAAAGGTTGCCTACATATCCTCGGCAATAGAGGAATCAGGTGAGTGTAGTTCTTGAAGTTTTGGTAGCTGGGACTACTGAGAGACTGTAATTGGCTGCTGTTGCTGCAGTTTCTGCTCACTAAGCTTCCCTAACACTGCTTATTTACTTTCAACAGTTTCCTTTGTTTACAGGACGGTCTACATCCGAATCCAAGGCAAGTAAATGTGCAAGTAGCACGTAAAAAATGCATCAGGATGGTCTTTTATTTCAAGGTACCTGTCCTAGACGGACCCAACCCCTGTGTTGAGCCCCCTAAGTCAAAAATGCATGATGAAAATAAACGTTCCTACTAGGGATCTGGCATGAAGCTTTGTCATACTAGGTTGAAATCCTCGGTATAGGGTCTAGACCGTGTAACCGAGTGGACAACTCGAGTCGAGGAGGGGCTATGTACCGGGGACCTGCGAGATCGTCCGGCTTTGTAACTTGTCCGAGCCTCTTTCCTATTCAGGTAGCCATGTAATCAAATCAGAAGAAGCCAAATATAACAGTCATTGTATGCTCGAATTCTTGAACCCTGAATCAGAGATTCTGGGTTCGATCCCCAGCGGAGTCGCTAGAGGTGTCACACCTCCTTTTTTCCACAGTTAACCCGAAAGGCGACACGTGTATATGAGTTTTTCTAATTAAAGTGATATTATTCGAAATGGGATTAATTTTAAAGAGTCTCCACTTGCGATAGGCTTGGAATTTTGGTGTCCTAAGTCACTGATTTATTTAAAATGCCAAATCGAGGAAATTTCTACTGTCCGATTGGAGTCTGCGAACCAGAAATTCGTGAGTAAGGAATTTTGTTGACCCGAGGGAAGGTGTTAGGCATCCTCGGATCACGTGGTTTTAGCACGATCGCATAAACATATTATAAATGGCTAAAACTTGATTTGCTGTACCTGTTAACTCGTAATTTCAGATTATTAGCCGTTTTTAACATCTTTTAAGGAA
Source organism: Nicotiana benthamiana (assembly GCA_034376525.1). NCBI lineage: Eukaryota > Viridiplantae > Streptophyta > Magnoliopsida > Solanales > Solanaceae > Nicotiana > Nicotiana benthamiana. The sequence continues at coordinate 140,840,264 of CM067327.1, read as the reverse complement.
ATGTTGCAGTGTTTTTAAAACACGTCGCGAATTGCGTCACATAAATGCACCAGTAATTTTAGACATATTTCAATTTCATTGAGAATAGGATTTGGGTCACATAAATGCGCACCCGAATTTAGGAAGGTATTTTTATTATAAACGCGCGCCTATAGCAACTATGTCTTTGACATTTGCAGGAAGACCGTGAAATTTGCTAAACGGTACTTCCTATATTCTATGGGTTTTAATAAAGTAAAGAGCCATCACATGTATTTGTTAGAATTAACACGACTCTTTTTATTTTTATTTTTTATAAAGGTATTCTAACATATGCTAAATTTTGTTAAAGCTGTGCTTAAATCCACTAATTATTTCATGTATGAACCAGGTGCTTGGGAAGATTATATGTTCCTTGGCCTCGTTCATGACCAATTGACACATATATAATTTGCGTTTTGGGACAGCCCTAGAGCACATATTGCTCAGGCTATATTGACAATTATTGTGACTTGTTTGGGCTATTAGTTATTCAGCCCAGATGAACGTGTTATATAACAATACCTGGGCACCTACTGGGCCTCGTGAATGAGCCCAGTACTGATTCGAATAAAGGACCCCAATTGATGATAACCTTCTTTATTTGACATTATATATGCAAAATCAAATTTCCATACATTCATGAATGGGAATATTAATAACCATTTTGTATCAGTCTTTAACATCAGATTTGAATCGAGTGATTCATATACCCATCAGTCACAGTATATGAACCTAGCTCTTCAAAATTTGAGCACGACTTAGAATTATACTACATGTAACAAATCTGAATATAACTTAACACTAAACAAGATGAGATTTAAATGGACAGAAATACTTCACCACATTGTTTTTGATTTGTTATACATGGTTATTAGAATTATTGCCTCCTAAATCCAGTAGTTCCAAGTACACAAAATCAGCACTTGAACCAGCTGGCCTAGGATTGGAATTGATCACTACTTTAACACACACAAATATTTGAACTGAATATCTAATTATTACACACGAAAACAGTCCCAAATGTCCAAATTATTACAAACGGATCAGTCTAATTTTAACTATAACATCGTGATCACTCTATGACTACTCCTATGTTCAAAATTAAATAGGGAGAAGGGAGGGGGGTAAACTTCAAACACAAATAATAGGTAAACCTTCACATTGGATTATATATTTCATTTGAACTTCGTAGATACAAAAGCAATGAGTGTACCTGTAAATCACTAGAAGAACAGGCCTATGAGTAAACAGAATAGATCGCTTAAGCAACCAACAACCAATAAAACAGTGTTTCCAGACTTCAATGGAGTTTTTAGAGAGTTGAATCTTCAGAAAATGATTTGAAAATAATCCTAATGGTATTTTCAGATATAAGATTAGTATTTCAGATCTAGTGTTGTAGAAAAAGGTTTTTCGAATCCCTATCTTTTGCCCCAACAGATTCAATTTATAGAAAAACTGTTACGGCATTAAAGTTTTACTAGTTTTCTTTTTAGTCCTCAACTCAAAATGTATTTTTGCCTAAGTAGTCCTTCAATTTCTAACTTGTGCCTTGAGTTTGAGGCTGGAATTATGTATTTATCCCTGCTGGAAAGTTCTAAAGGATTCCTATTGGATTTTTTAATTGTTTCAAATCCCTTTTGTACCCTTACTAGCTTTCCTAAATTACCGTACCCCTATATTTGACCCTAGTCAGTTCTTTTAACCCCAGTTCAGCCCTAATTAACCTTGGTCAGCTAAATTCAGATCACCTTTTAGACTAACCTAGCTTCTGATTATCAGGATTAGACAAAATTGACAAGCTAGTTATAACAGGCGTTCAATGACACAAAACTATCAGCACCGAGGACCAAAACTATCACGAACTAATGATCAAGCATTCAGTGATACAATCAGATAACCAAACCAATATGAAAATAAGTAAATCAATAAATGAATAAAATTCATCAAATTATGAGAATCAGATCTCTTAAAAGCTAATTATCAGAGGATGCTGAACTAATGATAAACAAACAAGCCGATGAACATTAAACCCTAGTCTAAGGAGAACTTTGGGATAACCAGATAAACAACCAAAATTAATAGAAATGCAGACTTTAAAAACATGTATTAACCTAATCAATTATTCCAGGCTTAGTCACAAACAAACAAACATGAACATTGAACCTAATCTTAGGAGAACTTATTGGACAACCAAATAAAAACAAAAATTAAATAAAATAAAATTCAGACTATTGAACCTAATCAGTCATCAAAGAACTTAAACATTCAAAGCTAAAGAAAAATGAGAATGGGCAGGAAACTTAGCTTTTCATTTCTGTTGACATTTGAACTGATTCAATTGGACCTTTGTTCTTCCACAGGGGTCCTGAAACTCCCAGGATGGTGTTTAATTAGTTTCCAAGTTCTGGGGAGGGTTCTTGAAGTCCGGAGACCTCAGTGAGGTCTCTTATTTGAAATTATTCAATGGTCGAGGTTATTTGGGACTCTAGGGTGGCATGGTTGGGGTTAGGGGAGTTAGGGACTGTCTAGAAGGGTTTTGAACCATTTCCGGTAAGTTTGGGATTTAGGGTTAAGCTTCGGCTTAATATTCGAGGGGTTCCATGGTGATTTGAGAGTGGTGATGTGCATGGTTGGAATGGGGAGGTCAAGGTGTCTTTGTGGTGTAGTTTTGGACAGCTTTGGAATGAGCTCGCCAGACGTAGGGTTTCCAACAACCTTTAAAGAGATACTGGAGATGGAGGGGTGGTATTCGAAGGGAACTGGTTATGGGACGAGGTAGATGAGGCCGTGCTGATTAAGGGGTGTAATTTTGGGGCTGTTTGGTTGCCGGCCGCCACCGTGAGGCGATTTACTGCGGCAACTGTGGGGTGGTCAGCCGGTGGTCAACGTCGGCGATGGGGTGGTCATGGGAGGTGTAATAGTCGGCGATGGAGATACGAGGATGGTGAGTATGGTCGTGTATATATTGAAGATGTTTGGACATATGTATACATAAGTAAGGAAGCTTCGGTGGCAGTTGGATGATGTGGGGATCGACGGTTGTGATGAAAGGGACTCTAAACAGTGTAGTTTGGTTAGTGGATGTGTGGACTGGGTTGGTTGGTCGTTTGGGCTAGCATATGGATTATTTTAAAGAGCAAGAACAGATTGAGCCACTCAGGTCTGGCCCAATTATGGCCATCCTGGTTGTTTGCCTATATATGTATTGTATATATTTTTTTAAATTTAATTAATAAAAGTAATTCAAAATTTTACCGAAAATTGCTAATCATTATATATAAAATAAAACAAAGTTAAAAAAGAGAATTAAACCCAACAAAAATTTAAAATGCCGGACATGTACCTATTTATATTTTTTCTATTTTTATTTGTAAAACTAATTTATTAACAGTTAAATCCTAATTAATCCTAATCACGCAGTAATGAACATGCACATGCAATCAGATCCTAAAAATTAAAATCCTAACATTCACAAGAAAAATCCTACACTTTTAGAGTTATATAGGAGTTTGTTTCGACCGGTCAAAAATCATATGATCTCAGCCGGTGCACAACAATGTTGAAAGGAGGACTAGTTGAAAAAAGAACAACCTTCAAAGAAACGGTTACTTTCGGCGCACGTTAAGATCTCAGTCGGTGCACAATAGCAGGACGCCATTGTCACCAGAACATGGCTCGTCGCCGGCATAACGCACCACCCACTGATGCGCAAATAGTTACTCCCGAGCATGGCATTACAAAGGAGCTTGAACCATTAACATTTGGCAACTTTATGCCCCAGAAGTTCCAATCAACAGAGAATGCAGAGGGAGAAAACTGTGAAGTGCCATTGCCGATGACTGATGCACCTTCCAACATCGCTGTAAGACGATTATAGTTCACTGATGCCATTGGATCGGAGAAATCCATTCCGACTGCAGTGGATGTGGTGCGAGGAAACTGCAATTCTCAGATGGGCAAGCAACTCTCATTCGTTCCCCCCACTGATCGAGATGGCAAAAAGGTTGTTAAGATCAGTGAGGACGATTTGAAATCTCAATTGGATTACTGGCAAAATGCTTTGATTGGATACATAATTGGTGATAATCCTAGTGAGAAAACTATGGATATTTAGTCATGCATGTGTGGAATTTCGTGGCTAAAGCTCAGGTACTGATTCATGCTAAAGGATACTATATTTTTCGCTTCAATAGTATCGAGGATAGGGATTTAGTCATGCAATCAGGGCCCTATTCCTATAGGAATAAACCAATGGTTTTTAAACCCTGGGAAGTTGATTTCTCTTTTCAGAGTGATATTCTCAGCACTGTTCCTGTATGGATTCATTTCCCTGGACTTCCGGTGGGCTACTGGTCTACTGAGGTATTGAGAGAAATGGCCAGTGCAGTTGGCAATCCATTATACACTGACAAATTTACTGCGCATTATGAAAAAATTTCGTTTGCCCGAGTCCTAGTAGAGGTCGATGCTGCTTATTAACTTCCTGACCAATTAGAGATTGATACTCCTTATGGCCCTAAGATCCAGACAATTGAGTATGATTGGAAACCTAGTTTCTGTAATCATTGCCTGAAATTTGGGCATGATTCATTAGATTGCTGGTACTATGCTGATAACAATGCAAAAAAGGATATGGAGGAGCAGGATAAACCAAGGAGGCAGAAAGGGAAATTGAAACAACAGGGGAAAAATACTAAAAATGAATGGCTTGTAAAGCAGCCTGTAGCTAATGCAGAAGTACATGTAAGCCATGAAAAATGCAGTTAATTCAGAAGTACTGGAGGTGCAGGCAGTGCAGGTCCTTAATAAGGTGAATGAGAACCTCTTAGTTAGAGATCTGCAGCTTGCACAAACTGGTCCTGAGATTCAAGTGAGACCTGAAATTGCAGTCATTGCAGTCAATGCACCCAATGGTAACAATGAGCAAATGGTTGATAATTGCAGTAAAGGAAGGCTACTATGGTTGTGGCTGGTAACAGGGTTCAGCAGATTGATCCGGGGCCCTCACACAGATCAACCCCTAATCTCTTATGATTATTGTCACATGGAACATTAGGGGGCTCAACCAAGCCCATAAGCAAAAGGAGTTGAAAAACTTCCTAGCTGTTAATAAGGTAGATGTCATGGGAGTTTTAGGAACTAGATTAAAGGAGCATAAAGCTAAGAAGACACTTGATAAGTTTGCTAAGGATTGGAAGGTTCAATGCAATTATTCAAAGGTTGCTAATGGTAGAATGTGGTTGCTTTGGAAACCACACATCCAGATCCATATATCCTCTGTTACTGATCAACTCATTCACTGCGTTTTTGAAGATACAGGAAGCCAAGCCATAATTCATTTAAGTGTTATATATGATCATAATACTGCACTTCTTAGGAACCAACTGTGGAGTGACCTTAGGTCAATCTTTATTCCCAGTAAAGATGCTTGGCTGATCAGTTGTGATTTCAACTGTGTCTTATGTTCTGATGACAGAATTGGCTCTCCAGTTACTGATGCTGAAGATAAAGATTTCAAAGACACTATTTCTGACCTACAACTCACTGCCCTCAGAGTTAAAGGGTGGCACTTCACTTGGACCAATAAGCAAGATTCTTCCACTAGAGTTTATAGTAAAATTGATTGGGCTCTGGGCAATTTTCAGTGGCTACAACAGTATGGACATCAGGAAGCTGATTTCATGAACCCTTCAGTCATTCCCCTATCCTTATCAAATTTGGAGATCAAAAACCTTTGAACCCTAAACCTTTCATACTATACCTTGCTGTTATGGAACAACCTCAGTTTCATAGCATTCTACAGCAGGTTTGGAGTCAGGATTATGGAAGAACACCTATGCAGCAAATATGGCAAAAACTGAAGGCCATGAAGCAGCATTTAAAGGAGATAAATGTCCATATCGCCTCTTTAAAGTAGAAAATTATTCAGGCAAGGGAAAAATTGGGTATTATTCAAGTTCAACTGCAAAACAACCCATTAACACAGTCACTAATTACTTAGGAAAAAGCAGCAATTGAAGAAATTGAGATGTGGAGTTGTGTGGAGGAAAAAATTCTGAGGCAGAAGTCCAAAGCTTGCCGGATTGAGTGTGGGGATGCTAACACTAAGTATTTCAATGCTCAATGGAAGATCAGAACAGGACAGAACAACATCACGTCCATTTATACTGACACAGGTTTGAAACTAACTGATCCTTTATCTGTGGAACAGGAATTCATAAAGGTATTTCAATCATTAATGGGGGAGTGCTGCTGAACTCCATTGTGCCGATTCTGCAATTATGAAAGAGAGACAGTGCTTAATCTAAATTAGCAAAGAATACTCATTAGATAGGTAACATTGGAAGAGATCACCGAAGCTGTTAAAGAAATGCCTAAAGATAAAGCACCAGGAGTAGATGGCTTTCCAGTGGAATTCTTTACTAAGAACTGGGAGATGGTAAAGGGTTACATTCTAGCTGCTACCAAGGAGTTCTTTTCTACATGCAAAATGCCTCATATGATCAACACCACTGCCATAGCACTTGTGCCTAAAGTCAAAGCACATGCTACTGTTAAATATTATAGACCTATTGCTTGCTGCACTACTGTCTATAAAATCATCTCTAAAGTCATTACCAGGAGGATGAAGGCTGTCATTGGGGAATTAATTGGTCCTGCTCAATCTGCTTTTATTGAAGGAAGAAGTATTGTTGACAACATTTTGCTAAGCCATGAAATCTTTAAGGGCTACTCAAGGAAAGGTGTCTCTCCCAGATGTGTACTCAAGGTGGATTTGAGGAAGGCATATGACACCTTGGAATGGAATTTTCTGAAGCAGATTCTTATTGATTAGGGCTTCCCAACAAAATTTATTCATTGGATCATGGCATGTGTCACCTCTGTCTCTTATTCCTTAGTAATGAATGGTGGCTTAATAAACCATTCACTGCTAAGAGAGGTATTAGAAAGGGTGACCTTATGTCACCTTACCTGTTTGTATTGGCAATGGAATACCTGAACAGAATACTACAGCAGCTGCACAAGGATGGGAACTTCAGCTTCCATCCCAAATGCAGAAAACTCAGTGTTTCTCATGTCTGTTTTGCTGATGACCTCCTTATGATCTGTCGAGCTTATATTATATCTATCCAAATCTTGCATAAAGCTTTTCTTCAGTTTTCAGAAGCATCTGGTCTTCTGGCAAATATCAGCAAGAGTGCAGTCTATCTGGCTGGTGTGCAGCAAAGCATCAGAGAAGAAATAATTGAAACCTTGGGATTCACTCAAGGTCAACTTCCATTCAGATACTTGGGGATTCCACTTGATTCTAAGAAACTGGCTATCCATCATTATATGCCCCTAATTGAAAAGATTACAGATAAAGTTACTTGTTGGTCAGCTAAGCTTCTATCATATGTAGGTAGAAGCCAATTGATTAAAGTTGTGGTGTTTGGCATTCAGACTTATTGGGCACAAGTATTCATTATGCCCAAGAAAGTACTGAAAGCTATTGAAGCAATATGCAGAACTTTCCTTTGGACTGGCAAAGCAAATAAATCCAGAAGGGCACTGGTGGCTTGGGAAAAAGTGTGTAGACCTATATCAGGTGGAGGTCTTAACATCCGAGACTTCACTGTGTGGAACAAAGCAGCCATAACTAAGCTGCTACGGGACTTGTCTAGGAAGAAAGACTGTCTATGGGTTAGATGGGTTCATTCTTATTACATCAAGCAAGGTAACATTGCCACAATTAACATTCCAAAAGCAGCCTCTTGGGTTGTCAAAAAGGTAGTGGAAAGCAGAACTATGATACTGGAGAGCCATAAGCTTCAAGGCGATCTAATTGGCATACTGCAAAGTATATGTAGGCTGGACAAATTTCACATTCAGAAACTTTACCTCACTATGCTCCCCAGTTTCAATAAGGTTGAATGGAAGAACTTGATGCTGATCACTAATGTCCTGCCTCGGCATAAGTTCACTGTTTGGCTAGCTGCTCAACATAGACTTCCTACAGTTGAAAGATTGCAGAACATGGGCATACAGGTTGTAGCAACTTGTGTGTTGTGCAAACAAAATGTTGAAGACTTCAATCACCTATTCTTTGTGTGTCCTATCACAAACATATTGTGGTCCAGAATATGTGTTTGGCTGGGGCATTCCAGAACAGTTGGCTGCTGGGAAACAGAACTTCATTGGATTTGCAGCAAAGGAAAGAGTAGACTGTGGCAAAATGCTATTACATCTTCTGCATTTGTCACTACTACTTTCCTCATCTGGAAAGAAAGGAACCACATTCGATTTGAAGGGGTTGCTTTTGTGGAGGAACTGACTTGAAGAGAGATTGCCTCACTTATACACCTTCGAGGCAGGAATTGCAATTATTGGCAGAGTGGTCTGAGACAGCTTAATTAATTTCCTTAGCTATTGCAATTAGATACTTACTGTTATGATACTTGTGTATAGATAGCTAAGATATTATAGAGAGTACTTGTAAAAGTGTAGTAGCCCAGTCCAAACTACTACTATAGAGCTCTATGATGTACATATTCTTTGAGATCAATGAAATTAACAGTTATACTTAAAAAAAATCATATGATGACAGAGATAACACCTTTGCTAGAGGAAATATGAGGACTTGCTGGTATCCCGTGGGAGACTCCGGGTTTGCTTTTGCCAGAAAATCGCAGGGGTAAAGGTTTTCTCAAAATGATGGGACTAATGAGGAACCAAACTTGACCTATTTGAATGATTCTTAGATTCTTTATGACTATCTGCATGAGAGGTACGGTCATAGCAAGTCCTACCATACTTATCCGGATGAATTTGCCCTCACATCCTTAGGGAACATCCACCGACGGGTCTTTGTCTTCCAGTTCTGCTTTTTGGGGATGATAGTATTTCCTATGAAGAAGGCTAGGATCCATACTAAACTAGCCATGGTCACCAAGACTTTAATGGAGGAAATTGGTGGGCAGCCATTTAGCATATTGCCCATGATTATTGCAGAGATATACCGAGCCCTGAAGAAATGCCAACAGGAAGCCAAGCACTTCGAGAGTTGCAACTTGTTACTCCAACTTAGGCTCCTAGAACATCTCAAGAGGGGTAAATATCGACAAGACATTCTGCACAGTGACTGGGACAATCATATTGCCTACCATTAATCAAGGCGAATGATTTATATCCCCAACATGTTTGCTCAACCAGAAGATTCTAAGGATAGGTAGAGTTGTTTGAAAATATGAAAGAGGACCAAGACAGTGGATGTTCGAGTGGTTCCCTATTGGAGAGTTCATTATTTGGTCCAGGGATGCACCATTCCTGATACTTATAGGTTTGAGGGGAAATTACCCTAACGTTCCTCTCCGAGTTATGAGACAGACAAGAAGGAAACAGGTTATACCAAGGGTTGACAGGATGAGTCACTTCAGGGCCGACTTTCAAGATGGCGATAGTCCATACAAGTGCCAAGTTCAGCATATGTGGCACTGCAAAATTGTCCTGGGAAAGGATTCCGATAAACCAGACAGGTACCTTGCTGGTTACACTCCATACTATCCAAGCTGGTTGGAAGATGATCATAATGGGTTAGGTCAACCCGGGTTTGTTAGAGGCCACAGGATCATTGACGAAAAAGTTGAAGCACAGGTCGTGCAACCAACTGCGCAAGAGGATTCAGGAATGTGAAAGTGAGCATCGTGAAATACAAGAAGCCCACCAAAATCTGATTGAAGAGTGGAAAGACAGGGTTTGTTGGCGCCAACAAGCGACTGGGATACTTGGAGAGGGGTTTAGTGGATCTAGAAGGGAAATTCATCAAAAGGATTGAGGACTGCTAGAATGCTGAAGGAAATGAAGGTGGACACCTGGCTAGAGCTTACTTGTTGTTGGGACTTCGTGAGCTGGTGAAGCTGTTAAATAGAGCTAAAGATGCCGATTTTGGGAGGGTCCTTCTGGGACCAAGTAGTTAGGAATCTTTTCTTTTCTTGTAATAAGGCCACTGGCTATTAGTGATATTTTATTTTTTCTGCTATTTTAGTGTCGTTTTGGGATTAGCCTTATTTTTATCAATGAAATAAGGCATTCAACGTTATAATTTCTCCAAATCAACTTGCTGCTAGGCCTACCTCGGGCACAACGAGGCTCCCAAATTAAGACACGATTTATATTCTTGCACTATGTGTTTAAATATTGCAACATTATTCTTATAATCTTCACTAACTTGTTATCTTATTTTGTTTTACTTTTGTTTTATCCCCCCCCCTCCCAAACGTTAATTCGTGCACTCTGGCATCGTCATCATACTCCACAAGATACAAGGTCCCTCCACCAACTCCTTCTCCTAGTCCCTTTAGAAACAGGAACAAGGGTAAAATGGAGGAGTTGAGCAACACCAAGGAGGAGAACTCAGTCAAATAGGTATAGGTTCCTGAAGACCTCTAAGCGTGAATCCGTCTCTTAAAAGCACGCCTAATCGACCAATTACCTATATTAAAATTTCCAAGGAAAGTGTCTCCCAGCTCGAACAAAAGTTGTTGAAATTCCAAGAAGAACTGAACCAAGTTCGGAACTTGGAAAGCTTGTCATTTTCCCTCACTACCCCATATTTCAGTTTCCGGAACACTCAAAATCCCAAACCACCACAAAACATTCCGAAACCACAAAACCACTCCTTTTCTCATCACTATTGCAACGCTTGCCACAAATCCACTGCTCATCTTGGAACATGTAGATTCCACAAACGACCATCTTCAACCTCATCACAATACCTCCATCTATGTGGAAACTGTGCTGTATCCTACTCAACCCATTTCAAACACACTCGAGTTTGATGATAAGGACTCACTTATCAAGAATCTAGTGGAAGAACTCAAGAAGCTAACTAGCAGAATTCATGGCATCGAGGGACGTAAAGGGATTGATGGGCTGAATTATGAAGACCTTTGCATTCAACTCGATGTCAAACTGCCCGAGGGGTACAAACCTCCCAAGTTCAAGATGTTTGATGGACCGGGGATCCGAGAGTTCATTTGAGAACATACTGCGACAAGCTGGTCGGAGTAGTAAAGGACAAGAAGATTCACATGAAGCTTTTTTTGAGAAGTCTAAAAGGAGATGCTCTGTGTTGGTACATTAGCCAAGACCCAAAGAAGTAGTCAAATTGAGTAATATGGCGTTCGATTTTATGGACAGGTTTAGGTTCAACACAGAGAATGTGCTAGATGTGTTCTACATCCAGAACCTAATGAAGAAACCCACAAAACCTTTCCGCAAGTATGCTACTCGTTGGAGATCAGAAGCTGCTAAGGTCAGACCAGCTTTACAAGAGGAACAAATGAACAAATTTTTCGTCTGAGCTTAAGACCCACAGTACTACAATAGGTTGATGTTGATCTAAAGCTAGAAATTTTCCGACATCATCAAGCTAGGGAAGATGATCGAGGAAGGTATCAAAAGTGGTATGGTCACTAACTTTGAAGCTTGGCAGGCTACCAACAAGGCTCTACAGTCTGGTGGCACGTCCAAGAAAAGAGACGTAAGCGCCATGATGGTTGCACAGAGAACAAAATTCCCAATTAAATACCAAACCTACCGGATATCTCCTCTCACATATCAACCTACCCCAAATTACCAAGCACCCTCGCCCTCCTACCAAGCTCCACAACCTACTTATCAATCACCTTCATCACCCATATACCAGCCTAATTCACCCATATACTCCCAACCCGCACACGTCTACCAAGCCTACAACACCAAATAAGCCCACTATCAATCACCTCCCCCTCGCCAAAACATTCCTAGACCCCGACCAAATTTTGACTGCAGACCTCCAAAACACTATATCACCAAATGCCGAACCTATCGACCAACTGTATGAGAGGCTCAAAGCTGCTTGTTATGTCACCCTCATCCCTGCTATAACTCCTGAAAACCCTTCCCAATGGTTCAACCCAAACAAATCTTGTGCGTACCATTCCGGCATGAAGGGGCATACCATTGATGAGTGCCGCTCCTTGAAAGATCAGATCTAGGCAGTGATCGATGACAAGATTATTATGGCTAAAGAGCTTGCTCCGAATGTCCGTAACAACCCTGTACCTGACCACAAGGGTGGAGACGTTCACATGATCGAGATAGAAGATGATTGGGACCCAAGGGATCGATCGGGTTGATAACAGCAGAAGGTAACGAGCCAAAGAAACCAGCAGTCACCCTTAACCCGATTTTGGTCCACATTCAGCCTTTTGAAGACGCTGAGATGAAGATGTCCCTACCACTTGATCTTGAAACACCAACTCCGCAAAGACGCTAACACTAATTGAGCTCGATTTTGGGTCCTTAAAGGTATCTATACCGTTTGAGGTTGCTGTATTACCTCCCAAAGCAAGGGTTCCTATTTTGGTAGCATTGATAGCTTCAAAACCGTCCCATACAAAGGCCATCCCTTGGGATTACACAGCCAAGGCAAGGAGGAAAGGGAAATCTAAACAGAGAAGCAATTGCGGCACAGGGCATGCAAGAACCAGCAGGGTTTATACTCCTGAACATTTAGCCGAGTCAAGTAAGCAGGCCTCTTGACGGACATCCATCACTTAGACTGGGCCCGACTACCTCTGGAGAAAGATACAAGCCAAAGTGTATTCACTCATTGATCAACTGAACAAAATGCCAGCCCATATCTCTATGCTAGCTTTGCTACAAAGTTCCGATGCACATAAGAACACTATGTTAAAAGTTTTGGTTGAGGCATATGAGCCGAGCAACATCACTGGAGGAGAAATGGAAAACATGGTGGGGAAGGTATTAAAGAGTCACAAGATCACTTTCCATGAAGATGAGTTGCCACTGCAAGTGTTAAGCCGCAACGCGACATTGCACATCACCGTGCGATGCGAGGATTATTTCATTACCAGGGTTTTGATTGATGGAGGGTATAGCCTCAATATTTATCCGTAATACCACTTAGGACATTAGGGAAGCATCTGCATAAGATCAGAGATGGGGTCATCAACGTCAAAGCCTTCGACGATTCTCAAAGGTCCACTATTGGGGAGATTAGCATGTGTTTACAGATGTGGCCTACTTGGTTTGATGTTGACTTTTATGTAATAGACGTGCCAGTGCCTTACAACTTAATGTTGGGACGACCTTGGATTCATGCCGCTGGAGCTATAGCATCAACCCTACAACATGCAGCTAAATTTGAGTGGAATCGCCAGGAGGTGATCATTCATTGTGTTTGTAACAATCCTATATATACTCACCAGAGGATTCCAGCAATTGGAGGAATAAGAAGGACAGTTGGTGAAACTTATCACCACATAGAGCGAGTCAACACCGTCAATAAAAACAAATGATGGGACAACAAAATTAAAAGCATACTGAACTGGAGCGGGTATGAACGTGGCAAGGGACTTGGCAAGAATCTCCAAGGAATCGCTAAGCCCATCAAACTCAAGAAGCACGGCACGACCTTCGGATTGGGATATGAGTATACCTGGAAAGTATTAAAGGAATGGTCATCAGCCTGGCAAGGTCCTTACTGTCCATTGAAGTAGTTGATACCCCATTTGGAGCAGACTTTCCAACCGGCTGAAGACATTTATAAGTCAGAAGAAGAGGAAGCATTAGTAGCAATGAGGAACTTATTCCTGGAAGATGATATGGACTACTGTGTCATTTTTGAGGAGGGGGTGAGGAAGGCCCTTCTATACAAGATGCGAGCTGAGGAGCACGCCTCAACAATTGGATTGTCAGAACTACTAGAGCCCGGAAAGCTTCGAGCATTACTATTACTGATCTTGATGAGCCGATAACTGTGACATGCAACGAGACAACGCAACAAACAGACATAGAATCTAAGGAAGATGAAATACTAGAAGAGGTTGTCAAAGAGTTTGATTATTTTGAGAATAGACCTAAGTACAATATGGACGAGACTCAGGTCGTTAACTTGGTAGATGCAGAAAATGTCAAAAAAATGCGCATCAATGTTCATTCGTCACCATCAGAAAAGGAAGAGTACATGAAATTTATAAAGGAATACGAAGACATATTCGCCTGGTCGTATGATGATATGACTGGTATGAGTACATCTATTATGTCACACAAGCTGCCAAATACTTCGACATGTCCACCCGTGAAACATAAGCTCAAAAATTTCAAACCTGACATGAGTCTGAAAATCAAGGAGAAAGTCATTAAGCAAGTAAAATCTAAGGTTCTTTGAGTAGTAGAGTATCCAACATGGTTAGCCAATATTGTGCCAGTGTCGAAGAAGGACTGGAAGGTTAGAGTCTGTGTCGACTACCGGGATCTCAACCGGGCCAGTCCAAAAGGCAACTTCCCCTTGACACACATACACATTCTAATTGACAACTATGCCAAGCATGAGCTGCAGTCGTTTGTTGATTGTTTTGCTGGGTATCATCAGATATGGATGTTTAAGGAAGACACTGAGAAAGCGACCTTCAGTATGCCATGGGGAATGTATTGTTACAAAATGATGCCATTTGGGTTAAAGAATGCTAGGGCCACCTACTTGAGGGTCATGACTACCATCTTTCATGAAATGATATACAAGGAGATTGAGGTGTATGTAGATGATGTTGTCATCAAATCCAGGAAAGCCACGGGTCACATGGAAGATTTGAGAAAGTTCTTCAACAGACTGAGAAGGTACAACTTGAAGCCGAATCTCGCGAAATGTGCATTTGGGGTTCCTACTTGAAAGATACTACGGTTCATTGTAAGTCAACGTGGAATAGAATTGGATCCGTCTAAGGTTAAAGCCATTCAAGAATTTCAACCACAAAAGAACAAGAAAGAAGTCATGAGTTTCTTGGGGAGACTTAACCATTTCAGCCGCTTTGTAGCACAATCTATTGTCGTCTGTGAGCCAATATTAAAGATGTTGAAGAAGGACTCTGCTACCAAATGGACTGATAACTGCCAAAAAGCCTTCGAAAGAGTCAAGGAGTACCTGTCAAAAATGCTACTTTTGGTCCCGTCCGAGCCAAGCGGACCCCTACTACTCTAACTTGCGGTATTGGATGGAGCGTTCGGTTGCGTTCTGGGGCAGCATGATGAAACAAGAAGGAATGAACATGCTACCTATTATCTCAGTAAGAAGTTCACACACACAAGGCCCGACATTCTCTATTAAAGTGCACTTGTTGTTCTCTGAGCGACACATTTCAAAGGAGTTGGCATAGGAGTTGTCCTAGTATTAAAAATTGGCCAGTATTATCTGGAATCCGCCAAGCTCAGGTTCCCCTGCCCTAACAATATGGCCGAATATGAAGCTTGCATCTTAGGGCTCAAGATGGCCATTGACATGAACGTCCAAGAGTTTCTGGTGATCGGAGATTTTGACCTGCTTATACATTAGGTTTGAGAAGAATGGGCAACCAAGAACTCCAAGATACTCCTTTACCTGCATCACATACATGAGTTGAGGAAGAGATTCACAAAGACAGAGTTCCAGCATGTTCCCAGGATCCAAAATGAGTTTGCCGATGCATTGGATACCCTGGACTCTATGATACAACATCCAGATTAAAAATTCATCAATCATATTCCCTTGAGGATCTACGATCAACCATCTTATTATGCTCATGTTGAAGAAGAAGCGGAAGGAACTCCTTAGTTTCACGACATCAAGGATTATTTAGCCAAGGAAAAGTATCCAGAGCTTGCAAATACCACTCAGAAGCGCACACTTCGAAGATTGTCCAAAAATTTCTTTCACAGCGGAGGAATCCTGTATAGGAGGACTCTAGATTTGGGATTACTAAGGTGTGTCAACACAAAGGAAGCGTCCAAACTGCTAGAATAAATCTATGCTGGGACCTACGGTCTACACATAAACGATTTTGTCTTGGCCAAGAAGATACTCCGGGCTGGTTATTTTGGATAACTATGGAAACCAACTGCATCCAATATGTTCAAAAGTAACATCGCTGGAAGATATGTGTAGACATGATCAAGATACCCCCAAATGAGCTTATTGCAACAAGCTCACATTTGCTGTTCGCTGCCTAGGGAATGGACGTTATCAGACAAATCGAACCTACCGCATCAAACAGGCACATGTTTATCCAAGTAGCAATTGACTATTTCACCAAATGGGATGAAGCATCATCTTACAGAGTTGTACCAATAAAGTCGTGGTAGACTTTTTTCGTGACCGTATTGTTTGTCGATTCGGGATTCCAAAATCAGTCATTACTGACAATGGCTCTAACCTCAATAGTGATTTGATGATAGATATGTGTGAAAAGTTCAAGATCAGACAGAAGAATTTCACATCTTAGAGGCCTCAAATGAACGGAGCTATAGAAGCCGCCAATAAGAATATCAAGAAGATACTTGATCGTTGCCGACTCAACGCTACACAAAAGTAGGGAGAGCGGGTCTCAATAGCTTTTACCCCAATAGTGGTTCGGGATAGAATTTCCACAAGGAGCTAGTAGTGGAGTTGTATTGTCTGTTTAGTCTAGAGATGCGGTTGTGCTTCTAATGTCACTTCAAATATTATTGGTTTTCTTTGTTCTTATAACTACTATTATGAAACTAATGATTAAAACTAAAGTATGCTATAAGAATATTGTTAAGTTGTATTTAAGATGGAGAAAGGCACTAGGGTTCTGACACTACCTAGGTGGCTAATCTATGGGTATATGTTACTAAGGGTAGATTGATATAATTGGGATTTATGCAATAACCGTTGCACAATTGCACCTGCTCTCACACCTCTCGCTAGAGAGAGTGACTTTGCCCTATTGGCTCTCTCTGGACCAATTGGGTAGGCCAATTAGACCAAAAAACTAGGGTTCAAGTAGGGTGATCACTCTCTCGAGGTTTAACCCATTTATTGGGACTACCATTTCTCATGGATCCATCCCAATTCCTTGTTGGGTCAATTTTAGGGTCATGGACTCTCTTTCTCAAGAAAAGTTAAATCCGCAAAGCTAGAATCAGCGTAAATTAACCCAAATAACAAATACCGAATATCAATCTAACCCTAGATAGCGACACCCATCAATTACCCACACTAGGGTTGAACCACAACCCTAGCTAATGGGTTTAACTAGACATAATCAAAGAAGAAGCAGAAGAAATAGATAAGGAACTAAACATATTAATTAATAACTAAGTAAAATCTACAATAATAAAGAGTAAAAGAGCCAAAAATTTGCTACAATCTCGTTCCCAGGTGCACAGCTGCGTCAGAATATCAAAAACTACCCTAAAAAGGGTAAAATATTCTATTTATACTAGGCTGGAAAAATCGGATGAAAATTCCCCTCTGGGGTCTGCGCGAACCGCACAAAAAGGACCGCGGCCGCGCTGTCTCTTGGACTGATGATTTCACCTTCTCTAAAGTCGAGGACCGCGACAGTGTAGAAGGGTAGCGCGGCCGCAGAGGGCTCTAGCATGGGCCACGTAAATTAGACAACAGCCGCATTGCTTGCTTTTGGACGAAATGATATCTCTCTGAATCTCTTGATGCAGGCTGCATGAATAAGTAGCGCAGCCACGTAAGCCGACTGTGGGCCACATGGTTTTGACCACGACCGCATTGTTCATGTGTTGAATATGCCCATCTCTGAACTTCATAGTGCGGCCGCGTGCACTTTTGTATGGTCCGCACTAGGTTCTCTATTCCCTTCACTTCACTTAGTCTTTGATACTTGAGCATGCTTCACTGTGTTTTGACCCAATCTTTAATATTTCGTCCCTTTGCTCAAACCTGCAATCAAGTACAACCTTTGAGCATTTTGGGACTATTTTGAAGCACTTTTTACTCAAAGCATAGGCAAGTAGGGGCGTAAAACACGTTAAAATCCTACTTATCAACTCCCAAAACTTAATCCATTGCTTGCCTTCAAGCAAACAAAATAAGACCACCCATTAAAGGAACGTCCAAGTAATTCCAGCCATCCTAGAGTAACACCAACAAGCATCAACTGAGACTAACAATTACCCTCAATATGAATGCATCATAACACATTTTAAACTTTGAAAACTGTGGATCAAGTGTGACACAAGAGCATCAAAAGTTGACTTATTTCATCAAAAAACTTCTCTGAATTACCTTGGTCATTGTGGAACCCAAACTCACACATTCTCAACGCTCCCTAAGGGAACCTCACCGTTTAGAGTATTGACACACAAACTGAGGTTGATGGACTTTCACTTATCTCTCTCAAGAAGAAGGTCACAAGTTTGACTCTAGGTACCATATGCTTTCCCCTTATGTAAGTATCCACTAATTTAGGCTTCCTTCAACTCAAGATCATATAGGGCTTTTGTGGAGTCATTTTGAAGGCTTTTGGGGTAAGGGTAGGACATGTATTTGTTCAAGTGGGTTCAATCTTCCCTTAAGCACGTCTTTTGATTCATTTTGGCATACTTTCTTGACTTATTTGAGTACTTCACTTCCTTTCAAGGGGTTAGAGGAACACATTGTTGCTCTTTCTTATGCAATTCAAAAAATTTCTCCTTTTTCTACTTTTTCCGCACCTTTTTCACTTTTGTTCCTTGAATCCCCTTTTATTCTTGTCCACATTAGAAATCCTTTTTGTTTTTTTCTTTTCTTTCTTTTTATTGACTTTGTTTTCTTATGCTTTTGTAACTTTTACCACTTTATTTACTTTCTTGTCTCTCCCCCAAACTTAGACATTTTCCATTTATCAAGGGAAGATTTGGGTGCCAAGAGAGGGTATCTTTTAGAACCGGTGTATGCTTGTTGCATTGGTTCTTAAAAGAAAAAGGTTCAAGGCTCAACACAACACACCTATCAGGAATAGTCTGATCATGGGTAGAAGGATCAAGCCGACTGTACACAAGTGTCAACCACCCCTCAGTCTCGAAGTTGAAGGTCTTCCAGAATATTTTCTTCCCTTCTTGCAACCAATCTGGAGAAACATCGGGGTAGGCCAAGTACCAAGCCAACCAAGGGCGAACCTCTTCCCCCATTGCTAATTTCTCTTTGTACACTGTTTCATCCTCGTCATCAAGCCCCAAGTACTCATTGAACGCTTTCCCAGAGAATACAACACTTTTGTTTCGCACTTTTGTTGCAATTGAGCCCTTTTTGACATGGGCCACATTGCAGTAAAACTCATTCACTATGTGCTCATTTCCATCCCTAAACTCATCTCGAAAGTACTCCCGTCCCACACTAGTGTGGCACTGTTTATGTACATTAGTGAGTAGGGGTAGCAGGTCAGTTTTAATGATACACCTCTCTGGAATAAGTTTTCGCACTGGCCACCACTCTCGGAACTTGTGTAAAGCCACTTGGCTAACAAAGTGATCCTCCCAAACCTACGATTTTCTTGTTATTTCAACTCCCCTAACCTGGGCACACCATTGTCCGGTACTTCTTTATCACTGTCATCCCCATCATCTGCACTCTCCCCAGACAGTGAAGCTGTGGGGCAGGTGGAGTACTCACCACTACCGGCCAATGAGCCTTCAGACAACTCAGAATATGCACACTCTGGAGCTTGGGTATGGGGTGAGGGTGGAGGAGAGTCATCAATCAATCTAAGACTTCCGAGCCAGTCAGGGAATAATCCAATACAGAATCACAAGAGACATCCTGGGAGGGTACATATTTACTTCCCGATTGGTCACGGGCTCTTTCAGCTTCTTTAATTGTTTTCTACATCTTTTTAATAATTTCTCTTAATTAGGGAGTTAGCCGTATCATGTCCTTGCCTTTTCCCTTGCCCTTGCCTCCCCGGGAGGATTCGCCTTGCCCGGGATGCTTAGCACTTCTTCCTCGTTGTTTAACCATTATCTCCTAGCATACATTTCTAACATTGTTAGTTTAAGCACATAATCACGAGTGCGGCTGCGTTGGAGGCACCACAGATTGCGCTATGGCGACTGCGGGCCGTGCCGAACAAGGTCTAGAAAATACATATCTCTGAATAACCCACAGCGGTCCGCGTAAACAAGGAGCGCGACCGCGATGTGTTAGCCCGGAGAGCGCAATGAATGTTGCGACCAGGCTAGAAGCATTTATGTTTAAGATATTTCAGGCACCGTGGTCCGTGCAAAAATTAAATGAGGACCGCATCTAGGCAACGCAGACCGTGCTATGGCGTCCACGAGCCGTGCTGAGGCAATTTTAGGGACCACGTGAGGGTTTCAGAATTTCTTTCATTTTTGCACAATTTTTAACACCTACTTAACCCTACTCAATTACCTAGTCCGTTAATCATGTTTACCCACAAAAAATAACAAGAAATCTAAGCTAACTTACTAATTCAAAGAAAAACAAGAAAAAAGAAGAAGTTATGAGCTACTGGTGGACAGATAACATGAAAATACAAAAATAATTAATCACCAAAGCATGAAATGTTACCAGGTATATGAAGAAGGAATGCAATCTATCCAAACAATCAAGAAAAAAAAATCTCAAGAAGGGGTGAACATCGTGCACAATGAACATTCTCTTACCGCATATTGTTCCCTGTAGATGGCTTTAATCTGGTACTTGGTCAGGAATTTTATCATTTGGTGGAGGGTGGATGGTACTGCTCTCATGTAGTGTATCCACGGCCTCCCGAACAAGGCATCGTACCTCATGTCTCCATCGATGACATGGAATTTTACATTTTGGGTTTTGCTGGCCAGGTGACTCACTGGGAGGGTGATTTCTCCTTTTGTTGTTTCACGCCATGTTAAATCCGTTACGAATTTGATTGGCAGCCACAATTTGGTCAAGCAGTGCGAGCTACTCTATTAACTTGGACCTGATAATGTTGGTAGAACTATCTATATCCATGAGTGCACGATTTATTTGAAATGTATTTACAAGGAAAAAGATTACCAGTGCGTCATTATGAGGTTGAGAGAAGGTCTTAGTGTTCTCATTGCTGAATGTGAGGGTATCCTCGGGTATGCAACCTCGGGCAGCACCAGCATGTGCCTTTATGAAGGAATCGGGCAGCATGGCAAATGAGTCTATAGAATTTGGGGCCAGGTTGTGATACCACATCATTGCCCCTTTAGAAAGTGTTTCCCTAAACATCTCCAAGAGGACGGACTCGATCTAGTTGTCCCTTAGGTCGTTGCCTTTTGTTGCATAAGTGTAAGATGTAACGTGCTCATTAGGATTCGAGGTACCATTATATTTTGGAAGATATAGCATTCTGAACTTCTTTGGAATGGGTTTCGAGGCCGCTTCACATGGGAATGGCTTTTGTACGAACATTTTTGAATCCACATCTTTGAAGATTGGGGGCGCTCATGGAATTTGGTCGACCCTTGAGTTGTAAGTCTCGACCTTCTTATTGTTTTCTTCTGTCATTTTCTTTCCTGATTCAATCCTTCTAGTGAGGTCCCCGAGCATCTTTAGGATGACAGGTTCAGTTATCGATCTATTATTTCGATCTCTTTGGTACCTGCTCGGCTGGGAGAGTTGTTCCCAATGCTACTGTGCTAAGAGCTTTTTGGTGACATTGCAGCTCAGCAATAGCTAGCTGTTGTGCCTGCAATATTTCAAAAAATAACATGAAGGCTAACCTCTCATTCTTCACTAGTTATGGTATTCTGAGCTTCTTATTGATCTCCTTGGTGCACTATAGTTGGTGTGTGAGATTATATCTACCTGTTAGGCATAGCATGAACCTACGACTACTGGAATTGGTCCTAGTGCGTTCTCAATGTTTTGTGGTGACATACCAATACTTAGTGCAACCATATCGTTCTCTCCGTGGTTCTCAAGATTGTCGTCTTCACCTCCATTTGCTGAGTTAGGCATTTCGACCTGAAATTGAAGATCTTGGAAAATAAAAAATGTTAAAGATAACTTGCATTATGTAATGAAACCAGCAAGAAAATAATCACTATTATTTTTAGCCCCACGGTGTTGCCAAACTATTTACCGTGAACATGGTAATAATAATTAAATTTTATTATGGGACTCTAAAAATGTGTGATCTATTTTTATGCTACTTGTTAAGCAGCTGACGCTATGTGTGAGACTTATAAACGAGATAAGAGTTAGGAGTAAGGTGATAACCAGACTAGTAGGTTAACAATCAGGGTTTCGAGTTTGTTGATTCGTGGGCCTCAAGGTCGATTCCAATGCTCGCCTGGGAGGTATTGAAGGAAGTTGAAGGGCGACTAATAGTTGTAATAAAATTAATGAAGGCTCTTTATGGCCAATGTTAAGCATTAAATGAAGAACAATGATGAAGATAATAAATGGAAGAAATAATATCGAGAAGATGTATTAGAGAGTAGAGATAATGTTCTTATGTATTTAGTAAGGAGCAACGGATGTTCACAAAATGAAAAGTATCCTTTTTATATATGAGGGGAATCCCAACATAGTACAAAATGCAATAATTACAAATATTTTGAGATGGGAGAGCTAGATGAGGCCCAGATTCGGGTTTAGAGTAGCCAACTAGACTTTGTCAGCCCTAGCTGTGTGCCTTGGGAACTCCTGTTTCTACATAAGTTGGGGTGAATATTGTCCCAAGGTCGAGCATCAATAAATCTCGAGGGATTATGCTTGACCATAGCCTTGTAGCGTCGAGCTTTCCAGATGATCTTCTAAGGTTCCTCGATGGCGAAGAATTGGACCTTCCAATTTCATCGTATACATGCATATATTAAATATACTTGCATATTAATTCTTGTGTGATTCGCGGGAGAGTACATGTTTTTTTAGTGAAATATACTCATTATATGTTTCATATGTGTAGAAACAAGTTTGGATATAAATGATGAAAAGATGACAATTCAACACAAAAAGAAGATATGGAAAGAATTGGGAGCTCGTCCAATTTCATGCGTGGAAGGAATACAGACGCGAAATAGGAGAAAAATGAATTCGTAAAAAAGAAAAGTGAAGTGAATGTACAGATCACTTCCCTGAATGAAAAATTGAAAATCTTGAGTCCGTGTCTACGGTCGCGCACTCCGCAAAGGCAGACGCGCCCTCCAGTTCTTCTATCTTATTTTAGATTGAGAAATTCCTCTCCTCATCAACCCTAAGTGAAATAAATACATCCTAAGATATAACTTTGGAGGAGGAAACACTAATTTGGAGTTACATAACACCTTTAGAGGCAAGAATACACTAGAAGCAAGGAGGAAGACTCAACCACAAGTTTTTCCTTTCTTCTTCCTGTTTTCTATTGTTGGTGTTGGCCCAACAACAGGTGAAGTTTTGAAGATTGACAAAAGAACTCCGACACGGACAAGGTCCATCTTATGAACCACAATCTTAATCAACTTTTACATGTGATATGCACGTGAAGGAGATAAATCTAGGTGATCAAGAAGCAATATCTCCTGATCTGATAAAAAAGCTTGCATATTAGATAAGGAGAGCAAGACTCCTTACATGAAGAGAACACAGTTTAGGAAGAAGATAGTGTTAGAGTTTTGAGATCACCATGAACTCTTCTACGATAGAAGAGTAGCAATTGAATCCCAGTCAAACTCTGATTAGTAACCTTTTAAATGTAAGTGCTGTTCTCTTTTACAGGTAATGCACACAAGCAGAAGTTAAACATAAATTGAGAGCAAAAGAGCAAGGTGATTTTGCAAGAAATTTATGTGTGGTCAAATTTGCAATCCTTAAGCAACTTGAACGAGATAGAATAACCAGTTCCAAGTGTCTATATTTTATTTTAGTTCAATGGTTGATGACAAGTTTGGAATTTGTGTTATGCTGCAAATTTTATTGTTCTTGTTATTCCGGACCTGCGGATTAGGCAGCGCAATTGCGAGGTTGCAAAAGCGATGAGGAGGTCCAGCTGTGAGTTTGCCCTTCAAGAGAATATTATACTAGTTTTTCAAAGAGATGAATCGGTTCTACTTGATCCAGGATCTACTTACTCTTACGTTTTTTTTCATTTGTTCCGTATTTGGGTGTACCTCGATATTCTTTGAAATTTCCTATTTGTGCTTCTACTCCTATGGGAGATTCTCTTCTTTTGATCGTATTTATCGGTCGTGTTTGGGTGCTTCTAGTGGTTTTGAGACCAGGCTGATATTTTGTTGCTCAGCATGGTAGATTTTGATATATTATCTTGGGCATTGACTAGTTGTCGCCCCATTATGCTATTATTAATTGTCACACCAAAACTGTGACGCTGGCTATACCAAGTGTACTGCGTGTTGAGTGGAAGGATACTTTTGATCACATTCCCAGTAAAGTTATTCCATTACTTAAGGTTTAAGGTATGGTTGAGAAGGGATGTGACGCGTATCTAGCTTATGTAAGAGATGTCAGTACTTGTCCCCCTTAGTTGATTCAGTTCCAGTGGTACAGGATTTTACAGATGTGTTTCCTGCTGATCTTCCAGGCATGCCGCCTGATAGAGATAATTATTTTGGTATTGATCTATTGCCGGACACTCGGCCCATTTTTATTCCTCCTTGTCATATGGCCCCTCCTGAGTTGAAGGAATTGAAGGATCTATTACAAGAATTTCTTTATAACAGTTTTATTAGGCCTAGTGTATCATCTTGGTGTGCTCCTATAATGTTTTTGAAGAAGAAGGATGGTTCTATGCGTATATGCATTGATTGTTGGCGGTTGAACAAAGTTACAATAAAGAACCGTTATCCTTTGCCTCATATTGATGATCTGTTTGACTAGCTTTAGGGCGTATATGTGTTTTCTAAGATTTAATTACGCTCAGGTTACCAGCAGTCAAATATTTGGGAGCCATATATCCTGAAGACTACTTTCAGGACTCGGTATGGTCATTACGAGTTCCTTGTTATGTCATTTGGGCTGACCAATGCCCCAATAACCTTTATGCATTTGATGTATAGTGTGTTCCACCCATATCCTAACTCATTTGTTATTCTCTTTATAGATGATATTCTGGTGTATTCCCGGAGTCGGGAAGATCATGACCAACACTTGAGGACAATGCTTCAGACCTTGAAAGAAAACAAGTTATATGCTAAGTTCTCGAAATGTATGTTTTTGTTGGATTCCATGGCATTCTTAGGCCACATGGTTCTGAGTGAGGGTATTCAGGTGGATCTGAAGAAAGTGGAGGCCATGCAGGGTTGACCTAGACCATCCTCAGTAGAGATTCGCAGTTTTCTTGGCTTAGAGGTAAAAGTTCCCGACTCTCTAAATCTACCCCCCCCCCCTTTTTACCCTGACATTACATAGGTAGACTTCATCCACCGGACGCCCTGGATTTCTTTTTAGTTTTCCAATAATTTGACTTTAGAACAATCAATTAAACGGGTAAGAGCCTGTTAATAATCCCTATTTAAGTTGCTTTCTTAATTAATTAAGGTGGCTTTACTCTTGTTCCATTCACTTTGGCTCTTGCTTGAGCCGAGAAGTACAAAAGTCACATAGGTGAGAAGTTTTTAGTACGAAATATGGACAGGTTTCAAGTAACGCGAGTAAGATAAGGTTACAGAGTACCCCCACGGTATTGAACACTGACTTCGGCTAGGAGATTGACAGATACCATCCTTTGATTGAGAGATCTGGGGCTCTTTTGGTTATTACTATCATTTTGTTGAGGTATTTTCATCGATTGTAGCCCCTATGACCAGACTCACCCAGAAGGGTTCTTCGCTCCAATGGACGGCTGAGTGTGAGGCGAGCTTTCAGAAGCTCAATAAACCATTAACTACAACCCCACTTTTGATATTGTCCACGGGTTCGGGATCTTACACTATCTATTATGATGCCTAGAGGATTGGCTTTGGAGTGGTTTTGATGCAGGACGGTACGGTGATTTCCTATGTATCTAGGTAGTTGAAGGTGCATCAGAAGAACTAGCCTGTTCATAACCTTGAGTTAGCTACCATTGTTCACGCCCTGAAGATTTGGTGCCATTATTTTTGCGGGGTTCCTTGTGATATTTATACTGATTATCAGAGCTTGCACTTCCATTTCAAGTAAAATGATCTAAATTTTTGCCAGATGAGGTGGTTAGAGTTGCTGAAGGACTATGATATCACTATTTTGTATCACCCGTGCAAGGCCAATTTGGTGGATGATTCTTTCAGTCACCGGGTAGAGAGTTTAGCAAGTTTGGCTTATTTACCACCATCGGAGAGGCCTATAGCGATGGATGTTCAGGCCTTAGCCAGCTAGTTTGTGAGATTAGATCTTTTGGAGCCCAGTCAGATTTTAGCTTTCGTGGTTTCTTGGTATTCCTTATTTGATTGTATCAGGGAGCGCCAGTATGATGACCCTTACTTCCTTGTGCTCAAGGACAAAGTTCAGTATGGTGATGACATAGATGTGACTACTGGTGAGGATAGGGTATTGAGGATGCAGGGTCGGATTTGTGTACCCAATGTTGATGGGCTTCAGGAGTGGATTCTAGAAGAGGCCTATAGTTCATGGTATTCTGTTCATCTGGTGTTGCGAATATATATCAGGATTTGAGAAAACATTATTGGTGAACGTAGATGAATAAAGATACAATTGGGTTTGTAGCTTGGTGCCTCAACTATCAGCAGATGAAGTATGAGCACCGGAGACCAGGTGGGTTGCTTCAGCAGATAGAGATTCCAGAGTTGAAGTGGGAGTGGATGACCCAAGACTTTGTATTTGGGCTCCCACAGACATTGAGAAAGTTCTATGCTATTTGGGTAATTATGGATCGTCTGACCAAGTCCGCTCACTTCATTTTTGTGTGTACTACATATTCTTCAGTGCAGTTGGCGGAGATTTATATCTGGGAGATTGTTTGTCTGTATGGTACTCAAGTTTCTATCATTTGAGATAGAGGTACTTAGTTCATATCATGGTTCTTGAGTGCCTTTGAGAATGAGTTGGGGGCTCGAGTAGAGTTGAGTACATCATTTCACCCTCAAACGGATGGACAATCGAAGCGCACCATTCACATTCTTGAGGATGTGCGTCATGCGTGTGTGATCGAGTTTGGAGGTTCTTGGGATCAGTTTCGACCATTGGCGGAGTTTATTTACAACAACAACTATCAGTCCAACATTCAAATGGCACCATATAAGGCTTTATATGCTAGGCACTATAGATCACCAGTGGGTTGGATTGAGCGTGTGAGGCTAGATTATTGGACACAAACTTTGTTCAGGATTCTTTGGATAAGGTAAAGGTAATTTAGGATATACTCCGTATAGCTTAGTCCAAATAGAAGAGTTACGCGGACTAGAAGGTTCATGATGTTTCCTATATGGTTGGAGAGCGGGATCTTGTCCGGGTATCTCCTATGAAGGGAATTATGAGATTCGAGAAGAAAGGGAAGTTGAGTCCGAGGTTTATTGGTCCTTTAGATATATTGAAGCATGCTGGGAAGGTTGTTTATGAGCTTGCCGTACCTCCTAGCTTGGCAGGAATTCATCTTGTATATCATGTTTCGATGTTCCAGAGGTATCATGGTGATCCGTCGCATGTGTTGGATTTTAGATTAGTCCAGTTGCACAAGGATCTATCCTATGTTGAGGAGCCAGTTGTCACTCCTCCTTTTTACACACCCAAAGGTAGTACAAGGCGGTTTTTTCAATTTAAATGACATTACTCGAAATGAGATTATTTATTCAATTTTATTCTGAGTCGCCACTTGGGATGGTTTATTTTGTGGTGTCCCAATTCACTGGTTTATTTTAAATCCCAAATCGAGGAAGAGTTTGACTTTGCTTTTGAAGTCGGCGAACTAGAAATTATGAATAAGGAATTTTGTTAACCCGAGAAAAGGTGTTAGGCACCCCTGGATTCCGTGGTTCTAGCACGGTCGCTTAATCCATTATAATTGGCCTGTTATCTGATTTTTATTCATGTTAAAACCTATAGTGACATTTTTAAACCTTTAACGCTTTTGTTTAATTATTAGGAAGATTGCAACATTACTAAAACAAGTCTTTAACCAAGTCACATAAATACACCCGCGATCTTCGACATATGTTAACAGCATTAAAATTTGGATTTGGGTCACATAAATGCGCACCCAAATTTAGGAAGATAAATTATTAAAATAACGTGCCTAAAGCAACTACGCGTTTTTAACTTTACGAGGGCCATAGAAATTTGCTAAATGGAACGCCTCAAATTCTAAGAATTTTAGAAGAAATAATTAAATGAGGGCAATGAAATTGTCATTTTATTTGGCACGGTGCACCTCAATTTCATTTTTAAAGGCTATTCAAGATAAAATTCAGAGGGGCCATATCTATTTGTGATATAGTATGGCTCACCTCAATCTATTGGAAGGGCATAATTATTTAAAACTCAATGCAATCAAAGGTTCCCTATGGTAATTTAGGTAACAATTAGAAGCCACAAATGGGCTCCAATATGAAGTCCAAAACCAGGAAAATTAGCAAAACAAACTGGGCGTAACTGGGCCGAAATAACAGCACAAACAAACAAGCTTCCCAAGAGAAGGAAGTGACCCGAATCCATTAGAAAGAGACTTTCACGCCTGAGCCAAGAGTGAGCCCAATCTCGCAAACTTACTAGTTCTGAGACGAGTCTCCATAATGCACAAATGAGCGCCTGGAGTGACAAATATTTGGACACAAATTCAGAAAACCAAACAATGAAACCAATACATGTGCAAATGAACTTTGGAATCATTTAATCCTTGATGGGCAATTATATGACATTTTGACAATGATTTTGTTTGTAATCAATTTATAGTCTAATTTATCAACTGGCAACAGGCCAAACTTATTTTTTGTCATTTGACCTTCAAGATTAAATTATGCAAAATAATGCCAATTGTTTCAAGCTTACGCCTTACAGAGAAGCTGATCAAGAAATGGCGTATAAGAAAATGCCCTTTCCTGTCCAAAGTGACCTCGGAATTTCTGATCAAAAGAGGAGTGCAAATTACAGCAATATGTGGGAACAAAATTGTTATTAACCATGACTAAATTAAAGAAAAACTAACAAATATGCTTTATGATGCTTTAGCCTATCATTCTTTTTGATTACAACATTCCTCGATAGAATTATCAAGAAAACAACAAAACAACATTAATGAGAATCACCTTCACACCTTAATACTCATAGATGCAGTACACAAAAAGTCTGATGTCCAACTATTGTCCTTGTCCCTTTTAATACAGAATATCTATACTAACCTACTATTCAATATCTTTAAAGCATCATGAGGAATTCAAAACACTATTTATACATATTGAAAACCAAATAAAATACACGATTAACTAGCTAGAAAGGCACAGATTCATTGTTCAAATCACTGTTCAATTACAAATCTCAACTTGAATAAGCCAACTTCAAGTTCATCCATTCTCACACATTAGATGGTGAAGTGAATACTTGGAGATTGAAATAAGGAAAGAAATATGAGGACCAACAAAGTGAAACAGTAGTCAACACCAGCAATAACACAGCCCAACCAAGGCGAATTCAAAAATAATAGAAGGCAACCTCACTCAAGCAAATACATGAATAGACTTCAAAAACAAACCTCCCAACCCAATTTCATCCATTTTTGAATTATATTAACCAAGAAAACCTTTTCAGGGAGTAGAACTTAAGTAATTACAAAAGATTTGCAATGGAACAGTGATTTTTCCTTCAATTTCAGCCGTTTCTCTTTTTTCTAAATTTCTATCTCTTAAATCTCTTCTAATTCAACCTTGAGAGGCAAGGTTGAGATGCCTCTATAGGCAAGCAATAAGGAAACTATCAGATTTTCATTTTATATTCTAGTCCCTTTTCTAATTCTTATTTTTTGCTACTTCATCCGTCAAATTTTGGCTTGCTAGCAAAGCAAGGCTATTTTCAGCTTTCTAGAAGCTTCCTAATAAGTTACTTGGGAGATTCCCCAAGTTCATTTACCCAAAATACCCCCTATAACTCTGTTTGTTATCCCTGAACCTCAAATAGATTCTGGGTTAATGACCCAAAGGTTGAGTCCATTAAAACCCCGAGCCTAAACCTCAACTTAAAGGTATAAACCTCAAACCCAAACACAATCAAACCATATTTATGAATTAAAATGGAAACAAGATGAGAAAAGAAGCAATTCGAGCAAAAATATTTTTAGGAAATCCAATTAAGGAAACTAACATTAATGAAGTTGAAACTAAATTTCTAACAGACAGTTTATACAAATTAATGAAAAAGAAAACTTCTTAAAACTGAGGTGCGTGTACATGATGACTTTACACTAGAAAAATTCCTAGGAAAAAAAAGACAAAAGAAGAGAGGGAAGCAGATGAAAAGTGAAAAGTAAAAATGAAAGAAAAAGCAAATAACAATTTACAAAAGAGAAAAATAGAGAGAAATACCTAAAGAGACTCGGGTCAGTCTTGAACAAACTTTAAAAGATCCTTTGGTTTTTGATCGGAATAGACCTTAATCTTGTATTTTCGTGTGAGAACACACGACTAAGGTCCAGTACGGTCTAAAATTTGCACTAGTCCGTTGACTTTTGTGTTAGAGGAATTAGGGCTTCGCCCTCTAATTTGATATTTGAGGATCTTCAGTTGTATTTGAAGGTTTCTAAGTCAGGATTTGGAATGATGAGGGAAAGGAGGTGCTAGGGTGTTGATTTGAGGCTGAGTAGAGGTGGCGCCGCCACCAGAGAAACTATGGCAGCGCTAAGGTTCATAGATTTGAACAAAGATTCGAGGAGTTCCAAGGAGTTTTGAGGGAAGCGGAGTGGGGATCTGGGATGGTGAGGTGAAGGAGGAACGGTGGTGTTATTTTCATGGTGATTAGACGTCGGCCTCCACCGTGGGCGATTTTTTGTGGTGGCAAACATCGGCGATAGAGGGATCTCTGGTGAGGTGAGAGAGTTGAGATATTAGTGTAAGGGGGATGCGTTTGGACATATTTGTATTAATTAGCTCCCTAGTTCTCAGCCGTCCGACCAAGTAATATAGACGGCTCAGATCTATTTTGCCTAAACGGGGTCGTATTGGGTGGTAACGGGTGGTCCAGGTATTGGGGACGGGAATGGGTTGGGACATGCGGGTTTTGAGAGGTAAGGCTTTTGGGCCTAGATATTTGATCTTAAAGAACAACCAAACTTGACTTCTTATTTTTCTTCTTTTATTTCAAAACAAATTATCCTAAAATTCCTTTCATTCTTTTTTTTTCAAAATTAAAATAATTTCTAAATTAATTTTTCGAACCTTGTTAAATTAAATGAAAATAATAATTAAACCTAAATGATAATTAACACAAATAATTGAAAACAAATTAAAAGGAAAGCTACTTAAAATAAAAGTTGAAATTAAAAGTGCAAATTACACTATTTTTGTGATTTTCCTTTTCATAAATTAATTATTAATAATTAATTCTTTAAAAATACATAGTTAAATCCTAAATGCAAATGCACATATTTTTGTATTTTTTATGAATTAAATAAACGTGCACAAACAAATGTAGTCAATTGACAGGAAGTGCCAGGAAAATCCAAAAAATTGCAAATAATGAAAAGAAATTTATTTTTTTGAATTTATCAGAGTAAGTCATATAGGGAAATGATTACGTGCTCATAGCTACCCCTTTTTGCTCGAAAACACTAAGAGTTTTCGTGCAATGATAAAATGAGCGGGTACGAGCGATTTTTTCCCATTTGAATACTCTGTGGGAAGCATTTTTCAAATATTTGACCGCACCATGCTTCCGAGGTTTCCTGGATATCCTTGGCTAAAAAAGAATCAGGTTAATGTAGTTCAGGAATGTTTGGTTGCTAGGACTACCATGAAGCTGTGAATTCACTATAGCTGCTGCTGCTACTGCTTACTGAATCCCTTATTACACCACGTCAAATGAAAAAGAAGCTAGACTAAGCTATAATATATGAATTACAAGAAATCCTATCTGTATCCTCAAGCTTGATCTTGCAGCTCTTGTTGCCATGTTGAATTGTATTCTCCCAGTGGAATTCCTTTGTTGTCGACTTGAATTAGAATCTGAGATACTTTCCCTTTCTCTAGGTGGATACCCGATTACTAGACGTGAACCGTAATCCTTCAAAACTTGGATTGTCTTACCTCGTGTTCTAGGTAGGTGACTGATTGCTGAGCTTGCATTATATTGTCGTGCTTTCTAGGTGGGCTCCTAATTTCTGAAAGATTGAACTGTATTCCGTTATTCTCTAGGTGGGTAACTGATTGCCAAAACTCAAAAGTTGAATTGTATTCCCTTATTTTCAAAGTGGGCTTCTGATTGCTAAAACTTGAATTGTATTCCCTTATTCTCTTGATGGGCTCCTGATTGCCAAAGTCGTAAACTGTATTTCCTTATTATCTAGGTGGGCTCCTGATTGCTAAAACATTAATTGTATTCCCTTATTCTCTAGGAGGGGCTCCAGATTGCTAAAACATGAATTATATTTCCTTGTTCTCCAGGTGGGCTTCCCTTGTTCTCCAGGTGGGCTCGTGATTGCCAAAAACTTGAAATGTATTACCTAGCTCTCCCGCTGGGTTCCTGATTTCCAAAACATAAATTGTTTTTCCTTGTTCTCCAGGTGGGCGCCTTATTGCCAAAAACTTAAATTGTATTCCCTTGTTCTCCAGGTGGGCACCTGATTGCCAAAAACTTGAATTATATTACCTTATTTTCCAGGTGGGCGCCTGATTGCCAAAACTTGAGCTCTATTCCTTTGTTCTCCAGGTAGGCGCCTGATTGCCAAAACTTTAACTATATTCCCTAGTCCTCCAGGTGGGCGCCTAGTTGCAAAAACATGAACTGTATTCCCTTGTTCTCCAAGTGGGTGCCTGATTACCAAAACATGAGTTGTATTCCCTTGTTCTCCAGGTGGGCTCCTGACTGTAAAAACTTGAGTTGTATTCCCTTTTTCTCCTGGTGGGCTTCTGATTACCAAAAAGTGAATTGCATTTCCTTGTTCTCTAGGTGGACACCTTATATGAACAACACAGACCCCAGTTTTGTAGGTGGGCACATATTTGAGTATTAAAATGAACCATGTTACCACATATTACTAATAATTTGAAAGCTAGATTCCATTATCCATGAGGGTCCTGACAGCTCTTAATTACACGACAATTTAAAATCTATGTTATACCTTCTAAAGGTATTACTTACACTATATGTTTTTATGTACGAAAGTATTACAGTTACATCCCATTATCTAGGCGGGTCCTGACAATCCAAAGTAAAATTTCATCCGAATAGTGACAATCTTTATGGCTGAATTATACTACCCTATAGCAGAATTTACGCTAAATATTGTTATATAATGGAAATCGTACAGCTAGGTTTCATTATTCAGGAGCGTCCTAAAATTCCCTAATTGGATTCTATTCTCAAACGTGCAAACTTTTAAGCCAACTTATATTCTTTTAGGGTACATTTATACTAGATTTGACTACTCATTTTTTTAATAAAACAAGGTCCCATTTTCTAGGAGGGTCATAAAAACATCTAATTGAATCCTATCTCAAGAATTAAAACCTTGAAACCAACTCATATTCCTTTGGGGTGGGGGGGGGGTACATTTATTGTAGCTTATGCTACTCATGATTGTTTTAAATTTTAAACTAGTTCCATGCTGTGCTTTGCATTTTCGAAAGTTTGTAGTATGCTTTGAAATTCTTTCATACTTGCTCAAACAAAATAAACCTTGAAACATCTTAGAGAAATAGAAAAACCCAAAAGAAAATGAAATGCAATGACTTTGAGTGAAATGGGCAAGAAGAATCCAAAACTGGATGACTGCAAAAAGGGATAAAGAAAAGGGACTTATCTGCATGGAACGACTGGTACCAATGATCGTGACATGTATTTCGGATTAATCGTCCCAAACTTTCCCACCAATCAACTCTTAGTTGCCATGCTTTCTATCCCCGGAATTCCACGGCCTGATTTCTTTAACCAAACTTTTACCTTGTTTATCCTACAGTGCCCTGCAAGATTTTAACCAACAAACCTCTCTCCTTTGTTTTATTTCTTGTCTCACTACATTCTTAAGGTTCCCGTGAAGGTTTTCAACAATAAGACTCTCTCATTTTTCATTTCTCTCGACCCTCGTTACCTTATGGTGTCTGTGAGGGTTTTCACTAATAAGACTCTCTCATTTTGATTTCTCTCAACTCATGTTGCCTTATAGGGCATGTGAGGGTTTTCACCAATAAGACTCTCTTATTTTTGTTTTCTTTGCTCGAACCAGAGTGTTTCCGTTGACAGGAATCATTGCTATTGCTTGACGTGGCATCTTTCGACGACTGATCAGAAGGTCTTTCTTTTGGCTGTAGCGTGGGTTTTTGGACAGGGTTAGAATAAAGGATATCGAAAGGCTCAAAACAATTCAAATGTGTTTAAAATTATAACTTTCAGAATCAAGTTTCTTACAACGACCACAAGTTCTACCCTACTTTCTTTGCTTCTGGACTTTTGGATTTCATTTTGATTTGACCGAACTGTGAGGACGCGTACATATTCTTTAAAGGAATCAGGTCAAACGTAGTTCATGTAAGAAATAGCTTTATTGTTGTAATTTTTCTTTTTTTTCTTTTCTTATTTCTTTTCTTTTCTTTCTTCCTTTTCTTTTTTGTTGTTTTTGTTGTTTTGTTGTTTTTCCTTTTCCTTTTCTTTTCTTTTCTCTTTTTTTCTTTTTTTTTCTCTTTTCTTCTATTTCCTCTTTTCTTCTGATTCGTTCTCTTTTATCCTTCCTTTACTTATCTTTCACACTTATGCTTATGATTTTGCTACCGATTACGAAAGAGGGGTATGAAAGAAAACAAATAAGGCTAATAGGGGGTAACAAAGGATAAAGTATTTTGATTGCAGAACAAAATGCCTTCGTCATTTCAATCTTCAAAATATTCCAAGTACAAACAAATACCATCTAATTAAAGAAAATCATATATAGTATCTGTAGAACGTATCAGAAGTGATGGCCATTTCTACACACCTTCCTTCTACATTTGCATAATACAAAGCCCCATTTGACAACACTCTCATAACAATGAATGGCCCCTGCTAATATAGGGTGAACTTGCCGTTTGCTTCCGGCTAATGAGGAAACATTTCAATACCAACTGACCTACTTCAAACCTCTATGGGCGCACCTTCTTTTTATAAGATCTGGCCATTCTCTGTGTATACAACGTTCCATGACACACTGCTGCTAATCTTTTCTCATAAATCAAACTCAATTGCTCCATGCGGGTTTTGACACACTGGTCATCATCAATTTCGGGCTCAGCATCAATCCGAAGGGATAAGATTTCAATCTATACAAGTATCACTGCTTCTGTTCAATACACAAACAAGTAAGGAGTTTGCCCTACTGAAGTACGAACAGTAGTGCGATAACCCAACAATGCAAAGGGAAGTTTCTCATGCAATTGCCTGGAACCCTCCCACCATTTTTCAAAATTTCTTCTTTATGTTCTTGTTGGCTGCCTCGACTGATCCATTCGCCTTGATACTATGGGGTGGAATTGTGATGTGCAATCTTAAATTGGTGACATACCTTTTTTATTAAATGACTATTGAGATTTGCACCATTATCCGTAATGATTACCTTTGGGATCTCGAACCTTCAGATGATATCTGAATGCACAAATCGGCCACGGCTTTCTTTGTCACAGACTTGAAAGTTTTAGCTTCAATCAACTTGGTGAAATAATCAATGGCCACCAGAATGAACCTGTGCCCATTGGACACTACTGGTTCGATGGGACCAATGACATCCATGCCCCAAGCAACAAAGGGCCATGGTGCAGACATTGAATATAATTGAGAGGGTGGGGAATGAATCAAATCTCCGTGCACCTAACAATGATGACATTTAAATTGATACAATCGCGCTCTATAGTGAGCCAATAATAACCTGCTCGGAGAATCTTCTTTGCCAAAACATATCCACTCATATTCGGTCCACAAACTCCGGAATGTACCTTGATCATGATGGCCATGGCCTTTCTAGCATCTATGAATCTCAACAACCCAAGATCTGGCATTCGTTTGTACGATACCCCTCCACTGAAGAAAAATCAACTTGATAAGCAACAAATTGTTCTCTTTGTATCACCTGTGGCTTGTACTAGATACACCCCCATCATGATATATTCCTTGATATCGTGAAACCAAGGTTCACCATTATGTTCCTCCTCCAAAACATTACAATAATCATGTTGATCATGGACTTAGATATGAAGAGAGTCAACATAAGCCTTATTTGGATAATGTAACATCGATGCCAAGGTATCCATATCATCAGCAACCTCTTTATGGATTCTTCAAATATGCCTGAACTCTAGTGATCGAAATTGTTGACAAAGATCATCCAGACGTTGCCGGTATGATATGATATCAAATCTCGTGTTCCCTATTCCCCTTGAATCAAGTTCACCAGAAAGTCCGAGTCCCCCAAGACCAAGACTTCTTGGATAACCATGTCTGCAGCTAACCTCAAGCACAAAATTCATGCCTCTTATTAAGAAACAGCTACAGAAACTTTGAATAATCGAAAGTTAACCTTATTTTTCGAAACCCGTCTATTTATACTGGGCTAAAAATAACTGACAAATGGCCACTCAAGAGCTTTTCCGGCCGCGCTATTCCATGTGCAGTCTGCATATATCTTAGTTTGCCAGGAAGGAGGGTTTTGTAACCGAACATTTTTGGATTGCGATTGCGAAGCAACTTTTGCGGCAATACAATTCTTGTGCAGTACGCACTTCATGAAGGAGTCAGGACTTGGAAATTATGAATATTATTGAACTTTGTATCTTTTCAATGAAAGCCTAGTTCCGCGGACGCACAATTCATGTGTGGTCCGCACATTGCCTAAGAATTGTTGCTTTCTGTTTCTTGATTCGCGACTGCTGATGGAACTTTGCGGTCTGCAAATTCTTCTGCGGCCGCAGTATTCTTTCGATGGAGCGCATATCTTTGCCTCAGCACCTTTTAATCTGTGCTTTAGAATAGTCCTTTTTGAGTCGGATTTCATCATGGGAGGTCAAACTTCCAGCATTTCTTCAATTTGCACAATTTCATTATTTTTAGCAGTACAATTCAATACTTTCGCATTAAAACAAAAGCAAAATGATGCTAATAAATAGTCAAAATCCACATTTATCAACTCCACCAAACTTTGGCCTTTACTTGTCTTAAAGAAAATAAATTAGTCCCACCTCGAAAAGTTAAGGGTCATTTCTAGGAGTGCTATTTAAGTTAATAAGGAGAAGGTGAAAGAAGTTGACAAATTACCTCCACCTATTTCTGTGAATGGAGTTTGAATTTTCTTGGGACACGTGCGGTTCTATATACGCTTTATTAAGGTTTTTACTCCTTTGTGCAGGTTGCTTGAAAAGGATGTAACCTTCAATTTTGATGAAGCCTGCCTGGAGGTATTCAAGGAGATCAAAAAAAAGTTGGTGGCTTCCTCTATTATTGCGACACCGTATTGGTCCTTACCATTTGAACTTAACTGCTATTCAAGCAACCATGCTAATTGGGCAGTGCTAGGCCTAGGAAAGGACAAGATATTTTACTCAACATACTATGCGAGTAAGACTCTTGACTATGCACAACTGAATTGCATCGCCACTAAAAAGGCGTTATTGGCCGTTGTGTGGGCCTTTGATAAATTTTGGGTATAATTGGTGGAAAAAAAATTCATAGTCCATAGCTATCGTGCAACAATCAGGAATCTATTTACAAAAAAAGAATCCAAGGGTAGATTGATGCGCTGGTTTTGTAGTTGCAGGAATTTGATGTGGAAATACAAGATCGAAAGGGCATAGAAAACAAAGTAGCCGGTGATCCATGTCCAATATGCACTTAATAGTTAGTGGAAAATATCATCAAAAGAATAGTACCCAACAAGAGTTGGGGTGGATTTTCACAGAGAGTTATGAGGGGTGTTAGGAGTATATATTTGAGGCATGCGAATAGACTACCTAATATTGTAGTTCCGCAATAGAGTTTTGATTTTTACTTTTACTATTACTCTAATGATTTCACACTAAGGAAACTAGACTAGAGGTGAATGTTTTTGTTGTATTTTCAAATAGTTTAAAGGTCTAGGGATATTACTATAACCTAGGTGTTCGTCTAATGGGATAAACAAGTTAATTGTTTTTATCGTGGTGTATAATAGTTCTCAGCTTTGCATTACCCACTAAATACCGCTCGGTCAGAGAGTGATTTTGCCCAATTTATCTTTCTCAAGTCCAAACCGGTATCAAACAAAATAGTTGATATAAGCTCAAGTCGTGTTCTCACTATCAATAGTTGAATCCTTTATTTAGGCTAATCA
This sequence comes from Nicotiana benthamiana, assembly GCA_034376525.1. Classification (NCBI taxonomy): domain Eukaryota; kingdom Viridiplantae; phylum Streptophyta; class Magnoliopsida; order Solanales; family Solanaceae; genus Nicotiana; species Nicotiana benthamiana. Next base: position 140,802,030 of record CM067327.1, on the reverse strand, counting down.
ATCTTTCAATTAACCTAATTCCTTGTTAGCCTAGTTATCCTAGACTAGGTCCTTCTTTCTCAAGTAGGGACTAAGTCAAATAGGCATGATAATGTTTAAAACCATTGATTCTAAAATTGAAGAATGAAATAAGCGAAATAATGAATACCCAATCATAAACTAGCATTAATTTAAATACCCATAAGATTTACACACTAGGGTTCGATCATAACCCAAGTAAAAATCTAGCTACACTCATAATGGAAATTGAAGAAAAAAAAGAATAAAAGCTAATTAAACTCATAATAAAAGATTAAAATATGAAATCTGATGCTAAAACACTCAAATAATCTACAACTTCCTAAAATGGTAAAAAGAAACGGCTACTACATCTTTGAATGTTCAAAAGTTAAACTAATTTTTTGAAACTCGTCTATTTATTCTGGGTGTAAAATTGATTACGAAAATTTCTCTTGGGAGATTGTGCTGGCGCTCAATTCAATGTGGGGTCATCAGATTTCTTCAGTTGGCAGGAAGGAGGGTTTTGCAACTGTACATTTTTGGATTGTGGGTTCGAAGCAACTTCTATGGCCGCACAATTGTTGTGCGGTATGCACTTCATAAAGGCGTCAGGACTTGGTCTATTTGCATATTTTCTAAACTTTGAAACTTTTTCAGGGAAAGCCAGTTCTGCGGCCACAGAACTCAGTGTGGTCCCCACATTTATGAAAATCCTATTGAGTTCTGTTGCTTTGTTTGTGGGCGGAGATGGAATTCCTCGGTCCAAATATTATTCTGTGGACTGCACCCTCTATTACCATGTGCTTCGAAACACTTCTTTTTGAGCCATATGTCTTCATGGGAGATCAAAATCTATTATTCCTGCAATTTGCACAATTTCATTAGTTTCGGGAGTAAAATTCAATACTTTGGATTAAAAGAAAAGCAAAAAGGTTCTAATAAGCAGTTAAAATCTCCACTTATCAACTCCTTCAAACTTATGTCTTTGATTTTTCTCAAGCATATAAATTAGTCCCAACACTAAAAGTTAAGGGTCATTTATGCGAGTCAAAGATAAGACATTCACCCATTAGTTGGTGTCGCGCCCCCTTTGCTCTCTTTCTTGGCGAGGAGGTCCAGGTTTCGACATTCATGGGGAACAACTCATTTTTTTTGTAATTGGGTATCTAAAGAGTCACCATCTAATGAATTATGGTGCGTTAGGACACCTAGAATAATTAACCCGTGTAACTAATTTACATTCCAAGAGATTAGGGTAAGGGCTCGAAATAACAGTGAGGGGAAGGTGTTAGGCATCCCTCGTTGTCTACAATGGTGGGTCTTGGACGAACTTAAACCATGTGAATTAGTTAGTTAATGAGTAAACAATTTCTGCACATATTCGCAAATAAAGGCATGTTTTGACATTCTAAAGTTCCGTCCATACTCTCAAGTTGGTAGGCATAGTGAGCCTCAACCAATATTTTTGTTTGAGCTTCCAAAGTGTGGATAAGTTCATCATTATGAGCCAAGCCTTGTTTCAAGTCCTCGAGTGCAAAGTTTTGCTTCTTCTCATTTCCAAGAATGGTCTCCTACATTAGCATCATCTTCTCATTTTGACCATTTGAGAGTTCTTCTTTGTTTTGATCACGTGCCAAGGAAGGATTTCCTGCTTCGACATCTAAGAAAAATTCTTGGCTATCATTAACATATCAAGTGCCAAATAGATCTAGAGACTATTTTCCAAAAGCTCCTCCAAGGCACTTTGCTCTTTGTTTCCTCTTTCAAGTAAGCATTCTAACACGAGCTTGAACTATCCATTTTTTACCATGCTCAACTTCTTCCACTCTCAAACAACCTAAATTACGCCAAATTGGTCCCAAGCAATGGCACCAATTTTGATGACGTCCAAATCCACTACTAAAAAGTAAATGATACGCTCGAATACAATATAATTTACCCAACTATGAGTCGGGTTCAAATCCCACAGAGAACAATATTTAGACAATAGGAATGTAAGAGAATTATCGCTTGTTATGCAATGCCAAACACTTAGAATTGATTTGAGAAAATATTTATACATAAACGCGGAAATGTAAGCTAACCTATATGAGCATGTGATTTTTGCCCTATATGAATTACTCCCATAAGTTTAAAAACAACATAATTTCTTTTATTTATTTACAATTTTGTGCATTTTCTTTGCATTTTCTGTTAAATTTTTGTACTTTTATTCGTGCAATTTCATTAGTAAAAAATAGAAAAATAGGTTGCATTTGCATTTAGGATTTAATTCTATTTTTATAATTAATTAACAAATAAGTTGTTTCATAAAAAGGGAAAAAATTCACAAAAAATATTTTTAGGTTTGCATTTTTGAGGTTTTTATTTTAGTTTAGTTTTTAATAATTGGTGATACTTATAATTTTAGAATTAATTAATAAGCTAATGTGGCCTTATCATTTAGTTTAGAATTTACTTCAAATTTTGAAAATTTAAAAAAAAGAAGAAAATATGGAATTAAGAAAATGAAAAAAATAAACAAAAGAGTTAAACTAATTGGGAAAAATTAATTTTTAATACTTAGCCCAGCCCAAAACCTCTCAACCTTGCCTTGACGTGGTCCAAAACCCGCCCCAAACCCGGTCCAGCAACCCCTATAAGTGAAACGACACCGTTTTTCTTAAACTAATACTAGCCATCTAGGATTCTAGATCAAACGGTTGAGAACTAGGGGTACAATGATATATTAATGTCCAAATATTACCCCCACCTCCCAACCCACCCCGTCTTTCACCTCTAGTACCGTCCCTATCGCCTCCGTCGTCCACCTCCGTCCGGTGCCCACCGAAAATTGCCCACGGCGGAAGCGGAGCTCCAATGACCACCAAAATAACACCCTTGCTTCCCCTCCCTCTCCTCTTTCCAAATCGACCATCCTTTTTCCTTAAATCCTAGCCAAACTTCTCGAATATCATTTAGAAGTTATGAGTCCACAACCAAACATGGCACCGCCACTTCGAAATCACTCCAAAATAATACCAAACAACCCCCTCACATCCTTCTTTACAAATCCGTAGTCTATTTCCTTCGAATGGCCCAAATACATGTCAAATTTCGTTTTGAAGTCAAGACTGTAATGTGTCAAGGCTAGACATTGCGCGGATTCAGACCAAAACGTGCCTTAGTCATGTGTTTTTAGTTGAGAACACATGATCGAGGCCCCTTGTGGTCAAAATCGAGGTTTCATGCCAATGTGTCAAGCCTAGAGATTGGGCTGATTTTGCATGTTTTTTTTTATCATGGTGTTTGTTCTTTTTCTTGATATTCTTGTTTTTTGTTTCTTCATTTGCATCTGCATGATTGTGTTTAGTTGCTAGTTTTTCTTTTAATTCTGGTTTTAGTAAGGGGGTTTTAATTCAAGGGTTTTATCTAGGGGTTTAATTCAAAGGTTTAATTCATGGGCCATTTAATTTGATTTCAAAACACTTTGGTCATTTTAAAGGGTTTGTGTTAAAATTCAGTGAAAATTGTTTGGTTTTGATCCTTGAAACTCAGTCCTGTCGTGAAAGCCCAAAGAAAAGGGTCAATTCAAAGGGTTGAAGTCCCAGATTTGGTTTGCGTTTGGGTCAAATAGACCCAGGCTGGTAGTTTAGGTCAATTCTCAGGGATATGGGAGGTAAAATGGGTAGATCACTTATGAAATCTTTTAATAACAAGAATAGGAAGCCTCTAGTAGGGGTCTCCTATAAATATTAGGTTATAACTTGGTTAACAAGCTATAAAATTAGGGACTAAAATGCAAACCCGAAATGGGAGAGTGCCATACTTGCCTTGCCTATAAAGGCATTTGTTCTTTCCTTTCAAGGCAGTACTTGAATACAAAAAAAAATGAGCAGAAAAACTCAGAAATAGAACAGCTAAGACATTAACAGGAAAATTACTTTTCCATTGATTTAAATCTCTGATTTCGAGTTCTGATTTGGCCTAGTAACCTTGGTTTTCAGTAAGTGTGTGAAATGGTCTTAACTTGGGGAAATCTAGGTTAATCTTTTGGTGGATTTAGAATTCCATTATGTTTTTTTTGCTAATTTTAAAGTTTCAATTTTGAATCAAATCTCTAGATTATTTGGGGTTGAAATTGGCTCGAGTATTCATGTGATTTTAGCACTTGAGTTTTTTTTAACGCCGCTAGGCTTATTTTTCGTTTAATTTGGTTCATTCAAGTTGGGTTTCTGGGTACTACTATTGCTGGTGCTGTGCTCACATTTTCTTTTTTCCTCTTGCACTCTCAGGTATACAATTCTGTAACCCCTTGGTTGTGAATTAAAAAAACGAAATGAAATTGAGAGTTCGAAGTATTGTACCAGATTATGTAGCTTATTCGCAATTTTTCTTCATGATATTTGTATGTATGATAATCAGATGCAATGTAGTGTGGTTGCCTTTAGATTTGTTAGCTAGACCATTGTATTATACTTGAATTGTGAACTGTGGAGGCAAAGATCCGATTAAAGCATGAATTACTAGCTAAGTTTGTACTTAGGGTATATTACTAAATGTATGATAATTTGGGGACTGTCAGGAACATCAGTGTTTGTTTCTTCAATATGTAATTTTAGTTTAAGATCAGTTAAATTAGGTACTTAGTTAGTATGGTATTTGTCACACCTCGTTTTGTTTAAACACCACCCCGAAGGATAGTGTATAAGGGAGTTTATCCAATTTAAGTGATATTACTCGAATTGGGATTATTTATTCAGTTTTTTTCAAAGTCACCACTTGGGATTGGTTTGTTTCAGGTGTCCCAAGTCACCCGTTTATTTTAAAATTCCAAATCGAGGAAAATTCGAGTTTCCTTGTGAAGTTTGAGAACCAGAAATTCTGAACAAGGAATTCTGTTAACCTACGGGAAGGTGTTAGGAACCCCCAAATTCCGTTGTTCTAGAACGGTCGCTTAATCTATCATAATTAGACTATAGTGCAATTTTAAATTATTTACCGCTTTTAATTAATCTTAAAGAAGATTGAACGTCGTTTAAAACATGTCTTTCGATCGTCTCACATGAAATGCAGCAACAATCCGAAACAAATTTAATTTGACATTTTAGGATTTGGATTTGGGTGACATAAATGTGCACCCGTATTTAGGAAAGTACATTATTTAACTAGCGCGCTTAAGGTAATTATGTGCTTTTCCAAGTCTGCGAGGGCCACGAAAAATTCTCTAAGTTATGCACCCCGAATGCTAGGCATTCAAAATCGATTAAGCAATGTTGATGAAATTATTCAATTTAATTTTGCATTAGCACATCTTGATTAATTTGTAAAGCGGGGTTAAACTAAAATTCATAAGGGCGTTAGTATTTTGAATTATCTAACAAGGTTTCCAATCTAGTTAGTGGGCTTAATTGGCTAAAGCTGAGTGAAATTAACAGTACTACTAAAACCAATAGAGTTCATATAAGGAAAAGAAAGCAGAATTAACTATTTTACACAATGGGACTTCCAACCAACCTAAGTGGACCATCGGGCCCAAATGTTATTTCAAATCCCTAAGGTGAAAGTTCGAATTTCAGGCATAATAAATTCAGCATTCATTCTCATAATTATAAATGGTTTTGAGCTACATAAAGCATAAGTTTATAAAGTTTCAGAATATCTCGTGAAAAAGCCCTTGGAATACACATTTTTAAATTTGATTCAAATACCTAAACATTACTGGCGCAGGAAACAAAACTATTGAATTCAAACTTTTTCAAACTTGTATTGTATATAACTAAGCATGCTTGATTCTCTACTACAAATTCAACCATGGCCAAAGTAAAGACGAATTATCCAAGGTGTTCCCATGCTGCTTCCAACCTATTATCCTAGTGACTAACACATTTTATGAGACAATTAGTGCACAGACAACAAAATAGAGCTAATAGACTGATGAGGATCACCTTGACTCTTCAATAATCACACATGCCAGAATATAAAACGTGTGGTTCGACCAATGTCCATGTCTATTATAGTTACAGAATTATCATAGTCATAGGCTATTTAAAATATTTACAGTATAAAAAGAAGCTAACTAATGAAAATAAAACCAAACATTGCAACATATTAAAGCTAACTGGAATATGCAGATTTATCAGGTTGAAGGGTGCAAATTTATTCATCACACTATTGCTTAATCATATATCTCAAATTAAGAAAGCTCACTTCAACTTCAACCATTCTCATACATTATAGAGTGAGGTGAATACCTGGAGACAGAAAATAAAAGGAGAAATAGGATCAGCAGTGAAACACTAACACGCAGCAGCTCTTCAAACAATTTTGAACCCAAAAGATGAAATGAACAACCGAGAAAACCAGTTTCAATCCAAACAATTGAACTAAAAGACCTTGACCTGACTTGATTCTAACTCATTTCTATTATTAGCTACCAGAAATTGTTCCAGCTTAAGAGAAAACTCAAAGATCTCCTTCCAAATTCAATGGAACAGTAACAACTATTTTTGTGTTTTTGTTTTTGTACTTTTGTACTTTTTTATTGTTTTTATCGCTGAAATTCCTTTTCATCTAAGAACTTCATTACTCAAAAACCTCTTTTTCCAAATTTCATCCCTCAAAAACTCTAATTTTCAAGCATTAAAATCTCTTCCATGCTTTCATCCTTCAGAAACTCTATTTTTTTAAGCTCTAAAATCTCTTAAAGCCTCTATACTCAGCCTTGAAAGGCAAGGTTAGAATACCTTTTATAGGCAAGCAAAGTAGGGCATCTCAGATTTTAATTTTAACACCTTACCCCTTTCGTATTTTTGTTTTAACTAAGTTACCCCTAGATTCCTGACATGCTACCCATTTAATACTATCAAGAATCCGAAATTGCAACTCAAACCCCAACCTAGAAGCTTCTGGGGGCTTCTTATTTCAATACCAAAAGATTCCCTAACTTAATCTATCCAAAATACCCCTTTTAACTACCCTGAATTACTATTTAATTTAATCAAACAACTGGGGTTCAAAATGGATCAAACAATTCTATAAATAATGAAGCAGACATGCAATATTCAATCACAAGACTTATCACGATTAAGCTAAGCATTAATTAAAAATAATTTAAAGCCTAAGTTAAACAATAGACAATACTAATACTACTGGACCTAATTTAAACTCAAGGATTGCACATTGAAATAACTCAACAAAAAAAGATTAATATAGTTTGAACAAAAACTAAATAAGCCCAGGTACTTAACATGGACATCAAAGCAAAAAGACTAATAAAATTCAAATCCAAACTGATTAAATTCAGGAATTTAACAAATTAAATTTATTCAACACAAATTAAACCTAGTTTTGAATTCAGATAGCAAACAAATACAAAAATCACCATAAGAGACTTAATGTGACCTAATCCTAATTTTTGAACTCAAAAATAAAACCAAACTAACAGAGAAAGATGAGGAAGAAGGAAATTCAGAAAAGAAGACTAGAAAACAGAGCTTAATCCATTCGAATCGACTCCTGAACTTGAATGGAAACCTTCATGCATTATTTGGAAAAATTATGGAAAACCCTAGATTTGGGTTTTGAGAAGTTGTAGATATGTTTGAGAGCGGTTGAGTGCATATTTGAGAAGAGAGGGTTGAGAAGGTTATGGGGTGTTGGTTGGGGTTGGTTAGTGGTGGTAGGGTTTTGGCCGAGATTTTGATTGAGTATTCAACGAGTTCGGCTTAGATTTGAAGAAAAATACTGGTAGATTCGTGATGAGGGGGTCTGGAGAACTTATGGTGTTAATATTGTGGTTTTTGGGTGGTGGCGCCGCCGTACAGAGCACCGTAATCAGTGTTTCTGGCTCAAATTCGAGATGTTCTGGTAAGATTCGAGGTATGGTGATGGTTGATTTGGGTAGAGGAGAGGGAGGAGAATAAATAGTGTTAATTTTGTTAGAATATACGCTTATCGCTAGGGGGGGGGGTGAATATCGTTATAATAAAAAACAGCGTAAACTTGCGGAATTTAAAAATTGCAGGAATGAAATAAGTGCGATAAGTAAATAATAAGGAACGAACGCACCGATGTTATCCTGGTTCACCACAACCCGTGGCTAGTCCAGTCCCCGAGAGACTCTCTCGAGATTTCCACTAACTTCGTTAAGCTTACGGGTGCTTAACAAACCGTTACTAACTGAGAACTTGAGTCACACAAGCCTCAACAACCTTTGCTAGAAGATACAACACTTCAAGACTTCAACCAAAGGAATCACAACGTTCCTTCTTACAATACAAGGGATTAACACTTCCCTTCAAGTGTATAAAAACACTTTGCACTCAAAACAAGACTCTCCTTAAGAGTAGATATGAGTAAAATAAATACGCTCAAGAACGAAACAACTTTCATCAAGAATTTGGCTCTCAAAAACTTATGTAATGAATAGAAAATGATGAATAAGAGAGTATGCAAGCTTTAGCAATAACATGATCAGTTGTTGTGTTTAGAAGACTGAATTGAAGATGTATTTATAGTGTCAAAAACATGCATAACCGTTGCCTAATTGCCAATTAAGAATTGCTGATTTTGTGCTATTACAATCGATTGTCTAATTGGCACAATCGATTGTTTTCCAATCGTTCCAAAAATCATTCCCAGATTTTACGCAACATAATCGATTATCTAATACGTATAATCGATTACTGGCAACGTTCAAAAATTCATTTCCAGATTTTACTTAAAACAATCGATTATCAGAAATATACAATCGATTACTTGGCAACGTTCAAAAAATCTTTTTCAGATTTACTTCAAACAATCGATTATTAAAATCCTATAATCGATTATCTGACGGAGTTTGAAAATATTTTGGCAACGGTCATTTACATAATCGATTATGCTATATGGACAATCGATTATTTTTCAGTCTTGAAAAATCAAATAGATACTGCCTCAACACAATCGATTGTCATAAGGTTCACAATCGATTATTTTGTAGCTTTGAAAAATCTGATGGACACTGTCTCAACAAATCAATTGTCATGAGGTACACAATCGATTGTCCTGCAGATTTCAAACATCTGATGGACACTGCCTCAACACAATCGATTGTCATAAGGTACACAATCGATTGTCTTGCAGCTGCCTTAACATAATCGATTATCATAAGTACATAATCGATTATCTTTGTCCAGATTTTAGAGGCATGTTTAAAAATCATTTCGCTAAAATAAATATGCATGATTTAAAATCATTTTGCTCTAAATTAAATACGCATGAAAAAATATTTTTACGAGAGAAGCCAAGTGTTGAGTTAAATTGTCGGATCAAGATCACAAATAAAGAGCGACTCATGTATAACTTTGTTTAATCTTGATCTTTGTTTGTCTTGTGCTTGAACTTCGTTACGTGACATTTGCGCGCTTGTGCTTGGACCTCGTCATATGTCAATTGCGCATCGTTTGTCATTTATCAAAACCTACAAATATGAACACACGTTTAGTTTAGTGCCTTGAGAACGTGTTTCAAAAATTTCCCCCTTTTTGATAATGGCAAACCTTATTCGGGATATGCATATTAGGTAATTCATAATGACGATCCAAGACAAGTATATATATATATGCAATTAGTTCCCCCTCAACTTATGAATTCCCCCTCAATTAAGTTCATAGCCCTTATTCTTCCCCCTTTTGACATTAGAAAAAAAAATTGGTAAATAAGTAATAACATGTTTATTGATTAACAAAAAGGCGATTACATAAAAGAGATAATAAAAGATAGAACAATAAGCAAATAAAGACATTATTCATTATCAATTCCCGCCTCGTCATCCGGTACTGCTTCATAACGGACAAGTCCAGCAAATGGATAGTGAATATGATCAAAATATCCATGGATATCATATGTCAATCGATTGACAGAGGTGGACAAAGAAGCAAGTTGGTCGGAAATAGTTTGAAGTGTAGGAGCTTGAGGCTGACGCGTTTGAGGAGTTGGAGGAGGAGCAGGAGCCGCGTGTTCGCCGTCATGGGGAAAGGAGGATTCGGAAATTTCCCATTTCTTGGTGAGGAAAACTGGGAGGAGGAGGAGCAACTGAAGAAGATGCACCATGTCTGCCGGAACGAGGGCGTTTGGTGTGTCTGCTCGTCATTTTAAATAAGTAGTAATAGCTTTTGTAAGAAATTTGAGAGATTTTTGAAAGTTTGAGAGATACGATTGATGCTTGAGTGAAGAAATTGAAGACATATGGTACCTATTTATAATGAGAAGGATGACATTGCATTTAAGGTAACAATCTGCAGAAATTTAAGAGGCAAAAATGGTCAGAAACGGTAAAAAATTTGCACTGTCCGTTACACAATCGATTATGGAATAGAAACAATCGATTGTTATGGAGTTTTTGAATTGTACTCGGAAATGACACAAAATCGATTGTGGGAATCTTGCAGGACCCAAACGGTAACAAAGATTTTGAATTACTGACTGAAAATAATCGATTGTTGAATTATGGTAATCGATTGTTCTGACACAGTGTGCACAGTGATTTTCTGACTTCGGAAAATAATCGATTTTACTTATGAGACAATTGATTGTTTTAGAAAGGCAGTAATGAATATCCGAGACGGTAATCGATTATACAGAAAAATAATCGATTATTTAATTAACATCAAAAACCTGCAAGGCACAATATTTTGATTTTCCGTCATAATAAGCATAAGACGTAAATAATCGATTAGTGATACTTGCTAATCGATTTTCCGGCACAGTAAGCATGAGACATAAAGGAATGATAATCGATTATTGACTGTAACTATCGATTGTTCTACACCATTGCCTTATAATTCCCCCTGCCTTTAGGGCGATACCTGCAAAAGAGAATTAGATGTCTCCGACGCTCAAGTTAGTAATTTGTAAACAAATAATGACTTAGATCAATGTGAAGTTAAGATTTCCGAGTTTACTATAGATTCGGAAAAGAACTTTTTCGCTAAAAGGCCTTGTGAAGATGTTGGCCAATTGAGAACGTGATCTCTTAAGAAGTGTGTCCTAAGGTGTTCTTAAGAGTGTTTCGAGTACTTACCTATTGTTTAATGTCGCCAATTACCTGTTCGAGAGGATGGTCTTTGATTGTCCTCCACGCGTTGGGCAGTTTCGTTTCTTTTTCCAGTTATGGCGCTTCCTCCGATAATTGTTCCAAGATTTCATCTTGAATTTCCTTAGGAGTTTCCTCTTGTATTTTGTCTTGAGGACTCATTGAGTTTAAACTACCTGCAAGTTCAAAACCAGAATCCTTTCTCGCCAAGCGAGCATTATTTTCGGAAAACACAATATGAGGGGATTCCTCCACAGTGTCGGTTCTATTATTGAATACTCTATATGCTTTGCTACGTGAAGAATAACCAATAAAAATTCCTTCATCGGATTTGGCATCAAACTTTCCCAAATTATCTTTACTATTGTTATGAATAAAACATTTACAACCGAATACTATAAGATGGGAGATATTTGGTTTCCTTCCCTTGTATAGTTCATAGGGAGTTTTCATGAGTATTGGCCTTATGACTACTCTGTTTAAAACGTAGCATGCGGTACTCACGGTATCCGCCCAAAAATGTTTGGGAATCTTAGCCTCATCGAGCATGGTTCTAGCCATCTCTTCGAGACACCTATTTTTCCTTTCCACCACTCCATTTTGTTGTGGTGTGCGTGGAGCAAAGAAGGTGTGCTCGATACCGAGTTCGTCACAAAAATCCGCAAAGAGATTGTGATCGAACTCTCCCCCATGATCACTTCTTATTGAAGTGACGGTTGTGTCCTTTTCATTTTGAACACGTTTAAGAAAAAATTTAAAATTATGAAAAGCTTCACTTTTATGAGCAAGAAATAGTGTCCATGTAAATCTAGAATAATCATCAACAATAACAAAAGCATAACGATTTCTACCAAGACTTTCAATGCGAGATGGTCCAAAAAGGTCCATGTGAAGAAGTTGCAATGGTCTAGTAGTTGAAACAATATTTTTCGATTTAAAAGATGCTTTTGTTTGCTTCCCTTTTTGACAAGAATCGCAAATGGAGTCTTTTTCAAATTTCAAATTTGGAAGACCAATAACTAAATTTTGTGAAACCAATTTGTTTAAGAGATGCATGTTGATGTGAGCTACTCTACAATGCCATAACCACATATCATCTTCTTTGCTCATAAGACAATTCACATACTCAGATGAGGAATTTTTGAGATCAAGCATATGGATGTTATCCATTCTAAAACCACGAAGGATAATTATAAAATTGCTACGGCGAAAAACTAAGCATTCATCCGAATCAAATAAAACAAGATTTCCCTTGTCACATAATTGACTTATGCTCAAGAGATGATGTTTTAGACCTTTAACTAGCAATATATGCTTAATGGAAGAAGGTTTATCCTTACTGACCGATCCAATGCCGATAATTTTTCCCTTGTTGTTATCTCCAAAAATAACACTTCCTCCTTCCTTGTGTGCTAGTTGAAGGAACTTGGATTCGTCTCCGGTCATGTGTTTGGAGCATCCACTATCAAGGTACCAAAGTACACTTGATCACTTCAAACATACCTACAAGACAAATTAATGAGTCTTTGGTACCCAAGCTGTTTTGGGTCCTTGAGAGTTAGGTGTAACATGCTGTTGTGCTTGACATGCAGTTAAGTGTCTATGTCTAGTGAAGCAAGAAGGAGCAATATGTCCAATTCGATTGCAATAATGACAAATGACATTAGGATTATGCATTCGTCTAGGTTGATAGTAGTTGGACGGACGAAATTTGTTTACTCTATTTTCGACAATATGACTATTGCGCATTTCATGAAAATCATTTCTCCTACTATTTGTTCTAGGATATGTAGCATTTCTAGAATAGTTATTCTTTGTTGAAAGCCATTTCTAGGTGTCCTAAAATGTTCAACGTTTCTTCTAGTGTTTGGTCTAGCATGCATGTTGATTCTAGGATTGTTATCTCTAGGATGAACATTTGTTTTATTTGTCCTAGGTTGAGCCTTAGGTGGTTGGGGTTTGGCTTCAACTTTTTATTTAGGCTCGTTTTTAAAACCTATCCCATGTTTGGTCGATTTCAAATTACCAAGAACTTCATTCAAATTTTTATGAAAAGAATTGAACTTATCTAAGGTGCCCATAAGTCTTTCTACCTCATCTTTTAGATGCATGCAAGAAGTACAATTTTTACTAGAACTCTCGGGTTTGTCGGCGCTTCTTTTGCCGAAAAAATTGCTTTCTTCTTTCAACTTCTCATTTTCCAAAATCAGTTTTTCTAAATCCTTTTCTTTCAAAGAGAGTTGTTTTTCAAAATCTTTTTCATTCAAAGAAGCATTTTCCTTAATGTTTTTGACAGTTTTGGAAGCTTTAATGAATTCACTATACAACTCATCAAAGGCATTTTGCATTTCCTCAAGAGAATAGAAGTTTTTGGAAGAAATTTGACATACCTCTTCTTGATTGTTTTCGTGAGCCATGAGACAGAGATTTGCGCTTTCGTCTTCTTCTTCCTCACTCGACTCGTCTCCAGAGTCGCCTCCCCAAGATTTGTATGCTCGTTGTTTCTTGAAGGGTTTCTTCTCCTTTTTGACATTTGGGCAATTTGATTTAATGTGCCCGATTTCTCCGCACCCATAGCACTTTACTTGATCTTCTTGTTGTTTGCCTTTTCGTTCATACTCTTTTCGCATGAACTCTTGACATCTCTTAATAACGAGTCCGAACTCGTTATCTCCGTCCTCGTTATTTTGAGGTTGGCTTGTGCTTGCCTTGAGGGCGATTCTTTGTTTCCTTTGATCATTAACAAGAGGGTTAAGTATAGTAGATTCATAAGTTTTAAGATTACCTCTTAATCCGTCGATGCTGACATTTAAAATGCCAATAGACTCTTGAATCGCGTCGGCCTTGGAGCGCCATTCCAGAGTGAGACTTCGGAGAATTTTTCGGACAAGTTCCTTATCCGTGAAGGTCTTCTTAAGAGCATGTAGGTCATTGACGATTTTTGAAAATCGTTCGAACATGTCATCGATCCTCTCGCCTTCCTTCATGTGAAACAGTTCATATGCATGGGTTAGAAAATCAATTTTAGCTTCTCTTACCTTGTCCGTACCTTCGTACGTGATTTCCTGCTTATCCCACATTTGCTTAGCCGTTGTGCAACATGATATTTTTCTGTAATCATCAGCATTTACAGCACAATATAATAAGTTGATGGCTCTAGCGTTGTTCTGCACCTTTCGGATATCATCCGCATCGTATTCATCTTCGGATTTTGGAACCCATTCATTTTCAACCTTTTTGGTTGGAATTTGTTCTCCCTTCGTTATAACCTTCCACAGATGAAAAATATTCTATTGGATGAATATTCTCATCCTCTCCTTCCAATACGTATAGTTTGTGCCATCGAACAGTGGTGGTCTGGTGGAGCATTGTCCTTCACCTATTCCTGCATTAAAATCACGAGTAGAAGCCATGGATTGTTTCTCTCAAACGGTTAAGTCTTTCAGAGAGTTGGGCTTTGATACCAATTGTTAGAATATACGCTTAACGCTAGAGGGGGGGGTGAATAGCGTTATAATAAAAAACAATATAAACTTGCGGAATTAAAAATTGCAGGATTGAAATAAGTGCACCAAAATTATAAGGAACGAACGCACCAAAATTATAGAGTTTTCAATAATAGAACCGAACGCACCCAAATTATCCTGGTTCACCACAACCTGTGGCTAGTCCAGTCCCCGAGAGACTCTCTCGAGATTCCACTAACTTCGTTAAGCTTACGGGTGCTTAAAAAGCCGTTACAAACTGAGAACTTGAGTCACACAAGCCTCAACAACCTTTGCTCGAAGATACCACACTTCAAGACTTCAACCGAAGGAATGAAAACGTTCCTTCTTACAACCACAAGGGATTAACACTTCCCTTCAAGTGTATACAAACACTTAGCACTCAAAACAAGACTCTCTTTAAGAGTAGATATGAGTAAAATAAATACGCTCAAGAACGCAACAACTTTCGTCAAGAGTTTGGCTCTCAAAAACTTTTCAAATGAATAGAAAATGATGAATATGAGAGTATGCAAGCTTTAGCAAGAATATGATCAGTTGTTGTACTTAGAAGACTGATTTTGAGTTGTATTTATAGTGTCCAAAACCCCCACAACCGTTGCCTAATTGCCAATCAAGAATTGCTGATTTTGTGCTAAGATAATCGATTATTTGATTTGCATAATCGATTATTTTCCAATCGTTCAAAAATCATTCCCAGATTTTATGCAGCATAATCGATTATCCAAATCGTATAATCGATTACCTGACAACATTCAAAAAATCATATTCAGATTTTACTTAGCATAATCGATTATCAGATTGTGTATAATCGATTACCTGACAACGTTCAAAAAATCATATTCAGATTTTACTTAGCATAATCGATTATCAGATTGTGTATAATCGATTATCTTTCAGAGTTTAAAAATACTTTGGCAACGGTCATTTGCATAATCGATTATGCTATAAGGATAATCGATTATCTTTTATATATTGAAAACTTCGGACTACACTGTCTTAACATAATCGATTATCATAAAGTACATAATCGATTATTTTACAGTCTTGTAAAATTTGATAGACACTGCCTCAACATAATCGATTATCATAATGTGCATAATCGATTATTTTATAGCTTTCAAAAAATCTGATGGACACTGCCTCAACATAATCGATTATCATAAGGTACATAATCGATTATCTTGTAGCTTTGAAAAATCTAATGTACACTGCCTTAACATAATCGATTATCATAAGGTACATAATCGATTATTGTTCAGCTTTGTAAATCTGGTGTACATTGTCTTAACATAATCGATTATCATAAAGTACATAATCGATTATCTTTGTCCAGATTTGAGAGGCATGTTTAAAAATCATTTTGGCTAAAATAAAATGTTTGAAAATCATTTTGCTTTAAATTAAATATGCATGATTTGATAAAAATGATTTTACCAGTGAAGCCAAGTCTTGAGTTAATTGTCGGATCAAGATCATAATTAAAGAACGACTCATGTATAACTTTATTTCTTTGCTTGATCATGATCTTTGTTCGTCTTGTGCTTGAACCTCGTTATGTGTCAATTGCGCTCTTGTGCTTGGACCTCGTCATATGTCAATTGCGCGTCGTTTGTCATTTATCAAAACCTACAAATATGAACACACGTTTAGTTGAGTGCCTTGAGAACGTGTTTCAACACTTATGAGGGTAATTCATATAGAGAAGAAATCACGTGCTCACAGCTGTACCTCTTTGCTCGAAAACACAAAGAGTTTTCGTGGAAAGATAAGCGAGCGAACACGAACAATTTTTGGCCATTTGAACACTCTATGAGAAGCATTTTGAAAAGCTTGACTGAAAAGGAATCATGTCAATGTAGTTTAGGAAGTTTAGGTAGCTGGGACTACCAGGAGCTGTGGTTTCACAGCTCATGCTGCTGCTACTGCTTGCTGGCCTCCTTATTACACCAATAGGAAAATCAAAAGCTAAGCTAGTTATGCTTAATAACAACGCGTTACGAGATTCCTATCTATAAATAACTTGAATCTTGATCTTGAGTCTTAGCTGATTTTGCTGCGGACTTTGATCTGAATCATGATGCTCGTAAGCTGTAGGTTCTAGTCCTTTCTTCAACAATGGATTGGGCAGGACATGTAAATCTTGTGACTTTGGTGAAGTTTGAGCAGTCCGCATCCTTCTCTTCTTCAAACACTTCGAGTTCGCTTCTTGTTGTTCTTTTCTTCTTTTCTGTATTCTGGATTGAGACTCACTCTTTCATTAATCTCGAATCCTGTCCCTTCAAGTGAAACATGTTCGAACACCAAAACAGACAAACGAACGAAATCTTTCTGTCCCAATTTTTACTATGAAAATTTCGTAAGTTATTTTCAACACAAAATTTAAACTACTCGTCATTGAGAACAAATAAAAATTAGGATTTTGTATCCTTGGAAGTGAAGCCTTAAATCCACGAGATATGCCAGGATGGGGAAACAGATCCTTGGGTCATACCAAGGATATATACAGTTTATGTGGGGATAGAAGAAAAATGTTCTTGGGTTATGCAAGGAGATCCACAGGTTATGTTGGGATAGAAGGAAAAGGTACTTGGGATATGTCAGGGAAGATCCACGGGTTATGCTGCGATAGAAGAGAAAAGATCATTGGGTTATGCTAGGGAGAATCTATGGTTTATGCCGGGATAGAACAAAAAGGTCCATAGGTAATGCCAGGGAGAATCCACGGGTTATGCCGGGATAGAAGAAAAAGGTCCTTGGGTTATGTCAGGGAGGATCCAAGGGTTATGACAGGATAGAAGAAAAAGGTCATTGGGTTATGCCAGAGAGGATCCATGGGTTATGCCGGAATAGAAGAAAATGGTCCTTGGGTTATGCCAGGGACGATCCACGGGATATGCCAGGATAGAAGGAAAAACGTCCTTGTGTTATGCCAGGGAGGATCCACGGGTAATGCCAGGATAGAAGAAAAAGGTTCAAGGGTAATGTAAGGGAGGATACATGGGTTATGCCGGAATAAAATAAAAAAGGTTCTTGGGTTATGGCAGGGAGGATCCATGGGTTACGTCGGGATAGAAGAAAAAGGTCCTTGGGTTATGACAGGGAGGATCCACGGGTTATGTCGGGATAGGAAAAAAATGTCCTTGGGTTATATGAGGGAGGATCCACGTGTTATGCTAGGATACAAGAAAAAAGGTCCTTAGGTTATGCCAGGGAGGATCCACGGGTTATGCCAGGATAAAAAAAAAAGGTCTTTGCATTATGCTAGGGGGGATCCACTGGTGTGTTATGCTATCACACCTCTTCTTTACACTACACCCTGGCGAAGAGCGTAGATAAAGAATTTTCTCAAATTAAAGTATAATCGAAACGAGATTTTTTTTATTTTGGAGATTAGATTAGCCACTTGGTATAAGTACTGGTGTCACAAGTCTCTGATTTAAATCCCGAATCAAGGAAGGTTTGACTCTGTTATACAGTCTACGAGCTAGAAAATTCTGTAAGTAATTCTGTTTACTTGGGAGAAGGTGTTAGGCATTTTCGAGTTCCGTGGTTCTAGCACGGACGCTTAACTGTTATACTTGGCTTAACTATTTGATTTTAATGCATTACTACACTTATTTGCAAATTTTAACTTTTGACCGCTTTATTTAGTTTTGAGAAGATTGCAACGTTGTTAAAACGTGTCTCGAACCACATCACATAAAGGCACCACTAGTCTGTAGCATGTTTCAACATCATTGGGATTTGAATTTGGGTCACATAAATTCACACCCGTATTTAGGAGGGTGAATTATTTAACTAACACGCCTAAAGAAATTTCGTATTTTAAAATTTTCGAGGGCCACGGAAATTTGCTAAGTGGTGCACCTTGGATTCTAAGTTAAATTAAAATTTATAACTAAATAGGGCTGAACACTTAGGATTTTTGTTCGATACGACGTACCTAATTCTATTTTAGAAGGGTCTTTAACCCAATCTTTGAAAGGGCAGAAATATTTTGCATTATCTAACATGGATTGCTCACAATTTAATCAACGAACTAAATTTGGTAGAGTTGAATGTGATCAAAATGACTCGAAATTAACTAACGGATCACCCAATAAAAATTAATTTATTTAAAAAAATGATTAGCCTAGCAAAAATGGACCGTGGATCCAACTAGTAAAGCTTGGCATAAAATCCAACCTTGTGGCATTATTTCGGAAGGGCAATGATCACAACTGGGCCGACACTTGGTCCGGTCCTTGTGATCCAACTAGTCCACACCCCATAACACAACAATGCAAGAATAATTAACATTAGCACATAAACGTAAAGTCTAGCTGATAGTTTGGGTTATGATCCAAAACATTTGACTAAAACTCGACTAAGTTCTAATTCTACTCAACATGCATTTTTAATCAACAACTACAATATACCAGTTATCTGCTAAATAATTGTCCAATTCCTACACTTGCGGCCAATTTAAATTTCTTCAGAAAAGGCAAATTCAGAAACAAGTTTCCGAAAATACACAAGTCCGTATATAACAATCTCAATGAATTCAAATACAACTAAAAATTGAAGTCCATCTAATCCTCAGCTTCAATGATCCAGATCTACGATTTCAAGCACCAAACAAATTTAAATTATTCAACTATGGCAAGGTTATAACTTCATTTAACCTAAACTTTAGTTGAATTACATGTTCCATGTTCAAGCATTACTCAAAAAACATAAAAATATATGGAAAAGAAGGAGCAAAAGAGAGTGAAGGAATGCAACAGTAACAACGTAGCACCACAGTAAACTCAACAGCAACAATAATACCCCAGATTGGCCAAATCGACCCAACTTGCTCAAAATCTATGAATAATATTTTAAGACCTCCAGATTCGAACTATTTCAACCAAAACAAACAAAAAATTATTTCAAAATTTGGAAATTGAAGGAACCTCAAGGGAGTTCAATCAATCAACGACCAGAACACAACAACCTATATTTTATTTTTTTCAGAAATTCTAAGCGGTCATACATAAATCATTTTAACACCAACAATAAAAAACATTAGTTTAGCATAAAATAATCTCAATAAAAAATTATTGTTTATTTCCAGCTTCTCAATGAAATAGTGTTCCTTTAGAAGTTTTTGTTTAACTTCCAGAAATTTTGATGATTTATAATGCTCAGAAAGTCTGCCTTCTAAAGCAAGAAAGTCTGTCTTTCTAGGTAAGGATTAGGGCAACCTTTTGATTTTAACTTTTCAATTTAGTCCTTTAGTTTTTATGTTTGGACCAAGTTTTACATTAAAATTAATAGGGCACCCCCTGCAAGAAGTTTCAATTACTGTTCTAAGAAAGATCCCCCTACTTGGACTACCTAAATTACCCCTGAAACCTTGTTATTTACCCCTAAAACCAGATATATATGGGTCATCGTCAAATTGACCCAATAGTTAAACCAAATGTGGGCTCAATCCTGACCCAATGACCTAAATAAACCCCTTTGGGTGAGGTATGAAGTGGCGTCAGAGCCCAAACAACAAAATGAGGCGAATCAAATCAGACAACAAACAAACGGCAAAAGACTAAATGATTTCCAAACCAAACCTACACTAATTAAACGATTATTAAACCAAAGTTAGCAGGAAATTGAGTAAGTTATAAATCTAAATAAAT
The DNA here is from genome assembly GCA_034376525.1 of Nicotiana benthamiana. Classification (NCBI taxonomy): domain Eukaryota; kingdom Viridiplantae; phylum Streptophyta; class Magnoliopsida; order Solanales; family Solanaceae; genus Nicotiana; species Nicotiana benthamiana. The sequence goes on along the minus strand of CM067327.1, from coordinate 140,781,808 downwards.
TAACTAGGTGACTAAATAAGAGATGAAATCAAAACTTTAATCATGCTAATAACAAAATAACTAACTAAGAAAGTCAGAGAACAAGCTTTCACAAAGGAAAAGTAACAAAGGGAGCAAACGACTAGAAAACAATTTTAACGCAATACATTGGTCAAGTTTTCAACAAAAGAAATGAGGAGAAAACAAAAGCACAAAAGGTGAACTAAAAAAACAAAAATGAACATAAAGATGAATAAAAACTCACCGATTAAACTCAAAATTACACTTGACATCCTGATTCATACGAAGCTTACACTAATCGGTTGCTCTCTGTCAAGAACGAACAAACAATGTTATTTTTGTAGTGAATTAGCTTACTAAGTGCGAGAAACACAAGCCTGGGTCGATGCATGCCACCACGTTCGAAAGGAATTGGTTTGAATTTTTAGGGCTAGAAGTCGGATTTAAAATTCGAGGAGCTATGGATGGATTCGAGGAAACGAGCGATAGATTAAATATGAGGGGGTTGTGGTGGTTGTGCGGTATCGATTTGGGGTTAAATTGGTAGCGGCGCCGCCGTATATAGCACAGGATCCAGTATTCAAACTAAGATTCGAGGAAATTGGATGGGATTCGAGGGAAGGTTGTTATGGATTTAGAAAGAGGATGGCAAGGCGCTTAAGTGGTATTAATTTGGTGTGATTTGGATCTCCGCCGCCGGTGGAGGAGATTGCAGCCGACGGTGCACAGTGGTTGGAAGTGGTGTTATGGTAGGCTCTAGGGTTTTAGATGAGAGGGGTTACAGACAAGGGTCTTTGGCGGTGGGGTGGGTTTTGGACGTATACGAATCATGGGGTGTGGGCTTCTAGACCTTTGGATTTGAGATCCTAGACGACTAGAATTTAACTGCCCAAAACGACGTCGTTTTGTTTGTAATAAGGCTGCACCGGGTTAAGAGTTGGGAATATAATGGAAGTAAAAGAATATTTTGGGATTTTTTTAATTTTTATAAAGACAATATCTTGGTTACAAAAACAAATAAAGTTAAAGGCACTAATAGACTTGGAATATTATAGACTCGAATGGTGCGTAAAAGAAAATAGATACTGACAGACTCTTTCAAGCAAAATGCAATTTTCGGAAACTATGAATACATTAAGACTTCAATTTCCATTTGAGCTTGTGGGGCATCATTCGACCTTTCCACTAGCTTGCGTGCTAAACCTTGGAGATGGTCGAGGTATTCCATCACTTGTTGAACAAATGTTAGGGCATTGGCAATGAACATGGATTCTGTCATATCCTCGCAATGGTTGCATTTTGTGGTAATGTAATCTGCGATTGCCCGTTTCCTTTCTCTAATAATGCCTATTTCTTTCAGCAAATGGCCAATGTTCTTGGCCCTTGCCTCTAGAGTTCCTCTGCTAGTTGATTCAGCTTATGGAGTGGCCGAAAATCCCTTTCTAATCCTCATGTTACTGCATAAAAAAGTTCCCTTTTGGCTTTGAAGTACCCCACTTGCTTGGTCATCCTGTTTTCAGTCACGGTGACCCTCCGCTTTAAACCAACAATCTCATCATTATTCACTTCCTCTAATTGCTCAAGGATGTGGGCTCGTTCCTCCTCACTTTTAACTAATTGCTTCCGAACCCTGGATAGCTCACCTTTCGCCTTAATCGGCTTTCCAGGCCCTATTTCTCTTTTGTACCAAGCAACATACCCTGGTTCAACCTCACCTTTAGATATGTCGCTCGCGCACTCGAGTACCTGCTGTCAAGTATTGACATTCACTCCAGATTTGACGTCCGACGGCTTTAGGGAATTGACTATTTGGGCTAATCTCCACTGCATGACGACAAATATCCTTGCCCCTGGGGATCATTTGGCATCTACCTAATTGTGATATTACTCCATATGGCATATAGGGTTGGATACTTTGGAGACCCATCAGAAGGAAATGAGGCCCGATGGCTAGCATATACACAACTTCATTCACAGGGCGCCACCTAAATGTCCACTCTATCTGATTCGCAGTGATGACCCGGAGATGCGACATCCACTCCGTGACACCCTCAGATACTCTAAACCCATCAATCCCGTTGCAGAATTCTTCTACTCAGCCATTTGTTGGTGACCCATAATTCATGAACCGAGGTCGGTGGCATATATGCTCGATCATCCATATTTGCAGCAGCAAAATACTTCCTTCGAAGAAGTCTCCTCCTGCTTTGCAGGCGGTGAGAGCACGGAAGGTTTCACATAAGATCATTGGAGCGAGGGTACTTTTAGCCTGGGTCATTAACGTGCTAACGACCCCTGCATTCCATATTTCAAAATTCCCATCCTTTCGCGGAAGCACAAGAAGACCCAAGAAAAATACCATGAATGCAAAACATCGATGCTCCACCCATTTGAGCTTATTTTTCCTTTTAGTCCTTTTTCCACTTTCAGATTTGCCTAAATGATCCTTGGTTTTCTAACTTGTGCCTCAAGTATTTGATGAAGAAATTGCACTTTGAACCTTCGCTAGAATATTCCAGGACTACGTTACAAGATTCCCTATGTTCAAATGCCTTTAATACCCCGGTCATCTTTTCCTAATTACTGGCATAAGTATTTTAAACCCTGGTTCCTATCTACTTGGTCAGAAATTAACCCTAGTTAACTATTTCAATTCATAAATAAAGATTATTATTATCAACTAGGATCAAATTCTATATTGCTATTTATGGCCAACTTTTATTTGCAGGTTTATACCAAATTATGCAAAACGAACGACCAAGGGTCGGGATTTAATCAATTGCAGCACACACATTCAGGAAAATATCACAATGTAGACTTTAAATTACTTAGAAACAAAGATGAAATTAATTGTCACAACCTTCAGAAGGACATGGATACTAATCGATTTTGGAATAAAAGAAATTAAAAATCAGAGCATGCTTATTCAGGGACAATCATGAATTTAAATATCAAGCAGACTATTTAGATGCATGTCATCCAATATAAAAACCAAAACATGTGATGGAAAGGAAGTCACTAACCAGAAAAAATCTAACAGACGAGTAAATGGGCATGCATGCCTTTACACAACAAGAGTTATGAAACTTAGAAGCAAACGAAAAGAAGAACCAAAACAATCAGAAAAGAACCAAAAGCAACAATACATCAATCATAAGGCCGGACAAATGAAAACACTCAAAAGAGGACTAAAACAATTATAAGGAAGAATACAGGAAATTAAAGTAATTAGAGGACGAACAAGAAAGTATTAAAAGACGGACAGAAGAAATTTAAACACTCAGAGAAGAACTAAGGAAGAAGAATTAGACAATTATAAGGGCAAAACAAATTAAAAAGAAAAACTCAAAAAAAAAAAAACTAAAGCAATTATAAGGAGGAATATAGGAAACTAAAGTAACTAGAGGACGAACAAAGAAAATTAAACACTCGGAAGAGAACTAAGGAAGAACTTAAGAAACTAAAACAGCAAAAAGACAGAACAAAGGACATTGAAATACTCAAAAGAGATAGAATAATCTTAGAAATTAAAGCGATCAAAAGTCAAACAAAGGAAATTGAAAACACTAAGAATAGAAATAAGGAAACTTAGATTTCTTTTCTTGTAACCCAGAAAACGAGACTTTTCAAATTTTCCAGTTCTTTGACCTCTTTTGAAGGTCTTTTGGCCTTGTACGGCCCTTGCCTTACATATTGGAGAGGGGGAAAGGGTTTCATGGGAGGGTCAACTGGTTTTGAGACAGGGTGGGGTTTCAGATTCAATTTTGGTCACGTCTAGTGGTACTCGGGGTCGTGGGTGGCAGGGTTGTTGATAGGGACGTGAGACGGTCACCAGGGACAAATTTGAGGGTGTTCCGGTGAGCTTAGGGTTTGGTGTCGATCTTTGATTTGATATTTGAAGAGATTTATTAGGATTCAATGGACGGGGTTTAGATGGTTCGGAAGAGTGGAAAGAGGTGGTTCAGCGATATTATTTTGGGTTTAGTTTGGGGTTGATGTCACTGGTGACATCGGAACCACCGACTCTTCTGTCGAATATTCGACGAGTTGGGGTGATTTTTGAAGGGAGCTAATGGTGGGAGGGGAATAAGAGGGACGAGAAGATGTTTTGGTGTAAATTTGGGGCCATTTAGTGGCTGGCCACCGCCGTGAGGCGCTTTCTGGCGGCGGCGTTACAGTGGTTGAGGGCAGTTATATGCTGGCCACGGGGAATCCACTGGTTATTACGGGGAGCGAAGGAAGAATTCCTGAGTTATGCTAGGGGAGATTCAGGGGTTATGCCGGGATTCAATGGGGAATTCCTGGGTTATGCAAGAACTTGGAGGAAAAGCTCCTAGGTTATGCTAGGGTGATCCACGAGTTATGCCGGGATGAATGGAAGAATTGCTGGGTTAGGCGAGGGGAATCCGCGGGTTATGCCAGGATTGAGAGAAAACTCCTAGGTTATGCTAGGGAGATCCACTATGCTAGGGAATTACAATGAAGTGAAGGGCCACAGAGATCCTTTTGACTATGCTGGGGATAGAGAAGGAAGGAAAACCCTTAACTTATGCTAAAGATATATTATCTCTAACTCTCAGACTACGCTGGGGAGTAAAAAAAGGGAGAATAAGGGGCCCTCAGGTTATGCTGGGGATGTAAAGAGAAACTTCCCGGGTTATGCCAGGGAGCGAAGGAAGGGAATTACATAGTCTTTGCTGGAGGGGGGAAATGTAATCCTTGGGTTATGCCGAGGAGATCCACAAGCTCCACGTGGGGAAGTTAGGGACTAGAATCCCATGCTATCATGTTTATTTATGACTCTGTAGGACAAGAATGTAAAGAAAAACTTCCCTTTTGTTATTGATTCAACTCCATTCTTGATCCTTTCGCCATTCCTTTGGTTGTGTTTATCCCGTGCTCCATTTGTTTTTCTAGATTACACCTGCGTCTACTTTAATTCAAAAACAAAAAAAATTGTTAGTTTGAAAAGTGATTAGGTTTCCGGCCTTGTTCTGCTTGATTTTCACCTCATTTATGTTTGACGAGAAACCCATAACTTCGATCTTTGCCTCGTAGGTTGGCCGGAGGGTCCTCATTTTTCGGGTTGGTTTTGTTTTCCAGGCCTTTGTTTATGATTTTTGTCATGATTTCATTTTCAGGGTTTTGCCATTGGGATTTTTGGTAGGAACCACTATCCTGCTTGAGCTCAAACTTCCGATCTTGATTCACCTTCGTGGACTTCATAACATTGAATTTCTTTTCTTTCTATTGTCCTGCTTTTGAAGCGTTAGTCATCATGATCATCTGAGGTTGGCTAAATGTGCTTGCCGATACCGGACATTCCTTTTAGTTCTTGCTAGGAGAAAAACCCGTGAGACCAGCCCTGCTACCTTCTCTTGCGGAATATTCAGTACATCAAAAGTTCAAGTGGAAAGGAGTGGGCAAATAATAAAAAAAATATGAGTTTAGAGTGGTATGTCTCTTTTTGAGGAAAAAGGAGGACTTATCTGGGAGTTCGTGCCGGTTTTATATGGAAAAAACATACTTCTTGGACTGAATGCCTCGCCTAGATCCATTTCTGCTTTTCTGATTTCAAATCTTTCAAAACCAAGGGAACTTGTTCAGGCTTGAGTGGCAATATTTCCTCTTTTCAACCGACGGTGCCCTTTTTCGGGTTTTCGGCAATCGGCCTCTCTCATTTCTATTCTCCAGTCGCCCGGTAGCGCTCTTTACGTGTTTTCGCTAAACGAACTCTCATTTTGTTTTTATGTGCCTGCCTTCGCCTAATTGTGCCCGGCGGTTTTTACTGATGAGACTCTCTCATTTTATTTCTCCCAACATTAAGTTGTGCCGAATCCAGATAATGGTGTTTTTCACGTCCCTGTTTTGACCAGTTGATCATTAGGACTTGGACTAGGCATCATGAGTATAGGAAGTTGGATGGGAATGTACAACTTTGGAACAATTCGGGCGGATTTGTGTGTGAAACAATACATTTCTGCCCAGTTTTATTTCTTGGGGAATTGGGGTTTTTATTTTGATATGACTGAACGTCAGGGAGAGGCTCCCTATGTATCCTTTCGGAATCACGTAAGACGTAGTTCAGGAAGTGTTTCCTAAAAAAAAATTTCTTTTATTTTTATTATAATTTCCCTCTTTATTAATTTATTTTTCTTTTCTTCTTTCTCTTTATTTCATTATTTTTGTTTTTCTTTTTAATAGAACTTCTGGGCTCCAAAGAGGGGGGGCAAAGAAACGTAGCCGTCTCAAAGGGGTTTGCGAAGGATTGATAGTCTTAATGGTAGCGGTAAAGAAAAGCCTTCGTCATCTCAGTCAAATAGAGCCATTATTGCTGGGAGTTCATACGAAATACCTTTTTACCGCATCTGCATTTACTGCTGCCTTGGGATCACCTCCTTAAACTTCACCCGGGTACAGTGCTCCTTTGGGTAATATCTTTCTGATAATGTACGGACCGTTCCAATTTGAAGCGAATTTTTCTTTGGCTTCCTGATGGTGAGGAAGTATACGCCTCAATACCAGCTACCCGACTTCTAAATTCCTAGTGCGCACTTTCTTGTTGTATGCGCAGGCCATTCTTTGTTGGCACAATTGCACGTGACAAACTGCAACCATTCGGTTTTCATCAATTGATGACAAATGCTCCAAACGAGTATTAACACATTCACTATCTTCAATTTCTGCTTCGACAATTACTCGAAGCGAAGGGATTTCTACCTCTGCGGGTATGACAGCTTCAGTCCCATAGACCAGTAAATAGGGAGTTGCTCATACCGATGTGCGCACTGTGATGCGATATCCCAACATGCAGAAGGCAATATTTAATGCAATTGCCTTGAGATTTTAATCATTTTCCTCAAGATCTTCTTGATGTTTTTGTTAGGTGCTTCGATAACACCATTATCTTTGGGCCAGTAAAGGGTGGAGTTTCTATGTTTTATCTTGAATTGTTCATATATTTCTCCCATCAGACGACTGTTCAGATTAGCTACGTTATCTGTAGTGATGGTTGCAGGAATCCTAAAATGACAAATGATATTGGAATGCACAAAATCCACCACAGCTTTCTTGGAAACATACTTAAGAGTGATGGCTTCAATCCATTTTGTGAAGTAGTCAATAGCAACCAATATGAATCTATGTCCGTTTGAGGCTTTAAACTCAATCGACCCAATGAAATCCATGCCCCAGGCAGCGAATGGCAAGGGTGATGACATAGGATGACATTCGGTTGGTGGTGCATGAATAAAATCACCATGCACCTGATATTGATGACATTTCCGGACGAAGCTTAAGCTATCTTTCTCCATGGTCATCCAATAATACCCGGCTCGCTGTATTTTCTTTGCTAGTATGTACCTGTTCATATGAGGCCCACACACTCCCACGTGTACTTCAAGTATAATTCTCCAGCTTCCTCGGTGGCAACACATCTCAACATATTGAGATCTGCAGTCTTTTTGTACAAGGTATCACCACTCAAGAAGAAGCTGCTTGCGTGCCGTCAGATGGTTTTCTTTTGCTCCCCGGTGGCTTGCTCGGGATACTTCTATGTTTTCAGGAATCTCTTAATGTCATAATATCAGGGAAATATGTTGGACTCTGCTTCGTTCACATTACAATACATCTGCTTCGGTCACATTTCAATACCTATGCTGGACTCTATTTTCTTTTGTTCTATGAAATCCTCCACCACTCGTTTCAGACTCCAACAGTTTTTGATGTCATGTCCTTCAGCCCCAAAATGATAAGCACAACGTACACCCCTTTGATAGGAAGGTGACTTGGGGTTCTGCCTATTCGGGGGCACGGGCTGCAGGAGACCCATGTTGTCCAGTTTTTGGAATAAGCTGGCATAAGATTCCCCTATTGGAGTAAAGTTTTGTCTCCTGGGTGGTTCCCTTGGATGGTAATTATTTTGCGGAGGGCAGGGATTATAGGGATTCTGAGGAGGCTAATTCCTCAAGGGCTAGTTTATGTTTCCCTGTTGTTGTTTGTCGAGCAAATGGCTAGGCATTCATGATTGCATAAGGTTGAGGCACATAATGCATGTCTTGATGGGGGTAGTAATGTTGAGAGGCCCTTTATGAGAATACATGTCTCCGAGCATGATGTATTCTCATTCTAGAGGCTTTCATTGACACTTCTTCTTTCTTTTTGTTTCTTGCGACCCCTCTTTCCCTGCATTGGATGGCCTGGAAGGTCGCCCTTATGGCATAATTGCTTAGAATCCTTCCTGTTTTCAGGCTATTTTTGACAATCTCGTCGGTCTGAATCGCTTACGCAAAACGTTTTCCCATTGTTGACATCATATTTTGAAAATAATCTGCCTCTTGTGCTTGTAGGAATACAGTGACCATCTCTTTCTCGTCCATGGGTGGTTTTACTCGTGATGCTTGTTCTTTCCACTAGACAACATATTCTCTAAAGCTTTCTAAAGGTTTCCTTTTCAAGTTGGTCAAACAGTTCTGGTCCAGGGAAATGTCAATGTTATACTGGAACTGCTTTACGAAAAGTGGGCGAGATCCCAAATATGCCATCAGGTGATATACTTGTCCATGTACCATTCAAAAGCGATGCCCACTCAACTCTCCCCGAAATATGCCACCAGTAGTTCTTCTTTCCACCTGGCCCACGCAGCCGATTGCAATAGTGTTTTCAAATGAGCAATAGGATCGTTGTGCCCATCGTACATTTCAAACTTCAGCATTTTGAATCCCATGGGAAGATGTACGTGTGGTTACATGCACAAATCCGAGTAGGACACGCTCTTTTGCCCACTTAATCCTTGCATGTTTTTCAAACTCTATTCAAGACTTTTCATCCTTCTTGTTATTTCATCTTGCTTAGGTATCTTAGGGGTTTTGTCCTGCATCGGTGTGAGTTCGTATGCTGGTTGAGGATAATTGTATGTGGGGTATGGAGGACGCTTGGTTAGGTAGTTGGGAGTTTGAAATGTGATGGCTGTAGGATCAAACATAGGCCTCGGCACCGCAGGCTGTGTGGTGGCTGCACACGGAGGAGCTGTAAAAATATTAGTAACTGGACCAGATGTGAACATCGGAGGGCGGGCTTTAGAAGGCGCTCCAAAAAAGTTGGTTGATATGGTAGGCTACCACAAGAGGATATTTGGGTGGCTAGTGGGGATGGTGGAGGTACCCCCGACCTCGGCAAAAGCTCAGGAAATTCGGGGATAGCACTTCGAGGTTCCTTTCTATTTGTCCAAGCGTCCCACATCTCTATCACTCTGAGTCGAGGGATCCTATTTTCTTCAGCCGCCGCTGATTCTGAGGCTGGGATCCACGCAATCGGGTTGTCCTCTGGGATGGGAACTGCTGGTAGAGTCATTTTGGATGAAATCTATGCGCTTCCCTTTAATGTAGTAAAGTATTTTTGCGAGGCCAGCTCACCACAAACCAATCACTGTTCTTGAAAAACCTAGACTGGAAACAGGAATTTCAAACGGTTAGGTTGAGATAGATAACAAACAGGAAACCGCAGGTTGGGTATGATGCACCTACATAGTAAACGTGTTTCTATATTCCTGCAGTGGTCGCATGCATCATCCCGGAATTTATTCCGAATTTCCTTTTATTTCCTACTTCTTATTAGCTATTATCTTTTGCTCTTTTTAAAATACGGTCGAATCCTATGAAGATTACCTTCGCATCATGACGCTGCATGAATCAGACCGAGCGTAGTTGATGGTAAAATATGATGGAACAACAGGATATTTTGATATTTTCAATTTTTGTAAAGACAAAAAACTTTTATTACAAAAACTAACCAAAATTAAAGCCAACTTCCAGACTAGGACAAAATAACTTATAGACTCGAAAGGTGCGTAAAACAACATAGAGATAGACTATTTTAAGAGAAAACAAATTTATGACTACATTAAGGCTTCAACTGTTTTTTTGAGCTTGGGGGTATTGTCCAGCCTTGCCACAGGCTTGCGTGCTAAACTTCCTTGGAGGTAGTGGAGATCTTCCATCACTTGATGAACAAATGTCATGGCGGAAGCAAAGAACATAGATTTCATCATTTCCTCAAAATGGTTGCATTTTATGGTAATATATTCTGCGATTGCCCATACCCTTTCCTTGATAATACCCTTTTCTTGTAATAGTTGCCCGATTTGCTTGGCCCTTGCTTCAAGGGTTCGTTCTGATACTTTATTATACTACTGGAATTTCCACAAATCCGTTTCTAATCCCGCTATCACTGCATAGCAATGTTCTCTTTCAACTTTGAAGTCCCTGGCTTGCTTGGCCATTTTGTTTTGAGTCATGATGATCCTTTGCTTTATACCAAAAATCTCATTGACATTCCCTTCTTTTAATTGCTCCAGTATGCGCTCTCGTTCCTCTGCACTTTTTATCAACTACTTTCGAACCCTACATAGCTCACCTTCCACTTTATTGAGGTCAAACCCGTATTCAGTTACTTTACGCTAAAAATTATCTATGAGTTTTTCATCTTTTGCACTTCTAGGAGGATTTTCTGTGGCTGCCTTCATGTTCTGGATTTGGGCTCGTAAGGCTTCGTTTTCCTTGGTCGATATCTTCTTTTCTCCCTCACTGGCTGCAACTTGAAAACTATTTTCAAATCGCAGCTCTTGGATATTCTTTTCCATCCTTCCTATAGTAGCTCTGTATTCATTTTTCTTGGCTAACCAATCCCAGTGCCCTTGCGATATCGCAACAAATTCTTGGAGATGTGCTCTCTTAGCCGGCCTCCCAGGCTCTATGTCTCTCTTGTACCCAGCAACATACCCCGGTGCAACCTCACCTTTAGCTACGTCATGTACTCGAGTATCGGCTGCTAAGTATTGACATTCACTCCAGATTTTAGCGCACAACGGCTTCAGGGAATTGACCATTTGGGGTTATCTCAACCGCATGATGACAAATATCATCGTCCCTGGGGATAATTTGGCAACTACCCAATTGTCTTAGTACTCTATATGGTGCATAGGGCTGGATGCTTTGGATGCCCATCTGAAGGAAATGAGGTCCGGTGGCCGGCATATACACAACTTCGTCCACAGGGAGCCAAACGAATGTCCACTCTATCTTATTTGCAGTGATGACCCGGAGATGCGACACCCATTCTGCCACACCCTCAGGTACTTTGAACCCATAAACCCTGTTGCAGAATTCTACAATGCAGCTCTTTGTTGGAAACCCTAAATTCACGAACCGATGCCGGTGGCATATATGCTCTATCATCCATATTTGTAGCAGCAAGTTACACCCCTCGAAGAAGTCTCCTCAGGCTTTACAAGCGGTGAGAGCACGAAAGATTTCGGACAAGATCATTAGAGCGATGGTACTTTTTGCCTAGGCCATTAAGGTACTAACGACCCCTGCTATCCGTATGTCAATATTCCCATCCTTTCGTGGGAACACTAGAAGCGCCTAGAAAATACCATGAACGCAAAACATCGATGCTCCTCTCATATGGGCTGATTTCTTTTGCTCAGATAAGACTTTTGGGCTTGTTGAATCTTCCGATGTGGCCATACCTCTGATATACGAATTGTGGGGTGCAAAAGCCAGCTGATAAGTGGGGGTGTTGAAGTTTTCTGCTGATTTTCAAGGAATCCTGGAATTTGTTCACGGCAAGGGCTCATAGTGCAATCAGGTATTGGTGTCTTAAAAGGATTTTAGGGGTCCCGATATATCCGGTCATTTCCTCTAATGTCAGGGTGAGTTCAAAGTCCGTGAAGTGGAAAACATTGTGGGCCGGGTCCCAGAATATGATTAAGGCCTATATAATGTCTTCCCTTGGGTTAATTTTCAATAAACCAGTGAGACCTCTCAAGTGTGTATTGACCCTTTGTTGCCCTGTTTCTCTGAGATCATTCCACCATAGTCGCAACTCCAAGGGAATTTTGTTCATTATCGTGCTCATTCTGCACAATTATTAAGGCGAATTAGTATTCTCAAAATATTAAAACCGGTATTTTATAAAATTTATTTCTTAAAATAAAGGACTGGTTTGTGAATACGGCCTTGCAACACTTCAGAGAGAAGGTTTTTCAGGCTGTGCTTGCTTGCCAGTCAAAGTGAGAGTCAGTGGTGGCCATTTGTGCAAGATCAACCTTCCGGCGTCCCTTACGATAAGATTCGGCTATTTCCCGCAGTAATTGCATCACCCGATTTATTTCGAAACAACTGTATAAAAATGTGTTTCTCTTGCTTTGGCATTTTCGAAAAGGTTGGACCCGGCAAAACAATTTACTCAAAAAACCAAAAATATTGTTGAAAAACTTTTGCAATTAATTTTCCCTTTTGTTCTGTATATTTGTTTTGGAACATCCGACAACATTTCGGCGCTATTTTGAGCATTGGTTTTGCGAATGAAGTGGTTACTATCATTTAGCCCTAATACTGCTATTTTCTCTATTTTCTCTCCTTATTCACAAGCCGGTCAACATGTGAATCCAAAGCGAATGAATGCACAAGTATAACGTAATATGCATCTGGATGGTCTTTTCATTTCGGGTCACCTGTCCTAGACGGACCAAACCCCTGTGTTGAGTCCCCTAAGTCAAATGCACGTGATGCAAACAAACGTTCCTACAAGAGATCCGGCATGAGGTTTTGTTATACTAAGTTTAGAACATGGGTATTTGTTCTAGACTTTGTACGCGAGGGGACAACTCGAGTCGAGGAGGGCACGTACCGGAAACCAAAAGGCCATCCGGCTTAGTAACTTGTCCTGCCTCTTTCTTATTTTAGAGTATGACACAAACAAAATAGGGAGTCTCAACAAGTAAGAACATCCGTGGAGGCGAGAATTGAAAGGTTTCATAGCAATTTATATGTACAGTTCAGATATTATCAAAACGGTAAAGCATTTAGCACTTCGCACAGAACATGTAATGATATCAGATGAAGACAAATATAACAGTTATTCTAAGCTCGAATTCTTGAACCTAGAACCAAAGATTCTTTGTTCGATCCTAGAAGAGTTGCCAAAGCTGTCACACTTCCTTTTTACACGGCTACCTCGAAGGATAAAACACATAAGAAAGTTTTTCAATTAAAGTGACATTATTCGAAATGGGGTTATTTATTTATTAAGAGTCGCCACTTGGGATTGGTTTGGCTTTTGGTTTCCCAAGTCACCGATTTTACTTTGGAACCCTAATCGAGGAAATTTTTTGGCTGCCGAATTGGAGTCTGCGAACCACAAATTCTTTAGTAAGGAATAGTGTTGACCCGAGAGAAGGTATTAGGCACCCCCGGATCCCGTGGTTCTAGCACAGTCGCTTAAACTATTATAAATGGATAACTTACTGATTTATACTTATTCATCCTACAATGTAATTATCTGACCGCTTTTTCCATTTTAGGAATATTTGCAACGTTATTAAAACACATCTCAAACCACATCACATAAATGCACCCAGGTTCTTGACGTATTTTAATATCGTTGGGACATGGATTTGGGTCACATAAATGCGCACCCGAGTTTAAGAATATATCTTATTAACATTACGTGCCTATAGCAGCTATGCATTTGAAAATTCGTGTGGAAAGGCTGTGAAATTTACTAAACAACACTTCCAAATTTCTATGCATTCTTATTACATTTTTATTATACGGGTCTCTAAAATAAGCCCTAATTTTTTCACGTAAGTGATACATTCAACAAAAAGTTTAGCACCTATACTTTTCAGCCTCATTCATTACTGGTTCTATACTTTGGACCTCGTTTGATATTGAACCCAGAGAATGAATATCTTCATATTTCATAACGAACATCAGTTTGGAACTTCATTTGAGCCCAGAAGCTCTGGACTACAAGTCCATCCTAGAGAATGATAACAATATTTCTATTTGCTACACTACAGTTATTAACGCTGTGGAATTAGTCATTTTTTAAAACGTACTGAAAATATTTTAACAAAGAGAATTCTGATAAAGATTTTATATTAACAAATAAATACATCATGACTCAGATTTCGATTTTGCGTCTAATGAAAGAGATTGAAGTACTCATCCTTCAGAGTATTTTTATATACAACAAACAAATCTCTACTACAACATAAATCACGAACATGCAATAAATTATGGGCTAAACTATTTCAAACTTACTGAAAGCTAAACAAATTAAGGCTATAGTCCGAGTACAGTCCAACATTATTACAAGCTTATGCATGCTACAATACTTGAAACATTACTGAAACTAATAACATTCATAATATTGCAAAAATGGGATAATATTTATTATCAATATTGATCTCCAACAGGTACAACTTATGCTTTCCAAATTTGAGTGAGAATTGGTACCTGGAATTTCAGCAGAAAAGAAGGACCTATGAGGAAATTAAGTGAACAACAAGCAAGCACAACCGCCAAAAAACTAGTAAACCCAGGATTCAGGAAGTTTTGGGAGGCAAGAAATGAATACAAATCTCCCTAACAACTCAAAATGCACATTCAATCAATCTATCTTCAACGTGTAATGTATAAAACTTCGATTATTAAAGAAGACTTAATAAGAAGAACCAGCTTGAAAAGGATTTTCAGCTGAATAAGTATGAAAGTGTAATGTGTATCTATATCAATAAAGTTGTATTCTAACTCTCGAAAAAGCCTAAAACAAGATCCCCTAAAAATGATCAGATGTATCTTTTATAACTACAACCTTTAGGGCAACTAAATTATTTTGTTTATCTTGTTAGTCCTTTATCCACTTTCAGATTTGCCTAAATGATCCTTGATTTTCTAACTTGTGCCTCAAGTTTTGAGGCAGAAATTGCACTTTGAAACTTCACTAGAATATTCCAGGAGTTTGTTACAAGATTCCCTATGTTCAAATGCCTTTAATACGCCTGTCTTCTTTCCCTAATTAGTGACCAAAGTACTTTAAACCATGGTTCCAATCAACTTGGTCAGAAACTGACCCTAGTTAACTGTTTCAATTCATAAACAAAGAATATTATTATCAACTAGGATCAAATTCGGAATTGCAATTCATGGCCAAGTTTTAATTGCAGGTTTATACCAAATTATTCAAAACAAACGACCAAGGGTAAGGATTTAATCAATTCCAGCACACACATTCAGGCAAATATCACAATGTAGACTTTAAATTACTCTAAACCAAAGATGAAATTAATTATCACAACCTTCAGAAGCACATGGATACTAATCAATTATTGAATAAAAGAAATGAAAAATCAGAGCATGTTTATTTAGGGACAGTCATGAATTTAAATATCAAGCAGACTATTTAGAAGTAAATCATCCAATCATAAACCAAAACATATGGTGGAAAGGAAGTCACTAACCAGAAAAAAACCTAACAGACGAGTAAATGGGCATTCATGCCTTTACATAACAAGATTGATGAAACTTAGAAGAAAACGAAAGGAAGAACCAAAACAATCAGAAAAGAACCAAAAGCAACTATACAAAAATCATAAGGACGGACAAATGAAAACACTCAGAAGAGGACAAAAGCGATTATAACGGAGAATACATGAAACTAAAGTAATTAGAAGACGAACAAGCAAGCAATAAAAAGACGGACAAAAGAAATTAAGACACTCAGAAAAGAACTAAGGAAGAACAATTAGACAATTATAATGGCGAAAAAAATAAAAATAAAAACTCAGAAGAAAAGTAAAGCAATTATTAGGAGGAATAGAAACTGAAGAAACTAGAGGAAGAACAACGGAAATTAAACAATCAGAAGAGGACAATGGAAGAACTCAGGAAATTAAAACAGCTAAAAGACAGAAAAAAAGACATTAAAATACTCAGAAGAGAAATAAAGAAGATAAGAAATTAAAGCAATCAAAAGACAAACAAATGAAATTTAAAACACTCAGAAAAGAAATAAGGAAATTTATATTTCTTTTCTTGTAACCCTAAAATAGGGAATCTTCAAATCGTCCAGTTCTTTGACCTCATTTGAGATGTCGTTTGGCATTCTACTACCATTGCCTTACATATTGGAGAGGGGGAAAGGGTTTCAGGGGATTGTCACCTGGTTTTGAGATATGGTGGGGGTTTCAGATTCAATTTTAGTCGTGTCTGGTGGTATTCGAGGGTCGTGGGTGGCCGGGTTGTGGATGGGGACGTGAGACGGTCACCAGGGACCAATTTGAGGGGGTTTCGGTGAGTTTAGGGTTTGGGACCGATCTTCGATTTGATATTCGAATAGATCTTTTAGGATTCAAAAGACGAGGTTTAGATTGTTGGGAATAGGGGGAAGAGTTGGTTCAAGGGTGTTACTTTGGGTTAGTTTGGGGTTGATGTCACCGGAGACGGCGAAACCGGTAACTCTTCTGGCGAATATTCGACGAGCCCGGATGATTTTTTTAGGGGAGCTAATGGTGGGAGGGGAAAGAGAGGGTCGAGAAGATTTTTTGGTGTAAATTTTGGGCCATTTGGTGGCCGACCGCCGCCGTGAGGAAATTTCCGGCAGTGGGATTACGATGGTTGAGGGCGGATATATGGTGGCTGCGGGGTGGCGTTACACCCGTGTACTTAGATACGAGGAAGAAGGTTTTCGTCTCTGAATATACATGAGGTGTTTGGACATATATATGGGATTTTGGGGTAGGGGTTTTAGGGCCGTTGGATTTATTGTGAATAACGGCTGATATTGATCGGTCAAAAATGGTGTCGTTTTGGGACATCTTTTAGAAGGACCGGATAAGGGACATGTTATTGGGACTAGGTCTTGGGTATTTTAAAGGATTCAATGTTTGGGCAACCCAGGCTTGCCCCAATTGTGGCCAGCCTGGGTTAATTAAATCCTATGCATATTTTTTTTTTATTTTTACATATTTATTATTTCCTAATTTTATTTCTAAATTTCTAATTAGGCTAAATCAAAGTAATAACTACCTAATGTGAAAAATTAATCGAAAATGCAAAAATGAAAATTAATCATATGATGCTAAACAATAAAATGCCGAAATAACTACTTGATTTTTTGTGATTTTACATTTTGCAAAATAATACTTAATTACCCATTAATTTAACAAAACAATGTGAAATTAAATCCTAAATGCTTATGCAATTTTTGTATTTTTATGATTTATCATGCATGCATCAATGAAAACACACACTGATATGCGCAATTAAATCCTAAATATAAATAGTAAAAAGGAAAAATCCTAAGTTTTAGTATTCAGTAGGAGTAATTTCAACGAGGCAAAAAACACATGCTCACACGGTCAACATGCAAATCCAAAACAAATAAATGCACAAGTAGCACGTAATATGCATCAGGATGGTCTTTTCATTTCGGGTCACCTGTCCTAGACGGACCCAACCCCTGTGTTGAGTCCCCTAAGTCAAATGCATGATGCAAATAAGCGTTCCTACTAGGGATCCGGCGTGAGCTCAAGTTATACTAAGTTAAAAAAACCTTGGTACAGGGTCTAGACTGTGCACCTGAGCGGACGACTCGGGTCGAGGAGGGGGGTGCGTACTAGGAACCAAAAGGCGCCTCTTTCTTATTTTACGGTATGACACTAACAGAATGGGGAGTCTCAACCAGTAAGCACATCCCCGAAGGTTAGAAGAGAAGGATTTTGTAGTAGTTGATATGTACAGTTCAGATAATATCAAAACTGTAAAACATTTTGCACTTTAGCATGGAACATGTAATGAAATCAGAAGAAGCTTTTATAATAGTTATTCTAAGCTAGAATTCTTTAACCCTGAACCAGAGATTCTGGTTCGATCCTCAACAGAGTCGCCAGAGCTGTCACACCTCCTTTTTAAACGGCTACCCTGAATGATGACACGTATAATGGAGTTTTTCCAATTTAAGTGACATTGTTCGAACTGGGATCATTTATTTACTTAGAGTTGCCACATAGGATAGGTTTGGCATTTTGGTTTCTGAAGTTACAAATTTATTTAAGATTCCAAATCAAGGAAATTTTTTGACTGCCCAATTGGAGTCTACGAACAAGAAATTCTTGAGTAAGGATTTCTGTTAATCCAAGGGAAGGTGTCCGGCACCCTTGGATTTCGTGGTTCTAGCACGGTCTCTTTAACTATTATAAATGGATAATTTCCTAAGTTTTATGCATGTTCATCCTACAGTGCAATTTTCAAATTATTAACAGCTTTATTCACTATTAGGAATATTCACAGCATTATTAAAACACGTCTCGCACCACGTTACATAAATGCACCTGGGTCTCGACACATTTTAACGTTGTTAAGATTTGCATTTGGTTCAGATAAATGTGCACGCGAATTTAGGATGGTACATTATTTAAAACGACGCGCCTAAAGCAACTATGCGTTTTTAACTTCGTGGAAAGACCGTGAAATTCACTAAATGGTATCTCCCAAAACTTTTATGCATTTTATTACAATTAAAGAGCCAACGAAGTGTATGACTTTGTTTGTGTCGCTCACTTTATTTATTTTTAGAAGGGTAACCTAAAGTAACTATGATTCTCTATTACTCGTGTCTCGAAATAGAAGAGAAAGTCCTAATTGATTCATGTGTTAATGGTTTATCCTAATGACAAAAATCAATATGCATATTTTCAGCATTTTGTATAACTAATTTCTGCCATTGGGCTTTATCAATGAATATAGACAGACCAGAAGTATTTTTATGTTTACTTCATAACTTACAATGATCTGGGCCCCCGATTGAGCCCAGAAGTTTGGTGCTACGGATTATCCACAAGGCAAGAAAGACATTTACTACACTACATCTGTTATGATTTCTTATAGGTGATCATTCTGTCATATTAAAAACATTCGACCAAAGGAAATCGAGGTAGTGATTTTTATACCAATAAACCAATATGCTAAAGCTCAGGTTCGTGTTCGACCTCTAAGACTAACGAACTCGTCAATCAAAATGCATGTACATATAAGGACTCCCTATCAAAGATGAAAATCAAGCAAGTGTTGACTACCTTATTTTCAACCTACTGAAATTTAAATTAACTTGAAACTAACAGTCAAAGTAATGGTCTGGCATAGTCCGAATGTTCATATATTGCAGCACCAGGATAAGAAGAATATCCTAAATACTACTAAACTAATAATATTTGCCCTATAACATTAACATAGAAAAATAAATATCTTCATTATCAAACATGACTATGCATATGCAGCTGTGCATTTCCAGACTTTCATGGGTGAGAGTAGGTACCTGGAATTACAGCAAAGAGGAAACCTATGAGTAAGGTAAACGATAAGCAACAACAGCAGCAAATCACACAATTAAGCCCAAGAATGGTATCTGGAACTCAAGAGAAGCTTTGAAAAGCCAACAATACGCAAGTTTCAATCCTAAACATGAACAATGTAAACCAGCCTAAGATAAATGCCTAAAGAAGCTTCTGACTCTAACACCATAATGCATATGCCTCAAGTCATCTTCAACTTCTAATTAGCAAAATTTTGATTATATTAGAAGATTTTGCAAGGAAAGCTTAGGATTTTCAAGGAATTGGTTTTCAGATGGATGTTCTCGACCTCTTCTCTAAAAATATATATCTCTCCCCTTCTTCTAACAGTCATATACCCTTATATGGCCAAGGCCTTAGGGTAACAATTCTTTATGTTTTCTTATTAGTCCTTTACTAGTTTTTCAGATTTACTTAATTGATCCCTTATTTTTTAACTTGTGCCTCATTAAGAAAGAATTAACATAAATTGCATTTCGAACCTCCACTATAATGTTCCAGGGGTTCGTTAAAAGATTCTTATGCTCAAATACCCCCATTACCCCTGTGTTCCGTTCTTAGTAACTAGTTTAGATGTTTTATACCCTGGTGCCAATCCATTTGGTCAGAAACTGACCCTAGTTAAGTACTCAAAACCATAGACCAGGGATTCATTATCAGTTGAGGTCGAGTTGTAAAGAATGCTGGTCCTAACCAAATATTCAATTGGAGACTATACTATACTATTTAAAAGAAAACAAACAAGGGTCAAAATTGGTAAGTAACAAGTCAATGAAACACATTTATACTAGCGGATTTTAGACAAGTCAAATATGGGACAAAATTACTCAAAAGCACAGATAAAGCTAAATAGCATAAAATTCAGAAACAAAGTTTACCACACATGGACACTGATCAATTTTGAAACAAAAAATGTAAAGTTAAACCAGAGATGAAGAATTCTAAGCTTAGCATGACAATTCAAATGAGTTGAAAAAAAACAAGTACGACTTTAAAAGGATAAGAGGACCATTCAGAAGAAGTTTATCAAGACTTAAAAACAAAAAGCATATGATGGAAACAAAGTAACTAATCAGAATTTTTTTTTACAGATGAGCAAATGGACATTCATGTATTACACAAGCGAGAACAAAGAAAAATTAAAAAGAAATAAAAAGAAGACAGGGTAGTTAGCTTAATCACTGCAACCCTAGAAATTTCAACCTTTCAAGTCCCATGGTTTTTGACCATTGCTAGGAGGGTCTTTGGCCTTTTGGGACCCTTGTGGCATCATTTGAGAGAGTGGGAGAGTATCTGGCGTAGGGTGGTCAATTTGGGGTGGGTCAGTGTTTCAAATCATTTTTTCTCTGATTTTTGGCCAGGTTCTAGTTGTATTCGGAGGCTGTTGGTTGTGGATATTTGGAGGAGAAGGTGAGGAGACCACTTGGTACCATTTTTGAAGGAGTCCAATGAAGTTGGGGGTTTGGGTTAGTACTTCGAACTAATATTCGAAACAATGGGTAGGGTTTTGGAGGAATATTACCATAGATTCGTCATGGGGATGGGCTGAGGAATGTATTGTGTTATTTTAGAAAGGTTCCGTTGACGGCGCCACCGTGGATGGCAGAGGTAGCGTCCATTGATTCTAATATTCGAGACAACTCGCTTGTATTTGATAGTTGGTTCTTGGGGCATCGGAAATAGGAGGGCAAGGTGAGTTGGTGGTGCATTTTTGGGTGGTATCGGAGCTCCGCCGCCGGCGGAGACAATTTCCAGCCAACGGTTATACGGTGGGTTTGTGGAGACTAATAGGCGGTGTTACACAGGTGAGGGTTTGTACGAGGATGAAGAGTTTTGTCTCTGAGTATATTACACACGTTTGGACATATATGTTGGTTTTGAGGAGGAAGTCTTTGGACCCTTGGATCAATGTTGATGGATGACTGGGATTGATGGCCCCAAAACGACGTCGTTTGGGTATTTTTGACGGGCAAAGGGGATTTGGGCAACCCAGGCTTGGCCCAATTGTGGGGAGCCTATTTTAAATCATTTTAGATTCGTACTTCTTTTTCATTTTCATTTTTAAAACTTCTTAATTTTATTTTAAAATTCTTATTAGACTAAATTCAATTACATAACCACCTAAACTAAACAAATATGAAAATTAATAATTTGGAAGCTACAAATTAAATAAATTCCTAAATGAACAATTTATTTTTTTGTGATTTTTATATTTCGCAAAACAAAACCTTAATTACCAATTAATTCTAACAAAATATTTGTAGTCAAATCCTAAATGCTAATATAATTTTTTTGTATTATTATGACTTGTCATACAAGAATAATAAAAAATACACACTAATATGCGCAATTTAATCATAAAAATAAATAATGAAAAGGAGAAACCCTAAGTCTAAGAATTTTGTAGGAGTAATTTTAACGAAGAAGAAGTCACGTGCTCACAGGGATAATTTCAAGGTTGTACTAAAATGACAAGCAAATGCTTGGGCTAGATCGTTCCATGTATACCATCGAGCATGATTCTGTTCGGTGTACCATTCCAACGCTGAGCCACTCAAACTTTGACTGAAGTATGCCATCAACAATTCAACATTTCCGCCTGCCCCTCTCATCTTGCTACAGAAACCCCTTAAGTTTGCAACCGGATCACCATGTCTATCATATAAGTCAAACTTGGGCATCTTAAAGTTGGGAGGCAATTGTACATCTGGGAACAAACAAAGGTCTTTGTATGGCACACTCACTTGGCCAACTAATCCTCGCATATCATTGATTGATTGATCTAGACTTTTGATTTTCCTGAGTAGCTCCTCTTGCTCGGGATTTTTGACTTGCTTTTCAGCCTCAACCAATGTTTCACAATGGGGAGCGTAAGAGTAGGGTTCGTGGGATTTGTAAGTGAGTTCTTGTGGGTAATACTGGTTGTCATGAGCTTGGAGCAAAGGCTCACTAGATGATATGTGAAGTGTGGGGGGAGGAGGTGCCACATAAATAGGAGCAACTAGTGGATGAGGATAAGGAATAACTTTGGATGGTGGAGCTGGGGTGCTTGGGAAGTTGTACCCTGGTATTGTGGGTAGATGGGGATACTTGGGGGTGGATAAGTGGTAAGGTGGTCATGTGACTGGACTAACGGTGGGATGAAGGTAAGGTTAGAAGGATAAGCTGGTGGTTCAGTTTTTATATCTCCTCTTTCATTGCATTAACATTCAACTCCTCTACCTCTTTCGAGGGATCAACAATACTTGCATCGGTTTCTTGATTAGCCATAATCAACTTGCTTTTGAACCGAGTGTTATAAGAGTGGGTTGCCAATATGTTGCAAAAACTAACCACATGTTTGGACTGGGAAAAACATCACAAAAACTTGTTAGCAGTTAGGCTTCAACACATAGGTAGCCACATATTCGAGGATGAATGCACCTAAGAAGTTACCGGTTTCTATTATGCATAATGAATCGGTCGCTTGCGTCATCTTGGCTTTTATCCTATGCCACTTTTCTTTTCTCTCTTGTTTTTATTTTCTTTTTCCTTTCTTTCTTACTCAACTTGTTTTGCCTACCTTTTTTATTTCCTTATTCTCTCTTTTATTTTACAACTATTTCTCTCGTTTTTCTCTTCTATTTTTTTTTGCTTTTTTTTATTTTGGTTATTGTCGAAACCCATGGAGATTGCCTACGTATCATGACCCCCACATGGATCAGTCCGAGCGTAGTTCTGTCTAATAAATACATAAAATATTTTGGAAAATTTTCAATTTTCATAAAGTAAAGCACTTGAATACAACTACTAAAAGAAATCAAGACACTCCAACTCAACAAAAAACAACAGACTCTGACTTAAAATCAAAACAACTAACTTGACAACCTACTACAAACTCAAATAAAATAAATTAAAGACTCTCAAATGGACCAACAGATTTTGAAGTCATGAATAAATAAAAGACTTTAGTTATCGTGGGGCCTACGGGACATCATTCAGTCTTGATGCAGGCCTGTGTGCTAAATCTCTCTTGGAGGTGGTGGAGGTCTTCCATCGCTTGACGAACAAAGGTCATGGTGGTGGCAAAGAACATAAATCTTTTCATATCTTCACAGTGGCAACACTTTACGGTGATGTCATTAACGATCATACGTACCATCTCTCTTACAGCACCTTTCTTGCAACAATCGTCCAATTTGTTGGGCCCTTGCCTCCAAAAGTTGTTCGGCTACACGATTCAGTTCTTGGAATTATGGCAGATCTCTCTCCAATTGGGCTATTGCTGTGTAACAATGTTCTCTTTCAGCCTTGAAGTCCTTCGCTTGCTTGACCATTTTGTTTTCAACCATATGACCCTCTTCTTCAACCCCACAACCTTATTGTCATAACTTTCTTTTAGTTGTTAAAACATGCATGCTCGTTCTTCTGCATTTTTAGCCAATTGTTTTTGGGCAATCTACAGCTCACCCTTTGCTTTGTTTAAGGAGAAACCATATTCTCCCAGTTTCCATCTCAGATTGTCTATGTGCTTTTCGTCCTTCGCACTTCTGGTAAGAGTCTCTGCGGCTATCTTCAATTTCAGAATATAGGCTCGCAAAGCTTCATTTTCTTTGGCTAGTCTTTTCTTTTGCCCCTCGTCTGCCGCAACTTGCAAACCATTCTCGAATTGAAGGTCCTTGACTTTGTTTTCAAATTTACCTATTGTTGCCCTGTATTCATTTTCCTTTCTAACCAATTCCATTGTTCTTGGGATGCCAAATTCTATCTCTTTTTTATACCAAACAAGGTACCCTGGTGCAACCTCAGCAATAGGATGAATGCACCTAAGAAGTTACCGGTTTCTATTATGCTTTATGAATCGGTCGCTTGCGTCATCTCGGCTTTTATCCTATGCCACTTTTCCTTTCTCTCTTGTTTTTATTTTTTTTTTCCTTTCTTTCTTACTCAACTTCTTTTGCCTAGCTTTTTTATTTCCTTATTCTCTCATTTATTTTACCACTGTTTCTCTCGTTTTTCTCTTCTATTTTTTTTGCTTTTTTTTATTTTGGTTATTGTCGAAACCCATGGAGATTGCCTACGCATCATGACCCCCACATGGATTAGACCGAGCGTAGTTCAGTTGAATAAATACATAAAATATTTTGGAAATTTTTCAATTTTCATAAAGTAAAGCACTTGATTACAACTACGAAAAGAAATCAACACACTCCAACTCAACAAAAAACAATAGACTCTGACTTAAAATGAAAACAACTGACTTGATAACCTACTACAAACTCAAATAAAATAAATAAAAGACTCTCAAATGGACCAACATATTTTAAAATCATGAATAAATAAAAGCCTTTAATCATCGTGGGGCCTACGGGACATCATTCGGTCTTGATGTAGGCCTGTGTGCCAAATCTCTCTTGGAGGTGGTGGAGGTCTTTCATCGCTTGACGAACAAAGGTCATGGTGGTGGCAAAGAACATAGATCTTTTCATATCTTCAAAGTGGCTACACTTTACGGTGATATAATTAACGATCATACGTACCTTCTCTCCGACAGCACCTTTCTTGCAACAATCGTCCAATTTGTTGGGCCCTTGCCTCCAAAAGTTGTTTGGCTACACGATTCAGTTCTTGGAATTGTGGCAGATCTCTCTCCAATTGGTCTATTGCTGTGTAACAATGTTCTCTTTCAGCCTTGAAGTCCTTCGCTTGCTTGACCATTTTGTTTTCAACCATTATGACCCTCTTCTTCAACCCCACAACCTTATTGTCATACCTTTCTTTTAGTTGATAAAACATGCATGCTCGTTCTTCTGCATTTTTAGCCAATTATTTTTTGGCTATCGACAGCTCACCCTTTTCTTTGTTTAAGGAGAAACCATATTCGCCCACTTTCCATCTCAGATTTTCTATGTGATTCTCGTCCTTTGCACTTCTGGTAGGAGTCTCTGCGGCTATTTTCAATTTCAGAATTTAGGCTCGCAAAGCTTTATTTTCTTTCGCTAGTCTTTTCTTTTGCCCCTCGTCTGCCGCAACTTGCAAACCGTTCTCGAATTGAAGGTCCCTGACTTGCTTTTCAAATTTACCTATTGTTGCCCTGTATTCATTTTACTTGGCTAACCAATTCCATTGTTTTTGGGATGCCAATTCTATCTCTTTTTCATACCAAACAAGGTACCGTGGTGCAACCTTGGCAATAGATAAGTCTCGTACTCGAGTCTTTTCCATCAAGTACTAACATTTGCTCCAAATCTAACGGACTGCTACTTCGGGAAACTGACCATTGAGACAAATTTCAACCACGTGGACGAAGTCTTTATCCCTTGGAATCATCTGGCACCTCCCTAACTGTCTTAGCACTCTGTACGGAGAATAGGATTGGATACTCCGGAGACCCATCCTATGGAAGTGAGGCCCGGTAGATGGCATATATATAATTTCATCAACAGGGAGCCACCCAAACGTTCATTCAATATGATTTGCGCTTGTGGTCCAGAGGTATAGTACTCATTCCGTAAGCCCTTCTGTAATCTAAGCACATCAACTATGGTATAAAATTCCTCTATGCGGCTCTTTCCTGATGACCTATCACTTATGAATTAAGGTTGATTGCACAAGTGTTCAACCATCCATATCTGTAACAATAGATTGCATCATTCAATAAAATCCCATCCGGCTTTACCGGGTACGAGGGCACGGAAAATTTCAGATAATACCATAGGTGCGAGGGTGCTCCTGGCTTAAGTGACCAAAGTGCTGACAACCCCTGCTATTCGTATGTCATTATTTTTGTCTTTTCGTGGAAACACCAAAAGTTCTAAGAAGAATACCATAAATGCAAAACACGGATCTTCCTCCCACTTGAGTCGGTTTTCTTTACTACAAATTTTATTTTCTGGGTCATTTAACTACCCTATATGCCCATACCTTTGGTATATAAACTGTGGGGTACAAAAATCGGCTGAAAAATCTTGATTCTGAACACCTGCTTATCTTTAGTGAGTCCAAGAATTTGTGCACAGCGACGGCCCTTGGCGCAATCAAATACTGATGTCTTAGAAGAATTTTGGGAACCCCGATATATCCGGTTATTTCTTCCAGAGTGGGTGTGAGTTCAAGGTCCGAGAACTAAATTACGTTGTGGGTTGGGTCAAAGAATGTATCGTACGCCTTTATGATATCCCCTCTAAGACTAATTTTCAACAACCTAGTAAGTCCTCCCAAGTGTGCGTTGACCTTGTTTTGCCCGATTTACCTAGATCATTCAACCAGATGTGTACCTCTAAAGGGATCTTGTTAATGACTAAGATTGACAAATCTTGATTCGTGCTTATTTTGCACATTTATTGAGGTGATTAAGCAAAAAACAATATTTATGGGACTCAAAAACGAAATTCATTTTTTTCAAATTCATTTCCAAAATAATATCCCGGCCTTGCAAATTTGGCCTTTTAGCACTTTTGAGGGAAGGTTTTAAGGCTGTGCCTGCTATCGACTACAATTTAAATGAATAATCCAAGGCGTCTGTTCTTGTAAAACAGCCTTCTTGCGCCCTTTTAGGGACACCCGACTAATTTTGAAAAAAAAATTGCTTTATTTATTAATCACAAACAAAAATTGGTTAATTTTTTTCGCTATTTTTGCAAAAATAAAGTTGGGTCCGATGGGAGTTGCCTACATATGTCACGCCCTGTGAGAATCAAACTACTGTAGTTCGGGCAAGTTTAAATGAATTAAAAACCAACTTCTATTTTCTTTTTGTAGTTTTCTTTTCGAAAATAAAAATCCTTTTTTTAAAAAAATAGACTCCTTTTTTTGTTTTTTGTTTTTTTTTTAATTTTTGCAGCATTTCAGTATTGGTTTTTGATACGGGTAAACTCGTTTCTAATACCTCACACGGTCAAATTTTCTTCTCTCTTGTTTTTTCTTCTCTTCTCCCTTTTTTTTTTCTTTTTCTACTCTTTTTGTCAAAAGCTGATTGGCATGAAAATTCGGAATAAATGCACAAGTACCACGTAAAATATATCAGGATTGTCCATTATTTGGCGTACACCTATCCTAGATGGACCCAACCATGTGTTGAGTCCCCTAAGTCAAATGAATGATGCAATCAAGGGCTCCTACTAGGGCTCCGACATGAGGTTATGTTATTCTAGGTTCAAAACCTTGGTATAAGGTCTAGACTGTGTACCCGAGCGGACAACTCGAGTCGAGGAGGGGGCTACGTACTGGGAACCAAAAGGCCATCCAGCTTTATAACTTGTCCGAGCCTCTTTCTTATTTTAAGGTATGGCACTAACAGAATAGGGAGTCTCGACCAATAAGAACATCCTCAAAAATAAGAAGCGAAGGGTTTCGCAGCAGTTTAGGTACATTCCAAATAATATTAAAGCGGTAAAAAGGCAACATTTAGTACATTGGGCAAAATCATGTAATAATATCAGATAATAATAAAGCAAAATATCACAATTATTTGAAGCTCGACTTCTTGAACCCTCAACCAGAGATTTTAGGTTCAATCCCAGCAGAGTCTCCAGAGCTGTTACACCTCCTTTTTACACTACACCCCGGCAAAGAGCATAAATAAGAGTGTTTTTTCAAATTAAAGGACATTCGAAACGAGATTTATTTATTTCACAGATTTCAGAGTCGCCACTAGGGATAATTAATGGTTCCCCATGTCACCGGTTTAAATCCCGAATCAAAGAAGGTTTGACTCTATTATATAGTCTACGAGCCAGAAATTCGGGTAAGGAATTCTGTTAACTCAGGAGAAGGTGTTAGGCATTCACGAGTTCCGTGGTTCTAGCACGGTTGCTCAACTGTAATACTTGGCTTAGCTATCTGATTTTAATGCATTATTGTACTTATGTGAAAATTTAAACGTTTAACCACTTTTATTTAGTTTTGAGAAAATTGCAATGTTTCTAAAACGTATCTCGAACCACGTCACATAAATGCACCCGTAGTCTTTTACATATTTCAATATCATTAGCATTTGCATTTTTGTCACATAAATGCGCACCCGTATTTAGGATGGTCAATTATATAACTAATGCACCTAAATCAATTTCGTATTTTCAAATTTGTGAGGGCCACGAAAATTCGCTAAGTGGTGCACCTCGAATTCTAAGTTAAATTAAAATTAAT
Source organism: Nicotiana benthamiana (assembly GCA_034376525.1). Taxonomy (NCBI): domain Eukaryota; kingdom Viridiplantae; phylum Streptophyta; class Magnoliopsida; order Solanales; family Solanaceae; genus Nicotiana; species Nicotiana benthamiana. The sequence continues at coordinate 140,753,481 of CM067327.1, read as the reverse complement.
ATCTAAAGAGGGCCGTGCACTTGGGATTTTTTCTCGACACGGCATACCTAATTCTATTTTAGAAGGGTCTTTAACCCAAACTTTTAAAGGGCTTAGATGTTTGGCATTATCTAACATGGCTTGCTCAAAATTTAATCAAGGAACTAAATTTGCTAGAGCTGAATATGATAAAAACCACTCAAAATGAACTAACGGATCACCCTAAAAGGAATTAATTAATTTAATAAAATGATTAGCCCAGCACAAATGGACCGCAGATCCAACTGGTCAAGCTTGGCTTAAAATCAAGCCCTGTGTCGTGGTTTCTTAAGGGGAATGATCACAACTGGGCCAACACTTGGTCTGACCCTTGTGATGCAACTGGTCCACACCCCGTAACACAACAATGCAAGCATAATTAACATTAACACATAAACGTAAGGTCTAGCAGATAGATTTGTGCTATGATCCACAGCATTTGACAAAAACAAGACTATGTTCTAATTCTATTCAACATGCATTTTAATCAACATTTACAATATATCAGTTATCTGCTAAAAAATTTTCCGATTCCTACACTTTCTACCAGTTTAAATTTCTTTCATATAGACATATTCAGAAACAAGTTTCAGAAAATACATAAGTCCATATATAACAGTCTCAATAAGTTCAGATACAACCAAAAATAAAGTCTATCCAATCCTCAGCTTCCATGATCCAGATCTATGATTTCAAGCAACAAACAAATCTAAATTTTACAACTTTGGCAAGGTTGCTGCTTCATTCTATCTAAACTTCTGTTGAATTACATGTTCCATGTTCAGGCATTACTCAAAATCCATAAAAATACCTGGAAAAGAAGGAGCAAAGGAGATTAAAGAAATGCAGCAATAACTACAGTAGCACCACAATAAACTCAACAGCAACAATAAAACCCCAGATTGACCAAATTCAAACTAGAAGATATTTAAAACCGGCCCCACTTGCTCAATATCTCTGAGTCAAATTTTAAGACCTCCAAATTCGAATTATTTCAACCAAAAAAAAGTAAAAATTACTTCAGAAATTTGAAAATTGAAAGAACCTCAGGGGAGTTCAATCAAACAACAACCAGAACACAACAACCTATATTGTATCTTTTATGAAATTCTAAGCTCTCATTCTTAAATTATTTTAACACCAGCTACAAAAACATTAGTTTAGCATAAAACCATCTCAATGAAAATCTATTGTGTATTTCCAGCTTCTCAATGGAACAGTGATTTTTAGAATTTTTATTTTTTAGCTACACAAAGTTTTTAGGATTTTTAATCTTCAGAAAGTCGGTCTTCTAAGGCAAGAAAGCCTGCCTTTATAGGCAAGGATTAGGGTAGCCTTTAAATTTTAACTTTTCAATTTCGTCCTTTAGTTATTATCTTGTCGGTCAAGTTTTACATCAATATAAACAGGGCACCACCTGCTCGAAGTTTCCATTACTATTATTCGAAAGATCCCCCAACTTGGATTACCCAAATTACCCCTAAAACCTTGTTATTTACCCCTAAATCAAGACATATATGGTTCATGGGTCAAATTGACCCAATAGTTAAACCAAATGCGAGATCAATCCTGAACCAATGACATAAATCAACCCATTGGGGTGAGGTATGAAGTGGTTTCAGAGCCCAAACCACAAAATGACCCGAATAAAATCAGTTAAACAAAGGGCAAAAACTTCAATGATTTCAAAACCAAACCTACACTAATTAAACGATTATTAAACCCAAGTAAGCAGCAAATTGACTAAGTTATAAATCTAAATAAATTAACTTGGTGAATAAATGAGAGATAAAATTAGAACTTTAATCAGGCTAATAACAAATAACTAAATAAGAAAGTCAGAGGACATGCTTTCATAAAGGAAAAGTAACAAAGGGAGAAAAAGGCAAGAAAACAATTTGAACTCAAAACATTGGTCAAGTTTTCAACCAAACAAAGAAGGAGAAAACAAAAGGACAAATGGTGAACTAAAAAAACAAAAATGAACGTAAAGATGAATAGAAACTCTCCGATTAAACTCGAAATTACATGTGACGTACTGATTCAAATGAAGCTGAGGCTAATTACTTCCTGTATGTCAAGAATGAACAAACAACATCAATTTTGTAGTGAATCAGCTTACTAAATGTGAGAAACACAAGCCTGGGTAGATGCATGCCACCAGGTTCGAAAGGAATTGATTTTGAACTTTTAGGGCTGGAACTCAGATTTAAAATTCGAGGAGCTTAGGAAAGATTCGAGGGAAACCAGGAATAGATTAAATATGAGGGGGTCTTGGTGGTTGTGTGGTATTGATTTAGGGTTGAATAGGTGGCGGCGCCGCCGTATATGGCGGAGGAGCCGGTATTTCAAACTAATATTCGAGGAGATAGGGCGGGAGAAGAGGGAAGGTGGTTATGGATTTGGAAATAGGAGGGGAACGAGATTAAGTTGTGTTAATTTGGTGTGATTTAGAGCTCTGTTGCCGGCGGAGGCGATTTCCTACTGACGGTGCACGGTTGTTGGCTGTGACGTTATGGGAAGCTCTAGAGTTTCTGATGAGAGGGGTTAGAGATGGGGGTCTTTGGGAGGTGGGGTGGGGTTTGGACATATATGTATCCAAGGCAGTAGGCTTCTGGACCGGTTGATCTGAGAACCTTGACGGCTAGGATTTAACTGCCAATACGACGTCGGTTTGATTTAAATAAGGTTGTACTAGGTTAAGGGATAGGCTGGACCGGATTAATGGTACGATTGGGCTTGTTAATTTCGAAAGAACTTGCCTAATTTATTCTTCTTCTTTTATTTTTTCAAATTTTCTAGATTTCTTTTTGTTTTTTTTCATCATTTTTTATTTTTCTAATAATTAGTAAAAATCATAAATTAATTATAAATCCTAAATTTAACTACAAAATGCTAATCATCCCCTACATAATTATTGTGATAAATAATTAAATGAAATTAAAAGTAGAATCACTTATAAATCAAAACTAAACTTTTAAGGTGAAATAAAGCTATTTTTATAATTTACCTTTTTATATAATGACTAATTGCTAATTAATGCATGAAAATGATCAAATCAACTTCTAAATGTGCATGCGACAATTTTTTTTTGTTTTTCTTTCAAAAAAGAAAATGCACAAACGAAAATGCAAACAATTAACGAAAAAAATTACACAAAATCGACAAAATTGCAATCAAATAAAAGAAATAATTTTGATTGAATATATACGAGTAATTCGTGCATGTCAAAAATCACATGCTCACATATGCAAGGGAGGATCCACGGGTTATGCCGGGATAGAAGTAGAAAGGTCCTTGGGTTATGCCAAGGAGGATCCACGGGTTATGGCGGGATAGAAGGAAAAGTTTCTGCTGGGGGTAAAGAAAAATCACTTGCCTTTCTAATTTATTTGTGTTAGCCTTTCATTTTCTTTAGTCAACCAGTCCCATTGCGGTTGTGCCTTAACTGTGAATTGTTCGACATGTGGTCTCTTTGCGAGCCTTTCACGAATATGATATTTCTTATGGAATCATTCAATATATTTGGGGTCCACTTCTCTTCTAGCTCGGATTTTCTCTATGGGCTTAGGTTCAAGAAACCTACATTCGTTCGAGATTTGGCAAATTTTTCCTTTTGGGAATGCCGCTTTTAGACCCAGGTCAATGGCATGTTTACTTAGATCTTTGTGATTGTTGACGGTATGAAATCTTCCTTGCTAGAACAACACTTTGTAGGGAGCATAAGGTTAGATGCTTCGAATGCCCATCAAAAGGATATACAACACTTCAACTGATGTGTACACTACTTCGGTGACAGGAAGCCATCCAAATGACACCTCAATTTTATCGGCGGTCAAGGATCTCAAATATTCAAGCCAAGCTTCAGTACACGTAGGGAATTCAATACCATGCTACACGCCTTTCAAACATCTCAATGCAGCTTAAACCGGTCGAACAATAATTCATATACCCAACCCGGTGAGAGAGGTCTTGCATCCATAGTTGATGTAGTAAATTGCAACCATGGAAGAATTTCCCTCCTTCCCGAAAAATAGACAAAGATCGGTAGATTTCAAACACAATCACAGGAACCACAGCGATGTTGGGTTTCTTGATTGCATCATTGATCATTCTTACAAGACCTATCTCTATATTCCCATCTTTCTAGGGATAGACCACAACACCCATAAAGGCTATTATGAAAGTTAAACCCCGCCTTGCCTCCCACTTGTCTTTATTTTTGGCATGGGTTAGCAAGTGTTTGGTTCTTCAAAACCTCGGGGGTTGCCATATCGATGATATAAAAATTTGAGTGTGCAATATCCTTGGAATAGATTTCTGTCCTGAACATCCCGACTAATGCTTAGCAAATCCAGAAATCTATATGGGGATAACGGTCTGGGTGATAGGGGATATCGACTTCTAAAATTTCAATTGAGGCGTGCATAACCCGAAACTTCCTCCAACGTAGGTGCGAGCTCGAAGTCAAAGAAATAGAACATGTTGCAAGTCGGGTCCTTGAAAGGTATTAATGCTTCAATTATGTCCGACCTTGGCTTGATGTTTAATATTCCGATAAGGTCTCCTAGAACTTTCGCCATCGTTTCTTAACTGCCCGTCGCTATAGCATTCCACCACATGTTGAGCTTCTGGGGAATATCATTAAAGATTGTGAAGGGTTCAATTTCATTCATGCTTATCCTGCACATTTATTAAGGAGATTTAATGACTTATTTTAATGAAATATATATATATATATATATATATTCGAAAATTCTTTTCTTTTTTCTTTTTTTTCTTTTTATCAATAACAAAACCCTGGCTTTGCTGATACGGCCTTATAGCACTTTAGGGAGAAGATTAAAAGGTTGTGCCCGCTAGCCGTTGGAAATGACCCAAGGTGGCTATTCTTGCCAAACAGCTTTCCGGCGCCTTTTTGAGGACATTCAGCTTATTTTTTAACAAGAATGGCATCACTTGACTTATTTGTGACAAAAGTTACAATATTGTTTGTTTTTGGCTATTTTCGCAAAAACGGAAGTTGGACCCGACGGGGGTTGCCTACGTATCTCACATACACTGAGAATCAAACTGGCATAGTTTTGGCAGATTTGGAAAAACCAACTACTTTTTGAAAAACTTTCTTTTTCTTTGATTTTCTAAAAATTGGTAGAGTTTCGGTATCATTTGGGTATTGGTTTTTCACAAAAGGTGACTAATTCACTCAACCCTATTTTTTTTTAAAAATTCTCCCGTTATTTACAAGCCGGTCGACATGCAGATCCGAAGTAAATAAATGCACAGGTAGCAAGTAGGATGTACCAGGATGGTCTTTCAATTTATGGTTGCCTGTCCTAGACGGACCCAACCCCTGTGTAAGTACCCTAAGTCAAATATACGTGATCCAAAAAAATGTTCCTACTAGGGATCCGCCATGAGGTTGATTTATTCTAGGTTCAAAACTTGGGTAATGTTCTTGACTATTTACCAAAGCAGACAGCTCAAGTCGAGGAGTGCGCTACATATCGGGAATCGAAAGGCCATCCGATTTAGTAACTTGTCCGAGCCTCTTTCTTATTAAAGGGTATGACACTAACAGAATAGGGAGTCCCGACTTGCAAGCACATCCCCGAAGATAAGAAGATAAGGGTTTCGTAGAAATTTTATATACAATTTATTGAATATTAAAGCTGTAATAGCATTTACCGCATTAGGCTAATGCATGTAGGAAAATCAGATAATAAATAAAGCAAGTCATAACAGCTATTCTAAGCTCGTATTCTTGAACCTTGAACCAGAGATTCTGGGTTCTTTCCTTATTCCCCAACAGAGTTACCAGAGCTGTCACACCTATTTTTTTTTACACACCACCCCGAAGGATAGTGTATAAGGGAGTTTTTCAAATTTAAGTGACATTATTCGAATTGGGATTATTTATTCAATTTTTTTCAGAGTCGCTACTTGGGATAGGTTTGTTTCTGGTGTCCCAAGTCACCGATTTATTTTAAAATCCTAAATCGAGGAAAATCCGAATTTCCTTGTGAAGTCTACGAACTAGAAATGTTAACCCAAGGGTGCTAGGCACCACCTGATTCCATGGTTCTAGCAAGGTCGCTCAAACTATCATAATTGGCTTATTACCTGATTTTAATACATGTTCAAAACTATAGTGCAATTTTGAATTATTGACCGCTTTTAATTAATTTTAAAGAAGATTGAACGTCGTTTAAAATATTTTTTTGGACCGTGTCACATGAAATACACTCACAATCCGAAACATATTTTATTCGACATTTTAGGAATAGTATTTGTGTCACATAAACGCGCGTTCGTATTTTGGAAATTACATCATTTAACTAGCGCGCCTAAGGTAATTGCGAGCATTTCCAAGTTTGCGAGGGCCACGAAAAGTTCACTAAGTGGTACACCGCGAAATCTAAGGATTCAAAATCAACTAAGCGATGCCCATGCAATTATCAATTTTATTTGGCATTGGCACATCTTGATTATATTTGTAAAGCGGGATTAAACTAAAATTCATAAGGGCATGAGTATTTGGTTTTATTTAACAAGGTTTCCAATCGAGTTAATGGGTTTAATTGTCTAAAGCTGAGTGAAATTAACAGTACTACTAAAACCACAAGAGTTCATATAAGGAAAAGAAAGCAGAATTAACTAATTTACACAATGGGACTTCGAACCAGCCCAAGTGGACCATGTTGCCCAAATGCCATTTCAAATACCCAAGGAGAAAGTTTGAATCTCAAGCATAATAAATTCAGCTTTCATTCTCATAATTAGAAATTGTTTTGATCTACATAAAGCATAAGTGCATAAAGTTTTAGAATATCTCGTGAAAAAGCCCTTGGAATACACATTTTCAAATGTAACTCAAATACCTAAATATTACTGGCGCAGGAAACAAAACAATTGAAATCAAACTTATTCAAACTTGTATTGTATATAACTAAGCATGCTTGATTCTCTACTACACATTCAGCCATGGCCAAAGTAAAGACGAATTTTCAAAGGTGTTCCCATGCAGCTTCCAACTTATTATCCTAGTGAATAACACAATTTCATGAGAAAATTAGCACTCAGACAACAAAATAGAGCTAATAGATTGATGAGGATCAGCTTGACTCCTCAATATTCATACACGCCAGAACATAAATACCCGAGGTTCGACCAATGTCCATGTCTCTTTTAGTTACAGAATAATCATAGTTATAGGCTATTTAAAATCCTTACAGTATCAAAAGAAGCTAACTAATGAAAATTAAACCTACATTGCTACATATTAAAGCAAACTCGAATACGCAGACTCATTTGATTGAAGGGTGCAAATTTATTGATCAAACCATTGCTTAATCATACATCTCAAATTGAGCATGCTCACTTCAAGTTCAATCATTCCCTTACATAATAGAGTGAAGTGAATACCTGGAAATAAAAAAGAAAAGGAGAAAGAGGATCAACAGTGAAACAGTAACACACAGTAGCTCTTCAAATAGTTTTGAACCCAAAAAATGAAATGAACAACCTAGAAAAGCTAGAAAAGACTTTGACCTGACTTGACTCTAACCCACTTCTATTATTAGCTACTAGAAATTGTTCCAGCTTAAGAGAAAATTCATAGATCTCCTTCAGAATTCAATTGAATAGTAACAACTTTTTTTCTATACTTTTTGTTGTACTTTTCTACTCTTTTTCTGTTTTATCCCTGAAATTCCTTCTCTTCTCAGAACTTCATCGCTCAAAAACTCTCATGTCTGGTTTTCAGCGCTCAAAACCCTCTTTTTTAGAATTTCATCCCTCAGAAACTCTAATTTTCAAGCTCTAAAATCTCCTCCAAGATTTTATCCCTCAAAAACACTATTTTAAGCTCTAAAATCTCTTAATGTCTCTATTCTCAACATTCAAAGGCAAGGTTAGAATGACTTTATGGGCAAGTAAAGTAGGGCATCTGAGATTTTAATTTTTTCCCCTTACCCCTTTTGCATTTTTGTTTTAACTAAGTTACCCCTAGATTCCTAACTTGCGACCCAAGTAACACAATCAAGAATCAGAATTGCAACTCAAACCCCTACCAAGAAGCTTTTAGGGGCTTCTTGTTTCAATACCAAAAGATTCCCTAACTTAATCTACCCAAAATACCCCTATTAACTATCCGGAATTACCCTTTAATTTGATCAAACTACTGGAATTCAAAATGGATCAAACAATTTTATCGAAATAGAATATTAAAACACAATACTTATCACGAATAAGCTAAGCATTAATTAAAAATAATCTAAGGCCTAAGTTGAACAATGGACAATACTAATACTACCAAACCTAATTTAAACTAAAGGATTGCACATAGAAATCACTCAACAGAAAAGATTAATATAATTCAAATCATAACTAATTAAGCTCAGGCACTTAACATGGAAATCAACTCAGCGGAAAAAAAGACTACTAAATTTCGAATCCAAACTAATTAAATTTAAGGATTTAACATATGGAATTTAATAAATATATATTAATCCTAATTTTGAATTCAGGTAGCAAACAAATATCAAAATAACCAAAAGATACTTAATGTTACCTAATCCTAATTTTTGAACTCGCAAATAAAACCAATCTAACAGAAAAAGACGAGGAAGAAGGAAATTTAGAAAAGAAGACTAGAAAACTTAGCTTTATCCCTTCGACTCGAACCCTGAACTTGAATGGAAACCTTCATGCATTATTTTGAAAACTTCTAGAAAATCCTAGATTTGCGTTTTGAGTAGCTGTAGAGACGTTTGAGTGTGGTTGAGTGTGGATTTGGGATGAGAGGGTTATGAATTCAATAGGGTGTTGGTTAGTTGTGGTAGGGTTTTGGCCAAGATTTTGATAGAATATTGAACAAGTTCAACTTAGATTTGAAGGAAAATACTGGTAGATTCGTGATGAGGGGGTTTGGGAGAACCTATGGTGTTAAAATGGTGGTGTTTTTGTGGTGGAGCGTTTCTGGATAAAATTCGAGAAGTTCAAGTATGATTCTAGGGATGGTGATGGTGCATTTGGGTAGAGGAGAGGTAGGAGAATTAACAATGTTAATTTGGGGGTCTTTGGAAGATCGTCGCCAACGGAGGCAATTTTCGGCCGGCTGTGCCCTGTGGTAGACGGAGGAGATCGGAGGGGGTTTCTAGGGTTACGGGGTAAGAGAGGGAGATGGGTTTGGGGGCTAGGGTAAGGTTTTGTAAAAAAGAGGTCTTACACCTCTGGCGACTCTGCTGGGGATTAAACCTAGAATCTCTGGTTCAGGGTTTAAAATTCGAGTTTAGAATAATTGTTGTATTTGGCTTTGTTAATATCTGATTTTATTACATGTTTGTGCCCAAGTTACTAAATGTTGCTTCTTTACTGCTTTGATATTATCTGAACTGTATATATAAAATGCTACGAAATCCCTCTCTTCTCTCTTTGAAGATGTGCTTGCTTGTCGAGAATCCCTATTCTGCTAGTGTGATACCTTGAAATAGTAAAGTGGCTCGTACAAGTTACAAATTCGGACGACCATTTGGTTCCCGGTACATAGCCCCCTCCTTGATTCGAGTTGTCCGCTGTGGTACACAGTCTAGAACATACACCCAGGTTTGGAACCTAGAATAACTTAACCTCATGCCGGATCCCTTGTAGGAACGCTTATTTGAATCATGCATTTGATTTATGGGACTCAATACAGGGTTTGGGTCCGTCTAAGATAGGTGCACGCAAAATGATAGACCATCTTTATGCATCTTGCGTGCTACCTATGCATTTGTTACGAATTTACATGCCGATCGGCGTTTGAAAAAAAAGAAAAAAAAAGAAAAAGCAAAAAGAGATGAGGCTTTGACATAGAAACTAACAACATGAGGAATGATGGAGGAATTTACTTGTTCCAAATACCGATACTGAAATGCTACCGAAATTTTGAATAGGAAAAAAAAGCAAAGGATTTTTTTTAAAATAAAAGAGAAAACAAAACAAAAATAAAGGAAAAAAAGAAGAAGAGAAGCTGGTTTTTAATTCTGTCAGAATTTCCCAAACTACGCTAGTTTGATTCTCACAGAGCGTGAGATATGTAGGCAACCGCCATCGGCCCAAGTTCATTTTTTCAAAAATAGCCTCAAAAAACTAAATTTTGTTTGTGATAAATAAATAAGGCCGTTATTGTCAATATTTTGGAATGAAAATTGAAAACATTTTTACTTTGTTTTTGATTCCAATGAATCATGACTTTTGCTTAATCACCCTAATCAATGTGCAGAATGAGCAGTAATAAATAATTTCCATTTTCCAGACTTTGAACTCACCCCAACCCTGGAAGAAATAGTTTGATATATCGGGGGCCCAAAAATTTCTTTGAGACACCAGTACATTTGACTGCGCCACGGGCCGTCACTGGGCACATTTTTTGATTCATTAAAGATAAGTACGGGGTTCACAATCTAGATTTGTAGCAAGGGAAACCGACTCAAATGGAAAGAACGTAGGTGTTTTGCCTTTATGGTATTCTTCTTGGGCCTCATGGTATTTCCACGTAAAAAAAATGAATATTGATACACGGATAACATGGGTTGTCAGCACCCTGCTCACTCAGGCCAAGAGCACCATTGCATCCATGATATTATCTGAATTCTTTCGTGCCCTCGCACCCTGTAAAGCCGGATGAGATTTCTTTGAAGGATGTAACTTACTATTACAAATGTTGATGGTTGAACGCTTGTGCCGTCGACCTAAATTCATGAGTTATGGGTCATCAAAAATGAGAGATAGAGGAATTTTACACCAAAGTTGATGGGTTCAAATTACCAGAGGGAGTCAAAGAATGGGTATCATATCTCCGTACCATAAGTGCAAGTCAAATAGAGTGGACGTTTGGGTGGACTCCCATTGATGAAATTATATATATGCCAGCCACCGAACCTCATTTCCTTTTGATGGGTCTCAGGATAATCCAACCATATGCTCTATACCGGGTGCTGAAGACATTAGTCGCCACGTGGTTGAAGTTGCTCCTAATGGTCAGTTTCACGAAGCAGCAGTCCGCCAGATTTGGTGCGAGTGTTAGTACTTAACGGCAAAAACTCGAGTACAAGACTTATCTATATCTAAGGTTGCACCACGGTACATGGCTTCGTATAAAAAGGAAGTCGAGTTTGGAAGATCGGCCAAAAGACCACACCTTCATGAATTTGCTATGGCGCCACAAGAACAATGGAATTGGTTGGACAAGGAAAACGAATACAGGGCAAAACTAGGGAAGTTGGAAAAACAAGTCAAAGACCTTCAATTTGAGAATGATTTTCAAGCCGTGACATATAAGGGAGAAAAGAAAAGACTAGCCAAAGAAAATGAAACCTTGCGATCCCAATTTCAGAAAAATGAAACAGACGTAGAGAATCTCACCAGAAGTGTGAAGGATGAAAAGCTCATAGACAATTTAAGGTGGAAAGTAGGAGAATATGATTTTGACTTGAACAAATCAGAGTTTGAGCTAGTCAGGGCCCGAAAACAATCGGCCAAAATGCATAGGAACGAGCATGCATGATTGAACAACTGAAAGAAAGCTATGATAACGGGGTTGTGGGGTTGAAGATGAGGGTCATCGTGGTTGAAAACAAAATGGTTAAGAAAGAAAAGGACTTCAAGTTTAAAAGAGAGCATTGTTACACAACAATAGCACGACTCCAAAAAGGTTTGCAACAACTTCAAGAACTGGGTCGTGTAGCCGAACAAACATTGGAGGCCAGGGCCCAGCAGATTGGAAGACTGTTGCAAGAAAAGGGTGGTATAAGTAAAAGGGTATGGATGATTGCTGATTGCATCACCATTAAGAGTAGCCACTACGAAGATATGACAAGATCTATGTTTTTTTCCACCGCAATGAACTTCGTTCGTCAAGTGATGGATGATCTCTACCACCTCCAAGGGGATTTTGCATGACGGCGTGCGAAGAGACTAAATGATGTCCCGCAGGCCCCATGCGCATTTGGGGCTTTAATGAATTAATTATTTTCACTCAAGTCTGTTATTCTATTTGCAAAGTCTGTATATTCTTCTATTTGAGTCTGTAGTAGGTTGTCAAGTATGTTGTTTTTATCTTTTTGTCATAGTCGGTTGGTTTCTTTTGAGTCGAAGTCTGTTGATTTCTTTTCTTAAAGTGTGTTAGTAGTTATAGTTAAATGTTTTACTTTATGAAAATTAAAAAAAATTCCAAATATTTTCTGTACGTATCTACCAGAACTATGCTCGATCTGATTTATGCGGGGTCATGATACGTAGGCAATCTCCATATGATTCGACCACAACGAAAATAAGAAAAGAGGGAAAAAGAAAGAGAGAAATCATGAGGGAAATAATGGTAAAATAAGGGATAGAATAATAGAACAAAAGAAGAGAGGCAAAAACAAGCTGAGCATAAGAGAAGAAGAAAAACAAAGCAAGAGAGAAAAGTATCATTGATCCCTCAAAAGAGATGGAAGAGATGGATGTCAACACAATGAAAGAAGAGATGTACAAACTAAAGAATTAGATGGATAAAATGTATCAAGCATGAGTAAGAGGGCAGCCGCCACAAGCTTATCAAAGTAACCCAACCTTCATCCCAACATTAGCCCAATGACATGACCACCTTGCTGCTGATCCATTCCCAAGCTTCACCATCCACCAATAATACCAGGGTACAACTTCCCAAGTACCCCCAGCTCAACCACCCAAAGCTCTTCCAAACCCCCCCTCTACCAGTTGTTCCCACCTATGTAGGACCTCTTCCTGCCACACTCCATAGATCATCCAGTGAACCTTTGCTCAAAGCTCATGATAACTAGTATTATCCACCAGAACAACCTTCAAAGCCCAAGAACCTTACTCTTATGCTCCCTATTGAGGTTGAAAAACCAGTTAAAAATCTCGAGCAAGAGGAGGTTCTTAGGAAAGTCAAAAGTCTAGAGCAATCATTCAGAGATATGTGAGGGTTGGGAGGCCAAGTGAGTGTGGCATAAAAAGACCTCTATTTGTGCCCAGATGTGCATTTACCACAGTGCTTTAAGATTCCCAAGTTTGACATATACGACGGACATGGTGATCCGGTGGCACATCTGAGAGGTTTCTGCAGCAAGATGAGAGTGGCAGGCGGGAAGGATGAATTACTGATGGCATACTTCAGTTAATGTTTAAGTGGTTCAATGTTGGAATGGTATACCCGACAGGATCATGCTCAGTGGTAGACATGGGACGATCTAGCCCAAGCATTCGCTTGCCATTCTCACTAAAATCTTGAAATTATTCCAATTAGTTTGTATTTGACAAAAATGGAAAAGATGCACAAGGAGAGTTTCAAAGAGTATGGCTTTCGTCGGAGAGAGCACGCATCAAGGGTCGACCTGCCAATGAAGGAAAGAGAAATGGTAGATTACTTCTTGTAAGCTTTGGAGCCTACATAATTTGGTCACATGGTATCAGTAGTGGATGAATCCTTTAAAAAGGTAGTAAAAATTTGAAGCATGGTAGAGGAGGGACTCAAATCTAACAAGATTATGAGTTATTCAATGCACCACGCGAGCATTTGGAAAGAAATAAGAAGGTAGGGGTAGCGAGAATTGACTCAGGAACTTAGTTCGGGCCTCGGGGTCCATCCCATTACCACCAGCCCCGATCTCATCATCAAACCCATCCACACACTCTATATAGCTACCATAACACTATTATCCACCGCCTAATCCATATTTTTATGTCCATCATGCACAAACATATACTCAAGCTCCCACCCACGTGCAATGGCTTGCGCCAACCCCACAAAATAATTACCCAGCTCCACAAAATAACTATCCTCAAAAAGCCTAATAACACCCCCCGAGACTGGCTTTCCGAGCCAACCAAGCTTTGAAAACTAAGAGAATACAGAAGAATAAAACTTTCCCTCCATTGGTAGAATCATATGCTACCTTATTCCATAGATTGAGATAGTTAGATATATTGAGGCTGATTGAAGTAAAATAGACAAATCCTTCCCTGGGAAATCTGTGCTATTCTGTCAGTTGTGAGTATTTCTTTGGTTCCCCAAGGCATGACACACAGAAATGTTGGCATTTGAAAAGTGCTATTCAAGAACTCATCGACTCACATCGGATTGAGGTGCAAGCTTCCGAAGCACCCAATATTAATTAGAACTTGTTGTCTACTCATCAAGAGACAAATATGATTGAGATAGTGCATAAAGAGGGGGAGCCGGAGAAGCCTTCACAAACTGTCATGATGATTTGAGCAAGTGAACGAAAGTTGGTTGAGAGTTTAACATGCGAGATGTCGACACTTAAGTTGAGTGGAGCCAGTAGTGAGCCTTTCATTGTAGCCAAGAATGAATCCCTAAAAGACGGGATGGTGAAACAAGAAAACACAAAAGTGGTTATACTAGAGGCGGCCAACAGGACTATGATTGTTGTGGAAGGCGCTCGCACCGAGTTTGACATCATCAAACCTGTAGTTTAGCTACCAATTGTCAGCACCAAGGCCGTACCTTGGAATTATGACCGAGAAATAGTAACATACAAAGGGAAATAGGTTAGAGAAGAAGTTTGTGAGGCCCACGGATTGACCCGATAAGGGAGGTGCTTTGCCCCCGAAAAATTGAGAAAACCCAAACCGTCCAAGGATAACTAAGTACTGGTGAAGAAAACTATGAGTGAAGAGGAAGCAGAAGAGTCTATGAAGAAGATGAAACTACAAGATTATTATATTGTATAACTGCTGAGGAAGACACCTGCTCAAATCTCATTGATACCATTGTTAATTATTTGGACGAGCACCGTAGGGCGTTGATGAAGATCCTTAACGAGGACAACATTCCTGACAAAATCACGGTGAATCACTTGGAGAAGATAGCTAACAAGATATTTGAGGTGAACAGAGTCACTATTTATGATGATAAATTTCTAGTAGAAGGTACCAAACATAATAGAGCACTCTATCACACGGTAAAGTGCGAAGATTCTGTGGTTACTCGAGTGTTGATTGATAATGGTTCAAGAGAAAATGTCGGACCTCTTTCCACGTTTAACAAGTTAATGGTAGATGATGAAAGAATCTACAAGAACACCATTTGTGTATGAGGGTTTGATGGTGGGGGAAAAGATTTGGTCGATGACATAGTGCTCGAACTGACAATCGCTCCGGTTTATTTTACCATGGAATTTCAAGTGCTGGATGTGGTTCTTTCCTACAATTTCCTGCTGGTACGGCCCTGGATCTATGCTGCTAGAGCAGTCCCCTCTACATTGCATCAACTAGTGAAATTCGAATGGGATCGACAAGAAATAGTTGTGCATAGTGAGGACCCTCAGTGTACTCATAATGATGCCATTCTGCCACTCATGGAAGCAGATGATGACATGGGGCCCTAGGTGTATCAGGTTCATGACACGATATCAGTAAGAAAAATTACAGAGGGGGAGTGTGTTCCAACACCAAAGCTAGTCACTGCATCATTCATTGTGGCTGTGGAAATGTTGAAGAATGGGTTTGTTCCAGGAAAGGGTTTGGGGGCGTCACTTCAGGGTATCATACAACCGGTAACTCTCTCGAAAAACGTATAAACCTTCTGTTTGGGGTTCAAGCCCAAAATTTCATACATAAAGAGATCCAAAAAGATGAAGCAGAGAGCATGGGTCCTCCCGAAGCTTGTGCCGCATTTCTTCAAATCATTTGTTCGGGGCGACTGCAAGAAGTGCCTGACAACGATAAGTTCAAGTTCTATGGTGGATCCTGATAAGGAATTGCTTGAGAGGTTCGAAATGTTGTTTGAAGATGTGAATGTTGTAGAAGCTTGAGAGGGCTCCAGCAAGGCAGATGTGCAATTTGTTGGGCCTTGCGCAAAAGCCAACAATTGGGAAGCTACTACTTCCCCAACCAAGAAGGAGTTGTTGTAGTTTGCTTTGATTTTTCTTTCAATTTCTCTAGATTATTCCAGTGTTGTAATTCAGAGTCTATGTTGCATCCATTTGGATGTGTAAACCCTGTTATCTTACAATATCAATGAAATGCAATTTCCTTTTTCATTAGTGCTGATGGTTTTCATTTTTCTCTACTTTTCTTTTCCTTCTTGTATAGTTATTTTTATGCTGGCTCCAATGATAAGACATGCATAAGAACTCTTCAGCCCAGTCTTCAAAGTTGGTCTAATTCGTATGTAATAATTCAAGATATAGAATATGAGGATGAACCAAAATATGATGAGGAAAGGGCATTTGAGGAAATTAGTAAAGAGTTGAGCCACTTTGAGGAAAAAAACCCGAGCCAAACCTGAGCTATACAGAAGAAGTCAATCTAGGGTCCTTGATAATATTAGGGAAACTAAAATAAGGGTCCATCTTGAGCCGCAACTCATGGAAGTAATAATCAAAGCGCTGCTTGAATACAAAGATGTTTTTATGGTCTTACCACGATATACCAGGGTTGAGCACTGACTTGGTGGTTCACAAATTGCCTACAGACTCTGCCTGCCCTTCTTTCAAACAAAAGTTGAGCAAGTTGAAAAGTGATGTGAGCATAAAAATCAAAGAGGAAGTTACCAAGCAGTTTGATGGAAAGGTCATCTGAGTCACACGATATCCCATTTCGTTAGCCAATGCCGTGCATGTGCCAAAGAAGGATGGTAAATGTAGGGTGTGTGTTGATTATCGTGACCTCAACAAATGGAGTCCCAAAGACAAACTCCCACTACGTAACATCCATATATTCATTGACAATTGCGCAAAACATGAGGTTGGTTCTTTCGTGGATTGTTACGCAGGCTATCACCAGATTTTTATGGATAAGGAAGATGTGGAGAAAATACCATTCATCATGCTGTGGGGAACATATTGCTACAGGTTCATGCTCTATGGTCTGATGAATGTTGGGGAAACCTATATGAGGGCAATGACAACCATATTCAAAGATAGAATACATACAGAGACTGAGGTCTATGTGGATGATGTAACTGCGAAATCTAGGAAGCAGTCCGACCATGTCAGAGATCTGAGGAAATTCTTCTAAAGGCTCCATAAGTACAATCTCAACCTCAATCCTGCGCAATGCACATTTGGTGTGCTATCAGGGAAGCTGCAAGGATTCATAGTCAGCCACCGAGCCATTGGGATAGATCCATCAAAGATCAAAGCCATAGAAAAATTGCCGCCTCCGAGGAACAAAACTGAGGTGATGAATATGTTGGGGATATTGAATTACATAGGTAGATTTATTGCTCATATCACGCAACATATGAGCCTATCTTAACGCTGTTGAAGAAGGATGTTGCGGTCAAATGGATGGAGGAATGCCAGGAGGCTTTTGATAAAATAAAAGAATACTTGTCGAACCCACCGGTATTGGTCCAACCGGAACCAGGGAGGCCTCAGATACTATATCTTACATTCTAGGACAACTCATTCCAATGTGTGGTGGATCAGTACGATGTCACTATAAGGGAAGAACAGGCCATATATTACCTCATCAAGAAGTTCACAGTCTATGAGTTATGTATACTCATATCAAAAAGGATGTGTTGTGCCCTAACTTGGGTAGCACGGAAGTTGAAACACTACTTGTCTTCGTATACTACTTATCTCATCTCACGCCTGGACCCGTTGACGTACATCTTTCAAAATCCTATGCCCATTGGGAGGATTGCAAATTAGTAATATCTTGCTCACCGAGTTCGACATTGTCTACGTGACTAGGACTATAATGAATGAGCAAGCATTGGCTGATTATCTTGCAGAGAATCTGGTGGATGAAGAATACAAACCTTTTAAGACATAATTCCCAGATTAAGAGGTGATGCATATTGATGAAGTGGAACAACGTGAGAAGCTAGGACATAAATTATTCTTCGATGGGGCCGCCAACACGAAAGGCGTTGGGATAGGAGCAGTACTCATTACTGAAACAGGGCACCATTACCCCGTTACAGCTCAGCTCGGCTTCTATTCCACGAAAAATATGGCAGCATATGAGGCATGAATTCTGGGTCTGAGGTTAGCTGCAGACATAGGTGTCCAAGAAGTCTTGGTCTTGGTGGACTCAGACCTTCTTGTACATTAGATTCAAGGGGAGTGAGAAACATGACATTTGAAGCTCATACTATACCGGCAATGTCTGCATGACCTTTGTCAAATATTCCGGTTAGTATAGTTCAGGCATATCCCAAGAATTCACAATGCGGTTGTTGATTCCGTGGCTACTCTGGCGTCAATGTTATATCATCCAGATAAGGTGTATGTTGACCCGCTACATATCCAAGTCCATGACCAACATGATTACTGAAATATGGTTAAAGAGGAGCTCGATGGTGAGCCTTGGTTCCATGACATCAAAGAATATGTCAGAATGGTTGTGTACCCAATAAGCCACAAATGACCAAAAGAGAACAATTAGTCACTTATCAAGCGGCTTTTTCTTTAGTGTAGGGGTACTATTCAAAAGAACGCCAGATCTTGGGTTGTTGAGATGCTTAGATGATAGACAAGCCACAGCTATCATGACCAAGGTACATTTCGGAGTTTGTGGACCGCATATGAGTGGATATGTTTTGGCAGAGAAGATTCTCCGAGCAGGTTATTATTGTCTCACCATGGAGCGATATTGTATCGGTTTTATGCGAAAAATGACATCAATGTCAGGTGCATGGAGATTTGATTCACTCCCCATCGTCCGAATTAAATACAATGTCCGCCCAATGGACCTTCGTTGCTTGGGACATGGATGTCATCGGGCCAATCGAGCTAGCAGCTTCTAATAGGCATAGGTTCATCCTAGTTGCTATTGATCATTTCACCAAGTGGGTTGAAGCTAAAACTTTCAAGTCGGTGACCAAGAAAGCCGTGGTAAACTTTTTGCATTCTAATATTATTTGCCTGTTAGGAATCCCGAAGATAATCATTACATAGAATGGTGCAAATCTCAATAGTCATTTGAATAAAGAGGTATGTCAGCAGTTTAAGATTATACATCGCAATACCACCCCATACCGCTCCAAGGCGAATGGAGCAGTTGAGGCAGCTAACAAGGATATAAAGAAGATACTTCGACAAATGGTGGAAAGGACAAGGAGATGGCATGAAAAGCTACCCTTTGCATTGATAGGCTATCGCACTACTGTTCGCGCCTCAGTAGGGGCAACTCCATATTTGTTGGTGTATGGCACAGAAGAAGTGATAGCGGCAGAAATTGAAATCTCATCCCTTGGGATTGTCGCCAAGGCAGAAATTGATGATGACGAGTGGGTCAAAGCCCGCCTGGAGCAATTGAGTTTAATTGATGAGAAAAGATTGGCAGTAGTGTGTCGCGTCCAGTTGTATCAACGGAGAATGGCTAGAGCATATAACAAGAAGGTGCGTCCGAGAAGTTTTCTATTGGGTCAGTTGGCATTCAAGCGCATCCTCCCTCGCCAGGCAGAGGCAAAAAGCAACTTCGCCCCAAATTGGCAAGGGCGGTTCATTGTGTCAAGCGTGTTGTCCAATGGTGCATTGTATCTAGCTGATGAAGAAGGGAAGAGCGTAGAAATGACCATCAATTTTGATGAAGTTAGGAGATACTATGTATGATTTTCTTTGATCAAATCATATTTGTTTGTACTTGGCATGTTTTGGATATTGGAATGACAAAGGAATTTCATTCGGCTATCCAAACACTTTATCCTTTATTAACCTTTTTTGAGCTTTAATTATTTTCTTTCATGACACTCTCTCGGAATCACTTGCAATATAAGAAACGCAAGCGTGCGAAATGAATATAGAAAAAGGGGAGAGAGTGAAGAAGAAAAGAAAGAAAAGGAAAGAAAAAGAAAGAAAAAGAAAAAAAGAAAGAAAAGAAAAGAAAAAAGAAAAAACAACAATACAAACACAAAACAGCAAAGCAACAAAAGAAAAAGGAAGAATCAAAAATAAAAGAGTATGGAAAAAAAAGAGAAAAACACAACAACAAAGTAATTTTAAGGGAAGGAACTAAATTTGACCTGATTCCTTTTAAGGATACATAGGCAGCCTTAAGGTTCGGTCTTATTAATAAAAAAATCCAAAAGTCCCCGAGTAAGAAACTGGGGCAGAAATTGTGGTTGTTGTAAGAGATTTGATTCTGAAAGTTTTAATGTTAAAACAATTTGAATTGTTTTGAGACTTAAATACCCTTTCTTTCTCACACTATCAAAAAGCATGCATTACGGTCCAAAGAAAGACCTTCTTATCAGTCATTAAGAAATTCCAAGTGAAGCAACAAGAGGTGATTCATACCCGAGGCAACACTCTAGCAAGAAAAAATTAAAATGAGAGAGTCTTATTGGTGAAAAACTTCATGGGCACCGTAAGACCACAGAAGCTTAGAGAAAATCTAAATGAGAGAGTCTTATTGGTGAAAACCCTCACGGGCACCGTAAGGCGAGGAGAGCTAAGAGAAATTAAAATGACAGAGTCTTATTGGTGAAAACCCTCATGGGAAACTTAAGACGAAGGTATGTCGAGAAATGAACAATTCGAGAAAAGTAGTTGGTGGAAATCTGTTCAGAACACCGTAGGATAAGCAAGGTCAAGGTTTGGTTAAATAAATATGGTTAAGAAAGGTCAAAACAACAAAGCATGGAAACTAGAAGCCGATCGTTTGAATAGACTGGGTCGACTAAGCCGAAGTTCATGTCATGATCATTAGAACCAGTTGTTTCCCCAACAGATAAGTCACTTCTCTTTCCCGCTCAGTAGTCGCCCAATTCGAAATTCGTTTATTCTAAAACAAAACAACTCAGAGTTATTGTATTTCATTTTCTTTCAGGTCTCTATTCCTCTAAGTTGTTTTGAGGTCAATTTTGTTTAAGAAACTATGAGAGAAATTTCAAAGATTACTACCAACTTCCAAAGGGCAAAGCAAACTGCGGCTAAAACATAACAGAGGCAGCGAAAGTTAAAATAGAATATGAAGAATCACGGAAGGTCTCATTAGTGAATGATTTGGTAATCCCGGGAAGGATGCAAAAATTCTTGCAAGAGGGTCAGGAATGCAGCATAACATTGGGAAACGAAGCACTAGTTTCATCTAAAGCCATAAGATTCAAGGGTCAGCTAATCAAATAAGGCGGCTCATAGTCAGGTCGGGAAAGTTGGCCACAACGGAGCATGACAGTGCGTAGGCCATTTCAGCAAGAATATCGCAAGCTAACAACCACATTTCAAACTGACAAGATTTGCTTTGATTGAAACAACGGCAAGAAATTCCAGATCACTCGGGGAAGTCCTCCAAAGGAGAAACAAACACCTAGCAGGTATGACTGTGAACTTCAGGACCTTCCTGGAAAATGGGACCTAGTCAAAACTCAAAATAATCGGGAATATCAAAGGAGCATAGATGTATCTAAGAGCTTGCGTGTTGAAATAGTATTCAGATAGGAGTAGTCAGGACCCTCCTGTAAAATGGGACTCTGTGTAAACCTCAAGCAATCATAGGTAACCTATTCTGGCACAAATATTTCCCCGATGAATACGAGAGATCGGATTCACATAGGAGTCGTCAGCACCATCTTGGTTAATAGGATATAACTTTAATTGGCAATCCCCCACAGAGACAACCGAGAGATAAAATTGGCATTTAATTTGAAATTTTCAGGACCCTCTTGGATAACGAGATTTAATTTTAAAAATTTTCAGGACCCTCCTGGATAATGAGAGTTAACTTTAAATTTCATGGACCCTCCTGGATAATGGGAGTTAATTTGACATACTCAGGACCCTCCTGTATAATGGGATTTAATATTAAAATCTATTAGAACCCTCTTGGATGATGGTATGTGGATTTAATTACTACTCCCCAACAGATATAACTTAGAGTTAAAATTGGTTTTAATTACGAATTGCCAGGACCCTTTTGGATAATGGGACGTAGCCTTAATATTTTCATAGATAACAAGATATAGTGGAAGTAATACCTCTGGAAGACATAGCCTAGTTTTAAAGTTGTTGTTAGTTAAGAGTTGTCAGGACACTCCTGGACAATGTGATGCCATTTTGTTGCCTTCTTCGATAACTAGATTTTCAGCTTTTTAAATTGGAATTGAACTAAAGAATTGTCAGGACACTCCTAGATAATGATATTTAGCTCTCAAATTCTAGGAGATATTGGGTAACGGGATTTAGTTAACACTCATAGATACGCCCAACACAAAACTTGGACAGGAAAGTTTCTTTTGTTTTGTTTGTTTTGTTGTAATCAGGTATAAAGGCAACAGCTACGAGGAATTAAATTCAAGTTTTGGCAATCACGCACCCACCTGGAGAACAAGGGAATACATTTCAATATCTTGGTAATCCGGCTCCCACTTGGATAACAAGGGAATACATTTCATGTTTTGGCAATAGATTCAAGATTTTGGTAAGCAGGCGTCAACCTGGAGAACAAGGGAATACATTTCAAAGTTTTTTGTAATGAGGCGCTCACCTAGAGAACAAGGGAATACAATTCAAGTTTTTGGTAACCAGGCGCCCACCTGGAGAACAAGGGAATACAACAGCTTATTTATCATTTGAATTTCTCCAAATTGGAATTCCTCTCCTATGTTCTCAAAAATGTTTCCCTTTTTACTTGAATTTTCAGCGATCATTTTTTCTACTATTTTAGCGATTATGATAGAGATAAAGCTCTTTAGATGGTGTTTTCTATTGTATAATTATTTATTGTTCGAGTTGGAGTTAGAAATCCATCAGGATTTCGTGTGCTTACTTATATTGCTTTTGGTTTTCGTATCATGGATCTTGGGTCGCACTTTTTTGGAATCAGGCACCCACCTAGAGAACAAGGGAATACAATTCAAGTTTTTGCAATGAGGCGCCCACCTGGAGAACAAGGGAGTACAATTCATGTTTTTGCTAATCAGGCGCCCATGTGGAGAACAAGGAAATATAATTCGAGTTTTCGTTAATAAGGCGCCCACCTTGAGAACAAATGAATATAATTCAGATTTTTGGTAATCAGGCGCCCACTTTGACAAAAAGGGAATACACATTTGAGTTTTCTGTAATCAGGCGCCAACATAGAGAACAAGGGAATATAATTCATGTTTTTGCAATCAGGCTCCCACCTGGAGAACAGGGGAATACACATTCGATTTTGTTGTAATCAGGATCCCACCTGGAGAACAAGGGAGTACAATTCAAGTTTTTACAATCAGGCGCCCACCTTGAGAACAAGGAAATTAAGTTCAAGTTTTGATAATCAGGCGCCCACCTGGATAACAAGGGAATACATTTCATGTTCTTGGTAATCAGGTGCCCACCTATTGAACAAGGGAATACAATTCAAGCTTTTTTAATCAGGCACCCACCTGGAAAACAAGGGAATACAATTCAAGATCAACAACCAGGTGTCAACCTAAAGAAAGAGACGCATATCAATGAAGCATGGAGAAGTACAAATCAACAAGGCAACAAGGACCGATAGACACTTTGAAGACATAGATAGGTTCCTTTGTAATCTATAGGTTATAGCACAGTCTATATTCTTTTATTTTAACACGTTGTAATAAGGGGATCTGGCAAGCAGTAGCAGCAGCAGCAGCAACAGTCAGAACACAACTTCGGTAGTCCCAGCTACCAAACACTCCTGAACTACACTAACTTGATTCATTTTTAGCCAAGGATAATGAGACAACCTCTAAAGCAGGCTACAGTCAAGCTTTTCAAACATTCTTCCTACAGAGAATTCAAACGGCCTAAAATTGCTCGTATTTGCTCACTTATCTTTGCACCAAAACTCTTCGTATTTTCAAGCAAAAGGGGGGGGGGGGGGAGGCAGCTGTGAGCATGTGATTTCTGTCTTATATGAATTACTCCAATAAATTCAAAAACAAAATAATTAATTTTTTTTATTTGCAATTTTGTGGATTTTAGTGGTCCGGTTAATCGCTTGTATTTTTGTTTGTGCATTTTAATTAGAAAAAAATACAAAATAGGTTGCATTTTCATTTATGATTTAATTTATTATTTTTAGGATTAATTAACAAATTAGTAATTTCATAAAAAGGAAACAAATTAGAAAAAATATTTTTAATTTTGCATTTTTGAGGTTTAGTATTTTTGTTTATTTTTTAATTATTGGTGATAATTATTATTTTAGAATTAATTAATAAGATAATGTGAATGATTTAGTTTAGGATTTTACTTCCAATTTTGAAAATGAAACAAAAATATCTTGAATTAGGAAAATTTAAAAAAAAAACAAAAGAGTTAAATGAATTGGACAAATTTAATTTTAAATAGTTAGCCCAGCCGAAAACCCCTCAACCCTGCCTAGAGTCGATCCAAAACTCGCCCCAAACCCGGTCCAGCAACCCCAATAAGTGAAACAACACTGTTATGCATAAACTAATCCTAGCCGTCTAGGATTCAAGATGTAACGGTTGAGAACTAGGGGTCCAGTGATATATTAATGTCCAAACACTACCCCACCACCAAACCCACCCCGTCTCTCACCTCCACTAACCCTAGAGACCGTACCCATTGTCTACACCATCCACTACCGTCCACCGCCCACCAGAACTCGTCCACGGCGGCGGCGGAGCTCTGATGACCACAAAATACACCCTCGCTTCCCCTCCCTCTCTTCTTTCCAAATACACCATTATTTTCCCTCAAAGCCTAGCCAAACTTCTCGAATATCGTCTAGAAGTTCTGACTCCTTCACCAGACACCGCAACACCACTTCCAAATCACCCCAAAATCATACCAAATGACCCATTCACCTCCCTATTTAGAAATCTGTAGTCTGTTTCCTTCGAATGGCCCCAGAACCTGCCTAATTTCGTTTTGAAGTTAGGCTTGTAATGTGTCAAGGCCTGATATTAGGTGGATTTTGACCAAAACATGCCTTGGTCATGTGTTTTCATTTGAGAACATATGATCGAGGCCCCTAGTGGTCAAAATCGAGGTTTCAAGAAAATTTAAAAGTTAGTTCTCATTTTGAGGTATTTTTGTTCTTTTTCTTTCTGATTTTGCATGTTTTTTTTATCACGGTGATTGTTTTTTTTCTTGGTATGCTTGATTATTGTTTCTTCTTTTGCATCTGCATGATTGTGTTTAGTTGCCAGTTTTATCTTTTAATTCTGTTTTTATTCAAGGGTTTTAATTCAAGGGTTTTATCTAGGGGTTTATTTCAGGGGCCATTTCATTTGATTTCAGAAGATTTTGAATATTTTCAATGGTTTGTGTTAAAATTCTATCAAACTTGTTTGGTTTTTTACCTTGAAACTCATGCCTGTTGTGAAAGCTTAAAGAAAAGGGTCAACTCAATGGATTAAAGGACCGGATTTTGTTTTCCTTGGGTCAAATTGACCCAGGTTGGTAGTTTAGGTTAATTCTCTAGAGTAGGAGGGGTAAAATAGGTAGATTATTTAGGGAATCTTAAAATAACAAGAATAGGACGCCTCTAGTAGGGGTCTCATGTAAATTTTAGACTATAACTTGGTTAAGAAGCTATAAAATTAGGGACTAAAATCCAAACCTGAAATTGAAGGGTGCCCTACTTGCCTTGACTATAATGGCATATGTTCTTGCCTTTCAAGGGAGGACTTAAATACAAAAGAAAAAAGAGCAAAAAAACTTAGAAATGGAACAACTAAAACATTAACGGGAAAAATATTGTTCCATTGATTTAAATCTCTGATTTCAAGTTCCAATTTGGCCTAGTAACCTTGGTTTTCAGTGAATGTGTGAAATAATATGAATTTGGGGAGATCTAGCTTAATTTTTTGGTGGATTTACTGTTCCAATAATTTTTCTTTGGTAATTTTGAAGTTTCAAATTTCGAATCAAATCTCTAGCTTATTTGGGGTTGAAAATGGGTCGAGTATTCATGTGATTTTAGCATCTGAAGTTTTTCAAAGCCGCTGGGGTTATTTTGGGTTTAATTGATTCATTTAATTTGAGTTTGAGGGTACTACTGTTGCTGGTTTTGTGGTCACCTTTTCTTTTTTCCTCTTGCACTCTCAGGTACACAATTCTGTAACCTCTTGGTTTTCAAGTGAAGAAACGAAATGAAATTGAGAGTTGGATGTATTGTGCTAGATTATGTAGCTTATTTGCAATTTTTCTTCATGATATTTGTATGCTTGATAATCTGATTCAATGTGGTGTGGCTGCCTTTAGATTGGTTAGCTCGGCCACTTTATTGTAATTGAATTGTGTATTATGGAGGCAAATATTCGACTCAAACATGAATTACTTGCTATGTTTGTGCTTAGGGTATATTACTAAATGTATGATAATTTGGGGAATGTCACGAACATCAGTAGTTGTTTCTTCAATATGCAATTTTAGTTTAATATATGTTAAAATAGATACTTAGTTGGTATGGTATTATGTATGAATTACTTAGTTGGCATTGTCAATTAATAACAACTTATCTTGTTATAAAATTGTTATGGTATATTGTTAAATGCAAGTTGGTCGTCAGAAAAGGTTCATTGATAAAGTTAGGGTATCTATAAGTTGATTTGTTTGTCAGATATTTAGCTTCTATGCAGATTAGTCTCTTTGGTTTGTTCTTTGTATAAATTACCAAATTCAGGAACAAAAGTTGTTGATTAAGGAATTTAAGACGTTAGATCTTGACTTTATTTGAACGAAAGCTTGGAAATTGCTGAAAAAAAGCAGAAGAAGACAAGAAATGGCCATTGCTATTCATGTATGCTATGTTGGTCTTGGGCTATTGTATGATAGACCGATAGATCACAAAGATGGGACTTTTAGATTTTGCCCGGTGCTATGTTGATGATTCCATTACATGCTCAATTCGATCTTTCCAAGGCAGCTGGGTTCTTGCATGGCTCACAACTAAATTCATGCTTACCTTATTGACCCTCAAGGAGAGATCACACATATGTTTGTTTGAAATTTAAATCATGTTTAGCTTTGGTATGTTGTTTGTCCCAAACACACACGCAATTATACGTGGTCGACAAGTAATATACTATTGTAAGTCAAGATATAGTACCCACAGGGACTTTTGATTAACTATCAACTAAATTAAAAAAAAAAAGAAATAATATATTCAAGCGAATCCTAAAGTATGAATATTTAACTAAAACCAATCTAATGTAATAAACTAAGAGATTAAAGAAAATAACGACAAGCTTAACGAAGAATTCAATGTGGATGAATATTCTGGAGCTATAGGTTAGTTAACAATCCCATTGAGTTTTCTACTTAAATCATCTAATTAATTTATCTAGTTTATTGATCGACGGGGCTAATATTGCTTGTACCCTTCTCCTGAAGTACAACACACCTATTCTAGCTAACCTAACGCCTATATTCCTATGGAATTAGGATTAACAAGAACGCATTTATTATTCCAGTATAATAACCAAGCAAGGCGATAAGGTATATTCCTATCCTAATCCCAAATTTGCACCCTCTAAGAGTTAAGAACTTGCTCTACTCAATCTTATATGCAGTCTAGAATTCCCTCTACTGAGTTTAACCCTAGATTCTTATATAATATTCGATTGGTGATCAAGAAATCAAATAATTAAGCACAAGATTGAATAAATAAACAAATGTGATAAAATAATAAGAACAATTCAAGCTTCAAACTACAAAGTTCATGTAGCACCTAAAACTCTAGAACTAATAAACTGTGAAATTAAAGAAAGAGAAGAAAAGAAAAACTAGTTATAAGCCTCCTCCAAGCGTGATGTGTGTTCCTCCGCATGAATTTCCCTTCAAAATATGTTAGATATCACCAAAGTGGCATCCGCCCTTCAAAATATATGTTTAGTCTTGCTTTTATACGAGTTGGGTAGGTCTAGGAGTGAAATAATCGTGTCCCGTGTAAAATAGGACAAAATTCGCGCCACCCGTGCGCAGCCTGGTGCCAGGCTCTCTCCACAGCGCCCAACCTTTTGTGCATACTGTATTTGGCACCACAGGTGGTACCAGGCACTGCCTGTGGCGCCCAACTGGCTTCTGTTTTTGTCTTTGTCCGTTTTAGCTTCATATCTTGAATATTTTCTCCTAGTTCTCTTTTAAAATTGGAAAAATGTTAAACATGAAAGTTGTATCTCTTTGAGTTAGCTTTCCATCCATATATTTTGGAGACCAAATGGAGTTTTGAGAAAAAAAGTATATCTATTTTATTCCAGTGCGCAATATACCTACTCGATTCTTAATTCGGTCTATCTATCATCCGTTGACCCCCAAACATGTTTCGGGCTTAATTTTTCTGAGCTTTCACTTGGATTTCAATGCTCCAAATAACTTGAATTCATTATATAACATCTATGTAGCTCGGAATCACTCCTACGAGGCCTAAAACACACAGTTAGTGCAAAACACTAGCGATTAAAGTTCAAACTCAATCAAAGCGAAGTAAATTTGAGTGTAACAATCGACTAAAATACTCAATAATAGCCTATCATCATTAGTTTGTTGGACATTGGTTTAGGTATGAAGTAGGCCATATGCCAAATATACCTAAAGCTCTCAAAATTTATGCCTAGACGATTTTGTAATAATTAAGGTACGCCATGCACAAAAAAATGAAAATAGCGCGACCTTCGTTTTAAGTAATTTATCTTAACCTTCGGATTTGAGGCGTTCCATTTAGCAAATTTCATGGACCTCGCAAATTTGAAAACACACAATTGCCTTATGCGCTAGTTAAAAATCTACCTTCCTAAATATAGGTGCGAATTTTTTGACGCAAATCCAAATCTCAACGTTAGGTAAAATCGTGTTATGAGCTACTGGTGCATTTATGTGACGTGCTTCAAATGAATTTTAATGACGTTGCAATATTCCTAAAATTAAATAAAATCGGTTAAAAATGAAAATTTGCACATAGGTATTAAAATGCGTTAAAATCAGATAATTAAGCCGAATATAACGCTTGAGCTACCGTGCTAGAATCACAGAATTCCGGAACGCCTAACACCTCTCGGATTAATAGAATTACTTATCGGATTTATCACTCGCAGACTGCATTAGAGAGTCAAACCTTTCTAGATTCGGGGTTTCAAACCGGTTACTTGGGACACCATTAATTATCCCATATGGCGACTCTGAAATCTTTAAATAAATAAATCATGTTTCGATTGTACTTTAAATGGAAAAGGATCATACCTACGCCCTTCGCGGGGTGTAGTGGTAAAAGGAGGTGTGATAACCTAAAACACAAGTAAAATGATTAATAGCTACATGGATGAATGTACCGGGAATTACACTCAATTAACGACCCATTGTATTTCATGATTTTATAAATATGAGCGAGTTTATGTTAGTTAGTAACAGATACTAATTTCGTATTAGCTTTTTAAAAAGACTAACAAGACTTCCTACTTGAATTATCCCTAAAATAGTTAAAAGATTAAGCACACTCGGAATGCTACAAGTAGTTAAATCCTATCCCTAGGTTGAATATATAAAATGAGGGTTAAAACTTCAAGTTCTTGTTAATTAATATTTCCCAACACCAGGTTATATTTTTCAAAACTAAATCAGAGTTAATGGGCGAGTCCTAGAGTTAGCTAATCCCTTTGGAAACATTAAAGAAGAAGAATAATTAAAGAAACAATAACTTTATTCATAAAGAGATAAAAATCATTCAATACACAAGCACAACAAGGTATTTAATCCACACTTTAACTATGAATATTTTCATAAACAAGATTCAAATGTTGCAAATAAATACTACACACTAAAATATTCTATACAAAGCATGGAAATGAATAAATAAACATAAATGAGTAATGAATCCATAACCACAAGCTTGAAATCTTCAAAACCCAAGTGTGTGTGCAAACCCTAGCTTCCACCTTGTTATGTCTAGTTGAAAACATGCCAAAAGTCGGGTATTAAATGGTTTGGTGCAAAAAAATAAGAAATTCCATAATTTCCCTAGTTTGATGATCCATTTTAGCATTTGTGAACATAAGTTCGCAATTATGTATTATGCTTATACTGTTCCGCTTTGCATTTTCGATAAATGCTTCGCATTTGTGATGGTTGACTACTTGGGTTGACTTCGCATTTGTGAAGTCTGCCTAAATTGTCTTCCTTACCCATTCCCATTCATTACTCGCAATTTCCATGACTTTTTTATTGGTAGTTCCTAGGATTCCATCGCAATTGCGACAACTAAGAGCATTGTCCATACTTTTGTAATTTTAGCTTCTTTTTTATTTGCTTCACTTGGGTTATTCAACGTCAATTCAAAATCACATAGAAGTTCGGTTCTTCAACGTCACTCTTCTTTATCCTCAAAGGCTCGCGGAGCAGAAAAATGAAGCAGCCCAACTGTACTGAAGTGTGCTCATTCGTGGATCTTGTCATGGTAGTGATAATTGATGATACTAGTGCAATAATAAATGTACAGGAACCTCTAGAGGCTATTTTGTTGAATCTTGATGTAAATGAGGATGAAGGCAAGGTGGAGTGTGTTATTTCTTTATATGGAATGGGATCTTCCTCTTATGAGCTCCGAAGCTCTCCTTGGATCTTGAAAATAGGAAGACTCTACCAACAAAGCCCTCAATTGAG
The DNA here is from genome assembly GCA_034376525.1 of Nicotiana benthamiana. NCBI lineage: Eukaryota > Viridiplantae > Streptophyta > Magnoliopsida > Solanales > Solanaceae > Nicotiana > Nicotiana benthamiana. The sequence goes on along the minus strand of CM067327.1, from coordinate 140,722,918 downwards.
GAACCTCTCATGTTGGAATTGCAGCTGTTGCCTCCCACCTCCAGTATGAATTCTTAGGCCCTAGTTTAACTTTTCCAGTTATTCTTTCCTCTTGTCTTACTAACATGCAGGTTGATGCCACATTGGCGGTGCTCAAAAAATGGAAGAAGGCAACAAGATGGACTTTAGCTGCTATTCGGGGTTTAAGCCCAACTTTTGTATGCACAAGATTATTTTTGAAGATGATGCGAAGCCCTCCTCGGAACATCAAAGGAGGAACTAGGAAATGCAAGAATTTATGAAAAAAGAGGTGATTAAGTGGTTGGATGTTGGGTTGTGTACCCCATCTCTGATAGTTCTTAGACTTTGCTAGTACAATTTTTGCCAAAGAAGGGTGGCGTCACTGTGGTTACCAATGTGTAAGATGAGATAATTCCTATCAGAACAATCACCATATGGAAGGTGTGCATGGATTGCCGCAAGTCGAACTAAGTGACCATGAAGGATCACTTTCCATTGTCTTTTCTTAACCAGATTCTAGACAGACTTGCTGGGCATGCATTATACTATTTCTTGGATGAGTATTTTGGGTAAAACAAAATTTTTATTGCTCTAGAAAATCAAGAAAAGACCACCTTCACTTGGCCATATGGTACCTTTTCCTTTTGAAGAATTACCATATTCATCGATATGGTAGAAAATATTTTGGAGGTATTCATGGATGGCTTTGCTGTTATGGGAGACTCGTTTGATAAATGCTTGAAGAATCTCTAAAAGATGTTTGCCCAGTATGAAGAAACCAATCCTTTGCTCAACTAGGAAAATTCCACTTCATGGTTTAGAAGGGCGCAACCATGGCCATAAAAATACAAAGCATGGTATAGAGGTGGAAAAATCTTAAATTGAGATGATTTCATGACTCCATGCCCCTACTTCTGTCAAGGGGGTTAGGAGTTTTCTTGGGCATGCAGGATTCTACCACAGATTTATCAAGAATTTTTCTAAGGCAGTGAATCCTTTGTGCAATCTTTTGTAAAAGGATGTCAAGTTCATGTTCAATGAGGGTTTTATGCAATCTTTCGAACTTCTCAAGCGCAAGTTGACAACCACTCCAATTATTATCGCACCCAATTAGAGCTTCCATTTTCAGCTCATATGTGACGCGAGCGATGTTGCAGTTGGGGCGGTATTGGGTATAAGAGTGAATAAAATGTTTCATCAGGTGTACCACACGAGCAAGACAATGAATGATGCTCAAGTGAAGAACACGGTGATAGAAAAAGAGCATTTTGCAATTTTTTGTTTGCAATGAAAAGGTTTCGGCAATATCTCATGGGTGCCAATGTCATAGTTCAGACCGATCATGCCGCACTCTGTATTTGATGAAAAACAAGGATTTAAAATCTTGGCTGATGTGATGGGTCTTGTTACTTCAAGAATTTGATTTGGAGATTGTGCACCGGAAGGTTTGTGAAAACCAAGTGGCTGACCACTTGTCCCGCTTGGATGAGAAGGGGAGGCCTCGTGATGGCCCAAAGATTAAAGATTCATTTACCGGTGAGCAACTCTTTTCTGTGTCGGTGAATGATATGCCATGGTTTGTGTATGTTGCTAATTTCCTTCTGACTAGTATAATCCCGTATGAGCTCTTTTCTAACTAAATAAAGAAGCTCAAATAGGATACTTTGGATATCTATTGGGATGAACCGTACTTATTCAAGATACGCACTGACGGTGCGACTCGAAGGTGTATCTCGAAAGAAGAGCAATTGAGTATCTTAAACGCTTGTCATTCCTCTCCCTAGAGTCGCCATCATGGTAGGGTGAGGACAGCTTCAGAGGTTCTTAGTTGTGGATTTTACTGGCCAACTTTGTACAAAGATGCAAGTGAACTTGTGTAGAGGTGCGATGAATGTCAAATAAGGGGTGGAATTTTGAAGAAAGATGAGATGCCTCTCAATACTATTCTTGAAGTGGATATTTTCAATCTATGGGGCATTGATTTCATGGGGCCATTTATTAGTTCGTATGGGAACACATACATTGTAGTGGATGTTAACTACGTTTCAAAGTCGTTTGAGGCTGTGTATTTACCCAACAATGAGTCCCGATGTATTGTTGTGTATCTCAAGAAGAGAATTTTTACTAGGTTTGGCACTCCTCGAGCAACGATAGGTGATGGCGGGTCTCATTTTTGCAATAGAGCTTTTGACACTTTGCTTGCAAAGTATGGTGTCCATCACAATGTTTCTACCCCTTATCATCTTCAGGCGAGTGGCTAAGTTGAAGTCTCAAACAGGGAAATGAAGAGTACAATAGCAAAGACAGTACAATGCAAGTAGGACCGGTTGGTTAAAGAAATTTGATGATGCTCTATTCGCTTAAGGACTGCATATAAGACTTTTATTTGTATGTCTCCATACCGGTTGGTGATTGGGAAAGCTTGCCATATACCGGTGGAGATTGATCACAAGGGCGTGTGGGCTTTGAAGAAGCTGAATCTTGAATGGGATGTGGAAGCAAATCTTCCTGTGGAGCTGCTTAATGAACTTGATGAATTCCAATTCCAAGCCTACTCCAGTTCGCCCTTGTATAAGGACAAGATGATGTACCTTCATAATAAGTATGCTCGTTGAAAGGAATTCAATGTGGGTGATTTGGTTCACTTGTTCAATTCTTGGTTACGTCTTTTTTAGGAAAAGCTTAAGTCAAAATGGAGTGGACCTTTTGAAGTTGTACTTGTGACTCCGCTTGGTGCACTTGACTTGGTAATCAAAAATACAGAGATCATCAGAGTTAATAGGAAAGATTCAAGCACTATCTTGGCAAGATTAATTACATCCACGTGGTTGTAATGATCCATCTAAAGTGATTTGATGGTAACCTGCATTCTGTCGCGACATTATAAATCAGGTGCTTCTTGGGAGGCAACCCATGTGTCTTTCTTTTTTGCTATTCATTGATTTTCTTATTAGTGTAGTATTTGCTTTTGGACTAACTAGTTGTGACATGTGTATATGGTTGTTTTGATGTAGTGCAGGACTAAGTTGGAAAAATGTTGCACTCTCTGAAGCTTGGACTGTGGTCGTTGTGCATTTTCTGAGATCGTAATGACCTTATTACGGGGGAAGTATTTCAGTGCGGTCGGCAATGTTGAAATGCTAAAAATTGGGGTTCTTTATAGTTGTCACCGCGGCCGCAATGCATTTTGTGCGGTCTGCGATGCCCTACCACGCCGCGGAGCATTTTTTGAGGTCCACAGTGACACCCTTGCTAGTTGTTTTTCGTGGTTATGCACCGTGGTCTGTGGTGCATTTTATGTCATTGCGGTGGGTAGGTACTGTGGGTCCCGGGTCCTTTTTCTATACATAGGACCTCAGGCCCTCATTTACCCTTTATGCTCATTTTCTCTATATAAATGGTAAAAGTCACTGTTCATCCTAACCCTAAGCACAAATTCAAACATTCTCTCTCTATCATCTGTGTGCATCTCATCTCTTGTACTTGAAATCCTTCCCTAGTCTTTAAAATTGTTTTGTTTTATTTTAATTTGTTAGACTATTCTTTTTCTTCCTTTATCTTTCAATTTGTAGCATAGGGTTACATAATACTGATTAGATTAGGATTAATTAGTTGAAAATGATATTAACCACCTTGAGGATTGGTAATATGTGATTTTAGGCTAAAAATAAGAAAAATGTTGAAACCACATTAGGTCTATCTTAGGGACCGCAACCGCATTCAATTTTTTATAGTCCACGGTGCCCTACCGCAGCCGCATACCATTTCTTGTGGTTTGCGGTACCACGATTCTAAGAGTGGGCATTCTGAACCTCACCTCACTATGGGCCACAGTGTCGTTTTTTGCGGTGTGTGGTTGTTCCTTTGCGGCCACATTACTTTTTATACAGGCCATAGTCAATTTTCATGGATATTTGAAACTGATGTTTCTGATATTCTGATACAAACAAGCTTTAACTGAATTCCACTTGCAGAAAATGGATAAATCAAGAGGCGGTAGTGATAAACAAAAAGAAAAAGGAGAGTTCTCCCATGGTAGGGGACGAGGTACAATCAAATTGACCCCCAGAGTCCGGAGGGCAATTGGGGACACCATAAAGGCAATAAAGGCTGCAGATAGAGCTGCTCCCATTCATAGGAAAGTGATTATTTTCCCTCCAGGGAAGCATCTGACTCCGATTCAGCAACGAATCGAGTTTCTAATAGGCCGGAGAGGTTTATATTTAGAGATCAACCTACTTTTCCTTCTTTCCTACGTCTTAAGCTTCAATCCATATATCTACTAAGTCTTCTGAGGGATCAGCTGAGAGCGATGATAGTGCTTCTTCTACCTTACCTAAAGCTTCAATACCCGGTGAGGATCCCATGGAAGAAGGAGAAGGATATGGTTCACTCCAAGTAGAAGAGGTGGAGAGAACGAGAAATCGAAAGCTTGGCAGGATAGGTTTGTGAGTGATATAGCATACCACAACTTCAGAGAGTGGTGGCTCGAAAGGAAGTTGATACATGAACAAAAATACATTACGAAGGACCTTTGGCCTCACTACCCTAATGGGTGGAGGCAATTCAGAGAGAGACCAGGCTGGTAATATTTTATAGCCCACGTCGAGGAGGAAAATGAGCATTTAGTCAAGGAGTTATACACTAATGCTGACCATATCAAAAAGGGTACTAAAGTGACTAAGGTGCGAAATTTTACAGTGAAGTTTGATGGGAAAACAATCAATGACTACATGGGCTTTCTGGAGGAAAATGAATCACTTCATTTAGAGAATGTGGCATTAGACGAAGTAGCATGTCCATGGTTAGCATAATACATGGCACTCCCGGGTACCACCCTTGCATGTTTGACACCAGGAGTCACAATCTTGAAGAGGACTCTAAATTTCGAAGCAAAGGGGTGGAGACTTTCTTATATAGCAGGTTGGACCCCACTATTCATGAGAACTCTCTGCCTATCTCTCGGGCAATCTTGGTCACTTCTATCATGGCGGGGTGCCCGATCAACATCGAGAATGTTATGTCTAGGGTTATCATATGGGCGGTCAATAAAGCTGATAGATCATACCCCTTCCCAAATTTCCTATCAATGTACTTAATTAAATAGAAAGTGGACAAAAGGAAGTTGTTTGTGAAGGTGAAACAAAAGCTTCCTTTTTCTTAGTACAGTCTAAAGAGCGAGGACAACCCCAAATACAAAGACCCGAAAGGAAAAGCCACTACTTCTACTAGCCAGTCTGAAAATCCAGTAATAGTAGTCCCTTCTACTCAGCCTCCCTTAGCTATGCAAGATATTACCCCAGAACCATTTACTTCCACCACTCGAGATATTCCCTCATTCATGGCCTACCCATTGACAGCCCACTGTTTGAGTTAAACCGTTGCCAGTATTGACAATTAGATGCAGGCAGCTACTTCTAAGCTGTCTTTGCTTTCTACCTCAGTGGCAGCCCCGTCCGTATTCCCACAACTACATGTTCCAAACTAAGTGCAGGAGACTCTCAAGAAGATTGTAGACAACTAGAATAATCTTCTGGAGAAGTAGAAATTGATATTGAAGGCTGTGGATACTCATGGAAAAGCATTGAAGGAGCTGACAAAGGTAATGAAGAAGTTGAGAAACACTCGAGCATCGAAGGAGTTTGTGAATGAGTTGAGGTAGAAGTGGAGAAGATCAAGGTTTTTGATCACTTTCCCATGGAGCTACTATTGCATGATCCGATTCCAGCAGCCCACCTTGAGAAACAATGGGAGTTAGAGAGGGAACCAAAGAGGAGAAGGGTGATTCCCCATACTGATGATGTAGAGATTGAGTTTGAGGAGCCTCACCAATGTTCCTTTAGCCAACACCAAGTACTTGTACAAGCTAGGTCCCAATGCAGACACAAGTTATAGGAATCCACTCACAGGTTCCCGAGTAATCCGAGGACCTAGCGCCCCAGGCTTATGACCCTATGCAGAGGGAGGGCCAATAAGGAGTTTTCTTTAATCTCTAAACTATCTTGAGCTATTTTTGGTTAGATAGAATTAAAGACAATGCTAGCTTTCATTTGAGGGGATTGACCTATTTTGATGATATTGCGTTGTATATATTATAGTATTTTCATTTAATTATGCTTTCATTTTCTCTTTTGGTTATTCTCTGGTTTTCATTTTTGGTATGTACTAATTTAACAAGTTTATTTCACTTTTCGTGCTTTGCACTATTGGTATGTATTTAAAGTTGCTTTACGATGTATATATTCATTCCCCCTTATGTGTATTCAACTAAACCCCCTATTGTACATATTCATTTTACATTCCGCATTTTCTTTCATAGCTTCTTACATCATTTTCATAGCTTCTTATTTTGAGCTTTTCATGCAAATAATCCTTTTGTTTTCTTAATGCCATGGTTCTTTCCAAAGGTGGATTTTGTGTGAACCAGGTGGCTCTTCCTGATGATGGATGGCATGACAACCTTCTTAATGGTTTGAGTCTGTTTTCTATTGTTTTTTGTGTAAATAGTAGATAATCAGTAATAGTGCCTCAAACAAAGCTACATTTAGGACTAACAAAATTTGCCTTTGATCTTACGGTAAGAAATAAATTGGTGTGTATAGAACGATGACAGTTGTGACCTTGAGACTCCTGTGTTTGCCAAGAATCATCTAGTGGTTTTTCAGGACCATTTGCATTGCTCAAATCTTAGCTAAGGATTTTGTGGACCCTGACTGTGCCTCATTAGCAATCCTATTGTTTGTGTGGTGATAATTTGAATTTCAAGTCCATGTTTCGTGCCATTAAGTCTAGCACTTGCCTTGAATATTTGTCTAGGCAAAATCCTAAGTGTAGTTTGACTTGATATGTGATTATAGGCTGTCCTTGGTCCGAATGTTATCTTGAAACATCCATAACCCACTAATGACAATATCCCTAGTCAACCCATTTTGATCCATAGCCCTTTTTCCTTCATAGACCATGATACAAGCCTTTACACATTCTAAAAAGATCTTCTCTTGGCACCTGATCATTCCTTAGCACAAGGCAAAAGCATAAGTTTGGGGGAGAGACCAATACTGCAACAAAGTGGCAAAAGCTACACAGACGAAGAAAAGGAAAGGCAGGAAGAAAAAAAGAAAAACAAAAAGTCAAAGAGAATGAAAATATAGAAGAAATGAATGGATTCAATAATGTAAAATGATGAAAGGTATAGAAGGCTTAGAAAGGAGAAAAGGTTTTGAAATAATCACGAAAGAGCGACAGTGTGTCTCGATTACCCCTAAGAAAGAAGTAAATTACTTAAAAAGTTAAGAGAATGTGTGCCAAAATGAAGCAAATGAAGTGCATAAGGGAATATGGAACCTACTTAGACCAAATATTTCCTACCATGAACCAAAAGCCTTCATTATATCTCCACAAAAAGACCTATAGGATCTTGAGTTGAATGGAGCTTACATTAGTGGTGACTCACATAAGGGGCATGCTTTTGACACTTAAAGCCGGACTTGTGACTTTTCTTTTAGAGAGATGAGCGTGTTTCCACAATCCTTGTTTGAGTGCTACAATCTAAAAGAGAGGTCTTGCTTAAAGATAAGAGAGGAGTATGGCTTTGGGTTCCACAATGATCAAAGTGATAGAAAGAGTTTCCTTGGTTGGTTGAGTCAATTCTTGATAATTATGTGTCGCACTAATCCATTGAAGTTTGAATGTTGTTAATGATTCATTTGAATTAAGGGAAATTGTTAGTCCAAGGTGATGCCAGATGAGGTCATTTTAGGCCGACCGAATTTTCTTGGTTGTATTCTTAAGGAGGTGGGACTTGTTTTTCTTGCTTGAGGACGAGCGGAAGCTTAAATTTGGGAGAGTTGATTACTCGGGATTCTAGTTCATTTTACACTCCGTTTTTATCTGGGTCTTGATTAAAAATGTATACAAATAGTCCCGAAGGCTTACATGTTGTACTTGTTTGCAGGGTTTGGTCGAAAAAAGTGATAAGTAGTCAAAACTAGCTCAAAAAGGAGTGAAACCTGCACAAGTACCAAGAATAAGTCAAAGAACTACTGCAACATAAAATCCACTACACCTACAACAGACACTATGCGGCCGCAATCCATTTAGTGTGGTCGTGGTGGAAAAGATCAGAGGGATTCAATTTTGGAAGACCAAGCACTGCGGTCTGCAGTACATTCTTTGTTGCTGCAGTAGCCTTATCTTGGCTGTAATCACTTTTAGACGGTCCGCAAAGAGGGGTTTGAGAGCTAGGATTTTTGTTGAATGGAAGCCACTCCGGCCATAATCTATTTGGTATCGACCACAGTGAAGCCATCGATGTCGCTATGCATTTTGTGCGGTCTGCAATGACCACATTCAGAACTTGTGAAATGAAGCTAAAAAGCCTCACTGTAGTTTCTTTAGGGGTATTTTTGTCCAAAAAACTTGGCCTTGTATAAATACTTCTTTTTAATACTTTTAGGTCTTCTAATTCATAGCTAACTATATGAAGGCCATTTCGGACCTATTTTGAGTTATTTTGTGGATAGTTTAACATTGAATCTTTAATTTTTAGCTTGTAACATAATTTATACGTTATTCGTCATCTGATTACCTATTTTTATTTTATTAATATGAATAGCTAGACCCATTAGCTAAGGTTGTGGCTCAACTTTAGTGGGGTATTTGATGGGTCTTGTGTTTTAATTCTGACATGTCTATGGGTGGTTGATATTTGGACTGATTTGTGTTTTCTATGTTGAATTAGTGGTTGTAAACACTAATTTGTGCCTTTTTAACATAGGCTCTTCTTGAGAAACAGAGTTTGAGTCTAGAAAAAAAGTCCTTTAAGGAATTATGGTGTATTAAAGAGATTGATAGCTCCACTTAAAGGCTTAAACCTAGAGATAGTAATACCCGGCTTGAGCCTATATTGCTCGCTCAAATCTTTACACTCTATTGGTCTTGCGAATGTCAATGAAGGAAAAGTCACTCAAGCTACTTAGAGGTATAGAGTTAGTAGTTTGGTGCATTGGTTACATTGCAATCCCCAACATATCATCTTTGCCTTAATCTTTAAAACCCGTTAAATATTCACCTAGCAAAAAAGTCACTTCCCTAGCGTCTCGTTATCCATTTTGGAAACCTTTCAAGTATTTACTCTTAGTTTAATTTAGTATCTCATTAGTATAAAACTAGAAGTAAAAAATGAACAATTATGATTGGAAGTATAATTAAGAGCACTACGCATTGATAATTTAGATAGGAATCCAATTCCCAACCATTCTACCTCACTGTGGATTTGATCCCAGCCTTTTCGATAAAAGCTGCATCGACCTCTTGCAACTTTTAGTAGTGTAGGTTGGACCCAATCATACTGTCACAATGAAATGTGTGACCATTTCTACTTCAAACGGAGCAGGGGTGGTCGCAGGTGGAGCCACCTCTACCTAAAATAGAACTGATGCAGCTACCTTAACCTCGATTGGTGACTGAGTTTGTACTACAATAGAAGTGAGTGTGACTAAGGGTTTAAAGTCATCGCCTTCCCGAATAATCCCAATCGACTCCTCAGGGTCCCACTCTTCGTTCGTCTCTATCACATGTACCCCACAATCTCTATGATTAGGGAGATGGTTATTACAAATATTGGGTGAGGCTTCCTTTGTCTGTTTGACTTTGTTGTAAATCAGAGTTTGAATCTTATCTTTCAACATTTGGCACTCGTTAGTGGAGTACCCCTTTCATACCGGAATAGCGAGCACAAGTTTTGTTTGGATTAACCCATTTGGATGGATTCTCTAATGCAAAAATGGAAACATCAATGATGTAACCTACAACTTTCAACCTTTCATACAGCTGGTCGATTGGTTCAGCAATAGCGATGTATTGTTTGGGTGGCTTACGATCAAAATTTGGCCGTGATCATGGATAATTTTTGCAAGTTGGAATTAATTAGAAATGAGATAGTTAGGAATTATAGGTATGACAGATAATGGGTGGTTGGGTATATTTGGGAGATAATGGTTCATATGTAGGCGGTGGTACTTGGTAAGTGGGTGGAGGTGTTTGATATGTAAGTGTAGATTTCGGGCCTTGAGCCACCATTATTGCCCTAATGTATTTCTTCTTTGATATGCTGCCTGATTGTAATGACTTATTTGTAATGCCGTAAAATTTGCTATCACCCAATTTTTGATGCCTTTCTCGATTCTTTCCCCATGTTTGATGAAATAAGAGAATTTATGGTTTCCAATAACCGTCAATATTTTATCATAATTCATATCCTGTGCTCAGACAAAGAATTTCTTCATCTGTTCCTCATCCAAAGCTGGTCTGACCTAGACTGCTTCCGACCTCCAACGAGTAGCACACTCACAGAAAGTCTCTACGGGTTTCTTCTGGAGGTTCTGAATGTGGAAAATATCTAGTGCATTTTGTATATTGAACCTGAATCGGTTCGTGAAATCACATGCCATACTCCCCCAGCTGGACCATTTCTTGGGATCCTAGTTAATGTACCAGGACAAATCATCTCCAGTAAGACTCCTCATAAAGAGTGTCATCTAGATCTTTTCATCATTTCCGACCCCGACAAACTTGTCACAATAATGCCTCAAATGAAGCCTGGGATCACCTATACCGTCAAACATCTCGAACTTGAGAGGTTTTAACTATTTGGAAATTCTACATCTGGTTGCATGCATAAGTCTTCATAGTTCAAAACTTCTATTCCTTTACCACATTCGACACCCTGAACTCGACTCGTCAACTTCTTGAGTCCTTCAACCATACTTTTGATAAGAAGGTCCTTCTCAGTAGATTCTGCTATATAGGAAGTTGGTTGAGTAGAGTAAGGTACGGTTTCAACGTACATAAGGTTCTTTTGATGAGTACCAAGGACATAGGGGTAGTGATGGTCATTGGTTGAGTTTTGACGATTAAGAATGAGTTGTGGTTTGTTCTGGGAAGTGTGGTAAGTGGTGTTTGGTGGGTATTAAATTGGTTGGTGGTGATACTGTCGCTGAGTAGGTATTGGTAAGGAATTGAGATTTTGGGGTGGGATTGCGTATTAATGCGGAGTAGGAGGGTTTTGTGGATGTTGGTTTGGTGTGTTTTGGGGAGGTGCTGGTTTCTTTTCGTTTGGATAGTTGATGTCGGGGATAATCAGGTGACTGACAAGTTAGCAAAGTTGCAACCAACTAAAGCTATCCTTGTAGCTCCACTATCTTTTGTTACAATCTCAAGACTAGATGATTTGGTCTCCGAGTACTCTGACCGTTTGAAGTTTCTGCGTTCTCAGCATTCTCCTTTCCGATACCACTTATGTCATCCATTTTAGCCTTTTCTTTGCTCTTTTTATTGCTTGGAGGAGGAGTATTTTAAGAGCTGTAGATCGGGTGTGATATGTTGATGATGCCAGTATTAATGAACCAACCTTAGGGGATGGGAATAAAGAATTAAAGGAAAATAAAAAGGTAAACAAGTTAGTCTTAAATGTTTGTAGTATTTAAACACATATTGCGAGAATGAAAATTTGTGTCCTAACTTGGAAGCCTCGTTTTGCCTGAAGTAGGCCTAGTGTCAAATAGATTTGGAAAAACTTTAGATGCCAGCTAATGCCTCATTTCATAATATGAAAAAAGAAGAATCCCAGAACGATGCTAAGATAATAGAAAAGCAAGTCCCTATTGGCACTCTGCCTTATTACATTTATGAAAGCAGAAAAATATAGTCTACTTGGTCCTAGGAGGACCTTGCCATGATTCTATCTTCCTAATCTAATCACATAGGTTTCTCAGATGTTGCAGACCTAGAAGTAGGTAGGCTCTATCCAACTGTCCTCCTTCACTTCCTTCAGCATTCTGGTAAGCCTCGATCCTCTTTATGATTTCACCCTCAAACTCCAGTAATCCTCGCACCATATCCTCCAACCTTCTATTGGAAGTGACAACCATTTATTTCGTTTTGTCAATCAGCCACCTATTTGTCTCATGTATTTCTCGGTGCTTATTCTAAGAGTCGTGGACCCTCTTGCACAGTTTGTTGTATTTGATTTGAGCCAACTTCTTTGTCTATGATCGTATTCCCTCGATCGGCTCCTGGCCTAACTGTTACCTTCAGATTGTCCTCTAACCATGCTGGGTAGAGAGGTTCACACCCCCGTATGATACCTTTATTTCTCATTGGTGTTCTTTTCTACAATGACCTTGCAGTGCCACGTGTGCTGAGTTTTGCATTTATAAGGGACGTCGTCGTCCTGAAAGTCCGCTATGAAATGACTCATCTTTGCAATCCTGGGTACAACCTGCTTCCTACCTGCTTTACTCATAACTCGTCTGTTGGAAACCATTCAAACATCCATCGCACATGTTCCTCGGTCAAATTATCGAAGAAGTCAACCCACTCTTTGGCGCTTTCTGACTGAACAAACCCTTCTGAAATATAAGTCATCCCTTTGGGGTGATGGAAGGCAATATGGTCATTCCAAGCCTTTCACAGAAATTCTTGGCCATACTGACTCCTTTGAAGATATTCTACTAACCTGAACAGCAGCAACATGTTACAACCCTCAAAATGCTTGATCCTAATATGGCTAACCTATTATGGATTCTTTCCCTTTTCATCGGGAATACTATAAAGACTAAGAAGCACACAATGAACATGAACATAATGCGGTGGATTTGTAGAGAAGTGATAAAAAGATCGTCATGGAAGGTACGGTAGGACTTATTATGGTCGTATCTCTCATACATGTATTCGAAGGGTATGTAGGATTTCTTCAAGAATTCCAAGTCACCATTTTTCTTCTGCCCCATCATCTTTCGGAACCTTTTACCACTACGGTTCTCCTACACCAACAACCCAAGGCTATCCCTAGTCAATCATGCATGTCCCTCAATTTATTCTGAGAGTGGTGTGATTTCCATATCGCCAATATGGAACACAACCCTTTCACTATCCCGGAACAAAGTGGTAACCTCGATCAACCTATTGTTTGGCTGCATGTCTAGTAGAGAAGGTAAATTTCCCAAGTGTTTTCTCACCTATTTTGTGTCATTTGAGGGAAGGTCCTCCCACCAATCTAGTAGAAAACGGTAGAATGTTGCTGACCATGCCGAATCTAGGGACCTCATGCCTCATTTTCTGCAAAATAAAAGGATAGGCCATTCTCCCCCACCAGACTCAACTATTTTGTACATTCATGATTAGCATATTAGAATTTAGGTCTTCAAATTAATATATAGAACGTGATTGTGTCCGTTGGGATCATGGAAACCCCAATAGACTTTTGGATAAGAATCGTCTTATAGGATTATTATATGAAAAACATATTAATTTGATTAGTTTGACCATGATGCATGTACAATTACGATCATAGTAAGGTTACAATGAGGGTCTAGACTTGTACCCTCAAGCGGAGAACTGTACCGCTGATCGACTAGTTTTACTGTAGATAAGCCTTTCCAAATATAAGGGTAATAAATTAGAAGAGTGCAACTAGTCATCAAGTGTTTCTATAGAATTTGATACGCACGAATGTATATGATGTGGAGCATGATTTATAAAACAATAATAGCATGTTGTCAGGTACTTACATGTAGATAAAATAATAAATGCAGTGTTTAAGTAATTGAAAAATAGTTACAGAAAAAGAAAACAAAGAGGTCAATTTCAGAAAAATTACAGAAATCTTAAATATAAGTTAAATCCAAATAAAGGGGAAAAGGTATACGGGATAAGACATGCTTGGACTAATTCACAAAGAAATAAGTTCATTATGGTAAAAGGCTAAAATATCCCCAGCAGAGTCACCATGCCGTCGCGCCTCCTTTTTCTCCATTTCTTGGCGGGGAGGTACGAGTTTTGACATTCATGGGGGAACAACTAATATCCTTTTGGAAATTGGGTATTTGAAGAGTAGCCACCTAACGGATTATGGTGCATTAGAGAACCTAGAATAATTAATTCGTGTAGCTAATTACTAGAGATTAGGGTAAGGGATTTGTGAGCACGTGATTTTTGCCTCACTTGAAATGCTTCTATAAATTCATTAAATTAGGACTTTTCTGTCATTATGTGAAATTTTTTTAGGAATTAATTGTGTGTCTTTGGATTTATTTGCATCTTTTTTTAATTATTTGAATTATTAGGATTAATCTTGCGTGATTTTATGTTGGTTTGAATTTTAGGAATAAATTGCGTAATCTTGTGTTTATTTGCATGTTGCACGTTTTGATTAATATAATTAATAAACAAAATACAAAAAATGGCATGTTTGCATTTAGAATTTAATTTTTACATTTTTAGGTTATTAATTAGTTAATATAGAAAATAAGAAGAAGCAACAAAAAAATTGATTAATTTTCTTTAAAATTTACCGTCTAGGTTATTGTAGGAGTTTTATTTAGTTTATTTAACGTTGAATATGTTTTTTGGCTCTTTTAATTTTTGATTATTAAAAATCAGAAAAAAATAGTAAAACAAAAATATACAAAAAGAGAATAATTGGTTGTATATAATATTGGCTTTGTTAAAAGACCAAGATATGGGCCACTTTGGTAATGAATTTGGCCCAAAAAATTACCAAACCCATATAATTAACCCAAACTCAACATCCCTGCCCGGTCGAACAGCCCAGGTACAAAATGAGATTATTTCACGCCCAAGAAAACTGGGCCCTTGATAAAGCCTGGTCGGACGGTCGAGATGGGGGAAGGTGTCATAACACCCCCCAATCACAAACATCGTAGCCTGCCCAAACCTAGACTTAAAGTCTCCGGTGTAACAATATTTTAACACTGCCATATCACCAACCTCCCTCCACCATTCGTCGCCGCTAGCGTCGTAGCCCAGATAGACCCCAAAATAACACCACATCATCTCCTCATCTTCCTCTTTCAAACCCCACCATCGGTTACCCTCGAATACACCCCCCATCTGTCTTGTTGAATATCCACTTGATGTTTGATAGCCTCGCTGTCCACGATGGCGACCGGCCGCCAAACACCCCAAAATTTACGCCGTAGATTCCTCACCCCACCATCATTACAGATCTGAAACAATTATGAATGATACCACACCTGCTCCAATATTGAATTGAATAGCCCGGGAAAAACCTAATCACCTCCAAAATACATCAAACCCATACTAAACACTCTGATCACACCCCTCAACCAAAATCCATGCCCCATGGCCCTCGTCACTATTGTTTGGCTGATTACTAGATCAAACTTAGCCAGAACCAGTACAACGATGCATGTGATTGTTGAAGCCTAAAATTTAAGCTATGTTATTAGACTCTGTTTAATTTCAGTATAGTGTGTTTGTACAGGTTCTATTATGTTATTTAATACACGCTTAGTGTTTATTCCCTCCTCTCCTTTTGTTTTCTGCTTAGGTTTGATACATGGTTCATTCGTTAAGTTTATGGTGTAGTGAGCATAGTGGTTGATATGTTCTTTTCTGGAATATAGTTTATGTTGGGTCAATTTTGGCTGACCCTGTTAATTTGAACCTGTTTATGAAAGTTGATTAAGTGTTTAGTTTTGGATCTAATTTCTTATCTTTGGGTCCTAGGAGTGAATGTATATGCTTACTGATATATCTTCTCCTGAATATCCTTATTCTGGTCCAATTTTGGCAAACTTGGTTAATTTGAATCTTTTTGTGTAATGTTGGTTAAGTGTGAGTTCTTTGATTCCTAGTTATTATCTTTGGAACTTTTGATAAATATCTACGCTTATGGGTTGATTTCCTATCCTGAATGATATTTATTGTTGATTTGGTCTATTCAATCGTATTCTGATTTTCGTATTTTTCTTTGGATAGATAGTGGTGCTGCATAATGGTATTTAATGTGGTTTAATTCAAACACTTAGGATAATTTGGGTAGGTGATTCAGATTTTAGGGCATTTAATTGTAGTTAAGTTGACTAGGGTAAAGTTGGGCTAGGGTTAATACTTATAGGAACAATGCAAGGGCAATGAAGGTATTCAAACTTTTTATTTTGATAACATGGGTAGCTAGATAGGAAATAGGGGACTAAAGTAGTAAATAAAATAGGGACCAAAAGGCAATTTAAAATCTGAAGGTATCCCTATATTTGAGGATATATGTACTAACACTCAAAAGAAAAGGGGGGCTGGGAAAAAGATAGAAAAAGAGAGCTAAAAAAGATAGAGAAAGAGCTGAAAATCATGGAACTACCAATTCAATCGAGTCTCTGAGCTTAAACTTCATAAATTTTGATGCAAAACTAGTTCTGGTTCCTAATTTTTATCATGGACTAGAGGTTTAATTGCTGGTTTGCTTTTTGGATGAGGTTCGAGTTGGTTTTGGCTATTTAAAATTGATATTGGTTGTGAAACTTGCATTTTCTTAGCTTTGAAAATGTTGAGATTACTGTTCCATTGACTTGGGGTCTATTCATTGATTTACTCGTTGAATCTGCGATTATTTTTCACTTTTGTTGATGTTCTGCTCTGGACTGCTTGCTCATAGTTTTTCTTCTTCATTCCATGTACATTTTTCAAGTTCCAATGATGTATGAAAGCTTAATGAATACCCAAGTTGAAGAAGCATATTATACTTTCCCTTATCGACTTTTTTTGCTATTATTTTGTCTATTATAGTTGAGACATTGGTTTGTATAAATAGGACATTTGGACTGATAGTTTACTGTAGCACCCTAGCTAACTATTTGGTATTTCATTTGGGTCTTTATGTGAGGGTAGTTTCCAGCAATGGTTGATGAATATTGGGGTTTAGTTGGGATTTGTGTTCAAGTGATACTAGATTGCATTGTATAAATTGTTACACTGATAGTCTGCTATAACTTTCTCACCTTATGTTATGTGAAACCTCTGTGATTGTGTCAGTCTCATAAAATATTACAGTAATTGAAATCTCGTTTGGGTAATCTAAAAAATATGTTTGTTCATCGTTACCAAAAATGAATCGTATGTTTAGCATATTCGTAACTAGTGCTGCAATCTTGGGCTCAATTAGAAGACCAACGCGCCAGAGTTCTATCTAATAGTTCCTCAGGCTGTTAACATTTGCTGTAGGATTTTACAAAAGCTGGAGCTATTTCCAACTTGGGCCCAACAACCTAGTATGTTGAGATTGACCGCACATCCCACTTTTCAATTTAATTTTAAATATATATGTTTGGCCTTCGAGTAGGGTCGTAGGTTTAAAAATGAGAATTAATTAAGTTCTAGAGGCATGTCTAATAGAAAATAATAGTCGACTCTAGGATTGGCCTTTTATAATAACAAAATGAGGCTCACCGCGCAAAACGGATTCCCAAAATTGCGTGGCCCTCGTGAAATGATTATATTAAAATAATTAGAGATCCGGGACATTCCGTTTAGCGAATTTCATGGCTTCCTGCAAAGATAATAACCCGATAGTAGCTTTAAGGCGCGTCTGTAATCTCCTTAAATATGGGTGTGCATTTGTGTGACCAAAATCTAAATCTTAATGGAGTTGGAAGGTGTCCAATACCAAAGGTACTTTTATGTGTCGTGGTTCAAGACATGTTTTAACGACGTTGCAAATTTCTTTAAAATATAACAACACTAAAAGTGGTTAAAAGATTAAAAATGCAAATAGATTCATAATTGTAAAGAAATCAGATAATGTAAACAAAATATAACAGTTGAGCGACCGTGCTAGAACCACAGAACTCGGGAATGCCTAACACCTTCTCCCGGGTTAACCGAATTCCTTACTCGAATTTCTGGTTCACGGACTGTTAAACAGAGTCATTCTTTCTTCGATTCGGGATTTTGAAGGGTGACTTGGGACACCATAAATCTCCTAAGTGGCAACTCTGAAATCTCTTAAACAATTGAATCCCGTTTCAATTGTCCTTAAATTGGAAAAACTCCTTTATCTACGCCCTTCATCGGGTTGTAGTGGCCAAAATGAGGTATGCAACTTTGGCGACTCTACTGGGGACCAAACCCAGAATCTCTTGTCAGGGTTCAAGAATTCGAGCTTAGAATAATTGTTGTATTTGACTTTGTTTATTATCTTATTTTTCATGTTCGATTAATTTTAAAAATGATGCTTTTACCTCTTTGATATTATTTGAACTATACATATAAACTGCTACGAAACCCTTCTCTTCTCACCTCCAGGAATGTGCTTACTGGTTGAGATACCCTATTCTATTAGTGTCATACCCTAAAATATGAAAGAGGTCGGACAAGTTACTAAGCTGGATGGCCTTCTGGTTCTCGGTACGTAGCCCCTTCCTCGACTCGAGTTGTCCGCTCGGGTACACTGTCTAGAACACATACTCAGGTTTTGAACCTAGAATTACTTGACCTCATGCAGGATACCAAGTTGGAACGTTTATTTGCATCATGCATTTGACTCAGGGGACTCAACATAGGGGTTGGGACCGTCTAGGACAGATATACCCAAAATAACGGACCATCCTCATGTATCCTACTTGTGCATTAATTTCGAATTTGCATGCTGACTGGATTATGAATATGGGTAGAAGTCAAGAAAGACGTAGAGGAGAGGGTTAGGAGAGTTAATCACGGGTTTTGAAAAAACAAATGCCTAAATAGTGTCAAAACGCTGCCGATTTTTTTCGAAAAATAAGAGAAAGGAGAAAAGGGTTTGTCTTCAAAAATAGTTTGTTTTACTTACCAATAAAAGAAAGCAGTCCCGTTTGTAAGAACAACTCGTTCTAAAAATGGCTGGTTTGGTTATATTTTTGTCACATTTTTTTACCAAAAAAAAAAAAAAGAAAATACAAAAGGTATACGTGGAAATGCAAAAAGATTTTGCACTTCAAATGATAATGCATGTTTCATCATTTTTGCAAGAAAAAGAAAAGAGAAGAATGTTTTCACTAAATTTGTTGGTCTTTTTTAATTCTCGCCCGTACCCAATTCGCCCGAACTACGCCGTTTCAATTCTCACCAAGCGTGGGATGCGTAGGCAACCCCAATCGGGTACAACCTCCCTTTTGCAAAAATAGCCATAATAAAGAAAAATAGTTTTCAGATTTTATTTATTGTCCAAAATAAATTGGGTGACAGTGTTGTTGTCAATAATAGCCAAATGTTCCCGAAAGGGACGCCGGAAGGGTTATTTTGCACAAACGGCGACCTTTGGGTCTTTAATGTATGTTTAGCCGACTAGCGGGCACGACCTTTAAAATCTTCCTTCGGAAGTGGTGAAAGGCCGTATTTGCGAAGCTGGGCCTTGGTTTTAGAAAATAAATTTCATAAAAGAAAGATGTCATTTTAATGTTTTTTTACTCAAACAGAATAAACTGTTGAGATATTAGTTCACCCAAATAAATGTGCAGAATGAGCACAATCAGAATTTGCCGATAACGTTCATGACATAATTCGTTGGAGCTACACATGTGGAAGAATGACCTGGCTGAAACAGGGCAAAACAGGGTCAGCTTGCATTTTGGAGGACATACTGGGCTGTTAAAAATAAACCAAAGGGGGATATCATAAAGGCGTTGATCACATTCTGGGACCCGCCTCACAATGTATTCCATTTCTCAGATTTTGAACTCACGCCGACATTGGAAGTAATAACTAGATATATTGGGGCACCTACGATCCCCCTGAGTCACCAATACCTGATTGCACCAAGACCCGTCGTCGTGCACAAGTTCTTGGAATCCTATAAAATCTGTAGATAGGTTCACAATCTTGACCTATCAGCCGGCTTTTGCACCCCAGAGTGTATATATCAGAGGTATGGGCACATAGGGGGATTCAATAATCCGGAAAAACATATTAGCAGAAAAGGAAACCAACTCAAATGGCAGGAGAATTGGTGTTTCGTGTCTATCATAATGTTCTTTGGTCATTTGGTGTTTTCGCGGACGGATGGAAATATTGACATACGAATAGCAGGGGTTGTAAGCACTTTGATAACTCAGGCCAATAGCACCCTTGCTCCCATGTTTTTATCTGAAATCTTCCGTGTTCTCATTGTCTATAAAGCCGGAGGAGACTTATTTGAAGGATGTAATCTATTGTTACAAATAGGGATGCTCGAACACTTATGCCATCGGCCTTAATTCATGAATTATGGGTCGCCAACAAAAAGCTACATATACGAATTCTATAACAGGGTTGATGAGTTTAGGTTACCTGAGGGTGTTACAGAATGGGTATCACGTCTCCGGGTTATCACATCAAGGCAAATAGAGTGGATGATTGGGTGGCTCCCCGTGGATGAAATCGTGTATATGCCAGCCATCGAGCCTTATTTCCTTCTGATGGGTCTCCGAAGTATCCAACCCGATGCTCCATACAGAGTGGTAAGGAAATTAGGGAGATGCCAAATGATTCACAGGGACGAGGATATTAGTCGCCATGTTGTTGAGATTAGTCCCAATATTCAATTCCCCGAAGCCATTATTTGTCAAATTTGGAGAAAATGTCAATACTTGACGACGGGTACCTAAGTACGCGACATATCTAAAGACGAGGTTGCACCGGGCTACATTGATTGGTATAAAAAAGAAATAGAGTCCGGAAGGCCATCTAAGAGACTGCACCTCCAAGAAATTGCTGAAACATCATAAGAACAATAGGATTGGCTAGCCAAGGAAAATGAATACAGAGCCACAATAGGAAAATTAGAAAACCAAGTCAAAGACCTTCAATTTGAAAATGGTTTGCATGACGCTGTAGATGAGGGGGAAATGAAAAGATTAGCCAAAGAAAACTAAGCGTTACGAGCCCAAATCCAGAAAATGAAACAACCACGAAAAATCCCCTCAGGAGCATAAAGGATGAAAAGCTCATAGACAATTTAAGGCAAAAAGTAGCCGAGTATGGGTTTGACTTGACTAAAGCAGAAGGTGAGCTCTCCATTGTTTGGGAACAATTGGTTAAAAATGCCGAGGAACGATCCCGCATTATTGAGCAATTAAAATAGAAGCATGACGATGAGGTTGTTGGGTTAAAAAACAAGTTCAGCATGGTTGAGAACAGAGTGGCCTAGCAAGCCAGGGACTTCAAAGTTTAGAGAGAACATTGTTATGCAGCAATAGCAAGGTTGGAGATTGATCTGTGACAATTCCAAGAACTAATTTAGGTAGACGAGCAAACACTAGTGTTAAGGGTCGAGCAATTTGGGCGATTGTTGCAAGAAAAGGGCGCTATAAGGGAAAGAGTACGGGTGATCGCAGACAACATGACCACAAAGTACAAGCACAGCGAGTATATGAGAACATCCATGTTCTTTGTCACCGCCATAACCTTTGTTCGTCATGTAATGGAAGATCTTCATCACCTCGAAGGGGATTTAGTTAGGCGACCCCCGGCAAGGCCGAACGAGTCCCAAGAGCACTTGAAGCATTGATTTATTCATGAAGATTCCATTTCCTTTTTGTTAAAAAATATATATATAAAAGTCTGTTAGAGTCTGTATTTTCTTTTATGCATAGTTAGTTGTTCTTCGAGTCTGTAGTTTGTCTTTTATCAGAGCTTGTTGTTTCTTTTTTAAATATGTTAGTCTTTCGAGTCCTGGTAACTGAAGTTTGTTTTTATGAAAATGGAAAATTCCCAAAACATTTTGTGCTTTGCTTTTTATTTGCAAGAATTACGCTCGGTTTGATTCATGCGAGGTCATGATACGTAGGCAATATATAAAGGATTTAACCATAATCGAATAAAAATAGGAGAGAGAGAGAGAGAGAGAATAAATCTAAAACAAAGGGGCTTCGCAAACAAAGAACTTGAAAGCCGGGATGATGCAAGCAACCGATGCATGTAGTGACCGATCATGATCTAGGTGCATCATACCCAATATATGTCCGCTTACGTGTTATAATCTAACCATTAACGAGTTTTTGGTGTTGTGTCATTCAAGACTACACAGGTGGTTGGTACTTGCGGCATTCTGGTAACCCACTCCTACAACACGTGGTCTAAGAGCAAGCAAGTCATGGCCAATCAGGAAACCGATGTAAGCATTATTGACCCCTCAAAATAAGTTGAGGAATTAGACCTTAATGCCATGAAAGAGGAAATACACAATCTAAAGCACCAAATGGATGATATGTACCAAGCACGGGCAATACGACCACCACCCTCGACCTATCCTGCTAATCCAACCTTCATCCCTCCATTGGCCCAAGCACCTTACCAGTCCACCACTGATCCTCCCTCATGTTTTCCTATCGATTCACAACATCAGGGTATGACCTCTCAACCGCCACCAGCTCCACTACCCAAAGTCGCTTCTCACCCTCCTCCACAAATTGCCCGCTTCTATGTGGAACCTCCGCCTTCTACACTCCATAGGTCGTCAAGTAAACCCTTGAATTAAGCTTATGACCCCCAATACTATCCACCAGAACCTTCTTACAAGACCCATGAGCCTTACTCTTATGCTCCCCGTCTTGAAATCGATCAAAAATCCTGACGAGGAAGAGATGCTTAGAAAGGTCAGAAGTCAATCATTCAGGGACATACGGGAATTAGGTGGCCAGGTGAGCATGGTGATCAAGGACCTTTGTCTGTTTCTAGACGTGCAGTTGCCTTGAGGTTTCAAGATACCTAAATTTGACCTATATGATGGACACGGCGATCCGGTCGCATATCTATTGGGGTTTCGCAACAAAATGAGAGGAGCAGGGGAAAAGCTGAATTGCTAATGGCATACTATAGGCAGAGTCTAAGTGGTCCGCACTGGAGTGGTACACTCGGCAGGATCAAATCGGTGGAATACTTTGGAAGACTTGGCACAAGAATTTGCTTGAACTTTCAATATAATCTCCAGATTTTCCCTGATCGTCTATCTCTTACCAAAATGGAGAAGAAACACAACGAGAGGTTGAGGGAATACGGTTTCCAGTTGAGGGAACAAGCAGCTAGAGTTGATCCTCTCATGAAGGAGAGTGAGATGGTTGTCTATCTTCTACAGGCTCTAAAACCTACCTGTTTTGGACATTTGGTGTCAGCAGTGGGTAAGTCTTTCAACGAAGTAGTCATGATGGGAAGTATGGTCGAAGAAGACCTAAAATCCTATGAAATCACGAGCTACTCTGCAAATAAGGCAACCACTCAGGCCATTCAGGGCGGAGCTGGGGAAACATTCAAAAAGCAAAAAAGAGGAAGAAGCAACAGTGGAGTCAGGAACTTGGTTCAGACCTTGTACTCCGTCCCATTACACGCAACCCTATCCTCACCACTAGACATACCCACACACTTCATACGGCCCAACACAACATTACTACCCACCTTTAGAACCTCGCTTCTCAGTCCATCACGCACAAGCATATACCCAACCTCCCGCTCACGCAGAATGGCATGCGCCGGCCCCACAAAATACCTACCCAACTCCACAAAATCATTACCCACCTCCAAGAACCTACCAACAACCCCTGAAACCCGCCTTCCGAGGCAATCGAGTCTTGAGAAATGAAAGGGTGCAGAAGAAAAAGACTTCCACTCCGCTGGGAGAATCCTACACTAGCTTATTCCACAAGCTGCGACAAGTGGATATGTTGAGACCAACCGACACAAAATTGCCAATTCCTCCCCCGAAGCATATAAATTATTCTGTCAGTTGTGAATAATGTTCCGATGCACCAGGGCATGATACCTAAAAGTGTTGGCATATAAAGAACACTATCCATGAACTTATTCAATCCCATCGGATTGAGGTACTTACTCCAGAGGTACCCAATAGTAACCAAAACCCGCTAACGGCCCATTAGGAGGCAAACATGATTGAGATAGTGGAAAAAAGGGAGAATCCAAAAGGCCCTCACACATAGTGATGATGATCAAATCCGGTGAAGTTAAGCCAACTAAGAATGCAAGTAGTGAGAAGCTATTAACCGAGGCAAAATAAAGAAGCAACAAACATGTCATTGTTCAAGGGGGCCCAACATGCATGGTTGCGCCAAAGCAGGAACAAGCAGAAGTAACAGTACATGAGGTAGCTAGAGAACCTGTCGTGGTTGTGAAGGGTGTTCGCATAGAGCCCGTCATTCTAAAATCTGTAATCGAGCCACCTATCATCAACAGCAAAGACGTTTCTTGAAGATATGAACAAGAAATAGTGATGTTTTAAGGAAATGAAGTTTGGGAAGAAGTATATGTGGCCCGGGGTTTAACTAGATCGAAAAGGTACGTCGCCCCTGAACGATTAAGGAAACGGAGAGTCTCTAAAGATAACCTAAAACCAGTGAAGAAAGCTGTATCGGAAGAAGAGGCAGTGGAGTTCTTGAAGAAAATGAAAATGCAGGACTACTCTATTAAAGAGCAGTTGAGGAAGACACCAGCTCAGAACTCCTTATTGTCCTTACTAATCAATCTAGATGAGCACCGCCAGGTGCTGGTGAAGATTTTAAATGAAGCCCACTTCATAGACAAGATAACAGTGAATCACTTGGAAAAGATTGCAAACAAGATATTTGAGGTAAACCAGGTCACCTTCGCCGACGATGAATTGCGCCTGGAGGGCACTAAACTTTACTGAGCTCTTTATCTGACTCTGAAATGTGAAGATGTTGTGGTCACCCGAGTTCTGGTCAACAACGGGTCCTGTGCAAATATTTGTCCACTATCTACATTAACCAAGTTGAAGGTGGAGAATGAAAGGGTCCACATGAATAACATCTGAGTTTGAGATTTCAACGGTGCAGACAAAGACACCGTGGGAGACATAGTGCTGGAAGTGACAATCGGACACGTTGAGTTAACCATGTAATTCCAAGTGCTGGAGGTAGTAGTATCTTATAACCTATTGTTGGGCAGGCCCTAGATTTACGCAGCCAAAGTAGTGACATCTATGCTGCATCAGATGGTCAAATTTGAATGGGACAGGCAAGAGATTATGGTGCACGGTGAAGGCAATTAGTGCGTTTCAGATGATACTATCGTACCTTTTATTGAACCTAAAGACAGCAAAGGGCCATGGGTCGACTAGGTATTTGATACCGTGTCAGTTCAGAAAAACCTAGAAGGTGAGTTTGTCATGACCCCAAAGATAGAAACCTCGTTAGTCATGGTAGCTTCAGAAATGTTGATGAATGATTTTATGCCCGGCAATGGGTTGGATGCTTCTCTACAAGGCCTTGTGCAACCAGTGTCCCTCCCCAAAAATCTGGACACTTTTTGCCTATGGTTCAAGCCTACAGCTGCAGACATAAGGCAAGCTAGGAAGCTAAGACAGAAGGGTCAGTCTATCCCAAAGCCCATCCCAAGGTTATTCAAATCATTTATCAAGCAGAGTACTAGAAGTGGCTCCGTACCAATGATTCCCGGCCCGCTGATCGACGTGGATGGGGATCTCGATAGGGGTTAGAAAGGTTGTTCAATGAGGTTAATATGGTCGAGGGAAGAGAAGGATAGAGCAGGTCAGACATGCAGTTTGTGGGAACATGCACAAAAGTCAATAACTTGAAGCCACTCCCCCTTTCACTTGGAGGGAGTCGTGGTAGTCAGCTTTTATTTTCTTTTCACTCTAGTTTGGATTAGCTTCGCAGTTGTTAATTCAGTTATTATTTCCGTCTGTTTGGATGTGTAAACTCTATTATCTTTGATTCTAAGGAAATGCAATTTCCCTTTATACAATGCTAATAGTTTCCATTTTTCTTTGCTTCTCTTTCTTTTCTCTTTTGTATTGTTATTTTAATGCTGGTTCAAGTGATTTGACATGCATAAGGACTCCTCGGCCTAGTCTTCAAAACTGGCCTAGTTCGAAAATAATAATTCAGTAAATAGAACATGAAGATGAATCAGAATATGACGAGGAAGGGGCATGAGATGAGATTATTAAGGAGTTGAGTCAATTTGAAGAGAAAACCAAACCAAACATGTAGCAAACATGAACGATACAGAGTCATGGTCCTACAATGACATGCCCGGATTCAGCACTGACTTTGTGGTTCACAAGTTGCCCACTGACCAAGCTTGACCTCCTATCAAGAAAATGTTGTGAAAGCTTAAAACTTATGTGAGCATGAAAATTAAAAAGGAAGTGACCAAGCAGTTTGAGGAAAAAGTCATCCAAGTCACACAATATCCCACCTGGTTAGCTAATGTTCTGCCCGTACCAAAGAAGGATGGTAAAACCATAGTGTGTGTCGATTTTCGTGACCTCAATATAGCAAGTCTGAAGGACAAGTCCCCTCTTCCGAACATTCACATAATGATTGACAATTGTGTAAAGCATGAGATCGGGTCCTTGGTGGATTGTTACGCAGGCTACCACGAGATCTTAATGGATGAAGAAGATGTTGAGAAAATAGCATTCATCATGTCGTGGGTGATATATTGTTATAGAGTCATGCATTATTGTTCGAAAAACGTCGGGGCGACATAAATGAGGGCCATGACAACTATTTTTCATGATATGATACATACGGAAATTAAGGTCTATGTGGATGATGGTATAGTAAAGTCTAGAAAGCAACCCGATCATGTCAAATAGCTAAGGAGATTCTTTCAAAGGCTCCACAGGTATGACCTCAATCAACCCGGCAAAATTTGCATTTGGGGTCCTCTCAAGAAAGTTGCTAGGGTTCATAGTCAGCCGCCGATGCATTGAACTAGATCTATCAAAGATCAAAGCTGTATAAGAGCTACCACCACGGAAGATTAATACAGAAGTGATGAGTCTATTGGGAAGATTGAATTACATTAGTCGGTTCATTTCTCAGCTCACAGCCATCTGCGAGCCCATCTTTAAGGTATTGAGAAAGGATGCTGCGGTGAAATGGATGGG
Organism: Nicotiana benthamiana; assembly: GCA_034376525.1. Taxonomy (NCBI): domain Eukaryota; kingdom Viridiplantae; phylum Streptophyta; class Magnoliopsida; order Solanales; family Solanaceae; genus Nicotiana; species Nicotiana benthamiana. The sequence goes on along the minus strand of CM067327.1, from coordinate 140,696,199 downwards.
AAAGCGCCTGGAAGCTTTTGACAGGATAAAGGAGTATTTGTCGAACCCACCTATATTGGTCCCGCCAGAACCAGGGAGGCCCTTCATCTTATATTTTACATTCTTGGACAACTCATTTGGGTGCGTATTGGGTCAGCACGACGTCTCCTGGAGAAAAGAGCAGGCCATATAGTACCTCAGCAAGAAATTTACGGCCTACGAGGTCAAGTATACCTATCTCGAAAGAACATGCTGTGCTTTGACATGGGTTGCCCACAAGTTGAAGCATTACCTGTCATCGTACACCACTTATCTCATCTCACGTCTGAACCCATTGAAGTATATTTTCCAGAAGCCCATGCCCATATGAAGGCTCGCGAAATGGAAAATCTTGCCAACGGAGTTTAACATTATCTACGTGACTAGGACTACCATGAAAGCATAAGCATTGACAGACCATTTAGCTGAGAATCCCATAGATGAAGAAAATGAGCCCTTGAACACTTATTTTTCGGACGAGGAAGTTATGGATATCAATTAAATTTAACGATATAGGAATTCGGGATTGAAATTGTTCTTCGATGAGTCTGCCAACATGAAAGGCGTTGGAATAGGAGCAGTGCTCATTTCTGAAGTAGGGCATCATTACCCTATAATAGCTCAACTCCGCTTGTATTGCACCAACAACATGGAATAATATGAGGCATGCATTTTGGGTCTGAGATTAGCTGCAGACATGGGTGTCCAGGAAGTCTTGGTCTTGGGGGACTCGGACCTTCTGGTATACCAAATTCAAGGGGAGTTGGAAGCAAGAGACTTAAAGCTCATACCATACCAGCAATGCTTACATGATCTCTGTCAACAATTCTTGTCAATAGATTTCAGGCACATCCCCATAATTTACAATGACGTTGTTGATGCCTTGGCTACTCTGACTTCAATGTTACATCACCTGGACAAGACTTATGTTGGCCCAATACATATCCGGGTCCATGATCAACATGGTTATTGCAACATAGTGGAAGAAGAACTTGACAACGATCCTTGGTTCCACGACATCATGGAATATATGAGGAGAGGTGTATAACCGGTACAAGCTACAAGTGACCAGAAGAGAACAATCCATCGTTTGTCAAAAAGACGCCAGTTCTTGGTTTGCTAAGATGCGTAGATGCTGGGCAGGCTACAGCCATCCTCAATGAGGTGCATCCTGGCGTGTGCGGGCCACACATGAGCGGATATGTTTTGGAAACAAAGATTCTCCGGGCAGGATATTATTGGCTCACCATTGAGCGGGATTGTATCAGCAGTGTGCGCAAATGTCACCAATGTCAGGTGCATGGAGACTTAATTCACTCTCTGCCATCCAAATTGCATATGATGTCTGCACCATGCCCTTTGTTGCGTGGGGCATGGACGTCATCGGGCCCAACGAACCAGCAGCTTCTAATGAACACAGGTTTATCCTGGTTTATATTGACTATTTCACCAACTGGGTTGAAGCAAAAACTTCAGGGCAGTAACGAAAAAGGATGTGGTCGACTTTGTACATGTAAATATCATTTGTCGGTTCGGAATCCCCAAGACTCTCATCACTGATAACGGGGCAAATCTCAACAATCACTTAATGAGATAAATATGTCAGTAGTTCTAAATCACACATCGAAATTCTATCCCATAACGCCCCAAGGCAAGCAGAGCAGTTGAGGTGGCCAATAAGAACATAAAGAAGATACTTCAAAAAATGGTGGAAGGGTCCAGGAAGGGGCATGGCAATCTACCATTTGCATTGTTAGGCTATCGCACCACAGTCCGCACTTCAGTAGGGTAACTCTAAGCTTGTTGGTATATGGCACAGAGGCGGTAATCCCGGCTGAAATTGAAATCCCCTCTCTTCTAGTCATGGACGAAGCAGAAATCGATGACGAAGAATGGGTCAATGCTCGCTTGGATCAATTGAGTTTGATTGACGAGAAATGATTGGCGGCATTATGTTACGACCAGGTGTATCAACAAAGTGATGGCCAGGGCATATAATAAGAATGTGCATCCAAGAAAGATTAAAGTAGGTCAATTTGTATTGAAGTGCATCCATCCTCACCAGGCCTAGGCAAAGGGCAAGTTGGCCCCAAACTAGGAATGACCGTTCGTCATATCAAGAGTGTTGTATAATGGAGTATTGTATCTGACAGATGTGGAAGGGAAATATGAGGAAATGGCTATCAATTCGGATGCTGTCAAAAGATATTATGTATGATTTTCTTTTGCATTGTTGTATATTCTTGGCATATATTTGTTCTTGGCAGGTTTTATAGATTGGAGTGATGAAGGCATTTTATTCATCTATCTAAAAACTTTACCCTTTGTTAACCCCTTTAAGCTTCTGTTACTTTTATTCTCATATCCCCTCTTTCGGAATCCATAACGAGAGTTAGACATGCAATTATAAAAAGTGACGAATATACAATAAAGGCAAACGCAAGAAAAGCAATACAAAAGAGAAAAAACAGTAGGAAAACAAAAGAGAAAAGAGAAAAGAAAGAAGAGAAAAATATAAAAGAAAGAAAAGAAGGGAAAGGAAAAGAAAAAAAAAGAAAAAAGAAAAAAAAAGAAAAAGAAAAGAAAAAAGGAAAGAATAAAAAGAAAAGAGAAAAGTGAGAAAGGAACAAGAGAGAAGGAAAAGGGAAACAAACAAAAGTTAAAGCAAGGAAGCAGTAGGAACTATGTTTTGACCTTATTCCTTTTTAAGGATATGTAGGCAGCCTCACGGCTCGGTCATATTCAAATAAATCCAAAAGCCCCAAGTAAGAAACTGGGGCTGAAATAGCATTAGTCTGGCTTGCGAAAGTTTTAAATTTTGAACAAATAATAGCGACATTTTAGCGTTTCACACCGTTACCTTCTAACCTTGTCCAATGGTGACATTACAGTCCAAAGAAAGACCTTCTGATCAATATGTAAGAAATGTTGAGGCATGCAAGGAGAAACCGACCATACCTCAGGACAACACTCTAGTTCCTGTAGAAAATAATAAAATGAGAGAGTCTTATTGGTGAAAACCCTCACAGGCACCCTAAGGTGACGAGAGTTGAGAGAAATAAAATGGGAGAGCCTTATTTGTGAAAACCTCCACGGGCACCGTGAGGCGAAGGTATGGTAAGAAGCAACACTCAGAAAACGGGTTGTTGGTGGAAATCTGTTCCTGAAAATAGTAAGGCAAGCAAAGCCAGGGTTAGGTTGAAGTAATCATGTTAGAAGTGATCACAATAACAAAAGCATGGAGACAGAAGGTCGGTCATCAGGATAGACTGGGTTGACTAGGCCAAAGTGCATGTCATGATCACAAAAAACCAGCTCTTCCTCAGATAAGTTTTCTTTCTCTTCCTTTCAACAGTCAGTGAATCTGAATTCTTTACCCTAAATACTGTTTGGAGTCATTGCATTTCATTTTTCTTTCAAGCCTCTAATGTCTTTTGTTTAAGCAAACGAGAGGAATTTCAATATCTATTATCAGCTCCCAAAGGGACAAAGCACATAATCCCAAAAGCGTAACAAAGATAACGAAGTTTGAAATAGACAGGGGAAGGATCCACAAGAGCTTCAATTGATGGAAGGGACAAGAGTTGGAAAAGTAAAGGAGCACCACACAGAGATGAGCATGCAAAGTAAAACCAAAAATGTTGTGGGGTCAGCCGGGCAAAATACACCGATCGGGAAATCTAAGAAGGGATGCAAGTTTAGTACAACACAAAGATCACAAAGTTCATGTGGGTTGACAACATGATACATCAACTCATCGATTGTTGGGGAAGGGCATAAAGAATTTTTTCAAAGGGTCGGAAGTACAACACAAGGTGGGGAGAAATGTACACACACAAAGGTCAAGGGCCAGCCAAACATTATAGACGGACCGGGTGATCTCAAGAAATAGTGTAAGGATTTTAGCAAAGTCTCGGAAATGAAACACAAAGATGAGGAACAAAGTAAAGCCACAAGGGTCAGAGGGTCAGCAAAGCATAATACATTGACTTGGAAATCTCGAAAAAGGCGCAAGGAATTTGGAAAAATGGCTAGAAAAGTAACACAATTATGGGGAGCAATGTAAAGCCGTAAAGGTTCTAGTGGTCAGTTGAGACGTTCAAGCAACTCATCATCAATATGGAATATGGAACCCAACGAAATACGATAGTGGTGAGGCCTCTTTCAACAAGAATGCCGCAAGCTAACCACAGGGGCAGAAAAATTCTGGAAGAGCCTAAGGGAGAGGCCATCCACAAAAGAAGGCAGGCACACGACAGGTATGATCAAAATTTCAGGGCCCACGATGAAGTGTGGCTCAGCTCAACTCAAAAAAGGAACGGGTCGTCATAAATATCCTCCCCAGCAGAGAGTGCGAGAGGATCAACTTTAACTAACAAGCCCCAATAGGGACAATTAAGGGTTAAAAGAGGCACGAAAGTGAGATGGAACGCAGTTTAAAACTCAACAGGCGCAGGTAATATGGCAAGCACTAACACCTTCCCCAGTAAGAGCCGCATAAACCCTCCCGAATAATAATCACTAGCGGAAACAACTAGAAGTTAGAGTTCGCATTTGAGCTGGAACCCTCAGGACCCTCTTGGAAAATGTGACGCATTTAAAAGTTAAAGGTAATCATGGATAGAAAAGGGCATAAAATAACTTGCATGTTGAGGTAGTACCCAAGTAAGAGTTGTCAGGACCCTCCTGAAAGTGGAACTTAACTTAGGGCTCAAACAATCGGGTGGAATGGCAAAACCCAAATACTTCCCCAATAAGAGTCATCAGGATCTTCCTGGATAATGGGTGTTAATCGTAGGAGTTGTGAGGACACCCTGGACAATGAGAAGTAGCTCTAAATACTAACCCCCAACAGTCATATTTTGTTATCAAATTAAGATTTGTCAGGATCCGCCTGGATAATGGGAAGTAGTGTTAATCACTAGTCACCAGCAGGCCCCCAGCAGATATAACTCATAACAAGACATAGTGGAAAATAATAGTTGCTGAAACATAACATAGTCTCAATGTTGTCATCAGTTAAGGAAAGTCAGGACCCTCCTGGATAATGAGACTTTGCATTAGAGATATTTGGTAATGATATTTGACTAACACTCACGGATCCGCCCAGCATAGCACTGGGGCAGGAATAGTTTTTTGTGTTTTGTTTGTCTTGTTGTGATCAGGTACACATGCAGCAGTCTCAGACTATATTTTTCAAATTTTCAAGTTTTGGAGATCAGGCGCCCACCTATAGGATAAGGGAATATTTTTCAAAAATTTCATGTTTTGGTAACCAGGCGCCCACCTGTAGAACAAGAGAATATTTTTCAAAATTTCATGTTCTGGTAATCAGGCACCCACCTGTAGAACAAGGGAATATTTATCCAACTTTAAATTTTTGGAAATCAAGCGTCCACCTATGGAATAAGAGAATATTTTTAAAAAATTTCATGTTTTGCTAATCAGCTGCCCACCTGTAGAACAAGGGACTATTTTTCAAATTTTCAGGCTTGGGTAATCAGGCGTCCACCTGTAGAACAAGATAAAATATTTTTCAAATTTCATGTTTTTGTAATCAAGCGCCCACTGTAACACCTCCATATCACCACCCTCCATCCGCTGTCCGCCGCAGGCTGGAAATCGTCGCCGCCGGTGGCGTAGCTCCGATGGACCCCAAAATAACACCACATCATCTCCTCACCTTTGTGTTTCCAACCCCACCATCGGTTACCCTCGAATAGCCATCCCCTCCCTCCCCCCTCCCGTCTTGTCGGATAGTCACTTAAAGTTTGACAGCCCCGCCGTCCACGTGGGTGACTGGCCGCCAAACACCCCAAGATTTACACCCTAGATTCCTCACCCTACCCTCATCACAGATCAGAAACAATAATCATTCGAATCATACAATACTTGGTCGAATATCAATTTTAATAGTCCGGACAAAACCTAATCACCTCCAAAATCTGTCAAACCCATACCGAACACTATACTCACACCCCTCAACCCAAATCCATGCCCTGTGGCCCTCGAATCACCATCGTTTGGCTGATTACTAGAACAAATTTAGCCAGAACCGGTATAATGATCCATGTGATTGTTGAAGCCAAAAATATAAGCTATGTTATTTGACTCTGTTTAATTTTAGTATGCCGTCTTTATAGAGGTCATTTTATGTTGTTTAATACATGCTTAGCTCTTTTTCGTTTAGGTTTTACACATCGTTCATTCAATAATCGTATGGTGTAATGAGCATAGTGGTTGATATGTTCTTCTCTTGAATATACTTTATGTTGGGTCAATTTTGGCTGACCATGTTAATTTGAACATGTTTATGAAAGTTGATTAAGTGTTTGGTTTTAACTCTGATTTCTTATCTTTGTGTCTTGGGGGTAAATTTATATGCTTAGAGATGTTTCTTCTCCTGAATATCCTTATTCTTATCCAATTTTGGCTAACTTGGTTAATTTGAATAGGTTTCTGTAAAGTTGGTTAAGTGTGTGTTCTTTGACTTCGAGTTTTTATCTTTGGACCTTTTGACAAAAAATTTACACTTATGGGTTGATTTCCTCTCCAGAATGATATTTATTATTGATTTGATCAATTCGATACTTTTTTGATTTTCGTAATTTACTTTGGATAGATATTTGTGATGCATAATGTTAGTTAATGTTGTTTAATTGAAACACTTAGGATAATTTAAGTAGGTGATTTAGATTATAGGGAATTTGACTGTAGTTAAGTTCACTAGGGTATGGTTGGGCTAGGGTTAATAATAATAGGAACAATACAAGGGTAATTAAGGTATTGTAACAAGGAATCTTTGGCTGTCAAGTGAAGAAACTTCTGGAATAGAATATAATTGCAATTAAGATTTTTTTTTTAATTTTGATAATATGGGTAGAAGGCTAGGAAATGTGGGACTAAAGTAGTAAATAAAATAGTGACCAAACGGCAATTAAAAATCTAGAGGTAGCCCTATGTGTGAGGATATATATACTAACACTCAAAAGAAATGGGGGGCTAGAAAAAAGATAGAAAAAGAGTGCTAAAAAAAGATAGAAAAAGAGCTGAAAATTAGGGAGCTACTAATTCAATTGAGTCTTTGAGCTTAAACTTCACAACTTTTGATCCAAAACTAGTTCTGGTTCCTAATTCATATCATGGACTAATGGTTTATTTGTTGGTTTGTTGATTGGCTGAGGTTCGAGTTGGTTTTGGCTATTTATAATTGATATCGGTTGTGTGACTTGCATTTCCTGGGCTTTGAAAGTGCTGAGATTACTATTCCATTTACTTGAGAGTCTATTCATTGATTTTCTCGTTGAATCTGTGCTTATTTATCACTGTTATTGTTTGCTCTGTGACTGCTTGCTCATAGGTTTTCTTCTTCATTCTAGGTACAATTTTCAACCTCCAATGATGTATGAAATCTTAATGAATACCCAAGTTGAAGAAGCATATTATTCTTTCCTTTATCATGTTTTTTCACTATTATTATGTCTATTATTGTTGAGACATAGGTTTGTATAAATAGGACATTTGGACTGATAGTTGACTATAGCAGCCTAGCTAACTATTTGGTATTTCATTTTGGTCTTTATGTGATGGTAATTATGTGAGGCTAATTAGCAGTAATGGTTGATGAATATTGAGGTTTAGTTGGGATTTGTGTTCAACTGATACTAGTTCGGATTGTATAAATTATTACACTGATAGTCTGTTATCACTTTCTCACATTATGTTATGTAAAACCTCTTTGATTGTGTCAGTCTCATTAAATATTTGAGTAATTGAAATCTCGTTTAGGTAATCTAGAAAATCTGTTTGTTCGTTGTTACCAAAAATGAATCATATGTTTAGTATATTCATAATTGCTGCTGCAATCTTGGGCTCAATTAGAAGCCCAACACGCCAGATTTCTATCCAACAGCTCATCAGGCTGTTAACCTTTGCTGAAGGATTCTACAAAGGCGGATCTATTTCAAACTCTGGCCTAAAAGCCCAGTATGTTGAAGATTGACTGCACATATCTCTTTTCCAATTTAATTTTAAATATATACGTTTGGGCTTCGAGTAGGGTAGCAGTTTTAAAAATTTGAATTAATTATGTTTTAGAGGCATGTCTAATAGAAAATAATAGTCGACTCTAGGATTGTCCTTTTAAAATAATAAAATGACGCTCGTCGTGCCAAACGGAATCCCAAAATTGTGTAGCCCTCGTGAAATGCAAATATTAAAATATTTGGAGATTCGAGATACGCCGTTTAGCGAATTTCACGGCTTTCCACAAAGATAATAATACGATAGTCGCTTTTAGGCGCGTCATTTAATAATTTTTTCACCTTAAATACGGGTGCGCATTTATGTCACCCAAATCTAAATCTCAACGGAGTTGGAATTAAGATCATGGGTACATTTATTTGACGTGGTTCGAGACATGTTTCAACGACGTTGCAATGCTCATTAAAAAAATAATAATAATAAAAGTGGCTAAAAGATTAAAAATGCAAATAGGTTCACTATTCTAAAAAAATCAGATAATGTAAGCCAAATGTAACAGTTGAGGCACCGTCCTGGAACCACGGAACTCGGTAATGCCTAACACCTTCTCCAGGGTTAACAGAATTCCTTACCCGGATATCTTGTTCGCACACTATTAAGCAGAGTCATTCTTTCCTGGATTCGGGATTCTGAACGGTGACTTGGGACACCATATATCTCCCAAGTGGCGACACTGAAATCTCTTAAATAATTAAATCTCATTTTGATTGTCCTTAAATTAGAAAAACTCCTTTATCTAGGCCTTTCGCCGGGTTGTAGTGGCCAAAAGGAGGTGTGACAGGCTTGAAATAACCTTGAGGATAAGGTATTAGGTACCCCTCGTGGTCCATAATGGTGGGTCCCGACCGAACTTAAACTATGTGAATTAGACAATTAACAAGTAAATCCGATTTTAAATCCTATAGGCATGATGTCTAGCTAAAGCTGAATTCCGATCCAATAGGCATGATTTTTATGATTAAAGCCAATTTTAAATCTTATAATCATGATGTCTAATTATAGCTATTTTTGGATCCTATAAGCATGGTTTCTATGCTTAAAGCTAGCTAATTTTAAAGCCTATAGGCATGATGACTAATTATAAATAAAGTAAAGCCGGCAGAATTTATTTGAACAAAGTGAAACCCTATAGGCATATTATCTAACAAAATACACTTGAACCAAATGAATCTTATAGATATGGTATCTACCCATCTTTGCATATAGTATACAACTACCCTCCCTTTTCACTAGCCACCCCAATATTAATTTATAATTAATTATTACAAATCAAGGATTGAATAAAAATTACATAAATAGAATAGAAATTAAGCTATCAGGAGCCTGAAGTAGGCCCAAAACAAATCCCAGTATACCAAGCCTTCACTAGTCTCAGATGCCCAAGATTTCATTGCCCAATTCATGTCAAGCTGTGTTCGGCAATGGAATCAATAGATTTCCAGAACAGGAATATAGGAAGAAGCAGAAGCTCCTCTTTCAACTGCAGGTATCGACTTCTTTGGATCTTATCCGCTTCAGAGGTTAATCAATAGGGAAATCCGCATTTTTTTTATCTTCCTCCCTAATTACCTCAGGGATCTCGGCCGCTGCTTACACCTAGACTTTCCTCAAATAAAGATTGATTATCAGCAGTGTGCAAGTTCCACCCTTGATATACAAGAGCTTAGAGAGATCTCATGGACTTCTAAGCAGTACACATACCAGAAGGGCAGAACTTAATAACATAAGAATATGTGAGAATGCTTGACATGATTTAAAAGAGCTCTGGTAACAGAATAAAGAATGGCCTTATGAGTGAAGAGATTTTTTGAAACAAGTACTATTTAGGGTGGTAAAATAGTTTGAGAAAAGCGTGAAAACTTTTTTGAAATCACAATGCAAGTCACATAAACAAGTAGCATTCAGGAACATTTTGGGCAAATAGATTTCACACTTGGAGACAGGGGTTGGGGATACATAGAATACACCCTATTATATAAGAACAGAGTAGCAAAAACATCTCAAGAAATTATAAGTTAATTACAAATATTACATCAAAGACATTTTAAAAACACATAGATCTTGGAAACACAATCAGAGTAATTTGTAGGGATACATGACTCAGAAATATCTCATTAGTAAAGTAGAGTAAACTAGATTTGGATAAACAAACTAGGCGCGCTTCATAAAACATTCATAGTTTAAAAATTCAAGCACAGATAGAACAAGCATAATTTAGATATGATGGGGAGACAGTAAAAAAGCAAAGTAGCTTGGACATGCTAATGAGCAAATAAGATGCATGCAATTATCACAAGGCAGGATTGGGCATGCTAAACAGTAAACAAATCCTTGTGGGTAGATAAACTAGTCATAGCTTCTAAAAGAAGAAAATCCAATATACTAAGTGAGACAGTAGTTTAGGCAGTATGATCTAAGCATGCTGGTTACACATTAAGAAACATGATGGCAAAATAATAAACATGATTGTAGGTCACAACTTATGAACTGAAACAACAAAGAAACACATAGTTTTGGAATTTGAATTGAATTAGGACATACTAGCTAAGGAGAGAAATATACAGTATAGAGCATAGGTGGTGCAAATAGCCAGCCTTGGCTTACAGCCAGCTCGGTTAGTGAGAATTACAAGTGATAGAAGAGAATACAGAGCTTTGACAGTGTGAGAGTATTAATGAACTAATGTTCGTCTCCCAGAAGTTAAAAATAATGGGAGTTCATATAGTGGTTCAAGAGTAGAGTAAATAAGATAAAGTAATCAATAATCAGCAATTAAGGGAATTCAGCATTAATCGCACAAAGATTTAGCATAGTCTTCTCTTTTAATTAAGAATTAGCCAACAATAATGACCGGAAATAATTAAGGCAAGAGGATAAACCAGACCGAGTAAAGAAGTAAGATCAGAATCCTTATTAAGGAATGAAGTTCAAATTAAACTAAGATAAAGATCTTCATAATAAAATAGTTGAGGGTTTCATTAAGAAAAGAATCATGTAAAGAATCAGTAAATACTAGTCACATAAGGAAAGAACGAATATATAAAGTTATAAAAGTGGAAATAACCAAGAATTGTGCTAACAAATTTTTAACGGAGCTAATCACTCAACAATTCTGGAAGGAACACATTAATTACCATTAATAAATAGGTTGAGTAATACTTTTGGGAACATAGATAATTCAAAACCCTAATTTGAAAACGCTTAAAGAAGAAAAATTTTAAGGCATATCAACACACAGAGATTCGAACAAATAGAAACCATAGAACTCAAAACCTTAAGTACTGTATAGTTTAAAAATTAATTAGTAGTAATGAAGTAAAAGAACCCCAAACAACTGCCATGGAAGTTTGAAAATGCTAGATACGCAGATGATCGACCAACAAACAACAAGAAAAAAACCCTAATTTAATAAAAATGTTCGGACATAGAATTAACTAGTAAAGAAATAAGGGAATTATTATAGGAAAATTAAAAATGAACGATTGATCGCCCCATATATGAAGAGTTCAAGTCCAAACATAAGGTTTTCATAAAGAAAAGAGAAAGGGTAAGAGAACCTGTCCTTTGAATCAAGGATTTGAACCGTGAGACTATGATACAAAACTTTCACGTACAATAGACAGACATTTGAAGAGTTTAAAATGAGATGTGGACCAGATATCTTCGAAATCCTTCCACAAAATCACACAATCAAAACCAAGGGAGATAAGAGACAGGTAGAGGCCTCTTACATCCATGGGAAGCCATAGATCGGACATGGATTAAAGGGATTAAGGCTAGTTTTGGGTGGTGACAGCTAGGGTTAGGTTTAGGTCTCAGAGAGAAAGGAGAGGTGAGGATTTCAGGGTGGCTGTTTTGTGAGAATGGCCAGGTTTGTGGGGTCGTTTGGAACTAAAAAAGGAAAGGGGTTTTTGTGGCCGTTGAACACAGACCAACGGTCAAGATTGAAAGGATTTGGGGGAGGGTTTGAAATTATAGGTTTGGGATGGGTAGATTTGGGCTGGTTTAGTTGAATTAAGGTTAAAATTTTGCTAGATAATTAGGCAAAATCTTAAAATAAGTGGGTTATTTGTTAAGTACCATATTTAATTGATAAACTAATTTTAATAATAACTAATAGGCTGTAAAAATGATTTTCATACCTCGAAATATTTTATAATAATTAAATAATATACTATAAAATATATACAAGGCTATTTTTCTAGTAAAATAATGTAGTAATGCGCGCATGAGCTATAATTGCAATGTAATTATGATTTCAACATAAAAATAAAAAATGGCTATTTTTGTAACAATTGAAACTTTGTACAAATGCAAATGATAAAATTAAATCACAAAATTATTATAACAATATATGTGATGCAATTAGTGATTGTTTTATAAATAAAATGCTGGGAGAAATTAGTTAAAATATCTCTAAAATGAAGAAATTTTATAAAAAAAAATATTATCTAATGCCAAAGAATTGTTTTAAAAATATTATGTGAAAAATTCGGTAGCAACAGCTGGGACCAACAATTTCTCAAACTTATCATGCATTATCAGCAAGGCAAAACGCTAAACATTCATGCACATACAGTTCTAATGTAACATTTTAAATTCAAGAATTGACTTAACTCGTCAAGGACTCTTGCTCTATCATGTAAGCCATGGTGGACACCAAACCCTTCCTACCCTACTTTCCATTTTCCAAGCTTACTAAATAAATTAATCACCCAAATCCAAAGACTCATGAAAGGCTCAGTCATCTCTTACAAGCGAATGTCACAAGTATGACTTGAGTACCATAGGTTTGCCTCTTATGTAGATCGCCACTATTGTAAGTTCACTCAGTTGAAGATCAAGTAGGAATTCTATTTTGATGTAATGAAGGCTTTTGGGTCAGCGTTGGATACCGTATGGGTAGGTGGTTACACCTTTCCATAAACACTCCATCTTACATTACTCGGCTTACACTTTGCCAATTCTTTGAGGCACTTTCTTTTCATTAGTGACTATATAGATTTGACATCACTCTTTCTTGATGATTTCATTCTTTTTCTCCCGTTTTGATTTCTTCATATTTGGGATCATTTCCTCTTTTTGAATCCATTCAGCCCTTCCACTTATTCAATTTTTGCATTTTTCTTTTTGTTCTTTTCCTTTCTTGCCTTCTCTTCTCCTAAAGATCGATTTTTTTTCTGTTTTTGTGCCTTGATACCTGTTTCAAGTTCCTCTATCCTCCAAATTTAAATTTTAATCCATTTGTTTCAAAAGAGTATTAATGAAAGCTTGAGTAGCAAGAGAGGGTCACGATAAAACTGGTAAAGCCTTGAAACATGGTGATCAAATGAGAAAGGCTAGAGGCTCAAATTGGTTGACTAGGGATAATAACATTAGTTGGAAATAGAAAACTCAAACTTACCAAGTAGAGTCAACAATCACTTCTCAAACCAAGAAAAACTTAGGATTTCTCCTTGAAACGCATTCGTGGAAAGTTCTAGACCCTTCACAGGGATACTTGGACTAACAAAAATTCACCTCACCCCTCATGCAACTAGATTGTAAAAGAGGATAGTGTCTAGAGTCCACAACGATCATGTTAAAGTATAAAGATCACTATGGTCCAATTAGACCACTCAATTCTTGCCAATGTCAACAAAAGAGCCACAAACTCTTTAACTAGAGCCATTTCTTTCGAAAACCTTGTATCTAACCATAAGTACGTTGTTGTGTGTGTCTGTCCAAATTGAAGAATGGTTGACTCTTCGAGCATGACTTAATTAGGTCTTTTTATTCATTACAACTATTATTACTACCTAAATACAAAAATGAACTCATTCGCTCAAGAAGTTTGTCACACCGTCCATCATTGGGACGAGTCACCCTTTTCACATAACAACTACCTTTGGAAAGAACTGTGGCATTAAGAAAAATCAAAGGCTTATTATCTAATAAAACATAAAATGAATCTACTAAACAAAACGAGAGCTAATACGCTACTAATACATAAAAAGGAAGCTAATAAGCAAAAACAAAGTTAAAGAAGCTAAAGAGAAAAACTACTAAAGATAGGATGAATATACATAGTAATAGAGAGAGAATATGATCAAATTATCAAATGTATCAAAGTACCAAATGTGTAAAATAAAATCCACCCTTCCCCTCCCTCCCTCCCCCCCCCCCCCCAAACAAACCATTGTGTCTAATGCTTTGTAAAATAAGAGTAAATGAAGGAAGAGAGAAGAAAACTCCCTATTGCTCATTGGACATCTGTGTGTCCCCAACAATGCAGACGCCATCTAGATAGGCCAATTGGATCTCATCATCCTCGACTCTAGGTATGGATAGGTTGGCAAACATCTAACACACTGCCTCAACAATATCTGTAGCAAGCTATAGCTCTTCAGATTGAATGAAATAGGTTGCAGGTAAAGCAGGTTGGATAACCTAAGTAATAATATATTGATTTTTTGAACAAATTGCATAACAAAAAGGTTTACAAAAAGAAGAAGGAAGTTCAGGAAGAATGAGTCCTAGGTTAGTTAGCCTATAGGATCACCTGACACAATGTCCGGTAAACACTCCTCGTTGAGGGGATACACGTGATATTAGCGCGTAGTCATCATATCCCATATCTGCCCTTCCCATCCCATTAGTGGTCATTCAAAGAGAGTTTGGTCAATGATCTCTATTGCATGCTGTTACTCGCCCCTTCTTAATGGTCCTCGGGGGATTTAGAAACTCTACCTATATGTGGTTCTAGACAGAACCCTAAGATTTAAAAGGTGAATAAACTAAGGCGACAAGCAATAACAATTAGGACTATTTGCAAATAAGATCAAAGTGATCAATTAGAGGCTCAAAGTTTACTCCTCAAACAAGGTACATAAACAGCACGACTCGCGCCCAAATAAGGCCTTTTATTGAATAGTATCCTAAGGCATAATATCTAAGCGAATGTACAGAAAACATGCAGTTTGTTTTATAAACTCAGAAGTAATAACCCTTGCAGTGGCCTACTGATTTTAAAGCTTGCTTATACCAGGACAACATTAAGTCACAGAAATAGTTTTAGAATTGCAAGTTTTGAAAACGCCCTACAGGTTTTCCTATATGCAGAATATGATGACAACATTTTATATAGTGAGACAAAGAAGATTTTAAAATGGACTCTTTAATACATATAGTCATGCCGTCTAATCACAAGTTGAGGCAGTTTGAAAGAACTCATTTGAAGGAAATATAAACCACTAAACTAAATCGATTCAGAAGTGAGATAATATTTAAGCAGATTAATTTATTATAGCTATAGGTCGAATCTGATGTTGTTCCATACAGACATAGCATCTAACGTTAAAACTAATTTTTAAAGACTTGCAGGCATCATGACTCATCGAAACATACAAAAGCACTTGTTATAACAAAAGTCATACTTGGATTATATCTTATAAGCATGACATATGTGAGCACGTGACTTTTGCCTCGCTTGTCATGTTCCCATAAAATTCACTAAATTAGGAATTTTCTTTTATTATTTGAATTTTTAGGAATTAATTGCATGATTTTGTACTTATTTGCATTTTTCTTCTATTATTTGAATTTTTAGTATTCATTTGCGTGATTTTGTGTTTGTTTGAATTTTATAAATTAGTTGCATAATTTTGTGTTTATTTGCATGTTGCATGTTTTAATTTGCATTATTCATAAAAAATTAAAATAGCATGGTTGCATTTAGGATTTAATTTTTGCATGTTTAGATAATATTGAAAATAAAAAGGAATAATTACAAAATTAGTTAAGTCTTCTTTTATATCTAGAGTTTAAGAGTTAATTTATTTTATTTCTTGATTGAATATGCTTTTTATAATTTTTACTTCTATTTTTATAATTAAAAATGATCTGAAAAATAATAATAATAATAATAATAATAATAATAGTAGTAATAATAATAATAATAATAATAATATTAATAATAATAATGAAGCAAATATACAAAAAGGGGGTAATTTTTTCTATATATGCTAGACTTTAATTTTGGGCCATTTTATGGTCATACACCCAGCCCAAGTAGCCAAACCCCACTCAAACATACCCAAACTCAGCCTTTTGCCCGGTACAAAAATCAAATGTGCCTAAAACGATGTCGTTTTGACTAATGCATTTGAGCCGTTGATCAAACAGTCAAGATGTATGGTCAATTCCCCTACATTTATGTCGAACCAACCCCCCCACCCCCATCAACCTAACCTCATACCATGTCTAAAAAGCACTAAAATAGCCGGTGTAATGCAATCGTGCCTCCGCCTTTTCTCCACCGTCCACCGCCGGCCAAAAATCGCCGCCGCTGCCGGCATTACTCAAATGGCCTCCAAAATTACACCCCGGAATCCGCTCCCCTCTTTCCAACCCTCCTAAGATCGCCTCTTGAAACCCACCCCAACTTGTCGAATATTAATTTGAAGCGGGGCGGAGCTCCGCTATCCACGGCTACGTCCAATGGCCAACAGCTTCCAGAAAAACACCTTACACTCCCCTCGCTCCCCTCTTTCCAATACCGTCATCAGGCACCCTCGAATATGGCTCAAACTCCTCGAATATCCACTGGAACTGGGAAGCTCCGCCATGCACGGCGGTGACCAGACTCCAATGGATTTCAAATCGTCACCACCTACTCTTCTGACCCTCCTCACACCCCTCAACCCAAATCCATGACCCATGGCTCTCGAATCACCATCATTGTGGTTGATTGTCAAAACTAACCGGAACAAATGTGATGTTGCATGCAGCTGCTGAAGCCTAAAAATTAGGCTAAGTCATTATACCCTGTTCATTTTACAATAGTATCTTTGTAGAAGACCGTTCCTGTTGTTTAATACATATTAGTGTTCATGTCTCATCTCCTTATCTTTTCGATTTAGGGTTAATACATGGTCAATTTGAAAAGATTACAGTGGACGGAGTGGAGTGGTTGATATGTTCTTCTCTTGAATATACTTCATGATTGGTTTAATTTTGCCGGACACTGTTAATTTAAACTTGTTTATAAAAATCGATTAAGTGTTTTGACTCTGATTTCTTGTCATTTGGTTCCTGGGTATGAATGCATACAATTAGTGATATTTCATCTATTGAATATACATTATCTTGGTCCAATCTCGGCTGACCCTGTTAATTTGAGCCTGTTGTTAGTATTTGTTCTTTGACTATGAGTTCTTACCTCAAGATCTTTGAATAAATATACATGTTCATCGATGTGTTCATCTCCTGAATGTTTTTTTCTATTTTGGTTCATTGTTTCCATTAGTGGTTGATTGAATTAGTTTGGGTCTTCTAAGTGAAAAACAACCTATATTTATGCTTTGATTTGGTTTGGTTTCGTCAATGTAATCTTGTTATCTGCCTTGATTAGACATTGGTGCTGCATAGTTTTGGTTAATATGAATTTGGGTCAACTGATTAAGACATTTAGGTAATTAGGGTTCTGTGGTTCATGTTTTAGGTCATCTGATTATTGTTATGTCGACTAGGGTAAGGTTGGGCTATGTTTAGTAATTATTGGAGCAACACAAGGGAAATTCAGGTTTTTTTAGAACACAAGGGAAAGTGAAGAAACTTCTGGAATAGGGAGTAATTGTAGTTCAGAGTTTTTTTGAGATAACTTCGATAGCAAGCTAGGAAATGGGGGACTAAAGTAGTATATAAATAGGGAGTAAAAGGCAATTCAAAATCTGAAGGTAGCTCTATCATTGAGGATATATATACTAGTGCTTAAAGCTTAAAAAAGGGTGGACAAAAATAGAAAAAATGAGCTAAAAGATAGAAAAGGGTTGAAAATCAAGTGGCTACCATTTCAAGCGAGTCTCTGAGCTCGAACTTCATAAATTCTGATATAAAACTAGCTCTGAATGTAGTTATTATCATGGATTGAAGGTTTATTTTCGGTTTGTTATTTTGGCAGAGGTTCGAGTTTTGTTTGGCTATTTTAAATTGATATTGGTTGTGACTTGCATTTTTTGGGCCTTGAAAGTGCTGAAGTTTACTATTCCATTGATTTTGGGTCTATTCATTGGTTTTCCTCGTTAACTCTGGGGTTTATTTGCTACTGATGTTGCTGCTTTGCCTTATGACTGCTTGGCCATAGGTTTTTTCTTCATTCAGCTACACTTTTAAGCCTGACCATGTAAATATCAATATGAAGAGAGAATGAAGCAGCTGCAAAGATTATATTCCTTTTTGTTATTCTAACTTCGTGTAGCTTTCGATATGTGTGAATATTCGTTGTAAATAATTATGAGACTGCCCTAAACTTTTGAACAATTATCTCATTTCGACCTCATGAGTATACATACTTGTAGTAGCACATTGTAACATGATCCCCTTGAGCATGAAAGTAGGCAGTAGTGTAATGAATTTAAAGTTCAAGGGTACTATTAACCTTGTATGGTGACTGGCTTGTGTTAGTTAATATGATTGTATCATGGTATTCAAATATAGTTAATAGGATCATTTGGATTATCATTGTGAGTCATTATTTGTATAGGATTGTTGATCACATACGAGCCTGAAAGCAGGTTCTGATTTTACCATTGCTTTGCATTAATCTTTACTCACGTATGTGATATAAATCTGGCTATATAAAAGTTACTTGTGCATTACTGAACTATCTTGGGCTTGATAGGTAACAACATCAAGCCCCGCTTCGACCGCTGCATACCTTATTTCCCACATATCTCAATTCTAGGCTCACATTGTGGCCCAGATGCAATAATACACGCTGGTCTGCTTCAGCGGAAAGCGTAAATTAGAGAAATTAGGACTGTCAAATTAGATAGTACAATGGAACAAAAAGAATTTATTCTTTATTTAAACATTGACCCGAGCTTTGAAAGCCGGACTTCATCATATCAATTAGCCAAGTCCGTTAGAGGTGCATTTTAGTTTGCATTAGGACTGACATTTTAAATAACAACGAGATGTGTCACGCCGAACGAAATCCAAAACTGCGTCGCCCTCGAGAAATTCTTATTTTAAATAATTTACAGATTCAGGACATGCCATTTAGCAAATTTTACGGCTTCCCGCAAAGATAATAACGCGATAGTTGATTTTAGGTGCGTCTTTAATAATTTTATTGTCCTAGTTACGCATGCGCACTTATGTGACCCAAATCCAAATTTCAATGTAGTTGGAATGTGTCAAAAATCGCGGTTGCATTTGTGACGTGTTTCGAGGCATATTTTAACGACGTTGTAATTTTCTGTAATAATAATAATAATGTTGTTATAATATTTAAAATACACATAGGTTAACAATTGCATAAAATCAGATAATTTAAGCCAAATATAGAAGTTGAGCAACCGTGCTAGAACCACGGAACTCGGGAATGCCTAACACATTCTCCCGGGTTAACAGAATTACTTGGCCGGATTTCTTGTTCGCATACAGTTAAATAGAGTCGTTCATTCCTTGATTCGGGATTCTAAATGGTGACTTGGGACACAATAAATTTCCCATGTGGCGACTCTGAAATTCTCATAAATAACTAAATCCCGTTTCGATTGTCCTTTAATTTGAAAAACTCCCTTATCTATGCCCTACGCGGGGTTGTAGTAGCCAAAAGGATGTGTAACAACTCTCGTGACTCTGCTGGGGATCAAACCCACAATCTCTGGTTCAGGGTTCAAGAATTCGAGCTTGAAATAATTGTTGTGTTTTGTTTTGTTTATTATCCGATTTTTACATGTTGCCTTAATGTGTAGAATGATGCATTTTACCGCTTTGATATTATTTGTACTGTACATATAAACTGCTGCGAAACCCTTCTCTTCTCACCTCTGGGGATGTACTTACTGGTTGAGACTCCCTTTTCTGTTAGTGTCATACCTTAAAAAAAGAAAGAGGCTTGGAGAAGTTACAAAGCCGGACGATCTTACGGGTCCCTGGTACGTAGCCCCCTCTTCGACTTGAGTTGTATGCTCGGGTATATAGTCTAGAAAAAATACCCAGGTACTGAACTTAGCATATCAAAACCTCATGGCGGATCCCTAGTAGGAACGTGTGTTTGCATCACGTGAATTTGACATAGAGGACTCAACACAGGGGTTGGGTCTGTCTAGGACAGCTTACCTGAAATGCAAAGACCATCCTGATGCATATTACATGCTACTTGTGCATTTTGTCGTTTAGGATTTGCATGCTTACTGGCTTGTGAATAAGGAAAGAAAGAACTAAGTGATAGTAAGTCTGACTGATATTAATCATCTGTCTTGTAAAACCAATGCTCAAATAACGTCGAAATGCTGGCAGAATTTTGACAAAAAGGGAAAAAGGAAAAACAAAAAAAAATATGGCTTTTCAACAAAGTTTTTGGTTTTGACAAATCGCTTTGCCCGAACTACACCTGTATGATTCTCACCGAGTGTGGGATACGTAGGCAACCCCCATCAGGTCCAACCTCTCTTGTGCAGAAAATAGCCAAAATAATTTTTCAATTTTTATTTGCTGTCCTAATTAAATCGGATGACGATTTTATTGTCACAAATAGCCCAATGTTTCCGAAAGGGACACCGGAAGGCTGATTTTGCACAAACGGCCACCTTTGGTTCTTTATTGTATTTTTTGTTGCCTAGCGGGCACAGCCTTGAAAACTTCCTCTGTAAGTGATAAAAGGTTGTATTCACAAAACTAGACTTTTGGGTTTAGAAAATAAATTTCATAAAAGAAAATTTTTGATTATGACGTCAAACAGGAATAAAATCACAAGTCACTAATCCACCCTAATAAATGTGAAGGATGAGCACAATTCAAACCGGACCTTTTTCATTTGTGAGCCGAGTCTCTTTGAAGATGCCATTGTGGTAAAATGATCTAGGCAGAGAAGGGCAAGATAAGATAAAGAAGTATTTGGGGGGCCTCCCCGGGTTATTGGAGATTGTACCCCGAGGAGCCATCATAAGTGCAGTGGTCACGTGCAAGGACCCGGCGTACAATGTGTTCCACTTCTCAAATTTTTAACTTACCCTGACGTTGGAAGAAATAGCGGAATACATCGAAAATGCTGAGCTTCCTTTGAGACACAAGTATTTGGTTGCTTCTAGAGTAGTAGCGGTGCATAAATTCTTAGATACCTTTAAAATAAGCAGAGCGATACATGATCCGAACTTGGCGGAAGGGGTTTTCACCTTTTCATTACTGCATACCAGATATGGTCACCTAGGGGGGTTCAACAATCCAGAAAACAAAGTCTGCAGCAGGGGAAACCATGTCAAATGGGAAGAACACAGACGCTTTGCTTTTATGGTTGGTTTTCTAAGGCTTCTAGTGTTTCCAATAAAGGATGGGAACATTGACATAAAGATAGCAGGGGTTTGCAGCACTCTACGCACACAGGTTAGGTGCAAACTCGCGCCTATGATAGTAGCCGAGATCTTTCGTACCCTCACAGCTTGTAAGGCCAGGAAAGATTTCTTTGAGGGGTGCAATTTATTATTGCAAATTAGGATGACTGAGAATCTATGCCACCGTCCTCAATTCATGAGTTATGGGTCCATAGAGAAAACTTACATAGAGGAGTTTTACACGAGAATTGAAAGGCTCAGCTTAGCCGAAGGTGTAGCAAGATAGACATCTTACTTTCAGTCCCTCACTGCAAGTCAAATAGAATGGACACTGGGATGGTTGTCTGTGGATTATATCGTATTCATGCCGGCAACAGAAACTCATTTCCTCTTGATGGGTCTTACGAGTATCCAACCATATGCCCCGTATCTGGTCTTGAGACAACTCGTAAGATGCCCGGTAGTGCCAAGAGACGAAGATCTCAGTATCTAGGTAGTCGAGATTGGGCCTGATGGTCAGTTCCCTGAAGCAATGGTCCGCAAGATTTGGAATGGATGCCAGTACCTAACCGCAAACACATGTATACAGGATCGGGCTAGAGGCGAAGTGTCACCAGGATACCTTGCTTGGTACATGAGATAAATTGAGTTTGAGAGACCACCCAAAAGGCCTCATTGCGTGGAATTCATCGAATCGTCACATGAACAATGGGACTGACTAGCCAAGGAAAATGAGTGCAGGGCCACCATAGGGAAATTAGAAAAACATGTCAAAGAGCTTCAATTTGAAAATGGTTTGCAAGCTACTGCAGATGAGGGGGAAAGAAAAGATAAACCAAAGAGAACGAAGCATTGCGAGCTATCCAGGAGCGAGGAATGAAAAACTCATAGACAATTTAAAATTGAAAGTGACCGAGTATGGATTTGACTTGAATAAAGTAGAAGGTGAGCTATCCAGGGTTCAGAAACAATTAGCTAAAATAGATAGGAACGAGCCCAAATCATTGAGCAATTAAAGAAAAAGCATTACGATGAGCTTGCTAGGTTAAAAAGGAAGGTCATCATGGCTGAGAACAAGGTGTCCAAGCAAGCTAGGGATTTCAAAGCCGAGAGAAAACATTGTTATGCCGCGATAATAATGTTGGAGATGGATTTGTGGCAATTCCAAGAACTAAATTAGGTAGCCGAGCGATCTCAAGAGGCAAGAGCCGAGCGAATTAGGTGGCTATTGTAAGAAAAAGGTGTTATCAGGAAGATAGTACGGACGATCGCAAACTACATCACCAGAAAGTGCAACCACTGTGAGGATATGACAAGATCCATGTTTTTGGCCACTGCAATGACCTTTGTTCGGAATGTAATGGAATACCTCCACCACCTCCAAGGGAGTTTAGGACCCAACCCTGCAGCAAGGACGAATGATGCCTCGCGGGGCCCAGGTGCACTCGAAGCATAAATGAATTCATGAAAATTGCATCACTTTAACCTGGAGTTTGTATTTTTCTTTTATGCATAGTTCGTTGTCTTCGAGTCAATAGTTCATTATTTATCAAAGCTTGTCAGGTTTTGTTTAATCTGTCAGCCTTTTGTTTCCTTGTAACTGCAGTTAGTTATTATAAAAATAGACACTTTCCAAAATATTTCATACTTCACGTTTTATTTGCAATAGCTACGCTCGGTGTGATTCATGCATGGTCATGATACGTAGGAAATCTACATAGGATTTGACCATAGTTGAATAAAATAGGAGAGAGGGAGAGAATAAGGCTAAAACAAAAGGGCTTCGCAAACAAAGAAATAAAAGTTGTGATGATGCAAGCAAGTAATGCATGTAGTGACCGACTATTATGTTGGTGTATTCATACAAATTATGTGGCCGCTAATGTGTTACAAAATAACTGTTAACGAGTTTTAGTGTAATTCATGTTTTCGTCTAGACATGTGATTTGTACTTGCGGCTTCTGGTAGCCCACTCCTACAACGCGCGGTGTAAGAGGAAGCAAGTCATGGACAATCAGGAAGACGATGTCAGCATTATTGACCCCTCGAAGGAAGTAGAGGAATTGGACATTAATAATATGAAAGAGGAAATGTATAATCTCAAGCACCAAATGGCTGAGATGTACCAGGCATGCACCACAGGACAGCCGCCCCCGACCTATCCTCCTAATCCAACCTTCATCCTGCCACTGGCCCAAATACTTGACCAGTCCGCCAGTGACCCATCCTGGAGATTTCCTATCTATTCACTAATACAGGGTACTACCTCCCATCTACCACCAGCTCCACTACCCAAAGTCACTCCTCACCCTCCTCCTCCATTTTCCCCAATCTATGTGGCACCTCCGCCTCCTACACTCCATAGGTCATCAAGTGAGCACATGCTTCAAGCTTATGAACCTCACTACTATCCGCCAAAACCTGCTTATAAAACCAATGAGCCTTACTCCTATACTCCCCGTCCCAAAATCCCAGTGGGAGTTGAAAAACCAATCAAATATCCTGCGCAGAAAGAGATGCATAGAAACAGCAAGAGTATGGAAAAATCGACGTGCGGGGATTAAGTGGCCAGGTAAGCATGACGTTTAAGGATCTTTGTCTATTTACAGACGTGTAGTAGCCGCTAGGTTTCAAGATGCCTAAATTTGACTTATATGATGGATATGGTGATCCGGTCGTGCATCTATGGGGTTTTGCACCAAAATGAGGGGAGAAGGGGGAAAAGATGAACTGCTAATGGCGTACTTTAGCCAGAGTTTAAGTGGGTCGGCGCTGGAGTGCTATACTCGGCAGGATCACAATCGGTGGTATACTTGGGATGATTTGTCACAAGTGTTTGCCTGCCACTTTCAATATAATCTCGATATTGTCTCGAATCGTCTATCTCTGACAAAGCAGGAGAAGAAATACAACGAGTGTTTCAGAGAGTACAGTTTCCGCTGGACGGAACAAGTTGCTGGAGTTGGTTCTCCCATGAAGGAGAGTGAGATGGTTGATTAATTTTTACAGGCTTTGGAACCTGCCTATTTTGGACATTTGGTGTCCGCAGTGGGGAAGTCTTTCAACGAAGTGGTCAAGATGGGAAGTATGGTCGAGGAAGGACTCAAATCTAATAAAATCATGAGCTACTCTTCAATTAAGGCAACTACTCAAGCCATCTAGGGTGGAGCTGGGGGAACCTTCGGAAAGAAGATGAAAGAGGAAGTAGTGACAGTGGAGTTGGGAACTTGGTTCAGACCTCGGGCACCATCTTATTACGCCCAGCCTCGTCCTCACAACCAAACATCCCCACATACTCAATACGGCCCAACACAACATTACTATCCACCACCAGATCCTCACTTCTTGGTCCATAACGCGCAAGTGTACACCGAACCCCCCTGCCCACACACAATGGCGTGCGCCATCAGCAAAAAATACTTGCCCAACTCGACAAAATTATTACCCACCTCCAAGAACCAACCAACAACCCCTGAAGCTTGCCTTCTGAGCTAACCCGATCCTAACAAATGAAAGGGTGGAGAAGAAGAAGACCCCCGATGGGTGAATCCTACACTAGCTTATTCAGCATACTGCGACAACTGCATATGTTGTGACCAACTGAAGAGAAATTGCCAAATTGTCCCTCGAAGAATCTAGATTATTCTGTCAGTTCTGAATACTATTTCGGTGCACCAGGTCATGATGTCACACCTCTTTTTGGTTAATACAACCCGGAGAAGGGCATAGATAAGGGAGTTTTTTGAATTAAAGGACAATCGAGACATGATTCAAATATTTAAAAGATTTCAGAGTCACCACTTATGAGATTTATGGTGTCCCAACTCACCGGTTAGAATCCTGAATCGAGTAAAGAATGACTCTGTTTAACAGTCCGTGAACCAGAAATCCGAGTAAGGAATTCTGTTAAACGGGGAGAAGAAGCTAGGAATTCCTGAGTTCCGTTGTTCTAGCACGGTCGCTCAACTGTTATATTTGGCTTAAAATATCTGATTTTAGAACATGTTTCAGCTTATGTGCTTTTTAACTTTAACCTCTTTCATTATTTTATATATATATATATATATATATATATATATATATATAAAGAAAATTGCAACACCGTCAAAACATGCCTCGAACCACGTCACATAATTGCACCCATGGATTATGAAACATTCCAACTTCGTTTAGATTGGGATTTGGGTCACATAAATGCACACCCGTATTTAGGAAGATGAATTATATAACTAGCGTGCCTAAAATGCATATGCATTTGCAAGTGTGCTAGGGCCATGTAATTTACTAAACGGCATGCCTCGAAATCTAAAGATCAATTCAAGTATAAATAAAGCGAGGGCCGTGCAATAGGTCAAATTTTACTTGGTGCGGTGCACCTCGATTCTATTTTGAAAGATAAAAAAATTTCTAGATTGCAATGCACATTTGCCATCCGCTAATACAAGGAAAATAATAGCATGGTTTATAGATATGGCCTTAGTTATGTTTGAAGGAGAAATTCCGGTTGAGCCCAGGCGCAGGCCCAAATTCATGAGGATATGTGAGATAATTCTCACGAGAAGGTTCATACACATGAGTTTGATTGAGCTCCTAAGTGAGGCCCAAACAAGTCACCTGCTTATGGATGGCACCTTAACAATTGGGCTACACAACAGCTAGGCCCAAGCAATGAATTCAATCACAGTAAATCCCTGATTCAAAAAAAACAACAACAAATGCAACCCAGATGGTATAGTAAATTTAATGCTAATATCGGTTCTTTTACATTGTTCTACGTATTATCTTTCTTAAAGGTGTGCTCAGCATATGCAATATGAATTCACAAATCCCACTCAGCTATAATAACGCTAAAGGTCGAGTTTCAGCTGTGACAATACTAAGCTCAACGGGCTAAAGAAACTCAAAGTAAAACATGCTTAAGCCAAATCTAAACACTTCTATGCCATCCAATTAGCGGAGTCAAATGAGTAGAACAAATAATTACATGACTAACATAGTGCAACCAATTACAATTTATGTCGAAAATCCAATGAATTAAATTTCAATAACTATAAAAACAAAATGAAGCAACCAACAAAAACTACAACGTGTGCATTTATTCCTATATCTACCACTTCAATGTACATGCTTACAGATCCCAAGGACATGAATATACCTGGAAATCGTAATAGAAAGAAGAGAAATGAGGACTCAATCAGAAGATAAGCAACAGAAGCAATGTTCAGCAGCAAATCCAACCCAGTAATAGTCGAAGAAACAACACTCTAAACAATTTTGAATTTATACAATGTCATTTCAAAGTACATAATCCATTTTCGACCAAAATAGATCCAGAGCTCATATATCACCCATATTTCAGCCCATTCTAATTACTCAACTGCTTAAAATTGTTATGGAATAGATTCCACAAAAAATCTAAGGGATAATTCAATGAAACGGTGATATTTTCTAGATTTTTTTTAAGAATAACTTCCTAATTAGCCTTTATTCCTAGCTTTATTCAGCCTCTCCCCATCATTGAAGAAATGGTTGCCTTTATAGGCAAGGAATAGGGAAATTTCAGATTTTGTTTTGCTCCTCCTGGTCCTTGATTTTATGACTTGTTAGCCAACTCACTTTGAAGAGTTTGCTAATACACCCCTACTTGAAGCTTCTTATTTTTTATCAAAGATTCTCTAATCCTCATATGCCTAAATTACCCTCCCCCCCCAGCACCCTGTTATTACCCTGACCTCCTCGGGCCAATTGGCCCAGCTAATTGGGTCATAAACCCTAAACTATATCCATAAATGGGCCTGTTGTTGACAATCAGGCAAAAACTCTTTACAAAAACTCAAGCCACAATCATAATAAACACAAAACCTGATGTCCCAAACCAACTACATCATCACAACATTAATATAAGGCCCATTACAATATGATGCTCAAATCAAATATGTAGAGTTTAAATAGTCTGAACCTTAAGGTTACAGAGGTTATCACTTATCCGAACTAAACATATAAATAAAAGCTAAAAATAAAATAAAAAAATGGCAACCATAAATCAGTACTAACCATTATAATAACATGACTCAATCCTAAAGAGTATTTCATATAACAAAACCAAAATGGGTAAACAAGAGATAAGGAAGGGAATGAAGGGTACATTGATAGAGAACAACAAAAGAAATTGATAAAAATGGGGAAGGAATATGGGCACAAACAACGAGAAGAAATGGAAAGGGATACCTAAAAGAGCAAAATGAATTGTTGTCCTTAACAAGCTCCGGCTTCTTCGATTCGATCCGAAATCGACATTGTGCACATGTTCTCTTGAGAAACCAACGAACACTATTAACGTCAAACTCAACCATCCCAAAAACATGAAAACTTTGAAAGATCAACCTCGCCTACATCTTTAGATTAGGAAAATAATCTGATTGTTGAGGACTTGGTGGGAAGCAGTGCTGGATTGAAACTCGAAGATGGGTGATGAGTGCATGGTCGTATTTTTATGGCGATTCAAGCTCCACTGCAGACCGTAGATGACTAAGAAGTAGAGGAAACACTGGGATTTGAATCATTTGAGTGATCCATGGGTGATTTCAGAGAAATCGGGCTTGAATTTGAGAAGAAGAGGATGAGACGCTCATGAGGTTTAAGTCTATGAGAGTTTGGACGTCGGCCCCTGGCGTGGGCGATTTTCGGCGGTGGAAACGGTGGTGACAGATGGGTATGATAAGGAAGACAAATTTTTCGAGGTCCATAGTTAATGTGAGGATGTTTGGACATTTTAATTTAACATGGGGAACCTATTTGGGTCGTTGGATGAGATAAAATGGAGGGACGTGATTGGATTTCATTAGGTAACTCGGAACTGCGTCATTTTGTGTTGGACTGGGGCTGGGGCGGAATTTTAGCCGGGTACACTGGGCCTGGAAGGGGGCGTGGACTTGGGAGTGGATTTTTTGGCCTAGAATGAATAAAATTTAGCTTAAATGAGATCCCCTTTTTAATTCCTCTTATTTTAATTAATCTAAATTAAATCCTAAAACTCCCTTAACCTATCAAATCCAGTAATTAAATCTAAATATTTATAATAATTAATTGTGCAAACAAATTAGAAGATTACATGAAAATTCAATGCACATTAAGCTATTTTATTATTATTATTATTACTATTATTATTATTATTATTAATATTATCTTTTTTTAAAAAAATTCATTAATCTTAAAGCAAAAGCATATAATTAAATATTTAATGTAGATGCCACGTATTTTTGTGTTTTCATTAATTCATAGAAAAATGCCACAAAAAATTCCCAAAATCAAACATAATTTGAACTAGTGAAAAGAAATTATTTTGTTTGGAATTATGGGAGTAGTTCACATAGGGAAAAAATCACATGCTCACATCTGCCCCTCTTTGCGTGGAAACACGAAGAGCTTTCGTGCAAAGATAAGTGAGCGAACATGAGAAACTTTTTCCCGTTTGCTCACTCTGTGAGAATCGTTTTTTAGCATTTTGACCGCACCCTGCTTCAAAGTTTGCCTACATATCCTCGGCTAAAGAGGAATCAGGTCAGTGTAATTCCGGAGTGTTCGGTAGCTGGGACTATCGAGGATGTGTTTTTACTGTTGTTGCAGCTGCTGCTGCTGCTAGACTCCCTTATTACACCACTGTGAAAAATATATAAGCTAGAATAAGCTAAGAATTATGGATTACAAGAAACCTATCTATATCTTCTGACTCTCTCTGAATCCTTGTTGCTTTGTTGTCTTGTATTTCTTGCTGTGGACTCCTTGTTGCTTTATGGACTGGTATTTCTTCCCGTGGAACTTCTTGTTGTCTTGTTGATTGGTATTTCTTCCTGTAAACTCCTTGTTGCCTTGTTGACTTCTTGTTTTCTCTTCTTTTATGTTTGATGCCGAATGATCTTGAGATATATTCCATAGAAAGCATTCCCTTGTTCTACAGGTGGGAGCCTCATCATCAAGACTTGATTTCTGAAGAATATGCCCTTGTTTTCTAGGTGAATGCCTGATTTCCCGAACATGAAATTTTTAAAGTATTCCCTTGTTTTACAGTTGGGCGCCTGATTGAAAAAACATAAAATTTTGAAAAATATTCCCTTGTTCTACAGGTGTGCGCCTGATTGCAAAAACTTAAAATTTTTATTTCTACAGGCGGGCGCCTGATTACAAAACTTGAAATGTGCAAAAATATTCCATTGTTCTAAAGGTGCGCGCCTGATTGCCAAAACTTAAAATTTTTAAAAGTATTCCCTTGTTCTACAGGTGGGTGCCTGATTACAAAACTTGAAATTTTGAAACATATTCCTTTGTTCTACAGGTGGGCGCCTAATTGCCAAAACTTAGAATTTTGAAAAATATTCCCTTGTTCTACAGGTTGGCTCCTGATTATAAAACTTGAAAGTTTGAAAAGTATTGCCTTGTTCTACAGGTGGGCGCCTTATTACAAAAACCTAACAAACGAGACACAAGAAATTCTTCCCGCCCCTCTTTCGGATACGTGAATGTTAATCAAATCTCTTTACCTTATATCTTTAAACTAAGTTCCACTATCCAGGAGGGTCCTGACAGTTCTTAACTTCTGTCAACTTCAAGACTATGTTATGGTCTTGAAAAGGTATTATTTTCCAGTATGTATTGCTATAAGTTATATTTGCTAGGGATCTACCGGTGACTAATGATTTAAACTACCTCCCATTGTCGAGGCGGGTCCTGAAAACTCTTAATTTGATGACAACAGGGTGACAACTGGGGGTTAGTATTTAGGGCTACATCCCACTATCCAGGGGGGTCTTGACAACTATTGTTGAAACTTCCTAGGGAAATTTAAAATTTTCCCTCTAAATCCCATTTTTCAGGAGGGTCCTGATGACTCTTGCTGACTCAACTGGGGAAATTTTAAATTTTCCCTCTAAATCCATTTTTCATGAGGGTCCTTATGACTCTTCTTGACTCATATTGACTCTTGCTGGGGGAATACTTGCTCTAAGTCCCATTTTCAAGAGGGTCCTGATGATTCTTACCAACTCTTGGTGACTCTAGCTGGGGAGATTTTTTACTCTAAGTCCCATTTTTCAGGAGGGTCCTGATTTCTCTTATCGACTCTTGCTGGGGATGTATCTACTCTAAGTCCCACTTTTTAGGAGGGTCCTGATGGCTCTTCTTGACTCTGGTTGGGGAAATATTTTTGGTTTGGCCATGCCACTCGACTAATTGTGTCCTAAGCTAGGTCCCATTTTCCAGGAGGGTCCTGATGACTCTTATTGAATACTACCTTGACATACAAGTCGTTTCTATGCCATTTGTTATCCTTGATTACTCCTAACCTTGAATGAGTCCCATTCTCAAATAGGGTCCTGAAGGTTCCAACCTAAATTCTAGTTCTAATTTCTGGTTGTTTATGTGACTCTTACTGGGGAGGTATTGGTGCTTTCCTATGTTACTCGCACCTTCTTGACTTTTTAGTCTGTCTTCCATCTCAACTTTGATGCCTATTTTAACCCTTTGTGGTTTCTACTAGATTTTGATAATTAAAGATTGTCTCATTGTGCTCTTTACTGGGGAGGGTGATTATGGCAGACTATGTCCCTTTTGAATTTTCACTAAGTCCCACTTCCAGGTGGGTTCTGAGATTTTGATCAAACATGCTGCGTGCCTGCCTTCTCCAATGGACGGTCTCCCTTAGGCTCTTCTGAAAATTTCTGCCCTTGTGCCAATCAAAGAAAACTTGTCAGTTTAAAAAGTTATGGTTGGCCCGTGGAATTCTTGTTGAAGACAGACTCCCTTTGTCGTGTTCTATTGTTTTAAATTTCCATGTTGATGATGAGTTGCTCAAAGAGCTCAGTTGACCCCTCGAGACCTATAGGCTTTACATTGCCCCCCATCATTGTGTTACATTACTAATCTATAGAAGGAGTCTTTGTGTCCTTCCCAAATGATTGATGTGTTTATGTACCATGCTTCGGTAAAACCTCCCCTCCTTGCGGTTTCACTTTTTCTTTACCTTTCTGTTACCCTTACATTCCCTTGGATAAATCCCTGCCCCTTTCCCGAAAACCAGCTGTCTGTGGTACGTGTATGTCACTCCCTAATTCGTGTTGCACCTCCGACCCTTCTCTGGAATTCTTTTATACTTCCTCTTTCCGACGATTGACGAGTTAGGATGTTATGCCTTGTTGGTCCCCTAATACTTGTGGTTTTGTATTGTTTCTCATCTTGGTGTTACATTTCTGAACCCTTGCCAAAAATCCTTATCCCTTTCTTGAGATTACCTGTTCTCTTTATGATGTTTGGCTGACTCTTGATTTTTCCTTGCCACTTTATATTGCACTCTCGATTCTTTACCAGAAATCTTTATATCTTTCCCGATGACTGAGGTATTATGTTTAGCCAAACCTGGCGACCTTGCGACCTTTCCTGTTTTCGTGTTGTGCCAACTTTCTTTCCATCTGGTGCAGCCCAATCGGTGTATGATGCTCGGCTAACCCACAATCTTCGTGGTTTCACTTTGCATACCTTTTGCTGTGCGGTGCTCCTTCACTTTGCTGATTCTTGTCTCTTCTGTCAAATTAAGATTTATCAATCCTTCCCTTTGTTGTTCCATACTTGTTATCTTTGTTACGTCTTTGGGCGACATGCGCTTTGTTCCTTTGGGAGATTGATACTCGGCTTTGACATTCCCTCTATTTACTTAAACAAAAGTCTTTAGGCTCAAAAGGAAAATCAAGTGCAAGGACTCCAAACGATATTTACAGTAAAGAATTCCAGACTTGTTTAAAAGACAAGGAAGAAGACTTATCTGAAAAAGAACCGTTGTTTTTCCCGATCATGACATGCACTTTGGCCAATTCGAACCACTCTGTTTTGATGACCGACCTTGTGTTGCCGTGCCTTTTGTTATTGTGACCTCTCCAAACATATCCTTCAAACCCCAACTCGTCTTTCCCTACAGTGTTCATCCATCAATAGCCCTTTTCTAAGTTTTGATCTTACCGTACCTTTGCCTCACGGTGCTTGTGAAGGTTTTCACCGATAAGACTCTCTATTTTATTTCTCCCAACCTTTCGTTGCCTTATGGTGCCCGTGAGGGTTTTCACCGATAAGACTCTCCCATTTTATTATCTCTCTTGTCTATCTGAGAGTGATGTCCCTGTCATGAATACCCTCTACCTGCTTGACTCGGCATTTTTGAAGAGTGATCAGAAGGTCTTTCTTTGGACTGTAACGTGGGCTTTTGGATAGGGTTAGAAATAAAGGGTATTAAAGGCTCAAAATAACTCAAATGGGTTGAGAATTACAACTTTCGAAATCACATTCTTATAACATCCACAACTTCTGCCCCAGTTTCTTGTTTGGGGACTTTTGGATTTTATTTGATGAGACCGAACCATGAGGTTGCCTACATATCCTTAAAAGGAATCAGGTCAAATATAGTTCATACGATTCCTTTGTTTTTGTAGTTGTTTTTCTTCCCCCTTTTTCTTTTTGTTTTTCCTTTCGTCCCTTTTCTTTTCCTTGTTTTTTCTCTTCTTTACTTTCTTTCTTTTTTTCGTTCTTTTCCTCTTTTCTTTTCTTGTTGTTTTTTTTTTCTCTTTTCCTTTTTTTCATTCACTTTTTTCATTCTTTCCTTCCCGTTCCTTTTACTGCCTTCCCACACTTGAGTTTCTAATTTTATTACTGATTCCGAAAGAGAGATATCAAAGAAAATAATTAAAACTCAAAAAGGGTTAGCGAAGGATAAAGTGTTTAAGTAGCAGAACAAAATGCCTTCCTCATTTCAATCATCAAAAGTTGCCAAGTACAAATAGATGTCAAGTATAAACAATGTTCTAAAGAAAATCATACATAATATCTTTTGACGGCATCCGCGTTGATAGCCATTTATGCACATTTCCCTTCCACATACGTCAGATACAATGCTCCCTTGGACAACACTCTTGATACGATAAATGGCCTTGCCAATTTGGAGCGAACTTGCCTTTTGCCTCGTCCTGGTGAGGATGGATGGGCTTTAGTACCAATTGACCTACTTCTAACTTTCTGCGGGGCACCTTCTTATTTTATGCCCTAGCCATTATTTGTTCACACAGCTGGCCATGACAAACCCCCCCTAATCTTTTCTCGTCAATCAGACATAATTGTTCCAAACGATATTTGACCCATTCTTCGTCGGCGATACCTGCTTCGGCCACGATTTTAAAGAGAGGGGATTTCAATCTCGTCCGGTATCACCGCCTCCGTGCCATATACGAATAATTATG
The DNA here is from genome assembly GCA_034376525.1 of Nicotiana benthamiana. Lineage (NCBI taxonomy): Eukaryota > Viridiplantae > Streptophyta > Magnoliopsida > Solanales > Solanaceae > Nicotiana > Nicotiana benthamiana. The sequence continues at coordinate 140,662,547 of CM067327.1, read as the reverse complement.
GACTAGCCCCCACAGAAGTGTGGACAGTGGTTCGATAGCCTAACAATACAAAAGGCAGTTTCTCATGCTATTGCCTGGATCCTTCCACCATTTTGCGAAGTATCTTCTTTATGTTCTTATTGGCTGCCTCGACCGCTCTCTTTGCCTTGGGGCGGTACAGGGTAGAGTTTCGATGTGTGATCTTGAATTGCTAACATACCTCTCTCATTAAGTGGCTATTGAGGTTTTCCCCATTATCACTGACGAGTGTTTTTGGGATCCCGAAACGACAAATAATGTTTTTGTGCAGGAAATCGACCACGGCATTCTTGGTTAATGCCTTGAAGGTTTTGGCCTCAACCCATTAGGTGAAATAGTCAATAGAAACCAAGATAATTCTACGTCCGTTAGCAGTTGCTGGCTCAATGGGCCCAATGACATCCATGCCCCAAACAATGAAGGGCCATGGTGCCGACATTGTATGCAATTCAGAGGGAGGAAAGTGAACTAGGTGTCCGTGTACTGGACATTGGTGGCATTTGCGCATAAAGCTGATACAATCCCGCTCCATGGTAAGCCAATAATACCCTTCCCAAAGAATCTTCTTTGCCAAAACATATCCACTCATGTGCGGCCCACAGATCACAGCATGCTCCTTATTCATGATGACTATCGCCTGCCCAGCATCTACGCATCTTAGCAAACAAAGATCTGGCATTCTTTGGTATAATATTCCTCCACTGAAGAAAAACCCACTTGACAAACGATGGGTTATTCTCTTCTGGTCACTCGTAGCTTCTGCCAGGTACACACTTCTCCCGCTATATTCCTTGATGTCGTGGAACCAAGGCTCGCCGTCCATCTCTTCTTCCACAATGTTGCAATAAGCATGTTGATCATGGACCCGGATATGTATCGGGTCAACATAAGCCTTGCCTCAAATTCATCTCCAACCTATCTATTGTTGTGTAACAATGTTCTCTTTCGACCTTGAGGTCCCCTACTTGCTTGGCTTCTTTGTTCTCAACCATGATGACCCTCCGTTTTAATTCATCGTCATGATTTTCCTTTAATTGCTCGAGGATGCGGCCTCGTTCGTCCGCACTTTAAGCTAATTGTTTCCGAACCCTGGATAGCTCGCCTTCCACCTTGCTCAAGTCAAACCCATATTCGGTCACTTTTAGCCTCAAATTGTCTATGAGTTTTTCATCCTTCGCGCTCTTGGGAGGATTTTCGCAGCTTCTTTCATCTTCTGGATTTGGTCTCGCATAGCCTCATTTTCTTTGATTAATATTTTCTTTTCTTATTAATCTGTTGCGGCTTGCAAAGCATTTTCGAATTGTAGTTCCTTGACACTCTTTGTTAATCTTCCTATGGTGGCTCTGTACTTATTTTCCTTGGCTAGCCACTCCCATTGTTCCTGCGATGTTTCAACGAATTCTTGGAGATGAGGTCTTTTGGATGGTCTCTCAAACTCAATTTCTCTCTTGTACCAAGCAAGGTATCCCGGTGAAACTTTGCCTCTAGCCCAATCCTGTACGAGTGGTGGCTATCAGGTATTGACATTCATTTCAAATCTTGTGGACCATTGCTTCAAGGAAATGACCATCAGGCCCGATCTCGATTACCCGGATACTGCGATCTTAATTTTTTGGCACTATTTGGCATCTTCCGAGTTTTCTCAACACCTGATGCGGGGCATACGGCTGGATGCTCCTGAGACCTATAAAGAGGAAATGACATTCTATTACCGGCTTGTACACGATGTCATCCACAGGCAACCATCCTAGTGTCCATTCTATTTGACTGGCACTGAGGGACTGGAGGTAAGAAGTCTATTTTGCTCAACCTTCGGGTAAGCAGAGCTTTTCAATTCTCGTGTGAAACTCCTCTATGCAAGTTTTCTCGGTGGACCCATAACTCATGAATCGACGGCAGCGGCATAGATGCTCTGTCATCCACATTTGCAATAATAGATTACACCCCCCAAAGAAATTGTTTGCAGCCTTGCAAGCTGTGAGAGCGCGAATGATCTCGGCTACTATCATGGGCGCGATCGTGCACTTGGCCTGCGTGCGTAGGGTGCTGGTAATCCCTACTATCTTTATGTCAATGTTCCCACTCTTTCTTGGAAATATCATAAGCCCCAAAAAAGCAACCATAAAAGCAAAGCGTCTGTGTTATTCCCATTTGACACGGTTTCCCTTACTACAGACTTTGTTCTCTGGATTGTTGTCCCCATATGTAACCATATCTGGAATACAGGAATGAAAAAGTGCAGAACTCTGCCGCCATGTTCGAACCATGTACCAGTCTGCTTATCTTGAAGGTATCTAAGAATTTATGCACCGTTATCACTCTTGGAGCAACCAGATATTTGTGTCTCAAAGGAAGCTTCCTATTTCCAATATATCCCGCTATTTCTTCAAACATTGGAGTGAGTTCAAAGTCTGAGAAATGAAACGCATTGTTTGTTGGGTCCCAGCATGTAGCTAATGCTCTTATGATGTCTCCCCGGGGTACAATCTCTAATAACCTGGGGAGGCCCCCCAAATACTTCTTTATCTCATCTTGTCCTTCCCTGCCTAAATCATTCCCACCATAACCACAACTCTAAAGGGATTCGACTTACAAATTAAAAGGGTCCTGTTTGTATTGTGCTCATCCTGCACATTTATTAAGGTGAATTAATTATGTGTAAATTTATTCCTGTTTGACTTCAAAATCAAAAAGAGTTTTCTTTTGATATTTATTTTCTACAACCATAAGCCCGTTTTTGCGAACACGGCCCTTTAGCACTTCCGGAGGAAGCTTTCAAGGCTGCGTATGCTAGCCGTCCAAAAATACAACTAAGACCCAAAGGTAGTAGTTTGTGCAAAATTAGCCTCTGGTGTCCTCTTCGGGAGCATTTTGCTATTTTGACAATAACAGCGTCAACCGATTAATTCAGGATAGCAAATAAAAATTTGAAAATTATTTAAGGCATTTTTGCACAAGGGAGGTTAGACCCGATGGGGGTTGCCAACGTATCCCATTCGGTGAGAATCAAACTGGTGTAGTTCGGGCAAAAAATTTTTTCAAAACCAAAAACTTTTTAGAAAAGCCTCTCTTTCTTTTGTTTTTCCTTTTTTCCCCTTTTTCAAAAATCCGATTACATTTCGGTGTTACTTGCGCATTGGTTTTACAAGACAAATGATTAATCTAAGTCAACCCTAGTACCACTTATTTTCTTAAATTTTTCCTTATTCACAAGCCGGTCAGTATGAAAATCCTAAACAACTAAGCACAAATAGCACATAATTTGTATCAGGATGGTCTTTGCATATCGAGTCATCAGTCCTAGACAGACCTAACCCCTATGTTGAGTCTTCTAAGCCGCATGCATGATGCCGCTAAACGTTCCTATTAGGGATTCCGCATGAGGTAAAGTACTAAGTTTAACACCTTGGTATTTGTTCTAGACTGTGTACCCTAGTGGACAACTCAAGTAGAGGAGGGGGCTACGTACCGGGGACTCGCAAGATCGTCCGGCTTCGTTACTTGTGTGTGCCTCTTTCTTATTTATGCCACTAAGAGAATAGGGAGTCTCGACCAGTGAGCACATCCCGGAAGATAAAGAGAGAAGGGTTTCGTAAAAGTTTATATACAGTCCAACTAATATCGAAGCGATAAAAGCATCATTTGCACATTAAGTCAACATGTAAAATCCGATAATAAACAAAGAAAAATACAACAATTATTCTAAGCTCGAATTCTTGAACCCTGAACCAGAGATTTTGGGTTGAAATACTTCCCCAGCAGAGTCGCCAGAGCTATCACACCTCCTTTTGGCTACTACAACCCGGCGAATGGCATAGATAAGGGAGTTTTACCAATTTAAGGACAATTAAGACGGGATTCAACTATTTAAAAGATTTCAGAGTCGCCACTTATGAGATTTACGGTGTCCCAAGACACCAGTTAGAATCCCAAATAGAGTAAAGAATGACTCTGTTTAACAGTCCGCGAACTAGTAATCCGAGTAACGAATTCTATTAACCCGGGAGAAGGTGTTAGGCATTCCCGAGTTCCGTGGTTCTAGCATGGTCGCTCAAATATTATATATGTCTTAAATTATCTTATTTTAGAACATGTTTCAAGTTTTATGCTTTTTAACTTTAAACCGCTTTCATTATTATACATTTTGTTAAGTAAAATTGCAATACTGTCAAAACATGCCTCAAACCACGTCACATAAATGCACCCGTGGATTTTCACATATTCCAACTTCCTTGAGATTTGGATTTCGGTCACATAAATGTGCACCCGGATTTAGGAAGATGAATTATTTAACTACCCTGCCTAAAATGAATATGCGTTTGCAAGTTTGCGAGGGCCATGGAATTTACTAAATGGCATGCCTCGGAATCTAATGATCAATTCAAGTTTAAATAAAGCGAGGGCCGTGGAATAGGTCGAATTTTACTTGGCGCGGTGCACCTCGATTATACTTTGAAAGATAAAAAAAGTCCCAGAGTTCAATGCCCATTTTCCATCCGCTAATACAAGGAAAATAATGGCTTGATTTATAGATATGGCCTTAGTTATGTGTGAAGGAGAAATTCCGGTTAAGCCCAGGCGCAGGCCCAAATTCACGAGGACAGGTGAGATAATTTTCACGAGAAAGTTCATACACATAAGAATTGTTAGGCTCCCAAGTGAGGCCCAAACCAGTCACCTGGATATGGATGGCACCTTCAGAATTGGGCCACACAACAGCCAGGCCCAAGCAATGAATTCAATCGCAATAAAACCCTTACTAAAAAAAACAAATGCAACCCAGATTGTATATTAAATTTAATGCTAATATGGGTTCTTTTACATTGTTTCACGTAATAGCTTTCTTAAAGGTGTGCTCAGCATATGCAATTTTATTCAAAAATCCCACTCAGCTATAGTAACTCTAAAGGTCGAGTTTCAGCTGTGACAATACTAAGCTCAATTGGGTAAAGCAACTCAAAGTAATACATGCATGGCCCAAAAATCTAAGCACTGCTATGTAATCCAATTAGCGGAGTCAAATGAGGAGAACAAATTATTACATTACTAACACAGTACAGCCAATTACAGCTTATTTCAAAAATCCAAAGAATTAAGCTTCAATAGCTATAAAAACAAAATAAAGCAACCAACAAGAGCTACAACGTGTGCATTCGTTCCTCAATCTACCACTTCAATATACATGCATAAGGACCATAAGGACTAGAATATACATGGCAATAGTAATTGGAAGCAGAAAAATGAGGAGTCAATCAGAAGAGCAGCAATAAAAGCAATGTTCAGCATCAAAACCAACCAGTAATAATAAAAAGATAGCACTCTAAACAATTTCGAATTTATACAATGTCATTTCAAAGTACAGAATCCATTTACGACCAAAATAGATCCAAAGCTCGTATATCACCCATATTTCAGCCCATTCTAACTATTCGACTGTTCAAAATTGTTATGGAATCGATTCCACAAAAAAATCTCAGGGATCATTCCATGAAACGTGACATTTTCTGGATTTTTTTAAAAAATAACTTTGTCATTAGCCCTTATTCCTGGTTTTTTTCCGCCTCTCCCCATCATTGAAGAAATGGTTGCCTTTATAGGCAAGCCATAGGGCAACTTTAGATTTTGTTTTAATCCTTTAAGTCCTTGATTTTATGACTTGTTAGCCAAGTCAGAACTAAAATTTTGCTAATAGACCCCTACTGGAAGCTTCTTGTTTGTTATCAAAGATTCTCCAATCCTCAGATGCCTAAATTACCCCCCCAGCACCCTGTTTTACCCTGACCTCCCCGGGCCAATTGGCCCAATTGAGTCATAAACCCTGTATTAAATCCATAAATGGGCCTGCTGTAGCAAATCAGGCACAAACTCTTTACCAAAACTCAAGAAAAAACTCATAATAAACACAAAACTTGATGTCCTAAACGAACTACATCATCACAACAATAATTTAAGACCCATTACAATACGGCGCTCATATAAAATTTCTAGAGTTTAAACAATCTGAACCTTAAGGTTACAAAGTTTATCGTTGGTCCTAACTAAACATATAAATAAAAGTTAAAAATAAAATTAACAAAATGGCAATCCTAAATCAGTACTAACCATTATACTAACATGACTCAATCTTAAAGACTATTTCAGATAACAAAACCAAAATAGGTAAACAAGAGATAAGGAACGGAAGAAAGGGTACATTGATAGAGAACAACAAAAGAAATTGATAAAAACGGGGAAGTAATCGGGGCAAAAATAACGAGAAGAAACGGAAAAGGTTACCTGAAACAGCAAAACGAATGGTTGTCCTTAACAAGCTTCGCCTTCTTCGATTCGATCGGAAATTGACATTATCCACACGTTCTCATGAGAAACCAACGAACACTATTAAAGTCAAACCCAACCATCCCAAAAACATGACAATTTTGTAAGAGCAACCTCGCCTTCGTCTTTAGATTAGGAAAATAGTCCGATTTGTGAGGACTTGGTGGGAATCGATGGTGGATTGAAACTGGGAGACGGGTGATGAGTGCATTGTCATATTTTTTATGGCGATTCGAGCTCCACTACCGGCTGGAGATGACGGAGAAGCAGAGGAAACATTGAGATTTGAATCATTTGAGTGATCCAGGGGTGATTTGAGAGAAACCGGACTCGGATTGGAGAAGAAGAGGATGAGATGCTCAAGCGGTATAAGTCTGGGAGAGCTTAGACACCGGCCGCCACCATAGGCGATTTCCCGCGGTGGCAATGGTGGTGACAGATTGGTGTGATAAAGAGTGACAAGTCACTCGAGGTCCATAGTTAATATGACGATATTAGGACATTTTAATTTAACATGGGGAACCTATTTGGGCTGTTGGATGAGATAAAACGGAGGGACGTGATTGGATTTCATTGGGGAAGTCGAAACTGCATCATTTTGAGTTGGACTCGGGCTGGGGCGGAATTTTAGCCGTGCACCAGTGGCCTGGAATGGGGCGTGGACTTGGGAGTGGATATTGTGCCTGGAATTAATAAAAATTAGCCCAATTTGAGATCCCCTTTCTAATTCCTCTTATTTTAATAATCTAACTAAAATCCTAAAACTCCATTAACCTATCATAACCGGTAATTAAATCAAAATATTTATCATAATTAATTGAGCAAAAAATTAAAATACTACACGAAAATTCAATGCACATTAAGCTATTTTATTATTATTATCTTTTTTTTAAAAACAAATTCATTAATAAAGTACATAGTTAAATCATAAATGTAGATGCCATGTATTTCTGTGTTTTCATTAATTAACAGAAATTCCCACGAAAAATTTACAAAATCAAAAATAATTAGAACTAGTGAAAAGAAATTATTTTGTTTGGAATTATGGAGTAGTTCACATAGGGTAAAAACCATATTCTCACACATGACAATGAAAAGTTTTGGCAATTAAAGAACACTATCCAAGAACTCATTGACTCCCACCGGATTGAGATGCAGACCCTTGAGGCACCCAATATTAACAAAACCCTGCTGGCGGCCCATCAGGAAACCAACATGATTGAGATTGTGCAAAGAAGGGGAGAGTCCGAAAGGCCCTCACAAATAGTAATGATGATCAAAGGCAGTGATGTTAAGCCAACTGAGAATGCAAGAGATGAGAAGCAAGTAACCGGGGCAAAAGAAAGAGGCAACAAACCTGTCATAGTTCGGGGGAGCTCAGCATGCACGGTTGCGCCAGAGCAATAACGGGCAAAAGTAACTGTGCATGGGGCAGCTAATGAACATGTCGTGGTTGTGTAAGGAGTTCTCATAGAGCCAGTTATTGTGAAACCACTAACCCAGCCACCAAATATCAACAGCAAAGCTGTTCCTTAGAGATATGAGCAAGCAATAGTGATGTACAAAGGAAGAGAAGTTAGGGAGGAAGTGTGTGACGCTGGGGTTTAACTCGGTCTGGATGGTACTTTGCCTCTGGAAGAATTGAGGAAGGGGAGAATCTCTAAAGATGACCCAGAACTAGTGAAGAACGCAGTGTCAGAAGAAAAGGCAGAGGAATTCTGGAAGAAAATGAAAATGCAGGAGTACTCTATTGTAGAACAGTTGAGGATGACCAACTCAGATTTCTTTATTGTCCTTACTATTCAACTAAGCTGAACACCGCCAGGCGTTGATGAATATTTTGAATGAAGACATGTACCATACAAGATAATGGTGAATCATTTGGAAAAGATTGCAAACAAGATATCTAGGTAAACCGGGCAATATTCTCTAACGATGAATTGCCCATGGAGGGCACTAAGCAAAACCATACTCTTTCTCTGACTGTGAAATGTGAAGATGATGTGGTCACCCGAGTTTTGGTCGACAACAGGTCCAGAGCAAGTATTTGTCCACTTTCCTCATTGACCAAGCTGAAGGTGGAAAATGAAAGGATCCGCAAGAATAACATCTGTGTTCGAGGTTTCGATGGAGGAGGCAATGACAGTGTTGTGGATATATTGCTGGTAGAGACAATAGGAACCCTTGAGTTCACTATGGAATTCCAACTGCTAGATGCAGTAGTCTCTTATAACCTGTTATTGGGTAGGCCCTAAAATCATGCAACCAAAGCAGTGCCATCTACACTGCATCATATAGTCAAATTTGAATAGGAAAGGCAAGAGATTGTGGTGCACTGTGAAGACAATCAGTGCACTTCAGGTGACGCCATCTTACCTTTCATTGAATCTGAGGACAACAAAAGTGCCATAGGTCCACAAGGTGTTTGATACTATGTCAGTTCAGAAAATCCTAGAAGGTGAGGTTGTCATGACCCCAAAGATAGCAATCGCGTCCGTCATGGTGACTTCCGAAATATTGAAATTTTGTTTTATGCCCTCCAAGGGGTTGGGGGCTTCTTTGCAAGGCATTGTTCAACTAGTGTTCCTCCCCAAAAGTCTTGACGCTTTCGGCCTAGGGTTCAAGCCCACAGCCGCAGACATAAGGCAAGCCGGGAAGCTAAGGCAGAATGCTTAGGCTCTCCCAAAGCCCATCCCAAGGTTGGCCAGATCATTCGTCCATCCCAGCACTAGCAATGGCCCCAGATCAAAGAATTCCGGCCCGGTGATCAACGTGGATGGAGATCTTGATAAGAGGTTAGAAAGACAGTTCAATGAGGTGAATGTGGTCGAGGCAGGAGAAGGATCAAGCAGGGCGGATGTGCAGTTTGTGTGAGCATGCACAAAACTCAATAACTGGGAAGCCATTCCTCTTCCCACTCGGAGGGAGTCGTGGTAGTCGGCATTGATTTTCCTTTCAATCTAGTTTGGATTAGCGTCAGAGTTGTTAATTCAGTTGTTATTTCCGTCCTTTAGATGTGTAAACTATGTTTCTCTGATTCTAATGAAATGTAATGTCCCTTTAAGCAGTGCTGATAGTTTCCATTTTTCTTTACTTCTCTTTCTTTTCTCTTTTGTACAGTTATTTTTATGCTGGTTCCAGTGATCTGACATGCATAAGGACTAGTCGGCCCCGTCTTCAAAACCGGTCTAGTTCGGAAATAATATTTCAAAAAATAGAACATGAAGATGAACCTGAATACGACGAGGAAGGGGCATGGGATGAGATTAGTAAAGAGTTGAGCCAATATGAAGAGAAGCCCAAACCAAACCTAAATGATACAGAGGAAGTCAAATTAGGAAGCCCGGATAATGTTAGGGAACAAAAGATAAGTGTCTATCTAAAGCCACAACTTCGGATAGAAATAATTGAAGTACCGCATGAATTCAAAGATGTTTTTGCATAGTCCTACGATGACATGCCTGGATTGAGCACCGACTTGGTGGTTCACAAGTTTCTCATAGACCTAGCATGCACTCCTGTCAAACAAAAGTTGTTAAAGTTTAAAACTGATGTGATCATGAAAATAAAAGAAGAAGTGACCAAGAAGTTTGAGGTAAAAGCCCTTCAGAGTCATACGATATCCCACCTGGTTAGCAAATGTTTTGCCCGTACCAAAGAAGGATGGTAAAACCAGGGTGTGTGTTGATTACCCTGACCTCAACAAAGCAAGTCCAAAGGACAACTTCCCCCTGCAAAACATTCACATAGTGATATACAATTGCGCGAAGCATGAGATCGGGTCATTTGAGGATTTTTACGTAGGCTACCACTAGATCTTAATGGATGAAGAAGTTGCAGAGAAAACATCGTTCATCATACCGTGGGGAACATATTGTTATAGAGTCACGCCTTTTAGTTTGAAAAACGTCTGGGCAACATACATGAGGGCCATGACAACCATTTTTCATGATATGATACATATAGAAATTGAGGTCTATGTGGATGATGTGATAGTGAAGTCCAAAAAGCAAGCTAATCATGTCAAAGACCTAAGGAAATTCTTTCAAAGACTTCGCAGGTATGACCTCAAACTCAACCTGGCGAAATGTGCATTTGGGGTCCCCTGAAGGAAGTTGTTAGGGTTCATAGTCAGCCGCCGAGTCATCGAGCTAGACCCATCAAAGATCAAAGTTATACAGGAGCTGCCACCACCAAGGAATAAAACAGAAGTGATGAGTCTACTGGGAGGATTGAATTACATCAGCCGGTTCATTGCTCAGCTCACAACCATCTGGGAACCTATTTTTAAGTTGTCGAAAAAGGATGTCGCGGTGCAATAGACAGGAGAGTGCCAGGAAGCTTTTGACAAGATAAAGAAGTATTTGCCAAGCCCGCTAGTATTATTTCCGTGGGAACTAGGAAGGCCCTTGATCTTATACTTGACAGTCTTGGATAACTCATTTGGGTGTGTGTTGGGTCAGCACGATATTACCGGGAGAAAAGAGCAGACCATATGCCAACTTAGTAAGAAATTTACGGCCTACAAAGTTAAGTATACTCATCTCGAAAGGACATGCTCCGCCTTGAAGTCGGTAGCCCAGAAGTTAAAGCATTGCTTATCATCATATACCGCTTATCTTATCTCACGACTAGACCTATTGAAATACATTTTCCAGAAGCGCATGCCGACAGGAAGGCTCTCGAAATGGCAAATTTTGCTCACATAACTTGACAATATCTACCTGACTAGGACCACTATGAAATCACAAGCATTAGTAGATCATTTATCTTAGAATTTGATAGATGAAGAATATGCGCCCTTGAACACATACTTCCTACACTAGGAAGTGATACAAATCGATGAAGCGGAACAGGATGAGAAGTCATGATGAAAATTTTTCTTCGATGGGGCTGCCAATATGAATGGCGTTGGTATAGGAGCAGTGCTCATTTCTAAAGAAGGTCATCATTACCCAGTAACACAGCTCAACTTCACTTTTATTGAACCAAAAACATGGCAGAATATGAGGCATGCATTTTGGGTTTGAGATTAGCAGCAAACATGGGTGTCAAAGAAGCCTTGGTCTTGAGAGACTCGCTGGTAAACAATATTCAAGCAGACTTTGTTGATGCCCAGGCTACTTTGGCGTCAATGTACATCATCCGGACAAGGCTTATGTTGACCCGATATATATTCGGGTCCATGGTCAGCATGATTATTGCAACACGGTGGAAAAAGAGATTGACTGCGAGCCTTGTTCCACGACATCGAGAAATATATCAGAAGAGGTGTATACCTGGTATAAGCCACGAGTGACCAGAAGAGAGCAATCTATCGTTTGTCAAGTGGGTTTTTCTTTAGCGGATGAATATTAAACAAAAGAACACCAGATCTTGGTCTGCTAAGATGCGTAGACGCGAGGCAGGCAACAACCATTATGAATGTGGTGCATGCGGGCGTTTTTGGGCCACACATGAGCGGATATGTTTTGACAAAAAAATTTCTCCGGGCAGGATACTATTGGCTCACCATGGAGCGAGATTCTATCAGCTTTTTACGCAAGTGTCACCAATGTCAGATGCATGGAGACTTAATTCACTCTCCGCCATCTGAATTGCATACGATGTCTACACCATGTCCTTTCATTGCTTGGGACATGGACCTCATCGGGCCCATTGAGCCAACAGCTATAAACAGATAAAGATTTTTCCTTGTTGCTATTGACTATTTCACCAAATGAGTCGAAGCCAAAACCTTCAAGTCAGTGACGAAGAAGTTCGTGGTCGTCTTCGTGCATGCAAATATCATTTGTCGATTGGGATCCCTAAGACGCTCATCAGGGACAATGCGGACAATCTCAACAGTGACTTAATGAGGGAAGTATGTCATCAGTTCAAGATTACTCATCGAAATTCTATCCTATTCCACCCCAAGGAAAACGTTGAGTTGAGGCGGCTAGTAAGAACATAAAGAAGATACTTCGAAAAATGGTGGAAGGGTCCAGGTAGTGGGATGAGAAGCTGCCTTTTGCATTGTTAGGCTATCGCACTACTGTCCGCACTTTAGAAAGGGCCACTCCGTACTTGTTAGTGTATGTAACAAAGGCGGTAATGTGGGCTGAAGTTTAAATCCCCTCTATTCGAATCGTGGCCGAAGAAGGGATCGAAGACGAAGAAAGGGTCAAAGCTCATTTAGAGCAATTGAGTCTGATTGACGAGAAAAGATTCGCGGCGGTCTGTCACGGGATGTTGTATCAACAAAGGATGTCCAGGGCATTTAATAAGAAAGTTTGTCCCAGAAAGTTCGAAGTATGTCAACTGGTATTAAAGCGCATCCACCCTCACCAGGCCGAGGCAAAGAGCATGTTTCTTCAATCTGGTAAGGACCATTCGTCATATCAAGAGTGTTGTCTAATAGAGCATTGTATCTTACAGATGTGGAAGGGAAATGCGTGAAAATGGCTATCAATTCGCATGCTGTCAAAAGATATTATGTATGATTTTCATTTAGATCATTGTCTATACTCGACACTTGTGTGTACAAGGTATATTTTTAAAATTGGAATGACAAAGGCATTTTCTTCTGCTATCTAAAAAATCTATCCTTTTCCAACCTCTTTGAGCTTTAATTATTTTCTTTCATACCCCTCTTTCGGAATAAGTAATAAAATTCAGAAGCGTAAGTGTGAGAAGGCAGTAAAAGGAAAGGAAAGGAAAAAATGAAACTAATGGAAAAGTAATAAAAGACAAAAAACAAGAAAAGAAAAGAAAAAAAAAGAAAAAAGAAAAACGATAAAGAAAGAAAAGAAAGCAAAACAAAACAAAGAAAAGGGAGAGAAGAAAAACAAAAAAGGAGAAGAAAAACAACAACATAAACAAGGAATCGTCATGAACTACGTTTGACCTGATTCCTTTTAAAAGGATACATAGGTAGCTTCACGGCATTGTCTCAGCAAAACAAAAATCCAAAAGTCCCCTAGCAAGAAACTGGGGTAGAAGTTATGGTTGTTGTAAGAATTCGATTCCGAAAGTTGTAATTCGGAACCCATTTAAATTGTTTTGAGACTTGATGCCCTTTATTTCTCACCTTATCCAAAAGTCCACTTTACGGTCCAAAGAAAGACCTTCTGATCAGTCTATAAAAGATGCCAACTTGAGCAAGTAGAGTTGATTCACGTCAGGGGGAACACTCCGGGCCAAGCAGGAGAGTTGATAAAGTGAGAGAGCCTTATTGGTAAAAACCCTCCCGAGCACCATAAGACGGCGAAAGTTTGAAGAGAAATAAAATTAGAGAGTTTTATTTGTGAAAACTTGTGTGTGCACCATAGGGAGATGCGATGTTTAGAAAAATAAAGTGAGAGAGTATCATGGGTGAAAACCCTCAAGGGCACCATGAGGCGAAGGTGAGGCAAAAAAGCAAAACATAGAAAGGGGCTGTTGGTGGATGAACACTGCAAGGTAGGCAAAGTTAGGGTTTTATTGAAGGAATAAAATTAGAAAGGTCACAACAACAAAAGCAGGGTAATAGAAGGTTGGTCATCGAAACGAATTGGGTCGACTAGGCCGAAGTGTATGCCATGATCAGGAAAATCAGTCGTTCCTCTTCAGATTAGTTTTCTTTCTCTTCTTTTCAACAATCAGTGAGTATGGAGTTCTTTTCCCTAAAGACTGTTCAGAGTCATTGCATTACATGTTTCTAACTCTTTTGTTTAAGAAAACGAGAGGAATTTCAAAGCCGATCATCAGTTCCCAAAGGGACAAAGCACATGACGCCCAAAGGTGTAACCAAGATAACAAGTGTGGGAAAGCAGGTGGAAGGATTCATAAAATCTTTAATTGATTGTAGATACAAGAGTCGAAAAAGTAGAGGAACACCACGCAAGATGAGGAGAAGATTGAAGGCATATAGGTTAGAGGGTCAGCCAAGTATAATACATTGACCTGAAAATCTCGAGAAAGATGCAAGGATTCAGGCAAATTGGCTAGAAATGTAACACCGTGATGAGAAACAAAAAAAAACCACAAGGGTCGAAGGACCAACCAAACATAATAACCCAAATCAGCAATCGTCAGAGAAGGGTATAAAACAAAAGGCAAAAGCACAACAAGGGCGGAAACGATCGAGAGGGTTGACCCAGCTTTATACATCAACTCATCAATCGTTGGAATTGGGCATATGGAATGCTGGCAAAAGGGTCAGAGGTACAACACAAGGTGGAGATCCAAAGTAAATAAACAAAGGGCAAGGGCCGACCAAACATCATACAAGGACCGGTTGGTTTCAAGGAAAGGTGTGAGGATTTTGGCGAAGGAGCGGAAATGCAACACAAGATGAGGAGCAGATTGAAGGCACAGAGGTCAGAGGGCCAGCCAAGCATAATACATTGACTTGGCAATCTCTACCAAGGTACAAGGATTCTAGAAAAAGGTCTAGAAATGTGACACAATTATGGGGAGCAAAGTAAAGCCATAAAGGTTCGAGGGGTCTGCCGACCAACCCAGGAAACTCATCATCCACATGGAAATTTGAACACAATGGAACATGACAGGAGGAAGGCCGCGCCCACAAGAATGTCGCAAGCTGACCACCATTTTTCAAACTGACAAGTTTTCTTTTATTGACAAGGGGGCAGAAAAATTCTAGAAGAGCTTAAGGGGGGCCATTCAAAGAGGAAGGCATGCACATGGCAGGTATAAAAAAAACCTCAGGTCCATTTGAAAATGGGACCCAATTAGAGCTTAAAAGGAACGTAACTCGTCATGAATATTCTCCCCAACTAGGGTATACCGGGACAAACTTTAACTACCAAACCCCAACAGGAACAACTGAAGGCTAAAAGAAACATGGATGTTGAGATGAAATACAGATTAAACTTAAACAGGTGCGGGTAACATGGAAAGTACCAAAACCTTCGCCAGTAAGAGTCGCAGAAACCCTCCTAAATAATATGCACTAGCAGAAACAACCAGAAGTTAGAGTTGGCATTTAAGCATGAACCCTCAGGACAAATGGGACTTATTTGGAGGATAGTGGTATTGATGGATAACAAAGGGCATAAAATTACTTGTATGTTCAAGTAGGATTCAGTTAAGAGGTGTCAGGACCCTCCTGAAAAAATGGTCTTAGCCTAGAACACACACAGTCAGGGAGGCATGGTCAAACCCAAATACTTCCCCAGCAAGAGTCAACAAGAGTCGTCACGACGCGCCTTGATAATGGGATTTAATCGTAAGTCTTGTTAGGACCCCCTGGATAATGGGACGTACCTCTAAATACTAACCCCAACAGTCACATTTTGTCATATAATTAGGAGTTGTTAGGACCCGCTTGGACAATGGGAAGTAGTTTTAATCACCAGTCACCAGCAGATCCCCCGCAGATATAACTCATAACAATACATAGGGGAAAGTAATACCTTTTGAGAGACATAACGTAGTATTATAGTTGTCATCAGTTAAAATTTTTTAGGGCCCGCCTGGAAAATGGGACTTAGCTTAGATTCGATATATTTGGTAAGAGGATATGATTAACATTCACAAATTCTCCCACCACCAAACTAGGGCAGGAAAAAATTTCTTGTGTTTTGTGTGTTTGGTATTGTTGTGATCAGGTACACATGCAACAATATCAAGGAATATCTTTCAAATTTCAAGTTTTGGCAATCAGGCGCCCACTTGTAGAACAAAGGAATATTTTTCAAAACTCATGTCATGGTAATCAGGCGCCCACCTGTATAACAAGGGAATATTTTTCAAAATTTCAGGCTTTGGCAATCAGGGGAATATTTTCCAAAATATTAAGTTTTGGTAATCCGGAACCCACTTGTAGAACAAGGGAATATTTTACAAAATTTCAGGCATTGGCAATAACTCGCCCAGCCGTAGAACAAGGGAATAGTTTCAAAATTTGAAGTTTTGGTAATTACGCGCCAGATAAGGGAATAATTTTCAAATTTCTAGTCATGGTAATTAGGCGCCCACCTTTAGAACAAGGGAATATTTTCAAAATTTCAAGTTTTGGTAAGCAGGCGCCCACCTGTTGAACAAGGGAATATTTTTTAAATTTAAAGTCTTAGTAGTCAAGCGCCCACCTGTTACAACAAGGGAATATTTTTTCAAAATTTTCAAAATTTGGCAATCAGGCGCTCACCTGTAAAACAAGGGAATAATTTTCAAAATTCAAGTCTTGGTAATCAGGTGCCCACCTGCATAATAAGGGAATATATTTCAAAATTTTAAATTTCGAAAATCACGCGCCCACCTGTAGAACAAGGGAATACATTTAAAAATTCATGTTTCGAAATTCAGGATCCCACTTGTAGAACAAGGGAATATTTTTCAAAATGTCAAGTTTAGGCAATCAGGCGCCCACCTGTAGAACAAGAAAATATTTTTAAAATTTCAAATTTTCGATAATCAGTTACCCACCTGTAGAACAAGAGAATATTTTTCTAAATTTCAAGTTTTTTATAATAAGGCACCCACCTGTAGAACAAGGGAATATTTTTCAAAATTCCTAGTTTTGTAATCAGGCGCCCACCTATAGAACAAAGAAATATTTTTCAAAATTACAAGTGTTTGGTAATCAGGAGCCCACCTGTAGAATGAGGGAATATTTTTCAAAATGCAACTTTTGGTAATCAGGCGTCCACTTGTAGAACAAGGGAATATTTTTCAAAATTTCAAAGTTTTTGTAATCAGGCGCCCACCTGTAGAATAAGGGAATATTTCAAAAATTTCATGTTTTGGTAAGCAGGCGCCCACCTGTAGAACAAGGGAATATCTTTTAAAATTCAACATTAGAAAATCAGGCGCCCACCTGTAGAACAAGGAAATATTTTTCAAAATTTCAAGTTTTTAATAATCAGGCACCCACATGTAGAATAAGAGAATATTTTTTAAAATTTCAAGTTTGGTAACCAGGCTTCCACCTGTAGAACAAGGGAATATTTTTTAAATTTCAAGTTTTTGCTAATCAGGCGCTCACTTGTATAACGAGGGAATATTCTTCAAGAGGTAAGTTTTTGTAATCAGGCACAGACTTGTAGAACAAAGGAATATTTTAAAAAAATTCAAAGTTTTTGTAATCAGGCGCCCGCCTGTAAAACAAAGGAATATTTTTAAAAATTTCAAGTTTTGGTAAGCAGGCGCCCACCTGTAGAACAAGGGAATATTTTTCAAAATTCTAGTCTTGGTAGTGAGGCGCCCACCTATTAGAACAAGGGAATATTTTTAAAAATTTCAAGTTTTTGTAATCAGGTGTTCACCTGTAGAACAAGAGAATATTTTTCGAAATTCAAGTGTTGGTAACCAAGTGCCCCTATAGAACAAGGGAATATTTTTAAAAATTCAAGTCTTGGTAGTCAAGCGCCCACTTGTTAGAACAAGGGAATATTTTTTTAAAATTTCATATTTTGGTAATCAGGCGTTCACCTGTAGAACAAGGGAATATTAATTGAATTTCAAGTTTTTTATAATCAGGCGCCCACCTGTAGAATGAGGGAATATTCTTTCAAGATGCAAGTTTTGGTAATTAGGTGCCGACCTGTAGAACAAGGGAATATTTATCAAAATTTCAAAGTTTTTGTAGTCACCTGTAGAACAAGGGAATACTTTTAAAAACATCAAATTTTGAAAAGAAGGCGCCCACCTGTAGAACAAGGGAATATTTTTCAAATTTCAAGTCTTGGTAGTCAGGCGCCCACCTGTTAGAACAAGAGAATATTTTTTCAAAACTTCAAGTTTTGGTAATCAGGCGCTCACCTGTAGAAAAGGGAATATTTTTCAAAATTCAAGTCATGATAATCAGGTGCCCACCTGTAGAACAAGGGAATACCTTTTAAAATTCAAGTTTCGAAAATCAGGCGCCCACCAGTAGAACATGGGAATATTTTTAAAAATTTAAAGTTTTTGATAATCAGGTACCCACCTGTAGAACAAGGGAATATTTTTCAAAATTTTAAGTTTTGAAATCAGGCGCCCACCTCTAGAACAAGGGAATATTTTTTAAATTTTAAGTTTTTGGTAATCAGGCGCCCACCTGTAGAATGAGGGTATATTCTTCAAGATGCAAGTTTTTATAATCAGGCGCCGACCTGTAGAACTAGGGAATATTTTTAAAATTTTCAATGTTTTTCGTAATCAGGCGCCCAACTGTAGAACAAGGGAATATTTTTTAAAATTTCAAGTTTTGGTAAGCAGGCGCTTACCTGTAGAACAAGGGAATATTTTTCAAAATTCAAGTCTTGGTAGTCAGGCGCCCACCTGTTATAACAAGGGAATAGTTTTTCAAAATTTCAAGTTTTGGTAATCAGGCGCTCACCTGTAGAACAAGCGAATATTTTTCAAGTCTTGGTAATCAGGTGCCCAACTGTAGAACAAGGGAATATTTTTCAAAATTCAAGTCTTGGTAGTCAGGCGCCCACCTATTAGAACAAGGGAATATTTTTTCAAAATTTCAATTTTCTGTAATTCGGCGCTCACCTGTAGAACATGGGAATATTTTTCTAAATTTCAAGTCTGGTACTCAGGCGCTCACCTGTAGAATAAGGGAATATCTTTCAAATGTCATGTTTTGGTAATCAGGCACCCACCTGTAAAACAAGGGAATATTTTTAAAAATTTCTAGTTTTGGTAATGAGGCGCCCACCAGTAGAACAAGGTAATGTTTTTCAAAATATTAAAGTTTCGAAAATCAGGCGCCCACCTGTAGAATAATCGGGCGCCCACCTGTAGAATTAGGGAATATTTTTGAAATTTCAATTCTTGGTAATCAGGCGTCCACTTGTAGAATAAGGGACTATCTTTCAAATGTAAAGTTTTGGTAATCAGGCACCCACTTGTAGAACAAAGGAATATTTTTTTAAATTCCAAGTTTTGGCAATCAGGCGTCCACCTGCAAAATAAAGGAATAAATATCAAGTCCAACAATTTGGCACCAAATATGAAAGAAGAAATGGCAAGAGTCAACAAAGCAACAAGGAATCGACAGAAAGGAATACGAGGCAACAAAGCAACAAGGATTAGAGCGAGATTGAAGACCTAGATAGTTTTCTCTTTGTAATATGTAACTTATAGCTTATTCTAGTTTCTTTTATTCTCGAGGTGTAATAAGGGGTAAGTATGCAGTTACAGCTGCATCAGCAACAAAATCACAGCTCATGGTAGTCCCAGCTACCAAACACTCAAGAACTACATTGACCTGATTTCTTTATAGGCAAGGATATGTAGGCAACCTTTGAAGCAGGATTCGGTCAGACTATTTTCAAAATGCTTCTCATGGAATGCAAAGGAGGCAAAAATCTCTCAGTTGCTATGTATCTTTGCCTGGAAACCCTGCGTGTCTCTGAGCAAAGAGGGGAAATCTCTCAGTGGCTATGTATCTTTGCCTGGAAACCCTTCTCACGTGATTTTTGTCTCGCTTGACATGTTCCCAAAAAATTCACTAAATTGGGATTTTTCTTTTATTATTTGAATTTTTAGGAATTAATTGCATGATTTTGTACTTATTTGCATTTTTCTGCTATTATTTGACTTTTTGGGATTCATTTGCGTGATTTTGTGTTTGTTTGAATATTAGGAATTAATTGCATAATTTTGTGTTTATTTGCATGTTGCATGTTTTAATTTGCATAATTCATATAAAATATAAAATGCCATGGTTGCATATGGGATTTAATTTTTGCATGTTTAGTTAAGATTGAAAATAAAAATGAATAACAACAAAAGTAGTTAATTCTTCTTTGAAATCTAGAATTTAAGAGTTTACTTAGTTTATTTCTTGATTGAATATGTTTTTGGCTATTTTCACTTCTATTTTTATAATTAAAAAAGATCTGAAAATAATAATAACAATAATAAAGCAAATATACAAAAAAGGGAGTAATTATTTGTATATATGCTAGACTTTCATTTTCGGCCATTTTCTGGTCATAACCCAGCCCAAGTAGCCAAACCCACTCAAACAGACCCAAACCCAGCGCCTTGCCCAGTCCAAAAACCACAGGTGCCTAAAACGACGTCGTTTTAACCAATGCATCTGAGCCGTTGATCATCCTTGATCAAACGGTCAAGATGCATGGTAAACTACCCTATATATATCTACAACTAACCCCCCCTTCAACCTTAACTCGTACCATGTCTAACAAGCCCTAAATTAGCTGGTGTAACGCCATCGTGCCTCCGCCATGTCTCCGCTGTCCGCCTCCGGCCGGAAATCGCCGCCGCCGCCGGCGTAACTCCTATGGCCTCCAAAATTACACCCTGAAATCTCCTCACTCCTCTCTTTCCAATCCTCCCAAGATCACCTCTCGAAACCAACCCCATCTTCTCGAATATTCATTTGAAGCGGGGCAGCTCCGCCATGCACGACGGTGACCAGACTCCAATGGATTTCAAATTATCACCACCAACTCTTCTGACCCTACTCACACCCCTCAACCCAAATCCATGACCCATGGCTCTCGAATCACCATCATTGTGGTTGATTGTCAAAACTAACCGGAACTAGTGTGATGTTGCATGCGGCAGCTGAAGCCCAAATATTTAGCTAAGTAATTTACCCTATGAATTCTAGTATAGTGTCTTTGTAGAGGTCTGTTCCTGTTGTTTAATACATTTTAGTGTTCATGTCCTCATCTCCTTCTCTTTTCTTCTTAGGTTTAATACATGGTCCATTTGAAAAGATTATAGTATAGGGAGTGCAGTGGTGTATATGTTCTTCTATTCAATATACTTCATGATTGGTTTAATTTTAGCTGAAGCTGTTAATCTAACCATGTTTATGAACATTGATTAAGTGTTTTGACTCTAATTTATTATCTTTGGGTTCCTGGGGATAAATGCATATGATTACTAATTTTTCTTCTCTTGAATATACTCTATCTTAGTCCAATCTAGTCTGACCCTATTAATTTGAGCCTGTTGTAAGTATTTGTTCTGTCACTCTGAGTTCTTATGTCTGGATCTTTTGATAATATACATGTTCATCGATGTGTTCATCTCCTTAATGTTTTTTTTTCTGTTCACTGTTTCCATTAGTGGTTGATTGATTTAGTTTGGGTTTTCTAAGTGAAAAGCAACCTGTATATATGCTTCGATTTGGTTTTGTTCCGTCAATTTAATCTTGTTATCTTCCTTGGATAGACATTGCCGTTGCAGAGTTTTGGTTAATTTGTATTTGGGTCAACTAATTCATACATTTAGGTAATTAGGGTTCTGTGGTTCAGGTTTTGGGTCATCTAATTATAGTTACGTCAACTAGGGTAAGGTTGGGCTAAGGTTAGTAATTATAGGAGGAACACAAGGGCAATTCAGGTTTTGTGACAAAGAATCTTTGGTAGTTAAGTGAAGAAACTTCTGGAATAGGGAGTAATTGTAGTTCAGATTTTTATTGAGATAACTTGTCTAGCAAGCTAGGAAATCGGGGACTAAAGTAGTAAATAAATAGGGACTAAAAGCCAATTTAAAATCTTAAGATAGCCCTATCAGTGAGGATATATATACTAGTGCTAAAAGCTGAAAAGGGGGTGGAAAAAAAAGATAGAAAAATTGAGCTAAAAAGATAGAAATGGGTTGAAAATCATGTAGCTACCAATTCAAGCAAGTCTCTGAGCTTGAACTTCATAAATTCAAATCTAAGACTAGCTCTGAATCCAAGTTATTATCATTGATTGAAAATTTACTATTGGTTTGTTGTTTTGGGTGAGGTTTGAGTTTGGTTTTGCTATTTTAAATTGATATTGATTGTGGCTTGCATTTCTTGGGATTTGAAAGTGCTGAAGTTTACTGTTCCATAGAGTTTTTGTCTATTCGTTGGTTTTTCTAGCTAACTCTGCGGTTTATTTGCAACTAATGTTGCTGTTTTGCCTTCTGACTGCTTGCTCATAGGTTTCTTCTTCATTCGAGCTACACATTTAAGCCTGACCATGTAAAAATCAATTTGAAGGGAGAATGAAGTAGGCTGCACAGATTATTTTCCTATTTCCAATTCTATCTTCGAGTAGCTTTCAATTTGTGTTATCATTTATTGTAAATAATTATGAGACAGTCCATAACTTTTGAACAATTATCTAATTTCGATCTCATGAGTATATATACTTATAGTAGCTTATAGTAAGATGATCCCCTTGAGCATGAAAGTAGGCAGTAGTGTAATGAATTTAAAGTTCAAGGATACTATTAACCTTGTATGGTGACTGGCTATTGTTTGTTGATATAATTGTATCATGGTAGTCAAACATCGTAAATAAGACTATTTGGGACAATCACTGTAAGTCATTTTTCGTGTAGAACTTTGCATACCTTGTTTCCCACGTATCTCAGTTCTGGGCTAACATTGAGTCCCATATGCAATATAACCCGACTGTCACTTTAGGCGCGTCTTTAGAGATTCGGGACATGTCGTTTAGCGAATTTCACGGCTTCCCGCAAAAATAATAACGCGATAGTCGTTTTTAGGCGCATCATTAATAATTTTATTTTCCTAATTACGGGTGCACATTTATGTGATCCAAATCCAAATCTCAACGGAGTTGGAATGTGTCAAAAATTGCGGGTGCATTTATGTGACGTGGTTCGAGGCATGTTTTAACGATGTTGCAATTTTCATTAAAAATAATAATAAAGTGGTTAAAAGATGTAAAATGCACATAGGTTCACAATTGCATTAAACAAGATAATTTATGCCAAATATAATAGTTGAGCGACTGTGCTAGAACAACAGAACCCGGGAATGCCTAACACCTTCTCCCAGGTCAACAGAATTCCTTACCTGGATCTCTGGTTCGGGACTATAAGTCATTTCTTCCTCGATTCAGGATTCTAAACGGTGACTTGGGACACCATAAATCTCTGAAGTGGCGACTATTAAATTCTCTTAAATAATTGAATCACATTTCGATTGTGCTTTTATTGGAAAAACTCCCTTATCTACGCCCTACGCCAGGTTGTAGTAGCCAAAAGGAGGTGTGACAACATCTACTTGTGACACTGATTTCAGAGCTATTAAACATGATTTCTATTATGGAATCAATTGACAACTATAGGCATAATCTAAAATGGTGAGACAAATTTGACAAGATGCAAAAGTCTTATAGGTATGTTTTCTACATGGTAAGATAACCATATTAAAATGTTGAGTCCTATAGGCATGGTTTCTACTTATCAAGGAAAAATCAGAAAATTGTAAAATCCTAGAGGCATGATTTCCACCCGTACTATCCCGCAAACATGTAACTACCCACCCTTTTCACTAATTACCCCAATATTCTTTTACAAGTTATTACAGACCATATGAATGAATTACATTAAATAAATAAGAAAATAAGAAGTTATTATACAGGGAGCACACAGATAGGCTCAAATTTCCAACGCCTCCAATAGACTGAAATGCCTCTGTTCCATAGACAAAGCCATAGTCTAGGTGCATCAAAGTTCCCTAAGGATCTCAAGGATTCAGGGCAGTGCTTAAACCTAGACTTAGTAACCAAAATTGAATAAATGCAGTGTGGAAGGGCTAGCCTCAGTATGCCGGAGTTCATAGGGTTCTCAAAATGATCCAAAGGTAGTACACATACTGGAGGGGGTAGAACATATTGACTTAGGAGTAGAGTGAAAGTGCTTGACACAAGTTGAAAGGTTATAATAGGAAACTTTATTAAAGGGAAGTTTTTTTGAAATAAATTAGAAAAACAACAGAGAAAGTTTGAAAAAAAAGTGGAGTAGTAAACAATTGTCCAAACACAACACCCTCAAGACAGGTTCGTACACAGCTAGGAATCACAAAACCAAAGTAGGTTCAGTAGTTAGAAATAAGTGTCAAGAGATTGGGGGATACATAGAACACTTGATAGAGAACACATAACAAGCAAAGTTCTTAGCAATTAGTACGGACATGCTCATACACAACTAATCAGACATCGTCAGAGAATCAGCATTTCTTAAGAGGGTTTAATATAGACAACATGATTTATGTATCAATCCCAGATTCATACAAGTTAGGAGTGCATACAATTTGGGGGGGGGAAGGGGTTAATATGCTCATTCTAATCCTAAGGAAGAGGAGTTCATGACATGCTAATCATGCAATCATATTAACAGTAGGTTTATCAACAAAACTATAAGTAAAAGCAAACTAGAAACAAGATGAATTGAAGCAATAAAAGAACCATACAGCTCTTGGAACTTAAACTGAAATTAAAACAAACCAGTAATAAAGACAGTAAACAAAAGTGAAGGAATATGAGAATAGAATAGTTAGCCTTGGCTTGCAGCTAGCTAACATAAAATAGTAGCAAGTAGCACAAAAGAGAGAGAGAGGGAGAGAGAGAGAGAGAGAGAGGAGAGAGAGAGGAGAGAGAGAGAGAGAGAGAGAGAGAGAAAGCAGAAAGCTTAAGTGTGAGAGAAAGTGGTTTTGAAGAAAGAGTTTTCGTGTGTTGTGTTAATGAAAGAGTATATATATATATATATATATTGAAAGCATGTGAAGAAAAAGGTAAAAATAAAAGTTCATCAGTAATAATGGGGGCTCAAAATCAATCAGTCACGAAATCAAGGTAAGTACTCCTTTAATTAAGGAGTCAACTTCAAACAGTAACGAATACGTGGAAAATAAGGAAAGAAATCTTATAAGGGTGAGCATAACAAATAAGGAAACATTTTTTTCATAGTACAAGTATAGAACATGTTATAGAGGCTAGGTTCAACATATATCAATCAAGGAAAAGACATAAGAAATCAATTAATAGCATAATTGACCGTAAAGTAAGGTGTGCAAATATTTTACAAGGTTAAAATTAGTATAGATATCATGCGAAATCAATGAAAGATCAACTACGAAGAATTAAGGATTCAAAAGTAGAAAATAGCAATGATTTAGCATAACTTCATAAGTAAAACCACATAGTATGCCGAAACAAGAACTCGAAGAGGTCGAGCAAGACAAAAAATCTTATATAAATTAGGGATTCATGTAAAGCATCGCATGAATTAGAAGAGTAAGCATGATGTGGGTAGGAGAAGCAAAGAATCAGAAACATCGATAAACAAAATAGGATAAGATCATACAATAGGCAAGGATAGCCATAATTAGGAACCTTAACAATCAATCATAAAATAAAATCACAGAATCAAAGAAAAATATAGATTAATCGAACACGTTATCAAAAAAAATTTAGAAACTCAAGATTAGAACTAATAAATTAGGGTTTTAAACATAGGAAAGTTTAAGAGGTAGTAAAATCACAGAATCAGTCCAAATATGCAAGAGATAGAAGTTTAAACATAAAGAATCAATTTAAACAAAGCTTTAGAAGAAGTTCCAAACCCTAATTTGAGAAGAAGGTGAAAACGCTATAAAATCGATGAATCTTGTAAAGAGTTATAAGCATAGTGTAAAACATAAAAGAAGCAGACTAAAGTCGTTTAAAAAACGTACATATCAAGAGATGTAAGAAAATTTCAAAAGAAAACCATGTCGAGATGAAAGAACCTGTCTAAAATCTCAAGGATCGTAACAGGTAAAACAAGATTTTCCTTGAAATCATACTGATGTAGCAAAGAATAGACCATATGGCAAACCGCAGATGTAAGCCACTGTGGCCCAAGGCCCCTGAAGGCCTCATATAACGTGAGAATGGCAATAGAGGAGCCATTCGAGGGTTAGGAGTTGAAGGGAGATCACCGGAGAAGATCGGATAGGGAAGTCCACAGATGGAAGAGCTAGGGTTAGGTTGAGGTATGAAGAGAGAAGAGTAGATGAGAGAATACAGAGGTAGCAGTCTTTGAGTTATTCGTTAGGGTTAAGGTGCGTTTGGGATAAAAAAATAAAAGAACTGATAAGAGCAGTTGATCTTTTAGATCAACGGCCATGATTTGATAGATTTTGGTTTGTTAGGCAGGTTTAGGGTCTAGGTCGAATAGTTTTGTTAGAAATTGGGCTAGGATTGGATTTAATTTAGGCTACAATTAAAATGTAAATCCGGCTATATTTTAAATAGCTAATTTCCCCTATATAATTTATAATAAATGATAAATAGTATATGGAAAATATTGTTATGTACCTAAATAATTTAAAATAGAAATTTAACATTTTTTAAATAAATGAGAACGTAATTATACGTTTCTAAGGCTAATTTTGTAATTATATACAATTTAGTTTTAAAAATACAAAATGCAATTATACAAATGCAGCAAAAAACTATTTTCATAAATATACATATTAAATGACTAGATCACCCCAACTATAATTTTAGGGTAATTATTGGCAATTTTTTTATGAGTAAAAGGAGAGAATAAATCAATTTAAATTGTTTAGATTATGCCGGGGGGAGTCAGGGTTTAGACTCATGTAAATGGGGACACAAGGATTAGCCTCGTGGGGTCAAAGATTAGACTCGTGCTAATAGGGAGGCAGTGATTAGCTTCATGCAGGTATAGAGTGAAGGATTAGACTTATGGAGTTATGGAGGAAAGAATTAGCCTCATGCAAGTAGGGAGAAAAGGATTACCTTTATGAAAGTAATGAGGTAGGGATTTCCCTCATGCATGTGTTGAGGCAGGGATAGGCCTCATACAATATGGAGGCAAGGATTAACCTCATTCAAATATGGAGGGTGGGATTAGCCTCATGCAAATATGGAGGCAAGGATTAGCCTCATGCAGGTATGGAGGCAATGATTAGCCTCATGCAGATATGGAAGCAAGGATTAGCCTCATGCAGATGTAGAGGCAAGGTTAGCGTTATCCAAATATGGAGGCAAGGATTAGCATCATGCAAATACGGAGGCAAGGATGAGCGTTATGCAAGTATGAGGCAGGGATTAGCCTTATGCAAGAATGGATGCAAGGATTAGCCTCATACAAGTATAGAGGCAGAGATTAGCCTCATGCAAGTAAGGAAGCAGGGATTAGACTCATGCAAATATGGAGGCATAGATTAGCCTCATGCAAGTACGGAGGCAAGGATTGGCCTTATGAAAATATGGACGCTGAAATTAGCCATATGCAATTATGGAGGCAAGGATTAGCCTGATTGAGTAAAAGTTTAAATTTATTCAATATGAAGGCAAGGATCAGCCTCATGCAAAATTGGGGTCAGGGATTACCCTCATACAAGTTGAGAGGCAAGGATTAGCCTCATGCAGGTATGGACTCAACGATTAGACTGATGCAAATGTGGAGGTAAGGATCAGCCTAATGCAGTGAGCAAGGAGTAAGTAATAGTAGAATAAGTCTTTACTGGAGATGCATATTCGGTGTTTGGTGGCCTAATCGATAGTAATCTTGTTGTGTACATATATTTGTAGATGTAATCATTATGCCATATGTGCTAGTGTTCAAATAAATATGGTAAGTTCTTTTGTGGGGGAGGTTGGTTCGTACTTCGCCTGCTGGCCTTGCTCCGCTCCATTCTGAAGCCCCTTCTAGTCCCCCTAAGTAACACCTAACTGCTATGGAAATAGAGTTTTTCGAAAAGTATGCAATTATTGATAAAATAGAGTTATTTTAGAAATATATTGATATATTTAAATGAACTAGTGATTGTAACACGTTTTGAAGGCATTGCAGCAATCTTATGTAGGTATTCTAAGGATCCTCCCCTAAATTCTGCCCAGTTTGATAGATGATCTTTAGCTGTTTGTGGATGATGGACCCTGTTGAACCTTCTCTAGAATTTTTAGAATCCTTGTAAAAATTATACCCAAATTCTTGACTGATTTCTGATGTCCTGTCATGTGATGGAGTTGGCTCGACTTGCTCCGGAATTTAGAGAGTCCTCAAAATTCTGCCCTAATTTCTACTCTAGAGGGAAATGAAAATTTATTATAATAGGACTGAACTACTAAGGCCGCCTACGTATCCCCTCTTAAGTGGGAATTAGGCCGAGGATATTTCAATTATATCAAATGAGGAAATGTCAAGTATCTAAGCAAAATATATCTTGACTACGTTTGAATTGATGGCTTTCAGCCATACTTCTCTGTCCATTTCTGTGAGTAGGAGTGTTCCTACTATTTGTACCCTGTGAACCATGTACGAACCTTGCCAGTTGGGAAAGAATTTCCCTTTGGCTTTATCTTTATATAAGAAGATTTTCTTTGATACAAGCTGTCCTGGTACGAACTGTCTTGGTTTGATACTTTAGTTGAAAGCTTTGGACATTCTATTCTAATAAATTTTTCCGTGAAACACATCATTCATCCTCTTTCAATCGATACGGGCGAATTTTTCATAGGGGCTCTATATCCACTATACGTCATTGTCACACCTCTTTTTAAACACTACAACCTCGGCAAAAGAGGGTAGATAAGGGAATTTTTCCAATTAAAGGACAATCGAAAGAGATTTATTTATTTAGAGATTTTAGAGTCGCCACCTGGGATAATTAATAGTGTCCCAAGTCACAAGTTTATATCCCAAATGGAGGAAAGTTTGACTCTGTATACAGTCTGCGAGCTAGAAATTCGGGTAAGGAGTTTTGTTAACCTGGGAGAAGGTGCTAGGAATTCCCGAATTCCGTGGTTCTAGCGCAGTCGCTCAACTATTATACTAGGCTTAATTATGTGATTTTAATGAATTATTGTACCCATGTACAAATTTTAACTTCTAACCGCTTTTATTTGATTTTTAAGAAGATTGCAACGTCGTTAATATGTGTTTTGAACCACGTCACATAAATGCACCCACAGCCTAAAACACATGTTTCCTAACGTTGTGATTTAGATTTGGGTCACATAAGTGCGCACCCGTATTTGGGAAAGTACATTATTTAACTAGCACGCCTAAGATGAATACACGTTTACAATTTGCAAGGGCAGTTGAATTTTAGTTATGCGGCACGTCTCGAATTCTGAGGGTCAATACAAAATTAACTAAATGAGGGCATTCCAATTGTTCAATTTTTTTGCATTGGCGTACCTTGATCATAGTTATAATAGGGGATTAATCTCAAATTTATAAAGCCGTCAGTATTTGTATTTGATAAACTCTTTTAATTAGTGGTCGAGAGATACAAATACAATTAGCTAGATTACTCTTCCAAATTCCCTTCAGAATTATGGGCCTAAACTAACCATTGGCCCAAAAGGACTGTGCAAAGACTTCCATATTAACGAAGGGGAGTGGAAGTGGGCCCAAATGCTAGCCCAAAAAGAGGCTGAAGAATGTGTAGCCTCCTATTACGAGGTCCCAAGATTGAATCCCCATGGCTACAATCAATACACAAGTAAATAACAATCAGATGGACTTAACCATCTTAAAGAAAACACAACTAAAAATGCAACTCATAATTAAACTACTATCATGGATTCGTGATACTCTAATTTTTTAGAACTGGTTTTTAGGGAACTTCGACCATTACTTAGTACCCTAACCTCATGAATGAAACCTTTTTGATGACCAACTTATATACAATATCATACCATAATACGTTTGAGACATGATAAACTTGTGAATAATCGACAATATCCGATAATTGTGCATATTAACAAAAACAATTACTGAAGTCTGTAACAGTCATTAGTTCAGTCACAAAACAGTGATATATCTAGTGTATCTAAAGGCAAGCCACATCATATTGCATCAGACTGTCAAATATACAAATATTATGAAAAACATTTAAATAAACTAAAAAATCTGGTACAACACTTCAAGCTCTTCATTTCATTTCTTTCCTTCACTTCACAATCAGAGAGTTACAGAACTGTGCACATGGTTACAGCAATAAATTGAGAAGCTATGAGCCTAGGTAATAGTAGAAAATCAACAACAAGACTCAACATCAGCAGTTATAATGTTTAGCAGACAAAATTTCCCAAAAAAGACTGAAGAAGATCAACTTAAAACCCAAACTTGAACCAGCAATGTATTAGTAAAAGCAACATGGATATGAAAATACTGGAAAACAACCTCCCTTGAACAATAACCACATCAATTTCAATCCCCAAACCTCCAACACCCCAATCTCAATTCTTTATAAACCAAATCCATTGGACTATACTTTCAGGTTTGACCTTTTGAAAAATCACATAATGAATATCCAATGAAACAGTAATTTTACTCCAATTTTCAGTTGTAGTTTCATAATTTTGTTTTCTATTGTCCTCCATCTGCCTTCTGAAGCAAGAAGAGTTGCCTTTATCGGCAAGCAAACTACGGCGCCCTTTTGGTGTTAAAATTGTACTTTAGTCCCTCATTGTTTAACTTGGGGCCAAGTTTTTACATCAAAATTGACAGAAAGCCCCTACTAGAGGCTTCCTATTTCAGTCGCCCTAAAACAAATACACAAACTACCCTTACTTCCAAACGGATCAAGTATGGCATTATTTAAATGCCATGTAGAAATTTCAAACTGTAGGATTACCTAATTAACCAACCTAACACTAAATTACTAGACCTAGTTTATAACCTAGGAATTACACATAGAAGTCATTCAGAAGAGATCAATACAATTCGAACTAATTAAACAACTAAAATTCAATTAACACAAATTTATTATCGAACTCGGGTCTTTTCAAATAAGACTGACACAACTTGACTATTTTGCTCGAGACCTAATTTAAATTGTAGAATTTAATCATGAAATCCAACAAAAAATTACTACAACTCAACTATACTCAGGAATTAAAAGAAATGAAATTCAAGCAAGACTCAATAACTTGACTAAAATCATAAATTCAATTCCAAACAACGAAGACTGAAAATCAATTAAACTTGTAAACCTTCGGCCAATAGAATTTGACATGAAAGCCCAAACTAACAAAAACAACTAATACCATTTAATTAAACACAACTAAAGACCTAATCCAAAACCCTGGAATTAAGCACTAACTACCAAATATACAGAAATGAGATGAAGAAGAATAAAATTAAAAAGTAAACAGAAAACGTAGCTTAAAAATCTGCGTTGCACCCTGGAAATCTGCATGCACCACTCTGGAAACCCTAGATAAAATTTTGAGGAGTTGCAGGGACAGACGAGGGAAACAGGTTGTGATTCTGAGGTGAGGGAGGTGAAGAGACTGTAGGGTGTGGTTTTTGGGTGGTTTGGTGGTTGTAGTGTTTGGCCAAAGCTTTTTTTATTTAATATTCGAGATGATCGGCATAGATTTGAGAGAAAAACTACATGGGTATGGATGATGAGTAGGTCTAGGAGGTCATTTGGTGTTAATTTGGGACCGGTTGGGTGGCATTTCGCTGTGGACGGTTAATTAGAGGGAAGATGGTTACATATTTAAGTAGAGGAGACTAAGGGGAATCAAGGATGTTAATTTGGTGGCGATTGGGGTTCCGCTGGCAGCAGAGGTGATTTCTAGCCGGCGGCGCATGCCGGAGGGAGGTGGCGTTAGGATTTCTGAGGGTGAGGTTAGAAACAGGGTACAAGGTTATTTTTTGGGGGTGGGAGAGGGGGTTGTTTGGATCTCAACCGTTCGATTAAACAAAACAACGGCCCTGATTGATTGGCTTTGAAACAACGTCATTCAGTTGGGGCGGGGAATTAGACCGGGTTTGGGTGTGGGCTAGACCGGGTTTGTGGGGGTTTTTTGTGTTGTATTTTACTTTAAAAATGGACCAATTTGGGTCCTCGTTTTATTTAATTGATTTTCAGATTTTCTTTCACTTGTTTTTTTCATTTTTCTTTTCATTTCTCATTGTAATATATTTCTAAACATCCTAATTAGTTATAAATCCCAAATTAACCTATAAAAATCCTAATTACTCCTACATAATTATTATAACAAACAATTAAAACACGATCAAGAGAAAAATTACTAAAAAAAATCAAACATAAACTTAAAAGTGCAAATTAAGCCATCTTTTTTATTTTACATTTCATAAAATGACTAAATTACTGAATAATTCTTAAAATATGAAATTAACTCTTAAATGAACATGCAACATATTTTTTATATTTTCAGTTGTTAACAAACAAAATGCAAATAACGAAGGATGCCACAAAAATTCACAACATTGCAAACAAATAAAAGAAATGATTTTATTTGAATTTATAAGAGTAATTCATGTAAGGCCAAAATCACATGCTCACAGCTGCCCCTATTTTCTCGAAAACACGAAGAGTTTTCATGCAAATACAAGTGAGTGGACATGAGCAATTTTTTCCCACTTAAGCACTCCGTGAGAAGCACTTTTGAAAAATTTGACCGCACCCGGCTTCAAAGATTGCCTACATATCCTCGGCTGAAGAAAAATCAGGTCACTGTAGTTCAGGAGCGTTTGGTAGCTGGGACTACCGAAGCTGTGATCTCACTATTGTTGTTTTGCTGCTACTGCTTGCTAGACCCCCTTATTACACCATGTAAAAATAAAAAGAAGCTAGACCAAGCTATGAACTCTGGATTACAGAAAAACCTCTCTATGTCTTCAAACTTTCTCTTGATCTTTGTTGCTTTGTTGCCTTGTGTATCTCCTGTAAAACATCTTGTTGTTTTGCTGTACTTCATTCTGTGAAACTTCTTATTGCCCTGTTTCAATTGTTCTCTTTCTCCGTGTTGATGCTTGATTGTTAAATTTGAATTGTATTCCCTTATTCTCTAAGTGGGCCCCCTGATAACCAAAACTTTAAACTTGAAATCTATTCCCTTGTTCTCCAGGTGGGAGGCTGATTACGAAAACTTGAATACTTAAAATATATTCCCTTGTTTCTCCAGGTGGGCGCTTGATTACTAGAACTTGTAAACTTGAAAAGTATTCCCTGTTTCTCCAGGTGGGCACCTGATTACCAGAACTTGAAGCTTGGAAATTATTCCATTTTTCTCAAGGTGGGCGCCTGATTACCAAAACTTGCAAACTTGAAAAGTATTCCCTTCTTCTCGAGGTGGGCCCCTGATAACCAAAACTTGAAAACTTGAAAAGTATTCCCATGTTCTCCACGTGGGCGCCTGGTTACCAGAATATGAAAACTTGAAAAGTATTCCGTTGTTCGCTACGTAGGCATCTGATTACAAAAACTTGAAAAGTATTCCCTTGTTCTCCAGGTGGGTGCCAAATTACAAAAATTTGAAACTTGAAATGTATTCCCTTGTTCTTCAGGTGGGAGCCTGATTACCAAAACTTGAAAACTTGAAAAGCATTTCCTTATTCTCCAATGGGTGCCTGATTACCAGAACTTGAAACCTTGAAAAGTATTTCCTTTTTCTCCAGGTGGGAGCCTTATTACCAAAACTTGAAACTTGAAAAGTATTCCCTTGTTCTCCAAGTGGGCGCCTGATTACCAAAACTCTTAAACTTGAAATCTATTCCCTTGTTCTCCAGAGGTGTAACAGTACACTTATAAGGCATGTGTGAGTCAACCATCCCAAGGGATGGGAATAATTAAATTAAAAAAAAAAAGGTAACAAGCGAGTGTCGATCCCAAAATGTTTGCAGTATTTAAATACATATTGCGAAATGTAAATTCGTATCCTATTTTTGGAACCTAGTTGTTCCCAAGGTAGGCTTAGTGACTTATAGATTTGGAAAACTTTTAATTGCTAACAAATGCTTCATTTCATAATATAAAAATAGATGAATCCCAAACCGACAGTGTATAGCAATAATATAAGTCACTACTGGCACTTGGCCTAATTACATTATTAGGAAAAAGCAAATAAATATGGCCCATTTTGGGCAACAAAGACCTTCCCCAAATTCAATCTTCTAGACTCTATCATATAGATCCCCTAGCTCGCGTAGCCCCATTAGCAATTAGGCTCTGGCCAAATGTCCTCCGTCAGCTTCTTTAGCGTTCTGGCAAATTTCTACGTTGCCAAAATGAAACAAAAACCTTTCACTATCCCTCAATAAAGAGGCGGCCTCAGTTAGTTTATTGTTTGGCTCAATATCTAGAAAGGAATGAAGGTTACCCAGGTACTTTTTCACATATTTCTTGTCATATGAGGAAAGGTCTTCCGACCAATCTAGCAACAATGGTGGGATATTTCTGACCATACAGAATTTGGGGACCACGTGCCTCATTTCTTTGAAATAAAAGGGTTAGACCTTAGCCCTAGTAGACTCGACTATTTATACATTTATGAACAACATATCAGCATTTAGTTCTCCAAATTAGTGCATAGAATGTGCTTGCGACCGTTGGGATTATGGAAAACCCGACGGACTTTGGATAAGGCTTATCTTAAAAAATCATTTTATGGACAAAATAACTTTTCCGACTAGGTTTGACCATGAAGCACGCACAATTTTTCCGACTTGGTACCCTCAAGAGGACAACTCGAGGAGGAAGGAACGGAATAGTCGACTGCATCGTTGATCGACTAGTTTTACTGTGAGTAAGGCTTTTCGAATATAAGGGTAGCAAATAGGAAGAGCGCAACCACCCATTAAAGATTTGCTATAGGATTTGATACGCACGGGTGAAATATGATCCGGAGAATGATTTATTCAGCAATTAATAATATGTAGTCTAGTATTTGCATGTAGGAAGAACAAATACAACATTTAAACAATTGAAAGATGGTTAGAGAAAAGGAAAACAAGGAGACAAGTCCGTTTTTGTAATAAAAGAAGTATGAGTGCCTTGAAAGAATTGACAGTTAAATTCGAATAAGGGGAAAGGGTACGGGATAAGGCATGCTTGGACTAATTTGTAAAATATAAGTTTGTTATGCTAAGAGCCTAATGATATACCCAGTAGACTCGCCATGCTATCGTGCACCCTTTTTCACTTATCACGGAAAGAGGTTAAGGTTTCGACATTCCATGGGGTATGATATCTCATTTCCTTTCTGGAATTGGGTATTTAAAGAGTCGTCACCTAAAAGATTACGGTGCATTAGGGTACCTAGTGTGATTAACTTTTTGATTGGTTTGCATTACCGGAGATCTAGGGTAAGGGCTCGAAATAACATTGAGGGGAAGGTGTTAGGCACCCTTCTTGGTCCACAACTGCGGGTCCTACTCTAACTTATATTTACAAATTAGTCCAAATAAATAAACAATTAAATCAAATAGGTTGCAGGTAAAGAACGTTGGATAACCCAAATAATAAGATAAAGATTTTTTGATCATGTTGCATAATACAATTGTTTTGATATAGAAGAAGGAAATTTGGGAAGGAGGGTTGCTAGGTTAGTTAGCCTATAGGATCACCCCACACAATGTCCGGTAAACACTCCTCGAAGAGGGGCTACAAGTGGCTTTAGCATGTAGTCATCATATCCCATATCTACCCTTCCCATCCCCTTAGTGGTCATTCACAGCGAGTGCTGGTTAATGATCTCTATTGTGTGTTGTTACCTGTTCCTTCTTAATAGTCTTGGAGGGATTTAATACCTCTACCTATAGGTGGTTCTAGACAGACCCATAAGTGTTAAAAGGTAAAGAAAGCTAAGGGGACAAGTAATAACAATTAGGACTGTTTGCAAATATTAACAAAGGGAGAAATTAGAGGCTCAAAGTTTCCTCTTCAAACAAGGCACATAAACAGCATGTCTGAAGCACAAATAAGACCTTTTATTGAATAGTATCCTAAGGCATAATATTTGAGTGAACGTATAGAAAACAAGCATTTTGTTTTATAAACTCAGAACTAACGACGCTAGCAGTAGCCTACTAATTTTAAAGTTTGCTTAAACTAGGACAACATTAGTCACAGAAACAGTTTCAGAATTTCAAGTTTTGAAAACGCCCTATAGGTTTGCCTATAAGCAGAATACTGAGGACTACATTTAATATAGTGAAACAAAGCAAGTTCTTAAATGGACTGTTTAATACCGATAGGCATGCTGTCTAATGATAAACCGAGGCAATTTTGAAGACTCGTTTCAAGGAAATATAAACCTCTCAATTAAATTAATTTAGAAGTGAGCTAATCATTAACCAGATTATTTCATTAAGAAACCAAACTAGGTTAGATTTATAGGCAGAATCTGATGTTGTTCCATATACGCATGACATCTAGTTTTAAACTAATTTTTAAAGACTTGTCGGCATGATGTCTCGTGAAAATATACATAAACACTTGTTATTACAGAAGTCGGACTTGGATTATATCTTAAAGGCATTGCATCTACTTGTGACACTGATTTAAGACCAATTAAACATGATTTCTATTATGGAATCAATTATAACTATAGGCATGGTCTAACATAGTGAGACAAACTTGACAAGATGTAAAAGCCCTACAGCCATGTTTTCTACTTGATAAGATAATCATATCAAAATGTGAAGTCCTATAGGCATGGTTTCTACTTCTAAAGGCAAACACAACAAATATTAATTTCCTATAGACATGATTTATACTTGTATTACCCCACAAACATGTAACTACCCATGACTTCTACCTATATTATCCCACAAACAAGTAACTACCCACCCTTTTCACTAATTACCCCAATATTCATTTACAAGTCATTACAGACCATATGAATGAATTACATAAATAAATTTAAAAATAAGAAGTTATTCTATTTGGATCCTATAGGTAGGACCAGATTTCTAAAGCCTCCAATTGCATCAAATACCTCAATTCCATAGACAAAGTTATAGTCTAGATGCATCAAATTTTACTAAGGATCTCAAGGATCCCGGCCAGTGATTGTACCTAGACATAGTAAGCAAAATTGAATAAGTTCACCGTGGAAGGGCCAGCCTCAGTATGCCAGAGTTTAGAGGGTTCTCAAGAGATCCCAAGGCAGTACACATACTGGAGAGAGCAAAACTTATTGACTTAAAAGTAGAGTGAAAGTTCTTAACACAAGTTGAAAGGTTATAATAGGAAATATGTGTTAAAGAGAATTTTTTTTGAAATAAATGAATAAAACAATAAAGAGAGTTTTAAAAGAGAGTGGAATAGTAAACAACAACCCAAACAAAACACCCTTAAGATAGGTTCATACATAGCCAGTATCGCAGAACCAAAGCAGGTGCCAGTATTCACAACTAGGGTCAAGGGATTTGGGGATACATAGAACACATGCCGAGATGAATGAACCTGTCTAAAATCTCAAGGATCGTAACAAGTAAAACATGATTTTGGTTTAAATCATACTGATGTAGAAACGAATATACTAAATGGCAAACACTAGATGAAAGTCAGTGTGGCTCTGGGCCCTTGAAGGCCTCAGAGAATGTCAGAATGAAAATATATGAGCCATTCGAGGTATAAGAGTTTAAGGGAGAACACCGGAGAAGACCGGAGAAGGAAGTTGGCCGTTGAAAGAGCTTGGGTTAGATTGAGGTGTTGAGAGAGGAGAGGAGCTGAGAGAATATAGAGGTGGCTTTTGAATGCTTATATATTCATCGTAACAATAAATGATTAGGGAGATGAGATAAGAGAAAATAGAGGCGGTTAGATTTAGGCATACTAAATGACTAAATCATCCTACCAATAATTAGAGGGTAATTATTGGGGTTTTTTTATGAGTAATTTTGAGGCTTGTGCAAGATTATATATAAATATATATGTTATTTTGAAGGTATTTATGCATATAAAAAAAAAGGGAAAAATTGGATATCAACAATTACTTCTCTTTACCTAAAAGAGTTTTCGGTTAAATAAATGATATCCAATTTTGACCGGATGGGATGCTTTGGAAGATAGAGGCCGAACTCCACTCTTTGAGTTTCCTACATATCTATTATTTTTTAGGAATCATGACATGTTCATATTTGGATTCATCCGTTGAGTATGCCGATAAAATTATTGTAAGAATGGACACGTGATGCCAAAGCGGTTATGGTGAGCAGTTAAAGATCGGGTCAATTGAGGGAACTGGGGTAAGATTGCTCCTGTTAAGATAGTAGTTACATACAAGTTACCTATTGACAAAAGATTCAATGAACGTGTATTTTTGTGAAAATTCAAACATGGTGCAGATTCCCTTTAGACAATGAAAGTTGCCTTTGGACAGTTAAGGATGAAGTCCTAGAACCATGATGTCTTGTGAAATGAATTGTTTAGTGAGGGATTTGCAAGCCATGAAATGGTGTTCTTAGGTCATGACAATGGTGCATCTGAACCATGACGCCTTGGAATAATCATATGCAAGTTAGAGAGATCCTCGAGCCATGGCATGGTGTCTTCCGGCTTTGGAGATTGTGCCTTTAGACTATGACGCCTTCGGATAGATTGGTGATATTTCAGCCTATGATATACAATAATATAATGTTAAAAGACAAGGCTTAGTGATATGGAGGCAGATCTTACCCCAATTGAAAAGCAATAGATAGTATTAGCAATAAAGAATTATATATATGCAAAGAGGGACGGTGCTTAGTCCTCTACGGATGGGGAGGAAAATATTAGCCTTATTCAAATGTGGAGGCAAGGATTATCCTTATGCAAATATGGAGTAAGGGATGAGACTCATGCCAGGGGGAGTCAGGCATTAGACTCATGCAAATGGGGAGGCAAGGATTAGCCTCATGTAGTCAGGGATTATACTCGTGCAAATGGGGAGGCAGGGATTAGCCTCATACATATATGGAGGCAAGGATTAACCTCATTCAAGTAGGGAGGCAAGGATTAGCCTCATGCAGATATGGAATCAAGGATTACACTCGTGCACTTATGGAGGCAAGGATTAGCCTCATGCAAGTAGGGAGGCAATGATTAGCTTTATGAAAGTAGGGTATGATGACCTTTTGGGTCATCACTTGTTTTAAGATAAAATCTATGTTCTAAGGCCTTAAAAACCTCTTTTACCATCACATCGATTTGCGTGCACAGTCCGGGCGCTGTGTCGAAAAGACTAAATATAAAAATATGTGAAAAATAATAAGTTTTGATTATAAAATGAATTAATTTGACTTCGGTCAATGTCTTGGGTAATCTGACCTGGACCCGTGATTTGACGATCCCGAAGGGTCCGTATGAAAATATAAGAGTTGGACGTATGCTCGGAACTGAATTTCGAGGCCCCAAGCATGAGAAATGAATTTTTGAAACAAATTATTTTTCTGAAATTGTTTATAAGGTCTGGAAATGTTTTTTATTAAAACATGATTGTATCGAGCCCGTATTTTTGTTCTGGCACCCGGTACAGCTCTTATATGTGATTTAAGATAATTCTATGAAGTTTGGTAAGAAACGGAATCCATTTGACGTGATTCGGACCATAAAAGCAAATTTGATGCTTAAAGAAGTTTTAAGATATTTCATTGATCTTGAGGTTTAATTCGATGTTCATGATGTATTTTTGTGATTTGAATACACGAATAAGTCCAATATCTTTTCATAATTGTCAAGCTTGATCGTAATTCCCAAACTTTTTTCGCATTTCCGATGCGCGCATTTCCGAAAATCTTTTTGCAATTCTCAAGCTTGTTCGCAATTCCCAACCTCTTTTTGCAATTCCCAAGTTCACATTTCCTAATCATTTTTCGCAATTACCAATCCAGGAAAGGTTGGTTCGCAATTGCGAACCCCTGTTCGTAATTCCAAAAACTAAGACCTGCAACTTTTATACTTAGTCGGTTTTAAACTCATTTTCACATCCTTTCAAAACACAAACACACTAGGGTGATTTTTCAAAAGAAACTTTCCTTCCAAATCAATTGTGAGTCATTTTTAACTAGTTTTGTTCAATCATTATCATCCTTTACCATAATTTCAACTTAAAATCAAAGATTTTTTTGTCATGCCCCAAAACCGAGGGGCGTGACCGGCGCTTGATCGAGTAGCCCCAGCCAAGCGGACCTGGGTGCCTCTCCTACCCCGTGTGTTATCCCGTGTTCTCATTACTCATCAACAAAAGGAAATAGCCATTTCTAATCAAAATACCTTTCTTTTTACATAACCTACACAATGTACATGGGTACTTAACGTGGTTTACAACTTACATCGCCCAACATACAAAATACATATTTATATAAGTTCAAAACCCACATTTCCTGTCTACGGGACCTATAAAGATACTAATGGATGACAGAACACCTGTCGGTAACAAGGCTCCGGCAATAACTTACACAAATACCAAAACAAGACTCTGGAATAACAGCGGCACGACTCACACAAGGCCCCGAAAGGAAAGGGGCTCACCAATTCAGCTGACGGGAAGTTAAGGGGAGCTACGGTTGGTGGACTGGAGTACCTACTGTCGATCCACCTACAGTCATGACACGAATGTAGCACCCCCGCCAAAAGGGGCTTCTGTACCTTTAAATTGTACTTGTATGTATGATCAAACTTTGCCCCAAGTAAACTCAAACCATACATAAGTAACGAGCAATAATGGAATCAACAATCAAATACACATGAAAGGAACAATCAAGCCAAACAACTTTGCAATCTCTCCTTTTTACCCTTCAACATTATCACATCAACGATTTCACGATTATTCTCATATTTTAATTTCAATAGTGATTTCAATCACTTTCCAACCTTATTACCTCTGCCACCCTTATTACCTCGACCGAACAATCACAATTCACAAACAACAACAACAATTCACAAGGAACATCAACAATTCACTAAGAATTTCCATAACCATCAATACCATTTCCATCATATTTCACATCTCATATGCAATTTAAGTCACAATAGTAATTGCCCATGACAAGCCATTTTTGTTTTTACCACAGTTGTTTTGAATATATCAAATACGATTTCTTTCCATCATTTGCTTCCCAGCCCTCACCACATAAAAACATTCACACACACACACATTTTGTTTGTTACTAATTACTTGTACCATTATTTTGGGAGACTTATCCACAAACACTCAAAGCATACCAATCACGGGAATTTCATATATAGTCCATATAGATATAACATACCAAATAGGCGTACACCAAACAAACTGACTTTACAAGGTCAAAGTTAGCCATACATACCTAGAGCCAAATTTTGTTTTTACTTCTACTTTTAATTCACCAAACAGTCTAGCAATGTCAATCTAGTGCACAAGTTAACACATACATCTTAGGACTAAAGTTCATAATTACAGCCCAAACTTATTTGTGTTATTAACTCCTCTCTTATAATTCTTTCCTCCTACCCAATTCCTCTTACTATATCTTAGGTATTAAGAGTCATTCATGTGTATTTCAATTCCCATATTCAAGACTCAAT
Source organism: Nicotiana benthamiana (assembly GCA_034376525.1). Lineage (NCBI taxonomy): Eukaryota > Viridiplantae > Streptophyta > Magnoliopsida > Solanales > Solanaceae > Nicotiana > Nicotiana benthamiana. The sequence goes on along the minus strand of CM067327.1, from coordinate 140,621,200 downwards.
GCAGGAGAATCCCCTTTTTTGATTAAATATGAAAACCAATGAAAAGGCTTGGGGAATTTAATTGCAAGAACGGGGATGAAGATATCAACTAGAGATTTCCCGGGCCTGGGTAACTTTGAGAATCAAATTGAATGTAGATAAATTTTCTCTCTCAAGAATTCCCTCTCCCATCTCTCTAATTTGATCAAAAAAAATGTTAAAATTGAGGGGTTGGGGTGTTTTATTGAATAGGGGTCGGGTTTAAAAATTAGAAAAATAGGACCCCCGAGTGGGATTTTCGGTCGTGCTTTGCGATCGCATAGTACGAATACAGTCGGCATAAAGACAACAAAAGTGCTTCAAAACTGTAGAAATTCTGTTTGGGTTTGCGACGAAAATATGGTCCGCATACCCGATTTGCGGTCGCATAATGCACCTTATTTTTTACCTTAAATTTGACTAACACATTGATTCACTTTACGGTAGAAATGCGGTTCGCATATCAGTTATGCGGTCGCATAACGAACCGCATTTTGACCTCAAATTTAACAAAGCCATTGACGCAGTCTGCGGCACAAATGTGGTCGGCATACTTTGCTTGCGATCGCATAATAGCATTTTTCTGGAAATTTTTATTCTTTGATTTTTAAATGTTAATCCAATACAAAAGTTATGAACCGCGGTGAGCTTAAATTTTACACATCCCTAACACATATTCAGGACTTGACCCTACGAGCTACTAGCTTTTGAGAACAAGTTTTCATAGGGCCTTACATTTTTATGGGGGAAATTGGGTGTTTTGGTTAGAACCTAGTTTTTTTAAAATAAATGGGAACATGGACCTCTATTTGAGGACCGATTTCAAAAATAATTATAGATTTGGGTTTGTGGGAGAATGGGTAATCGGGTTTTTGTTTGAACCTCGAGTTTTGGCCATGTGGGCCTGGGGGCGATTTTTGACCTTTTGGGATAAAACTTTGGAAATCTCATTTTCATGTATTTTGGTTGATTCATTTAGCTTTTATTAATATAATTAGGTAACTTGGGACTAGATAGTAGCGAATTGATTGTTGAATCAAGGGGTAAACGCATAATTGAATCGTAAATATTGTTCATGGCATCAAGGTAAGTGTTTGGTCTAACCTTAGCTTGAGCGATTAAGAGTTGTGTCCTATTTGATATTTGCTTCTTGTTGCGTATGATGTATAGTCATTGTGACGAGTATCTATACGTTGGTGTCAAGTATGACCGTGAGTCTTATATTGTGATTTTAATGATTTCGTTGTATTATTCATGCCTTGGTGAATATTCCTATTTGTTGTGTAAAGTTGCGGAAAGAATATGACCTATGAACCTTGAGGACCGTTGGCTCTAGTTGTATCACAAATTGTGAATGTATAAGTTATAATTGAAACCCTAGAGCATTGGCTCGAGTTATGAAGTGAATTGTGAAGTAAAACTGAGAAAGAGAAGAGATCATTATGTTGCCCCCTTGCGGGCTATTGTTGAGTTGTGGTTCCCATGCATCGTGTTCTTTATTGACATTACGGATGCTTAGGTTGATAACTGTTTGTTTTGGCTATGGAATATGGTTATAGCCGAGGTAGTTAGATGTCAGAACCAGTTTGATAATAGATGAGGTAGTTATATATTGGAACAAGTATGGTTATAGTTGTGGAAGTTCGATGTTGGAACAAGTTTGGTTATAGTTGTTTCTCCATTGCTGGGATAGAGTAGACCTTATTGATCCCTTGTCGGGACTCTCGTTCAAATTGTAAGTATTATATATGGATCGGGATTCATGCCGCAACAATGTTATATATGGATCGGGTTGCACGCCACAACAATATTATATATGGATCGGGTTGCACGCTGCAAGAATATTATATATGGATGGGGTTGCACGCCGCAACAATAATATATATGGATCGGGTTGCATGCCACAATATTATATATGGATCAGGTTGAATGCCGTAATAATAATATATATGGATTGTGTTGCACACTACGACAATATTATATATGGATCAAGTTGCACGCTGCAACAAAGATATAATAAAATGGGAGCGGGTGGTACGCCTACCACAAGATATATAATAAAATGGGAGAGGATGGTACACCTACCAAAAGATATAATAAAATGGGAGCGGGTGGTACGCCTACCATAAGAAATAGTGAAATAGGAGTAGGTGATACGCCTATCATGAGATATATTGAAATGCGATCGGGTGGTACGCATACCATAAGATATAACAAAATGGGAGTAGGTGGTACACCTCATTAGATATATTGAAATGGGATTAGGTGCTATGCATACCACAAGATATAATGAAATGGGAGCAGGTGGTACACCTACCAGAAGATATAACAAAATGGGAGCAGGTGGTATGCCAACAGCAAAATGTGGAATGAAAGTGAAATCTTCTTTTTCTTTCCATACTCTTGTTAGTGGTTGGATTTTGATTGTGTTATAGCTCGTTTGATAATCTGTCCTTACCTATTATTCCTCGAAGCATGTTTCCCCCTCCTATTTTTACTTGTTTATTTCTACTTTACTTTCTGTTGTATATCATATAACTGCAGAGGATTTATTTGGTAGTCTAGTCCTAGCCTCATCACAATTTCGCCGAGGTTAGGCTAGGCACTTACTAGCACATAGGGTAGGTTGTTCTGATACTACACTCTACAGTCATTTGTGTAGACCCCACTGTTGTGAACATCGGACAGCAGTGCGATTGCTGATTCTTGATCTTCAGGCGACACGAGGTAGTCCTACAAGCATCTGCAAGCATTTGCGTCTCCTTCTTTTTACTATTCATGTTTCTTTCATGCATTTCTAGAGAAAGTGTTGTATTTATTTCTTTCAACCTTTATTTGTAGTATTCTTAGACCATATGTGAAACTATGACACCAGTTAAGGATATTCGAAATTCAAACATACTAGATATTCATGTTTAGATAGCTTAATGTTTTTTTAGTCTGCATACGTTAAATTCCACTGTTTAATGTTATTACTTCACAGTTTTCAATGAATATAATATGGGTAAAAGGTAAACTATGCAATTAATTGACTTGCCTATCTCATATTAGTAGGCACCATCACGACTTTCAAGGGTGGAAAATCCGGGTCGTGACAAGTTGGTATCAGAGCTCTAGGTTACATGGGTATCATAGTACACAGACAAGCTTAGTAGAGTTTGAGGGATCGGGGCGGAGACGTCTATATTTATTCCCCAGGCTGCAGAGTTGGGAAATGTTTCATTTCTATTTTTCCCTGTCGTTCGGTTTTGTTCTCTCAATGTTAAATTGAAACCTCTAACCTTGTCCTTTCGCATATGGAGAGGTCATGTACCGCTTCTTTAGTCGAGAAGAAGCAGCACAGACTGGTGATAGATCAACTAAGTCGTCGGAAGCTTTGTGGGGGTTGGATAAGTCACCAAGCTCTTTACTACTACTTTCAGTGGAGCATCTTCTGAGGATCCCCAAGACTTTCTAGATAGTTGTCACGAGGTTCTTAGGAACATAGGATCGTGGAAATGGATGGGGTCAATTTTTCTTCTTTTTGCTTGTCTGGAAACTCCAAGGCTTGGTAGGGAGATTTTTGCTTGGCTAGACAAGCCGAATCACCAGCTTTGGCTTGGCAGTAGTTGATGCAGGTATTTCTAGAGAAGTTTCTCCATATCACTCAGAGAGAGGTATTAGAGGTTGAGGTAGAGGTGTATGTAAAGGTATTAGTGGTGAAGGTGCAGGTATTGTTCTGGATTGTGGTAGAGAAGCTTCGATTTTAATTTGCGTCTTATCTAGTCATGCCTAGTGCTTTTTTGAGTGCCCATGTTCATATGTCTACGCCGGTGGGTGATTCTATTGTGGTGGATCACGTCCATTGTTCATGTGTAGTGGTTATTGGAGGTCTTGAGACTTGTGTAGATTTGCTTCTTCTGGACATGGATGAATTTAGTGTTATATTGGGGATGGAGTTGTTATCACCTTACCATGCTATCTTGGACTGTCATGCCAAGACTACGACCTCAGTTTTGCTGGGCTTGGCTTGTTTAGAGTGGCGAGGGACTTATGGTCATTCTACTTGTAGTGTTATCTCTTATGTGAAGGCTTGATGTATGGTCGAGAAGGGGTGTTTGGCCTATTTTATATATGTTTGTGATTCTAGTGCTGAGGTTCCTCCAATTGATTCTGTGCCCGTTGTTCATGAGTTCCCTGAGGTATTTACTCCAGACCTGCTAGTTATTCCACCCCAAAGGGATAGTGACTTTTGCATTGATTTGGCTCCGAGCACTCGGCCTATTTCTATCCCGTCGTATCGTATGGCCCCACCAAAGTTGAAAGAGTTAATGAAACACTTGCATGATTTGCTTGAGAATGATTGCATTAAACCCAATGTTTCACCTTGGGGTGCGCAGGTGATGTTTGTTAAAGATAAGAATGTGTCAATGAGAATGTGTATTTATTACCGGTAGATAAACAAGGTTATAACCAATAATAAGTATCCATTGCTTAGAATTGATGATTTGTTTGATCGGCTTTAGGGTACCAAGGTATTTTCGAAGATTACTTGAGATATAGTTACCATCAGTTGTAGATAGGTAGCTTTCAACACTCGATACAGGCCATATGAGTTCCTGGTAATGTCATTCGGGTTGACAAATGCCCCAGCAGGTTTTATGAATTTGATGAACCAACTGTTCAGGCCTTATTTGGATTTGTTAATGATAGTATTCATTGATTATATTTTGATATTTTCCTACAGCCGCAAGGAGAAGGAGCAGCATCTTACAGTGGTTCTTCAGACTTTGACGGATAGTCAGTTATACGCCATGTTTTTGAAGTATGTGTTCTTGTTGAGTTCAGCAACATTCTTGGGTCATGTATTGTCAGCACAGGGTATTTAGGTTGATCTAAAAAAGATTGAAGTAGTCAATAACTAGCCCAGACCAACATCAGCTACAGAGATTCTTAGGATTGGCAGGCTACTATCATTGGTTCGTGGAGGGGTTTTCATCTATTGCAGCCCCGATGACTAGGTTGACCCAGAAGGGTGCCTATTTCAGATGGTCCGATGAGTGTGAGGCAAGCTTTCAAAATCTCAAGACAGCAATGATTACGATGCCAGTGTTGGTTTTGCCCAGAGGTTCAGGGCCTTATATAGTTTATTGTGAGTCTTCTCGTATTGGACATGGTGCAGTGTTGATGCAGGATGACAAGGTCATTGTCTATGCTTCGCTATAGTTCAAGATTCATGAGAAGAACTACCCCATTTCATAATTTGAGGTTTGCTGCGATTGTTCACTCATTGAAGATTTGGAGGCATTATCTGTATGGTGTGGCATGTGAGGTGTTCACGTAGCACAAGATCCTTCAATATTCGTTCAAGTAAAAGGAGTTTAATTTGAGGCAAAGGAGGTGGTTGGAGTTGTTGAAAGATTATGATTTCACTATCTTATATCATCCAGGAAAGGACAATTTGGTGGCCTATACTTTGAGTAGGAAGTCATCTTTTATGGGAAGTCTTGCTTATATTCCGATTAGTGAGAAACCGCTTGCTTTTAATGTTCAAGCTTAAGCCAATCTATTAGTGAGGTTAGATAATTTTGAGCCCAACCGTGTGTTAGCTTGCAGAGTTTCTCATTTTTCATTATTGGAGTGTATCCGTGATCCGCTGTATGATAATCCCCATTTATGCGTCCTTAGAAACATGGTGCACGTGGAATTGCTAAGCATGTTACATTAGATAATGATAGAGTATTGAGATTTCAGGGTCGAGATTGTGTGCGTGATGTGGATGGGCTCCAAGAGTTGATTTTAGAGGAGGCCCATAGCTCCCAGTACTCTATTCATCGGAGCACCGTGAAGATGTATCAGGATTTGCGGTAGCATTATGGGTGGCGGAGAATGAAGAAGGATATCATTGCATATGTGGCTCGGTGTTTGAATGGTCACCAGGTTAAGTACGAGCATCTGAGGCTCAGTGGTTCATTTCAGAGGACTATGCTTCTCGAGTTGAAGTAGGAGCGGATTATTATGGATTTTGTTGTTGGACTTCCGCAGACTCGGAAGAAGTTCGACGCAGTATGGGTCATTGTTGATAGGCTGACCAAGTCAGCACATTTTATTCCTATGGCAGTCTCCTATTCATCCAAGAGGTTAGCTAAGATCTATATTTGGAAGATTGTTTCTCTTAATGGTGTGCCCGTGTCTATCATTTTGGACTGAGGTATGCAATTTACCTCCCGCTTCTGGGGTGTAGTTCTATAAGAGTTGAGCATGCGGGTTGAGTTGAGCACATCTTTTATCCTCAGAGAGACGTGCAGTCCGAGCAGACTATTCAGATTTTGGAGGATATGCTTCGAGCTTGTGTCATTGACTTTTGTGGCTCGTACGATCAGTTTTTTGCTTTCATAGAGTATGCCTACAACAAGAACTACTAGTCGAGTATCCTGATGGCTCCTTACGAGGCTTTATATGGTAGGCGTTGTCGGTCTCCGATTGGATGGTTTGAGCCGGGAGAGGCTTGGTTATTAGGTACGAAATTGGTTCAAGATGCCTTGGACAAGGCCAGGATCATTCAGGATAGGCTTCGAATAGCTCAGTCCAGGCAAAAGAGTTATTTTGACACAAGGATCAAGATTTGGCTTTCATGGTCGGTGAACGGGTATTGCTTTGAGTGTCGTCTAATAAGGGTGTGATGAGGTTTGAAAACAAGGGCAAGTTTAGCCATAGGTTCATTGGTCTGTTTGATATTCTTGATCGAGTGAGAGAGGTGTCTTAATGACTTTCACTGCAATCGATTTTATCAATCGTGCCTCTAGTATTTTATCTATCCATGCTTCAGAAGTATCATGGCCATCCATCCCACGTGTTAGATTTCAGCACTGTCCCATTGGACAATGACTTGTCCTAGGAGGAGGAGTCGATAGCAATTGTACACCAAGATATTCGTCAGTTCAGATCGAAGAGTTTTCCTTCTGTTCGTGTTTAGTGGAGAGGTCAGCCTCCTGAGGCATGAACCTGGTAGTCCGCGTTTGATATGTGGAGCAGTTATCCCAATCTTTTACCCGACTTAAGTGCTTCATTCTTTTGTTCATTCGAGGAAAAATGGTTGTATTAGAGGTGGAGAATGTGATGACCCGAAAGCTCATCACTTGTTATAAAATGAAATTCTATGTTCGAGGCCATAAAAACATCTTTTAGCATCACCATAATTTGTTTGCACAAACCGGCCGCATAGCCGGAAGCCAAAATGTAAAATTTGTGAAAAAGGATATGTTTTGATTATAAAATGAATTAATTTGACTTTGATCAATGTTTTGGGTAGACGGACCCTGACCCGTAATTTGACAATCTTGGACGGTCCATTGGAAAATATTGGACTTGGGCATATGCCCTAAATCGAATTCCGAGGTCCCAAGCACGAGTAATGAATTTTTGAAAGAAGTGTTTTCTGAAATTATTTACAAGGTTTGGAAATGATTTTTGATTAGAAAATGTTGGTATCGGGTCTGTATTTTAGTTCCGGCACTCGGTACAGGTCTTATATATGATTTAAGATAAGTTTGTGATGATTGGTAAGAAATGGAATCCATTTGACGTGATTCGGACCTTAAATGCAAATCTGATGTTTAAATAAGTTTTGAGAAATTTCATTGATCTAGAGGTTTAATTCGACTTTCATGATGTTATTTTGGTGATTTGAGTATACAAATAAGTCTGTAGGATATTTTGATGTTGTGTGTATATTTGGTTTGGAGCCCCGAGGGCTCGGATGAGTTTTCGATAGGCCATGGGGTGAAATTTTGGACTTGACGAATTGTAGGCCTGTAGACTTCACATTTCCCAAACTTTTTTCGCAATTTCCATATTCTCTTTTCCCAAACTTTTTTGGCAATTCATAGGATTTTTCGCAATTCCCAAACTTTTTTGGCAATACCCATGTTCGCATTTTCCAAACTCTTTTCGCAATTCTCAAGCAAGTTGAGGTTGACAATTATGAACCCATGTTCGCAATTCCCATGATTGAGACCTGCAAATTTTGTACTTAGCCGATTTTAAACCTATTTTTCACATCTTTTCAAAACATAAACACTCTAGGGAGATTTTTGTAGACAAACTTTCCTTCCAAAATAAAATGTAAGTCATTTTTAACTACTTTTCTTCAATCATTAATATATTTTAACAGGATTTCAACTTAAAATCTAAGATTTTCATAGGGAAAATTGGGTGTTTTGGGTAGAACCTACGTTTTTAAAAAAATGGAGATCTAGACCTCGATATGAGGTCCGATTTCAAAACGAATTATATATTTGGGTTCGTGGGGAATGGGTAATCGGGTTTTGGTTTGAACCTCGTGTTTTGGCTATGTGGGCCCGAGGGAAACTTTTGACTTTTTATGTAAAATTTTGGAAAACTCATTTTCATACATTCGGGTGGATTCATTTAGCATTTATTAATGTAATTAAGTATCTTGTGACTAGATATGAGCGAATTGGTGGTGGAATAAAGGGGTAAATCTATAATTGGATCGTGAATATCGTTCGTGGCATCGAGGTAAGTGTTTGGTCTAACCTTAGCTTGAGGGATTAGGATTTGTGTCCTATTTGATATTTGCTTCTTGTTGCGTACGACATATTGGCATGGTGACGAATATCTATACGTTGGTGTCAAGCATGACCGTAAGTCTTATATTGTGATTTTCATGATTTTGTTGTATTATTCATGCCTTGGTGAAGATTTCTATTTGTTGTGCAAAGTTGTGGAAAGAATTGTGACCTATAAACCTTGAGGAATGTTGGCTCCAATTGTATAACGAATCGTGAAAGTATAAGTGATAACTTAAACTCTAGTGCATTAGCTCGGGTTGTGAAGCAATACTGAGAAAGAGAAAAGATCATTATGTTGACCCCTTGCCGGGATATTATTGAGTTGTGGTTCCCTTGCATTGTGTTCTTAATTGACAGTGTGGATGCTTAAGTTGATGACTTTTTTTGTTGGGTAGGGATTATGGTTATAGCTGAGGTACTTATATGTTGGAACAAGTTTAATTATAGTTGAGGTAGTTAGATGTTAGAACACGTTTGATAATAGTTGAGGTAGTTAGATATTGGAATAGTTTTAGATATAGCTATGGTAGTTCGATGTTGCAACAAGTTTGGTTATAGTTGTTTCTCCATTGCGGGATAATGTAGACCTTATTGATCCCTTGCCGGACTCTCGTTATAATTAAAAGTATTATATATGAATCGGATGCACGTCGCAACAATATTATATATAGATTGGGTTGCACACCCAAATAATATTATATATAAATCGGGTTGAACGCTACAACAATATTATATATGGATCAAATTGCACTTTTCAACAATAATATATATTGATTGAGTTGCATGCCGCAACAATTTTATATATGGATCAATTTGCACGCCGCAATAAGAATATATATGGATCGTGTTGCACACCGCAACAATATTATATACGGATCGGGTTGCACGCCGAAAAAAAGATATAATATTATGGGAGCGGGTGGTACGCCTACCACAAGATATAGTGAAATGGGAGCAGGTGATACGCCTACCACAAGATATAATAAAATGGGAGGGGCTGGTACACCTACCACAAGATATAGTGAAATGAGAGCGGGCGGTATGCCTATCACAAGATATAATTAAATGGGAGAGGGTGGTACGCCTACAACAAGATATAATAAAATGGGTAACGAATGAACTCATCCTTCTCTGTTTGTGACAAGTGAATGCTAATGCATGTCTCCTTGGCGATTTCAGCATCTCCTAAATTTACTGCTTTGGTCTCGTCCAGATTGGACTTAGGCTTATTCACAAAATTTCAACCTCACTGTTAATTTCCTTGGGTATCTCATCTTCTTCCTCTAAATCACTATTCTCATGTTGCGTTGCTTTATTACGTGTCACAATCACTGGTTCATCAGGAAAATTATTAATGACACTACAAAAGGGAAAAGTATAAAAATACTAATAATAATGAATAATGATAAAGAACAAATGTGTGTGACTAAACTGAGAAAATTATTCTAACAAATCTTGGCTCGATGAATCGAGTATTTATTTTGAAATAAGTAAATCTTAAAACAAAATTACTGGAAGTCTTACATGCCTATAACGTCTATAGAAGTAAATTCTGCAATGCTACCCAGAGACTCGGCAGGCTGGGGATGGTGTAGCGGTCCTGTTTTTTAGAAGAGCTCCTTTCACCTCATTATGAACCGTGAGGTATTCTTCCTCCTCCTCATCAGTTATGGCACCACAGTCCATGTCTTCATCCTCCAAAAGTAAATTGTTTAACCCAACAAGTGCTTCTTATTCTGTAGTTCACTATATTATGTCGTCCAGGTAGAAAACTTGTCATAAACGTTGCACTAGTTGCTCAAGAGGGTAATATGGTCCATGCCATGAAGGCGACCAACTCCTATACTCTTGCCATGTGTATTGGTATCCGAGCCCAAAAGTGGTACCATGATTTTTCAGCTTTATTAGTTTGGTGATACCTTGAAGGTTCTTCCCCAACCCTCTGAAGGGTTTATATCCGAACCACACTAGTATACTTTCCATTTTGTTACTCCACCGCTTATCCTTCTCGATGGCATTGACCCATTTGATTTGATTAGATGTTTCCCCTCCTAGCCTCTTTCTATGTCCAATTGCCAGGATGGTTTGAGTGGTGCAAATGAGGTTGCTTCCATCCCCGTGGATGATCAACTCCTGACGATTCCATTGAAACTTAACGGCTTCATGTAGCATGGAAGGCATGGGTCCAGTGACATGGATCCACGGTCGTCCCAACAGAAGATTTTATAAGGCTAGTATGCGAGCACCTGAAACTCAATGTCAACCCAAGTTTGCCCCATCTACAAGCAAAAGTTGATTTCCATTATCGTGTCCTTCTAGGACCCATCAAAAGCCTTCACATTCATGTTTATTACCTGTATCTCGTGGAAACCTTTGTACAACCTCCTTAGAGTGTCCAATAGACAAATATTTAGGCTCGAACATATATCAACTAGGACCCTAGCAATGAACTTGTCTTCAAATTGTATAGTGGTATCAATGTTTGATTGTGATTTAAACCCTCGCGCGATAGCTCATCTTTGTGGAAGATAATCTTATGGCTCTCAAACACTTGACCGACGATGTTGTCACTTTCTCCACCATGATGTTAGTGAGTACATAATCCTCGCTCAGTACCTTCATCAAGGTGTTCTTCTGTGCCTCCGAGTTCTGCAGTGCTGATAGGATAGATGTTTGAGCAGGGATCTTATTCAGACGGACAACAATAGAGTACTCCTTGGCATGTACTTTCCTCCATAAGTCATCTGGCTCAGTCTCAATAATAGGCTGCCTAGTAGTGGCATCCTTACGTGAACCTCACAAATGTTTAGGTGTATAGACTCTTCCATTTCTAGTCATTCCTTGCGCGGCATCAGAATCACCTACCTTATTATTTTTGAGTCATATGGGAGTGTGGTTGACACCGTCACATTAAAATGTGTGACCACTTCTTCTTCAAATGTAGAGGAGGTGGCTGCGGGTGGAGTTATTTCCAACTTGAATGGAACTTATGCAGTTACCTCAAAATTGATAGGTACCTTAGTCTGAAACATAACAGGAGTAAGTGTGACTGCAATTTTGATGTCATTGCCTTCTCGAATAAGCTCGATCGAACCCTCAGGGTCCCATTCTTCATTTGTCTCTTTCACATGTACACCATCACCTCTGTGATCAAGGAGGGGATTGTTGCGTATATTAGGTGCGGCTTCCTTTGCTTGTATGACCTTGTGTTCAATATGTTTTTGGATCTTTTCCTTCAATGTTCGGAACTCAGTAGCAGTGTGACCTTGCATATCGGAATGGTGCGCACAAGTTTTGTTCGGATTGACCCGTTGGGATGGATTTCTAATGTTATAGAGGGAATGGCCATGACGTAGCCTACGAATTTTAACCTTTCATATAGTTGGTCGATGTGCTCAGCAATGGCGGTGTATTGTCTAGGTTGCTTGCAGTTGAAGTTGGGACTTGGTCTTGGATAGTTTTGGCGAGTCGGTGGTTATTGGAAGTGGGATAGTATAGAGTTATAGGTGTGATGGACAATGGTTGGTTCGGAATATCTGGGAGATAAAGGTTGATATATAGGCGGTAATGCTTGGTATATGGGTGTAGGTTCTTGATATGTGGCTGGAGGTGTTTGATATGTGAGTGGAGGTGTTTGATATATGAGTAGGGATTTTAGGCCTTAGGCCACCATTACTTCCCCAACATCTCTCTTCTTTGATATGCCACCTGATTGTAGTGCCTTATTTGTGGATTGCAATGCCTCAAAGTTCATTACCATCTCACTCTTGGTTCCTTCTTCGATCTTTTCCCCTAGCTTGATGGTATCAAAGAATTTGTTATTTTTGATGACCATCAACCTCTCATAATATTGCAGATCATGTGCCTTGATAAAGAATTTATTCAACTGTTCTTTGTCTAAAGCGGGCCTGACCTTGGCTGCTTCTTACCTCTAATGAGTAGCGTACTCACAGAAAGTCTTAGTAGGTTTCTTTTTAAGGTTGTGAATGTAGAAGGCATCCAATGCAGTCTCTATGTTAAACCTAAACCGGTCAATGAAATCTGATGCCATGCTTACGCAATTGAACCATTTCTTGGGATATTGGCTGATATACCAAGACAATGCGTCCCCATTAAGACTCCTCATAAATAGATTCATTCGGATCTTTTAATTTATTTCGACCCCAACAAGCTTGTCGCAATAGGTCCTTAGTTGAACCCTGGAATCACCCGTGTCGTCGAACATCACTAACTTGGGAGGTTTGTACCCCTCTAATAGTTCGACATCCGAATGTACACATAAATCTTCATAGTTCAAACCTTCTTTTCCCCTATTTCCCTCAACACCTTGAACTCGGATTGTTAAATTTATTAGTTCTTCATCCATATTTTTATAGCAAGTCCTTCTCAGATGATTCCGATATACAGGACATTGGTTGGGTAGAATGAGGAATAGTTTCTATATATGGGGTTGCTTTGATGGTTGCCAGGACTTGGGTGTACTGATGGTCATTTGTGGAGTATAAGGGATCAGGAACGAGTGGTGGTGTATTTTGGGAAGTGTGGTAAATGGTGGTTGGCGAGTAATGAGTTGGTTGATGGTGTTGCTTCATAGTTCGTATTGGTAGCGGATTGATGTTTTGGGGTGGTGTTGCATATTTATTTGGTGCAGTAGGATTTTGTGGCTATTGGTTTTGTGTGTTCTGAGGAGGTGTTGGGTTCTTTGCATTTTGTTGGTGGACGTCGGGGATATTGAGGGTGAGTGACAGGTTTGACCAGTTGCAAAACTGCTCAAGTTCTCTTTGTAGTTCAAGTATCTTTTGTTCCAGTCTCAAAACTAGGTCATTTGGGGCCGAAGTACTACGGCCATCGGAAGTCTCTGCGTTTTCAACATTTTCCTTTCGGATTCCACTTAAGTCATCCATCTTTGTCTTTCTTTTGACCTTTGTTTTTCTTGGAGAAGGAGGAGGAGGAGGAGGTGGAGGGCCTCTAGATCTAGCGTGGTACGCTGATGATGCCAGTATGAGTGAACCAACCTAAGGGGATGGGAATAATAAAAGTAAAGAAAAACAAAAGATAATAAGTTAATGAGGATCATGTAATAATTGCAGTAGTTAAACACATATTGCGGAAATGTAAATTTGTATCCTGTTTTGGGAACATCCTTGTGCCTAAGGTAGGCCTAGCGACAAATAAATTTGGAGAACTTTTAAATGCCAATAAATGCTTGATTTCATAATATAAAAATAGACAAATCCCAAAATGACGCTAAGATAATAATAAAATAAGTTACTACTGGCACTTGGCCTTATTACATTTTAATGAAAAAGCAAATTAATCTAGCCTATTTTGTCCTAGAAGGACCTTTCCTAGATTCAATCTTTCGAACTCCATAACATAGACCCCCCAGCTCGTGCAGCCCCAGCAGCAAGTAGGCTCTTGCCAAATGTCCTCTTTCAGCTCCTTTAGCATTCTGGTAAATTTCTGTGTCGCCAAGACGAATCACAACCCTTTCACTGTCCCAGAATAAATTGGTGGCCTCAGTCAGTTTGTTGTCTGGCTCAATATCTAACAAGGAAAGCAAGTTACCCAGGTACGTCTTCGCATATTTCTTGTCACTTGAAGAAAGGTCCTCCTACCAATCTAGCAACAACGGTTGGATACAGCTAATCAAACCGAATACGGGAACCTCGTTCCTTATTTCTACAGAATAAAAGGCTTAGACCTTATTTATAAATTTATGATCAACATATTGCAATTTAGTTCAATAAATTAATTCATAGAACGTGGTTGCGTCCGTTTGGATTATGGAAACCCCGATGAACTTTGGGTAAGCTTTATCTTAATGGATCATTATGAGGACAACATAACTAATCTGACTAGGTTTGAGCATGATGCATGCACAATTCTAACCGGGGTAAATCTATTGGGTTTAGACTGGTACCCTCAAGCAGATAACTCGAGGGTGGAGGCACGAAACTGTCAACTACACCGTTGATTGACTGGTTTTTACCCCAAACAAGCCTTTCTGAATTTGAGGGTAGTAAATAGGAAGAGCGCAACCACTCATTAAAACGTGCAATAGGATTTGATACACAAGAGTAGAATATGATGCGGAGCATGATTTATGCAGCAATTAATAACATGTAGTAAAGTATCTACATGTGGGAAGAATAAATAAAACACTTAAACAATCAAAAAATGGTTAAAGAAAAGGAAAACAAGGAGAAAAATCAGTTTCAGGAATATAAGAAGTATGAGTACTTTTAAAGAATAGAAATTTAAATTTGAATAAGGGGAAAGGGTACAGGATAAGGCATGCTTGGACTAATTTGTAAACGATAAGTTTGTTATGGTAAGAGCCTAAAGATACCCCAGTAGAGTCGGCATGCTGTCACACCCCCTTTTTTCCCTCCTAGCCGAAAGATAGGTCTGGGTTTCGACATTCCATGCGGTATGATAACTAATTTCGTTTCGGGAATTAGGTATTTGAAGAGTCTTCACCTAACGATTACGGCGCGTTAGGGAACCTAGAGTCATTAACTCTTGGATTGGTTTGCATTACCAGAGATCTAGGGTAAGGGCTTGAAATAACCTCGATGGGAAGGTGTTAGGCACCCCTGTTGAACCAAAAAGATACCAGGTAAAGCATGTTGGATAACCTGAGTAATAGATGAAGAATTTTTGGGCTACACGTGACATTAGCACGTAGTCACCATATCCCATATCTAACCTTTCCATCCGCTTAGTGGTCGTTCAAAGCGAGTGTTGGTCAAGGATCCCTATTAAGTGTTGTTACTCATCCCTTCTTAATGGTCCTGGAGGGATTTAGAACCTCTACCTATAGGTGGTTCTAGACAAGCCCCTATGATTTAAAATGTAAAAAAACTAAGGCGTACTCTTTGCAAATAAAATCAAAGGGAGAATTAGAGGCTCAAAGTTTCCTCCTCAAACAAGGCACATAAATAGCACGACTCAAGCACAAATAAGGCCTTTTATTAATTAGTATCTTAAGGCATAATATCTAAGTGAATGTACACAAAACATGCAGTTATAAACTGAGAAGTAATGACCCTAGCAGTGGCCTATTTATTTTACAGCTTTCTTGACCCATGATAACATTAAGTCACAGAAACAGTTTCAGAATTGTAAGTTTTGAAAACACCCTATAGGTTTGTCTATATGCGAAATACTGATGACTATATTTTATATAGTGCAATAAAGCAAGTTTTGAAACGGACTATTTAATACCTATAGGCATGCTGTTTAATGATAAATTGAGGCAGTTTTAAAGAACTCGTTTCAAGGAAATATAGGCCACGCAATTAAATCAATTTAGAAGTGAGTTAATCGTTAGCCAAATTAATTTATTTGAAAACCCAAACTAGTTTATCTATTGGAAAAATCTGATATTGTTACCTATAGGCATTACATCTATTTTAAAACTGATTTTTAAAGATTTACAGTCATGATGACTCATGGAAACATGCATAAACACTCATTATAATAGAAGCCAGACTTGGATTATACTTTATTGGCATGGCATCTACTTGTGACACCGATTTAAGACCTATTAAACATGATTTCTATTATGGATCCAATTGAAAACTATACGAATGATCTAATATGGTGAGACAAACCTGACAAGATGTAAAAGTCCTATAGGCATGTTTTCTACTTAGTAAAATGATCATATCAAAATGTGAAGTCATATAGGCATGATTTCTACTTATAAAGGCAAACACAGCAAATTGTAAAATCCAATAGGCATGATTCTACCCATATTATCCCACAACCATGTAACTACCCAACCTTTTCACTAAATACCCCAAAATTATTTTTCAAATTAATACAGACCATATGAATGAATTACATAAATAAATAAGAAAATAAGAAGTTATTTTATAAGCATCCTACAGGTAGGCAAAAATTTCCAAAGCCTCCAATACGCTTATATGCCTCAATTCCAAAGACAAAGTCATAGTCTAGGTGCATCAAGGTTTCCCAAGGATCTCAAGGATCCCGGGCAGTGCATATACCTAGACGTAGTAACCGAAATTGAATAAGTGTAGTGTGGAGGTGTCAGCCTTAGTATGCGAGAGTTCAAAAGGTTCTCAAGAGGATCCCAAGGCAGTGCACATACTGGAGGGGACAAAAGTTATTGACTTAAGAGTAAGTGAACGTGCTTGACATAAGTTGAAAGGCTATAATGGGAAAATTATATTAATGGGAAGTTTATTTGAAATAAATTAGCAAAACAAGAGAGACAGTTTGAAAAGATAGTGGTGTGGTAAAAAATAGTCCAAACACAACACCCTCAAGACAGGTTCATACACAGCCAGCAGAACCAAAGCAGGTTCAGTATTCACAAATAACGGTCAAGGGACAGTAAACAAAAGTGAAGGAGTAGGAGAATACAATAGTCATGTGTAACGAAAGAGCGTGTATATATGTAGTTTGAAAGCAGGTGGCAAATAAGGTAGAAATCAAAGTTCATCAGTAGTTATGGGGACTCAAAATCAATTAGTCACGAAATAAATTCAGGTACTCCTTTAATTGAGGAGTCAACTTCAAAAGGTAATGAACATGTAGCAAATAAGGAAGGAAGTCGTATAAGAATGAGCATAACAAATAAGGAAACATTTTTTCATTGTACTAGTAACAACATGTAATATAGGATAGGTTCAGCATATTCCAATCAAGGAAAAGACTTAAGAAATCGATTAATAGCATAATTGACTGTAGAATAAGGTCAGAAAATAATTTAGAAGGTTAAAAATCTATAGAGATATCATGCAAAATAATGAAAGACCAATCACAAAGATTCAAGGATTCAAAAGTAGAAAAAAGCACTGATTTAGACCAACTTTATAAGAACAATCAGTGGCTTCGTGTCGCACAGGAGTAATCCAATATCTGGTTCCGCACATTCCACCAATTCTCCGTTCATTTCCAATACTGATTGTGAAACACCATGAGCAGCAGGATGTTGACGTCCGAAATTCAAAGTGAAATTTTTGATTTACCTGTTCTTAGTCTTCATGGGAAAGAAATACAGAAATAAGAAAGAGAATAGTAAGCAAAAACAAGAACTCTAAGAGGTCGAGTATGACAAAAAATCATATGTAAATTAGGGATTCATGTAGAGCATAGTCTGAAATAGTAAAATAAGCATGATACAAGTAGGAGAAGTGAAGAAGCAGAAACATCCGTAATAAAAATAGGGTAAGATCACACAATTGGTAGGTATTGCCATAATTAGGAACCTTTACAAGCAATCATATGGTAATATCACAAAATTACAGAAATATAAAGATTAACTGAACACATTATTAAAAAAAGGCTCAGAAACCCAAGATTAGAACTAAGAAATTAGAGTTTTCAACATAGGCAAGTTGAAGATGTAAAAATCACAAAATCAGTCAAATATGCAAGAGAAAGAATTTTAAACATAAAGAATCAGTTTAAACAATGTTTTAGAAGAAGTTCCAAAAACCCTAATTTGAGAAGAATGTGAAAACACTTTGAAATCGATAATTCTTGTAAAGAGTTACAAGGATAGTATAAAACATCAAAGAAATATACTCAAGTCATTTATAAATAGTATTAATCTAGGATATGTAGGCAAAAATTGGCATTTCAGAAGAAACTGAAGTAGAGATGAAAGAATTTATCTAAAAGCTCAAGGATCGTATCAAGTAGAGAATGATTTTGCTTTAAATCATACTGAAGTATCCATGAATAGACCAGATGGAAAACCCTAGATGCAAGTCAGCATGGCCCAAGGCCCTTAAAGGCCTCAGAGAAGGTGAGCATGGAAATAGAGGAGACATTGGAGGCTTAGGAGTTGAAGGGAGATCACCGGAGAAGACCAGAAAAAGAAGTCAGCGGTTGAAAGAGCTAGGGTTAGGTTGAGGGGTTAAGAGAGGACAAGAGATGACAAAATTTACAGGCGCCGATCTTTGAGTTATGAGCTAGGGTTAGGGGTCGTTTGGGATAAAAAAAAAAGGAAGGAACGGATAAAGGCGGTTGATCTTTTAGATCAACAGCCAGGATTTGATGGGTGTTGGGTCGAGTAGGCAAGTTTAGGGTTTGCGTCGGATAGTTTGGTTAGAAATTGGGCATGGGCTGGATTTAACTTAGGCAACAATTGAAATGTAAATGTGGCTATATTTTAAATAGCCTATTTTTTCCTATATAATTAATAATAAACAATAGTTGGAAAATATGTTTATGTACCAAAATAGTTGAAATAGATATTTAATATTTTAAAAATATAGGAGACCAATTTTACGCATATAACTATAATTATACGTTAATAAGGCTAACATTGTAAATATGTGCAACTTTGCTTTAAAAATACAAAATGCAATCATAAAAATGCAAAACAAAATAACCCTAGTTTGGCATAAATATTGAAATTAAATAACTAAATCACCTCAATAATAATTTGAGGGTATTTATTGGGGGTTTCTATGAGTAAAAGGGGATGAATAAATCAACTTAAATCCTTAAATGTATGGGAAAATCATAAAAATCTTTTGTATGTTTATATATGCATATATATGCTATTTTGAAGGTATTTATACATATAAAAATATAGGAAAAATTGGGTATCAAGAGCCTCAACCCCAGAAGGTTCATCTCTCCCTTTTAGGATTGTCGCCTCATCCCTATAGATCGAAGCATTGTCTCAAGTAAGTTGATTGTTAGTTGCAAATTGATAGGTAGGGATTTTGACCGCTCATTTGCCCTGTTTTACTTGCTTTTTAGCTCAAAAATGCTCAAAGGTATTCCCGAGAACTAATGAAATGTGCTTTCATGCAGGCATATTGGGAAATGAGCCAAAGAATCAAAATCAACTCATAAAGGAGTCAAAAGTAAACAAGAGCCAAAGTAAGACAAACAGGCCCACAATGCGGACCAAACAATACTGTGTGTGGCCGCAAAACAAGGGAAGAACAATGCCAATAATTCTTTAGAGTATGTGGACCGCACAATTATAGTGCGGTTGAAAAAAAGGAGATTCAGAGAGTTAGTTTTTGGGCCAGCGGAAGATATGCAGATTGCACCACAATTGTGTGGCTGTAGGATGACAAGTTTTGCCGCACTTACAATTATGCGGTCTACAGAAGGCAAGGGTCATAGATTTAGGATTCTAGAATCAACATGGAATGCGGACCGCACCATTTTTCTACGGCCGCATAATCAAGGGCGTGATCACACTCAGAATTGTGTAGTCCACAAAGGTCCTGCAAAATCTAGAGCTCAAGTTCAAAGAATGCGGACCGCACTATAATTGTGCAGCCACAGAAGAAATGCTGCGACTGCACTCATAAATGTGTGTCCAAACAAGCTCCGCATGGGCATTTTTATCGGATATTTCAACTTAGTGTAAATAGAACTTTTTGTCATTTTTAGATTAAGTTCAGTGTTGGGAATAGCACCTGAGCCATTTTAGTTACTACTTTGAGTAATTTTGTACTAGATTAGCTTCTAAACATTGTATCTTCTTTCCATAACCAATTATTATGCATTCTATCTTAATTTCTGCTTTAACTTTTTCATTTTTCATGAGTAGCAAAATTTCTAGCCAGTGTTGTGGCGCAACCCTAGTGTGGGTACTTAATGTATGTTTTATTTAGAGCTTGTTTGTGAATGGGTTAGTGATATTTAGACTAGTTCTTGCTTGAATTCAAAAAGTACAACAACAACAACAACAACTACACAGTATATTTCCACCAGGTGGGGTCTGGGGAGGGTAATATGTAGACGAGCCTTACCCCTGCCCGAAAGGGCAGAGAGGCTGTTTCCGGTCAACCCTCGGCGTATAGGATAAAAAAGGGGAAGCTGCATTAAGAAACAAAGGTAAAATTAGAAACACAAGCAAGACAAAACAAAATAATAAAGCACAAGTACTCCCGCAGAAATAACGTAAATAATTATGGAAACATAAGCAACATAAATGCAGTCGCATGCAATAATAACAAGCAGTAACTACCATACTAACAACCCTCTGGGGACATAAGCTAAAACACTAATCACCTATGGGTAACCCTACTATCCCACTTCCAACCCCGGGAAAGGCGTACGGAGAACTCTATGAGCCCCTAGCCTACAATCCTGATTCTAAACCTCCAGACTCCCCTGTCAAGGGTCATGTCCTCGGTAACCTGCATTCTGGTCATGTCTTGTCTAATCACCTCTCCCCAATGCTTCTTAGGCCTCCCTCTCCCTCGCCGACCACAAACAATCTCCAGCTGCTCGCAGCTCCTCACCGGGGCATCGGGGCCCCTCCTCCGAACATGCCCGAACCACCTCAGCCTCGCTTCCCACATCTTCTCGTCCACCGGGGCCATCCCTACCTTCTGTCGAATAACTTCATTCTTGTTCTTATCCAGCCTGGTGTGACCACACATCCACCTAAGCATCCTCATCTCCGCAACCTTCATTCTCTAAACATGCGAGTTCTTCACGGGCCAGCACTCCGCCCCATACAACATCGCAGGTCTAACCACGGCTCTGAAGAATTTCCCCTTGAGTTTGTGTTGAATTTTCTTATCACACAGGACCCCTGAAGCGAGCCTCCACTTTGACCACCCTGCTCCTATCCGATGGGTGACGTCCCCGTCAATCTCTCCGTTCCCCTGAATCACAGATCCCAGATATCTTACACTGTCCCTCTTGGCGATGGCTTGAGAACCAAGCATCACTTCCCTGCCTACCCCACTCGGCTCATCGCCAGACTTGCACTCCAGATATTCTGTCTTAGATCTGCTTATTTTGAAACCCTTAGACTCAAGGGTCTGTCTTCATATCTCTAACCTTTCACTAACACCGGCCCTAGTCTCGTCTATCAATATTATATCATAAGCAAAGACCATACACCAAGGCACATCCCCTTGGATATGTCGGGTTAGAGCATCCATCACTAAGGCGAACA
Organism: Nicotiana benthamiana; assembly: GCA_034376525.1. NCBI lineage: Eukaryota > Viridiplantae > Streptophyta > Magnoliopsida > Solanales > Solanaceae > Nicotiana > Nicotiana benthamiana. Next base: position 140,599,687 of record CM067327.1, on the reverse strand, counting down.
ACAGGGGGCTCAGCGCCGATCCTTGGTGGAGCCCCATTACCACAGGAAAATGGTCTGATTCGCCCCCCACCGTCCTAACCCTAGTCTTAGTTCCATTATACATGTCCTTGATTACTCTGATGTAGGCCTCTGGCACACCCTTCGCCTCCAAGCACCTCCATAGCACCTCCCTCGGGACCTTATCATACGCCTTTTCCAAGTCGATAAGCACCATATGAAGGTCCTTCTTCTTATCCCTGAATTATTCTGCCATCCGCCTGACTAGGTGAATCGCCTCTGTGGTGGAGCGTCCCGGCATGAAACCGAACTGGTTCCTAGATATAGTTGTCGCCTCCCTCACCCGCGCCTCAATCACCCTCTCCCAAACTTTCATCGTGTGGCTTATTAATTTGATGCCCCTATAATTGTTGCAGCACTGGATGTCCCCTTTGTTCTTCTACAAGGGCACCACTGTACTCCACCTCCACTCCTCCGGCATCCTTTTAGTCCTGAAGATTGCATTGAACAGCCTAGTGAGCCACTCCCCTCCAGCTTTACCCATGCACTTCCAGAGCTCCACCGGGATCTCGTCAGGCCCGGTCGCTTGACCCCTACTTATCCTACGCAACGCCCCTAAGACCTCCTCCACCCTGATGCATCTGCAGTACCCAAGGTCTCTATGATGCTCTGAATGCCCCAACTCCCCTAGCTCTATGCTCTGATCCCCCTCCTCGTTAAGAAGGTCCCGAAAGTACGCCTGCCACCTCTGTTTGATTTGCGATTCCCCCATCAGAACTCTACCATCCTCGTCCTTGATACACCTGACTTGGTCTAGATCGCGTGCCTTCCTCTCCCTTGCTTTAGCCAACCGGAATAACTTCTTATCCCCACCTCTTTCCCCTAGTTCCTCATACATGCGACCGAACGACGCGTTTTTAGCTTCCGTGACTGCCATCTTGAATTCAAAAAGTAATGGCAGCAAATGTTGATTCATGACTAATTGACCTAGTTTATACTTGAGAAAGAGAGACTAAATCTAGGAAATCATGGCTAACAAGAAATTGGGTTGAACAAAAGAAATTGATAGCCCCAATTAAAGGGTCAAATCTATATATATTAAGATATGACTTGAGAATATATCACTTGTTTCGTGCTATACCTATTTGGTCTTGAGAAGGTCAAATTGGAAAAAATTACTCAAACTACTGAGAGACATAGAGTGGGTAATTGCGTGTGATTGCTATATCACAACCCCAAATGATCAAACTTGCCCGTGAGTGTACGACATGTTACGTAACAACCTTGGTGGAAGTCACGACCTAGATTATTTATCATTTTAAAAACAACCAAAACCAAAAATAGTCTCCTTGTTTATAATTGCAATCAATAGCCTAAAATAGAAATAGAAACAACTAACAATGTGGATATGCAATTTTAGGGACATTATGCAATTACACTAAATATATACCTAATCCCAATTCTAACTCTTGTGGATTTGATCCTGACTTGATTTGGGTTCTTATTATTTCATCGACCTCCTCACTACCTATAATTATGGTAGTTTGGGCGAGATCAATTTTTGACGTCGTTGCTGGGGAGTTAAATGGATTTAGCTATACATCTAGGTTTTTGTGTAATTTTTCTTCTTTTTCTTCTGAGTCACTAGCTTTTTTTTAATTGCTTTTACGTACTAAAATGGCTCTCAATAACGAGCACATTAGGAATTTACCAATGGGGGGGAGGGGACATGGATGATTACCAAATTGATGAGGTTCCTCTTGAACTTTGAGCAAATACACAAGGCCTCAAGATAAGGTTCTCGTCGCTCCACTACCTCCACCAAGAGTAGTATCTCATCAATAGTTACAGAACGAGGGTTATGCAAGTGCTATAGTCCCGCCCCGTATTAGGGTGTGCAACATTGAAATCACCAATGTGATGCTTACACTACTTGAGCAATGGGGATTCTTCACCGAGACTCTGAGTCAAAATTCTTACAAGCAGGGTTTGTCGATACTTGTTGGGGGAGAAAGCAAACAAATGTCTCTGAGGACATGTTGCGGTTGAGGCTATTTCCCTTTTATCTACGGGGAATAGAATTGGGCTGGTTAGAGAGATTTCCTAATCATTCCATCCATACATGGAATGAGTTGGCGGAGAAATTCATTTCCAAAATCTTCTCTCTGGGACATATGGCAACACTTCGGGATGAGATTCTTGCGCTCAAGAAATAACCTAATGAGCCATTGCACGAGATTTGGGAAATATATTGTACTATGGTCAAAGAGCTCCCGAACAATAATATGATTGCGTATATGATCTACAAACCTTCTACAAGGAATCAACATAACGAATCAATGTCTGGTAAATAAACTTGTTGATGGAAACTTCATAAACACGCCTTGTGCCAAGTGAAATTCTTGATGAGATAGCGGATACCTCATCATCATGGCAAAGTCAAATCAATGTTCATTAAGGTGATCAAATGTCTTTCACCTGCACAAAAACTACATGATCATAGAAAAGTGATTGCTTAGTTTAAAACTACAATGAGTAAATTGTCCAAAGCTCAGCTTCAAAAGGTTCAAGGGCTACAACAAGTTTATGCACTGGAAAGGTCAATATGATGATGATGAAGAGACGACAACAAGGCCAACAAATGCAAAGCCGTCTGGAACAATTCATGCAAGATGATAGTGGTTATGATCAAGGTGATTCATTCAATGAGCAAGAAGAATAAGTTCAATATGTCAAAAATTATCAAGACCAAAGAAACAATGCTCAAGGACAAAATCAACAACAATGTAGGCATAGTGAAATAAAGGCAATTGGAGTGGTGGTAACAATAACCAAAGAAATGGGAATAATCAAGGTAACCAAGGCAATTGGGTGGCAACAACCAAAGCAATCGGGAAGTAATAACCAAGGAAGGTGGAACAACAACAACAACCGGGTGTCGGGTTCTCAAAGGCCTCCGATGTTCCAACGATCGAGCAACCAACCTCCCTATCCTTCCCAAGGTCCAAGATCATCTAAAAATGAGATGGGTAGAATTGAGAATGTGTTTATACAGATGATGGAGAAGAATGCCAACTCCAATGCTTAATTAGCCTCTCACAACACTTCTATTCGAAATTTTGAGGTTCAATTAGGCCAAATCTAGAAAGCTTTGCTCATCCTAATGGTTCTCGACCTAGTGATATGGTGGTAAACGTGAAGGGTGGGAATAATTGGAGACATGCTATGGCCGTGACTGCTAGAAGTAGAAAAAGTGGAGATGCATCCACCTCAAATCAAAGAATAATTGTGGATGAAGATGTCATGGTTCAAGAAGATTAAATCCCAAGCAATTTGGTTCAAGATAATAAAAATGAAAATTTATAATTGATGAAAGTGTGTAGGAGACGCAAGAATATGTGAATTTGTCTAGGGAACGCGTGATTGATATGCCTGAACTACTAGTGCCAAAGACTAAGCACCAATGCCAAGGCCTCCTCCAACATACCCTCAAAGACTTTCAAAGAAAAACACCGAGAACCAGTTCAAAAATTTTATTGATGTGATGAACATTTTATCCATAAATGTGTCATTGGTTGAAACCTTGGAAAAAATGCCGAGATATGCAAAATTCATAAAAGACTTGGTAAAAAAGAAGAGACCGATGAATTGTGAGACTATTAAGATGACACATCAAGTGAGTCAAATTGTGAACCCAATGTCTCCTATGTTGGAAGATCCAGGTACTTTCACAATCCCTTTCACTATTGGGAGCGCCAATTTTGCCGAAGCTTTATGTGATCTCGGGGAACGTCTCAGCAGCTTCATGTGATCTCGGGTAAAGAATAAGCTTGATGCCATACTCCATGTTCAAAACTTTGGGAATTCGGAAACCAAGACCCACATCTATGTGTTTGCAAATGGTGGATTGAACAATGAAAAGAACATTGAGTACTATTGATGATATGTTGGTTCGAGTTGACAAGTTCATCCTCTCGGCAGACTTTTTGATTCTTGATTGTGAAGTACACTATGAGGTGCCTATCATTTTGCGTAGACCTTTCCTTGGTACAGGGAAGGCTCTTGTTCATGTGGAAGCCGGTGAGCTCACTTTTAAGGTGGGTGACGAAAAGGTGGTCTTCTATGTGTGCAAATCTATTAGGCAACCAAATAAAAATAAATTTTATTCGTTGGTGGAATTAGTGGTAGATGTGATTGTGGATGATGCTAGTGCCACAATGAATGTAGAACAAATTGGAAGCCGTGTCATAATATTGATGATGATGAGGAACATGATAGCTATGTTGAATGAATGAATGCATTGCAAGGAGTGGGGTCGTACACTTATGAACCCCGCAAGCTATCCTTGGACCTTGAGAACCAAAAGACTACTCCAACAAAGGAGCCTCCAACATTGGAGTAAAAGCCATTGCCTCCGCATCTCAGGTTATGAATTCCTTGGCCCTTCCTCGACTTTATAGGTTATTTTTTCCTCTTCTTTGACTAATGTGCATGTATAGTACACATTACATGTGTTATGAAGGAGGAAAAGAGCAATTGGTTGGAAATTGGAGGATATACGGGGGTATATGACCCGCCTTTCGCATGCACAATATTATTTTGGATGAGTATACCCAACCCTATGTTTAACATCAAATGAGGCTAAATGAAGCATTACAAGCGGTGGTAAAGAAGGAGATAATACATTGGTTGGATGCAAGGGTTATTTAACCGATTTCAGATAGTTCATGGACCTCTCGGGTGCAATGTGTCCCAAAGAAAGAGGGCATGACTGTGGTAACAAATGAAAAGAATGAATTTATCCCAACAAAAACCGTCTCAGGGTTGCGAGTGTGCATGGACTATAGAAAGCTCAATAAAGTCACTCGGAAAGAAGATTTCCCACTTACATTCCTTGATCAAATGCTTGATAGGTTGGACATATGTTCTTTTTATTGCTTCCTTGATGGATACTCTGGCTACAATCAAATTTGAATTGCTCTCGAGGACTAAGAGAAGAACACTTTCGCATGTCCTTATGGTACTTTCTCGTTTTCAAGGATGCCATGGGTTGTGAAATGCACCCGTGACTTTTCGATGACATATGCTTGCTATTTTCTCCGACATAGTAGAGGATATTCTTGAGGTATTCATGGATTACTTTTCTGGGGTAGGGATTTTATTTGATGATTGTTTGAACAATTTTGATAAGGTCTTGTCTAGATATGAGGAGACAAATTTGGTCTTGAATTTGAGAAGTGTCACTTCATGGTTGAGGAAGGCATTTTCGTCGGCCAAAAAATTCTAATGCATGGCATTGAGGATGGCAAGGCAAAATTTGAGGTGATATCCAAACTCCTTCCCCTACATCCATGAATGGAGTGATGAGCTTCTTAGTTCATGCGGGTTTCTATCGCCGATTCATCAAGGACTTTACCAAGGTGGTAAACCCATTGTGCAAACTTTTGGAGATGGATGCCAAGTTCCATCTCAATGCAGATTGTATGAAGGCATTCGAATTGCTTGAGATCAGGTCGACTACTACTACTATTATCACCTCACTAGATTGGAGCTTGCCTTTTAAGCTCACGTGTGATGCAAGCAATGTTGGGGAAAATAATCAATAAAATCTTCATTCTTGTCTACTATGCTAGTAAGACCATGAATAATGCGCAAGTGAACTACACAATAACCGAAAATGAGCTATTTTATATTGTTTTTGCAATAGAGAAGTTCCGGCCATATTTTATGGGTACAAAGGTTATTGTTCACACTGACCATACGACACTTCGGCCTTCAATAAGCAAGAAAGATAATAAGGCAAGGTTGATGTAGTGGGTGCTTCTATTACAAGAGTTTGATCTAGATATTCAAGACTGCAAGGGAAGTAAGAATCAAGCGGCGGACCACTTGTCCCAATTGAAAGAGGAGGGGAGGCCATAAAACAGCCTTGAGATCAATGATTCCTTCCCCGATGAGAAATTTTTTGCCATTTGAATGACCGATATGTCGTGGTTTTCCGATTTAGCCAATTATCTTATGAGCAGAATTGTACCGAATTAGTTCTCTTCAAACCAAAGAAAGAAGCTCAAACAGGATTGCCTTGACTACTATCGGAATGAGCTGTATCTTCTTCAGATATGTATGAATGGTGTGACCTAACGATGTGTGTCGAGAAAGAACAACTAGGAATTCTTGAGGTTTTCCACTCTTCACTATGTGGTGGTCACTATGGTGGAGCAAGAATGGCAACAAAAATGTTTAGTTATGGATTCTATCGGCCTACTCTCTACAAGGATAGTAGTGAGCTTGTCAAGCTTTGTTATGAATACCAAAGGGCCGGTGGGATTTCTAAGAAGTATGAGATGCCCTCACCACCATCTAGGAAACTGATATATTTGATGTTTTAGGTATTGATTTCGTGGGACTGTTCGTGAGCTCTAGTGGAAACACTTACATTTTTGTAGTTGTGGACTATGTGTGAAATTGGGTAAAAGCCATTGCATTGCCACACAACGAAGCTCAAAGTGTGGTAGCATTTTTGAAAAAGAAGATTTTTACAAGGTTTGGTACTCCGAGGACCAATATTAGTGGTGGGGTTCGCGTTTTTTCAATTGGGATTTTAATACCTCTCTCTCCCTGTATGATGTCACTCATAACGTCTCAACCCGCTACCATCCTCAAGCAAGAGGATAAGTAGAAGTCTCAAACCGACATATCAAGAGTATTGTGTCAAGGATTGTGAATGCCAAGCAGACAGATTGGTCAAGAAAACTTGATGATGCTCTTTGGTCTTATAGTTCGGCCTACAAGACAACGATTGGGATGTCTCCATATCGATTTTGGGAAGGTGTTTCATGTTTCGGTAGTGCTTGATCATAAGTTCATGTGGGGTTTGAAAAAGTTGAACCTTAAATGGGATGTTGCCACAAAATTATGGGTGACACAATTGAATGAGATTTATGTATTTCGGTATCATGCCTACACAAGTTCATCGCTTTACAAAAAGAAGATGAAGCACCTCCATGACAAGTACATCCAAAAGAAGGAGTTTAAAAAATGTGATCATGTGCTATTGTTCAATTCCTGGTTACGGATGTTTCCGAGCAAGTTGAAGTCAAAATGGAGTGGCCCCTTTGAAGTGGTGAATGTAACCCCCTTTGGTTCTCTAGATTTGAAAAATAAGAATAATGAGGTGTATAGAGTTAATGGGAACCGGGTTAAACATTATCTCTGCAAGGTTGATGATGGCTACATTGTGGGGGTTCTTTATTTCAAGTGATTGGTAATCTGCATCGTGGCATGAGGTTAAATCAAGCGCTTCTTGGGAGGCAACCCATGTGTTTTTTCTTTTTCTTGGATTTCTTCTTTAGATTAGATAATCTTTTTTTGCGCTAACTAGTTTTGATGTGTATGCATGAATGGGTGTGCATTGCAAGGATTATGCATGAAATATTTGTCCAACTATCACAATGTGCAGATTGCACCTTAACTATGTGGATGTTTGCGTCTGCACAATTCTGTGTGCGGTTGCACAATTAAAAAATTAAAAAATCATGCTCTAAGAAGTTTGGCCTATCAAAGTTTCTTAAAAAGTGTGGCCGCACATAAAATTTTACTTTCCGAACAAATCTTGTGGCCGCACTCAGGTAATTGTTGGGCCCAGCTGGTCAACCTATAAATAGGATATTTAATACTTTTCACACTTTACACTCTTTTAACACTCAATCCCTAAGAAAACACTATGCATCCTTCACTAATTATCAAACTTCAAGCATTTCATATCTGTAGATTCCCACCTCCATCCTTCATTACTGGTATATTAATTTCACCTTTAGATTCTTTATATTTTATTAGTTTTGTTCTTTTATCTACTGTTAATTTCATGCCTATGATGTTAATTTTCCAGCATTTTTTCTTAGAATCTTGTGGATAGTTTTTTGATGTTGATTGGGACCTAGGTAAGTAGCTAATCGTGTTTAAATACTCAAACCATGTCTAATTTATGAACAAAATTGCATGAACCCTAAACCACTGCCGCATAAATTCAAATTTTGTAGTCGCACTCATTTTTGTGCAGTCAGCACTTTCAACTTTGTGGCCACACACTCTTTTGTGCGGTCCATAGCTCTCTGAGTTAGGGCATGTATGTGCATGAATTGTGCGGCCACATAAAAAATTGTGCGGTCCATAGTGGATTTGTGTGACCGCACTTACTATTATGTGATTTGCGCTAATGAATGATTAGAGACTTCGGTATTCTAAACTTGGGGCTGTACGGATGCACTCAAAATTGTGGAGTCAGCACTTTTGGTTGTATGACCACACTCACTTATGTGCAGTCCACACTTGGCAGTCTGCGGTCGCACTCACTTTTGTGCAGTCCACACTGCCTCTTCTAAATCTGCTTTACTACAACTATAAAGCATGTATTGTGAGCTTCAATTCTAACTTGTTTCTATTACATATGTGTTGCAGAAATGACTCACTCACGTGGTAGAGGAGATACATCGAAAGGGTGGGTAGAACACTCCTAAGGCCGGGGTCAAGGCACAGTAATCTACCTAAAGCAATCCAAAGAGCCATAAGAAAAAATGATACTACCAAGAGACCTCATAAACCCTCCGGGACCAGTATATCCCATGTGGGGAAGCTTCTGAGAGTAACTCTGTGCAAGGGCAGCTGGAAGGAAAATCACAAGAAGTCCCAGGTAGATTCCATTTGGTGGATGAGTCATCTTCTGCTGCTAGCTCGTCTGAAGGTTCGGAAGAGGGTGGTCAAGATTATGATCCCTCTTTCTCACATGATCCGCCATCTCCCTCACATGCTTCACCTACTGTAGTCAATTTAAAAAATGATGATGACGTCCAAGACGATTGTAAAGGGGGAGATACCGCAGTGAGAGGTTTAGAGAGGTCAAGGAGGCTAGAGCTATAGAAGACAGATTTGTTGGTGCCAATGCCTTTGCGAAATTTAAAGAATGGTGGCCGCAAAGGTCACTCACTCTTAAGCGACAATTTTTTATGAAGGATGTTAACAAGCAAAACCCCAATGTCCTTAAACAATTGCAGAAGTGAAAAAGATGGAAATGGTTCACCTACAGCGTTCTAGATATAATTGAGCACTTAGTCAAAGAATTATATGCAAATATAGCTCACATCAAAAAGGGTACCAAGTTGACAAAAGTGGGAAATCTTAAAGTCTAACAAGAATCATATGAATTGTACTCATATGTGGGGTTTGAAGAAGTAGAAGAAGAGTAGTACATGGAAAAGCCAGTTATAGGTGATGCAGCTTGCCCCTGGCAAGTTAATATTCTGGAAATTCAAAAATCAACACCTCCATGGCTCACAGCAGGTATTCCAATATTCTAGGCCACCCTAAATTTTGAAGCAAAAGGGTAGCAAACATTCGTGTGTAGTTGTATTGATCCTTGCCTCAATTAGAAAAACCTCCCACTTCCCTACAGTCTTGATGGCTTCAATTATGGCTGGTACGTGATCAACATGTGTGCTATCATGTTCACCAACGTCACTTTTGCTATCTTGAAGGGTGAAAGATCCTACTCATACCCGAACTTGCTTACTAAATACTTCAAATATCAAAGGTTGGAGCCAAGGAAATATGACACTAAAGTGAAATCCAAAATTCCTTTCTCATAGTACCAATTTCAAGGAGCTAACAACTAGAAGTTCAAGGGCAAGGCAACTAACGCTGCTGGCCAGTCTGAGGAACCAATGGTAGTAGTTACTTATTCATCTATTGAGCCTTCCATTGTTGTCATGCCTTCTACAGCAGGCGGTCCTTCTAGCGGGACAGTAGCAAGGCCACCACCTTTTTCTTCCAGACTATCAGCTCCATTATCAGTTCCAGCTTAATCCACTTATCCATGGATACCTCTGCGAGTCTCCTAAACATTGGCGAGTCTCAACAACTGGACGCATGTGTCTACTTCAAAATTATCTGACATATCCAATGTTGTTGCAGCATAGTCAGAAGCCTCAATAAAGCCACAGGTACCTATGTTGGTGGAGGAAATATTGAAGAAGATTCTGGAAAACCAAAAGACTATTATGGAGACTCTACTAGCGCATGGGGAGGTTGAGTTGGGAAAGAAAATAACGAAGATGTTGCAGTCATAGGTATTGAAGAAGTCGATGCAGAAGTTGAGAAAAAAGATTAAAAATATAATATTTTTCGTAGATCGGCAACTAGACTTACTTATAGAGAGAGCACCTTTAGCCCCAGCAGCATAGGGAGCAGCAGTAGTAGCCAAGGCACCAGCGGCAGCATCCAGTCAGTCTGAGGAGCTAGTTTCCACTACCCACAATGCTAAGGAGATGATTCATATTCTTAGAAACCTCGTTGTCCCTCATCATGGTGATTATGTGATACAGGTAAAGGAGCCCGAGGGTGTTACGGCTCTCATGCAGACTGAGACCACATAGAGAGTTCTCTTAGCTTTATACGGTTCCTTGTTCTTATTTTTGTTAAGCATTAGGGACAATGCTTATTTTCATTGGAGGGGCGGTCCATTTTGATTGATTGACATTAACATTTGGATTTGGCATATAATAACTTGATAACAACACGATAGGGGATTCAAGACTTGGTAAGAAAATCAAGAAACGTGCAGAAAATAAAAAATAAGAAATGAAAAAGGCAAAAATTGAAGAAAGATTGAATTCAAGAATAACATCATGATAGGGGATTCAAGAATTACTAAAGAAAATAAGTAAAACGTGTTGAAGCTAAAAGAATATATAGAAACGAAAAAGGCAGAAATTAAAGGAGTTTCTTGAATTCAACAAGTCTATTCTTGATGTCGAATCCTAACAACAACAATTAGCTAACGAAAAACTAATCGCCTTTAGTAGAGACTTAAACACAAGATATACACAGTAAAAACTTCTCTTTAGAATAACAAGAACAACAATAAGCCTAAGCTTGTCAGCTTTCTCTAATACATAGATCTATTCTAAGATTTCAAAAATAGTTTAATATTACCACCTTAAGTTGATTCTTGAAGGTTGAAGAATAGACCCAAGAGTAGCCACACATAAGAGTGCAAGAAAAATCTCGCAATTTTTTATGATAATATATGTCTCAAAACAATGAATACATCCATTTATATAGATAGAGGGATCACGAAATTCTACCCTAAAAAAGAAGTAAATAAAGTCCAAAACTACATCGGACAACAAGTCCAACTACCTTAGGAAAAGAAAACTACTAGCAAGCAAAAACCAAGTCATTCTTGAAAAATAATTCCAAAAAGCTTACGAAAAGGAAAACATAACCTTAATTAACTAGGATAGTAATAGATATATTCCCATTATATATGGAAATAAGCCTCAAACCAATCTCAGATAGAATCTTGGAAATCTTGAAGAAAATTTGCAAGCAACATGGATATGAATTTGAGCTATAAAATATTTCTAACACCTAGATAACTCATATCCTTTATCATTGAGCTCTTTCTCCCAACTAACAACTTCTTTGTTCGATATTGACGTCGAATGACCTTATTTTGCAATCTTTTAGCCTGAAACCTTGTTAAAGATCCTCTTTGAGATTCCAAAGCCTCATCCTCATCTTTTAATAGATTTGATCTTCCAATGAGGCTATCATTCCCCTCTTCTTGAACAAAATTCAACCTCAAATTTTGGCCTTGAATAAAACGAAAACATGCACTAGTAAATTGCATCCACTAATCTGAAAAAATGGTAGGAAAACAAGATATTAACGATGTTTCAACTTAATCCCATTAAGTATAATAGGTTTATATACTCCCTTATAAAGCATATGAACATCATCATCCCGATATAAATTATGCCTTATAGGCGGCTCTTCTTAATGATGGATGGCGTGACAACCTTCTTAAGAGATTGAGTCTATTTTCATATATGTTTCCGAAAATATAGTAGTAATGAATAAAAGGGGTTCCAAGCATGCTTCACTTGGTACCAACACATTTACGTACGACCTTATTGTTAAAAACATAGTTGTTGGCAGAAAATAGATCTAGCTGTGGCCTTTTGACTCTTGTGTTTACTTAAGTAGTAATCGAGTTGATTAGTCGAGCCATTAGTGATTCTTAATCTTAGCTAGGGTTGTTGTGGGCCCTAGACTCCATTCTCTATAGCAATCTAGAAGTGTATGGAGTGAGATGTTCAGTTACAAGTTCAAGTACCCGTGCTAATAATGTAGAATTTGCCCCGATTTTTGTTAGGTGGAATCCTAAGCGTAGCTTGGCTAGGGAAATGATTGTAGGCTCTCCTAGATCCAATTTGAAATTTGAAATATTCCATTGCCTAAAAATTTGATATCCCTAATCAATCCCTTTGTACCGAATTCCTTTTTTCTTTTAATAACCATGTTACAAGCCTTTATCCATTTTGTAGTGACTCTCTCTTGGCACCTGATCTTTCCTTACCATTCTTGAGAAATAATACGAAAAAACATAGGTTATTTGGAGGGACGAGGATTTTGAAAGTGTCATTAAGGTACAAAGAAGAGTAAGAAGCGAAGAAAAGGGATGGTAAAGAAAAGAAAGAAAAATGCCAGAAAGAAAATGAATGAAGTAAAGAGTTGAAGGGAATTCAAAAGAAAACAAGGATGAAATGCTTGAAGTATATAGAAAAGGAGAAAAATGAATGTCAATGATCAAGATAGAGTGATGTTATTTGTCTCTAGTTTCCTCAAGGAAAAAGAAATTTAGTCAAAAAATCGACAAAGTATGAGCCAAAAAGAGAAAATCGAGTGCTTTAGGAAAGATGAACCTATTCTATTTCATCAATTCCTACCTTGTCACAAAATGCCTTCATTACATCACGGGAAAACACTATATTATTTCGAGTTGAGTGAAATTGTATTAGTGGTGATTTACATAGGGGGCCAACTTATGGTACTTATACCCAGACTTGTTACATTATTTTGAGAGAGATGAGCAAACTTTTCACAATCCTTGATTCGAGTGTTGCATTCTAAAGTGAGATTTACTAGCAGAGAATAAAGGAGGAGGAGTTTGAGATCCACAATGACCTACGTGAAAGAGTGAGCTTCCTTGATAAATAAAGTTAATTCTTGATTCTCTAGTGTCATTGAGAACTATAGTAATCTAATAATCAAATCTTTGCATTATTGATAATTCATATGTGTTGTGGGTAATTTTTAGTACCAATATATATATGGTTGATTCACCTTAGGCCTGCTGAAATATTCCTTTTTTCTAGTGGAGGTGGAAATGACCTTACTTTCTTGAGGACAAGTAAAAGCTTAAGTCTGGGGGAGTTAATAAGTTGGGATTTTGACCGCTTATTTTCTGTCTTTTACTTGCATTTTAGATAAAAAAAATGCTCAAAGGTATTCAGAATAACTAATGTGCTTTAGTGCAGGAATATTGGGAAATGAACCAAAGAAGTCAAAATCAACTCATAAAGAAGTCAAAAGTGGACAATAACAAAAAAAAGGCAAATAGGCCCACAGTGTGAACCACATAATACTATGTGCGGCTGGAAAACAAGAGAAGAACAATGTCAATGGTTCTTCAGAGTATATGGATTGCACAAATATAGTGCAGCCTCAAAAGAGAAGTGTCAAAGATTTAGTTTTTGGGCCAGCTGAAGATATGCGGACTGTACCACAATTGTGTTGCTGCAAGATGACAAGTGCAGCCGCACTCACAGTTATGCAATCCGCAAAAGGCAAGGATCAGAGAAATAGGATTTTATGTTATGAAGGAATGCGGAACACATCTTTTTTCTGTGGCCGCATAATCAAGTGCACGACCGCCCTCATAATTGTGCGGTTCGCAGAAGTGCTGAAAAAACCAGAGCTTAAGTTCAAAATGTGAGGACCGCACTATAATTGTGCGGCTATGGAAGAAAGAGTGTGTCCGCACTCAAAAATGTGCATCCCCACAACCTCTACGGGGGAATTTTTGTCAGATATTTTCAGCTTAGTATAAGTAACCTTTTTGTCATTTTTAGGTTAAGTTTAATTTTAGGAAGAGCACCTGAGTTGTTTTCTTTATAGCTTTGAGTAATTTTGTACTAGATTAGCTTCTAAATATTATATTTTCTTTTCATAAATAATTGTTATGCATTATATCTTAATTTCTTCCTTAATTTATACATGTTTCATGAGTAGCTCAATTTCTAGCTATGGCCCACCCTAGTGTGGCCACTTAATGGATTTTTTATTTAGGGCTTGTTTGTGACTGGGCTGGTGATATTTAGCCTAGTTCTTGCTTGAATTCAAGAATTAATGGATGCAAATATTGATTCATGCCTAATTGACCTAGTCTCTACTTGAGAAAGAGAGATTAAGTCCAGGAAAACTTGGCTAACAAGAAATTGGGGCGAACTCAAGAAATTCATAGCCCCAATTAAAGGGTCAAATCTAGAGATATGAAGACCCAACTTCAGCATATATCAGTTATTTTTTGCAATACCCATTTGGTCTTGAGAAAGTCAAATCAGAAAAAATCATTCAAACTACTAGAGGTATAGAGTGGGTAATTCAGTATGATTGCTATATTACAACCCCCGAATAATCAATTTTTCCCTTGGGTTACGACCCTTTATATAACCACCTAGGTGGAGGTAACGACCCTAGATCTTTATTCATTTAAAAAAACAACCAAATCCAAAATATATATTGTCTCCTCATTTTATAATTGCTATCAATATCTTTAAGTAAAAATAAAAACAACAAACAAGAATGTGGAGTGCAATTTGATGAACATCATACAATTACACTAAATATATTCCTAATCCCAATTCTAACTCCCGGTACATTCAACACCAACTTGCATTGGGTTTATATTATTGCATTGACCACCTCACTACCTATCATTGTGGTGTGAGTTTAAGCGAGATCAAAATTCAATGTTCAAATATAAACAAGAGACAAGCAAGTAAGATATAAACTGGAAGACACAGTGAGGGTACATAGTTAGATCATGCTTGCAGGAAGTGAATTGTGATCCGCACAATTGCATTTACGGTCGCAAATGGGGAATCGCGGATCACACAATTTTATTGTATAGCCGTAAAAGTAAAGTGTGGCATGCATATTTCACTTGTGTCCGAACCAAAAAATTTCCAACCCTCTGTTGATGCAAAACTAACTAATGTGCGGTTGTAATAGGATTTATGTGGTATACACTATTAACCTTGCAGTCGCATTTTGGAGTCTCAAGGTAGGGACTCTTTGATGACAGGAAAAGTGTTATTCTGCGGCTGCAATAGGAATTCTCTTGGCCACACACTTTAACTTTCGGCCGCATATCCCTTCTGTCACGACCCAAACCAATGGGCTTCGACGGGTGTCTGAGTCCTACCTATTGAACACCTTTAAGCATGTGTTTAAGATATAAACCTGAATAACATCTGCTGAATTACGAGAATAATATATATGAAGAAAAACTACCCAAAAAGCATATGTTCATATACGTGCAACATACGTATGGCGATCCGAAAAGGCTGCAATAGACAATTGTATACCTCAAAAGTGGAAGCCGGAAAGGCCACATACTATCCAACTAGACATATTGTCGACATGCCTCTAATAGAAATGCAACTGTACAAAGATGAGACTGAACCATGTTATAGCCATATATAAATATACAAACATATCGTACCAAAATCAAAACCAGCTCTAGATCAAGTGGAACACGTCAACTCTCGCTGATCAAGGATCCTAAGAAGGGGAACCGTCGGCTTGCCTACGTGCACCTACGGGCACAAAACGCAGGCCCCGTTGAATAGGGCGTCAGTATAAAAAATGTACTGAGTAACTAAGGCATGAAAATCATTACCTAAAAGACATAGATGAAACATGGAATAAAGAAATCCATCTGTAAATCTGTATATCTTTGTAAATTCTGAAACATTTTTAATGTCATGCACGTGCATATAAATGTCATCTCATGCATGGTTATAGGTGTACATAATATTATCAAGCCTCTGAGGGAAATTCATCATATTATCTCGGCCACTGTGGGCAACATCATCACTATATACTAGTTAAACAAGTGGTGGTGCATCTATAGCGCTGTATCCTTTTCCCGTATCCCTTTTACATAGATATACATATAAATACGCGTATATGATGTCATCTAGTCATGGGTCGATGCACATGTATAAATGAATGAAATGCATGAAAAATATGTAATAATCTCATTATTCTTTCCGGATAAAATATATCAATTATGTATTATTCTGAAAACCATGAAACGAAAGATAAAATAATACATATGGGGATTCAAAAATATAGACACCCCTAGAATTTCTATGAATAGAGTTGTTTATGAAAGTTGTGCATTGCTTGTTTCATTTATTTCGTGTGGATCATGCCAAAAGGAAAGGATGAATAACCTTAATATAACTAGGGTAGGGAAAAATCCATATGATACTTTTGAAAAATGTTGCACAATACCTCTTTAGAATCACAAAATTAGCTCGTTGTTAAACTTTCAATAATTCTCGTCGGAGTTTTTGTTGGAAAACGTTTTTGTTGAAGCTTGCTAACGTTCTGTTGGTGAGTCGTTTTCAAGAAATGAAAACATTACCTTTGTTGTAAGCTTGAAAGTGTATTTCCAGGAATTTTAAGAAGGTTAACATTTTTCTTTGGATTGCAAAATGCCAATACCTTTGACTTTAAAGGTTCCTAAGGTTCTGATGGTAAGAGTTCTATATTAATCATAACAAATAATGTGTCCCTTCCTTTTCTACTTAATTTCCACCTCTCAGAATGACTTAGGAGTCATTTTTCTTAGGTTGTGGCCAACTGCCATGTTTTTGGAGGGGTAGTGTGGGAATTATTAATCTTTATCTATTTATTAGGTAATTAAATGATGTTGCGTTATTGGTAATTAACCAATAACCCGTATAATTAAAATTTATCTCAAATTACATAAAATGTAATTTATTTTTAATATACTTTATAAATCATAATAGCATCGTCATATGGTACCTTGCATGGTAATCGAGTATTATCTCTTGACCCATATTTTATCCCAAATCGGCCACCTTCAACGAAACTCATTTTCTTTATTTTGTGTACATTCATCCGTCATGACACTTGCTTATCGCTTGTTATGAAAAGCATATGTACGTTAACCTTAAGATATTCTCATCCCCGATTCTACATCGGTTATCTGAATATGAAACTTTAACGTACAAAAACGCGATATGTAACACCTTCTTTCAATATGTTGCCCTAAAATTAAATATCTTTGGGCCGCAGATATTTCAAGTATGGTCGCAGAATTTAGTATAATCTCATTCCCAAGTCTACCTACTCATTGAACATGTATTCAATTAACCCAATTCATATCCCTCCCCCCCCCCCCCCCAACAAGGATAGACAATTATTCTTGAATAACAAATGGCCTAAAAATAACAAAAAATATACAAATTAAATTAAATAAGAATATTAATGCGAAATCTGAAGCTTAGCAGATAGAGTGTGCGCAATGAGTGACTGATCAAAGCTGTAGTGTGTGGGCACAGATAAAACCACCCAGAAATTTTAATAGAAACAATTTTTGTTCAAAGGGTGAAAGACGTAATAATGGGCCATGTTCCTCTATTTATAAGGTTGGGTTGCCAGAGAGAGAAGGTCGAGTATAGCCACACATTTTAATGTGCGGCCTGTATTCATTTAGGTGGGGGCCTTATCTCGACATCTTATCTGTGATCTGCATAATTTAATGTGCGGTCGCATATTTCCTGCTCGATCGCACACCCTCCTTTTCTCTAACAAGCTAAAACTTCAAAAGAGTTGGTATTTCAACCTCTTATTTTGTACAATATGCAATCTAATTATGCGGCCACACTGCCTTTTTGCTATAGCACCCACAATAATGCGGTCCGCAATTCTTGGAACACCTAGCCAAATTTTTCATCCACAATTCTTGTGAGTCACACTCAGCCCTGTCTCACAGTTCAAATAAAGTTAGATCAAAAATAACATCTAACTAAAACAGGAAAAAGCAAAAGAAACATGGATTTCCCCCTAAAAAGTGCCTGATTTAATGTATTGACACAACGCAGAATACCATCAAGTGAAATGAATGACCTTCATGACGTGGCTGTCTCCAATTTTAATCAAGTAGTGCTTCACCCGGTGACTATTGACTCGGAATACTTCATTACTTTTGTTCTTCAAGTCTAATGCGCCAAAAGGCTGTCACATCTATAATTTCAATAGGACCACTTTGTTTAGACTTTCGCTTCTTGGAAAACATCCTCAACCTTGAGTTGAACAATAATACAAGAGCGCCCACCTTGAACTCTCTATTCCAAATGTATTTGTCATGAAGATATTTTATCTTTTCTTTGTACGAGGATGAACTTCCATAAGCATGGTACTGGAACTCATCCAATTCATTCAAATGTGCAATTCCCAAGATAGTGACTAAATCCCAATCAAGATTCAACTTCTTTAGAGCCCGCATGGCCTTGTGCTCTAGTTCCAGTGGGAGATGACAAGTTTTTCGAACACCAACTAGTATGGGGACATTTTTATAGGTGTTTTGTAAGCTGTCTGATAAGTCCATAATGCATCATCAAGTTTCTTGGACCAATCCGTTCGATTAGTATTCACCGTTTTGTACAAAATACTCTTTATCTCTCGGTTGGAGACTTCTACTTGCCCACTAGCTTGTGGTTGATAGGTGGTCATGACTTTATGAGTAACACCATACTTTCAAAGTAGAGTGTCGAAAGATTTGTTGCAAAAATATGACCCCCCCCCCCCCCATCACATATAATAGCACGCAGAGTACCAAACCTTGAGAAAATGTTCTTCTTCTAGAATGCCATCATACTTCTTGCCTCATTGTTGGTAGACAAAAAACCTCAAACCATTTGGATACATAATCCACTGCGACCAAGATGTAGGTGTTTCCACAAGAACTCACCAAAGGACCCATAAAATCAATACCCCACACATCAAAACTATCAATCTCCAAAATAGTAGTGAGAGGTATTTCATTTTTCTTTGAGATTCCATCGGCCCACTGACATTCATCATATATTTTAACTAGCTCACTTCAATCATTGTAAATAGTGGGCCAATAGAAACCACAACTAAGCACTTTAGTTGCCGTTAGCGCCTACCATGATGACCACCATATGGAAAAGAATGGCAAGCCCCAAAAACCTCACTTGCTCTTCTTCAGGTACACATCTTCTTATCAGCCCATCCGTACAAACCCGGAAGAGACACATTTTCATATCAACACATCAGTACAAACCCAGAAGCGACACATCTTTTTATCAACCCATCTGTACAAACCCGGAAGAGATATGGTTCATCCAAATATTAATCTTTATAATGCCATTTTAGCTTCTTCCTTTGGTTTAAAGAGATCTCATCCAGGATGATTACACACACAAGAAAAATTTCTAGATCCACAAACCATGGAACCACTTCCATTAAATAGAAAAGAGTTGCTCATCGGGGAATGAGTCATAGATTTTAAGGCCATCATGCAGCCTCCCCTCCTCCTCCAAACGAGACAAGTGGTCCGCCCCTTGGTTTTCAGTCCTTTTTTTCTATCTTGTATGTCATATTTAAAAACTCTTCAACATAAGCACCCATCTTACTAACCGAGCTTTGGATTCCTTCACGCTCATAAGATAATGAAGCACCACATGACCCATATGAATAGTGACTTTTGCACCTATCAAGTACGGGTAGAACATCTCAATTCCGAACACAATGGAAATGAGGTCTTTTCTTACAATGGTATAGTTGACTTTGGCTCAATTCATGGTTTAACGATCAAAGTAGATTGGATGAAAAATCTTATTGATGTGTTGCCCCAAAATAGCCACAACCACTACATCACTTACATCACACATGAGTTCAAACGACACACTTTAATTTAGAGCGATGATGATAAGAGTAGTTGTCAACTTGAACTTTAACAATTCATAACCGCTCATGCCATCATCATTGAAGTTAAATTTAGCATCCTTCTCAAAAAACTTGCACTAAGGGTTCACCACCTTTGGTAAGTCTTTGATAAAACACCGGTAAAACTCTGTATCGCCTAAGAAACTCCGCACACCCTTCACTGATGTTGGAGGTGGAATTTTAAAAATCACCTCAACCCGTTCCCTATAAACTTCAATTCAATTATTTGAGATTTTCTGGCTGAGGTCAATGCCTTCCTCAACCACGAAATGACATTTCTCCCAACTAAGCACCAAATTTATTTCTTATATATCTTGCTAACACTTTATCCAAATTTTCAAGACAATCATCAAAAGAATCTCCAATCACCGAGAAGTCATCCATGAAAACCTCAAGGTAGTCCTTAACCATGTCTGTGAAAATAGCCATCATAAACATTTGAAAAGTCATCAGTGTGTTGCACAAATCGAAAGTCATTTTCTTGAATGCCAAAGTAACATAGGGACATGTAAAAGTTATTTTATCTTATAGAGAAATAAGATTTTGGTTATAGCCAGAATTCCCGTCAAGGGAGCAATAGAAGACATATCCGACAAATCTATTGAGCATTTGATATAAGAAAGGAAGTAGAAAGTGATCCTTCCTTGTGACCTTGTTTAACTTGCGATAGTCCACACACACTTTCCAATAGAGAAAGCTTTAGCGGCTATGCTTCTCCAGTGCCCGAC
The DNA here is from genome assembly GCA_034376525.1 of Nicotiana benthamiana. Taxonomy (NCBI): domain Eukaryota; kingdom Viridiplantae; phylum Streptophyta; class Magnoliopsida; order Solanales; family Solanaceae; genus Nicotiana; species Nicotiana benthamiana. Next base: position 140,579,051 of record CM067327.1, on the reverse strand, counting down.
AATAGACGTCGCTCTCCCCCCGCCACCATTCTTGTAGGAATCAACTCATTCTAGTCATTGGTGACCACCGGCATGCCCCGTTCGTTTGGGACACATTGAACTGGAAAAGTACCTGAACTATCGGAGATGGGGTAGACAACCCTGGCATCCAACCAGTGGCATCCAAGATTTTAAAATCATGGGTGCTTGCAAGAAAAAATTCCAAAAGAAGAGGAACAATGAGTTTAGTTGTGGATTCTTATTCGATACTTATCCAAATTTGTTTTTATTTGCCAATGTAAATCTACTAAATTTTGTCAAAGGCAATGGGTGCTTAAGCACCCACACCACTTCATCTAGATCAACCATTGCATCCAACCACTTGATAATATTTTTTTTGACAACTTCTTGCATAGCCTCATTGAGTCTCATTTGATGTTCAATAAATTGTTTGGCACCATCCTCAAGTTGATATAATTCATGAAAAATTGGGGGCTTATCTCCCGAATATCCGCCAGGTCCACCCAATAGCCTTCTTTCTCTTTTGTAGCACCGCCAATATAGAATCTACCTGGATATTATTTAAACAACAGGAAAGAATAACCGGTAAAGTGGAACAAGGAACAAGAAATTCATAGAGAAGATTTGGAGGCAATGGATTCAACTCCAAGGTAGGAGGTTATTCAATAGAAGGCTTTGTATGGGGAGTTGTCCTATTTTCAAGATCCAAGGACTATTTCCAAGGTTCATAGTTGTATGATCCCATTCTTTGCAAAGAGTTCACATATTCCATGAAGCCATTCATCTCATTATCATCAAAGTTGAGAAAGACGACCTCCAACATATCACCAACATTGATAGTAGAACTTGTGTCATCAACAATAACATCGGTCCCCAAGTCCACAAAAGAGCACATCTCATTGCTATTTGGTTATCGTATGGACTTATACACATGGAAAACCATTTTTTCATCACCAACCGGGAAGGTAAGTTGTCTTGCTTAAACATCAGAAACATCCTTCCCCGTATCAAGGAAAGGTCTCCCTATGTATAATTGGCACTTCATAATCAACTTCACAATCTAGAATGACAACGTCTACCAGAAAAATGAATTTATCAACATGAACCAAGACATCTTCTATCACTCCCAAGAGTATCTTCATAGTACGATCGGCCTTTTGAAATATCTTAGAGGTGTGTCTTAGTTTCCTAATTCCCAAAGTCGTATCAATCAAATAGGGTATCAAATTGATACTTGCCCTAAGATCACAAAGGGCTTTAGCAAATTCAGCACTTCCAACTGTACAAGGATTCGTGAAACCTTGAATGCACAATTGCACCCACTTTATGAGTGACTTTGATGGTTTCAAAATTCACTGGCCACTTCTGTTTCACAAGATCCTTCATAAACTTTATATATCGGACATTTGTTCTATAGCTTCAACTTATGACACATTGATTAAGACACTCTTCATCATTTGCATGAACTTCTTGAATTGATTCTCACCATTTTGAGGTTTAGGTAATGGTGCCTTATCCTTTTGCACTACTAGCTCTATTATATCAATAATGTGATCCCTGAGCGGTTTCACCTCTACTTGAGTCTCTTCCCCACTATCATCAATATCAATCAAAACATCATAATTAGGTTTCGTCCTATTGTTCGAGATCTCTTCTTCTTGCACCATTTGCTCATCATCCACAAGTTGCCTTTGACTTGAGGTGGGGCATTCCACCTTTTCCGGTTCTTGTATTAATGGCCATGGCATGCCCCATGTTGCTTCCACCCTTTGGGTTTACTACCGTGTCACTTGGTAGTGCCCCCTTAGGACGAGAATTTACAGCTTGAGAGATTAACTTCTAATTTGCGAATTGATTGTTGTGTTACTCAAGTTGGGCATCCGAATAAGCATTCTTTTCCACAAACATACTTTTAATACGCCACATCTCATTGTTTGAAGAACTTGGACCATATGGGAAGGATAAGGAAGCGGGTTGTTCGATTGTTTATACATCGGGGGACTTTGAAAGCTCGATCCCCGATTGCCTTGATTGTTGTTCCATATGCCTTGATTTTTAACTTTCCCCTTTATTTGATGTTTTCCACTCTAATTTCCTTGATTGTTGTTGTTATGCAAACTCACTTGATTGTTTCCACCACTCCAATTTCCTTGATTGTTAGAATTACAATTGCCTTGATTGTTTTGAGGTTGTCATTGTTGTTGGTTTGGGACTTGGAAGTTGTTTCTTTGCCCTTGAATCGCATGTTGCACTTCTCTTCTTATTCATTATAGTATTCTTCTTGCTCAAAACCACTATCTTCTTGCACATAATTCTCCACTCAAATTTTCACTTGTGCGCCCTTGGTCCCATTCTTGCTCACCATCATGTTAACCTCTTCCATCGCACTGACTTGCTTAGGATTTTGCAATTGATGAAGTTCAGCCTTTTACTGGTTGATTCATGGTAGTAATCAATTCGATAATGGATTTCCCATGGTCATGAAACTCTTCATGAATGTGGATCATGTTCAGATCACCTTGTGGAACATTAGCCTGGGATTGCCAAGCGGATGATGTTTCCGCCATTTCATCCAAAATCTCACACGCCTCTGCATAAATGCATACTCATAAAGTTTCCACTAGCAGGTTGATTTACTATACATCGGTTGGTTCTGTTAACCCCACGATGGAAAATTGGGTGAATCATGCTTTCTATCGTATCGTTGTTGGGACATTGCATGACCATAGCTCTATATCGCTCCTATATCTCGTGTAATGGTTCATTCAGCTACTGCTTGAACGTCAACATCTAATCTTGAAGTGTAGCCATATGCCCAGGAGAGAAGAGCATAGCAACAAATATTTCCACCAACTCATCCTAAGTATGAATGGAATGGGTTGGTACTCGTTCCAACCAATCTAAAGCTTCCCCCATAAATAGAATGGACAAAGCCTTAGCCTCAATACTTTTTGAAGACATTTGTTTGTTTGCTCCACAAACAAGTATCCACAAACCCCTTCAAATGTTTGTACTAATTTTGAGTTGGAGTGCCGGTGAAGAAACCCTGTTGTTCAAGCAAAGTGAGCATCCGATTGATGATTTGAAAGTTGCCTTTCCTAATACGAGGAGGAACTATTGCACTAGCATATTCTTCATCGGGTAACACCTGGTGTGGAGTAGCTCATGGTGGAGGCGGAGGTGGAGCGGGGACATTGTCTTGAGCCACTCGTCCTCTTCTACTGGTTTGAGTTCAAAAGGAACCTTCTCAACTTGCTCATCCTCGACGTCTACACCCCAAAGATATATTTTCGAGCTCATTATTTACCTCAATGATTGTACCTAAAATTGTTTCACACAAGTTTGTAACACAAGTCCCAATTCTATCCACGACTGGGCGTTGAGATTTGGTGGTGTTGGTGGTTGGTCATAGATTGCCGGATTGTGTTGAGGATGGGGAGGGAAGTTGGGAAGTTTGTTCATAGTTTGGTTGCGTGATAAGCGGAATAATTAGAGGATTCAGTATCTTCTCCTGAGGGGTAGGGGGTTTTGGCCATTTTTTAAACACAGGATAGTGTTTATTGGGTGTAGAGTATTGGATGAAGTAGATGCAGTGCTAATGATTGGCTCTATTTGTGATTGGGAGGTGCATGCTTGCATGTTTCTTATAGCAAAATCTCCCAAGGAGATGTCGTTTACCACTTGGACTTGGAGATCATCCCGATGTTTATCAATTGATTGGGTATTGGTTAACGGGCATGCATGCATGAGGGTAAGATGATCATTAGGAGATAGGTTAGTATTATTAGGGGTAATGATAGTGTTATTAACAATATTATTGGATGGGTTGGGGGTGGAGCCTATTACCTTGTTATTAAGAATTTTCTTGTTAGGCACATTGTTAGCCGGGTTAGTGGGGATTCTTGTGCCATTTGTCACTTGGCTTGCATGCAAAATATTAGTATTAGTTTTAAAAAATTCCTTTTGTGTTAGATCATATAAAACCATGGGCTTGTTTTGAGGGTTTTTGAAACTACTTTTTTCTTCCTACATTTGGTACAAAGACGAGCAATTATTGAATAAGCTTCGATCAATGCTCGCGGATGAATTAGAAATTATTGGTAGGGATTTTGGAGGGTTAGATAATAGTTTCTTGTTAATATAGTATAAGTGTTTAGTTTTGAGGTACTTACCTGATCTTGCATCGAACAAGCGGACATTCATACCTTGAAGAGGGTTTGGTTCATTTGTGCCAGTGTGGGCATTGGCCATTTTTGCTTTAACTTTTCTTGAGAACTTGACTGTCATCCATTCTCCTTCTTCTTCTGAATTTTGTTGGCTGTTACCTTGCTTTTCTGCATGGGTGTCCTTTGCATTGGTTTCTCTTGTCGTGATTGGCAGCTTTCCTTGTGTGCAATATTGAGTCGTGTGTCCTAGTCTGCCACAAGATTTACACAATATATCACTTCCCTCATACATGATTGGTTGTTTATGTTGTCCAATGAGTATGTGGTGTTGGACAGGTTGATCGAGAGGAAGTTCAACACATAGTCTGGCATAACGTCCCTTATGAGTAGTTGAGGTGCATGCATCTACTTTGAGAAGTTCGCCAATTGAATTACCTATTTTTGCAAGGACTATTACATCATAAAACTCAGTGGGTAATTGTGGTAATCGGATCCAAATGGCAGTGAAGTTGTATTGTGCTTTGTTTGGAAAAAAATTTTGAACCCATTTTTGAGTGGATAGTAAAAAATAATTAACGAACCAAGGTTCATTATGTAGAATTTTTGTAATGTTTTCTTCACTAGTTAGTTTGACAGTATAGTTATCTTCTCCAAGATCAATTAGAGGGAAATTTTCGCTGAGCTTCCAAAGGTCTTGTAATTTCTTTTTGAGGTAGTAATATATATGTCTCTTCCCTATTAGCTTGATGATGATCGAATTTTTCAATGGCATGTACATTCGATGAAGGTCATCTTGGCTGAGGATTATTTGTCTTAATGAGCTAGTTAAATCATTTTGGCTTGGATCATCGCTTGGATTTGGGTAATGTCCATATCTATTTGATTTTCTAACTCTTGGGGTGGAGGATTTACTACTTTGGTAGTGAATTTGTCTCTTAGCAGCGTTTCCATATATAAAGAAGAGTTTTGTAGTTGGTGGCTATATTTATCCGGTGGCTTTGGTGGGATATTGGTGGTAGTAGATGGTGATTCTTGTAGTGAGAGGTTGGACATTCTCTTTCTATTAATGATCTGCCCTTTGATCTTCTTTGTTAATACTTCACGCACACCTCTATAATGTATAGAGAAGTGTATATATCAAAGTATAAGAACAGATCTTCAACAATTCAAACCTGATTTCATAAGCAACGTAAGATTTTACAATTATAATGGAGCACTGTGCAATCCTTCTCAAGGGAATCGATTCAGGTATATTAACGCTATTCCTTCTTTCTTTTGGCATGATCCAAGTAACGAAACGTAAACGTAATGCTATTCCATAAGTAGTTCAACTCTTAGTAGTTAATGTTATCTATGTTATTTATTCTTGTAAAATGATATTCAAGCATGTCTAATTATGTACCTATGTCTCTATTGAGGTATTTGATAGAGATGTTAATGTTCATAATATAGTAATACATGCATATTCATGCATATTAATTTATCACCATGCTATGGCCAGTTGGGAAGACATGGATTTACTACCAAGCTACGGCTGGTCAAGCAGTTACCACCGAATGGGCAGTTATGTATCATTATCTACCACCAGTTGGGAAGTCATACATTTACAACCGTGCGTAGGCTAGTCGGGAAAATACCACTGATCAATGGGCATCATGTATCATAAGATATAGATAATAGTCTCAAAGAGAAGCATTGTATGCATATGATTATACAAACTATCCATATATGCTGGCACTTCAGAGATTCAGGTTGACTCTTTTAGGTATCTTTAATTAATGTTGACTTGCTGTTATATTTCCGTTCCTCCGTAGGTTAATTCCTGCAGGTATAGATAATTAGTTTGACGAGATCTTACAGCAGATGAGATTGGCATTCAACAAAGGATCAGTAAGACTCCACCTCCGTCGGAGTGCAGCCAAGTCTATGAGTCATTGTGTCAGAGTTTTGCTATAGACTTATGGGTATGCCGCCGCCCTGTCACATTTGATGTCAAATAATCTTAGAGGCTTTGTAGACACATGTTCATTTTGTACAGTATGTCAGAGGCCTTGACGGCCCATATGTTTTCATGTTTTACTAATAATGGTTTAGTGATAGAGTCTATTTCCACCTACAGTTGTACATTATGAGTTGTGGCCATGTGGGCCCATGAATAGTTACAAAATCAATGGGTCCAGGTAATGCAGCCTATGTATGTTATAATTTTGGTCAAACAATCATGAGTTACTGAGTGGTTCGCTCGGGCCAGCACGACACCGGGTGCAGCCCATGCCTCCTATGTTGGGGCATGACATGTGATGCTTGCCTCCGCACCTGCGCCTTTGTAGGTACGGTCTTTCTTCCGCTTCTGTGATGGTTGGCAGCCCAAGCTGAGCCACTTTACGGTCAAGGGCTCACACATACGGCTAGCCAAATGCATATGCGATTATACCAGCAGCTGGGAGCTTCAGTTGGTGCTCCCAAATCCCAACTTTGTTCGATCCTCATCCGATTAACACTTGGTCCTCCCTAGGCACCCCCGAACATATCAATAACTCTGGAATCATAAAAAGACTCGCTATAACTCTCGGAATGCACAAAACAACATCAAAACAAATAATCACACCCCAAACCAATTGAATTTAAATATGAACTTTAAGTTCTTCAATTTACTCCCAATGTGCTAAACGTACTTAGACTACTCATTAAGACACCAAATTTTGAGTGCAAGTATTAAATGACCTTACAAAACAATGTCTGGTCTCGGAATTCCATTTGGACCTCGCTATCAGCAAAACATACTCCAAACCAAATTTGACGAACTTCAAAAACCTTCAAAGATCCAACTTTCACTATTAGGAACCGAATCGCTGCTGGGTCATCCAAAAACCGATCTAGAAATACGCGCATTCAAAAATCATCATATGAAATTAGTGAACCATCAAATTTTGATTTCGAGGTTGTTTATTCAAAATGTTAACTGTAGTCAGTCTTATCCTTTTTAAGGCCAACTTAGGGGACCAACTGTTCCAATTTCACCCAAAACTCTTACAAATCCATAACTAGGCTCCTCGCAAGTCATAAAACAATTAAAGTACACATGGGGAGTCTTAATTAGAGGAATGGGGTTCTAGAAAGCAAAATGACTGATTGGGCCGTTACATTCTCCACCCCTCCTGGAGTGTGGAATAAGTGTGGATAACTGCTTGCATGTCCTCATCAGACTCTCGAGCTACCTCATTGACTAGTTGGCCCCTCCACTGAACCTTTATCGCAAAAATCTTCTTATACCTCACCTAGCAAACCTAACTATGAACAATGGAAACAAGATCCTCTGCATAATCCAGGCTCTCATCTAACTGAATCGTGCTGAAGTCTAACACATGGGACCTGTCGGCATGATACTTTAGTAGCATAGACACGTGGAAAACCAGATGAACTCCCGATAGACTGGGAGTCAAAAAAAGCTCATAATAAACCTCGCCAACTCGTCTCAACACATCAAATTGGCCTATAAACCTTTGGCTTAACTTGCCCTTCTTCCCTTTCCTCATATTCCCCTTTATCGATGAGACTTTCAAGCGGACCTTCTCGCCCACAAAAAATTATAAATCATGCACCTTCTGATACACGTTACTCTTTTATCTAGACTGTGCTGTGCGAAGTTGTTCCTGAGTTAACTTTACTTTTTCCAAGGCTTCCTTCACCAAATTAGTACCATATTACATAGCCTCGCCATACCTAAACCACCCAATGGGAGAATGATATTGCTGACCATATAAATCCTTAAATGGAGCCATCTCGATGATCGATTGGTAGTTATCATTGTAATAGAACTCAACTAAGGGCAAGAATACTATCCTCCAAAGTCAATCACACATGTTTTGAACATGTCTTCCAATATCTGAACTGTCTGCTATGACTGCCCAATCATCCTGTGGATGAAATATTGTGTTGAGCTCTACACAGGTTCCCAACTCACTCTTTACTTCTCTCCAAAAATGCAAAGTAAACTGAGGGTCTCTATCCGATATGATGGAAACAGACACACCATGCAGCTGAACTATCTCTTGAATATTAATCTAGGCCAACCTATTTAAATTATACATAGTCACAAATGGAAGGAAGTATGAGTACTTGAACAACCTATCGACGATGACCCAAACAGCATAGAACTTCTGCAAAGTCTACGGCAACCCAACTACAAAGTCCATAGTGATGCGTTCCCGCTTCCACTCAGATATAGTCATCTGGTGGAGTATGCCACCCGGCCTCCAGTGCTCATATTAAACCTATTGACAATTTAGACATCTAGCTACATACTCTTCTATTGTGTTCTTCATCCGCTGCCACCAATAATGCTGCCTCAGGTTGCAATGCATCTTTGTAGCACCTAGATGAATAGAATATAGAGAATTGTGCACCTTCTCTAGAGTCCTCTCCCTCAATCCATCAATATTAGAAACTCATAGACGACCCTAGAGTCATTGAACACCATCTTCGCCGATGGAAACCTCCTTGGCACCACCCAGTAGTATCGTCTCTCTGAGAACTAACAAGTGTGGATCATCAAACTATCGAGCATTGATCTTCTCCAATAGTGAAGACTGAGCCATGACGCATGCAATAACTCGGTTGGGCTCTGAAATATCCAATCTCACTAGTATGTTAGCCAAATATTGAATGTCCAAAGCTAGTGGTGTTACACCCCATGTTTGTGTACATATGAATACATCATTAGTCAATTAATTCAAGCTCGAAAATGGAATCATCTTTGAAAAGCTTACAAAGTTAGTTCATCATGTTAATATGGAGGTTAAAAATATTTAATATCATTAACAACAAGTACCAAGATTGTTGGAAAGGCTTAGAAGCTAAGCCAATTGAAGAAATAAGTTTCGCCGAAAGTCGATAAGTTTGAAATGTTATAACATGCACTTTCGAGTGAGACTAGGGTTGTTAACGTGATAAGGAGGTTATTTTATAAGTTATATTAGGTTTATGATAGTCGTGTGTTACGTTTTGAAGTCAAGCGAGTTGGGGAACAAAAGTTGGCAAATATCATCACATGTTGCATTTAAAAATGTGCTCAAAATTAGTTAAAATTTAGTGGAGCTTTACTCCCATTATACTAGGAATTATGGGATTATCCACATATCAAATTGAAGATCTACAAGTCTAATTTATAACTCATTAAACAGTTTGTCGATACGATATCAGAGCAGAGAGATATTTACAGTTTCGCGAGACTGCACAAACTGCATAGGTGGCAACTAGGTATGTCACAAAAGGTTTTTGAGCAATACATTTTGTGTGTTACATGAGGTCTTTTTGGGACATATTATAAGCGGTATAAGAGTTATAAGTGTTGGAATAAGGACAAATTCTAGGGTTATAAGATTGGAAGAAGGACCAATGCTAGGGGGCCAAGTAGCATCTTTTTGAGTTTTAAACAAAATAGGATATTTACATCCCTTAGGTCGTCTCTTTCTCCATTTTTCCATGGATCATGGCCAAATAATAACCCTAATCTTCCAATCAAGATCTCCACATGGGTTTCCAACAAGATTATCATCCGTAGCACGAAATCAAGTTACGATAACATTACAACGATTCATACGACATAAGTACCGCTATATTGCCTCTCCTTTTCTTTGTAGTTTGAGTTTTGGAAATGATTTAATAGTTAAGAAATTCCTTATTTCAATATATATACTTTTAAATATGAAGTAAGGTTGGTAAAATACATTTCATAATAGCTAGAATTCACCGGACGGTGATAGGAAGCAGTGAGTTCGAATTATTCGACTTGTTGTGGGTTGTTTCATGTTGTTTTAGGCTGTATATTGTTATGCTATTTAGTGGAGTTCTTGAGGAGAAATTTTGTAGAGAAAAACCAATTGATGGAGAAACGGTAACATTTTCGGCGTGTTTGACACTACTATTGTTGTCCTTTTGGGTATGAAGTAATTGGGTTGTATTGGGCAGTTGTAAGCTAAATTGTAACGTGGATTTTGACTTGTATCCACTGTAGGAGGTAATTACATTATGTTATTGGTTCTTATTGTGTTTATATTGAAATTGATTAAGTTAAACTGATGGACTAGACATGAACTAGTGAATAAAGTTTCTAACTGAGGATAATTGGAGTTGTGAATTATTTTCCTTGTTATAAATATACGGTATAAGGATTGAATCACTGATGAATGAATTCATTATCATGTTAATGATACTATTAAGTTAAAGTAAGAAACCTATAAGGGTGATATGGGAATATGAATTCCCCTATAAGGGTGATATGGGAATATGAATGCCAATTGGACCTTGTCGCTCGCCGTGTAGTAGTTGTGACTTGTTGTTACTTCATTGTGTCATGTTATTGATAATTATCTATTACAGGATTTCTCTGGTCATTGTTGTTGGCATATGGTACTGGAGGAGTCTCTTTTTATAGGGGAGATGCTACCAAAATTTACATAAACGAGCTACTAGCTTAAGTTGCGGACATAACCTTTACTCAACACTGGTTTTGAATCTCCTTATGTCGTGGCAGATTAAATTGAGTTGCTTAATGAATTGCTTGGAAGGCATTCAGGACTCAACAATGATAAGTTATGCTAAGGCTATTCATTCTTTCTTTTGGCATGATCTAAAGTGAAATGAATATGCTATTTCATAACGGATCTACTCCTAGCAACTAAAGTTGTTCATATTGTTCTTTCCATCTAAAGTTTTTCTTAGAATATATGTATGATGCTTGAATTCTATTGAGGTTCATACTATTGGTACGATGTTCGTAATTTTAGTAGAAGGTGCAACAACTATGCGTCACTCGAAAAGGTTTAGAACGTGATTCCATAAGTCCAACATGCATTATATATATATTTTACTCTACCGAGCGGCATTATATTTGGTCGGGTACGCCACCTATTGTGCAACAACTGATCAGTTGGTTTTACTGAACTTGACATGGTCGGGTACGATTCTACCGAGCCTTATGATAGCTGGGTAAGTTTTTACCAAGTCCTATTTGAGGCTGGGTACGATATGGCGATGATGCCCACAGAGACATATATTTTTAAAAGTTTATGTTTATATATGTATTATGCATTTCATTTTAGTAGGCCCAAGAGGCACTAAGATGTTACAGATTTATCTTCTTTTTGTCTCCGTACATTGCTGTTCTTGTTTATACTTTACTACCTTACATACTCGGTACGTTATTCGTACTGATGTTCCTTATGTCTGGGGATGCTTCTTTTCATGCCTCCAGGTCCCAGTTGATAGGTTGACATCCCTCCTAGTAGGCTATCAGCTCAGCGGAGTTGTTCCTGCACTCCACTTTCTTCAGAGTTTCATAGATGGTCAGTACACTTTGAATATATATTGAATTGGTACAGCCTGGCCCTATCTCGACCTTTATGATTTTACATATTCTTAGATGCTTGTAGAAAGATATAAAGTTTACGGATACTTGTATGGTCTTGTCGGCCTATGTTTTGTGCGTACAAATGGTCATATCGGCCTTATTTGCCCATATGGCACACGTATATGTTTGTATATAATACTGGGTCGTCATATGATAAGTATTCCCTTATGTTTTATTCTTGTTATCTCAAGACGGCGTTTCTAGATCATTTACTCATGATAGTACGATACGAATAATATGTTATGTTCGTACTCGGTTGAGTAAGGCACCGAGTGCCCGTCGCAGCCCTTCGGGTTGAGTAGTGAGAGAAGTGGTACCAGAGTAGTTCTATCGTAGGGAGCCTACAAGCCGTGTCTAGCAAAGTCTTGTTTATGGGTATGTTGTGCACCACACATATAAGCAAGAGTATGGAATTTAGGATTGTACTCTTTCTTCTTACTCTAGATCGTCTGGTAGTGCTCAGTTGTAAGAATTCAAACTCCTAAATTCTATTTTAGTTGTATTACAATGAAACCTACATCCATTAAGAAGATTGTTGGTAAGAGATTGAATATGGTTGTGGAAAAGTTGACTTAGAGGAACTCGATTTTGCATCATGCTTATAATGAGTAAATGTGAGTCTTCACTAGATCATGTATTTACTAAGATGTCTCAGCTTCTTAATGATAAGACCTAAGGAAAGAATATCTATCATCGTAAGTTAAAAAGGAATAAAAGAATTACAAGGTAGACACAAGATTCAACAAGTAAAACAAGCAAGGTGAAGAAGGGCACGAAGTACGTAGTTAATGAAGATTAACAAAATTTACAATTCGAGCAGAGAAATATAAGATTTTTGAGTTCCTTTCAATAGTAACAAATACATATATGTATATATGTATATATATATATATATATATATATATATATATATATATATATATATAATTGGGCAAAACCTATCTAAGTTATCTACTATGGGAGCGAATAGATATAGTTTAAAAGAAAGATAGGATATCACGATGCAGCTAGGGTTAGATTGACCCAAATTTATGGATGAATTGTTATCATTAGCTAACATTTATGAAGGATAGTGAAAACGTGGTAACATATCCCCTTGTAAGACACCCAGAGGGTGCACTCTAGAATAGTACAATCATATATTAAAACTAGAATGTTCAGAAATTTTAGAACATAGGCAGTGGAATCCTAGAAGAGATAAATATTTACCTTAGTATGACTCCCACCTCAATTAAGAGGGAGAGAGAGAGAGAGAGGGAATATTTTAGGCATCCCGATGAGCCAGTTAGAGAAAAAAAGGAGAGCTAAAAGTGGAAGAATGTTTTGTTGAAATTTTAAGAATAAAGTGATAAACATTAATATTAGTCAGAGAATAATAAGAGAGTAAATGAAGCATTACGAATAAGATGTGAAATGAATGATAAAGGTAAATCAAAATATGATATGATGACAGAGTATACTATCAAGTGAGGAAAAGACAAGAGGAGACATGCCTTGAAAATATGAACGAGTAAAAAATATAAAGTCATATCCTTATTTTGAGAAATAAGTTGGTGACCCAAATGTGAATACCAAAAGGCTATGTTTGACCCTGAAATAATAAAAATCAATATGGATTGGGGAACAAGATAAAGTAAACATGAATTAGGGATTGAAAGAATTGGTAAAGTCGGCATCGCGAGAATTTCACAGGTCATGTTCCAACAATAATAGAATGGACAACAAAAGAATAACCTGTAAAGGTCATTTAGGAAGAAGCTTCCTTAATGCGAGCAATGTGAGAAAACTTTAGCTTAAGGGACTAATTGTGCCAGTTACACTAGGTGTCACCCTCGTGCATAAGGAATTTGATTATCCTTTGTATAGAAGGGTTACCGCAAGGTGAGTAAGAGTCCATGAAGACGTGAAAAAAATCCAAAAATTAAGATGTAATGATGGAATAGTAAAGAAAGAATGTGGTAAGAAAGTGAAAGGAATGAGATTTCATCTATTCAGATCCTACAGATAAGATATGACTCTAGAACATTATGCAAGCACGATGCTGGGTCGAGGCAGTAAGGGTTCCAACACAAGATGTTATTAAAAGATAAGTGCAAATGAACACTTGACACATAAGGAGCCAGTGCGAAAGGTAAGTTAAGACTAGTTGAGGAAATAAGAAACATACAGACATAAAGAAGATATGGTCTTGTTACAACACTCTCACTACAAATTATATGCACTCTATAAGAAAGTTGCACCTATCCTGACTAATGATCGGGAAGTAAAATAAAAAGTAGTATTCGAGATCACATATGTTGAATGTTATTCATGGATAATAATAAGATAAGCCAAGTGATTATACAATAAGTTACAGAACGACCCCAAAAAATCAATTGCTTACATTTAAAGACAACTGAGAAGCCATGGAAGGAAATCTATGATGCTAGCAATTTAAAAGAAGGTTGCGAATAGTAGAAATAGATATATATAGGTTGCAAGCTAAAGTATCATAGAGTGACATGGTTTTAGGTTGAAAAGAGTAAGGATAAGAAAAGTCAAGTGAGAAGGCGACAAGAATAGGTAAGTCCTCGGGATTAAACCCATCAAAACAAGAGAGCTGATGGCTTCTATAAGTTATTGAAAGCTCGGTAGCACCTGAATAAACTCAATGGAGACTATGATTAGGTGAATTTAAAAGAGAAGGAATGATTTATGGTAGTAGAACAAGGATGTAAATGTGATAGGTAAAGTGGATGATATTTAGGCCTTTAATTGAGTCACGATTTAACGAGTAAGGGATTTCATGAATTGGATAAGATTAGTATACCTCCATAAGATTAATCACATTAGATGCCATGAAATACGATTATTGAACTATATTATTTTCCCACAGTGGATCAAGCAAATAACTTTAGATGTTCCCCGATGAGACGTGAGCCCTAGTGACAATGTATTACATTAGAGGTTTCAAGTTATCAGTGGTGGATTATAGATTAACATTAAGGTTAATCAACAATAGATGCATAAAAATTTCAAAGTATGAGAGGAGATTGTGATGCCATTCTTTAGATGAACAATAATAAGGAAGCATTAAACAGTTCAAATTTATACATATAGGATAAGGGTGAGAGAGTAACTTAGAGTTGGGTGGAAGACCTCGGTAAAAATAAACTGAAGTTAGAGTTATGGCATAGTATTGCCCACCTAGTATTAGTAAAGCCATAAGCATAAATAACTGAGACAATGAAATGATATATAGCGATAGTCGTAACTTCAAAAAAGTACCGATCGAAGAACTTTAGTACTCCTATATATACCCAGAGGGACTACTTGACATAGTACTATGTATGTTCACAAAGTAAGGCCTTGTGATTGGCTAAAAGCAGGGGGAAACGAGAGAAGAGTTTCATAGGCACACATGCTAGGTGAGAATCGTACAGGCAGCATGAAAGAAGGTAGAAACAGTTACGATATTGGAAGAATTTTGACCACAGGTCGAGGGGTGAGAAAGAGGCCTAAAGGGGGGAATACCCTAAACTTTGGATTTATTAACCGAACAACTACTTTGCAATGACCCGACTAGTCATTTTGAGCTTTTGCACTTTAATCATCAATTCTCGGGTATAACTTGCCCGTGTTATGTGTTATGACTAATGTAGATCATTGGTTTTGATTTCAAGAAGGTTTGGAATGAATTTGAATGAACAATTTTAGTTGGAAGATTTGAAATTGAAAGGATTGACCAAGATTTGACTTATTTGTATATGAGCTCAGATTGGAATTTTTATGATTTGGCTAGCTCCGCTAGGTGATATATGACTTAGGAGCGCGATCGGAATGCATTTTGGAAGCCCGTGGAAGGATTTCAGGTGAATTGGCAAAGTTAGTATTTTGGCAAATTCTGGTCGATAGGTGACATTTTGATCAGAGAGTAGGAATGGAATTCCTAGAATTGGTATAGCTTTTCTATGTCTCTTTTGATGTGTGTGCAAAATTTCAGGTCATTCGGACTTTGTTTAGTCGGGTTTTTTATCAAAAGTGTGTTTCAGAAATTTTTGGAAACTTAGGCTTGAATTCGATGAATTTTTATTAATTTTATGTTGTTTGAGGTGTTTCGATGATTGGAACAAGATTGAATGAGGTTTTAGGGCGTGCTGGCGTGATTGGACGGTGTCCCAGGGGCCTCGAGTGAGTTTCGGATGTGCGGGAGGAGTTGGAGCACCCATTTTTCTGGAATTTTTTGGAAGCAGTTGCAGGCCTCACAAATGCAAGAAATGGTTTGCATTTGCGAGTGAGGATTCACATTTGTAAAGGAGCCTGGCCAGAGGCAAGGTTCACATTTGCGACAGTTTGATCGCATTTGCGACCTTAGCAGGGTTCATATTTGCGAGCTCTTGGTCGCATTTGCGACCTTGGCAGGGGAGGCTCATGTTCGCAATTCCGATGGTTTTGTCGCATTTGCGAACAAGGTGTGGCAAATGCAACATTTGAGGGTTGTGTGCAGTTATTAAATTCGAAACATAGCCTATTTCCCTCATTTCCCACTTGCCCTTGGGCGATTTTTCAGAGCGTCTTTGGGGAGATTAAAGCGTGATTCAAGGGGAATCGATTGGAGGTAAGATATTTCATCTCAATACTCATTTTTATTGTGAAACCCACCTAGAAGTTCATGGATTTTAACTTAAAATGGAAGAACTAGGTCTTGAGTTTTGATATTTCAAATTGGGATTTGATGGGTAATTTGAGCTGGGATTTGATAACTTTTGATATGTATGAACTCTGGCGAGATAAGGAATATTTTGATGTGAAAATTTCTGGGTTTCGATAAGTGGGCCCAGGACTTGGGTTGGGGTAGTTTCGGGATTTGTGCCCGTTGTAGTTTGTTTTCTCTTAGAGTGTGTTCTCTTAGCAGATTGTGATCTGTTCGCTTTGTTTTTTGCTAGATTCGACGCGTGTGAAGAACGGTTTAACGGCCAAAGGCATCGCTAGCTAGAGATTTCGCCAGTTCGAGGTGGGTAATAGATGTAAATGATTTCCTGAGAGTTTGAAACTCCAGAATTGCACAACATACCGCTATATTGAGGTGAAACATGCGCTTAATGATAAGCACGAGGTTCATTACTATTGAGGATTGTGACTTAGTACATACCGATTGATATTTTTACCGTGTATTTGACTAAGACGTGTTTGTTATCAACATGATTTGGGCTTATTGCCATATTTTGGGCTTCATGCCGATTACTTGATTCCTTCTTGGACTTATATCACGGTTTCCTCACTACTTTTATACATTTCTTGAACGCATAACTAATGATTATTTTATTTTACAAACTCAGCCGCTTTAATTGAATTTCTAGAGTTAAATAATATTTCAATTGTTGTTATGAATTTCGAGGAGGCTTTTAGGCCTTGTGAGAGACGTGAGGAGGCTTTCAAGCCTTGCGAGTCATGTGAGGAGGCATTCAGGCCTTATGAGTGATGTGAGAAGGCTTTTAGGCCTTATGTTGATATAAGGCTTGGGCCGTAAGGGGCCCCTCTGGAGTCTGCACACCCACAATGTGCGCGGGTACCCATATGATCTGAAAGTGAGCCTGAGGGGATGATGCTATGCTGAGTAACTAATTCTAAGCCCGAGGGGATGATACTGTTCTGAGCGATTGATATTGAGCCCGAGGGGCGGGTATTGTTTTGAGATATTGCCCGAGGGGCGAACTTTTATGTGCTCACTATTTACTAGCCTTTTTACCTGTTATACCATGGTATTTGTGTCCGAGGGGCAAATTTTTTTGCTTATCGACATTAACTATTTTGATTCATTTCGCAACAGTTGAAAGAATCATTTTCAAAAGAGATCTAAACTGACCAAGATTTTTCCCAAGGCAAATAATTTCACATCTTCACTGTTTTCTCAACAGATTGTACCCTTCTTCTATACAACATGATGGTTTGCTTTATGTGATTTCTTACTGCTCAATTGTTACTTTTATTACTCACTGAGTTGGAGTCCTCACTTTATTCCCTGCACCTCGTGTGTAGATGTAGGTATGTATTCACCCGGAAACGAGTTTTGGCCGATCACAGGCAGAGTTATATGAGTTAAGGAGGTGACTGTCAGCGTTCGCAGCACCATGTTTCCCTTTTTTGTTCATTTTATATTTTGACCTTGTAATGGACTTACATTCTGAAAGATGCTCATGACTTGTGACACTCCGATTAGGGCGATGTTGGGTTGTTTTTTCGCTAATTAATATTGTTAAGTCATATTTGAGCTGTTTAATTATGCTTAATTATTTAGAAAAAAACGAGCTGGGTTAGTTGGCTGGCCTCATCTTCACGAGAGGCGCCTTCACGACCAGTGCAGGGTTTTGGTCATGACATCCCTAGAGGGAAAAGGCAATATTAAATTATTCGTAAGAGCTATTGCTTAAGAGACGAATATGGTCATCCATAAACATTTAAGGACCAATGTTCCAAAGGGAGTAATGATGTTACACCCCATGTTTTTGTATGTGTGAGTATGTCATTAGTCAATTAATGTAAGCTCGGAAATGGTCATCTTTGAAAAGTTCACAAATTTAGTTCATGATGTTAATGTGGAGGTTACAAATATTTAAGATCATGAATAACAAGTACCAAGATGGTTGGAAAGGCTTAGAAGCTAAGCAAATTTAAGAAAGTAAGTTTCGTCGAAAGTCGATAACTTTAAATTGTTATAACATGCACTTTGGGTTTAGACTAGGGTTATATACATAAAAAGGAGGTTATTTTATAAGTTATTTTAGGCTTATGATAGTCGTGTGTTACATTTTGAAGTCAAGCGAGTTAGGGAACAAAGGTTGGCAAAGGTCATCACAAGTTGCATTTATAAATGTGCTAAATATTAGGTCAAATGTAGTTGAGCTTTTATCCCAATATACTTGGAGTTATGGGTTATCCACATATCATAGTGAAAATATAGAAGTCTAGTTTTTAAGCGGTAAACTATTTGCCAATACAGTATCAGTGTAGAGAGATATATGTAGTTTCACGAGACTGCACAGACTGCATAAGCGGCAAGTAGGTGTGTCACTAAAGCTTGTGGAGCAATAAATTTCGCGTGTTACATGAGGTATTTTTGGAAAATATTAGTTGTTAAATTTAGGGCCTTTTAATCTAGTTTCCATTGCTCTTAACCATTTTCTCATACAACAGCAGAATAAAAAGTTATAAGCGTTGGAAGAAGGACCAATGCTAGGGTGCCAAGTAGCACCTCTTTGACTTTTCAACAAAATAGGATATTTACATCCCTTATCTCGTTTCTTTCCCCATTTTCCAGAGAGAACTGCCAAATAACACCACAAACTTCCCCTCGAGCTCTCCACAAGGGTTTCCAACAAGATTATCATCCGGGGCACGAAATCAAGTAGCGATAACAATAAAACGATACCTATGACATAAGTATCGCTATATTGCCTCTCTTTTTCTTTGTAGTTTGAGGATCGGAATGTATTTAATAATTAATAAAATTCATTATTTCTTTATTTAATCTTTTAAATATTAAGGAAGGTTGATAAACACATTTTGTAATAGCTATAACTCACGGTACGGTGACAGGAAGCCGAGTTCGATTTATTCGACTTTTTGTGGGTTGTTTTTGGGCTGTTTCGTGTTGCTTTTGGGGTGTGTACTTTGCTGCTGTTTAATTGACCTTTGGAGGATATATTGTGTGAATAAACACCAACAATGGAGAAATGGTGGATTAGTCGTTCTTTGTAATATTTTCGGCATGTTTGATACTACTATAGTTGTCGTTTTGAGTATAAAGTAATTGGGGTGTATTGGGCAGTTGTAAGATAAATGTAATATGTATTTCGACTTGCATATACTATAGGAGGTAATTATATTGTGTTCTTGATTCTTCTTAAGAATATCTTGACATTGATTAAGTTAAACGGGTGAATTAAACATGAACTGGTGAATAAAGTTTCTAATTTAGGATAATTGGAGTTGTGGAGTGTTGTTCTTGTTATAAATATATGGCATAAGGCTTGAATCATTGATGAATGAACTCATTATCATGGTAATGATACTATTAATTTAAAGTAAGAAGCCTATAAGGGGTGATATAGGTATATGAATTCCAATTGGAGCTTGTCGCTTGTCATGAAGTAGTTGTGACTTGTCGTTATTTTATGGTGTCTTGTTATTGGTAATTATGTATTGCTGGATTTCTGTGGTCATTGTTGTTGGCATATGGTACCGGAGGAGGGTCTTTTTATAGGGGAGCTGCTGCCCAAATATACATAAACGAGCTAATAGTTTAAGTTGCAAACATAGCCTTTACTCAACATTGATTTTGAATCTCTTTATGTTGTTGTAGTTACATTGAGTTGTTTGAAGAATTTCTTGGAAGGCATTCAGGACTCAACGGAGTTAAGGTATGTTAAGGCTATTCGTTCTTTCTTTTGTCATGATCTAAAGTGAAACGAATATGCTATTTCATAAAGGATCTACTCCAAGCAACTAAAGTTGTCCATGTTGTTCTTTCTTTATAAGGTTATTCTTAGCATGTATGAATGATGCTTGAATTCTATTGAGGTTCATACTATTGGTATGATGTCCATAACATTAATAGAAGGTGAAACAACCATGCTTCACTCCAATAGGTTTAGAACGTGATTCCATGAGTCTAACATGTATTATATATGTATCTATTTTACTCTATTGAGCCGTGCTATAGTTGGTGGGCTACGACACCTATTGTTCAACTACTGCTCAGTTGGGTTTTTACCGAGCTCCACGTTGCCGGATATGATTCAACCGAGCCTTATGTTGGCCGGTTACTTTTCACTGAGTCCTCTTTGAGGCCGGGTACAATATTATGATGCTGATGCCCATAGAGGCATATTTTTTAAAAGTTTATGTATATGTATGTATTATGAATTTCATGTCAGTAGCCCCGAGAGGCACTCAAATGTTATAGGTTGTATCTCCTCTATCTCCCTGTACATTACTATTCTTGTTTATGCTTTCTTGCCTTACATACTCGGTACTTTATTCGTACTAACATCCATTTTGCTTGGGGACGCTGCATTTCATGCCCCCAAATCCCAATAGATAGGTTGCATCCCTCCTAGTAGGCTATCAGCTTAGTGGAGGTGTTGGTGCACTTCACTTGCTTCAGAGTTGCCTATTTGGTCAGTATGCTTTGGATGTGTATTTATTGGTATGGCAAGGTCCTGTCCCGACCTTTATGATTATATATACTATTAGATACTTGTAGATAGATGTCAGGTTTATGGATACTTGTATTGCCTAGTCAGCCTATGTTTTGTGTTTACAAATGGTCATGTCGACCTTATTGGCCCGTATGGAACATATATAAGTTGGTGTATCATGTTGGGTCATAATTTGTTCTGTATTCCCTTATGTTTTATTCTTGTTATCTCATGACGGAATTTCTGGCTCATTTACTCGTGATTGTATGATAAGAATAATATATTACATTGGTAATCGGTTAAGCAAGGCACCAGGTGCCCGTCACAGCCTTTATGATTGGGTTATGACAACTGGCCTCTCCTCTGCTGAAATACATGCCAAGATACACATATTCCCTACCTTTTTGCTCAAGGCATCCGCGACTACATTCGCCCTGCCCGGACGATAAAGAACAATGATATCATAATTTTTCAATAACTCAAGCCATCTATGATGCCTCAAATTGAGATCCCTTTGTGTGAACAAATGCTGCAAGGTACGATGATCAGTGTAAACCTCACAGGAAACCCCAAAAAGATAATGCTTCTAGATCTTGAGGGCATGAACAATCGTAGCTAACTCCAAATCATAGACATGATAATTTTTCTTATAGGGCTTCTGCTGACGTGAAGGATATGTAATAACTCAGCCCTCCTGCATCAATGCACATCCCAAACCAATGCATGAAGCATTGCAACAGACACAGCCCCGAACTGGAAGGCAACACTAGAACTGCTGGTCTAGTCAAAGCTGTCTTGAGCTTCTGGAAGCTTTCCTCACTATCAATGCACCAATGGGGAGCACCCTTCTGGGTCAATCTAGTCAATGGTGTTGAAATAGATGAGAAGCCCTCCATGAACCGACAATAATAACCTGCTAACCCCAAGAAGCTCCTAATCTGAGTCGTAGTAATAGGACGAGGCTAATTCTCAATTTCCTCAATATTCTTACGTTCCGCTTTAATACCCTCACCTGATACAACATTCCCCAAGAATTATATAGAATCTAGCCAAAATTCACACTTGGAGAACTTAGCATATAACTTCTGTTCCCGCAAGGTGTGAAGTGTCACTCTTAAATGCTGCTCGAGCTCCTCCATGCTACTCAAGTAGATTAAAATTTAATCAATATAGACAATGACAAACGAATCAATATAGGTCCTGAACACCCTATTCATCAAATTATAAACGCCGTCAGGGCGTTAGTCAAGCCGAAGGATATCACTAGAAACTCATAATGGCCATATCTAGTATGGAAAGAAATCTTCGAAACATCCGAGTCTCGAATCTCTAATTGATGGTTCCTCGATCTCAAGTAAAATCTAGAGAACACTCTAGTAAACTGTAACTGGTCAAACAAATCTTGAATACACGACAAGCGGTACTTGTTATTAGTGGTAACTTTATAAAATAGGCGGTAATAAATGCACATCCACATAGACTCATATTTCTTCTTCACAAATAACATTGGTGCACCCCAAGGTGGTACACTCAGACTGATGAACCCCATTTGTTAGTAACTCCTCAAGTTGTTCCTTCAACTTCTTCAAAAATATTTTGGAGCCATATGGTATGGTGGGATAGACATAGGTTGGGTACCGGGAGCAAATTTAATGTAGAAATCGATATCATAAAATGGTGGCATGCCTGCAAGATCAGAAGGAAATACATCGAAGAACTCCTGCGACTATTGGTAGTATATCAATCGCTAGAGTCTCTATGGTAGTATCCTAAACATATTCTAGATAAGCCAAATAACCTTTCTCGACCATGTGTCAAGCCTTTACAAAAGAGACGATCCGACTACGCGTGCTAAAATATGAATCCTTCCACTCCAATCTAGGCAACTATGGAATCACCAAGGTAACAGTCTTGGCATAACAATCAAGGATGAAGTGATATGGAGATAACCAGTACATGCCCAGGATAACCTGAAAGTCGATCATATCGAGTAATATAAGATCTTCTCTAGTCTCATAACCACATAATATGACCACACGAGACCGAAAAATACGATCCACAACAAAGAATCTCCCACATAAGTGGACACATAAACATGAGTGCCCAAGGACTCCCGAGGAACATCTAGGTAATGAGAAAATAGAGATAACATATAAGAATAGGTAGACCCTAGATCAAATAATGCCTATGAATCCCTATTGTAGACAGAAATAGTACATGATCACGACATTTGAGGCCACTACATTTGGTCTGGCCAAAATAGAAAAGAACCTAGCTGGAGCTCCGAGTGGCTGGCCTCTGCCTGACATAATAGCAGTCGGCTGACCTCCCCTTACTTGGCCTCCAGCTATAAGATGGTCCCTAACCGCCTCCCTTCGCCTTTTGGCGACTAGACAGATAGTTCTGTAATCATGAGCTACTGACCCTGCTGTACTACCTTGCCCCGAAGCTTGGGGAAGAACCTCCACACTTGACAAAGATCCTACGCACTCGAAACAACTTCTCGGTGCGATGATCTGATGTCCTGAATTCTGACCCCGATGGACTGAATACCCACTGCAAGGGCCTTGAATGGCTAGTGGGTAGTAAGACTCTCTGCTAGGCACTAAAATACGATCGTACTTGAGAACCCCGAGGAGATGGTGGTGTTGGATATGTGATTCTGCTTGACTGACCAATCCAAACTGATGTTGATACACAATTTCTCCTCAAATTATCATTAATTTGCATATATACCTTCAAAATCAGGCTTTCATAGCATTTGATATTTTTCTATAATTTTTCCATATTTTTATTAATTTATTTTTAAATTATCCAGAATTTTATTTCTAATAATCAATTACAAAATGGCATTACAAATGATTTTAATAGAATTTCTTGATTTAATGTATTATTTCTGGTCTTATTAAAACTAAATTATTTCACAATTAGCCAAATTTGCACTCTTTGGCTATAATTGCAATAACCTTGCAATAATAGCCTAATCATATGTTTTATACAATATTATCCAATAATTAGTCGGTTTCATTTTTTGATACTTACTAATCATTGTAATTTAATTTACTAAGCATTAATTTTAATTTTATACAATTATCAGCTATTTTATAAATCATTTTAGTTAATTTTAATTGGGTATTCAATAGTTTGCCACTGTCTATTTAAATTCTAACCGGACCCCTAGCCCAATTTTAATCAAAATATACCGCAACCCCAAGTCCTAATACTACCCGAGCCAACACCCGGATAAATCTTGGCTGTTGATAAATGTGATCAATGATCCAGATCCTCCATTTCCTTAATTTACCTAAACTACCCCTTCCCAAACCCTTCATTTCTCTCTTGACCCCGCCGACACTCATCTCCCACCTGTCTCGAATTCTCTAGAGTTCTATCAGACCCTAACCCTAAATTTCACTTCACCATCACTCTCCACCATCAACCATGGTTGTTCTTCACCACACTCAGGCCTCTCATGGCTTTCTCACATTGGGATTCGTGTTGTCTTTATGGCCCTCAAGGGACGAGGTGGAGTCCACTAAGACCTTGGCCTATTCTTTCCTGTTTTAGGTTGTTATGATTCGATTTTGAGTAAGACCTTTCTATTTTTGTCTAAACCTATGGATTTCTAAGCTGATATCTTCACCTTTGCATTCTTTCTTTCAAAAAAACCTAGTTTTGTCTCTTGAACTTCTCAAATCTGTATTGATTTGAGATGAATCGAAGTATGATTTCTTACTTTTATCAAAAACCTTCTGATGTCCATGTGTCTTTTCATTTCTTCTTATCCAGGGTTTCCTAAAGATCTTTGCTTCAAAATATTTTGTAATTTTAAGTGCTTATTCTCTAATTCTTATGTGATTTAAATAATTATGTTGAGTTTTTCTTCAACCCTATCCAGTCTATGTTAAAACCCCTAATTTTTGACATTGTGTTTGGATTTCGAGTGGATCCGTGTTATTTGATACAAAGCTATATTTTGTACTTGGAATCATACGATTTCTCCTTTATTTAATTTGAACTTCTTACGATTTTTACCCAACTGTGCTTTTATTAGGGTTTCAGGTCCAAATCTGAATTGATTTTTATGATTTTATGCTTAATATATCTTCTATTCATGGAAAATCTATATCATTTTCCCTAAATTAGTATTATTCTTGAATCCTTATTCACTGGTTTGCTATGGCAACACATATATACTGACTTCAAGTTATTTTTCGTATTTAAGCCTTTGCTTATTTCTTGCCATATTTGCGATTAATTGTGGTACTTGATGATTCTTATTGATTGTTCCCTTAATTGAACTATTGTTCATTTACCCTTAATTATTCACCCTGTACTTATGTATTTTTTTTCCATAATTATATGCCCTACTCTTTATCATTAACTGCTTAAACCTTTATTAGAGGAAAACTTTGATGATTTTATACATGATTGATTATGTAGTTTTCCCTAATTACTAAATAATTGATTCTTTACCGTATTCTGCCTAGCTTTCGAGTGCTATGTGTACTCTCCTTTATTCTAACTTCAACGGGACGAACGGAGTAGTTAAAAACCCTCTCTCACACAAAACGAAAATATTTTCTTCTGCTCTCTCTTTTATCTAGTTATTTGCTATTATTCTAAATCAGCCGGCTGCAAGCCAAGGCTTATTACTCTACTCCCTTGCCTTTCAATTTGTGCTTACTTCTTTGCTGGTATGTTCTGACTTCAATTCAATTTTAAAAAAATTATTTCTTTTACATTTTCATCCTGTTTCCAGTATGTTTTCACTTATGGTTCTATTGATTCAACTTGTGATAGATATGTTCACTTCATCATTTCATTAGCATGCTTTTGAATGTCTCCCTTCCCTTAGACTCATCATGTTAATAAAATTTTATTGCACCTCCTAATATACCTCAATGTGGCCTTTTTTTAACTTGTGCTTCTTTGATTTCTATCCTCAACCTCTCTATTCAAATAATTGGCTATTCTTATGTGACATGGTTTAGTGTAGATTCTGTGTTCTCTAACCCCCTCAGCATATTGCTGATTCTACACTTAAATACTCATGCAACTATGTGTTTACTTATGTAACCTACGCGTGCCAAAACACCATTACCCCTTGTCTGTGGTTGCTGAACCTGCCTTGGTCCTATGTTCCCTGGTTATGTGTGAACCCGTTTTGGGTGTTGTGTCCGGATTATTCCATGTTACT
Organism: Nicotiana benthamiana; assembly: GCA_034376525.1. NCBI lineage: Eukaryota > Viridiplantae > Streptophyta > Magnoliopsida > Solanales > Solanaceae > Nicotiana > Nicotiana benthamiana. The sequence goes on along the minus strand of CM067327.1, from coordinate 140,553,095 downwards.
CTACTCGTTTTTCAAAACTGCCCTATTGAACAACTCCCCCTGTTTTTTTTACAAATTATTTCGAACAAGTCTTTTTTTATAGACTATTTTCCTGCTGAAACCTCTTCCAATCCAATGTCAATCACTCTCATTATACTCTTAGACCCTTAATTTTTTCCCTTTTTATGTGAGCTGCCTTGGGACCCTTGAGCTCTCTCTCAACATGGACACACAAAAGATTGCCTTTTTACACTGCATTTACTCTATCTTGGCTATGAAATTTGGGTGTGAGAACTACCCGGGATCGTTCGAGGTCCTTAGGAATTTCTTACACACCCAGATATAAGAAAGGCTATAAAAAAATCTTGGCACTTGAGGTGTTGGAGTTAGATTTATTACATAACTCAGAGAGGAAGTCCTAATAAGGTGCTAGAAATATGGGCCTGTTTTCAGGCTCTCTATAGTGTAACTTCTTTGTTTTCATTTCAATTTATGGAATTCATTTTAGTATTGGTCTTTAATAATTTGTTGTAAACAATTATTAGAGTTGGCTCGTGAAAATCGGAGGGTAGTTATATATGCTATCAACATCAATGGGTAGGGACCGTGTCTTAGGTTTACATTTTCTATATGTGCATTAGGATCCATGTGTAAGATCAACCCATTCAAAGCATTTCATGCATTAGATACCATATTCTTAGGTTTACTGTTTCAGCGTCTCATTTGGCATCAGTTTACTACTTAGAAATCCTGCTTTAGGCTAAATAATAGCATCAACATAAAATGTTGCTCTTGCACGTCTTGAAGTTGTGCTGTAACTCTTTGGGCATTTAGAAATCATTCTATGGGAATTCTGCAATCATTCTGCATTTTCATATGTGCATGTTTTATAGTCTATTTAAGGATCTTGTTCACACTCGCTCAGTCGCACCCAGTTAACTACTGATGCATGGAAAAGGTCATAAAACAGTTTCATGTTTGACTATCCTGTTTAAGTGAAACTGGTCACAATCATTGCATGTCTTTGCAACATTTAGAACATCATGCATTAGATAAAATAACTTCCAAACTGTTTTTAATAATTCTGGTATCTGATGCATATTATTATACGCTTAGGCAAATCTTAGTTAATCAGCTTTAAAATACAAACTGTTGTTATCACTTTCTTAACGTGCAAATACCTTTCAAAATACTTTTAATTACAACATAATCAGTCATAACACCATACTCCTTTCGAGGCAAAAAAAATACTATAGTAATGCTTGAAGAGTGGTTGCGCCCTTCATATATCATTAACCCCCTAAATTCGAAAAGACTTATTTGCGGTAAAACTACTCAATCAACGGTACAATCAAGACTTCCATGCATTTCCCCTTGAGTTTTATGCACAAGGATACCAATCTAAAACTAGAAACCTTACTCTATCTAAATTACGCATGCATCATAGTCAAACCTAGCTGGGTCAATTACGTTGTCCACATAATTATCCTTTAAGATATCCTTGTCCAAAAGTCCACTGGGTTTCCCTAAACCCAAATGGATATCATAATGTTCTATGCATTTATTTGGAGAACTTAATGCTTCATGTTAATTGTTGATATTACATAGTCGATTCTGTTAAAGGTAAGGGCCTATCCTTGTTTGCCTTGCAGAAATATGGGGCATAAAGTCCCCAGATTCGGCAGGGTCACCAACATCCACCCAATATTGTTAAGTTGGTGGGGAGATCTACATTCTAGTGAGAAAACCCTCATCAGAAAATATCTGGGTAATCTAGCATCCCTCTTGGAGATACAACCTAACAACAAGTTATAGAAGCCTATACCTTATTTTGGATAGTGAAAGGGCGGTATTCTGCTTTGGGAAAATTGAAATGACACCTTTGCTAGAGAAGATAGGAGCACTGGCTAGCTAGTGTGTGAAACCCCGAGTTTGATAATGCATGAGAACTGCACAGGCAAGGGTTTCCTAAAATTGATGTGTTTGAAGAAGAACGAAGAATTAGTATGCCTAAAGGAATAGTACATCCTTTTTCACTGCATGTATGAAAGGTACGCTCACAGCAAATCATACTGTACCTACCATGACGTGTTTTCCATCACGTCCCTGGGACATATCCATCATAGTGTATTATTTTTCATGTTTTACTTCCTGGGTCTGGTTGTGTTTCCAGTGAAGAAAGGGAAAATCCATACTAGGCATCTATGGTAACCAAGACCCTAATGGAAGGGGTTGGTGGGCAAACATTCAGCATTGTACCCATGATCATTACATACATATACTGAGCCTTTGAGAAGTGTCAACAAGGAGCGATACACTTCGAAGGCTGCAATCTACTGCTTCAGATTTGGCTCATGGAACATCTCCAAAAGGGAAAATACCAACACGAAATTCAGCGAAGCACCTAGGATGTTCACATCGATTTCCACGACCTAAGGAAAATGAATTACATCCTCGACATGTTCGCTCAGCTTGAGAATGCCAAAGAATGGATTGAGCTCTTTGATAGTCTGACCAACAAACAGGTTCAATAGATGTTCGAGTGCTTTCCAACATAAGAGTTCATCGCCTAATATAGAGATGCATATTTCCTGATACTGATTGGTATAAGAGGAACATACCCTTACATCCCTATTGGAGTTATGAGGCAAGCAAGTAGAAAGCAAGTTATACCCAGGGACGACAAAATGAGACATCTTCGAGCTGACTTCCAAAATGATGATAGTACACACAAGTGGCAAGCTCAACACATGTGGCACTACAAGATCGTACTGGAGAAAGAAACCATCGAGCAAGACAGATATCATGCCGGTTGTACCCTTTTCTATTATTGTTGTTTGGAAGGGAGTTGGGATGGTATGGGCCAACCAGGGTTCGTTCGAGGTCATAAAATTATATATGAAAAGACCCTGGCACAATTCAATTACAACTAGTTGTGCAAAAGGATTCGTGAATGCGAGAGCGAATACTACAAGATTCAAGAGTCCAACAAGGAGCTGATTATGGAATGGAAAGACATGTCTATCAGTGCCAACAAAAGGCTAGGATACTTGGAGCGAGCATAGTAGAACTAGACAGAAAATTTCTCAAAAGGGTTGAAGACTATCAAAAGGCTGAAGGGATCAAAGGTGGACATTTAGCCAGAGCATACCTATTGCTGGGACTTCATGAATTGGGGAAGTGGTTCGATAGAGCCAAGGATGCCAAATCTGGGTAAGGTTCTTCTGGGACCAAATAGATAGGAATTACTTTCGCTTTATGAATGTTATAAGGCCAATGGCCAATAGTGATTTTTATTTCTTGCTTCTTTGGTGTCGTTTTAGGATTCACCTATCTTTATCAGTAAAAGGAGGCATTTAGGATTAAAAGTTCTCCAAGTCTATTTGTCGCTAGGCCTACCTATGGCACAAGGAGGTTCCCAAATTACGACACGCATTACATTCCCACACTATGAGTTTAAATATTGCAATACTTTTATAATCTTCGCTGACTTGATTACCTTTTGTTTCATTTTATTTTATTTTTCCTCTCCCCAAAGGTTAGACTTTGCACTCTTGCATCATTATCTTATTTCACAAGATGGGGCCTCCACTCACTCATTCTCTTAGTCCCTTTTAAAGAAACAAAAAGGCGAATATAAAATGGAAGATTTAAATGACATCAGGAAGAAGGACACAACTAAACTGGTAGAGGCCACTAACTGCCAGGTTATTCAGGTTCCTAACGAGAATGAGTCACAACTTGAACATAAATTGTTGAAATTCTAGGAAGAGCTCCATCAGGTTCGAAATATGGCAAACTTGTTATTTCCCTCAACACCGTATCAACTTCCCCCCAATGTTCAAAAACCTACACCTCCTAAAAATATCCCAAAATAACAGAAACATCCCGCAAATTACCATCACGCTGCTCTACCAAAGAACTAATGTAACACCTACCATGCCCCAAAGCACACTCCACTACTCATCCCAGAACATCAAGACTCCACACAAGACCATTTCAACCCCCATACACCTGGCTACCATAACATTCCTATTTATGTAGAGTCCATTCCAAACTCCACCCAACCTATCTCATACACACCCGAGTCTGATGAAAAGGATCTGCTTATTAGGAACTTGGCCGAGGAACATAAGAAACTTACCAGTCAGATTCAGGGCGTTGAGATAAGCAAAGGAATCAACGGGATAAACAGGACCTTTGAATACAACCTGTTGTCGAGCTGCCTGAGGGGTGCCTGACGGGTACAAATATACTAAGTTCAAAATATTTGATGCTATGGTTTACTCAAGGATCCATTTGAGGACATATTGCGAAAAGTTTGTTGGAGTAGAGAAGGGTGAAAGGATCTGCATGAAGCTGTTCATGAGGAGTTTGAAGGGAGATGCACTGTCTCGCTACATCAACCAAGATCCTAAAAAAGTTGTCAAGCTGGGTATGCATGGCATCTAACTGTGTGGACAGATTTAGGTTTACTACAAAAAATGTACCAGACATGTTCTATATCCAAAATTTGAAGAATAAGCCTACAGCGACGTTTTGCGAGTATGCTACTCGCTAGAGGTCTGAAGCTGCTAAGGTCAGACTTGCTTAGAAAAGGAGCAAATGAACGAGTTCTTTGTCCGGGCTCAGGACCCATAGTACTAAGAACGACTGGTGATGATTGAGAACTACAAGTGCTCCAACATTATCGAATTTTGTGAAAGAATTGTAGATGGTATTAAAAGTGGTATGGTTACAAATATTGATACCTTGCAAGCTACGAATAAGGCTTTACACTCTAGTGGCATGTCCAAGAAAAGAGACGTGGGTCCATGCTGGTTGCACAAAGGACCAATCTCTCCGTAAATACCAAGCTTACCCAACAACTCCACTCACATACCAGCCAAACACAAATTACCAAGCACCCTCATACTAAGCTATGTTTCCAACTTATAGGTCATCTCCACCTCTTACATACTGACGACCTACCTCACCCAGATACACCAAACTAGCTCATGGTTACCAAACTTATAATGATCAACCATCCCATTATCAATTACCCCCAGTACGCCAAAATGTTCCTAGACCCTAACCTAATTTTGATCGAAGACCTCCAAAAAAAATTACATCCATAACTGAACCTATCAACCAACTGTATGAGAGGCTCAAAGTTGCTTTATGTCACTTCCCTAGGTTATCCTTAACAAGTCGTGTGTATACCACTCTGGCATGAAATGGCACACCATTAATGAATGTCGCCCATTGAAAGATAATATACATTCCTTGATTGATAACAAGATCACTGTGGCGAAGGAACCTGCTCCGAAAATCTGCAGCAACCCTCTGCCAGACTATAAGGGTGGAGGTATCCACATGATATAAGTAGAAAATGACTAGGATATCGACAGATCAATCGGGTTGATCGCAGAAGGTTATGACCCGAAGAAACTGACAATTACTCTTAATCCAATCATATTCCAGATCCAACCAATTGACTACAGTGAGGTCAATATGTCTATACCTCTTGATTTTAAAGCAGCGCCAACCGCAAAGACACCAGTACAAATTGAGGTGGAATTCGTGTCTTGGGCAAATGTATCCGGACCATTTGAGGTGTCAGTCTTGCCCCCAAGAAACATATTCCATTCGAAGTAAGGATACCTAAGCTGATCCCACTAGCGATGTCAACCGTGCCACCCTTCTATATAAATTTTGTACCTTGGGACTATACATCCGAGGCGAGAAGCAATGACAAGGTCAGGATTGAAGAAACCGTCGTATCAAATGGTATGACAAGAACTGGTAGAGTCTATACCCATGAACATCCAGATGATCAAGCAAGCAGACCTCCAATCGGCCGCCCCTAATTAAGACAGGTCCGGACGAACTTTGAGGAAAATACATGCCAAGGAATATTCGGTCATCGACCAGTTAAACAAGATGCTAGATCAAATATCCATTCTCTTTTTTGCTGAAAAAATTTTGGGACGCACAAGAATGCTTTTTTAAAGGTGCTGAATGAAGCGGACGTACCAAATTATATCACTAGCTAGGAAGTGGTTAATATGGTAGGTCAAGTGCTGGAAAGCCATAAGATCTTCTTTTATGAGGACGAGCTGCCATCGGAAAGGCAGGGGCACAACAAAGAACTACACATCAACGTACAATGTGAAGATTATTTCATCTCCAGAATCTTGATCGATGGAGGTTCCTGTCTTAACATTTTTCCACTGGTAACACTCAAGAAGTTGGGTAAAGGGTTGCATGAGATAAAGGATGGAGCAATCAGCGTGTAATCCTTTGATGGTTCTCAGAGGTCCACAATTGGTGAGATTAGTCTATGCCTACAAATGGGACCAACCTAGTTCGAGGTCTATTTCCAAGTGATAGATGTACCAACATCTTACAACTTACTACAGGGACAACCATGGATTCATGTAGCTGGAGTCATAACATCAACGCTGCATTAGGCAGTAAAGTTTGAATGGAATCATCAGGTAGTGATCATTCACGGCGATGATAGTAGCCCTATATATAGTTGCCACACCATTCTGATCATTTAGCGAAGAAGAAATTTGGGTGGAGAAACTTACCGCCACATTGAGCGGGTTAATACAATCAACAAAGACAAATGGCAAGATAGAAAAATTAAGAGTATACTGAGTTGGAGTGGGTACGAACCCAACAAAGGGCTCTGCAAGAACCTCCAAGGAATCTCTAAATCCATAAAACTCAAGAAATATGGCACTACCTTTGGTTTAGGATACGAATACACCGGGGAAGAATTCAATAGCTAGTTGCCACCATGGCGCGGTCCTTACTACCAACCAGAGCACCCAATACCGTATCTAGATCAGACCTTCCACAGGCCGACATTATATATGGTTCAGATGAAGAAGAAGAACTTGTAGCACCAAAGAACTTTTTTCCACAGGACAGTGATATGGACTATTGCGTTATTCTTGAGTAGGAGAGCAAGGAAGGCCCTTCTATACAGGTTGTGAGTAGAGGGGCACACCTCAAGAATTGTACTATCAGCAGAACCAAAGCCCGACGAGCCTTGGGGTAGAAAGGATAAAACAAGCATTATTCACTATTTTTTTTACAAAATGATTTTCTTTTCGCATTTTTCAATTCTCCCAATAAGATCTTCGATGTTCAAATTAATTATTCAATTTATCAAAAGAATTTTTGATTTTTCTAATTAATTAATATTTATTGGTACCATTTTCTCTCCTTGATTTGCCAATACAACATTACTATTACTTGTCTTGATGAACCAATGACTATGGCATGCAATGAGGCAATGCAACAAACATGCATTGATCCAGAGGAAGATGACATACCTGACGAGATTGTCAAAGACGTTGAGAATTTTGAGAACAGACCTATGTCTAACCTGGACGAGACCGAAATTGTCAACCTAGAAGATGCAAAAACTGACAAGGAAACGCGAATCAATATTCACCTATCTCCATTGGAGAAGAAAGAATACACAAAATTTCTAAAAGAGTATGAGGACATATTTGCCAAGTCGTATAAGGACACAACTGGTCTGAGTACGTCCATTGTGGCTCACAAACTGCTAACCGATCCAATGTGTCCACTAGTAAAGCAAAATCTCAAAACGTTCAAGCTTGATATGAGTTTGAAAATCAAGAAAGAAGTCACCGCGTAAATCAATGCCAAGGTTCTCATTGTAGTAGAATACTTGATATGGTTACAATGTGACAGTGCCAAAGAAGGATTGCAAGGTTATAGTCTTTGTCGATTATCGAGATCTCAACCGGGCTAGTCCGAAAGACAATTTCCCTTTGCCCAATATACACATACCGATTGAAAATAACGCAAGGCATGATCTACAATCATTTGTAGATTTCTTCGTTAGTTATCATCTGATCTGGAGGGATGAAGAATATTCTAAGAAAATGGCATTCATTATGCTATGTGGAGTTTAGTATTACAAGATTATGTCGTTCGGCCTGAAGAATGCAGGAACCAAACATAAGGGCCGTGAATACCATCTTCCATAATATAATACACAAGGATATAGAGGTATATGCGAACGATGTTATCATCAACTCGAAGAAGGCCACTGACCGAATAGGAGATCTAAGGAAGTTCTTCAATAGACTGCGGAGGTATAACCGAAAACTAAACCCCGTAAAATGTGCATTTGGGGTTCCTGCGGGGAAATTGCTTGGGTTTATTGTGACCCACCAAGGAATATAACTTGATCCATCAAAATTCAAAATCATTCAGTAATTACCACCGCCAAAGAACAAGAAATATATGATGAGTTTCTTGGGAAGGCTTAATTATATCAGCAAATTCATAGCACAATCTACAGTTATCTATGAGCCAATCTGTATGATTTTAAAGAAGGATGCCGCCACCAAATGCACCGATGAGTGCCAAAAGGCCTTCGACAAAATCAAAGAGTACCTATCAACACCACCAGTCTTAGTCTTGCTCGAGCCAGAAAGACCCTTGTTACTTTACATTACAGTGTTAGATGGAGCTTTTGGCTGTGTTTTAGGGAAGCATGATGAAATAAGGAGGAAGGAGCAAGACATTTATTATCTCAATAAGAAGTTCACCTCGTATGAGGCCTGGTATTCTCTATTGGAACGCAACGGTTGTTCTCTGACTTAGGTAGCTCGGAAGGTGGGAAATTACTTCTCCGCTATACTACATATCTCATATCAAGAATAGATCCCTTGAAGTACATCTTTCAGAAGCCTATGCCTACTGGCATGCTAGCCAAGTGGCAAATCCTATTTAGTGAGTTCCACATTCTTTAGTAACTCAACAAGCAGTCAAGGGACAGGCACTGGCAGACCACCTTGCTGAAAACCACGTAAATGGAGGATGCAAACTCTTGGAAAATGTATTTTCCTGATGAAGAAGTATCATTCATAGGAGAAGACATTGTGGATTCCTATGACGGTTGGAGAATGTCCTTTGACGGGGCCTCAAATTTTAAAGGATTTGGCATAAGAGCAGTCCTAATATTAGAAACTGGTCAGCATTATCCGGTGCCTACCAAACTCAGGTTCCCTTGAACCAACAATATGACCGAGTATGAAGCCAGCATCTTAGCACTCAAAATGGCCATTGACATGAACGTTCAAGAGCTGGTAGTTATTGGAGATTCAGACTTACTTATACATCAGGTACGAGGAGAATGGTTAACCAAGAACACTAAAATACTCTCGTATCTGTATCACGTACAGGAATTAAGAAAGAGGGCATGAAGACAGAATTCCAGCATGTTCCCAAAATTTAGAATGAGTTCTCCAATGCATTCGCTACCATATCATCTATGATACAACATCCCGACAAGAATTTCATCGATCCCATCTCGGTGTAAATCCATAATCAGCCAGCTTACTATGCCCATACTGAATAAGAAGCAGAAAGAAAGCCTTGGTGTCATGATATCAAGGAATATTTGGAAAAATGAGAGTACTTGGATCTTGTGAATCTTACTCAGAAATGCACACTTCGGATATTGTCCAACAACTTCATACACACCGTAGGAATCCTATATTAAAGGACTCCTATTTAGGATTATTAAGATGTGTCGACAAAAAGGAAGCATCCAGGCTACTAGGGGAAATTCATGCTTGGACCTGTAGTCTAAATATGAACAATTTTGGCTGGTTACTTTTGGATGACTATGGAAATGGACTACATCCATTATGTCCAAAAATTCCATCACTGTCAGATACATGCATAAATGATAAAGGTACCTCCAAATGAGCTCAACACAACAAGCTCACCATGGCCATTTGCTGCTTAGGGAATGGACGTAGTTGACTGATCGAGCCTGTTGCTTATAACGGACACAGGTTTATCCTAGTAGCTATCGGCTATATCACTAAATAGGCCGAAGCGGCATCTTACAAAGCAGTTACTAAGTATATCATGGTAGACTTTGTCCGCGACCGAATTGTTTGTTGATTCAGAATTCTGGAGTCAATCATTACTGATAATGGCTCCAACATCAAAAGCAACTTGATGAAAGCTATGTGTGAAACTTTCAAGATCAAACACAAGAATTCCACAACCTATAGACCTAAGTTGAATGGAGCTATAGAAGCTGCTAACAAAAATCAAGATGACATTGAGGAAAATAATAGAGAAGCACAGACAATGGCACGATAAGTTATCATTTACCCTACTGGGGTATCGCACAATAGTCCGCATATCAACTGTGGCAACCTAATATATGCTGGTTTATGGTACAGAAGTTGTCATTTCCACTTAGGTAAAAGTTCCTTCCATGAGGATCATAGAAGAACCCGAGCTCGGCGACATAGAGTGAGTAAAAATTCGTTATGAGGAACTAGCTTTTATAGAGGGAAAAAGAACAAATGTAGTCTGACATGGTTAACTCTACCAAAACAGAGTGTCCAAAGCCTTCAAAAAGAGAGTCAAGCAAAGATAGTCCACACTGGGGCAGCTGGTGTTAAAGAAATTTTTTCGCATCAAGATGAAGCAAAAGGGAAGTTCTCTCGTAACTGGCAGGGTCCATGCATGGTTCACCGGGTTTTGATGGGAGGAGTCCTCATACTTGCGGAAATGGACGGAGTAGTCTGGCCAAAGCCGATCAATTCAGATGCAGGTAAGCATTACTATGTTTAATCTTTAACTTTCCTTATATGAAATAAATTGACTACGCCTGAAATGATTCCCATTTAAGAGGGGATACATTGACAGCCCTATGGGTTCGATCAAAATTCAATAAAAAATTCATTTCCCCCTCAATTGGAAATTGAGGCAAAATTTTTAGGAGGACCCTTAAAATTTCAAAGTAATTTTAGCCGATCGCTGCATGAGCAACAATTAGAAACATCAACTCATCAAAATGGGGCAGAATATTGACGAGGACCCTCAAAATTCTGTATCAGGAGAGGCTACAATGTCCTAAACTACGTGACAATCGCCGGTTCATCTAAAGGTTATTTTTAATTTATGCCATACTTTTACAAAATCATGCATGATTATTATTGAAATTGATTTGTTTAGCAACGATACCCGAATGATATAGATGGTATCACTAGATAAAAGACGAACAAGTCAAGCAAAGCCAACAAGGACACAAGCTAACCTCCCCCTTACAAAACTCATGATATTTCATTAATGCAGGCACTAGGATTGTGAAATCATTAGACATAATGTACACCCATGGAAAAAACATAGTTCAAAATGCGATCCTCAGAACCATTGCACTAATGATATTTTCTATCATCACATGCCAGTAATGCTCTGTACGTTGCAATAATCACGATGTCGCAATTTACTATCAGCTAAGAAAACTGTACTGTCATTTGTTATCTTATATCTTGCATAAGGCTACCATTTTGCCTTCCAAGACTAAACACTGTCTCCATTTGCATCTGCATTACATAAGGCTACCATTCTTCCTTCGGAGACTAAACGTTGCCTCTATCAGCATGTGTATTACATAAGGCTACCATTCTGCCTTCCGAGACTAAACAATGTCTGCATCTGCATCTGCATTGCATGTGGCTACTATTCCGCCTTCCAGTCAGTATATGGATACCATTCTGTGATCGGAGGTTAACTTCTACCTCTATCTGCATCCACATTGCATAAGGCTACTATTTTGCCTTCCAATTTGCATAAGGCTACAATTGTGCCTTTCAAGGTTAAGCTCTACATCCATCTGCTTCTGCATTGCATAAGGCTACTATTTTTCCTTCTAATTTGCATAAGGTTACAATTCTGCCATTCGAGGTTAATATATACCTCCATCTGCATCGACATTGCATAAGGCTACCATTCTACCTTCTGAGGTTAAGCTCTACCTCCATCCGTATGTACATTGCATAAGGCTACCATTCTACCTTCTAAAGTTTAGCTCAACCTCCTTCTACATCTGCATTACATATGGCTACTATTCTACCTTCCAATCTGCATAATGCTACCATTTAGCAAGGGGTGTTCATCGGGCGGATTGGGCGGCTTTTTACTCTTAACGGTTTGGCTTAACGGTTATCGGCTATTAAATGTATTAATCCGTTAGCCACCCGATAAGATATCGGGCGGATTGGTATCGGGTTAGATCTTATAGGGCGGTTATTGGGCGGCTTATCGGCCAAACATACATGTTTACAAGAATTTGATAGATCTCTTCAGGCAATTATAGATCAAACACCTATTCAAGTATAGCTTCAGATGAGCTAGCTTGTTAATGTTTTTTCAGAGCATTCATTTTATCCCTGAGGTAGTATAGCTTTACCCTCCTCACTTTTTTCTTGTCCAGCACCTTTATCTCCTTTATGTTGGGCGAGTACCTGCAAATCATCTAGATCCCGAGATTAAAAATGCTTAGAAGTAGAAATAAACTTTTGTTAATCATTTTCAAGGGTTTTAGTTTTTTTATCTTTAATATATATAAATATAAATAAATTATATATATATATGTATATATTTATATATATATATATATATAATAGTTATATTCTTAACGGGTTAACGGATTAGCCGTTAAGAAAATTAAATAATCCATCCCCAAACCGATAAGCCGTTAATAAAAAAATTTAATCTGTTCCCCGTCCGTTAAGCCGTTAAGTCGTTACCAATAAGCCGTTAAGCTTCGGTTTTGATCGGTTTTCGGTTTCGGATTCATTTTGAACACCCCTACAATTAGCCTTCTGAGGTTAAGCTCTACCTCCATCAACATTCATATCTTCGCATAAGGCGACTATCCTGCCTTTTGAGGCTAAGCTCTACCTCTAATTTTCTTCAAAACTAAGCACCATCCCAAGCACTATTTATCTCGCTTCTCTTACGGGCTAACCTCTACCCTTCAATTCGTAAGATTGAGCTCTGTCTTGTCTGCATCATACTACTGCATCCTTCATGGGCTAAAACATCTCCAACTCATCCAAGGCGTCATCGTTCGGAGGCACCATCCCCATAGCCCGAGAACACCATGGCATGACCTAGGGATCTCTTTCAATCTTTTGTGTATCATTATTCAAAGGCGTTATAGTTCAAAGGCACCATCCATATTGCCCGCGAACATCATTTCATGGCATGCGAATCCAGCATTAAACAACCCATGGCCCAGGACGTCATGGTCTGAGGACACCATTCCTTACAATCCAAAGACAATTTTCATGGTCTGACGGGAACTTGCATCATGTTTAAATTTACGAACAATATATGCTTAGAATTATTATTTGTTGGTAATCCGGTGAGCAAAGAATATCCTAGCAGGAGAAATCTCACTCCAATTCTCCAAAACATTCCCATAAATCGCTCATTCATCCATCCCTATATGGTGTGTTCGTTCTTGTAAAACACCATCGGTATACTTCGCCGATGATTCCTAAACTACACACAACCTAATTCCAAAAAACCAGGGATATGTATGTAATTCATAAGCCAGGGTATGGCCTAATTCTTCCCAAATTGTTTCGCTCGGTCAAAATTGGCCATCATATCTTTACCCGACAACTCTTTTATCCTTCCTGAGTAATGAGGGGCAACTGTTGATACACAATTTTTCCTCAAATTATCTTCAATTTGCATATATACCTTAAAAATAAGGCTTTCGTAGCAATTGGTATTTTTCTATGATTTTCCCATATTTTTATTAATTTATTTTTATTTTATCCAGTATTTTATTTCTAGTAATCAATTACAAAATCGCATTACAAATGATTTCCAAAGTATTTCCTTATTTAACATGTTATTTTTAGTCCTATTAAGACAAAAATATTTCACAATTAGCCAAATTGGCACTCTTTTGCTATAGTTGCAATAACCTTGCAATTATAGCATAATCATATGTTTTATACTATTTTTTTTATACTTATTAATCATTATAATTTAATTTCATCAGCATCAATTTCATTATATACAATTATTAGCTATTTTATAAATTATTTTAGTTAATTTTAATGGGGTATTTAATAGTTAGCCACTCTCTAATTAAATTCTAGCCTAAATCTAACCGGACCCCTAGCCCAATTTTAACCCAAATATACCCCATGCCCAAGTCCTAATACTACCCAACCTAACACCAAGACAAATCCTGGCCGTTGATCATTCTGATCAACGGTCCAAATCCTCCCTTTCCTTAATTAACCTAAACGACCCCCCTCCAAAACCCTCGATTTCTATATTAACCCCACCGACACTCATCTCCCTCCTCTCTCAAATTATCTACAGTTCTCTAAGACTCTAACCCTAAGTTTCACTTCGCCGTCACTCTCCACCGTCAACCATGGTTGTTCTTCACCACCCTCAGGCCTTATGGCTCTCTCAGGTCGAGATTCATGCAGTCTTTAAGGCCCGCAACAGACAAAGTGGAGTCAACTCATACCTTGGCCTATTCATGCCTTTTTTAGGCGGTTATGAATAAATTTTGAGTAAGATCTTTCTATTTTTGCCTAAACCTATGGATTTCGAAGCTTATATCTTCACCTTTGTGTTATATTTTTTTACAAAAAAACTACTTTCATCTCTCGAACTTCTCAAATCTGTACAGATTTTATATGAAACGAACTATCTTTTCTTACTTTTATGAAAAACCTTCTGATGTCCAAGTGTCTTTCATTTCTTCTTATCTAGGGTTTCCTGAAAATCTTTGCTTCAAAATATTTTATGGTTTTAAGTGCTTATTCTCTGATTCTTAGGTGATTTAATCAATTATGTTGAGTTTTTCTTCAACCCTAACAAGTTTGTGTTAAAATCCCTAATTTATGACATTGTCTTTGGATTCCGAGTCGATCCATGTTAGTTGATACGTAGCTCTGTTTTGTACTTGGGTTCATATGATTTCCTCTTCGATTAATTCGAATGTCTTATGATTTTTACCCTAGTGTGCTTTTATTAAGGTTTTAGATTCAAATCTGGATTGATTTTTACATGTTTATGCTTAGCCTATTTGCTATTCATGGAAAACCTATATTAATTTTTCTAAAATAGTATTATTTTTGAATCCTTATTCACTGATTTTCTATGGTAATACATATATAATGATTTTCAGTTAGTTTTTCTATTTCTACAACCTTTGATTATTTCTTGCCTTATTTTCTATTAGTTGTGGTACTTGATGACTCATATTGATTTTTCCTTTAGTTGAATTTTTTTTAATTTACCCTTAATTATTCACCCCATACTTAAATATTTAACTTTTTTCCCTTAATTATATGCCCTGGTCTTTATCGTTAACTGGTTACCCCTTTATTAGAGGAAAACCTGGCTGATTTTATGCACGATTGATTATGTGGTTTTCATTAAATAATGAATAATTTATTCTACCTAGCTCTTGATTGCTATATATGATATCCTTCATTTCTCACTGCAAGGAGATGAATACAGTAGTTAAAAACCCTCTCTCACACAAAGAGAAAACATTTTCTTCTACTCTCTCTTTTTTCTTGTTATTTGCAATTGTTCTATGTCAGCCGGCAACAAGCCAAGGATAATTAATCTACTATCTTGGCTCTCACTTTGTGCTTACTTCTTTTCTTGTATGTTCTGCTTTCAATTCAAGTTTCAAAACAATGTGTTTCTTTTTAATTTTCATCCTGTTTCCATTATGTTTTCACTTATGGTTCAGTTGATCTAACTTGTGATTGATATGTTAACTTCATCATTTCATCAGTATTCTTCAGATTGTCTCCCCTCTATTAGACTCATCATGTTTATAAAAATATTATTCCCCCCTCCTAATATACCCAATGTGGCCCTTCTTCACTTGTGCTTCTCTTATTTCTTGCATGAATCTTTCTGTGCACGATAGTTGGCTATCCTTATATTACATGGTTTTGTGTTGATTCTGTGTTCTCTAACCTTCTGTACATATGGCTGATTCAACACATAAGGATTCCTGCAACTCCATGATTACTTATGTAACATACGTATGGCCAAACCTTACTACCCCCTATTTGTTGTTATTGTACCTGCCTTGGTCCTATGTTCCCTGGTTATGTGTGAACCTGTTTTGGGTGTTGTGTCTGGAGTATTTCTTATTACTCTACTCCCTTTTAGATACTTACCTATTTAACAACTCCCACTGTTCTTTTTGCAAAATTATTTCAAACAAGTCTTTTTAAACTGTTTTCCGACTTAAACCTCTTCAAAATTATGTCAAGCACTCTCATTCTACTCTTAGACCACTAAGTTCTTCCCTTTTTGTGTGAGCCTTGACTTGGAACCCATGAGCTCTCTCTAAACTTGGAGATACAAAAGCGGGCCTTTCCACACTGTACTTATTCTGCCTTGGCTATGAAATCTAGGTGTGGGCACTGCATGGGATCCGTTGAGGTCCTTAGGGAACTTTGACACACCCAGATATGAGAAAAGCCATGACACAATCTTTGCATTTGAGGTGTTAGAGTTATATTTATTAAATAACTTAGAGAAGAAGTCATAATCAGGTGCTAGAAATATAGGCATGTTTTCAGGCTGTCCATAGTGTAACTTTTTAGTTTTCTTTTCCACTTATGGAATTCATTTCAGTATTGTTCTGTAAAAAAATATTGGGGTTTGCTCGTAAAAAGTGGAGGATAGTTATATATGCTATAAACATCAATAGGTAGGAACCATGTCTTAGGCTTACATTTCCTATATGTTCATTAGAATCCATGTGTATGATCAACCTATTCAAAGCATGTTATGCATTAGATACCATGTTCATAGGTTTACTGTTTCAGCATCTCATTTAGCATCACTTTACCACATAGAAATCCTGCTTTAGGCTAAATAATAGCATCAACATAAAACTGTTGCTCCTGCACGTCTTGAAGTCATACTGTAACTCTTTGGGCACTAAAAAATCATGCTTTTAGAATTCTACAATCATTTTTCTTTTTCATATATGCATGTTTGATACCCCGTTTTAGGATCTTATTCACACTCTCTCAATCGCACCTAGTTAAACTACTTATGCATGGAAAATGACATAAAAAATTCTTATGTTTGACTATTCTGTTTAAGTGAAATTGGTCACAATCCATGCATATCTTTGCAAAATTTAGAACTTCATGCTTTAGGTAAAATAACTTCCAAAGTATTTTTAATAATTCAGGTAGCTGCTGCATATTATTTTAGGCTTAGGCAACTATTAGGTAATCAACTTTAAAATAAAACCAGAACCGTCTCTGTGATAAATGTTTAACTGTTTGCATGCTAAAATCAGTGGGCAAGCTCGATTAGGACGTCTTCTTTGAGTCATGTGTTGAATTTGACTTTGTTTTTATCACATAGATACCATACTTTGGATCTAAATTTATTTCTTAACATTGTACGAGTCATGCTGTTTATGTGTATTGTGTGGGGAGGTATGTATGAGCCTTTCATTTGTCTTCCATGCTCCCCTTAATTGAAGTCCTACTTGTTTATCATATGTCGCCTTAGTAAGTTACCTTTAAACTTAAAGTTCTACATAGTAAAACCTTTTTATAGGATATGAGTCCTAAATTTCTCCGAGTGAGGAATGGATGGGTAACAACATGAAATAGGAATCGAGGCCAACCCTCACTTTAGTTACCTTCACGGGGTGGTAAATGGTAGATATAGATATGGTGACCAGTGCATTGCCATATGTATCCCCTCTTTGAGGAATATCATACTGGGTATTGTATTGATGTGATTCATATTATAGACAAACCTATGACACCTCTTTCCTTCTAGCATATTCTTAGATAACAATTCTTTTCAAAATTTTGCGTTTCATAGTTGTTTCTGTTTAGGCATGTGTATTTAAACTTAAATCCCTTACTATTGAGCCATACTTGTTTATTTGCTAACTATACAAATTCACAAAACTGAACGGTCGGGAACCACAGTAGTGGATCCAGAGGGGTGCCTTATACCCTATATCTGGTTACAAAACGTATTTATAAATTAAGCCTATAGGTGCCCTAACCCACCTTAAATTGTTAGGTGGCAACTTTTCAGAAATGCAAACCCCCTTTCCAAAAGAAAAGAGTTGTCCCAACCAGATTGTCATTAACCCAATTTTGCTAGAAAAAAGGGGCACGTCAGCATAGCGAATTTTTTGGGGTTATTTAGGCTTTTACCATTTCATACAAAGCAAAACTGATATATCTTTCTTGTCTCCTTCCTTTTTATTTGCTTTAAATTATATAACTTTTGTATTTTTTGCTTTCATAACATGCAAATACATGTCAACATGCTTTTAATTATTGCATAAGCATGCTCAACATAATACTCCACTCATGCCAAAAAAATACTATAGTAAGTCTTGATGAGTGGTTGCGCCCTTCCTATATAATTAACCCCCAAAATTTGGAAGGGCTTAGTTGCGGTAAAAAAAGTCGATCAACAATATAGTTAACAGTTTCGTGCCTTCCCCCTTGAGTTTTCCAGTCAAGGGTGCCAGTCTAAAACCATATAGAAACCTTACTTTGATTAAATTGCCATGCATCATGATCAAACCTAGCAGGGCCAGTTATGTTGTCCATATAATGATCCTTTAAGATACAATTGTCCAAAAGTCCACTGGGTTTCCCTAAACCCAAACAGACATCATCACGTTTTATGCATTTATTTAGAGAACTAAATGCTTCATGCTAATTGTTGATATTAAATATTCGAGTCTGGTCGAGGCAAGGGCCTAACCTTGTTTTCCTTGCAAAAATATGGGTCACGAAGTCCCCAGATTCAGCATGGTCACCAACATCAACCCAATATTTTTAAGTTGGTGGGGAGATCTATGTTCTAGTTATAAAACCCTTGTTAGGAAATATCTGGGTAATGTATCATCCCTCTTGGAGATCCAGCCTAAGAACATGATCATAGAAGTTGCTACCTTATATTTTGATTGTGAAAGGGTCATGTTCCCATTTGGGGACATCAAAATGACACTTTTGCTAGAGGAGATAGGAGGACTGGCTAGTCTAATGTAGGAAACCCCCACGTTTGCTAATGCTTGAGAACCAGACAGGCTAGGGTTTCCAAAAAATAATAGGTTCGAAGAAGAATGCAAAATTGGTATGATTAAAGGAATCGTACATCCCTTTTGACTACCTTAATGAATGGTACGGTCACAGCAAATCATGTCATACTTACCATGACGAGTTTTCCATCATGTCCTTGGGACATATCCATCGTAGGGTATTTGTCTTCATGTTTTACTTCCTGGGTATGATCATGTTTCCAATGAAGAAAGGGAGAATCCATTCTAGACTGGCGATGGCAACCCAGACCCTAATTGAGGGGATTGGTGGAAAGACATTCAGCATTGTACCTATAATCATTGCAAACATATACCAAGCCTTAGAGAAGTATCATCAAGAAGTGGGAAACTTCAAAGGCTGCAATCTACTACTTCAGCTTTGGCTCATGGAACATCTCCAAAAAAGTGAATACCAACAAGAAATTTAGTGAAGGTCCTGCGATGATCACATCACTTTCCACCACCCAAAGCGAATGAATTTCATCCCCGACAGGTTTGCTCATCTTGAGAAATCCTAGGAATGGGTTTAGCTCTTTGGTAATATGACTGAATAGCAAGTTAATTAGATATTCGAGTGGTTTCCGACATATGAGTTCATGACGATCTAGAGATGCACCTTTACTGATATTGATTGGTCTAACAGGAACATACTCTTATGTTACTCTTTGAGTTATGAGGCAAGCAGGTAGGAAGCAAGTCATACCCAGGGTCTACAAAATCACCGTCTTTAGGCAGACATCCAAAGTGATGTTAGTCCCCACAAGTGCCAAGTCCAGCATATGTAGCACGACAAGATCATAATGGAGGAAGAGACCAACGAGCCAGACAGATATCATGCCTGTTGTACCACTTTTTATTCTGGTTGGTTGGAAGACAATTGGGATGGTCTAGGCCAGCCAGGTTTCATTCAAGGCCATATAATTATAGATGAAATGGTCGAGGCACAAGTCAAGTACAACCAGCTGCGCAAGAGGATCCGTGAATGCGAGAGCAAACACTGCGAGATACAAGAGTCCCTGGGACAAATCCATCGTAGTTTATTTGTTTCATGTTTAACTTCTTTGGTTTGGTCGTGTTTCAAATGAATAAAGGGAGAATCCATACTAGGCTATCTATGGTAACCAAGACTCTAATGGAGGGGATTTGTGGGCAAGCATTCCAATTTTACCCATGATCATTACATATATATAGTGAGCCTTAGAGAAGTGTCAACAAGGAGCGAGAAACTTCGCTCCAATCTACTACTTCAGCTTTAGCTCATGGAACAGCTCAAAAAAGGTGAATACCGACACAAAATTCAGCGAAGCACCTGGGATGATCACATCGCTTTCCACCACTAAAAGAAAATGAATTACATCCTCGACATGTTCGCTCAGCTTGAGAATGCCAAAGAATTGGTTGAGCTCTTTGATAATCTGATCAACAAACAGGTTCAATAAATGTTCGAGTGGTTTTCAATGGTAGAGTTCATTGCCTAATCTAGAGATGCATCTTTCCTGATACTGACTGGTCTAAGAGGAACATACCCTTACATCCCTCTTCGAGTTATGAGGCAAGAAAGTAGGAAGCAAGTTATACCAAGGGTCGACAAAATGAGCCATCTTCGAGCTGACTTTCCAAATGATGATAGTCCCCACAAGTG
Organism: Nicotiana benthamiana; assembly: GCA_034376525.1. Taxonomy (NCBI): domain Eukaryota; kingdom Viridiplantae; phylum Streptophyta; class Magnoliopsida; order Solanales; family Solanaceae; genus Nicotiana; species Nicotiana benthamiana. The sequence continues at coordinate 140,532,522 of CM067327.1, read as the reverse complement.
GAAAGCCCAACACATGTGGCACCGCAAGATTGTAGTGGAGAAAGACATCATCGATCCAGACAGATATCAAGTCGGTTGTACCCTTTTCTATTGTTGTTGATTGGAAGATTGTTGGGATGGTATGGGCCAGCCAGGGTTCGTTCGAGGTCATAGAATTATAGATGAAAAGACCAAGGCACAAGTCAATTACAACCAATTGCGCAAAAGGATTCGTTAATGCGAGAGCGAACACCACAAGATACAAGAGTCCAACAAGAAGCTGATTAAAGAATGGAAAGACATAGCTATCAGTGCCAACAAAAGGCTAGGATACTTGGAGCGAGGCATAGTAGAACTACAGGGAAAATTTCTCAGAAGGGTTGAAGATAGTCAAGAGGCCGAGGGAACCGAAGGTGGACATGTAGAAAAAGCATGCTTATTGCTGGGACTTTGTGAATTGGGGAAGCTATTCGACGAAGCCAAGGATGTCAAAAATGGGTAAGATCCTTCTAAGACCAAATAGATTGGAATTTACTTTTTTGCTTTATGAATACAGTAAGGCCAATAGCCATTAGTGACTTTTACTTCTTGCTTATTTAGGTTTTTCGGCAATCCGCTAGGCAAGCACCTAGGGCTAGCTTTTATATTATTATATATACAAAAAAAAGTAATTACATTGTCCGAATGCCTCACGAAATGAGGAACTAAAATTTGGCAGTTACATTCTTCCTATTACCAAAGTTAAGTGTTATACTTAAACATGGTATCACAAAATGCATACTATAATTGAAAATGTGATGTCAATCCACGTAATTGGCATTAGCTCCATAACTTGCCGTCATGCCCATGCAATGTCACCGTTCCATCCAAGGGAATGAGTACAATGTGCTAATACCACCCATAGAGGTCGTATTGAGTGGCATCACATTATTACATGTCACCGCTTATTTTTTCATTTTGGCATTCGCCAATAAAATGAAGCATTTAGCATTAAAAGTTCTCCAAGTCTATTTTTCGCTAGGCCTACCTCGGGCACAAAGTGGTTCCCAAATTAGGACACTTTTTTCATTCCTGCACTACGTTTTGAAGTATTGCAATACTTTTATAATCCTCACTGACTTTATTACCTTTTGTTTTATTTTGTTTTATTGTTCCCCTTCCCAATGGTTAGTTCATGCACTCTTGCATCATCATCGTAATTCACAAGATCCAGGGGCCCTCCACCCACTCCTTCTCTTAGTCCCTTTAAAGGAAAGAACAAAGCCAAGTATAAAATGGAAGATTTAAACAACATCTGGAAGGAGCACACAGATGAACAGGTAGAGGGCACTAATGGCCAAGGTATTCGGTTCCTAATGAGAATGTGTTACAACTTTAACAGAAATTGTTGAAATTCCAAGAAGAGCTCGATCAGGTTAAAAATATGGCAATCTTGTCATTTTCCCTCAACACCCAGATATCAACTTCCCCAATGCTTAAAACCCTGAACCTCCTCAAAATATCCAAAAACAACGAAATCATCCCGCACATCACCATCATGCTGCTCCACTAAAGTACCTATATAACACCTACCATACCCCAAACAACACTCCACTACACATCCCTGAACCTCAGAACTCCACAAACAACCATTTCCACACCCACACACCATGCCATCATAACAATCCTATCTATGTGAAGAACATGCCAATCTCTTCCCAACCTATCTCATGCACACCTGAGTCCGATGAAAAGGATCTTCTTATCATGAACTTGGCCAAGGAACATAAGAAACTAACTAGCCTGATTCAAGGCGTTGAGGGAAGAAAAGTGATTAAGGAGCAAAACTATGAGGACCTTTGCATTCAGCCTAATGTCGAACTGCTTGAGGAGTACAAACCTCCTAAGTTTGAAATGTTTGATGGTACAGGGGACCCAAGGGTCAATTTGGAGACATATTGCAACAATTAGTTTGAGTAGGGAAGGATGAAAGGATCCACATGAAGCTGTTCATAAGGAGTTTGAAGGAAAATGCACTGTATTGGTACATCAGCCAAGATCCCAAGAAGTGGTTAAGATGGGTAGGCATGGCATCTGACTTTATAGATAGATTAGGTTTAATACAGAGAATGCACCAGACATATTGTATCTCCAAAATTTGAAAAAGAAGCCTATAGAGACAATTTACGAGTATACTACTAGCTGGAGGTTCGAAGCTGCTAAGGTCAAACCCACCTTGAAAGAGGAGCAAATGAACAAGTTCTTTGTCCGAGCTTAGGACCCACAGTACTATGAACGACTGATGATGATTAAGAACCACAGGTTCTCCGACATTATAAAATTAGGTGAAAGAACTAAAGAAGGTATTAAAAGTAGTACAGTTACAAGTTCGAAGCCTTGCAAGCTACAAGTAAGTCTTTACTATCTGGTGGTGTGTCCTAGAAAAGGGACGTAGGGGCCGTGATGGTTGCACAAAGGACTAAGTCTCCCCTTTAATACCAAGCTTACCCAACACCACCACTCAAATACTAGCCAACCCCAAATTACCAAGCACCGTCATACCAAACTCCGCCACCAACTTATCAGTCATCTGCACCTCCTACGTACCAAACTATCTCACCTAGATACTCCCAACCAGCTCATGTTTACCAAACATATAATTGTAAACCATCCCATTATCAATCACCCCCTGCACACCAAAACATTCGTAGACCCCGACCTAATTTTGATCGCAAACCTCAAAAATAATATACATCCATCGTTGAACCCATTAACCAGTTGTATGAGAGGCTCAAAGTTGCTTGTTATGTCATCCTTGTCCTTGCTGCAACCCCTGAGAATCCTTCTCAGTGGGTTAACCCGAACAAGTCACGTGCATAACACTCCAGCATGAAAGGACATTCCATCGACAAATGCATCTTCTTGAAAGACAAGAAACAATCCTATATTGATAACAACATCATTGTGGCAAAGGAATCCACTCCAAATGTCTGCAACAACCCTCTTCCTGACTATAAGGGTGGAGGTATCAACATGATTGAAGTAGAATATGACAAGGATCCCGAGGGATCAATCGAGTTGATCGTAGAAGGTGATGACCCAAAGAAACCGACAACTACTCTCAATCCAATCATAGTCCAGATCCAACCATTTGAGAACGCTGAGGTGAATATGTCTATACCTTTTGAATTTAAAGCAGCACCACCTGAAAAGACACCAGTATCAATTGAGGTTGAATTTATGTCTACGGCAAATGCACCTGCACTATTTGAGGTTGCAGTCTTGCTGCCCAAGGCACATGTTCCATTCAAAGTGACGATAGTCGCAACAATCCCAGTAGCAATGTCAACCATGCTATCCTTCTACACAAATGTTGTACCTTAGGATCAGTCGAGGCGTGAAGGAAGAGCAAGGTCAGGATTGAAGAAATTATCGTAGCATGGGGTATGACAAGAACTGGTAGAGTTTATACCCCTGAACATCTAGTTGAATAAGGCAAGCATGCCTACAATTGGCCGCCCCTCATTGGAACAGGTCCGGACGACCATTGGAGGAAATCGACCAGTTAAACAAGACCCCATCACAAATATCCATTCTCTTTGCTGCAAAATTCTGAGACGCACAAGAATGCTTTGTTAAAGGTGCTGAATGAAACGTATGTACCAAATAATATCACTAGAGCGGAAGTTGCTAATATGGTAGGGCAAGTGCTGGAAAGCCATGGCATCACCTTTTATGAGGACGAGCTGCTATATGAAGCGCTGGGGCACAACAAAGCACTGCACAACATCGTGCAATGGAAAGATTATGTTATCACCAGAATATTGATCAATTAAGGTTCCAGTATTAATATTTGTCCGCTATTAACACTCTAGAAGCTAGGTAAAGGGTTGCATCAGATAAAGGATGGAGCAATCAACAAAAATCCTTTGATGGTTCTTCGAGGTCCACTATTGGCGAGATTAGACTATGCCTTTAGATGGGACCAACCTGGTTCGTGGTCGATTTCCAAGTGATAGATCTACTAGCATCTTACAACTTGTTGCTAGGACGACCATGGATTCATGCTACTGGAGTCGTAGCATCAACACTGCATCAGGCAACATTGTTCGAATGGAATCACCAGGAAGTGATCATTCACTGTGACGATAGCAACCCTATATACAGTTGCCAGGTCAATCCGGCGATTGAGGGAAGAAGGACGAAGGGTGGAGAAACTTACAACCACATTGAGCGGGTCAATGCTATCGACAAAGACCAATGGTAGGAAAGCAAAATCAAGAGTATACTGAGTTGGAGCGGGTACGAACCTTGGAAAGGGCTCGGCAAGAACCTCCAAGAAATATCTAGCCCCATAAAACTCAAGAAACATGGCGCTACATTTGTTTTGGGATATGTATATACCTGGGAATAATTCAATATCCGGTCGCAACCATGACGCGGTCCTTACTACTTACTGGAGCAGCTAATACCACATATAGAGTAGACCTTCCAATAGGCCGACATTATTTGTGGGTCAGATAAAGAAGAAGCAATTGCAGTAGTGAAGAACTTGTATCTAGAGGATAGTGATATGACTGTTGTGTTATTCTCAAGGAGGAGGGGGAGAAAGGCACTTCCACATTATGTCACAACCCTGGTTCTCTCTCCGTGAACCATCGTGACGGCACCTAGTCTCTATGACTAGGTAAGCCTAAATTTGCGAAAGAAAACAAAATTTGCTAAAGTAAAACAATTTAAAGCAAAAATAAAGCAAAAATAAACAGCATTTATTAGTGCCGCTCGGCAACATATTGTTTAAATCTCAAATTAATACGTAAATCCAAGACCCGAAAACCCATGAATAACAATCTAAGAAATACTACATAACTCTAACTCTATATCTAACAAGAGAAAAAAAATGCAGAAGGGCTAAATACTAAAAAAAAACAGGAAAAGAAAGCGACTCCTCAGTCTACAGACGCGACAGATATACGTTGAAGTCGCTAAAGCTTTCGCCCTGCCTCAGGGGTGATAGGACTGAGTCGCAGTACCTGGATCTACACATGAAAAACATTCGTAGAAAGGGCAAGTGTACACCACAGCGCTACTCAGTAAGTGCCAAGTCTAACCTCAGGGGTAGTGACGAGGAAGGTTAGGACCTTACTGAGATAAGATAATGATATAAGTATGATAGAATAAGATAAGCAATGCGACTAAAAGTAACAATAAGAATTTAATACGAGAAAGTAAGGAACGCAATAACCAAAACAGAGGCTAAAACAGACAAAAGGATAATAATCAGGGATCTCTCAATGTCCCGAGGATCTCTTAGCATTCCTTTATCTATAGTAGGGATCTCTTGGTATCCTCAATATATGCTAGGGATTTATTGGTATCCCGAGGATCTCTTGGTATCCTCAATATATGATAGGGATCTTTTGGTATCTCGAGGATCTCCTGAAATCCTCAATATATATGCTAGGGATCTCTGGGTATACTGCATCTCGGTTAAATCCATAAACACGTATGGGGGATCTCTCAGGATGACGTCAAGTAGTCCCAAAAGAAAAGCACACATCAGCAACACAAGAATACCCAATTATGCTCAATATCATACCAAGTAAACAGTTAATTTTAACCTAGCATGGTTCACATAATGCAATTAAAGCAGTATATGCAAAATAGGAAATTAAGTCAAATAAACATGCTTTTCTAAACTAACAACAGGCTAAATTTGCAAGTAGAATAAAATAGGAAAAAGGAACTCAATTGAAATACTTAAAGTATAACTGGATTTCCAACAATTAGCTTAAGTACGCACTTATCACCTCATGTACAAGGTATCTCAATTATCAAATATATTATATCCAAAGGGGAAGGTCCCCCACACAAGGTTAGACAAGTCATTTACTTCAAACCGGGTTAATAATCAAACTGAAACCACACTCTTGCCAAAATTACTCGACTCCAAATAGCCTAAATATATGCAATTCAATTGATTACGTAAATAACACTTCAAGTATCTAATTATTCAAAGAAATTCTAAGCTAACACGTGAAATTAGTTAATATGAATCAAACGCCCCCCGAGCCCAGGTCTTGGAATCAGGTAAATTTTATATTTCCAAAAACCTCGCATTCTTACAAGTTCAGTCATATCAAAGGTACCAAAATCGAAACTCAATTTGTCCCTTAAAACATCACTCATAAGTCTCCAATTAGAGAAGCCCTAACCCCCCCCCCCCCCCCCGTCCCCAATTACCTCTGATCTTTCCTTAATTTTCATTCTTAAATTGATAAAAATTATTCCAATAACAAGTATAGAAACCAAAGACCTTACCCCAAATAAGTCCTCTAAAAATCTCTCTTTAAAAGTGCTTCCTAAGCTTCTTCCCATTTTGAAAACACATGAAAGACGGCTAATTTTTGCGAAGGCAAGAATTACATATTCTGCCCGGCGATTTCTGCATCTGCGACCCAGGGACTGCTTTTGTGGTCCCGCATTTGTGGAACATTGCTTGCATCTGTGACTTTTCACTTAAAGGACAGATTCTGCACTTGAAACTACACCACCGCAAATGTAGTGCCGCTTCTGGTGTACCTGACCACATCTGTGGTCCACTCATAGAACAGCTTCTGCAACCTCTGAGCCGCTTCTGCTGCCACACACCTGCAGAACCCAAACCGCAGGTGCGGTAATGACTGAACCAGCAGCTAAAGCTGCAACTTTAAGTCCAAAATCCTTCCGTTAACCATCCTAAATCATCCCGAGGCCCCAAAGTTCTCAACCAAAGGCACCACGAAGTCACAAACTACTACCCAAACCTTTACAAACCCTTAAAACACCTAAAATAACATCAAAACATTGAATTAACCATGGATTTTAGCCTAAGAAATCAAAAAAATCTCTAAATACGCTTTCGATCAAAATCTATCAAACCTCGTTCGAATGACCTAAAGTTTTGCGCACACGTTACATTCAATACTATCGAGCTACTTTAACTTCCAAAATTTCATAACGATCCTCAGATCAAAATCTCAATATCAGGTCGGAATTTAAAAAATTCAACATTCGGCATTTCAAGCCTAAACTAGCTATGGACCTCCAAAACACAATCTAAACACGCCTTTAAGCCCGAAATCACCTAACAGAGCTAACGAAGACATCGAATTTCCGTTCTGAAGCCATCTTCACACCCTGAATGAACTCCTGGCAGGGTGGGAGGTAAGGCAAGCTCCCAACTCGCCTCAACTTCTCAAAAGGTCCAATAAACCTCGGTCTCAACTTCCTTATCTTCCCATATCTCATAACGTCTTTGATAGGCGAGACTCGAAGCAGAACTGCTCTCCAACCATACAAAAAATATTTGGAACCTTCCGATCTGCATAGATCTTCTATCTGGACTAGGCTGTACGGAGTCTATCTTGAATCACCTTAACCTTCTCCAAGGCATCCTGAACTGAGTCCATGCCTAATAACATAGCCTTACCCGGCTCGAACCAAACCCACAAGAGATCTACATTGCCTACCATATAAAGACCCATACGGTGCCATCCGAATGAAAGACTGATAATTGTTGTTGTATTCAAGCTCCGCCAATAGCAAGAAATGATCCCAAGACCCTCCAAACTCGATAACACACGCATGGAACATATACTTAAAATTGAATAGTATGTTCGTACTGCCTGCCAGTCTGAGGGTGAAATGTTGTGCTTAACTCTACCTGAGTACCCAACTCATGCTGAACAACCTTCCAAAATCGTGATGTGAACTGAGTACCTCTATCCAAAATGATGGAAACTGGAATACCATGCAGATGAATGATCTCCTGGATAGAGATCTCCACTAACCGCTCCCAAGAATAAGTAATACCCACAAGAGTAACGTGAGCGGACTTGGTCAGCTGATCCACAGTCACCCAAACGGTATCAATGTTCTCAAAGTCCAAGGGAACCAAACTACTAGGTCTATTGCGACCCCCTCCCACTTCCATTATGGAATCTCTATCTGCTGAAGCAATCCACTGGTGTTTGCTGCTCATACTTCATCGGCTAATATTTGAGGCACCGATATACAAATCCAACTATATCTTTCTTCATCCGCCTCAACCAATAGTGCTGCCTCAAAGCTCGGTACATCTTAGCGGCGCCCGGATGATTGAAATACCGCGAGTTGTGGGCCTTTTATAGAATCTACTCCTGAAGCCCATCATCAATGGTGCACAAACTCGGCTCTGCATCCTCAATGCTCCGTCCTTGCCAATGGTCAAATCTCTAGCATCACCATGTTGAACCTTATCATTGAGGACAAGAAAATGAGGGTCGTCATACTAAAGCTCCCTAATACCATCACATAAAGAAGATCGAGAAATTATGCAAGCTAGGACCTGATTAGGCTCCAAAAGATCCAATCTCACAAACTGGCGAGCTAAGGCCGGAACATCCATTGGCATGGGCCTCTCCGATGCTGGTGAATAAGCCAAACTCCAAAAAACTCTCTACCCGGCGACTCAAACCATCAGATATTATATTGGCCTTGTCCGGTTGACACAGAATAGTGATGTCATTATCCTTCAACAACTCAAACTATCTCATCTAGCACAAATTTAGATCCTTTTGCTTGACCAAGTGTTGCAAGCTCCGCTGATCAATATAAATCTCACAAGGCACACAGTAAAAATAATGACACCAGATCTTTAAGGCATGATCAATTGTATTAACTCAAGATCATGGACAAGATAATTCTTCTCATGTACCTTTAACTGTCTGGATGCCTAGGCAATCACCCTACCATCCTACATCAACACCGCTCTGAGGCAAATCCCCGAGGCATTATAATAAACTACATAAGACTCCAAACCTGTAGGCAATATCAAAATTGGGCCTATAGTTAAAGATGTATTGAGGTTCTGAAAGCTCGCCTCACACTCCTCCGTCTACTGGAACGGAGCACCTTTCTAGGTCATTCTGGTCATATGTGCTAAAATTGATGAAAACTCCTCCACAAAACAACGTTAGTAACCGGATAAACTAAGGAAACTGCAAATCTCTGTAGTTGAGGTAGGTCTACGAAAACTCTGCACGACATCAATCTTCTTCGGATCCGCCTGAATCCCCTCACAGGATACCACGTGACCTAGGAATGCCACTAAATCCAACTAAAACTCACATTTCGAGAACATAACTTATAAGTTCTTCTCTATCAGAGTCTGAAGCACAGTCCTTAGGTCCTTCTCATGATCTTCTCGGCTCCAGTAACACACCATAATATCATCAATAAAGACAATGTCGAACGTGTCAAGATACGATCGGAACACACTATGCATCAAATGCGTAAAGGATGCTGGGGTATTGATTAGCCAAAATGACATAACAAGGAACTCGTAATGATCATACCAAGTCGTGAAAGTAGTGTTTGGGATATCTAGCTCCTGAATCTTCAACAGATGGTGACCTGAGCGCAATTCAATCTTAGAAACACCCGTGCGCCATGAAACAGGTCAAACAGATCATCAATACGAGGCAAAGGATAATGGTTCTTCGTTGTAACCTTGCTCAACTAGCGATAATCAATACACATACATATACAAAAATCATTTTTCTTCATAAACAGGACAGAAGCTCCTCAAGGAGATACACTGGGTCGAATATAACACTTATCAAGCAATTCCTGTAACTAATCCTTCAACTCCTTCAACTATGAAAGAGCCATAAGATAGGGAGGAATAGAAATGGTCTGAATGCCCGGCAGCAGATCAATGCCAAAATCAATATCTCTATCACGCGCCATGCCTGGAAGGTCAGCTGGAAACACATCGAAAATATATGCTCTACTAGGACTGAATCAACTGAAGGTGTATCAATACTGATATCTCTCACATAAGATAAATATGCATCATACCCCTTCTCAAACATATGCTGAACTATAAGAAAATAAATAACTCTACTCGGTGTGTGATAAGAAATACATCTCCACTCAATTCGCGGTACACATGGCATAGCCAGTATCACGGTTTTGGCATGACAATCAAGAATAGCATAATGAGGTGAGAACAGTCCATGCCCAAGATAATATCAAAATCTACCATCATGAGTAACAATAAATTGGCTCTGGTCTTGAAACCAGGAAGAGTAACCAAGCACGACCGATCAACGCGATACACAATAAGAAAATCTTCCACTTTAGTAGAAACATAAACAAGGGAACTTAAAATATCCAGAGGTACACCCAAATGCGAAGAAAAATAAGAAAACACATAGGAGTAAGTGGAGTCTGAATCGAATAAAACGGATGCATCTCTATAACAAACCATGACAATACCAATGAAGACAGAATCATAGGCAATAGCCTCGGTTCGAGCAGAAAGGTCATAGTATCTTGCTTGGCCTCACCCTCTATGGAAACCTTTACCTTTCCGACCTTCACCTCTAGATGGTTGAGCATGTCGGGTAGCAACTGCATTTATAACCATAGCCTGAGAACTCTACGGGGTACGCTGTGGCTGAGAAGTCTATAGAAGTGAACTCCTACCAAGTCTAGGGCATTCCCTCACCACATGGAATGTGTCAACACACTCAAAAAAAGATCTACAACGACATGGTGGCTATGACAGGATAGGGCCAGGCCTACTAGACTAACCTCTGAAAGTACCTCGTGCAGTAGGCACGCTAGAAACTGGAGGTCCATAATAAGGCTCGTGAGGCGTAGGAGGAGCTAGAGGAGCACTGGCTACTAGAAGATCTAAATGAATAGGGCAACTCATATAACCCCCACTATGACGACCTGCAGGTGCTGCACAGGCACTTGAATAATGGTCCGACTCTCGAGACCTCTTGGCCTCCCTCTCCTCTCTCTCCCTAGCATGCATACCCTCAATCTTCCTAGAAATGTTCACCACCTACTGATAAGAAATATCCATCTCCTACTCATGAGCCATGCTGGACTTGATGCTTGGATTAAACCCTTTAATAAACCGGCGAACCCTCTCACAAAAAGTATAAACCAAGGTTAGTGCATGCGTAGCCAAACATGTATAACCGATAACATACTCTGATAGAGTCATAACACCCTACCGCAATTGCTCAAGCTTTGTGCGCCATGCGTCCCTGAGGCTCTCAGGAACATATTCCAAGAGGAACATATCTGAAAACCAAGTCCAAGTAAATGAAGTTGCCTCATCCGGGTTGTCTAACTCATAAGTACACCACCACTCATAGGCGGCTCCTAGAAGTTGGAAGGTAGTGAAAGAAACCTTACTCGATCTTGAGATACCCATGATATGAAGAATACGGTAGTATTCATCCAGAAATTCCAGAGCATCGTCTGATGCTAAACAACTGAAAACAAGAGGCTTATTCTTCTTGAACCTGTCAAGCCTCTTCTGCTTATCCTTGGAAGCCGCTGCCCTATCCTTGGGCTGATCCTGGAACTTAGGCTATACTAGAATAATCTTTGGAACTTGCTCTACATGCACTTGCTGCTCAGGAGTGTAGGCAACGAGAATCTGTGCTCCTCCCCCGGCCTGGGATGTGGCTGCAGCAAGGGGAAGCAACCCTGCCTAAGCTAATGTGGTTTACATGCTCATAAACCATGCCAGAGTCTACTGAAGTGTTGGCGTGGTAGTAGCAGTAGGCGTATCAGGTGTTTGAGCTCCAGTTGGAACATTTCATGGTACATCGCTGGCAGCTCGTGCAGGTGCTCTGGCTATACCGCGTACGTATCCTTGACCTCTACCCCAACCTCAGCCTCTGACGGCTACAAAAGGGGGTGCAGGTGCCTGATCATCTCGGCTAGCACGTGTCCTCACCATCTATGATAGAATATAAGACACAACCTTAGAATAGTGATATCAAAACCTCACACGACAAGGAAATCAAATGAAATGGAATTTTCCTAACAGTTACAAAGCCTCTCATAAATAAGTACAGATGTCTCCGTACCGATTAGTGAGAGTCTAATAACCGGCTAGTGATTCATGACTCCTATCAACGTAGAGCTCTGATTCTAACTTTTCACGACTCTGGTTCGTCCTCTGTGAGCAATCATGATGGAACCTAGTCTCTACAACTAGGTAAGTCCAAAATTTGTGGAAGTAAAAAAATTTAAAGCGGAAATAAAGAAAAATAAACAACATTTATAAGTGTCACTCGGCATACACAATGTTTAACGCCCAAACCAATTAATAAATCAAGACCCGGAAACCCACGAATCACAAGCTAAGAAATACTACATAGCTCTAACTCCGGAATGATTAACAAGAACAGAAAAATACAAAATGGGTAAATACTAAAATATAGATATAGAAAGGGACTCCTCGGTCTGCAGATGCGAAAAATATGCCTCCATGTCACTAGAGCAGCCGTCTCACGTGGGGGGGTAATAGGACTGAGTCGCAGTACCTGGATCTACACATGAAAAACATATGCATAAAGGGAACGAGTACACCGCAGCGGTACTCAGTAACTGCCAAGCCTAACCTCGGTGAGGTAGTGACGAGAAAGTTCAAGGCCCTACTGAGATAAGATAATGATATAAGTATGGCATAATAAGTTAAGCAATGCATTTGAAAGCTAACAATAAGAATTTAATATGATAAAGTAAGGAACGCAATAACCGAAATAGAGGCTAAAACGAACAGCAGTATAATAATGGAGGATCTCTCAGCATCTCAAGGATCTCTTAGTATCCTCAATCTATACTAGTGATCTCTTGGTATCCCTTGAATCTCTTGGTATACTCAATATATATGCCAGGGATCTCTTGGTATCCCGCACCTCAGTTAAATGCATAAACATGTACGGGGGATCTCCCGGGATGCCGCCTCATAGACCCAAAGTAAAGCACACAACAAAAACACATGAATACTTAAATATGCTCAGTATCATACCAAGTAAATAGTTAATTATAGCCAAACATGCTTCACGTAATACAATTAAGGCAATTTAAGAAAATAGGCAATTAAGTCAACTAAACATTCTTTTCTAAACTAACAACAGGCTAATTTTGCAAGTAGAATAAAATAGGAAAAAGGATCTCAATTGAAATACTTAAAGTAAAGTCGGATTTCCAACAATTAGCTCAAGTGTACACTTGTTACCTCACGTACAAGGCATTTCAATTATCAACTATATAATATCCTAGGGGGGAAGGTCCCCCACACAAGGTTAGCCAAGCCATTTACTTCGAACCAACATAATAATCAATCTAAAACCATGCTATTGCCACGAGTACTCGACTACAAATGACCCAAATCTATTCAATTCAATTGCATAATGTAAATAATTCTTAAAGTAATTGATTCTACAAAGAAATTCTAAGCTAATACGTGAAATTATGTAAATTGACCAAAATAGCACTCGAGCCCACGTCCAAGAATCGAGTAAAATTTTTATTTCCACAAACCACGTACTCTCACGAGTTCAGTCATATCAAAAGTACAAAAATCGGACCTCAATTTGTCCCTCAAATTATCAGTCATAGGTCTCCAATTAGAAAAGCCCTAATACCCTCCCCCCCCCCCCCCCGTGCCAATTACCACTACTTTTTCCTTAAATGTTTCATGCTTAAATTGAGAAAATTCATTCCAATAATGATTTTAGGGACCAAAGACCATACACCAATGAACTTCTGTGAAAATCTCTCTTGAAAAGTGCTTCCCAAGCTTCTTCCCGTTTTCAAAAGGACAAAAAATGGCTAAATTTTACTAAGGCAAGAATTTAAATGCTTTGCCCAGCAATTTCCACATCTGCGGCCGCGAGTCCGCTTCTTCGGTCCCACATTTACGGAACATTGGTCGCATCTATGACATTAACTTAAAGACATGATTCTGCACCTGCGACTACACCACCACATATCCGATATCGCTTTTGCGCTTACCTGACAGCATCTACGGTCAACTCTTTTTGCCTCAACACCGCTTCAGCGACCTCTGAGCTGTTTTGCGATGCCAGACCTGTAGAACCTAAACCGTCGGTGTAGTATGGCAGAACCACCACCTGAAGCTGTAACTGTAAGTCAAATATCCTTCCTAATTCATCCGAAATCATCCTGAGGTCCTTGGGATCTCAACAAAAGGCACCAACAAATCACAAATAACTACCCAAACTTGTACCAACTTTTAAAACATCTAAAAAACATCGAAACTTTGATTTAACCATGGATTTAAGCCTAAGAACTCAAAAAATCATCCAAATATGCTTTCTATGAAAAGTCTATCAAACCTCGTCCGAATGACCTGACATTTTGCGCATATGTCACATTAAACCCAACGGAGCTAATCCAACTTCAGAAATTCCATTCCAACCCACGGATCAAAATCTCAATATCGGACCAAAACTTTATAAATTGAACTTTCTGCATTTTAAGCCTAAATTAGCTACGTACCTCTAAAACACAATCTAAACATGCTCCAAAGCCTGAAATCACCTAACGGAGCTTACGAAACCGTTGGATTTCCATTCAGAGGCTGTTTTCACTCTATTCCAACTACGGTCTACTTTCTAAAACTTAAGCTCTCATTTAGGCACTAAGTGTCCCAATACTCTCCGAAACTCAGAAACGAACGTCCCGACAAATCAAAATAGTAGAAATAAACTCTGGAGAAACAGTTAATAGGGGGTTCATGGTGTTAACTATAAGGACTACTCCTAAACTTAAACATTTGTTCATCTTTGAAAGAGCATAGATACATACCTAAAGTAGTGAAAAGATGGGGGTAACAGATATGCATATCATGCTCGGTTTCCCAGGTCACCTCCTCGACCGGCTAACCCCGCTCTGAACCTTTTCTGCTGCAATGTTTCTTGACATCAACTTCCTAATCTGCTTGTCTGGTATTGCTACTGGCTCCTCAACATAGGATATATCCTTGTCCAACTGGATTGAACTAAAATCCAGCACATGCGTAGATCATCGTGATACCTCCGGAGCATCAAAACATGAAATACCGGATGAACTCTTGCCAGGCTTGGAGGTAAGGCAAACCCGTAAGCAACCTCTGTAACATGCCTCAATATCTCAAAAAGGCCAATAAACTTCGGACTATACTTCCCTATCTTCCCAAATCTCGTAATGCCCTTCATTGGCGAAACTCAAAGCAGAACCTTCTCTCCAACCATATAAGAAATATCCCAAACCTTCCAGTCTGTATAGCTCTTCTATCTGGACTGGGCTGTATGGAATATATCCTGAATCACCTTAACCTTCTCCAAGGCTTCCTGAACTAAGTCTGTGCCTAATAATCCAGCCTCGCTTGCTCGAACCAACCCACCGGAGATCTACACCGCCTACCATATAAAGCCCCATACAGTGCCATCTGAATATTGTACTGATAACTGTTGTTGTATGCAAACTCTGCCAATCAGAAGAAATGATCCGAAGACCCTCCAAACTCGATCACACATGCACAGATCATATCTTCAAGAATCTGAATAATTCGCTTGGACTACCCATCCATCTGAGGGTAAAACGTTGTACTCAACTTTACTCGAGTACCCAACTTATGCTGAACAGCCCTCCGAAACAGTGATGTGAACTGAGTACCTCTATCAGAAATGATGGAAACTGGAATACCATGCAAACGAAGAATTGCCCGGATATAGATCTCCGCTAATCGCTCTAAAGAATAAGCAGTTACACAAGAATAAAATGAGTGGACCTGGTCAACCGATCCACAATCACCCAAACGGCATCGAAGTCTGCGGGAACCCAACTACAAAGTTCATGTTGATCCGCTCCCACTTCCACTTTGCAAACTCTATCTGCTGAAGCAACCCACCCGGTCTATGGTGCTATAGTTCAACTGGTGACAGTTGAGGCATCGAGATACAAACCCAACTACATCCTTCTTTATCCACCTCCACCAATAGCGCTGCCTCAGATCCTTGTACATCTTCGTAGCACCCAGATGAATGGAATACTGCAAACTATGGGCCTCCTCTATAATTAGCTCCCAAAGCCCATCAACATTGGGTACACATACCCGACCCTATATCATTTGTACTCCATCCTCGCAAATGGTCACATCTCTAGCATCACCATGCTGAACCTTGTCCTTGAGGACAAGTAAATGAGTGTCATTATACTGATGCTTCCTGATGCGATCAAATAAGGAAGACCAAGAAACTACGTAAGCTAGAAAATTACCAGGCTCTGAAAGATCCAATCTCACAAACTGGTGGCTAAGACCTAAACATCCATCGTTATGGGCCTCTCCAACCCTGGTAGATAGGTCAAACTCCCCAAACACTCTACCTGGCGACTCAAAGCATCGGCCACCATATTGGCCTTGCCCGGGTCATACAAAATAGTGATGTCATAATCTTTCAGCAAGTCCAACCATCTCTCTGGTTAAAATTTAGATACTTTTGCTTGAACAAGTGCTACATGTTTGGATGATATGTATAAATTCCACAAGGTACACCGTACAAATAATGATTCCAGATCTTCAAGGCGTGAACAATTGCAGCTAACTAAAAATCATGGGTAGGATAATTCTTCTCATGTACTTTCAACAGTCTGGACGTGTAAGAAATCACCCTACCATCCTGCATCAACACCGCTTTGAGGCTAATCCTTGAGGCATCATAATAGACCGTATAAGTCCCCGAATGTGTAGGAAATATCAAAACTAGGGATGTAATCATAGCACTCTTGATCTTCTGAAAGCTCGCCTCACACTCCTCCATCCACTAAAATGGAGAACCCTTTTGGATCAGTCTGGTCATTGGGGCTTCAACCGATGAAAACCCATCCACAAAATGACACTAGTAAACGGCCAAACCAAGGAAACTGTGGATCTCAGTAGCTGAGAATGATTTGCGCCAACTCTTCACGACCTCTATCTTCTATAAATCCACCTGAATACCCTTACACGATGCCAAGTGACTTGAGAAATCCACTGAATCTAACCAAAACTCGCAACTCGAGACTTTAGCATATAACTTCTTCTCTTTCAAAGTCTGAACTACAACCCTCAAGTGTTGCTCATGATCTTCCCGGTTATAGGAAGACACCTGAATATCATCAATAAAGAAAATGATGAACGAGTCAAGATACGGATAGAATACACATTGCATCAAATGCATAAAGGGTATTGGAACATTGGTCAACCCAAATGACATAACAAGGAACTTATAATGACTATACTGAGTCTTGAATGCATTATTCAGGATATTTGGCTCCCGAATCTTCATTTGATAGTAACTTGAGCGCAAATCAATCTTAGAAAACACTCGTGCTCCCTGTAGCTAATCAAATAAATCATCAATACAAGGCCAAGGAAAATGGTTCTTCACTGTAACCTCGTTCAACTGGAAAACATCAGTACACATACGCATAGAACTATCCATTTTCTTCATAAACAAGACAGGAACACCCTAAGGCAGTACACTGGGTCGAATATAACCCTTATCAAGTGATTCCTACAACTGATCCTTCAAATCCTTCAACTTAGAAGGAGCCATACGCTACGAAGAAATATAAATGGGCTTAGTGATCGGCAACATATCAATGCCAAAATCAACCTCTCTATCAGGTAGCATGTCTTGAATTTCAACTGGAAACACATTGGGAAAATCCCGTACTAATGGGATTGAATCAACTGAAGGGGTATCAATACTGACATCCATCACATAAGCTAAATATGTGTCACACCCCTTCTCAACCATACGCTGAGCTTTAAGAAAAGAAATAACTCTATTGCAAGTGTTATCCAAACAACCCCTCCACTCAACGTGCGGTACACCTAGCATAGCCACTATCACGATTTTTGCGTGACTACCAAGAATAGCATAATGGGGAGACAACCAGTACATGCATAAGATAGTATCAAAATCTACCATGTTGAGTAATAATAAATCAGCCCTTGTTTCAAAACCATGAAGAGTAACCAAATACGATCGATAAGTGCGATCCGCAATAAGATAATCTCTTACAGGAGTAGAGACATAAATAGAGGAACTCAATGAATCCCGAGGAACACCCAAATTCGGAGAAAAATAAGAAGACACATAAGAGTAAGTGGAGCCGAGATCGAATAGAGCTGATACATCTCTATGACGAACCCTGACAATACTGGTGACAACACAATTAGAGGCAAAAACCTCGTTGGGAGCGGAAAGGTCATACTATCTGGCTTGGCCTCCCCGTATAGGGTGACCTGTACCTTGCCGACTCCACCTCAGCTAGCTGAGTAGGTAGGTTTCCAACAAGAGCTGTAACCATAGCCTTTGAACTCTACGGGACATGATATGGCTGAAAAGTCTTTGGAGGTGAACTCATTCAGAGTCGAAGGAAATATCGCATCACATTGCATGTGTCACCATATTAAAAACAAGCTCTTGGAGGACGTGGCAGAAGTGACCGGCTTGGGCCAAGTCTACTGGACTGACCCTTGAAAGCACCCTGCATAGGAGGCGCGCTAGAAACAAGAGGTGCATAATAAGGCCCTTGAGGCCTAGTAGGAGCTAGAGTACTACTTGCTGCTGGAAGAGCTAAATCAGTAGGGTGACTCGTACCATGATGAACTACAGCAGGGGCACATGCTCCAAAATAATTTTCTAACTCTCTAGACCTCTTGGCCTCCCTCTCCTCTCTCTGCCTACCATGCATACCCTCAATCCTCCTAGCAATGCTCAACACCTGCTGATAAGAAATGTCCATCTCCAACTCACGAGCCATGCTAGACCTGATGCTGGAAATAAACCCTTCAATAAACCAGCGAACACTCTCGTGAATAGCAGAAACCAACGCTGGTGCATGCCTAGCAAAACTAGTGTAATGGACAGTATACTCTGATATAGTCATAGCACCCTAGCAAAAATGCTCGAACTTGGTATGCCACGCGTTCTTGAGGCTCTGAGTAACTTACCGTCTCAGTATGATATCTGAAAATTGAGTCCAAGTGAAGGAAGCTTCCTCATCCGGGATGTCTAACTCATAAGTACGCCACCAATCATAGGTGGCTCCTTGAAGCTGGAAGGTAGTGAAAGAAACCCCACTCAATCTTGAGATACCCATGGTAAGAAGGACACAGTAGCACTTATCAAGAAATCCAAGAGCATCGTCTGATGCTAAACCAATGAAAATATGATGCTTATACTTCTAGAACCTTTCAAGCCTCCGCTGCTTATCCGCGAAAGATGATGCCCTATCCTCGGGCTTATATTGAAGTATGGGTTGTACCGTAATAATCTCTAGAACCTGCTCCATATGCACTCGCTGCTCAAGAGGGCGAGCGACAAGAGTCTGTGCTCCTCCCCCGGCCTAGAATGTGGCTGCAATAAGGGAAAGCAACCTTGTCTGAGCCAAAGTAGTGTACATGCTCATAAATTGTGCCATAGTCTCCTAAAGTGCTGGTGTATTAGTAACAGTAGGCGTATCAGGTGTCTGAGCTCCAGTTAGAACTTCTGGTGGTACATCGGTGGCAGCTCGCACAGTTTCTCTGACTACACCATTTGCACATCCTCGACCTCTACCCTGGCACCCGAATTTGACGGCTGCAGTAGGGGTGCGCGTGCCTGATCATCTCGTGTAGCATGTGTCCTAAGGATCTATGAGAAATTAGAAGATGGATGCTTAGAATAGTGATATCAAAATCTCACATGATAAGGAAATCAAATAAAATGGAATTTTCCTAACAGTTACATAACCTCTTGTAGGTAAATACATATGTCTTCGTACTTATCAACAAGACTCTAATAAACTGGCTTCCGATTCATGACTCTAATGAACCCAGAGCTCTGATATTACTTGTCACGGCCCGGGTTCACCCTTACTGAACCATCATGAAGGCATCTAGTCTCTACGACTAGGTAACCCTAAATTAACGGAAGTAAAACAAGTTAAAGCAGAAATAAAGAAACATAAACAGCATTTATAAGTGCCGCTCAACATATGCAATGTTTAACTCTCAAACCAATGCATAAATCCAAGACCTGGAAACCCACGAATGACAAGCTAAGAAATATTTCATAGCTTAACTCCGGAATTACTAACAAGAACTTAAAAATACTGAAGGGCAAAATACAAAAAAAGTGCAAATAGAAAGGACTCCTCGTGTGCGGACGAGGTAGATATACCTCGAAGTCGCTAGAGCAGTCGCCTCACCTCAGGGGTGATAGGAAAAAGTCGTAGTACCTGGATCTGCTCATGAAAAACATGTGTAGAAAGGGCATGAATACACCACAACGGTCATCAATAAGTGTCAAATCTAACCTCGGTGGGGTATTGACGAGGAAGGCCAGAGCCTTACTGAGATAAGATAATGATATAAATGTGACAGAATAATATAAGCAATGCGATTGAAAGGTAACAATAAAAATTTAATACGAGAAAGTAAGGAATGTAATAATCGAAACAGAGACTAAAAGATACACAAGGATAATAACCGGGGATCTCTCTGTATCCCCAGGATCTCTTTGTATCCTCAATCAATACTAGGGATCTCTTGGTATCCCGAGGATCTCTTGGTATCCTCAATATATTCTAGGGATCTCTTGGTATCTCGAGGATCTCTTGGTATCCTCAATATATGCTAGGGTTCTCTTAGTATCCTTAATATATGTGCCAGGGATCTCATGGTATCCCGCGTCTCAGTTAATTCTATACACATGCACATGGGATCTCCCAGGATGCCGTCCCTTAGTTCTAAAGTAAAGCACACAACAGCAACACAAGAATACTTAATTATGCTAAATATCGTACCAAGTGAATAGTTAATTCTAGCCTAACATGCTTCACGTATTGCAATTAAGGAAATTTAAGAAAATAGGCAAGTTAGTGAACTTAACATGCTTTTCTAAACGAACAATAGGCTAAATTCGCAATTAGAATAAAACACAACAAAGGATCTCAATTGAAATACTTAATGTGAAGTCGGATTTCCAGCAATTATCTCAAATACGCACTCGTTACCACACGTATAAGGCATTTCAATTATCAAATATATCATATCCTAAGGGGAAGGTCCCCCACACAAGGTTAGACATGCTAGTCACTTCCAACCGGCTTACTAATAAATCTGAAACCATGTTCTTGGCACGAGTACCCCATTCCAAATGGCCCAAATCTATTGAATTCAATTGCACAATGTAAATAACACTTCCAGTAAATGATTCTATAAAAAATTCTAAGC
Source organism: Nicotiana benthamiana (assembly GCA_034376525.1). Lineage (NCBI taxonomy): Eukaryota > Viridiplantae > Streptophyta > Magnoliopsida > Solanales > Solanaceae > Nicotiana > Nicotiana benthamiana. The sequence goes on along the minus strand of CM067327.1, from coordinate 140,511,449 downwards.
TATTACGTGAAATTACGTTAAATAACCAAAAAGCCCCTCAATCCCACGTCAAGGAATCAGGTAAAATTTATATTTCCATAAACCATGCGCTCTCACGAGTTCAATCATATCAAAAGTACTAATACCATACCTCAATTTGTCCCTCAAATAATCACTCATAGGTCTCCAATGGACAAGCCCTAAACCCTCCCCCCCCCCCCAATTACCACTTATTTTTCCTTAATTTTTAATGCTTAAATTGATAAAAAAAAATATTCCAATAACGAGTTTAGGGACCAAAGACCTTACCGCAATGAACTCCTCTAAAAATCTTTCTTGAAAAGGGCTTCCCAAGCTTCTTCCCGTTTTGAAAAGATGAAAAATAGCTAAATTTTGCGAAGGGAAGAAGTTATATGTTCTGCTAACAGATTAGCGTATTTGCGGCTCTGTGACCACTTTTACGCTCCCGCATTTGTGGAACATTGGTCGCATATGCAATATTTCACTTAAAAGACCCATTTTGCACCTGTGACTACACAACCGCGGATGCGTTCCGCTTCTGTAGTTACCTGAATGCATTTGCAGTCGACTCCCTTTCTCTCTAAACCGCTTCTGCGACATCTTGGCCGTCTGCACTTCTGGGACCCAAATCGCAGGTGCGGTTATAACGAAACTAGTATCTGGAATTACAATTCCAAGTTGAAAAATCCTTCTGTCAATCATCTGAAATCATCTCGAGGCCCTTTGGAACTCAACCAAAGGTACCAACAAGTCACAAATCACTACTTAAACTTGTGCAAACACTTAAAACACGTAAAACAACATTGACACCTAGAATTCACCATGGATTTCAGCCTAAGAGCTCCAAAAATCATCAAAATAAGCTTTCGATCAAAAACTCTATCAAACATCGTCAGAATGACAAATTGTTTTGCAAACATGTCACATTCAACACTACGGAGCTTCTCCACCTTTCGGAATTCCATTCCGATCCTCGGATCAAAATCTTACTATCGGACCGGAACATAAAAAATGTAACTTTTGGCATTTCAAGCCTAAATTAACAATAGACCTCCAACACACAATATGAACACGCCTCTAAGCCAAAAATCTTTAAATAGAGCTAATGAAACCATCAGATTTCAATTCCGAGGCCGTCTTCACACTCTTCTAACTATGATCAACTTTTCAAACTTAAGCTCTCATTTAGGGACTAAGTTTCCCAAAAGACTTTGAAACTCTGATCCGAACATCCCGACAAATAAAAATAGCAGAAATGAAGTCGGGGGAAGCAGTTAATAGGGGATCGAGGCGTTAATTCATAAGACGACCCACTGGGTCTTCACATCCTCCAACACTTAGGCATTCATTCGTCCTCGAACGAGCATATAAACATACCTGAAGTTGTGAAAAGATAGGGGTAACAGCTACGCATATCCTTCTCGGTCTCCCAGGTTGCCTCGTCGACCGTCTAACCTTGCCACTAAACTTTCACTAATGCAATGTTCTTTGACATCAACTTTCTAACCTGATCCAATATTGCCACTAGCTCCTCACCATAGGATAGATCCTTGTCAAACAGGACTGAACAGAAATCCTACACGTGCGATAGATCATTGTGATACCTCATGCTAGGATGGGAGGTATGGCAAGCTTATTGGCAACCTCCCCAATTCAACTCAAGATCTAGAAATGGCCTATAAACCTCAAACTCAACTTCTCTCTTTTCCCAAATCTCATAGGCGAAACTCAAAGCAGAACCTGCTCTCCAACCATATAGGAAACATCACGAACCGTCTGGTCCACATAGCTATTCTGTCCACACTCGGTTGTACGGAGTCTATCCTAAATCACCTTAACCTACTCCAAGGCATCCTGAACCAAGTCTGTGCCCATTAACCTAGCCTCACCCCGCTCGAACCAACCCACCAGATATCTATACCGCCTAGCATATAAAGCCTCATACGGTGCCATTAGAATGTTAAACTGATAAATGTTGTTGTATGAAAACTCCGCCATTGGAAGTATATGATCCCAAGGCCTCCAAACTTGATAACACGTGCACAGAGCATATCCTCAAAAATCTAAATAGTGCGGTCGGACTGCCCATCTGTCTGAGGGTGAAATGTTGTACTAAACTTTACCCAAGTACCCAACTCATGTTGAACGGTCCTCTAGAACCATGATGTGAACTGAATACCCCTATCCGAAATGATGGAAACCGGAATACCATGCAGACAAACAATATCCCGGATATAGATCTCCTCTAACTGCTCTGAAGAATAACTAGTACACATACGAATAAAGTAAGACGACTTGGTCAATCGATCCACAATCATCCAAACAGCATCGAACTTTCTCAAAGTTCGTGCCCTAGAATCTCTATCTGCTGAAGTAACCCACCTCGTCTCTTGTGCTCATACTTCAGCCGCTGATAGTTGAGGCACCGAGCTACAAACCCAACTACATCCTTCTTCATCTACCTCAACCAATAGTGTTACCTTATATCCTGGTACATCTTTGCGGCACCTGGATGAATGGAATACCATGAACTGTAGGCCTACTCTAGAATAAACTCCCGAAGCCCATCAACATTGGGTACACAAACCCGACCCTGCATCTTCAGTATTTTGTCCTCGCCAATGGTCACATATCTGGCATAACCATGCTAAACCTTCCCCTTGAGGACAAGCAAATGAGGGTCATCATACTGATACCCCCTGATAAGATCAAATAAGGAAGATCGAGAAACCACACAAGCTAGAACCTAAATAGGCTTCGAAAGATCCAATCTCACAAACAGGGGGTTATGGTCTAAGCATCTATTGCCATAGGCCTTTCCAATGCTGGAAAATAAGACAACCTCCTCAAACTATCTTTGTGGTGAGTCAAAGCATTAGCCACCACATTGTCCTTGCCCGACTGAGACAAAATACTGATGTCATAATCCTTCAGCAAGTCCAACCATCTCCGTTGGCATAAATTTAGATCCTTTTGCTTGGACAGATGCTACAACCTCTAGTGATCAATATAAATATCAGAAGGCACACTGTACAAATATGGATGCCAGATCTACAAGGCATGAACAATAGCAGCTAACTCAAGATCATGTATAGGATAATTCTTCTAATGTACCTTCAGTTGTCTAGACACGTAGACAATCACCCTACTGTCCTGCATCAACACCACTCCGATGCCAATGCTCAAGGAATTATAATAGAATGTATTGGACCCTAAACCTGTAGGCAATATCAAAACTATGGTTGTAGTCAAAGATCTCTTGAGCTTCTGAAAGCTTGCCTCATACTTATTCGTCCACTAGAACGGAGCACCTTTCAGGGCTAGTTTTGTCATGGAGGCTTCAATCGACGAAAACTTCTCCACAAAATGACGGTAGTAACCCGCCAAACCAAGGAAACTGTGAATCTCTATAGCTGAGGATGGTCTAGGTGAATTATACAGGTCTTCTATCTTCTTTGAATCCACCTGAATACCCACACACGATACCACGTGACCTAAGAATGCCATTGAATCCAACAAAAACACATATTTCGAGAACTTAGCATATAACTTCTTATCTCTTAGTGTCTGAAGCACAGTCCTCTAGTGTTGCTCATGATCTCCCCAGCTCCGGGAATACACCATAATTTCATCAATAAAGACAATGATGAATGAGTCAAGATACGGTCGGAACACACTGTGCCTCAAATGTATAAAGGATGTTGGGGCATTGATTAGCCCAAATGACATAACAACGAACTAGTCATGGCAATACCTAGTCCTGAAAGCAGTGGATATTTGGCTCTCAAATCTTCAAGTGATGGTAACTTGAGAGCAAGTCAATCTTAGAAAACACATGTGTGCCGTGAAGCTAGTCAACTAGATCATAAATATGAGGCAATGGATAACAATTCTTCACCTAACCTTGTTAAACTGGTGATAATCAATACACATACGTATAAAACCATCTTTTTTCTTCACAAATAAGACAGGATCACCTCAAGGCGATACATTGTCGAATATAACCCATATCAAGCAACCCCTATAATTGATCCTTCAACTCAGAAGGAACCATACAATCCAGAGGAATAGAAATGGCCAAGTGCCCCGCAACAGATCAATGCCAAAATCAATATCTCTTTCAGGAGGCATGCTTGGAAGGTCCGTTGGAAACAGATCGGAAAAATCTCGTACGATTGGGACTGAATCAATTGAAGGGGTATTAATACTGACATCTCTCACATATGCTAAATACATTTCACACCCTTTCTCTACCATACGATGAGGTTTAAGAAAAGAAATAACTCAACTGGGAGTGTGATACAAAGTACCCCTCCACTCAATGCACAAAACTCCTCGCATAGCCAGCATTATGGTTTTTGCGTGACAGTCAAAAATGCCATAATGGGCCGACATCTAGTCCATGTCAAAGATAATATCAAATAGACCATACTGAGTTACAATAAATTGGCTCTGGTATCAAAACCACGAAGCATAACCAAACACGGCCTATAAATGCAGTCCAAAACAAGATAATCTCCCATAGGAGTAGAAACATAAACAGAGGAACTCAAAGAATCCTGAGGTACACCCAAGTGCAGATCAAAATAACAAGACTCATATGAGTGTGTGAAGCCTGGATTGAATAGAACTGAACCATGAACAATATCTGTGATGATAGAATTGAAGGCAATGATCTCGATTCGAGAAGAAAGAGCATAGTCTCGGACCTGGCCTCCCTCTCTAGGGTGAACTTTACCTCCCTGACCTCCACCTCTAGCTCGCTAGCATGTAGGGTAGCAACTATAGCTATAACCATCGCTTGAGAACTCTTCAGGGCATGCTGTGGTTGAGAAGTCTATAGAGGTGCACTCCTCCCAAATCTGTCCCTCACCATAAGGCATGTGTCACCAGACTCAAAATAAGAATTGGGAGGACGTGGCGACTGTGACTCGCTCAAGCCAAGTTTGCTTGATTGACCTCGGAAAGCACCCCGTTCAGGAGGCGCCTAGAAATTGGAGGTGCATAATACGGGTCCTAAGGCCTAGGAAGAGATGGATCACTACTAGCTGCTGGAAGAGCTGAATGAATAGGGTGACTCATATAACCCCTACCATGATGACCTAGAGCTGGGGAAAGGACACCAGAATAATGGCCCCACTCTCGAAACCTCTTGCCATCCCTCTTCTCTCTCTCCCTAGCATGCATACCATAAATCGTCCTAGCAATTTTCACCACCTAGTGATAACAAATATCCATCTCCAACTCACGAGCCATGCTAGACCTGATTCTGTGAATAAGCCCTTCAATAAACAGGCGAACCCTCTCGTGATTAGTCGAAACCAACGCTGGTGCATGCCTAGCTAAACTGGTGTAACAGACAACATACTCTAAAACAGTCATAAAACCCAAACGCAAATGCTCAAACTCTACGCGCCATACATCCAAAAGGCTCTCGGCAACACACTCCCTCGGGAACAGATCTCAAAACCGAGTCCAAGTCAATAAAGCTTCCTCATCCGAGTTGTCTCACTCATAAGTACGCCACCACTCATAGGCGGCTCCCTGAAGCTGGAAGGTAGTGAAAGAATCCCCCACTCGATCTTGAGATACCCATGGTAGGAAGAATACAGTAGCACTCATCCAGAAATCTCAGAGCATCGTCTGATGCTAAATCACTGAAAATAGGAGGCTTATACTTCTGGAACTTCTCAAGCGTCAACAGCTCATCCTCGTAAGCCGATGCCCTATCCTCGAGATGATATGGAACTATTGGTTGTACCAGAATAAACATTAGAACCTGCTCCACATGCACTCACTGCTCAAGAGTGCGGGCCGCGAGAGCTTGTGCTCCTCCCCGGCCTAGATGTGGCTGTAGCCAAGGGAAGAAACCCTGCCTAAGCCAAAGTGGTGTGCATTTTCATATACTATGCCAAAGTCTTCTAATGTGCTGGTATGGTAATAATATTAGGCGTATCAGGTGTCTGAGCTCCTGTTGGGACTACTGGTGGTACATCGTTGGCAGCTCGCGCAGGTGCTATGGCTTCACCGCGTGCGCATTCTCGACCTCTACCGTTGCCCCGGCCTCTGACTGTTGCAGTAGGGGGCGTGGATTCCTGATCATCTCAGGTAGTATGGGTCCTTACCATCCGTGAGAGAATAGAAGGTAGAAGCTTAGAATTGTGATATCACAATCTCGCACAATAAGCGAATCAAATGAAATGGAATTTTCCTAATGGTTATATAGCCTCTCTCTATTCATGACCCTGATGTCCCTATAGCTCTGATTCCAACTTGTCACGACTCCGGTTTGCCTTTCGTGAACAATCGTGACGGCACCTAGTCATTACGACTAGGCAAGCCTAAACTTGCGAAAGTAAAACAATTTAAAGCAGAAATAAAGAAAAATGAAAAAAACTTTTATATGTTCCGCTCGGCATACAAAATGTTTAACTCTCAAACCAATACATAAATCCAAGACCGGGAAACCCACAAATCAGAAGCTAATATAACACCGGAATGTCTATCAAAGAACAAAAAGATTGAAAAAGGGATAAATAATAAAAATGACTAATAGAAAGGGACTTCTCGGTATGCGGACGCGGCAAATATACCTTGAAGTCACTAGAGCACTCGCCTCACCTCAGGGGTTATAGGATTGAGTCACAGTACCCGGATCTGCACAGGACAAACATGCACAGAAAGGGCATGAGTACACCACAGTGGTACTCCATAAGTGCCAAGCCTAACCTCGGTAGGGTAATGACGAGGAATTTCAGGGCCCTAATGAGATAAGATAGTGATATAAATATGACAGAATAAAATAAGCAATGCAACTGAAAGCTAACAATAAGAATTTAATACAATAAAGTAAGGAACGCAATAGCCGAAACACATGCTAAAACAGACACAATGATAATAATCGGGGATCTCTCAGTATCCCGAGTTTCTCTTAGTATCCTCAATCTATACTACTTATATTTTTGTATACCGAGGATCTCCTAGTTTCCTCAATATATGCTAGGGATCTCTTAGCATCCCGAGGATCTTTTGGTATCCTCAATATATGTGTGAGGGATATCTTGGTATCTCGCATCTGAGTTAAATCTATAAACACGTACGGGAGATATCCTCCCGCAGTCCCAAAGTAAAGCACACAACAACAACACAGGAATACTCAATTATGATCAATATCGTACCAAGTAAACAGTTAATTCTATCCTAACATGCTTCATGTAATACAATTAAGGCATTTTAAAAAAATAGGAAATTAAGTCAACCAAACATGCTTTTCTAAACTAACAACATGCTATGTAGAATAAAATAGGAAAAAGGAAGTCAATTGAAATACTTAAATTAAAATTTGATTTCCAACAATTAGCTCTATGGATTCATCACCTCACGTACAAGGCATTTCAATTATCAAATATATCATATCATAAGGGGAAAGTCCCCCACATAAGTTTAGACAAGCCACTTACCTCAAACCGGCTCAATAATCAATTTGAAACCACGCTCTTGCCATGAGTACTCGACTCTAAATAGCCCAAATATATTCAATTCATTTACATTATGCAAATAACACTTCAAGTAACTAATTCTACAAAATATTTCTAAGAAAATACGACAAATTTATAAAATGACCAAAACGCCTCTCAAGCCCACATCTTTGAATCGGGTAAAATTTATATTTCCAGAAATCTCGCACTCTTATGGGTTCAGTCATATAAAAAGTGCCAAAATCATACCTCAATTTGTCCGTCAAATCATAACTCATAGGTGACCTATTAGACAAGCCCTGACCCCTACCCCTCCCCCCCCCCCAATTACCACTGGTTTTTCCTTAATTTTTCATTCATAAATTTACTAATATCATTCCAATAATGACTTTAGGGACCAAACATCTTAACCCAATGAACTCCTCTAAAAATCGCTCTTGAAAAGTGCTTCTCAGCTTTTTTCCTTTTTGGAATAGATTAAAAAATGGCTAAATTTTGCGAAGACAAGAATTTATATGTTCTGCAGCGATTTCTGCATCAGTGTCCCTGGTACTGCTTCCGCAATCCCGGATTTGTGGAACATTATTCGTATTTACGACTTTTCACTTGATGGCCGGATTCCGCACCTACGACTACACCACCACAGATGTGGTGCCGCATCTGTGGTCGACTTCCTTTGCCTCAAGACCACTTATGTGACCTCTGAGCCACTTTTGCAGTGCCGCACCTGCAGAACCTAATCCGCAGGTGAGGTTATGATAGAACCAATAGCTGAAATTGCAACTCTAAGTCCAAAATCTTTCTGTCAACCATTTGAAATCATCCCGAGGCCCACAGGATCTCAACCAAAGGCACCAACAAGGCACAAACCACTACCCAAACTTGTACCAACCCTTAAATTACCATAAACAATATTGAAACCTCAAATTAGCTATGGATTTAAGCCTAAGAACTCCAAAAATCCTCAAAATACATTTTTTATAAAAAAGTGTATCAAACCTCGTCAAATTAACCTGAAATTTTGCACACACGTCACATTAAATACTATGGAGCTACCTCGTCTTCCGAAATTCTACTCAGACCCTAAGATCAAAATCTCACTATCAAACCAAAACTTCAAACATTTAACTTTCGGCATTTCAAGCCTAATTTAGCAACGGACCTCCAAAACACAATCCGAACATGCCCTAAGCCCGAAATAGCCTAATGGAGCTAACATAACCATCAGATTTCCATTTCAAGGCCGTCTGTATACTATTCTGACTAAGGTCAAATTTCCAACATTTAAGCTCCCATTTAGGGACTAAGTGTTCCAAAACTCTCTGAGATTCAGAACCAAACATCCCAACAAATTAAAATAGCAGAAATATACTCAGGGGAAGTAGTCTATAGGGGATTGGGGTGTTAATTCTTAAGATGACTTTCCTGGTCGTCACATCCAGGCTGCAAGCAGAGGAGAACATCTCAAGAATAGGACCATCAGGACAACCAAAACCTACATGCATCATGGTAGCAAGGCTAAAACAAGCATTATTCACTGATGTATTTACTAAAAGATTTTCTTTTCGCATTTTTCAATTCCTACAATTAGATCTTCGATGTTTAAAACAATTTTTCAATTTATCAAAAGTTGTTTTAATTTTTCATATGAATTAATATTTATTGCTATCGTTTTCTCTCATTTCTTTACAAATACAACATTACTAATACGTGACTTGACGAACCAATGACTATGACATGCAATGAGACAACACAACAAACGGACATTGCTTTAGGGGAAGATGACATACCTGACGAGATTGTCATAGAAGTTGAGTATTTTGAGAACAGACCTTAGTCCAATCTAGAAGAGACAGAAATAGCCAACTTGGGAGATGCAGAAAATGTCAAGGAAACATGAATCAGTATTCACCTATCACCATCGAAGAAGGAAAAATGCAAGAATTTCAAAATGAGTATGAGGACATATTCGCCTGGTTTTATGATGATGTTACTGGTCATAGTACATCTATCATGGCTCATAAACTTCCAACTGATCCAATGTGTCTATCGGTAAAGCCAAAGCTTAGAAATTTCAAGCCTGATATGAGTTTGAAAATCAAGGAAGAAGTTAGCAAGCATATCAACGCCAAGGTTCGCAGGGTAGTAGAATACCTACATGGTTAGCCAACATTGTGACAGTGCCAAGAAGGATGAGAAGGTCAGAGCTTGTGTCAACTGCCTAGATCTCAATCGGGCCAGTCCGAAAAACAACTTTCCTTTGCAAAATATACACATCCTAATTGATAATTGCGCCAACTATGAGCTGCAGTCATTCGTAAATTTCTTCGATGGTTATCATCGAATCTTAATGGATAAGGAAGTTTCCGAGGAAACAACTTTCATTACATCTTGGGGAGTTTATTGCTACAAAATGATGTCGTTCGGCCTGAAAATTATAGGGGCCACCTATATGAAGGCCATGATTACCATCTTCCATGACATGATACACAAGGAGATAGAGGTATATGTGGATGATGATATTATCAAATCCAAGAAAGCCACTAACCACATAGAAGATATGAGGAAGTTCATCAATAGACTGCGGAGGTATAACCTGAAACTAAACCCCGCAAAGTGTATATTCAAAGTTCCTACTAGGAAATTGCTTGGATTTATTGTGAGCCGCTGAGGAATAGAACTGGATCTATCAAAAGTCAAATCCATTCAAGAACTACCACCGCCAAGGAACAAGAAGGATGTGATGAGTTTCTTGGGAAGGCTTAACTACGTCAGTCGATTAATAGCACAATCTACAGTTGTATATGAGCCAATCTTTAAGATGTTAAAGAAGGACGCCGCCCCCAAATGGACCGATAACTGCCAAAAGTCCTTCGACAAAATCAAGGAGTACATGTCAACATCACCAATCTTAGTCCTGCACAAACCATGTAGACCCTTGTTAGTCCACCTATCAGTGTTAGATGGAGCTTTTGGCTATGTCCTGGGTAGCACAATGAAACATGGAGGAAGGAGAAAGCCATTTATTATCTCAGTAAAAAGTTCACCCCATACGAGGCCCGGTATTCTCTATAGGAATGCACCTGTTGTGCTTTGGCTTGCGTAGCTTAGAAGCTGAGACATTACCTCTGTGCCTATACTATATATCTCATATCGAGAACGGATCCCTTGAAGTACATATTTCAACTAGCAATCTAGCGAAGTGGCAAATCCTATTGAGTGAGTTCGATATTGTTTACATATCTCAGAAAGTGGTCAACGGACAGGCACTGGCACACCACCGTGTTGAAAACCCCGTAGATGGCGGATGCAAACTCCTAAAAGTGCATTTTCCTGATTAAGAGGTATCATTGATAGGAGAAGACATTGCGGAATACTATGACGGTTGGAGAATGTTCTTCGATAGGGCCGAGAATTTCAAAGGAGTTGGCATAAGAGCAGTTCTAATATTAGAAACTGGTTAGCATTATCCGGTGTATTCGAAACTCATGTTCCCCTACACCAAAAATACGGTCGAGAATAAAGCCTACATCTTAGGACTCAAAATGTCTATTGACATACACATTCAAGAGCTACTAGTGATTATAGATTCAGACTTACTTATACAGCAGGTACGAGGAGAATGGGCAACCAAGAACTCCAAAATACTCATGTATCATCATCACATACAGGAATTGAGAAAGAGGTTCACGAAGATGGAATTCCAGCTTGTTCCCAGAGTCTCGAATGAGTTCGCCGATGCATTGGCTGTCCTATTATCTATGATACAGCATGCCAACAAGAATTTTGTTGATACCATTCCGGTGGAAATCCATAATTAGCCAGCTTACTGTCCTCATGTTGAAGAAGAAGCAGATGGAAAGCCTTGGTTTCATGATATCAAGGAATATTTAGAAAAAGGAGAATACCCAGATCTTGCGAATCCTACTCAGAAATGCACACTTCCGAGATTATCCAACACCTTGTTTTACAGCGGAGGAATCCAGTATAGTAGGACTCTCGATTTAGGATTAATAAGATTCTTCGACGCAAAGCATCTAGGATACTAGAGGAAATTCATGCTGAGACATGTGGTCTATATATGAACGGTTTTTTCTTAGCAAAGAAGATACTCCGGGCTAGTTACTTTTGGATGATTATGGAAACGCACTGCGTCCAGCATGTCCATAAATGCCACTGCTATCTGATACATGCAGACATGATAAAGGTACCTCCAAGCGAGTTCATCAAAATAAGTTCACCATGGACGTTTGTCACCTAGGGAATGGAAGTTATTGGACGATCAAGTTTGCTACTTCCAACTAACATACGTTTATCCTAGTAGCCATCGACTATTTCACTAAATGGGCCGACGCAGCATCTTATAAAGTAATGACTAAGAAAGTCATGGCAGATTTTGTCCGCGAGCGCATTGTTTATCCGTTAGAATTCTAGAATCTATTATTACTGATAGTGGCTCCAACCACAACATCGACTTGATGAAATCTATGTGCAAGACTTTCAAGATCAAACACAAGAATTCCATATCCTACCGACATCAGATGAATGGAGTTGTAGAAGTCTCCAACAAGAATATCAAGAAGATATTGAGGAAAATGATAGAGAAGCACAAATAGTGGCATGAGAAGTTATCATTTGCTCTATCGGGGTATCGCACCACAGTCTTCACATCAACCAAGGAAACCCCCTATTTGTTGGTTTACGATACAAAGGTTTTCATTCCTGCTGAGATAGAAATTCGTACATAAAGATCATATAAGAAACTGAGCTCGACGACGTAAAGTGGGTAAAAATTCGTTATGAGCAACTAGCCCTTATAAACGGAAAATGAATGAATGCATTCTGCCATGGTCAACTCTACCAGAACAAAATGTCCAGAGCCTTCAACAAGAGAGTCAAGCCAAGACAGTTTACACTGAGGCAGCTGGTATTAAAGAAAAAATTTTTGCATCAAGATAAAGCCAAATGGAAGTTCTCTCCCAATTGGCAAGGTCCTTAAATAGTTCACCTAGATTTGACAAGAGGAGCCCTCATACTTGTAGAAATGGACGGAGAAGTCTTGCCAAAGCCGATCGATTCAAATACAATCAAGCATTACTATGTGTAATCTATATGCCACCTTATATGATGTAAATCAAACTATGCTTTACATGGTTCTCATTTAATAAGGGATATGTAGGCAGCCTATGGGTTCATTCACAATTCAATGAAAATTTTAGTTCCCCCACAATTGGAAACTAAGGTTAAATTTTGAGGAGGACCCTCAAAATTCCGGAGTAATAAAAGCTGATCCCCGTACAAGCAATAGTCAGAAAAATTAACTCATCAGACTTGGGTAGAATTATTAGGAAGAACCTCAACATTTCGTACAGGATAGGTTGCAATGTCCTGAACTACGTCAGAATTGTCGGTTCATCTAAACGCTACTTTTAATTTATGTCATACTTTTACAAAATCATGCATGATTATTATTGAAACTACTTTGTTTAACAATGCAAGCTCAATGATACAGATGGTATCACCAGATCAAAGCTGAACGAGTCAAGCAAAGCCAACAGGGACACAAGCTAACCTACCCCTTACAAAACTCATCATTTTTCTTTGGATACAGGCACTAGGATTGTAAAATCATTAGAAATACTGTACGCCCATCGGACAAACATTGTTCAAAATATGATCCTCAGAACCGTTATACTTACCAATATTTGCTATCAGCATACACCAGTGATGTTCCGTATGTCAGAATAATTACAATGCCACAAGTAGATATCAACTAAGAAAGCTCTACAATTATTTGTTATCATATTTTTTGCATATGGCTGCCACTTTGCCTTCCGAGACTAAACGTTATCTCCATGTGCATCTGCATTACATACGGCTACCATTCTACCTTCCGAGACTAAGCATTATCTCCATCTGCATCTGTATTTTATAAGCCTACTATTCTGCCTTCCGAGACTAAACGTTGTCTCCATCTGCATCCTCATTTTATAAAGCTACTATTCAGCCCTCCAATATGCATAAAGCTACCATTCTGCCTTTCGAGGTTAAGCTCTACCTCAATTTATATCTGCATTGCATAAGGCACTATTCTACCTTCCAATTTGCATATGGCTACCATTCTACCTTCTTAGGTTAAGTTCTATCTCCATCTGTATCCGCATTGCGTAAGGCTACTATCAACTTTCCAATTTGCATAAGGCTGCCATTTCTGCCTTCCAATGTTAAGCTCTACCTCCATCCTCATTTGCATTGCATAAGGCAACCATGCTACCTTTCGAGGTTAAGCTCTACCTCCATCTGCATCTGCATTGCACAAGGATACTATTTTGTCTTCCAATCTGCATAAGGTTACCATTCTGCCATCCGAGGTTAAGCTCTACCTCCATCTATATTCACATCTTTGCATAAAATTACTATCCTACCTTTAGATGCTAAGCTCTGTCTCAAATTTTCTTCGAAACTAAGCGTTATCCCAAGCACTATTTATCTCGCTTCTCTTACGGGCTAAGCTCTACCCTTCAATTCGCAATGCTGAGCTCTGTCTTGTCCACGTCATACTACCGCATCCTTCATGAGCTGAAATATCGCCAACTCATCCAAAAGTGTCATAACCCGGAGGCACCATCCTCAGAGCCCGAGAACACCATGTCATGGCCTGCGGATTTCTTTCAATATTTTGCATATCATTATTCAAAGGAGTCATGATTTGGAGGCACCGTCCTCATAGCCTGAGAACATCATTTCATGGCCTTCGAATCCTGCATCAAACAACCCACGTCTGAGGACATCACTCCTAACCATCCAAAGAAAATATTTATGGTCCAATGGGAACTTGAATCATGTTTGAATTTACACACAATATATGCTTGTATCGCTTATTTGTAGGTAATCTAGCGAGCAATGCCTATCCAAGTAGGATTAGTCTTTCTCTATTTCTCGTAGCAGTTCCCATAAATCGCGCATTCATCCAGCCCCATAAGTTGTGTCCGTTCTTGTAATATACGTTGACGATGATTTCTGTACTGCATACGGATTGATTCCTTTTAAACCAGGGATGAGTAGGCAACTCAGAAGCCAAGGTGCGGCCTAAATCTTCCCAAACTATTTTGCTCAGTCAAAATTGGCCATCATTTCTTTACCCGAGAACTCTTTCATCCTTCCCGGGTAAAAAGGGAAAGCTGTTGATACCAAATTTTTCCTCATGTTATCTTTAATTTTCATGTATACCTTCAAGTACGACATTAATAGAAATTGGTATTCCTCTATAATTTTCCCATATTTTTCTTAATTTATTTTTAATTTATCAAATATTTTGTTTCTAATAATCAATTAGAAAATCACATTACAAATGATTTCAAAAGCTTTTCTTGATTTAATGTATTATGTCTGGTCCTATTAAGACCAAATTAATTTACAGTTAGCCAATTTGGCACTCTTTGGATATAATTGCAATAACCTTGCAATTATAGCCTAATCATATATTTTATACTATTTTTTACAATAGTTAGTCATTTTCATTTTTAATACTTTTAATCATTGTAACTTAGTTTACTAAGCATCAATTTCTTTTTTTTTCAAGTATCATCTATTTTATAAATTATTTTAGTTTATTTTAATTGGGTATTCCATAGTTATCCTCTCTCTATTTAAATTCTAGCCTAAATCCAGCTAGACCCCTAGCCCAACTTTAACCCAAATATACCCCAGGCCCAAGTCCGAATACTACCGACCCAACACCTGAACAAATCCTAGTCGTTGGCCGTTGTGATCAATGGTCCAGATCCTCCATTTCCTTAATTAACCTAAACTACCCCCTTCCCAAACCCCTCATTTCTCTCTTGACCTTGCTGACACTCATCTCCCTTATCTATCGAATTCTCTATAGTTTCTCATACCCTAACCCTAAATTTAAATTCACCATCACTCTCCACAATCAACCGTGGTTGTTCTTCACCACCTTAGGCCTTTCATGGCTCTCTCACACTGGCATTTATGTTGTCTTTAAGGTCCTCAAGGGACAAGGTGAAGTCCACTCACACCTTGGCCTGTTCTTGCCTGTTTTAGGCCTCCATTGCTCGATTTTTACTAAGATCTTTCTTTTTTTGCTAAAACCTATCAGTTTCTAGGCCGATAATTTCACCCTTGCATTATTTTTTACAAAAGAAACCTACTTTTGTCTCTTGAACTTCTCAAATCTGTACAGATCTGAGATGAATCGAGCTATCTTCGCTTATTTTAATGAAAAACCTTCTGATTTTCATGTGTCTTTTCATTTCTTCTTAACTAGGGTTCCTTGAAAATCTTTGCTTCCAAACATTTTCAGATTTTAAGTGCCTATTCTCTAATTCATAGGTGATTTAATCAATTATGTTAAGTTTTTCTTCAATCCTAACTAGTCTGCGCTAGAACCCCTAATTTTTGACATTGTGTTTGGATTCTGAGTCGATCCGTGTCACTTGATACATAGCTCCGTTCTGTACTTGGATTCATATGATTTCTCCTTCGTTTAATTTGAAC
Source organism: Nicotiana benthamiana (assembly GCA_034376525.1). Lineage (NCBI taxonomy): Eukaryota > Viridiplantae > Streptophyta > Magnoliopsida > Solanales > Solanaceae > Nicotiana > Nicotiana benthamiana. Next base: position 140,495,451 of record CM067327.1, on the reverse strand, counting down.
ATATTATGATTTTTACCGTAGTGTGCTTTTATTATTGTTTTCAAATCTAGATTGATTTTTATGTGTTTATGCATAGCCTATCTGCTACTCATGGAAAACCTCTATCATTTCCCTAAAATATAATTATATTTAAATCCTTATTCATTGATTTGCTATGGTAATACGTATATTCTGATTTTCGGTTATTTTTCCTATTTCTGCAACTTTTGATTATTTATTGACTTAATTGCGATTAATTGTGGTACTTGCTAATTCTTATTGATTGTTTCCTTCATTGAACTTTTATTCATTTATCCTTAATTATTCACCCGTAAATAAGTATTTAATTTTCTTTCCTTAATTTTATGTCCTGCTCTTTATCCTTAACTAGTTGTCCCTTTATTAGAGGAAACCCTTGCTGATTTTATGCATGATTGATTATGTAGTTTTCCCTAATTACCAAATAATTAATTCTTTACCTTATTCTGCCTAGCTTTCGACTGCTATATATACTCTCCTTTATTCTCACTTCAAGGAGACGAACACAGTAGTTAAAAACCCTCTCTCACACAAAAAAAAACATTTTTTTCTTCTTTCTCTTTTCTCTGGTTATTTGCTATTGTTCTAAGTCAGTCGGCTGCAAGCCAAGGATGATTACTCTACTCTCTTGCCTCTCACTTTGTGCTTACTTCTTCCTGGTATGTTTTGATTTCAATTCAAGTTTCACAACAATGTGTTTCTTTTTCATTTTCATCTTGTTACCAATTTGTTTTTACTTATGGCTCTATTGATCCAACTTTTTGATTGATATGTTCTTTTCATCATTTCATCAGTATGCTTCTGAATGTGTCTCCTTCCTTAGACTCATCATGTTTATAAAATGTTATTCCCCCTCCTAATATCCCCAATGTGGCCCTTCTTTACTTGTGCTTCTCTAATTTCTAGCATGAACCTCTCACTGCAAAATAGTTGTCTATCCGTAAGTTACATGGATTTGTGTTGATTTTTTGTTCTCTAACCCCCTCAGTATATTGCTAATTCTACACTTATGTACTTCTGCAACTATGTATTTACTTATGTAGCCTACGTGTGCCCATAACCCCGCTACCCCATGTTTGTGGTTGTTGAACCTGTCATGGTCCTATGTTACCTAGTTATGAGTGAACCTGTTTTGGGTGTTGTGTCTAGACTATTGCTTGTTACTCTACTCTCTTTTCAAAATTGTCGTATTAAACAACTTCCCCCCTTTGGGTGTGAGCATAGCTCGGGATCACTTGAGGTCCTTAAGAAACTCCAACACACCCGAATATGAGAAAGTCTATGAAACAATCTTGGCATTTGAGGTGTTGGAATTAGATTTATTACATAACTCAGAGAGGAAGTATTAATCAGGTGCTAGAAATCTGGGCTTGTTTTCAGGCTCTCTATAGTGTAATATTTTATTTTTCTTTTCTACTTATGGAATTTATTTCAGTATTGGCCTATAATAATTTGTTGTAAACGAATATTGGGGTGTGCTTGTGAAAAGGGGGTAGTTATATTTGCTATCAACATCAATGGGTAGGAACCATGTCTTAGATTTATATTTCCTATATGTGCATTAGAATCCATGTGTAAGATCAACCCATTCAAAGCATGTCCTACATGATATACTATGTTCTTAGATTTACTGTTTCAGCATCTCATTTGGCATCACTTTACCACTTAGAAATCCTACTTTACGCTAAATAATAGGGTCAACAGAAAACACATGCACGTCTTGAAGTCATGTTGTAACTCTTTACACATTTAGAAATCATGCTTTAGGAGTTCTGCAATCATTCTACATTTTAAATGTGAATGTTAGATACCCTATATTTGGATCTTGTTCACACTCGCTCAGTTGCACCTAGTTAAGCTATACACGCATATATAAAAAAGTCTCATGTTTGACTATCCTGTTTAAGTGAAACTTGTCACAATCCTTACATGTTTTTGCAACATTGATAATAGCATATTGTAGGTAAAATAACTTTCAAATTGTTTTTAGTAATTTCAGTAACTGCTACACATTATTTTATGCTCACGCAAGTCTTAGGTAATCAACTTTAAAGTAATACCAGAACCGTCTTTGTCATTAATGTTTAACTGTCAGCATGTTAAAATCAGTAGGCAATCTTGATTAGGACTTCTTCTTTGAGTCATGTGACAAATTTGACTTTAGTGTTATCACTTAGATAGCATGCTTAGAATCTAAATTTATACCTTAATCATGTACGAGTCATGTTGTTTATGTGTACTATGTGTGGAGGTATATCTGAGCCTTTCATTTGTCTTCCATGCTCCCTTTAATTGAAGTCCTACTTGTTTATTATATGTCGCCTTAGTATTTACCTTTTAACTTGAGGGTCTGCCTAGTTCCCTCGTCTTTATAGGATGAGATTCCTAAATTCCTCCAGAACTATTAGGAATGGACGGGTAACAGCATGCAATAAGGGTCGAGACCAACCCTAGCTTTAATTACCTTCACGGGGTAATAAAGGGTAGATATGGATATGATGACTAGTGCATTAATACCACGTGTATCCCCTCTTCGAGGAGTTTCATAACGGTTATTGCATTTCTGTGATCCATATTATAAACAAACCTAGGATACCCCTTTACATTCCCAAAAATGCTTAGATCGCAATTCATTTCAAAATGTTGCGCTTCTTAGTTGTTTCTTCTTACTCCTGTGTATTTAAACTTAATCCCCTGCTATTTTAGCCATACTTATTTATTTTCTAATTGTACAAATTCACAAAACTATTCTGCTAGAAACCACACTAGTGGATCTTGAGGGTTGCCTAATACCTTCCCCTTAGGATAATTTCAAGCCCTTACCCTGTCTCTGGTTACCAAACGTAGTTACAAAGGAACCCTATAGGTGCCCAAACGTACCTTAAATTGTTAGGTGGCGACTCTTAAAAAATGCAGACCCTCTTTCCAAAATGAAAGAGTTGTCCCAACTAAAATGTCACAAACCCAATTTTGCAAGAGAAAGGGGGCACGACAACTGACCTCGGCCCCTAGCCGGGACACCTCTAAACTAAAATAAATAATGAACCCTCTTTTCCCGTTGCAACTTCTCTCTAGCCCTCTGATGGCAACCTTCTATCCCCCGAGAAATCTCCACTACTAGTTGATAAAAAGTCGTTATCTTAATCTCCCGGGCTATAGTATCCTAAATACCTGAGTGCAACCCTACAGCAAACCTCCGCACTCACTATGTATCAATAGAATGTATCATAAGTGCATGGCGAGACAACTAAGAGAATCTCTCTCATAATCGGTCAGTCACATTTGACCCTGCTGGAGCCGATCAAACTGAAACATCAAACTCTTCCCTCTGAGATGGTGAAATATACCAATCCATGAATTGGTATATGAACTGGTCAAAATTGATGGGAGGAGAACCCGCTAGCCTGCCAAGAAGATAAGACTTCCACCACCTCTGAGCCTTACTCTCCTGCTGGAAAGTAGTGAAATCCACCCGATGGAACTCCAATATACTCATGTTGGGTAGTCTTTCCTATACCTACCAATGAAGTCATGAAGATCCTCATGTCGCTCACCTCCGAAGATGGGAGGGTGAAAACTGGTCCATCTATCCAATAGCTTATGCGGCTAGCATACTACAGATAATCTAGGTTTAAGTGCAGCTACTTCAACTGGCTGGGCTCCGCCTACGGGTAGTGCACTCAAGGTCTGATATACGGCAGCTGCAAGTCCTAGCATCCGGGTAGTAGGGATCTCTGCTCCCTTTCCCGCCTGAGATGTGGCTGAAACCGCTGAAATAAACCAACCTGAGTCATAGTATCCATGAACCGAAGCCTACAACCCATGAGTTGAAGGCTTAAAAATCTCTTTCAACTTCATCTCAATTTACGTGCATAGTTTGGGCGCGTATCCGATAAACTATTATCTGAAAATCTTTGAAAGTATTGAAGTTTTGATTTAAAATGCATTTAGGTTAACTAAGGTCAATATTTTGGGTAAAGGGACCCGGACTCATGATTGGATGGTCCCGATGGGTCCATGGAAAATATGGGACTTGGGCGTATGCCCAGAATCAAATTCCGGGGTTCCAAACCTGAGAAATGAATTTTTAAAGAAAATTATTTTCTGCAAATTTCTATTAGTTTTGCAAATGAAATGCATTTAGAATTTGATTGTATTAGGCCCATATTCTAGTTCCGCAGCCCGGTACAGGTCATATATGTGAAATAAGATGAGTCTTTAAAAATTGGTATGAAGCGAAAGACATTTGAGGTATTACAAACATGTAGTTGAGAAAATTCTTACTTTGAAAGTTTTGAGATTTTTCATACATTTCTATGCTAAACTCATTGTTTAAGAGGTTATTTTTGCGATTTGATTGTACGGATAAGTCCTTATGATGTTTTTGAGTTAGTACGTATGATTAGTTTGGAGCCCGGAGGGTTCGGGTAAGTTTCGGATGGGTTTCAGAATGTTTTGCACTCATAAAAACTATAGGTTTTTGGTTGTTCAGTGCCCGGGGATTTTGTTCTTCACGTTCGCGTGGTCCCACTTGTTAAAGACTAAGGGAAATCTCCCAAGTTCCAAATTTCTTCCTCGTGAACGCGAAACCTGTGACGCAAACATGAGGCTAAGGGGGGAATACCCTTCGCGAACACGTCAAAGCACTCATGAACTCGTAAGGTTAAAGCTCTGGGGGAGAGTTTCAGATTTTTCTCTATTCGAACGTGGCCACTGCCCCGCAAACTCAAAGGCTTGAGGGGTCAAAGCTCCACAAACGTCAGCCTAATGTAGCAAACGTGAAGATTACTGAGGTGTAACTCATCGCGAGTGTGACAAGCCTATCACGAACGCGATAAAAGCATGACCAGTAATTTTAAAACAAAACCAAAATGAGATTTAGCCAAAATTAAATTTCTCTTTCCAAACTCCAAATTAGGTTATTTTCAAAAGGGGATATCACCACCAGTTCATAGATATGCAATCTTAGACTCATTTTCTTGAATTTCCATTAACGCCCATTAGATTCTAGGCGTAAATCATGTTTTTAAGGGTAGAAAATTAGGAATTTGGGTATATTTGGGATTTAGACCATGTTTTGGGGTCGAATTCCTTAATTATTTATATATTTGGGCTCGCGGATTAACGAGTTATCGAGTTTTGGTCCGAATCTCTTGTTTTGACCTAGGGGGATCGGGGTCAAATTTTGACTTTTAGGTAGAATTATTGGAAAGCTATAATTAAGTATTGGAATTGGATTGTTTTGAATTTATTGATTTAAGTCGATTTTGTCTAGATACAATTGACTTGGATCTGAATTCAAGAGGAAAAGCGGTGTTTGAGGCTTGAGTTGGCCATGGAAGTTCGCGGTAAGTGTTTGGTCAAACCCTATCTTTAGGGATTAGGAGTTGCATCCTATTTGCTACATGGTACTTGTTATGTACGACATATAGGCATGGTGACGAGTATCTATATGTTGGTGTCAAGCACGATCGTGAATCTTAAATTGGAAATTTATGTGTTCTTACATGATACGACGGATGTTTAAGTTGATGATTTTCTATGTTGAGCAAGGATCATGAATATACATGTGCAAATTACTTATGATTGAGTATTGGTGTTAGCTGAGGTAGTAGAATGTTGGGCCAAGTCTGGTTATAGTTATTTCTCCCTTGTCGGGATGTATTTACTTATATTGTCGATTCCCTTGCTGGGATAGTGTTGTTTCTTTAATTAGACCCTTGTCGGGACTCTATTTGTGAATTGGTATTGAAGTGTATATGTGGATCGGGTTGCGTGCCGCAATAATGATATAAATGGATCGGGTTGCACGCTACCAAAACGATATAAATGGATCGGGTTCCACACTGCAAAAGTGATATAAATAGGTTGGGTTGCATGCTGCTACAGTGATACAAATGGACCGGTTTGCACGCTGCAATAGTGATATAAATGGATCAGGTTGCACGCTGCAATAGTGATATAAATGGATCGGGTTGCATGCTGCAACAATGATACAGTTAGATCAGGTTGCACGCCACAACAGTGATAAATGGTAGGGATCAGGTTGCGCAGCATAATAGTTTTATTATTGTTTTGCAATAGATTATATACTTTTCTTATATATTTCTCTTAAATTATTGATGGTATTGATATTCCCCCGCAACATGTACCCCCTCCTATCTATATTCGTTTATTCCTATTTTATTATTTGCTGCATATTATATGAGTGCACATGTTTATTTGGTAGCCTGGTCCTAGCCTCATCACTACTTCGCTGGGTTTAGGCCAGGCACTTACCAGCACATGGGGTCGGTTGTGCTGATACTACACTCTGTACTATGTGCAGAACGTGGAGGAGCTTTTGGACCGTAGTATTTGGGTGGCTGCCTTCAGTCCAGCTAGAGATCCTGAGGTAGTCTTGCAGGCGTGCGCCGGCCCGGCATTCGCTTCTATCTTATTATGTATTCTATTTTTTAGTTGTTCCGAGAGAGATTGTACTTTCTTTTAACATTTTTGATTGTAGAATTCATAGATAGCCTATGATATTTTGATACTAGATTCCGGGTAGAGGCATATTTCGGCATTGTCGTACTGGCTTTAGTTATTTTATCATATTAAGTCTTCTTCTTGATTTTCATTTATCGTTAATATTGCAGTGTTGATTACATGTTATCCCAAATTGGTAAAAAGGGCTAAAATGAGATAGTTAGTGATTCTTTATTTTACGGCTTGCCTAGCTTCCACGAGTAGGCGCCATCATGACTCTCGAGGGTGGGAAATCTGGGTTGTGACAAGTTGGTATCAAAGCTCTAGTACATAGGTCTCACAATTCATGGACAAGCTTAGTAGAGTCTGAAGGATTCGTACGTAGACGTCATTATTTATTCTCTAGAGGCTACACAATTAGGAAAAACTTCACATTTGTTCTTTTTGGTCGTGCAGTTTGGTTTCTCAATGCTAATTGAATTTCTACTATGTTGTTTCATAAATGGGGAGAACACGTGCTTCCTCATCCATCGATCGGCAAACCGAGCCCCTAAAAGCAGCTCCCACTAGGGGTAGAGGGTCATCCTAAAGCAACAACACTAGTGGCGGAGCCTCAGGTTGACGTTGTTGATTAGGTTTTGGCCCAGACAGTTTCGATAGGCCTAGCTCAAGTCCTAGAACGGTTTATTGCTACCCCGGTACTCTAGGATGCACTTGTCCATCTAGTGGGCCTTACAGAGAGTGTCACCCAGGCAAGATTTCTTCATGTAGCACCATCTCTCAGGCTAGAGGAGGAGCCTAGACTCATGCTACTCGCACTTCGGACAGATGGCTCCCTAGTTTCAGTCTCCAGCAGCTCCGCCGATTGGAGTAGTTTAGCTGAGTGTGGTATCCCAGACCAGTGATAGAGCATCTATGTCTGTCGATTTTTTATTTGTTTTTTGAGATTTGATTGGTTCACCAAGCTCTTTACTACTACTTGGTGCATCTTCTGAGGATCCCTAGGATTTTCTAGACAGTTGTCATGAGGTTCTAAGGAACATGGTTATAGTGGAGACCAATGGGGTTGATTTTGCTACTTTTCGCTTATTTGGATCCGCCAAGACTTGGTGGAGAGATTATTGCTTGGCTAGACAAGCCAGATCACCAACTTTGACTTGGGAGCAGTTTACTCAGCTATTTCTGGAGAAGTTTCTCCCTATCACTCATAGAGAGGCCTATCCGAGGCAGTTTGAGCATCTCCAGTAGGGTTCTATTAGCGTTACTAAGTATGACACCAAACTAATCGATTTGGCTCGTCATCCTCTTGTCATAATTCCCACCGAGAAGGAGAAGGTGAGGAGGTTCATTAAGGGGATTATTCAGCCGATTCGACTTCAGATGGCCAGAGAGACTAGGAGTGACAATACTTTCTAGGAAACAGCCAATGTCGCCAGGAGAGTAGAGATGGTTTTGTCGCAGGGAGGTGGTCATAGGTCGGACAAGAGGCCTCGTCATTCAGGCACATTCAGTGGTGCCTCTTCTGGAGGCAGGGATTCGCATGGTAGGGGCCATCCTCCTATGCCCTTTCAGTCAGCACTTTAGGTGTCTTACGGTGCTTCAGGTGCCAGTGGTTCTTATATGCAATATTCTGATCAGCAGTCCTACAGTGCACCACCAGCTCTTATTAGTGCACCACCGGTTCGGAGTTTCTGGAGTGGTCATTGAGGTTGCCAGGTCAGTCTCAGTTTCCTCAGCTCCAGCACTTAGTGGATGCTATAAGAATGGTGAATATGGCTATATCCGGAGGGCATGTCCAAGATTTGTAGGTACTCAATCGGTTTAGCAGGGTTCCCGTGAAATGGTTAAGGCACCAAGTGTTCCACTGCCTGCTCCGCCAGCTAGAGATGGGGTAAAGGTTCTAGAGGTGGAGGTAGAGGCATTAGAGCTGGAGCTGAGACCGCTAGATAGGGAGGTCAACCAGCTGCAGGCCGTCCGAGAGATGTAGTCCAGGATGGTGGGGCCCAGACCCAATGTTATGCTCTTCCAGCTAGGCCCGAGGATGAGGCTTCTGATGCAGTTATCACAGGTACTGTTATGAATTATGGCAGATATGCTTTAATTTTATTTGATCTAGGATATACCTACTACTATGAGTCATCATTATACGCGGTGAAATTAGAGGGCCTGATTCTCTCTATCAAGCCATCTCGAGGAAGTGCCTCGAGACCTCGACGACATAAAGCCACAACTTAGTCCTCTCCCTCAAAGCTTGTTAGGGCCCGATTCGAGGCCAGATAAAGGCCAAGCCCAGGGCAAATAGGGAAAGCTCCCAAGGCACGCAGCTAAATCTAACAAGGTCGGCCAATCAAGAGCCTACATTGAGGCATCATATCAAGCCATCCTATCTCCGTATTTTGTAATTAAATGCATATGTATTTGTAATCGAGTTCTCCTCCTATATAAAGGGAACTCACCCTACCTTGTAAATCACTATCGTTGCTCTATTTCTCCACAAGCACAATAATCTCTCCCTCTCTCTCTCTCTCTCTATCTCTCTTTCTCTATTTCTCTCTTCTTTTTAAACTTTTTGGCTCTCATTGATCTGAGGATACCTCGATATCCTTATTTATATATGTTCTTTATTATATAACTTATTTTAGGATATAAAGAGCCCTATTTTATAATATCTCTAACTATTACACTATCGTCGACTATCCTTGATAGCTCAAGTTCGACCTCGAAGTCGACCCCAAAGTCCCCATTGGCCAGGCCTACATCTGGGCAGCGGGCCCTTTGGTTCTATCACGATCTCATTTTAGCTTGCGATCCATTGTTAAGTTTCATATCATTAGCATCAACTAATTTAACAAACAAGCTCGAGAATAGATCACACATTATTAGAGTCCCATTTTACTAATTTAATTGTCATTACCATTTTCACAGTAAACAGTTTAGTTCCCATCGTGGGACTAATAATAATAGTGATTACTTTCTTGCTGGTTTCATTACACAAATGCACGTTATCTTTCATGCTTTTTCTTACCCAGAGATCTCCTTTTTCAGGATGAAGTGCTTGGCTTAACTGGCAAAATTTGAAGCTAGAACAACAAAGGGAGCGGGGTAAATTAACTTTACCAGCCTCATATAGGACTGGAGAAACAAATACATTGTTTATCTGAAAGACAAAAGGCTACCCACAGATCCAAAATAATTAAGGGCCCTACGAACCATACTGTCCTGGTCTTCACTTGATGAAAATGGGTCCTTTTACAGCAGAACTTTCGATGGTCCACTAGTGATATGCTTAGGATCGGACGACATAGAGTACGTGCTCCGAGAGATCGACGAGGGAACCTGCGAAAATCATTCTGAGGCTAATTTCTTAGTCCGAAAAGTGACCCGAGTGGGATACTATTGGGACAGCATGGAGAAAGTTGCCAGGAAATTCATCCAAAAATGCGACAAGGGTCAAAGTTCGCCCCCATGATCCACCAACCCGGAGAACAGCATCATTCCATTTTATCCACATGGTCATTCATAAAATAGGGGATGGATATTGCCTACCCATTGCCGGCGGCACTAGATAAGGCCAGATTCATCTTATTTATGACTGACTATTTTTCAAAATGGGTAGAACTGCATGCCTTCGAGAAAATATTAGAGAAGGAAGTAATTAAATTTATATGGGCATACATCATATGCTGATTCAAAATTCTATTCGAAATAACATGCGACAACGGGAGACAATTTATCGGGAGCAAGGTACTGCAGTTCCTTAGGGACAACAGAATCAAGAGGATCCAATCAACTCCATATCACCCGTGTGTAAATAGCCTAGCCGAATCTATAAATAAAACTATCATCGAAATCATGAAAAAGAAGCTAGAAGGCACCAAGGGAAAATTGAGAGAAACGATGCCCGAAGTGCTATGGGCATATCGGAGAACTCCAAAATCTGTTGCTGGGGAACCAAGCGACAGATTCTAACACGCTACTGAGGGGTCAAACATCAAATCCATGGCAACGGCCCTCAAGTTGCTCGACAAAAGATGGGAAGCCTCACTAAGTCGGATGGCTGCCCAGAAAAAGAAAATTGAAAGATACTACAACAGAAGAACAAATCTTCGATACTTAGGAGTTGGAGACCTGGTCCTAAGAAAGCTCACCCTCAACACCAGAAACCCTAATGAAGCGAAGCTGGGCCAAAATTGGGAAAGACCGTACCGTGTCCTCGGAATAATTAGCAAAGGCTCCTATAAGCTTGGTACCAGGGAGGGTGAGCAGCGTTAGAGTAACTGGAATGTATCGATTCTTAAACGGTATTACTGCTAGGACGGTCGAATATGGAACCCCACAAGCATCCTCAAGCAAATGTCGCACTCTTTTCCTTCGATTAGGATTTTTTCCCAAATAGGTTTCTTGCCAACAAGGTTTTTAACGAGGCAAAATACATACAGTTCTCCAAAAGGATTCAAGGAACCTACAAGATTTCTTTCACATTCAGCTCCACCCCGGGAGTAAGACGAACAAGACTGTGATCGGGGACAACATATCGGGATGAGCTTACAAAAAACAAAATAGCATTTATCTACACCAGGCAATCAAAAGATATGTTTTCAATGCCTTATTCTGCAAACGAGGTAATCTCAAGCATATCCCCAACACGGCCTCTCCAAAAAAAACGTCCTGAGATACTCATAGGCTTAGCATCAGCAGTTCAATACCCACATAACTCCAGGAGACAAAACTCTGGGCTCATATATCCCCTACAAGGCAACTCTGAGATCACAAGAACCGATCTTCACACTTAAACAATTTGATGACTCAGAAACTGTCGTCATTTGCCATGCGCTAGAAAACTTGAAACTGTAATACCCCTAGCAGGCAGACTCGGCACAACCAGATATATTCCAAAAATACAAAGTTTGTAAGACTTCAATAGGCATAACAAACTGTAAGACCTCAATAAGAATGAAAATCCTGAAGTTCAGTCTATACATCGCATTTGTAAGAATCTCGAAAGGGCATACCTTAGGCGTAGATGACTGGATTATCACTTGGGATCAAAAATGGCTACGGCCAAACTCACATGACTACGGTCAAAACTGCTGATTCAGCCAAAATAATGTGACTTGAGGACGCCTCACAATTCCTAAATAAAATCGCAAGCGACTATTTCAATAATACTTCAGAAAGAACCAGTTAAAATATCCCTCAATAGGAGAAAACGAGCTTCGACCACGTCGGCTCCAAATCACAAAGGATTCGACCTACGCATCCTCTAACTATGTACCTTGTGAGGTTCTCAAAATATTGCCGATAACAACTTGAAATTGAGGTTCTTGCAGAACTAAGCAAGCCTACTGCCACACATCGAAAGGTCTCCACGACCAAAAAGCATAAGAGCCATTGTCGCTAGCAAAATTGAAAGTTTGAGGATTAAAGTGAGCTTGAATTGTAACCCGATTCGGAGACCGGATCCAAAATAGTTAACTAAACAAGCCTACAGGCCACAATCAAAATGTCTTTATGACAACCCAAATGTAAGAGCCACAGTCGCCACCCAAAACTGACAACTTAAGCGTCCATTAAAGCTCAAATCGCAACGCAACTCGGAGACTAGACCCAAAATACGTTAAACTACAACGTGCCTGAAGGCATGACATAAACGCTGATGTCTCCATCGAGTGCAGCCTTCGGGCTACCCACCTTTGAGGTCATTTCAATTCAAAGCACGTAAGGCCATCACCGTCCACCCATATAGTAGCGGAAGAACTCAAAGGTCAATTAAAGCTCAAGTCACAACATGACTTGGAGACTGGACCCAAAGTAGCAAAGCTAGAAAATTCCTAAAGGCAAAATGTCCTTTTGCCCGAGCCAGCCCAAAATGGTCGTATAGCTATATTATAGGCCTGATGTTTTGTTCGCCAAATCATTGATAAAATAAAAACATAGGGGGAAATAGATTTGCAGAATTCTCCCCATACAAATGTTGAATTAAAGAAGTACTACAAACAGAGAGACCAACGGAAAAAGATAAGCAGGCCCTAATTTATTGTGGAACCAACAGCCTCGAAGGGTTACATCTAGGCGATTACAAGTCCTATGAAGGCCCTTTCTCGATGGCATCCCCCCTCTCTTGGGATCCGCCCTCCATTTTTTACCCTGCTTGAGCTATCTTCCAACCGTTCTCAATAGGTGGCCTTCGGGAAACTGGCCAAGCATGACCTACGATTCGAGACAATGTTGGGCCATCCCCCTCAAACTCCCTCTCAATGCAGGAATCTACAACGACCACTCCTCCCCCATGCGAAGATATAAGCACCTCGGCCTAAGCTTTAATCCGGAGCAATACAGCCACCAACTTGGAATAAATACCTTATACTTGGCCTTATCCTCCCTTGTATCCTAAAGCTAGCGCTTGATTAAGGTAGCTTTCTTCCTAAGGTTATCCCTCTCAAACGACACTATACTTAAGCAACGGCTAAGCTCGGAGATTTCAGCATAACTGGCCCAAAGCTCCTCTCTTAGCGACACATTCTCCTTCTCAACTGCACATGTCAAGGCCTAAATAGTTAAAAGTGATGAAATTATACAAGGGCTCAAAGGGTAGCAAGGGAGAGGGATAGATAAAATGTTCAGTGAAGAAATCTTTCTCGTGGTTATAACGACTCCCCTCATCCTTACACTGGGCAAGGACCTGGTTATAAAGCGCCTTAGCGTGAAACCGCATAAAAGAGTTAAGAAGATAAAGGGGAGAAGAAGCCCGAAGCAGCCAACAATGCTAAGTGAAGTTACTTTCTCGTAAAGCCTACCATCTCGTTGAATAGACAAAGCGTTAGCCTCGGAACGGCCGTCAAGAATGATCATCGGCCTTCCATTTGCGCCTCCCGCTTTGATCAGTGTTCCTGCCATGAAAAGCTCCTCGCGAGATTCCTCTTGCATACTGCAAGATGGAAAGATATCAACCTTCGAGGAAGCAAAAATATCCAACGGGCTAGCAGGGCTAACCTGAATCTCTGTCTTTGGTTCATCTCGGAATCCAACTCGAGGCCCGTACGAACTGATTGTCAAGAGCACACCAGTCCAAGGAGAACTCTGGCCTCCTGTTAAATCAAGCTCAGTACTCGATAACCCATCCATTTCCTCTCCACCATGAACTTGAGCCGCGTCAATATCGGATCCATGTCCGGAAACATCTATTCCCACGGCCAGACAATTAATCAACCTCATGCGTCTTTCAAAAGACATCAAAAAACTACTTTCCCCCCTCACCTTCAACACAAAAATTTTATATTACCCCGGGCACTAGAGCCAAAGGGTCAATCTCAAAACCCTTCACCTTGATCCTCTCGGACCTTGGTAACCTAACAGGTAGGTTCTCCTTCCTCCTCATCTCCTCGCCATGCATCTGAGCATCCCTTCAAATAGACGGTGCCTCCTTCACCGATAGGGTTCCTCCCAGACCTGGATAGATGCAGATGTCAAATGCAAAAAATAAAGAAAGCTACTTATGACAAGATACGCCAGAATGCACGGGTGCATCAAAACTCCGGGCTTACCAGGGCCTCTTCCCTCTCGCCTAGCTCAGGACAAATCCCCATACACTTGATCGATATATGGGAAGATTGAGCGTAGACGACTGCAATCCCGAAGGTCTAGCACTATGCAGGGGTAGATCATTGCGGCTAAAAGGATAAGAAAGGCAGAGTTAGATACATGAAGACAAGTTGCGAAAAAACGGGCAAGGGCACCATAACTACTTACGCCCAGCATTCCATTCCTCAGGGAACAGTGTCTTTTCCACTGGACTCACATCAGGTGTACTCACTTGAATGAATCAACTTAACCACGCATCATCGTCAAATTCCTCAGTGGGGGAAGAAGGGACCTCGAAGCTCGAAAGCGAAGCTTGATTAAACCTCCACCCATCATCGTCAAATTCCTCAGTGGTCGAGAAGGGTGTTTGGACTATTTGTATTATGTACATTATTTTAGTGTTGAGGTCCTTTCTATTGATTCTGTGCTCATTGTTTGAGAGTTTCCTAAGGTATTTCTTTCAAACCTGTCGGCTATGCCACCCGACATGGATATTAACTTCTGCATTGAATTTTCTCCGGGCACTTAGCCCATTTCTATCCCGCCGTATCGTATGGCCCCGTGTGAGTTGAAAGAGTTGAAGGAGTAGTTGCAAGACGTGCTTGAAAGGGTTTCATTAGACCCAGTGTTTTGCCTTGGGGTGCTCTGGTGTTATTTGTTAAGAAAAATGATGGATTGATGCGAATATGTATAGATTACATGCAATTAAACAAGGTTACAATCAAGAATAAGTATCCATTGCCGAGGATTGATGATTTTTTAATCAGCTTCAGGTTGCCAAGGTATTTTCAAATATTGACTTGAGATTTGGCTACCATCAGCTAAGGATTAGGAAATCTGATGTCCCTAAGATAGCTTTCCACTCGATACAGACATTATAAGTTCTTGGCAATGTCATTCAGGTTGACAAATGCTCCGGCAACTTTTATGGATTTGATGAACCAAGTGTTCAGGCCTTACTTGGATTCGTTCGTAATAGTCTTCATTGATGACATTTTGATTTATTCCCAGCCGAGAACAACACGAGCAGTATCTTAGAGGGGTTCAACAGACTCCGAGGGATAGTTAGTTGTATGCCAATGTTTTTGAAGTGTGAGTTTCAGTTGAGTTCACTTGCATTTCTGGGTCATGTTGTTTCAGTAGAGGATATTCAGGTTGATCAAAACGAATATTGAGGCAGTAAAGAACTGGCAAAGACCAGAGTCAGTTACAAAAGATTTGGAGTTTCTTGGGATTGGCAGGCTACTATTGTCGGTTTGTGGAGGGGTTTTCATCCATCACAGCCCCAATTACCAGGTTGACCCAGAAGGGTGCCTCGTTCAGGTGGTCAGATGAGTGTGAGGCGAGCTTTTAGAAACTCAAGATAGCTTTGACTATGACACCAGTATTTGTTTTACCCCCAGGTTCTGGGCCATATACAGTTTATTGCGATGCATCTCGTATTGGACTTTGCATATGCAGGATGGCAAGGTCATTGCTTATGCTTTGCGGCAGTTGAAGATTCATGAGAAGAACTATCCAGTTCATTATTTGGAGTTAGCCACCATTGTCCACGCATTGAAGATTTGGAGGCATTATATATATGGCGTGGCATGTGAGGTGTTCACGGATCACAAGAGTCTGCGGTATTTTTGTAAGAAAAAGAAGGTGAATTTAAGGCAAAGAAAGTGGTTGGAGCTGTTAATAGACTACGATATCACCATCGTATACCATCCGATAAAGGTCAATCTGGTGGTTGATTCATTGAGTAGGAATTCAGCCAGTATGGGTAATCTTGCTTATATTCCAGTCGGTGAGAGACTGCATCCTTTGGATGTACATGCTTTCACCACTAAGTTCGTGAGGTTGGATATTTCTGAGTCTAGCCGTGTGTTAGCTTTAACAGCCACTTATTCTTTTTAATGGGAGCATATCCGAGATCGGCAGTATGATTATTCCCATTTATGTGTCCCTAGAGACGCGGTGTAGCACGGAGGTGCCAAACAGGTTACCGTAGGTGATGATGGAGTTTTGAGATTGTAGGGTTGAGTTTGTGTTCTTGATGTGAATAGACTTCGAGAGTTGATTTTTGAGGAGGCCTATAGCTCCCGGTACTCTATTCATTCGAGCACCGCAAAGATGTATCAGGACTTGTGGCAGCATTATTTGAGGCGAATAATAAAGAAGGATATCGTTGCATATGTGGCTCGGTGTTTGAATTGCCAGCAAGTTATGTATGAGCATTAGAGGATTGGTGGTTTGTTCTAGAAGATTGAGATTCCTGAGTGGAAGTGGGAGCGGATCACTATGGACTTCATTGTTGGACTCGCACGGACTCAAAGGAAATTCGATGAAGTGTGTGTTATTGTCGATAGGCTGACCAAGTAAGCACATTTCATTCCCGTGGCAGTCTCTTACTCTTCCAAGAGGTTAGCTAAGATCTATATCCGGGAAATCGTTTGTCTTCATGGTGTGCCTGTGTATATTATTTCCGACCGAGTAACGCAGTTTACCTCACACTTTTGGAGAGCAGTTCGGTGAGAGTTGGGCACACAGGTTGAGTTGAGCACAACATTTCATCCTCAAACGGATGGGCAGTTCGATCTGACTATTGAGATTTTGGAGTGTCACACCTCCTATTTTACTACACCCCGCGAAGGGCATAGAAAGGAGTTTTTCCAATAAAAGGACTATCAAAACAGGATTTATTTATTTAATGATTTCAAAGTCGCCATTTGAGATAATTAATAGTGTCCCAAGTCATTGGTTTAAAATCCCGAATTGATGAAGGTTTGACTCTGTATTACATTATGCGAACTAGAAATTCGGGTAAGGAATTCTGTTAACCTCGGAGAAGGTGTTAGGTATTCCCGAGTTTTGTGGTTCTAGCACGGTCAATTAACTGTCATATTCGGATTACTTATCGTATTTTATTGCATTTTGAACCTATGTGCATTTTTTAACTTTTTAGCCGCTTTATTATTTTTAGGAATACTGCAACACGGTTAAAACACGTCTTGGACAACGTCACATAAATGCACCTGTGGTCTTTGACATATTTTAACCAATGTAGAGATTCGGATTTGGGTCACTTAATTGTGCACCCGAGTTTAGGAAAGGTAAATTATTTAACTAACGCGCCTAAATCAATTACGTGTTGTTAACTTTCCGAGGGCATTGGAAAGTTGCTTATTGGCACGCCTCAATTTCTAGGATAAGAATATTAATTAAGTGAAGGCCATGCAATTTGTGGTTTTGTTTGGCACAGTGCGCCTCAATTCCAAAGCGCTTTACTTGACTAAAATAAACTACAAATGTTCAAGGCAACAATAATTATGCACCAAATGTCTAATGCCCATGTACGTTAACCACTAAATTTCCAAAAACTGAAACTTAATATAACTTTAAAAATAAGCCAAATTAATATAGCGACAAAAGGAAAATAGGCATGCACAAGGTGATTCAAAGCACGAAAAATTAATTGCTCCAGTTTGCTCATTCCCAATTTATGTAAATATTGATTTCCAGTTTATGTAGCTAAGAGCGCATAACTTCATTCTTTGTTTCAATTATGTATGCGATCTAAGTAATTCTTTGCCCGGTCAAGATCCAATATAACAAACTCCTTATCGTTGATTAAGTCCTATGTTGGGGAGTTCACATGGAGATAATGGACGATGAAATTGCCTTTTATTTGAGTTGGAACGAATTTTATGAATTGACACACATGGGTTATTCCCAAAATCGAATGAGCACCAGTCATGCAACAAACTACACAAAACAGGAAATTGAACCAACATTTCAATTCATTTCTGAGCTTGGTTGTCTTAACATGTATCAAATAGGGTGACATTCTGATGGTCTAAAATACTACTTTCACTTGAACGTATTCAAAAAATGGCTTAACATTTGCTTCACCATTCATGTCCAAACAGAATACTACCTAGCTAAGATTACAACAGGATTTTAATGAACAAACGGACATGGTAATTTAAGTGCAATACGTTGCCAGTACATAATTTCATAAAATAACCAAAAAAAAACGGATTCCAAGTTCAACACTCCCGCTTTGAATAAATTACATCATCAACATGTTACTGTTAGTAGGCTTGGAACTTATCAAGTCGTAAATTCATGGCTTGAATCACAGTTCCTCAAGAACACAAACGCCCTGCTTGAATTCTAAATATGCACTAGATAAATGTAATACACAATTCTGATTCCAAAAGCAGATTTAAGTTAAACATGATACCAACCTCAATCTGATATATAAAAACCCTTGAAACACCTCTTAGTTTTCCCTCTAAGCAAATGGATATTAACCTTACAATGGCCTGAGAAACCTCCCTAAACACATATCTAACATCCTAAAGAAAAGTCAATCCAACTGCACTTAATCCAGTCCAATTAATGACCAACAAATAAACAGTAAAAAGGGATGCATGTAAAGAACTATACTGAGATGGACCTCAAACTAAGCTATAATAACACATGATACTCAGAGGCTAACTCTTTGATCACATGGCTCAGGGTTGGAGAGACAGTACGTGGACTTTTAAAATAAAACAAAGCAAGCAGGTAAATTAGATTATCAATCCAAATAAAAGTGAACATGGCTCAAAGCTCCATATTCCACTTTCCGTTCCAAATCAAGCTTTACAATCAAATGGAGGGCAGAAATCTATACCTGGATTTCAAAACAAAAAGCAGAAATGGATAGTTCAGCAGTAGGATAGAACACAGCAACAGAACCAACCCATAAATAACCAAGGACAAAACACCAATTTTGAGCCAAATTCAAACCAGTAGAAAGATCAAATGATACTCAATAGTCAAAATGCAGCCAACACATGAATCAAACACTTGAAAACCAGCAAGTTCAACTCATTTTAACCTCTGAATATTCAGTAATTGTTTCAGCAATGAAAGGTTTCCAAAATAAAAAGAAGGAGCTCAATGGAATAATATTCTTTCAATTTTTAGCCATTTTTGTGGATTTTTTGCTCTTCTAGATTCTATGAAACAGCAACATTTATGCAGCTTTTGTATTTTTGGGTTTTCAGCTCTCTCCAATCTCAATTATGCTGCAAGGTAACTATGCCTTTATAAGCAAGTCACTAGGGCAGCCTAATGGTTTAGTAATTTCATTTTTTAGTCCCATATTTTATGACTTGTCTGCCAAGTTATGGTGTCAATATTAAAACCAGCCCTTGCTAAAAACGTCTAAAACATCTGTCAGAAGATTCCCTCAACTAATTTACCTAAAAGAACCCTTGAACCCCTGATATTACCTTTGGTCCAAGGCACGCACATGGGTCAAGTCGACCCAAATAGCAATCCCAACTCAAGCTTCCAAACAAAGCTTAATTCCCCTTCTTGCTCTATTGTTAAAGTCCAATCCCCATTCAAAATCAAAACCTACTAAGCTAATGGACTACATGGAATTATAGACAACCAGAACTTCCAAATGCAACCAAAAACAAAGTGAGACGTAATTAATTAAACTAAACAATAACATATTCTTTCTACCAAATCATGCAAATTAATTACAAAAAGAATCAAAAGGAAAACAAATAATGACGATAGGAGAAAATGAAGAAGAAGTAGATGAAGATGGGGAAGGAACACAAAAATGAAAGAAAATAATGTTTGTACCTAACGTAGACAACAAACGAACGTGACTTGAAAAAACCCTAATGCTTTTCGATTTTGAGCCGAAACTGGCCTCAATCTCAGGTTATTATTAAGAAAAAATGAGCAAGGCTAGTTTTGACTTTTAATCACTTGTCGAAATGAGAAGAGAACTCGGGTAATCTATTTTTTGTTTTTGTTTCCCTCTTTTTCCCTCTTAGATCCGAGGTTGGCCTTGTTTGGTGATTATTTGAGGGTATATGATGGTGGATTATGGGTCAAGGGTGAGTGATGGTTGTGTGGTAAATATTTTGGGTCAATTGGGCTCCACCTATCTGCCGGTGGAAGCTTAGAGTCTCAGGACGGCGAGCTAGGGTTTTGGATTGAGGTATTCCAGTGGGATTTGAGGGAAGATGATAGTGTCATGGGCATGAGGGGGAAATGAGGGTGTTGTGGCATGAATTTGAGCTGGTTCCGGTGGGCGGTAGGCAGTGGTGATGGCTGAGGGAACTGTTCTCTGAAAGTGACGAATTTGGGAGGTGGGGGGTTGAAGTACAGGGGTACGAGTTTGTTTGGTCATTAATATGTGAAATAGCAAAGTGAGGATGATCGTTGGATTGAAAGAAATCAACGGCTCAGATCGAAGGACGATAAATGACATCATTTGGGTCAAAGACGGGCTGGACCTGGTCAAGAGTGGGTCGGAACGGGTAACAAGGGTTTGGGCCTGACTTCAAGATGGGTTGACCCAAATTAGGTCTCTTATTAAAAGACAACATTCTTTTTAATTTCTTTTTCTCTTCTTTTCAAATGAAAATAAAAATCAAGTTTAAATTATAAAACCAAATTAACCTATCAAAAATGATATTTAATCCTAAATAATAATTATCACAAATAATTCGAAAGAAAAATTACCAAAAATCAAAGTTAAAATTAAAGGTGCAAATTAAACCATTTTTTTTATTTTCCTCTTTTATAAAATGACTAATATCTAATTAATTTTTAATAATATAAAATTAAATCCTAAATTCAAATGCATGTATATTTTGTATTTTTCCATTTAATTAAAATAAAAATAAACATGCACAAATAAATGCAATCAATTAACAAAAAAATGCCATGGAAATCCACAAAATTGCAAATAATTAAAAAAAATATTATTTTGTTTTTGAAACTATAAAAGTAATTCATATTGGGCAAAAATCACGTGCTCAAATGGAGGATATGCTTCGAGCCAGTTTCATTGATTTTGGAGGCTCCTGGCATGAGCTTTTGCCTTTAGCAGAGTTTGCCTACAACAGCAACTACAAGTTGAGTATCCAAATGGCTCCTTATGAGGTTTTGTATGGTAGGCGGTGTCGGTAGGCGGTTGGATGGTTTGAGCCGAGAGAGGCTCGGTTGTTAGGTACGGATCTGGTTTACTATGCCTTGTACAAGGCTTGGATTATCCAGGATAGGCTTCGTACAGCTCAGTCCAGGCAAAAGAATTATACCGACTACAAGGTTCGAGATTTGACTTTCATGGTTCGTGAGCGGGTACTGCTTCAAATGTCATCTATGAAGGGCGTGATGAGATTTGGGAAGAAGAGAAAGCTTAGCCCTAAGTTCGTTGGCCTGTTTGAGATTCTTCATCGAGTGGGGTAGGTGTCTTACAGACTTGCATCTCCACCGAGCTTATAAACTATGCATCTAGTGTTTCATGTGTTCATGCTTTGGAAATACCACGGCAATCCATCCCATGTGTTGGATTTCAGCACTATCCAGTTGGACAAGGACTTATCTTATGAGGAGGAGTCGATAGCTATTTTATATAGGTAGGTTCATCAGTTGAGATCGAAGATTTTTCCTTTTGTTCGTGTTGAGTAGAGAGGTTAGCCTGCTGAGGAATCGACCTGGTAGTCTGAGTCAGATATGTGCAGACGTTATCCTTTTCTTTTCCCTGACTCAGTTACTTCCTTCATATATCCGTCTGGGACGAACAATTGTTGTATAAGTGGAGAATGTGATTACCCAAAAGGTCATCACTTGTTTTTAAAATGAATTTTGCATTCCGAGGCCTTTAAACCTCTTTCATCTTCAGCTCGATTTATGTGCGCAGTCCGGATGCAAGGCCGGAAAGCTATTATGTGAAAATATTTAAATTTTTACTTAAAATGCATTTAGATTGGCTTCTGTCAACATTTTGGGTAAACGGACCAGGACCCGTGATTTGACGATCCTGAGGGTCCGTAGAAAAATTTGGGAATTAAGCATATACCAGGAATCAAATTCCGAGGTCCCAAGCCCGAGAAATGAATTTTGAAAAGAATTATTTTTTTGAAATTTTTATGAGTTTTGGAAATGAAATGCATTGAGAATTTGATGGTATCGAGCCATATTCTAGTTCTCGAGCCTTCGTGAAATTTGGTTACAAACGAATGTCATTTGAGGTTTCGGACCCGTAGTTGTAAAAATTCCTACTTTGAAAGTGTTGAGATTTTTCTTAGATTTCTATGCTAAATTTATTGTTTAAGAGGTTATTTTGGCGATTTGGTCGCATAGATAAGTCCATATGATATTTTTGAGTTAGTACGTATGTTGATTCGGAGCCCCAAGGGCTCGGGTGAGTTTCGGATGGATTTTAGAAAGTTTTGAACTCATAAAAGTTGCAGGTTTTTGGATGTTTTGTGCCTAGGGATTTTGCTCTTCGCATTCGCGTGGTCCCACTCGCGAACCCGTTGGCAAATCTCCCAGGTGTTAGATTTCTTCTTCATGAACGCAAAGCTTGTGATGTGAATGTAAGGCCAAGGAGTGTATACCCTTCGCGAACGCGTGCAAGCACTCGCGAATGCGTAAGGTTAAAGGTCTAGGGGAATGGTTCAGAGTTTGCTCTATGCGAACGCAGCTACTAGCCCGCGAACGGGAATGCTCGAGGGGTCAAAGCTCCATGAATGTGAGCCCAATATTGTGAATGTAAAGGTCACTGAGGCCTAACTCATCGCGACGCGATAGGCCTATCACGAACGCGATGAAGGCCTTTGCAGTGATTTTAAAACATAACCAAAAATGGAATTTAACCAAAATTTCATAACTTCTTCTTCCAAACTCCAAATTGGGCGATTTTTGAAAGTAGGTTTCACCACCAATTCATATGTATCTAATCTTAGACTCATTTTCTTCAATTTCCATTAAACCGATTAGATTTCTTGGCCTAAATCATGTTTTTAAGGGTAAAAAATTAGTGATTTGGGTAGAGTTAGGGCTTTTTTTGTATATTTGGGATTTATACCTCGTTCTGGGGTCAAATTTTGAACTAATTATATATTCGGGCTCGTGGATGAATAAGTGATCGAGTTTTGGTATGAACCTCATATTTTGACCAAGCGGGATAGGGGTCAATTTTTGACTTTTTTGAAAGAATGATCGGGAAGTTATAATTAATCATTGGAATTGGATTTTTCAGCATTATTGATGTTATTAAGTCGATTATGTCTAGATATAGTTGATTTGGAGCAGAATTCAAGAGGAAAAGCGGTGTTTGAGGCTTGAGTTAGCCATGGAAGTTCGAGATAAGTGTTTGGCCCAACCCTAGCTTGAGGGATTAGGAGTTGCATCCTATTTGCTACATGCTACTTGTTGTGTACGACGTGTAGGAATGGTGAGGAGTATCTATAGATTGGTGTCAAGTATGGCCGTGAGTCTTAATTGGAATTTGATGTGTTCTTAAATAATACTATGAATGTTTAAGTTGATGATTTTCTATGTTGAGCAAGGATTATGAATATACACGTCGAAATTATTTATGATTGAATATTGGTGTTAGCTTAGGTAGTAGAATGTTGGGACAAGTTTGGTTATAGCTGTTTCTCTCTTGCCGGGATATACTTACTTATACTATCAATTTTCTTTCCGGAATAGTGTTGTTTCTTTAATTAATCCCTTGGCGGGACTGTATTTGTGAATTAGTATTGAACTGTATATGTGGATCGAGTTGTGCGCCGAAACAATGATATAAATGGATCGAGTTGCACGCCGCAATAGTTATATAAATAGATCGGGTTGCACGCCGCAACAATAATATAAATGGAACAGGTTGCACGTCGCAGTACTGATATAAATGATTCGTCTTGCACACCGCAAAAATGATACAGTTGGGATCAGGTTGCACGCCGCAACAGTAATAAATGATAGGGATCGGGTTACGAGCCCCAACAGTGCTATTATTTTTTATTGTAGATTGTGAATTGTTCTCATGTATTTATTTTAAATTATTGCTGGTATCAATATTCCCCGCAACATGTACCACCTCCCATCTTTATTCGTTTATCTCTATTTTATTTTTGGTTGCATATTATATAACTGCACAGGTTTATTTGGTAGTCCGGTCCTAGCCTCGTCACTAATTTGTCGGGGTTAGATTAGGCACTTACCAGCATATGGGGTCGGTTGAACTGATACTACTCTCTGCACCATTTGCAGATCCCGGAGCAGCTTTTGGACCGTAGTATTTGGGTATTTGCCTTCAGTCCAACTAGAGATTCTGAGGTAGTCCTGCAGGTGTCTGTAGGCCCGGCGTTCTCTTCTATCTTATTATGTATTCTATTTTTTCAGTTGTTTCGAGACATATTATACTTTGTTTTCAGACATTTGTTTGTAGCTTGCATAAACAGTCAGTGATAATGTGACACCATATTCCGGGTAGAGACGTATGTTGGCAGTTGTCATACTGGCTTTAGTTATTTTATCAGATTAAGTCTTCCGCTTGATTTTCATTTATCGTTAATATTTTAATGTCGATGACATGTTAACCAAAATTGATAAAAAGGGCTAACATGAGATAGTTAGTCATTCTTTATTTCGCGGCTTGCCCAGCTTCCTCGAGTAGGCGCCATCACGACTTCTAATGATGGTAAATCCGGTTCGTGACATGACCTCCTAAAAGTGCGGTGCTGACACGAAATTGATCAGGGTTGGCTTTGCTACGAGCACCTTTCCGGACTCCTCAATAATGGTATCCTCCACTAGATGCGCTAGTGGTGCTACTAAAGTAACTGTGGGACGCCCTAGCTCACTGCCTCAGGCCGCTGCCCTCCCCCGACTTCTCCTTCGGCCTCTAACAACAGGTGGAGCAGTTCCTCTCAGTTCTAGAACATCCATCATGCGTATTATACCCATCTGTGAGAGAATAAGAGAAAGAAACTTAGTACACCATCAACTTCACGATAAGAGAAGAAGAAAGAGTAGTTTAGCCTCTCGAAGATATGCACGAATGTATCTGCATCGATCCGCAAGACTTTATTAGGCATGGCCTTAACTTGTGAGGCCTACGTGAACCTAGTGCTCTGATACCATGTTGTCACAATCCAATTCTATGATAGGCTGTGTTGGCACCCAACATCGCCACTAGGCAAGCCAACAGTGAACAATCCACGTGACTTCTCTTTTTAATAAATTTTCAAGTAATTAATCTTTCCTTCGATTAAAATATTTAAGAAATGACAATTTTTAAATGAATAAAATGAAAGCCACTAAGTGTAATCATAGCCATAGAAATGAACCAAAACCATAAGTTTACTAGTGTGTGATAAGACTTGGTGTCACACGAGAATGGGCAACTAGTAGAATGCACAAAAGATTAGTACTCTACTGTCTGAAATGAAATAGACAGAACAATAACAAAAAAAGATTCCAACTGCTGCACAATGGCTCGGAAGGTAGCTTACCGTGTAATCTCATAACAGAATTAAGCTTGTGTGCCAGACTGATACCTAGATGCACATGCCTTAGGTCCTACATATATAAGTACAGAAATGTAGTGTGAGTACATAAGCAATACATAACCTGTAAGTATCCAGTCTAACCTCGAATAAGTAATGATGAGGGGTCGACTTTGACACTTACTATGGGCTAACAATAATATGTTAAAATTATAATTAATCATGGATTACATGATTAATACTGAAAACTCAATAACAGGAAATAGTAAATAATCTTTTCACAAATATCAAGTCCGAAATTTATTTTCATCATTTAACAATTTATATCTCAAGCCAAAGATTTATCATGCACAAATTATGCCAAGGTCGTACAGCGGATCCAACATAATAATATTTAAATAGTGCAATTTTGAGGGTCGAACGACACGAACCATAGAGGTATCTATCTACTACTGAGGTATTCGGCCCGCTCCACAAACAGAAAAATACATCAAAGAAACACAAATTCTCAATAACAGTCAATTGTCCCATTCAACCCTTCAAGTAAGTGAAGTTTAACCTTTTACAATTCTTTTATCAATTTTCGGTATAATTTAAGCAATTAAGTTAACAAGTAGGGTGAAAACATTGCAAATATAGCATGATATGGGTCCTAGACTACTCGAACAATAGCATAATTAGTAGGTACGTATGGAAACTCACCACATCGTGTGTACATAGCCTGCACAAATAGTTATGTGGTTAATTATCTCTTACAAGGTTAGAAAAGATACGTACCTCGTCTCAAAGCCTACTTTCAGGTCCAAGATTGAGCTCCAACCCTCTATTTGGTGCTAAATGACTCAAAACTAGTCAAATAGTATATATAATAATCAATACATGTTCAAACGTTTATATCTTAACTATCAATGTGATTTCCCAAGCCTATTTGAAGAATTCTTAAAATTCACCCCTGGGGTCCACATATCCGGATTCCGGAAAATTTTTAAGAAAGTTGTTACCCATAACATCATTAACTCAAATATATGAATCTTACTATATTCAATAACAAATTTTGTTGTTTAATCCCATTTTAATCAAAAACCTAGGTTTCACCTAAACCTGTAATTGTTACTAATTTACGTGTTATAATCTACCTTTAAATTATTTTCTTAACTCACATTTGGGATGAATTACTTACCTTAATTATTTGATGAAAATATCTCCTAACCATCTCTAATATTGCCCCAAAGAAATGTAATAATTGAGCAAAAATGCCTATAATCCGTACTAAATGAAGTGGTCTGCCCTTTGCTATTTTTGCACCTGCAGTAGCACTGGCGCACCTGCGATTCCGCTTCTATGGACCAAATTGCGCAGGTGTGGATCAAGGCCACGCTTCCTCCTTTCGCTTCTGCTATCAGGCAATAGCACCTGCGGACTCGCACCAGCAGCAAAAAGAGCGCTCCTGCGACACTGCCTGCTCCTGTGATGCCTGCCTCCGCACCTACGGCTTTGGATGTGCGGTCTTAATTCTGCGATGGCTGAACTGTCCATGTTGGGCCGCTTTTGCGGCAAGCACTCGCACTTGCAGCTGGCCAAGTGCATATGTGATTACACTAGCAGCTAGGAGCTTGAGTTCTTGCTCCCAAATCCCAATACCAACAAGTTTGGAATCTAAAACGGACTCGCTCGAACTCTTAAAACGCCCAAAACAACATAAAAACTAATTAATCACACCTCAAACCAATTGAATCAAAAATATGAATTTTAAGTTCTTCAATTTACTCGCAATGTGTCGAAACGTACTTAGACTACTCGGAATGATATCAAATTTTGCGTGCAAGTCTTAAAGGATATTACGAAACTATCTCTGGTCTCGAAATTCGATTTGGACCTTGATATCATCAAAACCCACTCAAAACCAAATTTAAAGAACTTCAAAAAAATTCAAAGAGCAAATTTTCACTAATAGGCATCGAATCGCTCCCGAGTCATCCAAAACCCGATCCGAATATATGTTTAAGTCTGAAATCATCATATAAACCTATAGAAACTACCAAATCTTGATTCCAAGATCGTTTACTCAAAATGTTGACTGAATTCAAACTTAGCTTTTTAAGACCAACTTAAGAAACCAGTGTTTCCGATTTCACCCCGAACTCTTATATATATATATATGTATATATATATATATGTATATATATATATATGTATATATATATATATATGTATATATATATATATATATATGTATATATATATATATACTTATCCGTTATTTTTAGTTTAAGCGAACATGTGAGCACCTATTTAGATTAACTCATCAAAATAATTTGCCAAATTATGTGCAATTGTATCAAACACTATGGATGTATTTTGTGCAATTGTATCAAACACATGTGTGCAATTGTACAGTAGAAGACATACTATGTATTGTAATAGCCTAATCCATTATTATTGTCTGCTTAAGGCTCAGGTCAACACGACTTAAAAAATTTGTCATTACTGTTTAAGATTTATTTTCTTATTATCTACACACCTCTTAGAGATTCGAGATCCTTGTTGAGATTTGCCCTATCATCTTTCGAGTTTATTCCATATGTTGTAGCCTTTTTCCTTCCTTGACCCTTTTTTTCCTTCCTTCCATGACTTCAAACTTATCCCTTCTGTTTTATAAATAAGTGAAGTACTTTCCTTTTTAATATGTTTCAAGATTAATGACATATTTTTAAATTTCGAAACAATTTTATTTTAAACTATTTATTTTTACATTTTTACCTTTAATGAGAAGCTTTTATATCCACACAAATGGCATGGCCCCACAAAATTTTTACCCCTTAATTTTTTAGGACCATAAATTTCAAAAATCTTTATTTTTTTCCTTAAACTGTATGTCGGGTTAAACTACCTTACTTATTATGAAACAGAGGGATTATAATTGATAAAAACAACAACAAAGTAATTACACCTCAATTCCGAATCTAAAAGCGTTTATTTCATTAACTTGAATTTGGAAAACTTTTACTAGGAGATTGTGACATATAAAAACCAAAATGTTATTGGACCAGAATCTCGTTTGAACTATTTGCCTCAAGTAAATAATAAAAAGACGATATAAAATAATCACTTATAGTTTGAATAGAAAACATGACCCTAACAGTTATTAACATGTGTTTTATTTTGTAGGTAACATGCAAGTTAACATAAGTATCTTCAGTGAAATTCTTAAATAACTAAAATAACATTTATAATGATCAGATAACCGCCGTAACTCGTAAAGTTTTTAGAATGAAATTATCACTTATACAAATGGTTTTACAATTAAAGATATATTTGTACTTAGAGACTATGGACAGAGATTGAAAGAGATATCAATCTCCAAATTAAAAGAGATAAGAACAGTTGAGTTGACTTTGTGTCTAGAAAAATGGGACCAGGGCTTATTATTCCAATATGCAAAATAAATAGAAAGACCATTGACTCAATTTTCTAAAGATATTAGAATATTTGATTCTAAGAATATATATCAGGTCCACTTCATCGTCTAGAATAAACCTCTGCCTTCGTTTAATGACCACAAGAAAAAATTCATAAGCTCAAAGGCGGATGGAGTATATTAATAATAGATTCCATTGAATTCAATAATATTATAAATATCAAAGTACAAAAATAAGAATAAATACTAACTTTTAAATTCAGAATTTTAACGGTGTAAATTTTCCTCTTGAAATTTATGTTGCGGGACTCTTCAAAATTGATAATGTACCTACATCGAATTCTTCAAAAATACATTACTTTTAAAGAATTCAATATTCATTAGATGATAATTTTAAAGAGTCGGAGCAATAAAACTTGGAATGATTAGATCGTGAAGGAGAATGAAGCGATGAAGCACAGACATCTTTTTTTCAAAAATAACAGCTTATAATAATAAAACAAGTTACTTCCAATTGTCTTCTGTTCTTTTATTTTAATTTGTTCATAGGTCAAGCATGCATATTGTCTTCTGTTCTTTTATTTGTTTTTTCACCATCTTATGGAACATTATAAAGATGCAAAACATATCCAAACTTGATGTATTTATTGATGCTAACACTTAGTATAGTGACAGGCGGATGCCCTATATGCATTACTTAAAATTTTCGACACACTATATAAATATATAGTGAAAGACTCAGATCTTAAACTTGTGGGTGCTCACTTCTTTTTAACATAAAGTTACTACAAATTACATAATATAACTGCACGATTGGAAAGTAATAACTAAAAAAAGTTAATCAGAAAACTATATCATTGCTAGAAAACATGACTTTTGGTCATAAGTCACACGAAAACTATGAGACATCTAGTCACTAAGTCAGCTGTATTAGACGACTTTTAGTTTTTGTTGAAGATGATGAATAATAGCGTAAATTGCTTACAATTGAATATATCTTACGCTCTATCTAGTATATTAAACATTTGTTTACTAATTCATCATCGACGCCAGCGAAAGTATTACGTAATAAAAAGGTAAGGAAGAACATGTATTATAGTCAGTTTGGCCAATTTTCTTCAAGGCCTAATGTTATAAAATATTCTATTTTAGGTGAATGTCCATATTTAGAGAGATTCTAGGGTTTACTTCTTGGCGGCTAAGTTACCACCTCCCTATAAATAAAGGGGTTCTATTCCATTGTAAACCATCCCAAAGTATCAATAAGAATACTCCTCTCTCTACTTTTCTCTCTATTGTTCTTGTTCTTGTATTATTGTTCTTGTTCTTATATTATTTCATAACACGTTATCAGCACGAGTCTCTAACCAATTGAATTTAATATTCAGCAATTATCGCTCTCAGAATCTCGAGTTGCAATCAGATTCATCCACCCTAATTCGTGTTCCGTCGTTTGAATTTTTCTATTTGAGTGAAACGAGATTTGTGATATTTTGGTTTCTGAAATTCTTCAATTTTTTTTCTTTCTCGTTGTTTACTTTTGTTTTCTTTTGAAGGTGAATTTCCAAGCAAAAGAGTGTAATAACGATTGCTACTGCTCCATATGAGAATTTCTATACAGAAAAATAGAAGAGATGGTATCATCATAAAATAATGCAACGGGATGGAAACTCAAGAGGTATATTTGATATCACAACATTTATTGGTATACCTTAAAGGTAAGTAATTTACTTTTCCCTTTCAAATTCTTGAAATTCTAAGATTTGATTTCATATACAAACATAGACAACAAAGTTTGATTATAACTCTAATGGAGTTTATAAGAAATTATAAACACGTGAAGTGGTAAAATTTCTATGTCTTGCCATGATTAAATCATGTATGATTGTGGGCAAAGAATTGAAAATCCGTCCCATTGAATTTGCTTCATTCTCATTCCCTTTAGAGAATGTGATAGCAGTATGTGATAAGTCTGAAAGAAGACAAAATTATTACCGTGAAGGTATCAATGGATGTGGACGTGGCAATAGACGGAATTATAATCGTCATCATTGTGATAATGAGAATAATAAAGATTCTCAAAATAATCTTTCACTTTATGAAAGTAATATTTGACATGAGATTGTATATAGCACATACAGATGATTATGTTCCATTCCCTGAAGTGAATGTGATAATTGTAATAAAGCCCGTAAGTATGGACACGCTCTTGATGTAATTTTGTTTTATGTCTGACATTATGAAAAGAAAGTTCGTTGCCCTTGAAATTTCGGGCAAGAACTATATGACATGGGTGTTGGATGCTGAAATCCATTTGGATGCAATGGGTCTTGGAGACGCCATTAAAGACAGAAATAATGCATCCACCCAAGACTATGCTAAGGCCTTGAATTTCTTGCGCCATCACCTTGATGAAGGTTTGAAACTGTGCTAAGGCCTTGATTTTCTTGCGCCATCACCTTGATGAAGGTTTGAAAATTGAATATATTACAGTCAAAGATCCACCTATCTTGTGGAATGGCTTAAAGGAGAGATATGACAACCTGAAGTTGGTCACTCTGCCACAAGCACGATGCGATGAGAATCCAAAAGCAAATAGTTCATAAACTATATATTATCGTTGCGGTGGAAAAGGGCACTGGGCGAAAATTTGCCGTGTCCCAAGACATTTGGTTGAGCTTTATCAAGCATCTCTAAAAGGTAAATGCCCTGAAACCAATTCTGTCTCTGACGACAATTTTGACATCACCCACTTGGATGTGGCAGACTTCTTTGAGCACCATGAGGGGAAAATAGACCATTTAATTGGTGATGGATCTGTGATGAAGGAAGATGGAATTGTTTGATTTTATTTTACTTATTTGTATTAGTTAGTGAATAAACTAATAGTCATTAGTATCAGCTCGTATTAGTTAGCTTATGATATAATGTTAGTATTAGTTCTTTAGAATATTTCAATATGCTTAAATTTCAAAGATATTTTTATTTTCCAGTAGAGTTAATCGACTAACCTAACTGTTAGTCCATTATCTAATATTTCGCATTAAAACTGAATTTTTCCGCAAGCTAAGTTAGTCGGCTATCTGATTTAGATAGTCGACTAACCTGATGACTGTTTACTAAGTTAGTCGACTAACTAATATTTCGCATTAAAACTGGACTTTTTCGCAAGGCAAGATAGTCGACTATCTGATTTAGTTAGTCGACTAACCTAATGACTGCTTCCCAAGTTAGTCGACTATTAACTAAGTTAATCGACTAACCTCAGCAGATTTTGAAAATATTGTTTAATTATGAAGCAACGGATTAAATTTGTTTATTCTCATGTTCGTATATCTCTTTTGATTAATTGATTCATGTACCACACATACGATATTCAAAGAGAAGAAATATTACTCTCATTTAAGTATGTGTAAGGCAGATGTTACTACAATTTCTGGTAGTAGTAAATTGATTAAAGGCTCCGGAAGAGCAACTATAACTCTGCCTAAAGGAACAACATTTTAGAGAATGCAATGTTCTCCTCCAAGTCTAAAAGGAACTTGTTGAGTATTAAAGATATCATTCAAAATGGATATCATATTGAGACAATAGATGAGAATAATCTTGAATTCCTCATTTACTCATGAAAACGAGGCTGCCCACTTCGGTTTGGGGTCACGCCATTTTGCATGCAGCAATGTTAGTTCGTCTCAGAACGACAAATTATCACAAATATTCCCCGTTGCACTGAATTTTGGGTCATGAACCTAATATATCCCACTTAAGAATTTTTGGATGTGCAGTATATGTGCCTGTAGCACCGCCATATTGCACCAAAATGGGTCTGCAAAGAAGGTTAGAAATATATGTTGAGTTTGATTCGCCCTCCATTATTCGCTACCTCGAAACATTGACAGGGGCTTTGTTCACTGCACGATTTGCAGACTGTCAATTCGATGAGAAACGTTTCCCAAAATTAGGGGGAGAAGTTGATGAAACCAAACGGGAAATTTTGTGGAAAAATGCATCATTATCTCATCTTGATCCACATACCTCTATTTGTAAAAAAGAGGTGCAAAATATTATCCATTTGCAAAGAATAGCAAATCGAATGCCAGACGCATTTACAGATTTGAAAAGGATAACAAAATCACATATCCCCGCAGTGAATGTGACAACATCAGATTCACGAATACATATTCATTATTGGAAGAATATGAACATGAAATTGGTATTGAATATGCCACACTCACCCCTAGAAGGAGGTTTGAGATGATATATGAAAATAATGTCATTGTTATGGCATGAATTGTCATTGGTCACGTACCTATTGTACGCCAAAATAATTTGTCAATGTGATTATTAAAGGACAATAATAATGCAAAAAACATATCTTGCATATAATTTTGACATGACCATAATGGTATAACTTTCTCTTTAAAAGAGATATTCACCACATGGATGTTGATTAATTTGTGGTAGTACAAAATTAATTGAGAGCTCTAGAAGAGCCAATTATTACTATGTTGGAGAAACACAATTGATTACCAATAAGGTATTGTGTTGTAGTAAGTCTCAAAGAAACTTATTCAGTTTCCAAAGTATATGCGAAAGTGATTGATTATATTGAGACTATAAATAAAGGAAAGATTTGATATCTTCTATTACTACAACTTGTAGCGGGATAATCTGTACGTGAAAAACTACCCGCTTTATTCTCCAGTTTGTACTACACAAGAATACCACAATAAAGTGGACGTTTATTGATATAAAAACCCATATCATAATAAACTTGAAGTTTATTGATAATTGCACATGTCATGGTGTAAATTTGAAGTTTATCAATATTGACAATTTATTCAGTTGGCATTCGGGTTAGCCATATCATTTTAAGTATGATGTGCAGTAATAGAGAATTCACATGGGTAAATATTAAAGAACTAGAAAGTTCTTTACGAATTCTCTTGTATTACTTGTTCTCATTAATTAATTGACCAACTAAATAGTTCGGGTTGAATCCCATAAATTCTGGAAATATCAAAGGTGAATATGGGCCCATTCACCTGCCATGTATACCACATATGATGCATCTATGATATGGTTACATGTGCGATTGTTATTAACCCGCAGCCTGGCCGGTGCTTGCGAGGTAAATTGATCAGTAATATAACTTCGAGCATAATTTCCAGATTTTCTATTCAAGATAGTTCATCTTGATAAGTTGGTTTATATCATAGTTGGTTTAGCAAGATAATTATTGAGTGCCTCCACTTAATAGCTAAACTGTTTCTTATGAGAACAAAGTTATATATATCAGTTTGATATACGTTGTATACGAGAGTATATTATATTCTCCCCTCACAAGTGGTTCAGGGTCAGGAACCAAATAATTTCATCTTATTATTATTGATGTGCGGTGTATATTTTCATTAACACCATAATGCACAAAGATGGACTCTCAAAGTTGAGGAAATAAGTTAGCTTTTCTAACATGAGGGGGAGACATGATAAACACTTGAGAAAAGGTTACATGGGATGAATTATCATTTGTATATATAGATCCTCGAATATCATAATATGAACCTGAAGTTCATAAAAGGATAATTCAATTGCAACATATTGCAAAGCATGCTATACGCATTTGCTGACCCAAAGAAAGTAACTATATTCTCACTGCAAATGCTCATATTAAGTCCCAGAAGGACAAAGTCTTTGATACGCTTAAAGCGTATAGACAAATCGATTTCAAAATAACTTCTTAATAAAGAAGATGAGCAAATGATCAAAGTGATCATAATGGGGAGGCAAGTGCTCTAGAAGATCACATGACATAACACTTCATAAAATCTCATGAGAGATTCAGGTACCTGAATATATGAATAAAGAGATCTCCATGTTATGTTTTATGAAAATTTACTGGAACCGATATAAAATGTTAGTCGACGACATCTATGATAGCGCTAAATATCGATGAGGATCTTATGTTTGTCGAATACAAACAAAAATATTGGCTAAATGGAAGAGATACAATTCAAGCAGAATTGATTCCATATGAAAGACATGTAGTTTTGGACATGTAGTTCAAATACTTGAAAGTATAAAGTCAATGATATGTGTAATCAGTTTTCGATATCTTATTTGTTTAGCATTACATGAAAACTTGATATGCATCTAATGTCTATTATATGGATTATATGACTTAACTTATATGTCAATCCATGAAAGATTGAAGTTGCTTGAAGCATATACAATTCTTGATCCTAAAGTACCACATCCTAAGTGCAACTTGTGTACATATGTATCTTGCTATAACTATAAGCATGATGGCATCGAGAATACCTCTATGGAGATATTGAAGAGTCATTTCACGACATTATATGAAGATGTTCATATCTATCAAGAATGATAATTTCAAGGTGCGGAATATTTATTAAAATCAATATGGCTGATTTATTTATCAAATCTCTACAAAAGATCGTTTTGAAGATGGTGCACAAGATTGGAATGCAAATGCTCAAGGATGTGAATTGATGCTCTTTCCAGAGGGAGTTAATGCGCGTTACACTCTTTTTCCCTTACAAGGTTTTGTCCCACTGGGTTTTCCTTGCAAGGTTTTTAACGAGGCAACCAATAGGCGCATATTCAAACATGTGTACTCTTTTTTCTTTTCTTTATTTTTTTCCCATTGGGTTTTGTTTTAGTTAAG
Source organism: Nicotiana benthamiana (assembly GCA_034376525.1). Taxonomy (NCBI): domain Eukaryota; kingdom Viridiplantae; phylum Streptophyta; class Magnoliopsida; order Solanales; family Solanaceae; genus Nicotiana; species Nicotiana benthamiana. Next base: position 140,459,972 of record CM067327.1, on the reverse strand, counting down.
GTTTTAACGAGGCACATTATTGAATAGACATTCAAGGGGGAGTGTTATAAAATATTCTATTTTAGGTAAATGTCCATATTTAGAGAGATTCTAGGGTTTACTTCTTGGTGGCTAAGTCACCACCTGCCTATAAATAAAGGGGTTCTATTCCATTGTAAACCATCCCAAAGTATCAATAAGAATACTCCTCTCTCTACTTTTCTCTCTATTGTTCTTGTTCTTGTATTATTGTTCTTGTTCTTATATTATTTCATAACAACTTTTAGTTTTTGTTGAAGATGATGAATAATAGCGTAAATTGCTTACAATTGAATATATCTTACGCTCTATCTAGTATAATAAACATTTGTTTACTAATTCATCATCGACGCCAGAGAAAGTATTACGTAATAAAAAGGTAAGGAAGAACATGTATTATAGTCAGTTTGGCCAATCTTCTTCAAGACCTAAAGGATAAAAAAAATACTTTTTCATTTAAAGTTGAAGTGTTTGACTAATGAGCATGTCCAACTATGCCTTATAAAAAGAATTAAGCGATCGTTGCAAATATAATCTGGTTTACAAGTACGGAATCGAACCCCACAAAGAACTAAGGCTTAACCACAACTGTTCAATATTGCTAAGAATACAAGCTCGGATAGTTCCTATATTATGAATATTAAGATTATTGTACCTAATTAACTAACAAATAAAATTAGTAGATAAAAAACTAGGAATACTAAGGGTTAGAGACAAGATTAAGGAGGTCTAGAGTTATGATTTCCCCTATAGTCGGAATATTTTCCACTTTATTTTCTATGAATTTGCCTAAGTCTTCTCTACCCATCATGAGTACTCTGACTGTTGTAACACTCTCCCGAGTAATTACCACAAATTACTAGACATATTCTCCCGAATTATGCTAGCTGCCATTAAGTACGGCTCACTCGAATCGCATCAAGGTTTCGTTATCCCTAATTACACCATTAGACCCTCCGTATTAATCTTTCATATACGTTAGGAGTGATGTTGTTCAAAAAATACCTAAATATGAACTCTCTCTCAAGTAATACACACTAAATAGGCACAGTCGATTGAGAGCTCTTCAACAAACCACAATAATAATGTAGTTGAACAAAGAGAGAAAATACTACAGCAAATCTATATTAACGTAACAGGAAAATCATTCTTCAAGAGAATTCATCAAAACCTTAGATAATAAATTAGCTATTCATAATAGTATGTATAGCTACAATATTAGAATTTATAACCAATAATGAAAAACAGGAAGAAGGAAATGAAAAACTCGATGAAGAATTCTCCGCCTTTCTCCCAGTGTGTTCTTGCCTCCTCAGGTCCAATCTCCGGCCTCCATGTTAGCTCTGTGCTCTTCCTAGGTCTAACTTGTGTCCAAACTTCATCTCCCTCTCGGTCTATCCTCAAAACTTGCATATTTAGGTCTATTTATATGGGTAGGAAAAGGCCTAAACATGGAGGCCAAGTTCTAATCAAACTAGAAGACGAAATAAGCCTTCAAAACTCGGACTGGACAATGCTAAAACCTGGCTTTAGGCTTGCATCACAAGGCTAAAGCCTGATTGACATCGTTTTTGCCTGGCCTCTTCTTCTCATGTTCACGTGCACACATTCAATGTTTAAGTATCTTTTTACTCTACTTTCATCTTTAATTCACCTACACATAAAATAGACTCTATTACGTGCAATTAAAGTGTAATTTATCGTTAAAGCATACTAAATGCAAGGCAAATAATGTACAAATCTGCAAAATTATAGCCATACATTAATACCCTGCAGTTAAATATTGATCGTCCTCGAGCAATCAAACTACGCTTACAGACACGACCTTGAGCACGTTGATTTTACACAATTGAGGCACACTACATCAATGACCATGGTTTATAGCAGCAATTAATCTCTATCATATGCAATCATATACACTTCCCTTTTCATATGTCATACTTCTCAAATATTCAGAACAAAGACAACATACTATCCAATAATCCTAGCCTCAAAAACCAACTCAATGTCACAATGCACTTATGGTTTGAACACCCAATATCATAAAGAGGAATCTAATAATGTTACATATCCCTCGTGAAACCACATACCCTCATCACAAGAATAAGACAGTAATTTGAATTCACATATTCAAATCAAATTTTCAATATATTTTAAAGAATCATATATGACAAGAGGGGTTGCTCTGATTGTAAGCAACCCCCACTTCCAACCGAGAGGTTGTCAGTTCGAGTCTCCTCAAGAGCAAGGTGGGAAGTTCTTGGAGGGAAGGATATCGGGGGTCTATTTGAAAATAGCCTCTCTAACCAAGGGTAGGGGTAAGGTCTGCGTACACACTACCCTCCCCAAACCCCACTAAGTGGGATTATACTGGGTTATTGTTGTTGTTGTTGTTGTTGTTGTTATTTTAAAGAATCATATATATATATATATATATATATATATATATATATGAAAGAATATTGATTACTCTCATAAAAAAAGTCACATGCATGCAATTGGTACCATAGGTTTGCCCTTAATATAGATCTCTACTAAATTAAGCTCACACGATCTAAAATTAATTAGGATTTTTCAAGGTTGTAACGTAGGCTAAGAAACAGGTAGGATATATTTAAGAATAGTGGTTCACCCTCCTAAAGACTTTACATCACTAATAATCTTTATGCGCAAATTCCCCAATCCCCTTCAATTTGACAAACAAAATCATCCCTAACAATGTACCATTCTTCTTTAAGAACTACTTTAATTCAAACTCACTAGCAAGAACAAGACAACAATTTATTAATCTCTATTTTTCTTTCTTCTTCTTTTTTTCTACATTTTTCTCTTTTTTTTCTTTTGCAGTTTTCCCTAGTGATGTATTACTTTACTGAATAAGTGCACCTTTCTTCCTTTCACTGGTTCCGCTCAAAAGCCACCCCTCACTTAGTCCCTTCCTACTTCTTTTAGTGCTCATTTTACAATTAACGTGCTTTAAGAGGTAAAAGGATCAAAAATATCATTTAAGAAAAAAAGAATATAGGCTTGTAATTTAGGTGCTAAATAAAAGTCTATATGCTCAAAAATGTTAGCTAGGAACAAATTTTATTTGTGATAGTGATAACGCTCGAAAAGACATCAAAGAAAGACTAAATAATTTTTCACACCGAGCTTCACCTAAAATTTCACTTTAAGTCATATACCAAGTGAGTTCTGGACACAAATACAACACATGAACTACACAAAATCTCACCACACATAGCACATGATTCACTATGGACGGTCTCATTCTGATTCTCAACTAATGCAAGTATTCCCAAAGCCACAAGATATTAAGCATTACGGACAAATTGAACATACTATCAAACAAGTCAAGGACGCCTATGAATATCATCTTTCTTCCTCTATTTATTTCCTAATTCTAATCCATTGTAAAAATTAAATAAAATAAAATAAAATGAAAAAATACTACCCGGTTCAAGCAAAACCCTTGGAAAAGAACTGTAGCATAAAGAAAAACCTAGGGGAAATTACTACACTATCTACCAAGAAAATCTTTTTTTAAGACTTAAATCCCTTAATAAAAAATTAATTAGTTAAACTAACACAACTAAAATAGCATAGAAAGCCACCCAGACAATCTCCTCACGCCACACTTAAAATTATGTGTTACCCTAATGCACACCATACTAATAAAGGGTAAAAGAAACTCCGTCGTAGGCCAAAAGCCGAAGCACTAGTAGCTCATGGTTTACTCAGACTTCTCTCAGGCTTGATCCTTTATGCGGGAACCTCACACATAGTTCTAACAATTTGGTTTGTTGTTGCATCCTTCCAATAGCTTTTCTTTCCATGCTCTTACAAAATCAAAAATCAACACTACAAAAGTAATACAATAAATAAACAATAAATAAAAAACAAAATAAACAAAAAAAAATAAAATAAAGTTGTAAAGGTGGGTTGCCTCCAAATAATCATTTGATTTAATATCGCGGCACGACACGAAGCACTTTCTGCCTCCACTTCGAACTTATGAATTGGACCACAAGTTTTGATTCTGCTCTGTGATCATGCTCCTGGGGTAGTAGAACGAATCTCACTGGCCCAATAAAATAATATAGTGTTCTGCACTTCTTGACCTTTGGATGAGATGTGTATTCTCAACTTTCTAACACAAAAAATTCCATAATGTATGTATCTTTTTCCTCACTCATTGACTCCTCAATTGGCTCGGATGACTCTATTTTCATATCATCATCCAAACACAATGTGAAAAAATGCTTGGTGGGTGGACCAATGCGCTCAACAGCATAAACATTTGAATAGTCAACATCCTAAACACTAATGACATTAGAGTCAACTAAATATGTATCCTCAATATCCTTGGTTGACTCTAGTATCTCTTCTACGATATCGGCATCCCCAAAATCTAGTTCGATTGATTGTTGGGGTTCTACTCTGGCCATCTCATCTAGCTCATCCCCGTATTTTTTAAAATCCGGTGTTATGGCAATTTCCGTAGCCAATTCATACTCATATTGGTTACTATCCACAATGTCAGCTTGTTGCATTTTACAAGGTTTAATTAATTTATTCGCTTGAGCCTCCAAGTTGTAAATAAATGTCTCTTACCTTTGTATCTGTCGCGATTTCGCACCATATTATCCTACATGACACTTTAATATATCTTTGATCTCCTTTAAGTCAGCTTCCCTAGGTTCTTTGTTCCTATTATCCTCACAAGAAAAAGTAGAACCATCAAAATAATAGGCTAGGGGGAGATAAGAATTATAAGCACAAACAAGAAAGTTATCATATTGACCACCATACATATTACGCATATTCCACACACAAGATTGAGTTGGTGCACATAACTCGCTCTCGGAAATATTTTGATAATTTTGCATGTGGGAGATTTCCTTCACAATATGCATAAGAAGGATCAAAAATAGAATTACCAACATCAAAAGTCTCACAATTCCATCATACCATGTCGCTCAAAGCAAAAATAAAAAATAAATAAAAAATAATCAAATGCAAGAAAATAAAAATCAAAGTTCAAACTTTCAACCTAGAAATATGTACAACTGGAGCGATATTGTTAGTTCCCTGACAACCGCGCTAAAATTTGATCAAGCCCAACTATGCCTTATAAAAAGGACTACGCCGTCATTGCAAATATAATTTGGTTTACAATTACGGAGTCGAATCCCATAGAGAACTATGGCTTAGCTACAACTATTCAACATTGCTAAGAAGACAAGCCCGAATAATTTCTATGTTATAAATATTAAGATTCTTGTATCTAATTAATTAATAAATTAAATTAGTAAATTAACAACTAGGGATACTAAGGGTTGGAGAAAAGATTAAGGAGGTCTAAAGTTATGAGTTCCCCAATTGTCGGAATCCTTTTCACTACATTTTTTATAAATTTGTCTAAGTCTTCTATACCGATTATGAGCACTCTGACTATGAAAGCTCTCTGAATCTCTCAATTTACGAAAACTGACATTAAGTACGGCCCACTCGAATCGCACTAAGGTTTCATTATCCCTAGTCCCAGCTAAACCCTCTGTATTGATCCCTTATATACGTTAGCAGTGATGTTGTTAAACAACTACCTAAATATGTACTCTGTCCCGAGTAATATATACTAAATAGGCAGAGTCAATTGAGAGCTCTTCAACCAACCACATAATAACATAGTTGAACAAATAAAGAAAATATTAAAAAATCTATATTAACGTAATAGGAAATTCATAATTCATCCTTCAAGAGGTTCCATCAATACCCTAGATAACAAATTAGCTATTCATAATAGTATGCATAACTACAATACTAGAATTCATAGCCTATAATGGAAAATAGGAATAATGAAGTGAAAATCTCATAGCAGAATTATCCACCTTGATCCTAATGTGTTCTTGCCTCCTTAGGTTGAATATTCGGCCTCCATGACGACTCTGTGCTCTTCCTAGGTCTAAATTGTGTCCAAACACGATCTCCCTCTCGGTCTGTCCTTAAAAGTGACATTTTTAGGTCTATTTAAATGTGAGGAAAAAGACCTAAACATGTAGGCGAAGTCCTAGTTAAACGAGGAAATGAAATAAGCATTCAAAACTCGTACTGGACCTGGCCTTAGGCTGGCCTCGCCAAGCTAAAGCTTGGTTCTGCCTGGCCTTAGGCTGGCCTCGCCAGGCTATAGCCTGGTTCATCCTAGCCTTAAGCTGGCCTCGCCATTCTAAAGCCCGGTTTAGACTGGCTTTAGGCTGGCCTCCCCAGGCTAAAGCGTGGTTGAGCTAGCTTTTGCCTAGCCTTTTGCTTTCACTGTTCTCGCGCACACTTTCAATGTACAAGTATCTCTTTTGCTCTACTTTCATCTTCAATTCACCTACACAAAAATAGGCTCCATTATGCGCAAATAAAGTGTAATTTATCATTAAAGCATATAAAATGCAAGGCAAATAATGTACGAAACTATAAATTATAGCCACAGATCAATTAATCTTTTAGAAGGAAAAAAAGTAATTTTAAGTAGAATCTGAAGCAGTTTTGGAGAATGAGAATGTCATGACCCAATTTAGGATAATGACTAGTGCTTAGAGCAAGTGCCCCTAAGTAAGCCTCATTGATATTTTACATAGAAACATAAAGAGTTTTCCCTATTTTTGGACTATCTAAAAAAAAGTTCATGTAGTAAAATCAACAACCAAAACTTCCTAATATCAATCCAACCAACAATAACTTTATCCATGAACCAAAACAAGTCTCAACCATTATAATCCACCAACTAACAGTCATAAATGCTAATTTATCTCCAAATTCAATAAGAAAGTGCATTACTCATCATGGGTCTATAATAATGAAAGAATACTCATGACACAAAAGAATAACCATGGAGTGATTTTATAAGTAAATAAGAAAGATGATAACAAATAAATAAACTCTTCACCCACGCAAAAAAGTGTGGGGCTCACCAAGAACTATTAACTCGTATACTCTAATTAACGAAATTCTCGCTCGAGTAAACTGTTGTCTCTATAAAAAAAATTGCGGGGAGTGATACTAGCCCAATAAGTAAAAACACTTAACCACAACTGTTTTTAATTGGGGACAAGTGAGAAAATATGCTAGTATGTTATACAGAAAATATCATAAGAATGTCCTTTCAGAAACAATGAACAATAATCAGTCTCATCTTGTGTTTCGGGTAACAAAATCAATCGACAATTTGGTAATAAACTCGGAAAGCACTATCTCATAGAAAATCATTATGTTTGGGAGGTTTCCAAAAAAGAATCGTGTAATTTGTATCACTGTGTGGACCCCTTCGTAAAAGGAGTCAAATATAACTGTAGGTCCCTTCTCAAGAGAAAACTGTAACTGTGTGCTAGTTCTACCTTCCCACTAGCGAAGGCTATAACTTTAATCGGTAATCTGTAACGAATCTGTTGTTAGCAACGGGATCCTTCAAAGTCTCCTCCTATTTATACTTTTCTTTGTAAACAGTAATTATTCACATGGAAGCATTTTTAAAATAGTATAGGACATTTCAATTCTTTTCAAATGCTGTAATCCATTTTTGGTAACGGTAATCATATCTTAAATAACAGTAAAACATATCTAGTAATAGTGAGAACATTTTTAATAACGGTAATCATCTCAAGTAAACTATTCAGTAGCATATCAAGTAAAGGACTTGTCCCACATGCAATTTCAAATATTTTGTAACATATTTTATTTCCAAAATAACGTATAAACCATGCAGGTTATGAAAATAAAAAATTACAGTAAAATTACTACTTACAGTACTCGTGTCGGAAGAGCGAATGTGTCACCACAAGTAGTCCATTCGACTTCTTCAATCACCTCAATTGTATCAAAATCAATGTATGTATCAATTTTATGAACCGTCAACAAACCAATTCACAATAACCAGCCCTTCCGATGTCTTGTTAATAGGATTTTCCTACTATACCCGAGAATACTTCTATACCTTAATCAAGTTCCTTAAGTCATATATAAATTTCTTAGCCCAAGGCAAGGTTACGGTAGAAGGCATATGATTCCAAATCTCTTTTAAACTTCTAAAGCTCATTTAAGCTAATAACTACACTATGTCCTTATGGCAGTAGCATTCTTTTACCAATCTTTCACTCAAATTGTTCCATAATCTATCAATTTAACCCTTTATATAATATATTCATCCAATTTGTCACAACAGTACATGATACCTTATAGGTGCATAAGTCTAAACTAAATAGAACCTCCGCCTATAATAGTTTTTACTATAGAAAATTCAGTACCCAATAGAAATTTCACAAACCAAATAACGAGGGCAGCAAACCTATTGAGAAGAACTTACAGTGCTCGAGCCAAAAGAGGCTTGCTACAACTTTAAATTGTGTCTATTTTTTTTTCTTTCTATTTCGCTCTGCATATTTACAGACCCAATGTTATTCCCTCTTTCTTTTCACTGTCAATATTTTAGTTGGTGTATTTGAGAGAGTGTTTACAACTTGGTAATTACTTTTGTTTCCACCAGAGGCTCTTGGCATTGTTTCCCACGCCCTAAACCATTTTGTTTTGTTGTACACTTTACAGTGGGCTTTTTCCCATTTAATTGGTTAGGTTTTTCACATTTTTTAAGTAATATTAAAAGACCAAAGTACCCCAACTTAAGTATTAAGTATTACATTCTTCCGACTTTATGAAATTCGGTTTTTGAATTTTGCTCAGGTACGTACACATGCTAAAATAAATACTGTATTTGACTCTCATAGCATTTTTCACTTTCTATGTAGCTTCTTCGAAGGTATGATTTCTCTACAAGATTTTGACGAACACAATTTCTTGTGACCATAGCTTTCTTAATTGTCAATCAATAATAGCCATAGGCACCTCCTTTAAGAGGACTTCTCATCCGGTAGTATAGTCAGTGCTTCAAGCACTTGAGAGGAGTGTGATTACATTTTATAAGCATAGAGACATGAAATATTGAATAAATAAAAGATAACTTAGGAAGAAGTGCCAAACAATCACAGCTCCCTCTCGGTCAAGTATCTCAAACGGACCTACAAATTTGAGGTCAACTTACTTTCCTTTTCTAAATTTCATCACACCCTTCAAATGAGAGACTCATAGAAACACTCTATTCCCAATTGTAAACACTAGATCTCTTCTTCGCATAAGACCTTTGTCTGCTTTGAGCTGTGAGCAATCTCTTTCTGATCAACTGAACCTTGTCCACAGCTTCTTTTACTAAGTTGGATCGCAATAAGTTATTCTCACCAGCTTCAGACCAAGCGACAGGAGAAGGACATCTTCTATCATACAATGCTTCATATGATGCCATCAAAATACTGAACTGAAAGTTATTATTGTAAGCAAGTTCAACTAAAGGTAGATAGGTGCCCTAACTACCTCGAATCTCAAAAATAGAATCTCTCAACATATTCTCCAAGATCCATATAGTACACTCGGACTTTGCGTTTGCATGCGATAAAACTTAGTACTAACATCTACTTGTGTATCCAATGTTTCTTGAAAAGATTTTCAAATCACGAAGTGAATTATGATCCTCTATCAGAGATGATAGATAATAGATCTCTATAGAGACAGATAATTTTCTGTTCATGTATATCTGTGCATATTTCGCCTAACTATAAGAGGTTTTGACTAACAAGAAACGTGCCTAATTTGTAAGCCAATTTATGACTTTTTCCACATATAGTCATACCCCTAGTTATTTGGGTAATTTAGTCATATAATGTATTGTAATCCTATTATATTTCCACTTCAGAATATTGAGTTTTTGTAGTGGGCTTGTGAGCCGCAAGTGCTTACCTTAACATGTTCACATTTCAAATAGTTGAATACAAAGTTATTGAATTTTTTTTTCTTTTTCCTTTTCCAACCAATCAACAATAAAAATTCTAGTCATGGTGCATCTTATTGACCTGATATATACATTGTATCTAGAGTTGTGAGCTCCAACACGAGTAGCCTTTCTCCAGCCATAATAGTTGCTACACATAACTAATTACCTAGTCAAAGAATTGTCACACCTCCTTTTTCTACTATACCCCGAAAGAGGGATATAAGGAAGTTTTTCCAATTTAGGTGACAATCGAAGCGGTATTTAATTATTTAAGAGATTTCAAAGTCGCCACTTGGGAGATTTACGGTGTCCCAAGTCACTAGCATAAATTTCGAATCGAGGAAAAATTTGACTCTAATTATGGTCTACGAATTTGAAATCCGAGTAAGGAATTCTGTTAACCCGGGATAAGGTGTTAGGCACTCCCGAATTTTGTAGTTCTGGCAAGGTCGCTTTTATCCTACTTGGCTTGTTAAATTACTTAATTACTGATTTTTAAAACACATGCTTTTGCTTCTTTCACCGCTTTTAATTAGAAAATTATCTTGAAACGGGTTACGCGTACATATACCGGCCTGTTTGACGCGTCAAAAATTATGTCATGCGAAAGTGTCCAAAATTAATAACGCTTAGTTATTAAGAAAATTTGGGCCAAGGTTTCGCGAACACATACTCTAATTTTATTTTTAGATGCGTAATTGTGTTATGCGGACGTATACACAATCACTCTAATATTTTTAAACTGCCCAAAAGAATATTCCACGAAATATTAGTCATTTTTAATATCTAGGTTATAAAGCTAATACGTGGGCCATGAGTTATGAAATTGTTGTGGCAACAAGTAGTTGCTAAGTCATTTATTCAATTAACCGATTAGCAGCTATTCCCCTGCCTAACATCGGATGAATGCTTCACATGTAGATTAACTTTTCATAATTCTCCCAATAACTTTTAGTAGTCAATTTTACTAAAATCAACTATATTTGGTAAATTAGAGTGCTGGGATCGAAATACATTTTAATATCAACCTAAGAGAATGTAAGCATTTGACATACTAAAAGCAATAAAACAGAATGAAAAGACCAAGGCAATAATCCAAGTTCAAACTATTGTGATTCAATACTGAATTTACACTAAACACTTGATAAACATGTCACAAGGTGTTATACTCTAGCATTTTTAATTACTCAATTCCACAAAGGAGCTGCCCAGCAAATCTCAAAATGGAAATTATAAGGCTCATATTAGCCTCCTTAACACTCACAAATGCAGCAAATTAGAAACACTATCATGACAGCCTCTTTATTACAAAATTCAAATATTCAGGTAAATATTAAGGCAACTAAAAAACAATGAAAAGTGAGTCACTACGGAAGGTGAACCAAGTATAACTTTCTCACAGACATCTAACACCAATCGATACAACTACGAAGTAATGTAGCTTAAACAACTTTAACATATACAAATCAGACATGAAGCTACAAAGAAAACTAATTCGAAACAAGTGGTGCAGCACTTTCACATTCTAGAGTCAAACTCTCCATTATATTCAAGTGATATCCATGAGTGTCAAGGAATACCTGGATAAATGAGGAAACAGCTAGGTAAAGGGATCAGAAGTCTACAAAAGCAAAACCAGCAGCAGAATTCAACACCCAAACCCAGCAAAAGAAAAGAAATAGCCGACGGAAACCAATGGAATAGTAACTAACCAACGGAATTTGACCCAAAACTTGAAGAACCCCAAACTTAAACTATCTCAATCTCGGAAAGAATCAAGGATGTTTCAATTACTAAAAGTTTCAACACTCAAACCACAGAAATTCATGGAGTTATATTTTTTTGCTTTTAAGTTGTGAGTATTTTCTCAGAACTTTTTCTCTTAAGGTCTTTCTTGAGGTCTTCTAAATTCTCTCAGATTTGTGTATTTTCAGCTCTATCTTTCTTGCCTTCGAAGGCAAAAATAGTGCATTATATAAACTCAACCATAGGGCTGTCCTGCTAAACTAATATTGCACCGTTAGTCCCTTATTAGCTATTGTTTTTAGCTTAGGTAACCTTAGATTTCTGACTTGTTTACGAAGCTATACCACTATAATTCTAAAATTACAATTAGATCCCCATGTAGGTGCTTCCAGGGGCTTCTAATTTTTGTTACCCAAGAATCGCTGAGATGATTTCCCGAAACTACCCTTTTCCTATTCTAAAAATTACCAAGTTAAACGAGCCCCCATCTTACCCTGATAATTGGTCAAGAATTGACGATAGTTGAACAAGAACCTAGCCTATTCAGCAATAAAACCAATCAGATCCTAAAAATTGACTATTGAAATTAACTGTAAGACAGTAAACTGACAATTAGGCAATTGAAATTAAAATTAAACAATCAGGAATCAATTAATCACGACCCAACACAACATCAAATTAGAAGAGAAGAAAAAGAAAAAGAAATCAAAACGAAGCATAATTAAATAAGAAAACAGAATCAATAAAAAAAACCTAAAATTTCTAAATCAATTGATCGTGGAGAACATCGATCAAGGAGAGAATAACATATGCAAAGTAAAGAAAAAATCAAAAGAAAAAGAAAATCTTACTGAGGAGAAGTTTAACAAAAGGACTCCGATTAGAGGTCAAGAATGATGTGAACGTTTGTTCTTCAACAAGAACAAACGAGCACATTATCTCTTATCTCGAATCGAACTCTGACTAAGAAAAGTAGGAAGAACTCGAACCAATCGGACTTCATGATTCCGCCCCTCCTACGATCTAAAATTCGAAGAGCTCATGCTATATTCGAAGGCTATATGGATTTAAAATGAAGGAGGTGAGGAGGCTATTTGGTATAAATTTGGGACCGTTTGGCGATGGCGCTACCGCACACAGCGGGCCAACCGGCATTTCCAACGGATATTCGAGACCATTGGCGGGGAGTTGAGGACTGATGTTTGGATCTATTGAAAGGGGAGCGGGATAGGATTCAATGGTGTTAATTTATGGTCTTTTGGTAACGGGCGGCCACCGTGAGACGATTTCCGGCGGCGGTCTGGGGCGACGGACGATGGGATTAGGATTGGTCGATTTTGGACAAGGTACAATGTCTGGACTTGGGGTAGGGGGGTTTATATATATATATATATATATATATATATATGTGTGTGTGTGTGTGTGTGTGTGTGTGTGTGTGTGTGAAACCCTAGGTTTGCTGCTGTTGGATTGAAGGTGATGGATGGCTGGGACTGATTAAGTCAAACGGTGTCGTTTGGGCACTGGGGCTAGACCAGATGTGGTTTTGGGCCTAGTCTGCTGGTCCAATTTGGGCTAGATAATAAGCGAAAATGGCCCAGATTTGTTAGATTTGATTTTGTTGTTTTGTTTTCTTCTTTTTCTTTAATTTTTATTATTATGTGTTTTCATTTCACAATTAAAATAAAATAACCTAAATTAAAACAATGTATCATATAAAATTCTAATTAATCCTAATTAATAATTATCACAAATAGTCAAAGAAAAATTAAAAAAAAAAGAAGAAGAAATCACCTAAAAATTATAAATAGAATGAGAGTGCAAAATAAACTATTTTTTTAATTTTCCTTTATTAAAAATGAACAAAATACTTTATAATTTTGAAAATGCACGATTAACTCCTAAATGCATATGCCACATATTTTAGATTATTTATTAATTAAGATAAAATAAATATGCGTGAAACAAAATGCAAACAATTAGTGAAAACTATCACAAAATCGCAAACACATGACAAAATTGAGTTTTGTTCGAATTTGTAGGAATAATTCATTTAGAGCAAAAATCACATGCTCACAGCTGCCCCTCTTTGCGGGAAAATACGAAGAGTTTTCGTGCAAAGATAAGTGAGCAGAAACGAGCAAATTTTGCCCGTTTGAATATTCCGTGAGAAGCATTTTGAAAAGCTTGGCCGCACCCAGCTTAAGATATTTCCTACATATCCTCAACTAAACAGGAATCAGGTCAGTGTATTTCAGGAGTGTTTGGTGGCTGGGACTACCGAAGCTGTGATTTTGTTGTTGCTGCTAGTGCTGCTAGACCCCCTTATTACACCTTGTAAAAAAAAAATAAGCTAGCCTAAGCTATGAATTATGGATTACAAAAGAACCTATCTACGTCTTCAATCTTGCTCTTGATCCTTGTTTCTTTGTTGCCTTGTATTTCTCCCTGTAAACTCTTTGTTGTCTTGTTGAGTTGTATTTCTTCCTGTAAACTCCTTGTTGCCTGGTTGAGTTGTATTTCCTCCAATAGAACTTCTTATTGCCTTGTTGACTTCTAGTTTTCTCTTCTTCTATCTTTGATGCAGAATTACTGGACCTGAAATGTATTACCTTGTTCTGCAAGTGGGTGCCTGATTACCAAAACTTGCAACTTGAAAACTATTCACTTGTTCTACAGGTGGGCGCCTGATTATCAAAACTTGCAACTTGAAAAATACTCCCTTGTTTTACAGGTGGGCGCCTGATTACCACAACTTACATCTTGAAAAATATTCCTTTGTTCTCCAGGTGGGCGCCTGATTACCAAGACTTGAAACTTCAAAAATATTCCCTTGTTCCACGGGTGGGTGCCTCATTACCAATGTACAGCTCCTTTTTACCGCTTATACGTGGGTACCCCGAGAGGCGACACGTGTAAAGGAGTTTTTCCAATTAAAGTGACATTATTCGAAATGGGATTAATTGTTTAATTCAAGAGTCGCCACGTGGGATAGGCTTGACCTGTTGGTGTCCCAGCCGGTTTATATAAAATCCCAAATCGAAGAAATGTTGACTATCCAAATTGGAGTCTGCGAACCAGAAATTTGTGAGTAAGGAAACCTGTTGACCCGAGGGAAGGTGTTAGGCACCCTCGGATCCCGTGGTTCTAGCACGGTCACTTAAACTGAATATCAGTGGCTAAAACATGATTTGCAATAACCGTTCACTCGTAATTTTTTATTATTAACCGCTTTTAGCATCTTTTAAGGAAGTTTTGCAATGTTATTAAAACACGTCGCGAATTGCGCCACATAAATGCACCCGCAATTTTAAACATATTTCAATTTTATTGAGAATAGGATTTGGGTCACATAAATGCGCACCCGAATTTAGGAAGGTATTTTTATTAAACACGCGCATCTATAGCAACTACGTCTTTGACATTTATGGGAAGGCCATGAAATTTGCTAAACGGCACCTCCTATTCTTTCTATATGTTCTAATGAATTAAGGAGCCTACGCATGGTATTTATTTGCATCAACATGACTCAATTTATTTTTATGAAGGTATTCTAACATATGCTAAATTTTGTTAAAGCTATGTTTAAATCCACTAATTATTTCATGTATGAACTAGGTGCTTGGGAAAATTATATGTGCTTTGGCCATGTTTGTTACCAATTGACACATAAATAAATTGAGTTTTGGACAACCCTGGAGCACATAGTGCTCAAGCTACAATTAATAACCATTTTGAATGGTTTGGGCTATTAACCACTTAGCCAAGCAAAACGTATTAGAATTCAGCGTTCTGGTGCTTACTAGTCCTTACTAATGAGCCTAGTGTTGGTTTGGACAAAAGAGTCTAGTTCTTAGCAGCTGTTTTGATTCAGAATTATAAATGCAGATCGAATCTCTACACATTCACGAAGGAAATACTCACAACCATTTTTATATCAATTTCTACATTAGTTTTGAATCAGAAGATTCATATACTCATTAGCCAGAGTATATGAACCTAACTCTCCAAAAATTGACACGAGTTATATTTACAACCTAGAGATCAAGAAAACAATGCTAATATGCTGACACTTAAATTAGCCAACACAATACATGACATTGGGGTTTTAAGCAATTACTAAGCTATCATTTTCATAATCCTGATTTCAAACAAAACATGACATATATACGTTTGAATGAGTAGCATTACCTAGTGGATTACACAATCAGTTACTCATGTGAACCAACCAGACATAAGATTGAAACTAACTATTGATTATACACATGAAAAGAGAAAATTCAATCAAACGTTCAAATTATTACACATTGAAACAGTCCCAAATGTCCATTTAGTATAGATGTGGATCAGTCTAAAATTGAATAACATGATATTATCCTATCACACACCTATATCAGAATTAAATAGGGGAAAATGGGAAAGGGTTTAGAACTGTACAATGGAACTATAAATCTGCATATTTATGAATGTTTCATGCTTGAACTTCAATGTATTAGATGAACAGAGGAATGTACCTGTAATTTAAGTGAAAGAGGAGCCTATGAGTGAAGACAAGATACCAGTTAAGCAAATCAACAGCCAATACACAATATGCCTAGAGTTTCAACAGAATTGTGAGAGAATTAAGCTCAAAAAGGATCAAATTCAACCATTGATTGTATTTTAGATATGAAATGAGTATTTTAGCTCTAGTATTGAAGAGAAGAGTTCCGGATCCCTATCTAATGCCCCAAATGGTTCATTTTATAGTAGAAATGTTAGGGCATCAGATTTTTCCTTGTTTCTTTTTTAGTCCCTAACTCAAATTGTATTTTTTTCCTAAGTAGTCCTTCAATTTATGACTTGTGCCTCAAGTTTTAGGGAATTATGCGTTAGTCCCTGCCAGAAGGTTCTAACAGATTCCTATCATATTTTACAGATTCAAAACCCATTTTATACTCTTACTAACTTTCCTAAAGTACCCTACCCCTGAATTTTTACCCCAGTCAGTTCTTTTAACTTTAGTTCAGTCCAATTAACATTGGTTAGTTGAATTCAGCTCACATTTAGATCAACAGGCTCATAAAGATCAGATTTAGCCAAAGAATTAACAAGGTTCAACATATGCAGACTTCCACAAACAATATACACACTATCAAAACAAAGGACTAGAAGAATTAATACATTATCAACACCTTATTTTCAGAAATAGCTTAGTCAAATGCTTCAGAAACTCACACAATAATTTAATTCAGGGATCACCTTAGGAGGCAAGTGAAGGCTAACAATGAACAATTGAGCATCCCAACCCCAAATCAACTTGAAACCAACTCCAATTCTGAAGAACTAAAGTCATCATGACAATCAAATACTTAGGGGCGAACCAGAAATCCTAGAATCAAACGTATATGTCAGTTAAGACTAAAAATCACATTATAGTAGAATTAACTAGCTCTCAAAATCAAACGCTGATATTAGCAGGAAATTATTCAAAAGATAAAAGACTTCCAAACAAAGCATATGAACACTGAAGAACTTGTGGATTACCAGACAAACAATCAAAAGAAAATCTCATAAAAGAAACATAAATTATTAAACATGCAATTACTAATCAGTCATTAAAGAAATCCAACATTCAATGCTAAAGAAAAAATGAAAATAAGCAGGAAAACTTAGCTTTTATTCCTATTGTCATTTGAACTTATTCAATTGGACCTTCGTTCTTCTACAGGTGTTCTGAAACTCCATGGATGGTGTTTAATCAACTTCAAAACTCAAGGGAGGAATCTTGAAGTCCTGAGACCTAAGTGAGGTCTCAAATTTGAACTTCTTCAGTGGCTAGGGTTATCAGGGACTCAATGGGGGCATGGTTGGGGTTGAAGGGGGTTAGGGACTATGTAGGAGAGTTTTGAACCATTTCTAGCAAGATTGGGATTTAGGGTTAATCTCCAAATTAGTATTCGAGGAGTTTCGGGGTGATTTGAGAGTGGTGGTATGCATGGTTAAAACGAGGAGCGTGAGGTGACTTAATGGTGTGAATATGGAAGGCTTTGGGATGAGAGTCGCTGGAGGCTTGGTTTCCGGCCACCTTTGAAGGGATATTCGAGACGGAAGGGTGGTATTCGAGGGTAATTGGCTATGGGACGGGGTAGACGAGGCCGTGCTAGTCAAGCGGTGTATTTTGGGGCCATTTGGTTGCCGGACACCATCGTGAGGCGATTTCCTGTTGCGGAAGTAGGGTGGTCAACGATGGCGATGGAGTGGTCGACGGGTGTTTGTTATAACCGGAGAAGGAGATACGAGGAAGGTGAGTTTCGGTCATGTATGTATTGAAGGGGTTTTGACATATATATGATTTAGGATGGGGGTTTAGGAACCGTTAAATTGAGGCGAGATCAACGGCTGTGATGATGGGGTGAACGATGTCCTTTTGTCTAGTGGATGTGTGGACTGGGTTGAGCTGGTCGTTTGGGCTGGGTGTGTATGGATTCAGAGAAGGAAACAAATTGTGCCACTCAGGTCTTGCCCAATTGTGGCCAGCCTGAGTGGCCAACTATATATATATAATATATATATACATATATATATATATAATATATATATATATATATATATACATATATTGTATTTTTGTTATTTTTTTGTCTTCTCTTTTAATAAAAATTAATTGTTGACTGTATTTAAAAAAACACAAATCACAATTAAACTAAGTCAAAATTAAAAAAGAATAATTTCAAATACCGGAAATGTCTATGTATATTTTTGTATTTTAATTTATAAAACTAATTTATTTAACAATTAAATCCTAATTAATCCTAAACACGTAGTAATAAACATGCACTTGCAATCAGATCCTAAAAAAAATCTTAACATTTAAAAGAAAAATCCTAAACTTTAGGAGTTCTTTAGGAACTTATTTCGACCGGTCAAAAATCATATGCTCACAGTTGTCCCTCTTTGCGCAGGAACACGAAGGGATTTCTTCCAAAGACAAGTGAGCAAATATGAGCGATTTCCATCCGATTGAATGGGCCATGTGAAGCATTTTGAAAAATCTCTGACCGAACCTTGCGTCAAAGGTTGCCTACATATCCTTGGCAATAAAGGAATAAGGTCAGTGTACTTCTGGAAGTTTTGGTAGTTGGGACTACCGAGGGACTGTGATTGGCTTTTGTTGCAGCTTTTTTTACTCACTAAGCTATTTATTACACCAAAACGAAATCATAACTAAGCTAGCTAAAACTATCAACTACAAGTTACAAGTTTCCTATTGAAGCTTGATCTTGAGTCTTGGCTATCTTTCAAGGATAACTCAGGTCTGAATGTTGATGCTCGTTAATTGCAGATGTTAACTCAATCTTTAATTTTGAGACAAAATAGGATATGTTGAGCTTGTGAATTCCATTAATTTTGAGCATCCCGCGTCTTTGTCCGCCTCATTACTTTGGGTGCACCTTCTATCTCCTTTTCTTTGAGCTCACCTTTTACTCATGCTTTAAATCATGCCAGATCTTGTGCCTTATGGTGATACCTTCTTAGACAGCAAAACAACCAAACGAAAAAAAATTTTCTGCCCTAGTTTTCACTGGAAAATTTCGCGAGTCATATATAACACATATCTATGCTGCTCTTTTCTTAGAACAAAAGGAATGGAATTTTCTATCCCTTGGAAATATCACCAGGTTATGTTGGAGAGAAGAAATGGTTCCTGCTGGGGAATAAGATGAGAATCCCCGGGTTATGACGGGATAAGAATGGAAAAGTCTCTATGGGGAAAGGAAAGAAAAGATCTGCGGATTATACCGGGATGAAAATGAGGAGTCTCTGCTGGGGAAGAAAGGAAATCCTGAGTTATGTCAGTGGGATCCACGAGTTATGCCAGGATGAATGAAAAATCCTAGGTTATGCTAGGGGAATCCATGGGTTATGCCGGGATGAATGCAAAATCCTAGGTTATGCTAGGGGAATCCGCGGGTTATGCTGGGATGAAAGGAGATCCTGAGTTATGTCAAGGGAATCCACGGGTTATGCCGGGATGAATGAAAAATCCTAGGTTATGCTAGGGGAATCCATGGGTTATGCCGGGATAAATGAAAAATCCTAGCTTATCCTAGGGGAATCCGCGGGTTATGCTGGGATGAAAGGAGATCCTGAAGTATGTCAGGGGAATCCATGGGTTATGCCGGGATGAATGAAAAATCATAGGTTATGCTAGGGGAATCCACGGGTTATGCCGGGATGAATGAAAAATCCTAGGTTATGCTATGGGGAATCCACAGGTTATGCCAGGATGAAGATAGATCCTGAGTTACGTTAGGGGAATCCACGGGTTATGCCGGGATGAAAATGAGTTCATGAGCTATGTAAAGGGAAATCCATGGGTTATGCCAGTATGAAAGAAAAATCCTAGGTTATGCTAGGGGAATCCACGGGTTATGCCGGGATGAATGAAAAATCCTAGGTTATGCTAGGGGGAATCCATGGGTTATGCCGGGATGAAGAGATATCCTGAGTTTAGTCAGGGGAATCCACGGGTTATGCCAGGATGAAGAGAGGTCCTGAGTTATGTTAGGGGAAATCCACGGGTTATGCCAGAATGAAAGAAAAATCCTAGGTTACGCTAGGGGAATCCACGTGTTATGCCGGGAGTATGCAGGGCAGTGGACGACCTCAGAGGTCCTTTTGACTGTGCTGGGGATAGAGGAGGAAAGTAATAACTCTTAGGTTATGCTAAGGGTAGGGGAGTATTAGCTCCTAGACTACACTGGGTAATAGGAAGTGTAGAGAGAATATCCTCAGGTTATGCTGCGGATATGGAGGGAAACTTCCTCAGTTTATGCTGGAGGGGGTGGAATGCGATCCTTAGGTAATGCCTAGGATGTCCACAAGCTACAAAGGTGAAACTAGGGATTGGGAACTCGTGCGGTCATGCTCATTTACGAGTTTGCAGAAAAATGAAGAGGAAACTTCCCTTTAGTCAATGACGCATCAGCACCTTCGGCTCTTGTGCCTATCATTTGTTTGTTTTTGCCTCCTAGTTGCTTTTGTTTTTCTAAGTTGTACCTGCATCTATTTTAATTCAGCAGCAAAAACAAACTGTTAGTTTGAACAGTGAATGATTTTGCGGCCTTGTGACGCTTGATTTTGGCTTCCATTGTGTTCAAAAACGAACCCTCGGCTTTCCTTACTTACTTAGTTGGCCAGGGAGTCCTTATTTTTGATTTGGTTTTTCTTCTCGGGCATTGGGTTATGAGTTTTGTCCCGCTTTTGCATTTGCTTTTTCGACTTTTGATAAGAATCATCACCCTGTTTGGCTTAAAACCATTCAATTTTGCTTCAATTTCATGCTTTTGACTTTGAATTTCCTTTCCTTTATTTCTTCATTTTTGGGACATTAACAGTCATGGTCAACTGGGATTGGCTATGCATACTTGACGATGTCGGTCATTTCCCTAATTCTTGCCAGGAGGAAACCGCAAAGCTGGCCCTGCTACCTTTCTTTAAGGAATGGTTGAGGAAGATAAAGTGAAAATGAGTGAAATATAAACTTAAAGAGGTACTCACATTGAAGAAAAAAGAGAACTTATCTGGGAATATGAGCCTGCTTTAAATGGCGACGACATGCTTCATGGACTGGATATCCGACCCAAATCCATTTCTGCTCTCTGATTTCCACTTTTCAAATACCAAAGAAACTTTTTCGGACCTGGGTAACAATATTTACTCTTTCGGCTGACGGCGCCCTTTGCGGGTTTTCGCCAAACGGTCTCTCTCATTTCTCTTCTCCCGTCGCCCGATAGCGCTCTTTGGGAGTTATTGCTAAACGGGCTCTCTCATTTTTATTTTTCTCTGCTCACCGTCGCCTTATGTTGCTCGGAGATTTTCACCGATAAGACTCTCTCATTTTATTCTCTCTTAAATTCGATTGGTGCTGAGCCCCGACGCATGGTATTCTCTTCTCAAGGGGCTTATAACCTTGTAATCACTTGGATGGACACAAACCGATATATTTCCGCCCCAGTTTTAATTTTTTCGGGTAAATACGGTTTTTTACTTTGATGTGACTGAACCTCCGGGAGAGGCTGCCTACGTATCCTTTCGGAAATCATGTCAGACGTAGTTCAGGATGTGTTTCCTAAACTAATTTTGTTTTGTATTCTTTCTTTTGAATTTTCTTTTCTCTTCTTTTTCTTTTTTTTCTTCTTCTTTTTTACGAGTTTTCTTTTCCTTTCTTTTTTTTTGAATTTTCTTTCCTTTCCTTTCCTTCTGGGTTAACAAAAGAGTGAAGATAGCGGGAGAATAAAGCCTTCGTCCTTTTGATCCACCGGTGTAATTGCTACAGGGGATTTAAACATAATACCTCTTCACTGCGTCTGTGTTTACCGCTGCCTCGGGCTCATCTCCTTCAATGTCGCCCAAGTACAATGCTCCTCTAGGCAATATCTTTTTGATTATATATGGGCCTTTCTAATTTGTAGCGAATTTTCCTTTAGCCTCTTGATGGTGCGGAAGTATCCGTCTCAACACCAGCTGCCCGACTTCAAAATTCCTAGGGTGCACTTTCTTGTTGTAGACATGGGACATTCTTTGTTGGTACAACTGCCCTTGGCAGATTGCGGCCATTCATTTTTTCATAAATTAATGCCAGTTGCTCCAACCGGGTTTTAGCCCATTCACTATCTTCGATTTCTGCTTCGACAATCACTCCGAGTGAAGGGATTTCCACCTCGGCCAGCCTCATTTCCATAGACCAGCAAGTAAGGGGTGGCTCCTATTGATGTAGGTACTGTGTTGCAATATCCCATCAACACGAAAGGCAGCTTTTTATGCCATTTCCTCGAGCTTTGAATAATTTTCCTCAAGACTTTCTTAATGTTCTTGTTGGCTGCTTCGACCGCACCATTAGCTTTAGGTCAGTAGGGAGTGGAGTTTCTATGTGTTATTTTGAATTGTTCACATATCTCCCCATCAGCGGACTGTTTAGATTAGCTGCATTGTCAGTAATGATGGTAGCCAGGACCCCAAAGCGACAAATGATGTGGGAATGCACGAAATCCACTACGGCTTTCATGGTGAAAGACTTGAGGGTGATGGTCTCGACCTATTATGTGAAATAATCAATGGCGACCAATATAAACCTGTGCCCATTTGAGGACTTCAGCTCGATCGGCTCAATGATGTCCATTCCCCAGGCGGCAAATGGCCAGGGTGCTGACATAGGATGAAACTCATTCGGTGGTGCATGAATCAGATCACCGTGCACCTGGCATTGATGGCATTTCCGCACAAAGCTGATGCAGTCCTTTTCCATGGTCATCCAATGATAACCAGCTCAGAGTATCTTCTGTGCCAATACATAGCCATCCATATGGGGCCAACACAAGCCCGCATGTACTTCGTGCATGATCCTCCCAGCTTCTTCGGCATCCACACATCTCAACAAATTAAGATTTGGAGTCCTTTTCTATAGAGTGTCACCATTTAAGAAGAAATTGCTCGCATGCCGCCGGATGGTCTTCTTTTGTTCTCTTGTGGCCTGCTCAAGGTACTCCTGTGTTTTTATGAATCTCAAGATGTCGTAATACCACGGCTGTGGGCTAGGCTCTGCTTCGGTTGCATTTCAATACCCATGTCTTTCTTTGATTTGGATTTGTAAAGGATCCACATAGGCATTTCCCGGATATGGCAGCATGGAGGCCAAAGATTGCAAGTGCATCTGCTAACTTATTGTGGAAACGGGGAATGTACCTGAACTGTACAGACCTGAACCATTTGTTGAGGTCCTCGACATGCTGTCTGTAAGGGAGGAGCTTACTGTCCTTGGTCTCCCATTAGCCCTGAGCTTGTCAGATGATTAAATCGGAATACCCCATGATTAGCAACTCTTCGATGTCCTAGTTGATAGCCATGTTCATGCCATAATGCAAGCCTCATATTCTGCTGTATTGTTAGTGCAAAAGAACTGTAGCCTAGCTGTAGCTAAATAATGCTGGCTTGTGGGTGAGATAAAGATTGCTCCAATACCTACGCCCTTGGCATTTACCGCTCCGTCGAAGAATATTTTCCAGACGGGAATGTCTTCAGCTGCTATTTCCAATGATTTCACTTCTTTGTCAGGGAAATAAGTGTTTAAAGGCTGATACTCTTCATCAACGGGGTTTTCTGCCAGATGATTTGCTAGTTCCTGAGCTTTTATTGCCGTACTAGTGACATAGACGATGTCGAACTCGGTAAGCAGGATCTGCCATTTGGCCAGTTGTCCTGTGGGCATTGGTTTTTGAAATATGTACTTTAGTGGATGTAGCCTGGTTATGAAGTACGTGTTATGAGCTTGCAAATAATGCCTCAGCTTTTGAGCCACCCATGTCAAGGCGCAACATGTTCTCTCTAACAATGTGTACTTGGCCTCGTAGCCAATAAACATTTTTCTCAGATAATAGATGACCTGCTCTTTCTTTCTCGTGGCGTCATGCTGCCCGAGATACAACTGAAAGAGCCTTCCAAGACCGTCAGCTAGAGAAACAATGGCCTTCCTGGTTCTAGCGGAACTAAAAATGGTGGATTTAATTTGACAGGTATTGTTTGATTTTTTCAAAAGCTTCCTGACACTCGACCATCCATATAATTGTCGCATCCTTCTTCAGCAGTTTGAATATAGGCTCACATGTTGAGGTCAGTTGGGCGATGAACCAGCTGATGTAGTTTAATCTCCCCAATATACTCATCACATCCTTTTTAGTCCTTCGCGGGGGCAGCTCCCGAATGGATTTGATCTTGGTTGGGTCTAATTCAATGCCTCTTCGACTGACGATGAACCCCAGAATTTTGCCCGAAGGAACTCCAAATGGGCATTTCGCTGGATTCAATTTCAAATTATATTTGCAGAGCCTTTCAAAACATTTCCTCAAATCCTTCACATGCTCGCCCTGAGATTTGGATTTGATAATCACGCCATCCACGTACACCTCTATTTCTCTATGCATCATGTCGTGGACGATAGTGGTCATAGACCTCATGTAGGTTACGTTTTTCAATACAAAAGGCATAAGTCTATAACAATACGTTCCCCAAGGTATGGTGAAGGCGGTTTTCTCAGCATCTTCTTCATCCATCAGTACTTGGTGATATCCTGCGTACCAGTCTACAAATGATTGAATCTCATGCTTGCCACAATTATCAACCAGTATGTGGATGTTGGGCAGAGGGAAATTAACCTTGGGACTCGCCTTGTTTAGATCTCTATAATCCACACACACTCGGGTTTTCCCATCCTTTTTCGACACTGGGACAACATTAGCCAGTCATGTGGTGTACCGCACTACCCGGATTACCCTTGTTTCAAGCTGTTTTGTAATTTCCTCTTTGATTTTATCGCAGACATCAGGCTTGAATTTTCTTTGCTTTTGTTGTACCGGAGGGCATTCGAGGTATGTAGGCAACATATGAACCACCGAATCCATACTCAGGCCTGGCATATCATCATAGGACCATGAAAATATGTCTTTGAATTCCAACAGTAGTTGAACTAATGAATCCCGTATCTCTTTATTTACGTGGATGCTTATTTTAGTTTCTTTGATTTCATCATGGTCACCCAGGTTAACCGGCTCAGTGTCATTTAAGTTAGGCTTACGTTTGTTCTCAAAGTGTTCCAATTCTCAAGTAATTTCCCTTAAAGCCTCTTCTTTGTTGTATTCCGGTTCTTGGTTCATTATTTCAAAAACAGGCAGCGGATTTGGGTCGTGGTGAGAAGTCTGCGAGCATGTCGTTTTATTTAAAGCCGCATTATTGGGACTGAAAGAAAAGATGAAAAATAAAGAAAGACAAAATCAGAGAAAAGCAGATAAATGAAAAATATTGATTTTATTTCTTTGAACTTAAATGATAAACATGGTTTACAATTTGAAATTTAATGTGCTACGAAGGGAAACAAACAACTAGCTACACCCCGAAATAACTCGTGATGTGGGAAGAGGTAGCAAGGCGAGACTACCGGGTCTGCCATCTGACTGTAAAGGGTATGGCCTTCCAATATTGAAGTTTGGCATCTGGCCGCATATACAGCACTTCAGCGGCGCTTGGCCCTTCCCCTAGTTGGACCATGTTTACATCATAAAGCAGGTCTCTCATAGCCCCGTAGATTTCATCAATTTCTTCTTGCGTGAAAGTTTCCTCTTCCTCTTCTTCACTGCACTTTGGTTTTATAAAGGTTTTGTACAAGTCAGGTAGTGGTCGGGGTAAGGTCCATCCGTGGTGCTTTCTGCGATTAGACCATGTGATATCTTCTGAGGTTGGATGAAATCCTAGTCCAAAGAGCTTTTCTTTGGCAAGCAAGGCGACTGGCTCGGTTATGCCTTGTAGGGAGCATCCGTGTCCCTTGCCTGGCTTGAAGCCTTGACGCGCCATTTCTTTTGCTACCATGATTGAAGGATTTGACAGAAAAGGTTAAGGAAACGGCTTGCACTCTTCATGTTGATCGGCTACTACAAGTTCGAAAGCTTGATAAACAATGTGTTCACTGCCTTCCTTGGCTTCTAGACAGGGGATAGAGGGTTCTCGGTAAATTGATTGCTCATCCTCCCCATGAACTACAATCTCCTGATTTTCATACTAAAATTTCAACATTTGGTGCAAGGTTGAGGGCACTTCCCCTACTGCATGAATCCATGGCCGTCCCAGGAGGTAGTTGTAGGAGGTGTCCATGTCCAGCACTTGGAAGGTTACTTCGAAGTCGACTAGACCAATGGTGAGCACCAGATCGATTTCACCTATGATATCCCTTTTTATACCATCGAAGGCTCCAACACAGACGTTGCTAGGAGGGATCCTCCCTGTCCCGATCTCTATTCTCTGTAAGGTAGATAGAGGACATATATCTACTCCAGAACCCCCATCAACCATCACTCTCTTAACATAATATCCCTTACATTTGATTGTGAGATGCAAAGCCTTGTTATGAGCAGCTCCATTTGGGGATAGGTAATTCTTAGTGAACGATATTTTGATTGATGGAGAAGAATCTCTCCGCCATTTTCTCCAAGTGTTCTACCGAGGTCTCCGCTGGCACATAAGCCTCGTTTAATGTTTTGACCAACACTTGTTGATGCTCAGGAGATTTCATTAAGAGTGACAGTAGAGACATCTGTTCAGGGGATTTTCGGAGTTGATCTACCACTTCATACTCTGGCATCTTCGTTTTTTTGGAAAAAGGCTTCTGCTTCCTCAGCGTTTACTTGCTTTTTTGGCGGGAATCACCGTTTGGAGGCGGCATTTATTTCTTCCACACTAAAGTATTTCTTTGTGGGACATCCCTTTGGGGCTTCTCCAAGGACTTGTTTTCCCTTGTGCGTAACAATGATTTCCCGATAATTCCAGGGGATGGCTCAAGGATTGGTCATGGCTTTGTGGCACGCGACCAATAACCACGGGCTCATTCAGCACCGGTGGCTTAATTGATCCCCGTACCACATAGGCCTTCTTTGGTATGTTTAGGGCTCTGTTCAGCTGAAGTCTTTTGGGAGGGCTTAAAGTGGGCCGCTTTTCTTTGCTTCCCCGAGGAATGTAGAGTATTGTTTCTTTGGCGGGGGTTGTCTCAGCTTTGGCCTCAGCCTTTTCCTCTACCTCAGGGGTTTTGGCTTCATATTTGTTTTCTTTTCATCCACTTTCTTTGGGGTGTCCTTTGGCTTCCTATCGGCCTCGGCAATGGCGATGATGACCTTGAGAGCGGGATCAAACTCTTTGTCTTCGCAGATCATCCCGATGACCGGCCCATTGTTGTGAGACGCTAACGGATTCTCATTCACATTTGGGACTTCGTCGTCTCTGAGAACTATTTTCTTTTGATCAATCAAATCTTTCACCGCTCGCTTTAAGTTCCAACGATTTTCAGTATCGTGGCCCTCTTCCCCTGAGTGGTGGGCGCATCGTACACCCATTTGGTAAGATGGTGATTCTGGATTCTGTCTATTCGGGGGTACAGGCTAGAGAAGACCTAGATGGACTAGCTTGGGAAACATGCTAGTGTAATATTCTCCCATTGGGGTGAAGTTTTGTCTCCAAGGTGGCTCCCGGGGATGATAGTTGTTTTGCTGATGGCGGGGATTGTAATGATCAGGTGGGAGTTGATTCCTCGGAGCTTGATTTATGTTATTCTGCTGTTGAGGGCGGAGGAATGGTTGAGCATTCATAACTGAGGGTTGAGGGACGTAATGCATATCTCTGTGAGGATAGTAATGTCGAGGCGCTCTGTTGGAGAATACATGTCTGTTTTTATGTTGTTTCCCTGCCCCGGAGGCTGCCATGGATGCCTCTTCTCTTTACTTGTTCCTGGGAATTCCTCCCGCTCCTCCTTGTATAGCTTAGAGGTGGCTCTGATGGCAGATTGGCTAAGAATCCTCCCTGTTTTGAGGCCCGTTTCCACCATTTCTCCAATCTTTATTGCTTTGGCAAATGGTTTGCCTATTGCGGACATCATGTTCTGAAAATAGTTTTCCTCATATGCATGTAACAAGATGATGACCATTTATGTTTCATCCATAGGAGGCTTCACCCTTGATGCTTGCTCCCGCCATTTAATAGCGTACTCGCTGAAGCTTTCAGCAGGTTTCTTCTTCAGGTTGGCTAGGGAATTCCTATCCCGGGTGATGTTGACATTGTACTGGAATTGTTTCACAAAGTCCCGGGTAAGGTCCCATATGTGTCACCGGGTGATGTCTTGATCTATATACCATTCGGAATAAATCCCTACTAAGCTTTCCCCAAAGTATTCCATCAGGAGCTCTTCCTTTCCTCCTGCTCCACGTAATTGATTACAATATTTTTTCACATGGGCGATAGGGTCGCCATGTCCATCGTATGTCTCAAATTTTGGCGCTTTAAACCCCAGAGGAAGATGGATATGGGGGAACATGCACAGGTCTGAATAGGCTACACTCTTCTGTCCGCTCAGTCCTTGCATATTCTTCAGGATTTGCTCAAGACTCCTTATTCTCCTTGTGATCTAATCCTTCTTGGGTGCTTTGGAAGTTTTGTCCGGCACATGGTTAATTTCATACGTCGGCTGAAGGTAGCTATATTTATGGTACGGGGAGGCTCATTTTGGTAATATGGAGTTTGGAAGGTAATGGTTGCAGGGTCAAATACAGGCCTTGATACTGCAGGTTGTGTAATAGATGCGCATAGAGGGGCTGTAAAGATATTGGAAACTTGCCCGAATGCAAACATTGGGGGGTGGGCTTCAGAGGGCGCCCCAACAAAATTTGTAGAAATGGTGGGATACCCCAGGAGAATGCTCAGGTGACTGATAGGAATAGTGGAGGTACCTCTGACCGTAGAAATAGCTCGGGAAACACAGGAATGGCGCTGGGAGGTTCCTTTCCATTGGTCCATGCGTCCCATATTTCCATGACCCGGAGCCGTAGGATCCTATTTTCTTCAGCCGCTACAGAATCATAAGCAAGAATTCCTGTGATTGGACTGTCTTCTAGGATATGGAGGGTGACTTGAGTCATCTCAGTTGACATTTCTGTACTTCCTTTTGAACGAATGAAGTATCAGTGTGAAGCCAGTTTACCGTAAAACCAACCACTATTCTAAAGACTTGAACTGTAAATGCTAGAAAACGGAGTTAGTTAGAGGTAGATGACAAACAGGAAATCACACGTTGAGCATGATGAACCTATGCAGATAATGGGTTTCTATCTTCTTGTCACAGCCGCATGCGTCATCCCGGCCTTTATTTCAATTTTCTTTTGTGTATTCCCTCTTATTTCCTCTCTTTTTGTTGTTTTTATTTTATTCTAAATAATATGGTCGAATCCTATAGAGATTGCCTACGTATCATGACTTGCATGAATCAGACCGAGCGTAGTTCATGGAAATAAAGGGTTAAGTACAAAGCAAAATATTTTTGGAATTTTGAATTTGATAAAGATATAGACTTTGATTACAATGGCTAAAGGCAACTACCATACGGAGACTTAATACCCTTACAAACTTGCAAAGACAACAGTCAAATTCTTCTTCTTCTTTTTTTGTTTTTCTTTTTAAGCAAATATAAATCTATGAGTACATTAACACTTTTAATGCTTTTGGAGCTCGTGGGGCATCATTCGGCCTTGTTGAGGGTTTGCGTGCTAGACCTTCTTGGAGATAGTGGAGATCTTCCATTACTTTCCGGACGAAGGTCATAGCAGCAGAGAAAAACATGGATTTTGTCAAGTCTTCGCAGTGACTACATTTAGTGGTAATATAGTTTGCAATTGCCCGCACCCTTTCTTTGGATAACCCCTTTTTCTAGTAGTAGACGCCCTATTTGTTCGGCCTGTGCTTCCAAAGTCCGTTCAGCTGCCTGATTTTGCTTTTGAAATTGCTTCAAATCTCTTTCCAATCCCCTATCACCGCACAACAATGTTCCATCTCAGCCTTGAAGTCCTTGGCCTGCTTGGCCATTTTGCTTTCAGCTATGATAACTCTCTGTTTTAGACCAGTGCTTTCATTGCTTCTTCCTTCTATTAACTGCTCCAGTATGCGGGCCCTTTTTCAACACTCTTAGCTAATTGTCTCCAAGCTCTAGACAATTCACCCTCTGCCTTGTTCAAGTCAAACCGGTATTCGGTTACTTTTCATTGCAGGTTCTCTATGAGCTTTTCATCCTTTATACTCCTCAGAGGGTTTTCTGCGACTGTTTTCATTTTCTGAATCTGAGCTCGCATATTTTCGTTTTCTTTAACCAACACCTTCTTTTCTCCTTCACTAGTAGTAGCTTGCAGGCTGTTTGCGAATTGCAATTCCTCATTTTCTTTTCTAGCCTTCCTATGGTGGCCCGGTATTCATGTTCTTTTCCCAACCAATCCCACTGCTCTTGTAATGTACCGACGAATTCTCGGAGGTGAGGACTTTTGGATGGTCTTTCATGCTCAATTTCTCTCTAATACAAAGAAAGTTACCCTGGAGAACCTTTACCTTTGGCAATATCTTGTACACAAGTGTTTGCGTTTAGGTATTGGCATTCATTCCAGATTTTGCGAACCGTTGCTTCGGGGAACTGACTACCAGGCCCAATTTCGACTACCCCGATACTAAGATCTTCTTCTTTTGGCACTATATGGCATCTTCCGAGTTGTCTCCAGACCCGATGCGGGGCGTAAGGCTGGATGCTTCTAAAACCTATTAAAAGAAAATGTGGTGCTGTTGCGGGCATATGCACAACTTCATCCACGGAGAGCCAACTGACTACCAGACCCATTGTATTTGGCTTGAAGAAATAGACTGGAGATGTGATACCCACTCTACGACACCCTCTGGTAATTTGAAGCCATTCACCCTTTTTTCAAACTCTCCTATGCAACCTTTCATTTGCAACCTACCATTCATGAACCGAGGCCTATGACACAGATGCTCAATCATCTAGATTTGTAATAGCAAGTTACAGCCTCCAAAGAAAGTTACAGCCTTCAAAGAAATCCCCTCCTGCTTTACAAAGTGTAAGGGCTCGGAAGATATCAGACTGGATCATCGGAGCAAGAGTGCTCTTTGCCTGAGTCATATATATAGTAACGACCCCCGCAATTTGTATATCCATATTCCCGTCTTTTTGTGGGAATACCAAATGACCCAAAAAGGATACCATAAACGCGAAGCATCGGTGCTCCTCCCATTTAATCCAGTTGCCCTTGATACAGATGAGGTTTTCAGGGTTGTTGAATAATCCGATGTGGCCATATCTTTGGTATATGAACTTGAGAGTGCAAAATCCAGGCGACAGGTCAGGGTTGTGAATTTTTCTCCTAAATTTAATGACATCCAAAAATTTGTGCACAGCGAGAGCCCTGAATGCTATCAAATATTGATGTATCAGTGGGATTGTGTGGGTCCCGATGTATTCGGTCATTTCTTCCAGAGTCGGGGTCAGCTCAAAATATTAGAAGTGGAAGACGTTGTGGGAAGGGCCCAAGAAGGTGATTATGGCTTTTATGATATCCCTTCTAGGATTGATTTTCAACAAACTAGTGAGGCCCCCTAGATGCGCGTTGACCTTTTTCTGTCCGGCTTCTCCGAGGTCATCCACAACAGCCACTGCTCCAGAAGGAATTTTGTTCATTATGGTGCTCATTCTGCACATTTATTAGGGCGGATTTGTATTCTCAAAACATAAAAACTGACATTTATGAAATTTATTTAAAAACAGGGAACGATTTTGCGAATACGGCCTTTCAACACTTCGGCTAGAAGGTTTTTCAGGTTGTGCTTGCTTATCGGCTCGAATAAAATTCAGAGGTAGCCATTTGCGTAAGATCATCCTTCCGGCGTCCCCTGTAGTGTTATTCAGCTATTATCGCAATCATGGCACCATCCGACTCATTTTGAAGTAGGAAAATAAACTTGGGCATTTCTTGATATTTTTTGCAAAAGGGGTTGAATCCGGCCAAAATGATTTATCAAAAACCCCCAAACATTATTGAAAAATTCCAAAGTTTGTTGCCTCTTTTTTGTGGTGTTTGTGGTTTTTGTGCTTTGTTGTTGTTTTTTTTTTCCTTTTTTTTTTTGAAAAATCCGGCAGCATTTCAGCGCTATTTGAGCATTGGTTTTAAAAGCAACTACCCTAACACTGCTTATTTTATCTCAATTGTTTCCTTTGTTTACAGGACGGTCAACCTGCGAATCCAAGGCAAGTTAATGAGCAAGTAGCACGTAAAAATGCATCAGGATGATCTTTTATTTCGGGGCACCTGTCCTAAATGGACCCGACCCCTGTGTTGGGTACCCTAGGTCAAAATGCATGATGCAAACAAACGTTCCTACTAGGGATCCGGCATGAAGTTTTGTTCTTCTAAGTTGAGCACCTTAGCATAGGGTCTAGATAGTGTACCCGAGCGGACAACTCGAGTAGAGGAGGGGGCTACGTATCGGGGACCCGCGAGATCGTTCGGCTTTGTAACTTGTCCGAGCCTCTTCTTATTTCAGGGTAAGACACTAAGAGAATAGGGAGTCTTAACCAGTAAGCACATCCCCTAAGGTGAGAAGTGAAGGGTTTTCGTAACAGTTTATATATACATATCAAAGATGTAAAACATGAGGCATTTAGCACAGAACATGTAAGCAAATAAGAAGAAGCCAAATATAACAGTTATTCTAAGCTTGAATTTTTAAACCCTAAACCACGTGGTCGTGGGTCCCTATCACCAGCAGAGTCGCCAGAGCTGTCACACCTTCTTTTTACCGCTTACACGTGGTTACCCCTAGAGGCGACACGTGTAAAGGAGTTTTTCCAACTAAAGTGACATTATTAGAAATGGGATTAATTGGTTAATTCAAGAGTCGCTACTTGGGATAGGCTTGACTTTTGGTATCCCAAGTCACCGATTTATTTAAAATCCCAAATCATGGAAATTTGACTACCCAATTGGAGTATGCGAACAAGAAATTCATGAGTAAGGAATTCTGTTGACCCGAGGGAAGTTGTTTGGCACCCTCGGATCCCGTGGTTCTAGCACGGTCGCTTAAACTGAATATAAGTGGCTAAAACATGATTTACTATACCTGTTAACTCATAATTTTAGATTATTAACCTCTTTTTACATCTTTTAAGGAAGTTTTGCAATGTTATTAAAACACTTCGCGAATTGCGTCACATAAATGCACCCACAATTTTAAACATATTTCAATTTTATTTAGAATAGGATTTGGGTCGCATAAATGCGCACCCGAATTTAGGAAGGTATTTTTTATTAAACTTTCGCGCCTATAGCAACTTCGTCTTTGAAATTTATGGTAAGGCCGTGAAATTTTCTAAACGGCACCTCCTATTCTTTCTATATGTTCTAATGAATTAAGGAGCCTACGCATGGTATTTATTTTCATCAACATGGCTCAATTTATTTTTATGACGGTATCCTACCATATGCTAAATTTTGCTAAAGTTGTGTTTAAATCCACTAATTATTTGATGTATGAACTAGGTGCTTGGGAAAATTATAAGTGTCTTGGCCTCGTTCGTGACCAATTGACACATAAATAAATTGAGTTTTGGACAGCCCTGGAGCACATAGTGCTCAAGCTGCAATTAATAACCATTTTGAATGGTTTGGGCTGTTAACCACTTAACCCAGCAAAACGTATTAGATTCAGCGTTCTGGTGCTTACTGAGCCTTACTAATGAGCCTAGTGTTGGCTTGGACAAAAGAGTCAAGTTCTTAGCAGCTACTACGATTCAGAATTATATATACAGATCGAATCACTACACATTCACGAAGGAAATACTCAGAACCATTTTTATATCAATTTCTACATTAGTTTTGAATCAGAAGATTCATATACTCATCAGCCAGCGTATCTGAACCTAATATGCTGACACTTATATTATCCAACACAATACATGATATTGGGGTTTTAAGCAATTACTAAGCTATCATTTTTAGAATCATCATTTCAAACAAAACAAGACATATATACGTTTGAGTGAGTAGAAATACCTAGTTGATTACACAATCAGTTACTCATGGGAACCAACCAGACTTAAGATTGAAACTAACTATTGATTATACACATGAAAAGAGAAAATTCAATCAAACGTTCAAATTATTACACATTGAAACAGTCCCAAATGTCCATTTAGTATAGATGTGGATCAGTCTAAAATTGAATAACATGATATTATGCCTCAAATTTGATGCTGGATTTATCTATTAGTCTCTGTTAGAAGGTTCTAAAAGATTCCTATCATATTTTACAGATTCAATGCCCTTTTTAAACCCTTACTAGCTTTCCTAAATTACCCTACCCCTGAATTTTGACCCCAGTCAGTTCTTTTAACCTTAGTTCAGTCCAGTTAACATTGGTTAGTCGAATTTAGGTCACATTTAGATCAACAGGATCATAAAGATCTGATTTAACCAAATAATTAACAAGGTTCAACATATGCAAGACTTCCACAAACAGTATACAGACTATTAAAACAAAGCACTAGAAGAATTAATACATTTATCAACACCTTATTTTCAGAAATAGCTTAATCAAATGCTTCAGTAACTCACACAATATTTAATTCAGGGATCACTGTAGGAGGAAAGTGAAGGCTTACAGTTTACAATTGAGGATCCGAACCCCAAAATCAACTTAAAACCTACACCAATTCTGAAGAACTAAAGTCATCATGACAATCAAATACTTAGGGGCCAACCAGAAATCCTAGAATCAAACGGTATATGTCAATTAAGCCTAAAAGTCATATTACAGTAGAATTAACTAGCTTTCAAAATCAAAGGATGATATTAGCAGGAAATTATTCAAAAGATAAAAGACTTCCAAACAAAGCATATGAACACTGCAGAACTTGTGGATCACCAGACAAACAATCAAAAGAAAATCTCATAAAAGAAAATCAAATTATTAAACATGCAATTACTAATAAGTCATTAAAGAAATCCAACATTCAAAGATAAAGAAAAAATGAAAATAAGCAGGAAACTTAGCTTTTATTCCTGTTGTCATTTGAACTCATTCAATTTGACCTTTGTTCTTCTACAGGGATTCTAAAACTCCCAGGATGGTCTTTAATCAACTTCAAAGCTCAAGGGAGGGTTCTTGAAGTCCTGAGACCTCAGTGAGGTCTCATATTTGAAATTCTTCAGTGGCTGGGGTCTTCTGGGACTCGGTGGTGGCACGGTTGGGGTCAAAGGGGGTAAGGGACTATCTAGGAGGGTTTTGAACAATTTCTAGCAAGTTTGGGAATTAGGGTTAATCTTAGAATTAAGATTCGAGGAGTTTCGGGGTGATTGAGAGTGGTTGTATGCATGGTTAAAACGAGGAGGGTGAGGTGACTTAGTGGTGTGAATATGGAAGGCTTTTGGATGGGGGTCGCCGGATGTAGGGTTTCCGGCAACCTTTGAATGGATATTCGAGACAGAGGGGGCGGTATTCGAGGGTAACTGGCTATGGGACAGGTAGAGGAGGTCGTGCTTGTTAAGGGGTGTAATTTTGGGTCCATTTGGTTGCAGGCCGCCACCGTGAGGCGATATCCGGCGGCGGCAGTAGGGTAGTCTGCCGGTGGTCAGCGGTGGTGATGGGGTGGTCGATGGGTGTTCGTTATAACTGGAGAAAGAGATACGAGGAGGGTGAGTTTTGGTCGTGTGTGTATTAAAGGGGTTTGGACATATATGTATGATTTTGGATGGGGGTTTAGGAACTGTTGGATTGTGGCGAGATCAACGGCCGTGATGATGGGTGGGTGAACGGTGTCATTTTGTCTAGTGGATGTGTGGACTGGGTTGAGTTGGTCGTTTGGGCTGGGTGTGTATGGATTCAGAGAAGGAAACAAATTGGGCCACTCAGGTCTGGCTCAATTGCGGCCAGCTTGAGTGGCCAACTATATATATATACATGTATTGTATTTTTGTTATTTTTTTGTCTTCTTTTTTAATTAAAATTAATTATTGATTGTATTTAAAATAACCACAAATCACAATTAAACTAAGTCAAAATTAAATATGAATAATTTCAAATACCGGAAATGTATGTGTATATTTTTGTATTTTAATTTCTAAAACTAATTTATTTAATAGTTAAATCTCAATTAATCCTAAACAGGTAGTAATGAACATGCACATGCAGTCAGATCCTAAAAAAAATTAAAATCCTAAAATTTAAAAGAAAAATCTTATACTTTATGAGTTCTATAGGAGCTTATTTCGATTGCTCAAAAATCATATGCTCACAACCAAAACATGAAATCTTGATATGATTCCCTTGTTCTAAAGGTGGGCGCCTGATTACCAAAACTTGCACTTGAAAAATATTTCCTTGTTCTATAGGTGGGCGCCTGATTACCAAAACCTGCAACTTGAAAAATAATTCTTTGTTCTACAGGTGGGTGTCTTATTACCAAAACTTGCAACATGAAAAATATTCCCTTGTTCTGTAGATTGACGTCTGATTACCAGAACTTGTGACTTAAAAAATAGTCCCTTGTTCTACGGGTGGGGGCCTGATTACCAAAACTTGCAACTTGAAAAATATTCCCGTGTTTTCTAGGTGGACGCCTGATTACCAAAACTCTCAACTTGAAAAATATTCCCTTGTTCTATAGGTGGGCGCCTAATTACAAAAACTTGAAACTTGATAAATATTCCCTAGTTCTACAAGTGGATGCCTGATCACCAAAACTTTCAGCAAAAAAATATTCTTCTGTTATCCAGGTGGGCGCCTGATTACAAGGACTTGAAACTTGAAAAAATATTCCCGTGTTCTACAGGTAGGCGCCTGCTTAAGAAAACTCGAAAGATTGAAATGCATCCCTTGTTCTACAGGTGGGCGCCTAATTACAAAAACGTGCACTTGAAAAACATTCTCGCGTTCTCCAAGTGTGCGCCAGATTAACAAAACTGTCAACTTGAAAAATATTCCCTTGTTCTCCAGGTGGACACCTGATTACCAAAACATGCGACTTGAAAAATATTCCCTTGTTTTACAGGAGGGCGCCTGATTACCAAAACTTGCAACTTCAAAAATATTCTCTTGTTCTACAGGTGGGCGCCTGATTACCAAAACTAGAAACTTGAAAAATATTCCCTAGTTCTACAAGTGGAAGCCTGATTACCAAAATTTGCACTTAAAAAATATTTCATTGTTCTCCAGGTGGGCGCCAGATTACCAAGACTTGAAACTTGAAAAAATTCCCTTGTTTTACAGGTGGCCGCCTTCTTACAAAAACTTGAAAGATTAAAATGTTTTCCCTTGTTCTACATGTGGGCGCCTGATTACCAATACTTTCACTTGAAAAATATTCTCGTGTTCTCCAGGTGGGCGCCTGATTACCAAAACTTGCAACTTGAATAATATTCCATTGTTCTATACGTAAGCGCCTAATTACCAAATCTTCCAACTTGAGAAATAGTACCCTGTTCTACAGGTGAGCACCTGATTACCAAAAATTGCAATTTGAAAAATATTCCCTTGTTCTCCAGGTGGGCGCCTGATTACCAAAACTTGCAAATTGAAAAATATTCCCTTATTTTCCAGGTGGGTGTCTGATTACCAAAACTTGCAACTTTAAAAATGTTCCCTTGTTCTCCAGGTGGCGCAGATTACCAAAACTGGCAACTTCAAAAATATTCCCTTGTTTTCTAGGTGGGTGCCTAATTACCAAAACATGCAACTTGAAAAATATTCCTTTGTTCTACATGTGGGCTTCTGATTACCAAAACTTGAAACTTGAAAAAAATTCCCTAGTTCTATAGGTGGGCGCCTGATTACCAAAACTCTCTTTCGAAAATATTCCTTTGTTCTCAAGGTGGGTGCCTGATTACCATGACTTGAAACATGAAAGATATTCACTTGTTCTACAGATGGGTGCCTGCTTAAAAAACTTGAAAGCTTGAAATGTATTCCCTTGTTCTACAGGTGGGCGCCTGATTACCAAAACTTGCACTTGAATTATATTCTCATGCTCTCCAGGTCGGCGCCTGATTACCAAAACTTGCAACATGAAAAATATTCTCTTTTTCTACAGGTGGTCGGCTGATTACCAAGACTTCAAATTTGAAAATATTCCCTTGCTCTACAGGTGGGCGCCTGCTTAAAAAACCTTGAAAGCTTGAAATGTATTCCCTTGTTCTACAGGTGGGCGCCTGATTACCAAAACTTTCACTTGAAAAATATTCTCGTGTTTTCCAGGTGGGCGCCTGATTACCAAAACTTGCAGCTTGAAAAATATTCCCTGGTTCTACAGTTGGGCGCCTAATTACCAAATCTTGTAACTTGAAAAATATTCCCTTGTTGTACAGGTGAGCGCCTGATTACCAAAACTTGCAACTGGAAAAACATTCCTTTATTTTACAGGTGTGCGCCTGATAACCAAAACTTGCAACTTGAAAATATTCCCTTGTTCTAAAGGTAGGCACCTGATTACCAAAACTTGCAACTTGAAAAAATATTACCTTGTTCTAGAGGTAGGCTCCTGATTATCAAAACTTGCGACTTGAAAAATATTCCCTTATTCTACATGTGGGCGCTTGATTACCAAAACTTGCAACTTGATTAATATTCCCTTGTTCTACAGGTGGACGCATGATTACCAAAACATGCAACTTGAAAAATATTCCCTTGTTCTACAGGTGGGCCCCTGATTACCAAAATTTGAGACTTGAAAAATATTCCCTTGTTCTACAGGTAGGCGCATGATTACAAAAACTTGCAACTTGAAAATATTCCCTTGTTCTACAGGTAGGCACCTGATTACCGAAACTTGCAACTTAAAAATATATTACCTTGTTCTCGAGGTAGGCTCCTGATTACCAAAACTTGCGACTTGAAAAATACTCCCTTGTTCTACATGTGGGCGCCTGATTACCAAAACTTGCAACTTGAAAAATATTCCCTTATTCTACAGGTAGGCGCCTGATTACCAAAACATGCAACTTG
Organism: Nicotiana benthamiana; assembly: GCA_034376525.1. Taxonomy (NCBI): domain Eukaryota; kingdom Viridiplantae; phylum Streptophyta; class Magnoliopsida; order Solanales; family Solanaceae; genus Nicotiana; species Nicotiana benthamiana. The sequence goes on along the minus strand of CM067327.1, from coordinate 140,420,947 downwards.
AAAAATATTCCCTTGTTCTAAAGGTGGGCGCCTGTTTACCAAAATTTGAGACTTGAAAAATATTCCCTTGTTCTACAGGTAGGCGCATGATTACAAAAACTTGCGACATGAAAAATATTCCCTTGTTCAACAGGTGGATGCCTGATTAACAAAACTTGCAACTTGAGAAGTATTCCTTAGTTTTCCAAGTGGGCACCTGATTACCAAAACATGAAACTTGAATATTATTCCCTTGTTCTACAGGTAAGCGCCTGATTACTAAATGTTGCATCCTGAAAGATATTCCCTTGTTCTACATATGGGTTCTTGAATACCGAAATTTGCAACTTCAAAAATATTCCCTTGTTCTACAGGTGTGCGCCTGATACAAAAACTTGCAAATTCAAAAATATTCCCTTGTTCTACAGGTGGACGTCTGATTGCTAAAACTTGCAACTTGAAAAACATTCCTTGTTCTACACGTGGGCCCCTGATGATCGAAACTTGCAACTTCAAAAATATTCCCTTGTTCTACATGTGGGCACCTGATTACTAAAACATGCGACTTAGAAAACTATTCCCTTTTTCTATAGGGGGCGTCTGATTACCAAAACTTGCAACTTGAAAAGAATTCTCTTATTTTCTAGGTGGGCGCCTGATTACCTAAACTTGCAACTTGAATAATATTCCCTTGTTCTACAGGTGTGCGCCTTACAAAAACTTTCATTTTGAAAGATTTTCCCCTGTTCTACATGTGGGCGCCTGATTACCAAAACTTGCACTTGAAATTCCCTTGTTCTACATGTGGGTGCCTGATTACCAAAACCTGCAACTTGAAAAATATTCCTTTGTTCTACAAGTGGTCGCCTGATTACCAAAACTTGCAGCTTGAAAAATATTCCCTTGTTCTACAGGTGGGCGCGTGATTACCAAAACTTGCAGCTTGAAAAATATTCCCTTGTTCTACAGTGGACGCCTGATTACAAAAACTTGTGACTTAAAGAATATTCCCTTGTTCTACAGGTGGGCGCCTGATTACCAAAACTTGCAACTTGAAAATATTTCCTTGTTTTCCTGGTGGGCGCCTGATTACCAAAACGTGCAACTTGAAAAATATTCCCTTGTTCAACAGGTAGGTGCCTAATTACCAAAACTCGAAACATGATAAATATTCCCTATTTCTACAGGTGGGCCCCTGATAACCGAAACTTGCACTTAAAAAATATTCGTTTGTTCTCCAGGTGGGCGACTAATTACCAAGACTTGAAACTTGAAAAATATTTCCGTATTTTACAGGTAGGCGCCTGCTAAAAAAATGAAAGATTTAAATGTATTCCGTTGTTCTACAGGTGGGCGCCTGTTTACCAAAACTTGCACTTGAAAAATATTCTCGTGTTCTCCAGGTGGGCACCTGATTACAAAAACATGCAACTTCAAAAATATTCCCTTGTTCTATAGGTGAGCGCCTAATTACCAAATCTTGCAACTTGAAAAATAATACCATGTTCTACAGGTGAGCACCTGATTACCAAAACTTGCAATTTGAATAATATTCCCTTGTTCTCCAGATGGGCGCCTGATTACCAAAACTTTCAACTTGAAAAATATTCCCTTGTTTTCCAGGTGGGCGCCTGATTACCAAAAATTGCAACTTGAAAAATATTTCCTTGTTCTCCAGATGGGCGCAGATTACCAAAACCTGAAACTTCAAAAATATTCCCTTGTTTTCCAGGTGGGCGCCTGATTACCAAAACGTGCAACTTGAAAAATATTCCCTTGTTCTACAGGTGGGCGCCTGATTACCAAAACTTGAAACTTGCAAAATATTCCCTAGTTCTACAAGTGGGTGCCTATTTACTAAAACTTGCTTTAAAAAATATTCCTTTGTTCTCAAGGTGGGTGCCTGATTACCATGACTTGAAACATGAAAAATATTCACTTGTTCTACAGGTGGGCGCCTGATTACCAAAACTTGTGACTTGAAAAATACTCCCTTGTTCTACATGTGGGCGCCTGATTTCCAAACTTGCAATTGGAAAAACATTCAACTGGAAAAACATTCACTTGTTCTACAGGTGTGCGCCTGATTACCGAAAATTGCAACTTGAAAATATTCCCTTGTTCTACAGGTGGAAAGCTGAATACCGAATCTTGCAACTTGAAAAATATTCCCTTGTTCTAGAGGTTGGCTCCTGATTACCAAAACTTGCGACTTGAAAAATAATCCCTTATTCTACATGTGGGCGCCTAATTACCAAAACTTGCAACTTGAAAAATATTCCCTTGTTCTGCAGGTGGGCGCTTGATTACCAAATCCTGCAACTTAAAAAATATTCCCTTGTTCTAGAGGTGAGCGCATGATTACAAAAACTTGAGACATGAAAAGTATTTCCTTGTTCTACATGTGGGCGCATGATTAAAAAAACTTGCGACATGAAAAATATTCCCTTTTTCCACAGGTGGGTGCCTGATTAGCAATACTTGCAACTTGAGAAGTATTCCGTAGTTTTCCAAGTGGGCACCTGATTACCAAAACATGAAACTTGAATATTATCCCTTGTTCTACAAGTGGGCGAATGATTACCGAAACTTGCATCTTGAAAGATATTCGCTAGTTCTACAGGTGGGCGCCTGATTACCGATTCTTGCAACTTAAAAAATATTCCTTTGTTCTACAGGTGGGAACCTGATTACCGAAACGTGCGACTTGAAATATATTCCCTTGTTCTACAGGTGGGCGCCTGATAGCCAAAACTTGCAACTTGAAAAACATTCCTTGTTCTACCGGTGGGCCCCTGTTTATCCAAACATGTATATTCAAAAATATTCCCTTGTTCTACAAGTGGACACCTGATTGCCAAAATATGCGACTTGAAAAATATTCCCTTGTTCTATAGGTGGGCGCCAGATTACCAAAACTTGCAACTTGAAAAGTATTCCCTTGTTTTCTAGGTGGGCGTCTGATTACCAAAACTTGCAACTTGAATAATATTCCCTTGTTCTAGCGGTGGGTGACTGATTACAAAAACTTGCATCTTGAAAGATATTCCCCTGTTCTACAGGTGGGCCCCGATTACCAATACTTGCAACTTGAAAAATATTCCCTTCTTTTCCAGGTGGGAACCTGATTACGCAAACTTGCAACTTGAAAGATATTCCCTTGTTTTTAAGGTGGGCGCCTGATTACCAAAACTTGCAACTTGAAAAATAATCCCTTGTTCAATAGGTAGGGCGCCTGATTACAAAAACATGCATCTCGAAAGATATTCCCTTGTTCTACAGGTGGGCGCCTGATTACAAAAACTTGTGACTTGAAAAATATTCCCTTGTTCTACAGGTGGGCGCCTGATTATCAAAACTTGCTACTTGTAAATATTCCTTTATTCTACAAATGGACGACTGATTACCAAAACTTGCAACGTCAAAAATATTCCCTTGTTTTGCAGGTGGGCGCCTGATAACCAAAACTTGCAACTTAAAAAGTATTCCCTTGTTTTCTAGGTGGGCGCTTGACTACCAAAACTTGCAACTTGAATAATATTCCCTTGTTCTACAGGTGGGCACCTGATTACCAAAACTTGAATCTTGAAAATTATTTCCTTGTTCTATAGGTGGGCGCCTTAATACAAAAACATGCACTTGAAATATTTTCCTTTGTTCTCCACGGGGGCGCCTGATTACCAATACATGAAACCTTAAAATTATTCTCTTGTTCTACATGTGAGTGCCTGATTATAAAAACATGAAATCTTGAAATATATTCCCTTGTTCTACAGGTGGGTGCTTTTTTACCAAAACCTGCCATTGAAAAATATTCTCGTGTTCTCCAGGTGGGCGCCGTATTAAAAAAATTTGCAACTTGAAAGATATTCCCTTCTTTTACAGGTGGGAGGCTGATTACCAAAACTAGCAACTTGAAAAATATTCCCTTGTTTTCCTGGTGGGCGCCTGATTACCAAGACTTGAAACTTGAAAAATATTCACCTTGTTCTATAGGTGGGTGCCTGATTACCGAAACTTGTGACTTGAAAAATATTCCCTTGTTCAAAAGGTGGGCGCCTGATTACCAAAACTTACACTTGAAAATTTTTCCCGTGTTCTCCAGGTGGGCGCCTGAACACCAAAACTGTCAACTTGAAAAATATTCCCTTGTTCTACATGTGGACGCTTGATTACCCAAACTTGCAACTACAATATATTCCCTTGTTCTACAGGTGGACGCCTGATTGTCAAAACTTGCAACTTAAAAAAATATTCCCTTGTTCTACCGTTGGGCCCCTAAAAATCGAAACTTGCAACTTCAAAAATATTCCCTTGTTCTACAGGTAGGCACGTGATTACCAAAATATCCGACTTGAAAAATATTCCCTTATTCTACATGTGGGCACCTGATTACCAAAACTTGCAACTTAAAAAGTATTCACTTGTTTTCTAGGTGGGCGCCTGATTACCAAAACTTGCAACTTGAATGATATTGCTTTGTTCTACAGGGCGCCTGATTACCAAAACTTGCATCTTGAAAGATATTCCCTTGTTCTACGGCGCCTGATTACAAAAACTTGAACTTGAAATATATTCCTTTGTTCTCCACGTGGGCTCCTGATTACCAAGACTTGAATCTAGAAATATATTCCCTTGTTCTACAGGTGAGAGCCTGATTACCAAAACTTGAAATCTTGAAATGTATTCCCTTGATCAACAGGTGGCTTCCTGATTACGAAAACTTGTACTTGAAAATATTCTCGTGTTCTCCAGGTGGGCGCCTTATTACCAAAACTTGCAACTTCAAAAATATTTACTTGTACTACAGGTGTGCGCCTGATTACCAAAACATGCAACTTGAAAAACATTCCCTAGTTCTATAGGTTGGCGCCTGTTTAGCAAAACTTTCAACTTGAGAAGTATACCCTAGTTTTCCAAGTGGGCACCTGATTACCAAAACATGAAACTTGAATATTATTTCCCTTGTTCTACAGGTGGGCACCTGATTACCGAAACTTGCATCTAGAAAGATATTCCCTTGCTCTACAGTGCACCTGATTACCGAAGCTTGCAACTTCAAAAATATTCCCTTGTTCTACAAGCGTGCGCCTGATTACCAAAACTTGCAACTTCAAAAATATTCCCTTGTTCTACAGGTGGACGCCTGATTGCAAAAACTTTCAACTTGAAAAACATTTCTTGTTCTACCGATGGGCCCCTAATTATCGAAACTTGCAACTTCAAAAATATTCCCTTGTTCTACAGGTGGGCACCTGATTATCAAAACATGCAACTTAAAAAAATTCCCTTGTTCTACAGGTGGGCGCCTTTATTACCAACACTTGCAACTTGAAAAGTATTCCCTTTTTTTCTAAGTGGCGCCTCATTACCAAAACATGCAACTTGAATAATATTCCCTTGTTCTACAGGTGGGCCCCTGATTACAAAAACTTTCATCATGAAAGATATTCCCTTGTTCTACAGGTGGGCGCTTGATTACCAAAACTTGTGACTTGAAAAATATTCCCTTGTTCTACAGGTGGGCGCTGATTACCAAGACTTGCGACTTGAAAAATATTCCCTTGTTCTACAAGTGGGCGCCTGATTACCAAAACTTGCAACTTGAAAAATATTCCCTTGTTCTCCAAGTGGGTGCCTGATTACAAAAACTTGCACTTGAAATATATTCCTTTCTTCTCCAATGGCCGACTAATTACCAAGACACGAAACCTTAAAAATATTATCTTTTTCTATAGGTGAGCGCCTGGTTACAAAAAATTGCACTTGAAATATATTCCTTTCTTCTCCAATGGGCGACTAATTACCAAGACACTAAACCTTAATAATATTATCTTGTTCTACAGGTGAGCGTCTGATTACCAAAACTTGAAATCTTGAAATGTATTCCCTTCTTTTACAAGTGGGCACCTGATTACCAAAACATGCACTTGAAAAATATTCTCGTGTTCTCCAGGTGGGCGCCTCATTACCAAAACTTGCAACATGAAAGATATTCCCTTATTCTAGAGTTGGGCGGCTAATTACCTAAACCTGCAACTTGAAAAATATTCTCTTGTTTTCCTGGTGGGCGCCTGATGACCAATACATGCAACTTGAAAAATATTACATTGTTCTACAAGTGGGCGTCTGATTACCAAATCTTTCAACTTGAAAAATATCCCCTTGTTCTACAGGTGGACGCCTGATTACCAAAACTTGCACTTGAAAAAAAAATATCGTGTTCTCCAAGTGTGCGCCCAATTACCAAAACTTGCAACTTGAAAAATATTCCCTTGTTCGACAGGTGGGCGCTTGATTACCCAAACTTGCAACTTGAAAAATATTCCCTTGTTCTATAGGTGGGTGCCTGATTAACAAAACGTGCAACTTGAAAAATATTCCCTTGTTCTACAGGTGGGCACCTAATTACCAAAACTTGAAACTTGCAAAATATTCCCTAGTTCTACAGGTGGGCGCCTATTTACAAAAACTTGCTTTAAAAAATATTCCTTTGTTCTCAAGGGGGGTGCCTGATTACCATGACTTGCAACATGAAAATTATTCCCTTGTTCTACAGGTGGGCGCTTGATTACAAAAACTTCCAACTTGAAAAAAATTTAGTTGTTCTACAGGTGGACGCCTGATTACCAAAACTTGTGACTTGAAAAATACTCCCTGGTTCTACATGTGGGCGCTTGATTACCAAAACTTGCAACATGAAAAGTATTCCCTTGTTTTCCAAGTGGGCACCTGATTACCAAAACTTGCAACTTGAATAATATTCCCTTGTTCTACAGGTGGGCACCTGATTACCAAAACTTGCATCTTTAAAGATATTACCTTTTTCTACAGGTGGACGACTGATTACCAAAACTTGCATCTTGAAAGATATTCCCTTGTTCTACAGGTGGGTGCCTGATTATAAAAACTTGAAAAATTAAAAAATATTCCCTTGTTCTACAAGTTGGCACCTGATTACCAAAATGTGAAAACATTAAAAGTATTTCATTGTTCTACAGGGAAGCGCCTGATTACCAAAACGTGGAACTTAAAAAATATTACAGGTGGGCGCCTGATTACCAAAATTGCAACTTGAAAAATATTCCCTTGTAGTATAAGTTGGCGCCTGATTACCGAAACTTGCAACTTGAAAAATATTCCCTTGTTCTACAGGTGGGCGCCTGATCACAGAAACTTGCATATTGAAAAATATTCCCTTTTTCTACAGGTGGACTCCTAATTACCAAAACTTGCGACTTAAAAAATACTCCCTTGTTTTACAGGTGGGCGCCTGTTTACTAAAATTTGCACTTGAAAATATTCCTTTTTTCTCATGGTCGGCGCCTGATTAACAAGACTTGAAACTTGAAAAATATTCCCTAGTTCTACTCGCTTGATTACCAAAACTTGAAATCTTAAAATGTATTCCCTTATTATACAGGTGGGCGTCTGATTACAAAAGCTTGCACTTGAAAAATATTCTCGTGTTCTCCAGGTGGGTGGGTGCCTGATTACCAAAACTTGTAACTTCAAAATTATTCCCTTATTCTACATGTGTACGCCTGATTACCAAAACTTCCAACATAAAAAATATTCCCTTGTTCTACAGGTTGGAGCCTGATTATTAAAACTTTGAACTTGAAAGATATTCCCTTGTTCTACAGGTAGGCGCCTAACTACCAAAACTTGCAACTTGAAAAATATTCCCCTGTTCTACAGGTGAGCGCCTGATTACCAAATCTTCAACTTGAAAAATATTTCCTTGTTTTCCAGGTAGGCGGCTGATTGCCAAAACTGGTAACTTGAAAAATACTCCCTTGTTTTCTAGGTGGGCGCCTAATTACCAAAACTTGCAACTTGAAAAACATTCCCTTTTTCTACAGGTGGGCACCTGATTACAAAAACTTGAAACATGAAAAATATTCCCTTGTTCTACAGGTGGACGCCTGATTACCAAAACTTGCACTTGAAAAATATTCCTTTTTTCTCCAAGTGGGAGCTTGATTACCAAGACTTGAAACTTGAAAAATATTTCATTGTTCTAGAGGTGGACGCCTAATGACCAAAACATGAAACCTTGAAATGTATTTCCTTGTTCTACAGGTGGGCGCCTGATTTCCAAAACTTGCACTTGAAAAATATTCTCGTGTTCTCCAGGTGGGCGCCAGATTATCAAAACTTGCAACTTGGAAAATATTCCCTTGTTTTCCAGGCGGACGCCTGATTACCAATGCATGCAACTTGAAAAATATTCCCTTGTTCTACAGGTGGGCGCAAAATATTCACCTTGTTCTACAGGTGGGCGCCTGATTACCGAAGCTTGACACTTAAAAATTTTTCCGTTGTTCTACAAGTGGGCACCTGATTATCAAAACTTGCAACTCGAAAAATATTCCCTAGTTCTACAGGTGGGCGCCTGATTACTAAAACTTACAACTTGAAAAATATTCCCTTGCTTTCATGGTGGCCGCCTGATTATCAAAACTTGCAACTTGAAAAGTATTCCCTTGTTTTCCAGGTGGGCGACTGATTACTATAACTTGCAACTCAAAAAATATTCCCTTATTCTACAGGTGGGCGCCGGATTACCAAAACTTGCATCTTGAAAGATATTCTCTTATTCTACAGGTGGGCGTATGATTACCAAAACTTGCATCTTCAAAGATATTCCCTTTTTCTACAGGTGGGCGCCTGATTACCACAACTAGCATCTTGAAAAATACTTCCTTGTTCTATAGGTGGGAACCTGATTACCAAAACTTGCACTTGAAAATATTCCTGTATTCTCCAGGTGAGTGTCTGATTACCAAGACTTGATACTTGAAAAATATTCGCCTGTTCTACAGGTGGGGGCTTTACTACCAAAACTTGAAATCTTGAAATGTATTCCCTTGTTCTAGAGTTGGGCGCCTGATTACCAAAACTTGCACTAGAAAAATATTCTTGTGTTCTCCAGGTGGACGCCTAATTACCAAAACTTGCATCTTGAAACATGTTCCCTTGTTCTACAGGTGGGAGCCTGATTACAATAACTTGAAAACTTGAAAAATATTCCCTTGTTCTACGGGTGGGCGCCTGATTTCCAAAACTTGAAAAGTATTTCCTTGTTCAACAGGTGGACGCTCGATCACCAAAACTTTCAACTTGAAAAATCTTCCCTTGTTCTGCAGGTGGGCTCCTGAATACCAACAATTGAAACTTTAAAAAAGGTTCCCTCTTTCTACAGGTGTGCGCCTGATTACAAAAACTTGCAACTTGAAAAATATTCCTTTGTTCTGTAGGTGGGCACCTTCTTTCGAAAACTTGTAACTGAAAAAGTATTCCCTTGTTCTATTGGTGGGCGCCGGATAACCAAAACTTGTATCTTGAAAATTATTCCCTTGTTGGGCAGGTGGGCACCTGATTACCAAACTTGCAACTTGAAAACTATTCCCTTGTTCTACAGGTGGGGGTCTGATTACCAAGACTTGTAATTTGAAAAGTGTTCCCTTAAGCGTCTGCCTATGTACCTGACGACAACAAGAAAAACAAGAAAAATTTGTTCTACCCCAGTTTGTTGCTGGATGCATCTATGAGTCTTAATCAAATCCCATGACAACTTTAGAATTAGGATGTGTTCTCAAAAGGTATTATTTTTCACTATGTTGTGTTATCTGAATTATATCTGCTGGAGATCCACTGGAATCGGTGATTGAAGTTACTTCACATTATCCGAGAAAGTCCTGACAACTCTTAATTACATGTCCAAATGTGTCCGCTGGGGATTAGTATTTAGAGCTGCATCCCATTATTCAAGCGGGTCCCGATGACTCTTGTTGGGGAAATATTTGTGCCGCCCATGTTACCGTGATTGTTTGTGTTTTAGTCTAAGTCCCATTAATTAGGAGGATCCTGAGGGTTCCAGATTTAGTTCCAATTCTAACTTCCTATTGGTTTTGCTAGGGATTATTGTTCATGCGAGTTCTGATGACTCTTACTAGGGAAGGTGTTTGTGCCTGCCCATGTTGCCCGTGCATGTTTGAGCTTTAAGTTGAGTCCCATTTCAACTTCCATGCCCATTTTTAACCCTCAGTTGTTTCTGCTGGGATTTGCTAATTAAAGTTTCGTCCCATTGTGCTCTTGCTGGGGAGAGTATTTATGACGGGTTATGTTCCTTTTTGAGTTTTAACTGGGTCCCATTTCAACTTCCATGCCCTTTTTAACTCTCAGTTGTTTCTGCTAGGGGGTTGCTAATTAATGTTTTGTCCATTGTGCTCTTGCTGGGGAGAGTATTTATGACGGATTATGTTCCTTTTTGAGTTTTAACTGGGTCCTATTTCAACTTTCATGCCCCTTTTAACTCTTAGTTGTTTCTACTGGGGTTGCTAATTAAAGTTTCATCCCATAGTGCTCCTACTGGGGAGAGTATTTATGACGTATTATGTTCTTTTTGAGTTTTTACTGGGTCCCATTTTCCAGATGAGCACTGAGATTTTGATCGTACTTGCCATGTGCCTACCTTCCCCTATGGACGGCCTTCCTTAGGATCTTTCGGAATTTTTCTACCCTTGTGTCAATCAACGAAAACTTGTCAGTTTGGAAAGTGGTGGTTACCTTGTGGATTCTTATTGGAAGCGGTCTCCCCACTGTTGTTTTCCGTTGTGTTCAAGTTTCCATGTTGATGATGATTTGACTAAGTTGGTTGGCTGACCCCCGAACCTTTATGGCTTTACTTTACTCCCCCGTTGTAGTGTTACACTCCTGCCCCTTGTGCCAGAATTCTTACATCTTTCTTGAGATTACCAAGTTAATGTACTATGCTCGGCTGACCCCTGAGCTCATATGGCTTTGCTCTGCCACCCCATTTTTGTGTTGTGCCTTTTCACTTGCCATTGTAACTTTGATTTCACCTTGAAAGACATGGCTTGCTTATTGGCTTACCAACATCTCTGTCACAGAAAATGCCTCTTCTCCGTTCATACCCAATATCCTTGATTTTTTGCGTTGCTTATGAACTGACATCTTCCCGTCCTTTGGGTTTCACATGACCCCCCAAAGCACGTCAATCGCCCCCACTTCGTGTGTATTCTATTTTTTATTGACTTAAACCGCTGGCCTCTACCTTGAGGTATGTTGCTCCTTCACTTGTCATGATAATTGATTTTCATTTGAAGACCCTGTTGCCCCTTGACTAACCACCACCCTTGTAATCTTCAACCCAGGCAAATCCCGTTTCTCAATATCTTTTGTTTGTTGCATTGCCCCTCAACCGTCATCTACCAAACCTTTGTGTTTCTCATGATCCCCAAAGCATATTAATTGTTACCAACCACACTGTGTATGATGTTCTTTCTTTATCTAAATCACCGGCTCTAGCCTTGAGGTCTACTGCTCTATCGCTAGTCATGATAACTTTTATTTCTTCTTGGAAGATCTTTCTTATCACTTGTTTACCACCCTTCTTGTCAATCTTATCATAGAAAACACTTTTGATCTGTTCACCCTAGCCCTCATTATGTTGCATTGTCCATGAATTGATATATACCAAGCCTTTGTATACGAATCCAAAAGCATGTTGATTGTTAGCAGCTCAGTGTGCATGTTGTACCTTCTTGACTTATGCTACTTTGATGTGACAAACAGATCCCGTTTTATGCAATTGGAAAGCTGGTGGCAGATTTTGAAGTCATTTCTCGCTTATTTTGACTCAACAGACTCAAGAAGAGGAACTAAACAAGACAAAAGGAACAGAGTAGAGGACAATGAAAGGGGATGATTCCTAACAAAAAACTTAAAAAGTAGAAACCTATAAAACGCGGGTACCAACTCTAATGACCATGACATACACATGCGGCCTATTCTGTTAAGGAAATATGATGTTCAACTCTTGTTATACAACCCCCACCCCCCACCCCCGACCGTGAAGCTGGGCTTCAATGCTCCGATTATCTAATCTGATTCACAATCCTTGTTCGACTTGTAGCGCCCAAAGGGTTTTCACCGTCAAGCCTCTCTCATTTTGTTCTTTCTCTCAACTTAAAGTCTCCTCAACGTGCCCGTGAGGGTTTTCACCAATAAGACTCTCTCAGTTTTTATTATTTTTCTGCTTGGACCGGGATGTTGCCCTTGATATGAATCGTCTCTACTTGCCCGACTTGGCATCTCTCGAAGACTGATAGGAAGGTTTTTCTTTGCATCGTAATGCGGGCTTTTGGTTAGGGTTAGAAAGAAAAGGTATCAAAGGCTCAAAACAATTCAGGTGCATTAAAATCACAACTTTCGGAACCAGATGCTTACAATGACCGCAACTTATGCCCCAGATTCTTACATGAGAACTTTTGGACTTTTATTTTGATGAGACCGAATCGTGAGGCTGCCTACGTATCCTTAAAAGGAATCAGGTCTAACATAGTTCATGCCGATTCCTCGCTTTTTCTTGTTGCTGTCTGTTCTCTTTTCCTTCTGCTTTTATCTCTACTTTTCTTTCTTTTTTTCTTTTCTTTTGTTTTATTTTTCTTTCTTTCTCTTCTTTTTATTTTTTTTCTTTTTTCTCTTTCTCCTTCTCATTTCTTTTCTTGTTTTTCGTTTTTTTTTCTTCTTTTTTTGGTTTCTTTTTTCATTCTTTTTATTCCTTCCTTTCCTTTCCTTCCACTACCTTCTTACACTTGCATTTTTGACTTTTATTACCGATTCCGAAAGAGGGGTATGAAAGAAAATAATTAAAGCTCAAAAGGGTTAGCAAAAGATAAAGGGTTTAGATAGCAGAATAAAATGCCTTCGTCATTCAAATTTTCAAAATATGCCAAGACAAGCAAGTACAATCAGACAAAGGAATCACACCAAGTATCTCATGACTACATCACAATTGATAGCATTTCAACACATTTTCCTTCCACATCTGTCAAATATAATGCACCATTGGACAATACTCCAGCTACAACAAATGGTCCCTGCTAGTTTGGTAAACTTGCTTTTAGGATTTCTTTATGTTCTATCTACCTATATTTCACATGGTTCGGGCTTCAAAAGATCTCCAAGTGTACTTATTTCCTTCAAGATTGCTTTATTTCCTTATGAGTAAACCTTTATGACCAAGCCTAGGGCTATTCATGCACGTCATGTCACTAAAGTCAGTGGATAAAAGACAACCAAAGAAAAGAGAACTAAACGAAAATGGCTGGAAATTGCAGAAAATAGAAAACTGCATTAGACCGACGATGAAAGGGTTTGGACAACCAACAAACAAACTAAACTGGAGTTACAAACATAAAACAAACCTAAACATCACTATTAGGACTAAACAAACCAGCAAAAATAAAAAGATAGACGGGTTTGAGTTCACAAGACAATATCCGGGTTATGACCCTACAATAACCTGGACAACAGAAATGACAATAAAATGAAGCACCAAGACTCCATTTTTGCTGGTCAGGACATGGAGCGTCTTCCAAATTATCAAGCAAGGCATTCAGCCAGTGCGTTTAGCATCAATATTGCCAGACCTATTATTATCATTAAACACCAAGTTCATGGAAGGGGTTCGCATGCCCCCAGTCGTTGCCGTTGACCACAACTACCCCATCTTGAATTATTCTTTCTATTTCCCTTTTCAAAAAACTGAAATTCTCAATGTTGTGCCCCTGTACGTTAAAGTGGTACACGCATCGAACAGCAGGGTCAAATCCTTTTGCATGTGGGTCTGGAGTATGACCAAGAAGTGGCTTAGTCAGGCTAGCGTGTTGTAGCTTTCAGAACAAACTTGTATAGGATTCTCCGATGGGTGTGAAAGCATTTTCTTTTTCCAGTAGCCTTTTCATCTTATGCTCTGGCCTTATTTAGAACCTTTTGCGGGCAGGTGGTTGCCAAGCCTGAGGGGGCAGGTAAGACCTTTGGGGAAGTGTTGCGGGCTATCGTGGGCCTCTTAGGTATGGAGCATATGGTGGCGCATTGCAGACAGGATATTAGGGAAGTGAAGCACGGTTCTGAGGGTAATATTGGGGAGGGTCATCAGGTACCGGGATGTCCATGGGGCTACTGTTGAGGCTGAGAACGTTTAGCAAGGACAACCACTGGACCATGTAGTCGGCACGGCTCAGCAATATCTTTTCTATCGACGGAATAACTATCCTAAGCAACTTGTTCATTCCACCTATGCTAAAAGTCTCTAAACCTCTCCTTGGGCTTCTTTTCCATATGAGGTAGGGAGGAGCGGTTTGGGACAATGTCTATATCATGCTGAAAGTGTTGCCCAAAATCCCCTTGCATGTCCTTTGATGATTGTTCTGTGCTCTTCAGCTTCCCGGGGATCTTATCCCACCTTTCTTTTCCTATATCCTTTTCATTTTTAGCATGAAGCTTATCCGGAGGGTTCTCCTCATGGGCGACCTTGGAGAGGTAATATCGGGCATCATGAGCTTTGAGTGAGTATTCATTGCGATGATTGATGGAGCTACTGGGGTGATTGGAAAGGGTCGTAGTTTAGGTAAAGGGGGCATCTAAGAAACCAGGTGGTGGCGGGGGCAGTGTCCTCCCGGTCGTCTGGGCATGATACATGTTTGTCATATGTTACCTTAACAACGGCACCTCTTCAGCCGACCCACTATCCTGTTCAATTAACTGCTTTGGAGTACCGGTGCCAACCAACTCGGTTATGATATTGTCTTCCATTACCTTTGACGTTGTGCTGTAGGGAAGAGTTTCCGCTTCAAAAGCCACAAACGACCACCCTTATGGAATGAACACAAAAAACTAGAGCCATCACGTTAGCATTAGGGCATTTAATACAGGATAATTTCACTGTATGTGCAATGCACCTAGCCGCAGTTATGATTTCTATTATGCACTAATTTGTTGCTTGCTCCATCCCGACTTTTTTTCTATGCCATGTTTCTGTTGTTTTACTGCATGCTTCACATCGTGATATTCCCTTCTCTCCCCTTGCTTTTCTCTCTTATTCTCCCCCTCTTTGTTTCTTCTCTCCTTTTTTTCTTTTATTTGGTTACGGTCAAATCCTATGCAGATTGCCTACGTATCATGATCCCACAAGAATCAGATCGAGCGTAGTTTTGGCGGATATGAAAAAAATAAACAACAAAATATTATATTATTGTCAAATTTTTTGATAAAAATGAACACCTTAACTACAAAGACTCAAGACTCACTGACTCGAAATAAACTAACAAGCTTAGAAAAGATCAATTCAAAAGACCTAATAGACTTCAAAACAACTTAATAGACTCAAAGCAAA
The DNA here is from genome assembly GCA_034376525.1 of Nicotiana benthamiana. Lineage (NCBI taxonomy): Eukaryota > Viridiplantae > Streptophyta > Magnoliopsida > Solanales > Solanaceae > Nicotiana > Nicotiana benthamiana. The sequence goes on along the minus strand of CM067327.1, from coordinate 140,405,760 downwards.
GGTACTGACTCAAGCAACGATCACTAATACATTAAAGCCTTAAACACTCTTGGAGCCTCGGGGTGTTGTTTGGTTTCGTTGCGGGCTCGCCAGCAAGATCCAACTGGAGCCTTTCTAAATCTATCATTACCTACTAGACAAATGTCATGACTGCCGCGAAGAAAGTGGTTTGGGTCATGCCTTCACATATTTTGCATTTTACCACAATATACTCTGCAATCATTGTGACCCTTTCACGGATCCTACCCTTCTCCCGTAATAAATATCCAACTTGTCGGGTTATTGATTCCACGGTTTGTTTGGCTGCATAGCTTTGTTTTTTAAGGTGTTGAAAATCCCTCTCTAGATGTGCTATCAAATAATAACAGTTCTCCCTTTCGGCTTCAAAATCACTTCCCTTCTTGGCCATTTCATTTTCAACAATCTTGACCTTTTTCTTCATACTTGCCATCACCTTGTCATATTTCTCATTCAACCGACGGATAAAACTTGCTCGTTCCCCTGCATCCTTGGCTATCTTGGTCCTAACATTTGTTAACTCCTTTTCAGTCTTCTGTAAATAATCCTCCAAATCACGTGCCTTCTAGGTAAGGTTGTAGATGAGCTTCCCATCCTTTCTACTCCTGCCCGAGTTGTCAAATGCTATTTTCATTTTCTGGATTTGTGCTGTGAGAGCTTCATTTCTTGGATCAATCTTCTTTTCTCACCTTCGGCTTCCTGAGCCTGGAGATTATTTATGAATTCAATGTTTCTTAGCTTTTCTTTCAAGGCATGAATCTCAGCTCGATACACTTTTTTCCTTTTCTCCTCATGCCAATCTTTCTTGGATTTTGTCTTGAACATGAGGTCTTTTTGAGGGTCTTTCAGGTTTGGGTTCCGGCTCAATGTTCACACAGGACCTCTTCTCAAACCAAGAAGCATAGTGTGGATCCACTTCTCCTTTCACGGCATCTGGTACTTAGCTGCTATATTTAAAATACCAGCAGCCATTCCAATCCTGTTGATCTGAAGCTTAGGGCAGTGCAGTTTCCATGTGCAACTCTATAACTTGACTGCTAGATCTTCATCTTCGGGCACAACTTGATACCGTACAAATTGTCTCAAGACCCTCTGCGGTGCATACGGTTGAATACTTTTGACACCCATTATCCTCAAGTAGCCCTTAGCAACAGTCATGTATATGGCTTCTGTCTTCGGGAGCCATCCTATGAACCATTCAATTTGACATGCTTTGAGAGCTTTCAAATGAGAAACCCATGCCTCAAACCCCTTTGGCATGTTGTAAACCTTTACCCTCTCTTCATAACTGATGATGAAATTATTTGGGCTCGGGCCATAACTCAGGAATATGGGATGTTGGCGGAGATGCTCGATCATCCACATTTGTAGGAGGATATTGCAACCTTCGAAGAACTGAGCTCCAGCTTTGCATGAATTCAACGCATGGTAGATATCTGCCAGTACCAACGGGGCAAGTGTATGATTTCTCGTGGTGGTGAGGATTTGTGCAATTGTATCCATACGAATATCCATTATCCCTTTCTTATTTGGAAAAACCATTATCCTTAATAATGCCACAATAAATGTGAATCGGCGATAAAGTTGCCAAAGACGCTTATCTTGCTTGTTGCTCAAACCCCCAAACCTGAAGTATAAGAAATGGAAATCACAATACCTATTGCTTACACGGTTTTTACTTGCCTGTTTGCTGATATTCAGGAGGTCAAAAAACTTGTGCACTGATGGCGTCATTGGAAATATAAGTTGTTGCTTCCTCAGATCTCGTCCAAACTCAATGTACCCGGCTCTCTGCTCCAAAGTAGGGGTAATCCCAAAATCTTAAGAAGCGAAAAACATTACGAGCGGGGTCCCAGAAAGTTCTCATAGCCTGATCAGATCATCATGCGGTTTGATCTCCCAAATGTCTATAAGGGCGCCCAAATGTTGTCTCACCCATTCCTGACAATATTGATCCAAATCATACCACCACATTCGAAAATGTACTCGAGCCTGCTCCCTTATCACTTCTGGTGGGTCCTGGATAATATTCATTCGTTCTTGTAGAAAGGTAGGGTTAGGGTTGGCTCTAATGACCCCTTTTTTGAAAAATAAGTTTCTAATTTTTAAAAAGAAATCGTGATTCCCTCCTTAACATGCCAATTTTAGCCAAATGCCTATCTTTGCAAATACGGCCCTTTCCCATTTCCATATGAATTTGACGCCGAGAAGGCTTATTTTGAGACGTCTGAACGTTGTCCATTCTTTTACAAAGATAGCCTCTTAATAACGGGAGAATATTCTAAGGCTTCTCGGTAAGAACGGTTCAAAACACTACTGACACTGAATCGGCTTATTTCTCTCTTCTTTTTTTCTATATTTTTCAAAATAAGGCCGGACCTTATGTAGGTTACCTACGTATCCCATATCAGATGGGAATCAGACCCACGTAGTTCGGCCAATACAACTACTTTTGAAACAAGACTCTTTTTCTTCTTTTTTTTTTTTCAATTTATAGGCAAATAAACAAACTAATTTTAAACGCAAGACTCTTTTTCTTTTCATTGGCAAATAGAACAAACTACTTTTGAAAACAAAACTCTTTTTTTTTCATTGGCAAATAGAACAAGCTATTTTTTACTACAAAACTTTTTATTGGCAAAAAGAACAAGCTTTTTTTGAAAATGGAACTTGTTTTTCTTTTTATTGGCGAACAACTCTTTTCCCTTTTCTACTCTTTTCTATTTTTATTCTTTTTCTATTTTTTTTTAAAAACCGGCAGAGTTTCGAGGTATTTTCTAGTATTGGAGTTTTTTTAGAACCGGGTTTACTCCTTTCCTACATCAGACTTGGCCTTTTTCTCTCTCTTTTCCCCTTTTCTTGTTTTCATCTGATTTTACTCACTCTTCTTTTCTTATTTAGCTGGTCAGCATACAAGCAAAAATAAATGAATGTTCACATAGCACATTGGATGTATCATGATGGTCTACCATATTCGGTATACCTGTCCTAGACGGACCCAACCCCTATGTTAAGTCCCCTAAGTCAAAATGCACGTGATACAAACAAGCACTCCTACTTGAAATCCGGAATGAGGCTGTGTTTTCCTAAGTTTGAATCCTGGGGTTTTGATCTAGACATGGGGTACCCGAGCGGATAATTGGGGCCGAGGAGGGAGCGACATACCGGGAGCACTAAAGTCTGCCCGGCCTTGTTGCTTGCCCAGCCTCGCTGTATTTGGTATAATTTCAACAGAAAAAGTAGGCTACGCGAACGTATGCACTATTTTCAGAAGACTCGGAGGGGTAGCGTAAGGAGACAATTTTATACAATTCAACAAAATTAAAGCGGTAAACTGATAGCATTTTAGCACAACAAGGTTCACCGAATACAGTAATATCAATAATAAATAAGACAAGTAAAAATCATAAAACAAGCTCGAGTTCTTGAACACTGGACCAGAGATTCTGGGTTACAATGATTCCCCAGTGGAGTCGACAGAGCTGTCACACCTCATTTTTCTACTATACCCCGAAAGAGGGATGTAAGGGAGTTTTTCCAATTTAAGTGAGAATCAAAGCGGGATTCAAATTGTTTTAGAGATTTTAGATTCTCCACTTGGGAGATTTACGGTTTCCCAAGTCACCAGCTTAAATCCCGAATCGAGAAAAAAGTTAACTCTTATTATGGTCTACGAATCAGAAATTCGGGTAAGGAATTCTGTTAACCCGGTAGAAGGTATTAGGCACTCCCAAATTTCGTGGTTCTAGCATGGTCGCTTTGATCCTACTTGGCATGTTAAATTATTTAATTACTGATATGTGCATTTGCTTCCTTCACCTCTTTTCATTAGAAAATTATCTTGAAACGCGTTATGCGTATGTTTGATGCGTCAAAAATCATGTCATGTGAACGTGTCCACAATTAATAACGCTTACTTATTATTAAGAAAACCGAAGTTGCGCGGACGCATACTCCGATTTTGTTTTTTAGAAGAGTAATTGCGTTACGCGGACCAATGCACAATCACACTAGTATTTTTAAACGGACATGAGTTATGGAAATTGTTGTGGCAACAAGTAGTTGCAAAGTCATTTATTGTATAACTTTTACTAGTCAATTTTACTTAACTCAACTATATTTGGTAAATTGGAGTGCTAGGGATCGACATACATTATAATATCAACCTAAGAGAATGTATGCATTTGACATATTAAAAGCAAAAAAAACAGAATGAAAAAACCAAGGCGATAATCCAAGCTCAAACAATTGTGATTCAATACTAAATTTAAACTAAACACTTGATAAACATGTCACAATGCGTCGTACTCTAGCATTTCTAATTACTCAACTGCACCAAGGAGCTACCCAGCAAACCTCAAAATGGAAATTATGAGGCTCATATTAGCCTCCTTAACACTCACAGATGCAGCAAATTATAAACACTATAATGGCAGCCTCTTTATTACAAAATTTAAATACTCAGCTATAATAAAGACAGCTAAAAAACAGTTAAAAGTGATTCAATACTGAAGGTGAACCAAGTATAACTTTCTCACATACATCTAACACCAATTGATACCACTACGAAGTTATGTAGCTTAAACAAATTTAATATACAGGAATCAGACATGAAGCTACAAAAAACTAATTTGAAACAAATAGTGCAGCACTTTCACATTCAAGAGTCAAACTCTCCATTATATTCAAGTCATATCCATGAGTGTCAAGGAATACCTGGATAAAGTAGGAAACATAGAGGTAAAGGGACAGTAGTCTACAACAGTAAAACCGGCAGCAGAATTCAACACTTAAACCCAGCAAAACAACAGAAATATCCGACGGAAACAATGGAACAGTAACTAGCCTATAGAATTTGACCCAAAACTTAAAGAAATCCAAACTTAAACTATCTCAATCTCGGAAAGAATCGAGGATGTTTCAATCACTAAAAGTTTCAACACTCAAACCACATAAATTCATGGAGTCATATTTTTTAGATTTTTAGTTGTGAGTATTTTCTCAGAACTTTTTCTCTTCAGGTTTTTCTTAAGGTCTCTAAATTCTCTCGGATCTGTGTATTTTCAGCTCTATCTTTCTTGCCTTCAAAGGCAAGAATAGTGCACTATATAGACTCTACCATAGGGCAGCCCTGCTGAACTAATTTTGCACCCTTAGTTCCTTTTTAATTTTTGTATTTAGCTTAGGTAACCTTAGATTTCTGACTTGTTTACCAAGCTACACCACTATAGTTCTAAATTACAATTAGAGCCCCTTCTAGGTGCTTCCAGGGGCTTCTAATTCCTGTTACCCAAGATTCCATGAGATGATTTCCCTAAACTACTCTTTTCTTATTTTAAAAATTACCAAGTTAAATCAGCCCCCTCTTACCCTAATAACTAGTCAAGAATTGACAATAGTTGAACAAGAACCTAGCCTATTCAGCTATAAACCAATCAGATCCTAAAATTTGACTAATGGAATTAACTCTAAGACAGTAGGCTGATAATTAGGCAATTGAAATTAAAGTCAAGCAATAAGGAATCAAGTAATCACGACCCAACACAACATCAAACTAGAAGAGAAGAAAAAGAAAAAGAAAAGAAAAAAAATCAAAAAAGAACAGAATTAAATACGAAAACAGAATCAATAAAAAACCAAAAATTTCTAAATCATTTAATCATGGAGAACATCGATTAAGGATAGAATAACACATGCGAAGTAAGGAAAAGATCAAAAGAAAAAAAAAACTTACTGAGGAGAAGTTGAACAAAAGGACTTCGATTTGAGGTCTGGAATGATGTGAATGTTTGTTATTCACTAAGAAAAAACGAGCACTCTTATCTCGTATCTCAAATCGAACTCTGGACAAAGAAAAATGGGAAGAACTCGAACCAATCGAACTTCAGGGTTTCGCCACTCCTACGATCTGAAATTCGAAGAGCTCCGGCTACATTCGAAGGCTATATGGATTCAAAAAGAGGGAGGTGGGGAAGCTATATGGTATCAATTTGGGACCGTTTGGCATCTGCGCCACCACTCATGGCGGGGCAAGCGGCATTTCTAACGTATATTTGAGATGACTGGCGGGGAGTTGAGGACTGATGTTCAGAGCTATAGAAAGAGGAGCGGGAAAGGATTCAATGGTGTTAATTTGAGGTTGTTTGGTGACTGTCCGCCTCCATGAGATAATTTTCGGCGACGGACGGTTGGATTAGGGTTGGTCAATTTTGGACAAGGTACGATGTCTGGGCTTGGGGTAAGGGGTTTAAAACATATATATATATATATATATATATATATATATATATATATATATATATATATATATATATATATATATATATATATATATATATATATGTGTGTGTGTGTGTGTGTGTGTGTGTGTGTGTGACACCCAGGTTTGCTGCCGTTGGATTGAAGGCGTTGGACGGCTGGGATTGATTAAGTCAAACACTGTCGTTTTGGCACTGGGGCTGGACCAGATGTGGTTTTGAGCCTGGTCTGTTGGTCTGTTTGGGCTAAATTATAAGCAAAAATGGCCCAGATTTTTCGTATTCGATTTTGTTGTTTTTTATTCTTCTTGTTCTTTCATTTTTATTATTATATGTTTTCATTTCACATGCTCACGAGAATACCATCACTATCAACAATCATATCATTGTTTTTACCAGTTCGAAACTAGTTTCATTACTTAAACAATTGCTCATTCGGGTATTAACTAGCCTTTATGCACTTTTCATCAGGCTTGACCAAACCCAATAATGTCTTCAAATTTCTTTTTCCACATTGTATCTAATATGTGTACCCACTAGTTTATGCATATCTTTGTCCAGAAGTATCTTACAGGAGCTATATACGCCAAATTATCCATTTTTTGCGTAATCCACAATATTTATTTTTCCCGAATAGTATAAAATAGTACAATCATATCCTAAGTCGTTCCCTCAATCAGCATTGCTAAAATTTATATATATATCTATTTGTTTTAAATGTACTTCAGGCTCTTGTAGTAGATATACATCTCATAGGTTTCTTCGTATAAATTGTATCTTTAAATCTTAAAAGGAAATACCACTATGACCATCTCCAAATCATGAGTGGCATAGTACAACTTGAGCTTCTTTAATTTCCTTGAATCACGGGCTATCCACGGCCATTTTTCTTGAAAAAATATCCTAATCATATCCTCGAAGTATCACATAATATCATGAATCCTCTAGAGCCTATTGAGATAAGCCTAACATTAGTGTGATTCTCAAACATGCCTTAGGCTTCTGGAATTTCATTGTACATTCCTCTATCCACTAAAATTTGGTAATTTTCTATGTTGACTTGCTGAGTGGTGGTTCTATTCTAGAGAAATCATATTCAAATGCCAAGACTAGCATATCAAGCCAAAAGCAATCTCTGTAGGATAAATGGGCCTCGACCATTTATGAACTGTTTCTATCTTCTTAGAATCTACAATCTTTTCACTATTAGATAGCATGTGTCCTATGAATACCACCTAATCTAGCTAAAATTCACAATTAAAGAACTTGATAAAAAGTTGATTTTTCCTGCAAGTCTTTAACATACTTTTCAAGTAACTCTCGTGCTCTTCCCCGAGATGAGAATATAGTAAGTAAAAACTACAAAAAAAAAATTCTTCCAAAAATAACTTTAAACACCATATCTATTATATACATTAATGAAATTGGAGCATTGTCCATAATAAAGGACATCACAAGTAACTCATAATGTTTGTACCGGGTACAAGAGGCAAGCATCGAAATATCTTCCTTTCTTATTCTAAGATGATGATAACCAGACTAAATATTAATGGCTCCTTGTAACTGATCAAACATTTTATCTATACAAGATAAGGGATATTTGTTGTGTATTGTTATCTTATTTAATTATCCGCAATTGGGACACATTCTTAAAGACTTATCCACTTCTTCTTTTTCCCCAAACAATATTAACGTACTTCATGGCGCAACACTTGATATGATAAAAACCGTATTCAGTAGGTCTCGCAATTGTCTATTAGCTCTCTCAACTTTGTTATGGTATACATGTCAGGTGTCAAATCAATATCGAAGTCTATTTCTCATATTGGACGAAATCTTGATAAATCCTCATGAATACATTAGAAAATCTCTCATTATGATACTTTTATTTTTTTTCAAACTAAGTTCTACATATCTTGGATCTCTTTACGAGAGTAATGAGACCCTAACCACTCTTATTCAATAATTGTAGCGCCTTCTTAAATGATATAACCTCAGCTATCTGTCACGAACCTAGACCCACACCCGGTCGTGATGGCGCCTCTTGTAAAGACAAGGCCATCCAGAACAATGCAAACACCTCTCATAATAAATAATTATTAACAAATCCAAAACACGTATAAAACAGTTATAAATGCGGAAACAGCGATAATAGCAAGGGTTACCATCTCCGGCCCAGTGAGTAATAATAATAAATAACAACCGAAGGTATAAAAATACATAAATTCACAAGGCAATTCTATATCACGTAGTAAATCTCTTAAAGCAGTAAAACCATAAAGAATCAAATGAAATTTCCTTTTAAAAACAGGTAAATCAGGTAAAAAAACAAGTAAACAGTGAGTAGTAATTTGCCCCTCGGGCCCAGTATCAATCGCTCAGCATAGTATCAGCCCCTCGGGCTCACTCTCAGTCACTCAGCAAAGTATCATCCCCTCAGGCTCAATCTTAGTCACTCAGCATAGTATCAGTCCCTCGGGCTCAGTATCAAATCATATGGGTACCCGCTCACTGTGGGTGTGCAGACTCTGGTGGCGCTCCTTACGGCCCAAGCGCTATATCAACATAAGGCTTGAAAGCCTTCTCACATCACTTATAAGGACTGAAAGCTTTCTCACATCACTCATAAGGCCTGAAAGCCTCCTCACATCACTCATAAGGCCTGAAAACCTCCTCACATCGCTCATAAGGCCTGAAAGCCTTCTCACGTCACTCAAGCCACCTCGTGCCATATAAATGTATCTCAGTCCCTTGGCCTCACTTAGCACAGAAAATATCATCAGCCCCTCGGGCATCAATAAAATAGTAGTGCTCAGCCTGAACAACAGTGGAAATACCATTTAAATCTCAAAATTAAATTAAAGGGGTTGAGATAGTAAAACAATATAATCAACGGGACTGAGATCGAATAGTATATTAAATAGTGAGGAAACAGTGATAAAAATCCACCAAAGACTCAAGTAGTCCGCATGAAGCCCAAAATATGGCAATAAGCCAAATCATGCTGATAGCAAATACATCTCAGTAAAATACGCAGTAAAATATCAATCGGGACGGACCAAGTCACAATCCCCGATTGTAAATAAATCTCGCACTCCTCATAAAGCGCGTGTTTCACCTTAATATAGCACTACGTTGTGCAAATCCAGGGTTTCAACCCCTCAGGATATCATTTAATACCATTACTCACCTCAAGCCTTCCAAAATCCTAGCTCTCTATGCCCTTGTCTCTCAAATCGACCTCCTCGTACGTCGAATATGATAAAAACCACAACGAATATGTCCCAATATGCGAATGGAACAATACCCAATCGAAAACAATCGAAAGATAGCAAAAAACTTGAAATTAGTAAAACTAGAGCCCCGGGCCCACATCTCGAATTCCATAAAATTTTACATCAACGGATTCCTTATCTCAACACGAGTCTATACATATCAAGAACTCCCAAATCCGAGCTCAAATGACCCATCAAACCCCAATTTGAAATACCAAAACTCAAGACCTAGTTCTTCTTCCTTTTTGATAAATTTTCATGAATTTCTAGGTAGATTCTATAACTAAATCATGTTTTTAGGTCATAGGACTCACCTCCAATCAATCCCTGTAGAAACCCTCTTCAATCCCCGTCCAAAAGCTCTCAAAAATCTCCCAAAGCCAAGTGGGAAATGAGGGAAATGGGCTAAGTTCGAATTTTAATAACTGGACACAGCCCTCAATGTCCTATTTGCGAAACCTTGTTCAAATGCGAACGTCGCAACTACGGCAAGACCTTCTGAATTGGGAACGTGAGCCTCCCCTGCCAAGGTCGCAAATGTGTCTTCGTCAATGCAAACCCTTCTGAGGTCGCAAATGCGATCAAACTGTCGCAAATATGAACCCTACTTCAGACCAGGCTCCTTCGCAAATGAGAATCCTCACTCACAAATGCGAGATCGCAAATTTGAACCATTTCTCGCATTTGCGAGGCCTGCAACTGCTGCTACATTTCTAAGTCTGAACATCCCGTTTAGCCATATGAAACTCACCCGAGGCCTCCTGGACCTCAACCAAAAGTGCCAACCCATCCTAAAACATCATTCGAACTTGATCCAATCATCAAGACATCACAAACAACACCAAAACCATCAAATTACATCGAATTAAAGCCTAAGTTCGTCTTAAACTTCCGAAACACGCATTTGATCAAAAAGCCAACCAAAACACCTCCAAATGGCCTGAAATTTTGAATAGTCATCCCAAATCGTCTAATGAAGCTACAGAAACTCTAGAAATTCCATTCCGACCCTCATATCAAAATCTCACCTATCAACCGGAATTCGCCAAAATACTACTTCGCTAATTCAAGCCTAATTCTACTCCGGGCCTCCAAAATCAATTCCGATCACGCTCCTAAGTCACAAATCATCTCCCGAAGCTAACCGACTAACCAGAAATCATATCCGAACCCTCTAACTCATAAGTCAACATCCAGTTTACTTTTCCAAACCAAATCCCTCCTTAAGATACAAAGTGTCTTATTTCCTACCAAAACCTCTCCGAACCAACTCGATCACACAAGATACGGACAATGAAGCATATGGAAGCTGAAGATGGGGAAAATGAAGCGGTAACTCACGTGATGATGGGTCGGGTCATCACATCCTCCCAAACTAAAATAAATGCGCGTCCTCGAGCAGGTCAAGAAACATACCTGAAGCATCAAATAGATGAGGATATCTGCTCCGAATCTCCCACCCGGTCTCCCAAGTAGCCTCCCCCATGAGCTCAAAGCAACCAACTAGAGATCTACATTGCCTCCCATACAACACCTCATATGGAGCCATTTGAATGCTCGATTAATAATTGTTGTTGTAGGAAAACTCTGCAAGCGGCAAAAACTTATCCCAAGAATCTCCAAAATCAATAACACCGACATGTACTATATGCTCCAATATCTGAATAGCATGCTCGAACTGCCCGTCCGTCTGAGGATGAAATAGTGTGCTCAAGTCCACCTGTGTACCCAACTCTCGCTGAAAAGTCTTCCAGAACTGAGAAGTAAACTGAGTACCCCTGTGTGAGATGATAGACAATGGAACACCATGCAATTGGATAATCTCTCGAATAAAGATCCTTGCCAACCGCTCCGAAGAATAGGTAGTACATATCGGAATGAAGTGCAAGGACTTGGTCAGCCGATCCATAATTACCCAAATCATATTAAACTTTTCAAAGCTCGAGGAACACCACTCACAAAATCCATAGTGACTCTCTCCCATTTCCACTCGGGAATAATCATCCGCTGAAGTACGCCACTCGGTCTCTGATGCTCATATTTCACCTACTGACAGTTGAGACACCAAGCCACAAACCCTATAATATCCTTCTTCATCCTCCTCCACCAATAGTGCTGCCTCAAATCCTGATACATCTTCGCGGTACCCAGATGAATGGAATACCGCGAGTTATGGACCTCCTCTAGTATCAACTCTCGAAGCCCATGCACATTGGGCACACAAATCCGGCCATGCATCCTCAAAACACCATCATCATCAATGGTCATGTCTCTAGCATCATCATGCTGAACCCTGTCCCTAAGGACAAGCAAATGCGGATCATCATCATGGCGCTCTCTGATGTGATCATATAAGGAATACCGAGAAACCACACAAGTCAACACCCGACTAAGCTCCGAAATATCTAGTCTCACCAACTGATTAGCCAAGGCCTGAACATCAACTGCAAAGGGCCTCTCCCCAACTGGAATATATGCCAAACTCCCCATACTAACTGCCTTTCGGCTCAAGGCATCGGCCACTACATTGGCCTTTCCCGGGTGGTACAAATAGAAATATCATAATCCTTGAGTAACTCAAGCCACCTCCGCTGGCTTAAATTAAGGTCCTTTGGCTTGAACAAATGCTGAAGACTGGGATTATCGGTGAATACCTCACAAGATATGCCATACAAGTAGCGCCTCCAAATCTTCAGAGCATGCACTGTAGCAGCCAACTCCAAATCATGTACAGGGTAGTTCTTTTCGTTGGGATTCAACTGACGAGAAGCATAAGTAATCACTCTACCCTCCTGCATCAATATACATATGATCCCAACTCTCAAAGCATCACAATATAAAGTATAAGAAATTGAAGCTAATGGAAAGACCAATACTGGAGTTGTGGTCAACGTTGTCTTGAGCTTTCGAAAGCTCTCCTCGTAGTTGTCCGACCATAAAAATGGAGCACCCTTCTGAGTCAATTTGGTCAAGGGGGATGCAATAGAGGAAAATCCCTGAACAGACCGGCGATAATTACATTCCAAACCAAGGAAATTATGAATCTCAGTGGATGAGGTCGGTCTAGGCCAACTCTGAAATGCCTCTATCTTCCTCGGGTCGACCTGAATACCCTCGTTGGACACCACGTGTCCTAAAAAGCCACTGAACTGAGCAAAAATTCACACTTGGAGAACTTTGCATAACGTTTCTCTTCCCTCAATCTCTGCAATTCAACTCGCAAATGATGCGCATGCTCCTCCCTACTACGCAAGTACACCAGAAAATCATCAATGAAAACAATAACGAATGGATCCAGATAAGGCCGAAATACATTGTTCATCAAATGCATGAATGTTTCTGGGGCATTAGTCAGCCCAAAAGACATTACAAGAAACTCATAGTGCCCATATCTAGTCCTGAAAGTAGTCTTTATAATAAATAAATCCCTGATCTTTAACTGGTGATAGCCCGAATGAAGGTCAATCTTGGAGAACACTCTCGCTCCCTGAAGCTAGTCAAATTAATCATCAATGCGAGGCAAGGGATACTTGTTCTTCACTGATACTTTGTTCAATTGCCTGTAGTCAGTGAACGTTCTCATGGTGCCATCCTTTTTCTTCACAAACAAAGCTGGTGCACCCCACGGTGACACACTAGGCCGAATGAACACCTTATCTAGGAGTTTCTGAAGTTGATCCTTCAATTCTTTTAAATCCGCTGGTGCCATACGATATGGCGGAATGAAAATGGGATGAGTGCCTAGCACCAGAACAATACCAAAATAAATATCCTTGTCCGGTGGCATGCCGGACAATACGTCGAAAAACTCCCTCACAATTGGAACAGAATCAATGTTAGGAGTCTCGGCTCCAACATCCCTCACAAACGCCAGATATGAAAGGAAACCCTTCCGAACAAAACATTGGGCCTTTAAGAATGAAATCACTCTACTAAGAACATAATCAGTCACACCATGCCACTCGATCCTCGGTACACCCGATATAGCCAAAGTGACTGTCTAAGCACGATAGTCTAGAATAGCACGAAACGGATATAACAGTCCATGCCCAAAATAACGTCAAAATCCACCATGCTCAATAGCAATAGATCAACTTGGGTCTCTAGACCCCCAATAGTCACCAAACATGATCGGTACCATGGTCTACAACAATTGTATCGCCCACCGGGGTAGTTACATGAACGGGTAAAGCGAGACACCCGCGGGACGTACCCAAATAATGATCAAATTTATGAGGACACATAAGAATAGGTGGAATCGAGATCAAATAACACTGAGGCATCTGTGTGGTAGACTAAAATAATACCTGTAATCACAACATCTAAAGCAATGGCATCTGTCCTGCTCTGAAGAGCATAAAAATGAGCTTGACCACTGCCTGATCTACCTCCCCCTCTGGGGCGGCCCCTGAATGTATGACCCTCGCCCGTAGTTGGCTGGGCGGGTGCTGAAGAAACTAGACCAGAAGACGAGGGCTGACCCCTCTACTGAGATGAGCTAGCAGTACGATGAGGACATTTCCTCCACATATGCCCAAACTCTCTACACTCATAACAACTCCCAGGTTCTAGAGAATGGGACTGAAGGGAACCACTCGCGTCAGAGTGACAGGCTGATGCACTCGGCCTGGAAGAACCCTGAGCAGACGGAGCACAAGATGAACTCTATGTTGGAAGAGCGCTGAGTGAAGGCTGACTCTGCGGGGAACCATGATAACTACGACCTGATGATGCCCCAGGATACTCAGGTCGGGCCGATTGAGCGGGCCTGAAAGAACGACCCCCACCATGCTGGAACTGGCCCCTCGAAGGAGCACCAGTGTAACTGCCAGAACCCCGAAGCCTCTTGGCCTCCCTCTTCTCTCAATCGTAACGGCTAACTGCCTCAATCTCTCAAGCTATATCAACCACCTCCTCGAATGTAGCACCCAATACTCTCTCTAATCATCGGAACAGGGAGATGTTAGTAAAGGCCATCAACAAATCTCCTAATACGCTCGCGATCAGTCGAAAACATTAAAATGGCATGACGAGCCAACTATGAAAACCACATCTCCTACTGAGACACCATCATATCTCCTTGCCATAGCCACTCAAACTTCATGCGCAGCTCCTCCCTGCAGGACTAGGGTACATACTTCTCCAAAAAGAGAGTGGAGAACTCCTACCAAGTCAAAGGTGCTGCACCAGCCAGCCTACGCCTCTCATACGCCTACCACCAAGTGAAGGCAGCCCTAATAAACTGAATGGTGGTAATTTCCACACCACTAGACTCTAGAATTCCTGTTGTATGGAGCATCCACTGACACCTGTCAAGAAACCCTAGGCATCCTCGCCCTTAGCACCATTGAATGTCGGAGGCTGGAGTCTACCAAACCTCTCGAGGCGACGTTGCTCATCCTCAGGCATAGCTGGAACCCTGAACTCTTGAACTCGAGCAACTGGCTGAGCTGGAGGTGCCTCTGGAGTTTGTAATTCCTGCACTGCCTGCTCAGGTGTCCGAGCATCAAGGGTCTGATTACCTCCCCCAGCCTGCGAAGTAGCTGCTATTGTGGTGGCTGAAACTGCCTGAGCCAGGCCGGTGCAGACTGTCAAGATCTAAGCGAATGCCTCCTAAAGACCCGGAATCACAATGAGCAGAGCTAGTGCCTGAACCGGTGCTGCTGGAGCCTGGTCCTGAGCTGGGGCAACTAGAGGATCCACAGGTGCTGCCCCTGCTGCTCTGCCTCTACCACAAACACGACTGCATCCACAGCCTCTGGTGGCCTTAGTGGGTGGTATTGGTGGTCGTCCGCTACATCCGGCAGCTCGTGTTCTCACCATTTGTAAGAGAATGTAATAAAGAAAGATGTAGTACTCGGATCAACAAGTTTGCATGATAAGAATTTCAAGAATGTGAATTTTTCCTAAAGGTTCTGCAGCTCTCGAGGATAAGTACAAACGTTTTTGTATCGATCTGCGAAACTCTACTAAACCAGCTCATGACTCGCGAGACCTAGTAACCTAGGCTCTAATACTAACTTTTCACAACCCTAGACCCACACCCGGTCGTGATGGCGCCTTTCGTGAAGACAAGGCCATCCAGAACAACGCAAACACCTCTCTTAGCAAATAATTAACATCAACAAATCCAAAATACGTATAAAACAGTTATAAAGGTGGAAACAATGATAATATCTAGGGTTACCTTCCCGACACGGCCCAAACTGAGGTGTCACAATTAATGAGCTTCTATAGAGTTTGCCATAAGACTACTAAATATCGCATCCGATACAATAGTCCGAAGAAACCATAAATGAGATCAGATAGAGGAGACAAAGGGATGCGGACGTCAACAGCTACCTCGTAACTCCAATTCGCTGCTTGGTCTACAAGGAATCAGCGCTCAGGTGCGGACTCTGCTATGCCTAAATCTGCACACATGGTGCCGGGAGTAATGTGAGTACTCCGACCCAATGAGTAACATTAATAAATAATGACTGAAGGCATGAGAACACATAAATTCACAAGGCAGTTCTATAGTAGGTAGTAAATCGCTTAAAGCAGTAAAACCGTAAAGAATCAAATGAAATATCCTTTTAAAAACAGGTAAATCAGGTAAAACAATAAGTAAACAATGAGTAGTAATTTGCCCATCGGGCCCAGTATCAATCACTCAGCATAATATCAGCCCCTCGGGCTCACTCTCATTCACTTAACATAGTATCAGCCCTTCGGGCTCAGTATCAGATCATATGGATACCCGCGCTCACTGTGGTGTGCAGACTCTAGAGCGGCCCCTTACGGCCCAAACGCTATATCAACATAAGGCCTGAAAGCCTTCTCACATCACTCATAAGGTCTGAAAGCCTCCCCACATCACTCACAAGCCTGAAAGCCTCCTCACATCACTCGTAAAGCATAAAAGCCTCCTCACATCACTCGTAAGTCCTGAAAGCCTTCTCACGTCACTCAAGCCACCTCGTGTCATATAAATGTATCTCAGAACATCGGCCTCACTCAGTCCAGAAAATATCATAAGCCCCTCGGGCTTCAATAAAATAGTAGTGCTCAGCCCGAACAATAGTGGAAATATCATTTAAGCCTCAAAATTCAATTAAAGAGGCTAAGATAGTAAAATAGTATAATCAACGGGAAGACGTTCGAATAATATATCAAATAGTAAGGAAACAGTGAAAAAATCCACGAAGGACTCAAGTAGTCGGCATGAAATACAAAATATGGAATAAGCCCAAATCATGTTGATAGCAAATACATCTCAGTTAAATACGCGGTAAAAATATCAATCGGGATGGATCAAGTCACGATCCCCAGTAGTAAATAAATCTCGCGCTCGTCATAAAGAGTGTGTTTCACCTCAGTATAGCACTACGTTGTGCAGATCTGAGGTTTCAACCCCTCAGGAAATCATTTACTACCACTATTCACCTCAAGTCGATCAAAATCCTAGCTCACTATGCCCTTGCCTCTCAAATCAACCTCCTCGCGCGTCGAATCTGATCAAAACCACAACGAATACGTCACAATATTACAATGGAACAACACCCAATTGAAAATAATCAAAAAATAGCAAAAATCTCAAAATTAGGAAAACCCGAGCACCGGGCCCACTTCTCGAATTCTAAAAAATTTTACATCAACGGATTCCTTAGTTCTCCACGAGTCTATTCATATCAAGAACTCCCAAATATGAGCTCAAATGATCCATCAAAACCCAATTTGAAATACCAAAACTCAAGCCCTAGTTGTTCCGCCTCTCCGATAAATTTTCATGAATTTCTAGGTTGATTCTACAATTAAATCATATTTTTAGGTCATAGGACTCACCTCCTATCAATCCCAGTAGAAACCATCTTCAATCCCCGTCCAAAAGCTCTCAAAAATCACCCAAAGCCAAGTGGAGAATAAGGGAATAGGCTAAGTTTGAATTTTAATAACTGGACACAGCCCTCAGATGTCGCATTTGCGACACCTTGTTCGCAAATATGAACATCCCAAATGCCACAAAACCTTCGAAATTGCGAACAAGAGCCTCCCCTACCAAGGTCACAAATACGACACCTGGCTCGCAAATGCGAACCCTGCTGAGGTCGCAAATGTGATCAAACTGTCGCAAATGCAAACCCTACCTCAAACCAGGCTCATTCGCAAATACGAATCCTCACTCGCAAATGTGAGATCGCAAATGTGAACCATTTCTCTCATTTACGAGGCCTACAACTATTGCTGCATTTTCAAGTCTGAAACTTCTCGTTTAGTCATTCGAAACTCACCCGAGGCCCCTGGGACCTCAACCAAAAGTGCCAACCCATCCTAAAACATCATTCGAACTTGCTCCAATCATCAAAATAACACCAAAACCATCAAATTACATCGGATTCAAGCCTAAGTTCTTCTAAAACTTCTGAAACATGTATATGATCAAAAACCCAACCAAAACACCTCCGAATGACTTGAAATTTTGCACACACATCCCAAATCACCTAACGAAGCTACAGCAACTCTCGAAATTCCATCCCTCTGATCAAAATCTCACCTATCAATCGAAATTCGCCAAATTACTACTTCGCCAATTCAAGCATAATTCTGCAGCGGACCTCCAAAATCAATTCCGATCACGCTCCTACGTCATAAATCATCCATCGAAGCTAACTGAATCACCAAAAATTACAGCCAAACCCTCTAACTCATAAGTCAATATCTGGTTGACTTTTCCAAACCAAACCTTCCTTAAAGAGACTAAGTGTCTCATTTCCTACTAAAACCTCTCCGAACTAACTCGATCACACAAGATACGGGCAATGAAGCATAAGGAAGCCAAAGACAGGGAAAATGAAGTGGTAACTCACGTGACGACGGGTCGGATCGTCACATCATCACTAGGATATGATTCTTACTTCCTCCCTTTTTTTAACAATTAGGTTTGCTAGATATGTTAATTTAACTACCTTCTCATGATAATAAAAGGTAATATAATAAGATAATAACCAATCACACCTATAAGCACGTAAAAACTAACAAGGTTAATTACAATTTGTCTAGATATGGTATCCTCCCTATCTTCTTGAATCTAATAAGCATAATATAAAGTTTTAATTGTACAAGATACTTTCATAAAAGTAGCAACTAATTTAAAGAATATTATAATATCATAAGATGTTATTTATCTAACTCTTCGTCCCATATAAGAAAAATAAATTCATACTGCGAGATTCCCTAGTCTCTACCTTCTTAAATGAATTTTTAGTTGCATGTCAATCACATCCAGTTCTTAAATTATTATTTTTTCTAGCAATTTCAACTTTCACATAATAGGTCTGAGCCTTCGTACATGAGAGTGTTGCTTTGTTTAAATGGTTAACCAACGATTCGACAAACCTCTAATCCTAAGGCATCATGTTCCTAGCCAGCTAATAAAGTCTGGTGTCATATATCGGTATATCCATCGTCTGAATTAATTTCTTAAATACCTATCAGGTTTGCACTTTCGAGTATCGAGAAGGAAACGATTGATAAAAAGTTTACTAACTTATTTCTAAGTCAGTTGTATCACTTCTAACCCCGTCCCTAATAATATGGTTTCATTCCATATATTCTTTGTATACTCCAATCGAAAAGATGCTAGGTCCACAGGCCTCTCGGGGAATATTTTAGAGCTCATAATACTTTAAGTATTTCATCAAAACATCTAAGGATGATTAAAGTGTCAGAAAAGTAAACTTTGTGATTTCAATTTTAGGACCTATATTAAGAACACATCTACGCTCCAGTTGATCTTAGTACCAAATGCCTAAAGCTTTTATATCCTAATCTATTACCCTTTTTTGTCATGTCTACCAATTATATCTATCAAGCTCTCAATTATTCTCTACATGTAAGTAAGCACCTTAATGATATTAATCTCACGGCCATAGTGGTAGTCTAGTACTTAATTCAAACGTGGATATTATTATATATCTTAGCGGTATGAAAATACCTCATTGTGACAAAACAAACTTTTCATTGGCCTTGTTTACTACTTCTATTGCTTTCCTTTGCTGGGAGACAATTGCTATCTAGTGGCAGCATCTTAATGTCCTTAGACCCTATATAAAATCTATTATTGAATGACTGGTCCGCGCCATACAGGAACAAGATAAAAGGTGACGTTGAGTTATTTGATCCTAATTGTCACACACGTACAGATGAGTAAGAAAGGAAGACAAGAGACATCCTATCACACTTTCGCAGAATCAAGATTATGGGAGTGATCGGCGACATTACCATAATTAAGATTCTACTACCAATGTGTACTCCATTAGTCACAAGAATAACCTACAATCTGATACCAACTTTTCATAGTCCAATTTAGGATCATGACCGGCGCTTAGAGCAAGTCCCCCTAAGTAAGCCTCATTGATATTTTACAAAAAAATGGACAGAGTTTTTCCTATTTTTGGACTATCCAAAAAAAATTCATGTCGTAAAATCAACAACCAAACATCCTAATATCAATCCAACCAACAATAAATTTATCCATTAACCAAAACAAGTCTCAACCATTATAATCCACCCAATAACAGCCATAAATACTAATTTATCTCAAAATTCGATAAGAAAGTACAATACTCATCATAGGTCTATAATAATGAAAGAATACTCATGACACATAAAGAATGACCATGGAGCGACTCTATGAGTAAATAAGAAATATGATAACAAATAAATAAACTCTTCACCAACGCGAACAAGTGGGGCCTCACCAGGAACTAGCAACTCGTTTACTCTAATTAACAAAATTCTCGCTCGCGTAAACTGCTATCTTTGTAAAAAATATAGCGGGGAGTGAGTCGCTAGCTCAGTGAGTAATAACACTTAACCACAATCGTTTTTAATTGGGGACAAGTCAGAAAATATACTAGTATATTATACAGAAAGTATCATAAAAATGCCCTTTCAGAAACAATAAACAATAATCGGTCTTATCTTGTGTTTCGGGTAACAAAATCAATTGAACAATTATGTAATAAACTCAGAAAACACTATCTCATAGAAAATCTTTTTGTTTGGGAGGTTTCCAATAAAGAATCATGTATTCTGTATCACTGTGTGGACCCCTTTGTAAAAGGAGTCAAATATAATTGTAGGTCCCTACTCAAGGAAAACTATAACTGTGTGCTAGTTCTATCTTCCCACTAGCGAAGGCTATAACTGTAATCGGTAATCTGTAAATACAAGGTGCACTAGGGCTAAAGAACCCGCCGTTAGCTACGAGATCTTTCAATGTCTCCTCCCACTTATACTTTTCTTTGAAAACAGTAACTATTCACATGGAAGAATTTTTAAAATAGTATAGGTTATAGGGTATTTCACTTCTTATCAAATCATGTAATCCAATTTTGGTAACGGTAATCATATCTCAAATAACAGTAAAACATGTCTAGTAATAGTGAGAATATTTTTAATAACGGTAATTATCTCAAGTAAACTGTTCAGTAGCATATCAAGTAAAGGACTTGTACCACATGCAATTTCAAACATTCTATAACATATTTGTTTTTCAAAATAAGGTATAAACCATGCAGGTTATAAAACTACAAATTGCGGTAAAATTACTACTCATAATACTCGTGCCAGGATAGCGAATGAGCCACCACAACTAGTCCATTCGACTTCTTCAATCACCTAAATTGTATTAAAATCAATCTATGTATCAATTTTATGAACCGTCAACATAGCAATTCACAATAACCAGCCCTTCCGATTTCTTGTTAATAGGATTTTCCTATTATACTCGATAACACTTCTATACCTTAATCAAGTTCCTTCAGTCATATATAAATTTCTTAGCCCAAGGCAAGATTACTATAGAAGGCATATGATTTCAAATTACTTTTAAAACTTCTAAGGCTCGTTTAAGCTAATAACTACACTATGTCCTTATGGAAGTAGCTTTCTTTTATCAATCTTTCACTCAAATTGACCCATAATCTATCAATTTCAATCCTTTATATAATATATTCATCCAATTTATAATAACAGTACATGATATCTTATAGATGCATAAATCTAAACTAAATAGAACCTCCGCCTATAATAGTTTTTATCATAGAAAGTTCAGTACCCGATAGAAATTTCACAAACCAAAGAACAAGGGCAGCAAACCTGTAGAGAAAAACTTACAGTGCTCGAGCCAAAAGAGGCTTGCTACAATTATAAATTTTGTTTCTGTTTTTTTTTTTTTTATTTCGCTGCAAATTTGCAGACCAATGTTATTCCCTCTTTCTTTTCACTGTCAATATTTTAGAGAGTGTTCACAACTTGATAATTACTTTTGTTTCCACCAGAAACTCTTGGCTTTGTTTCCCACGCCCTAGACCCTTTTGTTTTGTCGCAAACTTTACAGTGGGCTTTTCCCATTTAATTGATTAGTTTTTTCCCTTTTCTAAGTAATATTAAAAAACTAAAATACCTCAACTTAAATATCAAGTATTAAATTATCCCGATCTTATGAAATTGGATCCCGAATTTCGCTCAAGTAAGTACGCTATTATTCTATTAGATAATTAAGAAAAAGTCAGCAAGAATAAGTGAGAATCTCCAATTTGAAACCAAGTAAAAAAGAAAAGTCAACAAACTAAAAGAAAAAGCCAAATAAAGAAAGGAGTAGAAAAAAAAAGAAGAAGAATATATATTTTTGAAGAAAAAGAGAAAAATTCAGAACGAATAAGTGAGAAAAAGAAACTCGAGTGCTAAAACATTTTGCATTTAATTTGTGTCACCTGATATTAAACTATTGGAAATTTTTCACTTCTTTTAAGTTTAAATACCTTCAGGAAAATTCATGACTTCGCTACTGTCGGGATCAATCGATATGCTCGAGCATCCGACAGGTTTAGGATAGCTGAATATGTGAAAACTTATAATTTCAGGAAATATTAAATTAAGAATGCTCATAATTTCCAAAATACAACGAATTTAGTGTTAAGAGTCGCCTGAAAAAATATTAAATCCATCAAATTTAAATAATCCTGAATCCACATCTGTAAAGTTGCATTGGACAAGGGAGGGAAGAATCGAGCAATTGATAGATAAACTCGAAGGCAAATGCAAGTAAAGAAATTGGATTAGTGATCAACGTGTGCATGCAACTGACTTTGGCCCAAACTCAAACTCAAGGTTGAAATATAAATTAGCGATGAACAAATTCTGTTTCATCTTTATAATGGTAAGATTCCATTTCTACTTTGAATTTGCAAGTGGATGGGAGTACTATGAGCAAAGGTCATCAAGTTGGAGAAAAAGAGAGAAAAACAAAAGAATGAGGTATAAGATTCTTTGGATGGAACAAAAGGCACAATGCAAATAGATATTCTTTGGATGGAACATAAGGCACAATGTAAATAGATACTAATACACTAGCATACTAACTCATATAAATACCCTTATGCTCATGATCATTGAGCCAAGCAACCAGCTAACGGATTTGGGTGGTTGGTAAAATTTGTTGGTCTTACTATTTTGATTTCGGTTCTCTTTTTACATTATTATTGTTTATACTCATTGTCATTGCTTTTTTTCAATTTTTTTCTTATCAGAAGGTCTTTCTGAAACATGCTTTCTGCGTTTCAGGGTGAAGGTAAGGCTACATATATCTTACTCTTCTTTGATTCTATTTGTGAAAATTTACTAAATCTTTCGTCATTGTTGTTATTGTTGTTGTAAAATTCGTTGGTAATTCGAGTTTTTCTTGTAGTGATCATGCAAAGAGGAAGAGATACTTTGGCACTTGCTCGAGTGATCGGAGATGTTTTGGATCCATTTACTAAGTCTATTAGCCTAAGAGTGGTTTACAACACTCGAGAGGTTAAAAATGGATGTGATTTGAGGCCTTCTCATGTTAATAATCAACCTAGGGTTGAAGTTGGAGGGGATGATCTTCGCACTTTTTACACTCTGGTATGTATATAATTTCTTGCTTTATTGTACTATATAGCTATAGCTTTGACATGCAGTACAAGTGTCACTCTTTACCTTGTTCATTTTGTCCACGTATTTTAGTACGGTTGAACTATGTGACTATTCGTCTAAAAGTTTAAGGATATATAGTTAAAGTATGTATGTCTAGATAGGAATTCAGAATTTTAATTCCACTGACTATTTGAGTTACTAGGTTCTTTATACATATTTATTACTCTAGCTTTTTAAACATATATACAAGGTTCAAGTTAATTTACTGAGTCTGGATGAAACCGTAGCTTACTGCACATATACCTTTTTGTGTTCAATTTATCTAGAAACTTAAACGGTTAAAAAGAGTAGTGTTATATCGTTATTCTCATGAAAAATAGTTTTCGATTAAATTTAAATATTCTCCTAAAAAATATTTTCTGGAAGTTTTGTTGACGAGTGAATAATATGTTCTTTTAGGGTTGATGATAATTAAAATCTAAGCATTGTATGAAGTGAGAGCGATATGAACTTGAAAGTCAAGATATATAATTGTGTCTTGAAAATGACTTCTTCGGTAATAAATGAGCGGAGTCATTATTCCCTCCGGCGGTAAGCCATTTTACCTTTAAAATAATATTTTAAATTACTAAACATTCAAAAATGATCTTGTGAAAATATTTTTGGTTGAATAACTTTCGTCTTATCAAAGTACCTTAACAAATTTTCTGGTCTTGTTTACGAAGGTTATGGTGGATCCTGACGCTCCAACTCCGAGCAACCCATACCAGAAGGAGTATCTGCACTGGTTAGTTTTTTTTTTTTTTTTTTTTTGGCGAAATGGCCTTTTGGCCACTTAAATTTGCTCTCATTTATAAAGCTGATACATAAATTTATATCATTTTCATTTGAACACTCAAACTCACGTATTTGATAATTAATAAACCTATTTGAACATTGACCATGCACATATGACAGCGGCAGAGATGATGTGGACAAAAAGTGTACATGTCACGTAAAATTAGGCGTGTGACTACAATTATTTTGAAATTTAAAAAATCTAAAATAAAAAAAATGCAATTGAAAAAGAAAAAAAATAAGCCCTCACCCTACCTTAACCCAGTCCAAATCAGTAATACCATTATTCTCCTAACCTCTTTCTGATTCTTTTCCCCTTTCCAATTGTCCTCCGCACCACACCTCCCCCTTCTTTTCTTTCTCTCCTGCTCCAACCTTTCTCGTCTCTTCTTCTTTTTATTTCAAACCTACAACAACAACAACAACAACAACTATCCAGTATACTCCTACTAGGTGGGGTCTGGGGAGGATAATATGTAGACGAGCCTTATCCCTATCCGAAAGAGCATAGAGGCTGTTTCCAATCGACCCTCGGCTCATAGGATAAAAGGAAAAACAGCAGTAAAACAAAAACAAAGACAAAAATAAAAACAATAGAGTATTAGTAACTCCCGCAGAAAACCAATGAGGTTTTTCAGAAAAAAAAATTGTCAACCATTTCTCTCACATTAATTCCCTCTCTTTTTTTTTTGTATTCATCTCAGACTAGAAGATAGATAGAGAAAAGTGAAAGACCATCAGGAAAATTGTCGAGTTTTATCCGAAAATTCCACTTGAGTCCGACTTTTTCTCTCTTTTTAATTTTACCATTCATGTCCTTCTTGGACATAGTCTCGCCGGCTCTCTTGATGCCTTGATGGAATTTTAACTGGTAGCCTATCGACTCTTTGACTTGGGGTATGAATTCTATAGATTTTATTAAAAGTGAAAGATGGAATGTATTTTATGGAAATTCATGGCTGATTGAGGCACGTGGTCCGATTATGACTGAGACTTTTCACTCGGACTGCGGCGCTAAAAGTTGTTGAAAAAATAGTGAAAGAAGTAAAATAAGAAAGAAATTTTGATAAATTAGTTTAAGGAAAAGAGACCCACAAATGATACATTTAAAATAATAAATGGTCTTAGAATTTGATATGTTTTTCCTATCAGGTAATTGAGCTACGCGCTCTGACGAAGGGGTTTATTTACACTCAATTGGTTGAATTGAGGTGCTAAAATGGGAAAATCAAAAGTTTATATATCGACTTTAAAATCTAGTACAAGTTTAAGTGGCCGCGAAGCTATTTCGCCTATTCTTTTTTGGGCAAGCTACACATTTAGTTGGTCGGCAAAACTTAATTATGCATATATGTGTATAAAAATATATCTTTTATCGTCTATTATTTTGGGGGGACTATATTGTATAGTTTTCCTTTCTTTTTTCCTTCTTTAGCTAGAATTGTATAGGTGTTTAATATAAGCTGTCAGATTTGTATGGTGTGGCTTTATTCCATTGTGCCATGCAATAACACACTAAAGTAACCTAGCTATGCGAGTAAATTAAATTTAACCTACTGATTACTGAATTCCAACACCTAATGAACGCAATAACAAGATATACTTTTGTCATATACAGCCTCTTTTCTAGAAAATATTGTACTTATGGATATCAATTTTCAATTGATCCGCCAATATTATTATATTAGTATCTTGGTGAAAATTGGTGACGAAGCATTTGATTTTATATATTAAAGTAGTAGATGTTTATGTACAAATACATGTCAAATATCTACTGTTTAATGTAAATAGTGAAAGCGAATAATAAGTTTTTACCGTTGGTGACGGTATAAATGCCACCAATTTTAATCTGATCATAGTTCTAAACTCCAAAAACGCTGATTTCTCCATAGGAAATAATTTACATTTATCTCAAATGGTCTTGTAAATCTATCAAGTGAACGTAGTTACCGAAGCTGTAACCTTCACCATCTCTTATTTATTTTTTATTTTTTTTTGTTCCTCTTTGCAAAAACTATTATATTTTTTATCCCCACTAAAAAATTATGTCACAAAAATATTTATATTTTTGTATATTATATACATAAATATTCATATACACAGTCGTTGTAGATGTTTTGTATAGGGCTTCTCTTCAGGCGGATTGGGCGATTAATTATTCTTAACGGTTTGACTTAACGGTTATCGGCTTTTAAATGCACTAATCCGTTAGCCACCGATAAGATATCGGACGGATTGATATCGATTTAGCTCTTATCGGGCGGTTTATCGGCCTAGCATACATATTCACAAATCAAAATTACACCAAACATACATATCAACATATTCTTACCTATCCTCTGTTTTAGTTGTCCCTTGTATATCCATATCCTTCAGCAATTTCAGCCACACATCCTTCACTTTACCGGGTTCAAGGTCTTCAAAATCTATTCGAGCACAACCAGTGAATTCAGCAGCCTGAATACCTTCACCATCATAAACTCTAATTGTTAAATGTTGAGTGGATATGTTTTAACTATGAACTCAAAGTGCTCATTCTAGATCGGATTTAAACAGTTACCCTTAACAAAGGAAACAAAATTTAGCGTTATACATTCCTCGTCAGGAGATAAATAAATTAAGAAGGACAACAAAGGGATCAGACTTCCCAATGATGTGTTTATTAGTCAACTCTTTGGCTTCGATGAGCTTGACTTGTAATATACCAACTTGCTTTAGCTCAAGGTTACTGCAAGTAACGTTAGTCCTACATAATAGACAGACAGAGTACAGGAAAGTAAAAACTAAAGTCAAGGGTTTTTGTCTTTTTTTTATATTTAATATGTATAAATCAAAATAAAATATATATATATATATATATATATATATATATATATATATATATATATATATTCTTAACGGGTTAATAGATTATCCGTTAAGAAAATTGAATAATCCGCCCCCAAATCGATAAGCTGATAATAAAAAAATCTCAATCTATTCCCCGTCCGTTATGTCGTTAACCCGTTACCAGTAAGTCATTAAGCTTCGGCTCCCCTTGGTTTTCGGTTTTCAGATCGATTTTGAACACCCCTAGTTTTGTATATTTGGGCGAGCGCACGTAATTATTCAGGAGAAATTTAAAAGTAGTCAGATTTATAAGTGGTCATTCAAAAATAGCCACAATTTTAAAAGTAACTGAAATTTAGTCATTTTTCGGGTAAAGATAAATCTAAACGAAAACACTGTCCAAAATTCTGAAATTACTTTAGTATCCTGTCCAGTATAATATGCTAATAATTAATATGCATATGCTCCAGTATATTATGCTGGAACTTTTCGCGTGTTGGAGTTCCAGCATAATATGCTGGAAGTTCTTATACATATGTACCGATTTTTAGTATATTATATTGGACCGGTCCATATTACAAAAAAATAATTATTATTTTTTAATAATTTTACAAATGCTGACTATTTTGGAATAATCAATCCAAAAACTAAGCACATACTATTTTTACTAATTATTCGGCCGACGTGCCAAAAATGAAAAAAGCCCAAACAAACGGGACCAATGTCGGCAACAAGTGGCTCGACACCAATCATAGGCCCAAGTTAGGCGTTGCCTTTGGGCTCAAGGATATCTGTCTGACCCAAACTAGGATTGGACCATAAACCATGAACCAGATTAGCTCTAACCACTAAAAAATTGATATGTTCCTCGCCACCATCCAAGTAGTTTGAACCTTTTTATTGCATTTAATTTCATAAAATATTGAGTAAATATTTAAAACGAATAACATATTAATGAATTGAGTTTTAGTATCAAATTTATTCAATGCATACAATTTCTCAAACATTCTCTCTGTTCAATTAACATTGTTAGGTTGGTCACTGATATCCCAGCAACCACAGGAGTAAGCTTTGGTTAGTCTATCCTTCGTACTAAATTGCAAATCATGATTTTCAGCATATTTTGACCGGAAAAAAAAAAGATTTCTTAATCTAGGATACAGATAATATTCTACACTATCAATATTTCCATTACAACTTCTTTACTCTTGTATTTCTCACATTTGATTTAAAAATTATTTTCTTTGAGTAGAGTATTATTTCATATAAAGTAGCCAGGCAGAGGTAAAGTGTGTATATATTCTATACTTATCAGGTCCCACTTGTGGGATCACGCTGTGTGCATTAATAAAGTATGTGTCCATTTTGTTCCCACCAGACTTATAGATCACACTGGATACATTATTGTTGTTGTTGTTATTTTTGCTGTTATATTCTGTATCTAACCGTTGTTATATTGATTTAACTTAATAAGATATTTAGTGACGAAATTTATCCAACGCTAATTTCTATTTTTTTAGGCAATGAAGTTGTATCATATGAGTGTCCCCGTCCAACAATGGGAATACATCGACTAGTTTTAGTGCTATTTCGGCAGTCACGCAGAGAGACTGTGTATGCTCCAGAAAGTCGTCAGAATTTCAACACAAGAGACTTTGCAAAGCAATATAATCTTGGTTTACCTGTTGCTGCTATTTATTTCAATTGCCAAAGGGAAAATGGCACTGGTGGCCGTCGATTAATGTAATATTTGCACATGCAAATAAAATAATTTGTTGCATCCAAGAAATAAGAGCGTGGAATAATTAATTATACCTACTTAAGGTAGTAGCTTTGCTAAAATATAAAGAAATTGAAAAGTGGATGCTCTCGGTAGGAGCCTAGGTAATAGTTATATGGATTAGATAAATAAGTTTTAATTTATTGGGCTAGACCATTTAATTGGATTAAAGTGAAGAGCTCATTTCATTAAGTCCAAGATGTCATTTTCCTAGAGGCCCAGTTTGGTGCCACGTGTCAAATGACGTGGTGCGCCAAGTCAAGCGGAATAGCCAATAGGACCATGCCACGTGTCAAAATGACAAGGCATGCCAAGTAACACTAAACGGCCAACGAAATCGCGCCACGTGTGCAAGTGATATGTTCTGGCCAATCAAATGTGGTCATGTCACACTTCATTTCGATTGGTCGGAAAGTGTTTGTTCTTATCACAACTCCTCCATTCCACAACTATAAATAGGGGTCTTCATAACTCAGAAAAAGGACCAAAAATTATAACAAGAAGCGAGAGAGAGTTCGTGGATCAAATACCGCAAATTTCTCTACAAGTTTCAAGCTTCAAGCAATCAAGTTCAACAAATCAAGTTCAAGCTCAAAAACAAGATCATCGTTCGTGGAAAAAAATATAGATTCAAGATCAAGCTCAAAGGCGCTTGAACTTATTTACTATTGGAAAGAAGAATCAAAGGAATCATAAAGACTGTAACACTCAAATATTTGAAATAAAATACTACGATTGTTGCGATATTTTTTGTCTTGATTTTATTTTCTCGATGCAATTGTCCAAAAATTCTGGCATGCCCAGTTGGACATTCTCTACCTCTCATCTCATCTTTTCACTCACCAAATACCAAGAACATTGAAATGGCGTCAAAGAAAATCAACTCCAGGTTCTATGCTGACGTGGAAAGCATCCCGATGTTACCTTTGGAAGCTCCGGACCAATTACGAGGAGCAAAGCAATCTCTTTAGGACAACAAGCACCCCAAGTGTCGTCCGTGTCAACCCCTATTTTCGGATTTCATCCTCAAAAGGCGCAAGATCTTCCACAAATGCATCTGAAGGAGGAAGCGATGTTGCTGAAAAGATCAAGAAAACTCTTGATCTGCTTGACCTCTCTGGATCCAAGCACTCTACTCTGAAGGAAGATGATGATGCTTCAAATGATGGATCCTCCCCAATTACACCACATAGTGTAAGCCAAGCAAGGATCAATCTGTGTGAAAATCCATACTACTCTCTGTTATCCACGACAATCATGCAAGCCATGGTGACAAACACTTCATCTATGGAGGAGCAGTTGGCAAACTTGATTCAAGCAATCATTGGCTTGACCAAATATATGCAAAATCAAGAGGCTTGGATTGACAAGCTAATAGAAAGGGTAGGAATCTTGATGGAAGAAGAATCCACCCATGCACCTGGCAAGCTCCCAGAGGTTCTAGAGAGTGACTCCCCCTCCCCCCCCCCCCCAAGACAAGCAGCATCCACTAAGTCTATCCCTGTCTCATCTGAAGGGACAATGCAATCGATCAATTGAAGGAGATCATTGAAGGAACCATTAAGAACAAATATGAAGTTGCTGCTAAATCCTCCCTTACATATACAAAGTCGTGCACTGCAAGGGTTGATATGTTGAAGATGCTTGCTGGCTATCAACCTTCGAAGTTTCAACAGTTTGATGGTAAAGGTAACCCAAAACAATATGTTGCGCACTTCATGGAGACCTGGAACAATGCTGGGACTTATGGAGATTACCTCATCAAGCAATTTGTTCGCTTGCTAAAAGGAAATACTTTTGACTGGTACACGGACCTCGAGGCTGGATCTACCGATAGCTGGGATCAACTAGAGCAAGAGTTCCTCAATAACTTTTATAGTACGAGACGTACTGTGAGTATGATAGAACTTACAAATACACGCCAACGAAAGGGGGAACTAGTTATCGACTTTATCAATCAGTGGAAGAATGCAAGCCTCAACTGCAAAGACAGACTTAGTGAAGCTTCAGGTATAGAGATGTGCATCCAAGCATGCCTTGGGGATTGCGCTACATCTTGAAAGGTATTAAGCCTGGCACGTTTGAAGAACTTGCAGCTTGTGCCCATGACATGGAATTGAGCATGGCCTCTGCTGGAAATGAAAGGCTGCCCATCTACGAACCTCGTAAAAGGAATTACAAGCAAGAAGTCAGGAAGTAAGGCAAGTTCGTACCCAAGTCTGAAAGCAAAGAAGCTATGAATGTCAACACGTCACCTATGAAGTTCACGACGAAGGTGAGCAAGAAGCAGAGTATGAAATCCACTTCTTTTCATGATAAGCCAAGTGGAAAGTTGACTCTAAAGAAATGTAAGAGAAAGAGTACCCATTTCTAGATTCTAACGTGCCATCATTTTCGAAGAACTAATCGAGTTAAATCTTATTGAGCTTCCGGAGATGAAGTGACCAAATGAAGGTGGGAAAACAAATGGCCCAAATTATTGCAAATATCACCGACTTGTAAGTCATCCTCTAGAGAAGCGATTTGTCTTCAAGGACAAAGTCATGGACTTGGCTCGTGAAAAGAAGATCGTGCTTGAAGATGAAAAAGCAAGCATGAACCAAGTATTTATCACCTTTGGCTCATTCAATCTAGAGGAGCTATGCAGTTTAAAAGGAATCAAAAATGAAGAATTAGTGGAGAACAACAAAGTTGAAGATGACCAACCTAATGATGATGAAGGTTGGACGTTGGTGACTCGTCATAGGCGCCACAAAAGGAGCCCACGAAAAAAATCAGTAGAACAACAACCAAGAAGATGATGGTAAAAAGACCAATGAAAAAGAATCCAGTTAGGCATTTGATGAAATCAAAAATGGAGATGCACCACCCTCAAAATCCACGTCATCCAGCAACCTCTGAAGATTTCTAACCACGCTGGTTCCACACGAAGATTTCCCATGATAGCATTAATGTCTCTTGTTACCATGCTAACAAAGGAGAAGAAAAAAGTGATGACCTGTCGCTGGCACCATTTCAGAAAAGCCCATCGAGTCCACTCCTCAGGAAGTTAATCTTGTGAGGAAAAGATCGCGTTCACAAATGATGATCTTTTTCATGGTGACACTCCTTATAACCGCCCATTGTACCCAGTTGGCTATATGCGCGATGAAAGGGTAAATCGGATTTTGGTTGATGAAGGATCCTCAGTGAACATTTTGTCAATCCACACTGTGAAAGAACTTGGTATTCCCATGAACGAACTCTCAGAAAGTCATGTGATGATCCAAGGATTCAACCAATGGAGAAAATAGCCATAGGCGCAATCAGGCTGGGAATCACTATTGAAGATATGCAATCAAGTGCATGGATGCATGTGATCGATGCGAAGACTTCATACAATGTTTTTCTTGGAAGGTCTTGGATACATGAGAATAAGGTAGTTCCATCTACCTACAATCAATGTTTAAAATACCACGAGGAGGGAGTCGAGAAGACGGTAGTTGCTGATGATGAGCCATCCACTGAGGCTGAGTCACACTTCACCGATGCAAAGTTCTACTTGAAGAACCGTATTGTGAAGGAGCTGAAAGCTGATGATGGCATGAAAAGCAAGAATAAATAGCCCTCAATTAAAAGAGAATAGGTGACTACTGGTGAACCAAAGCTGTTTATAAGGAGGTACAACCCAACGCGAGTAAATCTTATAGAGGGAATAATACGTCTTATGGCAAGAAATTAAGTCTGGCGCTTCAATGTGTCCCTAAAAGGAAGAAAGATGAAGGTGAATCATTTAATCAACAAGCTAACGTGCTAAAGGAGTTAACTCTTCCGGTAAAATGAATTGAGGAAGTATATTGTCCTCAATGCCACTTGCAGGGTTTGTAGCCCAAAATTGTTTGCAAAATCCCTAAAAAGCGAAAAAATGAAGGTTTTGATCCTAATGCTTACAAGATATTTGCAAAAGCTGGATACAATCCAAATGAGCCATCAAAGTTATGGAAGCTCCCATTAGAAGCTTCAATGAGGCAACCACGTGAAGGTTTGGGATACAAACAACCGTCACTAGTGTGCATTTCAATAAGAAGGGCGAGCAGCAGTTTTATCACTGTAGAAAATGAATCAGCCGCTTCTAACAAGCGTTCTATCTTTGATCGACTTGAAAAATCAACCGTGAGGACCTCCGTGTTTGAAAGATTGGGTCCACTAAAGTAGGGGAACAAGTTCCAGAGAAAATTTCAAAGCATAAGAACACCCGCTTCACCAAAAATCCATGAGATATCTAAGGATTTCCAAAGCTTGGCTCCTTCTAAAATGAGGCAACAAACAAATCTTGTGGTTTCATGTAAAGAAGTACTAAGGGTAAAGCCATTTACTATGGTCTATGCTAAGGAACGTGATGAAGATGAAGAAAGTGTAGGTTCTTCGTATCATATTATTGTACAATTTGAGAATGGCGTTCCATCTTTAATGGAAGATAATGCGGAATTGGATGATGTTTCACCATGTTATCACATATCCTTCAATGATGGTGACCCTCAAAAAGATGAAGATGCAAAAGATGCTCCACCTGAACTTGAAGAAGGAGTGAAGACGACAATTGATGCCTTAAAAGAAGTTAACCTTGGCACCGATGAAGAACCAAGACCCATTTACCTAAGTGGTTTACTAGAAGCTGATCAAGAGGGCACTTATATTGAGTTACTCAAAGAGTTCAGGGATGTCTTTGCTTGGAGTTACAAAGAAATGCCTGGCTTGGACCCGAAAGTAGAAGTCTATCACCTTGCTGTCAAAAATGGTGCTCGTCATGTTAAACAAGCTCAAAGGCATTTTAGGCCGGACGTGGTTCCCTTGATTGAAAAAGTATTTAACAAACTCGTCGAAGCTAGGTTTATTCGTGAAGTTAAATACCCGACATAGGTTTCAAGTATTGTCCCTGTAAGGAATGAAAATGGCCAAATTCGAGTGTGACTTGACTTTAGGGATCTTAACAATGAATGTCCGAAAGATGAGTTCCCATTTCCAATTCCAGAACTGATGATCGACACTACTACTGGGTATGAGGCAATGTCTTTCATGGATGGTTCGTCGGGTTATAACCAAATACGCATGTCACCAGAAGATGAAGAGCTTATTGCATTTGTACCCTAAAGGGTATTTATTGCAACAAGGTAATGCCTTTTGGCTTGAAGAATGCTGGTGTCACTAACGATAGGGTTATGCAGAATATTTTCGACGGTCTTCTCCACAAGAATGTCGAATGCTATGTTGATGACTTGGTAGTGAAATCAAGAGCAAAGGGGATCACATGAAAGACTTGAGGATGGTATTTTAATTGCTCCGGAGGTACCAACTTAGGATTAATACATTGAAGTTCTTTGGTGTTACTTCTGGAAAGTTCCTTTGTTTTATTTTCCAACATCGAGGGATCGAAATTTATCAAGCCAAAGTGGATGCCGTTTTGAAAATGCCTGACCTCGAGATATCCATGAGTTGAAAAGTCTGCAAAATAAACTAGCATACCTTAGAAGATTCATATCAAACCCGGCTGGGAAGTGCCAACCATTTAGTCGCCTCATGAAGAAAGGCGTTCCTTTCGAGTGGGACCAAGCTTGTAGCAATGCCTTCGAAAGTATCAAAACCTACTTGATGAAGCCTCAAGTTTTAGCAGCTCTTATACCTAGAAAGCCATTGATAATATACATTGCTGTCCAGGAAAGTTATATTGGAGAACTGTTGGCCCAAGAAAATAGTGAGGGGAAAGAAAACTCTCTTTACTACTTGAGCAGGATGATGACACCTAACGAGTTGAATTATTCGCCAATTGAAAAGTTGTGTTTGGAGCTATTCTTCTCAATTCAAAAGTTGAAGCACTACTTTCATGCTCATATTGTCTGCCTTGTTTCTAAAGCAAATCCCATCAAGTTCGTGATGTCAAAACCGGTTCTTAGTAATCGACTAGCGAGATGGTACCTCTAATTTCAACAATTCGAGATTCTGTACATCCCTCAAAAGGTTGTAAAGGGCAAGCATTGGCAGACTTTTTGGCAGACCATCCGATACCTGATGATTGGGAGCTAACTGATGAACTACTTGATGCGCACGCAATGGTCGTTGATGTTCAACCTCTATGGAAGATGTACTTTGATGGTGTTGTGCATCGTGGGGGAGCCGGGGCTTGCGTAGTATTTTTCACTCCTCAAGGTGAAGTCTTTCCCTGCTCCTTCACCTTGATATAACTCTGTTCTAACAATGTTGTCGAGTATCAAGCATTAATACTCAGGCTTCAAATGGACGTTGAAATGAAGAAATTGCAATTGCAAGTCTTTAGTGACTCCTAGTTAGTGGTCAAACAGTTTTTGGGTAGTTACGAGGTCAAGAAACCTAAACTACGCCCATATCATGATTACGGTAAAAAGTGGATGGCGTGGCTTGGTGATGTAACTATTCAACATGTGCCAAGGAAAGAAAATAAGAAGGCTAATGATTTAGCTGCTCTAGCTTCATTATTAGCCTGCCTGACCAAGCGCAAGTTACCGTCTGCCAAAATTGGGTAGTACCACCACCAAATTAGGTTGAAGGTGAAGAAAACGAACTCAGGCATCTTGTTGTTTTTCTGAAGTTGAGAAAGAAGAATGTCAACAACCCATTATCGACTACTTATGCTATGGGATACTTCCATAAAATCTAAGGATAAGGACTAAAATCCATCGTCGTGCACCTCGCTTCCTTTACTACAAGGATACTTTCTACAGAAGGTCGTTCGAGGGAGTACTCTTGCGATGCTTAGGAGAAGAACAAGCTCTCCAAGCTTGGCAAGAGGCACATTCTGGGGTATGTGAGTCATACCAGTCTTGACCAAAGCTTCACTTCCATATAAAAAGATGGGATATTATTGGCCAACGATAGTAAGAGATTGCTTGGACTACGCTCGAAGATGTAAGGCTTGTCAATTCTATGCGAATTTTATTCATCAACCTCGTGAAGTGTTACACCCGACTTTTCCATCTTGGCCATTTGACGCTTGGGGATTGGATGTTGTTGGACCTCTGCCAAAGTCCTCTGGTGGGCACCTAAACATTTTGGCTGCAACTGACTACTTCTCAAAATAAGCTGAAGTTGTTGCTCTTAAGGAAGTAAAGAAGGAAAATGTTGCAAGTTCCATCCAAGTAAACATTATTTATCGCTTTGGCATTCCTCATTACATAATAAAGGATAATGGAAAACCATTCGATAATAGGTTTATGAACAAGATTTGTGATCTCTTTGGCTTTAAGAAACATAACTCTTCGATGTACAATGTTGCCACCAATTGTCTAATCGAGGCATTCAACAAGACTCTGTGCAACTTGTTAAAGAAAGTCGTCTCCAAATCCAAACAAGATTGGAATGACCGTATGGAAGAAGCTCTATGGGAATATAAGATGACTCACTACATGCCAACACAGGCGACTGCTTATTCAGTCGTTTATGGAGTCGAAGCCGTCTTGCCACTTGAGCGTCAAATACCTTCATTACATCTGGCTATTAAAAAAGGGATCACAAATGAAGAAAACGCTCGACTTCGATTAGTAGAGTTGGAAGCTCTTGATGAAAAGAGATTGTAAGCTCAACAGAGTCTTGAATGTTATCAAGCTCGATTATCTCGTGCCTTCAATAAAAGAGATCACCCGAGATTCTTTCAAGTAAAAGATCAAGTCCTTGTCGTACGAAGACCAACACTTACTTCCCATAAACATGTAGGGAAGTTCACTTCAAAATGGGATGGGCCATATGTTGTACAAGAAGCTTACTCAAGTGGGGATTACAAGCTGGTTGATACATATGGCATGAGAATCGGCCCCATCAATGGCAAATTCTTAACGAAGTATTATCCTTGAAATTGTGTCGCTCCTTGATGCACGAGCCTAAATTGCATGTTGTTACACTCCTGTCCCACAAGAGTATAAACTATGTACGAACCAAAAAGAAAGTCTGCTAGGTTAAAAATCTCGAAAGAGGCCGCCTAGGAAAAAGTTAGGACGTAAAAAAAATAAAAAAATTTTAAATGTCTACCCAGTCTGAACTATGGTATGACTTGATCCTCTTCACGGGGGGATGTAGTCAGTTTAGAGTTTCATTCTAAGTTCACTTGCATAAGTTCAAAAGAAACATATTGACCCAATTGTTGTTCGAATGAAGTATGAAGGAATGTAAGATCAAGCTGAAATGTCATCCTCCTATTGAACTTTGACCTCATTTGATTTAAAGGGGGAAACCCTCTATGGTAAATTGATATCTTCGATGGGCCGATTTTAGGAGGATGTCAAGTAATTGCATTGAAATCCAGAAATTCTCTATGACTTCAGGTTCGCCAAACCTTCAAGTTTGTTGGTCTCTAAGTCCGCCCTCTTCCTTAAAAGAAGGGGGAAGAGAAGAGAGGCATCAAAAGGAAACATAAGTATAAGGAAAAGATTGTTTGGCACAACGTTTCAGATTCAGTGAGACCTGAACCAAAGATATTTGTGAGAATATGGATCTTAAATTTTGATTGATGTCAAGTATGACATCTTCCGATCTCGAGGCTTCTATACCAAGATGCAAAAGTTTTGGTGAAGTCGCAAAATCTGAAATCGTCAGCGAGTCAGAATTTTACGTCGAATTTGGAATATTATCTGAAACTATCCTTATGGTATTAAATATTTTATTCTAGATATAATTTAAATTTCGAAGTTTGGTTTCCGAAAAATCTAACGGTTCATAATTTCTACGTTCCTACACCAAGATATGAATTTTTTGGCGAGACTGCGCAAATCTGGAATTGATAGCCTGGTGCAATGTAATGTTGATTCCTACACCAAGATATGAATCTTTTGTCCCAGATAGCCATTTTGAGAGTAATCTCTCCGGTAGTTAGGCTATTTTGAAATTAATTTCTCCAGTAGTCGGGCCACATTGAGAGTAATCTCTCTGATAGTCTGGCCACATTATGAGTAATCTCTCCGGTAGTCGGGCCATTTTGATAGTAATCTCTATGGTAGTCGGGCCACACTGAGAGTATTCTGTCCGGTAGTCGGGCCACAGTGAGAGTAATCTCTCCGGTAGTCGGGTCATTTTAAGAGTAATCTCTCCGGTAGTCGGGCCACATTGAGAGTAATCTCTCCGGTAGTCGAGCAAAGGTGGGAAGTTCTTAGAGGGAAAGATGCCGGGGGTCTATTTGGAAACAGCCTCTCTACCCCAGGGTAGGGGTAAGGTCTGCGAACATACTACCCTCCCTAGACCCCACTAAGTGGGATTATACTGGGTTGTACTTTTTCTAGCGGACCAAGTCTCGTTAAATAATATAGGAGTTTTTATATTCCTATGCCATATAAGAAACCTTATTACCCTTAATGTTTAAGGTTTGATTTAATTACACTTAGTATACCAAATTATCAATTCTATACCACCATTAATTAAGGGTTATAATTAATTGTACATTTTTTGCATCTTAATTAAAGGAATCTGA
This sequence comes from Nicotiana benthamiana, assembly GCA_034376525.1. Classification (NCBI taxonomy): domain Eukaryota; kingdom Viridiplantae; phylum Streptophyta; class Magnoliopsida; order Solanales; family Solanaceae; genus Nicotiana; species Nicotiana benthamiana. Next base: position 140,367,348 of record CM067327.1, on the reverse strand, counting down.
AAATTCTTTTTTGTTTATATGAGAGTAGAATTTGAAGTGCTTAATCTAGGCATTCTTGGATGCAGATTCCTACAATATTCACTCTTCGATGCAAGGTACCATCTATAAGTTTCTCAAGCCTAATCCAAAATATTACTTTGGGTTCTTCCATATATCCCAGATGATGCTATCAGTTGTGATGGAAAAGCAATAGCAAATTTTGATGAATAAATGTTGCATTTCTTGGGAATGCTCGGTGATATTAACTGGAAATCTTACCTTAACATTTCTCCATTCAAACATCCATCAGAACTATTCTAGTTAGAGATAAGATGGAAACAGAATGAATTAGCAACAAAGAATATGCTAGATATAAACTGAAAGAACATATCTTTTAGTATATTTTTTACAAGAATTTTACAAATATACAACATATCAGTTTAAGTATATATGAAACAGTATTTTTTGTAAGAGTATCTACATAATTACCATATTTATACTAAATTATAGATTATTTTTCGCAGAAGATTTGTAATCGTTTTTTATTTGTGAATACATAAAACAAAGCATCTACAATCAGAATAAAAATACTCTATAATTTACTATAAAATATCTACAAACTGGGTACATTGAATTTTAATATCCCAATTCCTATTCAGTTGTAGCTTAATTGGTATTTTCAACATAATTGTGTTTTTTGCAGAAGATTTTATATAAGTTTTAGTCGTTTTGGATTTGCAAAAAAAAAAACAATCTATAATTAGAATACAAATATTCTACAGTTTATCTACAAAATATCTAAAAAGTAGGTACGTTAAATTTTTATGTCCCAATTCACATTCAATTGTAGCATAATTAGATTTTTTGACACAATTGCATTTTTTCAAAAGATTTGTAAAAGTTTTTATTTTGTGAAAACAGAAAATAAAGCATCTATAATCAGAATACAAATAATCTACAATTTATCTATAATTTATCTATAATTTTTGTAATGTGTCTTCTTCTTTTTCTTCGAGTTTCAATCTGAACTTCAGTCAAAACCAAGTCTAATCTATACCAAAACCCCTCAAAATTAAGATATAGACTCCAAACCATATTCTCGATTATTTTTGACACACTCAATCCAAATTTAATAATAATTTTTAAAAATTCAAATTTGAATTCAAAGCTTTCAAGCTTTTTAATGGTTGCCAGTGGTGGAATTGCCACTCTCTTTTCATTTATTTTGTATAACTGAAATTGCGATTGAGAAATAGAGAAAGAAGTAGAGAGAATTTCTGGAAACAGAGTGTATCGCAAAAACAGTGTATGAAAACTCTAGTTCTGCATTGTGGAAGATCAGAGTGAGGCCGGCGTGAGTTTCTTCAATATTCATTCTTCGATGCAAGGTACCATCTATAAGTTTCTCGTTGAAGCCTAATCCAAAATATTGGCTTTGGTTCTTCCATATATCCCAGATGATGCTATCAGTTGTGATGGAAAATCAATAGCAACTTTTGATGAATAAATATTGCATTTCTTGGGAATGTTCGGTGATATTAGCTGGAAATCTTACCTTAACATTTCTCCATTCAAACATCCATCAGAACTAGTTAGAGATAAGATGAAAACAGAATCAATTAGCAACAAAGAATATGCTAGATATATACTAAAAGAACATATCTTTTAGTATATTTTTTACAAGAATTTTACAAATATACAACAAATCAGTTTAAGTATGTATAAAACAGTATTATTTGTAATAGTATCTACACAATTACTATATTTATACTAAATTATAGATTATTTTTTGCAGAAGATTTGTAATCGTTTTTTATTTGTGAAAATAAAAAACAAAGCATCTACAATCAGAATACAAATACTCTATATTTTATCTATAAAATATCTACAAATTGTGTATATTGAATTTTAATATCCCAATTCCTATTCAATTGTAGCTTAATTGGTATTTTCGACATAATTGCGTTTTTTGCAGAAGATTTTATAGAAGTTTTAGTCATTTTGGATTTGTGAAAACAGCAAACAAAGCATCTACAATTAGAATACAAACAATCTACAATTTATCTACAAAATATCTAAAAACTAGGTACATTAAATTTTTATATCCCAATTCCCATTTAATTGTAGCATAATTAGAAATTTTGACATAATTGCATTTTTCAAAAGATTTGTAAAGGTTTTTATTTGTAAAAACAGAAAATAAAGCATCTACAATCAGAATACAAATAATCTACAATTTATCTATAATTTATCTATAACTTTTGTAATATGTCTTCTTCGTCTTCTTCGAGATTCAATATATTCAGTCAAAACAAAGTCTAATCTTTACCAAAACCCCTCAAAATTAAGATATAAACTCCAAACCATATTCCCGATTATTTTCGACAACACTCAATCAAAATAAATAATAATTTTTAAAAATTCAAATTTGAATTCAAAGCTTTCAATCTTTTTAATGGTTGTTAGTGGTGGAATTGTTGCTCTCTTTTCATTTGTTTTGTATTACTGAAATTTGCGATTGAGAAATAGAGAAAGATGTAGAGAGAATTTCTGGAAACAGAGTGTATCGCAAAAATAGAGTTTGAAAATTTTTGTTCTGCATTGTGGAAGATCAGAGTGAAGCCGACGATAATTATGGAATGTACGTGATTTTCTTTGGGGAAGATCTGGAAAATTTTTAATTGCCATTTTTATGCGCGTGAAATAAGGAATTATAAAACAAAAGTAATTTCTTATTTAATGCATTATATATATTAAGTAGAAATACTATTAACATAGCAAATAATAAGCAAATTATAAATATATTTAATAATATAATTTCATATATAGTATATATACAAAAACGCCTCTTAAATATAATGGTAAGATAATCATGGGGTTAGATAATAAAAGAACCGGGCTTGGACATCCCAAGTCCCAACTGCTGCCCACGTTTAAGAAAGTACAGGGGCATTAATAAAGAGAAGAAGCAAAATAGATTAAGAACATGGGGAATATCACTTCAGAAAAGATTTTATTGTGAAGATCTTTTACAACTATATAGGACTCCAGGTATGAATATTAACTTTAACATACCCTTTGAATTTATTTTGTCTACTATAAAAGCGATGGCGAAATAAAGTGTATAAGCCAATGATTAAGGTAATAATTACCGGACCAAATATTATAGCAATAATTCGTAAGCCTGTAAAATTATATAGCAAGGTATTGCAAACTAAGAACGAAAGAGTTATTTGGGCTTTACTGTCTTAGAATATTGGTGGCTAAAGGATTATTAAATATTGTTGTTGGCATAGCAAGGTTAATAGGCTGTATTTTAAGGTAATATAATTAAGTTAATTTTGAGTTGAGAAACTAGGAACAGTAACAATTCATTGTCTTTTACTATGGTAGGAAGAATCCAAGTAATCAAGTAATTTATATTTGTCTATCCTCTTACTCTTCAGTAGTGTATTGAACTAATGAGTAATATGAGTACCATATATATGTTGACAATAATTAAGACAGGGATGTGAGAAAATTATTACGGTAACGAACAAGTAGTGATAAGAACAATGCTTAGGAATTTAACTATCACATGAAAGTTATGAGACTTTGTACGCTAGAAAGAAAAACAAAGATATGAGAACGTGAAAAACAAAGATATGAGAACGTGAAGTTCTTCTACGATGTTACCATGCATTACATGTTACGACCCGGAGTTTCTACCTTCGAAAATCGTGATGATGCCTACTCATAAAAATTAAGTAAATCATGAATCTTTAAAACCATTAACGTTTCGTTTTCAGGTTCTTTACTAATTATATTATCAAGAAAATTAACAGTTAAATAACAGTGAATATAGAATTTAGCGGAAGTTTCAGATAAATAAAAAACCAAAAGATCTAGAAAATTAATACAAGTCTCTACCCAGAACTTGGAGTCACGACATCCACGGACTACTACGAATACTACATACATCAATTGAAGAAAAAGTAAAACTGTTTGTCTCTAATACATGAGATAATAGGATATAAAATAAGATAGAGGACACGTCGTGCCTGTGAACGTCTACAAGGCTACCTCGGTGTCTCGATGGACTGAAGACTGGCTCCCGAACTACTATTGTGCACAAAATATTGTTCCGGTATCTGCAAAGAGTGCAGAGTGTAGTATCAGCACAACCGAGCCCATGTGCTGGCAAGTGACTGGCCTAACCCCGGCGAGGTAGTGATGATACTAGAACCAAACTCCAGATAAACTTGTGCAATTATATAATATATGGCGGAAGAATAAACAAGTAATAGGTAGTTAAGAGGAAGGGGGTACATGCTTCTGGGAAACAACTCAACCTAGCAGAAACCAAATAAATATGAAAAATTAGTACAGTATCTACATCAACGTAATAATATTATTGTTGTCGCGCGCAACCCGATCCATATATATATGTATATAGTTGTTGCAGCGTGCAACCCGATCCGATATAGTAATTGTTACGGCGTGCAACCCGATCCAATATAATAGTTGTTGCAGCGTGCAACCCGATCCAATATAATAATTGTTGCGGCGTGCAATCCGATCCAATATAATTGTTGTTCCAGTGTGCAACCCAATCCAATATAATAATTGTTGCGACATATAATCGATCCAATATAATATCTGTTGTGGTGTACAACCAGATCCAATATAATATATGTTGCAGCGTGCAATATATATATATATATATTAATAAAAATTTTACGGCGCGCAACCCGTTCCAAATATACAACTCACAGTAATCATAACAACAGTCCCCGCAAGGGATTAACCATAAGTTACACTATCTCAGCAAGGGAACTCAGGAGTACAAGAATATACGTCCCGACAAGGGAGAATCAACTATAACCAATCTAAACTATGCTTCCATTCATCTTTATTATCACTATTTCTAACTCATACGTAACTCCCACGAAAATAAACTAAGCTTTTGCCTAATATTTTGGGTTTACTCACTTTTGCAACCATAGTATCATTCAAGAAAAGCAACAAGTATCAATTTAATACCCACGGTCATGCTTGACACCAATGTATAGGTACTCGTCACCATGCCTATACGTCGTACTCAACAAGAAACAAGTAGCAAATATGGCTCAACTCCTAATCCCTCAAGCTAAGGTTAGACAGAACACTTACCTCAAACTTCCACGGCCAAATCAATCTTCAATTACCACATTTTCTCTCGAGTTTAGCTCCAAATCGATTGAATCTATACAAAAATGGATTCATAACATCAATAAATGCTAATCAATGCGACTCAAATGCCTAATTGTAGCTTTCTAATCATTCTTTCCAAAAATCCAAAAATAGGTCCCCCACCCGCTTGGCCAAATACAAGGTTCGGACCAAAATAAAATCACTCCTTCACCTATGAGCCTGAATATATAATTTATTTTCAAATTTGACCCCAAAACGAGGTCTAAATTAAGAATAATAAAAAATCACTAACTCTACCTATATCCCTCTTTTTCTACCCTTAATCACATATTTATGCCTTGAAATCTAATAGATGTTGATAAAAATTGAAAAATTAGTTAATATTACTTACCCCAAGTGATTGTGGTGAAAGAATGCTTCAAAATCACCTAAGAAAATTGGAGAAGAAAGAGTTTGTGAAATTTTGATAAAATCCCATAATGGATTATGTTTTTGGGACTTAAAATAACTAGGCGGATTTGTTCATTGCGTTCGCGATAAGCTCGTCGCGTTTGCGATGAGTTAGGTCAGGCAGACCTTCGCGTTCGCGGAAGACGGCTACTTTTCACGGAGCTTGGATCCTCGAGCCTACGCGTTCGCGGACCGTTATTCACGTTCGCGATGCACAGACCGGTGACTCCTCCCCCTCACGTTCGCGGTGCACAGACCGGTGACTCCTCCCCCTCAACCTTACGCGTTCCCGAGAGGAGGGCCACGTTCATGAAGAGTCTACCCCCTCAACTTCGCGTTCGCGTCCCAACGTTCGTGTTCACGAAGAAGAAACAGGGCACCTAGGATATTTGCCTTACGCGTTCGCGAGGGGGACCATGCGAACGTGAAGGGTAAAATCCTTTGGCAGTGATTGCAGAAAATCTGCAACTTTTCTTAATCTCAAAACACCTCCAAAATACACTCGAGCCCTCCGGGCTCCTAACCAAACACACGTACTAACTCAACAATAACGCACGAACTTATCTATACGATCAAATCGCCAAAATAACCTCAAAAACAATGAATTAAACCTCAAAATCATGAATTTTTCTCAAACTTCTTCAAGTATCAAATTTAGCAAATTCAAGTCCGAATCATGTTAAACGACATCCGTTTTTAACCAAATTTTACATGAAGGACTTAGACCGTATATATTACCTGTACTGGGTGCCGGAACAAAATACAGGCCCGATACTATCGTTTTCTAATCAGATTTCATTCCCAATTTTCTTAAACATTTTATGAAAAAAATTTCACAAAAAAATCATTTCTCGGGCTTGGGACCTTAGAATTCGATTCCTGACATATGCCCAAGTCGCATATTTTCCAAGGACCCCCCGTGACTGTCATATCACGCGTCTGGTTCCGATTATCCAAAATATTGACAAGTCAAATTTATTCATGATAAAATCAAAACACAGGATTTTTCATAGAATTTCATATTTAAGCTTTCCGGCTATGCGCCTGGACTATGAACGCAAATCGGGTCAACTATAAATGAGGTTTTCAAGGCCTCATAAGCACATAATTCAATTTAAAACAAGTGATAATCTAAAGGTCGTCACATTCTCCACCTCTAAAACAAATGTTCATCCTAAAACGGACAGAAGAAGGAAGTACCCGAGTCGGGGAAAAGATGAGCATAACAGCTCCGCATATCGGATTTGGACTCCCAGGTCGATCAATAGGCTGACCCCACCACTGAACACGAACATAAGGGAATATCTTCGACCTTAACTGACGAACCTGTTGGTCTAGAATAGCCATAGGTTCCTCCTCATAAGACCAGTCCATGTACAACTAGCACGTAGGATGGATCGTCGTGATATTTTCGAAGCATAGACACATTAAACACTGGACGTACGGCTGATAAGCTCGGCGGAAATGCAAGTCTATAAGCCACCTCGCCCACTCGATCAAGTATCACAAATGGGCCAGTGAACCTAGGGCTAAGCTTGTTCTTCTTCCCAAATCTCATCACGCCCTTCATAGGCGACATTCGGAGCAACACCTACTCACCAACCATAAAAGCCACATCTCGAACCTTGCGGTTTGCATAACTCTTTTTCCTAGACTGAGCTGTATGAAGTGTTAGATAATACGCTTAACGCTAGAGGGGGGTGAATAGTGTTATAATAAAATTTAGCGTAAACTTGCAGAAATTAAAATTTGCAGGAAATAAATAAGTGCGTTAAATAAACAAAAGGAAAGAACGCACCGATGTATTCCGGTTCACCACAACACGTGGCTAGTCCAGTCCCCGAGAGACTCTCTCGAGATTTTCCACTAACTTGTCAAGCTTACGGGTGCTCAACAAACCTTTACAACTTGAGGACACAAGCCTCAACACCTTTGCTCGGAGATACAACACTCCAAGACTTCAACCAAGGAAACACAAGTTCCTTACAACAAGAGAATCACAATTCTCTAACAAGTCTACAAAACACTAAACACTCAAACAAGACACTCCTTAATGAGTAGATATGAGTAAAAGAAGTAAGCTCAAGATCACAACAACTATGGACAAGACTTTGGCTCTCAAAAGCTTTATGAAATGAATATAAAATGATAAACAATAGTATGCAAGCTTATAGCAATAGAATGATCAGTTGTTGTGTGTTGTTGTATTTAAAACACTGAAATGAAGCTGTATTTATAGTTGAAAAACTTGGCATTACCGTTGTCTAATTGTCAATTAAGAGTTGCTGATTTTACTCTGTGATAATAGATTGTCAAGAAGCCACAATCGATTGTTTGCCAATCGTTCCAAAAATCAATCCCAGATTTTACGCTTAACAATTGATTGTCCAAGATCAACAATCGATTATTGGCAACGTTCAAAAAATAATTTCCAGATTTTACGTAAAACAATCGATTATACCAAATCAATAATCGATTATTCAGCAACGTTCAAAAAATCCTTTCCAGATTTTAATTTCAACAATCGATTGTACAAAATCAACAATCGATTATTCAGCAACGTTCAAAAAATCTTTTCCAGATTTTAATATCAACAATCGATTGTACAAAATCAACAATCGATTACCTGACGGTATTTGAAAACTTTACGACAACGGTCAGCTTCACAATCGATTGTGCAATGTTAACAATCGATTATTTATCAGACTTTGAAAAAATCATTTTAGACACTGCCTCGTGACAATCGATTGTTATATACTCACAATCGATTATTTAATAACTTTGAAAATGTCTGGAAGACACTGCCTCAACACAATCGATTGTCATATGTTCACAATCGATTATTTTGTGACTTTTAAAAAATCTGATGGACACTGTCTCTTCACAATCGATTGTCATTAGCTTCACAATCGATTATTCTGAGTTTTGAAAAACTTTGATGGACACTGCCTCATCACAATCGATTGTCATATGGTTCACAATCGATTGTCATGCAGGTTTAAAAAAACTTGATGCTCACTGCCTTAACACAATCGATTATCATTAGTTCACAATCGATTGTCATGCAGTCTTGGCTTAACATAATCGATTATCATAGTCCAGATTATAGAGGCATGTTTAAAAATCATTTTGACTGAAGTAAATATGCATGATTTAAAATCATTTAGCATTAAATTAAATATGCATGATTTTGTAAAAATAGTTTTACGAGAGAAGCCATGTCATGAGTCAAGTTGTCGGATCAAGATCACAATTAAGAGCGACTCATTTAAACTATAAAACTTTGTCTTGTGCTTGAATCTCGTTATCCACCAATTGTGCGCTTGTACTTGAACTTCGTCATATATCAATTTGCGCTTGTTTGTCATTCATCAAAACCTACACATAAGAACACACGTTTTAGTATAAAGCCTTGAGAACGTGTTTCCAACAATTTCCCCCTTTTTGATAATGGCAAACTTTAAGCGGGATATGCAACTTAAACAATTTATAATGACGATTCAAGACAAGTAAAGATATGCAATAAGTATGCGATTAGTTCCCCCTCAATTTAAGCTTATAAATATTGAGAGTGCATACCCGTTATCTTCCCCCTTTTGCCATTAGCAAAAATAATATAAGAAGATGCCAAAGATGTAAATAAAACTTGTTTATTTATTGGAAAGAAAACGTGATTACTTAAAGAGAGTACAATAACTCAAGTAATAGCAGAACAATCGATTATTGATACGAGATAATCGATTATTAGACGACAGAAACCGATTTATTATTGCGCGTCATGCTTTATAATTCCCCCTACCTTTAGGGCGATACCTGCAAAAATTCGTTAGACGTCTCCGACGCTCAAGTTAGAAATCATGTAAAATAAAAAGATGCAATGCATGACTTAGATCAACGTGGAGTCAAGATTCCCGAGTTCACTACGAATTCGGAAGAAGGACTCTTTCTCTAAGGGCTTAGTAAAGATGTCGGCCAATTGGTCTTTGGTTTCAACAAATTCGATTTTGACATCGCCCTTGAGAACGTGATCTCTTATAAAATGATGTCTAATTTCAATGTGTTTTGTTCGCGAATGAAGAACGAGGTTCTTCGTCAAGCATATGGCACTAGTATTATCACATTTAAGAGGGATATGATCAAGACTTAGGCCATAGTCCAAGAGTTGTTGTTTCATCCAGAGGATTTGAGCGCAACAACTCCCCGCGGCTACATATTCAGCCTCGGTTGTGGACAATACAACACTTACTTGTTTCTTGCTAAACCATGAAACGAGAGAGCTACCGAGCAAATGGCAAGTGCCACTAGTGCTCTTGCGGTCCAATTTGCATCCAGCAAAATCGGAGTCGGAATAGCCAACGAGTTGGCATTGAGAACCTTTGGGGTACCATAGACCCACATTTGTAGTACCAACAAGGTACTTCAAAATCCGCTTTACCGCAGTAAGGTGAGACTCCTTTGGACACGATTGATAACGGGCGCATAAGCACACGCTAAACATGATGTCCGGACGACTAGCAGTAAGATAGAGAAGAGAGCCAATCATACCTTGATACTTCTTAGTCTCGACTTCCTTACTTTTTTCATTTTTGTCTAGATGATCGGATGTGCTCATGGGAGTCGCCATTGCTTTTGCATTGTTCATTTCAAATCGTTTCAGCAATTCTTTGCAATATTTGGCTTGGCAAATGAACGTACCTTCTTTCATTTGCTTTACTTGTAATCCCAAAAAGAATGTTAACTCACCCATCATAGACATCTCAAATTCGCTTGTCATTAAATCGGAAAATTCCTTGCATAAGACATTGTTAGTAGCACCAAATATGATATCATCCACATATATTTGAACTAATAAAATATCATTGTTTTTATGCTTAACAAAAAGGGTGGTGTCAACTTTCCCCCTAATGATATCATTTTCCAATTAAAATTTACTCAATCTTTCATACTAAGCTCGGGGAGCTTGTTTTAAACCATAGAGAGCCTTTTTGAGTTTGAATCTTCAAAACCGGGGGGTTGTTCAACATAGACTTCTTCTTGTATAACACAATTTAGAAAAGCACTTCTCACATCCATTTGATATAAATTGAAATTCATAGAGGAGGCAAAAGCGAGCAATAGACGAATAGCTTCTAATCTAGCTACGGGAGCATATGTTTCTTCATAGTCAATACCCTCTTCTTGATTATAGCCTTTTGCTATAAGCCTAGCTTTGTTTCTAGTGATTACACCATTTTCATCTAGTTTGTTTCGAAAAACCCATTTCATACCAATTATGGTATGATTTTCGGGTCTTGGCACCAAATCCCAAACGTCATTCCGTTTGAATTGGTTAAGCTCCTCTTGCATTGCCAAGGTCCAAAATTCATCTCCAATTGCCTCGGAGATGGTTGTTGGTTCAATTTGAGACACAAAAGCAGTATGTCCTAAGGTGTTTTTAAGGGAGTTTCGGGTACTTACCTTTTCTCCGACGTTGCCAATTACCTGTTCGAGAGGGTGATCTTTGATTGTCCTCCACTCGTTAGGCATTGTCGTTTCTTTCTCCAATTGTGGCGCTTCCTCCATTGGTTGTTCCAAGATTTCATCGTTATTTTCCTTAGGCGATTCCTCTTGTATTTTGTCTTTCAAGCTATCTAAAATACCTGCAAGATCAAAACCGGAATCCTTTCTTGCCAAGCGAGCATTATTTTCGGCAAATACAACATGAGGGGATTCCTCCACAGTTTCGGTTCTTTTATTAAAAACCATATATGTTTTGCTACGTGAAGAATAACCAATGAAAATTCCCTCATCGGACTTAGTATCAAATTTTCCCAATTGATCTTTGCCATTGTTATGAATAAAACATTTACAACCGAATACTCTAAAGTGGGAGATATTTGGTTTCCTTCCCTTATAGAGTTCATAGGGAGTTTTCATGAGTATAGGCCTTATGACTACTCTATTTAAGATGTAGCATGCGGTATTCACGGCATCCGCCCAAAAATGTTTGGGAATCTTGGCCTCTTCGAGCATGGTTCTAGCCATCTCTTCGAGACACCTATTTTTCCTTTCCACCACCCCATTTTGTTGTGGTGTAAGTGGAGCGAAAAAGGTATGCTCGATACCGAGTTCGTCACAAAAGTCCGCAAAGAGATTGTGGTCAAACTCTCCCCCATGATCACTTCTAATTGAAGTGACGGTTGTTTCCTTCTCGTTTTGAACACGCTTAAGAAAATATTTAAAATTCTGAAAAGCATCACTTTTATTGGCAAGAAATCAAGTCCAAGTAAATCTAGAATAATCATCAACAATCACAAAATCATAACGATTTCTTCCTAGACTTTCAATGCGAGATGGTCCAAATAAATCCATGTGAAGCAATTGCAATGGTCTAGAAGTTGAAACAATATTTTTGGATTTGGAAGATGCTTTTGTTTGCTTCCCTTTTTGACATGAATCACAAATAGAGTAATCTTCAAATTTTAAATTGGGAAGGCCAATAACTAAGTTTTGAGAAATCAATTTGTTCAAAAGATGCATGCTGATATGTGCTACTCTACGATGCCATAACCAAGTATCATCCTCTTTACTCATAAGACAATCAACATATTCGGGTGAGGAATTTGCAAGATCAACCATATAAATATTATCCACTCTAAAACCACGAAGGATAATTTTGAAATCACTACGTCTAAATACTAAGCATTCATCCGAATCAAATAAGGCAAGATTTCCCTTGTCACATAATTGACTTATGCTCAAGAGATTATGCTTTAAACCTTTAACAAGTAATATATGCTTAATAGAGGAATTTTCATCCTTACCGACCGATCCGATGCCAATAATCTTTCCTTTATTGTTATCCCCAAAAATCACACTTCCTCCTTCTTTGTGTTCTAGTTGAAGGAATTTGGATTCGTCTCCGTCATATGTTTGGAGCATCCACTATCAAGGTACCATAGTACACTTGATCCCTTCAAACACACCTACAAAACAAATTAATGCGTTTTAGGTACCCATTCCATTTTGGGTCCTTGAGGGTTAGGCATATCATAATGATGTGATTGAGTGATATGTCTATGTCGTGTAAAACATGCAGGGGCAATATGACCAATGCGTCTACAATAATGACAAGTCACGTTGGGGTTATGCATCCTTCTAGGTTCATGGTAACTTGATAGACGAAAATGAATTACTCTATTTTCATTATGACTATTGCGCATTTCATGAGAACCATTTCTCCTACTATTAGTTCTAAAATAAGCAGCATTTCTAGAGTAATGGTCATGTCTAGATGTTCTAAAAGGTTCAAAACTCCTTCTAGTGTTTGGCCTAGAATATGCATCATTTCTAGGGTAGTCATTTCTAGGTGGTAAGTCATTTCTAGGTCTTCTAAAATGTTCAACATTTGTTCTAGCATGCATATTTGTTCTAGGATTGCTATTTCTACGATAAGCATTTATTTTATTAATCCTAGGTTGAGCCTTAGGTGGTTGGGGTTTGGCGTCAACCTTTTCTTTGGGATCATTCTTAAAGCCTATGCCATGCTTGGTTGATTTCAAATTAACAAGGACCTTATTCAAATTTTTGTGGGAAGAATTAAACTTATCTAAGGTACCTTTAAGTCTATCTACCTCATTTTCGAGATGCATGCAAGAAGAGCAATTTTTAATAGAACTTTCGGGCTTGTCGGCGCTTCTTTTTCCGAAAAACTTGTTTTCCTCTTTCAGCTTCTCATTTTCTAAAACCAGTTTTTCTAACTCCTTTTCTTTCAAAGAAAGCTGTTTTTGAAAATCTTTTTCTTTTAGAGAAGCAGTTTCTTTTATGCTCTTGACATTTTTTGAAGCTTTAATAAATTCAGTATATAGCTCATCAAAAGCAGTTCGCATTTCTTCAAGAGTAAAAAAGTTTTTAGAAGAGATTTGACATACCTCATCTTGCTTGTCTTCTTGCGCCATAAGACAAAGGTTTGCGGCTTCGTCTTCTTCTTCTTCGCTTGACTCATCTCCGGAGTCTCCTCCCCAAGAAATGTATGCACGTTGCTTCTTAAAAGGTTTCTTCTCCTTTTTGATGTTTGGGCAATTTGATTTGATGTGCCCGATTTTACCGCATTCATAGCACTTTATTTGCTCGCCTTGCTTTTTGCCCTTTCGTTCATAATCCTTTCGCATGAACTTTTGAAATCTTTTGATAACGAGTCCAAACTCGTTGTCTCCGTCCTCATCAACTTGAGGTTGGCTTGTGCTTGCCTTAAGCGCTATTCTTTGCCTCCTTTGATCATCAACAAGAGGGTTAAGTATTGTAGATTCATAAGTCTTAAGGTTACCTCTTAATGCGTCGATTGTGACATTTGAGACGCCTATGGATTCTTGAATTGCGTCGGCCTTTGATCGCCATGCCGGAGTGAGGCTTCTAAGAATTTTTCGAACAAGTTCTCTATCCGTGAATGTCTTCTTGAGGGCATGTAGGTCATTTACGATTATTGAAAATCGTTCGAACATTTCATCAACCTTTTCACCTTCCTTCATGTGAAATAATTCATAAGCATGGGCTAGGAAATCAATTTTAGCTTCCCTTACCTGGTCCGTACCTTCGTACGTAATTTCCAGCTTGTCCCACATTTCCTTTTCCATTGTGCAACACGATATTTTCCTATAATCGTCAGCATTTACAGCACAATATAATAAATTAAATGCTTTAGCATTATTTTGAACCTTTCGGATATCATCCGCGTCATATTCTTCTTCGGACTTGGGAACCCATTCGTTTTCAACCTTTTTGGTTGGAATTTGATTTCCCTTTGTTATCACCTTCCAGAGATGAAAATTGTTTACTTGAACGAAGATGTTCATCCTCTCCTTCCAGTACGTATAGTTTGTACCGTTGAATAGTGGTGGTCGGGTGGAGCACTGTCCTTCCTCTATTCCTGCAAAAAAATCACGAGTAGAAGCCATGGAAGTTTCTCTCAAACTGTTAAGTCTTCAGAGAGTTGGGCTCTGATACCAATTGTTAGATAATACGCTTAACGCTAGAGGGGGGGTGAATAGCGTTATAATAAAATTTAGCGTAAACTTGCGGAAATTAAAATTTGCAGGAAATAAATAAGTGCGTTAAATAAACAAAAGGAAAGAACGCACCGATGAATTCTGGTTCACCACAACACGTGGCTAGTCTAGTCCCCGAGAGACTCTCTCGAGATTTTCCACTAACTTGTCAAGCTTGCGGGTGCTCAACAAACCCTTACAACTTGAGGACACAAGCCTCAACACCTTTGCTCGGAGATACAACACTCCAAGACTTCAACCAAGGAAACACAAGTTCCTTACAACAAGAGAATCACAATTCTCTTACAAGTGTACAAAACACTAAACACTCAAACAAGACACTCCTTAATGAGTAGATATGAGTAAAAGAAGTAAGCTCAAGATCACAACAACTATGGACAAGACTTTGGCTCTCAAAAGCTTTATGAAATGAATATAAAATGATAAACAATAGTATGCAAGCTTATAGCAATAGAATGATCAGTTGTTGTGTGTTGTTGTATTTAAAACACTGAAATGAAGCTGTATTTATAGTTGAAAAACTTGGCATTACCGTTGTCTAATTGTCAATTAAGAGTTGCTGAATTTACTCTGTGACAATCGATTGTCAAGAAGCCAGAATCGATTGTTTGCCAATCGTTCCAAAAATCAATCCCAGATTTTACGCTTAACAATCGATTGTCCAAGATCAACAATCGATTATTGGCAACGTTCAAAAAATCATTTCCAGATTTTATGTAAAACAATCGATTATACCAAATCAATAATCGATTATTCAGCAACGTTCAAAAAATCCTTTCCAGATTTTAATTTCAACAATCGATTGTACAAAATCAACAATCGATTATTCAGCAGCGTTCAAAAAATCTTTTCCATATTTTAATATCAACAATCGATTGTACAAAATCAACAATCGATTACCTGACGGTATTTGAAAACTTTACGACAACGGTCAGCTTCACAATCGATTGTGCAATGTTAGCAATCGATTATTTATCAGACTTTGAAAATCATTTTAGACACTGCCTCGTGACAATCGATTGTTATATACTCACAATCGATTATTTAATAACTTTGAAAAAGTCTGGAAGACACTGCCTCAACACAATCGATTGGCATATGTTCACAATCGATTATTTTGTGACTTTTAAAAAATCTGATGGACACTGTCTCTTCACAATCGATTGTCATTAGCTTCACAATCGATTATTCTGAGTTTTGAAAAACTTTGATGGACGTTGCCTCATCACAATCGATTGTCATAAGGTTCACAATCGATTGTCATGCAGGTTTAAAAAAACCTGATGCTCACTGCCTTAACACAATCGATTATCATTAGTTCACAATCGATTGTCATGCAGTCTTGGCTAAACATAATCGATTATCATAAGTACATAATCGATTACTTAGTCCAGATTTTAGAGGCATGATTAAAAATCATTTTGACTGAAGTAAATATGCATGATTTAAAATCATTTAGCATTAAATTAAATATGCATGATTTTGTAAAAATAGTTTTACGAGAGAAGCCATGTCATGAGTCAAGTTGTCGGATCAAGATCACAATTAAGAGCGACTCATTTAAACTATAAAACTTTGTCTTGTGCTTGAATCTCGTTATCCACCAATTGTGCGCTTGTACTTGAACTTCGTCATATATCAATTTGCGCTTGTTTGTCATTCATCAAAACCTACACAAAAGAACACACGTTTTAGTATAAAGCCTTAAGAACGTGTTTCCAACATGAAGCCTATCCTGAATGATCATGACCTTGTCCAAGGCCTCCAGAACCAGATCCGTACCCCAACAATAGAGCCTCACCCGGCTCAACCATCCAACCGGAGATCAAAACCACCTACCATATAAAGCCTCATAAGGAGCCATCTGGATACTTGACCGGTAGCTATGTTGTAGGTAAACATTTCTAAGGGAAAAAACCAATCCCACGAACCTCCAAAGTCAATAGCGCAAGCTCGGAGCATATCCTCCAAAATATGAATAGTCCGCTTGGACTGTCCATCCGTCTGAGGATGAAATATTGTACTCAACTCAACCTGGGTGCCCAACTCTCGCTGAACTACTCTCCAGAATCATAAGGTAAATTGTGTACCTCGGTCTAAAATGATAGATACCGGCACACCATAAAGACAAACAATCTCCTGGATATAGACTTAGCTATTCTCTCAAACGAATAGGAGACTACCACAGGAATAAAATGCACTAACTTGGTCAGCCTATCAACAATGACCTAAACTGCGTCGAACGTCTTCCGAGTCTGCGGGAGTCTAATAACGAAATCCATAGTGATCCGCTCACACTTTCACTCGGGAAGCTCAATCCTATGAAACAATCCACCAGGCATCTAATGCTCATACTTAACTTGCTGACACTTCAAACACCGAGCCACATATGCGAAACTATCTTTCTTCATTCTACGCCACCAATAATGTTGCTGCAAATCCTGATACATCTTCGCGGCGCCCGGATGAATAGAGTACCTGGAGCTATGTGGCTCCTCTAATATCAACTCTCGGATCTCATCCACATTAGGCACACAAACTCGACCCTGTAATCTCAAAACTCCATCACCACCTACTGCTTGGCATCTCTACTATACACCGTGTCTCTAAGGACACACAAATTGGGATCATCAAACTGTCGATCACGGATACGCTCCAATAATGAAGAACGAACCACCGTGCAAGCTAATACCCGATAGGCTCTGAAATATCAAGCCTCACAAATTGATTGGTTAGAGCCTGAACATCCAAAGCAAGTGGTCTCTCGCCGACCGAAATATACGCAAGACAGCCTATACTGGCTGACGTCCTACTCAACGCATCATCCACCACATTGGACTTCCCCGGATGATACAAAATAGTGATATCATAATCCTTCAACAACTCCAACCACCTCATCTGCCTTAAATTCAACTCCCTCTACTTGAACAAATACTGAAGACTCTTGTGATCAGGGAACACCTCACATGCCACGCCATACAGATAATGCCTCCAAATCTTCAATGCGTGAACAATGGGTGCCAACTCCAAATCATGAACCAGATAGTTATTTTCATGAATCTTCAACTGCCTCAAACCATAGGCAATGACCTTGCCATAATGCATCAACATTGCACCAAGCCCAATACGAGAAGCATCATAATAAATTGTATATGGCCCTGAACTTGTAGGCAAAACCAACACCAGTGCTGTAGTCAGAACTGTCTTGAGCTTCTGAAAGCTCGACTCACACTCGTCCGACCATTTGAAGTGGGCACCCTTCTGGGTCAACTTGGTCATCGGGGCTGTAATAGATGAAAATCCCTCTACGAACCGATATAGTAGCCTGCCAATCTCAATAAACTCCGAATCTCTGAAGCTAATGATGGTCTAGACCAGTTCTTGACTGCCTTATTCTTCTTTGGATCAACCTGAATAACTTATGCTGATACAACATGACCCAGGAATGAAACTGAACTCCACCAGAAATCACACTTCAAAAATTTAGCATATAGCTGACTATCCCTCAAGGTCTGAAGAATCACCCTGAGATGCTGCTTGTTCTCCTCTCGGCTGCGGGAATATATCAAAATATCATCAATAAAGACTATCATGAACGAGTCCAAATAAGGCATGAACACTCGGTTCATCAAATCCATAAAAGCGGCTAGGGCATTTATCAACCCGAATGACATAACCAAGAATTCATAATGCCCATACCGAGTGCGAAATGTTATCTTATGGACATCGGATGCCCTAATCCTCAACTGATGGTAGCCAGATCTCAAGTCAATCTTTGAAAATACCTAATCACCCTGAAGCTGATCGAACAAATCATCAATCCTCGGCAGTGGATACTCATTCTTGATTGTACCTTGTTAAATTGTAGGTAATCAATGGTCATTCTCATCGAACCATCTTTTTTCTCAACAAACAACATCGGCGCACCACAAGGAGAAACCCTGGGTCTAATGAAGCCCTTCTCAAGCAAGTCTTGCAACTGCTCCTTCAATTCTAGCGGGGGAATGCAATACGGCGGGATAGAAATGGGTTGGGTGGCCGGAGCCAAATCAATTCAGAAGTCAATATCTCTGTCGGGGGGCATACCATGCAGGTCTGAAGGGAAAACCTTAGAAAACTCATGAACAAAGGGCACATAATCAATAGGAGGGACCTCAGCACTAGAATCACGAACATATGCAAAATTGGCAAAACACCACTTCTCGGCAATACGCCGACCTTCACATAAGATAATGCTATAGGTAGAATGACTAGGAGTTCCTCTCCATTCTAAACGAGGCATACCCTGTAAAGCTAAGGTCACAGTCTTGGCATGGCAATCCAAGATAGCACGATAAGGTGATAATCAGTCCATCCCCAATATAACATCAAAATCGACTCTCCAGACCCTCAATCAAAACTACACAAAAAGATGGACTCGATCTACCATAATAGAATCACTCACCGGTGTAGACACATTAACAGGAACACTCAATGAATCACTAGGCATGACCAAAAGGGGGGAAAAATAAGATGACACATATGGGTATATAGACCCTGGATAAAATAACACTGAAGCACATCTATCACAAACCAGAATAGTACCTGTGATCACCGCATCTGAAGCCTCAGTCTTGGGCCTGGGTTGAAGAGCATAACATTGGGGTAGGGCCCCACCACCCTAGGCTATATCTCTGGGACGGCCTGCAGCTGGCTGGACTCCACCTTTAGCGGCGTGAGCTCCACCTCTAAATCCTCTACCTCCACCTCTAGCACATCTACCCCTAACTCTAGCTGGCTAGGCGTCTGTGGAACATCTGGTGACTAAATAATAGCTCGGGAACCCAGCTATTACGATTGAGTGCCCACTAATCTTAGACAAGTCATCCGGATATGACCATACTCACCACACTAATAACATCCACCTAAATTTTGCGTCTAAGGAAACTGAGACTGACCCTAGCGACCTAAATGACCACCCCATAAACTCTGGAGCAGCGGTGCACTAATAGGAGTTGGTGGCGCACTGTAAGGATGTTGATCATAATACTGCATGCGACAACCACGGCTACCTGATGCACCGTGAAAAACCAAAAAAGCTGACTGAAAGGGCCTTGGAGGATGACCTCTACCATATGAATCTCTGCCTCTAAATGATGCACCACTGAATCTACCAGAATATCGGGGCCTCTTATCCGACTCCTGCCCACCTCTCTGCGATAGGACCATCTCAATTCTGCGGGCCACATTGGCTACCTCCTGAAAAGTGATCTCACTCCACGCCTCCTTGGCCATCTGAAGACGAATCGGCTGAATAAGATCGTCAATAAACCTCCTCACCCTCTCTCTCTCTCTCTCTCTCTCTCTCTCTCGGTGGGAACTATGACAAAAGCATGGCGAGCTAAGTCGATGAACCTGGTCTAATACTGGGTGATCATTATAAAACCCTGCTGGAGGCGCTCAAACTGCCTCTGATAGGCCTCTTTGAGTAATAGGGAGAAACTTCTCAAGAAACAACACTGTACACTACTCCCAAGTCAAAGATGGTGACCCGTCTGGCCTAGCTAAGCAATACTCCCTCCACCAAGTCTTGGAGGATCCAGATAGGCAAAATGTACCAAAATCGACCCCATTGGTCTCAAATATAGCCATGTTCCTAAGAACCTCGCGGCAACTATCTAGATAATCATGGGGATCCTCAGTAGATGCACCGCTGAAAGTAGAAGTGAATAGCTTGGTGAACCTATCCAGCCTCTATAAAGCATCGGCAAACATGGCTGCTCCATTGTCGGTCTGAGCTACTACCCTCGGCTGAACTGCCCCACCTGGCTAAACCGCTGGAATCTGAATCTGGGGAGCTACCTACTCTGGAGTGCGAGTAGCAGGAGTCTGAGCCCCTCCTCCATCCTGAGAGACGGTTGGTAATACCGAAAGGAAGCCTACTCGGGTGACGCTGTCCATGAGGCCCGCCAATCGGACCAGAGTGTCCTGAAGAACTGGGGTAGTAATAAACCCCTCTGATACCTGAGCTGGGCCCACCGAAACTACTAGGGCCAAAACCTCCTCATCAAAATCAACTTGGGGCTTCGCCACTGGTACTGCTACTCGGGGCTGAGCTCTGCCCCTACCTCGGCCTCTAGCACGGCCTTGGCCTTTACCCCTAATCGGAGCTGCTGCTGAGGACTCGGGCTGCTAAGCGGTAGATAAGGAAGCACTTGTTCTCGCCATATGTAATAGAACATAGTAGAAATTCAATTAGCATTGAGAAACCAAACCGCATGATAGGAAAGATCAAACGTTAAGTTTTCCTAACTTTGTAGCCTTTGTGATAAATACAAACATCTCTGTACCGATCCCTCAGACGCTACTGAGATTGTCCATGAGTTTTGAGACCTATACAACCTAGATCTCTAATACCAACTTGTCAGAACTCGAAATTCCTACCTTCGGGAGTCGTGATGGAGCCTACTCATCGAAGCTAGGAAAGCCATGAATCTTTGAAACCATTAACCCTTTCTTTTTATAGCTCTTTACCAATTATGTTAACAAGAAAATAAATAGTTTAATAACAGTGAAATGTAAAATTTAGTGGAATTCTCAGCTAAACAGAAAACCAAAATATTTAGAAAACCAATACAAGTCTCTACCCAGAACCTAGATTCACAACATCCACGTACTACTACGAATACTACATACATCAGTTTGAAGGAAAAGTAAAACCGGTTGTCTCGAATACATGAGATAAAAGGATATAAAATAAGATAGAGGAGACGTCGGGCCTACGAACGTCTGCAAGGCTACCTCGGTGTCTCGGTGGGCTAAAGGCTGGCTCCCAAACTACTGCTGCGCACCAAATGCTGCTCTAGTATCTGCACAGAGTGCAGAGTATAGTATCAACACAACTGATCCAATATGCTGGTAAGTGTTTGGCCTAACCGCTTCAAGGTAGTGATGTGGCTAGAACCAGACTCTAGATAAACCTATGTAGTTATATAATATATGGCGGAAAATAAACAGGCAATAAGCAGTTAAAGGGGGAGGGAGTACATTCTTCGAGGAAACAAAACCTAGCAGAAACCAAATAAATATTAAAGATCCTTATAATATCTACATCAACATAATAATACTACTGTTACGGTACGCAGCCCGATCTATATATATATATATATATATATATATATATATATATATATATATATATATATATATATATAGAGAGAGAGAGAGAGAGAGAGAGAGAGTTATTTCGGTGTGCAACCCGATCCTATCTAATAATTGTTGTGATGTTCAATTCGGTCCAATATAATAGTTGTTACGGCGTGCAACCCGATCCAATATAATAATTGTTGCAGCGTGCAACCTGATCCAATGTAATAGTTGTTGCGGCATGCAACCTGATCCAATATAATAATTATTGCAACTGCAACCCGATAAAATATAACATTTATTGTGGAGTGTAACCCGATCTAATATAATATCTTATGTGGCAATAATCATAACAACAGTCCCGGCAAGGGATTAACTATAAGTTACACTATACCAGCAAGGGAACTCAGCAGTACAAGAATATATTTCCCGACAAGGGAGAATCAGCTATAATCAATCTAAACTCTGCTTCCAATCATTTTATTAACATTATTTCTAACTCATACGTAACTCCCACGAAAATAAAATAAGCCTGTGCCCAATATTACGGGTTTACTCAATTTTGCAACCATAGTATCATTCAAGAAAAGCAACAAGTATCAATTTAAAACTCACAGTCATGCTCGACACCAACGTATAGATACTCGTCACCATGTTTATACGTCATACTCAACAAGAAACAAGTAGCAAATATGACTCAACTCCTAATCCCTCAAGCAAAGGTTAGACCGAATACTTACCTTAAACTTCCACGGCCAAATCAATCCTCAATTACTACTATTCCTCTCGAATTTGGCTCCAAATTGATTGAATCTATACGTAAATGGCTTCTTAACATCAATAATGCTAAACAATGTGAATCCAATTTCTAATTGTTGCTTTCCGATCATTCTTCCCAAAAATCCAAAAATCAATCCAGGACCTGCTTGGTCAAAATACGAGTTTCGGACCAAAATCAAATCACACATTCACCCACGAGCCTGAATATATAATTTATTTTCAAAAATTCGACCCCAAAATGAGGTCTAAATCAAGAATAATCAAAAAACCTTAACTCTATCCAAATCTCTAATTTCTACCCTAAATCACATGTTTTAGACCCAGAAATATAATAGATGTTAATGAAAATTGAAGAAATTAGTTAGAGATTACTTACCCCAAGAGATTGTGCTAAAGGAATGCTTCAAAATCGCCTAAGAACTTTGGACAAGAAAGAGTTTGTGAAATTTTGGTAAAATCCTGTAATGGGTTCTGTTTTTGGGACATAAAATAATTGGGCGGATTTGTGTATTGGTTTCGCGATAAGCTCATCCTGTTCGCACTGATTTAGGTCAGGCAGGCCTTCGCATTCGTGGATGACAACTCGCATTCACGGAGCTTGGCTCCTCGAGCCTACAGGTTCGGGATACACATAATGGTGACCCCTCCCCCTCAAGCTTACGCATTCGTGAGTGGAGGGACGCGTTCGAAAAGGGTCTCAACCCTCAGCTTCGCGTTCGCGTACCAACCTTCGTGTCCGCAAAGAAGAGCCAGCGCACTTGAGATCTTTGCCTTATGCTTTCGCGAGGGGGACCACGCGAATGCGAAGGGTAAACTCCTTGGGCACTGACTGCAGAAAATCTGCAAGTTTTCTTAAACTTAAAACTTTCCGAAACACCTGCAAAACACACCCAACCCCTCGAGGCTCCTAACCAAATACATGTACTGACTCAACAACATCGTACGAACTTATCCGTGCAATCAAATCGCCAAAATAACCTCAAAAATAATGAATCAAACCTCAAAATCAAGAATTTTTATCAAACTTCTTCAAGTATCAAATTTAGCAAATTCAAGTCTAAATCACATCAAACGACGTCTGTTTTTTATTAAATTTTATAGGAAGGACTTAGACCATATATAAGACCTTTACCGGGCGCCGGAACTAAAATACGGGCCCGATGTCATCGCTTTCTAATCAAATTTCATTCCCAATTTCCTTAAACATTTTCAAAAAATAATCTTACAAAAAAAATTATTTCTCGGGCTTAGGACCTCAGAATTTGATTCCAGGCATACGCCCAAGTCCCATATTTTTGACAGATCCTCCGGGACCGTCAAATTATGGGTCCAGGTCCGTTTAACCAAAATGTCGAACCCATATCAACTTTATTCATTTTAAAATGAAAACATAGAATTTTTCAAAAACCGTAATATTTAAGCTTTCCGGTTACGCGTCTGAACAACATACGCAAATCGAGGCGACTCTAAATGAGGTTTTCAAGGTCTCAAAAATACAGAATTAAATCACTTAATAAACAATTTAAGCTATATATATATATATATATATATATATATATATATATATATATATATAGCTTAAATTGTTTAATAAGTGACTTTCGGTGTAGTGTGATGAGACGTAGCCTGATGCATGGCGTTGGGGCGTTAGAAATTATTTCTTTGCCTCCCTAATATGTTTGGGGCATTGTGTATGCCGCCTTTATATATTTGGGGCATTGTTTATGCCACTATCATAGATTTTGGGCACTGTGTATGTCGTCGTTGACTCGTTGGGGTGTTTGGTTAATTTCATGCACATCTGTTAATGACAAGTCCTTAGTATAGATTATGTTGAGATATATATATATATATATATATATATATATATATATATATATATATATATATTGTTGTTGTTGAATAATTATTTGTACCTAATAGAGTAATTATATGGTGAAAGAATTTATGTGCATATTATTTATGTGCTCTTTGTGTGTTTGTATTTTTTAACTCTTGTTCCAGAGGTATTCAAAATGGCAGGTCGAGGATCTTACTAGGTTATATTTACGTATAACTCACCCCTTACCTGCACCATGTAGATATGATTGCTGGGAACAAAGCTCGTGGCTAAGGAGTTCGCTAGAGTTGATTTAGTTATTGAGGTGAGCCGTCGCATTGTTCGTGGAGGCTTCGAAAAGAGTCTTAATTATTTATTCATATGATATCTTTCGTAGTTCTCTTAGATGCTCCATGGTCTAGTATGAAATTTGGGCTAGATTTTCACTGTAATATTTTAAGATATTAATTGATGGTAATGATTATCAAATTATTTAGATACTTATTTAGTTAATCAAATGTTGCAAATTAATGGCTAAGTTGAAGGTATGGTTCTTCTGGCGGGTTATGTTATCTGGGTTCCAGTCACGTGTAAGGGGTAGTTTGCAACGTGACATAAATGCATCGATTACAAAATTTTAACTCAATACTCTCCAGCAGGGTATACATGGACCGGAACCAACTATATCAGATTAGATTGATTCGGTTTTGTTGGGTTTTTTAGATTTTTTTGTTACATAAAAATTATTTCAACTTTATTTTTAAAAATTTTATAAACAAATACATGTTTAGTAAAAATTAAAAAATTGATAAATGTATGATCTGTTAAAATATTATATGGTAGAATTATGTTAATAGCACATGATAGTTATTTTTTTGGTCGTCTGATAATAATTTTTCATTGATATATACTTTCAAGGTTAAATGAATTCAATAATTAATCGTAAAAGTCAATATGATACATAAATTATGATAAGTTCTATTTAAATTTTAGATTATCGAAAAACTATTTCAAATTCGAAAAAGACATAAGAATTTAATAAATCTTGATATATGAATATGGAAGAACAAAGAAATTGACGCACTACATTAATACTAGATAAGAAAGTGAACATATAACATATTATTTAAGGTTAATAAAAATAGAGTACTTCATATTCTATTAAATATTACATTCCATAAGAGAATATCATATATTTAAAAAAATTATAAAGAAGATTCTATATAATGTCTTAAATGTATATATAAAAATTATATATTTATATGTCGATTTGGTTCCCATTTTTTTATTCAATACTAAACCAAATTAAATCAAACCTAGTCGGGGTTTTAATCGGTTTGGTGTGATTTTTGGTTCAATTTGTACACTCCTACTCTCCAGTACTCCTACTAAAACTATTTAATTTACAAGTTACTCTAACTTGTAAAACAAACACTCACTTATAAAGAAAATATCCAGACAAGCAGTGCCTTAGTTCACATGTGTTTTTAACTTAACCATAGTTAGGTTATTATAACTGTTGTTAGTCCATTAGTCTAATAATTATACATTTGTACACGAATTGGCACTAGTTAGTTTGTCATAGTAGAAAGTAATTAAATAGCACTGTACATTGTAACTCTGACATATCAAAGAAGAATACTTCATTCTCTGTTCTTCTTCTCTCAAAGTTCTTCTTCTCTTCTATGAATTCGATCATTCATCCAGCTCAATCATGAGAATTTAACATGGTATTAGAGCAATTGATCGAGTAATTCTAAGGAATTTTCGAGCAACTAAGGAAAATTCAAAGGAATTCACTCGGTTCTGTTCACTTTAGAACCCTAATTTGTGAAATTGTAATTTTTTATTTCAATTTGACATAATTTATGGTGATTTCTGATGAATCAAGCAGTACTGTAAATAATAGAGTCAATATAGTCGAGGGATCCACAATTTTCAATCATAATCACCCGCTATATCTACATCTGTCTGACGGGCCTGGATCCATGACGATAGGGCTTGTACTAACTGGAATGGAGAATTATACTCTCTAGAGTCGTGCAATGAAGGTCGCATTGTTAAGAAATAATAAACTGTGTCTAGTCGATGGATCGACTTCAAAAGATGATTTTGGATCTAATTTAACACACAGTGGGATTGATGCAATGCGATTGTGACCTCATGGTTAATGAGAAATGTTAGTAAGGATTTGATAACTGGAGTACATTTTTCATATAATACTCATACAGTGTGGGTTGCATCAAGGAACATTTTGATGAAGTAAGTTGATCGAGATTATACTATCTGCATAAGGAGATTTTCACAATAACTCAGAAAATTTTATTATATCTCTACATACTTTACAAAGCTTAGAGATATGTAGGTAGAGTATGATTCTATTTTGCCTCCACCTCCAGTAGCCTAGTATGTTGAGCAGTTAGAATATCAATGTCTATTATAATTTCTCATGGGATTAAATGACATCTTTGAACAAGGTAGAAGTCGGATTCTATTAATACCTACCTTGTCGTCGATCAATAAAGCATATGCCATGGTAGTTCAAGATGAAAGCTGGCTCATGATCACTAGTAGCAGTTATGGAAATATTGGGAATATTGAGCCTATTGCTCTGTTTACTATACAATTAGAAAACAAACAAAGAAGAAGTAATAGTTTGGAATGTGACTCTTGTCACCTAAAAGGATATACTCGAAAAGATTGTTTTACACTAATGAAATGTAATTTTTGTAATAAAACAAGACATTTGAAGGAGAAATGCTACAAGATCGTAGGTTATCCTCTAGATTTCAAGCCAAAGGGAGAAGCAAATGTTGCTTTACTGAGTGAACTGCCTCAGACCACACAAATGCCTAATCAACGGATAAATAATGCAATAGTTTCAACCCAATTCTTCATACAACACTAGTACAATCAACTAATACAACTATTGAACAAGAATTCTATAGGAGAAACCACTGCTCACATGACAGGTAAATGCTTTTGTGGCAATGCAGAATTATGTGAGAATATGGTACTTTGCAAATAGATTGTAGATATTGGTGCTACAAATCATATGATCGGTTCTAAATACTTACTGCATTATAAGAAATCAGTAGGAAGCACAGGACAAGTTCAATTGCCTACTGGAGATTCAACCACAATTTCATACATGTGAGAATGCCAACTCACAGGAGGTGATACTCTTAAGAATGTTCTTTGTGTTCCAGATTTCAAGTTCAATCTTTTGTCAGTATCTAAGATGACAAAGGACTTGATATTATTGTGTCACATTCTTTATGTTTTGTATTTTAGGACTGCTTATGTGGGAAGGCGAAGGGGATTGGTAAGGAGGATGAAGGACTATATGTTTTGTCTACATCAGTTGGAGGAAAAGTGAGTCGAGCCTTTACAGCAACTAGTAGAGCAGGTGCAAACTTATGGCATAAATGAACTGGACATGTTCCATTACAAGTTCTTAGAAAAATTTCTAACCTACTGAATAATAGCAATTTCTCTTATAACAATCAATTGAATAAGTGTGAGATATGTCCACTAGCAAGACATATTAGAATACCATTTCCACTTAGTAAGAGTAGAAGCTTATCTAATTTTGACTTGACACACATGGATGTTTGGGGTCCTTATAAAGTTACTACTCATAATGTCATGAGATTTTTCCTTACTTTGGTAGATGATTGCACTAGATGGACTTGGGTGTTTCTTATAAGACTTACATCTGATGTAGTGTTTTTACTCAAAAACTTTATTGCTTTGGTCAAGACACAATATGGTAATCCTATTAAGGTTTTTAGGCAGATAATGGAGGAGAGTTTTCTAATCATTGCTGCAAGGATTTATTTCAATTGCATGGCATTGTACATCAGAGTTCTAGCCCATACACCCCTCAGAAAAATGGGATAGTTGAACAAAGACATAGGCACATACTTGAGACGGCCAGAGCTATTAGATTTCAGGGACATTTGCATGTTCGATACTGAGGCCATTACATTGACACAAAAATCTACATTTTCGACCTGATTCCATCCTCAATTCTTGCAGGTAAATCCCCTTATGAAATTCTACATGGGAAACAACCTTCTATTTCCCATTTGAGAGTGCTAGGATGCATGTGCTTTGCAACAAACTTGATCAAGCATGACAAATTTGATCCAAGGGCTGTGAGATCTTTTCTGTTGGGATATGTAGCACATCGGAAAGGTTACGTACTATTAGACTTGGAACACAGTCTTTTTCAGTAGCAGGGATGTAGTCTTTTATGAAGATGTGTTTCTATTCCAATCATTGAACATTGCTTCAGCAGATTTTTTTCTAGATTCTACTCTGTTCCTAGACAGGATATTGTAACAGACTCAGCTACTATGGTGTACAGATTCCACACAAGGAACCATACAATCAGCTCCATGTTCCCTAACATTACCTAAGACTTCCTGCTCCACAGATGTTGCACCTTCCTCAATTCATGATGGTGCTTCTTCAGTTGCTGATTCCACTATTAATGTTCCAATGTCCAAATAAAATCTACTCACACTTGGGCAGGAAATTATAAAATCAGGGAGAGTGTCTAAACCTCCCATCTGAGTGCAGGATTATGTTCAGCCTATAAAAGGAAAGCCTGTTGGTTACTGCAAATATCCACTTTATAAGGTACTCACCTATGATTATCTTGTACCTAAATATTAAAGTTATTTGTCTCAGTTTTCTGTTGAAGTAGAACCAGTGACCTACCAAGAAGTAGTTAAAGATAAGAGATGGGTAGAAGCCATAAAGTCTTAAATCAAGGCTTTAAAAGACAATCTAACATGGTCTCTTGTCCTTTTACCTAAGGGTAAGAAGGATATTGGATATGAGTGGGTATATAAGGTTAAATACAAGGCTACTAGTGAAGTTGAAAGATTCAAAGATACAATTATGGCAAAAAGGATAATACCAGAAAGAAGGTCTGGACTATCAAGAGACATTCTCAATTATGGTAAAAATGGTGCATGTCCGGAGTGTGCTTTCCATAGCAGCTTCAAGGAATTGGACCATCCAGCAAATGGATGTGTAGATGTATTCTTGCAAGGTGATCTCTTTGAAGAGGTGTACATGACTGTTCCATAATTAATTCCACTGATAAATCCTTAATATGTAAACTACTTAAGTCATTCTATGGATTTAAACAGGCTTTCAGACATTGGAACATCAAATTAACGACAACATTACTGAATTCTGGTTTCACACAGATCCACCTAGATTATTCATTGTTCATCAAGGGAGTGGGAGGAAAGTTGGTGGTAGTTCTAGTCTATGATGTTGACTTGTTGATCATCGATGATGATATATTGCTTATATAACAAGCTAGGGATGATTTACAGTCCAGCTTTAAGATTAAAGACCTTGGTAAACTTAAATTTATCTTGCGCATTGAGTTTGCTATGAGTGACCAGGGAATCTTAATGCATCAACATAAGCATACCTTGGAGATAAGCTCTGATTTGGGATTAGCAGGGTCAAAGCCTGTCCACTCTCTAATGGAGCTCAACCTCAAATTGACTAATATTGAGTTTGATGCTCATACAAACTCTACTGGTGATCATATTCTTCCTGATCATAGGCCTTATCAATAATTGCTGCGTAATTGCTCTACTTAACTATCACTCATCCTAACATTTTATTTGTTGTGCAATGTTTGAGTCAATTCCTGCATAATCCCAAGTCTTCCCATATGGAGGCTGCTATGAGGGTCATAAGATATGTCAAGTCTTGTCCTGGTATAGGCGTGTTATTAAGTGCTACCTACTCAAATTCCCTTTTAGCCTTTTGTGATACAGATTGGGGTGCTTCCCAACACACACAAGTCAGTCACATGCTATTTTTTCAAGTTTGGCAGCTCTTTGATCTCTTGGAAGTACAAGAGAAATCTACCATCTCTCGCAGCTCAGAAGAAGCTGAGTATAGTAGTTTAGCTTCTACTGTAGCTAAGGTGATTCGGATTCTTGGTATGTTCAAGGAGTTGGGTATTCCTCATTCCTCTTCTATTTCCATCTAATGTGATAGTAAATCCGCTATTCAAATTGCTGCAAATTCAATTTTTCATGAACGCACAAAACAAGTTGATATTGATTGCGATTTTATTGGAAAAAAGGTTCAACAAGGGCTGATCAATACTGTCTATGTTCCTACTGTTGAACAAGAAGATGACTTGTTAACCAAAGGCCTTGGGCGATCTCAACATGACTATTTGGTGTCCAAGCTAGGACTGAAGAACATCTTCAGTGCTCCTAGCTTGAGGGAGGGTGTAAAGGAAATATTCACGCAAGCAGTGCCTTAGTTCACGTGTATTTTTAACTAAATCATAGTTAGGTCATTATAACTGTTTTTAGTCCATTAGTATGATAATTGTACAACTGTATATGAGTTGGTACTAGTTAGTTGGTCATAGTAGAAAATAGTTAAATAGCACTGTACATTGTAACTGAGACATATCGAAGAAGAAAACATTATTCTCTATTCTTCTTCTCTCAAAGTGCTTCTTCTCTTCTCTGAATTCAATCATTTATTCAGCTAAATCATGAGAATTTAACATCACTCAACTCACCAATTGTTTGTGATACTTTGATTACAATTCGATTTCCTAAAACTCAGTCACTAAATTGACTCAAGAAAAACACAACAATAATATTCGACTATAGTGTGCAAAATGTAGTTATTCAGTTGATGTGAAAAAAAATAAACCCAACAATCCAGAAGAATGGTATCTAAATTCCATACTTGTAGATCTTAAGGGCTACAAGAATGTAATTTTGTTTAACCATTCAGAATTTGTATCATCAACATAATGCTACTTATCATTATTCTATTGTCTAGAATGTCGAAGCTCTGACAAATTAGTCCCTAAAATCAAAATGTTCAAAGATTGACTGAATAACAATATATGTTCTTCTTTTTTTGTATTTTTTTCTTATTATTTCACAGTTCATACTTCACTTATTTGGACTGCCTAGCTATTTCGGATGGAATCGTTTGCATAAAGAGATAGAGAGAGATTCTTTCCAAGGAGAAAAGGAGAGACCGTTGACATATCACATGCCTATTCCAATATTTTTTTATCCAAACATATAATATGCGTGTGACTTAATTATATAATTTATGGCCACGAGAAACTCCATTACAGTATCTTGCAAATTCGCAACTCTTGGCTTTCAATAAATTTGAGAAACAGAAACAAAAGGAAACAAGTCAAAAAAGCGACTAATATTCTCCTAGATTTTCTTTACTCCTCTCACTTTCTTGATCTTTTTCATGCACTCACTACACATCCATGCACTCTCCTTCACATGTTCATCTACTAAGTTGATAGGGTATTTAAATCGAACTAAAAAATCGCATCAATCCAAAAATCAAATTAAATATATTAAAAATCTCAATTAAATTTTATTTGATTTGGGTTGGTATTAAATAAAAAAATACGAATCAAAATAGGAATAAATACTAACGTTTAAATTCATAATTTTAATAGTGTAAAAATATAAGTTCAATATTAAAAATTTTGAAACGAAAAATACTCAAGAAAAAGCACAAAGTACTACTCCTCTTAGAATCTATATTGCAGGGGCTCTTCAAAATTGATAACGCACCCGTATCGAATGTTTCAAAAATATATCTCTTTTGAAGAAACCAACGCCTTATTAGTTTTGAAGATTCCGAGTAACATAATTTGAAATAATTTGACCCTTTACTCATTTGTGAAGGAGAAGGCGACGAAGCACAGGCATCTTTTTCAAAATAATAGCTCACAATAAAGCAAAGTTACTTCCAATTGTCTTCTGTTATGTTATTTTGTTCACGGGTCAAACATGCATATTATCTTCTGTTCTTTTATTAGCATCAACTACACTGAATGTCAACTTGGATATCTTTTGCATCTTTAAAATGGTTCATAAGATGGAACTAATAATTACTCAATATTTACAATATATATATATATATATATATATATATATATATATATATATATATATATATATATATATATATAAGTGATAGAGTTAAAATTTTTGTTAAGGCGTATTAGAAAATATTAAAATAAATATATTAGAAAATTAAGGAGAGTCAATACATAGTATATGTACATACAAGGACGGATTTAGCATATATTTGGCCGGTTCAATTGAACCCATAACTTTCGATGCAAAGTAAATATTTATATGTAAAAATTCATTAAAATTGTAGAAATAGTATATATGAACTCATAACTTCAAAAATATAATGGGTTCAATGCCAAAAATTTTAAAAGTTGAACCAATAGGATTTAGATCCTGGTTTCGCTACCTACACAGTGTCCGGCGAAGGTTATCATTTGACACCCGGTCACACCCATTTTTTAATAACCTCACTAACCCTCTTAAAAAAATAAAAAGATTAGTAAAGCATAAACAATGGTTTTTTATTAAAAGATGATAAAATTGTATTCAAAAGGAAATAATTCATAATCGCCACCTGGCATTGGTTTCGATGTGTCAGGTCATCATTTTTAAAATGATTTTTCTTTTAAAATACTTTTACTCCAAAAGTAAGCCTGTATTAGAGATTCGAGTGAGGGAGTTCATTTGACTCGAGGATATGGTGTTAGGCATTCCCGAGTCCGTTACTAATACAGTTACATACTTGATCTAGTAGACTTTTAAAATATTCTAATCGAGGTAATAAACACAGAATTGAGAAAATTAACACATAAGAGGCTCGAGGTCGTCCTCACCTAATAAAAGAATGAAAACAAGTAGAATCGGAGATGGAGAGAAGAGAGAGAAACTTCATCTCTTTTAGAACTGTCTGGAACAAAATGAATTCTATATTTTCTGTACATTACCCGTAACCCTCTAGAAGCCATATAATCAATATGACTGACCCTAATATCTTGGGTCAGTCTTATAAAATGGATTGGGCTAAAACAGACCCAAAACTAAAACAGGCCGAAAAGTAAAGTAGCAGCCTAATGTACAGTATACATACAATATACAATAAAGATACAATAAAAATACAGCACCCATCAATGTATGTGTTTAGGCTTAGAGGCTAAGTAGTCTTTTAGCTCAACACCCCCCCTCAAGTTGGAGGGGGAGACCACCTTTAACTTGGCCAAAAGACGATGATGAACAGTACCAGGCAAAGACTTGGTGAGAACACCAGCCAACTGGTGAGAAGTGGAGACATGAGAGAGAGAAATCAGACCATCAGTGAGCTTGGTACGAACAATATGCTTGGTCCGCTCATGAAAAACTTGATTCTTAGTAATATGCAAAGCAGCCTGGTTATCACTAAAAAAAAAGAAAAGGAAAGGAAACAGAAACACCAAGGTCAGTGAGCAATCGAGAAAGCCAAGATAATTCAGCAATCACCTTATTGAGTGCCCTATATTTTGCCTTAGCAGAGGATAAGGAGACCACTGGATGTTTCTTGAACTTCCAACTGACTAGGCTGTGACCCAAAATCACACAGAAACTAGTAACAGATCTGCGAGTGTCAGGGCAAGCTGCCTAGTCACTGTCTGAAAAGGCATGCACTGAAAAATCAGGAGTGTCAGAATAGAAGAGCCCCAAATTCATAGAGCCCTTAAGATACCTAAGAACATGCAGGGCAGCAGACATGTAAGGGACTCTGGGAGACTTCAAAAATTGACTCAGATGTTGAACAGCAAAACAAATGTCAAGTCTGGTATGTGTCAAGAAGAGGAGCTTGCCAACCAAGCTCCTGTAATGTTCAGGAGAGGAGAAAAGATTACCAGAATCAGCAAGTAACTTGGTATTAAGGTCCAAAGGATATACCACAGGGGAGACATCCACACAGTCAAATTGATGCAGCAAATCAGAGACAAACTTGTGTTGATTACGGAGCACACCACCAGCAACAGTAGAAACCTCAATGCCCAGAAAATAATGCAAAGACCCAAGGTCTTTGATACTGAATTGGTCATCCAGGAAGTGCTTGAGGGCAGAAAGTTCAGCAATATCATCTCCAGTGATAATAATGTCATCCACATACAGTGCCAGAACCACAAGACACCCAGGCTGGCCATTGACAAATAAAGAGTAATCATTCATAGAGTGGACATAGCCTTTGGAGTATAGAGCATGAGACAATTTGGCATACCACTGCCTGGAAGTCTGTCTCAATCCATAAAGGAATTTTTGTAACTTCCACACAAGGGGTGCAAAAACAGAGGGATCAGAAGAGGCAGAAACACACAAACCTCGAGGAAGCTTCATATACACCTCCTCATCAAGGTCACCATGCAAGAAGGCATTGTTAACATCAATTTGAAAGAAACTCCAATGTTTCTTAACAGCCACAGCAATTAAGCATTTAACAGTAGACATTTTGACCACAGAGGAAAAGGTTTCTGTGAAATCAACTCCTTCAATTTGAGTGTCACCCCTAATAACAAGCCTAGCATTGTATATTTCAACACTACCATCAGCCTTATATTTAACTTTATAAACCCATTTGCAGCCTATGGGCTTCTTACCAGGATGGAGGGGAACAATATCCCAAGTATGGTTGGCATCCAAAGCCTCAAACTCCTTGCTCATGGCATCCTGCCATGCTGGGACTGATGCAGCTTGAGAATAATAGAGAGGTTCAGATTCCAAAGGAGAAGAAGAGGAGGAAGAGCCAGAAAAGGAAGGTAAGTGACAAACATAATCATTGAGATAAGAGGGAGGATTATGTTGCCTGCCAGATCTTTTGTGGCCAGTAGGGGCAGTAGAGGAAGAAATAGCAGGAGGAGAAGTATCAGGATTGAAAAGAGGATTGGAAGCTGGATGGTTAAGATCAGAAAGTAGTGAGGGGGAAAAAGAAGAGGGAACAGGACTGGAAGCAGAAGGAAAAAGAGCAGAAGGAGAAGAGCAAATGGAAATAGACAGATCAATCTCATAATAGGGATGCTCAGGGGAAGGGACAGAAGGAGAAGGAAAAACAGAAGTACAAGAGGTAACAACAGAAGCAGATTCAAAAGGAAAACAAGTTTCATGAAAAATAACATCCCTGGACACAAAACACTTTTTAGTAGTTAGGTCATACAGTCTGTAACCTTTTTTGGCAAAGGGATATCCCAGAAAAATACAAGAAATAGCTCTAGTCTTCAGTTTATCTCTCTCTGGGATTGGGACAGTGGCATAGGCAAGACAACCAAATGCCCTTAAATGTGAATAACTAGGAGCCTTCCCATACAGTATTTCATAGGGGGATTTGTTGTGAAGGATTCTGGATGGTAATCCTATTAAGCAAATAGGTAGCAGTCAATAAACAATTCCCCCAAAAATGGATAGGTAATTTGGATTGAAAAAGTAAAGCTCTACAGGCTTCAAGGAGGGTCCTATGTTTTCTTTCAACAACACCATTTTGTTGAGGAGTGTGGGGACATGTAGTTTGATGAATAATCCTTGTTGGTTGAAGAAAGAAATACCACCAAAACTAGACCCCAATTCCAAAGCATTATCACTTCTAATAGTTTGTACAGTACCATTAAATTGAGTCTTAAACACAGAAAGGACTTAAGAAGGATGAAAGCATTGCTTTTAGACCCCAGTAAATGTGTCCAGGTTGCTCTAGAAAAATCATCAACTATAGTAAGAAAGTACCTTGAGCCAGATGAGGTGGGTGTGTGATAAGGGCCTCAAGTGTCTACACGAATCAGTTGGAAAGGTTTACATGTACTAATTGAACTGCCAGGGAAAGGAAGTCTAGTTTGCCTAGCCATACGACAAATAGAACAAGGAAATGGTTGTTTGGAAGCAAAAGAAAAGGACAAAGCAGGGATGTGTTTCATGTTTGCAAATGGAATATGAGCCAGTCTTAAATGCCAAATGTAATTCATGTCATTTGCATCAGTATTATTATTACAAATGGAACTATTTACATTGGAATTCAAAACAACAGATTTATGGTTAGAAGAACAAACATGAGTACAAGAATCAGAAATGGAGCATACAGAAGCAGAGGAGCAACAATTAACAGAAGAAGGTGAAGAAGGCACCCAAGAAAACTTGTGCAGAAGAAATAGAAACAATGTCATATAAATCTTTATGCTTTCTCCTTCTGCATTTCCATTACCAATTACGCCACCAACACCGCTAACACCACTTTTTCTACAGAAGAAAAAATTATGGTTGTCTGGTGTCCTTGCTTTCTTCTTATTATTCTTCAGAAGGCCTTCTATAAACCCTTGTGAAGGAGACAAGTACCAAGAAATATAGGCAACATTCGAGAGTGTATTCTTTCAAAACTGTGCACTTCTACAGTTCTACCGCTAACACCACCACTACCAATTCTGCCGCCAACACCAATATCTATTTTCTCCACTATCAATTCCGTCGCCAACGCCACCAGTGCACTTCTGCAAGCTACACTTTCAAAGCCGTCAACGGCAACAGAGACCATAGATTTACCGTCAAATATAATGGGGTCCATCCCATTAATTATGGAAGAAAGTTCTTCCTTCTCTTGTCAAAAAGGGCTGCAAGCAGCCTACATTTTTTAAATTGTTTGATTAAAAATGTTAAAGATGGTGTGCTGAAATGTCAAGATGGGTGTGCTGTTTTTACCTATAAAATGAGAGCTTTGGCTCTCATTTTGATACACCAACAGAAAGAGAGAAAAAGAGTAAGGTTTCACAGAGAGGGTATAAGAAAATAGTCTGTGAAGAAAATAGAGAGTGAGCGATATTGTAGTGAGGTGGAAATATCAAAAGAGGGTTATTTTTCTTTTGAGACTTGTAGTGGTCTTTGGAGTATTTTTCTCGGACCTACAAAGTGCAAAATTCTTTACTATAGTGATATCAGTTGCTCCTCTCACGGCCGTAGTTTTTTCCCTTATTCAGAAGGGTTTTCCACGTAAAAATCTTGGTGTCATTGTTACTCTTTTTATTCTTGTTAATTAGCGTATCTCGGTGCTACATTATTATTCCAATTTTATTACCGTGAATATTATTTTGGTAGGGAATTTATTCCTAACAACTGGTATCAGAGCACAGGTTCTGCTCACTAAAATACTATTCATTGTCGGTAGTACTATACTCGGTGAAAAAGCAAAATGTCCGGAGTAAAGTACGAGGTAGCTAAATTCAACGGAGATAACGGTTTTTCAACATGGAAAAGAAGGATGAGGGATCTGCTCATCCAACAAGGATTACACAAGGTACTAGTTGCTGATGCCAAAAAGCCTGATACCATGAAAGCTGAGGATTGGGCTGACTTGGATGAAAGAGTTGCTAGTCCAATCAGGTTACACCTATCGGATGATGTGGTAAATAACATCATTGATGAATACACTGCACATGGAATTTAGATAAGGTTGGAAAGCCTATACATGTCCAAAACGCTGACAAATAAATTGTACCTGAAGAAGCAGTTATACGCCCTACACATGGGTGAAGGTATGAATTTTTTGTCGCATTTAAATGTGTTTAACGGACTAATCACACAGCTTGCCAACCTCGGAATAAAAATCGAAGAGGAAGATAAAGCCACCTTGCTATTGAACTCGTTGCCATCTTCATTCGATAATTTGGCAACAACCATCCTGCACGGTAAGACTACTATTGAGTTGAAAGATGTCACATCGGCTCTTTTACTCAATGAGATGATGAGAAAGAAGCCTGAAAATCAAGGACATGCTCTTATCACAGAAGGTAAAGGCAGGAGTTATCAAAGGAGTTCGAGCAACTATGGTAGATCCGGAGCTCGTGGAAAGTCAAAGAATCGATCCAAGTCAAAAGCCAGAAATTGCTACTTGTGATCAACCAGGTCACTTCAAAAGAGATTGCCCAAATCCAAGGAAGGGCAAAGGTGAAACTAGTGGCCAGAAGAATGACGACAACACAGCTGCCATGGTGCAAAACAATGACAATGTTGTCCTCTTTATAAATGATGAAGAGGAATGCATGCACCTGTTAGGTCCAGAGTCGGAATGGGTGGTTGACACAGCAACATCTTACCATGTCACACCGGTAAGAGATATTTTTTGTAGATATGTAGCAGGTGATTTCGGCACCGTGAGAATGGGTAATACAAGTTACTCAAAGATTGCGGGGATTGGCAACATTTGTATCAAGACAAATGTCGGATGCACATTGGTTCTAAAGGATGTGCGGCATGTACCTGATTTGCGGATGAACTTGATCTCGGGAATTGCTTTGGACCTAGATGGATACGAGAACTATTTTGCAAATCAAAAGTGGAGACTCACCAAGGGATCATTGGTGATTGCAAAAGGAGTTGCTCGTGGCATGTTGTACAGGACAAATGCCGAAATATGCCAAGGAGAATTGAATGCGGCACAAGATGAGATTTCTGCAGATATGTGGCATAAAAGAATGGGTCATATGAGCGAGAAGGGATTGCATATTCTTGCCAAGAAATCACTAATTTATTATGCCAAAGGTACAATGATAAAACCTTGTGACTATTGTTTATTTTGTAAACAGCATAGGGTGCCATTTCAGACATCGTCTGAAAGAAAGTTGAATATACTTGATTTAGTATATTCTGATGTTTGTGGCCCAATGGAAATTGAATCAATGGGCGGTAACAAATATTTTGTTACTTTTATTGATGATGCTTCACAAAAATTGTGGGTTTATATTTTGAAAACCAAAGATCAGGTGT
The DNA here is from genome assembly GCA_034376525.1 of Nicotiana benthamiana. Classification (NCBI taxonomy): domain Eukaryota; kingdom Viridiplantae; phylum Streptophyta; class Magnoliopsida; order Solanales; family Solanaceae; genus Nicotiana; species Nicotiana benthamiana. The sequence goes on along the minus strand of CM067327.1, from coordinate 140,328,334 downwards.
TTCAAGTTTTCCAGAAGTTTCATGCTCTAGTAGAAAGGAAGACAGGTCAAAAGCTAAAACGTCTCCGAAGTGACAATGGAGGCGAGTACACTTCAAGGGAATTTGAAGAGTACTATTCAAGTCATGGGATCTGACATGAAAAGACAGTTCCTGGAACCCCACAGCACAATGGTGTAGCAGAGAGGATGAACCGCACTATCGTGGAGAATGTGAGAAGCATGCTCAGAATGGCTAAACTACCTAAGTCATTTTGGGGTGAAGCAGTTCAAACAACATGTTACCTGATCAATAGGAGTCCATCAGTTCCATTGGCGTTTGACATCCCAGAAAGAGTTTGGACCAATAAGGAGGTGTCCTACTCGCATCTAAAGGTGTTCGGTTGCAGAGCTTTTGCACATGTACCAAAAGAGCAGAGAACAAAGCTGGATGATAAATCTGTTCCCTGCGTATTTATCGGATATGGAGATGAAGAGTTCGGGTACATATTGTGGGATCCTGTAAAGAAGAAGGTCATCAGAAGCAGAGATGTAGTCTTCCGAGAAAGTGAAGTTGGAACTGCTGCTGATATGTTAGAAAAGGCGAAGAATGGTATAATTCCTAACTTTGTTACTATTTCTTCTATTTCTAACAATTCCACAAGTGCAGAAAGTACGACCGACGAGGTTGTTGAGCAGGGGGAGCAACCTAGTGAGGTTATTGAGCAAGGGGAGCAACTTGATGAAGGTGTCGAGGAAGTGGAGCGCCCCACTCAGGAAGGAGAACAACCTCAACCTCTAAGGAGATCGGAGAGGCCAAGAGTAGAGTCATGCAGGTACACTTCCACAGAATATGTCCTTATCAGTGATGAGGGGGAGCCAAGTCTTAAGGAGGTGTTGTCCCATCCAGAAAAGAACCAGTGGATGAAAGCCATGCAAGAAGAGATGGAATCTCTACGGAAAAATGGCACGTACAAGCTGGTTGAACTTCCAAAGGGGATAAGACCACTCAAGTGCAAATGGGTCTTTAAACTCAAGAAAGATGGAAATGGCAAGCTGGTCAGATACAAAGCTCGATTGGTGGTTAAAGGCTTCGAACAGAAGAAAGGTATTGATTTTGACGAAATTTTCTCATCTGTTGTCAAAATGACTTCTATTTGAACAATTTTGAGCTTAGCAGCTAGCCTAGATCTTGAAGTGGAGCAGTTGGATGTGAAAACTGCATTTCTTCATGGAGATTTGAAAGAAGAGATCTATATGGAACAGCCAGAAGGATTTGAAGTAGCAGGAAAGAAACACATGGTGTGCTAATTGAATAAGAGTCTTTATGGATTAAAGCATGCACCAAGGTAGTGGTACATGAAGTTTGACTCATTCATGAAAAGTCAAACATACATAAAGACCTATTCTGATCCATGTGTATACTTCAAAAGATTTTTTGAAAATAATTTTATTATATTGTTATTGTATGTGGATGACATGTTAATTATAGGAAAAGACAAGGGGTTGATAGCAAAGTTGAAGGGAGATCTATCCAAGTCATTTGATATGAAGGACTAGGGCCCAGCACAACAAATTCTAGGGATGAAGATAGTTCGAGAGAGAACAAGTAGAAAGTTGTGACTATCTTAGGAAAAGTACATTGAACGTGTACTAGAACGCTTCAACATGAAAAATGCTAAGCCAGTCGGAAGCTTGATGTATGCAATGGTATGTACTAGACCTGATATTGCTCACGCAGTTGGTGTTGTCAGCAGGTTTCTTGAAAATTTTGGAAAGGAACATTGGGAAGCAGTCAAGTGGATACTCAGGTACCTGAGAGGCACCACGGGAGATTGCTTATGCTTTGGAGTATCAGATCCAATCTTGAAGGGCTAAACAGATGCTGATATGGCAGGTGACATTGACAACAGAAAATCCACTACCGGATATTTGTTTACTTTTTCAGGGGGAGCTATATCATAGCAGTTGAGGTTGCAGAAATGTGTTGCACTCTGTACAACTGAAGCAGAATATATTGCCACTACTGAAGCTGGCAAAGAGTTGGTATGGCTCAAACGGTTCCTTCAAGAGCTTGGATTGCATCAGAAGGAGTATGTCGTCTATTGTGACAGCCAAAGTGCAATAGATCTTACCAGGAACTCTATGTACCATGCAAGGACCAAACACATAGATGTGAGATATCACTGGATTCGTGAGAAAGTGACGGACGAATCTTTACAGGTCCAAAAGATTCACACAAGCGAAAATCCTGCGGATATGCTGACCAAGGTTGTACCAAGGGACAAGTTTGAGCTATGCAAAGAACTTGTCCGCATACACTCAAACTAGAAACTGCGGTGTTATTCCCTGTAGATAAATGGGACTGGAGCGGGAGATTAATGGGGTCCATCCCATTAATTATGGAAGAAAGTTCTTCCTTCTCTTGTCAAAAAGGGCTGCAAGCAGCCCACATTTTTTAAATTGTTTGATTAAAAATGTCAAAGATGGTGTGCTGAAATGTCAAGATGGGTGTGCTGTTTTTGCCTATAAAATGAGAGTTTCGGCTCTCATTTTGATACACCAATAGAAAGAGAGAAAAAGAGTAATGTTTCACAGACAGGGTATAAGAAAATAGTCTGTGAAGAAAATAAAGAGTGAGCGATATTGTAGTGAGGTGGAAATATCAAAAGAGGGTTATTTTTCTTTCGAGCATTGTAGTGGTCTTTGGAGTATTTTTCTAGGACCTACAAAGTGTAAAATTCCTTAGTATAGTGATATCAGTTGCTCCTCTCAGGGCCGTGTTTTTTCCCTTATTCAGAAGGGTTTTCCACGTAAAAATCTTAGTGTCATTGTTACTCTTTTTATTCTTGTTAATTACCGTATCTCGATGCTACATTATTATTCCGCTTTTATTACCGTAAATATTATTTTGATAGGGAATTTATTCCTAACAAAATACTCTGTAAAATCTCTATGGTTCGCAAGAAGAATTCTCCTTACATCATCAAGAGGTAAACTGATTTTTGGTTAGCTCTTGTGCGAGCAAAATCAAATGGGTGCAAATTAATTAGAGTTTTGTAATGAATCATTATTCTGGTTAAAGTGTTAAACTCATTTTAATATTATACTAGATTTTAATGATGGAACCAGATCGTAGGATGAGGGGAGAAGATGACGGTGAGGCTGATTAAAAATAGTCCTTTTTCTTTTCTTTTTTTGCTCAAAATTCATTTTGAAATTATTTGGTAAGAAAAGTCAAATATTGTTGTCCCATTGGCCACTTTGTTACATAAATTACGTGTGAATTACACCTTTTTATGAGCATTTTATGTTTAAGTGGCATATAAGAGGATGAGTGAGAATATCAAACTGAAAAAGGTGGTAGTAAAAAATGCCAAAATAAAAACTTAAGTGTTATGAAATCTCCTATTTAAGGTGAATGTCTATAATTAGAGAGATTCTAGAGTTCTATTCTTGGTAGATAAATCATCCCCCTCCCTATAAATAAAGGGGTCTTCTACCATTGTAAACCACTCCTAACATTCTCTAAGTATCAATAAGAAGAACTCTCTCTACTCTTCTCTCTATTGCTCTTGTTCTTGAGTTATTGTTCTTGTCTTTTATATTATTTCATAACACGTTATCAGCACGAGTCTCTAACCAATTAAAATTTTCGATTGTCTTAACTTTTGTTTGTGTAGGGTTTTGCTTCAAAGAAAGAATGAAGAAAGTAGGAAAAAAAAAGAAAAAAAAGGGGGAGGAACGAAAAAAAACAGAAACGGAAGAGAGAAAAGGAAGAAAACATTGAAAATATAATTGGTATACCTTAAAGGTAAGTAACTTACTTTTCCCTTTCAAATTCTTGGAATTCTATAGTTTGATTTTATATACAAACATAGACAACAAAGTTTGATTATAACTCTAATGGAGTTTGTAAGAAATTGTAACCACATGAAGTGGTAAAATGTCTATGTCCTGCCATGATTAAATTCATGTATGATTGTGGGCAAAGAATTGAAAATCCGTCCCATTAAATTTGCTCCATTCCCTTTAGAGAATGTGGAAGCAGTATGTGATAAGTCTGAAAGAAGACAAAATTATTACCGTAAAGGTATCAATGGATGTGGACGTGGCAATAGACGAAATTATAATCGTCATTATTGTGATAATGAGAATAATAAAGATTCTCAAATAATCTTTCACTTTATGAAAGTAATATTTGACATGAGATTGTGTAAAGCACATGATTATGATCCATTCCCTGAAGTGAATGTGACAATTGTAATAGAGCCATTAAGTATGAACACGCTCTTGATGTAAATTTGTTTTATGTCTGACATTATGAAAAGAAAGTTCGTTGCCCTTGAAATTTCGGGCAAGAACTATATGGCATGGGTGTTGGATGCTGAAATCCACTTAGATGCTATGGGTCTTGGAGACGCCATTAAAGACAGAAATAATGCATCCACCCAAAACTATGCTAAGGCCTTGATTTTCTTGCGCCATCACCTTGATGAAGGTTTGAAACTATGCTAAGGCCTTGATTTTCTTGCGCCATCACCTTGATGAAGGTTTGAAAATTGAATATATCACAGTCAAAGATCCACCCATCTTGTGGAATGGCTTAAAGAAGAGATATGACAACCTGAAGTTGGTCACTCTGCCACAAGCACGATACGATAAGAATCCAAAAGCAAATAGTTTATAAACTATATATTATCGTTGCGGTGGAAACGGGCACTGGTCAAAGGCTTGCCGTATACCATGACATTTGGTTGACCTTTATCAAGCATCTCGAAAGAGTAAACGCCCTGAAACGAATTTTGTCTCTGACGACAACTTTGACATCACCCACTTGGATGTGGCAGACTTCTTTGAGCAACCCGAGGGGAAAATAGACCACCTAATCGGTGATGGGTCCGTGATGAAAGAAGATGGAGTTATTTGATTTTGTTCTACTTATTTGTATTAGTTAGTGAATAAACTAATAGTCATTAGTATTAGCTCGTATTAGTTAGTTCATGATGCAATGTTAGCAGTAGTTCTTTAGAATGTCTTCAATATGCTCAAATATCAATAATATTTTTATTTTCCAGTAGGGGTAATCGACTAGCCTGAAAAACTAGTCGATTATCTAATATTTTCGCATTAAAGCTGAAAAATAATTGATCGACAATCGATTGTCTATGTCTAGCAATCGATTGTCGTTAGACAGTGTAATCTGGAATTTTTCAAAAATCATCTACAATCGATTGTCTATGTCTAACAATCGATTGTCGTTAGACAGTGTAATCTGGAATTTTTCAAAAATCATCCACAATCGATTGTCTATTCTAACAATCGATTGTCGTTAGACAGTGTAATCTGGAATTTTTCAAAAATCATCCACAATCGATTGTCTATGTCTAACAATCGATTGTCGTTAAACAGTGTGATCTGGAATTTTTCAAAAATAACCAACAATCGATTGTCTATGTCTGACAATCGATTGTCTTTATACAGTGAGGTCTGGAATTTTTCAAAAATAACCAACAATCGATTGTCTATGTCTAACAATCGATTGCCTTAAGACAGTGTGATCTGAAGTTTTTCAAAAATAGCAAATAATCGATTGTGTGTGTTTAACAATCGATTGTCAATGTTCAACAATCGATTTTGTGTGTTTTAACAATCGATTGTTTTATGAAAATGCTTAAACTGAAATTTTCAAGCTGCATAGTAATCCAGATAATCGACTATCTGATTTAGTTTGTCAACTGACCGCAGCAGATTTTGAAAATATTATTTAAATGTGACACAAACGGATTGAAGTTGTTTATTCTCATGTTTGTATATTTTCTTTTATATGTCAAACCATGGGAAGTAAATTGATTGAAGGCTCCGGAAGAGCAACTGTAACTCTGCCCAAAGGCACGACGTTTATCTTAGAGAATGCAATATTCTCCTCCAAGTCTAAGAAGAACTTGTTGAGTTTTAATGATATCAATCGCAATGTTCTCCTCCAAGTCTAAAAGGAACTTGTTGAGTTTTAAAGATATCATTCAAAATGGATATCATATTGAGACAATAGATGAGAATAATCTTGAATTCTTCATGAAAACGAGGCTGCCCATTTCGGTTTGGGTTCACGCCATTTTGCATGCAGCAATACTAGTTCGTCGGCTGCCCACTTCGGTTTGGGGTCACGCCATTTTGCATGCAGCAATGCTAGTTCGTCGGCTGCCCACTTTGGTTTGGGGTCACGCCATTTTCGCATGCAGCAATACTAGTTCGTCGGCTGCCCACTTCGGTTTGGGGACACGCCATTTTGCATACATCAATGCTAGTTCGTCTCTGACTGACGAATTGACACAAATATTCCCCGTTGCAATTGGTTTTGGGTCATGGACCCAATATATCCCATTTAAGAATCTTTGGATGCGCAGTATATGTGCCTGTAGCACCGCCATCCCGCACCAAAATGGGTCTGCAAAGAAGGTTAGGAATATATGTTGAGGTTGAATCGCCCTCCATTATTCGCTACCTCAAAACATTGACAGGAGATTTGTTCACTGCACGATTTGCAGACTGTCAATTTGATGAGACACTTTTCCCAAAATTAGGGGGAGAAGTTGGTGAAACCAAACGGGAAATTTTGTGAAAAAATGCATCATTATCTCATCTTGATCCACATACCTCTATTTGTGAAAGAGGCACAAAAGATTATCCATTTGCAAAGAATAGCAAATCAAATGCCTGACGCATTTATAGATTTGAAAAGGATAACAAAATCACATATCCCCAAAGTGAATGTGACAACATCTGATTCACGAATACATATTCATTATTGGAAGAATATGAACATGAAATTGGTATTAAATATACCACACTCACTCCTAGAAGGAGGTTTGAGATGATATATGGCATGAATGATCGTTGGTCACGTACCTATTGTACGCCAAAGTATTTTGGAAATATGACTATTAAAGGACAACGATAATGCAAGAAACATATCTTGTATATAAGTTTGACATGACCATAATGGTATAACTTTCTCTTTAAGAAAGATATTCACCACATGGATGTTGATGAATCTGTGGTAGTACAAAATTAATTGAGAGCTCTAGAAGAGCCAATTATTACTATGTTGGAGAAACACAATTGAGTATTGTGCTGTAGTAAGTCTCAAAGAAACTTATTCAGTTTCCAAAGCACACGCGAAAGCGATTGATTATATTGAGACTATAAATAAAGGAAGGCTTTGATATCTCCTATTACTACAACTTGTAGCGGGGTAATTTGCATATGAAAAGCTACCCGCTTTGTTCTCCAGTTTGTACTACACAAAAGAAAGAATGCCACAATAAAGTGGATATTTATTGGTATAAAAATCCATATCATAATAAACTTGAAGTTTATCGAGAAGTGCACATGTCATGGTGGAAACATGACCTTATCAATATTTATAATTTATTCAGTTAGCATTCGTATTAGCCATCTCATTTTAAGTATGATGTGCAAATTCACACAGGTGAATATCAAAGAACTAGAAAGTTCTTTACGAATTCTCTTGTATCACTTGTTCTCATTAATGAACTGACCAACTAAAGAGTTCGGGTTGAAGCCCATAAATTCTGGAAATATCAAAGGTGAATATGGGCCCATTCACCTGCCATGTATACCACATATGATGCATCTATGATATGGTTACATGCGCAATTGTTATTAACCCGTAGCCTGGCCGGTACTTGCGAGGTAAATTGCTCAGTAATCTAACTTCGAGCGTAATTTCCAGATTTTCTACTCAAGATAGTTCATCTTGATAAGTTGGTTTATATCAAAGTTGGTTTAGCAAGATAATTATTGAGTGCTTCCACTTAATAGCTAAACTGTTTCTTATAAGAACAAAGTTATATATATCAGTTTGATATACGTTGTATACAAGAGTATATTATATTCTCCCCTCACAAGTGGTTCAAGGTCAGGAACCAAATAATTTCATCTTATTATTATTGATGTGCGGTGTATATTTTCATTAACACCATAATGCACAAAGATGATTTCCCAAAGTTGAGGAAACAAGTTAGCTTTTCTAACATGAGGGGGAGACATGATAAACACTTGAGAAAAGGTTACATGGGATGAATTATCATTTGTATATGTATATCCCCGAATATCATGATATGAACCTGAAGTTCATAAAAGGGATAATTCAATTGCAACGTATTGCAAAGCATGCTATATGCATTTGCTGACCCAAAGAAAGTAACTAAATGGAAGAGATACAATTCAAGAAGAATTGATTCCATATGAAAGACATGTAGTTTTGAACCTATAGTTCAAATGCTTGAAAGTATAAAGTCAAAGGTATGTATAATCAGTTTTCGATATCTTATTTGTCTAGCATGACATGGAAAACTTGATATGCATCTAAAGTCTATTATATGGCTTATATGACTTAACTTGAAAAATTTAAGTTGCTTGAAGCATATGCAATTCTTGGTCCTGAAGTACCACATCCCAAGTACAATTTGTGTACATATGAATCTTGCTATAACTATAAGCATGATGGCATTGAGAATGCATCTATGAAGATATTGAAGAGTCATTCCACGACATTATATGAAGATGTTCATATCTATCAAGAATGATGATTTCAAGGTACGGAATATTTATTCAAGTCAATATGGTTGATTTGTCAAACGTCTACCAAAGATCACTTTGAAGATGATGCACAAGATTGAAATGCAAATGCTCAAGGATATAAATTGATGTACTCATTAGGGGGAGTTAATACGCGTTGCACTCTTTTTCCCTTACAAGGTTTTGTCCCACTGGGTTTTCCTTGCAAGGTTTTTAACGAGGCAACCAATAGGCGCATATCCAAACATGTGTACTCTTTTTCCTTTCTTTAATTTTTCCCATTGGGTTTTGGTTTTAAGGTTTTTAACGAGGCACATTGTTGAATAGACATTCAAGGGGGAGTGTTATGAAATCTCCTATTTAAGGTGAATGTCTATAATTAGAGAGATTCTAGAGTTCTATTCTTGGTAGATAAATCATCCCCCTCCCTATAAATAAAGGGGTCTTCTACCATTGTAAACCACTCCTAACATTCTCTAAGTATCAATAAGAAGAACTCTCTCTACTCTTCTCTCTATTGCTCTTGTTCTTGAGTTATTGTTCTTATCTTTTATATTATTTCATAACATTAAGCCTATTTTAGGGAGAGCTTACGGCCTTTAAAAAAAAGAGTAAAACAGGGGAAGGTCACACGTGAATAGGGGAAAAAAACGGAACCACTACCAATTTTTTTTTTCACTTTACCTTTCACGTTCGTTCTTTCCTATTTTACTTTCTTCTTCTTTTTTTATTTGTTTTGTTTAAATTTTTTTCTTACCTTTTTGAAAAATAAAATGTTAAGACTATTACCGTTTTTTAAAAGTAAATCTAACTGTACAAAGTATCATTAGCAAAAATAAAAGTAATATTTATTCTGTGTAGTAAACTTTAATGACGGATGCTCTCGGCGCAAGTTAGCACGCCAATAGAACAGTTACCATTTCGGCGCACAATAGCACGGCGAGATTGACGCCGGAAATGGCCAGAAAACGTAAAAATGTTGCTCCGACTGCTACCGTTGTTCCTCCTAAGCTAGTTACACCTGCTCATGTCATTACAACTACTCTCGAACCCCTAACATTTGGTAACTTCCTTCCACAGAAGTACCAATCGAAGGAAATTTCACATGCAGAGATTGAAGAAGCAGTTAAGGCTCGATCGAAGGGAAATGATGAGATGATTGAATCAACTGCGAGGAGATTATAATTTTCTGAAGTAATTGAACCAGCAAAATCATTACCAATAGCTGTTGAAGTTGTTGAACCAGAAAAATCAGTACCAACAGCTGCGGAAGTTGTCAGAGGTAATAGAGATGTGCAGATGGGTAAGACTCTTTCCTTTGTTCCCCCTACTATGCGAGATGGTAAAAAAATTGTTAAGATCAGTGAAGAGGATTTGAAACCACAGCTGGATTATTGGCAAAATGCGTTGATTGGTTTCATAATTGGAGATCGATCTAGTGAGCAGAATATGGAGAATTTTGTTATTCATGTTTGGAATTTTGTCACCAAACCTCAGGTACTGATTCATGCTGAAGGTTACTGTATTTTTAGATTTAATAGTGCTGAGGACAGGGATTCAGTCATGCAATCAGGTCCCTATACTTTTAGGAGTAGGCCTATGATGATGAGGCCATGGGAAGTTGATTTCAGTTTTCAGACTAGTGTACTCAGCACTATTCCTATCTAGATTCGTTTCCCAGGACTTCCTGTAGGATATTGGTATACAGAGGTATTGAGCAAGTTGCCAAGTGCTATTGGAAAACAATTGTATACTGATAAATTTACTGCTCATTATGATAAAATTTCATTTGCTAGAGTGCTTGTTGAAGTTGATGCTGCTTACAATCTTCCTGATAAGCTGGAGATTGACACTCCTTATGGCCCTAAGATTCAGACTGTTGAGTATGACTGGAAACCTACCTTTTGTAACCATTGCCTCAAGTTTGGTCATGATGCACTTGATTGTTGGTACTCTACTGACAATTCAGAAAAGGAAAAGGAGGAACAGTAGACATAAGGAATCTGAGAGCTAGAGTTAAACAGCAGGGGAAACAAATGAAGAAGGAATGGATTGCAAAGAAGAATGTGACCAATGATGAAGTTCAAAATCAACAAGAGGTTTCTGTAGATCCACCGGGGCTTGAAGTGCAGGCAGTTCAGGATTCAAACATGTTTAATAAGGGTCAAGTAACTAGTCCCTTGCAGCAAAATGAACAAAAGAATCCAGAAGAGCAATCCAGTGAAGTAGCTATTGCTATCACCAGTAATAGTGAACAGGTGGTTGACACAGGTAATAGAGGGAAAGCAATCATGAATGATATGGAGAGCAGGGTGCAACAGTTTGATCCGGGACCCTCTTACAGCCTAACTCCTACTGATCCATGATTGTAGCCACATGGAACATTAGGGGGCTTAACCAGCCTCCGAAGCAGAAGGAGTTGAAACAATTCCTTGCTGATAATAAAATGGATGTAATAGGTATTCTTGAAACCAGAGTTAAGAAACATAAAGCCAAGAAGATTTTTGATAAAGTTGCAAAGGGTTGGTTGTGGCAGTAATGCAAAGGCTATTAATGGGAGAATATGGTTGTTATGGAAGACTCATGTACAGATTCAAATAGCAACTTTCTCTGATCAGTTTATTCACTGTCTGATAGAGGATACAAGAAGTTTATCCAGGTTTCAATTTAGTGTTATATATGCACAAAATACTGCATTGCTTAGGACACAGCTGTGGAGGGATCTCAAATCAATTCCTATACCTCAACAAGATGCATGGCTTATATGTGGTGATTTTAACTGTGTTCTAAGTTCTGAGGACAGGATTGGTTCTCCAGTAACTGAAGCTAAAGTTAAGGAGTTTAAAGAGACTGTTTCTGACTTACAACTCACTGCTCTTAGACTTAAAGGTTGTCATTTCACCTGGACAAACAAACAAGATACAGATCGTAGAGTGTACAGTAAAATTGATTGGGCACTAGGGAATTATTAATGGCTACAGCAGTATGGGCATCTGGAAGCAGATTATTTGAATCCTGCTATATCTGATCACTCTCCCATCCTGATCAAATTTGGAGAGCACAAGCTATTACATCCTAGACCATTCAGACTTTACAATGTGGTCATGGAACATCCTCAATTCCATACCATTGTACAACAAGTTTGGAGGCAAAACTATTCAGGCTCACAATTGCACTTGATATGGCAAAAACTGAAGGAACTGAAGAAGCAGTTAAAAGGCCTTAATGCCTATGTAACAAGTTACAAACAGAAAATTGTGCAGGCAAGGGAAGCTTTAGATATTATTCAATGTCAGTTGCAGAATCATCCATTCAGTCAGGAATTGATTACTGAGGAGAAAACAGCAATTGCAGAACTTGAGAAATGGAATTGTATAGAAGAGCAAATAATGAGACAGAAGTCTAAAGCATGCTGGATTGAATGTGGAGATGCCAACACTAAATACTTTTATGCTCAATAGAAGATTAGAACTGGGCAAAACAATATTACATCCATCTATACAGATACTGGCTTAAAGCTCACTGATCCCCTAGCAGTGGAGCAGGAGTTCCTGAGAGTTTTCAAATCTTTAATAGGGGAATGTGCATCTGAACTACCATGTGCAAACACTCAGATTATTAAAGAAGGAAAGTGTCGCACAATTGATCAGCAAAAACAACTCATAAGGGAGGTAACTTTGGAAGAGATCACTGAAGCAGTGAAGGAAATGCCTACTGATAAAGCACCTGGTGTGGATGGGTTTCCAGTTGAGTTCTTCACTAAACACTGGGATCTGGTAAAGGGAGATATTCTATTTGCTGCCAAAGATTTCTTTAATACTTGCCAGCTGCCTTATAATATCAACACTACAGCCATAGCTCTTGTTCCAAAAGTAAAGGCTCCTATCACAGTAAAGGATTATAGACCTATTGCTTGTTGTACAACAATCTATAAAATCATTTCCAAAGTGCTTACCAGAAGAATGAAAGGTGTCATTGGGGAATTGGTGGGACCTGCTCAGTCAGCTTTTATTGAAGGTCGAAGCATTATTGACAACATTTTGCTAAGTCAAGAAATCTTCAAGGGATACTCTAGGAAGGGAGTGTCCCCTAGATGTGTACTAAAGGTGGACTTGAGGAAAGCATATGATACTTTGGAGTGGGGTTATTTGAGACAGATCCTAACTGACTTGGGTTTTCCAGCAAAATTCACTCAGTGGATTATGGCTTGTGTAGAAACTGTCTCTTACTCCTTAATAATAAATGGTGGTTTAACCAAACCATTTATTGCTAAGCGAGGCATAAGACAAGAAGATCCCACGTCTCCCTACTTATTTGTCTTGGCTATGGAATATCTAAACAGAATTCTACAACAGATCTATAAGGATGGTAATTTCAATTTTCATCCTAAGTGCAGGAAGCTTAATATCTCTCATATATGCTTTGCTGATGACCTTCTCATGTTCTGTAGAGCTGATGTAGTATCAATTCAGTTACTGCATAAGGCTTTTCTTCAATTCTCTACAGCTTCTGGATTACAGGCTAATACCAGTAAAAGTGCTGTCTATCTGGCTGGTGTACAACCACAATACAGAGAGGAAATTCTTGATACCTTGGGATTCAGTGAATGAACTTTGCCTTTTAGATACTTAGGGATCCCTTTGGATTCCAAGAAGTTGGCTATACATCATTATCTGCCTTTAATTGAGAAGATCACAAACAAAGTAACTTGTTGGTCTGCTAAGTTCTTGTCATATGCAGGTAGGTGTCAGTTGATCAAAGCAGTGCTTTTTGGGATGCAGTCTTATTGGGCTCAGATATTCATCATTCCAAAAAAGGTTCTGAAAGTCATTGATTCTGTATGTAGAGCATTTCTCTGGACTGGTAAAGCTGATATATCCAGAAGAGCATTGGTGGCTTGGGAAACAGTCTGCACACCTATTTCTGCTGGAGGACTCAACATCTTAAACTTATATATGTGGAACAAGGCAGCTGTCACTAAACTGTTATGGGATTTGGTTAGAAAGAAAGATTGCTTATGGGTTCGTTGGGTGCATACTTATTACATGAAGAAAGGAAATCTTTCTACTCCTGCCATACCAAAGGCTGCTTCTTGGGTGGTTAGAAAGATACTGGAGTGTAGAACAAGCATAATGGAGAGCTCTCAGCTTCAAGGGGATTTGCATGATCGACTACATAGTGTATGTAAGCAGAACAGGTTTAATATACAGAAGTTGTACCTCTCTTTGATGCCCAGTTTCACTAAGGTTACATGGAAAAAGCTGTTACTGACTAAAAATGTGCTTCCTAGACATATGTTTACTGCCTGGCTTGCAGCACACCATAGGCTGCCCACAGTTGATAGATTGCAGGCAATGGGACTGCAGCTTCCAGTTACTTGTGTTTTCTGTCAGCAGAATGTTGAAAGTTTTAACCATCTGTTCTTTGAATGTAGTATCACAAACAGAATATGGTCCAGAATTTGTGTTTGGTTGGGATACTCTAAAACTATAGGCTGCTGGGATGATGAACTCTTGTGGATATGCAACAAAGTGAACAGCAACCAGTGGAGAAATGCAATCACTGCATTTATCACTACTGTTGCATTGATTTGGAGAGTTAGGAATCACTTGAGGTTTGAAGGTGCTAATTTTGTGGAAGAGTTGATATATAAGGAGATTGCATTATTGATACATCTTTGTGGAAGAAATTGCAGATGATGGCAGGATGGGCTGCGACAGCTCAATTACTATCCTTAGCTTGTTAGTTACTGCTAAATGATAGGATACATGTAAGTAATGAGAATAGAATTGTATAGTCACACTGTTAGCATTGAGTTTAGATCAGCAGTTAGTCCAAATGCTGCTGGATAGGAAATATTGTACATTTTTTTTTAGATCAATGGAAAAGCAAGTTTAATTTTTTTTTTTAAAAAGAAATATTTTTGTAATTTTTAGTTTTTAAGATTGAATAAAATAAAAGAAATTTAAAATAGTCATAATAGCAATATTAAGCGTAAAACCAATATCAAAGAACTAAAAGGTATAAAATTTCGAGAAGTATCAAAAATTATATGTCTATACACCCTTTCCTATAAGATAGCTTTGTCACACTATATTATATAGTGGATGACTTAGATCTTAACTAAGGTTGTGAGTGCTAACTTCCATAATTTAACATAAAATTACTACCAATCACACTGTACAACTGAAATATGATAGTTAAAAAATTAACGAGAAAACTACAAATAACATTATCATTACGAAAAAAAGGAGTAGACATTGACTTCTGGTCGTAAGTATGGCTGTCTGACAGGACGCCCCGGCCCGTCCCTCATGCATCATATCCTGTCATGTTTCGTCTCGCTTCAAGTTAAATAGGATGGGCCAATGTCCGTCCCTCATGCATCCTATCCTGTCATGTTTCGTCTCGCTTCAAATTAAATAGGATGGGCCAATGTTAAACGGGAGACGGGATAGGACGGAACGGTCATTTCATCCTGTTTCGTCCCGTCTGGCATCTCGTCTTGCATTATGCCAGAAATTATTTTTTTTTAAAAAAATTAGCCGTTGGGCAACGGCTTAAATGACAAAAATAGTCGCTGCCAACGTGTCCAAACAGCCCCTACACCCCACCCCCTCCCCCCAAAACACCTCATACCCATCCTCAAAATTTTAATATAATCCCTAAGTTTATTAAATTATACTTTGGCCCTATTTTCTACTATAAATACCCCTCATTCTTCTGTATTTTTTCCCACGAAAAATTAATATTCTCTCTCAAATCTCTTACATTCTAATGTTCTATATTATTCTCTCAATTACTATCAAGTATCAAGTGATATCTTTCAAGTTTCAACTTATAAGTATTTGAGCAAATTATTTGGAGCAAGTTTCAAGCTTCAAATTAATTCGTCAAGTAATTGGAGCAATATTTTTGGCAATTTTTTCAAGTTTCAATTATTAATCATGGTGCACTCGTACCATCTCCTAATTTTAATATATAATTTTTGCATATCATTTTAGTACTTAATTTTTGTGTTTACTTTACGTGTTATATTTTCGTATTTCATTTGTGTGTTTAATATTTGTGTTAGCTTTTTTAATTTGGTTTCGTATTTAAATTATCATACCTAAAAATGTATTTGGCTTTTTTTTGAAAAGTAGTAAAGGTGAAAGTAGTAGTAATCCTAATCCTAATCCTTCTCTTAAACGTAGAGTTAGAAAGCATATTGATGAAATAACTCATATTGATCAAACTTCATTTTTCGTACCCCCACATTTTATGATGTTCATGTCGGGGAACAATTAGATCATGAAACTTTACAAAGACAATTTGAAAATGATATTTTTTTTGAGGATGAAGAAAATAAGGATGAAGAAAATGAGGAAGAAGAATTAGATGAAACACCCACTAGTCCCGCAATACAAGCTCCAACTTTGAGTTAATCTCAGTCAAAAGCTTTATCCCATGTACCCCTTGTAAAGGGTAAACCAAGGCTGAATGTCCCAAAATATCACTTGTATAGAAATTTTTTAAACATGATAAAGTCAATCATCGTGCTATATATAAAAAAATATAATCAATAATTTTCATACTCAAGTGGGACGGGGGGTTTAACTAGAGACTTAAGAAAGGATCACACAAGATTTATGGATACAAGCTAACATAGAAGCCAAAAATATTTATAGATCCTACCATCAGTTCTAGCACTCCTAGTGGATCTGGTTCTAATTAAATTCAACAAGAACTTGACCCTTCTTCTGGTCATGTTTTACGAAAATATAACAAAGATAGAGATCGTCAGAACTTAACAAAAATGGTGGATGTCTGTGGCTTACCTTTTACTTTTTCTTACTCACCCTGCTTTTGTGCATTATATACAAGAAACTTATAATCCTGCTTTTCAAGGTTTTCCTAAGACCACAGTTAGAAATGATATTTTTAAATTTCAAACTGAATATCTTTAGTATATTCCTTGTGTATTTTTCCACTTAGATTGTAAAAGTGTCTATCACATCTGATATAGGTCGTAGTCCTAATGGTTGTGATTATTTAACTGTTACATGTTGTTGGGTTGATCATTATTGGAACTTACAAAAACGTATTATTGGTTATAAATTATTTGATTCAAAATACATTGGAGCATATATTGCAACTACTGTTCTACAAATATTTAATTTTTATGGACTCGTTAATAAGGTTTTAACTATTATATTAGATAATGCTTCTGCTAACACAACCGCAATAAATAGCATAAAATCTAGACTTTGTCCAATTAATCCAATAATTTTTCATATTAGATGTGCATGCCATATTTTTAATTTGGTTGTAAAAGATAGTCTTAATTTATTTTCTGATAGTTGTAGTAAAATACAACATGCTTGTAACTATATTTTTCATGCTCATAAACAAAGTAGAATTCGTGAATTTGCTCAACAATGTGCTAGTGTTGGCCTTCCATTTAGAAAAGTTCCAAAAGATGTTTGTACTAGGTGGAATTCTACTTATGAAATGCTTAAAGTTGCTTATGATTATCGGGTGCCTGTCCAAAAGGTATTTAATATGCATAATGCTTACCTGTTGATCAAATTGTTGATTCTGATTGGGATGCGATCATAGAGCTTACTAAATTCTTAGAAAAAAATTATTATGCTACAAAATAATTTTTTGGTATATATTATCTTACTGTTACACAAATATTATGGTATATTTATGAAGTTTTTGTTGTACTTGGTAAGTATAAAATAAATTCAACTTATGCACCAGTCTTAAAAGTATTTTTTCCTATTCCCGAAGTTTATTTAATTACTACTCTACTTAATACATCTTTAAAACTAAGAGGTGCAAAGAGACTTGTTCGTAAAATTTATGAGAATTTAGAAATTCAAGAAAATGAACAACCATCTCTCGAAAACTGCCAAGCTACCATATACTCTTATGCTAGATCAATTTTTGATAACTATAAATCTATGGATACAACTGGTACTGAAACTGCTCCTTCTACTTCTAAGTCTGGAGCAAAAGTTTTATGGGAAAATATGGATGATATAACAGGTTTTGATTCCTCTATTGATGATGAACTTGATTCGTATCTTAATCAAGAATTGAAAAATATTAAGACGAAGAAGGCAAGGAACAACTTTTGTCATGGTGGAGGGAGCATGGCAAGGCTTTTCCAACACTTTCAATTGTGGCATGAGATATTCTGGTTATTCAAGCATCATCAATAGCATCGGAGAGTGCTTTTAATGCTGCAAGATTTCAAATTGGAGATCATAGACACTCATTAGCAGAAGACAGTCTAAAGATTTCAGTATTATTTAGATATTGGATTAATTCAGAAAGAAGAAATCTTGGTTTTGAAAAATTAATCACTAGTGAAGAAGAAGAATACGATGAGATACTAACCACCGGGAGCGATGACGACATGGAGCTCATGGAACATCTATCAACATCGCCAATTTCAGTAGAATGTCTGATAGATATTATTGATAAGTTACAAAGAATCTATATAGGAACTTACAAATATTAGTATGATAATTTGTAATTGGCTACTAAGATGCCTAGTTCAAACAGAACCCTTCCTAGAAAGTGATTGCGTATATTAGGTGCTCTTCAAAAGAATTATATTTGTATTTGAGATTTGAAAGTTCTATTAATAATATAAAATGCTCTAAGCGTTGAATTATTTTTATGAATCCTCTTAAATAAATTATAACTCTATAATAAATGTATATTTACTAGAATATTTCATTACAAGTCTTTTATTTTAATATTTTATAATTCTTTATTTAGTTTTCTAATTTTTGTTTTAACATAGTAACATTTAAGTTTATTAAACAAGTCAAAAATCTAGCCATTGCAAACTTAAAAACATAGTAATTTCAAAAAAAAAACTAGACTTTTTTTTATTTAATAAAATATACTTAAAACCTGCGAACCCGTCCCGTCACGTCCCATCCTATTTGTTAACGGGACGGAATGGGACAACCGTTTTGTTTTGTTTATCCCGTACTGTTTTATTTCGTGTCTCCACCGTCCCGTTTAAATATTGTCCCGCCCCATTCTGTCCAATCGCCATTGGACAGCGATGGTCATAAGTCATAATAAGAAAGTATGGGACTTCTAATCACTACGTCACAATTTAATTTGATGATTTTTTATTTTTTGAAGATGATAGAATAATTGTTTACAATTGCAAATGTCTTTCGCTTAACTTAGCACATGACTAAACAACTATTTAATTTTGATGTGGTACATGAATAGAAAGCTCGCTACCTTGACGGACTGCTAAATATTTGCTTTTAGTTTGTGTCAGATGAGTACCAAACGATTGCGATTGTCCTCAATAACGCGCTTTCAACTGATTAAGTTCCTAAATAAATTACATAGTTTGCATCGGGGTTAATGAATGCTCGAGCATTCAATAAGTTGTACGGGAGACTGAATATGTAAAACTCATTAACTTTGAACAAATATTAAATTAAATTAATAATACTCATAATTCAAAAATATAAAGAATTTGCCGCTAATAGACTTAAACAATGAATGCGTCAAATTTAAATAATCATGAATCCACGTATGTAAAGCTGCATTAGATAAAGAATAGAGGAATTGAAGGTTGGGTCGATAACTCGAAGGCAAATGCAAGTAAAAAAAGTTTCTTAGAGATCGAACGCAGCATTAGATCTATGATTTGGGGAAGATGGATACATTATTGCAAAGAGGAGGACCCATGGTATGAATTTTACTAGCTCTGTTGAACCTATTACACTTTTGAAATTATAAATTCAAAAATATATTTTAAAATAGTAATTTTCTTATATTTATATCTATACTCCATGTTGAAATGTTGGAATCAGTTTAACACATTAATTTTTTCCTTCGGTCTAAAATAAGTAATTTTTTGAATATTTTTACACAGAAATTCACATTTAGCATTAATTAACAATTGAATTAACCATATTAATCTTTATTATCTCACATAAACACTTCTGACGCATACTCCAAAACTATTTACTTTAAGTACAATGTAATAAAAAAATAATTAATTTATTCTTGAAATAAAAAATCACTTATTTTAGATCACGAGAAAAAAAAGTCAAAAAATCACCTATTTTAAACCGAAAAAAATATATACTAAATCAGCCACTGCTATTTTTACATAATCCAACAACGGAAGTATTGATTCACGTGCTCCATAGAATCCAACTAAATATGCCCCTTCCACGTGCCCAAACTCAAACTCACGAATGATGAGATTCTGTTTCTGCTTTGAATTTGCAAGTGGATGGAAATACTATATGTAAGCAATATAAATTTTTATATAAAATATTATTAATATTATAATAAAATAAATATGAACGTATAAATTTAATTACTTAATTCATAGAACTAAAATATTAAAATCACCTATGTGTCTAAAAGGTCTTAATGTTCGGATAAAAAGAGACGACAACAACAACAACCCAGTATATATATATTCAAGAATTCTGTAGCCCATAATATATTCTCCAATGTCATCCTCGGCTTTAGCAACCGAATTCCTTTGATCCAGTGGAGAACTAGTGAACTTCTCATAGATTCTTTCAAGATTTGTCTTGAACAAGCAATCGGTTGTTGTAAACCTAGTTTGGATGTTGGGGTAATATTTTTTCTTTTTTTCTCAGATAGTACATAATAACATCAATGTGCTGCCAAAGTAAAAGTGTAATATACAATAAGTTACAGTGTAGCCAATCACATCTACAAAATAGCTACATGTTAACTACAATTAGATTTTATGAAAAACTCTAACAGCTTGCTTCACTTTAACAACACCATAACTACAGATATATAACAGGTAGCCCAAGTGCCTCACAAAATACAATTTGATGGCATTTAGTATGAAAGATATAGAAAACAAATACTATATCTACAATTGACCAATCATAATTACATAAAAACTACACATTAACTACATTTTCACACTGATTGCATTAAGTTCAAAAAAGCAAAATTTTACAGTTGAAGACTAAATATAGTAACATATATATTTAGTCTTGATAATGTAGCATGGTATCTTGTTGACTATGTTCTCATGCCTGTTAACCTTGTGGAGAACTTTCATTAGTTGTTGCTAGTTTTTGACATAAAGGACCGGCAACTTTACGTTTATGATTCATTGGTGAGAGCAAACTGTAATCAAACGGTTCAGACATTGGTTGAGAAATTTTCAATCATTATTGCTCTTTATTTGTCATACACTGGTTTCTGTGGTAAACGCAAAGACATTGACTTCAAGACTACAAAGTCATACATAGAGAAACCAGTTACAGACCCTCTCGACATACATTGGATGGTTGCTGAGATTCCACAAAAAAATGAAGGCTCACTGTAAAAAACTAATCTCCCTTTCTATATGTTTAGTTATTTTTTTTTAATCATTTGTTATATAATGAAAAATTCTCATCTTCTGCAAGGATTGTGGTGTATTTGTGGCTGCCTTTGCAGAGTATATTAGCACTGGTGATTTGTCTATCCCAAAGAAAGATTTTACTGATATTGACCAACATCGTAGATGCTATGGAGCTCTACTGTGGGACTACGCCACAAAGAAGCTAAATGATGGTTCAATCAGTGAGAGTGAGGTTACTGGCAGACTTGCAAGGAGGAAGGGTGCACCGGCAAAGAATGAGAGGACTAAAGTTCAACGAAAGAAGAAGTAGACTATTTTGTTCCTATTTGGTAGTTGAATTGGAAAACAATGTAGGAATTAAGTCATTTTGGTTTTAATCAAAACTTTTTCTTGATTACATTATACTTGAGTATTCAAGTTATCTGATAGCATTTTTGCAGTAACAATTTTGTCTTATGATTTCACTTTAATCTTCGCGTTATTTTTATATAATACATTCAGGTGCCATTTAATATGTTTATATAACTGTCAACTCTTACACAGCATAAAGATGAAATGAATACAAGTCTCAGATAAATAATTTGTCCATCATTTATCAATAATTATTTTCAGAAAAAATAAATTTATCTACAATTAAACTACATTGAACTACATTATAACTACAAATTCCTATTAGGTGATTCCCAGGACTACATTTAGACCACAATTAAACTACATTTTAACTACAATCTGGCAACATTTTACATTGAGTGTTTTCTTTATTAACTCAGACGTTTTGTATATAGCTTCTACAAAAGTTTAACTATTCAATAATAAATGACAAGAATTGATGCTTGACGGAATACATAAAAAATGTAAATAGTGCAGATACACAAATTTGTGTTTATACTTCTTAATCATCTTCAAAACGTAGAACAGTTACACAATAAATTCCGATAATTTGAGCTCACTAACATTTATTTTGAATAACTATTCTAGCTACATGATATTCATTTCTTTTTCGGCGCATTCTTGCAAGTTCTTTTGTTATGCCTTTCACCTCCACAATTTCCACAAGACACCTTGTACTTCTTTGACTTTATTTCATCAAATGTTTTATATCTTTCCTTGTGAGGTCTACCTGACTGCCTTTTATCTCCCGCCGGTGGATTTACTACCTCATCCGAAATATTTTGTGGAACATCCCATTTGGCTTCATCAGGAAGAGGATTTACTGACATTTCATAGGTAAGAATAAGTCTCTTCCTTGTGTTATACGGAGAGCAATAGTTGTCAGGCCTTTCATTCCTATGCCATAATGCTGCCAAAGCATGGGCACATGGAAGTTCATCAAGTTGGAATTGTCCACAGCTACATTTCTTGTTTTCTAGAAATACAATGTACTGCTTCACACCATCTAACACAGTATGTATATGATCTGTTGAAGCCCTCACCTACAATTCAAGACCAAAGAGAAATAATAATACATCAATCAGTTAACTAGATTAGCAACAATCAGTTATCTACAAATCATCTACAAATAAAATTCATATAAACGATGACTACATTTACCCACAACGTGACTACATTTTAACTACAAACTGGAAACACTGCAGCTACTACTATTTTTGTTTTTTTTTTTCTGCACCAAACAAGAATATATTACCTTTAGTTTCTGGGATAATGTATTGTTATCTTCCAATTCTTTGTTGAATTTGTGACCAAGGAATGTGAAAGTACCATTTGCCTTCAATAATTTTTCTTTTGTCCAACGTTCTAGAATAGGCCTCATATACTCAAATTGATCAAATATTGGCAGCTCGCTTGCCTCTTTTGTTACAGCATTCAACGACTCGGCAATGTTTGACAGCATTGTAAAAGTTCTATTCATCGTTGCATGTACTCTTGACCATCTATGATAGTCAATATCATGAAGGTAAGACGATACACACGGGTCTACCTCTTCAATCTTCATCATCATTTCATTGCATTCATCCAGAGTGTGTGACCGCGATGTGGCAAAGTACAATTCATGTAATTGTAGATGTGCCTTCTTGAATTTTGACCTTATATCTGTCAACATATGCAACATGCAAAAGTAGTATGCCATGCCCGGATAGACAACTGATGTTGCCTTCGATATACTCTCATGCCTATCAGAGACAACATACATTGAAGGTCTTTCACCATATGCCTCCTTGAATTGCTCAAAGAACCACTTCCAAGACGCGTCGTTTTCATAATCAACAACAGCATATGCCAAGGGTAGAATAGAACCTACATCTTTTAGACATAAAATAAGATTAACTAATAACTACAAATATATATTGAGAATTTAGGCAATTTAACTACATTCATTTATCTAACTACAAACTAACTACATTACAACTACAATTTACCTACATTGTATAGATTATCTACAAAATAACTACAAAATTATTGCATTATGTACCTGCTACATCCATGGTGCTTGCTGTCAGCATAATACCTCTATATGCTGATTTTAAGAATGTCCCATCAACCACTACTACCAGCCTATAATGTTGCCAACCATTTATTGATGTACAAAGAGCAACAAATGTGTATAAGAAGCAATCATCTGCTTCCTTCTTCAATTTAACAACAGAACCGAGATAATTCATCTCAAGAATATAAAAATATTTTGGTAATCTGTTGTAGGAGTCACACGGATTCCCTCTCGAAAACTGTAATGTTTTTTCCTTTGCTCTACATGCTTAGATGTAGCTTAGGTTCAGTCCATGTTCAAATAACATGTTAGTTTGTATGTCCTTTGGCGTGTAAACAGTCTTAGGATCACAATACTTTGGAACAACCATGCTACCAACTACTATTGCAGTACATTTGCGCTGTATGAATGTTTCGTCCATTGGGCAGCATGTGTGTTGTCAGCTGAAACTTCTTATCTTGAACAATGAAGAATCATTAATTGACGTTGCCTTGAAATGCCATTTGCAGCTTTCAGCTACACATATAAGCCACTAGCTACAAAAAATACAATATTTAGACATATTTATTAAACACTACAATTAACTACAAATTGACTACAATGTAACTACAATTGCATAAAACAAACCTATCTTCAATGATACACTAATTTTGCAAATCTACGATCCATAAATAACTACATACCTTCTATGACTTGATCTTTTCACTCTGAACTGGAACTTGTGCATAACTGAATAATTCTTCATTACAGCAGCTATTATTTTCTTCGCCTGGTACACTTGTCCTTCTTCAATATATGTTTGCGTAGATTCAATTATTATTTCACTTTGATATTCCTCTATAGCTGGTGAGGATGGAATTTCTAGTAACCTTAGGGATCCTGAAGAACCTGCAGACAATAAATTCACAAATGTAGTAACTATGTAGGTAAATTTAAAAGCAACATCGCTTTATCCTTTCCAGTACTATATCATAATTGTAGTTTAATTATAGAGAAATGTCGTTAAATTGTAGATAACTAGTTAATACAAAAACTCTCAGCATTGTCGAATCAAACATTCTTGTTTATAAGTAAGGTTGCCAAGCCTTAATAGGATTAGCACGGTAAGGTTAGCCCGGTTTTTGTTAACAATACCGGTGCTAATGTCCCCCTTATTTGTACTTTTCCTAATTGGTTGTAATTTTCTTTTTAGTTATTAATAAAAACCTAACAGGCGCTTGCCTAGTGGATTGCAAAAAAAAAAAAACATACCTGTACTGATGCTTTCATTGGTGATTGCCAATTCCATATTGAAATCTATTACGGTAATACATAAGGGATACAAACCTAAGTTTTTATTCTCCGTTTTCATTTCCATATATACACGAACCCTAATATCATTCCTAATCTCCAATGGAGGACAATTCTCATTCACAATGTATTTTATTTCTACAATTTTATCCGATGTATCAATCAATAATTGTTCTGCAATTGTAGAAAGGAGAATTCCGTAGTTTGCATAATCATCTACCAAAATGGCATCAACTTCAAAATCTCGGAATCTGCAATAGTTATCCCAAAAACCATTCAATTTCAGCATTATTGGGATGACATAATTTCGTGTAGTTGATAGAAAACAGACGAAGAACATATCTAGATTCATTTTTGTACTAATATCGACGAAGATCTGTATTCAACAATTCGAGAATTTTTGTACTGATGTCGACGAAGAATTGTATTCAACAATTCGAGAATTTTTGTACTGATGTCGACGAAGAACTATATTCAACAATTGCGCATTTCTACAATTTAATTGCTGGAGATTCTCGTATTTTTTGAATTGTACCTGAGTTACAGATGAGAGATATATTTCCGGTACAGAATGAGAGAATCACGCTGCTGTAGGATTTTATTCCATTTTAAAACTCAAAATTAATGGTGATAGAATTACATTAAATATGATTGCTACAAAATTGGCGCTTTTTAGGGTAGAATTCATCTATTTTTAGTTTGGTACAATTTTTGCAGATAAACTATGGTCGAGGCGGGTAAATACCAAATAATAAATATTTTTGGTAATAAGGTTTATATATATGTTTATGTATAAATACTTATCATACACTTATTGGTTTAGTATGAATAGTGTGCGGGGCATTTGCATCTATACCTGTTTTTGTGTTACATTTTAACTTGTGCGCGCTTTGCAAAAAAAATTGCAAGCGTACCCATTTTTTTGCATAACTTCAGCACATGGGGCTGAAGTAGCAAAGACAATCACGCAAACCTTCGGCATTCTAGTAGTCGGTCCTGAAGTTCAGCTCTAGAGCTGAAGTTTTTGTTTTGTAACTAGCAAACTTAAGTTCTAGAGCTGAAGTTTTTGTGTTGTAACTGGAAACTCTTCAACTCTAGAGCTGAAGTTTTTGTGGTAGAACTGGAAAACTTTAGCTCTAGAGCTGAAATTATTATGTTGTAACTGGAAAACTTCAGCTCTATAGCTGAAGTTTTGGTATTGTAATTGGGAAACTTCAGCTCTAAAGCTGAAGTTTTTATATTGTAATTGGCTATTTTTAACCTCCTCTCTTCAGCTAGTAAATGGTCGCTTCATATGCAGCAAATGAATTTATTATGACAATTCATGGTTCAATTAACTCAAATCATTTGCATAGCACAAAAACAGAAGAGGATTCTATAACACCTTTAGCATCAACATCTATTGATCTAACAATTATTAGCAGCGGCAGTAACATCACATAAACCAAGATTAACCCTTATCAGTTCCTAATTAAAACTATTTTACTAATACCAATACATGTTTTAATGATTAACAACATTGATAGGAACTGAAGCAACGGGAAGATGTTTGATGCAATAACAAGAATTTGGATTAAAACATATTTTCATTTTAAGATAAGAGCTTAAGTTATTAACTGCTATTCTCAAGATGAAGAAAGATTTTCGACACAAGACCAATTAAAAAAATAGGCTCTCCACTTTGTCTTTTGCTGTGAAGAAGAAAACGAAGAAGGAGAAGAAGAAAGCTGAAGTTATTTAAGAAGCGGGTACAAGTTAAATATTTTTTAAAAAATAGGTATAGGTTAAATGGAGGCAACCAAATTGTTAGAATATACGCATAACGCTAGAGGGGGGTGAATAGCGTTATAATAAAAAAGTAATGTAAATTTGCGGAATTAAAATTGCAGGAATAAAGTAAGTGCAGTAATTGAAAGGGTAAGGAGAGAACACACCGAATTTTATCCTGGTTCACCACAACGTGTGATTAGTCCAATCCCCGAGAGGCTCTCTCGAGTTTTACACTAACTTCGTTAAGCTTACGGGTGCCTAACAAACCGTTACACTTGCTCGTAGATATACACTCTACAAGACTTCAACCTGCTCGAGGATACCGCACCTCAAGACTTCAAACCAAGGAACTACTTTTCCTTCTTACAACAAGGGATTAGAATATCCCTTCAAGTGTGTACAAACACTTAGCACTCAAGACAAGACTCTCTTTATAGAGTAGATATGAGTAAAACCAATACGCTCAAGAACACAACAACTTAGTCAAGAGTTTGGCTCTCAAAAAGCTATGAATATAAAATAATTGAATGAGAGTATGTAAGCTTAAGCAAGAATGTAATCAGTTGTTGTACATAGAAGAGTGAATTTGAGTTGTATTTATAGTGCTCAAAACACCCAAAAACGTTGCTTAATTGCCAATCACAAATTGCTGATTTTGTGCTAGGATAATCGATTATCTGATTCTGCATAATCGATTATCTGCCAATCGTTTAAAAATCATTCCCAGATTTAAGCAGAATAATCGATTATCCAAATCGTATAATCGATTACCTGACAACGTTCAAAAATCAATCCCCGATTTTATGCTTAACATAATCGATTGTCTGATTGTACATAATCGATTATCTTTCAGTGTTTGAAAATACTTTGGCAACGGTCTTTAATATAATCGATTACCAGAAAAGCCATAATCAATTATTTTGCTACTTTGTAAAATTTGATGCTCACTGTCTCAACATAATCGATTAGTCTAAGGCACATAATCGATTATCTTGTAGCTTTGAAAAATCTGGTGAACACTGCCTTAACATAATCGATTATCATAAGGTACATAATCGATTATCTTGCAGCTTTGTAAAATCTGGTGTACATTGCCTTAACATAATCGATTATCATAAGGTACATAATCGATTATCTTGCAGCTTTGTAAAATCTGGTGTACACTGCTTTAACATAATCGATTATCATAAAGTACATAATCGATTTTGTTTGTCCAGATTGGAAAGACATGTTTAGAAATCATTTTGGTTAAAATGAAATGTTTGAAAATCATTTTGCTTTAAATTAAAGATGCATGGTTTGATAAAAATGATTTTACGAGAGAAGCCAAGTCTTGAATCAATTGTCGGATCAAGATCACAATTATAGAACGACTCATGTATAACTTTGTTGCTTTACTTAATCTTGATCTTTGTTTCTCTTGTGCTTGGACTTCGGCATATGTCAATGTTCCGTTCACGTCGGTTTGTTATTTATCAAAACCTACAAATATGAACACACGTTTAGTTTAGCGACTTGAGAACGTGTTTCAACAATTTCCCCCTTTTTGATAATGGCAAACCAATATCGGGATATGCATATTAATTAATTCATAATGACGATCCAAGACAAGTATATAGATATGCAACGAGTTCCCCCTCAAGTTATGAATTCCCCCTCAATTTATGCCAATATGTATTAGTGTGCATAGCCCATATCTTCCCCCTTTTGACATTAGCAAAAAAAAGAACTAACTCTTTATTGATTAAACAATATTGCAAATACATAAAAATAAAAGATAGAATATTATGCAAACTAGAAAAACAAAGAGACGAGACATTATTCATTATCATCATTGACTTCCGTCTCGACATCCGGTACGGTAATAGGAAAATCGATTACACTATTTTATATAATCGATTATTGTCACACAGTGACTTAACACCTGAAAATAAATGTCAACATAATCGATTAGGGATATGTGAGAATCGATTTTTATATTTAACAGCTAAAATCCTGCAAAACCAAAACTGTTAGATAATTGATTGTAGTGTTGTATAATCGATTATGTCAATTTTCCAGCATAATAAACATAAAACGTAAATGGGGAATAATCAATTATTGACTTTAGAGAAATCGATTATTCTGCACCGGTGTCTGATAATTCCCCCTGTCTTTGGGGCGATACCTGCAAAAAAGAGTTAGGCGCCTCTGACGCTCAAGTTAGTAATTATTTAAAAGAAATGCAATGCATGAATTAGATCATCGTGGAGTCAAGAATTCCGAGTTCACTACGAATGCGAAAAAAGGACTCTTTCTCTAAAGGCTTTGTGAAGATGTCGTCCAATTGATTTTTGGTTTCAACAAATTCAATTTCGACATCGCCCTTGAGAACGTGATCTCTTATAAAGTGATGTTTAAATTCTATGTGTTTCGTTCTTGAGTGAAGAATAGGATTCTTCGTCAAGCTTATGGCGCTAGTATTGTCACATCGAAGAGGAACATGATCAATGCTAAGACCATAATCCGAGAGTTGTTGCTTCATCCAAAGGATTTGAGCACAACAACTCCCCGCGGCTATATATTCAGCCTCGGTTGTGGATAACGCAACACTAACTTGTTTCTTGCTAAACCAAGAAACTAAGGAGCTACCGAGCAAATGGCAAGTGCCACTAGTGCTCTTGCGGTCCAATTTGCAACCCGCAAAATCGGAATCGGAATAGCCAACAAGTTGGCATGAAGAATCTTTGGGATACCATAGTCCCACATTTATTGTTCCAACAAGATACTTCATAATCCGTTTTACCGCAGTTAAGTCTGACTCCTTCGGACATGATTGATATCGAGCGCATAAACACACGCTAAACATGGTGTCCGGTCTACTAGCAGTAAGATAGAGAAGAGATCCGATCATACCTCGATACTTCTTGGTGTCTACTTCCTTACCTTTCTCATCTTTGTCAAGATGGTCGGATGTACTCATTGGGGTGGCCATTGCTTTGGCGTTGCTCATTTCAAAGCGATTTAGCAACTCCAAGCAATATTTGGATTGGCAAATGAAAGTTCCCTCTTTCATTTGTTTTACTTGAAGCCCCAAGAAGAAGTTTAGCTCACCCATCATTGACATTTTGAATTTGCTAGTCATTAACTTAGAGAATTCCTTGCATAGAAAATCATTAGTAGCACCAAAAATAATATCATCGACATAAATTTGAACTAATAGAATGTCATTGTTTTTATTTTTGATAAAAAGTGTGGTGTCAACTTTCCCCCTTTCAAACTTATTGTCTAAGAGAAATTTACTTAGACGTTCATACCAAGCTCGAGGAGCTTGTTTAAGACCATATAAAGCTTTCTTAAACTTGAAGACATGGTCCGGAGATGTAAAATCTTCAAAGCCCGGGGGTTGTTCAACATACACTTCCTCTTGAATAAACCCATTGAGGAAGGCACTTTTGACATCCATTTGAAATAATTTGAAATTCATAGATGATGAAAAAGCAAGTAATAAACGAATGGCTTCTAGGCGTGCAACGGGTGCATAGGTTTCTTCATAATCAATGCCTTCTTCTTGATTATATCCCTTAGCAACTAGCCTAGCTTTGTTTCTAGTGATTATACCATTTTCATCTAATTTATTCCGAAAAACCCATTTCGTACCAATTATGGTGTGATTTTCGGGTCTTGGCACCAATTCCCAAACATCATCACGTTTGAATTGGTTAAGCTCCTCTTGCATTGCCAAGGTCCAATGCTCATCCCCAATTGCTTCAGAAAATGGTTTTAGGTTCTATTTGTGAAACAAAGGCCATATGTCCTACAGTATCTTTAAGAAGGTTTCGTGTACTTACCCCTTTCTCGATGTTGCCAATTACCTTGTCAAGAGGATGGTCTTTAGACGTCCTCCAAGCCTTAGGCATCATTGATTCTTCTTCTTGTGGTTGTACTTCTTCCGAAGGTTGTTCCATGACTTCATCTTGAACTTCCTATGGATCCTCCTTTTGTACCTCGTCTTGAAGATTGATTTTCTTTAAAGCATCTGCAAGATCAACACAAGAATCCTTTCTCGCCAAGCGAGCATCATTTTCACAAAATACTACATGAGGAGATTCCTCAACAGTTTTGGTTCGATTATTAAACACTCTATATGCTTTGCTACGTGATGAGTAACCAAGAAAAATTCCTTCATCAGATTTCGCATCAAATTTTCCCAAGTTATCTTTTCCGTTGTTGTGAATAAAACATTTACAACCGAAGACTCTAAAATGAGAAAGATTTGGTTTCCTTCCCTTATACAGTTCATAGGGAGTTTTCATGAGTATCGGTCTAATGATAGCTCTGTTTAAAACATAGCTTGCGGTACTCACGGCATCCGCCCAAAACTTTTTGGAAATCTTAGCCTCATCGAGCATGGTTCTAGCCATCTCTTCGAGATATCGATTTTTACGTTCCACCACTCCATTTTGTTGTGGTGTACGTGGAGCCGAAAAGGTATGTTCAATACCGAGTTCGACACAAAAATCCGCGAAGAGATTGTGATTGAACTCTCCCCCATGATCACTTCTTATGGAAGTGATGGTTGTGTTCTTTTCATTTTGAACATGTTTAAGAAAATTTTTGAAAGCATGAAAGGCATCACTTTTATGAGCAAGAAATAACGTCCATGTGAATCTAGAGTAGTCATCAACAATTACAAAAGCATAAAGATTTCCACCAAGACTTTCAACACGAGATGGTCCAAAAAGATCCATGTGAAGAAGTTGTAAGGGTCTAGTGGTTGAAACAACATTTTTGGATTTAAAAGAGGCTTTTGTTTGTTTCCCTTTTTGACATGAATCACAAGTAGAATCTTTTTCAAATTTCATGTTTGGAAGACCAATTACTAAATCTTGTGAAACTACTTTGTTTAAAAGATTCATATTTACATGAGCTACTCTACGATGCCATAACCACATGTCGTCTTCTTTACTCAAAAGACAATTCACATAACTTGATGAATCAAGATCAACCAAATAGATATTATCCATTCTAATACCACGAAGAATAATTTTAAAATCACTACGACGGATAACTAAGCATTCTTCGGAGTCAAACAATACAAGATTTCCCTTGTCACATAATTGACTTATGCTCAAGAGATTATGTTTAAGACCTTTAACTAGCAAAATATGCTTAATGGAGGAGGATTCGTCCTTACCGACGGATCCAATGCCGATAATCTTTCCTTTGTTATTGTCTCCAAAAATAACATTTCCTCCTTCCGTAGGTTTTAGTTGAAGGAATTTTGATGCATCCCCGGTCATATGTTTGGAGCATCCACTATCAAGATACCAAAGTACACTTGATCCCTTCAAACACACCTACAAAACAAATTAATGAGATTTTGGTACCCAAGCCATTTTGGGTCCTTGTGCGTTAGGTGCAACATATTGGTGTGATTGTCCTGCAGTGAAATGTCTATGTCTAGTGAAGCATGCATTGCAATAATGACAAATGACATTCGGATTGTGCATTCTTCTAGGATGATAGTAATTTAGAGGTCTAAATTTATTCACTCTATTTTTAGGAATATAGTTTTGATGTAGTTTTCGAAAATCTTGTCTAGGTGATCTATACATGCCAATATTTCTTCTAGTATTTACTCTATTGTTAAGAATATATTTTTGATGTGGTTTTCGAAAATCTTGTCTAGGTGGTCTATACATGCCACTATTTCTTCTAGCATTTGTTCTAGGATGAGTTGCAATTCTAGGATTAAAATTTCTAGGTTGAGTGTTGACATTTATTTTATTTTGCTAAGTTGAGTCTTATGTGGTTTAGGAATGGACTCAACTTTTTCTTTTGGCTCGTGTTTAAAGCCTATACCGTGCTTAGTGGATTTCAAATTTACAAGCACTTCATTGAGATTTTTGTGTGAAGAATTGAATTTGTGCAAAGTGCTTCTAAGACTTTCTACTTCTTCCTTTAGAGATTTGCAAGAAGTACAATCCTTATTTGAGTTTTCGGGTTTATCGGCGCTTCTTTTGCCATAAAACTTGTTTTCCTCTTTTAATTTCTCATTTTCAAGAGTAAGTTTTTCAAAATCCTTTTCTTTTGAATAAAATTGTTTTCTTAAATCTTTTATAGATTTAGAAGCGCTAATAAACTCTTTATACAACTCATCAAATGCATCTTGCATTTCTTCTAAAGTGAAGTAGTTCTTAGAAGAAGTACATACCTCATTTTGAGTTTCTTCGTGTGCCATAAGACACAAGTTTGCGGTCTCGTTTCCTTCTCCATCACTTGATTCATCTCCGGAGTCGCCTCCCTAAGAGATGTATGCTCTTTGTTTCTTGACGGGTTTCTTCTCCTTTTTGGTATTTGGACAATTTGATTTTATGTGCCCGATTTCTCCGCATCCATAGCACTTTAATTGGTCTCCTTGTCGCTTACCTTTTTGTTCAAACTCCTTTCGCATGAACTTGTGAAATTTCCTAATAACGAGTCCGAACTCGTTATCTTCGTCGCTTGAATCCTCATCATTTTGAGGTTGAGCCGTGCTTGCCTTGAGGGCGATTCTTCGCTTCCTTTGATCATCCAAAGGATGGTTAAGAATAGTAGATTCATAGGTTTTGAGATTACCTATAAGCCCGTCGATTGTGACATTTGTGATGCCGATTGACTCTTGAATAGCGTCGGCTTTGGAGCGCCATTCCGGAGTGAGACTTCGAAGAATTTTACGGACAAGCTCCCTATCCGTGAAAGTCTTCTTGAGAGCATGAAGATCATTAACGATTTCTGAAAATCGTTCGAACATATCGTCTATCTTCTCGCTTTCCTTCATATGAAAAAGTTCATATTCGTGGGTTAGAAAATCTATTTTAGCTTCTCTTACCTGGTCCGTGCCTTCGTAGGTGATCTCCAATTTATCCCACATTTGCTTAGCCGTGGTGCAACATGAGATTTTCCGATAGTCATCGGAATTTACAGCACAAATAGCATATTGATGGCCTTTGCATTATATTCCACCTTTCTAATATCGTCCATATCGTATTCATCTTCCGACTCTGGGACGAGTTCATCTCCAACCTTTTCAGTTGGAAGTTGTTCTCCATTCTTTATGATTTTCCATAATTGGAAGTTGTTTGATTGAATAAAAATCCTCATCCTCTCCTTCCAGTAAGTATAATTTGTGCCATCAAAGAGTGGTGGCCTTGTGAAGCATTGTCCTTCACCTAGTCCTGCATTAATGTTACGAGTAGAAGCCATGGATTGTTTCTCTCAAACTGTTAAGTCTTTCAGAGAGTTAAGCTCTGATACCAATTGTTAGAATATATGCTTAACGCTAGAGGGGGGGTGAATAGCGTTATAATAAAAAAATAATGTAAATTTGCGGAATTAAAATTGCAGGAATAAAGTAAGTGCAGTAATTGAAAGGGTAAGGAGAGAACACACCGAATTTTATCCTGGTTCACCACAATGTGTGGTTAGTCCAGTCCCCGAGAGACTCTCTCGAGTTTTACACTAACTTCATTAAGCTTACGGGTGCCTAACAAACCGTTACACTTGCTCGTAGATATACACTCTACAAAACTTCAACCTGCTCGAGGATACCGCACCTCAAGACTTCAAACCAAGGAACTACTTTTCCTTCTTACAACAAGGGATTAGAATATCCCTTCAAGTGTGTACAAACACTTAGCACTCAAGACAAGACTCTCTTTATAGAGTAGATATGAGTAAAAACAATACGCTCAAGAACACAACAACTTAGTCAAGAGTTTGGCTCTCAAAAAGCTATGAAATGAATATAAAATGATTGAATGAGAGTATGTAAGCTTAAGCAAGAATGTAATCAGTTGTTGTACATAGAAGAGTGAATTTGAGTTGTATTTATAGTGCTCAAAACACCCAAAATCGTTGCTTAATTGCCAATCACAAATTGCTGATTTTGTGCTAGGATAATCGATTATCTGATTCTGCATAATCGATTATCTGCCAATCGTTTAAAAATCATTCCCAGATTTTAAGCAGAATAATCGATTATCCAAATCGTATAATCGATTACCTGACAACGTTCAAAAATCAATCCCCAATTTTATGCTTAACATAATCGATTGTCTGATTGTACATAATCGATTATCTTTCAGTGTTTGAA
The DNA here is from genome assembly GCA_034376525.1 of Nicotiana benthamiana. Classification (NCBI taxonomy): domain Eukaryota; kingdom Viridiplantae; phylum Streptophyta; class Magnoliopsida; order Solanales; family Solanaceae; genus Nicotiana; species Nicotiana benthamiana. Next base: position 140,293,754 of record CM067327.1, on the reverse strand, counting down.
AATACTTTGGCAACGGTCTTTAATATAATCGATTACCAGAAAAGCCATAATCGATTATTTTGCTACTTTGTAAAATCTGATGCTCACTGTCTCAACATACTCGATTAGTCTAAGGCACATAATCGATTATCTTGTAGCTTTGAAAAATCTGGTGAACACTGCCTTAACATAATCGATTATCATAAGGTACATAATCGATTATCTTGTAGCTTTGAAAATCATTTTGCTTTAAATTAAAGATGCATGGTTTGATAAAAATGATTTTACGAGAGAAGCCAAGTCTTGAATCAATTGTCGGATCAAGATCACAATTATAGAACGACTCATGTATAACTTTGTTGCTTTACTTAATCTTGATCTTTGTTTCTCTTGTGCTTGGACTTCGGCATATGTCAATGTTCCGTTCACGTCGGTTTGTCATTTATCAAAACCTACAAATATGAGCACACGTTTAGTTTAGCGACTTGAGAACGTGTTTCAACACAAATAAGGCGACCCGTGCAATTTTTACAATAGTGCGTGTGAAAAAGTTTTCGTATTATATATATAAGAAGAATTAACCCAAACAGTCTCCCACTCTACTACATAAACTAAAAATAGGCGGTGAATAGATATAATTTTACACACACACATATATATATGTGTGTCTGTGTAAAATTATGTATAATCAATGTATAATCTATTTATATAGCAAGAAAAATTAAATGCTTAATATACCGGCTATTTATGTAAAGATTATACATAATTTATATGTTTTGTATATTTGACCTAGTGCCAGTAATTATTAGGCCGACAGGCCAAAAATAAAAAATGCCTAAACAAAATAGGGCTTTTTTATTTTTATCCCGTGCCAAAAATTATTTATATTCGATAGCGAAAAAAATATATAAAATTTAAATATTTTTTATATAATATACAAAATATATATATGTAAAAAATAAACAAATTTTTCGGCTATTCTTTGAGAATTGATGTATAATGTCATTTTTCCAAAATATATGTCTACTTAGTTTTTCCAAACGGAATCAGTCTCAGCAATAAGTGGCTCTATACCAATCATAGGCCAAGTTAGTGTTGGGGTTGGGCTCTAGGAGATCTGTCTAACCCAAACTAGGATTGGCTCAGTCCTTGGCTCATGAACCAGATTAGCCCCTAACCACTAAAGAATTGGTATGTTCCTTGCCACCATCCAAGTAGTTTGAACTTTTTTATTACATTTAATTTCATAAAAATTGAGTAAATTTAAGACAATGACATATGCACGAATTGAGCATTAGTATCAAATTTATTCAAGTTATACTATTTCAACATGCTCTCTGATTAATTAACATTGTTAGGTTGGTCACTGATATCCCAGCAACCACAGGAGTAAGCTTTGGTAAGTCTATCTTTCATACAAATCAGGAATTTCTCTATATTTCAGTTTGACCCATTTTATTTATTTATAAGATTTGTTATGCTAGGACACAGATAAGGGCAAAGTGAAGCAATAACTACTTTTAACCTTGCTATTTAAAATATATTTATACTTATAATGTATTTAAAGATTAGCTAATTCATCCAAATTTCAGGACTGAGTATTCTGAATTTAGAAATTCAAAACTTAGAGTCCTGAATTTTTGAGCTGCTAATTTGAATTTAAGAGTAAATGTCCTTAATTTTTTGAACTACTAATATAAAATTCAGGAGATGAGATTCAAACTTCATGTCACAACGAACTTTAGGACACGATATCCAGAAGCTTGAATTTTGAGGTTAAAACTCTAGGATGTCGTGTCTTGAATTTTGAACAAAATTGACTAATCTTTAAATACATTGTAAACTATGAATATATTTTAAACAACATGCTTAAAAATGACTACCTAGATAATGTTCTATAACATCATTAGAAAATTAAGTATCACTTAATAATTCATTTACTTAGTAGTGTTTCATTAACACTGTGATATACAAAATTAACCCAAATAATCGCTCACCTAACTATTTAAATAATAGTCAGTAAAGGTTTAGTATATGTGTAATTTATATATTATAGATTTATAATTGTGTATAATCAATATATATTATATGTATATAACTAAAAAATAATCAATAAATATGATCGGTTATCGATATAAAAATCCTAAAATTGGAAAATACTTGTTATGAACACTTATTTATAGAAGAGCCTGGTTTTAGAACTTATTTAATAAAGGGATTTTTACATATATATACCATATAGCAAACCTTATTACCTCCTATGTTTAAGGTTTGTGTTTATTACATTTAAGCATACCAAATTTCAATTTATGTATCATAATTCAAATTAAGGTTATAATTATTGCTTCATTTATTCTAGGCATGGTTCTTGGAGCATATATTCCTTTTTCCTTTTTTTCCTCTTTTTCCTCTTCTCGTTCAAATTGGTATGTTTAAATAGCCGCAATAGATTTTTAGGGAAAAGGGAACTTTTAACATAACAAGAAAATGTGCGTCAATGATTAGAAAGTTGCTTATGCACTTTTATAGAGTAAAGAATGTAATATCTGCACTAATTATAGGTAGATGAACAATTCTCCATCTTCAACCACTTTAATGTACTAATAAAGAGTAATCGTTTTATGGAAGATCAGTTATTTTATTACGGACAAAGTTGTAACTTATATTATAAAAAATATTATTGTAATTCAACTTCGAAGGTAGAAATTTCCTACTTTTAGTATAACCAGTTTTAGTTTACGTGTTATCTCATATTAATCAGTATAATCATTTTAACTATAATATGAATATTATTAAAATATATGTTAGGTTTATAACAATAATGCTTTTAATCTCATATCAATACCGGTGAGTATGGTGATGAAACTGCCAAACAAAGTCTGTTAATTTAGTTGAATGCAGGTCTGGGCGTCCAGCAATTTGCTGGTGAATAAAATATCATTTGGTATGTAAGAATTGATTAAATTTGGTATGCTTAAATTTTTTTGACACAAGATTGTAGTTTAAATGTAGTATAAATGTAACAATACAATTTAACTATAATTTACAATTTATCTACAAATTATCTACAATTCTACAATTTAACTATATTTTAACTACAAATTCTGGAAAAATATGTCTTCTTCTTCTTCGACGAGTTTCAATCTGAAATTCAGTCAAAATCAAGTCTAATCTTCACCAAAACCCCTCAAAATTGAGATATAAACTCCTAAACATATTTCGAATTATTTACGACAACACCCAATCCAAGGGATTTTCAATTGTAGCATAATTGGTATTTTTGACATAATTGTAGAAGACTTGTAGAAGTTTTAGTCTTCCCAATATACAATTTATCTACAATTTATCTACAATTTATCTATATTTTATCTACAATTTATCTACAATTGTACAATTTAACAACAATTGAACTACAATTTAACTGTAATTTCTGGAAAAATATGTCGTCTTCTTCTTCGACGAGTTTCAATCTGAAAATCAGTCAAAATCAAGTCTAATCTTCACTAAAATCCTCAAAATTGAGATATATACTCCTAAACATATTTCGAATTATTTACAACAACACCCAATCCAAACAAATAATGATTTTTGAAAATCCAAATTTGAATTCAAAGCTTTCAAGCTTTTTAATGGCTATCAATTGTGGAAAATATATGGAGAAGGAGAGAATTACGCTGCAATAGATTTTCTTCCGTTTTAAATTTCGAAATTAATGGTGATAGAATCACCATTAAATGTGATTCCTACAAATTTGGAGCCTTTTTAGGGTAGAATCTACTATTTTTGGTTTGGTACAATTTTTGTAAATAAAACATGGTATAAGCGGGTAAATACCAAACCATATACAATTTTGATAATAAGGTTTGCTATATGGTATATATAGGTAAAAATCCCTTTAATAAAATAGGCTCTCAAGGCTAAGCGCGAAAGAAGATAATCTAATATAGAGACTTAAGATTGGTCATAAAATTAGAGATGATATTTATGGTACGGATTCTGCTACTAATCTATTGTTTAATTGTTTTGGCGTAATATGTTATTTAGTGATGAAATTTGTCCTGAGGCTAATCCCCATTTGTCTTTTTGTAGGCAATGAAGTGGTATCACATGAGTGTCCACCTCCAACAATGGGAATACATCGCCTAGTTTTAGTGCTATTTCGGCAATCACGTAGAGAGAGTGTGTATTGCTCCAAAAAGTCGTTACAATTTCTAACACAAGAGACTTTGCAAAGCAATAAGATCTTGGTTTACCTTGTTACTACTCTTTATTTCAATTGCCAAAGGAAGAGTGGTACTTGTGGCCGTCGATTTATATATATTACCAGTAGTAAAATTAGGAATTTTGTGAAGGACGTTTAAAATTGAATATAAATATGTAAAAAAATAAATTTTTAGATTTATATACGTAATATTATATAAGTTTCTACATATATTTTATATATGTGACTTTATTACTGAATATTGCTAATTATCTAGCTAGTATCAATGCATGTACTCAAGAAATAAAAGCATGCATTATATATAAATAATAGCAGACGAGTAATCATAAATATAAGAGTCTGTTTGGAGAGTCACTCTATAATTACAATTGGTGTAATTACTAGGGTAATAATTACAGATCTTAGCAATTATACAGTTGTGTAATTACGACGACATGTTTGTTTGTCATAGTGTTATTACAATGTATGTCACACCTCCTTTTTATACACCCGAAGGTAGTACAAGGGAGTTTTTTCAATTTAAGTGACATTATTCGAAATGAGATTATTTATTTATTTATTTTTTCAGAGTCGCCATTTGGGATGGTTTTTTTTGTATCCCAAGTCACCGGTTTATTTTAAAATCCCAATCGAGGAAAATTCGACTTTCCTTTTGAAGTATGTGAACCAGAAATTCTGAATAAGGAATTCTGTTAACTCGAGGGAAGGTGTTAGGCACCCCCAGATTCCGTGGTTCTAGCACGGTCGCTTAAACAATTATAATTGGCCAATAATCTGATTTTAATACATATTTTAGCCTATGGTATATTTTTAACTTGTTAACCACTTTTTAGTTAGTTTAAGAAGATTTAACGTTATTTAAAACACGTCTTGAACCACGTCACATGAAATGCACTCACGGTCCACAATACATTTTATTTAACATTGTCGAGAATTGAAGTTGGGTCACATGAAATGCACATCCGAGTTTAGGAAGGTAATTTTTTAAAATAGCACGCCTAAAGCAACTACATACTTTCAAGTCTGCAAGGGCCATGAAAAATTCAACTAAATGTCACACCTAAATTTGTAAGGATTAAATTAATTAATTGAGAGTCATGTGCTTAGGGATTTTATTTGTTATGGCACGCCTCAAATTATTTTAAAAGATTTTATTATTCGAAGTTGTTATAATTGAATTACATGAAATACACTTATGAATTTTGAAATTAGGCATCATAACTATGTTACGGAAACTGTACCCATAATTATAGTGATTTAATTACGGGCCTACAACAACTAGCACTTAGAAACTTCCTTCTATTTGGAATTATACTTGGAAAAACTCAACCAGTAAAGGAAAAGGGGCCTGTTAGCTTGTTCAGCCAAGTTAAAACTCGATTTCTCTTTTCAATTGTCAAACAAACCAAAAATTCAATTAATATATAGTATCTATCCATACTTTGTTGAGCAGGACTAAAAAGAAGAATAAATCCACACAAACCTAGCTTAAACAAAAAGCAACTCTCTATTAGCTAATCCAATCCCTTTGGTTTTGTGCTTACACCCCCATGACCAACTTTAGATCCAAAATAAATTGTTCAGTTCTTATATAATGTAGATAGATAAGACAAAATTTATCCCAAAACCCATATATTCATTAATGTTGAGATAAGAAAACAAATCAGATCAAATGAACCAAAAATTAGTAAAATGAACTGGAATGTCATGTTGTATATTCATTTGTTCACGCAAGTAACAAGACATACGGGTAAATGACCATTGAAGAAATGAAAGTACGGACCTTTTATTTGCTGAAATTTTGGGAGCAAATGCAATAAAGATAAATGCTCTAAAACAGCAAGAACTTTCAGTCGAGCTACAGACTAGGCATCTGGACCGGAATCGTAGCCTCGAACAAACCAGTCAACCAAAGAACACGCAGGAAAACTCGACCTCGACGACGCGAGCGGCAAACTCACTGTGATTGAACTCCATTCGAGAACCAAATGTTTGGAAATCAATGGGAGGAAGCAGAAGACGCAAGAGATACTTTCTAATTCTCTGAGATTTCAAAACAACTTAAAAGTCTAAACAAAAGTCCGATTTCATCTCCAAATCCCCTTTTTGTTATATACTTTTTGCTTTGTTATGTCCGTTTTGCATGTGTTAGTCGAAATTTCTTGATTTTTGGTCTGAAGAAGAAGAAAGGTGAACGAATCCAGGTCTGTTTTTGAGTTACGGATCCGGGTGTTTTGCTTTGTGGAGGGGATAGATGGACGGCGATGGAGGCCTTCTCTGGTTGTTAGTTTACGCGGCTGGGATAGTGTGAAGGAGATGGAATTCAAGAGGGTGGGTTTTCCTGAAGAAGATGAGGATACAATGGGGGGATTTTTTGGTTTTGGTTCGCTGGTTTTTCCAGCAAAAGGAGATGAACGATGGGGTGGTGTCCTATATAAATTGTGGCGCTGATCCCCATCTTTTAGGGTGTAGGTGGTATTACGTAGGGGTAGGATTTATGTTAAGTCAAATGAGGAATAGCATATAGGTTCAATGTTTTGGGCTATCTCAAATTGAACTTTTTCAATTAAAATCAAATAAAATTAGCTCCAAATTTCAATCTTTCTTCTAAAACAAGACAAAAAATACTATATTATTTATTAATTAATTATACTTAAATAAAATAATTATAAAAATAAAATGCCCGTAAAAACAAATCTATTTTTTGTATTTTTCAAATACCATACTAAAAGACTAAAAAAAATTAAAAATTATTATAAAATGAAAATAATATTCTTGAAATTAAAGTGAAACTATTTTTATATTTGTATTTGATTTTTATGTAAATAGATAAATTAAAAGTAACTAAATTGACTAAAAAAGAAAATATTTTTGTAATTTTTATTTTTATGATAAAATAAAGTAAAAAGGTCAAAACTAGCTAAAATATTGATATTAGCCCTAAATTAAATATTTATATGCTAAAATATGCAAAATCTTGGGGAGGGTAAAAACTCACATGTCTATAGCTGACCTTTTTGACTAGAAATGCGGTGAGTTTTCAGAGAAAGGATGTCTAGACAGGTTTTTGACCTGACCCTTATTTGGAGAGACTGAAAGCTAAAAGAAAAGAGAATATGACCGAGCCCTGATATCTGAGCTGCCTACATATTCTTGGCTATAAAGGAATCGGGCCACATGTACTTCAGAGGTGAATGAGGTGATCGAGTACCAAGGTTAAGAGCCAGTCGAGGTGCCGTTCCACTGAGGTTCCGGTCTACGGTCCTGTTATTACATCAAAAATCAAAAATAAAAAAACTAATTAAGCATATTAGCTACGAGTTACAAGATTCCGATCTTTGAGACTCCTGAAGCTTGATTTTGAGTCTTGGTTGGTTCTTCATGCGGACTGTGATATGAATTTTGATGCTAGTTAGCTACAGGTGGTAGTTCTTTCTTCTTCGGCTTTTCAAACCAAGACGGGATATGCAAAGCTTGTGACCTCAACCTTGTCTTGAGCAGCTCACATCTTTCATTAGTTTCTTCACTCTGAATTCACTTCTTTTGTTCTTTTGTTCTTTTCTTTATTTTTGGATTGAGACTCATTCTTTTGGTCATCTCGAATCATGTGCCTCGAGGTCAACCCTGCCCAGACACCAAAAACAAACAAAAAAACAAAATTTTTCTGCCCCAGTTTTCACTAGGAAATTTTATGAGTTGTTTGTAACAAAAATCTAAATTATTTTCTTTTTTTTCCCTCTCTTTTTTTATTTTGAAAGTGATAAAATAAGGATTGTTTCTGTTTAAGAGGAAGGATTAGGGAATGGAGCAATATATATTAAAATTCTCAACTAAGGAATGGAGCCCTATGTTGGCAAAAATGTGACTAGGGAATGGAGGCCCTATGTCTAAAAATCTCAACTCAGGGATTGGAACCCTAATGTTAGCAAAAAAGGCGACTAGGGAATGGAGGACCTATGTCTAAAAATCTCAACTTAGGGATTAGAGCCCTAATGTTCCCAAAATGCGACTAGGGAATGTACACCATATGTCTAAAAATCTCAACTCAGGATTGGAACCCTAATGTTGGCAAAAAAGGCGACTAGGGAATGGAGGCCCTATGTCTAAATTCTCAACTCAGGGATTGAAGCCCTAATGTTGGCAAAAAGGCGACCAGGGAATGGAGGCCCTATGTCTAAAATTCTCAACTCAAGGGTTGCAGCCCTAATGTTGGCAAAAAGGTGACTAGGGAATGGAGGCCTTATCTCTAAAAATCTCAACTTAGGGATTGGAGCCCTAGTGTTGGAAAAGGACGACTAGGAACGGAGGCCCTATGTCTAAAAATCTCAACTCGGGGATTGGAGCCCTAATATTGGCAAAAAAGGCGACTAGGGAATGTAGGCTCTATATCTAAAAGTCTCAACTAGAGAATGGAAACCCTACTTTGGAAAGTGAGACTACTGACTAGTGTACCTATGTTAAAAATGAACCAAGAAAGATTTTTTTCTTTTCTTCTTTTTCAGAAAAATCAATATTTCTTTTGAGAAAATTATTCTTTTAAGCAAATTGCTCCACCACCTCTTTTTTTTAATCGAGACATCCTTTTTTTTTAAAAATTATCCTAGGAGAAAATTCGTCAAACTAGGTTTTCTATCTTAGGAGAAAGATTCATCAGAATAAGATTGTTATCCTAGGAGAAAGTTGATCAGACCAGGTCCCTTTTTTTCTTCTTTTTTTCGTATCTTAGGAGAAAGATTCATCAGACTATTTTGATTCTATGAGAAAGTTCATAGACTAGGTCTTCTATCTTAGGAGAAAAAATTCACCAGACTAAGATTTTGATCCTAGGAGAAAGTTCATCAAACTAGATCCATTTTTTGTTATCTTAGGAGAAAAAGTCATCAGATTAAGATTTTGATCCTAGGAGAAAGTTCATCAGACTAGGTTTTCTATCTTAGGAGAAAGATTCACCAGCTAAGATTTGATTCTATGAGAGAGTTCATTAGACTATGTCTTCTATCTTTGGAGAAAAAATTCATCAGACTAAGATTTTGATCCTAGGAGAAAAAATTCATCAGACTAAGATTTTGATCCTAGGAGAAAGTTCATCAGACTAGAACACTTTGTCTTCTATCTTAGGAGAAAGATTCATCAGACTAAGATGATCCTAGGAAAAAATTTATCAGACTAGGTCCATTTTTTGGTATCTTAGGAGAAAAATTCATCATACTAAGAATTTCCTAGGAAAAAGTTCATCAGATTATGTTTCCCTTTTTTTTTTGTTATCTTAGGAGAAAGATTCATCATACTAAGATCTAGGTCTTCTATCTTAGGAGAAAAAATTCATCAAACTAAGATTTTGATCATATGAGGACTAGATCACTTTTGCTTTGATATCTTAGGAGAAAGATTAATCAGACTAAGATTTCTATCATTGGAGAAAATTCATTAGACTAGGTCTTCTATCTTAGGAGAAAAATTCATCACACTAAGATTTTAATCCTAGGATAAAGTTCATCAAAATAGGTCTTCTATCTTAGGAGAAAGATTCATCACGCTAAGATTTCTATCCTAGGAGAAAGTTCATCAGACTAGGTTTTCTATCTTAGGAAAACAATTCATCAGACTAAGATTTTGATCCCAGGAGAAAATTCATCAGCCTAGGTCCCTTTTTTTAATCTTAGGAGAAAAATTTATTAGACTAAGGTTTCTATCCTAGGAGAAAATTCATCAGTCTAAGTCCCTTTTTTTAATCTTAGGAGAAAAATTATCAGACTAAGATTTCTATCCTAGGAGAAAGATTCATCAGACTAGGTTTCCTTTCATAGGAGAAAGATTCATCAGACTAGGTTTCCTATCTTAGAAGAAAGATTCATCAGATTAAAATTTATATTGGAAGGAAAATTCATCAGACTAGGAATTTTTATCCTAGGAGGAAAATATAAAGATCAAAGGTAAGATTTTATGCACAATAGCAAAACAAATAAAGGAAAAGATTTGAGAAACTTCCATTTGTTGGCTATTCTCTTCTTTTCTTTTCTTTTTTCATTTGTTTCTTTTCCTTTTTTTGTTGTTGCTTTTTTTCTTTATTTTTATCTTTTATTTTCCTTCATTTTTTTGAATCACTTTTCTTGCACCGCTTTGTTCCTGTTACAATCAAAGAAAAAATTATTAGTATTGAAAATTATGGTCAATTTGTGGCCTTGGGTCTTGGGGAGCTTGGCTTCTGCTCAATTAGCTTGAATCGGTTTCAAGAGACTCTTGCTATACATCAACCCTAATTGTTTCATACCCAGTACCATTTGTATTTGTGGCTCAATCAACATAGTCCCAATTGGAGATCTTGACTCAGGTAACCTTTTGTGATATCTTCAATGACTTTCTGCTTTTTAAAGAAATTTGTCTGTCAGAGAGAATCACAAGTTATCTTTGCTTGTCACAAGTGGGCTGAAAAGAGTAATTTTTTTTGGGGAGGAGGGAGGGGGGGGGGGGAATTCTTTGTATGAATCTTCAAGGCATGTTGAAAGTAACAACTGAGTGCGCTAGCCAAATTTATTTTGTGCAACAGAAAAGCTAGTAGCAGATTTTAAAATCTTTTCTTGCTTGTTTTGACTAGGATGGACTCAAAGTGAAGGACACAATGATGAAAAGAAAACAAATATTAACAAGAAATGCCCCATGTCAGAAGGACAAAACGAAGATTTTTTTTTTGTTTTTTAATAACTAGCCTTAATGGTCATGACATGAATCTTGGACTTAATGACTGATCTACCAAACTAATCCGATCTTTCCCTTTACCATTCTTATGACCTTTGAAGTCGGGATTGTTTATTCCAATTCTTCGCATCAGCTTTACGACTCATTTTCGACAAGTAGTGCTCGAGGAATTTTCACCAACAAGTCTCTCTCATTTATTCATCTCTGCTTATCGTCGTCTTATAGTCCTGTGAGGGTTTTCACTAATAAGACTCTCTCATTTTTCTTATTCTTTTCTTTTCTTTTTTTTTATTTTCTTTTGTGAGCAACTTGACAATGTTTTATGTTGCGTGACAACCGTTGCTCATTGCATGCTTCTCTTGGCATTCTTGAAGGCATATCGGGAGGTCTTTATTTGGAATGTTTTGTATAGGGTTGACAGAAGGGTCGGCAGGAAGGCTCAAAATAGACTCAAAATTAGGGGTTTTAGACTTATAACTCTTGGAATCGACTCTTTGAAAAGTGAAATAAAATTTTTGCCCCAGTTTCAGATACTAGGATTTTTTTGGAAATTTTTTCTTGAATTCTTATTTGGTTGGACCGAACCGTGAGGCTATCTACGTATCCTTTTTTTAAAGGAATCAGGTCTAACATAGCTCAAACGTCTAACTTAACTATTCTTTTCATATATTCTTTTTTTTGCTTTGCTTTTTTTATTCTTTTTTTTTTCTTTCGTCGTTTTATGTTGTTTTCAAAACAAATTGCCCCAACTTCTACTTTTTGGGGGCATGGACCTTCGTCAATACTTTTCTTCTTCAATTTTTCAATTGAGCTTTCTAAGAATTGTCCCAGTTTGTACTTTTGGGACATGGACTTTTTTTTCCCTTTTCTTATTTTCATTTATTTTTTGATTTTTTCAAAAAGGTTTTTGATTTTTTATTTTTTGACTCTTGACTCTAAACTTGATTCCAAAATATGGTAGTCAACGAAAATAACACAGGCTCAAAAAGGGTAGCGAATGATATACAGTGTTTGGGTAGTAGTAAGAGGGCCTCCCAACCTCGAGAACGTCAAGCACTATATCTTGTCACGATCACATCATTGATGAGTATGCCAGTCCTTTTGGTGTGTCGTGGTCATAAGATCCATTAATGTCAAACTTCCCATCTTTCTTCAATTGATTCTTCCTCAAGCTCGATCTTCACAATGGTTCGAAGGTGACTTTTACTCGACCTTAGTTCCAAAGTATTTCAACTATTTATTCATCCTCAAAAGTGTTTTTTTTGTTTTTCCAGTTATCCAATTCTAGATTAAATCAGTTTCTAAGATTTGGCCAAAATTTTCGCATGCATGTCATGTCATTAGAACTAGCGATAAAAGAACTAGGAATAGAATGATACAAAAGAACAAACTGTATTTTATTGAATAAGTATGGAAGAGTTTGACAACTGAACAAGCAACCTAAAATCCGAGTTACAAACCTAAAACAATCAGGATAATAAAAATAACAACAAAACAGACAGACAAGACTCACACAAACAGAATGGAGGGACAAAAGGGTTTGACTCAATAAATAAATAAAATCTGGATCACAACCCTGAAATAACCCAGATAATAGAAAAATATCAAAACAAGCTACCAAGATTCCTTCTGAGTGAGGAGAGAATGATTTTTCAATTGCTAAGGTTGACATTTAGCCACAAATTTGCTCATCAAAATCACCATGGCCTTCTCCAATTTCAGTCGGCAAGTTTCCGAGAGGATTCTCATACTTCATGTCACCAAGCATCATCTCCACAAAGTGTGCGTCATCATGTGCAGGTAAAGGATTATGCGTGATATTCTGGGTGTCGTCGTCTTGGAGAACAATCATTTTTTCCTGGATCATCCTTTCTATTTTCCATTTCAAATCCTGACAACTTTCAACATCATGCCCCGGGGCATCAGAATGGTATTCACACCTTCTGGAAGGGTCAAAGCTTCTTCCACGTGGATCCACATGATTTGGAGGAATGGGTGCAATCATGTCATGATATTTTAACTTCTCAAATAAGCTCGCATAGGACTCTCCTATTGGTGTAAAATTATCTTTCAACCTTTGTTCCCTTCTATACCCCTGGCATGGATATGGGTTATAGGGAACTTGAAAAGTTTGTAGAGGCTGGCAGAGATTATGCAATGCTGGTGCTCGTCGTCTGGGTTGTTTTGGTGGATGGACAACATATTGAGGTGGAGAAACAGAATATTGTGAGTTCTGAGGTGGATAATAGTGCTCAGGAGCATCATCGCAAAATAGATGAGGCTGGTCATACCTTCGATATGCACTCATACGACCTTTTCTCGACCCTGATGTCATCATGATTTCTTCATCCATCTCATTCGTGTCACTGGATTCAATTTGGACAACCTGAGCTGCAGCTTTGAGAGCTGCTTGACTTACAATTCTGCCTGTCTTAAGGCCATTCTCTCTCTACCATTTCTCCTATTTTGATTGCTTTCGGGAAGGATTTACCAACTGCAGACATAATGTTTTGAAAGTAATCTGGCTCTTGAGTCTGAAGGAAGACAGTGAATAGCTCGTAGTTATCCATGGGTGGCTTAACTCTAGCTGCTTACTGTCTCCATTTAATGGCATATCCCCTGAAACTTTCAGTTGGTTTATTCTTTAGGATTGAAAGGGAATTGCGGTCTGGGTTAATGTCAATATTGTATTGGAACTGTTTGATAAAGTACTGTGCCATGTCATCCCAGACATACCAGCGAGATGTGTCTTGATCCATATACCATTCAGAGGCTACTCCCGTAAGGCTTTCCCCAATATAAGCCATCAGCAATTCTTCACGTCTTCCCGCACCTCTCAGTTGATTGCAATATCTTTCCAGATGTGCTATGGGGTCTCCATGTCCATCATACGTTTCAAATTTAGGAGTCTTGAAACTAGGCGGCAAGTGGACATCGGGGAACATACATAGATCTTTGAAGGCAACACTCTTATGACCTGCCAACCCTTGCATGTTTTTCAACCATTGTTCTAAGCTTTTCATTCTTTGGGCCATTTCTTCATGTGCCATCTTTTGAGCAGGCTTCTCAATGTTTGCAGAAAGATCAAACAACTATGAGTGATACTCGAGAGAGTGGTAATGCTCTTGCTGGTTAGCAAATTATGACTCACGACAAGGCTGTCCTTGGCCATTGGCCCATGTTTGACACAGTTTGGTCATTTGCTGTCTTAGTATTCTATTTTCCTCAAACACAATAGACTCTTATTGAACCCTCTGACCCTGAGTCTCTTAAGCACTTGTAACAGCTTCGATATCAGCTACCATTTTCCTTAGATCTTGTGTTGTCCTCTTACCACACACCGACCACCTTAATCTTTCTTCACAATTCAAAACAAAAGACAAGTTAGAATGGACTCAGCCAGTCCTTATTATATCAACATCATTTTATTTTTCATTTTTTCATTTCTCCTTTTTTCTTTTCAATGGTTCTTTCAATGAGGAAAATTTTATTTCCTGTCTCATACAACTGACACTAGTTGCATGAGGCTACCTTTTTGTCTCACAGTTTTGTGGACCCAGAAGTCTAAGATTGGGATCCACAAATTTGTGAGACAAAAATGAGCCCCATACAACTAGTGTTAGTTGTATGAGACATAAAATAAAACTTCTCTTTCAATGGTTGATTGAACCTGATGTGGGTTGCCGACGTATCATGTGGGAACATGAATCAGATCTTACGTAGTTCGGGAAGATTAGGAATAAAGTAATAAACTACTCTTTTTTGGATTTTGAATTTTGATTTTTTTACTTTCGAAAGAAAGACTTATAAAGAAAGAAAGATTTTTTTTTTGATTTTTCATTTTTTTAAAAGATTTTTTGAAGAGAAAAATTTCTAAAGAAGAAAGAAACTCTTTTTTTGAATTTTGAATCTTTTTTTTGTTCGAAAGAAAACTTTTAAAGGAAATATTTTTGGATTTTACTTTCAATTTATGAAAGAACTGTATCTAAAGAAAAAGAAAATATTTTGATTTTAAATTTCTTTTCAATGAAATAAGAAAGGGAATATCATTTGAATTTTTGATTTTGGTTTTTTTATTCGTTTTTTTCCAAAATTTTGAAAGAAAGACTTCAAAATAAGAAAGAAAAAAAATTTTGGATTTTTTTTGAATTTTATTTTTAATTTATGAAAGAAATGCTTCTAAAGAATTTTTTTTGAATTTAGAATTTCTTTTCAATTTTCGAAAGAAAAAAAAAATAGTTTTTGAATTTTTTTAGTTTTTTTGAAATATTTAAAGAAAAACTTCTAAAGAAGAAAGAAAAATATTTTTTGGATTTTTAATTTTTTTTGAATTTTGAAAGAAATAGTTATAAAGAAAGAGAAAATATATTTGTATCGTGAATTTTCTTTTAAATTTTCGAAATAAGAATGAAAATATATTTTTTTGGATTTTGTGAAAATTTAGAAGAACTTTTTTTTGTATTTTTTAAAAAACTTTAGGGTCTAAGAGAATGAATTTATAAAGAAAGAAGTAAAGGAAAATATTTTTGGATTTTCTGAAAATGGTGGGCCGAAACTGATGAGGTTTGCCTACGTATCTCATATCTGGTGAGAATCAGACTCGCGTAGTTCGCTAGTTTTGACGGAACAGCAAAAACACGACTTATTTTGAAATAATTTTTCTTTTTCTATTTTTTTCTACAATTTTAGCAAAGTTTCAGGATATTTCAAACATCTATACTCATTCTTTTTTCTTTTTCCTTCTTTCTTTTTTGATTTTGATTTTTCTTTTTTCTCTTTTTCTTCATTCTCTTTCTCTATTCTAGAAGTCAGTCAACATGCAAATCGAAACAGGCAGAAGCTTCACCGGCTTTGCAACTTGTCAGAACCTCGTTCTAAAATTTGGGTTTAGACTCCAACAGAAAAGAAGTTACAAGAAGTGCACACTTCCCAGATGATTTAGAAGACTCAGAGAGAACAAAGGTTTCGTAGCAGTTTATATACAGTTCACAAAATATCAAAGCGGTAAAAGTAGCATTTAGCACATTAGGCTCAACATGTACAAAAATCAGATAATAAATAAAGTAAATCATAACTGTTATTCTAAGTTTTAATTCTTAAATCCTGAACTCAAGTTCTAGGTTATGATCCACAGCAGAGTCACAAGAAATGTCACACCTCTTTTTTACACATCCGAACGTAGTACAAGAAAGTTTTTCTAATTTAAGTAATATTATTTGAAATGAGATTATTTATTTATTTATTTAGAGTTGTCACTTGGAATGATTTGTTTTCTGGTGTCCGAATTCAGCGGTTTATTTATAAATCGCAAATCGAGGAAAATTCGACTTCCCTTTTGAAGTCTACGAACCAGAAATTTCGAATAAGGAATTCTGTTAATCTAAGGCAAGATGTTAGGCACCCCCGGATTCCGTGGTGCTAGCACAGTCGCTTAAATTATTATTATTGGCCAGATATTTGATTTTAATACATGTTTTAGCCTATGGTACATTTTTTACTTGTTAACCACTTTTTAGTTAGTTTAGGAAGATTCAACGTTATCTAAAACACGTCTTGAACCACGTCACATGAAATGCACCCGCGGTCCACAACACATTTTATTTAATGTTGTCGAGAATTGAAGTTGGGTCACATAAAATGCACACACGAGTTTAGGAAGGTATTTTTTTAAAATAGCACGCCTAAAACAACTTTGGACTTTCAAGTTTGCGAGGGCCATGAAAAATTCAACTAAATGGCACGCCTCAATTTCTAAGGATTAAAATTAATTAAGTGAGGGCCATGGGCTTAGGGATTTTATTTGGCATGGCACACCTCAAGTTATTTTAAAAAATTTTATTATTCGAAGTTATTATAATCGGGTCACATGAAACGCACCCCTAAATTTTGAAATTAGGCATCATAACTATGTTACGGGAATGGTACCTGTAATTATGATAATTTAACAACGGGCCTACAACAACTAGCACTTAGAAACTTCCTTCTATTTGGAATTATACTTGGGAAAAAAACAACTAGTAAAGGAAAACGGGCCGGTTAGCTTGTTCTGCCTAGTTAAAACTCGATTTCTCTTTTCAATTGTCAAACAAACCAAAAATTCAATTAATATATAGTCTCTATCCATACTTTATTGAGCAGGACCAAACAGAAGAACAAATCAACACAAGACTAGCTTAAACAAAAAGCAACACGCTATTAGCTAATCCAATCCCTTTGGTTTTGTGCTTACACCCCCATGACCAACTTTAGATCCAAAATAAATTGTTCAGTTCTTATATAATGTAGATAGATAAGACAAAATTTACCCTAAAACCCATATATTCATCAATGTTGAGATAAAACAAATCAGATCAAATGAACCAAAAATTAGTAACAAGACATACGGGTAGTGTGAAGGAGATGGAATTCAAGGGGGGTGGGTTTTCCTGAAGAAGATGAGGATGCGATGGGGGGAATTTTTTTTTGTTTTGGTTTGCTGGTTTTTGACAAGAGAGGTTGTTCTGATGGTAAGCACTCCCCACTTCCAACCGAGAGGTTGTGAGTTCGAGTCTCCCAAGAGCAAGGTGTGAAGTTCTTGGAGCGAAGGATGCCGGAGATCTATTTAGAAACAACCTCTCTACCCAAGGGTATGGGGTAAGGTCTGCGTACACACTACCCTCCCCAGACCCCACTAAGTGAAATTATACTGGTTGTTGTTGTTGTTGGTTTGCTGGTTTTTCCAGCAGAAGGAGATGAACGATGGGGTGGTGTCCTATATAAATTGCGGTGATGATCCCCATCTTTTAGGGCCTGGGTGTTATTATATAAGGGTAGGATTAAGTTAGGTCAAATGAGGAATATGATATGTGTTCAATGTTTTGGCTATTTTAAATTGGACTTTTTCAATTAAAACCAAACAAAACTAGCCCCAAATTTCATACTTTTTCTTCTAAAATAAGACCAAAAATACTACACCAATTAATCCTACTTAAGTAAAATAATTATTAAAATAAAAATGTCTCTTTTTTTGTTTTTTTTCAAATATCTTACAAACGATAAAAAAAAATTAAAAGTCATTGTAAAATTAAAATAGTATTCCTGAAATTAAAATAAAACTATATTTGTATTTTTATGTAAATTTTATGTAAAGTAGATAAATTAAGAGTAACTAGATTGGCTAAAAAGAGTATTTTTATAATTTTTATTTTTGTGATAAAATAAAGTAAAAGGATCAAAACTTAGCTAAAATATCGATATTAGCCCTAAATTAAATTTTTATATGCTAAAATATATAAAATCTTGGGGAGGGTAATATCACATGTCTACAATGTAATTACAACTTTACTATTTAGTTGCTCAAGTATAATTACACAGTTAGATTAAATTTCAAATTAAGTAATTATCAAAACTTAAAATTTAATAATAAATATATGCCTATAAATTATTATAAGCATAAATGATATTACATTTTGTATTTAAGATGTACAATTTTCGTGAATATACATTAAATTAGCAATCATATATTTATAACCAATATAGTAATAATATATATATATATATATATATATATATATATATATATATATATATATATTAAAATAACAATAGTAAATTTAGATACTTACAAAAAAAATATACGTTTTGTAAGAACATCATGGAATTTATGTCTCATAAAATAAATTAATATTTATAAATATAATGTCATAATATTATTCAAATGTTTGACAAAACTAATCTACCAATTCTAACTAAAAAATGAACAACATGCAACGTGAGCCAATACTACTAAAACAAGTAACTTTGAACCATCAATATAACATAATTTTTAAAATTCAAAAAAAGAAATATATACTTTACTCTAACATATGTCAAAATCTAACATAATAATAGTAAGTTCCAGTACAACTTAATAATTAGGAGATATGATAAGTTTATAACGACATTCAACAATGAAATTTCACTTTAATTACATCACTCATTATATGCCAAGTTTGTTAATGACTCATTACTTCAAAGATTAGGAGGTGTAGTTTTAAAAAATAGAATAATAAATAAATATAAATAATAATAAGCAATTACATGAAATCACAAGAAGTAAAGATACATAAATAAAAGATAAATATAAAGAAAAATATATTTTAAAATTTCAAAAGAAATTAAAAGTAAAAATAAAATTGAAATAATAGGAATAAAAAGTTATAAAGAAAATATTAAAATAAAAACAAAAAGGAAAGAAACTAAAAAGCAATCTTGTAATTATACAGTGTAACTACCACTAATTCTCACCTTCCCCTTGAGAATTGGAGAGCGTAATTACACTCCTCCAATTACACCCAATTCCATGATGACCAAGTAATTACTATACCAAACTGTATAACTACACCTAATGAAACCTAATTTTATTTTCAATGTGACTTTCCAAACAAGCTCTAAGTGTTAGCAGTCATATCATGTAATTTCAATAATTTTAAAAAGAACTGAAAAGGGCCACAATTATCCTTAAACTATTGGATATAGAGCAATTATGTCCTTCATTAGATTTTGGTAATAAAAATATCCTTACCGTTAAATATTAGATCACTTATACCCCTAAAAACTAACTAAACTCCAGCTCAGATTTACAACATTAATTTTTGTTGACTCCACCTTCCACTAAACTTTCAAAAACCTACAAAGTGAAAGCAACTCTTTATCTTTTGCCTATCACTTGCTAGAAAAACCTCTACAGTAACACTTCTAATGGGGAAATCATCTTATGGACATAGAACCTGTTAGAGTTAGAGAGTCTGCAACCCAAGTACTGGACCAGCCCAAGCAAACCAAGCAGCCCAAGTATCAGGCCTATACACAGTAATACCCAATTGTATTTATTTCGGCCCAAATATTGTATATGTTCTAGAGGGTTATGTACATTGTGCATTCCATTCATTCTTTTGTAATAAACAGATATACGGAAATAGAGACAGTCGCTTATCTCTCTCTCTCTCTCTCTCTCTCTCTTCATCTCTTTAATTTCTCAGTATAAATCTCGATCAATCTACAGAATTCGATGTGTTAACATGGTATCAGAGCGGCGATTCTGATTCTACTCGTCACCGGCTTTCTCGCGATGATACCCTCATCAATTTTCATCAGAGTTTCTCTGTTATCTGAAAAATCTAGGGTTTTCTCATTTTGCTGGGTTTTCCTCTATATTCGTTGATTTTTGAGGTTTCTACTTCGTCGGTTTCATCGTTTCGACATAGGAATAAGTCGATTCCTAAGGATTTGTGTATCCACGAACAGTTAGGGTTTGGCTTTGTGAAGTTTCAGGCTTGGTAACGCTTCTCAGTCGCAAAAATGGTTAATGTTGGTGATAATTATGATTCTGGGTCTACTAATTTCGTACTTGACCCTTCGAGCCCTTTTTCTCTCATATCTTCTGATATTTCCGGAGTTTCTTTGCTTAGTAATCCCTTTTCACCTCAATAGTAACCATAGAACATATAGTTTGGGGTTTCGAACCCTGAGAACCAAGCTTGGAAGTGTTACTTACCTCAAGACCAGCCAAACTCTAGTCCGCGATGCCTTTCCCTATTGATTCAGCCTCCAAATGCCCCAAATCTAACCAAAATCAGTATATAACTATCAAAATATATTAAGAGAACAAATCCCACTCGAAAATAATTAAATTATATCAAAATCTTTAAATTGGTCAAAATCCGACCCCTAAGACCACGCCTCGATTTCTGATAAAAAACACAAAACTAGAATCCTTACACTCTCAAATACATACTAAGAACACCAAAATCCGACCAAAAACGACACCTCAAATCCCTAGATTAAAGTCTCAAATTTCCAACCCCTAACTCCCCAATTTTAGGCTTAAAATCCCTCAAATTTCATATTTAATTAGGTAGAAATCACAATAGGATCAAGTATTGAGACCATAAACCTTTCCTCGAAGAAGTTCTCTTGAATTCCCTCTTCAATCACCCTCAAGAAGCTCCTAAACTGACTCAAAAATGGTGAACAGTGGCCAAAAATCACGACAATGGCCTTTTAAACATTTTGCCCAGCTGTTTAAAATCCTTTTTCGCGAATGCGGTCAACGCCTCGAGTTCGTGAATCACAAAAAAATTTTGATCAAAATTCTCTTTCGAGAATATGGAACCCCCATGAACGCGATGCTTCAGCCGACCAAACCTTCGCGAACGCGACTACACCTACGCGAATGCAAAGCACAAAGCTCCTGAATCCCAGCTACCCCAAATACTTTATGCGAACGCGGGATACTCATCGCGTTTGCAATGAATGCTGAACCTAACCCTTCACGAACATGGGAACCATATCGCAAAAACGTAGGACAACTTTCTTGCCTCACACCCTAACCCTTCGCGAACGTTAGAGTCCTCCCGCAAACGCGAAGGCCAAATGTTTGCAACACCAACAACTAATTTTCTGTAACTTTTTCCAAGATGAATTGATCTGTTCAACCACCTGAAACTCACCCGAGGCCCTCAGAACATCAACCAAAGATTAAAACATATCCCATAACATCATTCAAACTTGTTCCAACCCTCGAAACACTCAAAACAACATCAAACACTAAACCGTAATTGGATTCAAGCCTAAGAATTCCAAAAACTTCTAAATTCCGCTTTTGATCAAAAGGTCTATCAAACCTTGCTCGGATGACCTAAAAATTTTCACGTACGTCAAAATGATACAAATCACCTACTCCAACTTTCGGAATTCCATTCCAACCCCTATATCAAAATCTCACATATAAATTGAAAAACGCCAAAATTCAAATTTCGCCAATTCAAGCCTAAATCTACTTCGGACCTCAAAAACCTA
This sequence comes from Nicotiana benthamiana, assembly GCA_034376525.1. NCBI lineage: Eukaryota > Viridiplantae > Streptophyta > Magnoliopsida > Solanales > Solanaceae > Nicotiana > Nicotiana benthamiana. The sequence continues at coordinate 140,272,039 of CM067327.1, read as the reverse complement.
TTTTGATCATGCTCCTAAGTCCTAAATCATCTTTTGAAGCTACTCGTACCATCAAAATTCACATCTGAGCCCTTTTTCACGTAAGTCAACATCCAGTTGGCTTTTCCAACCTACGTGTACTTAAAAGAGACTAAGTGCATCATCCCTTTCCAAAACCCCTTCGAACCCAAACCAACCAACATGATAACATATAATACATCTGAACAAGACAATAAGAATAAAAAATGGGGGAAACATAGAGGTAACTCATGAAACAACCGGCCGGGGCGTTACAAAACCCCACACTTAGACTCTTGCTCGTTCTCGAGCAATGAGACTATCAACTACACCCACCAACGTACACATGTCAACTAGAGAGGAGAACTTTATTTCTTTACCATACGCTCTACCCTTGACTATGATTGATACTGGCAATCAAGCATGAACATTCAAATTTCACATTTTTTCCATTTTAAGCATACCCAAGTATAAACATTTGAATTCAATCAATTCAAACAACCGATCCGTAACCACCCTACCTAAAGAATCAACTCGTTACCACTTATCACCCTCAACTTGTGCACTCATCTTCAAGAGAAATTCACATCCCCAATCCTTCATGAGATCATGTACTCTCACCAACAAATAAAATAGTGAACATAGAATAGTCCACATATTGAAGTATTCCTTTGAACATAATTTAAGTACGTCACATAGTTGGAACAAAAAAAACCGTTCACTCTTACAAAGAAATCATGTGCATCCTGTGGTCGTACCATAAGCTTGTTCGTAGTGTACATCTCTACTAATCTAAGCTATCCAAATCTAGGATCAATTAGGACTTTAAGGTTGTAGTATATACTAAGGAATGGATATGATACATTTAGGAATATTGACTAACCCTCCTAAACACTTTAATACACTAGACTCATAAATTGAGCACGTATTCTTCTTAACCAATTCACTCGCCACAAACCATATACAACATAGCCTCTTTTTTTTATTCACTTAAGCCCTTCTATATTTCCACTAGCATGAATTAGTAAGATTAGGAGATGTATTTTTTCTACATTATTTGAACTATTATTATCTTTTTCCTTCTTGCAATTTTTCTTCTTTTTCTCTAGTTTTACACACCCTCCGTACATTACCTTTTCTCACAAATTTAGTGTACCTTAAGGGTTCTTCCATGGTTCCACTAGAAATCTACTCTCTAATTTCTCACCTTACTTCTTTTAGCAACTAAGTGCCTTAGGAGGTAAAGGTTCAACAATCTAAAATTAAAAATAAAATAGGGATACGACTTGTAATGTGGGTGACAAGGAAAAGGTCAATAGGCTCAAAGTGGCTAGCAACGGAAACTTTTAGGAGACAATCATATCTTTGATCAAGCCAAAAACGCCTACATCATCTCTTAGCCTAACACAACTTAATGATTTTGCTTCTATTAATACACATGGCAAGTATTAGCCTACATAGGATAGCATAGAAAATCATAAATCCTTACACACACATTGCACATGAATCAATCAAGACGATTAAGTTCAAATCTCAAGTCAAGCAACCACATATATTTGAGAAATTTTAAGTAATATTGCACTATGTGACATACCAGTCAAGCAACTGAGAAAAGGCATCACAAAGTAGGCTATTTATTATACTCAAGTATCACAATTCAAATCAAATGTAGGGAAGTCAGAGCACATGGCATAGCCTAATGTTCCAGCACCAAACACGTCAATAGGTACCTCAGAGAAATTTAGTTTCTTCCTAACCTACTCCTAAAAAAACAAAGTACCCGGTTCGAGCTTCACTCTTGGAAAACAATCGACGCCCAAAGAAAAATCAAAGGGCACTACCTAACTATCTTAAAAAAATCTCTTTGGTATTTTTAATCAGACTTTAATCCCTCAAGAAAGTTGTCCAAAAGATCCATCGTCGGAAAAATTCTTAGCTTTCTCTTATTTTTTTCTTTTTTCTATTTTTGTTCTTTTTTTAAACGGTAAAGGGTATATGTCCCTCTACTATCAAAAATTATTTAAAAATATTCTTCATTAAATTATCGAGTAAAGAAAATCCTTACTGTTACACTATCAAACAAAAATGCCCCTAAACAGACGGAATAGACATTTGGCATTGATTTAACGCTCAAGGCCATGTACTTCTTTTTAATAACCCAAATTGGATCAAATGCGCTCCAACCCACATACTTGACATCCAAATTCAAATCTAGGTTTCCAGCTCACCATTTTCACCTTTTTCACAACAAATCCGAAAATACGAAGATACTCATTCATATAAACCCAAATTGTAAAAATTAAATATTTAAGAGGATATTTTAGGGAAATTTACCTCAAGATTAGTATGTGTGTTGGTCATGGAAACAAGGGCGTCTTTTTTGTGTAATTTCAAGCAGGTTTCCGGCATTGTATCTAGCAATTATTGAAATAACTTTTTAGTGTAATTTCTATCAACTATTATTAACACGACTAGAATTCTAATTGAGGTAATTGATTCTTTCACCAATATGAGCAGCTATCCAAAGGTCAGAGGAACAATAAAAACCAACAAGTAGACCCGGGAACTTCAATGGGACCTAACTAGGTTCTATTTTTCGACGAAGTTCAAAAAAGGCAAAACCACTAATTTTTTTAGATCCAACAAATTGGAAAGAAGAAAAAGAAAGGAAACTGAAGGAATGGGGTAAGGCGGTGGTATTTTTGTTTTGAAAAAGATAACAAAAGTAAGCCAGTGGTATTTTGGAAAAGATTTGTAGTGGTATTGGCTTGGTAGTTTTTTCGGCGAGTTTCACCGGTTCCATTCGCTTATTTGGTGGAATGGGTTTGTCATTTGGATGATGAAATACGAAAGAAGAGAAGAAGGGAGACGAAAGGGGGGGGCATGACAATGGATGTTATACTACAGGAGGAATGTTGCGGTGAGCTGCCATATTTTTCGGTGTTTTTGGTGTGAGGTGATAGAAGAGAAAAGGGTCATGTTTAGTGGGTTATTTTAGGGGAGGGATTTTAGGGTTGGATAACGGGTTAGATAATATAGGTATTGGGTATTTTAAATTGGGGATGGGTCAACCAAATCTAAGAGTGACACATGTCTATTTGTTTACTGTGAAAATGATAATAACAAAAATTTGTTGATGAGACTCTAAAAATATGTGATCTATTTTTATTCTAGTTTTTTATGTTAGATAGATAAGACTTAGTGAAAAAATAGAGTTAAGGGGAAAGCTATAATCAAACCGATGGGCTAGTTATTCGGGCCTCGAGCTTGTTGATTTGGGGCCTCGAGCTCAATTCTAGGGTAGGGTTAAGAGTTATAAAATAATTAATGTTTGGATCTGGGCTTGAAGTCGCAAGCATGTTATGTTATTTAAAGCCGCATCATTAAAACTGAAAAAAGAAATAAGAAAAAGTAACAAAATCAGAAAGAATAAAGAGAGAAATTCACGAACGAAGAAATATTGATTTCATTTCATTGAATTTTGAAGATAACACGGTTTACATTAGAATTTAAAGACACTAAACTAAAGAAAACATCCGAGTTACACCCTGGAATAACTCGTGCTGTGGAATAAGTGGCAGGACTGACTACCGGGATTCTCTCCTGACCGGTAACGGAGTAGCCTTCCAGTTTTGCAACTTGGCATTAGGCCCCATATACAGCACCTCAGTGGTGCTCGGGCCTTCTCCTGGCTAGACCACGTGGGTTGCATACAATATATGCCTCATAGCTCCATATATTTCTTCAATTTCTTCAGTCGTGAAGGCCTCATATTCTCTTCTATGTACTTGGGCTTGATGAATGTTTTGAACAGATGCAGGATTTGCTGAGGCAAGACCTAACCGTTGTTCTTCTGCTCATTTGTCCAAGTTTCATCAGCTAGCGTGGCTTGAAAACCCACACCAAAGAACTTCTCGCTAGCAGCCAGAGTGATAGGTTTTATGATACCTTGTAATGATGTCCCGAGCCCCTTCCCGGGCTTATAACCATGCCCGATCATTTCCTTGGAAACCATAATTGATGCATTTGAGAGAAAGGGTTGAGGACACGGACTTCCTTCTTCCCATTGGTCTGTGACCACAACCGCGAAAGCTTGATAAACTATATGTTTGCTACCTTCCCTATCTTCAGAACATGGGACTGACGGGTCTCGATAAATTGATTGCTCGTCCTCTCCATGGACTATAATATCCTAATCTTCATATTCAAATATTACCATCTATTGGAGAGTGGAAGGTACGGCCCCTGCTGCAAGAATCTAGGGGCTTCCCGAGAGGAAATTATAAGAAGTGTCCAAGTATAGGACCTGAAATGTCACCTCGAAATCCATATGACCAATAGTCAAAATCAAATTAATCTCACCTATGGTGTCTCTATTGATGCCATTAAAGGCACGTACATAGACATTGTTAGGCCTGATTCTCTCAGTCCCAATCTTTATTCTTTGCAAAGCTGAGAGAGGGAAGATATCAACTCCGGACCCCGCCATCTATAATGACTCTTTCACATAGTACCCCTTGCATTTAACTGTCAGATGAAGGGCTTTATTGTGGGCAGTCCATTTCGGGGGCAGACCATACTTACTAAATGAGATATAGTTAACTGCGAAGAATCTTTTTGCCATTCTTTCCAGTTGTTCAACGATAGTTTTAGTCGAAACATAAGCTTTATTGAGGGTTCTTATCAACAACTTCTCATTCTCGGTTGAGCTCACTAATAGGGATAAGAGTGAGACATATGAAGGAGACTTCCGGAGTTCGTCTATAACAGTTTTCATTATACAGAAGAATTCTTTGGCCTCCTCAGCATTAGCAAGCTTCTTTTGTGGGAAACGTTTCTTCTTGGCTTTATTCAAATCCTCAAAGTTAAGGTATTTCTCAGCTAGGTTAGTTTCATCTGCTTCCCCTAGGACCTCTTTTCCCTTGTAGGTTACTACCACTCTATTGTAATTCCGTGGGACGACAGTAGGGTTTGTCATGGGCTTCTCAGGTGTGCGGCCAATAACCACGGGCTTGTTCAACCTTGGTGAAATTACTGGGTTCCATACTACATAGGACCCTTTAGGAACGTACATCTTAGGTCCCTTCTTCAGTTCGAACCTTTTGGGAGGCTCAATGTTGTTTGTTTTTTCCTGTGACCCTAGGGAACATAAAGAATCGCATCTTTTGGGGATACTGCCTCTATTTTAGTTTCCATTGTCTTTTTTGCACTTTGAGGGGTGGGTTTACTCTTCTTCTCCCCCTTGTCTTGCTTTGCAGCAGCCTTTGGTTTCTTTTCGACAACAGAAACGGCAATGCTGGCTTTCAAAGCGGGATCAAACTCCTTATCTTTGCAAATCATCCCAATAGCTGGCCCGTTATAGTGAGTCGGTAATGGGTTGTTGGTCATATTAGGAATTTCTTCATCCTTCAGCACTATCAATTTTTGCTCTATGAGATTTACAACAGACCTTTTTAGAGTCCAACAGTCTTCAGTGTCATGTCCTTCCACTCTAGAATGATAGGCACATTGGGTACCGGGTCGGTAGGAAGGTGAATCTGGGTTTTGTATATTCGGAGGTACGGGGTGTAGCATACCCATTTGGACCAGTTTAGGGAAAAGGATAGAGTATGATTCACCAATAGGCGTGAATTTTATTCTCCTGAGTGACTCCCAAGCACGGGAATTATAAAGAAAATTATTTTGTGGAGGTCGGGGATTATGCTGAACTTGGTGAGGAGGGTTATTTCTAGGAGGTGGAGCTCTATTCTAGTTAAACTGTTGTTAAGGCTGAGCGTATGACTACGCGTTCATCGCTGCATAAGGCCGACGAGCATATCATAAATCACATCCTTGTAGGGATGATAATGTTGTAGGGTGCTTGGATAGAAGCAACTTCTAGGTGGACGGGGTTTTCTCGGATCTAAAGCCGCCATTGCCACTTCTTTATTTTTCTTTATGTTCGCTACACCTCTGGATCCGCTTCAATTTCTTAGGACGTAGCTCTTATGGCGGATTGGCTCAGTATGCGCCTTGTTTTTCATACCATTCTCGACCATCTCACCAATCTTGATTACCTCAGAAAACGGTTTCCCCATCACATAAATCATATTCTGAAAGTAGTCAGCCTTTGGGGCTTGTAGAAAAACACTAAGAATTTCCATTTCATCCATCGGAGGCTTGACCCTGGACGCTTGTTCGTGCCATTTAATAGCATATTCTCGGAAACTTTCCAATGACTTCTTCTTGAGATTCGACAGTGAATTCCTATCGGGAACTATGTCTATGTTATATTTAAACGGCCAGACAAAATTCAAGCCAGATCATCCCAGATATGCCAACGAGATATGTTCTGATCCATGTACCACTCAGATGCAATTCCCACTAGACTTTCTCCAAAATGATCCATGAGAAGCTCCTATTTTTCTCCTTCCCCTCTCTGTTGATTGCAGACCTCTTGGCTATGGGATCCTCGTGCCCATCGTACTTTTCAATCTTAGGAGTTTTAAAGCCCGGGGGTAGGTGGACATGTGGGAACATACACAAATCAGCGTAAGAAACACTCTTTTGACCACTTAAGCCTTGTATATTCTTATGGCTCTATTCCATGCTCCTAATTTTTCGAGTGATTTCTTTTTGCTCGGGGTTATTGGTAGTTTTCTCCTGTCTCGCGGTAAACTCATACCGGGGTTGTTGAGGGTAAGAATTGGTGGTGAAATGGGTAGGGTCTGGTGGAAAAGATGTTACTTGAAAAGTGAAGGATGATGGATCAAAACTTGTCCTGGGAACAGTCGGGTGTACCGCAGCCGAGGTTGGTGGTACGGTAAATATGTTAGAGGCCACTCCCGAAACCACCTGGGAATAACCTCAGACGGTGATCCGGTGAAGTGAGATAAGATTGTGGGGTATCCAAGTGGAGTATTTAGGTAAATTATTGGGACATTGGAATTTCCACTTGCTCTAGGAAATAGCTCGGGGAAACTAGGTATGGCACTTGATGGCCTTTAGCGTTGGACCAGGAGTCACATTTTCTAACACGCAGAGGCGCAATGCGCTACTCTCTTTAGCAGCCGCTGCTTTTGAGGTTGGGATAACTGATAGTGGGCTATCCTTTGGGATGAGAATCATTGGTAGATGACCTTCTGATGATATTTCTACACTGGCCTTGGATATTGTGAAATAAAGGTGCGAAGCCAGGTTACCACAAAACCACCACCTTAGAACATAACCTATATTCAATAGTAGGCACAACAAACCGGTTAGTTTGACGCAATTAACACATAGCAAATCACACATTGGGGGTGTGATGCACCTATACAGTTATATATGTTTTTACATGTTTTGCAATGATTTCATGTCTCATCACAGCTTTCGCTTATCTCCCGACTATTTTCTCTCGCTCTCTTTTGCACTCTCTCACTGTTTTCTTTCTTGTTTTCGTTCTCTTTTCTTGTTTCCCCTTTTTTTTCTTGTTTCCTCTCTTTAGTTTTCTCTTTTTGTCATTTTCTCTTTTATTTGAGCTATCTTAAACTATGACCGGATCAGATAGGGATTGCCTAAGTATCACGACGCCGTGTGAATCTGATCATCACGTTGTTCAAGGAATAAATGCAAAATAAATAAAACATTTTTTGTTTTTTCAAATTTCATTAAAACAAGACTTCTATTTTCTCTACTAAAAAGACTCGATCCTACATACTTGAGAATTGAAGACTAAAACAGACTTGAAAGAGACTTTAGGAATGAAAATACATACTTGAAAAAGATAAACTAATAAGAAGTACATCAGTGCCTCTAGTCACATCCTAGGAATACCAACTGGTCTTGCTGCGGGCCTATGCACCATGTCATCTTATAGGTGACAGAGATCATCTATTATCTGGCAGACAAAGATAATCATTGTGACGAAGAACATGGACATGGTCATGTCCTCGCACTCGTTGCATTTCATCACACTGTAGTCGGTAATTCTTCTAATCCTTTCTCTGATGATGCCCTTTTCTTGCAACTACTGCCCATTTGCTAAGTTCTACCCTCAAAACCTCAGGTGGCAGTATGATTATGTTATTCCAAATATTGTGGGTCTCCCTCTAGTTGTGCCATCAAAGCGTAGAAATGTTCTCTCTTTGCTTTGAAGCTATTGGCTTGTTTAGCCATCTCATTCTCGAGGGTGGTTAGCATTTTCTTAAAGTTTGTGACTTCTCCATCGTATTTCCTTTTTAATTGTCAAACAAACTCTGCCCATCCCATGCGTTCTTTGCCAAATGTTCACGAAGTCTTGCCAAACTACCTTCGAATTTTTGTAAATCATCCCCGTAATCACATATTTTCTTCCTGAGGCCATTAATGAGTCTTTCATCTGGTCGGCTTCTTTCTGGATTCTCAGCAGCTATCTTCATCCATTGGTTCTGTGCCCGGAGGACTTCATTTTCTTGGGATAATTTTTTCTTCTCACCCTCATCCGCAATGGATGCACATCACTATCGAACTTAAGGTCTCTGATCTACCCTTCTAACCTGCTTATGATGGCCCGATATTCATTTTCTTTTGTCAACCACTCCTATTGTTCTTGTGATGCTTCAACAAACTCTTGGATGTGGTGTCTTTTAGCTGGCCTTCCAAACTCAACTTTCCTTTTATACCAAGTGATGTAACCGGGTGAGACTTCACCTTGGGATAGATCACGTACCCGGGTATTTGCCGTCAAATATTGGCACTCACTCCAAATATGGCAAACCATTGTTTCATGAAACTGGCCATCAGAGTGGATCTCGACCATATGAAGGCTAAGATCTTCATCCTTGGGCACTATTTGACATCTCCTTAGTTGTCTCAAAACCTAGTAGGGGCGTAAGGCTGGGCACTTATAAGACCCATAAAGAGGAAGTGAGGACTGGTGGCTGTCATGTATATGATTTCATCAACAGGAAGCCAACCCAATATCCATTCTATTTGATTTGCAGTGACGGAGTGGAGGCAAGATATCCATTCTGCGACCCTTTCTTGCATGTTAAACCCGTCGACCCTTGTATAAAATTCCTCAATGTAGCTTTCCCCCCGTCGACCCATAGCTCATGTATTGAGGATGATAACATAGATGCTCAATCATCCATATTTGTAGCAACAAATTGCACTCTTCAAAAAAGTCTACTCTCAGGGTTGCAGGCTGTGAGAGCTCGGAATATTTTAGACACTATCATGGGTGCGAGCGTGCTTTTGGCCTGGGTAAGCAAAGTGTTGACAACCCCTGCTATATGTACATCGATATTCCCAGCCTTCCTGGGAAATACTAGAAGACCAATAAATACCACTATGAAAGCGAAGCATCTATGTTCTTCCCGTTTTAGTCGATTCCTTTTGCTGCAAATTTTGCTTTCTAGATTGTTGAACCCGCTTATGTTTCCGTATTGCTAGTATATGAATTGTGAAGTGGAAAACAAACTGCCAAATCTGAGTATTGGACCCCTGCTTATCTTTAGAAAATCTAGAAACTTGTACGGAATGACAGCTCTTGGAGCGACCAAGTATTTGTGTCTCAGAGCTTCACTACTCCTACTATACCTAGCCATCTCTTCCAAAGTAGGCATGATTTCAAAGTTCGAGAAATGAAATACGTTGTGGGCGGGATACCAAAATGTAACCAAGGCTTTTATTATGTCTCCTCTAGGTTTGATCTTGAATAAACCGGTGAGACCCCCGAAGTAATGGTTGACCACGTCTAGTCCTGATTAATCCAGATCTTCCCACCACATATACAGTTCCAAAGGAATTTTGGTCATGACCTTCATTGGCAAGTTTTCACTCGTGTTCATTCTACATTTTTAAATTAAGGTCATTGGTTTAAAACAAAATGAATTTTATAAAAGAGGTCAATTTCTGAGAAGTTTAAATAACACGGCTACTTTTACAAATACATCCCTTTAGCACTTTGAAAAGAAAGATTTTAGGGTTGTGCTTTCTAGGTAGCAAAAATTTTGAAAAGGGGGCAATATGTGGTTATTCTTGCAAAAATAACCTTTCGGTGTTCTTTTGGGGATATATTGGGCTTATTTAGACAAGAATGGCATTACCTAATTTTATTTATGACAGAATAATAACATTTCATTTTTTTGGGTTATTTTTGCAAGGGTGGTCCGGGAACAACAACTTTTTGCAGGCAGAAGGAAAGAGAAAACGAGCGAAACGAAAGTGGAGCGAGGGGGAGGGAGGTAGAAATAAACCTGGTGAGAGTTACCTATGTATCCCACATCCGGTGAGAATCAAACTTGCGTAGTTCGATCAGTTTTGACATAATAAAAATTTTGGAACCATTTTCCTTTTCTATTTTTTTTTTTGAAAGAAATCGGTAGAGTTTCGATATATTTTGGACAACAGATTTTTCCAAAAGCGAATAATTATCTCTGTCATACTCAATTTTATTTTTCTCAATTTCCTCCCTATTTTAGCTGTGAGCACGTGATTTTTGCCTCGCTTGAAATATTCCTATATAATTCTTAACATTAGGATTTTTCTTTTATTATTTGAAATTTTAGGGAATTAATTGTAAGATTTTGTGCTTGTTTTCATTTGTATGCATTCTTAATTAATATAATTCTTAAAAATACAAAAATAGTACATTTGCATTTACCAATTTTTATATATCTAATTTTATTAGATAATTAATATTACCAAAAAAGAGAAAATAACAAAAAATAGTAATTTTACGTTTTATCTAGACTTGATTAATTATGGGAAATTAATTAGTTCAATTTTTGAGTTTAAATCATAGTCCTTGTCATTTCTTTAGATTAAGTTTGTGTTTAATAAAAAACAAATTAGTAATTAAAATAAATAGAAAAACAAAAGAAGTTGAAAATTATGTGGTCTTAATTAAAGACCCAAATTTGGGCCACCCTTTAACTAAATCCTAGTCCAAATAAACTAAAACCCAGCAAATACCCAACCATCCGACCTATTCCCAGCCCAGAACCAACAATATCGGTCCAGAACCCCCCTATGACTCAAACGATCCCGTTTCAATGACCTCCTGATCTGATTTGGTTTGATCAAATGGTCGAGGATTGAGGTAAGGAAAATATATAATTGTTCTAAACAAGCCCCCCCCCCCCCCCGCCTCCTAGACCATACCTCGTACCATATCTGAAATGCCTAACCCTAACGCCACCGTCCTCCACCAACCCTCCGCCCTCCGTCGTCGGCCGAAAATCGATGTTGCCGGCGGTGATGCTCCAAACAACTCCAAATTAACACCAATTGATCCCCCAACCCTCCTCTTTTTGAATACACCATTATCAACCTTTGAATCACAACCGATCTTCTCGAATCTTCAATCATAGTGGTGGATGCTCTGCCACCCACGACGGCACCGGCTCTGATGGCTACAAAAAATACACCACATAACCTTCTCATCTCCCTATTCATGAATCCATAGATTATAACCCTCAAACATTACCAGATCTTCTCGAATGTTGAATCCAAACTCCGGCCAAAAACACTAGCTTCTCAAAATCCAACCAAAATCCTACCATATAACCTCCTCACATCTCTCAGTTCGAATTCCAAACAAGAAACCTTCAAGTCTGAGCAAAACCCCATTAATTTTGAATCTACGGTTTCCAAAGATTTCAATCCAATGCATAAAACACCACTATTCAAAATTCAAGGTTCAAAATGGAAATATAAGCTAAATTTTCTGAGTTCTTTTCTTTTAATTTTAATTTTAATCACCTCTCTGTAAGTTAATAAGAGTCTAGATAGGTTTAGGTTAAATTTACAACACTGCATTCATTTGTATTTAAGCCAAGTAAGCTTTCTTTTCTGTTTGGATTATTTGTTATTAGTTTAATCCAGTGTTTTAGGTCTACGTATTAAATTTTGACTTTTTGTGTTAAGTCAGTAAAATTTTGATTATATTTGTTTTAGTTCTCAATTTTTGTTTAATTTTGCTCCGTTTGCTTTGATTTTCTAGTTGGTTTTATATTTTATTTCACTAGTTGATCTGTAGAGGTTCCTGTTAATCTAATTTTAATCTTATTTGTTTAGTGCTAATTGTTAGTTCACTTATTACCCTAGTTTAATTAGATTTAATGTGATTAGTCAACTTGATTTTAGATTGGTTTGGATATAGCTGATTAGGCTAACCCTTGATCGATTAATCTTCGTTAAAGCTAAGGATAAGTAGTTATGAAAGTTAGCTTGGGTGATTTGATAATTTCAGTTGAATAAAGGTTAGTGTAGGTATTCCTAAATAGAACACAATGCTGCAGTTGAATCTAGAACCTTCTAGAGTGGGGTTCAAATTTGAAATTCAGGTATTAATTGATATAACTTGAACAACAAGTTAAGAATTGAGGGACTGATTGGCTAAAATAAAAGACTAAAAGGACTAAGTGTAAAATGAGAGCTGAGGCTTTGCCCTAGTTTACTTTCCTATAAAGGAATAGGTTTCTTAGCTAAAAAGGCACGAAAATCCTTCAGAAAAATTCATTCTGAATTAGTAACAAGTGCAAGAGTAAAAACACAAAATAGAAGACTCATTTTAGAGAAAACTTCTGAAAAATTGAAAACACAAAAAATGTGGAGAAAGTACTACTCTACTAGCATCAACTACTCTTTGAAACGTTTCCAGCTCAACTCAACATTTCAAAAGTGCAAAAATGATTTAAGTTAGGCTCATTTGAATCTATTTTAAGGCTGTGTGGATCCTAGTTTCTTTGATAAATTTTTTCTGTTTCGATTCTGGATTTCGATCTTGGTTTACTACTGTATTTGTTGGGCTAGATTTGTTGTTGTTATTGCTTCCTGCCTACATACTCATCGGTATATGTTTACTGTAATTCCATGTACCTATCCTGAGCTCCTTTGCTATATGCCACAAATGGAAGATGAATAATAGTGATGCTTTATTTTGTTATAGATTTAGGTTTCTTTGGTACTAATTTCTGTAAATGATATGGACTGTTATTGAACTGTCCGGACTGTAATTAATTGATACTTTTAGGCTTTTTAAGCCCTTTTGCTTTATGCTAGCTTTAGTGTTCTAAATTAGTTAAAAGCGTATGAATCCTTGAAGTTAATATTGAGTGTGGTTCTTAGTAATGTTGGATATGATTTACATGTGAAGTCATAAATTTAGCAATAGCAGTTTAATTTGAAATTTGGAATAATAAGATCTCGCTCCTGATTTAATAAATCGTTAAGCTTAATGACAGTGTGCTTGTGAGATTTGTTAGTTCATGAAATTTACATGAATAAAAATGTTTTAATCTTGCTTATGTGTGAAATTATGCTCATTGATAGATATATACTCCCCAAGTATATGGAGTGTAATTTATATTTTTACTTTGGTGAAATGTACAAGTTATATGATCTTGTGATGATTAGATTCAAGATTATCTGATAAGGATTAATATATGAAACTAAAATCAGTCTTCCATTCAATTAACTTGGACTAAAAGCAATAGTTGGAAATCCCTTTGGAAGTTAATGGTTGATAATTTGTGTTCCTATATGCCTAAACCTGGCAGTTCTATATGTAAATAGGTTTGGGCTTGAAAGTGTGCGTGCCAAGGGCCCAACGCAGGCATTTGTCCATAAGCGGTTGGAATTTGTATTAAGATTATGGGTTTAATTGTGTACATATAATTGGGCTTTCGAGTTAAGTAGCAGGTTCAAATTAAGAGGTTCTTCCCTTTTGTTTGAATCCGGACTTGCACTCGAGGCCCGAATTTTATAAGTAACTAGGGAAATTAGAGACAAAGTTAATAGAAAATAATAGTCTGCTCCAGGTTGGCCTTTTAAAAATAAACCGAGGTGCGCCGCGCCAAATAACACCCGTAAATTGTGTGGCTCTCTTTAAATGCTTATATAAAATACTTAGAAATTTGGGACATGCCGTTTAGCGAACTTCACGGCTTCCCGCAAAGATAATAATACGTTAGTCACTTTAGGAGCGTCTTTTAATAATTTTACCTTACTAAATACGGGTGTGCATTTCATATGACCCAAATCCAAAATCACAAAACGTTGGAAAAATGTGTTTCGGATCCGGGTGCATTTCATGTGACGCGATCCAAAGACATGTCTTAGATGATTATCATATTCCTAAAAATTCAATTAAAAGTGGTAAATAATTTAAAATTGCACTATAGGATGAACAGTATTAAAATCAAATTTTTAGCCGATTATGATAGTTTAAGCGACCATGCTAGAACCACGGGATCCGAGGGTGCCTAACACCTTCCTCCGGGTCAATAGAATTCCTTACTTAAAAAAAATTATTTCTGGTTCACAGACTCCATTTGGGAAGTCGAAAATTTCCTCGATTTGGGATTCAAAACAAACCAGTGACTTGGGACACCAAAAGCCAAGCCTATCCCAAGTGGCGACTCTAAATAAATAAATAATCCCATTTAGAATAATGTCACTTAAATTGGAAAAACTCCCTTATACACATTTATCCTTCGGGATAGCCATGCAAAAATGAGGTGTGACAACTCCGGCGACTCTGCTGGGGACAAAACCCAGAATCTATGGTTCAGGGTTCAAGAATTCGAGCTTAGTATAGCTGTTATATTTGGCTTTATCTGATTTTATTAAATGTTCCATGCCATATGTGCTAAATGTTTTAACGCATTAAAATTGGATGAATTATATATATAAATTGTTGCGAATCCCTTCCTATCTCTGAGTCTTCTACATCATGGAGAAGGGTGCACTTCATGTAGCTTCTTTTCCATTTAGAGCCTTTTCCCATTTAGAACGAGATTCGGATAAGCTGCTAAGCCAACGGAGCTTCTGTATCCCGGGTATGCTCCCCCCGACTCATGTTGTCCGCTCGAGTAAGCCAGGTCTAGAACAATAAACTCAGGGTTTGAACTTAGTATAACAAAACCTCATGCCAGATCCCTAGTAGGAACATTTGTTTGTATCACGTGCATTTGACTTAGGGGACTTAACATAGGGGTTGGGTCCGTCTAGGACAAGTGACCCGAAGCGAAAAGACCATCCTGATGCATCGTACGTGCTATTTGTGCATTTATTTACTTTGGATTTGCATCTTGACCGGCTTGCAAATAAGGAGAAAAAATTGAAAAAATAGCAGTGTTAGGGCTAAATGAGAGTAACCACTTGTTTCAGAAAATCAATGTTCAAATAGTACCAAATGCTGCCAGATTTTGAAAAAGAAAAGAAAAAAAAAAGAGAAAAATGAGACTTTTTAACAAAATTTTGGTTTTGACAATATTTTGCCCGAACTACGCTGGTTTAATTCTCACTGGGCGTGAGATACGTAGGCAACCCCTCCTCGGGTCCAACCTCCCTTTTGCAAAAATAGCCAAAAAATGTCCAAGTTTTAATTGTTGTCCTAAATAAATCGGGTGATGTTTGTTCTTGTTAAAACAAACCGAATGTCCCCAAAAGAACGCCGGAAGGCTATTTTTGCAAGAACAGCCACCCTGAGTCATTTTTAAATGGTTTGTGGGCACATCCTTAAAATATTTCTTCCAGAAGTGCTGAAAGGTCGTATCGGCAAAACCAAGTCCATGTTTTCCTAAATAAAGAAAATTTTGCAAAATAGCCATTTTTATCTTTTAAGTCAAAATAAATCAATAAATCCCCTTTAAATAAATGTGCAACATGAATACCACTAACATCGAACCCTTCTCAGTCCTGAGTGAGATCCCTTTGCAGCTCCACATGTGGTGGAATAACTTGGGAAAAGGTAGCAGAGAAACTGTGGTCAAAATTTTGGGTGGTCTCGTCGGATTGTTAAACATTAAACCAAGAACATATATTATTGAATCACTGATACCATTCTGGGATCCAATTCGTAATGTATTCCAGTTCTTACTTTGAGCGTACACCCACACTAGAGTAGATCGCCGGATATGCGGGTCTTAACGGGAATCCCATGAGTAGATATCCATTGGCACCAAGACCGGTAACCATCCGCAGATTCTTGGACTTGTTGAGCGTTCGTCGAGACATTCAAGATAAGTATCTATCAAAAGGGTGTTGCACACTTGATGTTCAAAATAAATATTCAATTTATCAAAAGAATTTTTGATTTTTCTTATTAATTAATATTTATTGCTACCATTTTCTCTCCTTGATTTACCAATACAACATTACTATTACTTGTCTTGATGAACCAATGACTATGACATGCAATGAGGCAATGCAACAAACGGGCATTGATCCAGAGGAAGATGACATACCTGACGAGATTGTCAAAGACGTTGAGAATTTTGAGAACAGACCTATGTCTAACCTGGACGAACCAAAATTGTCAACCTAGGAGATGCAAAAAATGACAAGGAAACGTGAATCAACATTCACCAATCACCATTGGAGAAGAAAGAATACGCAAAACTTCTAATGGAGTATGATGACATATTTGCCTGGTCGTATGAGGACACAACTGGTCTGAGTACGTCTATTGTGGCTCACAAACTGCTAACTGATCCAATGTGTCCACCAATAAAGCAAAATCTCAAAACGGTCAAGCCTGATATGAGTTTGAAAATCAAGAAAGAAGTCACCGAGAAAATCAATGTCAAGGTTCTCATGGTAGTAGAATACCCGATATGGTTAGCCAACAATGTGCCAGTGCCAAAGAAGGATTGCAATGTCAGAGTTTGTGTCAACTATCGAGATCTCAACCGGGCTAGTGGAAAGATGATTTCCCTTTTCGCAGTATACACATACCGATTGACAAATACGCCAGGCATGATCTACAATCATTCGTAGATTTCTTTGTTAGTTATCATCTGATCTGGACGGATGAAGAAGATTCTAAGAAACTGGCTTTCATTATGCTGTGTGGAGTTTAGTATTACAAGATTATGTCGCTCGGCCTGAAGAATGCAGGATCCACCAACATAAGGGCCATGAATACCATCTTCTATAATATAATACACAAGGACATAGAGGTATATGTGAATGATGTTATCATCAACTCGAAGAAGGCCACTGACCGTATAGGAGATCTAAGGAAGTTCTTAAATAGGCTGTGGAGGTATAACCCGAAACTAAACCCCGTAAAATGTGCATTCGCGGTTCCTGCGGGGAAATTGCTTGGGTTCATTGTGAGCCACCAAGGAATATAACTGGATCCATCAAAATTCAAAGCCATTCAAGAACTACCACCGCCAAAGAAAGAGAAATATGTGATGAGTTTCTTGGGAAGGCTTAATTATATCAGCCAATTCATAGCACAATCTACAGTTATCTATGAGCCAATCTTTAAGATGTTAAAGTAGGATTCCGCCACCAAAATGACCGATGAGTGCCAAAAGGCCTTCGACAAAATCAAGGAGTACCTATCAACACCACCAGTCTTAGTCTTGCTCGAGCCAGGAAGACCCTTATTACTCTACATTACAGTGTTAGATGGAGCTTTTGGCTGTATGTTAGGGAAGCATGATGAAATAAGGAGGAAGGAGCAAGCCATTTATTATCTCAATAAGAATTTCACCCCGTATGAGGCCAGGTATTCTCTATTGGAACGCAACGGTTGTGCTTTGACTTGGGTAGATCAGAAGGTGAGAAATTATTTCTCCGTTATACTACATATCTCATATGAAGAATAGATCCCTTGAAGTACATCTTCAGAAGCCCATGCCCACTGGCATGCTAGCCCAGTGGAAAATCCTGTTTAGTGAGTTCGACAATCTTTACGTAACTCAAAAAGCGGTCAAGGGATAGGCACTGGCAGACTACCTTGCTGAAAACCCCATAGATTGAGGATGCAAACTCTTGAAAATGTATTTTCCTGATGAAGAATTATCATTCATAGGAGAAGACATTGTGGAGTCCTATGACGGTTGGAGAATGTCCTTTGACGAGGCCTCAAATTTAAAGGAGTTGGCATAGGAACAGTCCTAATATCAGAAACTGGTCAACATTATCCGGTGTCTGCCAAACTCAGGTTCCCTTGCACCAACAATATGGCCGAGTATGAAGCCAACATCTTAGGACTCAAAATGGCCATTGACATGAACGTTCAAGAGCTGCTAGTGATTGGAGATTCAGACTTACTTATACATCAGGTACGAGGAGAATGGTTAACCAAGAACTCTAAAATACTCTCGTATCTGTATCACGCACAGGAATTGAGAAAGAGGTTCATTAAGACAGAACTCCAGCATGTTCCCAAAATCCAGAATGAGTTCTCCAATGCATTGGCTACCATATCATCTGTGATACAACATCCCGACAAGAATTTCATCGATCTCATCCCAGTGGAAATCCATAATTAGCCAGCTTATTGTGCCCATACTGAAGAAGAAGCTGAAAGAAAGCCTTGGTATCATGATATCAAGGAATATTTGGCAAAAGGAGAGTACCTGGAGCTTGTGAATCTTACTCAGAAATGTACACTTGGAATATTGTCCAACAAGTTCTTTCACATCGAAGGAATCCTAGATAAGAGGACTCCTAATTTAGGATTATTAAGATGTGTCGACACAAAGGAAGCATCCAGGCTACTAGGGGAAATTCATGCTGGGACCTGCGGTCTGCATATGAACAATTTTGGCTGGTTACTTTTGGATGACTATGGAAATGGACTACATCCAGTATGTCCGAAAATTCCATCACTGTCAGATACATGCATACATGATAAAGGTACCTCCAAGCGCTCAACACAACAAGCTCACCATGGCCGTTCGCTTCTTAAGGAATGGACGTTATTGACTGATCGAGTATGTTGCTTCTAATGGACACAAGTTTATCCTAGTAACTATCGATGATTTCACTAAATAGGTCGAAGCAAGATCTTAAAAAGCAGTGACTAAGAATATCATGGTAGACTTTGTCCGTGACCAAATTGTTTGTTGATTCAGAATTCCAGAGTCAATCATTACTGATAATGGCTCCAACCTCAAAAGCAACTTGATGAAAGCTATGTGTGAAACTTTCAAGATCAAACACAAGAATTCCACAGCCTATAGACTCAGTTGAATGGAGCTATAGAAGCTGCCATCAAAAATCAAGAAGATATTGAGGAAAATGATAGAGAAGAACAGAAAGTGGCACGATAAGTTATCATTTACCCTACTGGGGTATCGCACAATAGTCCGCACATCAACTGTGGCAACCTAATATATGTTGGTTTATGCTACAGAGGTTGTCATTCCCGCTGAGGTAAAGTTCCTTCCATGAGGATCATACAAGAACCCGAGCTTGACGACACAGAGTGGGTAAAAAATCGTTATGAGCAACTAGCTCTTATAGACGGAAAAATAACAAATGCAGTCTGCCATGGTTAACTCTACCAAAACAGAATGTCCAAAGCCTTCAACAAGAGATTCAAGCCAAGATAATTCACACTGGGGCAGCTGGTGTTTAAGAAAAAAATTTTGCATCAAGATGAAACAAAAGGGAAGTTCTCTCGTAACTGGCAGGGTCCATATATGGTTCACCGGGTTTTGATAGGAGGAGTCCTCATACTTGCAGAAATGGACGGAGAAGTCTGGCCAAAGCCGATCAATTCAGATACAGTTAAGCATTACTATGTTTAATCCTTAAGCTTTCCTTATATGAAATAAATTGAACTACGCATGACATGATTTCCATTTAAGAGGGGATACGTTGACAGCCCTATGGGTTCGATCAAAATTCAATAAAAATTCATTTCCCCGCAATTGGAAATTGAGGCAGAATTTTGAGGAGGACCCTTAAAATTCCAAAGTAATTTTAGCCGATCGCTGCATGAGCAGCAATCAGAAACATCAACTCATCAAACTGGGTAGAATTTTTAGGAGGACCCTCAAAAATCTGTATCAGGAGAGGTTGCAATGTCCTGAACTACTTCACAATCGTCGGTTCATCTAAAGGTTATTTTTAATTTGTGCCATACTTTTACAAAATCATGCATGATTATTGTTGAAATTGCTTTGTTTAGCAATGCTACCCCAATGATACAGACGGTATCACTAGATTAAAGCTGAACAAGTCAAGCAAAGCCAACAGGGATACAAGCTAACCTCTCTCTTACAAAATTCTTGATTTTTCTTTAATGCAGGCACTAGGATTGTGAAATCATTAGACATAATGTACGCCCATGGAAAAAAACATTGTTCAAAATGCGATCCTCAGAACCATTGTACTTATAATATTTGTTATCATCACATGCCAGTGATGCTCCGTACGTCGCAATAATCACAATGTCGCAATTTACTATCAGCTAAGAAAACTCTACTATCATTTGTTATCTTATTTCTTGCATAAGGCTACCATTCTGCCTTCCAAGACTAAACTTTGTCTCCATTTGCATCTGCATTACATAAGGCTACCATTCTTCCTTCGGAGACTAAACGTTGCCTCCATCAGCATGTGCATTACATAAGGCTACCATTCTGCCTTTCGAGACTAAACGATGTCTCCATCTGCATCTGCATTTCACAAGGCTACTATTCCACCTTCCAATCAGCATAAGGATACCATTCTGTGATCTGAGGTTAAGTTCTACCTCTATCTACATCCACATTGCATAAGGCTACTATTTTGCCTTCCAATTTGAATAAGGCTACAACTCTGCCTTTCGAGGTTAAGCTCTACATCCATCTGCATCCGCATTGCATAATGCTACTATTTTGCCTTCTAATTTGCATAAGGTTACCATTTTTCCATTCGAGGTTAAGATATACCTCCATACGCATCTACATTGCATAAGGCTACCATTCTACCTTCTGAGGTTAAGCTCTACCTCCATCCGTATCTATATTGCATAAGGCTACCATTCTATCTTCTAAGGTTAAGCTCTACCTCCATCTACATCTGCATTACATAAGGCTACTATTCTACCTTCCCATCTGCATAATGCTACCATTCAGCCTTCTAAGGTTAAGCTCTAGCTCCATCTGCATTCATATCTTCGCATAAGGCTACTATCCTGCCTTTTGAGGCTAAGCTCTACCTCCAATTTTCTTCAAAACTAAGCACCATCCCAAGCACTATTTATCTCGCTTATCTTAACGGCTAAGCTCTGCCCTTCAATTAGTAAGATTGAGCTCTATCTTTTCTGCATCATACTACTGCATCCTTCATGGGCTGAAATATCGCCAACTCATCCAAAGGCATCATCGTTCGGAGGCACCATCCCCACAGCCCGAGAACACCATGTCATGACCTGAGGATCTGTTTCAATCTTTTGTATATCATTATTCAAAGGCGTTATAGTTCAAAGGCACCATCCTTATAGCCTGCGAACATCATTGCATGGCCTGCGAATCCTGCATCAAACAACCCATGGCCCAAGACATCATGGTTTGAGGACACCACTCCTAACAATCCAAAGACATATTCATAGTCTGACGGGAACTTGCATCATGTTTAAATTTACGAACAATATATGCTTAGAATTATTATTTTTAGGTAATCCGGTGAGCAACGAATATCCTAGCAGGAGCAATCCCACTCCAATTCTCCTAACCATTCCTATAAATCGCTGATTCATCCAGCCATATATGATGTGTTCGTTCTTGTAAAACACCATCGGTATACTTCGCCGATGATTCCTGGACTACACACAACCTAATTCCTAAAAAACCAGGGATATGTAGGTAATTCATAAGCCAGGGTATGGCGTAAATCTTCCCAAACTGTTTCGCTCGGTCAAAATTGGCCATCAAATCTTTACCCCATAACTCTTTTATCCTTCCCGAGTAAAGAGGGGAAACTGTTGATATCTATTTTTTCCTCAAATTATCTTTAATTTGCATATATACCTTCAAAATCAGGCTTTCATAGCAATTGGTATTTTTCTATGATTTTCCCATATTTTTATTAATTTATCAAGTATTTTATTTCTAATAATCAATTAAAAAATCGCATTACAAATGATTTCAAAATTATTTCTTGATTTAGCGTATTATTTCTGGTCCTACTAAGACAAAAAATATTTCACAATTAGCCAAATTGGCACTCTTTTGCTATAATTGTAATAACCTTGCAATTATAGCCTAATCATATGTTTTATACTATTTTATTTGATAATTAGTTGTTTGTATTTTTTGATACTTATTAATCATTATATTTTAATTTAATAAGCATCAATTTCATTTTTTACAATTATTAGATATTTTATAAATTATTTTAGTTAATTTTAAAGGGGTACTTAATAGTTAGCCACTCTCTATTTTAATTCTAGCCTAAATCCAACCGGACCCCTAGCCCAATTGTAACCCAAATATACCTCATGCCCAAGTCCTAATACTTCCCAACCTAACACCCAGACAAATCCTGGCCGTTGATCATTGTGATCAACGGTCCAGATCTTCCCTTTCCTAAATTAACCTAAACAACCCCCTTCCCAAACCCCTGATTTCTATCTTGACCCCGCCGACACTCATCTTCCTCCTCTCTCAAATTCTCTAGAGTTCTCTCTGACTCTAACCCTAAATTTCACTTCACCGTCACTCTCCACCATCAACCATGGTTGTTCTTCACCACCCTCAGGCCTTCATGGCTCTCTCACGCCGAGATTCATGCTGTCTTTAAGGCCCGCAAGGGACAAAGTGGAGTCCACTTATATCTTGGCCTATTCATGCTTGTTTTAGGCAGCTATGATTCAATTTTGAGTAAGATCTTTCTATTTTTGCCTAAACCTATGGATTTCTAAGATGATATCTTCACCTTTGCGTTATTTTTTTACAAAAAAACTACTTTCATCTCTCGAACTTCTCAAATCCGTACAGATTTGAGATGAATCGAACTATCTTTTCTTACTTTTATGAAAAACCTTGTGATGTCCAAGTGTCTTTCATTTCTTCTTATCTAGGGTTTCCTGAAAATCTTTGCTTCAAAACATTTTATGATTTTAAGTGCTTATTCTCTGATTCTTGGGTGAATTAATCAATTATATTGAGTTTTTCTTCAACCATAACTAGTTTGTGTTAAAACCCCTAATTTATGACACTGTCTTTGGATTCTGAGCCGATCCATGTTTGTTGATACATAGCTCTGTTTTGTACTTGGATTCATATGATTTCCTCTTCGATTAATTCGAACGTCTTATGATTTTTACCCTAGTGTGCTTTTATTAAGGTTTCAGATTCAAATCTGGATTGATTTTAATATGTTTATGCATAGCCTATTTGCTATTCATGGAAAACCTATATCATTTTTTCTAAATTAGGATTATTTTTGAATCCTTATTCTCTGATTTGCTATGATAATACATATATAATGATTTTCAGTTATTTTTTCTATTTCTACGACCTTTGATTATTTCTTGCCTTATTTTCTATTAGTTGTGGTACTTGCTGATTCATATTGATTTTTCCTTTAATTCAAATTTTGTTCATTTACCCTTAATTATTCACCCATACTTAAGTATTTAATTTTTTCCCCTTAATATTATGCCCTGCTCTTTATTATTAAATGGTTACCCCTTTATTAGAGGAAAACCTGGCTGATCTTATGCACGATTGATTATGTGATTTCATTAATTAATAAATAATTTATTCTTTACTTTATTCTACCTTAGCTCTCCTTCTTTGAGTCATGTGTTGAATCTGACTTTGTTGTTATCACTTAGATACCATGCTTAGGATCTAAATTTATACCTTAACAGTGTACGAGTCATGTTGTTTATGTGTATTGTGTGGGGAGGTATGTATGAGCCTTTCATTTGTCTTCCATGCTCCCCATAATTGAAGCCCCACTTGTTTATCATATGTCACCTTAGTATTTTACCTTTAAACTTAAGGTTCTACATAGAAAACCCTTTTTATAGGATATGAGTCCTAAATTTCCTTGAGAGAGGAATGGATGGGTAACAATATGAAATAGGAATCGAGACCAACCATCGCTTTAATTACCTTCATGGGGTGGAAAATGGTAGATATAGATATGGTGACCGGTGCATTACCATATGTATCCCCTCTTTGAGTAGTATCATAACGGGTAATTGTATTGATGTGATTCATATTATAAACAAACCTAGGACACCTCTTTACATTCCCACATATTCTTAGATAACAATTCTTTTCAAAAATTTGCGTTTCATATTTGTTTTTGTTAGGCCTATGTATTTAAACTTAAATCCCCTACTATTGAGCCATACTTGTTTATTTGCTAACTATACAAATTAACAAAACTGAACGGTCGGGAACCACACTAGTGGATCCCGAGGGGTGCCTAATACCCTATCTCTGGTTACCAAACGTATTTATAAATGAACCCTGTAGGTGCCCTAACGCACCTTAAATCGTTGGGTTGCGACTTTTCAGAAATGCAAACCCCCTTTCCAAAAGAAAAGAGTTGTCCCAACCATATTGTCATTAACCCAATTTTGCGAGAAAAAGGTGGCACGAGAGTATAGCGACTTTGTTGGGGATATTTAGGCTTTTACCGTTTCATACCATTTTTGTGAATTTGTCCCCCCCCCTCCCCATGTGCAATTACTTGTCTGGCTTTTTTAAGAATTTAATTTCTTCTTCAAAAGCAAAACTGACTTCTTTCTTGTCTCCTTCCTTTATAATTGCTTTAAATTATATAACTTTCGCATTTTTTGCTTTCTTAACATGCAAATACATGTCTACATGCTTTTAATTATTGAATAATCATGCTCAACATAATACTCCACTCATGCCAAAAAATACTATAGTTAGTCTTGATGAGTGGTTGCGCCCTTCTTATATAATTAATCTCCAAAATTTGGAAAGGCTTAGTTGCGGTAAAACTAGTCGATCAGCAACATAGTCAACAATTTCGTGCCTTCCCCCTTGAGTTTTCCGGTCAAGGGTGCTAGTCTAAAACCTTATAGAAACCTTACTTTGAATAAATTGCCATGCATCATGATCAAACCTAGCAGGGTCAATTATGTTATCCATATAATGATCCTTTAAGATACCCTTGTCCAAAAGTCCACTGGGTTTCCCTAAACCCAAACAGACATCATCACGTTTTATGCATTTATTTAGAGAACTGAATGTTTCATGCTAATTGTTGATATTAAATAGTCGAGTCTGGTCGAGGCAAGGGCCTAACCTTGTTTGCCTTGCAAAAATATGGGTCACGAAGTCCCCAGATTCAATATGGTCACCAACATCAACCCAATATTGTTAATTTGGTGGGGAGATCTATGTTCTAGTAATAAAA
Organism: Nicotiana benthamiana; assembly: GCA_034376525.1. Lineage (NCBI taxonomy): Eukaryota > Viridiplantae > Streptophyta > Magnoliopsida > Solanales > Solanaceae > Nicotiana > Nicotiana benthamiana. The sequence continues at coordinate 140,246,956 of CM067327.1, read as the reverse complement.
CCCTTGTATCTGGGTAATCTATCATCCCTCTTGGAGATCTAGCCTAACAACATGATCATAGAAGTTGCTACCTTATTTTTCGATTGTGAAAGGGTCATGTTCCGCTTTGGGGACGTCAAAATGACACTTTTTCTAGAGGAGATAGGAGGACTGGACAGTCTAGTGTAGGAAACCCCATGTTTGCTAATGCTTGAGAACTTGACAGGCTAGGGTTTCCAAAACACAATAGGTTTGAAGAAGAATGCAAAATTGGTATGCTTAAAGGAATCGTACATCCCTTTTGACTACTTGTATGAAAGGTACGGTCACAGCAAATCATGTCATACTTACCATGACGAGTTTTCCATCATGTCCTTGGGATATATGCCTCGTAGGGTATTTGTCTTCATGTTTTACTTCCTGGGTATGATCGTGTTTCCAATGAAGAAAGGTAGAATCCATACTAGGCTGGATTTGGTAACCCAGACCCTAATTGAGGGGATTGGTGGAAAGACATTAAACATTGTACCTATAATCATTGCAAACATATACCAAGCCTTAAAGAAGTATCATCAAGAAGTGGGAAACTTTAAGGCTGCAATCTACTACTTCAGCTTTGGCTCATGGAACATCTCCAAAAAAGAGAATACCGATAAGAAATTCAGTGAAGGTCCTGTGATGATCTCATCGCTTTCCACCATCCAAAGCGAATGAATTTCATCCCCAGCATGTTTGCTCATCTAAAGAAAGCCAAAGAATAGGTTTAGCTCTTTGATAATCTGACTGAATAACAAGTTCAATAGATGTTCGAGTGGTTTCCGACAGAAGAGTTTATGACGATCTAGAGATGCACCTTTACTGATATTGATTGGTCTAAGAGGAACATACCCTTATGTTCCTCTTCGAGTTATGACCAAGCAGGTAGGAAGAAAGTCATACCCAGGGTCAACAAAATCAGCCATCTTTGAGCTGACTTCCAAAATGATGTTAGTCCCACAAAGTGCCAAGTCCAGCATATATGGCAGGAGAAGATCATAATGGAGGAAGAGACCATCGAGCTAGACAGATATCATGCCTGTTGTACCACTTTCTATTCTGGTTGGTTGGAAGACAATTGAGATGGTCTAGGCCAGCCATGGTTCATTCAAGGTCATAGAATTATAGATGAAAAGGCTGAGGCACAAGTCAAGTCCAACCAGCTGCGCAAAAGGATCCGTGAATGCGAGAGCAAACATTGCGAGATACAAGAGTCCCTTGGACAAATCCATCATAGTGTATTTGTTTTCATGTTATACTTCTTTGGTCTGGTCGTGTTTCAAATGAAGAAAGGGAGAATCTATACTAGGCTGTCTATGGTAACCAAGACCCTAATGGAGGGGATTTGTGGGCAAGCATTCAAAATTGTACCCATGATCATTACAGACATATATTGAGCCTTAGAGAAGTGTCAACAAGGAGGGAGATACTTCGCTACAATCTACTACTTCAGCTTTGGCTCATGGAATATCTCCAAAAGGGCGAATACAGACACAAAATTTAGCGAAGTGCCTGGGATGATCATATCGCTTTCCACCACCAAAATAAAATGAATTACATCCTCGACATGTTCGCTCAGCTTGAGAATGCCCAAGAATGGGTTGAGATCTTTGATAATCTGACCAACAAACATGTTCAATAAATGTTCGAGTGGTTTCCAACAATAGAGTTCACCGCCTGATCTAGAGATGCATCTTTCGTGATACTGATTGGTCTAAGAGCAACATACCCTTGCATCCATCTTGGAGTTATGAGGCAAGCAAGAAGGAAGCAAGTTTTACCCAGGTTCGACAAAATGAGCCATCTTCGAGCTGACTTTCCAAATGATGATAGTCCCCACAAGTGGCAAGCCCAACACATGTGGCACTGCAAGATCGTACTGGAGAAAGACATCATCGAGCCGGATAGATATCATGTCGGTTGTACCCTTTTCTATTCTAGTTGTTTAGAAGACTGTTGAGATGGTATGGGCCAGCCAAGGTTCGTTCGAGGTCATAGAATTATAGATGAAAAGACCAAGGCACAAATCAATTACAACCAGTTGTGCAAAAGGATTCGTTAATGCTAGAGCGAATACCACAAGATACAAGAGTCCAACAAGGAGCTGATTAAAGAATGGAAAGACATAGCTATCAGTGCCAACAAAAGGCTAGGATACTTGGAGCGAGGCATAGTAGAACTTGAGGGACAATTTCTCAAAAGGGTTGAAGATAGTGAAAAGGCTGAAGGGACCGGAGGTGGACGTGTAGACAAAGAATACTTATTGCTGGGACTTCATGAATTAGGGAAGCTATTCGACGAAGCCAATGATGTCAAATATGGGGAAGATCCTTCTAGGACCAAATAGATTGGAATTTACTTTTTTGCTTTATGAATACAGTAAGGCTAATGGCCATTAGTGACTTTTACTTCTTGCTTAATTAGTTTTTTATGGCAATCCGCTAGGCAAGCGCCAGGGCTAGTTTTTATATTATTAAATATATAGAAAAAAGTAATTACATTGTCTGAACGTCTTAGGAAATGAGGAACTAAAATTTGACAGTTACATTCTTCCTATTACCAAAGTTAAGTGTTATACTTAAACATGGTATCACAAAATGCATACTATAATTGAAAATGTGATGCCAATCCACGTAATTTGCATTAGCTCCATAACTTGCCGTCATGCCCGTGCAATGTCACCTTTCCTTCCTCAAGGGAATGAGCACAATGTGCTAATACCACCCATAGAGGTCGTATTGAGTGGCATCACATTATTACATGTCATCGCTTATTTAGTTTCATTTTGGCATTCGTCAATAAAATGAAGCATTTGGCATTAAAAGTTCTCCAAGTCTATTTGTCGCTAGGCCTACCTCGGGCACAAAGAGGTTCCCAAATTAGGACACGCTTTACATTCCCGCACTATGATTTTAAGTATTGCAATACTTTTATAATCCTCACTGACTTGATTACCTTTTCTTTTATTTTCTTTCATTGTTCCACTTCCCAAAGGTTAGTTCATGCACTCTGGCATCATCATCTTATTTCACAAGATCCAGGGGCCATCCACCCACTCCTTCTCTTAGTCCCTTTAAAGGAAAGAACAAAGGCAAGTACAAAATGGAAGATTTAAACAACATCTGGAAGGAGCACACAGATGAACAGGTAGAGGGCACTAATGGCCAAGGTATTCGGGTTCCTAACGAGAATGTGTCACAACTTTAACAGAAATTGTTGAAATTCCAAGAAGAGTTCGATCAGGTTCAAAATATGGCAAACTTGTCCTTTTCCCTCAACACCCCAGATATCAACTTCCCTAATGCTTAAAACCCTGAACCTCCTCAAAATATCCAAAAACAACAGAATCATCTCGCACATCACCATCATGATGCTCCACTAAAGAACCAATGTAACACCTTCCATACCCCAAACAACACTCCACTACTCATCCCAGAACCTTAGAACTCCACAAACGACCATTTCCACACCCATATACCATGCCATCATAACAATCCTATCTACGTGGAGAACATGCCACACTCCACCCAACCTATCTCATGCACACCTGAGTCCGATGAAATGGATACGCTTATCAGAAACTTGGCCGAGGAACTTAAGAAACTAACTAGACGGATTCAAGGCGTTGAGGGAAGAAAAGAGATTAAGGGGCTAAACTATGAGGACCTTTGCATTCAGCCTAATGTCGAACTGCTTGAGGAGTACAAACCTCCTAAGTTTGAAATGTTTGATGGTACGGGCGACCCAAGGGTCCATTTGAGGACATATTTTGGTTGGAGTAAGGAAGGATGAAAGGATCCAGATGAAGTTGTTCATGAGGAGTTTGAAGGAAGATGCATTGTATTTGTACATCAGCCAAGATCCCAAGAAGTGGTCAAGCTGTTGGAAACATGTTCTCAAGGCATTATACTAAACGTGTGTTCATATTTGTAGGTTTTGATGAATGACAAACTATGCGCAAATTGACACATGACGAGGTCCAAGCACAAGCGCAAAATTGATATATAACGAGATTCAAGCACAAGACAAAGATCGAGATTAAGTTTTATATGAGTCGGTATTTAATTGTGATCTTGATCCAACAACTTAAACTCAAGACTTGGCTTCTCTCGTAAAAATATTTTTAACGAATAATGCATATTTAATTTAGAGCAAAATGATTTTAAATAATGCATATTTACTTTAGTCAAAATGATTTTTAAACATGCCTCTGAAATCTAGACTAAGATAATCGATTATGTACTTATGATAATCGATTATGTTTAAGTCAGCTGCTTGACAATCGATTGTGTTAAGGCAGTGAGCATCAGATTTTTCAAATCTGCATGACAATCAATTGTGAACCTTATGACAATCGATTGTGATGAGGCAGTGTCCATCAAAGTTTTTCAAAGCTCAAAATAATCGATTGTGAAGCTAATGACAATCGATTGTGAAGAGACAGCGTCCATCAGATTTTTCAAAGTCACAAAATAACCGATTGTGAACTTATGACAATTGATTGTGTTGAGTCAGTGTCTTCCAGACTTTTTCAAAGTTATTAAATAATCGATTGTGAACCTATAACAATCGATTGTCAAGAGGCAGTGTCTAAATTGATTTTTCAAGACTGATATATAATCGATTGTTAACTTAATATAATCGATTGTATAACTGACCGTTGCCAAAATGTTTTCAAATACCTTCAGGTAATCGATTATTGATTTCCTATAATCGGTTGTTTTAATTAAAATCTGGAAAGGATTTTTTGAACGTTACTGAGTAATCGATTATTGATTTCTTATAATCGATTGTTTTACGTAAAATCTGGAAATGATTTTTTGAACGTTGCCAGTAATCGATTGTGAGTCTTAAATAATCGATTGTTATGCGTAAAATCTGGGATTGATTTTTGGAAGAACTAGCAAACACTCGATTGTGGTAATTTGACAATCGATTGTCACAGAGTAAAATCAGCAATTCTTAATTGGCAATTAGGCAACGGTAATACAAAGTTTTTCAACTATAAATACAGCTTCAATTCAGTCTTTTAAGAACAACAACACACAACAACTGATCATACAATTGGTAAAGCTTACATACTTTATTGCTTATCATTTTATATTCATTACATAAGCTTTTGAGAGCCAAATTCTTGTCGAAAGTTGTTGCGATCTTGAGCGTATTCTTTTTACTCATGTCTACTCTTAAAGGAGTGTCTTGTTTGAGTGCTAAGTGTTTTTGTACACTTGAAGGGAAGAGTTAGTCCCTTGTGTTGTAAGAAGGAACTTGTGTTTCCTTGGTTGAAGTCTTGGACTGTTGTATCTCCGAGCAAAGGTTGTTGAGGCTTGTGTCCTCAAGTTGTAACGGTTTGTTGAGCACCCGTAAGCTTAACAAGTTAGTGGAAATCTCGAGAGAGTCTCTCGGGGACTGGACTAGCCACGGGTTGTGGTGAACCAGGATACATCGGTGCGTTTGTTCTAAGTTATTTACTTATCGCACTTATTTATTTCCTGCAATTTTTAAATTCCGCAAGTTTACGCTAATCTTTATTATAACGCTATTCACCCCCCCCCCTCTAGCGTTAAGGGTATTATCTAAAAATTGGTATCAGAGCCCAACTCTCTGAAGACTTAACCGTTTGAGAGAAACATCCATGGCTTCTACTCGTGATTCTTTTGCAGGAATAGGTTAAGGACAATGCTCCACCCGACCACCGCTATTCGATGGTACAAACTATACATACTGGAAGGAGAGGATGAGAATATTTGTACAATCAAATATTTTTCATCTTTGGAAGGTCATAATGGATGGAGAACAAATTCCAACCAAGAAGGTTGAAAATGAATGGGTCCCAAAGTCCGAAGATGAATACGATGCGGATGATATCCGAAAGGTACAAAATAATGCTAAAGCTATTAATTTATTATATTGTGCTGTAAATGCTGATGAACAGGAAGATATCTTGTTGCACAACGGCGAAGCAAATGTGGGACAAGCTGGAAATACGTACGAAGGTACGGACCAGGTAAGGGAAGCCAAAATTGATTTCCTAACCCGTGCATATGAATTGTTTCACATGAAGGAAGGCGAAAAGGTCGATGAGAAGTTTGAACGATTTTCAAAAATTGTAAATGATTTACATGCTCTTAAGAAGACCTTCACAGATAAGGAACTTGTCCGAAAAATTCTTCGAAGTCTCACTCCGGAATGGCGATCCAAGGCCGACGCGATTCAAGAATCCATTGGCATTTCAAATGTCACCATCGACGCATTAAGAGGTAATCTTAAAACTTATGAATCTACTATACTTAACCCTCTTGTTGATGATCAAAGGAAGCAAAGAATCGCTCTCAAGGCAAGCACAAGCCAACCTCAAAATGATGAGGACGGAGACAACGAGTTCGGACTCGTTATCAAGAGATTTCAAAAGTTCATGCGAAAAGAGTATGAACGAAAGGGCAAAAAGCAAGGAGAACAAATAAAGTGCTATGAGTGCGGAGAAACCGGGCACATTAAATCAAATTGCCCAAATGCTAAAAAGGAGAAGAAACCCTTCAAGAAGCAACGAGCATACATATCTTGGGGAGGCGACTCCAGTGACGAGTCAAGTGAGGAAGAAGAAGACGAAGCCGCAAATCTTTGTCTTATGGTACAAGAAGACAACAAAGAAGAGGTATGTCAAATTTCTTCCAAAAATTTCTTTTCCCTTGAAGAAATGCAAAATGCTTTTGATAAGTTGTATAGCGAATTTATTAAAGCTACAAAAACTGTTAAGAGTATAAAAGAAAATGCTTCTTTAAAAGAAAAAGATTTTCAAAAACAACTCCCTTTTAAAGAAAAGGAATTGGAAAAACTGATTTTAGAAAATGAGAAGTTGAAAGAGGAAAACAAATTTTTTGGCAAGAGAAGCGCCGACAAGCCCGAGAGTTCTAGAAATTGTACTTCTTGCATGCATCTCAAAAATGAAGTAGAAAGGCTTAAGGGCACCTTAGATAAGTTTAACTCTTCTCATAAAAATTTGAATGAAGTGCTTGTTAATTTGAAGTCGACCAAGCATCGCATAGGTTTTAGAAACGAGCCTAAAGAGAAAGTTGAAGCCAACCCCCAACCACCTAAGGCTCAACCTAGGATAAATAAAATAAATGTTCATCCTAGATACAACAAACCTAGAAATGGTTTTCATCAATCACAACCTAGAAATAATCATGCTAGAAATAATGCACATTCTAGGCCAAACACTAGAAGGATTTTTGAACCTTTTAGAACACCTAGAAATGACTTCCAACCTAGAAACAACTATTCTAGAAATGATGCATATCCTAGAACAAATGGTAGGAGAAATGATTTTCATTATTTGCGCCATAGTTATATTGTCAAGAATAGAGTAAATGAATTTCGGCCGTCCAATTACTATCAACCTAGAAGGATGCATAATCCTAACGTGACTTGTCATTATTGTAGACGAATTGGACATATTGCTCATGCTTGTTTTACACGACATAGACATAACACTCAATCACATCACTATGATTTGCCTAACCCCCAAGGACCCAAAATGGCATGGGTACCTAAAACTCATTAATCTGTTTTGTAGGTATGTTTGAAGGGATCAGGTGTACTATGGTAGCTTGATAGTGGATGCTCCAAGCACATGACGGGAGACGAATCCAAATTCCTTCAACTAGAACACAAGGAAGGGGGAAGTGTTATTTTTGGTGATAACAACAAAGGAAAGATTATCGGCATCGGATCGGTCGGTAAGGATGAAATTTCTTCCATTAAGCATATATTACTTGTGAAAGGTTTAAAACATAATCTCTTGAGCATAAGTCAATTATGTGACAAGGGAAATCTTGTTTTATTTGATTCGGATGAATGCTTAGTTTTTAGACGTAGCGATTTTAAAATTATCCTTCGTGGTTTTAGAATGGATAACATTTATATGGTTGATCTTGCAAATTCTTCACCCGAATATGTGAATTGTTTAATGAGCAAAGAGGATGATTCTTGGTTATGGCATCGTAGAGTAGCTCGCATCAACATGCATCTTTTGAACAAATTGGTTTCACAAAATTTAGTTGTTGGTCTTCCAAATTTGAAATTTGAAAATGACTCTATTTGTGATTCTTGTCAAAAAGGGAAGCAAACAAAAGCATCTTTTAAATCGAAAAATATTGTTTCAACTACTAGACCATTGCAATTGCTTCACATGGATTTGTTTGGACCATCTCGCATTGAAAGTCTTGGTAGAAATCGTTATGCTTTTGTTATTGTTGATGATTATTCCAGATTTACTTGGACTTTATTTCTTGCCCATAAAAGTGATGCTTTTCAGAATTTTAAATATTTTCTTAAACGTGTTCAAAACGAAAAGGAAACAACCGTCACTTCAATTAGAAGTGATCATGGGGGAGAGTTTGATCACAATCTCTTTGCGGACTTTTGTGACGAACTCGGTATCGAGCATACCTTTTCCGCTCCACGAACACCACAACAAAATGGGGTGGTGGAAAGGAAAAATAGGTGTCTCGAAGAGATGGCTAGAACCATGCTCGAAGAGGCTAAGATTCCCAAACATTTTTGGGCGGATGCCGTGAGTATCGCATGCTACGTTTTAAATAGAGTAGTCATAAGGCCAATACTCATGAAAACCCCTTATGAACTCTACAAGGGAAGGAAACCAAATATCTCCCATTTTAGAATATTCTGTTGTAAAGTTTTTATTCATAACAATGGAAAAGATCAATTGGGAAAATTTGATGCCAAATCCGATGAAGGAATTTTTATTGGGTATTCTTCACGTAGCAAAGCATATAGGGTATTTAATAATAGAACCCACACTGTGGAGGAATCCCCTCATATTGTGTTCCGAAAATAATGCTCGCTTGGCGAGAAAGGATTCTTGTTCTGATCTTGCAGGTATTTTAAATAGTTTAAAAGACAAAGTACAAGAGGAAACTCCTAAGGAAATTCAAGATGAAATCTTGGAACAATCAACGGAGGAAACGCCACAATTGGAGAAAGAAACGAAAATGCCTAACAAGTGGAGGACAATCAAAGATCACCCTCTTGAACAGGTAATTGGCGACGTCGGAGAAAAGGTAAGTACCCGAAACTCCCTTAAGAACACCTTAGGACATACTGCTTTTGTTTCTCAAATTGAACCAACAACCATCTCCGAAGCAATTGGGGATGAATTTTGGACCTTGGCAATGCAAGAGGAGCTTAACCAATTCAAACGGAATGACGTTTGGGATTTGGTGCCAAGACCCGAAAATCATACCATAATTGGTACGAAATGGGTTTTTCGAAACAAACTAGATGAAAATGGTGTAATCACTAGAAACAAAGCTACGCTTGTAGCAAAAGGCTATAATCAAGAAGATGGTATTGACTATGAAGAAACATATGCTCCCGTAGCTAGATTAGAAGCTATTCGTTTATTGCTTGCTTTTGCCTCTTCTATGAATTTCAATTTATATCAAATGTATGTGAAAAGTGCTTTTCTAAATGGTGTTATTCAAGAAGAAGTTTATGTTGAACAACCCCCCGGTTTTGAAGATTTTAAATCTCCCGATCATGTTTTCAAACTCAAAAAGGCTCTTTATGGTTTAAAACAAGCTCCCCAAGCTTGGTATGAAAGATTGAGTAAATTTCTATTGGAAAATGATTTTATTAGGGGGAAAGTTGACACCACTCTTTTTGTTAAGCATAAAAACAATGATATTTTATTAGTTCAAATCTATGTGGATGATATTATATTTGGTGCTACTAACAATGTTTTGTGCAAGGAATTTTTCGATTTAATGACAAGCGAATTGGAGATGTCTATGATGGGTGAGTTAACATTCTTTTTGGGATTACAAGTAAAGCAAATGAAAGAAGGTACGTTCATTTGCCAAGCAAAATATTGCAAAGAATTGATGAAACGATTTGAAATGACCAATGCAAAAGCAGTGGCAACCCCCATGAGCACATCCGATCATCTAGACAAAGATGAGAAAGGTAAGGAAGTCGACATCAAAAAGTATCGAGGTATTATTGGCTCTCTCCTTTATCTTACTGCTAGTCGTCCGGACATCATGTTTAGCGTGTGCTTATGCGCTCGTTATCAATCATGTCCGAAGGAGTCTCACCTAACTGCGGTGAAACGGATATTGAAGTATCTTGTTGGTACTGTAAATGTGGGTCTATGGTACCCCAAAGGTTCTTCAGGCCAACTTGTTGGCTATTCCGATTCCGATTTTGCTGGATGCAAATTGGACCGCAAGAGCACTAGTGGCACTTGCCATTTGCTCGGTAGCTCTCTCGTTTCTTGGTTTAGCAAGAAACAAGTAAGTGTTGCGTTGTCCACAACCGAGGCTGAATCTGTAGCCGCGGGGAGTTGTTGCACTCAAATCCTTTGGATGAAACAACAACTCTTGGACTATGGCCTAAGTCTTGATCATATCCCTCTTAGATGTGATAATACTAGTGCCATATGCTTGACGAAGAACCCCGTTCTTCATTCGCGAACAAAACACATTGAAATTAGACATCATTTTATAAGAGATCACGTTCTCAAAGGCGATGTCAAAATTGAATTTGTTGAAACCAAAGATCAATTGGCCGACATCTCTACAAAGCCCTTAGAGAAAGAGTCCTTCTTCCGAATTCGTAGTGAACTCGGGATCCTTGACTCCACGTTGATCTAAGTCATGCATTGCATTTTCCCTTTCACATGTTTTCTAACTTGAGCGTCAGAGACGTCTAACGTATTTTTGCAGGTATCGCCCTAAAGGCAGGGGGAATTATAAAGCTTGACGCACAGAACAATCGATTTCTCTTTTATATAATCGATTATCCAGTATCAATAATCGATTGTCTTGACATTATTTGCGTTATTATGTCTGAAATTGCAGATTTAATAAATAAATAAGTTTTTTATTATTTTATCTTTTTTTGCTAATGGAAAAAGGGGGAAGATAACGGGTATGCACTCTCAATACTTATCGGCATAAATTGAGGGGGAATTCATATATTGAGGGGGAACAAATTGCATATCTATATACTTGTTGCATATCTTTACTTGTCTTGAATCGTCATTATGAATTGCCTAATATGCATATCCCGCTTAAAGTTTGCCATTATAAAAAAAGGGGAAAATTGTTGGAAACACGTTCTCAAGGCATTATACTAAACGTGTGTTCATATTTGTAGGTTTTGATGAATGACAAACTATGCGCAAATTGACACATGACGAGGTCCAATCACAAGCTCAAAATTGATATATAACGAGATTCAAGCACAAGACAAAGATCGAGGTTAAGTTTTATATGAGTCGGTATTTAATTGTGATCTTGATCCGACAACTTAAACTCAAGACTTGGCTTCTCTCATAAAAATATTTTTAACGAATCATGCATATTTAATTTAGAGCAAAATGATTTTAAATAATGCATATTTACTTTAGTCAAAATGATTTTTAAACATGCCTCTGAAATCTGGACTAAGATAATCGATTATGTACTTATGATAATCGATTATGTTTAAGTCAGCTGCTTGACAATCGATTGTGAACTTATGACAATCGATTGTGTTAAGGCAGTGAGCATCAGATTTTTCAAATCTGCATGACAATCGATTGTGAACCTTATGACAATCAATTGTGATGAGGCAGTGTCCATCAAAGTTTTTCAAAGCTCAAAATAATCGATTGTCAAGCTAATAACAATCGATTGTGAAGAGACAGTGTCCATCAGATTTTTCAAAGTCACAAAATAATCGATTGTGAACTTATGACAATCGATTGTGTTGAGGCAGTGTCTTCCAGACTTTTTCAAAGTTATTAAATAATCGATTGTGAACCTATAACAATCGATTGTCAAGAGGCAGCGTCTAAATTGATTTTTCAAGACTGATATATAATCGATTGTTAACTTAATATAATCGATTGTATAACTGACCGTTGCCAAAATGTTTTCAAATACCGTCAGGTAATCGATTATTGATTTCCTATAATCGATTGTTTTAATTAAAATCTGGAAAGGATTTTTTGAACGTTGCTGAGTAATCGATTATTGATTTCTTATAATCGATTGTTTTACGTAAAATCTGGAAATGATTTTTTGAACGTTGCCAGTAATCGATTGTGAGTCTTAAATAATCGATTGTTATGCGTAAAATCTGGGATTGATTTTTGGAAGAACTGGCAAACAACCGATTGTGGTAATTTGACAATCGATTGTCACAGAGTAAAATCAGCTATTCTTAATTGGCAATTAGGCAACGGTGATACAAAGTTTTTCAACTATAAATACAGCTTCAATTCAGTCTTTTAAGAACAACAACACACAACAACTGATCATACAATTGCTAAAGCTTGCATACTTTATTGCTTATCATTTTATATTCATTACGTAAGCTTTTGAGAGCCAAATTCTTGTCGAAAGTTGTTGCGATCTTGAGTGTATTATTTTTACTCATATCTACTCTTAAAGGAGTGTCTTGTTTGAGTGCTAAGTGTTTTTGTACACTTGAAGGTAAGTGTTAGTCCCTTGTGTTGTGAGAAGGAACTTGTGTTTCCTTGGTTGATGTCTTGGAGTGTTGTATCTCCGAGAAAAGGTTGTTGAGGCTTGTGTCCTCAAGTTGTAACGGCTTGTTGAGCACCCGTAAGCTTAACAAGTTAGTGGAAATCTCGAGAGACTCTCTCGGGGACTGGACTAGCCACGGGTTGTGGTGAACCAGGATACATCGGTGCGTTTGTTCTAAGTTATTTACTTATCGCACTTATTTATTTCCTGCAATTTTTAAATTCCGCAAGTTTATGCTAATTTTTATTATAACGCTATTCACCCCCCCCCCTATAGCGTTAAGCGTATTATCTAACACAAGCTGGGTAGGCATGGTATCTGACTTTATAGATAGATTAGGTTTAATCCAGAGAATGCACCAGACATGTTCTACATCAAGAATGTGAAAAAGAAGCCTATAGAGACATTTCACGAGTATACTACTCGCTGGGGATCCGAAGCTGCTAAGGTCAAACCTACCTTATAAAGGAGCAAATGAACAAGTTCTTTGTTCGAGCTTAAGACCCACAGTACTATGGACGGCCGATGATGATTAAGAACCACAAGTTCTCCAACATTATCAAATTAGGTGAAAGAACTGATGAAGGTATTAAAAGTAGCATAGTTACAAGTTCGAAGGCTTGCAAGGTACAAATAAGTTTTACTATCTGGTGGTGTGTCCAAGAAAAGGGACGTAAGGGCCGTGATGGTTGCACAAAGGACTAAGTCTCCCCTTAAATACCAAGCTTACCCAACACCACCACTCACATACTAGCCAACCCCAAATTACCAAGCACCGTTATACCAAGCTCCGCCACCAACTTATCAGTCATCTCCACCTCCTACATACAAACCTATCTCACCTAGATACTCCCAACCCGCTCATGTTTACCAAACATATAATGCTAAACCATCCCATTATCAATCACCCCCTGCACATCAAAACATCCCTAGACCCCGACCTAATTTTGGTCGCAGACCTCCAAAATAATATACATCCATCGTTGAACCTATTAACCAGCTGTATGAGAGGCTCAAAGCTGCTTGTTATGTCATCCTTGTCCCTGCTGCAACCCCTAAGAATCCGTCTCAGTGGGTTAACCCGAACAAGTCATGTGTATAACACTCTAGCATGAAAGGACACTCCATCGACAAATGCCTCTCCTTAAAAGACAAGATACAATCCTATATTGATAACAAGATATTGTGGCAAAGAAATCCACTCCAAATGTCTGCAACAACCCTATTCTTGACTATAAGGGTGGAGGTATCCACATGATTGAAGTAGAATATGATTAGGATCCCGAGGGATCAATCGAATTGATCGTAGAAGGTGATGGCCCGAAGAAACCGACAATTACTCTCAATCCAATCATAGTCTAGATCCAACCATTTGAGAACGCTAAGGTGAATATATCTATACCTTTTGAATTTAAAGTAGCACCACCTGCAAAGACACTAGCATCAATTGAGGTTAAATTTATGTCTACAGCAAATGCACCTGCACTATTTGAGGCTGCAGTCTTGCCGCCCAAGGCACAAGTTCCATTCAAAGTGAGGATAGTCGCACCGATCCAAGTAGAATTGTCAACCATGCTATCCTTCTACACAAATGTTGTACCTTAGGACTATACACTCAAGGCGTGAAGGAAGAGCAAGGTCAGGATTGAAGAAACTATAGCAGCATAGGGTATGACAAGAACTAGTAGAGTTTATACTCCTGAACATCGAGTTGAATCAAGCAAGCATGCCTACAATTGGTCGCCCCTCATTGAAACAGGTCGGGATGACCTTTTGAGGAAATCGACCAGTTAAACAAGACGCCAGCACAAATATCCATTATCTCTTTGCTGCAAATTTCTGAGACGCATAAGAATGCTTTGTTAAAGGTGCTGAATGAAACGTACGTACCAAATAATATCACTAGAGGGGAAGTGGCTAATATGGTAGGGCAAGTGCTGGAAAGCCATATGATCACCTTTTATGAGGACGAGCTGCTATATGAAGGGCTGGGGCACAACAAAGCACTGCACATATCGTGCAATGGAAAGATTATTTTATCACAAGAATCTTGATCGATGGAGGTTCCAGTATTAATATTTGTCCGCTATTAACACTCCAGAAGTTGGGTAAAGGGCTGCATTAGATAAAGGATGGAGCAATCAATAAAAAATCCTTTGATGGTTCTTAGAGGTCCACTATTGGCGAGATTAGACTATGCCTTCAGATGGGACCAACCTCGTTCGTGGTCGATTTCCAAGTGATAGATCTACCAGCATCTTACAACTTGGTGCTAGGACGACCATGGATTCATGCTACTGGGGTCATACCATCAACACTGCATCAGGCAGTAATGTTCGAATGGAATCACCAGGAAGTGATCATTCACGGTGACGATAGCAACCCTATATACAGTTGCCAAGTCAATCTAGCGATTGACGGAAGAAGGAAGCTGGGTGGAGAAACTTACCACCACATTGAGCGGGTCAATGCTATCGACAAAAACAAATGATGAGATAGAAAAATTGAGAGTATACTGAGTTGGAGCGGGTACGAACCTGGCAAAGGGCTCGGCAAGAACCTCAAAGAAATCTCTAAACCCATAAAACTCAAGAAACATGGCGCTACATTCGTTTTGTGATATGTATATACCTGGGAATAATTCAATAGTCGGTCGCAACCATGACGCGGTCTTTACTACCTACTAGAGCAGCTAATACCACATCTAGAGTAGACCTTCCAACAGGCCGACATTATTTGTGGGTCAGATAAAGAAGAAGCAATTGCAGTAGTGAAGAACTTGTATCTAGAGGATAGTGATATGGACTGTTGTGTTATTCTCGAGGAGGAGGGGAAGAAAGGCACTTACACATTATGTCACAACCACGGTTCTTTCTCCGTGAACCATCGTGACGGCACCTAGTCTCTATGACTAGGTAAACCTAAGTTTGCGAAAGAAAATCAAATTTGCTGAAGTAAAACAATTTAAGGCAAAAAAAAAGGAAAAATAAACAGCGTTTATAATTGCCGCTCGCCAACACAATGTTTAAATCTCAAATTAATACGTAAATCCAAGACCCGGAAATCCATGAATAACAATCTAAGAAATGCTACATAACCATAACTCAATATCTAACAAGAGAAAAAGAAATATCGAAGGGCTAAATACTAAACCATTCAGGAATAGAAAGGGACTCCTCAGTCTACAGACACGACAAATATACCTTGAAGTCGCTAAAGTAGTCGCCCTGCCTCAGGGGTGATAGGACTGAGTCGCAGTACCTGGATCTACACATGAAAAACATTCGTAGAAAGGGAATGTGTACACCACAGATTTCCATTCCGAGGCCGTTTTCACACTGTTCTAACTATGATAAACATTTCAAACTTAAGCTCTCATTTAGAGACTAAGTGTCCCAAAACTCTTTGAAACTCTAAACCGAACATCCCGACAAATCAAATAGCAGAAATAAAGTCGGGGGAAGCAGTTAATAGGGGATCGAGGTGTTAATTCATAAGAAGACCGACTAGGTCTTCACATCCTCCTACACTTAAGCATTCGTTCATCCTCGAACAAGCATATAGACATACCTAAATTTGTGAAAAGATGGGGTAACAGCTACGCATATCCTGCTCGGTCTCCCAGGTCGCCTCCTCGACCGGCTAACCTTGCCACTAAACTTTCACTAATGCAATGTTCTTTGACATCAGTTTTCTAACCCGCCTATCCAATATTGTCACTAGCTCCTTACCATAGGATAGATCCTTGTCAAACAGGACTGAACTGAAATCCAAAACGTGCGATAGATTATCGTGATACCTCATGCTAGGCTGGGTGGTAAGGTAAGCTTATAATCAACCTCCCAACTCACCTCAACATATTGAAACGGCCTATAAACCTCGAACTCAACTTCTCTTTTTTCCCAATTCTCATTGGAGAAACTCAAAGCAGAACCTGCTCTCCAACCATATAGGAAACATCACGAACCGTCTGGTCCGCATAGCTCTTCTGTCTAGACTGGGTTGTACAGAGTCTATCCTGAATCACCTTAACCTACTCCAAGGCATCCTGAACTAAGTTTGTGCCCATTAACCTAGCCTCACCTGGCTCGAACCAACCCACCGGAGATCTATACCGCCTAGCATATAAAGCCTCATACGGTGCCATCTGAATGTTAAACTGATAAATCTTGTTGTATGCAAACTCCGCCATTGGAAAGATATGATCCCAAGGCCCACCAAACTTGATCACACATGCACAGAGCATATCCTCAAAATCTGAATAGTGCGCTCGGACTGCCCATCCGTCTGAGGGTGAAATATTGTACTCAACTTTACCCAAGTACCCAACTCATGTTGAGCGGTCCTCTAGAACCATGATGTGAACTGAATACCTCTATCTGAAATGATGGAAACTGGAATACCATGCAGACGAACAATATTGCGGATATAGATCTCCTCTAACAGCATAGAAGAATAAGTAGTACACATAGGAATAAAGTAATCAGACTTGGTCAACCGATCCACAATCATCCAAACAGCATCGAACTTTCTCAAAGTTCGTGCCCTGGAATCTCTATCTGTTGAAGTAACCAACCTGGTCTCTTGTGCTCATACTTCACCCGCTGACAGTTGAGGCACCAAGCTACAAAACCAACTATATCCTTCTTCATCTACCTCCACCAATAGTGCTACCTTATATCCATTTACATCTTTTCGGCACCTGGATGAATGGAATACCATGAACTGTATGCCTGCTCTAGAATTAACTCCCGAAGCCCATCAATATTGGGTACACAAACCCGACCTTGCATCGTCAATATTCCGTCCTCGCCAATGGTCACATATCTGGCATCACCATGCTAAACCTTCTCCTTGAGGACAAGCAAATGAGGGTCATCATACTGATACTCCCTGATAAGATCAAATAAAGAAGATCGAGAAACCACACAAGCCAGAACCTGACTAGGCTTCGAAAGATCCATTCTCACAAACTGGTGGTTATGGTCTCACCATAGGCCAAACTCCTCAAACTATCTTTGTGGTGAGTCAAAGCATCATCCACCACATTGTCCTTGCCCGACTGATACAAAATAGTGATGTCATAATCCTTCAGCAAGTCCAACCATCTCCTTTGGCGTAAATTTAGATCCTTTTGCTTGGACAAATTCTACGAGATCTAGTTATCAATATTAATATCACAAGTCACACTGTACAAATATTGATGCCAGATCTTCAAGGCATGATGAATAGCAGCTAACTCAAGATCATGGATAGAATAATTCTTCTCATGTACCTTCAACTGTCTAGACACGTAGGCAATCACCCTACTGTCCTACCTCAACTTCTAGGCCACCCATGTCAAGGCACAACCAGTTCTTTATAGCAGCGTGTATTTAGCTCGTAACTAGTAAACTTCTTGCTCAAATAACAGATGGATTGTTCCTTCTTTCCCGTGCCGTCATGCTGCCCGAGAATACAACCAAAAGAGCTCTCCAGGACATTTAATAAAGAAACAATGGCCTTCCCGATCCCGGCGAGACTTATAGGTTAGACAAGTAGTGTTTGATTCTGTCAAAAGCCTCTTGACACTCACCGGTGCATTTAATTGTTGCGTCCTTTTTCAATAGCCTCACTATGGGCTCGTGTGTGGAAGTCAACTTGGCGATGAATCGGCTGATGTAGTTCAGTCTTCCCAGCGAGCTCATTACATCCTTCTTGGTTTTTGGAGGAGGTAGCTCTCGAATGGATTTTATCTTGGTCGGATCCAACTCGATGCCTCTTCGGCTAACAATGAATCCCAGAAGTTTGACTGACAAGACCCCAAATGCACACTTGGCTGGATTCAATTTCAAATCATACTTGCGAAGCCTTTTGAAAAACATTATTAAGTCCCTGATATGATCATCCTGAGTCTTGGACTTGATAATCACATCGTCCACATATACTTCTATTTCCTGATGCATTATGTCATGGAAAATAGCGATCATAGCTCTCATATATGTTTCCCAAGCCGAAAGGCATAACTCTGTAATAGTAAGTCCCCCAAGGTGTGGTGAAAGGCTATTTTCTCGGTGTCTTCCTCATCCATCAATACTTGGTGGTATCCTGCATAACCATCTACAAAGGACTGTATCTCGTGTTTGGCACAGTTGTCAACAAAAATATGGATGTTAGGTAAAGGGAAGTTGTCTTTGGGACTCGCCTTGTTTAAATCTCTGTAGTCTACACATACTCGAGTTTTTCCATCTTTCATCGGTATCGGGACCACATTGGCCAACCATGTGGTGTATCGAACCACTCGGATCACCCCCTTCTCTAACAGTTTTGTGATTTCCTCTTTGCTCTTGTCCCTGATATCAGGTTTGAAATTTCTTTGTTTTTGTTGGATTGGAGGGCATTCGGGGTACGTGGGAACTTATGAACCACCAAATTAATACTCAACCCAGGAATATCATCGTAAGACCAAGCAAACACGTCTTTGAATTCAAAAAGAAGTTGAACCAGGGAGTCCCGGATTTCTTTATTCACATGGATGCTTACTTTAGTTACCCTGGTTTCACTGGGGCCACCCAAGTTAACTGGTTCAGCATCATTTAAGTTTGGTTTAGGTTTGTTTTCAAAATGTCCCAACTCTCGGTTGATTTCCCTAAAATCCTCTTCTTCATGGTATTCTGGTTCTTGGTATATTATTTCACAAATAGGCAGCATGTTCGGGTCGGTGCATGAAGTCCACTAGCATGTCTTTCAAAATGCGGTGCGATATGCGACCGCATAACTGATATACTGTGAGCTCGTGATTTTTGTCTCGCTAAAATTACTCCTACGGAATTCTTAGAATTAGGACTTTTCCTTTTATTATTCGATTTTTAGGATTTAATTGGGTATTTTTGTGTGTAGTTTTATTTGTGCGTGCATGATAAGTCATAAAAAATACCAAAACAATTGCACGAGTATTTGGGATGTAATTTTTACATTTTTTTAGACTAATTAGTAATTATGCTTTTTCAAAATATAAAAACCACAAATAAACTTTGATTTGTTTGGTTTGATTCTAATTTCCTTTAAAGTGATAGTACTTTAATTGTAATTTAATTAGGTAGGTTGAATAAATTTCAGGTTTAATTTTAGTTTGATTTTTAAAATTGAAACAATAAATAAACAAAAGAAAAGTGAAAAAGAAATAAAGGACAAGAGGTATAAAATCAGGTTGACCTGATATTGGGCCAAGGCTAATTGCAGCCCAAACCAAATCCCCCTACCCGTCCAAATCCTTGATAAACCGGCCCAAATCCGTTTCCTAACCTAGTCTCTCATCAGAGACGCCCCAAAACGACGTCGTTTTGGGGCACATGATCTCGGCCATTCATCCATTATCATCCAACGGCCCTAGTTCGATCTTGTGTTTTAAATAAAAGTATCTGAATCCTTTAGAAAACCCTAGATACCAAACCTTCTCTTCTTCATAACCATCATCTCCGCTGACCCTCCGCCTCACCGTCGCCGGCCATAAATCGTCGCCGCTGGCGGTGAAGCTCCAAACCCATCCAAGTTTACACCCCTGAATCCCCTCCTCCTCCTCTTTCCAATGGACTAAAAATCATTCCTCAAATGTTGGCCCAACTTCTCGAATCTTCAAAAATATGGACGCCTCCTCCGCCACCCGCGGTGGCGCCACCACCCAAAATAACCCCAACTTTACACCACAACTCTATCTCCATACTCTCAAGCCATATTTACTATTATCTTCCACCAAATCTCAGCCAGTTCTTCCGAATTTCAAATCGAAAGTCTGGCTCAAGTTTTAACTCACCCCAAATTTGACCACAATCATACAGTAGACTCTCTTGACTTCCCTCTTCCTAAAATCCTTAATAAATTTCCCTCAAATCACCGCAAATTTCGAGCTAATGTCACCCTTGGTCCCAAATTTTCCAATTGAGCGATTCGATGAAGTCCTGGGACATTTTGAGACCTTGCATGGGTGAGTCAAGACCGCCATTTATGGTCCAAAGGTTAGGTATCCTTTCTTTTCCATAGGTTTTAAAATTTTCTGTGCTTACCCTTTCTTTAATTTCCTTTTTCCAAAAAATCCATGTCGGCATACTCAGTAGTCTTGGTTAGTTCAAAATTTCAGATTGTTCATCCTTTTCCTGGTTTGATTATTCCTTTGTTTCAGCTGATCCATATTTGTTCATAATTGACCCTGCGATGGCTTCTGAGTTTTGTTTTAGTTAGTCATGTTTTGATTTTGATTAATTTGGTCTTGCATTTCTTGGTGCTAGTTTAATTTAGCTTCAAATCTATCTATATACGTGTTTCATTGATTTTAATCCTTTAGTAATTCCTTATGGTTACTGATTAGTTGATGTTAGTTTGTTTGTGATAAATTTGTTTGCTTTTGATCTTGGGTAAAACAAGTAGTGTAGTTGCAGTCTCTTTAAAATCTAGTGGTTAGTTTATAACATTCTAGCTCAGGTTATTTCGGATTTATTCCCAAATGATAATCAGATTGGATTTGGTTATGGTTTAATCATTCCTATTGCCTTGATTAATCAACTATAGTCAATTTCTGACCAACATGACAAGAACTAGAGTGTAATTGAATAGGTTAGGTAATTGAGGGGAAATGATAAGGGTAATGTAGGTGTTTGGATAATGGAATCTTGCAGTAAACCCCTGGAACCTTCTAGTTGGAGGTTCAAAATATAGAATTCTGGTAATATGATGATAAGACTTGAGAGACAAGTCAGAAAATGAGGGACTAAGTGAATAATTCAAAAAATTATGAAAAAGACTAAAGGGTAAACACAAAAGAAAAGGGTTTCTCTAAGTTGGGGGTTATAAATAGGCCTTCATTCACAAGTCTGAAATCCTTGGAAAAACACCAATTTTTTTATTCTAAAAATCCTAGAAATATTTCCTAAAAACTTCCAGAAGTTCCAGGCCTAAAAATCCTGAAATTTCAGAGGTTTTTACTGTTCCATTAGGCCGTTTTCTTCAAGGGTAATCCCAATCCTCAGCTACTAATAAGAATTTTAGCTATATAAGATGAAAACAACTTGAAATATGTGTGTTTAAAGTGTTAGAACTTCCAGAAACTATTCTGGGTTTGATCTCAAGTTGGATTGTTTTCTTTCAAGCTGTTTGGGTTGGTTTACTGATGTTGTTTGTGTTAAAACTTTCCTGGTGATGCTATTTCTGGGTTTACAATTGATCATGAGCTGCTGATTCCTGTTACTATATTTTTGTTTGAATTTGCTGGCTCTCATTTCCATTTTTTACTCGAATTCCAAGTACACTTTTGATATCCAGTGATGTATGAAGCTTAAACTCAATGTATTCTCAAGTTTGAAGATAAATGCTACTTATTCCTCCACGAATTATTATTTGTTTTAATTTATTTTTTTATGCTTATCATAATTGAGACAGTTGCTTTGTAATAACTGGACATTTGGACTGTTATTTTAGGCTTATACAAGTAATTAGCAACAATGTTAGCCGGTAATATATTTAATGCAAATTCTGCCATCACGTTCATATGAGAATTGAATTTAGAATGAAATAGCATGACATTTTACTGATGAAAATTGGTATCTCCTGTAAGTTTAAATAGTTGATTGCATTAATTTATTTATCATGTGTTTGTGAAAAAATAGGATTCAAAGTAGTGTATTTATATTTTAAAATAGTTTGATGTTTTAGACTCATGTTGCAGTACATATCAGTTTGGGAATTCCCAGTTAAATGGCATATTAAGTTTCAAAGCATTCAGTGTACCAGTGAGTTCGAGTGAATTGAATTAATTAGGTGGTTGAGATATAGCGTTGATTGAATAAGTTGTGCCTCTGTGGATAAACTTGCTAATAGTCCCCAAATTTAAAAATCAGCATTCAACTGCTAGGCCTGTCACGAGCCCGGGTAGTCCAACCCTCGTGTAAATGAAATTTCGGCTTGTGACTGAGGCCCAGATTATGAAGGAATTGTTCTGAACAGAACTGAAGCGTAGCCTTTTTCCATGGGTTGCTTTGAGGCCCAACCTGCTGGAAGCTCCATTTATGTAGCAGAGTTAGTGAGATTTGGATAATTTAAAATTGAATCATAGGTTTTGACCTTTCAAGTGATGCATTATTAATTAGGTCTTATTAGAGACAAACCCAATAGAAAGTTCTAGTTTACTCTATGTATTAGCCTTTAAAATAAAAACGTGGTGTGTCGCGCCAAAAAGAACCTATAAATCGCGGGGCCCTCGTGAAATGCTTATATTAAAATACTTAAAGATTCAGGACATGCTGTTTAGCGAACTTCACGGCTTCCCGCAAAGATAATAACACGTTAGTAACTTTTTGGTGCGTCTTTAATAACATTATCTTTCTAAGTATGGGTTCGCATATATGTGACCCAAATCTGAATCCCGATGAAGTTGAAATATGTCAAAAACTACATGCGCATTTAGGTGACGTGGTTCGCGACAAGTTTTAGCGGCATCGCAAATTTAATTAAAAAATATTAAAAGCGGTATAAGTAATCAAAATTGCATTTTTAGGATGAACATGTGTAAAATTAGAATTTTAGCCATTCATAATAGTTTAAGAGACATGCTAGAACCACAGGATCCGGGGGTGCCTAACACCTTCCCTCGGGTCAACAGAATTTCTTACTTAGAATTTCTGGTTCACAAACTGCATTTGGGCAGTCGAATAATTTCCTCAATATTGGATTCAAATTAAACCGATGACTCGGGACACTAAAAGCCAAGCATATCCCAAGTGGCGACTCTAATAAATTAAAAATCCCATTTCGAATAATGTCACTTTAATTGGAAAAACTCCATTATGCATTTTTATCCTTCGGGGTAACCGTGTAAAAAGGAGGTGTGACAGCTTTGGCGACTCTGCTAGGGACAACGAACCCAGAATCTCTGGTTTAGGGTTTACGAATGTGAGCTTAGAATAACCATTATATTTGGCTTCTTCGGATTTTCCTACATGTTTCATCCTAATGTGCTAATGCTTTACCGCTTTGATATTACCTAAACTGTACATATAAGCTGCTATGAAACCCTTCACTTCTCACCTCCGGGGATGTGCTTACTGGTAGAGACTCCCTATTTTGTTAGTGGCATACCCTGAAATAAGAAAGATGCCGGACGAGTTACTAAGTCGGATGGCCTTTTGGTTCCCGGTACGTAGCCTGCTCCTTGACTTGAGTCGTCAGCTCGGGATCACAGTCTAGACCCTATACCAAAGTGTTTAACTTAGAATAACTTGACCTCATGTCGGATCCCTAGTAGGAACGCTTATTTGCATCATTATTTGACTTAGGGGACTGAACACAGGGGTTGGGTCCGTTTAGGACAGGTGACCCGAAATGAAAAGATCATCCTGATGCATATTATGTGCCACTTGCACATTCATTTGCTTCAGATTCGCATGTTGACCGGCTTGTAATAAAGAGGAAATAAAAGGTACTAGAGCTCCTAAGATTAACCATTTGTAAAACCAATGCTCAAATAGCACCGAAATCCTGCCGGATTTTTGAAAAAAAGAAAAGAAAAAAAAACAAAAGAAGAAGGGGGCTTTCAATTATGATTTGGTTTTGATAAATTGTTTTGCTCGAACTACGCCGGTTTGATTCTCATCAAGTACGAGATACGTATGCAACCCCCATCGGGTCCAACCTCCCTTTTGTAAAAATAACCAAAACAAGGAAAAACAAATGTCCAATTTTACTTATTTTCTTAAATAAATCGGGTGATGTCGTTACTGCCAGAAATAGCCGAATGTTACCGAAAAGGATGCCAGAAGGCTGAATTTGCACAAATGACCACCTATGAGTCTTATTTTGGCCGATGAACGAGCCTAACCATAAAATCTTCCTTCGGAAGTGCTGAAAGGCCGTGTTCGCAAAGCTGGGCCCTGTTTTCAGAAAATAAATTTCATAAAATAAAGAGGTCAGTTTTAATGTTTTGTGGAGTCAAGTAGAACAAAATCTTGAGATACTAATTTGCCCTAATAAATGTGCAGAATGAGCACGGAGCAGTATTTGCCGATAACATTCCCGAACAAAATTCCCTTGGAGCTACACATTTGGTGAAATGACCTGGGAGAAGCAGGGGAAAATAGGGTTAACATGCATTTGGGGGACTTACTGGGTTGCTGAAAATTAACCTGAGGGGCGACATCATAAGGGCGTTAATCACGCTCTGGGACTCAGCTCACAATGTATTCCATTTCTCGAATTTTGAACTCACACCGACATTGGAAGAAATAACTCGATATATTGGGACCCCTACGATTCCCCTGAGGCACCAATACCTGATTGCGCCAAGAGCCCTCGTCGTGCACAAGTTCCTGGATTCCTTAAAAATCAGTAGGAAGGTTCACAACCCAGACCTGTCAGCCGGCTTTTGTACCCCGTAGTTTATATATCAGAGGTACGGGCACATAGGGGGATTCAATAACCCGAAAAACCATATTTATAGCAAAGGAAACCAACTCAAATGGGAGGAGCATCGATGTTTTGCATTCATGATATTCTTTTTGGGTCTTTTGCTGTTTCCGCGGAAGGATGGAATATTGACATACAGATAGCAGGGGTCGTCAGAGCTTTACTAACTCAGGCCAAGAGCACCCTCGCTCCTATGATCTTAGCCAAGCTCTTTCGTGCTTTCACCGCCTGTAAAGCGGGAGGTGACTTCTTTGAAGGATGTAACCTATTGCTACAAATATGGATGATCGAGCATTTATGCCACCGGTCTTGGTTCATGAATTATGGTCACCAACAAAGAGCGGCATAGAAGAATTCTACAATAGGGTCGATGGGTTTAGGTTACCTGAGGGTGTCACATAATGGGTGTCACATCTCCGGGTTGTCACTGCAAATCAGATAGAGTGGACATTCGGGTGGCTCCCCGTGGATGAAATTGTGTATATGCCAGCCACCAGGCCTCATTTCCTTCTGATGGGTCTCCGAGGTATCCAACCCTATGCTCCATACAGAGTGCTAAGGAAATTAGGTAGATGCCAAATAGTTCCCAGGGACAAGGATATTAGTCACCATGCAGTTGAGATTAGCCCCAATGGTCAATTCCCTGAAGCCGTCGTGCGTCAAATCTGGAGCAAATGTCAATACTTGACAGCGGGTACCCGAGTACGTGACATATCTAAAGACGAGGTTACACCTGGATACATTTCTTGGTATAAAAAAACATAGAGCCTGGAAGCTTTTGCGTTGGGAGATCAAACACGCCTATTTTTTTAATGAAGGTGCTCATTGGGACCTTCATGAATGCTTCTGCAGAACCACGCTGCATTTCATAAAATGCTGGAGCACAATTTTCAACCAAAAATTAACAACCAACATTTGCTTCAAACTTTTGCACATGAAGGAGATCAAGAATGCACGACTGTGGGTGACCAAATTAATCCATGTCTGAGGAATGTGTGGTTACATTGGTCTATGGGTTTAGAACAAGTGTGCTGGCATTCACGAGAAATCGAGGAAAGCATGAGCAGATCATATAAAGTTTTTAATGGTTTCATGAAGACATGTTGTTGTTACACGCCTTTACCAAATGGAAACTGCAGAAAACAAGCCAACATTCACGTGGGAGGAGGAAATAATGATCTTTTTATCTAACATAGTTTTCTTTTTTGCAGAGGATTTATCTGTTTCATTGAAGACCTATCTGAGGTGTCATTTAAGGGTGATAATAATATTAATATTAATTCCCTTAATGAGGAAACAATAGGAGGATCTTCCATAACTTTATTACACGAAGCAAAAGGAGAACTGGACAATTGGAAGTCGGCATTGAGAACTGACCCTCGACGAGCAGCTTTATTTGATGTACGAGATCTTCATCCATGCTATTCTACCATGGGATGGTATTCTCAATATAGTCTAATGCATCTTGGAAAATTGGAACACTTTTGGTGTATCACAATCAACATTACGAGGCTTTGGGACTCCACATTGAAATGTTCAAGTGAATTATTAGTCAATGCAAAAGGAAACATAGGCAGTTGGAACAAACAGTAAGTAAGCATGAGATGTTTAATGTGGTGACCATTTAGACTTCAATAATGAATTGGAAGATGCAAGACAAACCCATACAACTGGAACTCAAATAGTGGGGCAGGTTAACAGACAAAAGGGTATCTTCATGGCATCAACGCGTTCGTGAACTACTGCATTGCCACTCACTACGACCTCTTTGGGTGGTATTAGCACATTGTGCTCATTCCCTTGAGGAAGGAAAGGTGCCATTGAACGTACACAATAGAGCTAGCATTTAACAAGCATACAATTACAAGACTTGCACTCATTTGTTTAATTTTAGTATACATTTTGTGATACCAAGCTTGAGTATTTTACTTAATCTAGGTAATAAGATTAATGTAACAGTCAAACTTTATTACTTCCATTACGTAAAACCTCCGGACAAGGTTATTTCATTGTAATTTTTGTAATTCTCTTTTTTATTAATAAAAAAATTAGCCCTAGTCTATGCCTAGTGGACCAAAAAAGAATACTGCATCTCCAAGAATTTTTTGAAACAACACAAGAGCAATGGGATTAGCTAGCCAAGGAAAATGAATACAGGGCCACCATAGGAAGATTGGAAAAGCAAGTCAAAGAGCTACAATTTGAAAATGGTTTGCATGACACAGCAGATGAGGGAGAAAAAAAAAAGATTAACCAAAGAGAACGAGGCGTTGCGAGCCCAAATCCAGAAAATGAAAGCAGCTGCAAAAGATCCCCCCCAGGAGCGCGAAGGATGAAAAACTCATAGAAAATTTGAGGTGAAAAGTATCCGAGTATGGTTTTGACTTGAATAAGGCGGAAGGTGAGCTATCCAGGGTTCGGAGATAATTAGCTAAAAGTGCGGAGGAACGAGCCCGCATCATTGAGAAATTAAAAGAAGGGCATAAGGATGATGTTGATGGGTTAAAATGGAGGACCATCATGGTTGAGAACATAGTGGCCAGGCAAGTTAGGGACTTCAAAGCCGAGAGAGAACATTGTTATGCAGTGATAGCAAGGTGGGAGATAGATTTGAAGCAATTCCATGAACTGAATCAGGTAGCAGAGCAAACTCTAGAGGCAAGGGCCAATTAAATTGGGCGTTTGTTGCAAGAAAAGGTTGTTATTAGGGAAAGAGTATGGATGATCACAGACTACATCACCACAAAGTGCAACCGTTGCAAGGATATGACAAGATCCATGTTCTTTGCCACCGCCATGACCTTTCTTCGGCAAGTGATGGAGGACCTCTACCACCTCCAAGGGAGTTTAGCACGCAAGCCTGTGGCAGCCGAATGATGCCCTGCGAGGCCAAGGAGCACTTGAAGCATTAATCTATTCATAAATATTACGCTTCCTTCTGTCAAAACATATTGGTTTACCCGGAAGTCTGTATTTCTCTTATAATGCATAGTTAATTGTTCTTCAAGTCTGTAATTCGCTTTTATCAAAGCTTGTTAGTTTCTTGTTTAATTTGTCAGTCTTTCGAGTCTTTGTAACCGAAGTTCGTTGTTATGAGGATGGAAATTACCAAAATATTTTTATGCTTCGCTTTTTACTCGCAAGAACTACGCTTGGTCTGACTCATGCGGGGTCATGATACGTAGGCAATCTACATAGGATTCGACCACAATTGAATAAATAAGAGAGAAAGTGAATGAAATAGGACAGAGGGGGAGAATAAGGCTAAAAGAAGGGGCTTTGCAAATAAATAAATAAACACTGGGATGACACATGCGACCATTGCAAGCATATAGATCCGTTAACTGCATAGGTGCATCACATCCAACGTACGATCCTTATTTGTTATCTGTCTCAAACTAACCGTTTGTTTGATGTCACGATCCAGTCTCAGGCTTTAGAAACAATGGTTGGTTTGTGGTAAACTGGCATCATATTGATATTTCACCAGATCGAAAGGAAGCGCAGAAATGTCATCTGAAATGACTTTGCCGGCAGTTCCCATCTTAGAGGAAAGCCCGATTGCAGGCATCTCGGCCTTAGAATCTGCAACGGCCGCAGAAAATAGGATCCTATGACTTAAGGTCATGGAGATGTGGGATACATGGACAAATGGATTAGAGCCTCCAAGTGCCATCCCTGGATTACCTGAGCTCTTTCCAAGGCCGGGGGGTACTTCCACTGTTCCCATTAACCACCCTAACATACTATTGGGACAGCCTACCATACCAGCCAACTTTGTCGGAGCACCTTCTGAAGTCCGCCCTCAGGTGTTCATCTCTGGCATAGTTCCTAATATTTTTACGGTTCCCCATGTGCTCCCACCACACGGCCTGCAGTGCCGAGACCCATGTTTGATCCTACGGCTTTCACATTGAATATAACCCATATCAAGCAACCCCTATAATTGATCCTTCAACTCAGAATGAACCATATGATACATAGGAATAGAAATGGGCAAGTGCCCCGCAACATATCAATGCCAAAATTAATATATCTTTCAAGAGGCATGCTTGGAAGGTCAGCTGGAAATACATCGGAAAAATTTGGTACGATTGGGACTGAATCAATTGAAGGGGTAGTAATACTGACATCTCTCACATATGCTAAATACGTTTCACACCCCTTCTACCATACGATGAGGTTTAAGAAAAGAAATAACTCAATTGGGAGTGTGATCCAAAGTACCCATCCACTCAATGCACAGCACTCCTCACATAGCCAGCATTATGGTTTTTGCGTGACAGTCAAGAATGCCATAATGGACCGACTTCTAGTCCATGTCCAAGATAATATCAAAATAGACCATAATGAGTAACAATAAATTGGCTCTGGCCTCAAAACCATGAAGAGTAACCAAACACGGCCTCTAAATGAAGTCCACAACAAGAGAATCTCCCATAGGAGCAGAAACGTAAATAGAGGAACTCAAAGAATCCTGAGGTACCCCCAAATGCAGAGCAAAATAAGAAGACACATAAGAGTATGAAGCCTGGATTGGATAGAACTGATGCATCTCTATGAATAACATGAACAATATCAGTGATCATAGAATCGAAGGCAATGATCTCGATACGAGAAGAAAGAGCATAGTCTCTGACCTGGCCTCCCTCTCTAGGGTGACCTTTACCTCCCTGACCTCCAACTCTAGCTGGATGAGCATGTAAGGTAGCAACTAGAGCTGTAACCACAGCTTGAGAACTCTGCAGGGCATGCTGTGGTTGAGAAGTCTATAGAGGTGCACTTCTCCCAAATCTGTCCCTCACCATACGGCATGTGTCACCAGACTCAAAATAAGAATTGGGAGGTCGTGGCGACTGTGACTGGCTCAGGCTGTGATATTTGGCTCGCGTTCATGGAGCTTTGACCCCTCGAGCATTCCCGTTCGCAGGCTAGTGGCTGTGTTCGGGTAGAGAAAAATGTGAACCCCTCCCCAAGGCCTTTAACCTTACGCATTCACGAGTGCTTGGACGCGTTAGCGAAGGGTATACCCTCCTTAGCCTCACATTGACATCACATGCTTTACGTTCACGAAGAAGAAATCTGGCACCTGGGAGATTTGCCTATGGGTTCGCGTTAAGGACCACGCGAATGCGAAGAGCAAAATCTCTGGGCACAAAACAGCCAAAACCATGCAACTTTTATGAGTTCAAAACTTTCTAAAACCCATCCGAAACTCACTCGAGCCCTCGGGGCTCCAAATCAAACATATGTACTAACTCAAAAACATCATATGGACTTATCTATGCGATCAAATTGCTAAAATAACCTCTTAAACAATAAATTTAGCATAGAAATCTAAGAAAAATCTCAAAACTTTCAAAGTAGGAATGTTTACAACTACGGGTCCGAAACACCTCAAATGACATTCGTTTGTAACCAAATTTCACAAACTCATCTTATTTCACATATATGACATGTATTGGGCTTGAGAACCAGAATATGGCTCGATAGCATCAAATTCTAAATGCATTTCATTTCCAAAACTCATAGAAATTTCCAAAAAATAATTCTCTTTAAAAATTCATTTCTCGGGCTTGGGACCTCTGAATTTGATTCTGGGTATATGCTCAATTCCCATATTTTTCCACGGACCCTCAAGACCGTCAAATCACGGGTCCTGGTCCGTTTACCCAAAATATTGACAGAAGCCAAACTATATGCATTTTAAGTAAAAATTTCAACATTTTCAAATAATAACTTTCCGGCCCTGCGCTCGGACTGCGCACAGAAAACGAGGTGAAGCTGAAAGAGGTTTTAAGACCTCGAAATGCAAAATTCATTTAAAAACAAGTGATGACCTTTTGGGTCATCACATTCTCCACCTATAAAACAATCGTTCGTCCTCGAACGGATATATGAAGGAATTAACTGAGTCAAGGAAAAGACAAGGATAATGGCTGCACATATCAGACTCAAACTACCAGGTCGATTACTCAGCAAGCTAACCTCTCTACTGAACATGAACAGAAGGATAACTCTTCGATCTCAACTGATGAACCTACCGATATAGAATAGCTATCGGCTCCTCCTCATAAGTTAAGCCCTTGTCCAACTGGACTGTGATGAAATCCAACACATGGGATGGATTGTCGTGGTATTTCCAAAGAGTGGACACATGAAACACTAGATGCATAGCTTATAAGCTCGGTGGAGATGCAAGTCTATAAGACACCTATCCCACTCGATCAAGAATCTCAAACAAGCCAATGAACCTAGGGTTAAGCTTTCTCTTCTTCCCAAATCTCATCACGCCCTTTATAAATGACATTTGAAGCAATACCCGCTCACGGACCATGAAAGTCAAATCTCGAACCTTGTGGTCGGTATAATTCTTTTGCCTGGACTGAGCTATACGAAGCCTATCCTGGATAATCTTGACCTTGTCCAAGGCATAGTGAACCAGATCCGTACCTAAATATCGAGCCTCTCAGCTCAAACCATCCAACCGCCTACCATACAAAACCTCATAAGGAGCTATTTGGATACTCAACTGGTAGTTGTTGTTGTAGGCAAACTCTGCTAAAGGTAAAAACTGATGCCAGGAGCCTCCAAAATCAATGACACATGCTCGAAGCATATCCTTCATGTGAGCACGTGATTTTTTTCCTATATGAATTACTTTTAAAGTTTCAAAAACAAAATAATATTTTTCATATTATTTGCAATTTTGTGGATTTCCATGGCATTTATTTGTTAATTGATTGCATTTATTTGTGCATATTTATTTTTATTTTAATTAAATGAAAAAATACAAAATATACATGTATTTGAATTTAGGATTTAATTTGATATTTTTAAGAATTAATTAGAAATTAGTGATTTTATAAAAGAGAAAAATAAAAAATGATTTAATTTGCACCTTTAATTTTAACTTTGATTTTAGGTAATTGTTCTTTCAAATTATTTGTGATAATTATTATTTAGGATTAATTAGCATTTTTGATAGGTTAATTTGGTTTTATAATTTGAACTAGATTTTTATTTTAATTTGAAAAGAAGAGAAAAAGAAATTAAAAAGAATGTGGTCCATAGTGATCCCCTTCCACTTCCACTCAGGAATCTCAATCTTCTAGAACAAACCACCAGGCCTCTAATGCTCATACATAACTTGCTGGCAATTCAAACACCGAGCCACATATGCAACGATATCCTTCTTTATTATTCGCCTCAAATAATGCTGCCACAAGTCCTGATACATCTTTGCGGTGCCCGAATGAATAGAGTATCGGGAGCGATAATCCTCTTCTAAAATCAAATCTCGAAGTCTGTTCACATCAAGCACACAAACTCGACCCTACAATCTCAAAACTCCATCATCACCTACGGTAACCTGCTTGGCACCTCCGTGCTACAGCGCGTCTCTAGGGGCACATAAATGGGGATTATCATACTGTCGATCTCGTATAAGCTCCAATAAAAAAGAACAAGTGGATATGCAAGCTAACACACGGCTAGACTCAGAAATATCCAACCTCACAAACTTATTCTTGAAAGCCTGTACATCCAAAGCATGTAGTCTCTCACCGACTGGAATATAAGCAAGATTACCCATACTGGCTGAATTCCTACTCAAAGAATCAACCACCATATTGACCTTTCACGGATGGTATAAGATAGTGATATCGTAGTCTTTCAACAGATCCAACCAATTTCTTTGCCTCCAATTCACCTTTTTATTTCTTGAAAAAATACCGCACACTCTTGTGATCCGTGAACACCTCACATGCCATGCCATACAGATAATGCCTCCAAATCTTCAATGCGTGGACAATGGTGGCTAACTCCAAATCATGAACTGGATAGTTCTTCTCATGAATCTTCAAATGCCACAGAGCATAAGCAATGATCTTGCCATCCTGCATCAACACTACACCAAGTCCAATACGAGATGCATCGCAATAAACTGTATATGGCCCTGAACCTGGGGGTAAAACCAATACTGGTATCATAGTCAAAGCTATCTTGAGCTTCTGAAAGCTCGCCTCACACCCATCTGACCACCTGAATGAGGCACCCTTCTGGGTCAACCTGGTAATTGGGGCTTGCATACAACTAACTATCCCTCTGAGTCTGAAAAACCACTCTAAGATACTGCTCGTGTTGTTCCCGGCTGCGAGAATAAATCAAAATGTCATTAATGAAGACTATTACGAACGAAACAAAGTAAGTCCTGAACACTTGGTTCATCAGATCCATAAAAGTTGTCGGGGCATTTGTCAACCCGAATGACATCGCCAAGAACTTATAATGTATGTATCAAGTGGAAAGCTATCTTACGGACATCGGATTTCCTAATCCTTAGCTGATGGTAGCCAAATCTCAAGTCAATCTTTTAAAATACCTTGGCAACCTGAAGGTGATAAAAAAATCATCAATCCTCGGTAATGGAAACTTATTCTTGATTGTAACCTTGTTTAATTGCATGTAATCTATACATATTCGGATCAATCCATCCTTCTTCATAACAAATAACACTGGAGCACCCCAAGGCAAAACACTGGATCTAATGAAACCCTTTTCAAGCAAGTCTTGCAACTACTCCTTCAACTCTTTCAACTCAGTCGGGGCCATACGATACGGCAAGATAGAAATGGGCTAAGTGCCCGGAGCAAAATCAATGCAGAAGTTAATATCCATGTCGGGTGGCATAGCCGACATGTCTGAAGGAAATACCTCAGGAAACTCTCGAACAATGAGCACAGAATCAATAGAAAGGACCTCAACACTAAAATCATGTACATAAGACAAATAGTCTAAACACCCGTTCTCGACCATACGTCGAGCCTTTACATAAGAGATAATACTACAGGTAGAATAATCAGCAGTCCCTCTCCACTCTAAGCGAGGTAAAACTGACAAGGCTAAGGTCACAGTTTTGGCATGGCAGTCCAATATAGCATGGTAAGGTGATAACAAGTCCATCCCCAATATAACATAAAAATCAACCATGCCAGAAGCAACAAATCTACATAAGTCTCAAGACCCCCAATCACCACAATACATAATGGACTTGATCTACCATAATAGAATCACCCACTAGTGTAGACTTATATATAGGGGCACTCAAGGAATCATTAGGAATTACTAGATACGGTGCAAAATAAGATTGTTTACTGTGAAAATGATAATGACAATTTGTTAAATTTGTAAAATGGGACTCTAAAAATATGTGATCTATTCCGGAGCTAGTTTGTTAAAGTAGTTAATGCTAATGATGTGTAACTTAATGATGGAGCACAAGCTAAAATGAGAAAATGATCGAACCGCAGGGCCTGCTGCCCGAATGTAGGCCTGGATGATGGGTACTTTGCGGTTGACTTCGAGGTCGAGCTCCTGCTATCGGGGATAGTCGAGAATGCTATAACAATTAGAGATATAATCAAACAGGGCATTTATAGCTAAAACTAAGTTATATGATAAGAACATATATAAAGCGATGTATATCGAGGTATCCTCGGATCAGTGTGAGCCAATAAGTTAAGAAAAAAGAGATAGAGAGATATTATTGCACTTGTGAAGAAATAGAGAAACATTAGTGATTTACAAGGTAGGGTGAGTCCCCTTTATATAAGAAGGGAAATCGATTACAAATATATGTGTATTTAATTACAAAATACATAGATAGGATGGCTTGATGTGATTCCTTAGCGTAGGCTTTGGATATGCCGGCCCTATCAGACTCAACTGTGTGTCTTGGGAGCCTCCCTACTTTCGCAGGCTCGGCCTTCCGCAAGCCTTGAATCGGGCCTCGACAAGCTTTGAGGGAGAGGCCTAAGTTAGGACTTCATGTTCTCAGGGTCTCGAGGCACTTCCCTGAGATGGCTTGCTAGCGAGGGTCGTTCAGAATCATTTTTTATCATTTCACTGCGTACATAGAGTTTCTGCGTTTTCATAGAGTAAAGGCGATGAGAAATGATAAAAAAAGGTTTTGAACCCTTGCTTCTTCTGATTTTCTTGGATACCAGACATTGAGATGCATTACATGCATTGTTCCTGCAGATTCCGGCATTGACTACGGTAGTTGGTATCCTTCAATATATCCAAGATGCTTTTCTAAATAACTGTCTCTCCCCTTTTGGATTCTCTTTTGTGTTTAAAACCCTTCGTGAGGTTTGCTTCCCCTCGTTCTCATTCTTTCTAAGGAACTCAAGCTCACCCCCTTTTCCCCATTTCTCCAAATTAGACCTAAGATGACGAACATTACAACTTCTGCTTCCAGGAGGATGCTGGCTTGTCCACTTCATTTTTCTTTTGGGGTGAAGTGGCTACTCCACCCGTGTTGAGGAGTGCATTCTAGGACCTTTTGTAATGACCTCGGATTTTAGGGTCGACATGACTTCTTCGAATTATGGGCGTCGTGAGCTCGTGACTAGGTATATTAGCTTTATAATGGACATCAAAAGATTAAAAGCGGACTGCTGTTAGGGGGATTCTGTGCTTGTGGAGATACCCACTCGGGATGAAGATAATTCATATTATAGCTCATAAAGCTAAATCTTTGAGTGTATACATCTATTTATTTTCTTTGCGGCCGATGGGGTCGTCCTCACCCCTGATTGACCTCGTGATTCTTGACTTTTGCCTGAGTTACCAGGTGATCCTAGGTCAGGTCCACCGTTTATTATGTGCATGGTTTATATGAGAAGGCACTATTCGAGTATGACCGGGGGAATTCCCTTCACCTTAAACCATTTGATTTGGCTGTATAGCCCTCGCCTTCGTGGAGGTTTAATCAAGCTTCGCTTTTGAGCTTCAAGGTCCATTTTTCCCCCACTGAGGAATTTGACGAAGATGCGTGGTTAAGTTGATTCATTCAAGTGAGTACATCTCATGTGATTCCACTGGAAAAGACACCGTTCCCTGACGAATGGAATGCTGGGCGTAAGTAGTTATGGTGCCCTTGCCCTTTTTTTCGCAACTTTTCTTCATGTATCTAACTATGCCTTTCTTATCCTTTTAGCAGCAACAATCTACCCCTGCATAGTGCCAGACCTTCGGGATTGGGTCTGTTGTTTGCACTCAATCTGCCCATATATCGATCAAGTGTAGGTGGATTTATGGCGAGAGGCCAGGGGCCCTGGTAAGCCCGAAGTTTTGATGCACCCGTGCATTCTGGCGTATCTTGTCATTAGTAGCTTTCTTTGTTTTGTGCATTTGACATCTGCATCTATCCAGGTCTGGGGGAATCCAATCGGTGAAGGAGGCACCGTCTATTTGAGGGGATGCTCAGATTCTTGGCGAGGAGATGAGGAGGCAGGAAAATCTACCTGTTAGGTTTCAAAGGTCCGAGAGGATCAAGGTGGGGGGTTTTGAGATTGACCCTTTGGCTCTAGTACCCAGGGCAATGTAAAATTTTTGTGTTGAAAGTGAGGGGGGAAAGTAGTTTTTCGATGTCTTTTGAAAGACGCATGAGGTTGATTGATTATCCGGCCGTGGGAACAGATGTTTCCGGACATGGATCCGATATTGGTGTGGCTCAAGTTCATGGTGGAGAGGAAATGGATGGGTTATCGAGTACTGATCTTGATTTAACAAGAGGCTAGAGTTCTCTTTGGACTGGTGCTCTTGACAATCAGTTCGTACGGGCCTCGATTTGGATTCCGAGATGAACCAAAGATGGAGATTAAGGTTAACCCAGCTAGCCCGTTGGATATTGTTGCTTCCCCGAAGGGGGATATCTTTCCATCTTGCATTATGCAAGAGGAATCTCGCGAGGAGCTTTTCATGGCAGGAACACTTATCAAAGGCGGAGGCACAATTGGAAGGCCGATGATCATTCTTGAGGGCCGTTCCGAGGCTGACGCTTACAACTCAGGTACATTCCTCGCTGTCACGGTGAGTTAGCAGACGCACTCGCAACTCAGGCGTCCATATTGCCTTACCCTGGAAGCGCCTACGTCCATCCTTTGGAGATCCAAATCAAAGAAAGGCATGGATATTATAATGTGACCGAGGCAGAGTCCAGCACCCAGCCATGGTATTATGATATCAAGATATTTCTAAAAATACAAGAGTATCCCGAGCAAGCTACCGATGAGTAAAAGAAAACCATCTGACGGCACGTGAGTAGTTTCTTCTTGAGTGGTGATACCATATACAAAAGGTCCCCGGATCTCAACTTACTAAGATGTGTTGACACCGAGGAAGCCAGGAGAATTATGCACGAAGTACATGTAGGAGTATGTGGACCTCATATGAACGGGTATGTACTGGCAAAGAAAATACTTCGGGCAGGGTATTACTGGATCACCATGGAGAAAGATTGTTCCAGTTTCGTTCGAAAATGTCATCAATGTCAGGTGCACGGTGATTTGATTCATGCACCGCCAACCAAATTGCATCCTATGTTAGCACCCTGGCCAGGCGCTGCCTGGGGCATGGATGTCATTGGGCCGATTGATCCAAAATCCTTAAATGGACATAGATTTATAGTGGTTGCTATTGAATATTTCATAAAATGGGTTGAAGTTATCACACTTAAGTCCATCACAAAGAAAGTTGTGGTAGATTTTGTGCATTCCAACAACATTTGTCGTTTCGAAATTCCCGCAACCATCATTACACACAACATGGCCAATCTAAATAGTCCTCTGATGGGAGAAATATGTGAACAATTTAAGATAACACATAAAAACTCCACCCCCTACCGGCCCAAAGCCAATGGTGCCGTTGAAGCAGCTAACAAGAACATCAAGAAGATTTTGAGAAAAATGATTCAAAGCTCAAGACAATGGCATGAAAAGCTGCCTTTTGCATTGCTGGAATATCACACCACAGTGCGCACATCGGTAGGGGCAACTCCGTACTTACTGGTCTATGGGACTGAGGCCATCATACCCGCAGAGGTAGAATTTACTTCACTCCGGGTAATTGTTGAAGCAGAAATTGAGGATGCGAGTGGGTTAAGACTCGTTTCGAGCAGCTGTCATTAATTGATGAAAAACAAATGGCTACGATTTGTCACGGGCAGTTACACCAACAAAATATGGCCTGCACTTATAACAAGAAAGTGCACCCCAAGAATTTTGAAGTCGGACTACTAGTATTGAGGCGTGTTCTCCCTCACCATCGGGAAGCTAAAGGAATGTTTTCCCCGAACTGGAAGGGTCCGTATATCATCAGAAAGATACTACCAAAAGGAGCAATTTGGGTGACATTGAAGGAGACGAGCCCGAGACAGCAGTGAACGCAGACGCAATAAAAAGGTATTATTTTGAACTCCCTGCAGCAATGATTCGGGCTAGTTGAAATAACGAAGGCTTTTTTCCGCTACCCTAAACACTACCAATCCTTCGCAAACCCCTCGAGCCGATTGCATTTCTTTATTTATCCTCTTTGGAACCCAGAATTACTATTCAATAAGAAGAAAAAAAGAAAAGGAAAAAGAAAGAAGAAGAAGAAGAAGAAGAAGAAGAAAGTAAGAAAAAAAATGAAAACAAAAGAGACAACAAACAAGTTTGTTTAGGAAACACTTCTTGAACTACGTCTGACTTGATTCCAAAAGGATACATAGGCAGCCTCTCCTTGAGGTCCAGTCATATCAAAATAAAACCCCAGTTTCCCAAGAAATAAAATTGGGGCAAAACTGTAATAGTTCGGCCATAAACCCTCCAGAATGGTTCCAAAGTTGCAAATTTCCATCTGATATCCTTTGCTCAAGAGCCTGGTCCAAGTCTTTTCGATCAATTGGCCAAAACAGGGACGTGGCAAACACCATTATTGGGATTTGGCACAATTTGACTTGAGAAAAAATAATATGAGAGAGTCTTATCGGTGAAAATCTTTGGGCACCATAAGGCGACGGTGAGTAGAGAAAATAAAAATGAGAGAGTCCGCCTAGTGAAAACTTGCCAAGAGAATTATCGGGTGACGGGAGAAGAGAAATGAGAGAGTCTGATTGGCGAAAACCCATAAAGGACGTGAAAAAGGGGAATTTTACCATCCAAGCCTGAACAAGTTTCCATGGTTTTGAAAGATTGAAATCAAAAGGCAGAAACAGATCTCGGTCGGGCATCTAGTCCAAGAAGCATGCCGTTTCTATTTAAAGTTGGCACGTCTCCCAGATAAGTCCTCCCCTTTTCTCCAAAAAGGGACATTTCTCTCTAAATCCATGTGTTTGCTTTTGTTATTCTCCCGCTCCTTTTTGGTTTAACTTTGATTTCCTGAACATTCCGTAAGAGAAGGTAGTAAGACCGGTCTCACGGGTTTTCTCCTGGCAAGAACTGAAAGGAATATCCGGTATCAGCGAGCGAATTTAGCCAATCCCGGCTGATCATGACAACTGACGCTTCAAAAGCAGGAAAGTAGAAAGAAAAGAAATTCAAAATCGAGATCCCGCGAAAGCGAATGAAGATTGGAAAAGTTAAGCCCAAGTGGGCTAATTGTTCCCACAAAGTTCCCAAAAAGCAAGCCCGAAGTGGAAATCGGGAAAAAAATCATAACTAAGGACCTGTAAAAGAGAAACCAATCTGAAAGATGAGAACCCCTCGACCAACCTACGAGGAAAAGTTCGGAAGTCAAGGGTTTCCTCCAACAGAAATAAAGTCAAAATCAAGTAAAAGAAGGCAACAAACCAATCACTTTACTTACTAACAAATTTTTTTTTCTTTTCCAAAAACAATGGGGACACATGGCAAATGTAATCAAAGGAACGTCACAAGGGCTAAGAATAGTGTTGCATCAATGACCAACAAAAAGGGGAAGTTTACTTTGCATCTTTTCTTGCAGTTTTATAAAAAAAAAGAGACGAAAAAGAAGGAAGGGAGAATCATAAAACGTGATAGCCTAGGACTCCTATCCCTGACCCCTTCCCCGGATTTAGGGCCACATACCCAGTCTTCCCTGGCATAACTTGTGGACCTCCTCGGCACAACCCAAGGATCGCACTCCACCCTTCCCGGCATAGACCGAGAAATTTCTTTCTTTCGCTCCCCGGCATAACCCGTGGTTTCTCTCTATATCCCCAACGTAACCTGGGGAACCATTTCTTCTCCCCGTCCCCAGCATAACCTGAGGGCCCCTCTTTCACCTTTATTCCCCAGCATAATCTGAGGGATAAATCCCTTCTGCCCTTGACATAACCTAAGGGCCTTCCTTTCCTTCTCTATCTCTAGCATAGTCAAAAGGATCTCTATGGCCTTTCACTCCCTACCATCCCCTAGCATAACCCAGGAATTTTCTATTTAATCCCAGCATAACCCGCAAATTCCCCTAGCATAACGCAGGAATTTTCCATTCAATCCCCGCATAACACGCGGATCTCCGTAACCTAGGAATATTTCCATTCAATCCGGCATAACCCGCGGATTCCCCTGGCATAACCCAGGAATTTTTCATTCAATCCTGGCATAACCTGTGGATCTCCCTAGCATAACCTAGGAGTTTTTCTTTCAATCCCGGCAAAACCCGCGGATTCCCCTGGCATAACCCAGGAATTTTCCATTCAATCCCAGCATAACCCGCGGATCCCCTGGCATAACCCAGGAATTTTCCATTCAATCCCCGCATAACCCGCGGATCTCTCTACCATAACCTAGGAGTTTTTCTTTTAATCTCAGCATAACCCGCAAATTCCCCTGGCGTAACCCAGGAATTTTCCATTCAATCCCGGCATAACCCGCGGATCCCCTGGCATAAACCCAGGAATTTTCCATTCAATCCCGGCATAACCTGTGGATCTCCCTAGCATAACCTAGGTGTTTTTCTTTCTATCCCGGCATAACCCGCGGATTCTCCTGGCATAACCCATGAGCCCTATCCTTTTTCTAACCTCGGGATAACCCGTGGATTCTCCTTTTTATCCCCAACAGGGGCCCTTCATTCCCATCCCGGCATAACCCGTGGATCCTCCTCTTATCCCCAGCAGGGACCTTCTCTCCTTCCTAACATAACCTGGCAATCATTCCAAAGGATACAAAATCCAGACTTTTATCCTTTCCAAATAGCTCATATTTGTGTTGCAAATAACTCACGAAATTTTTCCAGTGAAAACTAGTGAAAACTGGGGCAGAAATTTTGTTCGTTTGTTTTGATGTCAGAACAGGTTTCACCTCAGGGCACAGGATTCGAGGTGACCAAGAGCGTAAAGTCTCAATCAAATAAAAGAAGATAGCAAAAGATGCAAACTCAGAGGGTTCAAAGAAGGAAAATGCGAACAACTCAAAGTTTGATCGAAGTCACAAGTCTCGTATGTCCTGCTCCAGTCCAATGTTGAAACAAAACTAGCACCTACAACGTGCGAGCGTCAAGATTCAGATCGAGGTCTACAGCGAAATCCGCTAAGACTCGATATCAAGCTTCAAGAGATGTATATATATAGGAATCTTGTAACCCGTAGTTCATAGGCCTAGATAGCTTAGATTTTGATTTTCCTTTGGTGTAATAAGGAGTCAGTAAGCAGTAGCAGCAGCAGCAGCAGTGAACTCACAACTCATGGTAGTCCCAGCTACCAAACATTCTAGAATTACACTGATCTGATTCCTTTATCACCAAGGATATGTAGGCAACCTTTGAAGCAAGGTTCGGTCAGACAAATTTTCAAAATACTTCTCCTGGAATTTTGAGTAAGCAAAAATCCCACATGGCACTCATTTATCTTTGAACAAAAACCCTTCGTGTTTCCAGGAAAAGAGGGGCAGTTGTGAGCACGTGATTTTTGCC
Organism: Nicotiana benthamiana; assembly: GCA_034376525.1. Taxonomy (NCBI): domain Eukaryota; kingdom Viridiplantae; phylum Streptophyta; class Magnoliopsida; order Solanales; family Solanaceae; genus Nicotiana; species Nicotiana benthamiana. The sequence goes on along the minus strand of CM067327.1, from coordinate 140,205,257 downwards.
TCATTAAAATTACTCCTACAGAATTCTCAGACTTAGGATTTCTCCTTTTATTATTCAATTTTAGGATTTAATTGTGCATGTTTGTGTGTATTTTCATTGGTGCATGCATGACAAGTCAGAAAAAATACAGAAAAATAAGCATTTAGGATTTCATTTCACATAATTTTGTTATAATTAATTCGTAATTAGGGTTTCGTTTTGCGAAATATAAAAATCACAAAGAAAATAAGTAGTTTATTTTGGAGTTGTTATAAACTAAAGCAAAAGACAAGAACAATAGAATAAGAACAATAGCAATAGAGAGAAGAGTAGAGAGAGTTCTTCTTATTGAGTTGAGAGGGGTCTCAAGGGATGATTTACAATGGTAGGGGGCACCTCTATTTATAGGGGAGAGGAAGATTTAGCTACCACTAATAGAACTCTAAAATCTCTCTAATTAAATACATTAAAGACATTCACCTTAAATAGAAGTGTAAGAATCTTCTATTTCATAACACTCCCCCTTGAATGTCTATTCAATGATGTGCCTCGTTAAAACCTTAAAACAAAACCCAATGGGAAAAATTAAAGTAAGGAAAGAGTACACATGTTTGAATATGCGCCTATTGGTTGCCTCATTAAAAACCTTGCAAGGAAAACCCAATTGGGACAAAACCTTGTAAGGGAAAAAGAGCGCAACGCGCATTAACTCCCCCTAATGAGTACATCAATTTAAGCCTTGAGCATTTGCATTCCAATCTTTGTGCATCATCTTCAAAATGATCTTTGGTAGATATTTGATGAATAAATCAACCATATTGACTTGAATAAATATTCCGCACCTTGAAATCATCATTCTTGATAGATATAAACATCTTCATATAATGTCGTGGAATAGCTCTTCAATATCTCCATAGATGCATTCTCAATGCCATCATGCTTATAGTTATAGCAAGATACATATGTACACAAATTGTACTTAGGATGTGGTACTTCAGGACCAAGAATTGCATATGCTTCAAGCAACTTAAATCTTTCAACTTAAGTCATGTAAGTCACATAATAGACTTTAGCTGCATATCAAAGTTTCATGTCATGCTAAACAAATAAGGTATCGAAAATTGATTATACATACCTTTGACTTTATAGTTTCAAGCATATGAACTACAGGTTCAAAGCTACATGTCTTTCATATGGAATCAATTCTTCTTGAATTGTATCTCTTCCATTTAGTTGCTTTCTTTGAGTCAGCAAATGCGTATAGCATGCTTTGCAATATGTTGCAATTGCATTTCCCTTTTTATGAACTACAGGTTCATATCATGATATTCGGGGATATACATATACAAATGAAAATTCATCCCATGTAACACTTTCTCAAGTGTTTATCATGTCTCCCCCTCATGTTAGTAAAGCTAACATGTTTCCTCAACTTTGGAAAATCATCTTTGTGCATTATGTCAATATACACAGCACCTTAATAATAAGATGAAATTATTTGGTTCCTGACCCTGAACCACTTGTGAGGGGAGAATATACTCTCGTATACAACTTATATCAAACTGATATATATATAACTTAGTTCTCATAAGAAACAGTTTAGCTATTAAGTGGCAGCACTCAATAATTATCTTGCTAAACCAACTTTAATATAAACCAACTTATCAAGATGAACTGTCTTGAGTAGAGAATCTGGAAACTATGCTCGAAGTTAGATTACTGAGCGATTTACCTCGCAAGCACTGCCAGGCTGCGGGTTAATAACAATGGCGCATGTAACCATATCATAGATGCATCATATGTGGTATACATGGCAGGTGAATGGGCCCATACTCACCTTTCATATTTCCAGAATTTATGGGCTTCAACCCGAACTCTTTAGTTGGTCAGTTCATTAATGAGAACAAGTGATACAAGAGTATTCGTAAAGAACTTTCTAGTTCTTTAATATTCACCTATGTGAATTTGCACATCATACTTAAAATGAGATGGCTAACATGAATGCCAACTGAATAAATTATCAATATTGGTAAACTTCAAATTTACACCATGACATGTGCACTTATCAATAAACTTCGGGTTTATTATGACATGGGTTTTATACCAATAGATATCCACTTTATTGTGGCATTCTTTCGTTTGTGTAGTACAAACTGGAGAACAAAGCGGGTAGCTTTTCATATACAAATTACCCCGCTACAAATAGGAGAATCAAAGCCTTCCTTTATTTATAGTCTCAATATAATCAATCGCTTTCGCGTGTACTTTGGAAACTGAATAAGTTTCTTTGAGACTTACTACAGCACAATACTCAATTGTGTTTCTCCAACATAGTAATAATTGGCTCTTCGAGAGCTCTCAATTAATTTTGTACTACCACAGACTGAGGTTCGAGATCCTCACATTCTTGCATTCCGTATTTTCAAGAGTCTCAGGCTCAATAGATTCTTCGTGAATCTCGGAATTAATCAAATCATGAGCGTCCTCATGTGATTCTTTCATAGTGTCATTTAGATCGTTCTTTTTCCTCTTTCTAGGATTTCGATCTTTGGAACCTAATGGTCTGCCACGCTTCTGGCGTGCATTTGACTCATTGGATATGACACTAGATATTTGTCCAATAGGGACTTCAATACGGATCGGAACATTTTCCGCGTGAATGTGGGATTTCGTTATCCTCTTCAAGTCCGTAAATGCGTCAGGCATTTGATTTGCTATTCTTTGCAAATGGATAATCTTTTGTACCTCTTTCTTTCAAATAGAGGTATGTGGATCAAGATGAGATAATGATACATTTTTCCACAAAATTTCCCATTTGGTTTCACCGACTTCTCCCCCTAATTTTGGGAAAAGTGTCTCATCAAATTGACAGTCTGCAAATAGTGCAGTGAACAAATCTCCTGTCAATGTTTCGAGGTAGCGAATAATGGAGGGTGATTCAACCTCAACATATCTTCCTAACCTCCTTTGCAAACCCATTTTGGTGCGGGATGGCGGTGCTACAGGCACATATACTGCGCATCCAAAGTTTCTTAAATGGGATATATTGGGTTCATGACCCAAAACCAATTGCAATGGGGAATATTTGTGTCAATTCGTCAGTCAGAGACGAACTAGCATTGCTGCATGCAACATGGCGTGACCCCAAACCGAAGTGGGCAGCCGACGAACTAGCATTGCTTCATGCAAAATGGCGTGACCCCAAACCGAAGTGGGCAGCCGACAAACTAGTATTGTTGCATGCAAAATGGCGTGAACCCAAGTCGAAGCGGGCAGCCGACAAACTAGCATTGTTGCATTCAAAATGGCGTGAACCCAAACCGAAATGGGCAGCCTCGTTTTCATGAAGAATTCAAGATTATTCTCATCTATTGTCTCAATATGATATCCATTTTGAATGATATCTTTAAAACTCAACAAGTCCTTCTTAGACTTGGGGGAGAACATTGCATTCTCTATGATTAACGTCATGCCTTTGGGTAGAGTTACAATTGCTCTTCCGGAGCCTTCAATCAATTTACTACTTCCATAGATTGTAGTAATGTTTGCCTTACACAATTACTCTTCTTTTCTTTGAGTATTGTATGTGTAGTACATGAATCAACTAGGCAAATACTTTTACACTTGGACGTTGGTCCAAGTTCGCTTTGTGAGATATCCATATTTGCTATCCCATAGTTTAACATACAAAAGAAATACACGAACATAAGAATAAACAAGTTCAATTCTTTTGTGTCACATAATATTTTCAAAATCTGCTACTAACAGTTGGCTAACAAAATCAGATATGTTATCCATAATCAATTCCTTTGCAGTTTGAAAATTTCAGCGTTTTTCATAAGACAATCGATTATTAAACACACACAATCGATTGTTGGAACATAGACAATCGATTGTTAGACATACACAATCAATTATTTGTTATTTTTGAAAAACAGATCACACTGTTTAAGACAATCGATTGTTAGATATAGACAATCGATTGTTGGTCATTTTTGAAAAATTCCGGACCTCACTGTATCTGACAATCGATTGTCAAATATAGACAATCGATTGTTGGTCATTTTTGAAAAATTCTGGACCTCACTGGATAAGACAATCGATTGTCAAATATAGACAATCGATTGTTGATCACTTTTTGAAAAATTCGTTATAAAGACAATCGATTGTTGATCATTGACAATCGATTGTTTTGCAGTTTTATGCGACATGAGATAACCGACTAGTTTTTCAGGTTAGTCGATTACCTCTACTGGAAAGTAAAGATATTATTGATATTTGAGCATATTGAGAACTAATACAAATATCATATCATGAACTAGCTAATACGAGCTAATACTAATGACTATTAGTTTATTCATTAACTAATACAAATAAATCAAACAGCTCCATCTTCTTTCATCACCGATCCATCATCGATTAGGTGGTCTATCTTCCCATCGGGTTGCTTAAAGAAGTCTGCCACATTCAAGTTGTCGTCAGAGACAAAATTCGTTATGGGGCGTTTACTCTTTCGAGATGCTTTAATAAAGGTCAACCAAATGTCTTGGTATACGGCAAGACTTAGACCAGTGCCCGTTTTCACCGCAACGATAATATATAGTTTATAAACTATTTGCTTTTGGATTCTTATCGTATCGTGCTTGTGGCAGAGTGACCAACTTCATGTTGTCATCTCTCTTCTTTAAGCCTTTCCACAAGATGGGTGAATCCTTGATGTTGAGATATTCAATCTTCAAACTTTCATCAAGGTGATGGCGCAAGAAAATCAAGGCCTTCATACAGTTTCAAACCTTCATTAAGGTAATGGCGCAAGAAAATCAAGGCCTTAGCATAGGTTCAAACCTTCATTAAGGTGATGGCGCAAGAAAATCAAGGCCTTAGCATAGTTTTGGGTGGATGCACTATTTCTGTTTTTAATGGCGTCTTCGAGACCCATAGCATCAAAGTGGATTTCATCATCCAACACCCATGTCATATAGTTCTTGCCCGAAATTTCGAGGGCAACGAACTTTCTTTTCATATGACACAATTACATCAAGAGCGTGTTCATACTTACGGGCTCTATTACAATTATCACATTCACTTCAGGGAATGGATCAAAATCATGTGCTTTACACAAGCTGCTACCACATTCTCTAAAGGGAATGGAGCAAATTCAATTGGACGGAATTCTTTGTCACGTCCACATTCATTGGTACCTTCATGGTAATTAGTCTTCTTTCAGACTTATCATATATTGCTTCCACATTCTCTAAAGGGAATGGAGCAAATTCAATGGGACGGAATTCTTTGTCACGTCCACAATCATACATGAATTTAATCATGGCAGGACATAGAGATTTTACCACTTCGTGTGGTTATAATTTCTCACAAACTCCATTAGAGTTATAATCAAACTTTGTATATAAAATTTATAGAATTCCAAGAATTTGAAAAGGAAAAGTAAATTACTTACCTTTAAGGTATACCAAATATATTTTCAGTATTTTCTTCCTTTCCTTTCTTTCTTTCCTTTTTCTTTTCAACTTTTTCGTTCCTTTTTCTCTTTTGCTTTCTGTCCTTTTTTTTCTTTTCGTTCTTCACGTTTTTGATTCTCAAAAGAGAATAAGGCTTCTGCCTTTTGTTTCTTTTCTTTTTCTTTTCCTTCTTTCTTTGAAGCAAAACCCTACACAAACAAAAGTTAAGACAATCGAAAATTTTCAATTAGTTAGAGACTCGTGCTGATAACGTGTTATAAACTAAAGCAAAAGACAAGAACAATAGTAATAGAGAGAAGAGTAGAGAGAGTTCTTCTTATTGAGTTGAGAGGGGTCTCAAGGGATGATTTACAATGGTAGGGGGCACCTCTATTTATAGGGGAGAGGAAGATTTAGCTACCACTAATAGAACTCTAAAATCTCTCTAATTAAATACATTAAAGACATTCACCTTAAATAGAAGTGTAAGAATCTTCTATTTCATAACAGGAGTTGTTTAATTTGTAGTTTCAAATTTGCTAATTTTCATGTTTTGATTAGTTTATGTGATTATTAGTCTAATTTAGTATAATATAGCATTTAGTTTAATAAAGAGGTTTTGAAATAAATTAGGAAGATTTAAAAAATGAAAAAAATAAAGGAATTAAAAGAGTTGAGATCAGGCTGTCTACAATTGGGACAAACCTGGGTGGCCCAAACACTCCTACCCGTCCAAAGTGCCCAAAAAACCGGCCCAACCCTTATCTGACCCGAGCTGCCATTAGAAACGCCCCAAAACGACATCGTTTTGGGGGCATCAATCTCAGCCGTTGATCAGCCATAATCCAACGGCCTGGGTTCGATGAGGATACTACATAAAAATGTCTGAATTGGATCAAACCCTAGAGACCAAAAGCTTCTTCCTCGTACCCTCCGTCTCTGGTGAAACGCCGCCTCACAGCAGCCGGTCGGAAATTGTCTCCACCGGCGGCGAAGCTCCGATGCCTCCCAAAAATACACCCTAGAACCACCATTCCTCCTCTTTGTGATTCCCTAAGAACCAAGTTTCAACTATGAGCAGAACTCCTCGAATATAAAAATTTTTGGACGCCGCCTCCGCCGCCAATGGTGGCGCCACCGCCAGAACTTTCAGAAAATAACACCCTAGGTCCATTACCCCATCCTCATGGTGAAACCGTTTTCAATTTCTTTCAAACATCTGCCATTTGCTTCGAATATTAGTGCAAAACACTGACCAAATCCTTAACCTCCCCGGAATCCCTTGAAACTGACACTATGTAACCTCCTCACCTCCATCTCCACAAATCCATAACAAGCGACCCTCAAATATAACTAGACCTGGCCAATAATCAAATTGAAAATGGTTTGAAACCCAAACCCATCCCAAACCAACAAACCTTGCACCTGATACCCTCCCCCCTCTCAAATTATTGCTCAGCTTTTCCCAAAAGGCCAAAGACCCTCTCAAAATTGAAACCTGAAATGGTCGGAAACCCTGAGATGCGAAGGTCAAAGGTTTTAGGGTTGTGATGTTAAGCTAAGTTCCCCATTTTCCTTTTGTTTTCTTTTAATTTTCTTTGTTTTTGTTTTATGTGAGTACATGATTGTTCTACTTGCTCATCTATAATAATCTTCTGATTAGTTATTTTGTTTTCATTCAGAATCATGTGCCTTTGCTTTAAGTCTTTGATAATTCGTTCTGAATGATTCCTTTATCAATTGGATTTTTATATGTTCCTTGTTTAAATTGAATTACTCTGTTAGCTCAAATTGTTCATCCCTTCCCTGATTTGACCTTCTCTTTTCGTTTCAGTTTGATCAATGTTCGTTTGTGATGAACCTTGTGGTTGTTTTTGAAGTTTGTGCTGGTTAGCGTTGTTTTGCCTCTGACTAATTCAGTCTCGCATTTTGGTACGGATCTAAATCTGCCTGTATATATGCGTTTCATTGACCTGTTGCTGGTCAACTTTGATAATTTTTGTTAGTTTTTTTTAGTAGTATAATGTAGTCTTAAATTGAATAGTTAGTCATGCTTAGCTTATTTTTAGAAAAACTTGACCCTAGTTGGTAATGATGAGACTATGTTTTGTTTATGGCCCTAAGTAGTTAACTATGGTCAACTTCTGACCAAATTGAAAGGCACCAGGGTAGAAATACTTAGGCTAAGTAATTGAGAAGAAAAGACATGGGTAACAGGGGTATTTGGGCATAAGAATCTTGTAACAGATCCCTGGAACCTTCTAGTTGGAGGTTCAAAATACAACTTCAGGTATTGTTTTCTAATAAACTTGAGGCACAAGTTAAAAAAAAGGGACCAATTGAGAAATTTTAAAAAATAGGGAAGGTAAATGAGAAAACAAGAAGAACAGAGTTGCGCTAAGGTTTTGGCTATAAAAGGATATCTTGCTACTTTTAGAAAAGAGGGAACACCATCTGAAAACTCCCTGCAATTTCCCAAGCTTTCTGGCAAAATATCCTAAAATATTTCCAAATATCAGAATTCTATCCATTATAAGATGAAGATGACTTGAAGCATATGTATTTAGGGTGTTAAAATCTTCAGAATTTATTTTGGACATTGATCTCAGGCTGATTTGCTTTGTTTGAGCTATAGGATTGGAATTTGTAGTTATTTTTGGTCTTTTAAAACTTTCCTGGACCTCTTGATACTATTTCTGGGTTTTAGTTGGCCGATTTGCTGCTGATTGTTTCTTCTTGCTTACATTACTCATAGGTTTTTTCTTCTTTGCAGCAATTCCAGGTATTTATTCTCACTCGGGAGATTTGGAAATGTACAGCTGCCGATATGCATGGTAACGTTTGAGAATGAAGGCACTTTCATTATTTTTATGATAATTCATAGTTGTAAACAATGTTAGTCTAGTAATATTTAAACAGTTGTTTCAATACATTCGTGTTGTAATAAATAAACGTTTGGACTATGCCATATTGTTTGAATTGTTTGGACTGTTAACTTTAAGTTGTTTAAATTTCAGTAGGTTGAAAACATGGTAGTCAAAAATTTGCCTAATCTTCATGTCTGATTCAACAATAGGTAGTCATCATGTGTACACGTATTCTGATTGATAAGTCCATCAATTTGTAGATGTTGAATTCAAAACCTGAGTTTTAGCACATTGATTTACCAGCATGGAAAAGATCATTACCTGGACTTCCCTTTGTCAAATGTATTTAATACGTTAAAAATGATCAAATATGAGTAATTTTAAGTAGCTGTAACATAGTGATTTGAAGAGTTTTATCCTTGCTTTGTGGTTAACTTGTAGTCTCAAATTTATGGGCTTAAACTGAAGGCCCAGACTGTTGTATTTGTGAGGTATGAGAAAAATATACTTCTGGCTAATTGCTCTCATTAATAAAGCCCAATTTCAGAAATCAGCCATAGAAATGCTGAAGATATGCATGCTGAATATTTCCTTTGGATAAATCATTAACATACGAATTAATTAGGACTTCTCTTTTATTTTAGAGACATGTATAATAGAAAATTATAGTTTCTTTAGGTTTCCTTTCTAAAAATTAAAATGAGTATGCCACGCTAAATAAAATCATAAGTTGTGTAGCTCTCTAACTCTAGTAAAAAAGCTTTGAAATCTGGGAGATGTCGTTTAGTGAATTTCACGGTTTTTCCCACAAAGTTAAAAACACATAGTTGCTTTAGGCATGTTATTTTAGTAATTCATCTTCCTAAATTCGGGTGCGCATTTATGTGACCCAAATCCAAAATCTCAACTATGTTAAAATATGTCCAAAACCACGGGTGCATTTATATGACGTGGTTCGAGACATATTTTAATAACGTTGCAATTTTCCTTAATATTAAATAAAAGCGGTAAATAATTAAAATTACACCATAGGTTGAATATGTATTAAAATCAGATAATTGGTCATTCATAACAGTTTAAGCGATCGTGCTAGAACCAAGGAGTCCAAGGGTGCCTAACACCTTCCCTCGGGTTAACAGAATTCCTTACTCAAGAATTTCTGGATCGCAGACTTTAAAAGGAAAGTCAAAATCTTCCTCAATTTGGGATTTAAAATAAAACCGGTGACTTAGGACACCAGAAAATAAATCATCCCAAGTGGGGACTCTAAAAATAAATAAATAATCACATTTCGAATAATGTCACTTAAATTGGAAAAACTCCATTATATGCGTCATCCTTCGGGGTAGCCGGGTAAAAGGGAGGTGTGACGTTGATCATGGAACCAAGCTCCATGGATGGAGATGTAGTAGCATCATCTTCACTGGGTTCCTTGACGTGACTCATCATATATGTCTTCCCATTTTCCATGTCAATAACTTCACCTGGAATAGATAAAGGTTCTCTAGCTTGATCAACACGTATGTCCTTCTCACAAGAGACGTGAGATTTATCAAATATCATATGTACACTCTCCTCAACATATTGAGTCTTTTTTTTGTTTTCTTTGTAAGCTTTGCTTTGAGATAAGTATCTCGAAAATATTCCTTCATCGCTTTTGGCATCAAATTTTCCAAGAGCTTCATTGCTACTTCTTGATGATGAAACATTTGCAACTGAAAGTTCTTAGATGAGTCGGCTTGGACTTTCTTCCATTCAACAATTCATATGGAGTTTTGTTCATAAAGGACCTGACCATGCACCTGCTTACCAAGTAGCAAGCAATATTGATAGCTTCTGCCCAGAAATTCTTTGCAATCCCACTGTCAATCAACATTTTCCTTGCCATGTCTTCAAGAGTTCTATTCTTGCTCTCCACTACACCATTTCCTTAAGGTGTTATTGGAGTTAAAAAATTATAAGTGATACCATTTTCAGTACAGAACTCATCAAATTTGGCATTGCCAAACTCTGTCCAATGATCAGACCTGATGCAAGCTACATTATTACCCATCTTCACTTGAATCTTTTTAATTAACACAACAAACGCTTCAAAAGTATCATTGTTGGTTCGAATAAACAAAGTCCAAGTGAATCTCGAGTAGTAGTCAACTACAGTGAAGATATATGTCTTTCCTCCTTTGTTTGGCACCCTCATATGTCCACATAGATTCATGTGAAGAAGGTCAAGTGGCCTTGAAGTACATACTTCCTTTTTAGACTTGAATGAGCATGTGACTTGCTTCCTTTTTTTCACATGCATCACACACTTTGTGATCCTTGAAGCTTGACTTTTGCAGACGGCGAACTAGGTCCTTCCTGACCAATTTGTTCGGCAACATGAAGCTTGCATGACCCAGCCTCTTGTGTCATAATTTAGCATCATCATCAACAACACTAAGCCAGCTGAGATCACCATTCTACAGAGACTCAAAATCAGCAACATAGATATTTTTGTATCTTTTTGCCACTAGTACCACCTCACCAGTCACTAGGATTGTGACTGTACATATTTTTTACACAAATTCCACCTTGTTTCCCTTGCCACAGATTTGGTAAACACTTAGCAAGTTCTACTTCAACATGTTCACGTAGTACACATTTTTGATTGAGTGAGAGAGAGAGAGAGACTTCCCAATGCTTCCAACTCTCAGAATGTATCCTCTCTTGCCATTTTCAAAGGATACACTCCTCCTTGGAGAGCCTTAAGTGAAAGATCATCATTTGTACTTCCAGTCATATCCTTTGAGCAGCCGCTATCCATGTACCATTATAGGTATCTCCCTTTCACTGTTCCTTGTATAATAAAATTAGGAGTTAGACTTAGGAACCCAAATGAGTTTGGGTCCCTTATAATGAGGAAAGGGGTGAATGAGGGCTCTTTTAGTCCAAGTATGCATTATACGTTTTTCATGTGATGGGCCAGATTCCCTAGTAGTAGTTACTTTTTCAGAAAAGACTTTTTTTCTATTGAGATTGGAATTTGACCTTACAATTTTCGTTAAAATGCCTAGTGTTACCACATGAGTGCATAGAAAATTGTCAGGTATAGTGACGTGCTTATTATGAGGGTTGTAAGGAGTCTTTTCCCTTTGAAACCCAATTCCCTACCTATTTCCCCCATTATTTGTTTACAAGGAAGTGATATCATCATAGGACCAGGTCCACTTAAGTATTTTTCAAGATCACTCATGAATCTTCCTAGTTCTTCCTAAAGTTATTTGTTTTTCTCAAGCTTGGTACACAGACTAGACTTCATTGATTTTAATTCACTTTCAAGATTAAAGTATGCTCACGCAACTTCCTTTTCCATTTAAGAATTTTTAGGCCTACTCTCCATTTTAAGTTCCCCGATTGTTTCCTTTATACTACCACCACTAACAGGTCATCTCTCTCATGATTAATGTTAGCAACTCTCTCAGTTAGGACTTCTTTTACTTTTCTTACACACTCAATGGTCTCTTTTAGGTCTACCACAACAACCATTAGATCATATCTTTCATGTTCTATATTTGCAATTGTTTCATCTAAGCCATCTTTCTATTTCTTAAGGTTCTCATTTGTTTCCTTTGGATCGACAACAATGACTACTAGGTCATTTATAGACTATTATTCTTCTCCTAATTGCACATCTATAGCATATTTATCATTTATATGTGTGTGATAAGCATCAATTAACACATTTGCTAAAGACATGAGTTTTTCTGGAGAATAAGATTTCAAATTTCTATAAACATCCAAGAAATTTACCTTATCATCGTCGTCATTTTCATCATCATAATACTAAGCCATAAAGGCAAAAATTGAGTCATACTCTACTGTTTCACTTTCTAATTCCATCATTAAACTATCAACATGATCATTTTCTTCTTCAGATTCACCAGAGGAGTCTCTCTATGCAGCAAGAGCTTGCTTCACAACATTGTCAGCGATATTTTTTCTCTTGAAACGTTAATCAGGAACGAATTCCTCATGGTTGCTTTGTCAAAGTTGTTTTTGTACTTATCTTGCTTTCGGAGAGGCAATCCTTGATAAAGTTTCCTAGATTGCAATATTTATGACAAAGGTCATAATATTTTGGCTTGATAGAACTGCCCATTTTTGGAATGCCTCCATTCATGGTAACTATTTTCTGGAATCTTCTGTCACTCCCCGACCTCGGGGAGCGAGACCGGCATGCGACCGAGAAATCCCCATCGTGCAAACCTTACCCGAGCACTCCCTACCCAACTCGATACAAGTACAGGCCCCGATTCCGCTTAGTGTGATTTAAGAAACAGAAAGGGGTTTCATAGTTAATCATGAACATCTCATCTTATAACACAACATTAAACCATAGTTTAGACTTCCAAGATTTCCATACGGTTATAGCGTAGTACATGCCATCGTTTAGTTCCAAAAGTATGTATACTTAACAGTCTATAATGTAAAGTTTCAAAATAAAACATGATTCTAAGACCACACCAGGACTTGTACATGACCCACGGAAATGTTTACAGAGCCTCTAAAGATACAAGAGATCAAAATGATGATGCTGGCGACAAGGCCTCGGCCATAACTCAAAATGTGATAACTTACACAATGAAAAGCTACAACCCCTTGGAGGAATAGGGGCTCACCAAGATAGTTGTAAAGAAGACAAGGGTGCACCACTATCTGCGACCCGCACTATCAGCAACGGAACCACCTACATCCATTCAAAGATGTAGCTCCCCCAGTAAATGGGCGTTAGAACTAATGAATAGTTCTAGTATATATGGAAAACACAATTCTAATAGGATGAATAGTGAAATAATGGAAAAACAAACAGTTACATCATCCACAATTACATCACAGAAATTCAAGGAGGAGCACCAAATAAGTCTTGCATACTTGGTTGTTAAGTATTTTCATTCTTTTAGATTAATATTCTTTAGTGCAATACCATATTATTAAAATATAATACCACCATGGGGTTGTTAACACGGAGTCCGGTCTCTGCCCGACCGGCTAAACCATACCAAATGAGACATATCCATATTCATAATAATGAGATGGAACCCAATATAAATGTCACCGTGTGTATAGTATGGTGTTTGATCTCGGCCCGAACGTCTAAGCCATCTCACTTGGGACATAACCTCTTTTAATTACTCATCAGTTCCCATTTCCTTCCATATTTTCCCACACTGGGTATAAAACCTCTTTTTATTTATGTGCTCCTTGGAACTTAGATTCATCAACACAACACAAGCCATCCTTTTTGTCAATTTTTTCAGGTAATCCCATCATTCATTTATCAAGAGCTATCTTACAAGGCAAGCACATGCTTAGGGAAATAACGAACTCTTGAAAGACATGATCACCTTGTCAATTACCATGATTTCAAATAAACACATAGAATAATGTGGAATGGAAGTCTGTCACTTAACACATAAATGCAATCAACCAAGTAGAATCAATTTGAAATTTCAATCCAGACATTGAACACAAGAATTCCACACTAAAAGAAAAGGGCTAGCCATGCATACCTTAGTGGAGTCTCCTTTAATTCCTTACAAAAATTCCCGAAATTCCCTGGCACTTCAATCTATTTTATGAAAGCCATGAATTTAGCCAAGAATTAGAGATACGATTAAGATCCTAGCTCATTTGAGCATTTTGACAAGCACTAGGTGTACATTGTGCTTTTTGGTTCCTTTTTATGAGAGATTTTATCACTTTCTACCCTAATTGTCATCTTTTAAAGTCAAGATCTTCCTATACCCCATTTTTATTTGTGCATGCAAGACTCTTAGACTTGTACTCCATGCACCCCCTTGCTAATTACTTGATTTATCAAAATTCTTGAGATTATTGATAAAGGCACAGTCACTTACCAGTTAGGACGAAGACCTAGTAGCCTCAATTAGCAACCTTCAAGGAATTGGTCATGGATTTAGGGGGAGCTTGATGCATGCCACTCCTTCTCACTCTAGAACTCCCTCTCTCTATATTGTGAAAAATAAATAGGATATCCTGTTGTAGTGTTATTTTAACGGGGTGGGGTCAGATTTTAAAATTTATAAAATAGGATCCCGAGCCAGATTTGCGGCTACATTTTGCAATCGCATGGTGGAAATTCGGTCCGCAAAATGGACTGCAAAAATGCTCCCAAATATTAGGCAAACTGGTTAGGTTTGCGTCAAGAATGTGGTCCACATTCACGTTTTGCGGTAGCATAATGCACCGTAGAACTGCCCTTCACAAAATCCTTAGGAAATTATACGATGTGTATGTGGTCCACATATCAGTTATGCAATCGCATAATGGACCGCATTCTTACATCAATTTTAAAACCACTGACTCACTTTGCGGTAGAAATGCGGTCCACATACTTGATTTGTGACCGCATATTCGTAATTTAGCACTATGAGCTACTAGGTTTTGAATACAAGTTTTCACGGGGCCTTACACTTCTTGTCAAGTAAGCCATATCACCATCCTCGCCACTCGAATCATTGTTGTCTGTCTTGAGGACCATGTTTTTTCTCCCTTTGGTCTCTCTTCTTTCAGTGTCCTTCTTCTACTTCATTTCATATATTTTTAGATTACCAACAAACTCATCAATGGTTAGTTCCTACAAGTCTTACTCTTCTGTGATAGCGTTCACTTTGCTTTCCTAACAGCTGGGCAGGTCACTAAGTACTTTCTTGACAAGTTTGTTTCTTGGAATGATTTCTCCAAGAGAGTGAAGCCCATTAATGATAGAGGTGAAATGAGTGTGCATGTATTGTATGGATTCATGATCTTTCATCTTGAAAATCTTGTATCAGTTGTAAGCATTTCAACCTTTGATTGCTTTACCTCTGTTGTTCCTCATGAGTTGTCTGAAGAGCTTCCCAGATTTCGTTTGCTGATTGCCATGCCGATATCCTGTTATATTCATTAGGACCAATTCCACAATAAAGAATTTTCTTTGCACGAAAGTTCTTTTTTATGGCCTTTTGATCAACGCCATTGAATTCTTTCCTCGTTTGGGAATGGTTACAGCTAGGTCACCAATAGTTTTGGTAGGAACAAATGGTCTATCACAAATGACACCCCATAGATGGGAATCTTCAGCGATGATGAAGTCGTGCATCCTAGTCTTTTACAATCCATAATATTGGTCATTGAACCTTGGTGGTATGTAAGTAGACTGACCTTCTTCGAAGTTTGGCGGAGCAGCCATAAGGATCATTTCTAGGTGTTAACCTGATAGAAAGAACTTGCTCTGATACCAATTGATAGATTTGACAGTCCACTAAACTATATAGAGAAACAAGTTCTCTATTAGTTTCCATAGAACGCACACATACTGCAGTAAGTAAATGACATCGAGGAATTTTACGTGGAAAATTTTCCAGCTCAACGAGATTAGAAACCACGACCTACCCTTATAGGATTTCAACTTCACTAGTAAGCAACTTTAGATTACAACCTAACTAACCTAGGAATTAACCTCTTAATCTTGTAACACTCTATTACAAGCCACTGTGAAATAACTTTATTACAAAGACTTTTCAACTCGACGAACTCTAGTCAAGACACAAACACCAGGGTTTATGATTTACAAAGGATTTCCTACACAATGCTTCTAAGTAAGTTAAGTAGGAATTACAAGTAAGAGATTTTACAAAGTTAACACTCAACTAAGGACATATAATAATTTGATATGGGAACTGGTCCATAGCAGTGTTGTTCTTTATTCTTGATGCACTTGAGAATCGTTTCCTGGATGATCAATCACCGTGAGAGTGCTTGAGTAAAGTTTCTAAGTTTTCAAGTGATTTTTTTTTACTTTCTTTGATGTTAAAAATGCATGTAGGCAAGTTAGGTAAAGGGAATTCCCCATAAAGTTGACTGGTGCATTGTTTTTTGTATTGTCGCATGTACAGGCAGCAATTTTATAGCTAGGATAATTGACTTGTACAGTCTCATTGGGATCTGGTAGATATATATTCCCTTTTTTATTTCTTTAACTCTGAAAAGTTGAGTCGTGTTCCCAACCGGATACTTGTTGATCTTTAAGTTCTTGAGGATTTTAGGTTCCTTATCTGGTTCTTGACAATAATTTTATTAGATCATCAAAATATAATAGGGATACAAATATAACCTATCAAATTAAGTGTTATAACGATAGCATATTTTATCTATTTTACTTTTTCCTTATTAAATTATGAACTTATTAGTCTTCACATAATTTTTTAGATTTACATTCATTCAAAGTTAGGATAGACACCATTAGGCAGTCTGTAAATGTCATTGTTTTTTATGTTTTAACTTCAATACCACACAAGAGGGGGTTGATTTTGTGTGGTGTCAAATTTTTCACCTAAATTGATTATGGAAGGACCTAGTTCTTCCAAGTGTTCCTTAACTTACTATTGCTGAAATAATAAATGCAGAAATTAAAAAAACACCATTATTTAACGTGTAAAACACCTAGCTCAAAAGGTAACAAAGATATTACCTACTTCTCAATAGGATTTTCCCAAACTCTCCACTAAATCACTGAGCCAAAAACTGCATTTACAAAACATTTTTGTAAACCTAAGATTAACTCTAATCCCTTTGTGGCAAACAACCTCTAATTTTTACGACAATTTCAAGTTAACTCTAACTTGAATACTCTGATTACCTATTATAATTGCCTCCCGATAAAGCTGGAAGGTACAATGTAAAAACACCTACTACAATTAAACTAGAATAAAGGACAAACACTTGGAGATGGTTCTTCTATTTAGTTCATATCTTCAGGTTTGCATACTTGAATCACACACAAAGCAAAAGGCCTTGCTATTTTTCTCTCAATTCACGTTTAACTCTTGATTTTGTGCATACCTATAAAATGAGAACATCCTTCAATTAATAGAGTTAGTAGATGTAGAAATAACTAGATTTGAAATGCTACTCTTCCTTGGTGGAAGAGTTCTACTTGATCTCGACTTCTAACTTCTCCCTTATGTTGTATAGTGTTCTCTTTGAGTAAGGAGTCCTTCTCCTTATAAATTATGCAACCTGTTGGATCAGGAGATATCAATTATACCAATTTAAGCTTATCTCCTTCACGTGCATTCCACATGCTTTAATCTGCCCGTGTCTATGCAAGGGATGGACCCGGTTCATGCTTGAGGTTCCTTTGTCAATATTCTAAAAAAACCTTCAATTGGGCCAATAAATTTCCATTGTTTTATGATGACAAACTATGTGCTTTTCATAATATTAGGATTGGATTCAACTTAGCTCAACATCAATATAATGTTAGAAACATTTTTCCTTTTTATCACTTATCATCAAGGACAAGGTACATTAGGTTATAAACATCACTGTTCAAAGTGTAAGCACAACATTTTCCCCCCTTTTCGCATCATCAAAAAATTCCATAAATATATAAGATAACCAGATTTAAAGCTTACTCATGGCCACTAGGCTACTTCAATCATGGATTAATCATCACATATCAAGCTAAGAATTTTAACTATCAAAGAAAAATAAACAAACAGTTAGAGAAAAAGTTAGTGAATTTCATTGATGATTGATAAGATTCTACCACAAAGCATAAGAAGAAATATGATCACTGGAAATATGAGTAAAAAAACAAAAAAATCTCGAACTGGGTTACTGGTTGATCAACACTAGGCTAGGAGGCTTAAGGATAGGAAGGGCCAGGTCCATCTCATCAATGTCAACAGCCCCAATAGACTCATCCATCATAGCAACTGCTTTTCTTCTATTTTCTTCTTAGGCTTTCTCCAGTTCTGCCTTTTCTATCTTCTTGTGGCTCTACTATTTGTTGGATGAATTTCAACGGTAATAGATGGGAAAGCCTTCCTTTTCTTGTTTGCCCTAGTAGTGCCAGGTGTTTTAGCCTTTGAACTCCCTTTCTTCTTTAGATTATAACTTTCAGTCACTCTTTTCGGTAGGTCTATAAGGGCTCTTCTACATATGAAACAGGTTCATCATATTTTTTCTAAGTTGAACAAGCCCTTTAGCGCCTTTTCCAGACTCGCTTCCCCCTGTTCTATTTACATTCTCCTCTACTCCACCGGTTTTTTCTCCCTAACCAACCATTGCACATATGTCTTTGGCTAAACTCATAGGAGTGGGTATAGAATAAATCACTCTTTTACCCTTTTTCCTCGGAGCACTCCTAGCACCCTTGCTCTATTTTTCTTTTCCTTTTCATTTTTACCCCTAACTTCTCCTGACTCTGTAGGTTCAACACCTGCTATAGACTTTACCAGTTCAAATCTATTCTCTAAATTTGTGGCAACTTCAAAAATTGTCTCAAGAGTAACTTTAGGACCAGAAGATACCTGTTTAGTTTCGGAAGAAACAGTGTCTTCCCCCTCATTAGAATATTTAAAGGAGTCATCAGATTTCTGAGGTTCTTCCTCTCTACTCGCTTTTAGTTGTTCATTAATCTTTAGACACTGCTCTCCGCCAGCAACAACCTTGCGAGCCATTAATTTTACTCTTATATGAGAGGTTAGGGTGTTAGAAGGAGTGATTGTTGGTGTGGAAGTGGTTTCTTGTGGTGGTGATGAAGGGTTTTTAGGAGTGTTAGTCTTTTTTGTGCTTGGGTATGGAAGAGAAAAGAATTAGATCGTGTTTGGAAGATGAAAGAAGATTGAGAGTTTTTTTTTATGGCTTGAGAGAAATGAAGTAAGGAATATACTAAAGTTGACCAAGTTAAAGAGGAGTAATTAATGGGGTGACGGCAGCTTTTCAGACTCTTAGAAGTCTAATAAAACTGAAATTCAGTTTCGAAGAGACATTGGA
Source organism: Nicotiana benthamiana (assembly GCA_034376525.1). NCBI lineage: Eukaryota > Viridiplantae > Streptophyta > Magnoliopsida > Solanales > Solanaceae > Nicotiana > Nicotiana benthamiana. Next base: position 140,186,128 of record CM067327.1, on the reverse strand, counting down.
GTGTTTTCCTAGAATCAAGGTACTTCAATTCGGTTGGGACTCTTTTGAACAGAACGGGTGCACTTGTAATGGATAAATCCAAAATGAGCTTGGAATTAGGTAGGACTCCGCTTATGACCCAAATATTGTTATTTCAAATTATGCAGTGTAGAAAACATACCAAGTAATCTTGATGAACCAGGTTCTTCACTGAGAATTCTCTTGTGTAAGTCTAAATATACCAAAATGGAGAAAATATTATTAGAAATTAACAATTCACATTAGCACATGACACAAGAGTATACTATTTAAAGTATGAGACTGAGCAACATCTAGTCTAATTTTATACACAATTTACAGTTATTCTAGCCAAATTTTTTTATTTTTTTCACACCTTTTTTTATTGAACTTTGAACTGGTCCTTTTAGGTGATCTTAATCATCTATAATTAGAACTTGTTCCTCTCAAAGTGATCTCTGCTTAAATATTTTGTGAAGATACTAGTTTTTTGCTTGTCAGTAGCATAAAACTCAATATTGATCATGCCCTTCTCGTAGTTGTCCCTCAAAATATGGTGCCTAAAATCTACGTGCTTAGTTCTCCTATGATGAACTGGGTTTTTTGTCATACTAATGGCACTAGTGTTATAACCAAATATAGGGATACGACCAACATCAATTCCAAAGTCCATTAATTATTGTTTAATCCATAGCAATTGAGCATAACATGAAGCATCGGGAAGATATTGAGCTATAGCAATAGATAAGGCTACTAAATTTTGTTTTTTTGGTATCCCAAGACACAGAACATGAACCAAGAAAGTCTTCCATATCTGAGGTACTCTTTCTAACCATAAGAAAATCTGCATAATCAGGGTCATCATTCCCACTAGATTGAAATTACTACCTTTTGGTACAAAAGACAAAAGTCAATGGTGCCTTTTAAGTATCTTTAGGATTTTCTTGACATCAGTCAAGTGGGACTCCTTTGGATTTTCTTGAAATCAAGCACAAAGGCATATACTAAAAATAATGTCAGGTCTTCTAGCAGTGAGATATAAAAGAAAACCAAGCATTCCCCTGTATAACTTCTAATCAACAGATGAATCAGGTTCATCTATACCCAATTTTGTGGATATTGCTATAGGAGTGTCGATTTCTTTGATTCTTCCATTCTAGACCTTTTGAGCAACTCTTTCACATGTTTATGTTGATAGATCATAGTTTCATTTGAGTTTTGTTTAATTTGTAAGCCTAAAAAGAAATTTAGCTCACCCATCATACTCATTTCAAATTCACTCTCCGCTAGTTTAGCAAATTCTTTACTTATTTATCAAAAGTTGCTCCAAAGATTATATCATCAATATATATCTGAACTTCTAAGAGGTCATAACCCTATTCATTCAAGAAAATTTTTTTATCGATTTTACCTCTCTTGTAGCCATGCTCAAGCAGGAATTTTGATAATCTTTCGTACCATGCTATAGGAGCCTGATTGAGCCTATAGAGTGCCTGTCAAGTTTGTACATATGATCAAGGCACTCCTTGCTTTCAAACCTAGAAAGTTGCTTGAAAAACATTTCTTCCTTTAAATAGCCACTAAGGAAGGCACTCTTGACATCCACCCGGTGAAGGTGAATTCAATTAAGCAGCAAAGCAATGAGGAGTCATGTTGCTTCCAGCCTTGCAACTTGAGCAAAGATTTCATCATAGTCTATACCCTTCTCTTGGCTATATCCTTGAACCACCAATCTTGTCTTGTTCTTTGTAACTGTTCTATCTTTATCAAGTTTGTTTCTGAAGACTCATTTTATGCCAATTACTAATCTATCCTTAGGTCTAGGTACCATATACCAACTTGACTCCTTTCAAATTAGTTATGTTCATTTTGCATTGCATTTACCCAGTCTGTATCCTAAAAAGCCTCGGCAATATTTCTAGGTTCGATAAGAGATAAGAAAGCATCAAAAGCATAAAGGTTCTTTAATGAAGATCTAGTTTTGATTCTAGAGGTTGAGTTAGTGATTATATTCTCAATCAGATGAACTTTGATACACGTAAGATTTCACAACCAACTGGTTTCTCCTTGATGTTCCTTCAATACTTTGTTGTTGTGGAACATGTATATGGACAGGTTCCCTTAAGGTCTGAGATTTATTTCCTATTTGTTATATTCCCTCTATCATGTTGCCCTGGGTGGAAGAACATCTTCCATCACCTATTCCTTCCTCTAGTGCAGCTTCAGTCTAGGATGTGGTTTCATTTGAATTTCTTACCAACCCAATTGTTTGATCATCATATTCCTACCTCTCAGAAAGAATGTTAGTTTCATCAAAAACCACATGAACACTTTCTTCTACACACATAGTTCTTTTGTTATATACCTTATAAACTTTGTTATGTGAAGAATATCTCAAGAATACTCCCTCATCACTTCTGGTATCAAACTTACCTTGGGAGTTTTTACCCTTGTTCACAAAGCACTTGCATCCAAATGCCTTAAAATAGGATATGTTTAGTTTTGTCCCTTAATTAGTCTTTTCTACAAGAGATATAGTCATGCACCTATATATGATGTAGCATGCAGTATTTACAACTTCTACCTAGAAGTTGTGAGGCAGTTTGATAGAAAGAAGCATAGTCCTAGCCATATCTACAAGTGTCATATTATTTCTTCCAACTACTCCATTTTTTATTGGAGTCCTAGGAGTAGAAAAGTTATGATCTATTCCATGTTCACACAAAATTCAGCAAATTTAGCATTTTGAAATTCAGTGCCATGACAGACCTTATTGATGCAAGTTGATTACCTAGTTGTTTCTGAGTTTTTCTAACAAAAGAAGTGAACATGTCAAATGCTTCATCTTTAGATATTAAAAACAATATCCAAGTAAACCTACAGTAATCATCAACAAGCACAATCACATATCTTTTACCACATTTGTTTAATGTTCTCATTGGGCCACAGTGATCCATATGGAACAGTTCTATTGTTCAGGTGGAGCTTACCACTTTCTTGCATTTATAAAAGGATCTTACCTGTTTTGCCACTGCACAAGCCTCACGAATTTTGTCTTCTTTGAAATAGATGTTAGGAAACCCTATCACCAGGTTATTGGAGACTAATTTGTTGAGTTGACTTAGGCTCGCATGTCTAAGTCTCTTGTGCCAAAGGAGGGGATCATTGTCCTGCACACTTAAGCAAGTAAGTTATTTTTCTAAAAATATGGACAGATCTAATATATATATATATATATATATATATATATATATATATATATATATATATATATATATATATATATATATATATATGTATTATTTACTCTTATTCCCTGCAAAATACTCTTGTTAGAGGTACACTCATTAGACTGGTGTTAGCCCTAGAATAGGTGAAGTTTTGAAGATTGACAAAAGAACTCAGACATGGACCAGGTCCATCTTGTGAAACACAGTCATGATCAACTTGTACATGTGAGATGCACGTGAACGAGATAAGTCTAATTGATCGAGAAACAATATCTCCTAATCTGATCAAAAAGGTTGCATATTGGATAAGGAGAAAAAGACTCCTTACATGAAGAGAACACGATTTAGGATGAGGATAGTGTTAGAGTTTGAGATCATTATGAACTCTTCTACGACAGAAAAGTAGCAATTGAATCCCAGTAAAACTCTAATTACTAACCTATTAAATGTCAATGTTATTCTCTTTTACAGGTGATGTACATAAGCAGAAGTTAAATTTAAATTGAGAGCAAAGGAGCAAGGCGATTTTGGAAGCGATTTATGTGTGATTTGCAATCCTGAAGCTACTTGAACGAGAGAGAAGAACCAGTTCCATGTGTCTATCTTTTATTCTAGTTCAATTATAGTAGATGATTTTACATTGTACCTTTCAACTTTCATAGAAGCAATTGCATTAGGTACCTAGAGTGTTCAAGTTAAAGTTAACTTGAAGTTGTCGCAACAGTTGAGGATGTGTACCACAACGAGATTAGAGTTGATCCTTAGGGTTTACAAAGAGTTTTTGTAAATGTTTTTTTGGCTAAGTGATTTTAGTGGAAGTTTGGAAAAATCCTACTAAGTAGTAGGTCGTGGTTTTTTCACCTTTTGAGTCAGGTGCTTTCCACGTAAAAAATCTATGTGTTCTTTATTTTCAGTATTTATTATTCCTCAAATAGTAGTAGTTGGAACACCTAGAAGAACCATGTTCTTCTATAGTTCAGTTAAGCGAAAAATCGGTACCACACAAATCACTCCACCTCTTGTGTGGTATTGAGGCTTAAAACATCAACTATATTTTAGGCTCTATCAAGTAGATATTCTCAATAGAGTGTGAATCAGTCTTACCTGCCTTTCCAAATTCAATGATCTCACGTTTCTTCCCATTTCCAAATGAGACATTACCTTATTTGAGGTCCTCAATTGAAAGAAACTAGTTCTTGCTTCCTGTCATGTGCTTTGAGCAGCCATTATACCATATTTGGTTGTTCACCTTCACTTGGACCTGCAAAAGGAAATCAGGGGTTACTCTTAGGAACCCAAACTAGTTTGGGTTCCTTTTTATAGGCAAAAAGGTGAATCGTATTCTTTTTAGCCCAACCTAGTGGCCTATTTTTCCCTTGAACAAATTTTTTATTCTTTGACTAGCTTTTTATTTTGTAGTGCATTCACTTTTATAGTGACCAATTTTATCACAATTTGTGTAAATTTTATTCTCAGAAAGTGTGAGGTACTTGCTTTTGGGATTCCATTTAGGTGTAGGGGTCTCGTAGCCAAGTCCTCACTTGTTGCTACTATGGTGTTCATATAGCCATGGAAGTGCATCGGAGGACATGTTCCATTTATAGGTTTTATCTAGCTCGTGCTTGATCTCGCTTAGATCCACTTTTAGGACTCCTATCTACTCTTCTCTTTTGCACAACTTACCTTTCATTTTTCCTACATTTTATTCTAAGGTGAGTGGTGTGTGATCAGATTTCTTTTTACATGTTCCTAATTTCAATTTTAGATTTTTAGATTGAAGCTCTAGGACAGTGGTGTCAAGTTCGTGAACCTGATTTTTCAACACAGCATTTTCGTTGTCACTTTCACTACCAATAAGTTCCAGATTTTTACACTTGGATTTCAAAATCACACATTCCTTAGATAGCTCTTCTTTTCATTGTTTACATCCTCAGGTTCATCAATGAAATCTGGAAGAACTCAGATAGACTTTATTTATACAATAAATTAATTGTGTCTTTGAGATGAATTACACTTATCTCTGATTCCTCATCAGATTCTCCAATGGCCATAAGTGTTTTTCATCTCCATCTTCATCATCTGAGCTTTCATCTAATTCTTTTCCCCAGGAAGCAACCATAGACTTTGTTGATCCTTTGTTCTTCTTGGGTTGAACATGTTCCTTCTTCCTGTTTCTTCATTTATCTCTTTCCTTCTTCCATTCAATCTCCCATTGAGGATAGTTTTTACGTGGTGATCAGTCTTCCCGCACTTGTAGCACCCCTCATTGGTTTGCTTTTCAGTAACCCTTGGTTTGTTGTAGCTTTCACTTCTTGAAGGAACCTTTTCTTTCATTAGGTATTTCTTGATCTGATCATAGCCATTTCATCATCTTCTAGTTCAGAACGTTCAGTGATTATGAGTGCCAGACTTTTTTCCATCTTGGGTACATCCATCTTCATGGTTTGCCTTCTAAATTCATAAGCATTGAGATTTCCAATTAGCTCATCCAACTTAAGAGTGACAATGTTCTTTGATTCCAGAATGGCAGTGATTTTTCTCTCCCAAGTGACTGGCGGAACCCTTGTAAAAATCTTCTCAACTCTGTCTTCCTCAGGAATAACACTTACAAGAGACTTAAGTTCACTTGTCAGTATGTTGAACCTTGTATATATCTCCTCGATGGTTTCCCCTTCCTTCATGGTGAAATTCTCATATTGAGAATATAGTAGTGTTCCTCTGGACCTCTTCACTTGAGGTGTTACTTCATGAGCCACTTGAAAAGCGTCCCAAATTTTCTTAGCAGTGGTACAGCTTTAAATTCTACTGTACTCGTCTGGACCAAGTCCATACACAAGCCATTTCTTGGCCTTAGCATTCTTCTCTCGTTTCCTCAAGTCCTCAGCAGTGCAGTCAGCTCTTATTTTTGGCACATCTACTCCTTCAGCGGTTTTCTTCTGTAGCTAGGGGACCTTTAGTGACAATGTGCCATAGCTCATAAGTTTCTCCTATAATGTAGCCTCTTATTAATTTTTTCTACCAGGAGTAGTACTGGCCATTAAAGAGTGGTGGCCTAGTAGTGGATTATCCTTCCCAATTTCCAGGTGGTGCACTCATCTTGATCTTCTACTAAGGTGTTAGCCTCTTTAACGATAACCTGCTCTGATACCAATTGATGTTTTAAATTCAATACCACACAAGTGGGGGTGGGTGATTTGGTGGTGTCCAATTTTTTGCCTAAACTGATTATGGAAGGAAATTGTTCTTCTAAGTGTTCCTTAACCTACTATTATTGAAATACTAAATGCGAAAAGTAAAGAACACAAGTATTTATGTAGAAAACACCTGCATGAAAAGGTGAAAAAATCATGACCTATTTCTCAATAGGGTTTTCCTAAACTCTCCAATAAATCACTGAGCCAAAAACTGTATTTACAAAATACTTTTGTAAACCTAAGATGAACTCTAATCCAATTGTGGCAAAAAGACTCTAACTATTACAACAACTTCAAGTTAACTCTAACTTGAATAGTTTAAGTAGCAATTACAATTGCCTCTAGATAAAGTTGAAGGGTACAATATGAAAACACTACTACAATTGAACTAGAATAAAAGATAGACACTTGAAACTGGTTCTTCTATCTAGTTCATCGCTTCAGGTTTGCACACTTGAATCGTACATGAATTGTTTGCAAAATGCCTAGTTATTTTGCTCTCAATTCACATTTAACTTCTGCTTTTGTTCATACTTGTAAAATGAGAACATCTTGTAATATATCGAGTTAGTCGATGAATAAATAACTAGAGTTCTAGTGCTACTCTTTCTTAGTGGAAGAGTTCTAGTTGATCTCAACTTCTAACTCCTCCCTTATCTTGGATAGTATTCTCTTTGAGTAAGGAGTCCTTCTCCTCATCAATTATGCAATGTTTTTTATCAGGAGATATCAGTTATACCAAGTTAAGCTTGTCTCCTTCACGTGCATCCTACATGCTCAAATCTATCCGTGTCTATGCACACCAGGGATGGACCTGGTTCATGCCTGAGCTTCCTTTGTCAATCTTCAAACAAACATTCACTTCGGCCAACAGTTTCTTTTTTATCAAGTATTTAGAACTATAGAAATAGTAACTCTTAATTTCTTTAGTTTGTGGCATGACCAGTCGTTTCATCTTTAGCAGATCAACACATTTCCTGGAGTAGAAAAGAACCAAGTACTAAGAAAGATTCTTTCCTGGATATGTGCAATGATTCTCTTTTGTATTAGGATTCCAGTTCTGATTTCTTCTTTGAACTTTGCTCAAGATGAACTAAGTTGAAAGATTAGCTACGGCATTATCTGCTATAGATACATTTCATACTGGTTACAAGCATCAGTTGGTCAAAATCCAAGTCAAATTCGCCTTTCAATTATGGAAGAGAACTTATGAAAAACATTAGCAATAAGTTCAATTCTGCTTTTGAAGGCAAATAGTACAATGAGAGTACAAAAATTATTCTAGAAATGATTACGATATGTCTAATTTTTTTACTATGCTATAATTTTATGACAAGAGGGGTTGCTCTGATGGTAAGCAACCCCCACTTCCAACCGAGAGGTTGTGAGTTCGAGTCTCCCCAAGAGCAAGGTGGGAAGTTCTTGGAGGGAAGGATGCCGGGGGTCTATTTGGAAACAGCCTCTCTACCCATGGGTAGGGGTAAGGTCTTTGTACACACTACCCTCACCAGATCCCACTAAGTAGAATTATACTGGATTGTTGTTGTTGTTGTTACTATGCTATAAAGTATATGCACTCTAGTGAAATGATATACTTTATAGTCTATATGACGACGGACAAAATTTACCCTAACAAAACAGCAGTTGCAACCTCTGCATGTTAGGATTTATAAAGGCATGTTAATAAAGGTTTTCACTTGTTGTACTATCTGAAGTATTTACTGATTTATTTTATGCTTTTACTATGACTTGTTTTAAGTTGGAAATTATGGATTGCCCCCATTTAAGGACATCATAATTCATTAGTCAGGATAAATGATGCTAAGAAATGAAAGGTATACATTACTACCTTAAAGAAATGTTTTGTTCCTAACAGAGATGCGATATGAGATACCCATATTTTACTTCTTCTATTTACATATCAAAACGAAATAATCAATTTTTGTTCCACAATATGACTAATGCTACCAAGCTAGAAGTTTATATTGCATTGAATTAAGCTAATGTTCAAAGAAAAGTACCTCCGCAACAAGATTAGCCTTGTGATAATTTCTTTCTATATATCTAGGGTTTAGTTATTCCTTCTTTGGATTTTTTTTATTATCACTTCTTTTTGTGGTGTTGCCGTTAATTTAGCTTAGCAAAATTAAGTTACTTATCTGACAATACTTTTAGGAAAAACAAATCAAGATGATTTAACTAGGTATAAGTATTCTAGTGAGTGATCTTGGCTTTATTTTCTTCTGGATTTTCTAAGAGAACGCATATTATTTGCTTGAACTTATATTAAGGTTATCTAGAAATATCTATGTCGTTTTGAATTTAGTCCGACATATATATTCCTTTTGTTAAGCTATGCTTTTCGTTACACCCCATAGTTTCGTATGTGAGAGCACGTCGTAAGTCGATGTAATGACCCGGTTGTCCATTTTGAGAATTTAAGCTCCACTCCACAGTGTAAGGTGTTGAACATCTTCATGTTATGTATATCAACTTGCCTGCATGGTTGAATTCAGTTACCAGATGATTCAAAGTCGAATTGAAATAAGGAATCTAGTTTTGGAAGGTTAAGCGATGAGAGTTTGACCGAAATTTGACTTTTATGTAAACAGACCAGCAATTGATTTTGGATGATCTCAACAACTTTGTATGGTGATTTTTGACTTAGGCACACTTCTAGATTCGGATTCGTAGGCCCGTTCAGTAATTTGAGGTATTTCGGCGAAAGTTGGAAAAGATGAAGTTTAGGAAAATGGAGAAGTTTGACCCATAGTTCACTCTTGAAATATAGGGGTCGGAATGTAGTTTTGAGAGGTGAAGCAACTCCGTTAGTCATTTTGGTATTGTCTGCAAAATTAGCGTCATTCCGAGTTGATTTGATTGATTTCGGTACAAGTTTTCGAAGTTGGAAGATTTGGGAGTTCATAGTCCGATTCATGGCACAATTTTGCATTTTCGGCATTGTTTGACATGATTTGAGACCCTGAGAGAGTCTATGTTAGGTTATAGAATTTGCTGATATGCTTCGGCGGGATCACGGGCGGCCTGAGTGTGTTTCGTATGAGTTTTGTATGTTTTACATAGTTTTGAACATGTCTGGTTCTGGTATTTTCGCACCTGCGACCATGGAGCGTAGGTGTAGCTCTGCTTTTGCGTGAGCCTGGCCGCTTCTGCGGTCATGAAGGCCTGGGTAATTCCTCGCTTTTGCAGAAGATGGTGCAGTGGCTGTTTTTGCGGTCCAGCAAGCACACCTGCAATTTATCTCGCTTCTGCGATTTCCTCTTTTTCTTATGCTGTGCTGCTGGTGTGGTTGTAAATTCGTATATGCGATCCCTGGCCTGGTTTGCCGAGTGCGCAGATGCAGACACTTTTCTTGCAAATGCAGTTGCGCAGATGCGAAAAATACTGGGCAGAATCATATAAGTCGACGGGTTGGTCATTTCTTCATAATTTGAGCTTTAAAGTCCAGATTTGGGAGCTTCTTTTGGGGTTTTTCAAGCAAACCGAATGGTTACTCTGGTTAGATTTGAGTCGTCTAAAGGTCTTCCACCCGAGAAGTGTATTTTAGAGTATCAGTTAATTATATTTGAGGTAAGTATCTTGCCTAAACTTGTGTGTGGGTTTTCCCTTAGAATTTGAGTCTTCTAAGTTGATTGTAATCTGTGTACATGAGGTGACGAGTGCATACTCAGACTTAATTGTGGATAGTGTCCGTTTAGGATTCTTTGGTCCTTGTATCCACTAAGTAGAAAGTTGTCCTGGATGTGATTGAGTTTCCTAGTTGCTAGTTTCACCTCTACATGCTTACTTGAATTTAATTACTTAGGATTCACTCTTATTGTCTAATTGACTTTTATTTGACTTAAATAAAGATTTCACCCTTTCGATTGTCATGCTATCCCTTCATAAATGCTTGTCTTATTTGACATTATCATCATCTCCTCCAATAATAGTTTAGTCTTAATTAAGCTTATGATTACCTTTCTGTTGTATATCCTTAATTGAATTGTTGAATATTCTTCATAATTGCCCAATCCTAAAACAAGCTAGATAGCCCATTTTTAGTTGACTCGCCCTTATTTGGAAATATTTGGCTCGTGTTAGTTTTTCCTAGTTGTCAAACTGTGCAATTTGGACTCATTGTGGCACATTAGGTCATGCCGTGTTGCGCTGCTCGTACGCCTAGCTTCCTTTACTGTGGTTATCCCTTGTGAATAAGTTTTACCGTTTCTTTGTAGTTTAAAGTTCTTGAGTGGTTACTTGTCGTACTACCTGTTATTGCCGTTGTTGTTGTTATACTCATTGTGGTGATGCACGAGGTTTCTGTTGTGTTGTAACCATTCTGGGGATCCCCTTGTACTGCATATTTACTTTGGGACTACGGAATGGTATTACGAGAGATCCCTCAGTACTGCATATTTACTTAGGAATTATGGAACGGCATTTCGGGAGATTACCTAGCACTGCCAATCTACTTTGGGACTACGAAACGGTATTCCAGGAGATCCCCATGCACATTTATGTTTAGGACTACATGACGATATCCTGAGAGATCCCCTATTTTTATATCTGCGTTCCGAGATACCGATATTCTATGCTTACATTCTTTTAAACAGTCTACGTGTTTTCCAATCTTTTCTTTATACTTACTGGCTGGTACAAACTATACTAGGACACTTGCACATGCATACACGTAGCTAAGCACCCTTATCAGATAAGAGGCTTCTTGGTATTGCTCAGTATAGACGCACACCCTTGTTTATCTGCCTTTCATGTGAGAATGGCTCTATTTGGCATGTGAGTTGTCGGTGTGATAATGAGGTGTGATGACGCACATGATGCCAAGTGTTAGGGTCCATGTATTGAGACATGTATTGTATGAATATGAGATGAGGTGCCACAAGATGACTTATATTCGAAAGATATTTACTTGGAAAGATCATATTCGAAAGGTATTTATTTTGAAAGAACTATTTTTGAAAAAATATTTATTTAAAGGAAGTATATTTTGAAATGTTGTTATCACTTGAAGGATCTCACTAATCGATTGAATTTTGTTGGTTAAGACCTAATGTGAAAGCCATCGTAGTTGCTGAGTTATGACTTGTCTTTAGTGTATTTGTGATTTCAGATTTAGGTTGTGTTTTCCGTTTGTTTTTCTGTGTTTTATTATGGTTTGTTGTTGTTTTATTTCCTTATTGCAATTAGTATATCGTTAGCCATATCGCGTAGTCTTTATATAGATAGCATGTTCTATTGTTTCTAGGTTTATGCTTGTTCTGCTTACTAGACCAGTGGATGTTTTGACTATTCCTCATCACTACTACACCGAGGTTAATTTTGATACTTATTGGCACCATTGTGATGTGCTCATGCTACACTTCTGTCTATTTTTTTTACAGATCCGGGTATTGATCGTTAGTAGCTGAGTGAATTCTTGCCGAGGAGACTCAAGGTAAACCTGATGCTGTGTTCCCAGCCCTCGGAGTCACCTTCCTATTTTGTACTCATATTGTTTTATTTGTTTCAAAATAGTTGTGCTTAAAAGTTGTATCAAATTTTGTAGAGCTTATGAATTATACTACCGGGTTTTCGAGAAATATAAATTTTGTAGAGATTTATGCTTCGACACTATTAAATTTTATTTATTATTGTTGTATTTAAGTATGAGTTAGTCTTATCTAGTCCCTAAGACTAGGTGTTATCATGATACCCAAACAGAGGGAAAGTTTGGTCATGAAAAGCTGGTATCAGAGCTCTAGGTTCATAGGTGCTACGACTCATAAGCGAGTTTAGTAGAGTCTTGCGAATCGGTGTGGAAACGCCTGTACTTATATTTGAGAGGCTACGGAACTATTAGGACAATCTTACTTCTTTCATTCCTATCGTGCGAGCTTATTGATCTTGGAGTTTGAACTTTTACCATTCTATTCTCTCACGGCTGGTGATGACACGATCTGTTATTATCGATGACGCTACTCCCGGAGCACATTTTTCCGGAGGCAGAGGCCGACGAGGAGTGCGTTCCATAGCTAGAGCACCTCTAGAGAAGTGAGGTCACGGTTGGTCAAGTTCCAAGTGTCATGGCGATGTAGCTTGAGGTTCCAGTTCAACCCATGGTCAGTGCAGCAACATCTGAGGAAGACAACTTTGGTTTGCAAAGTTTGAGAAAATGTGACCCTCTTACATTCAGTGGGTTGGCTTCAGAGAGCGCACATGATGTATAGATAAGTGCCATCAAATTCTTCGTACTATAGGTATTGTTAAGACGAGCGGGGATGCTATTACTACGTTCCAACTTAAGGGAGCGGCTTAGCAGTGGTAGCGGGCATATGAGTTAGTTAGGTAGCCGGCCGATACAACTTCACTTACATGGGTTCAGTTTTCGATGATGTTTTGAGAGAGTTTGTACCTCGGTAATGTCACGACCCAAACCAAAGGGCTGCGACGGGCACCGGTGCCTTAATTCAATCGAGTACCAACGTAACATATCTTTCTTATCATACTATCATGAGTAGATGAGCCAGAAAAATCCATCATGAGATAACAAGAATAAAACATAAGAGAATACTCAACATATGAAGAGACAACATGATATACAAACTTATATATGTGACATACGGGCCTATAAGGCCGACATGACCATTTGTAAACTCAAAACATAGGCCGACAAGGCCATACAAGTATCCATACACCTGACATCTGTCTACAAGCCTCTAAGAGTACATAAAATCATAAAGGTCGGAACAAGGCCCCGCCGCACCAATCAATAAATATCCAAAGAATACTGACCAAATAGGCAACTCCAGAGAAAGTGGAGTACACCAACACCTTTTATGAGCTGATAGCCTACTAGGAGGAATGTCAACCTGTCTATCATGACCTGCGGGCATGAAACGCAGCGTCCCCAGGCAAAAGAAAACTCAGTACGAATAAAGTACCGAGCATGTAAGATAGGAAAGCATAAATAAGAACTGTAATATAAAGAGAGATAGAGGAAATACAACCTGTAACATCTAAGTGCCTCTGGGGGCTACTGACATGAAATGCATAATACATATATATACATAGACTTTTAAAAAGATATGCCTTTGTGGGCATCATCATCATCATATCGTACCCGGCCTCAAAGAGGACTCAGTAAAAACATACCCGGCCATTATAAGGCTCGGTAGAATCGTACCCGGCCACGTGGAGCTCGGTAAAATCAACTGATCAGTGGCTGCACAATAGGTGTCGTACCTGGCCGACAATAGCGCGGCTCGGTAGAGTAAAATAGATATATGTGTATATATATATATATATATATATATATATAAAATGCTTGACTCATGGAAACACGTTCTAGACCTTTCGGAGTGACGTAAGATCAGTATTCTCTGTACACATTATTAGGACTAATTCTTGACCATGAACCTTATAAGAATCAGGAAGTACCAACAACGTTGATAACATAAGAATAAGAGAAGCAACATCACATCAATCGTTCCACAAGAGGGGAAACAATGTAAGTACTGCTAGCTTCTAAGAGTAGAGTAACTTTGGAAGCTCGTTCATTACATTATATACAATCAGAGTCATGCATAAGAAGGAAATGTATATCCTCACACATCTTGTATATTCTTCCCAACGTCAAGCTATGCAATTTCACGGCTCCTTAGTCTATAATAAGAGAAATGACACTATCGTTATCGTTTAGGCGTCGTAACTATTATGTATCGAACACAACCTATTTCATGAGGAAACGGACAACACTTCTCCTATATATATTACTTCACACAAGTCAAAACAATCACCAAACATCCCAAACAACATCAATAATAATCATACTGAGCCTCCCAAAACAGTCCATACAACCTAATCACATACATAAGACGACCACCTTAGTAGTGTCAAACGACCCAGAAATGTTACAACGAACAACCAGCAAACCACCCTTCCATTATGTGGTATTTCTTCACACCATTTCCCTTCAAAAAACCATAAAAACAGTAGCAAAAGGTACTATCCAGTAGCAATACGAAACGGCCCACAGATCAGCCCACAACAAGTCGAATAATTCGAACTCACAACTTCCAATCACCATCCCGTGAGTTCTATCTATTAGAAATGAATTTATCAATCTACCTTCATATTTAAAAGCTTAAATACAGAAATAAGTCATTTTTCTAACTATTGAATACCTTCCAAAACTCAAACTACAAAGAAAAAGAGAGGCAATATAACGCTACTTACTCCATAGGGATCGTTTTAATGTTATCGCTACTTGATTTCGTGACCCGGATGATAATGTTGATGGAAAAACTTGTGGAAAGCTTGAAGGGAAGCTTAGGGGTCTTATTTGGTCGAGCTATCTGGAATTATGAAGAAAGAGACAACATAGGAAGATAAATATCCATTTTGGTTGAAAAGTCAAAAAGGTGCTACTTGGCACCCTAGCATTGGTTTATCTTCCAACGCTTATAACTTTTTATCCGGGTGTTGTATGAGTAAACGGTTAAGAGAGTTGGAAACTAGATTCCAATACCTTTAATTTGATATATAATAAGACCCAAAAAGACCTCATATAATACACGAAATGTATTGCTCAAAGAGCTTTAGTGGCATACCTTCTTGCCAACTATGCAGTCTATGCAGTCTTGTGAAAACTGTAAATATCTCTCTACTCCGATATCGTATTGACAAACCGTTTAACGCATAAGAATTATACTCATAGATCTTCAATTTGATATGTGTATCATCCCGTAATTCCAAGTATATTGTGAGAAAATCTCCACTATATTTGACCTAATTTTTAGCACATTTATAAATGCAACTTGTGATGACCTTTGCCAACTTTTGTTTCACAACTCGATTGACTCAAAAACGTAACACACGACTATCATAAACATTAAATGACTTATAACATAACCTGCTTATCATGTTAAGAACCCTAGTCTCACCCCAAAGTGCATCTAATAACATTCCCAACTTATCGACTTTCGACGAAACTTATTTCCTTCATTTTGCTTAGATTTTAAGTCTTTCCAACCATCTTGGTACTTGTTATTCATGACCTTAAATATTTATAACCTCTAAGGTAACATGATTAACTTACTATATTTGCTTCCAGTCGAATATTATTTTTTGAGCTTACATCAATTGACTTATGATGTACTCTCACGTACGAAAAAATAGGGTGTAACAGGTCACTCAAGGATGCATGGTATGCGGGGTCTGAGAAGCTGCGTCAGAGCACTATTACAATATAAGGGTATGTCATTTGATTCAGCGATTTTTCCAGACATGCACTTGGCGTGGTCAATATATTTCGACAGCGAGTCCGTAGATTCATTGAGGAGCTCAGGCATGATATTCGGTTCAGCATAGCTCGGGAGCTGGAGTCATATATTTCATTTCGGTAGGTGGTAGGGATCGCTGCCAATGGCATAGGGATCGGGATCGAGAGGACAGACTGAGATCAAGAGAGAGAGAGTATAGGCAGGCGAGGTCTCATAGACCAGCGAGATCTATTGGTCCTTATTTTGGAGGAAGGGTGCGACATGGTAGAGGTTTCATAGGTCAAGCAGTTCAATTTGTGATTCAGGCTTCACAGTTATTCAGGTGTTCATGGGTCTTAGAGTACCCGCACCGCACTGTTCCCACAACCACACCAGCATAGGGGTTAAGTTTAGTGAGGATATACTAACCACATGGTGAGAGATTGCCTCGGATTTCAGAAATATGTGTCACAGCGAGGTATTCAGGTGTGTAGAGGGCACCAAAGAGGAGAAGGCCCGACTTGTTAATGTGTTTCATATAGTAAGATTGAGCCATTGTGCCAGATGACGTTATTTAGGTATGCTTTCAGTTTTTTATAGAGAAGCACCATCCGTATTTCATTTCGGTTCTGCTTATCGGGGTGAGTCCCTCTATTTACTACTCAACTTATGGGTGTATTTCATGATTAGCACTCCGGTTATGTGTTAACCTATTGAGAGGTTCTACGAGTGATAGCCCGTGTCTATCACATATATTTTTATTCATTATTCAGAGTTATAAGGCTACTAGTGAATTCCTATTTTCTATTACGGTAGGCTTGAGACGATTTCTAAGTATTTTTAGCTACGAGCTATGATTTTTATGCTCCACAGGTGTGGGAGCTAGTACACTTGTAGTTTTGCTGACAGAATTGATCTAGTGAGAGGTTCCAGGTGGTTTGATATACACCCTACTTGTGATTCATAGTCGATGGAGGGACCCTCGTGATTTCATGTGGTTTAATGTGTTGATCCAGGCTGCATGTCGCGGTAGAGAGTTGTATCAGGATGAGATTCTTGTGAATTGTTCATATGCTTTAATTTTTTTCTTGTTATATTGATTCATAGTATAGTACTGTTAGAGAGTTTTTCCTGTCAGGATTCTTTTGTAGTTCTCTTATTATGTTTCTCCTTACAATATCTGGTCATTTTCGTTCTGTGCTTCTTAAATTTTATCTTACGGATGTGTGCTCGATGGTGTTAGTTTTGACTTGTTGATTCGAGTGTTAGTTATGAGATTTTTGTGGTTCTTGTGTTATCGTCAGTGTTGTGGAGGTTTGAAATGGGTTCCTGTCGAATATGAGGTTTATGACTGGTGCTGGATTTGATTTTGGGCGGATAATGTGATCAAAAGTATTACTGTGGGCCCATGTGTGATGTGTCATGATGTGTGGTTGTACTCTATAGGTGTCGGTATGAGTTGATGCGACTTGTTGAGATTGATACCAGATAAAGATTTAGAATCGGGTCTTTTGGTAATGAATGGAAGGTGAGGATTTTGGCTCTAAGGCTTATTGATATTAGTAGAAAGGCTAAATTTCAGTTAAGATTGTATCATTAGGTTTATGTGCATTGGGGTGACATAGTATTTACCGTGGTTGTACGTTGGAAGTGTGCATTCAGTGATTTGAGGACTTCGAGGAAAAATGTGGAACTTTCAAGGACGAACATTTGTTTTAAAAGTTGGAGGATATAACGACTCAGTTGATCATTTTGAGAATTTAAGCTCCATTCAGCGGCCTAAGGTCTTGAAAAACTTCATATTATGTGTATCAACTTGCATCCATGGTTAAATTCAAGTAACGGATGATTCAGAGTCGAATTGGAAGAAGGAATCTACTTTTGGAAGCTTAAGCGATGAGAGTTTGACCGGAATTTGACTTATATGTAAACGGCCTCAGAATGGGTTTTGCATGCTCTCAACAACTTTGCATGGTGATTTTTGACTTAGAATCACTTTTGGACTTCGCTTCGGAGGTTCGTTGAGTAATTTGATGTATATCAACGAAATATGGAAAATATGAAGTTTGGCAAATGGAGAAGTTTGACCCATAGTTAGCTTTTGTGATATCGGTGGTCAGAATGCGATTCCGAGAGTTGGAGCAGCCCTGTTATGTCATTCTGGACTTATCTGCAAAATATGGCATCATTCCGGGTTGATTTGATTGGTTTTGGCACAAGTTTTCGAAGTTGGAAGATTTGGAAGTTAGTAGTCCGATCATGGTGCAATTTGCACTTTTTGGAGTTGCTTGATATGATTTGAGACCCTGAGCAAGTCGGTGTTAAGTTATTGAACTTATTGGTATGCTTGGATGGGGTACCGGGGTCCCCATGTGTGTTTCGGATGAGTTTTGGATGTTTTGAATAGTTTTGAACATGTCTGGTTCTGGTGTTTTCGCACTTGCGACCATGAAGTGCAGGTGCAGCTTCGCTTCTACGTGAGCCTAGCCGCTTCCACAGTCATGAAGGCCTAAGTAATTGCTCGCTTCTGCGGAGGCTGGCATGCAGGTGTGGTGGCCGATTTTGCAGTCCAGCGATCGCACCTGCGATTTATCTCACTTTTACGGTTTCCCTTTCACTTTTGCGGTGCCGCTGGTGCTGCTGTAAATCTGCAGATGCGGTCCCAGGCCTGGTTAGATGGGTGCGCAGATGCATGCTCTTTTCTTGCAATTGCGATTGCGCAGATGCGCTTAATTGCCCGTAGATGCGGAAAATGTTGAGCAGAATCATATCAGTCGAGGGTTTGGTCGTTTCTTCATAATTTGAGTTTTACACTTTGGATTTGGGAGCTTATTTTGGGGTTTTTCAAGCAATCGGTTGGTTACTTTGGTTAGATTTGAGCCGTCCGAAGCTCTTCTACCGAGAAGTACATTTTAGAGTATCGGTTTATCGTCTTTGAAGTAAGTCTCTTGCCAAAACTTGTGTAAAGGACTTCCCCTTAGGATTTGAGTCTTCTAAGTTGATTGTAATCCACGTACACGAGGTGACGAGTGTGTGCTCAGAATTATTTTTGGATAGTTGGCATTTTAGGATTCTTAGGTCCTTGTGTTCACTAAGTAGAAAATTATCCTTGATATGATTGAGTTTCTTGATTGGTAATTTCACCTCTACATGCTTAATTGGAATTAATTGCTTAGGATTCACTCTTATTGCCTAATTGACTTTTATTTGACTTATTTGAAGATTTTACCTTTTATATTTTCATGTTATCCCTTCATACTTGCTTATCTTATTTGACGTTATCATCATCTCATTTTATAATTGTTTAGTCTTAATTGATTTTATGATTACCTTTCCACTGTCTATCCTTAATTGAATTATTGAATATTCTTCATAATTGCCGAACCTTAGAAAATCTAGATAGCCCATTTTTAGTTGACTTGCCCTTATTTGGAACTATTTGACTAGTGTGTAACGATTCAGCTGGCCGTTTTGAGAATTTAAGCTTCGCTCTGCGACATAAGGTCTTGAATAGCATATTATGTGTATCGACCGTGCATGGTTGAATTCAGTTACCGGATGATTCAGAGTCGATATGGAATAAGGAATCTAGTTTTGGAAGCTTAAGCGATGAGAGTTTGACCAGAATTTGACATATGTGTAAACGGCCCCAGAATGGGTTTTGGATGATCTTAATAACTTCATATGGTGATTTTGACTTAGGAGCACTTCCGGATTTAGATTCGGAGGTATGTTCAGTAATTTGAGGTATTTCGATGAAAGTTGGAAAAGATGAAGTTTGAAAAATGGAGAAGTTTGACCCACAGTTAACTTTTGTGATATCGGGGTCAGAATGCAATTTTGTGAGTTGTCAAAGACCCGTTATGTCATTATTTTGTACTTGGTTGCAAAATTTGGCATCATTCTGGGCTGATTTGATTGGTTTTGGCCCAAGTTTTCAAAGTTGGAAGATTTGGGAGTTCATAGTCTGATTCATGGCGCAATTTGCATTTTCGGCATTTCTTGATATGATTTGAGACCTCGAGCAAGTCTGTGTTAGGTTATAGAACTTGTTGGTATGCTTGGACGGGGTTCTCGGGGGCCCCCCGCGTGTTTCGGATGAGTTTCGGATGTTTTGTTTAGTTTTGAACATGTCTTGTTCTAGTGTTTTCGCACCTGCAACTATGGAGCATAGATATGGCTCCACTTCTGCGTGAGCCTAGCCACTTATGCTGTCATAAAGGCATGGGTAATTACTCTCTTCTACGAAGGTCGGAACATAGGTGTGGTGGTTGCTTTTGAGATCCAGCGATCGCACATACGATTTATCGCGCTTCTATGGTTTCCCCTTTCACATATGCAGTGCCGCTGTAAATTTCCAGATGCGGTCCCAGGCCTGGTTAGCTGAGTGCACATAGGCGGACTCTTTTCTCGCAAAAGCATGTTGTGCACATGCGCTAAAGGCCCGCATATGCGAAAAATGCTGGGCAGAATCATATAAGTTGAGGGTTTGGTCATTTCTTCATAATTTGAGTTTTAAACTTAAGATTTGGGAGCTGATTTTGGGGGTTTTCAAGAAAATCAATTGGTTACTTCGGTTAGATTTTAGCCGTCCGGAGATCTTCCCCATGAGAAGTGCATTTTAGAGTATCGCTTTGTCGTCATTAAGGTAAATATCTTGCCTAACCTTGTGTGGGGAACTTTCCCTTAGGATTTAAGTCTTCTATGTTGATTGCAATCCGTGTATGCGAGGTGACGAGTCCGTGCTTAGACTTATTTGTTGATAATTGGCCTTTTAGGGTTCTTAGGTCCCTATATTCACTAAGTAGAAAGTTGTCCTTCATATGACTGAGTTTCATAATTACTAGTTTCATCTTTACATGCTTAATTAAATTAATTGTTTAGGATTCACTCTTATTTCCCAATTGACTTTTGTTAGACTTAAATAAAGATTTTACCTTTTCTATTGGCATGCTATCCCTTTATAATTGCTTATCTTATTTTACATTATCATTATCTCCTCCTATAATTGTTTAGTCTTAATTGAGTTTATGGTTACCTTTGCGTTGTCTATTCTTAATTGATTGTTGTTTGTAATTTCCCAACCTTAAAAGAAGTCTAGATATCCTATTTTTAGTTGACTTTCCCTTATTTGGAACTATTTGACTCGTGTTAGTTTTTCCTTGTTGTTGAATTGTGCATTGTGGAATCCTTGTGGCACATTAGTTCCTACCTTGTTGAGTTGCTCGCTTTACGCCTAGCATCATTTAGTGTGGTTATCCCTTGTGAATAAGTTCTACCATCTTTGTGTTTTAAAGTTCTTGAGTGATTATTTGTCGTACTTTTATTGCCATTGTTGTTGTTGTACTCGTTATGGTGATACACGAGGTTTCTATTGTGTTGTAACTGTTATCTTTGTTGGTTGCGCTGCATATTTACTTTGGGACAGCACAATGGTATTCCGAGAGATCCCCCTGTACTGTATATTTACTTTGGGACTATGGAACGGTATTCTAGGAGACCCCTCAGCACTGCATATTTACTTTGGGACTATGGAACGGTATTCCAGGAGATCTCCCAGCACTACATATTTACTTTGTGACTATGAGACGGTATCCTGGGAGATCCCCCTATTGTTATATTTGCGTAACGAGCTGTGACTTCTATGCTTACATTCTTTTAAACATTCTATGTGTTGTCCGATCTTTTCCTCATACTTACTAACTGGTAAGAACTATACTAGGACACTTGCACATGCATACACATAGCTAAGCACCCTTATCATATTAGAGGCTTCTTGGTATTACTGAGTATAGATGCACATCCTTGTTTATTTGCCTTCCATGTGAGAGTGGCTCTATTCGGCACGAGAATTGTCGGTATGATTGTGAGATGTGATGAGACACGTGATGCCAAGTGTCAGGGTCCAGGTATTGAGACTCATATTGTATGAATATGAAATGAGGTGTCACATGGTGACTTATATTCGAAAAATATTTATTTTGAAAGAATTATTTCTGAAAAATATTTATTTAAAGGAAATATATTTTGAAATGTTATCATCACTTGAAGGATCTGACTAATCAATTGGATGTTGTTGGCTAAGACCTAATGTTAAAGATGTCATAGTTGCTGAGTTACGACTTGTGTGGGTTGTGTTTTTCCGTTCACTTTTATGTGTTGTATTATGGTGTACCGCTATTACTTGTTGTTTTTTTCCTTATTTCAATTACTATATTGTTAGCCATATCGCGTAGTCTTTATATAGATTTCATGTTCTATTATTTCTATACTTATACTTATTCAGCTTATTAGACCAATGGGTGTCTTGACTGTTCCTCGTCACTGCTCGATTGAGGTTAGTCTTGATACTTATTGGGCACCGATATGGTGTGCTATTACTACACTTTTGTATATTTTATTGTACGAATCCATGTATTGATTGTTAGTAGCAGAGGGATTCTTGCCGAGGAGACTCAAGGTAAACTTGTTGCTGCATTCGTAGGCTTTGGAGTCACCTTCCAATTTTGTACTCATATTGTTGTATTTATTTCCAAACAGTTGTATTTAAAAGTTGTAGCAAACTCTTTAGAGCTTACGATTTGTTCTACCAGGTTTTGGGGAATTATAAATTTTGCAGAGATTTCTACTTTGAGGCTGCTAAATTTCATTTATTATTGTTGTGTTTCAATATGAGTTAGGCTAACCTAGTCCATAAGACTAGGTGCCATCACGATACCAAACGAAGGGAAAGTTAGCTCGTGACAGTCAATTAATAAAAGCTTTGAAATGAGATCATCTTTGAAAATACATAAAGTAATATAACCATATTAACTTGGAGTTTACAAATATTTAAGATCATGGACTGCAATTACCAAGAGGGTTGGAAGGCTTAGAAGCTAAACCAATTGAAGAAAATAAGTTTCGTCGAAAGTCGACAAATTGGGAATGTTATAACATGTATTTTTGGGGTGAGACTAGGGTGATTAAAATATTAATAAGGTTATTCTATGAGTTATTTTTGTTTTATGCTAGCCGTTCATTATGTTTTGAAGTCAACTGAGCTGTGGAACAAAAGTTGGCAAAGATCATCACAACTTACATTCATAAATATGCAGAAATGTTGGTCAAAATACAGTTGAGCTTTTCTTTCAATATACTTAGAATTAGAAGATGATCTAACTACCAAATTGAAGATCTACGAGTCTACTTTTTAAATTATTAAACGGTTCGTCGATACGACATAGGAGTAGCGAGATATTTGCAGCTTTGCGAGACTGCACAGATTGCACAAGTGACAAGTAGGTGGGTCACTAAAGCTTTTTGAACAATACATTTCGTGTGTTATATGAAGTCTTTTGGGGACATGTTATATACTAAATTGAAGGTCTTGCTATGTAGTTTATAACTCTATTAACTGTTTATTCATATGACATCCGGATAAAAAGATATAAGCGTCAGAAGAGCCAATGCTAGGGTGCAAGCTAGCACCTCTTTGACTTTTCAAAATTTTATATATATATATATATATATATATATATATATATATATATATATATATATATATTGGGTTTTAAATGCTCTTTCTCCTCATTTTTCATATAAAATAACCTAAATAAGACCCCTAAACTTATCTTCAATACCTTCACAAGGGTTTCTAGGAATATTGACATTGCGGGTACAAAATCAAGAAGCGATAATACTAGAATGATCCGTACGACGTAAGTATTGCTATATCGCCTCTCTTTTTCTTTATAATTTGAGTTTTGAAAGGTACTTCATAGATAAGAAAATTATACTTTTTGTATTTAAGTATTAAATATCAATGAAGGTTGATAAATTTGTTTCCTAGTAGTTAAACCTCACGGGACAATGATCGAAAGATGTGAGTTCGAGTTATTCGACTTCTAGTGGACTGTTTTTGGGGCAGTTTCGTGTTTCTTTTGGGCTGTCTATTTTGCTGATATTTTATGGAGTTTTGGAGTATAAAAGGTGCGGAGAAACACCATATAATGATGAAATAGCAGGCTGATCATTCGTAATTATATTTTTAGGTTGTTTGATACTACTTTTGTTGTCGTTTTATGTATAAAGTGATTAGGGTATGCATGTTATTTTATGATATATTGTGATGGAGATAAGGTTAGAAAATGAAGCATACATGTTGTTATTATTTTATTTTTTTGGTGTTGTTGGTATATGGTATTGGAGGAGGGACTTGTTACAGGGGAGATGCTATCCAAATTTATGTAGACAAGCTACTAGTTTAAGTTGCGAACTTAGCCCTTACTTAGCACTAATTTTAAATCTCCTTATGTTGTGGTGGATTGAGTTGAGCTGTTTGAAGAATTTCTTGGAATGTATTAAAGACTTAATAGAGTTAAGGTATGTTAAGGCTAAACCTTCCTTTTATTTTGACATGATCCAGTAATTACACGTGTTTGATAATGACACATAAAGAGAAGTTCATATTCTTGAATTTATGTATATTTTTCTAGTCTTATAAGTTACAGTATTCTCCCTTATCGGTACTTCTTATTCAATTTAGTTTTGTCTTCTTTCTGCCAAGAGAGCAGAGAGTCTATATATACAATATTAAAGAATTTTAACTACCATCGAGCTATAAACGATGGGCGGGCCCCTATTGGGCAACCTCTTATCAGATGGTGAGTTATATACCAAGACTACTATGGTCGAGTGCCTATGAGCGAGCTCATAATGGTCGAGATACAAAATCTAATATGGTCAAGCGCTTATGAGCGAGCCTACTAGGTAAATTATTTCATACTGATGTCCTTTTTGCCAGGGATGCTGCATTTCATGCCTGCAGGTCCTCATTGACAGTTGGATAGACCCTCCCAGCAAACAATCAAACATCAACTTTATTGGTAAGCTCCACTTCCTCGGAGTTACCGGGTCTAGACCTAGGAGTCCTTTTTATATATACAGGTTTGATGGGCAATTCGAGGCCATGTCCAGACCATGGTACGTTTAGTTATCTCTAGAGGCTTGTGGACGATTACTGTATATTTTGTATATCACTAGATATTCATGACGGTTTTGTCGGTTTGCATACATATATATATATATATATATATATATATATATATATATATATATATCAACTTTCGGGTACTATTTACCCTATATATGAGAGAGACATTATTTTCAAATGATTCAGAATATGTCCTCGTCGGCTTAAGTTGAGGGTTACTCCTCTAGCATTCACAATTACAGAGTGGTACGCTCGGGTCAAGTATGGCACCGGGTTCTAGCCGCCTCTTTAGGTTTAGGACGTGACATTTTTACCCCTACAGTATCTAATACATCTTGTGTAGATGATACAATAGTTGACTGTGACAAAGGAAAGATAACTGGTCATTACTCCATATTCAAATTCCGCAAACTACAATATTTTTTATGCATTAATTAGAATGATTTGCATAGTAGGTACTACATATATTGATGAAAACATGAATCTAGGCTTGATTAATGAGGTTACTAATGAGGAAATAAACGAAGTTATTTTCTCTATGCATCTTATAACACCTCCCCCTCCTCCCTCCTCCCTCCTCCGCATTGATGGAATAATTCCACTATTTATTTTAGCAGTTTTGGTTGTTAAATTTCTCGTGATGTTTTTTTGGCAGTAAGGCGTTTTTTGGAGACAGATCGACTTTTATCCATGTGAAATCAAACTTTGATAACATTGGTACCAAAAATAAAAACAATGAATCACTTTAGACTTATTAGTTTATGCTCTACTTTGCATAATATTATTACAAAAATTCTCGTAAAATGGATGAAACTTTTGACGGTTTTACTTATCTCAATGAATAAAGCTGCCTTTATTGGAAAAAGATAAATTGTAGATAACGTAGTATTAGCACATAAATTTATGGGATTATTGAAAATCAAAAATAAAAGATAAGTTAATGACTTTAAAGTTGAATATGTATAAAATACGTGATCGTGTGGAATGGCCTTGTATTCAGCAAATGATGCTAAAAATGGATTTTTACTAATTTTTTGTAAATTAGGTTATGACTTGTATTATGATTTTTGGTTATGTAGAGCCATCTAGAGGATAAGGTGATCCTCTATCACCTTTCTTATTTTAAATATGTGTTGAAGGATTACACTTGGTTGAACATCAAGAAAAGCTAAAAGGGCTCATATTAGGGAGGAGTAATCCTTCTACTTCCCATATATTTTTGCAGATGACTCATATATCATTTGTATAGCTGATAATGATAGTGTTGCTACGATTAATAAAAATTTTGACATACATACAGGTGTTCAGGACTAGGCGTGGGCATTCAGTACTTCAGTATGATTTTTAAAAATTTTGATATGGAATTTCGGTATTCGACTTATTAATTGTGCATACCAAATACCTTACCAAAGTAGTTCGATACGGTCTGCTATTTTCTTATTTGGTTCAGTATGGATTCAGTGCGGTTCAGTATTGTACCAAATCTTTGTGAACAAAACTGGTGAATTCTAATTCATTAGAAATTACACAACAATATAAGATCAGTATGCAATTAGCATAGGAATGGCAACAACTCCTCCATTTGGTCTAGCAGTATAATCATACAATTGTAATTTAGAGGCCTCGGTCTTTTTCTAGCTATGTGCCTTTGAGAATGCAGATTCAAAGTCTATTAGACGATACAGATGTTATGAAAATATTTATAGGTGATGATCGGCACTATTTGTGCACACAAGAAGTCCATAGCATCTATCCCACTCTCCGCCCAATTCACATATTAATAATGCAGCAGGTCCACCATAGCATGCATTAGTTATTTTAACTCCTTCAATGTAATTATGACCACATTTTGTATGTTTCATATGGCCAGAAATAAGACTCATTATAATCAACTTATGAGATTCTAAAGTATACATTATTAAGTGAAATAGAAGCTAAAAGGGCAAATAACGTAACTAATGCAACAAAACAGTCAAGGCCAATTCACAAAGAACAGTGTTATTCAAAAGAAAAGGCAGAAAACTCATTGTCGGGCAGGCTTATTAAGTTTTTTGGTACTTCAGTATTTCGGTTTATCGAAGTATTGAAAGATCAATATTGAAAACCGAACCGAAGTATCAAACTTTTGAAAAAGTTATATCGAATTAGTACCGAATAATCAAATAACCGATATTAAATGTCCGGTTCAATTATTTGTTTTTTCGAATTTTATGCTCATCCCTACTCAGAACAGATAATTAATTTTAATAAATTTGCAATCTTTTTATTAAGAATATTTGGAGAACGAAAAAAAGTTACAATATGCTCTTCATTGAGTAATATCTAAAAGGTAATATATTTAGGATTGCCTCTTGTTATAGAAAGATCTAAAAAAGAAATATCGACATTTTTTTTAATCAAAAATAGAAGGGTGGAAAGGAAAAGTTTCAAGTTAAGCATGATTTTTTTTTTTAATAAAGTTTGTTTTAGTGCTATTCTCTCATGAATTCAGATATCTGATGGATTATGTAAGGAAATCAATAATTTATTTTTAATTTTTTGATTGGAGGTATGAATCTATCTATGTGGAAGGGAAAAGATAAAATAATATTAAAATGCCAAGTGAAACAAACAAAATATCAAAATTTAGGACAAACTTCCAATGAATTTTAAGATTCAAATATAATTTAAAGATATAAAACAACTTAAATTTTTTTGACCTTCTGGTTTAGTTAACTATAACATGGACTCCCACGTTTTTAGGCATTTTTAGAAATTATGTATTAAACCCAAAAATTAAAAATAATAATTACTCCAAGTCTAAATTACTAAATATACTTTCTCAGACGTTTTGAATATAGTGAATTAATTATTATAAAACTTTAAAATTAAAAAATAATTACTTCAAGTCTAAATTATTAGATACTTTCTCAAACGCTACGAGAACATAGTGAAATAATTTTAAAATTATTGTACATATTAGATATTGTATCGTTTACTGGTAAAGAAGAAAAGCTGACAGTGAAGCATGGTTGAAAGAATATACATATTTTTTCCGATTCCTTAACAATGACTCAAATGCTTAAGGGAAGCATAGGTCCTTCATGAGATCAGTGACGTATTTAGGATATTAGGTTCCTGGGTGCTTAATTTTTTTTTGTTATAATATTATTACAGTACACAACTATTTCAATACGACAGTAAAAAAAGTTGATGAGAAAACTCATACAAAAAAAGAACGAAGAAGGAGGAAGAACCTTGAATATAAAAAAAAGAAACAGAAAGTGTTGTTGGTGAGAATCAAACTCCCGCCCTTAACATTACTAAGCTTCCAACGCCCATTCTTAATCAAAACATCCACCAATAGTTTAGTTATCTGGGTGCTTTTAATAATATATATCCATTTCATTAAGTTTTCTATGGAATTATACCTACCCAAAGTTAAGGTTAATGGGTGCTTAAGCACCCAAATTTTCTACATAAATTCGCCCCTGCATGGGATGTTAATATTGTTGGAGTAGATATTTGGCCTCTTAAGCAATATTTGATTAATGTTTCTTTTAAGTAACTAAGTAGATGTTTGAATACTTGTCGTCATAAGTTAGCTAAAATTTCTTTCTCACTTCTTGGTGAAGTCTCTTGGTTGGACAACTTTTGTGTTTGAATTATCAACAATGCTTCATCTTATTTTGTTATTGGATTTAGTTAATGCATACTCCGTTTCTTAGTTATTGGATGTCGGTACAAATATTCCATTTCCCCAATCGGCGCGAAAACTCAAAAGTCCCCGCAATTTTTTTCCACCAATAGGCGGGAAATAAAATACATCTCAATTTTTCACACAATTTTAAATTCTACAAAAACAAAAAACACAACACGCGGCACTCTTCTCTATCCCCAAACACAAAGCGCACTCTCTTCTCATTTTTCATTTCCCCCCTCTATTCACTGTCTTTTCATTTCTCATTGTTAGGGTTTCGATTGAATCTTCTTCTAGGATCTTCGCGTTTTCAGTTGAATCAGAGCAATGTCGGAGCCCATGGTAATCGACTGTGTGGATGGAGTAAAAATGAACGGTTCAGATCAAAGCAACGGACTCGTTAAGAAGACGATGAAGAGAAAGAGGTCTAGTTTGGTAATGGACAGTCCTGAAGAGAAAGGCGCTATAATCGAAGCGTTAAAAGAGGAAGTGAAGGGATTGTTAAAGTATTATAATGAAGTGTTGGAGAAGAAAGTAGTGGAAGTTGAAAATGTTATGAAAGGATTAGCATTGAACTCTATGATTGCTTGCATGTTAGAGGAAAGTAAACTTTCGCTATCGAAATTAGTGGATTTTATTTTTGAGAAAATTAGGGATGATGGTAGTAGTAAGGTTACTGTGAAAAGTGCTGTGATTTTGATTGGGCAGAGGATGTTTTACGGAATGCCGAATGTAGATGCTGATGTTTTAGAGGATGAATCTGAGTCTGCTCTTTGGTGTTGGGAGGTGAAAATTTTCTAAATTATTGTTTTGAATGTCAGTGTAAAATGTATTTCCACAATCAGTCACTTATTTTAGGTAATTTTCATTCATAGTATTGATGGGTAATTTTCAATAAGTGGTAAGTAACTTGTTATATTAGGTTGATTGTGTTAAAATTAATTAGACTGTCAGTGTGTTTAACGTAAATCCACATTTTAAATTGGCAATTGATCTTCTACCAGTATTACGACTTCACTTAAATTACTTCTTTTACCAGAGAAGCTTCATTTTCCTAGTTTATTGCCTTTAAAAAATGCGATGCAATATTTTTTGGACACGTGAGCGTTTCAGTGTCCTAGTTATTAGGATTATTAAATAAATGGTGCAAATGATTGATTTACATTATTAATGTTGATTGGTGTATCTAAAATGATTGATTTACATTATTAAACTGCGGATTATTAATGTTGATTGGGGTGTCTAATGTTTAGATTGCATCTGAATTGTGCTTGATGTGTTAAATTGAGCGACTTATTTCAATAGTATATCTGCTCGGCTGTAATGATCTATTAATCGGTTAGATTTAATGTTGATATGGAAATTTCTAGTGATCTTGCATAGTTATGCTAGTTACTCAATATTTTACATGCTTCAACTTTTCAATTGGGTGATTGACTTTTTGCATGCCACTTTAAAAAATACATTTGATTCCAGAAAGTGGAAATCCATACACAACAACTCTGCCCATAATTTGTTTCTTTTTTACGTGTTCACGGTACAGTTTGTTTTGTTTTGTCCATTTCAATCTAAAAGGTAGTCTAAATTTCATGCTAATGCGAACCCAATTCTTCCTTTATTTTATAGACAAGAGACCTTAAATTGTTGCCGAAATCAACACGGGCTACTTTGAAGATTCGCCGGACTTGTCGGAAAAAAATCCATGAGAGGATTACTGCTGTCTCAGGTTAGTTAAATGCTAATAGCTGTGCATGTCAATTTGTCTTTGGTGAAGAAGGCATTCTATTGAAGAACATTAGTATCTGAAAAAATCTAAAAAGATGGTACTCTTCAGCGCTGGAAGTTGAGCACTCTGAAAAACTTGCATTTTCTTGGTGGTTCAAGAGTTTCATGTTAGAGTTTTCTTGTTACAAGAAAACATCATATCTAAAAATGATTTCTTTTACCCACAATTTCCTCATAATTCTATCAGCCACTAAACCTAAGAGAGGGAAGGATTTCAGTACTAATGTGATGCTTTGGTTTGGGTTAATCTGCTACCTGCAGTCAGTCTCAAAATATTCACTTATGGCATAATTTGTGGTACTGTGTTGATTTGCTTGTATTCTGGATATACTCTGTCAGGTTTTCACTGAGGCTGACTATTTGAATTTGTGTAGACACAAAATACACATACCGAATTAGAAACCTGATCAGATATATGGTTTTCTGTTGGGAGACTATGATTCTTACCATTGATATCATGTGAATCAGAACACATATCTTTAATCCTTTAATTCATTCAAGGAAATTCCTTTAGGACCTTTTTGTCTAATGATTCTCGTTCATTTTGCTTCCTCTATGGAAAAATTTAGTGGTCGGTTTGCTCTGTAATTCTTGAAAAAACATGAACAAGTGGACAATCTGTTCTGTTCATTTCTCAATGAGCTGAGAGTCTTGATATGCTGAAGTATTTGTATTTGTCATTTATGACAGCATTGTTGACTGCACTAGAAAAGTTGGAAGCTGATCAAAACTGCACCAAAGAACAGATAAAGGCTTCCGAAAAACTTGGCAAAGTACTAAATGAAGCAGATATCCGCTTGTTAGTGGCAAGCATGGAACAGAAAAATGGTGCTGAAACGTATGTGATATCTGTCTCTTCTATAGTATTATTTTTCTATCTCTCCTCTTTCCAATTGTTTTGCTCAATTCTCTTGATTGATAAAGGGCTGAGAAGACGGTGAAACGCGAGGAGAAGCTTTTGATCAAGCAGTTAGAGAGAAACAAACGAGAAGCTGAAAAAGAGAAGAAAAGGATGGAGCGTGAAGCTCAGAAGGAAAAGTTGAAGAGTGTGAGTCACTTTCTTCAACCTGTTGATTATACTCATTGCTGCAAGCATATCTTTAACAGTGTGATGTTATTGGTTTGATACAATGCACAAAACTATTAGTGCAGTACAGTTGAATTAAACAAGCATATCAAGTCTTATGGGCTATGTTTGCTATACTGCATATGCCTTTAGAATAAGTTCTCCGTTGATCCTTTTTATGACGAAATCTCTCTGTGCAGGAAAAAGAGCTAAAACGACTACAAAGTGAAGCAGAGAAAGAGGAAAAGAAGTTTGAGAAAGAAGAATCTAAACTGAAAAAGCAGATGATGAGAGAACAAGAAGAAGCTGAAAAAGATCGACGTCGCAAGGAAAAGGAAGAAGCTGAAATTAAAAAGCAACTTACTTTACAAAAGCAAGCTTCGATGATGGAGCGCTTTCTTAAAAGAAGCAAAACTAATTCTTCTTCCCAGAATGGCCAGTCCTTAGATGAGCCAGCTTCAGATGTTGCCCCTAGCAAGTGTGAAAAGATGCCAGAATCTGTTACCCTGTCAATGGACTCCGTCATTTCACAAAATAATGACTTTAATGCTGATGTTTTGTGGAAGTTAGTTATTTTTCCTTTTATCCTTTCATTTTAATGCAGTGCTGTCTTGTTTTTTTGGTATATATAAATTGTTGCTTGGATTTACTTTACAGGTCACACTTAACTGCATGGAATTGTTTAGGTCATTCAATTCTTTCAAAAAGAAGAATTCATTGGGGAATCCGTCAAAAGCCCAAGAGTGATATAGTCAAGGAACTAAAGCTAACGGCCAGTAGAGGGCTCACTTGTGATGATGAAGATAATACCGAGAAACTAGCTGATGGATGGGTTGACTCTACCAGTAATAACTCTGGTGAGATCAATACTGTTCCTTTTCGCCAGAAGGGTTTATCAAGGAAACAATTATTGCAGTTTGATAAGTGTCATAGGCCTGCATTTTATGGTGTTTGGCCGAAGAAAAGGTGAGCTATGTTGTGATTCATATGTTACATGCTCTAAATTTTATTATAGACTGGAGGTTAAGTACCATTTTTACTTCAGAAACAAGTTTCTGTTTAAAACTCAAATATTTGTCTTGTTTATAATGTGTTGGGCATTTTCTGAACTATTATCATTTACAGTACCTCGGACCACGACTTAGTTGATTGTTTAGACTTCCTTACAAACACATAAAGGTTTCGGTGCATGATAAGTTAACCTGCACCTGTTCCCTCTATGTATTTCTGGTAATTGTTTAGAAAATAATTGCTCTCGTTGCTAATTATTTTCTGGCAATTGTAATGAAACATTTTTGGATGAACTTTCTAGTTCTGATATAGTGATACGCAGTAGTGGTGTCACAACTTTCCCTATATGAAAGTTTCTTATGTAGTATTGAAATAAGTATTTTGTTTTTGGAGATGGCATTGGTTTCAGATATTTTGATGCGATCTAAATAAATTCAAGTTCCATAGTAAGTTGTGACATGTGTACTATTCTTTTATCTATATTCTGAGAGTTACTATGATTTTATGGATGATAGTAGGTGTTTTTTCTTTTCCTTTTTCTCCTTTCCTCTTTTACTGATATTATGACTTTCCTCATCAGCCAAGTTGTTGGAGCACGTCATCCCTTTGCAATGGATCCAGACTTAGATTATGAGGTTGATAGTGATGAGGAATGGGAAGAGGTATTTGTTTGATTATTTTTGCTAAGTTTAATGTCTGTAAAATATGGTGCGATGACTGACAATTGATTAAATAGGAGGAACCTGGTGAAAGTCTGTCAGATTGTGACAAAGATGATAATGAATGTTTGGAGGAAGAATGTTCAAGAGGTGAAGAGGAAGATGAAAGTGAAGATGGGTTTTTTGTGCCAGATGGTTATCTATCAGATGAAGAGGTATGGCAGTCTTCAATACCCACTTTTTTCATATAGAAAATACTGCGTACAAAGTGCCCAAGCATTATGTTAATACATTGTACAACACAGACCATTTTATTTCCTTGGTTAACGAGCTTGGGCTTTGCATGATTTGCCAAGATTGTGTTGTAGAGCATGCGATAGCTGAATTTAGAAATCTTAGCCCTGGTGATAATGTGATGAATCTCATGAAAGCCTAATGTTTATTTTATGAGAGTCCTTTTGAACTTGTTCACCTTTTTTTATGCAGGGTGTACAAGTTGACAAAGTGGAATCTCATGATGAAGAAGGGCCTAAAATTCTGTCCAGTTCTGCACAAGAAGTGCAGGCTGAAGAGTTTGTTATGCTGCTTCGGCAGCAGAAATGTCTTCACAATTTGACTGAACAGGCTCTAAGGAAAAACAAGCCATTGATTATATTGAATCTTATGCATGAGAAAGCTCCATTGTTATTGGCTGAAGAGCTGACTGGTAATGAGAAAGTTGAACAAATGTGTCTGGGGGCATTGGCCATCTGTTCCTTTCCTGGTCATTCATCTATACCAATATCCACTTGTAATGATGTTGTTGAGGGGGGTCTTGAGGCTTCCCCGTCAGGTACCAAGGCAACTACCTCACAAGTAGCATCTTCAGATGTTCTAGCAGACTTAGATTTACATCAAGTTGTAAGTTTGACCTCTCTGTTATCAATATTTTCCTTTCTTTTTGGGCATTGGTTTCTGTCGCCAACTAAAACAGATTTCTTGCCCACAGAAGTTTTTAATTTTTCTCTTCCAGGTATCTGTTATTCAGTCATGCTCACATGGTATAAACAAAGTGGTGGAGTCTCTACAACTTAAATTCCCAACTATTGGGAAGTCCCAACTGAAAAACAAGGTGCGGGAAATATCAGAATTCATTGATGGTCGATGGCAGGTATTTCTGACATATATCTCTTTTCTCTGTCTGGGTTACTGTCAATAGGGTTTGAGAATAAAGTTTTCTTTACATTAAAACGACCTCTGCAATCTGAAGGTGGTAAGAGTTGGCAAAAGATTATCATGTACCGGATGATAGTATTTCTTGCTGTTGAAGATAGACTGGAGAAGTATGATCCATGAGTTTATGTTAAAGCTAATACAACATTCTGGTCGCATAGCTAAATCAAAATTCTCTCACGCTATTCTAGTTTTATTTGTGTTGTGCCTCTTCATCATTAGTCAGATTGCTTTTTTAAAGCAGTGATAATTTGCTAATACCAACTTAATAGTCTTGTCTGATTTATTAGACTGAATTGTCTATGCAACTTATTCATGTTACTTTCTCTTGACATCAATTTTTTTGTTGGTTGTGGGTTATTGCCCAATCCACTAAGATTTTGATCCTTGCAAATATGAAATCTGGTTTGCTCTTTGTCAGTGTTTTATCCTAGTTTGCTGAAAGATACTGAGTTAACTGATGCTGCATTCCTCCTGCTTTTGCAGGTTAAGAAGGATGTTCTTGTGAAGCTTGGGCTATCAATATCACCAGGTATGAGCCTTTCTGTGCTATTGCTCTAATCCTTTTCTCTTCTGTTTGGACTTAACATTTAAAGTTTTAGTCCTATGTGTGAAAACATAAAAACTCTGCTTCTAGTTTCCACATTGGTAGCATCTTTGTTTAGCTTTTTCTTCCTTATTGTAAAGTTGTTAGTTTTGATGATTGACAGAAAAGAGCAGCAGGACAAAGAGCATTGCTACATTCTTTTCTAAGAGATGTTTGCCACCTTCTGGAAAGGCCATCAGTTTGCACGAGACATCCCCGCAAGCATACCAGAAAACTTCAGTTTCTATCCTGCCACAGCAAAACTGCACATACAAACATGAATGAAATATATTCTGTTAAATCCTTTTGGGCGCTGCGGGTCCTTAATTTTTGGTATCCTCTTCAAATATAATAGATGCCAGCTGATAGGTTGTTACTTTTAGGATCTAATCTTGTAAGAGCCGTGTATGAATTAGTTATCAGTACTTCCCTTGATAACTTTAGGTCCCTTGTGCTTCTCACGTAGAGAAAATGTATATAACATCTAGTACACTTGTATTACATGATTTTGATTTCCTTTCTGATGCCTCAGTTTTGATTGTGATTTGTCAATTGAAGTTATAGCTTTTAAGAGTCTAAATTGATATAAACATGTCTGTGTTTTAAGTTTTGATGCTTTATTTTAGCAATTTCATACTTTCTGCACGCACTAAATTAGCATATGGGTTGAGAAGTGATATGTTCCTACGTTCTTCAGTCGTGTAAACAATTTAGAGGAGTTTTTAGTGGTTACTTGTCTTCATCTTAATCATAACAAATTTTGTATTATACTATTTTAATTATAAGGTAAAATTTAAAAAGTATAATTAAGTTCCTAAAATGATTAATTGTTAATCTTATTTAGTTATTTAATAAAGGAAGAAAATCTATCCCATAAATATACTATCATCTCAATCAATATTTATATAAAAATTACTTGTCAAAAAAAATTATACCATAACTTTCCTAGTGTGTTCCTATTATAAAATATTTAGTAAATGTGGATGTCCACTAGTTTCACTCATGATGTAAATAACTTTCCATTATTCATTACTATTATGATTGTAATTTTCACGCCTCTATAACCCTTCCCTATGATTTTCCTCCATAATCTCAATTGTTAATGTCATGTTTAAAACAATTACTTTGTAACCTTCATATGTAATAGTATAAATAGAGGCATAAAATATGATATGGAACACACTTGAACAAAAGCTATCTCTTCATCTCTTATTTTACTTATCTTCTTGTTTTATATTGTTACTTTGAGTTATATTTTTTAATAAGTTATCAGCATGAAGTTGAGCTCTTTTCGTTGTTTAAGTATATTTGTTCATTTTTTTTTCGTTGTATATTTTGATTTCATGATTAGTGTCTTTTTCTTTTTTGGTAATTAAAATTTTGTATTAATCACCAAAGAGGTTTTTTTACAAATCCATAGTGCAGCTAAACACAGCTGACTATCAAAAAGAAAACTTAATCAACATCTACTGATACTGTACCTATACTTCTATTTACAGTAGCGAATGCTGAAGCTGTAGGTTAACTTTATGGGGACTCCTAACATTACAAACATATGCTATAGTCCTAAGTAATTGATCACTAGAACAAGAGACATTCTTAAACAATCTCGAGTTTCTCTCTAACCAAATGGTATAGAACAGTTCTGCTATAATCATTTTGACAATGTGAGCTCGACTAGTTTCCCTTTAGCTTTGGCAATGATCCAGTGAATAAACTGCTCCCAGTTCTGATAATTAGGCTGAGTTACTCCAGTCCATAACATTGTTTGATGCCTCAGTTGCCTAACAAAAGGACATGAAAAGAAAAAATGATCTCTGTTCTCCATACATTGTTGGCATAAAGCACAGGTGCTATCCACAGTCAAGTTCAATTGGCCAAACCTGTCTTAGTAGGTAATTTGTCTTGCAATACCAACCAGAGGTTGAAGACTGCCTTAGGTCTGGCATAGTTTTGGATGGTTAGATTCTTCCACAGGACTCTAGGCAATTGTCCAATCTGGTGTAGGTACATCATCTTTATAGTACACACTGGTTGATTCATCAACTGAGATTGCTGCAATGTAACAGTAGCTTCAATAATCTTCCTGACCATCCAGCTGGCTTGGTTAGGAATAACTATGGAGTGTAGCTGCTGTTGTTTTATATAGACTGTGTGAATCCACCTTACCCATAGAGCATCCTTCTTGTGAGCCAAATCCCATCCAAGCTTGGTAATTGCAGCTTTGTTCCACACTAGCAGGTTTATAATATTTAAGCCTCCAGCTGATTTAGGCAAGCATACTTTATCCCAGGCTATATATGCTTTCTTTGATATATTGGCTGAACCTGTCCATACAAAGGATCTACATACTGCTTCTAGCATCTTTAAGATTTTTGAAGGAATAAGGAAAAGTTGAGCCCAGTAAGCTTGTATGCCAAATATCACTGATTGAACCAATTGAACTCTACCAGCATAAGACAATTTTCTGGCAGTCCAGGATGTGATCCTGGCAGTGACCTTATTCACCAGTGGCTGCCATTGTACTAAAGACATTTTCTTGGTAGATAAGGGAACTCCCAAGTATTTGAAAGGCAACTCCCCATATACATAGCCAAGATGATCTACAATTTGATGTTGGATATCAGTAGGAACCCCACCAAAATAAACAGAACTCTTACTCAGATTAGCTTTCATCCCAGAGACTTCAGTGAAGTGAGAAAAGTACTTAAACATGGCTGCTACAGACTGATGCTCTCATTTGACAAACAGCAAAAGGTCATCTGCAAAGCTAAGGTGAGTAATGCCTAGCTTTTTACAGCCAGGGTGAAATAGGAAACCTGTATCCTTCTTGGCAAATAGAAAGGGGGAAATTGGATTACCCTGTCTCAAGCCTTTAGCTGCTTGGAAGGGTTCAGTAGTTTCCCCATTCACCATCACTGTATAGCTGACTATTTGGACACATTACATGATCCACTTCATAAATCTACCTGGGAAGTCTAAGGCCTCCATCACCTGCTGTAAAAAGATCCATTCAACAGAATCATATGCCTTCTGCAAATCTATTTTAGTCATGCATCTAGGAGACACATGAGCTCTTGCATAGTGTTTAATTAGTTCATGGGCTAGTATAACATTATCTGCAATCCTCCTGCGGGATAAATCCTGCTTGGGCATCACAAATGATACTGGCCATACATTTTTGTAGTCTGTTGGCCAGTATCTTAGAAATTATTTTATATAAGACTGAGCAGCAAGCAATTGTTCGAAACTTCTTGACTGATTGTGGGTTAGCAACTTTAGGTATCAAGGTGAGGGAAGCACAATTAACTGGTCTATACATTTTGCTGGACTGGAAGAAATTCATAACTGCCTTGATTATATGATAGCCAGTGATACTCCAGGTCTGCTTGAAGAAAGCAGCATTATATCCATCAATCCCCGGTGCTTTGTCATCACCAATGGATTTTAGACTGTCCAGAATCTCATCAGCAGTAATATCAGCAGCTAACTGTTGTTTCTGGAGATGTATGAGCTTTGGACCATTACTCATATACAATCTGTTAATTGCTGGTAGTGAGGCAGCTGATGTTCCCATCAAAGACTTATAGAAATCCTTGATCTCCTTTCTAATGTCATCTGGATTGGTAAGCCTGGTTCCCCCTGCTGTAGTCAGTTCTGTTATGCTTTTGTATTGATTCCTTTCCTTCAAGACAGCATTAAAATATTTACTATTTGAGTCTCCCAATTGAATCCATCTGGCCCTGGACTTCTGTTGTAGGATATTCTCTTCTATCATTGACCATTTTTCTAACTTCAACACTAGTTCCTTCTCTTTCATCTGAAAATCATCAGTGTAATTCAGCATCATCTGGTTCTGAATGTCCTTCAACTCCTCCCTGCTAGACTCAATTTTCTGTGCAATGTTCTTAAAATCTCTAACATTTAGAGATTTTAAAACTGGTTTCAGTGCTTTGAGATTATTCCACACCTCCTTAACAGTACCTTGAGTAGTATTTCTCCAATTCTCCTTGATAAGTTGCTGGAAGTCCTTATGATTAGCCCATTATTATAGAATCTGAAGGGGGCCTTCCTGATCATAGTATCTTTAGTCAAAGTGAGCACCATTGGATTATGATCAGAGATTAGTGGGGGGTCATATACAGTTAGTACATGGCTCCATTTAATCATCCAGTCATAATTACCAAATATTCTGTCCAATCTGCTACAAACTCTATCATTGCCAGTTTGTTTATTGGTCCATGTGAAAAATTCCCCTTTCCAAGGAAGTTCTGATAGCTCAGCCAGTTGGATACATTGAGTAAAATCCAGAATTTCAGCTTGTTTAACTTGACTACAGGATTGCCTATCATTGATAGACATAACAGCATTGAAATCACCTGCTACTAGCCAAGGGTCAGTAATACCAGCAACAATATTCTGTAGTTGTTGCCACATTGTTCTCCTTTGATCCAATCCATTGAAGCTATACACCACAGTGAGGAGGCAAACCAGATCACCTGCAGGGGTGTTAACACTACAATGAAGGAGTTGAGCCTCCTCCTGAATACCAGTGAGCCTAATCTTCTGAGTATCCCATAGGACCCAAATTCTACCCCTTGGAGAGTCCCTATAGTAAGTTAACATATCCCATCCTGGAACCAATAGTTTAGCTATTCTCTCTGCATTTCTCTCCTTAGCCTTTGTCTCTACCAGACCAACAAGGTTAAATTTATTATATCTAAAATATTCCTTAGCTTCCTTCTGCTTATACCTCTTATTCACACCTCTAATGTTCCAAAATAAAAACTTCATTGGGTATGACTAGGACCCCCTTCATCTGGAGGATTTCCTGGTCTACTAGCTGACATTACTTGAAATCTGTTACTCATCACAACAGGAGATAAAGGGGGAAAGTTTGCAAGATTGAACACTGGAGATTGCACCTGTTTGCCTCTTTCTTCCTGTTTGTTCAACTCTGTACTTCCTAAAGGAGCAACATCTTTAGGAGGTACATCATTCTGCTTTGGTCCAAGCTATTGTTTAGGAGCCTCCTGATGCTGCATAACAGTCTGGTTTGGAAATATAGCTCTCCATTCCTGAAATACTCTAGGCTTTTGCATTTGATTAGGTTGGGAAGGTTTGGGATTAGCCAGACAATTATGTCCAACCACAAGGCATTTCTCACAATATGATGGTTTCGAATCATAGGCCACTTCCTGCACAAATTTCTTCCCATTTAGATCTATTAGCTCAATCTCACTTGGCAATTCTTTAGAGACATTCACCTCAATAAGCATGCTTGCATAAGAAATTCTAGTCTGCTTAGTCGTACATTCATCCGCAAAAATGGGCTTACCAAGGACACTGGCTATCCTACTTAAAGACCTGATTCCCCAGCATGACATAGGGAGTTTAGGAAACTTGACCCACAGAGGAATTTCAGTAGGAAAAGCAGCATTGAAATCAAAATCAGCAGTCCATTGCTTCAGTACCATAGGTCTATTAGCAATGGAGTATGGGCCAGCACAGAGCACTTCTTTGGCATCTTCCATTGATAGAAATTTGGCTACATAATAGCCCTCCTCATGATAGTATAGATCTGGTTCTGTAACATGGACCAATGTAGATTAATGAAGCGTTTCATTGCATTATACCCTGGTCCAGTCCCTAACACAAAAATTACTAGGGCACATTTCCATTTCCGTTCTTCCGCCTCTACTTCCTCTTTAATCAGATGACCTATAGGTTTACCGTCAATCAGAGTCGATGGGATATATTCCAACGCCATGCCATTAGAAGAAAATCGGTTCTTCTGGAAGAGATTTTCCCACCCTTTTCATTGGTCCTCTCCTCTGGCTCTGTCACTGGTGTTTGAGATATGTTCTGCATGTGGTCGATTCCACCATTTCCTTGTACCATCTGGGGTTGAGGAAACAAAGAAACTCCATCTGCTTCTAATACCTCATCTGATTGTGTCAATGGAACAGTGATATTCAATGGAACAGTATCAGCTACTGGAACAGTATCAATGGGTTTATTAACACTGGTTGGATGGTTTATCATTGAAATGATTCGATCTATGGTTGTAATCGGCAGTTTCCGAGGTCGACCCCTGCCTCGTCCTCTTCCTCTCGCCATGGAAACCAAGCTCGGTGTACGTTAACTAACGCGCGCCGAGAGGAGAGTCGGAAGAGAGAGATCTTGATTCTTGAAAGGTGATTAGTGTCTTTAATATGCCATTTTATAATTTCTCACATCTCTAGATATATGTAAAATAACTCTATGTTTCTTTATTTTAAATTATTTGCATGATTGTTATGTGAAAGTTGCTAGTTTTTATGTTAATAGAATTAATTGAGAGAAGAATACTTATTTTATGTTGTATGACATTTGAAATTGTGTTAAAGTCAAAGATATTTTGTTCTAGTTAACATCATAGATATACTAATAATTTGAAGAAAAAAAATAGTATTCTTTTCTATGGAATTATCACTTTAGTATATATGGATCACCAATTTGATATTATATCAATTTTAAAGATTCTTTATGCTATTATCCTAATGATTTCTAATTATTTATCTTCTTTTATAGCTTTTAATATGTCGAATTTGTCAAAGCTTGAATTTACGGCACTTGACATTTTTGGAAAGAATTACCTATCATGAGTTTTCGATGCTGAGATTCACTTAGGCGCGCTAAAGGCCTTGGTAACACCATTACTCAGGGTAATGAGACATCAAGCCAGGACAAAGCAAATGCCATGATTTTCCTTCGTCATCATTTGGATGAAGATTTGAAGGTTGAATATTTAAGAGTGAAAGATCCACTTGAATTGTGGACTGGCCTGAAGGAAAGGTATGATCACCTTATGGCTACGGTATTGCCAAGGGCTCGATATGAGTGGATGCACTTACGATTGTAAGATTTTAAGACCATAAGTGAGTATAACGCAGCTGTATTTCGAATAACTTCCAATTGAAATTATATGGGAAAGTTATGAATGATGAGGATTTACTGGGAAAGACTCCTACGACTTTTCATGCCTCAAATATGGTATTACATCAGCAATACCGTAAAATAGGTTTTAAAAAGTATTATGAATTGATTTTATGCCTTCTGGTGGCTGAGCAACATAATACCATTTTGCTGAAAAATCATGAAGCCCGTCCCACAGGGTCAGCTTCGCTTCCTGAAGCGAATATAGCAGCTGGACATGATAAGTTTGAAAAAAGACAGAATAATAATCATGGCCATATGAATATACGTAGGCATAACAATGGTAAGATACGATATAATAGTCATCATCGTGGTGGTCATGGCAAACAAGAGAACAATATGGGTTCTCAAAACAATCATTCAAGAAGCAAAAGCGGTAACTGGCATCGATGTGACATGAAAGGTCATTGGAAAATTAAATGCCGTGCACCTGAGCATTTTGTCAGACTTAATTAAAACTCCATCAAATGAAAGACAAATAATGTTGGAGCATCTTCTGCTAATGCCATAATGGAGTCACACTTGACCTTTAAAAACAATTTTAAGGCAGGGCCTTCAAACAAAAATGATGACAATGCCGATGCAAATCTTGTTTTGGATGATGATATTTTTCAAGGCCTCGATGATCTTACTCAATTGGAAGTTGAATACTTCTTTAGAGATCAAAACTAATATTTGATCATTTTACTAGAGAATGTAATTATGTCGTTATTTTTATTTTCAGTGTTTTTATCTCGTCTGAAGCTGTT
The DNA here is from genome assembly GCA_034376525.1 of Nicotiana benthamiana. NCBI lineage: Eukaryota > Viridiplantae > Streptophyta > Magnoliopsida > Solanales > Solanaceae > Nicotiana > Nicotiana benthamiana. The sequence continues at coordinate 140,143,748 of CM067327.1, read as the reverse complement.
TTTATTTTTAAGTAGTACTTAAATTGTCTCTTCTTGTCGTTGGTAATGTTAGTTTTTCTGTATTTCTCACGGTGTACATTTTTTTCTGAAAAAATTAAAATTTCCCAGTCTTCAATTGGATCCAAGATGAGTAATGAAAATTTATGTCTTTTGGATAATGCTACAACTCACACAATATTAAGAGAAAAGAAATTTTTCTCTTATTTGGTTATGAAAAAGGCCTATGTTAATACAATATTCGGTAGTACAAAGTTGATTGAGGGCTCTGGAAGAGCGGCCTTATTATTATCTGGAGGAATTAACTATTGATAATGCACTAGATCGTAGTAAGTCTCAAAGAACTTTATTAAGTTTCAAAGCTATTTGCCTTAATGGCTACCATATTGAGACATCAAACAAAGGAAAGGTTGAATACCTTTATATTACTACAATAGAAGCATGTAAAATATATGTGCATGAAAAATTATCCGTATTTTCTTCAGGGTTGTACCACACAAACATTGGTGTGATTGAATCACATGCCATAGTAAACAAAAAGTTTACTATGTCTAATGATTTTATCATTTAGTATGACCGGTTGGGCCATCCTGATTCTAACATGATGCACAACATAATAGAGAATTCATATGGGCACACATTGAAGAACAATAAGATTCTTCAATTTAAGGAATCCTCATGAGCTTCCTGTTTTCAAGGAGAATTAGTTGTTAAACCATCAACAGCTAAAGTTGGGATTAAATCCCCTGCATTTCTGAAACATATACAGAGTGATATATGTGGTCCTATACACCCTCCATGTGGACCATTCAAGTATTTTATGATCTTGGTAGACGCATCTATAAGATAGTCACATGTGTGCTTATTGTCAACTCGTAATATGACATTTGCGAGATTGTTGGCCCAAATAATAAGGTTAAGAGAATAATTTTTCAGATTATGAAATTAAGACAATTCGTCTTGATAATGTTGGTGCATTTACATCTCAGGCCTTTACAGATTATCGTATGGTCATTGAAAGAAAAGTTGAGCATCCGGTTGTTCATGTTCATACTCAAAACGGTCTAGCAGAATTATTGATTAAACGACTTCAACAATAGCTAGACCATTGCTAATGAGGACAAAACTCCCCCTTTCAGTGTGGGAATATGCTATTTTGCATGCAGCAGCACTTGTGCGCATAAGGCCAACTAGTTATTATAAAGTCTCCCTATTACAATTGGTTTTTGGTCAGGAGCCAAATATTTTCCATCTAAGAATTTTTGAATATGCGGTATATGTTTCAATTGCTCCATCACAACGCACAAAGATGGGTCCTCAAAGAAGGTTGGGAGTATATGTTGGTTATGAATCTCCTTCTATTATTAAATATTTGGAACCTATGACAGGATATTTGTTTACAACCAGATTTGCTGATTGTCATTTTGATGAATCAGTTTTTCCAACATTAAGGGAGAAAATAAATAGCTAGAAAAAGAGATAGATTGGAATGTATTATCTCTATCTCATTTAGATCCTCGTACAAATCAATGTGAACAAGAAGTTCAAAAGATTATTTATATGCAAAATATTGCAAATCAATTTACCAAATGCATTTACTAACCTTCCACGGGTTACTAAATTGCATATTCCAGTTGTAAATGCTCCAATTCGAGTTGATGTCCCAGCTGGACAATATGATGATGCAAATGAGTCTAGACCACGCCTTAAACGTGGTAGACCAATTGGTTCCAAGGATAAGAATCCCCGAAAAAGGAAATGAGCAAATGATCAAGTTGATTATAACATGGAGGCAATTTCTCAAGAGGAACATAAAGACATAGCAATTGATAGGACATCACAGGAGGTTCTAGTACCTGAAACTAATGAAAATGAAGAGATCTCAATAAGTTATGTCTCTAGGGGAAAAAGGTAGCACAGAAATAATGTTATTGTTAACAACAATTTTGCATATAATGTTGTAGTTGAAATAATGCAATAAGATGAGGATCTTGAGCAAAAATCTGTTGATGAATGTATACAAAGAAATGATTGACCAAAATGGAAAAAACGCAACTCAAGTGAAATTGGCTTCACTTAAAAAACGTGAAGTTTTCGGACCAATAGTCCGAATGTCTGAAGGTATCAAGCCAGTGGGGTACAAATGGGGTTTTGTGCGAAAAAGAAATGAGAAAGGTGAAGTCGTAAGATATAAAGCACGACTTGTAGCACAAGGGTTTTTGCAAAGGCCTGACATTGATTATACGGAGACATATTTTCCTGTGGCAGGTGCAATTACCTTCAGGTATCTAATAAATCTGGCAGTCCATGAAAAACTTGATATGCGGTTGATGGATGTTGTCATAGCCTACTTATATGGCTCACTGGATAATGAAATTTTTATGAAAATAAGGATTTAAAGCTCCTGAAGCACATAAAAGTTCATGAGAAACTTGTTCAATAAAGCTTCAGAAATCCTTATACGGATTGAAACAATTAGGGAGGATGTGGTACAATCGCCTTAGCGAGTATTTCCTAAAGGAAGGGCAGAAAAATGATCCTGTTTGTCCGTGTGTCTTTATTAAGAGGTCTAGATCTGAATTTGTCATCATAGCTGTGTATGTTGATGACTTGAATATCATTGGCACTTCTAAAGAGCTTCCAAAGGCTGTAGAGTGTTTGAAGAAAGAGTTTGAAATGAAAGATCTTGGTAAGACAAAATTTTATCTTGGCCTACAAATTGAGCATGTACCAAATTTTTGTCCATCAATCAACATATACTGAAAATTTTTTAAAGCAATTTTACATAGATAATGCACATCCACCGAGTACCCCAATGTGTGAGATCTCTTGATATAAATAAAGATTCATTTCGGCCTCAAGAAAATAATGAAGAGCTCGTTGGTGATGAAACTTCATATCTTAGTGCAATTGGAGAACTGATGTATCTTGCCAACAATACTCGACCAGATATTGCTTTTGCAGTGAGCTTATTAGTAAGATTCAGCTCCTCCACAACAAGAAGATATTGGAATAGTGTTAAGCATATATTTAGATATCTTCGGGGAACCATAAATATGTGATTGTTTTATTCTAATGAATTCAAGTCAGAAATGATTGGTTGCGCCGATGCAGGTTATTTGTCTGATCCACATAAAGCCGATCTCAAACAGGCTATTTGTTTATATATGGAGTTACTGCTATATCATGACATTCAATGAAACAAACAATAGCTGCCACATCTTCAAATCATGCTGAAATAATAGCCATTAATGATGCTAGCCGGGAATGTATTTGGTTGAGATAAATGACTCAACATATTCAGGAAATGTGTGATTGTCTTATGAAAAAGAATATTCCAACAATACTATATGAAGACAATGCTGCTTGTATAGCTCAAGATACATCAAATGAGACAGAACAAAGCATATTTCACCAAAGTTCTTTTTCACGCATGATCTTTAACAATATGGTGAAATTAATGTTCAACAGATTCGTTCATATGAAAATTTGGCCGATCTGTTCACTAAGGCTTTACCAACCTTAACAATTGAGAAGTTGAGACAGAAGATTGGAGTGCAACGTCTTCGAGAAATAAAATGATATTTTCATGAGGAGGAGTAAGATACGCACTGTACTCTTTTTCCCTTAGCCTAGGTTTCGTCCCACTGGGTTTTACTGGTGATTTTTAACGAGGCAGCAAATAAAGCGTATTACAGATATGTGTACTCTTTTTCCTTCACTAAGATTATTTCCCATAGGGTTTTTTTTCTTAGTAAAGTTTTAACGAGGCATATTATCTATTTTTTGGACATCCAAGGGGGAGTGTTATAAAATATTTAGTAAATGTGGATGTCCACTACTCTCACTACTTTTACCCACGATGTAAATAACCTCCCACTACTCATCACCATTATGATTGTAACTCCCACACCTCCATAACCCCTCCCCATGATCTTCCTCCATGATCTCAATTGTTAATGTCATGTTTAAGATAATTATTTTGTAACCTTCATATGTAATAGTATAAATAGAGGCATGAAATATGAAATTGAACGCACTTGAACACTCGATGAGATAAGAAAATTATCGGTTCTTCTCTTATTCTACTTATTTTCTTATTTTATATTGTTACTTTAAACTACATATTTTAACCCATCAAAATTTCATTAACTAACCAAACTTTTCTGCTGAAATACTCCTACATCTGAATGTGTTGGAAAGTGGCGTATAAATTAGTCAAAATTTTATTAAATGAAAAATGCATGATGTAAATAGCCTCCCACTACTCATTACAATTATGATTGTAACTCCCACATCTCTATAACTCCTCCCCATGATCTTCCTCCATAATCTCAATTGTTAATGTCATATTTAAGATAATTATTTTATAACCTTCATATGTAATAGTATAAATAAAGGCATGAAATATGAGATTGAACACACTTAAACACTTGATGAGATAAGAAAATTATTACTTCTTCTCTTATTCTGCTTATTTTCTTATTTTATATTGTTACTTTAAACTACATATTTTAACCCATCAAAATTTTATTAACTAACCAAACTTTTCAGCTGACATACTCCTACATCTGGATGTGTTGGAAAGTGGTGTATAAATTAGTCAAAATTTTATCAAAAGAAAAATGCCCTCCTAAATCTAAAAGGAAAAAATTTAATAATGCTCCTAAACAAAAATGGAGTTGACCGCAAACTTTCCTATTGTGTAATTAACCAAAAACTCTCCTAATGTATATGCTTGAAATTCTAAAACCAATAGGAATGATTAATGTTATAAATATTAGGAAAATAATTAAATGATTATTCCTAAATAGTACTCATGTGCTATTTTAAAATAGTAGGAAATTAGTTAAATGATTATTCCTCAATTATAGAAAACTAATTGATAATTATTTTATTTAGTGCGAACCTTATTTTAAACGGGTAAAAAAGACGAACGACATTCCACTAAATGCATTCGTGCTTTTAATATAGTATAGATATAGATAGATTAACTTCCTATAGGTATCATATACATATTTACTTCTTATAACTAATATTTCATTGCTTTTGGAATGTATTCGCACTATTGTATTCATGAATACAGTTACAGAATTTGCTTAATAAGTAGGTAGTCGAGCCTAGATGTTTAATAACAGAAAGAGAATTAATTAGTTTGAATCACTCCAAATTAAATTCAACAAAATCAATTCGATAAAATTTCATTGCTACTGTGATGTATTCATATATTTGCGTGAATGTATTTATAAATATAGTAAGGCAATCCGCCTAAAAGGCAGGTACTACAGCTGTTTAATTTTGTATTCCATATATTCACGTGGATGTATTTATAAATACAGTGAGGTAATTTGCCTAAAAATTATAGCTATTTAATAACGGGAAGCACAATATTGAACTATATTTAATTCTGTTATATTGAATTTGTTGTATTCAAACAATAAAAAGTCAAGAAATAAGGTGCATACCGTTCTATTCAATTCTGACTGTATACATTGTATGTAATTCACCAATACTCATTATTCACTATTATATATTATATTCAAGTCACTGTATTCAATTCGGTTTTATTCAATACAACAAAATCATAAAAAAATATTGATATTCGGCTATATTAAAAAAATACAGATATTCGGAATACATAAATACATGCGAACAAATAATGTATTAATATAAAAATATAATGTGTTTAGTGTATTTGTACATAATATAATATATGTGTTATCATTATGTGTGACTTAATAGCAAATAAGAAAAGAAAGTTCGTGTTTTTTGGCCAAACAAAACACTGTGCACATTGTGTTAAAACTAAAAATTGAAACGAAAAAAAAAAAACCACGACTTTCAAATCTTCTCCAATGATTCTGCTTCAGATTTCCAAAAGGTCAATTCGTAGCTATGAGCAGATCTGTTCACTTACTCCCTTTTCGCTTCAAATCTATTCTCTTTGTTTTAGAAAATCCGCCATCGGTAGCTGCTACGAACGGCTGCCTTGATAGAACTTTTAGGTACAAATAAAAGAGGTTTTCTGAATCTACAACTGTAGGCTGTAGAACATATGACTATTTCGGCGATGGCTGCTTCAGAATTCCTTTTATTTTTAGATGTTCCAAGCAAATCAAATCTTTTCATTGTCTAAGAGACTTTAAGCTGGACTAGATCCTATTAATTTTCAGCTCTAAAGGGGGAGAGATTCGAAGGAGAAAGGATCGGGAATCTTGTTGATAAAAGAGTATTTATGTTTTAGGATTGGGGAATAAAATAAATATTGTTATGAAATAATATAAAAGACAAGAACAATAACTCAAGAACAATAGCAATAGAGACAAGAGTAGAGAGAGTTCTTCTTATTGATACTTAGAGAATGTTAGGAGTGATTTACAATGGTAGAGGGCACCTCTATTTATAGGGAGGAGGATGATTTATCTACCAAGAATAGAACTCTAGAATCTCTCTAATTAAAGACATTCACCTTAAATAGAAGTGTATTTATAACACTCCCCCTTGAATGTCTATTCAATGATGTGCCTCATTAAAACCTTAAAACAAAACCCAATGGGAAAAATTAAAGTAAGGAAAAAGAGTACACATGTTTGAATATGCGCCTATTGGTTGCCTCGTTAAAAACCTCGCAAGGAAAACCCGGTGGGACAAAACCTTGTAAGGGAAAAACAGTGCAACGCGCCTTAACTCCCCCTGATAAGACATCAATTTATGTCCTTAAGTCTTCGCATCCCGATCTTGTGAACTAGCTTCTTGAAGGTTGACTTTGGTAGAGATTTTGTAAGCAAATCAGCCATATTGTCGCTTGAACGAATCTGTTGAACATTGATATCACCATTCTTTTGAAGATCATGTGTGAAGAATAACTTTGGTGAAATATGCTTCGTTCTATCTCCTTTTATGAATCCTCCCTTCAATTGAGCTATACATGCTGCATTGTCTTCATACAAAGTTGTGGGTAGTTTATCACACTTCAAACCACATTTGTCTTGGATATGATGTATTATCGACCTTAACCACACACACTCCCGACTTGCTTCATGAATAGCAATTATCTCGGCATGATTAGATGAAGTAGCCACAATTGATTGCTTAGTCGATCGCCAAGATATGGCGGTTTCTCCACAGGTGAACACATAACCCGTTTGAGATCGAGCCTTGTGTGGGTCGGACAAATATCCAGCATCAGCATAACCAACAAGATCCGGGCTGCAATTCTTGCCATAAAATAAGCCCATATCGGTAGTTCCCTTTAGGTACCGCAATATGTGTTTGATCCCATTCCAATGTCTCCTCGTAGGAGCCGAGCTAAATCTTGCTAAGACATTAACTGAAAAGGATATGTCAGGTCTTGTAGTATTTGCAAGATACATTAGTGCGCCAATTGCGCTAAGATATGGTACTTCAGGACCAAGTAGCTCTTCATTCCTTTCTTGTGGTCGGAATGGATCTTTGTTCACATCAAGTGATCGAACAACCATCGGTATACTTAAAGGATGTGCTTCATCCATGTAAAACCGTTTCAGTACCTTTTCTGTATAGGTAGATTGATGAACGAAAATTCCGTTTGCCAAATATTCAATTTGCAAACCAAGACATAGTTTAGTCTTTCCGAGATCTTTCATCTCGAATTCATCCTTTAGATAATCAATTGCCTTTTGGAGTTCTATAGGGGTTCCAATAAGGTTTATGTCATCGACATATACGGCAAGTACAACAAATTCCGATGTTGTTTTCTTTATAAAAACACACGGGCAAATGGCGTCATTTATATAGCCTTCTTTTAACAAGTACTCACTAAGACGATTATACCACATTCGTCCAGATTGCTTTAGACCATACAAGGATCTTTGCAATTTAATTGAGAACATTTCCCGAGATTTTGAATTATGCGCGTTTGGCATCTTGAGTCCATCGGGAATTTTCATGTATATCTCATTATCAAGTGAGCCATAAAGATAGGCAGTAACCACATCCATTAAGTGCATGTCAAGCTTTTCATGGACAGCAAAACTTATGAGATAACGAAAGGTTATCGCATCCATTACAGGCGAATATGTCTCTTCATAATCGACACCAGGCCTTTGAGAAAAACCTTGTGCAACAAGGCGTGCCTTATATCTTTGTACCTCGTTTTTCTCATTTCTTTTGCGTACAAAAACCCATTTATAGCTGACAGGCTTAACACCATTAGGTGTTTCAACTATAGGGCCAAAAACTTCACGTTTTGCCAGCGAATTCAATTCTGATTGAATTGCTTCTTGCCACTTTGGACAATCCTGTCTTTTTCGACATTCTTCAACAGATTGAGGTTCGAGATCCTCACATTCTTGCATAATGCTAGATGCTACATTATAAGCAAAGGCATTATCCACCACAATATCCACTCGATTAATATTTGCCTCAATATTAATTGGATTTAGGGATAGTTCCGTATTTTCCAGAGTCTCGGGCTCAATGGATTCTTCATGAATCTCAGAATTTGTTAAATCATGAGATTCTTTCGTGGTGTCGTTTTGATCGTTCTTTTTCCTCTTTCTAGGATTTCGATCTTTGGAACCTAATGGTCTGCCACGCTTCAGGCGTGCATTCGACTCATTGGTTATGACACTAGATGATTGTCCAACAGGGACATCAATACGGATTGGAGCATTTTCCGCGGGAATGTGGGATTTCGTTATCCTTTTCAAGTCCGTAAATGCGTCAGGCATTTGATTTGCTATTCTTTGCAAATGGATAATCTTTTGTACCTCTCTTTCACAAATAGAGGTATGTGGATCAAGATGAGATAATGATGCATTTTTCCACAAAATTTCCCGTTTGGTTTCACCAACTTCTCCCCCTAATTTTGGGAAAAGTGTCTCATCAAATCGACAGTCTGCAAATCGTGCAGTAAACAAGTCGCCTGTCAATGTTTCGAGGTAGCGAATGATGGAGGGCGATTCAAACCCAACATATATTCCTAACCTTCTTTGCGGACCCATTTTGGTGCGGGATGGCGGTGCTATAGGCACATATACTGCGCATCCAAAAATTCTTAAATGGGATATATTGGGTTCATGACCCAAAACCAATTGCAACGGGGAATACTTGTGGTAATTCGTCGGTCTGAGACGAATTAGCATTGCTGCATGTAAGATGGCGTGACCCCATACCGAAGTGGGCAGCCTCGTTCTCATAAGTAATGGCCTTGCAATCAACTGCAGGCGTTTAATTAACGATTCTGCAAGACCGTTTTGAGTGTGAACATGAGCTACAGAATGTTCAACTTTTGTCCCGATTGATAAGCAATAATCATTAAATGCTTGGGATGTAAACTCAGCAGCATTATCCAGTCTAATGGACTTGATTGGATTATCTGGAAATTGTGCTCGTAGTCGAATTATTTGTGCCATTAATTTCGCAAACGCAAGGTTGCGTGATGACAATAGGCACACATGAGACCATCTACAGGATGCGTCTATCAAGACCATGAAATACCTAAACGACCCACTAGGTTTGTGAATAGGTCCACAAATGTCCCCTTGTATACGTTCCAGAAACGTGGGTGACTCAGTCCCAACCTTTGTTAGTGATGGCCTGATAATCAACTTGCCTTGATAACACGAAGTGCAAGGATATTCATTATTCAAAAGAATTTTGAAATTCTTTAACGGATGCCCATATGAGCTTTCTATAATCCGTCTCATCATGACCGATCCTGGGTGTCCCAATCGATCATGCCAAAGTACAAAGGTATTGGAATCAGTAACCCTTTGGTTTACTGTTGAATGTGCCTCAATTGCACTAATTCTTGTCCAATACAGGCCAGAAGATAAAGACGGGAATTTCTCAATAACCCTCTTTTGGCCGGAGACATTCTTTGTGATGACGAGATATTCAAGATTATCTTCATCCATTGTCTCAATATGATAGCCATTCCGGCGTACATCTTTAAAACTCAACAAGTTTCTCATAGACTTGGAGGACAACATTGCATTCTCTATGATTAACGTCGTGCCTTTGGGCACAGTTACAATTGCTCTTCCGGAGCCTTCAATCAATTTACTACTTCCAGAGATTGTAGTAACGTTTGCCTTACACATATTCAGTTGAGAGAAATACTTCCTTTCTTTGAGTATTGTATGTGTAGTACATGAATCAACTAGGCAAATACTTTTACAGTTGGACGTTGATCCAAGTTCGCTTTGTGAGATATCCATATTTGCTATCCCATAGTTTGACATACAAAAGAGATACAGGAACATAAGAATAAACAAGTTCAATTCGTTTGTGTCACATAATATTTTCAAAATCTGCTGCTAACAGTTGACTAACAAAATCAGATATGTTATCCATTACTTTGCAGTTTGAAAATTTCAGTTTAAACATTTTCTTCAAACAATCGATTGTTAAACACAAACAATCGATTGTTGAACATTGACAATCGATTGTTAAACACACACAATCGACTATTTGCTATTTTGAAAAACTTCAGATCACACTGTCTTAAGACAATCGATTGTTATGCACAGACAATCGATTGTTGGCTATTTTGAAAAATTCGAGCACTGTTTTAAGACAATCGATTGTTAAGTATAGACAATCGATTGTTGGCTATTTTGAAAAATTCCAGAATACTGTTTTAAGACAATCGATTGTTAAGTATAGACAATCGATTGTTGGCTATTTTGAAAAATTCCAGAACACTGTTTTAAGACAATCGATTGTTATGCATAGACAATCGATTGTTGGCTATTTTGAAAAATTTCAGATTACACTGTCTTAACGACAATCGATTGTTAGACAAAGACAATCGATTGTGGATGATTTTTGAAAAATTCCAGATTACTGTCTCAACGACAATCGATTGTTAGACAAAGACAATCGATTGTTGATCAATTATTTTTCAGCTTTAATGCGAAAAAAAGTAGATAATCGACTAGTTTTTCAGGCTAGTCGATTACCCCTACTGGAAAATAAAAATATTATTGATATTTGAGCATATTGAAGATATTCTAAAGAACTACTGCTAACATTGCATCATGAACTAACTAATACGAGCTAATACTAATGACTATTAGTTTATTCACTAACTAATACAAATAAGTAGAACAAAATCAAATAACTCCATCTTCTTTCATCACGGACCCATCGCCGATTAGGTGGTCTATTTTCCCCTCGGGTTGCTCAAAGAAGTCTGCCACATCCAGGTGGGTGATGTCCTCATTGTCGTCATAGACAAAATTTGTTTCAGGGCCTTTTCTCTTTCGAGATGCTTAATAAAGGTCAACCAAGTGTCTTGGTATACGGCAAGTCTTTGACCAGTGCCCTTTCCCACCGCAACGATAACATATAGTTTCTGAACCATTTGCCTTAGGATCTTCATGACCCCGTTTCTGCTTTCGGCGGTTATCTCTCCTTGGGGGTTGACGGACTTCATTGGAATTTCTTCCTTGTCTACGTCCCTGGCTATGACCCCGTTTACGACCATGACCATGGTCCTTTTCATGTTTGGCATAATGAGAGTGCACCTTATCTGCTTCAGGCAGTGGTGTAGACCCAGTGGGTCAATTTTCGTGATTTCTCATGAGCAGGTCATTATTTCGCTCAGCCACTAGTAGAAGAGAAATCAGTTCAGAGTACTTTGTAAAGCCTTTCTCTCTGTACTGTTGTTGCAGTACTATATTGGAGGCATGAAACGTTGTAAACGTTTTCTCAAGCATATCATAATCGGAGATATTATCCCCGCATAGCTTCAATTTAGAAGTAATTCTGAACATTGCAGAATTATATTCAGAAACGGACTTAAAGTCCTGGAGCCTCAGATGAGCCCAATCATATCGTGCTTGTGGTAGAGTGACCAACTTCAGGTTGTCATATCTCTCCTTTAAGCCGTTCCACAAGATGAGTGGATCCTTGACGGTGAGATATTCAATCTTCAAACCTTCATCAAGGTGATGGCGCAAGAAAATCAAGGCCTTCGCACATTCTTGGGTGGATGCTTTTTCTCTATCTTTGATGGTGTCTCTGAGACCCATAGCATCTAAGTGGATTTCAGCATCCAACACCCATGTCATATAGTTCTTGCCCGAAATTTCAAGGGCAACGAACTTTCTTTTCGTAATGTCAGACATAATCGAAAATTAAATTAGGAAGAGGGAAATACCTTAGATTTTTCGAGAATGGTTCTTGATACGGTAGAGTCTCGTGCTGATAACGTGTTATGAAATAATATAAAAGACAAGAACAATAACTCAAGAACAATAGCAATAGAGAGAAGAATAGAGAGAGTTCTTCTTATTGATACTTAGAGAATGTTAGGAGTGATTTACAATGGTAGAGGGCACCTCTATTTATAGGGAGGAGGATGATTTATCTACCAAGAATAGAACTCTAGAATCTCTCTAATTAAAGACATTCACCTTAAATAGAAGTGTATTTATAACAAATATTTTATTATTTTATATTAAATGAGATATTTTTTTAGTTTGTTTCTAAATAAATGTATATTTTTAAATTTGAAAATAATTAAACTTTTAAACTCTTTCATTTTACCCATTTACCCTTAATGAAAATTTTTTATTTTGTGTCTCATATAGCTGACACTAGTTATATGAGATGAGACATCTTTTTGTCTCACAATTTTGTGAATACAATAGTGTAAGATTGAGGTCCATAAATTTGTGAAACAAAAAAGAGCCTCATACAACTAGTGTCAATTGTATGAGATACAAAATAAAACTTCTCCATTTAATAATAAGCTTTTATAGCTACACAATTGTTATGACCTCATAAACTTTTTATCCGTGAAGCTTCTAATACCACAAATTTCAAAAGTTTTCTTCTTTTTACTTAAGTTTCATGCCGAGTCAAACTACCTCGTATTAGATAATACGGAGGGAGTATCTTATAATATTTTGAAATTATTTTAGTTTATAATAAATAGAATGTAATAATTTGCTACAGGACCGTAACTAAATTTTCCTTTCTTACTTCAACCCCTAATTTCTCAATTTGTCATTTTTCATTCGTCAAGGGTCAATTCAATTGGTTTATGAAACTAAATAATAGAACAATAACAATTTGGTTTTGGTTCCAGATAAAATTAAGCATTAGGGTTAATTATATGAATTATTTATACAAATTTTGTCGGACAATTTACTATTTAACGTTGGAGGAAAAAAGGCGAAAAAATTTAATTATATTTCTTTTCTCAACTCTCGCTCCTTATTTTTTTGATGCACTATACTAATCTGCTCCCCGTGCTGAACGAACGACTTTTGAGGAAAATGGCCGGAAATTTTATTTTACATAGAGCTATAGAACCAAGTTATAATAAACAGCAAGTCGTGAATCAAATAGAAAGGTGCACATTAGGATTCTGCAGATGGAGTGAGGTGTGATCAGTTTCAGATATTCTGAAACAAATAAAATCATAGATGTAAATATTAAAATCTCAAATTAGAAAAAAATCAGAAAATGAATTACCTTACTCTTAATTTCAGTACAAAAATTGGTCAATATGATCCTTCGGAAAAGCAAACGCAGAAAATTTAGATTGATGAAAGGAATAGATTATGTTAAATTCTATGAGCTACTTGTAAGATATATGGATTTATATCTACATACATATGAACAATATATGGATAAATTATATGTTATATGTTATCTTTTGGTTTGGCCTAATTTTGTGGTCTTATGGACATTAAGTTAAGGGTGCCAATGTGTTGTCATATAAAGTGTATGACTAATGTGTAGATACCCAAAAGGGTAACCTTAGTTAATGATGGGCTAACTAAGGTTACATATATGTAACCATGGTTACATGCTTGTGACTCTTGAGTTTTGTAACTCATTTGTTATAAAGTGAGGGTTATGGTTCCCACATTATAGCAAGACAATTATCTTCTTCCTCCCATTGAATTAAGATAATCTTTTTCTTGTCTTGCATATTCATGTGGAAAACCATACTCCAATTTGGTTATTGTGATTATATTGTTTGTTGTTTGGAAGAAGTTCTTGTGATATATTCTTGTGTAAGTATAACTTCAAGACAATCTTGAAGTAAGGAACAAGGAGCCAAACACTTTGGACAATCTTCAAAAGGAGGACTAAGGATTTCCACATATGGATTCAGGTACGCTTCCGCTCATGTTGTTGTTGTTCCAAATTGTTCAATATGAAGGTTATTGTATTTTAGTCGGAATCATTATTCTAACAATTGGTATCAGAGCCACCTTCATATTTGGATAATTTGGATGTTCATAAGATTCATGTTATATAAAGTTCATGTTCAAGTTAAGTTAGAATTTTGTTTAAGAAATTCTAGTACCATGAAATGGCATGATTTTATGAATGTTATGTTTTTGATGTGTTTTGGTGTTTCAATATCTTGCTATCATTTCTTGAATTGAAACATTGAAATATGCAAAATTTTGGTTAAATATCAACATGATTTCTTGTTTAAATTCTTGTTGAAAACCTTTTTTAAGTCGTTGGACAGAATGCCAAAATAATCGATTATTGCCTTAGGATAATCGATTATTTTGATTTGTTAATCAAAATTTTGCAAAATAGAAACAAGGAATAATCGATTATCAATTTTTGGTAATCGACTATGTCAATTTTTGTCGAAAAATTTTTTGGGACAGAACAGTAGCATAATCGATTATGCATTGAGCATAACCGATTATGCAAATTAAGTTCATAAAAGTTTTCGAAATAGAATGACTGAATAATCGATTACTCATTTTGAATAATCGATTATTCAAAGTTTTCAGCAAAATTTGGAAATTACAGTAAGCCAGAATAATCGATTATCAAGGACTTGATAATCGATTATCCTGGACCAGCAAGCCCTGATAATCGATTATCAAGGACCTGATAATCGATTATCAGGCAATTTAGTGCTGAAAATGTTTTGTTTTGGATGTTTAATGAGGACATAATGTAAGAAACGTTTTTTATAATTAATAAAATGTTTTAAGTCTTTTAAGTTTCAGTTTTTAATTGAATATTTATAATATGTCAATTAATATTAAGTTTTTAAATTATTAATGTATTATACATTAATATTTAAGTTTTGAATATTGATTGTTTTAGTCGATCAAATTTCAGATTTTGGAATTGTCCAACTAAGTCTATAACAATTAATATTCAGATGTTGCATGTCAAAACATGTAACATATTCAGTTAAGATTCATAATATGGTTTAAGGAACTAAGGTTTTTAGCATCTAATATTTTAAATTAGTCAATTGAAGCATTATGTTGCCAAAGTAACCTCTATTGTGTAGATTGATTGATCTTGAAATATAAGATGACTGTGGATGTTAGTCTTCCATGCGTTTAACACCGGCCCAAAGGAAGGTTGTTATTTGGCAGAAATTCGAACATGCTTGTGGTGATAAATATGTGACAATTATTTGGTTTTCCATGTGAATATTAAGTCGGCCCAAAGGAAGGCTTGATATTTGACAGGAGTTTATTGTCAATATTTGATCACTACACCAAGAGTACCACTTACAAGTTGATTTTCTGTCCAAAGACTAAAATCAATGTTGTGCTAGGTATCTTGTAATGGGATTTGCCTATTTTGAATCTATAAAGTAAAGTTAAAGTTCAAGTTATTGTAAGCATGTATTAAGTAATCCTTTTGTTCTATTTTCAGTTAATTCTTCTGCTGCTTCGATATCTGCCAACATCAATAGCATCCCTGTGCTTAACGGCATAAACTTTAAGGAATGGAAAGAGAACATTATGATCGTTCTCGGTTGCATGGATCTTGACCTTGCACTTCGGAATGAGCAACCTGCTTCTCTTGAGGATACATCTTCTCCTGATGAAAGGAGGGAGATGGAGAAGTGGGAACGCTCGAATCGCATGAGTCTAATGATCATGAAACGTGCAATTCCAGAATCATTCAGGGGCACTATGAATGATGAAGCTAATGCCAAATTTTTCCTTGAAAACCTTGAAAAGCGTTTTGAACAAAACGAAAAGGCGGAAACAAGTACACTACTGAGTAAACTTGTTTCCATGAGGTATAAAGGCAAGGGAAACATTAGGGAGTACATTTTGGAAATGTCTCATCTTGCTTCGAAACTTAAGTCACTCAAGCTAGTATTACCTGAGGAACTGCTTGTGTACTTAGTTTTGATATCTCTTCCTGCACACTTTAATCAGTTTAAGGTCAGTTACAACTGCCTGAAGGAGAAATGGACTCTTAATGAGCTCATTTCACATTGTGTGCAAGAGGAGGAAAGGATAAAGCAAGATAAGACTGAAAGTGCTCATTTGGCATCCTCTTCTAAGGATATGAAGAAGAGGAAAGGTAAGGAAATTGCAGTTGCAAGGCCCAAGAATAAGCAACATAAGGAACCTAAGGTTGAAATTACTGAATTAGATTGCTTTTCTGTAAGGGGACTAATCATGTGAAGAAGGATTGTACCAAGTACCACGCTTGGCGTGCGAAAAAAGGTACATTTCTTTCTCTTGTTTGTTCTGAAGTTAATTTAATTTCGGTACCTAAGGATACTTGGTGGGTAGATTCTGCTGCTACTACTCACATAAGTATATCTATGCAGGGTTGCCTGAACTGCCGAAAACCAAATGATGGTGAAGATACATCTATGTGGGTGATGGCAAGAAGGTGCCAGTTGAGGCTATTGGAAAGTTTAGGCTGTTGTTTAAGACCGGTTTTTATTTAGATTTGGATGAGACTTTTGTTGTACCGTCTTTTAGACGGAATTTAATTTCTGTTCCCAAATTGGACATATCCGGTTATTCATGTTCTTTTGGTGACAATAAAGTTAGTCTCTTTCAGAATTCAAATCTTATCGGTACTGGTCTTTTATCAACATTTGATAGCCTATATTTGGTTGATACAATAACCTCAAATAATGAAACCTTGCATACAAGTTTAATTGGTACCAAAAGGAAATTAACTAATGAGAATTCTATATCACTCTGGCATAAACGTTTGGGTCACATATCCATTCAAAGAATTCAGAAACTCGTGTCAAATGGAATTCTTGATTCTCTTGATTCCTCAAATTCGGATATTTGTGTTGAGTGTATCAAGGGTAAACAAACAAACAAAACGAGATTAGGTGCTAAGAGAGCTTCGGACGTCTTAGAATTGATACATACGGATATTTGTGGGCCATTTCCTACTCCTTGTAGGAATAGTCAACAATACTTTATCACATTCATAGACGATTACTCTCGTTATGTGTACCTATATCTTATTCATGAAAAGTCCCAATCTATTGACGTGTTCAAGTCATTTAAGGCTGAAGTTGAAAATCAACTAAGCAAAAGGATAAATCCGTTAGATCTGACCGTGGTGGTGAATACTATGGCAGATATGATGGTTCAGGTGAACAACGTCCAGGGCCATTTGCTAAATTCCTAGATGAGTGTGGGATCGTCCCTCAGTATACTATGCCAGGAAGTCCTACAATGAATGGTGTAGCTGAGAGACGGAATCGGACCCTTAAGGATATGGTAAGAAGTATGATTTGTCGTACTACTTTGCCAGACTCACTCTGGGGTGAAGCATTAAAAACCGCA
Source organism: Nicotiana benthamiana (assembly GCA_034376525.1). Classification (NCBI taxonomy): domain Eukaryota; kingdom Viridiplantae; phylum Streptophyta; class Magnoliopsida; order Solanales; family Solanaceae; genus Nicotiana; species Nicotiana benthamiana. The sequence continues at coordinate 140,126,196 of CM067327.1, read as the reverse complement.
GCTTATATTCTTAATAGAGTTCCAACTAAAGCTACAATCAAAGCCCCATATGAACTTTAGACTGGGCATAAACCCAGTATTAGGCATTTACACATTTGGGGTTGTCCAGCTGAGGCAAGGCCTTATAGGCCGAATGAAAGGAAACTGGATGCTAAGACGGTTAGTAGCTATTTGTTGGATACCCTGAAAGGTCCAGGGGTTTTAAATTTTATGATCTCACTTCAAGAACTATTTTTGAGACGGGTAATGCTAGGTTTTTTGAGGATATTGAGTTTGGGGGGTGGGGAGATAAAGTTGTTAGAGATTTTGTCTTTGAGGAAGAACATGTGTCTTTCCCTCAAGTTGTTGATCTTGGTCAGGGTGTTCTCATTCCTGACACGGATCATACAACTCCAGTTCAAGACAATCTCGAAAATCTCCCCAATCAGGATCCTGAAATTACTAATGAAAATCAAACTCAACAACCTCAAGAAACTGAAGTGCCATTAAGGAGATCCACTAGAGAGAGGAGAAATGCAATTTCGGATGATTATGTTGTATTTCTCCAAGAACAAGAAAGTGATATTGGACTTGAGGAAGATGATCCAATCAACTTCCGTCAAGTCATTAAGGGTTCTAACTCTCAAAAGTGGATTGATGCCATGAATGATGAGATGAAGTCTATGAGCGATAATGACGTTTGGGAGCTTGTTACATTGCCCGAAGGTATTAAACCTATTGGTTGTAAATGGAAATTTAGAACCAAAAGGGATTCAGGGGGCAATGTTATTAAGTATAAAGCTCGTCTTGTCGCAAAAGGCTACACTCAAAAGGAAGGCATTGATTATAAAGAGACTTTCTCTCCAGTTTCATCGAAAGACTCTTTCAGGACTATAATGGCACTAGTAGCACATTTTGGTCTTGAGCTACATCAGATGGATGTTAAGACAACGTTTCTCAATGGTGACATTGAGGAAAAAATTTATATGGTGCAACCTGAAAACTTTGTTTCGGATGAATCAGAGAAAAGGGTTTGCAAATTAAAGAAATTCATCTATGGGCTCAAGCAGGCTTCCCATCAATGGTATTATAAGTTTCATGCAGTCATTACATCTTTTGGTTTTGAACCGAATGTTGCTGATGACTGTATATACCATAAGTTCAGTGGGAGTAAGTATATTTTTCTGGTTTTATATGTCGATGACATACTGCTTGCCTGTAATGATATAGCATTATTGCATGAAACTAAAAAATTTCTTTCAAAGAAATTTGAAATGAAAGATCTTGGTGAAGCTTCTTTTGTATTAGGAATTCAGATACAGCGAGATCGCTCCAAAGATTTCTCGGTCTGTCACAAAAGGGCTATATCGATAAGGTTCTGAAAAGATTTGGCATGCAGGATTGTAAACCAGGTAACACCCCTGTTGCTAAGGGAGACAAGTTTAGTCTCAAACAGTGCCCAAATAATAATTATGAAATTTCGGAAATGCAGAAGACGCCTTATGCTTCGGCTGTAGGTAGTCTGATGTATGCTCAGGTATGTACACGACCTGATATAGCATACATTGTTGGGATGTTAGGCAGATATCTAAGCAATCCGGGAATGGACCACTGGAAGGCAGCCAAAAGGGTCATGAGGTACTTACAGAGAACAAAGGATTACATGCTTACATATCGGAAATCGGACCAGCTTGAGATCATTGGGTATACCGATTCCGATTTTGCTGGATGTCAGGATAGTTTGAAGTCTACTTCAGGCTATATTTTCATGCTTGCTGGTGGTGCTATCTCTTGGAGAAGCATCAAGCAAACTCTTACGGCCACTTCCACCATGGAAGCGGAATTCATGGCATGTTATGAAGCATCCAATGAGGCATTATGGCTGCGGAATTTTGTTGGTGGACTGCGAATTGTTGACAACATCAAAAAGCCAATTCGGCTATTATGCAACAACAGATCAGCAGTCCTTTATGCTAGTAACAACAGTAGTTTGGCGAAAGCAAAACATATGGACGTCAAATTTCGGGTTGTTAAAGAAAGAGTACAAAATGGAAAATTGTGCATTGAGTACATTAGTACAAACTCCAAGCTTGCGGATCCGCTCACTAAGGGATTGACACCAAAAGTATTTCATGAGCATATTGCTTGTATGGGTGTCAAATCAGATAAGGATTATGTATTTTAGTGGGAGTTTGTATTGTACATTTATGTATTGTCCATTATAGTCCGAAATTCAGTAATTCAGTTATATCTGCGCAGATATTCAGTTTTAAAGTTTTTGTACTCTTACAGTTTATGATTGATCTCAATAAAGAGAACCAGTTGGAAATAGACATTCTATTGACCACACTTTATGTTATTTCCATGCTACATACCTACACTTGATCCATGTCGTTGGTTATATTGATATACGTGATCTATGTTGGTTCTAGTTACGAATGAGTAACGAAGAGCTCTTAGTTCCTATGTTGGTATGATTGATGGACCGGATTGTTCATGACAATTTTATTGTGATAGCAATTTTGAGCTCCTAAGGTTATATTGTAACATATAATGCTAAGGTTTGTACATATGTATGTGTATCTCGTCCAAGTGGGAGATTGTAAGATATATATGGACTTATATCTACATACATATGAACAATATATGGATAAATTATATGTTATGTGCTATCTTTTGGTTTGGCCTAATTTTGTGGTCTTATGGACATTAAGTTAAGGGGGCCAATGTGTTGTCATATAAAGTGTAAGACTAATGTGTAGATACCCAAAAGGGTAACCTTAGTTAATGATGGGCTAACTAAGGTTACATATATGTAACCATGGTTACATGCTTGTGACTCTTGAGTTTTGTAACTCATTTGTTATAAAGTGGGGGTTATGGTTCCCACATTATAGCAAGACAATTATCTTCCTCCTCCCATTGAATTAAGATAATCTTTTTCTTGTCTTGCATATTCATGTGGAAAACCATACTCCAATTTGGTTATTGTGATTATATTGTTTATTGTTTGGAAGAAGTTCTTGTGATATATTCTTGTGTAAGCATAACTTCAAGACAATCTTGAAGTAAGGAACAAGGAGCCAAACACTTTGGACAATCTTCAAAAGGAGGACTAAGGATTTTCACATATGGATTCAGGTACGCTTCCGCTCATGTTGTTGTTGTTCCAAATTGTTCAATATGAAGGCTATTGTATTTTAGTCGGATCATTATTCTAACACTACTACTATAATATCTCTACAACTGGATAATTTTGTCAGTGAAATTACCAGGAAGAAATAAATATAGGTTAAGATTATATAAAAAATACAACTGCTAGAAGGAAATCATTTCTCATGTGCTGGAGTATGTTGATTCTCTCTTCTACAAATAAGGGTGTATGGTGGGCCGGGCCTAACTCGAGACTGGTCCGAGATCGCATGTCAAACGGGCCGATCTCAAATAGTGCAAAGACCCCTGGCGCTGATCCTTTCCAAATAGCCCGTGAGCCCGAGGCCGTTTAGCCTGGTACCGGCAAGCGGGTCTGGGCTGGTTCAACCGGGCTAAATGGGCCCCAACGATTATTTTTTTTAAAAAAATTGACCAACGGTCAGATTTTTAAAATCTAGCCATTGAACTTCAATTTCCAATCGTTTGGGACTTTAAAAAATAGTCATTTGATCCCCAAACTTTTTATAATTATACTTTTCCTAATTCTCAACTATAAATACCCCCTCATTCTTTTTATTTTTACTCACAAATTCATCAATCTCTCTCAATCTATCTCTAAATTTCTTTTATAATTGCTTACTTAATTATTGCAATTTCGTGAAAAATTATGAAGTTGGTGAATTGAAGTATTCAAGTCTTCAACGATTTCAATTTTCAAGAAGTTGTTCGTCAATTCGGTAAACTCGTTTCAACTCTTAAGTTTAATATTATAATTTTTTTTTTGTTTTAGCTTGTATAATTATAATTAATATGGTATTTTCTTTGAAAAAAATATTTGGAGGTAAGGAAAAATCTAAAATTGGTGAATCTAGTTGTCAAGATACTACTCTTCCCCCCGCTCCCCGACCCAGACCTATTACCATCCTTCTCCACCTATTATTCTTGATAGTGATAACCCTTGTTTTCAATTTTCTGATAGTCCATTTTGTCATGATGTTGCACCAGGTCAATAATTAAATGAAGAAGTTATGAATGCTCTTTATCCTAATGAAACTATCTTTGAAATTGATGAAGAAAATGATGATTTAGATGAAATGCAACCGTATTTAGATAATACACCTACTAGTCTTGTTAATAACCCAACTGATGCCCGCCTGACCATTATAGTTTTCCTTCTAACCCTCATTTTTTGCATTATATTAGAAGAGTTTTTAATCCTTCTTATAAAGGATGGCCTCGCACAACTGTAAAGAACAATTTTTAAAATATAAACATGAATATGAAAAATATTTGTGCTATTTATTTGCTCATATAGATTGTCGCATTGCTGTTGCTACTGATATTGGTAGAAGTGGTAATGACTATGATTATCTAACTGTTATAAGTCATTGGACAGATGAGGAGTGGATAATGCAAAAGCATATAATTGCTTATAGAATAATTAATTCACGCCACACAGGTAAGTTTATTGCTAACACAGTTGCAGATATTTGTAAATATTTTTGCATTAGATATAATATTATGTCGATTTCAATGGATAATGCTTCTAGTAACACTAACGCTGTAGGCTTGCTTACAACTACACAAAATCCTCTATTCAGTAATATTTTTCATGTTAGATGTATTTATCATATTTACCATTTAATCGTCGGTGCTGGTATGAAAATTTTAAATATAGAAATTGAAAAGGTTAATATGGCTCTTAATTAGATTTTTTATTCAAATCGTAGAAGTAGACCTAGAGACTATTTTAAAAAATATGATGAATTTGGCCTTAGAGAAAGAAAAGTTCATAAACCTTGTCCGACTAGATGGAATTACATGTATGAAAGTTTAGTTGTTGCATCCTATATGCTGCCACTGACTAGGCTCGGACGATGGAGGAAGCTGGTAGCATTAGGAGAATTTCAGCACTTTTATAACACGGAGGGAGAGCCCTCTAACTCAAGCACGAAATCAATGTTGAGTCAACAATCATCAAGAGGGGTACCACCAAGCGAGATCGAGACCAGCTCCTGTCTACTTGACTAAGTAGTATTCCACTCGTGCAATGGGTGTATGGGCTAGCCCATGGTGCGGTCAGCTATGATATTATGAATATAGGAACTCAATAAGTGCAACATATAATGCTCGTGTAGTCACATGGTGATGATGACGACGACGATGATCACCTTACAAATCAAGATTGGAGTAACGTTAAAATGCTTGTAGACTTTTTAGAACAATTTCTATTGCTACAAATAAATTATTTGGCCAATATTATCCTACTATTTCTAACTGTTTAATTTATATTGAAGCACTTGTAGATTTATTTACTCAATTTTCAGAGGATGTGGTAATTTATCAAAAAGCTATTAATTCTATGAAAGCTAAGTTTAAAAAATATATTTTTTCCTTTCCCTTCTATTTTTGGTATTACTGCAGTGTTAAATCCTACAATAAAATTAGGAGGTCCTCACTTTTGGTATTCAAAAATTTATAACGCTTTATCACTTTCAGCTGAGGAATTTTCTACACTTGGAGATACAAAAGCCTCAATTAAAATAAATGCTCAAACAATTTATAATGCTTATCAACTTGCTGTAGATCATGCTAGACCAAATATTCCAACTCCTACTTCATCGAGTTTGCAATCATCTAAAGAACTGCGGGCCTAAAAGCCCTTAGTTCTTGGACGGAGTTCAGGGATTCTCAAGGTGATAATTTTGTGATAGTTCACAACTAAATGAACTTCAAGTTTATTTGTTGCAGGGACTTGAAAAGGAGAATCCAGACGACACCTTTGATCTTTTCGAATAGCGGAAGGATAAACAAAAATATTATCTGGTTCTTTCAAGGATGGCTCGAGATATTTTAAGTATTCAAGCTTCAACAGTAGCATCAGAGAGCGTTTTCAGTCAAGCGAGACTACAAATTAGTGATCATAGAATGTCTAGAAGGGAGAGCCTGAAAAAATCAGTACTCTTCAGAGATTGGATCCGTTCGGAAAGAAAAGATTTTGGACTTGCAGAATCACAACCAGAGATAGATGAAGCTTATGAAGAAATGCTAGCGGAACTTGCGCAGGATGCTTCTTCGCCCGGAAGCAGTGATGAACAAGCTTCTTTTCCACCACCACCAACGAAAATTCCTCCGAACCTTGAAGGATTTATGAGATTTGTTAGAGATAATACATAGACTAATATGTAACTTGTATTTTGGCACATCTTCCTTAGTTTTTTTTCTTTTAATGGTGGTATTAGTACATTGTTGTGCTCATTCCATTAGGGGGAGGAAGACTAAGAAAGATATTGTCATTCTTTGCTAATGTCGTAATAATAAAAATTATAAGACATTTCCTTGAATATTTCTTTACAATTTATTTTGTGTTTAAATTTGATATAGTATATATATATATATATATATATATATATATATATATATATATATATATATATATATATATATATATTTATATTTATATAGCTATATATAAACAATTTATGTTAGTGTATACATATATAGTTTACAAAAAATTGGCTTAGATAAAAAAAATTGAAAAAAAACCCGGAACAAAAAAGTCCGTTAGGTCCAGCCCATTTAGCGAGGGACTATGTGGGTTTAGTACCACTGTGGGCCGATTCCACCCATTAGAACCGTGAAGATCGAGCCTGCCAAAGCCCGGGATGTTTGGCCCGTTTAGGCCTGGGCCCCGCCCACAATGCAGCCCTATCTACAATTAGCTCTCTATTTGAGCTTAGAATGTCTAAGGAAACAATTCACAGTTCAAAAATATACAGAGATCAAACATATAGTTCTCTATTTTCAGACAATTCACGAGTAAAGTTAAATTTGCACTGGATTGATGATCCAACCAATTTGTACAGTAGAAGTTTTTCTTTAGAAAATAATATTTCTGGGCGAGTCTTTAAAGATATCCAATTAAATACTACTACAATAATATATTACTTAAATGTAAATTTAATACAAAATTTATACAATTTATCTTTTGTATATTTTGTATCTGGTTTATACATAGTAAAAAATAATTTCATATAACTAATTATATATTATACAATTTATCTACAACTTTCACACACTATTTCTACCCAATTAAATACAACTACTGTCACACATCTTTTTTTCCCCTAACTAATCTTATTACGTGGTTGAGATAGAAGAGTTTTTCCAATTGAAGTGAGGTTTTGAAAAGGGATTATATATTATTTAGAGCCGCCACTTGGAATTGAGTTTTGGTGTTCCAAGTCACATTTAATTGAATCCCTTATCAAAGGAAGATTTGACTCCTGATTTATGGTCTACGAAAATAAAAGACCGAGTAAGGAATTCTGTTGACCGAGAGGAAGGTGTAAGGCACCCCTCGAGTCCCATGGTTTCTAGCACGACCCCTTTCATTGACAAACGTTTGGCTTAAATCAATTCTTGACTATTCTTGTATTTTATTGGTTATGACTTATTTATTACCGCTTAATTGAATATTATATTTTATTAATTATTTTGACCTAGATGCGGTATGCAAACAAGGCACTTCTTTGAAATAACTATTAAACCAAGATACGGAATGTACACATGATTATAACATAATTATTTTAAATTTAAAGGCACCGAGACGCTGAATGCGCACATGATCTTTTCATTATTTAAGTATATCCCAGTATTCGCGTATGAACACATAGGCTAATATCGTATTTAAAATATTTAATTATTTTGTGTCTCTTTTAGATTCGAGATATATATTTATATATTTTATCATTGTTTTTTCGTTATTAGAACGAGTGTTGAATTAGTTCGTGGCTTATCTCACACCCTCACAATTATCCGTTCTCGCTCTAATTAACCTATGTTCCTAACACATAGCTTTAATTTCCTTATCTTTATTCTCAACAAAAGTTAGAATAGGAATACGAAAGCAGCAAGACAAAATTTCTATATGCCAATAATTTAAAAGAGATATATTCAGAACAAGGTATAATTCAACTTAAATTGATTAGATTTAAACCTGTCAATAATGAAAATGGACTTTGGGGATTGACGATCTTCTGAAGCATCTACGACACTTTATAATTATATTATGAACATGACTTTTAATAAATGAAAATATAATAAGGCAAAAAAGGATTTGAAAGAAAAGACAAAAAAAATTACACTAAATTAACTCCATATAATAACGATATGGTTAGATCCACATTTTTTGAAATTTGGATTCTTTACTTAAATTTTCTACTTTACTGCATATAAAAAGAAAGATAAAAAGAAAATCAAAAGCAAACAATAATAAAATCAAATATATTTTCATCTAAAAAATTAATTAACTTTGAAAGACCAAAAATTATACGCCACTTATTAAATTATTAATTTTCGCATATAGAATTTGCATCACTAGATCAAAACTACCTTGAAAAATAAGTGTTGGAGCATCATAGTATATGCGGAACAAAAGCTCTAACATGAACACGGTTTATTAAAGTAAAATACTTCAAACAGACTTGCATATGAATGTCCATATAAAAATCTAGCGTTTATATTAAAGTGATGAAAAAAAATAAATTATTAAATATATAAAATGAGACAAAAAAAAAATATACATATGTCATTGGAAGATTAACAATTGGCTTTGTTACAAGCATATAAAATCATCACAATTAACATCTAACTTTATCATCACATATGAAAAATAAAATAAAGAAAAGGGAAGAGATATATTAATCTTTGCAAGTAAAGCTTCCCAATACAAAAAACAAAGAAAATCCAGCAAATACAATGCTTTGTTACTTTTTTTCTTTTTCTTGTTTGCTTTTTCGTTTTGTCCCCTTCTCTTCTTTCTGTCTTCTACTACTTTTTTCTGTTCTGTTTTGCTCCTTTTTGCTTCTTTCCTTCTCTACGTTCTTTTTGTTCCATTTCTTTCTTTTTTGCTCTCTTTTTTTTAAACCTTTTCTCCTTTATTCTTTGTGATATATATCCATTTTATAAAGGAAATGTGGGTGGTATGTGATTATGTGCAAAGGAGTTAGAGTAGCAGTTTGAGTGACAGAATGGGGTTGAGAAGATCATAGTGAGTAGTTAGAATAATTTTTTTTGAGTCTTTCAAGATTTATCCCTTTTTTTGTTATATTATTTATTTTTTATTTTTATATTTTAAAAGATAAATTAAACTTATAAATATAAAGAGATTAACCAACATTTCATACAATAAAAAAATTACATATTTATATGTACTTTAAATAATATTAAAAAGAAAAACATAAATTACTTATTAAAATTCTAATTAAATGAAACCAAATATATATATTTTTTTGTTAATTTTCTTCTTCTCTTTACAAATAGAAATAAAATTTGTACTATAAGTATGTGAATATTTTTTGTAGTTTTCTTTTATAATAAACCTATTAAGAGAATGAAAAAGTTTAAAATATCAACATTAGACCTAAAGAGAACTATTTACACTAAAATAATATAAAATTTGGGTGTGGTCAAAAATTAGGTGTTCACAACATGTCCCTCTTTGCTTGAAAAGATGAAGAGTTTTCAGGCAAACAAAAAATGAACAAGGTGACTGATTTTGACCTCACTATCATTTGAAAAAGAAAACAAGATAAAAGAAAAAAGGTGCGACCGAGCCTTGGTTTTAGATAGCATACATTTCCCGAGTTATAAGGGAATCATGTCACGCGTAGTTCAAGTAGAAAGAAGAGTGATGGAGTATACTTAGATGGAGAGTCCACTGAGGTTCCATCGAGGTTCTAATCCGTGGTTCCTACTATTACATCAAAATGAAAAGAAAATTACATACTCTTAAAATCTAAGAGTTACAAAATTCCTATCTAAATGCCATCTGGAGTCTTATCTTAATTCTTGATTTGCTTCTCCCAGTGACTTTGGATTGAAACTTGATGCCCTCGATGCAACAGACTATGAAATATTCTTTCATGCTTGTTTCTTGATCCGATGAAGGGAAGAAAGATCTTGACCATATGTCTTCTCATGCATTACGCCAAAGCTGGTTGCAGGTGGTATTGATATCAAATGTTCCACTTTCTCTTAAAAGAACTAAAATCTTATTTTTGCACATCAAATCCGTGCTTTGCGGAAAAACCTACAAGCCAACACAAACAAACAAAGCGAACAAAAATTTTCTGCCCCAGTTTTCACTAGAAACTTTTTGTGAGTTATTGAAAACACATTAAACTATTATTGCTATTGCAAAATAAGGAATTGAAAAAGATTTTTTTTAATAATAGGGAATGTTATACCCTGTGTTATTAGGAAGGAGGCAACAAGGGGGTGCAGTACCCTGTGTTGACAATAAGATGAGGCCTGAGGCATCTACTAGGGGATGTCATACCCTATGTAGGTAGAAAGTAATGCGGCCAAGGGATGTAGTACCATGTGTCGGCAAAAAGATGAGGCTCGTGGCACTCTAAATGTAACTAAGGGATGTCATACCCTATGTAGGTAGAAAGTAATGCAGCCAAAGGATGTAGTACCATGTGTCGGCAACAAGATGAGGCTCGTGGCACTCTAAAATGCAACTAGGGGATGTCGTACCCTATGGCAATAAAAATGTTGAAACACGTTCTCACAAGGCACTAAACTAAACGTGTGTTCATATTTGTAGGTTTTGATAAATGACAAACGATGCGCAATTGACATATGACGAGGTCCACGCACAAGCGCGCAATTGATACATAACGAGATTCAAGCACAAGACAAACAAAGATCAAGATTAAGCAAAGAAATAAAGTTATACATGAGTCGTTCTTTAATTGTGATCTTGATCCGACAATTGACTCAAGACTTGGCTTCTCTTGTAAAATCATTTTTATCAAATCATGCATATTTAATTTAAAGCAAAATGATTTTAAATCATGCATATTTATTTTAACCAAAATGATTTTTAAACATGCCTCTAAAATCTGGACAAAGATAATCGACTATGTACTTATGATAATCGATTATGTTAAGGCAGCTGCAAGACAATCGATTGTGTGCCTTATGATAATCGATAGTGTTGAGGCAGTGTCCATCAGATTTTTCAAAGCCGCAAGATAATCGATTGTGTACCTTATGATAATCGATTGTGTTGAGGCAGTGTCCATCAGATTTTTCAAAGCTACAAAATAATCGATTGTGCACCTTATGACAATCGATTGTGTTGAGGCAGTGTCTATTCGATTTTTCAAGACTGTAATATAATCGATTATACAAATAGCATAATCGATTATGTAAATGACCGTTGCCAAAATATTTTCAAACTCTGTCTGGTAATCGATTGTATGATTCTGATAATCGATTATCCTAAGTAAAATCTGAATATGATTTTTTGAACGTTGCCAAGTAATCGATTATATGATTTTGATAATCGATTGTTTTAAGTAAAATCTGAAAAAGATTTTTTGAACGTTGCCAGATAATCGATTATACGATTTAGATAATCGATTATTATGCGTAAAATCTGGGAATGATTTTTGGACGATTGGAAAATAATCGACTATGCAACTTAGACAATCGATTGTTTTAGCACAAAATCAGCAATTCTTAATTGGCAATTAGGCAACGGTTGTGCATGTTTTCAACACTATAAATACATCTTAAAATCAGTCTTTTAAGGACAACAACTGATCATATTATTGCTAAAGCTTGCACACTCTCTTATTCATCATTTTCTATTCATTACATAAGTTTTTGAGAGCCAAATTCTTGACGAAATTTGTTGCGTTCTTGAGCGTATTTATTTTACTCATATCTACTCTTGAGGAGAGTCTTGTTTTGAGTGCAAAGTGTTTTTATACACTTGAAGGGAAGTGTTAATCCCTTGTATTGTAAGAAGGAACGTTGTGATTCCTTTGGTTGAAGTCTTGAAGTGTGGTATCTTCGAGCAAAGGTTGTTGAGGCTTGTGTGACTCAAGTTCTCAGTTTGTAACGGTTTGTTAAGCACCCGTAAGCTTAACGAAGTTAGTGGAAATCTCGAGAGGGTCTCTCAGGGACTGGACTAGCCACGGGTTGTGGTGAACCAGGATAACATCGGTGCGTTCGTTCCTTATTATTTACTTATCGCACTTATTTCATTCCTGCAATTTTTAAATTCCGCAAGTTTACGCTGTTTTTTATTAAAACGCTATTCACCCCCCTAGGGTTAAGCGTAGATTCTAACAATTGGTATCAGAGCCCAACTCTCTGAAAAACTTAACCGTTTGAGAGAAACAATCCATGGCTTCTACTCGTGATTCTTTTGCAGGAATAGGTGAAGGACAATGCTCCACCCGACCACCACTATTCGATGGCACAAACTATACGTACTGGAAGGAGAGGATGAGAATATTCATTCAATCGAATAATTTTCATTTGTGGAAGGTTATAATGAAGGGAGAACAAATTCCAACCAAAAAGGTTGAAAATGAATGTGTTCCAAAATCCGAAGATGAATACGATGCGGATGATATCCGAAAAGTGCAGAACAACGCTAAAGCCATCAACTTATTGTATTGTGCTATAAACGCTGATGGTTACAGAAAAATATCATGTTGCACAACGGCGAAGCAAATGTGGGATAAGTTGGAAATCACGTACGAAGGTACGGACCAGGTAAGAGAGGCTAAAGTTGATTTTCTAACCCATGCATATGAAATGTTTCACATGAAGGAAGGCGAAAGGGTAGATGACATGTTCGAACGATTTTCAAAAATCGTTAATGACTTACATGCTCTTAAGAAGACCTTCACGGATAAGGAACTTGTCCGAAAAATTCTCCGAAGTCTCACTCTGGAATGGCGCTCCAAGGCCGACGCGATTCAAGAGTCTATTGGCATTTCAACTGTCACCATCGACGGAATAAGAGGTAATCTTAAAACTTATGAATCTACTATACTTAACCCTCTTGTTAATGATCAAAGGAAACAAAGAATCGCCCTCAAGACAAGCACAAGTCAACCTCAAAATGATGAGGACGAAGATAACGAGTTCGGACTCGTTATTAAGAGATTTCAAAAGTTCATGCGATAAGAGTATGAACGAAAAGACAAACAACAAGGAGATCAAGTAAAGTGCTATGGATGCGGAGAAATCGGGCACATTAAATCAAATTGCCCAAATGTCAAAAAGGAGAAGAAACCCTTCAAGAAACAACGAGCATACATATCTTGGGGAGGCGACTCCGTAGACGAGTCATGTGAGGAAGAAGAAGACGAAACCGCAAATCTTTGTCTTATGGCACACGAAGACAATCAAGAAGAGGTATGTCAAATTTCTTCCAAAAACTTCTATTCTCTTGAGGAAATGCAAAATGCCTTTGATGAGTTGTATAGTGAATTCATTAAAGCTTCCAAAACTGTTAAAAACACTAAGGAAAATGCTTCTTTGAAAGAAAAAGATTTTGAAAGACAACTCTCTTTGAAAGAAAAAGATTTGGAAAAATTGATTTTGGAAAATGAGAAGTTGAAAGAAGAAAATAATTTTTTCGGCAAGAGAAGCGCCGACAAACCCGAGAGCTCTATTAAAAATTGTATTTCTTGCATGCATCTAAAAATTGAGGTAGAAAGACTTAAGGGCACCCTAGATAAGTTCAATTCTTCTCATAAAAATTTGAATGAAGTTCTTATTAATTTGAAATCGACCAAACATGGGATAGGTTTTAAAAACGAGCCTAAAGAAAAAGTTGAAGCCAAACCCCAACCACCTAAGGCTCAACCTAGGATAAATAAAACAAATGTTCGTCCTAGAGATAACAATCCTAGAATCAACATGCATGCTAGACCAAACACTAGAAGAAACTTTGAACATTTTAGGACACCTAGAAATGGCCTTCAACCTAGAAATAACTATTCTAGAAATGATGCATATCCTAGACCAAACACTAGAAGAAACTTTGAACTTTTCAGGACACCTTGAAATGGCTTTCAACCTAGAAATAACTATTCTAGAAATGCTGCATATCCTAGAACAAATAGGAGAAATGATTTTCATGAAATGCGCCATAGTCATATTGTCGAAAATAGAGTAAACAAATTTCGTCCGTCCAACTACTATCAACCTAGACAAATGCATAATCCTAATGTCATTTGTCATTATTGCAATCGAATTGGACATATTGCTCCTGCTTGTTTCACTAGACATAGACACTTAACTGCATGTCAAGCACAACAGCATGTTACACCTAACTCTCAAGGACCCAAAACAGCTTGGGTACCAAAGACTCATTAATTTGTCTTGTAGGTATGTTTGAAGGGATCAAGTGTACTTTGGTACCTTGATAGTGGATGCTCCAAACACATGACCGGAGACGAATCCAAGTTCCTTCAACTTGAACACAAGGAAGGAGGAAGCGTTATTTTTGGAGATAACAACAAAGGAAAAATTATCGGCATTGGATCGGTCGGTAAGGATGAACCTTCTTCCATTAAGCATATTTTGCTAGTTAAAGGTCTAAAACATAATCTCTTGAGCATAAGTCAATTATGTGACAAGGGAAATCTTGTTTTATTTGATTCGGATGAATGCTAGTTTTTCGCCGTAGCGATTTTAAAATTATTCTTCGTGGTTTTAGAATGGATAACATCTATATGGTTGATCTCGAAAATTCTTCATCTGAATATGTGAATTGTCTTATGAGCAAAGAAGATGATATGTGGTTATGGCATCGTAGAGTAGCTCACATCAACATGCATCTTTTAAACAAATTAGTTTCACAAAATTTAGTTATTGGTCTTCCAAATTTGAAATTTGAAAAAGACTCTATCTGTGATTCTTGTCAAAAAGGGAAGCAAACAAAAGCATCTTTTAAATCGAAAAATATTGTTTCAACTACTAGACCTTTGCAACTTCTCCACATGGATCTCTTTGGACCATCTCGCATTGAAAGTCTTGGTAGAAATCGTTATGCTTTTGTTATTGTTGATGATTATTCTAGATTTACACGGACACTATTTCTTGCTCACAAAAGTGAGGCTTTTCATAATTTTTAAATGCTTTCTTAAATGTGTTCAAAATGAAAAGGACACAACCGTCACTTCAATAAGAAGTGATCATGGGGGAGAGTTCGATCACAATCTCTTCGCGGACTTTTGTGACGAACTCGGTATCGAGCACACCTTCTCTGCTCCACGTACACCACAACAAAATGGAGTGGTGGAATGGAAAAATAGGTGTCTCGAAGAGATGGCTAGAACCATGCCCGATGAGGCTAAGATTCCCAAACATTTTTGGGCGGATGCCGTGAGTACCGCATGCTACGTTTTAAACAGAGTAGTCATAAGGCCAATACTCATGAAAACTCCCTATGAACTCTACAAGGGAAGGAAACCAAATATCTCCCATCTTAGAGTATTCGGTTGTAAATGTTTTATTCATAACAATGGAAAAGACAATTTGGGAAAATTTGATGCAAAATCCGATGAAGGAATTTTTATTGGTTACTCTTCACGTAGCAAAGCATATAGAGTATTCAACAATAGAACCGAAACTGTGGAGGAATCCCCTCATATTGTGTTTTCCGAAAATAATGCTCGCTTGGCGAGAAAGGATTCTGGTTTTGATCTTGCAGGTATTTTAAACTCAATAAGTCCTCAAGACAAAGTACAAGAGGAAAATCCAAAGGAAATTCAAAATGAAACCTTGGAACAATTATCGGAAGAAGCGCCACAACTGGAAAAAAGAAACGAAACTGCCTAACGCGTGGAGGACAATCAAAGACCATCCTCTCGAACAGGTAATTGGCGACATTGAACAACAGGTAAGTACTCGAAACACTCTTAAGAACACCTTAGGACACACTTCTTAAGAGATCACGTTCTCAATTGGCCGACATCCTCACAAGGCCGTTAGAGAAAGAGTCCTTTTCCGAATTCGTAGTGAACTCGGAATGCTTGACTCAAAATTGATCTAAGTCATGTATTGCACCTTTTTCCACAATTACTAACTTGAGCGTCGGAGACGTCTAATTCTCTTTTGCAGGTATCGCCCTAAAGGCAGGGGGAATTATAATAGATTGGTGCAGAATAATCGATTCCTCTTCAGAATAATCGATTTCTCTTTAATATATAATCGATTATCAAGTATCACTAATCGATTATGTTGACATTATTTGTTTTATTATTCCTTTTATGTAATTGCAATTCTAGTTAATAAATAACAAGTTATTTGCTTATTCTTTTTTGCTAATGTCAAAAGGGGGAAGAATAAGGGCTACACACTTAATATTTATTGGCATAAATTGAGGGGGAATTCATATGTTGAGGGGGAATTAATTGCATATCTATTTACTTGTCTTATTGCATATCTATTTACTTGTCTTGGATCGTCATTATGAATTATCTAATATGCATATCCCGATTAAGGTTTGCCATTATCAAAAAGGGGGAAATTGTTGAAACACGTTCTCACAAGGCACTAAACTAAACGTGTGTTCATATTTGTAGGTTTTGATAAATGACAAACGATGCGCAATTGACATATGACGAGGTCCACGCACAAGCGCGCAATTGATACATAACGAGATTCAAGCACAAGACAAACAAAGATCAAGATTAAGCAAAGAAATAAAGTTATACATGAGTCGTTCTTTAATTGTGATCTTGATCCGACAATTGACTCAAGACTTGGCTTCTCTTGTAAAATCATTTTTATCAAATCATGCATATTTAATTTAAAGCAAAATGATTTTAAATCATGCATATTTATTTTAACCAAAATGATTTTTAAACATGCCTCTAAAATCTGGACAAAGATAATCGACTATGTACTTATGATAATCGATTATGTTAAGGCAGCTGCAAGACAATCGATTGTGTGCCTTATGATAATCGATAGTGTTGAGGCAGTGTCCATCAGATTTTTCAAAGCCGCAAGATAATCGATTGTGTACCTTATGATAATCGATTGTGTTGAGGCAGTGTCCATCAGATTTTTCAAAGCTACAAAATAATCGATTGTGCACCTTATGACAATCGATTGTGTTGAGGCAGTGTCTATTCGATTTTTCAAGACTGTAATATAATCGATTATACAAATAGCATAATCGATTATGTAAATGACCGTTGCCAAAATATTTTCAAACTCTGTCTGGTAATCGATTGTATGATTCTGATAATCGATTATCCTAAGTAAAATCTGAATATGATTTTTTGAACGTTGCCAAGTAATCGATTATATGATTTTGATAATCGATTGTTTTAAGTAAAATCTGAAAAAGATTTTTTGAACGTTGCCAGATAATCGATTATACGATTTAGATAATCGATTATTATGCGTAAAATCTGGGAATGATTTTTGGACGATTGGAAAATAATCGACTATGCAACTTAGACAATCGATTGTTTTAGCACAAAATCAGCAATTCTTAATTGGCAATTAGGCAACGGTTGTGCATGTTTTCAACACTATAAATACATCTTAAAATCAGTCTTTTAAGGACAACAACTGATCATATTATTGCTAAAGCTTGCACACTCTCTTATTCATCATTTTCTATTCATTACATAAGTTTTTGAGAGCCAAATTCTTGACGAAAGTTGTTGCGTTCTTGAGCGTATTTATTTTACTCATATCTACTCTTGAGGAGAGTATTGTTTTGAGTGCAAAGTGTTTTTATACGCTTGAAGGGAAGTGTTAATCCCTTGTATTGTAAGAAGGAACATTGTGATTCCTTTGGTTGAAGTCTTGAAGTGTGGTATCTTCGAGCAAAGGTTGTTGAGGCTTGTGTGACTCAAGTTCTCAGTTTGTAACGGTTTGTTAAGCACCCGTAAGCTTAACGAAGTTAGTGGAAATCTCGAGAGAGTCTCTCGGGGACTGGACTAGCCACGGGTTGTGGTGAACCAGGATAACATCGGTGCGTTCGTTCCTTATTATTTACTTATCGCACTTATTTCATTCCTGCAAGTTTTAAATTCCGCAAGTTTACGCTGTTTTTTAATATAACGCTATTCACCCCCCTCTAGCGTTAAGCGTAAATTCTAACAAAGAAGTAATGCAACAAGGGGATGTAGTACCCCATGTTAGAAATAAAATGAGGCCTGTGACACTCTGAAATGCTACTAGGGGATGTCGTACCCTATAGAGAAAATAATGCAGCCAGGGGATGTAGTACCCTGTGTTGGCAATAAAATGAGGCTCGTGGCACTCTGAAATGCTACTAAAGGATACCCTATGTAGAAAATAATGCAGCCAGGGGATGTAGTACCCTGTGTTGGTAATAAAATGAGGCTCGTGGCACTCTGAAATGCTATTAGGGGATGTCGTACCCTATGTAGAAAATAATGCAGCTAGGAGATGTAGTACCCTGTGTCGGCAATAAAATGAGGCTCGTGGCACTCTAAAATGCTACTAGGGGATGTCGTACCCTTGTAGAAAATAATGCAACCAGGGAATGTAGTACCTTGTGTTGAAGATAGGGTGTTGATCCCCTATAATGAAATTAAAATAACATGCTTACGCGCATATTGGAGGGAAATCATAGATTTGAGAACTTCACTTGGTGGTGTTCGTCTTTCCATGAACTGTTTCACTAAACGATTCTGTTCCTGTTATAAACAAAGAAAGATTCGTTAGTTTTAAAATGGTGGTCAGTTTGTGATCTTGACTTATTGGGC
The DNA here is from genome assembly GCA_034376525.1 of Nicotiana benthamiana. NCBI lineage: Eukaryota > Viridiplantae > Streptophyta > Magnoliopsida > Solanales > Solanaceae > Nicotiana > Nicotiana benthamiana. The sequence goes on along the minus strand of CM067327.1, from coordinate 140,107,486 downwards.
GACTTGACTTTGCGTCCATTGCACTTGTTAGGAAAAAACCGACCCTGTGGATGATCGTACAAATTGCCGGGAGATTCTGACTTTATTTTCTGAAGATCGTTTTTTTTCAACATCAAGACTTGACTATTTTGCGCCTATCACCATTTGTGTCTATGGTGAAAATAACTTTGTTCCCCAAAACAACTTTTGATGAGTAACTTTTGTTGCCTTGAAACATTGCTAAGTCTTTCAAGCCTTTTGTTTGACAAGGAATATCAAAGTCGGCTTTATGGCTTTACCCATACTGTTTATGCCTAGAAATTTTTGCTTCATATAATGGGGAAACTGTAACCAATTTTCTAGCCTTTTTGTTTGCTTTGCTTTGACAAAATTAAACTGAAAGGGACTTAAAAATAATAGTATGAAAGAAGAACAAAAAAGTAGGTGAACTAATAAGCATTACAACTTAATCCAGAAGCATCACTTTTAGGGAAAGAATATGAAAGGACTTATCTGGAGGAATATGCTGACTTCAATGAACATGGCATGCACTTTGGACTGGATGCCCGATCCATCTAAATCGTCTAATTCTCAAAACCTGTTGTAAACTTCTCTTTGAAACTGAGTTCTTTAACCATGCTTGTGCCGGGATGTAAGATGACCTAAAATCAGTAAACGATGCCCTTTGTGGGTTTTCACCAATTGACCTCTCTCATTTGCCTTTTCTCCACTCACCATCGCCTTATAGTGCCTGTAAGGGTTTTCACTAATTAGACTCTCTCATTTGTTTTTCTCAACTCACCATGGCCTTATAGTGCCCTTGAGGGTTTTCACCGATAAGACTCTCTCATTTGTTTTTCTCTCTATGCAATGGTTGAAGCGCCACCCGCAGTGTACTGGCTTAACATTCTCGAAAGCTGATCAGAAGGTCTTAAAAGGGAAAGGTAAAAAGAACTACTCAACTGAATAACAACTTCTGGAACCATTTGATGGAACAACCATTGAAAAAATAAATAAAAATATGCCCCAGTTTCTTGGAATATTGGGGAAATGTGGATTTCGTTTGGTGTGAATGAACCTCAAAGAGGGGCTGCCTACGTATCCTTTCGAAATCAAGTTGAACGTTGTCTAGGAGAACATGAACTTGTTTTGATGATGATTTTTTTAAAATACATTGGTTCCAAAAGAGGGTAAACACAAAGAAATATAAACAAGGTTTCAAAGGGCTAACTAGGGTTGACCAGTGTTTGGGTAGCGAGAATGATAGCCTTTCGTCATCCCAACCTGAGAATGCTAAGTATAAACCAAATGCCCAAATAGAAGCATGTCAGACATAGTATCTCTTGATTGTACCTGCATTGACAGATATGTCTGTCACCTTTACTTGTATATCTGCCAAGTGTAGAGCTCATTTCGACAATACTTTCTTGACGAGGTAAGGACCTTGCCAATACGGGGCGAACTTTCCTTTTTCTTCTTCCTGGTGTGGAAAGACGCATTTCAAAGCAAGATATCTTACCTCAAATTTTCTTGGGCGCACTTTTTTATTGTAAGTGTGTGCCATTCTTTGTTGGTATAACTGACCAAAACAAACTGCTGCCAAACGCTTTTCATCAATCAAACTCAATTGTTCCAGTTGTGACTTCACCCATTCAGTGTCTTCATTCCTAGCTTCAACAATTATCCGGAGAGAAGGAATCTCAACTTCAGCAGGTATGACCGCTTCAGTGCCATAAACTAACTAGTAGGGCCTTGCACCAACTGATGTACGGACAGTTGTCCGGCATCCCAAAAGATCAAAAGGCAATTTCTCGTGCCATTGTCTAGACTCTTGGACCATTTTCCTAAGAATATTATTGATGTTCTTATTGCAGCTTCAACAACTCCATTAGCTTTGGGTCGGTAAAGAGTAGAATGGCGATGCTCAATTTTAAATTGTTCACATACCTCCTTCATCAGATAACTATTCAAATTAGCAGCATTATCTGTAATATTGGTTTTTGGAATACCGAAATGGGGTTCACAATTCCTTGCATAAATAATCCTAATCCTTTTCATGGTTCATAGCCGTTCCTCAACATCAATGAAGCTACCATCATAGATGTTGCTGAAAGATGGGGATGCAAAATTGGTTTTCCTTCTTCCACTTGGTCTACCTCAATCACCTCAAATGTTTGATATATGAGGGATTCACATCCTTCCTTAGCCTCGATATATGGAATGGACGGGTCATTATAGACGGACGAGTCGTCCTCCCCATGTTTTTCTTTTAATAATAATTTCTTGCCTGTCATATTTGAATTTGACCATTTGATGTAGGTGGACGGTATAGCTCCGTCCATATGGATCCACGGCCTTCCCAGAAGAAAATTATAGGAGGTTTTCATATCCAATACCTGAAAGACAATGTTAAAATCAACCAGGCCAATTGTCATGGTGAGTTAAATTTTCCCAATATTGTCTCTTTTTGGACCATCAAAAGCCCTGATGCTGACACTACTAGTTCGAATTCTGTTAGTGTCAATGTTCAGTTGTTGTAGAATATAAAGAGGGAATACATCTACACTTGAGCCTCCATCCATCATGACCCCTTTTACGTAATGACCTTCACATTTGACCATAAGATGCAAAGCTTTATTATGCCCAGCCCCTTCCTCAGGCAAATCATCATCGCTGAAAGAAATTTTGTTCACCTCAAAGAATCTTTCAGCCATTTTTTCTTGCTGATTCACCGTTGTCTTTTCTGGGACATATGCCTCATTCAAAGTTTTGATCAACACACGGAGATATTCTTTCGAATACAAAAGCAGAGATAACAAAGATATCTGAGCATGGGTTTTCCTTAGTTGATCAATGATTGAGTAGTCTTTCATTTTGATCTTCTTAAGGATTTCCTCCGCTTCATTTTCTGAAACGCTTTCTTTCACTAGAAAGTGATTTTCCTTGGCTTGCTTAGCTTTTCTAAACTCCTCTGTCGAGTAGCACCTTCCAGAGCGTGTCAAGCCTCCCATTTCATATGTTTCTTCCACTATCTCTTTTCCTTTGTATGTCACGACAGTCTTGTTATAGTTCTAGGGAATAGCTTTTGGGTTTGACACTGGAAGTTGTGCAGGATGTCGGATCACAACTAGCTCTGTTATATTTCTAAAAGCATTATTCAGAACAATATTTTGAATGCCCCCAGGGATACAAAGTATTGGCCACCCAATTGAACCTCAATCTTTTTTGTGCTTCCAGGGACATAGAGAACTGTTTTTTAAGAACCTACCAAGTTTGAACTAGAACTCTCACCTTTCACAATCAGCGGTGCCAATTGCAGCGGGCTTACTATCACTTTTGGCTCTCGCCCTATGAATCCAACAATCATATCTGTCTTGCCAGATTGCTTATAATCACGATCACCACAAATCATCCTAATAAAATATGTATTATCATGAGCTGGGAGTGGATTACTTGTGATATTAGGAGTATCTTCATTGTTTGTCACCACAATTGCCTTTGCTTCAATCAAATTTTCAATGGCTTTCTTTAATGTCCAACAATTTTCGGTACTATGACCTTAGGTGTTAGAATGATACTCACATCTCGCATTGGAGTCAAAACCTTTTGAATTTGGATTCACATAAGGTGGCATGATAGGTTTAATCAATTTCAACTGCATCAACTTTCGAAATAGGCTTGTATGCGATTCTCCAATTAGGGTGAACTCTTTCTTTGGCTCCTGTTCTCTCACATATTCCTGTCTGGGACGAGGATTATATGGTGCTTGAAAATAATTCCGGAGTTAACAGGAGCCTTGTAGAATCGATGCTCGCCATTGTTGGTGATTGGGAGGCCTAGCTTAAGCATGAGCATTATACACTGTGTATAGTTACGAGGGAAATGAGTATCGGGGACCCTGAGGCAGATAATAATGTTGAGGAGAATTGGATTGTCCTTGTTGGAATTGCACGTATGAAGGAACTATTCCTCTTTGAACTCCATCAAATCTAGACGCCATCATGGATCCTTCCTCCTTCTTTTTTCTATTTCCGAAACTGCTGACCCGCTTTGAATTGCTTGTGCGGTCTCCTTAAGGGCTGTCTGACATACCATTTTGCCCGACTTCATGCCATTCTCAACTACCCTAATCTTAATTGCCTCGCCAACATATAATGGAGGTAATCAGGATCCTAAGCTTGGAGAAAGTAGTCAATCATTTCTACCTCTTTCATTGGTGGTTTGACCCTAACAGCTTGCTCTCTCCACTTGATTGCATATCCTCTGAAGCTTTCTATAGATTTCTTCTTTATGTTGACAAGAAAGGAGCGGTCTGGCACTATTTATCAATATTGTACTGAAATTGTTGGACAAAATCTTATGCCATGTTGTTCCAAACGTGCCAGTGAGATATGTCTTGATCTATGAACCACTCTGAAGGAATTCCTGTCAAACTTTCCCCAAGATAAGCTATGAATAATTCTTCTTTTCCCCCTGCTCCCCTCATTTGGTTACAATATCTCTTCAAGTGGGCCACAGAATCACCGTGACTATCATACTTGTCAAACTTAGGGGTCTTGAATCCAGGTGGCAAATGAACATGGGGAAACATGCATAAATCATTAAACGGAACACTCATATGGCCTCCCAAACCCTGTATGTTTCTCATTGTTTATTCCAGACTCTTCACTTTTCAGGTCATTTCCTTTTGTTCCATATTCTTATTGGGCTTTTCGACCTCGACTGGGAACATGTTCTGAGGAGTATGCTTGTATGAATCTGGAACCTTGAAAATCAGTTCTAGAGAGTAATGTTGGGTATCATGAGCATTCAATTGTGGATCATTGTTGAGCTTTTGAGCGATAGCCAGTTGAGGAACGGTGAAAGTAGGGATAATGGGTACAGTATATGGGTCATTTCTGAAGGGTGCGGCTGGAGGACGTGGAATGAAGGTACTGGGGATAGTGGAGAGGTTAATGCTTGGTCTGAATCCATGTTGGTACAATGGGTTACTTATTATGGAGATAGGTACTTGATTTGCAACTGACACATTATGAAGATTGTCCGAAGGCCCAAGGGTACTGAGGGCGGTGCCTATCCATTCACCCAAGCTTGGTATATATCTGCCAATTGTTGTTTCAACACTCTTACTTCTTCAACCAGTCCCGAACCTTATTCGACCAATTGTCCATGGACATCATTATTATCTGACTCATTATCATTGTTGTTTCCCATTCTACTTTTTCCTTTTGACCTCGTGTTGTAAGGGTGAGTCACCGGTTTAAACCACAAACTAACCACCTATGTTTAACCTCATCTCTTTAGAAATAACAAACAACAAACGTGTTAGAGTTAGGCATTTTTCAGATATTAATCACATATTGTATGCCATGCACCTAATGCCATTTTCATTTCTAAAATGATTTTGGAAGGCTTCATGCTTCATCCCGGCTTGTTGGTTTATTTTCTTTTGAACTTACTGCTCTTTCATTTTATTTTATTTTATTTTATTTTATTTTTTTCAGATTAATTATGGCTATGATCGCATCCGATGGTGATTGCCTACGTATGATGACGCTGCATGAATCAGACCATCACGTAGTTCAGGAGAAATAATAACAATTCTAATGATTTCTAATTTTTTTTAAAAAAATAAATAAAACAAACTAAAATATTTTTCAATTTTCTTTATTTGATATAGAATGAGAGAAAATGAAATATACACCAATTAACTCTAAAGACATAAACATGACTGGGATAAGATAAACTTTGATAATAATAAAAAAAAAAGTCTCCAAAATTAAAAATACGACAAATAAATGAAACTAAGAGCTAATGGACTACACTAAAAATTTAATCTTCAATAGCCTTCTTGCTTAAACTGATATTATCAACGGTCTGCATATCTTGGCCTCCACTGTCCCCCTAAAGTCTTGTTCAAATTCTGAAACACCGTCGGCAACTGTGAAACGAGGACACATGCTTGTTGACCAACTTCCTCATTGTTTAGATGACGGTGATCATCATGAACATATGCTGCCTTTTCTGCCAATCGAAGTACCTGTTCTGTAGCTTGCCCCATACTCATGTGAAAATTCTGCAACCACATCTGGGTAGTGTTGAGGGCGTGCCCCATCTGAGCCTCAAGTCCCTCATATTCTTCAATGCAACGATTTAACACACCTCTCTCAATCATCCACTGAGGCCGCTCTTCCTCAAAATTTGTGTGCTGATGACCCCTCTTCTGCCTTTTTAAATCTTCTAATTGTGCATAAAGCTGACTCTTTGAGCGTAACCAGTGGGCCCTTTCTGTTTCAAGCTGCTCTTTTTGCTGATCAAACTGTAGTTGTTGCTGGTCCACATCCTCTTCAATAATACTCAAGTCTTCTTGCAACTTATGTATTTCACCATTTTTGTTCGCCTCAACTTTTCTGACTAAACCAATCGTGTTTGCCAGTTCTTCTTCTAAGCGGGATGCCTCATTTTTAGCATGCTTTAGATCATTATCCATGACCCGCAAAGCAGATTGATAATCTTTCTCAATGTTTAAACGAATATGAGTTATTCCTGCTTGATGTTGGGCTTGTTGTTTGGCTATAATCATCTGAGCATGCTCCAATTCCTCTTTCAGCTTTTCTATAATTCTTTGATCATTTCTCCTCTTGTTCAACCCCTCAGGCTTATCTCTAAACGACGAAGGATCATGAAACCAAGTAATATATTCAGAGATCACCTCTCCATGATCTCGGTCCTCTACCATCTCATTGAACTCCAAAACTTTACTTGCATATCAAATTCTTATAATTTCCCCTTCGTCATGAGGTTGATCTTTACCAAAATCATAACAGAACTTGCTTATATCTCGTGTTGGTGGCACCTCGTGTCGTCGTGCAAGCTGGAGCATTACACGAAGTGGAGCATAAGGCTGAACACCATCCAATCCTATAAGTATCAAATACGAATGGTATGCAGATTCACAAATGACCTCTTTCAATCGTAATTCCATGTGATCTGTTTGGCAGACAAAGTAAGAAGTAGTTCTTTTCAGGCGTTAATCCCTTCAGGTAAGTCACATTTGTCAATTCTTTTCTGGTGATCAAAAGTGTGGTTGGGCCAGAGCTCACTAAAATTAGAGATCGTAGGATGACGATAAAAATTCTCCAAAAATCATATTTGTATCAAAATGTTGCAGCCATCAAGTTTCGTGCGCCCATTTTACATCCATTTAAAGCACGAAAAATGGAAGAAAGAATCATAGGGACCAAAGTAAAATCATCCCCTTTTGAGGTTAGCGCCTCAACTACACTTGCCAACTGGATGTTAATGCGTCCTTCCCTTTCCGGAAAAACTACACGTCCCAAGAAAGCAACCATAAATGCAAACCTTCTATATATCTTCCATGTTTCCTTGTCTTCCTTTGATTTCAGTTTTTCCACATTCTTTCGAAAATTCATTCGAGGCTGTACAAATGAAACAGAAATCCCAACTCAACCCAAGTGCCTCCTAAACCTTCATAATATCCATAGTTTATGTTCAAGAGCTTCAGAAACTTACCATCATAGACATTTTTTGGCACTATGGGTATTTGTCGGCGAAGAATACAGAACCACCCCTAGAAATGAGCGATTTCCTCCAAGGTCGGAGTCATTTGACGGTCAGTAAAATGGAACATATTATTTTCAGGATCCCAATGCGGAATCAAAGAGTCGATCGCATACCTCTTAGTCTTGATCGTCATCATGTTAACCAAATGTCCCAAGTACTTTTTTATCTGGTTTCTCTCATACTCCTTGAAATCCCTCCACCAATCCCACAATAATTGTGGTATCTGATCAACAATAAGAAATCCGATATCCCTTCTGACTTGGGCCTCTTTCTACTTCTTTCCCACTCATGGTGCACCTGTTTATCCAGACACGGGGTTAGGTTTTAGTTAAATATACTATTGACACAAAAATTTCGATTTCTCGAATTTGACTCTAAAAAAATAAAAATTAAACCGTGAGACTTAAATTAAATTAGTAATAGTCATAAAAAAATAAAAGGTCCAAATAATTTTTTTTTTGTAAAAAACTAATAAAAATAAAACTGGCCTCCCATTTCGCATTTTTTATGCAGGTTTTAAGGCTATTTCGATAAAAAGACCGGATGAAAGGACAAAACTGGTTAAAAACTTGAGAAATGACTATATAATCATTATTTAAAAAAATAATAACTAACAGTCTATAGAAACATTTTTTTTACTCTTTTTTTAGATGTTTATCTAAAATGGGGTTGAACCTGATGAATGTTGCCTACGTATCTCACATCCGGTAAGAATCAAACCCGCGTAGTTCGGTTAAAATAATTAAAAAAGAAAATTATTTTGAAAATTGTTAGTTTATATACCAAAACCTTTAAAAATTTTATTTTAAAAAAATGGTATTTTATGAAAACTTGAAAATTTCCTCTTTCTTTCTCCTTGTTTAATTTTATCCTAAAGTCGGTCAACATTTGAGTGAAGCCTACCAAATAACATTACATATAGCATATAAACATGAACATGTTGGTCCGAAAAATTGGTACCTGTCCTAGACGGGCCCGACCCCTGTGTCGAGCCCTGCAAAGTTCAATGCACATGATGCAAATAAAGCATAAATCTACTAGGGATTGCTTGTCCTTCTAAGTTTTCAAATCCTAAAGGAGATGGTATCTAGATCTAGCTTACCCGGGTGGACGACCCGAGCCGAGGAGCGTCAAGCGTCACCAGTAGTAGAACAACACTGGCTAGCTAACGTCTCTCCCGCCTAAACATGTGTGACTAAATCCTTCACGAGAAGTTGGTAGGCTAACTGGCTTTATCTCAAGACAGAAGTTTTGTGATGCTGGTAGGCAAACACAACATAACTACCTATCAGAAGACTCATATGGGTGTGAGAGAGGATACAATTTATATCACAGTTCACATAAATATTAAAGCGGTAAATAAGCGACAAATAACACATTAGGCTTTCAAACACAATAATGTCCAAAATATGATAAAAGCCAAAAAAAATCAATATACAAAGCTCGACTTCTTATTAGTTACTCCCCAACAGAGTCGCCATAGCTATCACACTTCTTTTTTCCCCCAACCAATCCTATTACGTGGTTGAGATAGAAGAGTTTTTCAAATTGAAGTGACGTTTTGAAAGGGATTATTTATTATTTAGAGCAGTCACTTGGAATTGAGTTTTAGTGTTTCAAGTCACCATTTATTGAATCCCTTATCAAAAGGAAGATTTGACTCCTGATTTATAGTCTACGAAAACAGAAGACTAAGTAAGGAATTTTGTTGACCGAGAGGAAGGGGTAAGACACCCCTCGAGTCCCGTGGTTTCTAGCACGGTTTCTTTCATTGACTAATATTTGGCATAAATCAATTCTTGACTATTTTTGTATTTTATTGGTTATGGCTTATTTATTACCACTTAATTAAATATTATATTTTATTAATTATTTTGACCTAGATGCAGTATGCAAACAAGGTACTTCTTTGAAATAACTATTAAAACATGGCATGGAAAGTACACGTGATTATAACATAATTATTTTAAATTTAAAGGCACCGAGATGTTTAATGTGCACATGATCCTTTCATTATTTAAGTATATCAATCCAAGGTTCGTGTATGAACACACGAGCTAATATCGTACTTAGAATATTTAATTATTTTGTGTCTCTTTTAGATTCGAGATATATATATTTGAATATTTTATTATTTTATTTTTTATTTTAGTTATTAGAGCGAGTATTGAATTAGTTCGTCGCTTATCTCACACCCTTACAATTATCTGTTATCGCTCTAATTAACCTACGTTCCTAACACGTAGCTTTGATTTCCTTATCTTCATTCTCAACAAAAGTTAGAATAGGAATTCGAATGCAGCCAAGCAAAATTTCCATATGCCAATAATTCAACTTAAAATTGATTAAATTTAAACCTGTCAATAATGAAAATGGATTTTGGGGATTGACGGTCTTCTAAAGCATCTACGACACTTTATAATTATATTATGAACATGACTTCTAATAAATGAATATACAATAAGGCAAAAACGGATTAGAAAGAAAAGAAAAAAAAATACTAAATTAACTCCATATAATAACGATATGGTTAGATCCACATTTTTTGAAATTCGGATTCTTTACTTAAATTTTCTACTTTAATGCATATAAAGAAAGATAAAAAATCAAAAGCAAACAGTAATAAAATCAAATATATTTTCATCCAAAAAATTAATTAACTTTGAAAGACCAAGAATTATATGTCACTTATTAAATTATTAATTTTCACAAATAGAACTTGCATCACTAGATCAATCTACCTTGAAAAAGAAGTGTTGGAGCATCATAGTATATGCGGAACAAAAACTCTAACATGAACGCGATTTATTAAAATAAAATACTTCAAACAGAGTTGCATATATTGTCCATATAAAAGTCTAGCGTTTATATTAAAGTGATGAAAAGAAACAAATTATTAAATACATAAAATGAGACAGAAAAATACATATGTCATTGGAAGATTAACAACTGGCTTTGTTACAAACATATAAAATCATCACAATTAACATCTAACTTTATCATCACATATGAAAAATAAAATGAAGAAAAGGAAAGAGATATATTAACCTTATGCAAGTAAAGCTTCCCAATATATGTTGAAAAGCAAAGAAAATCCAGCAAATATAATGCTTTGTCCCTTTTTGTGTCACCTTATTTTTTTCTTTTTTGTTTTTCTCCTTTTTGCTTCTTTCCTTCTCTACGTTCTTTTTGTTCCGTTTCTTTCTTTTTTGCTCTCTTTTTTTTTTAACCTTTTCTCCTTTCTTCTTTGTGATATATATCCCTTTTATAAAGGGAACGTGGGTGATATGTGATCATGTGCAAATGAGTTAGAGTTGAAGTTGGAGTTGGAATAGAAAAATGGGGTTGAGAAGATCATGGTGAATAGTTAGGATAATATTTTTTTGAATCTTTCAAGATTTATCCATTTTTTAGTTATATTATTTATTTTATATTTTAAAAGATAAATTAAACTTATAAATATAAGGAGATTAACCAACATTTATTACATAAAAAAATTACATATTTATATGTACATTAAATAATACTAAAAAGAAAAACATAAATTACTTATTAAAATTCTAATTAAATGAAACCAAATATATTATTTTTTTGTTAATTTTCTTCTTCTCTTTACAAATAGAAATAAAATATGTACTATAAGTATGTGAATATTTTTTGTAGTTTTTTTATTATAAACCCGATTAGGAGAATGAAAAATTCTAAAATATCAACATTAGACCTAAAAAGAACTATTTACACTTAAAAAATATAAAATTTGGATGTGGAAAAATTAGGTGTTCACAACTACAATAACATACAACTTAATTATAAATTTATGCAATATGTCTTTTCTATATTTTATATCTGATTTATACATAGCAAAAATAAATTTCATGTAACTAATTACATATTATACAATTTATCTACAATTTCTATACATTATTTTTTACTCAGTTATATACATCTACAATATCAAACAACTTAAATATAATTTTTATATAATATTGTTCAACTTTCATACTGTAGACAATAAGTTTGCGTCAAGAAAATAAAATCAAGACCGAAAAATATCGCAACAATCGTAGTATTTTATTTTAAATTTTTAAGTGTACAATCTCTATGAATCCTCTGATTATTCTTTCCAATGGTAAATAAATTCAAGGGCCTTGGAGCTTGATCTTGAATCTATATTTGTTGCCACGATTGATGATCTTGTTCTTGAGCTTGAAATGGTTTGTTCTTCGTTCTTGAGCTTGACCTTGATTGCTTGAACTTGAACTTTATTGCTTGAAACTTGAACTTGTGGAGAAATTTGCAGCGTTTGATCCACGAGCTCTTTCTTGCTTCTTGTTATAACTTCTAGTGTCTTTTCTGAGTTATGAAGACCCTTATTTATAGTTGTGGAGGGGAAGAGTTGTGATAAGAACAAACTCTTTCCGACCAATCAAATTGAAGTGTGACATGGCCACATTTGATTGGCCAGAACATGTCACTTGCACACGTGGCGCGGTTTATTGGCCTTTTAGTGTGACTTGGCATGCCTTGTCATTTTGACACGTGGCATGATCCTATTTGCTCTTCCGCTTGATTTGGCGTGCCATGTCATTTGACACATGACATCAAACTGGGCCTCTAGGAAGATGTCATCTTGGGCTAATGAAGTGGGCTCATCACTTTAGCCCAATTAAACGGGCTAGCCCAATGGATTAAGACTTATTTATTTAATCCATATATTTTGGACTTATATAATTAATTCAATTATATTAGCCCACATATTTACTTCGACCAATAAAATCCAAATTATTTTATGAATTTACTTTTAATAAAATTCATATATTTATAAATGCCCTATACTTCAAGGCTTGTCAAAATATGAACCTATCAACTTAAAAAAGATGAGGCTTGAAGTATTAATGAATTAATGAATTGATTGTTGTGTTTACAACTGCCTACGTAGCCTAAGAGTATTCATAATGAAGTAAGGAAAAATTTCTTGATCTTGGTCTACATGGAAAGGAAGTGTTTCCTTTGCTGTAAACTGTGAAAGGATGATTTTCTTACTTTATTATGAATACTTTTTGGATTTTTTGTCTTAAAGTGAAAGGATTATTATGAATATAGAATTTACTTATTCATGTACTCCTAATTGAATCCGACAAGGTAACTTCCACGTTAGAGGATTTAAGGATGATCTCCGTCTTTGCCTGATTCATGGTACCAACTTCAACTCGGAGACTAACTTGCACAATTCAAATCCTTGTTGGATTTCGATCACAACAACTATCCCACATCGAGAATTAATTACCAACCGACACTTTGAGAATTCTATATAAATCCCACGCATTTTATCCATTTAGATTCAAAATGGCCCGATTCTTGTAGAGATTACTCTCAAAATGGCCCAATTCTTGGAGAGATCACTCTCAAAATGGTCCGACTACCGAAGAGTATTTTATCCATTTAGACTTTTGTACCCATTCTAATATTCTTGATTTGGACTTTGGTAACCCCTCTTTTCTTTCTCTTTTTTTTTAGCACGAAGAGATGAAAAATTTTAGGGACTATACCTCACCTTCCTCAAAATTTAGATATCTTATCATCGAGACTGAATATGGCATAGAACAAACCAAGCTTTTGGTTCTCACCTCACAAGCCGGCCGATATGCAGCCCCATGGCCTCCTCTAAGGAACTCCCTTCATGTAGAGAACTGGACCTTGGAGCACAAATCGACCTCTAATCCATTATCCAAGATGTGGTCTCTCCAAGCGCCAATCCATCATCATGTAAATATTGCTAGCACCCTTCCAAACTTAGGAAGTCACATAATTCAAGGTGAAGTACCTTGGGGAAACGCAACAACAATCGAGGGCGAGTATCATCATATCCCAGGATATTGGGAATGGACTGAAGAAGTGCTTGGTGGAAGCCAACAAACACTGAGTACAACAAAGATTTATGATGTTGTCTATGCCTCACTTTTCACTTATGATCGAAACTCGAACTTATGATCCCCCTCCCCCTTTTTAGGAGTAGCTTCACTTATAAATTACTGACTTATTTTGCCTTTTCTTAATGCAGTTAAACGCAATTAGGCATCCGATGGTATCCCCATGCGACAAGCCGCAAGTGAGTGATGAATCTATTGGAGGGCCTATATGTAAAGTGAAGTCATCATCAAAGGCGTCATCTCTTCCTCATGACTAATCCCTAAAAATACAAACTCCAAATGAGATAACTCGCATTTCACCAATGACAAATACAACGGTATTTATATTTGAAGGAAAAAATATTGTTTTCAATTGCAAGAAGGAATTCATTTTGGGATTTGGGAGGATATTTGTGATAGGCTCTCCAAAACTCGTCCGAAATTACTCTCATCTTATAGGGAGCAAATCATTGAGATTTTTGAGGATATGAAAAAAATAAATATTCTGGATTTTTCTCCATTAGAAGATTTACTGAATTCTCTTTTTGAACGTGTTGCATCATATGACCAAGAGCAATCCAATATGGCTGATAAGACGAGTGAAGATGAGAAGCTAAAACTGATTTCAAAAGCTAAAAAGCATCTCGAATCATTCAAACTTGAAGCAAGTCAGAAAGTCAAGAAAGTTTCCTCTATTGAAAAGAAATTGAAGAGAGTCGTGAAGAAGTTGCAAACATTACAACAAGAGAGGGAGAACCTCGAAGGTGTTATAGAAGCGACTCAAAAGGAGAATGAAGAGATTCAGGAAAAAATTTCATCTGCCGAGACTAAGGTCTCTTCATATGACAACGTAAATTTGTTGATTGTTGATGATTTGGCTAATTTGGAGAAGAAGAAGAGACTGGAGACTAGCTGTCAAGAATTGATCAACTATAAATTTTATTTAGATTAGGTTGTCAGCATTATCTCCCCTTTTATCTTTATATTTGGTTGACATAGTGGATATTTATTTCATCTTAGATAAGATTTCTTCTCGTTTGCTTTACATTACCCGACATTTATCTTAGTTGCACAACTTTCTACTTTACGCACTTGTAACGAAAGATTCATATCTTGTCGGGGAAGAGTCCAAATAATGAACCATTTGATTTTTCGAAATCAGAATTCAATATCTAAAATGTATCCAAAATTCAGAATCAAACACCTTCAGAATTGCCCCAGATAATATTTTGAAACTAACTTTAGATTCCACCATGTTGCAAATTTCAAATTTGCGCAGTTTTACCAAAAAAATTCATATCTCGGTGTATAAGCATTGGAATTGTAAACCGTTTGATTTCAAGAAAACTAGACTACAAGATCTAGAGCATATCAAAATATCTAAATCAAACAACTTAATAATCGTTCCGAATAATATTTTAAAACCAACTTTATGTTGCACCTTGCTGTCAATTCCAGATTTGCGCAGTATCTCTAAAAAAATCATATCTTGGTGTAGGAACGTTGAAATTATGAACCGTCTGATTTCTTGAAAAATAGACTCCAATAACTAGAACATATCTAAAATTCTCAATCAAGTAACTTTACAATCGTCTCAGATAATATTTTGAAATCAACTTTAGGTTCCACCATGTTAAAAATTTCAAATTTGCGTGATTTCGCCAAAAGTTTTATATCCTGAAGTAGGAACATTGAAATCATGAACCGTATGATCTACTGGAAACTTAACTTCCAAATATATAACATATCCAAAATTTAAGATTCCATTCCTTACGGACACATTCAGATAACATTTCAAATTCAATACTAAATTTCTGATACACCGACAATTTCAGATTCGCGTGACTCCACCAAATATTTTGCATCTTGATATGGAAGCCTCGAGATCGGAAGAAGTCTTACTTGCCATAAATCAAAATTTAAGAATCATATCCTCACAAATATCTTGGGGTTCAAATCTCACTGAATTTAAAATGTTGTACCAAGCAATCATTTCCTTATACTCGTGCTTCCTTTTGACGCCTCGCTTCTCTTCCCTTTTTTTGTAGAGGGCAGAATTGGAGACCGACAAACTTGAAGTTTTGGCGAACCTGAAGACATGGAGAATCCCTGGATTTCAATGCAAATAATTGACATCCTTCTAAAATCGGCCCATTGAAGATATCAATTTACATAAAAGGGTTACCTCATTTAAATCAAATGAGATCGAAGTTCAACATAAGGATGACATTTCAGCTTGATCTTGCGTTCCTTCATACTTCATTCAAACAAAAATTGGGACAATATGTATCTTTTGAACTTATGCAACTGAAGTTAGAATGAAACTCTAACTGCCTACGTACCCCAGTGAAGAGGATCAAGTCATACCGTAGTTCAGACTAGGTGATTTTTTTTTTACGTCCTAACTTTTGCCTAGGCCGCCTCTTTCGAGGTTTTCAACCTAGCAGACTCCTTTTTTTGGGCCGTACACAGTTTATACTCTTGCGGGCCAGGAGTGTAGCAACATGCAGCTTAGGCTCGTGGATCAAGGAGCGTCATGACTTCAAGGATAGTACATCTTCAAAAACTTACCATTTATAAAGCCAATTCTCATACCATCTGCATCAACCAGCTAGTAAGCTCCACTTGAGTAAGCTTCTTGCACGACATATGGCCCATCCCATTTTGAAGTGAACTTCCCCACAGGTTTATGGGAAGTAATTATGGGTCTTCATACGGCAAGGACTTGATCTCCTACTTGAAAGGATCTCGGGCGAACTCTTTTATTGAAGGCGTGAGATAATCGAGCTTGATAACATTCAAGACTCTGTTGAGCTTCGAATCTCTTTTCATCAAGAGCTTCCAACTCTGCTAACCGAAGCCGAGCATTTTCTTCATCAGTGATCCCTTCTTGAATAGCCAGTCGTAACGAAGGTATTTGACGCTCAAGTGGCAAGACGGGTTCGACCCTATAAATGAGTGAATAATGAGTCGCATGTGTTGGCGTGCGGTGAGTCGTCCTATATGCCCATAGAGCTTCTTCCATACGGTCATTCCAATCTTGTTTGGATTTGGAGACGACTACTTTTAACAAGTTGCAAAGAGTCTTGTTGAATGCTTCAGCTAGACCGTTGGCGGAAGCATTGTACATCGAAGAGTTACGTTGCTGAAGCCAAAGAGCTCACAAATCTTGTTCATCAACCTATTGTCGAACGACTTGCCATTATCCATTACTATGTAACGGGGAATGCCAAAGCGATAGATGATGTTCACTCGGATGAAACTTGCAACATTTTCCTTCTTTACCTCCTTCAGAGCAACAACTTCAGCCCATTTTGAGAAGTAGTCAGTTGCAGCCAAGATGTATAGGTGACCACCAGAGGACTTTGGCAATGGTGCGACAACATCCAATCCCCAAGCGTCAAATGGCCAGGATGTAACACTCTGGTGCAACACTTCAGGAGGTTGATGAATAAAATTCGCATGGAATTGACAAGCCTTTCATCTTCGAGCGTAGTCCAAGCAATCTTTTACCATCATTGTCCAATAATATCCCATCCTTTTTATATGGAAGTGTAACTTATGTCCAGACTGGTGTGACCCACATACCCCAGAATGTGCCTCTTGCAAAGCTTGGAGAGCTTCTTCTTCTCCTAGGCATCGCAAGATTACTCCCTCGAATGACCTTCTGTATAGAGTATCCTTTTAGTAAAGGAAGCAAGGTGCATGATGATGAATTTAAGTTCTTCTCCTTGGATTTTCTAGAAGTATCCCATAGCATTAGTAGTCGATAATGGGTTGGCGTCATTCTTCTTTCTCAACTTCAGAAACAGCAACAAGATGCTCGAGTTCGTTTTCTTCACCTTCAGCCTCATCTGGCGGCGATACTACCCATTTTTGGCAAACAGTAACTTGCGCTTGATCATGCAGGGTTAAAGATGAAGCTAAGGCAGCTAAAGCATCAACCTTCTTATTTTCTTTTCTTGGCGCATGCTGAATAGTCACATCACCGAGCCATCGCATAAATTTTTTAGCGTAATCATGATATGGGCGTAGTTCAGGCTTCTTAACCTCGTAACTACCCAAAAGCTGGTTGACCACTAACTGAGAGTCACCAAAGACTTTCAATTGCAACTGCTTCATATCAACGGCCATTTCAAGCCCAAGTATTAATGCTTGATACTCAGCAACATTGTTGGAACATAGTTGTGTCAAGGTGAAGGAGTAGGGCAAGACTTCATACTGGGGAGTGAAAAATACTACGCCAGCCCCAGTTCCCCCACGATGTGCGTCACCATCAAAGTACATCTTCCATGGAGGTTCACCTTCAACGACCATTGCGTCCTCATTAGGTATTTCATCAGTAAGCTCCCAGTCATCAGGTATCGGATGATCTGCCAAAAAATCTGCCAATGCTTGTCCTTTTACAACCTTTTGAGGGATGTAGAAAATCTCAAATTGTTGAAATTGGAGGTACCACCTCGCTAGTCGATCGCTAAGAACGGGTTTTGACATCACGAACTTGATAGGATTTTCTTTAAAAACAAGACGGACAACATGAGCTTGAAAGTAGTGCTTCAACTTTTGAATTAAGAAGACTAGCGCCAAGCACAACTTCTCAATTGGAAAATAATTCAACTCATTTGGTTTCATCATCCTGCTCAAGTAGTAAAGAGAGTTTTCTTTCCCCTCACTATTTTCTTGGGCCAACAGTGCTCCAATAGACCTTTCTTGTGCCGCAATGTATAGTATCAATGGCTTTCCAGGTACTGGGGCTGCTAAAACTGGAGGCTTTATCAAGTAGGATTTAATGTTCTCAAAAGCATTTCTACATGCTTGGTTCCATCTGAAAGGGACACCTTTTTTCATAAGGCGACTGAATGGTTGGCACCTTCCAGCTAGGTTCGAAATGAGCATCCTAAGGTATGTTATCTTTCCTTGCAGACTTTTCAATTCACGGATATCTTGAGGCTCGGGCATTTTCAAAATGGCATCCACTTTGTCTTGATCGATTTCGATCCCTCGATGTCGGACAATGAAACCAAGGAACTTTCCAGAAGTAACTCCAAAGGCACATTTCAACGAATTCATCCTAAGTTGGTATATCTGGAGAAATTAAAATACCATCCTCATGTTTTTCATGTGATCGCCCTTCTCTCTTGATTTCACCACCAAGTCGTCAACATAGCATTCGACATTCTTGTGGAGAAGATCGTCGAAAATAGTTTGCATAGCCCTTTGGTAAGTAGCACCAGCATTCTTCAAGCCAAAAGGCATTACCTTGTAGAATTAAATACCCTTCGGAGTGTGGAACGTAGTAAGCTCTTCATCTTTTGGTGCCATGCGAATTTGGTTATAGCCCGACGAACCGTCCATGAAAGACATTGCCTCGTAACCAGTAGTAGCATCGATCATCAACTCTGGATAGAAAGCGAGAATTCATCTTTGGAACATGCATTATTGAGGTCCCTGAAGTCAACGCGTACTCAAATCTGGCCATTCTTCTTCCTTACAGGGACAATACTTAAGACCCATGTTGGGTATTTAACTTCCCGAATAAATCCAGCTTCAACGAGTTTGTTAACTTCAACTTCAATCAGGGGAACCAAGTCCGGCCTGAAGTGCCTTTGAGCTTGTTTAGCAGCGCGAGCACCATTTTTGACTGCAAGGTGATGGACTGCTTCTTTCAGGTCCAAGCCAGTCATCTCTTTGTAACTCCAAGCGAAGACATCCCTGAACTCTTTGAGTAACTCAATATAAGTGCTTTCTTCATCAGCTTCGAGTAAAGAACTTAGGTAGGTGGGTCTTGGTTCTTTATCGGTGCCAAGGTTAACTTCTTTTAAGACATCAACCGTCGTCTTCAATCCTTCTTCAGGTTCACGTGGAGCATCTTTCACATCTTCATCTCTTTGAGGATCCCCATAATTGAAGGATATGTGATAACATGGTGAAACATGCTCCAATTCTGCGTTATCCTTCATCGAAGACGGAACACCATGATCGCTTTGTACAGTGACATGATACGAAGAACCTACACTTTCTTCATCTTCATCACGTTCCTTAGTGTAGACCAAAGTATATTGTTGTACCTTCAGTATTTATTCACATTAAACTACAAGTTTTGTTTGTCGCCTCATTCTAGAAGAACCAAACTTTGGAAATCTTTATAGATCTCCTGGATTTTGGGTAAAGCGGGTGTTCTTATGCTTTGAAAATTTCTCCGGAATTTGTTCCCCTTCTTTATTGGACCCAATCTTTCAAACACGGAGGTCCTCATAAGTAATCTTCCAAGTCGATCAAAGACAGAAGTCTTGTTAGAAGCGGCTGATTCATCTTCTACAGTGATATACTTGCTGCTCTCCCTTCTTATTGAAATGCGCACTGGTGACAATTGCTTGTATCCCAAACCTTCACGTGGTTGCCTCATTGTAGCTTCTAACGGGAGTTTCCCTAACTTTGATGGCTCATTGGGATTGTATCCAACTTTTTCAAATAACTTGTAAGCATTAGGGTCAAAACCTTCATTTGTTCGTTGTGTAGGGAGTGCCACATTCTGCAAACGATTTTGGGCTACAAACCCTGCAAGCGGCATTGAGGACGACTTTACTGCCTCAATTCATTTGACCGGAAAAGTTAACTCGCATATTGGAGTACGGGACTTATTTTCTTTCCATAAGACACAGTGCCCCCTTTATGAGATTTATTCATGTTGGCAGGCACCTCCTTTGTAACAACTTTGGCTTTACCCATGGTCACCTCAACTCTTTTAGTTATAGGTTCTTCATTCTTGCTTTTCATACCATCATCGGCTTTCAGCTCCTTCACAATGCGGTTCTTCAAGTAGAACTTTGCATCGGCAAAGTGTGACTCAGCCTCGGTGAATGGCTCATCATCAGCAACTGAGGTCTTCTCAACTTCACCCTGGTAGTAATTTAAACATTGATGGTAGGTAGATGGAACGATTTTATTCTCATGTATCCAAGGCCTCCCAAGTAAAACATTGTATGAAGTCTTCACGTCGATCATATGCAGCCATGCACTTGATTGCATATCTTCAATAGTGATTCCCAGCCTGATCGCGCCTATGGCTCTCTGCCCTCCTTGGTTGAATCCTTGGATCATCACACGACTTTCTGAAAGTTCGTTTATGGGAATACCAAGTTCTTTCACAGTGTATATTGGAAAAATGTTCATTGAGGATCCTCCATCAACCAAAATCAGATTTACCATTTCATCGCATATACAGGTACAATGGGCGGTTATAAGGAGTTCACCTAGCAAAAGATCGTCAATTTTGAATGTGACCTTTTCCTCACAAGCATTAACTTCTTGAGGATTAGAGTCGATATGCTTTTTCGAAGATGGTGCCAACGGTAGGTCATCACTCTTTTCTTTCCCTTTGTCAGCGTGGCAACAAGAGGCATCAATGTCCTCATGGAAAATCTTCGTGCGGAACCAACATGGTAAAAATTCCTCCAAGATTACTGGATTTTGTGTCCTTTGAGGGTGGTGCATCTCCACCTTTGCTTTCTTCAAATGCCTAATTGGATTCTTTTTCATTCGTATTATTACCATCATCTTCCTTATTGGTTGTTCCACTGATTCTTTTCGCGGGCTCCTTTTATGGTGCCTACGGCGAGTCACCAACGTCCAACCTTCATCATCATCAGGTTGGTTGACTTCAACTTTGTCGATCTCCAGTAATTCTTCATCTTTACTTTCTTTAAAACCACATGATTCATCCGGACTGAATGAGCCAAAGGTGATAGAGACTTGGTTTGCACTTGCTTTATCATCTTCAAGCATGATCTTCTTTTCGCGAGCCAAGTCCATAACTTTATCCTTGAAGACAAAGCACTTCTCCAGAGGGTGGCTTACAAGTCGGTGATATTTTTAATAATTTGGGTCATTTGGTTTCCCAGCTCCATTTGGTCGCTTCATCTCCGGAAGCTCAATGAGATTTAACTCGAGGAGTTCTTCAAAAATGGCTGGAACATCAAAATCAAGGAATAAGTACTCTTTCTCCTGCATTTATTTTAGAGTCAAATTTCCACTTGGCTCGTCTTGAAAAGAAGTGGATTTCATACCCTGCTTATTGCTCACCTTCATCTTTGAACTTCATAGGTGATGTATTGACATTCATAGCTTCTTTGCTTTCTGACATGGGTACGAACTTTCCCACTTCCTAACTTCTTGCTTGTCATTCGCTTTGCGGGGTTCATATATGGGCAGCCTTTCATTTCCAGCGGAAAACATGCTCAATTCCATGTCATGGGCACGAGTTTCAAGTTCTTCAAATGTGCTAGGCTTGATACCTTGCAAGATGTAGCGCAATCCCCAATGCATGCCTTGATGCACATCTCTATGCCCGAAGCTTCACTAAGCCTGTCTTTGCAGTTGAGGCTTGCATTCCTCCAACGATTGATAAAGTCAATAACTAGTTCCCCCTTTCTTTGACGAGTATTTGTGAGCTCTATCATACTCACAGTGCGTCTCGTGCTATGAAAGAGATTGAGGAACTCTTGCTCTAGTTGATCCCCGCTATCGGTAGATCTATTCTTGAGGTCCGTGTACCAATCAAAAGCATTTCCTTTTAATGAGCGGACAAACTGTTTAATGAGGTAGTCGTATGTCCCAGCATTGTTGCATGTCTCAACAAAGTGCGCCACATGTTGCTTTGGGTTACCTTTACCATCAAACTGTTGAAACTTTAGAGGTTGATAGCCAGCAAGCATCTTCAACATCGACCCTGCAGTGTAGGACTTTGTATATTTAAGGGAGGACTTAGCAACAACTTCATATTTGCTCTTGATGGTTCCTTCAATGAACTCTTTCAATTGATCGATTGGAATCATCCCTTCAGATGAGACAGGGATAGTCTTAGTAGATGCTGCTTGTCTCGGGGGAGAGTCGCTCTCTAGAACTTCTGGGAGCTTTCCGGGTGCATGGGTAGATTCTTCCTCCATCAAGATTCTCACTTTGTCTGTTAGCTTGTCAATTCTAGCCTCTTGATTTTGCATGCATTTAGTCAAGCCATCGATTGCTTCCGTCAAATTTGCCAACGGCTCCTCCATGGATGAAGTGTTTGTCACCATGGATTGCATGATTGTCGTGGATGACGGAGAGTAGCATGGATTTTCACACAGATTGATCCTTGATTGGCTCACACTATGTGGTGTAAGTGGGGAGGATCCATCACTTGAAGCATCATCATCTTCCGTCACAGCAGAGTGCTTGGAGTTGGAGAGGTCAAGCAGAGCCAGTGTTTTCCTGATCTTTTCAGCAACATCGCTTCCTCCTTCAAATGCGTTTGTGGCAGATCTTGCTTCTTTTGAGGATGAAGATCCGAAAACAAGGGTTGATGTGGACGACGCTTCGGGTGTTTGTTATCCTAAAAAGCTTGTTTTTCTCCTCGTAACTGGGCCGAAGCTTCCAAAAGTGATATCGATGATGCTTTCCACATCAGCGTAGAACCTGAAATTAGCAGCCTTGATGGAAGTTGAACTGGAGTTAATTTTCTTTGGAGCCATTTCAATGTTCTTGAACTTTGGTGATTGAAAATTTGAGATGAGAGGTAGAGATGGTCCCACCGGGCGTGTCAGAATTTATAGACAATAAATTTGCGTCGGAAAATAAAATCAAGACCGAAAAATATCGCAACAATCGTAGTATTTTATTTCGAATATTTGAGTGTACAATCTCTAGAATCCTCTGATTCTTCTTTCCAATGGTAAATAAATTCAAGGGCCTTGGAGCTTGATCTTGAATCTATATTTGTTGCCACGAACGATGATCTTGTTCTTGAGCTTGAACTTGATTGCTTGAACTTGAACTTGATTACTTGAAGCTTGAAACTTGTGGAGAAATTTGTAGTGTTTGATCCACGAGCTCTTTCTTGCTTCTTGTTATAACTTCTGGTGTCTTTTCTGAGTTATGAAGACCCTTATTTATAGTTGTGGAAGGGAAGAGTTGTGATAAGAAACAAACTCTTTCCGACCAATCGAATTGAAGTGTGACATGACCGCATTTGATTGGCCAGAACATGTCACTTGCGTGCCGCGGTTTCATTGGTCTTTTAGTGTGACTTGGCATGCCTTGTCATTTTGACACGTGGCATGATCCTATTGGCTCTTCCGCTTGACTTGGCGGGCCACGTCATTTGCCACGTGGCACCAAACTGGGCCTTTAGGAAGATGTCATCTTGGGCTAATGAAGTGGGCTCATTACTTTAGCCCAATTAAATGGGCTAGCCCAATGGATTAAGACTTATTTATTTAATCCATATATTTTGGACTTATATAATTAATTCAATTATATTAGCCTATATATTTATTTCGACCAATAAAATCCAAATTATTTTATGAATTTACTTTTAATAAAATTCATATGCTTTCACATACAATAATTAAAGAAATAAAAGAAAAATATATAAATAATACAATACGAATTTTCTACAATTTTTTTACAATTTTACTACAATTTCGTAAATATAATGTATATCATGTCTTCTTCTTCGAGTTTCAATCTAAAATTTAGTCAAAATCAAATCTATCTTCACCAAAACCCCTCAAAATTGAGATGTAAACTCCAAACTATACCTAATCTAAATAAATAATAATTTTTGAAAACTCAAATTCGAATTCAGAGCTTCAAAATTTTTTAATGGTATTCAATGGTGGAATTGCTAGTCTCTTTTCCTTTGCTTTACATTACTAAAATTAGGGATTGAGAGATAGAGAGACGTAGAGAGAATTCCCAATTATTTCCAACAACATACAATTCAAACAAATACTATTTTTTGAAAACCCAATTCGAATTCAAAGCTTTAAAATTTTTTAATTGCGCAATCGTGGATGGGAAAAAATAGGTGGGGGGGGGGGGGGGGGGGGATGGGATGTGGATGGAGAAACGTATGGGAGTGGAAGATACAATAGAATAATTTTAGGATATTAATTACTATTACTAATTCCCTTAAAATATACATAAATGATAATTGAATATAACAAACGTAATTATAATAAAATTTAAGTCGAGATGGTAATATAATTTCAGATAGTGTATATAAATATAAAAATTCCCTATAAAAAACTATAACAAATGGAAGAAAATCTCTCTACCAATACCACCTAAAATCTAATGTAATACAGAATCTTATACGCCCATGGTAATAATTAGTTAAAACTCCCAGTTTGTAAAAAGGGAAACACATACGCCCATAGTTATTAAAGACTCCCAGTTTGTCGAAAAAGAAAAAAAAACATTAAATTAAAATTTCATCATTTCCACTTGGCATTTTCTTTATATATGATATGATCCGTTTGTCTCTCTCTACCTTTCACTTCTCTCTCTCCTACATACAAAGTGTATAGAACTGATCACAGACGTAAAAAAACAGGCGAAATAAACGAGGTGAATTTCTTGAAATGGCACTGAAACTCAATGCAGCATCTTTTCAATCCCAAACGCAACCTTTTCATAATGCTTCTTCACTCAGATCTCATCATAGAGTTTTCATGGCTTCAACACTTCATCATCATCAACCTTCTGCGTGAGTATTTCTTTTTCCTTTTTTTAAAAATTTTTTTTTAAGAAAATGGGTGTCTCAAAATATGGTTTTCGGGAAATGGGGTCAGTTTTGTTTTTTATTTATGTTTTTTTTTGTTTGTTTCAAGAATTAGTGTTTATGACTTGATTTTTAGCTACATTGGGTGCGTTTCATATGAAGGAAATTGAAATTTTCTTTATCATGGAAATATTTTGGTCATCAATTATTGAAAATGCTTATAATAATAATCAATGTACAAGAGGGTTTGATCTGATGGTAAGCAACCCCCACTTCCAACCGAGAGGTTGTGAGTTCGAGTCTCCAAGAGCAAGGTGGGAAGTTCTTGGATGGAAGGATGCCGAGGGTCTATTTGGAAACAACCTCTCTACCCAAGGGTAGGGGTAAGGTCTGCGTACACACTACCCTCCCCAGACCCTACTAAGTGGGATTATACTGTGTTGTTGTTGTTGATTATAATGATAATCAAACCGCATGTTTTTGTTTTTTTGTGTGTTTATGATTGTAATCTTTTTCTTGTGACGGTGTAGTGTTCGGGCCAGTTTGCATGCAATTCCGTTATTTTGTCGGGTATGGTGGTCGATGTTAAGGAAGCTCTTTTTAAGAAAAAGTTTAATTAAAATTCACATTTTCAGAACAGGGAATTGAGTCCTGTTTTACTTTTATGTGTAATTGCTTAATTTGTTGTATGCCATTCATGGCAAAGATTTGATTTTGTTGCCTTTAATATTTATTTTTAAGGCAATGCATTTGTGATAACAATGAAATCTAATGCGCTTTTTATTTTTGTATACATGGCTATGTGTTCTTATATTCGATGTGTCCTTTAAATAACTCCAAAAGTATATTTTTTTGGTTCCTAGAAATGCTTCAGATTTTCTTGATTTTGACTGAGTTAATACATGCGCGCACATATATATATAAAATTTATTTTTTTCTTGGGAGTTTTTTTTTGTGGTTTTTTTTGGGGGGGGGGGGGGGTGTTCCTCTTCCAAGAATTGAAGTGTGGTTGAAAATTAGGTCTGACAATGGTGCATTGTGTTAATTTGTCAATTTTTGTTTTGTTTATAGTCAATGTTTCCAATTATAGCAACGTGGGTTATTCTTTTCTTGTTTGCTAGTAGGTGGTTTTCTTCTATATATAGTTGTTTGCTGCAGCTCAGCTTTTTTAGTTGTTATGGAATTGACTGGCACTTATATCTCATGTATTATTTCAGTTGTTATAAAGCTAAACTTAAATATTGCTTTAGTAATATGACACTATCTCTATGAAATATCCTTTTAGTTAGCATATGAGGTAAGGGGAGCATTGACATTGCCTCTATATGTGATCAGAAGGTCACGTGATCGAGCTGTGGAAACTGCAAGGGCCTTTTGCCGAAATGCAGAGTAAGACTGCGTACAATAGACCTTGTGGTCCGGTACTTCCTAGACCTCGTGCATAGCGGGAGCTTTGTGAACTTGACTGCCTTTTTTTAATACAAAAAAATAGCTAATGAGGTCTTGAAATTGGTATGTTTTTAATCATAAGTCTGCTTCTACTAATTGTAGGGAAGTTCGAAATGTGAAGAAACCGTTCACTCCTCCACGAGCACATGTTCAAGTAACTCATTCCATGCCACCAGAAAAGCACGAAATCTTTGACCCTCTACGGGATTGGGCTGAACAGAATATCTTGGTGCACTTAAAGCCAGTAGAGAAATGTTGGCAGCCAAGTGATTTTCTTCCTGATCCCGCCTCTGAGGGATTCGACGAGCAGGTCAAGGAACTAAAGGGAAAGGTGTAAGGAAATTCCTGACGACTATTTTGTTGTATTAGTCGGGGATATGATCACAGAGGAGGCGCTTCCAACTTATCAGACCATGATAAACACGTTGGATGGCGTTCGCGATGAAACTGGCGCGAGCCTAACTTCATGGGCTATTTGGACTCGAGCGTGGACAAACGAGGAAAATAGACACGGTGATCTTCTCAACAAATATCTTTATCTTTCTGGAAGAGTTGATATGAAGCAAATTGAAAAGACTGAACCTGATTGGTTCAGGAATGGTAAGATTGTTACCTTATCTTATGCTATCATATAAACAACAATTAAGTTTCAAAATGAGGATGAAATAAGGTTAGTAAAAGTTTACAGGATTAAATACCAAAATTTTCATGTGGAGTTTAATCCTAAACATGATTAAAAAAGAAACAGGTTAAGTTACATTTGCTACATGTTTCTTACTTTCACTCTCTGTAAATAGAATTGTTGAGATTGAACTTGTGGAATGCGAGCCTTGGCGTAACGGGTAAAGTTGCCTCCATCTGGCCAGGAGGTTAGGGGATCGAGCTGTGAAAACAGTCTCTTGCAGAAAAACAGTCTGCGGACAATAGACCTTTATGATTCGGCCCTTGCCCGACCTCGCGTATAGTGGGAGCTTTGTGTACCAGGCTGCCTTGAGATTGAACTTGTAATATAATCGTTTTTGTGCTTTGCATGAGCTAAGAGTCTATCGAAAACAACCTCTCCACCTTCGCAAGGTGGGGGTAAGGCTCACACTACATTTCTCAGACTCCACTTGTAGGATTACACTGTTGTTGTTGTTATTCAATTCGGCTTTGTAGTTCATGTACTTTACTACAATCTTATGTTTTTCAGGATCCTCGCACATAAAACAACCCCTATCTAGGTTTTATCTACATTTCTTTTCAAGAAGGGCTATCTTCATATCACATGGAAACATAGCTCGGCTCGCCAAGGAGCACGGTGATATGAAACTAGCGCAAATATGTGGTACAATTGCTGCAGACGAGAAGCGCCATGAAACTGCATATACCAAAATCGTCGAGAAGCTACTTGAGGTTGATCCAGATGGCGCCATATTGGCTATTGGCGACATGATGAAGAAGAAAATCTCAATGCCAGCTCATCTAATGTATGATGGTAGGGCCGACAACCTCTTCGAACATTTCTCTGCTGTAGCTCAACGGACTAGCGTATACACAGCCAAGGACGCAAAGCTCAAGATTATGTATGTGGATTGGCTCCGCGAATTAGAAAGCTGGAGGAGAGAGCACAAGCAAGGGCTAAGCAGAGGAGTCCTGTTCCTTTCAGCTAGATTTTTGACAAAGAGATTAAGATATGAATGCATTGTGTTGGAAGGTAACATAACAACAACAATAACCCAGTATAATCCCACTTAGTGGTGTGACGAGACCGTAACTCAAACACGACGATCTGTCCGGCCTAGCGAACCTTCAATGCCAAAGTTAGCTAGTCAGCCTACCCGGAAGCTTAGTAGAACTTAAGAAAGACTAAGCTTGTAGAAACTTGGCGAAGGAAACTAGTAGTTGGAAGAAAAAACTCTTTTATTAAGAGAACTTTGAGAACTTTACAATGTTTTGAATGCTTACAAATTTGCTTAATTGCTTGATTGCTTCCTGGATTCCAAATGCCAACCCATATTTATAGGGGAGACTTACAAGCTCTAGAGGTTCTAGAGAGTTCTATAGCCTTCTAGCTATGTACATGTCCTAGAATTCTATGGAGAGTTCTAGAGAGTTCTACTACATTCTAGGTAGATACAAGAGTGTTCTAGAGAGTTCTAGAGTGTTCTAGAGAGTTCTAGAGAGTTCTAGAGAGCTCTAGAGAGTTCTAGAGAGTTCTAGAGAGCTCTAGAGAGTTCTAGAGATCTCTATAAATCTCTACACCTAGTAGAATATACAAGATAACTCTAGAGAGGTCTAGAGTCTTCCAGGGCCTTCCGGGGCATGCTGGACTGTTCCGGAAGCATTTTGGAGCTGTTTTGAGCCTGTTTTGGGGCGAAAATAGTGCCGTCCGTAACATTCTCCCCCGCTCAATCTCGCGACGACCTCGGCGCGTGCTCCTTGTAAGCCTGGATGAGGTCTTGGTGATTCCACAAAGTTAGTTCATGCTCCCAGCTCGCCTCGCTGTCGGGAGACCCTTTCCACTTGACAAAGCATTCAGTGTAGCTTGGGTGAGTCCCCCGTCTTGGAATGATGCGGTGCGCAAGGATCTCTTCTGCTTCTTTCTCTGGCACCGTTGTGATGGCCGTTGGTGCTCGCTTAGACTCTCCTCGGCTTGGATCTTCCTTGTCTTGATGATATGGCTTCAAAAGACTCGCATGGAAGACCGGATGCATTTCTAAATGTGATGGAAGAGTCAAGCGGTAGGCTAGTTTGCCAATGCATTTCTCTACTGGAAACGGACCCTCGTAGCGCCTTACTAGCCCTTTATGAACCTGGCCGGATCTTCGACGCTGGTGAGGAAGGAGTTTTACCATGACCAAGTCTCCTTCCTCGAACTCCAAGTGACGCCTCTTAGCATCGGCCCATTTCTTCATTTTCTGCGCTGCCTTTGCTAAGTAGGCTTTTGCCAAGTCTGCCTTTTCGTGCCAGCCTTTGGCAAACTTGTATGCTGACGGATTGGGCCCTTTGTAACCAATGGCCAAAGTTTGTGGCGTCATCGGTTGTTGTCCCGTTGCTAACTCGAATGGACTTGCCCCTGTTGACTCGCTCTTCTGCAGATTATAAGAAAATTGGGCAATGTCCAATAACTTGGCCCAATCTTTTTGGTTGGCGCTGATAAAGTGGCGAAGATATAACTCCAGCAAAGCATTCACCCGTTCCTTTTGCCCATCAGTTTGAGGGTGAAATGCTGTAGAGAAGTTGAGCTCGGACCCCATGATTTTAAAAAGCTCCATCCAGAACCTTCCCGTGAAGCGGGGGTCCCGATCGCTGATAATGGTCTTCGGAATGCCCCAATACTTCACCACATTTTTGAAAAATAGTCGAGCAGCGTCCTCGGCAGTAAGCTTTGTTGGACCAGGAATGAATACGCCATATTTGCTGAAGCGGTCCACTACAACCATTATGTTGCTGCAGCCTTCGGACTTGGGTAGTGATGTGATGAAGTCCATGGAAATGCTTTCCCATGGCCTCTCTGCAATAGGCAATGGCTCCAAAAGACCCGCTGGTGGGCGTTGTTCAACCTTGTCTTGCTGGCACACAAGACAAGTTTTTACGTATAGCTCCACGTCGTCCCGCATGTGGGGCCAAAAGTATGCTCGTTCAATCAGCGCCATCGTCCTTTGGACTCCAGGATGGCCTGCCCATCTGGAGTCATGACTTTCCCGGATGATCTTCTTCCTTAAGCCTCCCCATTTTGGCACATAAACCCTATTTCCCTTGGTGAGGAGCAGCCCGTCCTCTAGCCAAAACTGGCGTGTCTTCCCTTGACGTGCCAATTCCACCAAATTTTTGGCTTGCGGGTCATGTTCCAGCCCCTCCTTGATGCGATCCACTATAGGGAAATTTGGGCTTGTGATGGAGGCAAGTTCAGCCTTTCTGCTCAGTGCGTCGGCCACAACATTTCCCTTGCCCGGCTTGTACTCCATCACGAAATCAAACTCTGCTAAGAAAGCTTGCCACCGAATTTGTTTTGGTGTAAGCTTCTTCTGCTTAAGGAAGTAACTGGTGGCAACATTATCCGTCCTCACGATGAACTTGCTGCCCAGAAGATAATGTCTCCACGTCCGTAAACAGTGCACTACGGGGGTCATCTCTTTTTCTTGGACCGTGTAGCGTTTTTCTGTATCATTTAGCTTACGACTTTCGTAAGCCACAGGGTGCCCTTCTTGCATTAGGACGCCTCCCAGAACAAAGTCAGAGGCATCCGTCTGCACCTCGAAAGACTTGGTATGGTCGGGCAAAACCAATACCGGCTCCTTGATCATGGCGGCCTTTAACTCCTCAAATGCTGTTTGGGCCTTATCAGTCCACTCCCAGGTCCGGTTCTTCTTCAGTAGATCTGTGAGTGGCGCGGCGATGGAAGAGTAGCCTTTGATGAACTTCCGATAGTAGTTAGCCAAGCCAAGGAAAGACCGAAGTTCTGGAACTTTCTTCGGCGGCTCCCAATCCTGTATCGCCCGAATTTTGGACTCATCCATCCATAGCTTTCCCTCACCAACAATGTGTCCTAAGAAGGAGACTTCTCGTCGAGCAAATGCACATTTCTCCTTCTTGACATAAAGCTCGTTCGTGCGGAGTACTTGGAAGACTTGTCTTAGATGATTTACATGATCCTCCAGTGTGTTGCTATAGATGACAATGTCGTCCAAGTACACCACTACGAACTTGTCTAAGAAAGGCTGTAGGACATGGTTCATGAGGGTGCAAAACGTTGCAGGCGCATTGGTGAGTCCGAAAGGCATCACAAGGAACTCATATGAGCCGTACCTTGTGACGCATGCTGTCTTAGGCTCGTCTCCCTCCGCAATGCGGACCTGGTAGTACCCCGATCGCAAATCCAGCTTGGTGAAGCAACGAGCTTGCCCAAGCTGGTCGAACAAGTCGGCAATGAGTGGTATCGGGTACTTATTCTTGACCGTGATCTTGTTAAGCGCCCGGTAGTCGATGCAAAGTCGAAGTGACCCGTCGTGCTTCTTCTGGAATAATACCGGCGCTCCATAAGGTGCTTTTGATGGACGAATATAGCCCATGTCCATCAACTCCTTCAATTGCCTCCGTAATTCCTCAAGCTCCGGAGGCGCCATCCGATAAGGCACGGCAGCTGGCGGGGTGGCACCTGGTTCCAGCTCTATCTTATGATCCACCTCCCTTTTAGGTGGTAACCTCTTTGGTAGCTCCGGTGGCATGACGTCTTGGAACTCCTCCAAAACGTGCTGGACCTCGGGTGGCATGGACTCGGTTGTAGGAATGGCAGCTTCTTCCTTTAAGGCAACAAGGTAGGTTGGCTCTTCCTTCTTGATGCCCTTTGGGAGTTGCATGGCCGAAATTTATTTTTCTTGGAGTCGGGTTTCCCGCTCTAGTGGAACTAGATGGGTGTTGCCTTCCTCCAAGATACATAAGGAGTTCGCAAAGGGAATTGGGACGGCCTTGACCCTGTCCATGAACTCAATACCCAAGACGAGTGGATAATCGTCCATGGTCACGATCGAGAAGTTTATGTGGCCGTGCCAATTGCCTAAGCGAACCGGCACATTGCGGGCAACTCCAAAGGTTTTTGTTGGTGCAGCATTGACGCCCTTGAGCCAACCTCGGCTTGTCTCGTACCGGATGCCCATCTCCTTAGCCTGCTGGAAAGTGAGGAAGTTGCTGTCGGCTCCTGTGTCAACTAATGCCTTCACGGTATGCTCCCCAATCTTGGCCTCGGCAAACAACCTCCCTTTCTTCTCGTTCTTGGGCACCTCAACTTTTGCTTGAATTGAGCTTAGAAGCCGCATGGCCCCAATCTTTGCTTCCTCCTTCTCGTGATCCTCGATTAAGGCCGAAAGCTTACTCTTTTTGGGGCAATCCCTCGCATAGTGCGGTCCATTACAAAAGAAGCATTGGACTGGGGTCTTCGGTTTGGGAGGGAAATCTCTACGTCCCTTGGCCCTTTCTGACGCCTCCTTGCCCTTAGGCGGGTCTCCCCCGCTCTTTCCCTTGCCGCCCTTGTCCTTGGGTTTAGGTTTCTCCACTTCCCTAAACTCAATAAGGGACTCGGCAATGGATATGGCAGTGGTCAAGTCTTGGGCACCACGGCGTTGGATTTCAAGCCTTGCCCACTGCTGCAACCCGTCCATGAAGGCAAAGAAAGCTTCTTTATCAGGGTAGTCAGGAATTTCGAGAAGTACCTCTGTGAACTCTTTGACGTACTCCCGGATGGTTCCTTTGTGCTGCAAACGCCTTAGCTTGCCACGAGCTTCCTCCTCGACGTTGCTTGGGTAGAACTGCTTCTTAAGTTCTGCCTTGAAATCTGCCCAAGTCTTGATAGAGCAGGTGCCTTTCTCTATGTCGCTTTGTCTTCTCCTCCACCAAACCATTGCGGTGTCCTCGAGGAAAAGACTACCCATGCTTACCTTTAGAGCCTCGTCTTGCATGTCGAGAGCCCTAAAGTATTGCTCCATGCTCCAAACAAAGTTGTCTAGTTCCCTCGCATTTCTAGACCCTTTGAAGTATTTGGGCCGGGGAACATCTATTTTGGAAGGGGTAGTCCTTACCTCGGACGTAGTGGCAGTGCCTTGTGCAAGAGCCCTTTTGCACAAGCTGAGCTCCTCCTTGGTGCTCTCCAGCTCATGTGAAAGCCTCCCTAGCTCTTCCCGCATGGACGAAATCTCTTTCTGGTGTTTCTCCTCCACCGCCTGAAGACATTGTGCCAGGACTTGATTTACGGCGGACTGCATCTCCTCCCGCAATCCGTCTAGGCCCTCCTCGACCCTTTGTTCGACCCCCTCGAACCTTTGGTCGGCCTCCACGAACTTGTCCTGCCCATCGGCAATGGCCAACTCCACCTTGGCCAGCCTTGTCTCCAACTCCCCCATGGCGTCCCTGGAGCGAGACCTTTGGCCCTTAGATTTGTCCCTTTCGGTTCGGGTGATTTCACTGCTGCCTTCCATACTCCCTTAGATGTTCCAACGAACCTGATGCTCTGATACCAATTGTGACGAGACCGTAACTCAAACACGACGATCTGTCTGGCCTAGCGAACTTTCAATGCCAAAGTTAGCTAGTCAGCCTACCCGGAAGCTTAGTAGAACTTAAGAAAGACTAAGCTTGTAGAAACTTGGCGAAGGAAACTAGTAGTTGGAAGAAAGAACTCTTTTATTAAGAGAACTTTGAGAACTTTACAATGTTTTGAATGCTTACAACTTTGCTTAATTGCTTGATTGCTTCCTGGATTCCAAATGCCAACCCATATTTATAGGGGAGGCTTACAAGCTCTAGAGGTTCTAGAGAGTTCTATAGCCTTCTAGCTATGTACATGTCCTAGAATTCTATGGAGAATTCTAGAGAGTTCTACTACATTCTAGGTAGATACAAGAGTGTTCTAGAGTGTTCTAGAGTGTTCTAGAGAGCTCTAGAGAGCTCTAGAGAGCTCTAGAGAGCTCTAGAGAGCTCTAGAGAGCTCTAGAGAGTTCTAGAGAATTCTAGAGAGTTCTAGAGAGCTCTAGAGAGTTCTAGAGATCTCTATAAATCTCTAAACCTAGTAGAATATACAAGATAACTCTAGAGGGGTCTAGAGTCTTCCAGGGCCTTCCGGGGCACGCTGGACTGTTCCGGAAGCATTTTGGAGCTGTTTTGAGCCTGTTTTGGGGCGAAAATAGTGCCGTCCGTAACAGTGGGGTCTGGGGAGGGTAGTATGTACGCAGACCTTACCCCTACCCTTGGGTAGAGAGGCTGTTTCCAAATAGACCCCCGGCATCCTTCCCTCCAAGAACTTCCCACCTTGCTCTTGGGAAGACTCGAACTCACAACCTCTCGGTTGGAAGTGGGGGTTGCTTACCATCAAAGCAACCCCTTGTCCTTGGAAGGTAACATAGATGTCAAGTAATTTGAGGGTAAGTTATGAAGTCTATCATCTTTCATCCCCTTTGTTTAGGAAATGCTATGGAGTAAAGCTACTCAAGTAGAGTCTTGATTTTTCTTTTGCTTTTTAGGCCATGGGGGAAAACATGATTATCAGCAATAAAGACCAGCCTTTTGTACCCTTTTACTTCCCCTTTCACTTTTCAGCACAAGATACCCTTTATATATTGGTTATGACTTGCTAGATTGATGGATAGATGTTAGGTGGGCATGTATAAGAATATTTGATGATAGATTTTGCTCGGAGCACAAAACTCGGTGGATAATGTGTCGCCTTTCTATCGTTCTCCACTTAAATATTAATTCCGCGGCAGAGTTCATATACATGACACGCCTAACTCACATATCATGTTCTAGTGATGCGAGCCCAACTCACACATCCTCTAGATCTATTATTCTCTACTTAAATATCAACTTGCGATGGAGTTCATATATGTGACATGTGCCCAACTCACACATCATGTACTCGTGTCTCTTGGCTAAATCCATGGGCTCACACAGTAACTCATCCTTATGAGTCCTTTTTTTTTCTATATTTTGTACTAGGCAGTAGCTATTTTTGAAGCATATTAATTTATTGGCTCAAGAGTCTAACTTCAACTAAAAGCAATTCATGTGGTGTATAGGGTTTGCCTAGGAAAATTCTACCTGTCATCCTAGTGGCACAGCTCTAATTATAGGAGGTCCAAACTAATTTGACAAAAATTTAGAAAATTGAGCAAGGGTCATTTCTAGACAGATTCTCAGAGAATTTCTTATTACATGAGTCGAAATCTTTGTTACTGGTTGGAATTACTAAATAAGTAAGAATTAACAATTCAATATTACTACAATACTTCTTTTATTTTTTGGTGTGATTTTGACCTTTTCACCTGTGAAAATATTGACAATCAAATCAAACCATCAAGTAAAGAGCATAGGAAATAATAGCAAAACATATTGCATTTCCAGTTTTCCTCATGACAAAATAACATATATATGTATATAATGAACCATCAAAGAACACAAATCAAACAAACAAAGAAAAGAAGAATACCCAAATAAACAAATGAAGGAACAATTAATTGAAGCTATAATATAATTGCTTTTATCCCCCCCCCCCCCCCCCACCCCCATCTCCTAAAAAAGACGAACTTTTATTACTACTTAGACTTGAAAAGGCCATGGCCAATTCTTGATATCTTCTTCATCTTGAACCTTAGCACTTCTTTTCATAGTAATTGACCCACCAACAACATTACCATCACCTTCCACATAAGAATAATATTTCAAGAAAAATGCAAGTGTAAGCACAACCCACTCAAGGCAAAATATCAAAGCACACAATCCACCGCCCAATCTCAAAATCATCTCTCCATCTTCTTCCCTAACATAAGACTTCAACTTTCCAAGAAAATCACCCGTTCTTGTAAAAATCAGCACAAACACAGAACCCTGCAAAATGGCTGTTAAAACAGTTGAAACCATGTGGGGTCCATACCATTTTCCAGTTCCTGAGGAAGTGGAAACGGAAACGGCGGCGCAGCCAAAGACTGCGCCGCCAATTGTGAAAATGTGGAGAAGAATTAGGAAAAATCCGCAGAGCGAAGGGATAAGACGAAGAGAAAGGGTCAAGAAAATGCAGCTGGAAGCTGCACCAAGAAGAATGTAATTGCATATAAGGAAGAAGTTTCGAGTACGGTAAAGGGATTCAGAAATTTCTGCATAACTAGTGAAGCCCATTTTCCTTTTGTGATTATAAAGATGAGGTTCAAGAAAGGTTTTTTTTGTAGATGAAGTTTTTATAAGTAAACTGAGGACTGATATTAAGGGAGTTTTGGTATATAAGGTGAGGAGAATGGAGGTTTTTGTTTGCGGTGTTGTTGGGGGGGGGGGTGGGGAGGTGTAACGGTCATATTTGTGACTTTCATGGGAATATGACCGTTGTGTGGGAAAGAGAATACAAAAACAGAAAATGTTTGAGGTGTTACAGCTAAGCTGATGAGGAGCAACGGGAAATCATTTTCAAAGTCAAAATATCTAATATTCATTACGTTTGGAGTTTGATTAAAAGGGATAAAATACCATATAAGATGAAAAAAAGAGGGCAGTTTCCAATTTTCAGTAGTCAGTATGAAAATTATGTTATTTGTTAAGAATAGAATTCTAATTAGAGTGAATGTCTATCTTGTAGAGAGTTTTACTTTGAGGCTAAGTCAATTTTCTTCCTATAAATAAAGGGGTCTCACCCCATTGTAAACCACCCCCAAAATTCAATAAGAATTTCTCTCTCTTTCTCTGCAATATTGCACTTGTTCTTTTATTGTTTCATAACACGTTATCAGCACGAGACTCTGCCATCTCAGTTTCAGTTTAAGTTCCCACAGTAATGAATTTTGCTCCTTCCAATGGACACCATCGTTAACTCAGCGCTCGAAGAAATATGCGCGCATGGCGATTCCAGTCTCCCTCTCTCTAAACTCTGGCAAAAGCTACGGCCTTCAATTTTAAATCAAGGACTTAAACATTGCCCAAACGAACCACCACGATTGGGGGCAAAGAATTAAAAATCCGTCCCATTGAATTTGCTCAATTCTCATTCCCTATAGAGAATGTGATAGCAGTATGTGATAAGTCTGAAAGAAGACAAAATTATTACCGTGAAGGTATCAATGGATGTGGACGTGGCAATAGACGAAATTATAATCGTCATCATTGTGATAATGAAGACAATAAGGATTCTCAAAATAATCCTTCACTCTGTGAAAGTAATATCTGTCATCGATTTGACATGAGATTTTATATAGCACATACAGATTATTATGGTCCATTCATGGTGTGAATGTGACAACATCTGATTTATGAGTACATATTCATTATTGGAAGAAGATGAACATGCTATTGGTATTGAATATACCACACTCACCTCTATTAAAGGACAATAATAATGCAAGAAACATATCTTGCATATAATTTTGACCATGACCATAATTGTACAACTTTCCCTTTAAAAGAAATATTCACTATATGGATATTGATTAATATGTGATAGTACCAAATTAATTGAGAACTATGTAAGAGCCAATTATATTATTTTGGAAAAACACAATTGATTACCAATAAGGTAGTGTGTTGTAGTAAGTCTCAAAGAAACTTACTCAGTTTCCAAAGTATATGCGAAAGCGGTTGATTGTATTGAGACTATAAATAAAGGAAAGATTTGATATCTTCTATTACTACAACTTATAGCGGAATAATATGTACGCGAAAAGCTACCCGCTTTATTCTCCAATTTACTACACAAATAAAAGAATGCCACAATAAAGTGGATGTTTATTGATATAAAAACTCATATCATAATAAACATGGAGTTTTATTGATAATTGCACATGTCATGGTGTAAACATGAACTTATCAATATTGATAATTTGTTCTGTTGGCATAATTAGTTTAGCCATATCAATTTAAGTATAATGTGCAAAAATAATAGAGAATTCACATGGGTAAATATTAAAGAACTAGAAAGTTCTTTATAAATTCTCTTATATTGTCTTGTTCTCATTAATTAATTGACCAACTAAAGTTGGGATTGAATCCCATGAATGCTGGAAATATCAAAGGTGAATAAGGGCCCATTCACCTACCATGTATACCACATAAGATGCATCAATGAGATGGTTACATGCGCGATTATTATTAACCCGCAACATGGTGTTTTGCGAGGTAACTTGCTCAATAATTCAATTTAGAGCACAATTTCCAGATTTTCTATTTAAGAAGTTCATGTTGATAAGTTGGTTTACATCATAGTTGGTTTAGCAAAATAATTTATTGAGTGCCTCCACTTAATAGCTAAACTGTTTCTTATGAGAACAAAGTTATATATATCAGTTTGATATACGTTATATACGAGAGTATATTATATTCTCCCCTCACAAGTGGTTCAGGGTCAGGAACCAAATAATTCAATTTCAATATTATTGATGTGCGGTGTATATTTTGATTAACACCACAAAACACAAAGATGGGTTCTCAAAGTTGAGGAATTATGTTGGTTTTTCTAATATGAGGGGGAGACATGATAAACAGTTGAGAAAAAGTTACGTAGAATGAATTATCATTTGTATATCTAGATCCTCGATTACGATAATATGAACTTGAAGTTCATAAAAAGATAATTCGTTTGCAATATATTGCTAAGCATGCCATACGCATTTATTGACCCAAAGAAAGTAACTATGTTCTCATTGCAAATGCTCATATTAAGTCCTAGAAGGACAAAGTCTATGGTACGCTTAAAGCATATAGACAAATCGGTTTCAGATAAAAAGGATGAGCAAATGATCAAACTGATCATAATAAGGAGGCAAGTGATCTAGAAGATCACATGACATAACACTTCATAAAATCTCATGAGAGATTTAGGTACCTGAATATATGATTGAAGAAATCTCTATGTTATGTCTTTATGAAAATTTATTGGAACCGATATAACATGTTCGTCGACGACATTTATCATAGCGCTAAGTTTTGATGAGGATCTTAAGTCTATCAAATATAGACACAAAAGTATTAGCCAAATGGAAGAGATAAAATTCAAGTAGAATTGATTCCATACGAAAGACATGTAGTTTTAGACATGTAGTTCAAATACTTAAAAGTATAAAGTCAATGGTATGTCCAATCAGCTTTCGATATCTTATTTGTCTAGCATGACATGAAAACTTGATATGCATCTAAAGTCTATAATATGGCTTATATGACTTAACTTATATGACAATCCATGCAGGATTTAAGTTGCTTGAAGCATCTACAATTCTTGATCTTGAGGTACCACTTCCTCAGTGCAATTTATGCACAAATGTATCTTGCTATAACAATAAGCATGATAATGTGATAGCGAGGATACCTTTATTGAGATATTGAAGAGCCATTCCACGATATTTGTGAAGACAATATATATCTATCACGAGTTATGATTTCAAGGTGTAAATATTCATTCAAGGTTTCATATGCCGTGGTTCTGAGCTTAGAACCACTGCTGTCTGTTCGATCAGCCGTTGAAATAAGAGAACCAATAATCTGAGTTACAAATGGTGTCAGCAGAGACGAGCTTGGCCCAGCATCTTCATATCCTTGAGAGAGAAAATAGATAGCCCCACAAACTTTCTCAGCAACATGAGGGACATCTTTTAAAATCTCTAACAGCACTTCCACAATCTGTTTAAGGTTGTCTGGTGAAACCACTGAAAATCCAGAAGCTGGAGCGTGCAGTAACTCAAAGATACGGCTAAGAGTCCATGCTGTGCTATCTCTTATGTGCTCATTGTTATCCTTCATCGCATCAAGCAGATGCTTTAATCCAGCATGGACCATGGGAGATAGCTTCTCAATGCTCGGGCCTTCAAGTATTGAGCCAAATGCATATATGGCAGCCTCGCGGGAGCGCCAATCAGATTTCATTATGTTAGCCTCCACAAAAGGCATTACAAGGGGAACAACAGAATCTCCAACAGTTCTGGCAACAAGACCAAGACATGTTCCACCAGCCATAGCCAGATTCCAGATTTCATCATCCTGGTCCTGTTCCTCATCTTGTTTCAATAATGTTTCCAACAGCATTGGAACTAATACTTCGTGAGCCTTCTCAATGAAATGGGAATGTTGCACACTGGAATCCCCACTGTCAGGGACCTCATAATCTTGAAGCTCTATCTCTTCATCACAGATAGAACTCCAGAATTCAATTGCTTGAAGGGCTACAGCTTCCTCATCTCCTTTTACTGCTTTAGCTGTCAACTCGAACAGAGTCTGCATATGACCTTCATAATATAATTTCTCTCCATCTCATTATCAAAGTTCGTCTGAGCAAAATCAAGAGCATTATACAAAGCTCTCGCTGCAGCAAGTCTGACTTCAGGGCTTTTCTCCTCAACATTCATACCTTGCACAACAGCAGTGAAGACAGAGTATACTTCATCTTGGACAAGATCGTGGTGAGATATCTCCTCACACACATAGCCAAGTGTTTCTAATGTGGCCTGTCTAAGGGATGCAGGCCTTCCATGTTGAGTCATATTAACAAGCAAAGAACTAACAAGCTCTGGCCATTGTTTCTGAGGAACTTCGATGGAAGCTATTTTAGCAATCACTTGGGCAGCAGTGTGGCTTGCCTCAAGTACAGACGATCCAAGGCAGCTCAGAAGCAAGTTTTTAATTTGGAACTTATAAGATGATTCAATTACCAGCCACTGTTGAACAAGCTGTTGTTTCCTGACAGTTTCTTTAGCATCCAAAGAGTTCTTCAGCACAATACCTGCCAGCCTCCGGGATTCAGTGGGTTTTACATCGGTTGAGAGCTCAACAGCCAGTGAAAGAAGAAATCCCGGTAGGTTTTGCTCTCGAAACTGACTAAGGTTAGCCTCTGCCTCAGTTCGAATCTTGGCATCGGCTGATTGAGCAGCCAATAGAAACTGAGTGATCTCAAGAGCCATTTCTCCTACAAAATTTGAATTAAAAACAAAAGTTTCTTGGTTTCGAACGGGAAAGCACGAACTAGGGAACAAAATCAATCAAACAGTATTTGATTGATACAGTTCCAAAATATTCATTCAAGTTAATGTGACTGATTTATTTACCAAATCTCTACCAACGATCGTTTTGAAGATGGTGCACAAGATTGGAATGCAAAGGCTCAAATATGTGAATTGATGCTCTCATTAGGGGGAGTTAATGCGCGTTGCACTCTTTTTCCCTTTCAAGGTTTTGTCCCACTGGGTTTTCCTTGTAAGGTTTTTAACGAGGCAACCAATAGGCGCATTTCTAAACATGTGCTCTTTTTCCTTTTCTAGAATTTTTTTTTCCAATTGGGTTTTATTTTAGTTAAGGTTTTAACGAGACACATTATTTATTGAGTAGACATTCAAGGGGGAGTGTTAAGAATAGAATTCTAATTAGAGTGAATGTCTATCTTGTAGAGAGTTTTACTTTGAGGCTAAGTCAATTTTCCTCCTATAAATAGAGGGGTCTTACCCCATTGTAAACCACCCCCAAAATTCAATAAGAATTTCTCTCTCTTTCTCTGCAATATTGCACTTGTTCTTTTATTTTTTCATAACATTATTTATGTTTTCACTTGGCTAAAAACAATACCTTAACACATACTAATAGGAGGGGTAGAATGAATAAAATCACTTTACCTTAAACTAGCAACGTCAAGTCAAACCACGAGAATGAATAAACTCTTTGTAGGTCACATTTTCACTAAAAATGAATTTACACGCAAATTCGAATTATTCAAGCAAACTAATTTCGAATGCCGAATACATAGAGCCAAACAACTAAAGTGATCCACAAGATCCTCCTACCCATACACAGGCTGTGCTATGGAAGTCGTTTGGTATGCGAACTAAATTAGCCATAGATTGTAATTCTTGGACTAATTTATTTCACCTGGGAAGTGGGATAAAATAATTCTAAATTTGATGGAATAAGGTAAGGCTGTAAGTTTCACGGTTCCGGACCGGAACCGCGGTTCTGGCGGTTTCGCGGTTCCGGTTCCGGCGGTTCCGGTTCCGGCGGTTCCCCGGAACCGTGATGTCGCGGTTCTACCCGTTGGAACCGCGGAACCGGAACCGCCAGAACCGGAACCGGACCGGTTCTGGCGGTTCCAAACGGTTCTGGCGGTTCCAAACGGTTCCAAACGGCTCTTTTTCAAAACTAGCCGTTTGGAAGTTTAAAAAATAGCCATTTGGCCCCCAAACTTTATATAATTACACTATTTCCTATTTCTCAACTATAAATACCCCCTCATTCTTTCATTTTTATTCACCAATTCATCAATATCTCTCAATATCTCTCAATCTCTCTCAAGCTCTCTTTCAATCTTTCTAGTGCAAGTGCTTAATTTATTGTTGCAAATCATGAAACATTGTGAAGTTGTTGAATTGAAGTTTTCAAGTGTTCAATTTCAACGATTTTCA
Source organism: Nicotiana benthamiana (assembly GCA_034376525.1). Classification (NCBI taxonomy): domain Eukaryota; kingdom Viridiplantae; phylum Streptophyta; class Magnoliopsida; order Solanales; family Solanaceae; genus Nicotiana; species Nicotiana benthamiana. The sequence continues at coordinate 140,065,139 of CM067327.1, read as the reverse complement.
ACTCTTACGTGCTAATTATTATGGCATTTTCGTTGAAAAATATGTTCGGTAAAGGAAAAGCTAAAACCGGTGAAAGTAGTGGCCAAAATACTACCCCTCCCCCGGTTGATGAAAATCTCAACATAAAACCGAAAGTTCAATTCTTGCCTGGTAATAAATTGCTGGAGGGAACATCTCTAGAGATTTTGGAGAAAGAAGGTACAAAGGACAACGTCACACCATCTTTGCAACACCATGCTGATGGCTTGGAAAAAGGTGCAATGGAACAGGTGGTTTTATCTCAATGAGGTGGTTCAAATAAGGCAAGATTTAAAGTAGTGCCTTCAAACACTAAGAAGTCCGTTCACCTTGATGGTGTGTTCAACATTGTATCGTACGACATAGTCCCTAAGCTTCAAGATCTACTTATGGCATCAACTTTTAAGGTAAGTCCAGTACATTATCTACAGGATCTGACATCTGCTGTAATTCAATTCTCTAATACCTGAACAATTTGAATCCTTAGTAACTTATCTTTTGATGGACCTTGATATTGTATTCGACATGGCTCAGTATATGTATTTGTCTATTATTGTGAGTGATATAACATGACTGAAAAGTTAAAAGACCTTTTTTGTTATCTGGATTTTATTGCATTATTATTGTAAGGGCTTTGTCTGAGAAATCAATGGAGGCACACAGGACAGGGAAGAAGCATATGGCTCGGACAGGGAAAAAGCATATGGCTCGGCTCCAGGAACTCCAAAAGATGTCGAAAAAACTGAAGTGGCTGATGATGTGGGTGCAACTGTCAATAGAATTAACCCCAAGGAACAAGAATAAGCGTTCACCACAGGGGATAACTGAGTTAAGTCATGTTCAGGGAATAATGCATAAATTATGATGTAACTTGTACATTGGCATGTCTTCTTTTAGTTTTTTTTCCATTGGGGGAAGGAAGACTAAGAAAGATATGCCATTTTGGTCAATAAATATGCTCTTTATCATATCCTTGAATATCTTTTGTCTCAATATTTCTTTGTCTTTACTTCTATATCAATCCTTGAATATTTATATAACATACAATATATAACATACAACACAATATACTAATGACAACATTCTTTTATCAATATATACTACTTATATACAATTTATATTAATTACTAACTACAACACAATATACACTACTTATATACAATATATACTACTTAAATACAATATATACTACTTATATACAAAATATACACTACTTATGCACAATATATACTAATTACCAAACACAATATACACTACTTATATACAATATATACTACTTAAATACAATATATACTACTTATATACAAAATATACACTACTTATACACAATATATACTAATTACCAAACACAATATACACTACTTATATACAATATATACTACTTAAATACAATATATACTACTTATATACAAAATATACACTACTTATACACAATATATACTAATTACCAAACACAATATACACTACTTATATACAATATATACTACTTAAATACAATATATATTACTTATATACAAAATATACACTACTTATACACAATATATACTAATTACCAAACACAATATATACTATACTAATAACATAGTACACCATATAAAAATATATTCTACAATATACTAATCACTACTATACAATATATTGATTTTAAAAAAAAATAACTCGGAACCGCCGGGAACCGCCAGAACCGCGGTTCCGGAACCGTATGGTAGCGGTTCCGGCTCCGTAACCGCCAGAATCGGAACCGCCAAAACCGCCAAAATCGGAACCGCCAGAACCGGAACCGCAGACCCAAATAGACCCAGAACCGGAACCGGATACAGCCTTAGAATAAGGTGGGATATCTCATGTGGGATTAACTTTATATCATGTTTGGTTGATGATATAATACTCTTACCTTATCCCGTGTACCAACAATAACAACAACAACAATAACAACCCAGTATAATCTCACAAGTGAGGTCTGGGGAGAGTAATATATAAGCAAACCTTACCCTACCCCGAGGGGCAGAGAGGCTGTTTCCAGGAGACCTCTCGGCTCAAGAAAGCAACAAAAGATGATATATTAGTGCTATCAATAGACTCATAATAAAATAACATAAAATACCAAAATAAGAACAATATAAGATATATAGGAAACACGAAAAAGAAAAAGAAAAAGAAAAGGATAAGGATGGAAGGTATACTAATATCCAACAGATAAAGTTCTGCATCAATACCTGATCCGTAGCATTTCAAGACTACTAACTGGCTAGTCTCACTCTAGTGCACTGTAGAAATATCCACAACTTCCCCCTAACCTACAACCTTAATGCTCGACATCCACAATTCTATATCAAGGGCCATGTCCTCAGTAATCATAAGTCGCGTCATGTTCTGCATGATCACCTCTCCCCACTACTTCTTTGGTCTCCCTCTACCTCTCCTCGTGCCCACCACAGCCAGTCGCTCACACCTTTTCACCGGTGCATCAGTGCTCCTCCTTTGAATGTGCTCGAACCATCTGAGTCTTGGTTCCCGCATCTTGTCCACCATGGGGGTCAGGCCCACCTTCTCTAGAATATCTTCATTCCTAATCTTATTCATCCTTGTATGCCCGAACATCCATCTCAACATCCTCATCTCTGCTACTTTTATCTTCTGAATGTGTGAGTTCTTAATCGGCCAAAACTCGGTCCCATACAACATAGCAGGACTAACCACTGCACTATAAAACTTACCGTTTAGTAACGGCGGCACTTTCTTGTCACACAGGACTCCCGTCGCTAACCTCCACTTCATCCACCCCACCCCTATACGGTGTGTGACATTCTTATCGATCTCCCCGATCCCCTGAATAATTAACCCAAGGCACTTAAAATTACTCCTCTTAGGGATGACCTAAGAGTCAAGCCTCACTTCCACTCCCACTTCCGCCGGCTCGATCCCAAATTTGCACTCGAAATATTCCGTCTTCGTCTTGCTCAACCTGAAACCTTTAGACTCAAGGGCATGTCTCCAAACTTCTAGCCTCTTGTTGACGCCGCGTCATGTCTCGCCAATTAAGACTATGTCATCTGCAAATAGCATGCACCATGGCATCTCTCCTTGAATATGATGCATTATGGCATCCATCACAAGGCAAATAGGAAAGGGCTGAGGCCCTTGGTACAACCCCGTAACAACCGAAAAATGCTCGGAGTAGCCTCCTACTGTCCTAACCCGAGTCTTAGCTCCATCGTACATGTCTTTAATCACACCCTAATGCAGGCAACCGGTACCCCTTTAACCTCTAAATATACCAGACAAGTCCAGTTTTGATACTGGTGAGAGGAATGAGAGAGAACAAAGAGAATCGACAACTAGAAGGAAATTTCAGTGAGACAAAAACAGAGAATAGCGATCAGCCAACAAATTTTTGCAGCTACAATAACTACAGAGCAAGTCACATTCCGAAAACAAAAGTCAAGCACTAGAGAAATTTCTACTCTCATTTCAATTGATCATGTCACATGTACTGCAGAGAAAACTAGGAGATAACCCATTACTTGCAATTACGAATATAGTTGCCATGCAGCGACTTCAGCTCCTATCACATCCATGAAAATCTTTTTGCAAGATCTCGAGGACCCGCCAAAATACAATAGCCAGGATCCTTCAGGACGAATTCCTATTCAAAGAGTGATAGAGGCATGGATTGAACAGCAAGCAATAATAAGTGTTGCTACTATTTCCACATGGAGATGCACATCTATGCATCAGCTTCAAGTTCAGCTCCAAACTTCTCTAATCTATCAGTTTCTTCATCTATATCTCGGAATAAAGCATGGTTAACAGATCCATCATCCTCACTAGCATGGATTTGCCGACCAGCAAACCTGTTACAATAAACGAATATAAATTAGATGCGGGAAACAAAACAAGGACAATAATGGAACAAAGTTCAAGCTCTCAGAGGTGCTGATCACTCTGCTGTCTATACAGAAAAGCAACTTCACGGGATAAACAACATTATTACATGCTTGTTTATACTCCCATCTTTCATTTTATATGGTTGTGTATTTGCTGGAGAGTTTAAGAAAGAAGAAAGACTCTCTAAACACCAAAACTCCAAAAGAACAATTGGAACTTGTGGTCTTAAACATGCCCATGACATTTTTGTGGCTGTAACTGCATATATCACTAAGTGCAAAAAACTTGAAATTAAACAGTTCCAAAATATAAAAAGGTTGGGAATAAACTAAAAAAGGAAGTGTGTCATATAAATCGGATAGAAGGAACAATAAGACTCGGGTAAAGAACTACAATACAGTCTGCATGAGATAACAGAAGTTTCAGACGCAATCACTTACCAGCGTCCATTCATCGCCTCAATGCAGCTATGTGCATCCCTTCTATCCTTAAATTTGACCAAAACAACCCCTTGAGGATGATTTTCACACACCTGCAAAAGCAAGCCAATGAATGAGATAAAACCACCGGAATCCTACAGCAATATCTTTTTCAATCCATTAGTTAGACATATTTCGAGGTCTAGAATCAGGGTTGCAGGCTAGGGGCTCTTAGAGTCCTTCGTTCGCCCCACCCGGGGTTGGGTGTGGGATAGTAGGGTTACCCGTAGATGACTAGTGTTTTAGCGTAGGTCCCCTCTTGGTTGGTAATATGATAGTTGTCGCTTGTTATTGTCGCATGCGACGGTATTTATGTTTCTTATGTTTACATAATCATTTACGTTATTTCTGCAGGATTACTTATGCTTTGTTTTGTTATTGTGTTTTGTCTTGTCTTGGTTCCTAACTTTATCTTTGTTTTCCAATGCAGCTTTTCATTCTGTCCTATGCGCCGAGGGTCGCTTGGAAGCAGCCTCTCTGCCCTTTTGGGTAGGGGTAAGGCTGTCTACATATTACCTTCCCCAGACCCCACCTGGTGGGAGTATACTGGGTAGTTGTTGTTGTAGTTAGACATATTTCATTTTCTGTCCTGATTTTTTTGACTCCTTTCCCTAAAACCCAAACTTTGCGAGTAACCAAATTTTTACTAGTTTTTATGATCTTAACCTTTAAGTGGTAAACTAACCATGATTTTCTCATATTTCAAATGATTACTTAAATATTTGTTCGTCTAACTCTGGTAAATGATCTATTTGAACTTTCCGCTCCTACTCTTAGGATTGGAGTATGAAAACAGGAAAAGCACTCCACATAAAATCCCTCAACTCCTTGAGTTCCACATGCCACAAAGGGGAAGGAAGTCTGAGTCACCGGCAGACTGGCAGTAAAAAAGAACTACAAGCGGAAATAAAAAACAACAATTTGTACCCACTTGGAATGGGTGTGTCGAAGCAGGAGTAACCGCTCAAAAAGTCTCCAGTATAAATAGCGCAATATGACCAAAGAAGCAATCCCAGAAATTAGCAGAAAGAGAACAGATGTACAAGAGAATTTCTATGTTGAGTAGCTACTTAGAATAATCAGTTGTGCTTATTTATGTGCTATTCGGAAAACTGAAGGTTAAGCTGGATTTAAAATGCATTTATCCATTGACAAAGATTCCAATTTAACATAATTAACAAGCAGGCAATGCACTGTAACTATTCCTTCAGAGCATAGTAGCTGTTATGTAGAGGGTACTAGATGCAAGGAAGCATCAAGGCCCACCTTCAATCAACCGCACAAACGTAGAAGTGCAACAAAGAAGCAAGCAACCAAACCTGGTAAATTTATGGAACAGTCCAGCATTTCGACTCTGATCTTCACTGCAAATTGTTGTTCCAAGATTATAAAAGGTACTTATAATCTTGAAGGCCCAGAATTCCTACTTTACTGACAGGTGAAAAGAGAAAAACAGCTTCGCACACAACCACATAATTTAGAAATTCAACAAACTCAGAAAGCGCACATATCACCCTATATTGGTCGACAAAATCACATCAATAACTCATCTCCTAGCAGAGCATAGCTTATATATCACAACATAAATAAGCAATATTATAAAATCCAGAAACCATGGGTAATGGATTTTATCAGAACAGGCAATACCTTTACTAACTCCACTGGGCCAAACTTTGAACACTCTTCTTGGACATCCAGCTGTAGTTCAGAGCATAAACTCTCATCCTCCTATTGACAAGATTTGAAGTGCATTAGCTGATCGGTGGCTCAGAAACAATAACTAATAGGTAAATCTCACACTCAAGGATTCAACTAGTAGCAAAACTAGAAAAAACTACATGCTGGTAAAAACAGTAGCAAGACAGCTTCCTGAACAAAATAATTGGAACTTTAGAGTAACTGCCTCCACTTCCTATTGACAAGATTTGAAGTGCATTAGCTGATCGGTGGCTCAGAAACAATAACTAATAGGTAAATCTCACACTCAAGGATTCAACTAGTAGCAAAACTAGAAAATACTACATGCTGATAAAAACAGTAGCAAGACAGCTTCCTGAACAAAATAATTGGAACTTTAGAGTAACTGCCTCCACTTCATAGTGATTAATACATGCTACAACTGCTTATTACTATGTTATGTTTGCCAGTATCAGCATTGATATGCCAACAGTTTACAAAGGTATGGCAATTTGGCAACTGCAATTCATTTGTTAACACTTGAGTACAATTTACTGCTCCATTCAGACCGAAATTGAAATGTTACAGAAAATGAGTATCCACATAGAAACATTACCCGCAATTCAGCTGGTGTGAACATGTAGCGAAGCAAAACAGTAGCTGGAACCAATATCTTTGCATCATCCCGACCACCTGAATAACCACCAGTAATAAAGAAAATTAAGAGGGGACAAGGAAAAAGAAAAATACATGCTGTAGCCATTCATTGCATTAACTGCTAATATCTTAGCACAAACCGAGTTTCAAATAAGATATAGAAGAAAGAATCAATAATAACTGAGAAGCAACAAAGAAGATCAGTAAATGTTAAGTGTCCCACATTGGTGGAGGAAATGTGTTGTTGTCTCCTTGTATAGTCTTAGGCAATCCTCACCCCTTGAGCTAGCTTTTGGGTTTTAGGCCCAAGGTCCATTTCTTCATATGGTATTAGAGCCAAACTCATTCCTATTCTTGGTTTACCCACCATATTATGTTATACACACTCCATATGTCCAGTTTTTTGTGTGAGGGGCTGTGTTAACTGTCTCACATTGGTGGAGGATACAAGTTATGGTCTCCTTATATGGTCTTGGACATTCTTCACCTTTTGAGCTAGCTTTCGGGGTTGAGTACCAAAGTCCATTTCTTCACAGTAAAATTTTTCGAAATTCACTATGCCTTTTACCAGCTTCATTCTGCCTACACTTTAATATCTCTCAAGAGTCAAGTTATAATTTTCCATACTCAGAAAAAATTCTAGGTACAAATAAGAAGCAGACTTGAAAGCTCAATGATCTTTAACTCCAAAGACAGTGTCTAATTATTCCCATAACCCCCATCGGCACCCCCACCCACCCAGCAAAGAAGATTACTTTGTATAAGCTGATAGAGGATGCTCTATACCTATCTTTTGATATGCAAATACAGATGTAAAGGCAAGAACTGATCCTTCTCTCTTTACGTTTTTGTTCTTTTACCTTTAAGCTTGAATTAGCTAAAAAAATATAAGATCATGAATTCATGACTATTCAGTCTTCTGAATGGAGCGAGGTCCGGCAGATAGTGCACCTCAAAAGGATGAAGGAGAGAAACTGAATTTGAAGACGAATGAAATAAATAAGGGGGTTGCTTGATGGTGCAGATTAATCTGGGAAGGTGTTTGTCAGGATGCATGTGCAATAAAACTCGGTGGCTGGAAATATCAGGCTAAAGGTGTAGAGATAGGAGGAGACAATGACCTAGAATGAGAAGACAAGGGTGTTGATTATGTAAGATTAATCCGGGAAGGAGTTTGTCAGGGTGCATGTGTGATAGAACTCGGTGGCTGATAATTTCAGGCTAAGGGTGTATAGATAGGAGGAATCAATGACCTAGAATGAGACGACAAGGGTGCTGATTATGTAAGTCCATCATGCACTTTCCAGAGGCTAATTGAGCAACCAGTGGCAAGTTAAGATGCAACATAGAAATCGAACAGGATGCTACTGCAGCAAACTGTTAATAACATGTTCGCTATCCAAGAAGAGCCACAACACAATGCAAATTAAAAAACTTATGGGCTGATTGAGGACTATAACCAAACAGGTTATGATGGTCGCTTTGGATAACAATATGTGTAACCAATTAAGAAATAAGAAATGGTTATGCCAGTTCAGCTGCTGCAAAACTGAAATGCTGGTTTCAGTCGCTAACTTATTCCAAACTTATCAAAACCAAAACTCACACAGAGCAAACCAAAAGAGAAAGAAGATTCATTTACACAGATCTGAAAACTGCAGCAACAGTAATGCAAACATATAAATAAAAGAGCATTTCAGGATCTCGATAATCAAACCGTTCTTTGAATCAAAAGTAACCTGGAAAGGTAACATTGTGGCATAAGACCAGCTTATAAATAGAAGACAGGTAAAAGACATACCCCAGCCAAGCATCTTATGCTCAACTTTTTGGAGTTTCTTCTTCTTCTTCTTGTCCACGTTCTTGGGTATGAACTTTTCCCCTGCGAAGTCGATAAAGGTTTATCCAAAGGAAACAATAAGGCATTCCAGTGACTATAAATACAAAGATGACCGATGCTTTATTTGGTTACTGTAATAGCAAGACTAATCACCAAGTACAATTGCAATGCACCAAAAGAACATCTGACTATTTACCTTTTTGCTCAAACTTTGCTTGTGTAACTGTCATCGGGTTTTTGTCACCTGGGCGTAAAGGTGCGCCATCCAAAATTTTAATGGCGAGATCAACTGAAGGTTCCTAATTCAAAAAGGTTACCAATTAAAAATAAAAAACATGGATAACAATTACAATAAAGAACTCCAAAAGTCATGGTTTGTACTTTAGAAAGGAACCATTACCTTAAGGTATGTAACAAGTGCATCGCCCTTCTTCCTTCCAGTTTCTTTGTCAAAATAAATCTTCACTCGAGGCTTTTGTGTTTCTGGATCCTATAATTTTATAATAGATCGTCATAACAATTCTATACTGTTATGTAGTGCCAAAACTTTGAATACCTTATAACCAATGTCAAAAGATCACAATTTGACAACCAAAAAGCTCCAAATAAACTTTTTGAGGAAGATTGCCTTATCCTTTAAGTCATGCAGTGTAACAATCACCATAATGGTGCATATAAGACGGATTCAGATCCATTTAATACATATAATATGTCAATAACTAAAATAGTCTATGGAGAAAAACAGCAGTCAAGTGAGCCAAGCAAAACAAACTAACCAAGGAAGAGAAATAAGTTTAAAAGGAATTCAGCTTCAAAATATCAGGGTTATCAGTTGGGGACGTATTAAGTTGCTCTGTGGTGTCTTTAGGCCTTGAGAGCATGCCCATAAGTTAGTTAATGAGAATTGTTTGATCACCGTCATGAGACAATCTTCATTTGCATATTCACAATGAGTCTCTGGGCTAGTGAAAGTGAAGCCCAAAGTAACAAAAGAAACAACCTACAATGCATCTTTTGCCAAAATACAGGTAATATCCTAAGCAGAAAATAAATTAAACTCGATAGACTAGATGTGGCCACAACAATCTTTTATATAAGGTAAAAACAGAAGTTTCGCACCTCCTTTATGATTCCGCACTTTGAAAAGACTTCAACCACCTGCAATGATCTCAACATTAGTGTAGCATAATAAAGAAGCCAAGGATGCTGCACAGCTCAGAGATATACAGAAACAAACAAAAAGACTCCTTCGGTTAGGTGATAAGTAACAAAATTGCTGACTACCTCGTCAACAGTGACATCTTCTGGCAATCCTGTAATATAGACATGAGTATTGACTTTTAATTCAAACCAGCTATCTGGAGGTTTATTCGCTTCCTGCACATGCAGTAGAAAAGAAAGGTGTGAATGATATGTATTTTAAAAGAAAAGAGAGAATGCACATGGAATAATGCCTGCTCATCTCAGAGGAAAAAGCAATCAATTATAATTGACAATCTTTTTATCCCAAAAGAAGAAGACAGCAAATGAGACCTGAATCCAGACAACCAAGAAACTAAAAGCCAAAGTAACCATTGACCTGGAGAAAAATAAAAGTTACAGAGTGAGTAACCTTCTTTTCAGAATCATCTATTTCAGGCAGTTTTCTCTTGCCATTATGTGTCGCCGCTGTGGTTTCAGTTGAATCTCCAGCAGTCTTATCAGCTTCAATGTTATCCATGTTTTTGTTCTCATTTCCAGAAGAATCATCAGCGGGCAAAGTTGGGAAAAGTTCCTCTTCGTCAGCGTAAGTCATATCTTCTAGACCATACTCATTTTTCTCGGTTGGATCTTCCTATAGAACCTCATTTTATCAAGACAGCTTTCAAAGCACAACAGAGAAAATGTACAGAAGTACAAGCCACAAGATGTTCTCTTTCTTCCTCTTTTTTTAAAAGAATTGATAATGAATAATAATAGCAATGCAACATCAAGCAATAATTATCAGATTAACAAAAAAAAGCTTATGCTTTAGATGTGATCACAAACTTGTTTTATGTTACAAAATTAAATTTCTGAGGAGCGAAGGAACAAAGAAGACAGCTAGAAGTAATATAATACCTGAGGTACCCAAACTTTAAGAGCTTTATCCCACTTGTACCTAGTTCCATCATCATCAGTGAACTCCTCTTCACCATCTGGAGGAGTTGAAGGCCTTTGTTCCTCATCAACTGCTTGCTCATCCTCCGCCTCTTTCACTTCCTTTTGAAACTTTTCATACTCATCCAATGGATCATTAGAAGTCAAAGGAACTGCAGAAAACAAGTAACAGGTGTTTCAGCCAAATGCGACATAGTATTAAGTTATTACATTTCTGCCTGTTCATTTCTTAAGCGACCAAATCCTTCACCTGAATTTGTACCATCAGTGCTCTGCTCAGGTACATCAGTTAGCAATCCAGGAATCGAGCAAAGTGGTTGCCAATCACTCCTTCCTTCTGACCATACAAGTGTATTCTCCAGTAGGTATCCAGCAGAGTAGTGCCCTGTTGATGTCAAGTAAACAAGCTTAGAAATCTCCTAAGACCATCTACAGATGAATACAATTGTTCAAGATAAAGGCTGATAGTTTACAACTGAAACTTTTAAAACTAAAAGCAACAAAGACAGCAAAAAAGGAGAGGCATAAGGTATTCGGAACTCAATGAACACCTATACAAAAGAAGAAAGCTATCGAAGACCAATTCCTCCAATTTAAACAAAGAAAACTACAGTCCATCTCGATCAAAAGTCATTCAAGGAGAGCAATGTAAAATGTTTTACATCTACTCATTGAACAGCGGAAGTTTAGAAACTCACCACGCAACTCAGATATCGTATATGGGCCTAGCTGCTGTTGGTCTTGTGCAAGCACATACCAACCCAATCCAGTGCTCATTCCAGAAGTTGTATACAAACTAATGTTGCCTTCACCTACAACAGAAATCCAAAAATCAAACTTCACCTTCTTTTTTTAAGGTAACAATCAAACTTCTCCTTCTTTACCCTATGAAGTACCTAGTATGCATATTTGCAGGATCCAAACATAATGGATCCTCACTTCAAACCCCCCCCCCCCCCCAAAAAAAAAGGAGAGGCAGCATGAAACCAATATATCATGAAAACTCAAAAACTAGTTTCTAAATTTTGGAAAGATTCGAAATACTGTGTTTGGAAGTCTTAATAAAAGTAAAGCAATTTTTGTTGCAACATCAGCCAAAAAAAAAGACATCTTGAAAAAAATTAACAATTGCTTTGCAAGCTCAGTACTTGAAAATATTGAAACATAAGTCACTTGAGATTGTAAAACCTAAGAAAAGCCCCCAAGCGGATAGTGGTAAGAGTCAGCTTGCGATTTCCGAGTTAGGCGCACGTAACGTGTTCAAACCCTGTAGCACAGCCTGGTATTTAACTGCAGAAAGTAGAGGGAGAACCCATTATCCACCAAGTTTCAAACATGCGTCACTGGCTTCGGGAATTTCCGGTTATAAAAAGATAAAGATTGTAAAACCTAAAAGGAACTAAGAAACTCTGATGTGTGAATTAGGCGCAACTCACAGATTCAAACTTTACAGATAAAAGTCTTGTATTACAAGGATGCCATATTATGGAAAAGATACTAGTTGGACCCCAAAGAAAAAAATCTTTCGAGTGATAGTGAGAAAATTTTGTCTTCCTCTCAATCATTTAAGATACGGAAAAGGGTCAAAATTGCCCTCAACGTATTGACTCCGGAACAAAATTGTCATCCGTTAACCTTTTGCAAAGAAAATGCCCCTACCGTTAAATTTGTGGAATACTTTTGCCCCTAAAACTAACAGCTGCTTTGTAATTGTTTTTTAATTTTTTTTATTCCACGTGTCACGTTTTGATTGGCCATTTATTAAACTTGACCCAAAATCAATTCTACTCCAAGCTCTGACCCAACCCGACCCAACCCGACCGACCTACCCGACTGGCGAAGGTCGTGACTCCGGCCAAACTGAACGACAACAGTATATGGCTGCCGGAAATGTTATTTCTCGGCCAAAACCAAACAACTCAGCTAAATCCACTATTTACTAAAATGGAAAACAAAAAGATGAGAGAGAGGAAGTGAGGTTAATGCGGGGGCTGGAGGGAGGGGTGAACTCGCCGGTTTTAATGAGTTTTTCCGGCGAGTCTGTATCCGGTTGGAACTTGGAGATGACGAAGCAAAAGGGGTCGTTTGCTGGTCGAAGAAGCAGCAGCCGCTGCCGGTTTTGCTAAGGGAAAAGGGTGGTTGTCGCTGGTGATGGAGATGAGTGGTCGTTGTAAGGGGTGGCGGCGGTTCTGGGGTTGCCGGCGATGCTGGCTGCTTCTTCTTTAGGGTGCACTGCTATGGTCTTCGCCAGTATGGTCGGTTGGTCGGGTTGGGTCGGAGCTTGGAGTAGAATTGATTTTGGGTCAAGTTTAATGAATGACCAATCAAAACGTGACACGTGGAATTAAAAAAAATTAAAAAATAATTAAAAAGCAGCTGTTAGTTTTAGGGGCAAAAGTATGCCACAAATTTAACGGAAGGGGCATTTTCTTTGCAAAAGGTTAACGGAGGGAAATTTTGTTCCGGAGTCAATACGTTGAGGGCAGTTTTGACCCTTTTCCGTTTAAGATATTATGCATATTACTGAATTTAATGAGAAACCTAAATTAAAGTAAAAGGAAGCTTTCGACCTGGCATTGGCTAAGTTACCCCTCATTAGTCACTTCCCCTGCATGGTCAACTATTGTCGAGTCAATGTATTTGAGTTAATCATCTACTCATTTGTACTCGTAGAGATACCTATTTATAATGGCTTTTGTTGGGAATAAATCCCCACAATAATAATATTCACGATAAGAAAAGTGGAATAATAATATAGCAGTGAGATAAGGCAATCAACAAGAATAAAAGAGTGACAATGACACCAAGATTTTTATGTGTAAAACCCTTCTGAATAAGGGAAAAAACCACAACCCCGAGAGGAGCAACTGATATCACTATAGAAAGGAATTTTACACTTTGTAGGCCCGAGTAAAATACTACAACACTTAAATGAAATAACCCTCTTTTGATATTCCACCTCACTACAATATCGCTCACACTCTTTATTTTCCTCACAGATTATTTTCTTATACCATTTATGTGATGCCTCACTCTTTCTTTCTCTCTTTGTTGGTGTGTTCGAAGAAGTGAGAGAACTCCTCCTTTTATAGGAGAAAGTACTTGGGCTCCAAGTTGCAAAAGAAAATATAGAAAACCTTGGTAAATATTCTCCACCTTTCGTTCCATTCTTTGGCTCCAAGAAAGGTTATCAACCTTTATTTTATAGGCACATACCTATAATCTTTACTTCAATCTTTTTCTTTTTTTCCTTATCAAATGGATATGGACCCTACAAATCTCACCTTCCAAACCTATTCACCTAAAGGAGATAATATTTTGTTTCTAGTTTGAATGCATACCATCAAGTTCTTTGCATTGCTCGAACTTGTCTCTTGGTACCAACTTGGTCAGCATATCCGAAAGATTCTCACTTGTATGGATCTTCTTGACCCGCATAGATCCATCCTCTATCTTTTCTCAAGTCCAGTGATATCTCACGTCAATATGCTTCGTCCTTGCATGATACATGGTGTTTTTGCTCAAGTCTATTGCACTTTGATTATCGCAATAGACTATATATACCTTCTGGTGCAATCCAAGTTCCTGAAGAAACCGTTTTAGCCATACCATATCCTTTCCAGCTTCAGTAGTGACAATATACTCTGTTTCAGTTGTAGAGAGTGCGACACACTTCTGCAACTTCGACTTCCATGTTATACCCCCCCCCCCCCCAAATATGTGATCAAGTATCCGGTGGTAGATTTACGATTATCAAGATCACCTGCCATATAAGCATCCGTGCAGCCCTTCAAGATTGGATCAAATCCTCTAAAACACAAGCAATCTCCTACCGTACCTCTTAGGTAACTGAGTATCCACTTGATTGCTTCCCATTGTTCTTTTCCGGGATTTTCAAGGAACCTGCTAACAACACCAACTAAATGAGCAATATCAGGTCTGGTGCATACCAATGCGTACATCAAGCTTCCGACTACTGAAGAATAAGAAACTCTGTACATGTTCCCTTTCCTCTCCATTGTTGCAGTACACATCTTCTTGCTCGCCTTCAAATGACTAGCAAGAGGTATGTTGACTGGTTTAGCATTCTTCATGTTGAAGCGTTCTAGTACACGTTCAATGTACTTCTCCTGAGACAGCCACAACTTTCTACTTGTTCGTTCTTGAACAATCTTTATTCCCGAAATTTGTTGTGATGGGCCTAAGTCCTTCATGTCAAAGGACTTAGATAAGTCTCCCTTAAACTTTGCAATCAGCCCTTTATCTTTGTCCTACAATCAACATGTCATCCACATACAGCAATAATATAATCAAGTTGTTATCAAAAAATCTTTTGAAGTATACACATGGATCAGAATATGTCTATGTAAGTTTGACTTTTCATGAATGAGTCAAACTTCTTGTACCACTGCCTTGGTGTCTGCTTCAACCCATAAAGACTTATTCAGTTTGCACACTATGTATTTCTTTTCAGCTATTTCAATCCGTCTGGCTACTCCATATAGATCTCCTCTTCCAAATCTCTGTGAAGAAATGCAGTTTTCACATCCAACTGCTCCACTTCAAGATCTAGGCTAGCTGCTAAACTCAAGATTGTGCGATAGAAGTCATTTTGACAACAGGTGAGAAAATTTCATCAAAATCAATACCTTTCTCCTGTTCGGAGCCTTTAACCACCAATCGAGCTTTGTATCTAACCAGCTTGCCATTTCTATCTTTCTTGAGTTTAAAGACCCATTTATATTCGACTGGTCTTTTACCCTTTGGAAGTTCAACCAGCTTGTACGTGCCATTTTTTGTGCATAGCTTTCATCCAGTGGTTCTTTTCTGGATGGGACAGCACCTCCTTAAGACTTTCTGGCTCCCCCTCATCACTGATGAGGACATACTCCGTGGAAGGGTACCTGCATGACTCTACCCTTGGCCTCTCTGATATCCTCAGAGATTGAGGTTGTTCTTCTTCCTGAGTGGGATACTCCACTTGCTCGACATCATCATCAAGTTGTTCCCCCTGCTCGGTAACTTCACCAGGTTGCTCTCCCTGCTCGGCAACCTCGTCGGTCATACTTTCTGCAGTTGTGGGATAGTTAGAAGAATAAGGAATGGTAACAAGGTTAGGGATTATACCATTCCTTGTCTTCTCTGACTGATCATCTACAGCTCCAACTTCACTTTCTCGGAAGATTACATCTCTGCTTCTAATGACCTTCTTCTTTACAGGATCCCACAATCTGTACCCAAATTCTTCATCTCCGTATACAATGAATATGCAGGGAACTGATCTATCATCCATCTTTGTTCACTTCTCCTTTGGTACAAGTGCAAAAGCTCTGCAGCCGAACACCTTTAGATGTTAGTAGGACACCTCCTTGCTAATCCAAACTCTCTCTGGAATGTCAAACTCCAATGGAACTGATGGACTCCTATTGATCAGGTAGGAGGGTGTCTGAACTGCTTCACGCTAGAATGACTTAGGTGGTTTAGCCATTCTGAGCATGCTTCTCACCTTCTCAACAATGGTGTGGTTCATCCTCTCGGTGACACCATTGTGCTGTGGGGTTCTAGGAACTGTCTTTTATGTTTGATCCCATGACTTGAGCAGTACTCTTCAAATTCCCTTGAATGTACTTGCTTCCATTGTCACTTCTTCTTTAGCTTTCGACCAATCTCCCTTTCCACCAGAGCATGAAACTTCTGGAAAACTTGAAACACCTAGTCTTTGGTTTTCAAGATATAAACCCACAATTGACATGAAGCATCATCAACAAAAGTAACAAAATATTTGTTACCACCCATTTATTCAATTTCTATTGGACCACAAATATCAGAATATACAAAATCAAGCATATTCAATTTCCTTTTAGGCAATGTTTGAAATGAGACTCTATGTTGCTTACCAAATAAACAGTAGTCACAAGGTTTTACTGTTGTACCTTTGGCAAAAGATGATGAGTTCCGAGTTTAGTGGTTCTAGCACGGTCGCTCAACTGTTGTATTTGGCTTAATTATCTAGCTTTAATATATTTTGTACTTATGTGCAAATGTTAACTTTAACTGTTGTTATTTAATTTCAAGAAGATTGAAACGTTATCAAAACATGTCTTGAGCCACGTCACATAAATGCACCTGTGGCTTTTGACATATTTTAATATCGTTGGGATTTGGATTTGGGTCACATAAATGCGCACTCGAAATTAGGAAGGTAAATTATTTAACTAATGCGCCTAAGGTAATTTCGCGCATTTAGTTTTGCGAGGGCTACGAACATTCGCTGAGTGATGCACCTCAGATTCTAAGGAAAGGTATCTAAGCTACATTATGAGGGCCATAAATCATTTGTATTGTAGTATATCTCATCTCATCTTATTTACAGGAAATGCTCCTATTTATCGAAGCAATGAAGTAAAATTGAACAAAATGTTCGTATTCTAGTTCCCTTGCATGCATATACATAAGTTCGACTAACTGCACTGGTTTTCCAACAAATTTATGAGGATTTGCGCAATGCAAAAATCATAACTTCTATTACAAAACTTATATTAGATTCAAGGATAAGTATAGCATAATTGTTATTTAGAGGACAATTAATTTGCCTTAAAATGAGTAATAGCTATTAGTGGTACTAGTTTCAAATGGAATAGCAAGCATAAGTGAGACACTCGGTTCAAACCAGTACAACAAATTCATCGTTCATGGATTCCAATCCCCTTTCAATATTAATCAAACCTCAAATGTAATCATTTCATTAACATTATACTGATGTCTAAAATCCAATTCGTGGTACTAACAAATAATCACATCCAAAACCAGAAAAGGCATTCAAAATGAAGCTAAAGCACGGTGGGATAATGAACACACCATGAAACGCTTCAAAATATTGGAATAACCATACTGATTCAATCAAACACATAAAGAACATCTAGTGAGAATCTAACTACTTGAAGCCAACACAAACATGCCAAAACACGCGTGAAAGTTACAAGAGAGTTGTCACTGACTTCATGGTCCTGCTGCGCGACTATGCCAACTTTAGTTTAAAGGGTTAAACAAGGGACTAAATCCCTACCAGACCAATAATTACTCACACCGGCCAAAGCACACTGTACTGAATAATATACTTACAACAAGCCAAATCCATCTCCTAATAGCATAAGATAAAATAAATCACTAAACAAACATGTTTGTTAACAACAATATGTGAAGCTTCAATTGCATGAAAGAAAAGTTGACTTAAAAAACAAAACACCAAACTTGGCTTTATTTGAATCCATACTGCAAATTACATATCAATTGATGTCCATAGAGTTTTGGAGCATACCTAGTACAACAAATGAATAAAGAAAATTGAGGTAAAGAGGGATTGAACAGCAGTGACCCAGCAAACGCAATTCGCAACAATCAAAATCCAAGGAAATCGACTCAAGACCCAAAGAAGAAAGCAAACAATTCAAGCAAAATCGACTCTCAATCTAGCAGCCACAATTCGAACCAAAACAAACCAGAATACTTAAGCACCTTCTGATTCAAACTATTTTCAACTTCAATTACTCAAGACTAACTCAAGATCCATATCACAAGAACTCCCAAAGACTTTTCAATATAACAGTGATTTTTTATGTATTTTTAGCGGTCGATTTTTTTTTGGTTTTTTAGCTCTCTAATTCTTGCCTTGAAAGGCAAGAATGCTACCTTATATAGGCTCTACTGTAGGGCAGCCCTGCTTGTTTAACTTTACACCCCTAGTCCCCTTTTGAACTTTTTAGCATAAACGCCCCTAGATTTCTGACTTTCTACCCAAGTTTTAACACCTAAAAAGTCTGAATTCTCCTAAGACCATACTAGAGGCTTCTAAAAGTCAGTTACACCAAAGATTCTCTATACTGAATTCCCTGAATTACCCCTTACTACACCTGAATTTACCTTCAGAAATCACAACTGGGTCAATTTAACCCAAAACCCCAAACCCAAACCCATGGGCATGCATACCCTAGCCCAAACTTACAAACTTCAAACCATTAATCAACGAGCCATGACGCTCAAATGAATAAGGTTGTTTGGGCCAAACAAAAGAAAGAGAAAAATAAATAACAGAGAAGGAAAAGAACTGAGTCAAGGAACTCAAATAATTCACACAAAACAAACAACAAGGAGGGAACGCTTAACCAACCTAGCAATCAAATGAGAAACTGGTGAACCAAACCACGAATCAAGCAAGGCAAACAAACAAATGACTTAACAGTATTTGACCAAATGCGTCTGTGTTTAAAACGAAATTCATCAATCTTGAAAGAAAAGGAAAAGGAGGCAAAGAAAAGAAGGGGAACAATTAGACAAATGGAGAAATTAAGGGAGATAGGAATACCTAAACAAAAACGGTAGAACGACTCAAGCTAATCGAACCCCGGCTCCTCTGGTTTGAACCAAAAATGGATGTTAACCGACTGTTCTTGTGAGAACAGTCGAGTGACACTCATTTCAAGCCCAAACTGTCTTCAAAACGGGAGGACATGCACCTAGGCCCTTGCATGACGAGTTCAAGACTGGAATGGATTTAGGGCTGGAATTTTAGATCTAATGTTCGAGACGTTTCAACTGGATTTGAGAACGCTGGTTTGAGATTTGGGGAGAGGGAGTCACGGTGAGTCTATGATGTATTTTTGGTGGGTTATGGCGGTGGCGCCGCCATACACGGCGGAGGTGGCGGCTACTTTTTTGCATATTCGACGGGTTTGAGGGGGATTTGAGGGAATTGGGGCTCAGATTTGGAAAGAGGAGGTGAAGGGGAAGGTATGGTGTAAATTTGGGGGTCATTTGTGACTCGCCGCCAGCGGAGGCGATTTCCGGCCGGCGGCAAATAGTGGAGGAACAGTGGCGTTACACCGGCGATTAAAATGGTCTAAGAGGTGGTGAGATAGGGGTAGGGCGCTTTCAGACACTTAAATAGTGAGTGTTGATCTAGTTCCGGACCGTTGGATCGAAATAGATCAACGGTCCTGATTGGATGTTTGTTGAAACGAGGTCGTTTGAGTTATGGGGGTGCACTGCACCGGGTATTGTTGGTTCTGGGCCGGGTATGGGTTAGTTAGTTGGGTATTTGATGGGTTTTTTTTTTGGGCTGGGATTTTATTAAAGGGTGGCCCAATTTTGGCCTTCAATTCTTTTTCAGATCTTCTCTTTTCAAATTCTTTTCATTTTTCTCTTTTTTTTCGAAAATCATTAAAACTCCTAAATTAATTACAAATCTCAATTTTACCTTAAAAAATGTAAACCAGTACTATATAATTATTATCAAAACAAAATTAAAGGAAGAAATTACCTAAAAATTCAAAAATTAAAAGAGCCAATTGAACCTATTTTTGGATTTCCCTTTTTTATAAAATGAACCTATTACTTAATAATTCTCAAAATGCAAAATTAATTCCTAAATGCACATGCCACATATTTTTGTATTTTCCATTAATTAAGATAAAATTAATATACACAAACAAATGCAAACCACTAACATAAAATGCTACGAAAAATCAAAATTACAAATAAACAAACAAAATTATTTTGTTCTGAATTTATGAGAATGATTCATATAGGGCAAAAATCACATGCTCACAACTGACCCTCTTTGCCCGAAAATACAAAGAGTTTTCATGCAAAGTTAAGTGAGTGACATGAGAGATTTTTGCCCGCTTGAATATTCCGTGAGAAACGTTTTGAAAAGCTTGACCGCACCGTGCTTCCGAGATTGCTTACATATCCTCGACTAAAGAGGATCAGGTCAGTGTAGTTCATGAGTGTTTGATAGATGGGACTACCGAAGCGGTGATCTCATTGTTGTTGTTGTTGCTTGCTAGACCCCCTTATTACACCTTGTGAAAATAAAAGAAGCTAAACTAAACTATGAACTATATGTTACAAAAAACCTATCTATGTCTTCAAACTTGCTCTTGACCGTTGTTGCCTTGTTACTTGTACATCTCCCTGTTGTTTCCTTGTTGACTTGTATTTCTTCACGTAAACTTCTTGTTGCCCTACTGCTATGTTTCTCTTTCTCCATGTTGATGCTTGATTGTTAGATTTGAATTGTAGTCCCTTATTCTCCAGGTGGGCGCCACAAGTCTAATAAGGATTGTGAATCAGATTGGAAAATCGATGCAATGAAGACCAGTTTCATGGCGAAGAGGTGCAATACGAATTGAATATTAGACTTGCTTGATAATCCAAAGGTGCATGTCATGGTCATTAGAGTTGGCATCGACATATGATAAGTGTGTAGTTCTCCTGTTAGGGATTATCTCTTTCCATTGTCCCTTACTCTATTCCTGTTATTTTGTTTACTCCCTCTTCTTGAGTCTGTTTGGTCAAAACAAGTGAGAAATGACTTTAAAATCTTCCACCATCTTTCCAATTTCACAAAATAAGATTTGGCTAGACCATCAAAGTGGCATAAGTCAAGAAAGAAAAGCGTGCGCACGGAGCAGGTCTTTGAGATTCATGTGAAATACAAAGGTTTGGTATATATCAATTTATGAACAATGCAACAGATAGAGGATGTTGGGGGAACAGATCAAAGGCATTCTTTGTGATAAGGTTGACAGAGAAAGTGGTTAACCAGATGACAAGCAAGGTCTTCTAAACGGAAACCAAAATTATCATAGCAAGTGAAGGAGCGATAGACCTCGAGGCCAAGGCCAGTGGTTTGAGTCAAGAAAGAACAACACACACATTGAGTGGGTGGCAATTGACGTGCATTGGGGTTCATGTGACACAAAAAGGTTTGGTAAATGTTAGTTCTTGAAGGGTATTGGGTATGAACAGAGAAGAGGTATTTGTCGTGATAAGGGTGACAGAGAAATTGGTTAGGAAATAAGCAAGCAATGTCTTTAAACGTGAAAATCAAAATTACCATGGCTAGTGAAGGAGCAATCACCAACCAACCACCATGTTTGAACTCACAAGTTTTCTTTGTCTGAAACAGGGACGGAAGCTGTGATTTATATCAGAGTTTGGAAGCTTGAAATTTTTAGGTGTAATGCCCTTATTCTGTTTACGCAAAGGCTATTGAGAAGATCACACATCATCCCCGGGAGATGGACTTCCTAGTCTGAGCAGTTCAGGTTGTATTTTGGTTTTAGGAGAAGCACTTCCTAAATTGAGAATTCATCCCTAGGAGATGCACGTCCTAGTTGGAGTCATTAAAATTTCACCCCTAGGAGACGTTCTTCTTCCTCTGGGTCTTTCAAGATACACCTGTAAGAGATGCACTTCCTAGATTGAGAGTTCATTCATAAGAGACGCACTTCCTAGTTTGAGTCATTGAAGTTTCACCCATAGGAGACGCACTTCTTAGTCTGGGTCTTTCAGGATACACCTGTAGGAGACGCACATTCTAAATTAAGAATTCATTCATAAGAGACGCACTTCCTAGTTTGAGTCATTGAAGTTTCACCCCTATGAAATGCACTTCCTAAGTTGATTTTCACCCATTCGAGACGCACTTCCTAAATTGCTAGTTCATTCATACGAGAGGCACTTCCTAGTCTGAACCATTGAAGTTTTACTTATAAGAGACGCACTTCCTAGCTTTAGTCATTTAAATTCATTCATAGGAGACGCACTTCCTAATTTGAGTAATTGAAGTTTTACTCATAGAAGACGAACTTCCTAAATTAAGAGTTCATTCATAGAAGGCGCACTTCCCAATTTGTCATTTAAGTTCGACACTAGGAGAGGCACTTCCTAGTCTGGTTCATTGAAGTTTTACGTATAGGATACGCACTTCCTAATCAAGGTCTTTCAAGTAATTCTATTAGGAGACGCACTTCCTAAACTGAGAGTTCATTCATAGGAGACGCACTTCCTAGTTTTAGTCACTGAAGTTTCCACCCCTAGGAGATGCACTTAATAGTCTGGCTTTTTTCGGTTATATTTCGTTTTAGCAGATGCACTTCCTGATTGAGATTTCACCCCTAGGAGACGCACTTCCTAGTCTTGGTCATTTAAATTCACCCCTAGGAGACTCACTTCCTAGTCTTGGTCATTTAGATTCAACCCTAGGAGACGCACTTCTTAGTCTTGGTCATTTAAATTCACCCTTAAGAGACGCACTTCCTAGTCTTAGTCATTTAGATTCACCCTTAGGGGACGCACTTCCTAGTATTTGTCATTTAAAATCACCCTTAGGAGACGCACTTCCTAGTCTTTTTAAATTCACGCTAGGAGACGCACTTCCTAGTTTGATTGATTCAGGTCTTATTTTAGCAGATACATTTGCTAGTCAAAGTCTTGGTTTTACTTATAGGAGATGCACTTCCTAGTCTTGGTCATTTAAATTCACCCATAGGAGAAGCACTTCCTAGCCTTGGTCATTTAAATTCAACCCTAGGAGATGCACTTCCTAGTTTGGTTCATCTAGGTTTTATTTTAGCAGACGCATTTGCTAGTCAAAGTCTTGGTTTTACCCCTCGGAGACACACTTCCTAGCCTTGGTCATTTAAATTCACCCCTAGGCGATGCACTTCCTAGTTTGGTTCATTTAGGTTTTATTTTAGCAGACGCATTTGCTAGTTAAAGTCTTGGTTTTACTCATAGGAGACGCACACTCTAGTCTAGTCTTTAGTTCACTCTCATCATTTCATCAATAGTATAAGTGGTATACAATTTTGCTAACAACTCACAAATCTCCCTCGTGCAAACTGGGGCAGAAAATCTCGTTTGTTGTGCTTGTTTTAGTTACAGGACCCTCCTGAATAATGGGATGTAACTCTAATTGGTAATCCTCAACAGAGTCGTCATAGCTGTCAAACCTCTTTTTTAACACTACACCACGCGAAAGGCATATTTAAGGGAGTTTTTCCAATTAAAGGACAATCGAAACGGGATTTATTAAATTAAAAATCACAGTCGCCACTTGGGATAATTAATGGTTTCCCAAGTCACCGATTTAAAATCACGAATCGAGGAAGGCCAGAAATTCCGGTAAGGAATTCTGTTAACCCGGGAGAAGGTGTTAGGAACTCCCGAGTTTCGTGGTTCTAGCACGGTCTCTCAACTATTATATTTGGCTTGATTATTTGATTTTACTGCATTTTGTACCGATGTGCAAATTTTAACTTTTAAGTGCTTTTATTTAATTGATTAAAGGAAGATTGATTAAAACATGTCTTGAATCGTATCACATATATGCACCCGCGGTTTTCGACATAGTTGAACATTTTTGTAATTTGGATTTGGCTCATATAAATCCGTACCCGAATTTAGGAATGTAAATTATTTAACTAATGCGCCTAAGGCAATTGCACGTTTGCAATTTTGCGAGGGCCATGAAAATTCGCTAAATGGCGCGCCTCGATTTTATTAAAGGAAAAACGTTCAACTAAGTGAACTACGAATCATATTTAAAAACTATGAGTATCACAACTACACTACGGGAATCGTACCCGTAGTTGTGATGATTTTACTACGTGTCTAAAGCAAACTACGATATCTGAATTATTTCTAAAAGCTCTTTTGCGATAATTGAAGTTATTGATTATGATTTTACTTCCTAAAGTTGTCCATGCTTCAGGTGTTGAACATAGTTAAGCATTATAAATCGTCCAACCAAAACTATATCATTAGACGAACACAAATGAACAAACCATTTTCCTAACGCTACGGTGTCCAAACAATTACATTATCTAAAACTGAGATCCATACCTCAGTCGACGACAGGACAGTTTAGGAAAGCCAAATAAATGCTGAAAAATGATTGAAATTCAGCAGAGCAGGTTCAATAGAGAAACATTTACGGCTCGAAGAAGCAACAACAAACAAAATTAAAGCTAAACCCAGCAGCCGGCAAAAAAACTAATACTATGTAACTCTTAATAAGACAAGCAATCTGATATCCAAAAATTAAATCAGCCATCAAAACGAGCATCTCAAACTATTCAATGACTCTTCTACGCGATGGCATTAGCATGCACTTGAAATCCTAGGCCACGGATCAGTGCAAATACATATCGAAACAAACACTCGAAGTAAGAGTTTCATCCACAGAATCTAACAGCGACTAAGGTGCAATGACAAACCAACACGAAAAATTCATATAAACTCAATAAATCTGAAAGGGAGAAACCAATGAAATAGAAATGAACCTGAAATTTATATGAACTGAAATGAAGCAATAATTACAGCTGGACATGACGCGGTTGTAAACAGAATCATCACAAATCGAAATAGAATTTCGGACTTAACCTTCAACAGCAAACTCCACATGTCCCGAACTCAAAAAAAACTACTAAATTTGATTAATTCCATATTTCGAAAATTAAGAATCCAAATCAGGGATGAGGAAGACGAAGTATTTTTGTATCGCGTTTCGAATTTTTAAATCAGAACCCAGCTTATGTTCGTTCCCTTACTCTTTCCGTGTGCGTGACTCTGTGTGGGCTCGATCTGATGGGGTTGATGACGATGGAGAGGTAGAGGGAATGAGGTATTGGAATGGAGGAGGTCTCTTTTGGTTTCTTAGGTGTGGAAGCTGAAGATGAAGATTTTAGGGGGGTGTAAAGGAGACGAAAGTCTGGGCTGGCGTCCTCAGGTCCTGCACAGCTTCTCCTACTACCAGGCGTTAATTTTTCTTTTTATAGATCGAGGTTTTATTTTTTTAATTAGGATAAAGTTGAGGGAATGGTTTGGATTACGTGGGTTTGGATAGGAAAATTATGGTTGGGCTAAATTTGTTTTTAAAAATAATCTAATTATTTAATTTAAAACCTGTATTACAGTTAAATTCTTATTTTTTTTTCTTTAATTAAAAATTCTAAATTAATTTATTTTGGTAGAAATTAAAACTCTTTATCCATGTTCTTAACATTAAAATAACTAATTAATTTGAAACTAAGGAAAAATACTAATTTTAAAGACCAAAAGATAAACATGTAAAAATGATAATTTTTAGAATTTTTCTATGATTTAAAAATGTTTAAAATGCATGAAATGCAAATAAATAAAGAAAAATTCTTAAATTTAACAAAAATTATTTTTGGACTATTTTTAGGAGTTATTTTCATGTAGGGAAAAAATCATGTGCTCACAGCTGCCCCTCTTTGCTCGGAAACACGAAAAATTTTCGTGCAAAGATAAAGTGAGCAAATACGAGCGATTTTTGCCCGTTTGAATACTCTGTGGGAAGCATTTTTGAAAGATTTGACCGAACCTTGCTTCAGAGGGTTGCCTATATATCATTGGCTATAAATGAATTAGGTTAGTGTAGCTTAGAAGTGAGTCAGATGATGGAGTATGCCGAGGTGAAGTGCCGGTTGAGGTGTCGTCCCGCCAAGGTTCCGGTACGCGGTCTTGTTATTGCATCACAATCAAAAGAATGAAAAGGACTAGCTAAACCTGTCAACTACGAGTTATAAGGTTCCTATCTATAAGTCTTTTGAAGCTTGATCTTGAATCTTGAGTGGTTCTTCATTCAGACTTTAGATTTCAACCTTGACGTTTGTTGGCTGCAGGTGCTAGCTCGTTCTTCTTCAGCTTTTTAACCATGCCTTGAAAAGTTCACATCTTTCATCTGTGTTTCATTTGGATTAACTTCTTGCTTAGTTTTTTTTTCTTTTTTTTCTTTCACCTTAGATTGTTGACTTGCATTCTTGCCACGAGCTTCTTTTTGTTGCCGACTTGAATCGTATTCTTAAGTGAATTCCTTTATTCTCCAGGTGAGGCCTGATTGAAAACGTTTGAACCTTTGAATGTACTCTCTTGGCTCCAAGTGGTGCCTGAATACCCAAAATTTGAAACTTGAAATATATTCCCTTGTTCTCCAGGTGGACGCCTAATTACCAAAACTTGAAATTTGAAATGTATTCCCTTGTTCTCTATGTGGGCGCCTGATTACCGAAACTTGAAACTTGGAATGTATCCCCTTGTTCACCAGGTGGGCGCCTGATTACCAAAACTTGAAATTTGAAATGTATTCCCTTGTTCTGCAGGTGGACGCCTGATTACTAAAACTTGAAATTTGAAATGTATTCCCTTATTCTGCAGGTGGGCGTCTGATTACAAAAACTAGAAATTCGAAATGTATTCCCTTGTTTTACAAGGGGGCGTCTGATTACCAAAACTTGAAATTTGAAATGTATTCCCTTGTTCTGCAGGTGGGCGCCTGATTACCGAAACTTTGAATTTGAAAT
The DNA here is from genome assembly GCA_034376525.1 of Nicotiana benthamiana. Taxonomy (NCBI): domain Eukaryota; kingdom Viridiplantae; phylum Streptophyta; class Magnoliopsida; order Solanales; family Solanaceae; genus Nicotiana; species Nicotiana benthamiana. The sequence goes on along the minus strand of CM067327.1, from coordinate 140,038,269 downwards.
GTATTCCCTTATTCTCCAGGTGGGCGCCTGATTACCAAAGCTTGAAATTTGAAATGTATTCCCTTGTTATGCAGGTACGCGCCTGATTACCAGAACTTGACATTTGAAATGTATTCCCTTGTTCTCCAGGTGGGCTACTGATTACCAAAACTTAAAGCTTGAAATGTATTCTCTTGTTCTGCAGGTGGCGCCTGATTACCCAAACTTGAAACTTGAAAGGTATTTCCTCGTTCTGCAGGTGGGCGCCTGATTACCGAAACTTTTAAACTGTGGCCTTTAATCCTGATCACAACAACACAAACAAAGAAAAGAAATTCTTTTTGCCCCAGTTTGGTGCTGGGTGCATCTGTGAGTGCTAATCAAATCCTGTTACCAAATATCTCTAAAATCTAAGCTAAGTCCCATTATCCATGAGGGTCCTGACAACTGTTAACCAATGACAACTTTTGAGATTAAGTCACGTTTTCCGAAGGTATTATTTTCCACTATATCTTGTTATAAGATATATCTGCTGGGGATTCTCTGGCGACCGGCGATTAAAACTACTTCCCGTTATCCAGGCGTGTAATAACAACTCTTAACTAGATGACAACGTGTATCTACGGGGGATTGGTAATTAGATATACGTCCCATTATCCAAAAGGGTCCTAACAACTCCTACAATTGAATTCGATTATCCATGCCTGTCCTGAAGGCTCTTGTTGGGGAAATATTTTTTTGGGCCTGACCATACCACCCGACTGTTTGAATTTTAAGCTAAGTCCCATTTTCCAGGAGGGTCCTGACAACTCTTATCTGAATCCTATTTCGACATGCAAGTCATTTATGCTCTTTGCTATTCGTGATTATCTCCATCCTTTAGGAGAGTTCCATTTTCCAGGAGCGTCCTGAGGGTTCCAGATTAAATTCTAATTCCAACTCTCGGTTGTTTCTGTTGGGGATTACTTAGTTAAAGTTTTGTCCCATTATTCAGGTGAGTCCTGATGACTCTTGCTAGGGGCAATATTTATGTCGAATTATGTTCCTTATTGAGTTTTAACTGAGTCCCATTTTTCAGGTGGGTCCTGAGAATTTCGATAATACCTGCCATGTCCCTGCCTTCCCCTGTGGAGGATCTTCCAGAATTTTCTTCCACTGTATCAATCAAAGAAAACTTGTTAGTTTGAGAAGTGGTGGTTAGCTTGCGGCATTCTTGTTGAAAATGGCCTCCCCACCGTCGTATTCTGTTGTGTTTAATTTCCCGTACTGATGATAAGTGGCCTGAGTTGCTCGGCTGACCCCCGAACCCTATGGCCCTACTTTTCCCTCTATTATTGTGTTGCACTCTTACCCTTTTTCCAGAATTTTTACATCTTTCTTGAGATTACCGAGTCAATGTACTATGCTCGACTGACCCATAAAACCTTGTGACTTTACCCTGCTCCCCCATCTTTATGTTGCGTTCCTGGCCGTTTTGCCAGAACTCTTACATCCTTCCTGAGATTAACGAAACATTCGTGGATCCTTCCCCTTGCTGTTTCAACATTTGCTGCCTTTGTTACGTTTTGATCGGCATGTGTTTTGTCCTTTTGGGAACTGGTAGTAAGCTTTGAAATTTCTCTCATGCTTGCATAAATAAAATGACTTTGGAGACACGAAGGAAAATGAAATACAATGACTCTGAATTGTTTTAGAGTAAAAGAATTCCAAATTTGGCGACTATTTAGGGGAAAATAAAAGAAACTTATATGAGGAGAAACAACTGGTTTTTCATGATCATGACATGCACTTCGGCTTAGTCGACCCAGTCTGTCCAGATGATCGGCCCTCGATCACCATGCTTTGTTGTTGTAACCATTTTTAACCTAATTTCTTTAACCAATCTCTGTCTTTGCTTGACTTACGATATCCTGAACGGATTTCCACCAACAACCCTTTTTCCAGTTGCTTGTTTCTTGCCCTGCCTTCGCCTATTGGTGCTCGTGAGGGTTTTCACCGATAAGACTCTCTCATTTTTATTTCTCTCAACTCTCGTCGCCTTACAGTTCCCGTGAGGGTTTTCACCAAAAAGACTCTCTCATTTTTATTATTTTCCTTATTAAACTAGAGAGTTGTCCCAGGGTATGAATCACCTTTTCTTGCTTGACTTGGTGTTTCTTAAAGAGAGATCAGAAGGTCGTTCTTTGGACCGCAATGCAGGCTTTTGGATAGTGTTAGAAAGAAAGGGGTGTTAAAGGCTCAAAATAATTCAAATGGACTCAAAGGTTACAACTTTCGAAATTATATTTCTTACAACAACCATAACTTCTGCCCTAGTTTCTTGCTTGGGGGTCTTTGAATTTTTATTTGAATATGACCGAGTCGTGAGGCTGCCTAGGTATCTTAAAAGGAATCAGGAAAAATGTAGTTCATGCGGATTCCTTGTTTTAGTTGTTTTCTTGTTTCTTGCCTATTTTTCTTTTTCTTTCTTTTTTTTTTCTTTTCTTCTTTTTCCTTGCTTTAATTTGTTTCTGTTTTTTCTTCTTCTTATTTCTTTTTTCCTCATTCTTTCATTTCTTTTCCTTTCATTGACTTCTCACACTTGCATTTCTGACTTCCGTTACTGATTTCGAAAGAGGGGTGTGAAAAGAGAGTAGTTAAAGCTCAAAGGGGTTAGCAAAGGATAAAGTGTTTAGATAGCCGAATAAAATGCCTTCATCATTTCAATCTCTAAAACATGACAAGTAAAGACAAATATGCCAAGTATAGACAAAGATTTAAACAAGGAAAATCATACATAATATCTCATAACTGCATCTGAATTGATGGTCATTTCTATACACGTGTCTTCCACATCTGTTAGGTACAATGCCTCATTGGACAACACTCTTGACACGATGAACGGCCCTTGCCAATTTGGGGCGAACTTTCCCTTTGCCTCTGCCTAGTGAGGGGGGATGCGCTTCAATACTAACTATCCCACTTTGAACCTTCTTGGGCGCACTTTCTTGTTATATGCTCTGGCCATTCTCTATTGAAACAACTGGCCATGACGTGCTGCTGCCAATCTTTTCTCATCAATCAGACTCAATTGCTCCAGACGGGCTTTGACCCATTCTTCATCATCAATTTCTGCTTTGGCGACAATTCAAAGGGATGGGATTTCAATTTCAGCTAGGATTACTGCTTTTGTACGTACACTAACAAATACGGAGTTGCCCCTACTGAAGTGCGAACAGTAGTGTGATAACCTAGCAACGCAAAGGGTAGATTTTCATGCCATTGCATGGACCCCTCCACCATTTTGTGAAGTATCTTCTTTATGTTCTGTTTAGCTGACTCAACTGCTCCATTTGCCTTCGGGCAGTATAGGGTGGAATTGCAGTTTATAAACTTGAACTGCATATGTACCTCTTTCATCAAATGACTATTGAGATTTGCCCAATTATCAGTGATGAGTGTCTTTGGGATTCCAAACCGGCGAAAGATATTTGAATGTACAAAGTCGACCACAACTTTCTTGGTCACTGCCTTGAAGGTTTTAGATTTAACCCACTTGGTAAAATAATCAATAGCAACCAGGATGAACCTGTGTCACTCGGAGGTTGCTGGCTCGATGGGCCCGATGACATCCATGCCCCAAGAGATGAAGGGCCATGGTGCAGACATTGTATGTAATTTAAATGGCGGGGAATGAATCAAGTCTCCATGCACCTGATACTGATGACATTTGCGCATGAAACTGATACAATCTCGCTCCTTGGTGAGCCAATAATACCCTACCCGGAGAGTCTTCTTTGCCAAAACATATTTGCTCATGTGAGGTCCGCAGACTCTAGAGTGTACCTCATTCATGATGGTTGTAGCCTACCTCACATCTATGCATCTCAACAACCCAAGATCCGGCATTCTTTTGTATAGTACCCCCCCTCCCCACTGAAGAAAAACCCGCTTGATAGACGACGGATATTTCTCTTATGATCACTTGTGGCCTGTACTGGATACACACCCATCTTGATATATTCTTTGATGTCGTGAAACCATGGTTCATTGTCAAGCTCTTCTTCCACCATTTACAATAACCATGTTGGCCATGGACTTGGATACACAATGGATTAACATAAGCCTTATTTGGATGATGTAACATTGATGCCAAGGTGGCCAAAGCACCAGCAACCACATTGTGAATTCTCGGGATATGCCTGAACTCTACTGATCGGAATCGTTGGCAAAGGTCATGCAGACATTATCGGTATAGTATGAGTTTCAAATCTCTTGTTTCATATTCCCCTTGAATTTGGTGTACCAGAAGGTCCGGGTCTCCCAAGACCAAGACTTCCTGGACACCCATGTCTGTAGCCAGCCTCAAACCCAAAATACATGCCTCATATTCTGTTATATTGTTGGTGCAGTAGAAGTGGAGCTGAGCTGTAAGAGGGTAATGGTGCCCCATTTCAGAAATGAGTACTGCTCCTATCCCGACGCCTTCATGTTGGCGGTCCCATCAAAAAATAATCTCCATCCTGGCTTCTCGCCCTGTTACATTTCATCAATATGCATTACTTCCTCGTCCGGGAAGTATGTCTTTAAAGGTTCATATTCTGTCTACTGGATTCTCAGCCAAATGGTCAGCCAATGCATGTGCTTTCATTACAGTCCTAGTCACGTTGACAATGTCAAACTCGGTGAGCAATATTTGCCATTTTTCAAGCCTCCCCGTGGGCATGGGATTCTGGAAGATGTATTTCAACGGGTCCACACGTGAGATGAGGTAAGTGGTATATGACGACAGGTAATGTTTCAACTTCTGGGCTACCCAAGTCAGGACGCAACACTTCCTTTCAAGCTAAGTGTACTTAACCTCATAAGCTGTAAATTTCTTGCTGAGGTAGTATATGGCCTGCTCTTTCCTCCCGGTGACATCGTGCTGATCAAGCACATATCCGAATAAATTGTCCAAGACTATTAGATATAGAATTAAAGGCCTTCGTGGTTCTGGTGGGACCAATACCGGCGGGTTCGACAAGTATTGCGTTATTTTATCGAAAGCCTCTTGTCACTCTCCCGTCCATTTAACCGCATCATCCTTTTTCAACGACTTAAAGATGGGCCCGCAGGTTTTCATTAGCTGGGCAATAATCGATTGATGTAGTTAAATCTCCCCAACAGACTCATCACCTCTGTTTTGTTCCTCGGAGACGACAATTCTTGTATTGCTTTGATCTTTGATGGATCTAATTCAATGTCTCGGCAGCTGATTACGAACCCTAGCAGCTTGCCCGAGGGGACCCGAAATGCGCACTTCACAGGATTGAGTTTGAGATTATACTTACAGAGCCTCTGGAAGAATTTCCTCATATCTCCGACATGGTTGGATTGCTTCCTGGATTTCACAATTACGTCATCCACGTAGACCTCAATCTCCTTGTGTATCATATCATCGAAAATGGTTGTGATTACCCTCATATAAGTTTCCCCAGCGTTCTTCAGACCAAAAGGCATGACCCTGTAGCATGTCCCCCATGGTGTGATGAATGTTGTTTTCTCTGCATCCTCCTCATCCATCAAGATTTGGTGGTAACCTGCGTAACAATCCACGAAATACCCAACCTCATGTTTCGCACAATTGCCAATCAATATGTGGATGTTTGGCAATGGGAAGTTGTCCTTTGTACTTGCTTTGTAGAGGTCACGGTAATCGACACACAGCCTAGTTTTACCGTCCATCTTTGGCACAGGTACAATATTGGCTAACCAGGTGGGATATTGCGTGACTCGGATGATTTTTGCCTCAAACTACTTGGTCACTTTCTCTTTGATCTCTACGCTCACATCACTTTCAAACTTCCTCAACTTTTGTTTGACGGGAGGGCAGGCCGGGTTAGAGGGAAAATTGTGAACCGCCAAGTCGGTGCTCAACCCTTTCATATCTTCATAAGACCATGCAAAAACATCTTTGTATTCAAGCAGCGTTTTGATTATTTATTCCTTGAGCTGTGGGTCAAGATGGACACTTATTTTAGTTTCATGGATATTATCTTGATCCCCTAAGTTAACCACTTCTGTATATCCCAGGTTTGGCTTAGGTTTTTCCTCAAAGTGGCTTATCTCTTTACTAATTTCCTCAAAGGCCTTTTCCGCATCATATTCTGGCTCATCCTCAAATTCTATCTTTTGGATTATTACTTCTGAATTAGACCGGCTTTGAAGTCTGGGCCGAAGAATCCTTATGCATGTCATTTCATTGGAACCAGCATAAAAATAACTATACAAGAAAGAAAAGTAAAGCAAAGAAAGAAATAAAAACCATCAGCACTGAGGAAAAGGAAATTGCATTTCATTGAAAATTGGAAAGATAACAGGGTTTACACATCCAAACAGACGGAACATAACCCCTGAATTAACAACCCTGGAGATAATCAAGATGAAACTGAAAGAAAAATCAAAGCCGACTACTACGACTCCCTCCAGGTGGGAAGAGAAGTAACCTCCCAGTTGTTGACTTCGGCATGGGGCCCCACAAACTGCACATCTACCTTGCTTGACTCTTCTCCGGCCTCCACCATATTTACCTCATTGAACAGTCTTTTTAACCCCATATCCAAATCCGCATCAACATCAATCAGTGGACCGAGAACCGGCGGCACTAGGCATTTTCTAGTACTGGGCTTGATAAATAATTTGGACAATCGCGGGATGGGCTTTGGGAGAACCTACGCCTCTGTTTTAACTTTCTGGCTCGCTTTATGTCTGCAGATGTAGGTTTGAACCCCAAACCGAAAGTGTCCAAGTTTTTAAGAAGAGACACCGGTTGTATGATGCCTAGCAGAGAAGCACCCAATCCCTTGCTGAGCATGAAACCATTCTTTAACATTTCCAAAGCCACCATGACTGGCGCGGTTGTTATCTTTGGAGTTGGGACAACCTCACCTTCCGAGATCTTTTCAACGGACACTGTATCGAAGACTTGATAGACCCATGGTCCCTTGTCATCTTCAGCTTTGATAAAAGGTATAGCGGCATCACCCAAAAGGCATTGGTTATCCTCACCATGCACCACAATCTCATGCCTGTCCCATTCAAATTTGACCATCAGGTGCAAGGTAGACGGCAATCCCTTTGTGGCATGAATCCAGGATCTCCCAAAAAAAGATTATAAGAAACTACCACATCCATCTCTTGAAACTCCATGGAGAACTCAAGGGGACCTATTGTCAGCTCTAGTACTATATCCCCCACTGAATCTTTGCCTCTGCCATTGAACCCTCGAACGCAAATGTTGTTCTTGTGGATCCTTCATCGTCCACCTTCAGCTTGTTCAATATAGAGAGCGGGAAAATCTTTGTGCTGGACCCATTATTAACTAGAACTCGGGTTACCACAGCATCTTCACACTTCACAGTCACGTAAAGAGCCCTATTATTCTCGGTGCCCTCCATGGGCAGCTCATTGTCAGAGAAAGTGACCCGATTTACCTCGAATATTTTGCTTGAGATCTTCTCCAAGTGATTTAGTGTTATCTTGTCAGGAACATGGGCCTCGTTCAAAATTTTCATCAGTGCCCACCGGTGCTTATCTGAATGGATTAACAATGAGAGCAAGGAGATCTGAGCCGGTTTTTCCTCAATTGCTCTGTAATGGAGTAGTCATGCATTTTCATTTTCTTTAGGAATTCTTCTACCTCTTCTTCTGATACAACTCTTTACTAATTTTGGGTTATCCTTGGGGATCCTGCTTTTTCTTAACTCCTCAGGGGCGAAGTATTTCCCTGATCGAGTCAAACCCCAAGCTTCACAAACTTCTCCTCTAACTTCCCTCTCGTTGTACATCACTATTGCTTGTTCATATATCCAAGGAACGGCTTTGATGTTGATGATTGGCTGCTGAGTTATCATTTTACGATGACAGGCTCTATGCAAGCGCCTTCCACAACTATGATGGGTTCCCTAGCTGTCTCATGCACTACCACTTTTGCCTTTCCTTGTTTCAGTGCAACCATACTTGACGGCTCCCCTTGAACCACCACAACAGGTTTTCTATCTATTTCCTTTAACTTGATCAACGACTTCTCACCACTCACATTCTCACTTGGCTTAACTTCACTTGATTTGATCATCATTACAGTTTGTGAGGGATTTTTGGGCTCTCTTCCTTTGTTCACTATCTAAATCATATTTGTATAATGATGAGCAGGAAACGGTTTTTGGTTAATGTTGGGTGCTTTTGGAGCTTGCACCTCAATCCGATGTGAATCGATAAGTTCCTAGATGGCATTCTTCAAATGCCAACACTTTTTTTTATCATGCCCCGGGATACCAGAAAAGTACTCACAGCTAACAGAGTAATCCAGATTTCTCGGAGGAGGATATGGCATATTTTTCTTCGATTGGCCTTAACATATCCAACTGTCTCAACCTGTAGAATAAACTGGTGTACGACTCTCCCAAGGGAGTGAAAGTTTTCTTCTTCTGCATTCTTTCATTTATCAAGGATAGGTTATCCTGGAAGGCTGGTCTCGGAGGTTGTTGGTAGGCTCTTGGAGGTGTGTAGTTATTTTGTGGAGCTGGGTAATTATTTTGTTGGACTGGCGCACACCATGGTGCGTGGGTGGGAGGTTGGGTATATATTTGTACGTGATAGACTAAAAAACGGGGGTCAGGAGGTGGGTAGTAGTGTTGTGGTGGGCTATATGGAGTGTGTAGGTAGTTTTGGTGATGAGGATGGGGCTGATTATAATATGATGGACCCCGAGGCCCGAACCAAGTTCCTAACTCAATCGATGCTACTTCCTGCTTCTTCTTCCAAATTGCTCCTCCGGCCCCGCTTTAGATAGCCTGGGTGGTTGCCTTGATTGATGAATAAGTCATGATCTTGTTGGATTTGAGCCCCTCTTCGACCATACTTCCCATTTTTACTACTTCATTGAAATATTTACTCACTACAGACACCAAATGGCCAAAATACGTAGGCTCTAAAGCTTGCAAGAAATAGTCTAGCATTTTATTTTTCTTCATTTGTGGGTCGACCCTCGGTGCTTGTTCCCTCCAACGGTCCATATTCTCTGAAGCTCTCGTTGTGCTTCTTTTCTAGTTTCATCAAAGACAAACGATCCGGGATAATTTCAAGGTTGTATTGAAAATGACAGGCAAATGCTTGTGCCGGGTCATCCCAAGTGTACCATCGAGCATGATCCTGTCGGGTGTACCATTCCAATGTTGAGCCACTCAAACTTTGACTGAAGTAGGCCATCAACAATTCATCATTTCCTACCGCCCCTCTCATTTTGCTGCAAAAACCTCTCAAGTGTGCCACCAGATCACTATGTCCATTGTATAAGCCAAACTTGGGCATCTTAAAACCTGGAGGCAGTTGTACATCTGGGAACAAACAGAGATCTTTGTACGCCACACTCACTTGGCCACCTAATCCTCTCATGTCTCTGAACGATTGCTCTAGACTTTTGACTTTTCTGAGCACCTCCTTTTGCTCGGGGTTTTTGACTGGTTTCTCAACCTCAACAGGAATTTCACAATGGGAGCGTAAGGGTAAGGTTCATGAGCTTTGAAGGCGGGCTCTGGTGGGTAATAGTGGTTGTCACAAGCCTGAAGCAAAGGCTCACTGGATGATCTGTGGAGTGCGGCAGGAGGAGGTTCCACATAGATGGGAGCAACTGGTAGAGGAGGGTGAGGAACAACTTTGGGTGGTGGAGCTAGGGGGTCTTGGGAGGTTGTACATGGGTATGGTGGATAAATGGGTAAGCTTGGGGTGGATCAGTGGTAGGATGGTCATGTGACCGGGCTAATAAGGGTATGAAGGTTGGGTTAGCAGGATAAGCTGGTGGTGGTTGCCCTCTCACCCATACCTGATACATTGCTGCCATTTGATGTTTTAGTTTGTACATCTCCTGTTTCATTACATTAACATCCAACTCCTCCACCTCCTTCGAGGGGAAAATGATACTTGCGTCAGTTTCTTGACTGGCCATAGTCAACTTGCTTTTGGACCGAGTGCTATAAGAGTGGGTTGGCAGAATGCCGTAAAAACTAACCACCTATCTGAATTGGGAAACAACACCAAAACTTATTAGCGATTAAGCTTCAACATATAGGTAGCCACATACTTGGGGATGAATGCACCTACGCCATTACCGGTTACTATTATGCATGATGAATCGGTTGCGTGCGTCATCCCAACTCTTATTCTATGCCACTCTCCTTTCTCTCTTGTGTTTCTCTCTTCTTCTCTCTTGTTTTGCCTACCATTTTTATTACCTTATTCTCCTCTTATTTTGCCATTGTTTCTCTCATTTTCTCTTTTTTTTCCTTTTCTTTATGTTGGTTATGGTCGAATCCTATGCAGATTGCCTACGTATCATGACCCTACATGAATCAGACCGAGCGTAGTTCTGGCAAGTACAGAAAATATTTGGAATTTTCAATTTTCATAAAGTAAAGCATTTGATTAGAACTTCTGACAAATAAATACATGAAATATTTTTGGAATTTTCAGTTTTCATAATGTAAAGCATTTGATTACAACTACTACAAGGAAATTAACAGACTCTCTCTCAATTGGAAACAATAGACTCTGACTTAAATTAGAAATAAATGACTTGACAACTCAAACTCAAATAAAAGCAAATACAGATTCTTGAATGGACCAACAAATTTGAAAATCATGAATACATTAAACCCTCTAATACTCCCGGGGACTTCGAGACATCATTCGGTCTCGGTGAAGGCCTGTATGCTAAATCCCCTTGGAGGTGGTGGAGGTCTTCCATCACTTGACGAACAAAGGTCATAGCGGTGGCAAAGAACATAGATCTTGTGATATCTTCACAATGGCTACACTTTACGGTGATGTAATCGGCAATCATCTGTACCCTCTCTCTTATAGCACCTTTTTCTTGCAACAATCGCCTGATTTGCTAGGCCCTAGCCTCCAAAGTTTGTTCGGTTGGACGATTCAGTTCTTGAAATTGTTGCAAATCTCTCTCCAACTGTGCAATTTCTATGTAACAATGCTCCCTTTCAGCCTTGAAGTTTTTGCCTGCTTAACCATTTTGTTTTCTGCCATAATGACTTTTTTCTTCAACCCTTCAACCTCGTTGTCATGTCTTTCTTTTAATTGTTCAATTGTGCGTGTTTGCTCCTCTGCATTTTTGGCCAATTGTTTTCGGGCCCTGGACAGCTCACCCTTTGCTTTGTTCAAATCAAAACCATGTTCTCCTACTTTTCACCTCAAATTGTCTATGAGCTTTTCATCCTTCACACGTCTGGCGGGATTCTCTGCGGCTACTTTCATTTTCTGAATTTGGGCTCCCAAAGCTTCATTTTCTTTGTCCATTATTTTCTTTTCCCCCTCATCTACCGCAGCTTGCAAACTATTTTCGAATTGAAGATCTTTCACCTGTTTTTCCAATTTTCCTATTGTGGCTCTTTATTCATATTCCTTGGCTAACCAATTCCACTGTTCTTGTGACGCCTCTGCAAATTCCTGAAGATGCAGCCTTCCAAACTCTATTTCTCTTCTATACCAAGCAAGGTACCTGGGTGCAACCTCGCCTTTAGATAAATCTCGTACTCTGGTGTCCGCCGTTAAGTACTGGCATTCGCTCCAAATTTGTCGGACTAGTGCTTCAGGAAACTGACCATTGGGGCCAATCTCGACCACATGAAGACTAATGTTTTCATCCCTGGGAATCATTTGGCACCTCTCTAACTGTCTCAACACCCTGTATGGAGCATAAAGATTGGATACTCCGAAGACCCATAAGAATAAAATGAGGCCCAGTAGCTGGCATGTATATAATTTCCTTAAGGGGTAGCCACCCGAACGCCCACTCTATTTGGCTTGCACTTATGACATGGAGATATGAGACCCATTCTATGACACCCTCTAGTAATCTAAGCCCATCGACCCTGGTGGGGAATTCTTCTATGCAGCTTTTTGACGAAGACCCATAACTCATAAATTGAGGTCGATGGCGCAAGTGTTCAATCATCCATATTTGTAACAACAGGTTGCATCCTTCAAAGAAATCTCTTCCGGCTTTACAGGCTGTGAGAGCACAAAATATTTCAGATAATATCATGGCTTGAGTGATCAAAGTGCTAACAATCCCTGCTATTCGTACGTCAATATTCCTGTCTTTCCGTGGAAACACCAGAAAGCCCAAGAAGAATAACATAAATGTGAAACACATGTGTTCTTCCCACTTGACTCGGTTTCCCTTGCTACAAATATTATTTTCCAGGTCATTAAATCCCCCTATGTGCCCATACCTCTGGTATATAAACTGTGGAGTACAAAAGCTGGCTGACAGATCTGGATTGTGAACTTTCCTACTGATCTTTATTGATTCCAAAATTTGTGTATGGCGATGGCCCTAGGTGCAATCAGATATTGATGCCTTAGGGAAATTTTGGGACTCCCGATATATCCGGTTATTTCTTCCAGTGTTGGGGTGAGTTCAAAGTCTGAAAAATGGAATACATTGTGTACCGAGTCCCAAAATGTAACTAGTGCTTTCATGATATCTCTTCTAGGATTAAATTTCAATAACCCGGTGAGTACTCCCAAGTGTGCATTGATCTTGTTTTGCCCCGATCCACCCAAATCATTCCACCACACGTTCAACTCCAAAGGGATCTTGTTCATGACTGTTATTGGCAAATTTTGATTCGTGCTCATTCTGCACATCTATAAGGCGGTTAGACAAAAAAAATCATGATTTATTGGGCTAAAAGAAAATAAAGTTAAAAACTTTCTCCAAACTTTCATTTTAACAATGAAGTCCCGGTTTTGCAAATACGGCCTTCCAATATTTGGCCCCATAGTTAGAAAATAATCCAAAGCGGTTGTTCTTGAAAAAGCGACCTTCCAGCACCACATTGTGGATATTCAGCTAATTTTGACAAAAAAATCTTTATTTATTAATCACAAACAAAATATGGTTGTTTTTGGCTATTTTTGTAAAAATGAAGTTGGGCCCGATGGGGGTTGCCTACGTATCTCACGCCCTATGAGAATTGCACGGGGCGCCTATTTGGTTGCCCCTATACCTATTTTTTAAAACTTTTAACTTGTACTCACTTTTTTAATAACTTCAGCCTCCTTTCTCCTCCTTCATTTTCCTCTTCTTCTTCTTTCATTACCGTCAGGCCTTATTAGTTTCACCTTGTACATTGCCATTGCTGATACTTTGAAGATAGAGGAAGACTTCATGACGAATGCTTTGGAAATACTCTTTACAGAACTTATAGCACGTCGCTGCCTAGTGAAAGTAGAGATTGTATTGATGGTGCACCTTTGAGCAAGCTAGACGAAGAAACACTATCAGTTAACATGTTTGCACATGCAATACTAAACAAAAACTTATAAAATAAAACTTCAGCAACGAAGAAACGCTAACAGTTGACATGTTTTCACCTGCAATACTAAACAAATACTTATAAAATAATACTTCAGCTATTTTATTTTATAAGTTTTTGTTTAGTAATCGGAAACTTCAGTTCTAAAGCTGAAGTTTGCCAGTTATAAAATAAAAACTTTAGCTCTAGAGCTGAAGTTTATTTTATATGTTTTTGTTTAGTAATCGGGAAACTTCAGCTTTAGAGGTGAAGTTTTCCAGTTATAAAATAAAAACTTCAGCTCTAGAGATGAAGTTTATTTTATAAGTTTTTGTTTTGTAATAGGAAAACCTCAGCTCTAGAGCTGAAATTTGCCAGTTATAAAATAAAAACTTCAGCTCTAAAGCTGAAGTTTCATTTTATAAGTTTTTGTTTAGTATTGCAGGTGCAAACATGTCAACTTTTTGCGTTTCTTCGTCTAGCTTGCTCAAAGGTGACCGTCAATACAATCCTCTACTTTCACTAGGCAGGTACGTGCTTTAAGTTCTGTAAGGAGTATTTCCAAGCATTCAACATGAAGTCTTCCTCTACCTTCAAAGTATCAGCAATGGCAACGTACAAGGTGAAACTAATCGGGCCTGACCATAATGAAAGAAGAAGAAGAAGAAGAAGAAGAAGAAGAAGAAGAAGAAGAAGAAGAAGAAGAAGAAGAAGAAGAAGAAGAAGAAGAAGAAGAAGAAGAAGAAGAAGAAGAAGAAAATGAAGGAGGAGAAGGAGGAGGAGGAGAAAAGAAGATGAAGTTACTAAAAAAGTAGGTACAAGTTAAAAGTTTTTTTAAAAAATGGGTATATACTAAATGGGAGCGACCAAATAGGGCGCCCCGTGCAATTTTTACTCATATTTACAACTGATCCTTTAAAAATAACTCAATTTCAAAAGTAATCTAAATTTAGCTACTTTTAAGATAAATTTGAGCAAAAACACTGTTCAAAACCCCAAAAAATACGCCAGTATATTGTGCTAGTGTTCCAGCATAATTATACTTGAACTCCAGCATATTATACTGGAGTTATAGGATAAGTATATTTGAACTCCAGCATAATATGATGAATTTCAGCATGAATACTCTAGAACTCCAGCATAATATACTGGATTTCCAGCAAATATATCGATCCAGCATAATATACTGGAGTTTGGGGAATCGGTGCTCCAGTCTCCAGTATATTATACTGGAGCTAGCAAAGTATACCGATTCAGCATAATATACTGGAGTTCATACACAGGTGCACCGAACTTCAGTATATTGTGTTGGACTAATCTTTGTTCTAGAAAAATAGTAGCTATTTTTCATTGACTTGGTAAACACTGGCTATTTTTGAATGGCCAGCCCAGAAACTGGCCATACCGTGCTATTTTTACAATTCATTCAGATTAAATACACTCATTTTCATTTCATTTTTAAAAATAAAAAAAGAGAATGAATAAATTCACAAAAATAAATTATATAGTTGAATATTATATTAATGAAAATTCTAAAACTATTTTAAAAATCATATGCAATGAAACTTTTTTATATAAGCATTCAGCATCCAGAACCATTAATCCGAGTGCTGAATTCGCATCGTGTAAACCAATTTGAAAACTGGCTATACCGTGTTACTTTTACAATTCATTCAAATTAAATACACTCATTTTTATTCCATTTTTAAAAATTAAAAAAGAATGAAGAAAATCACAAAAATAAATTATAGTTGAATATTATATTATATAAAATTCTAAAACTATTTTAAAAATCATAATCAATGAAACTTTTTTTATATAAGCATTCAGCATCCAGAAGTATTACTCCGAATAATCCGAATTCACATAGTGTAAAGTCCATTAAAAGAGAAATCTTTTGGGGAAAAGAACAGAAATAGCCAATTTAAATACTAACTTACCAATCTCTAGCCCAAAATTAGACACTTACCAAAAGTAGCCTAAAATTAGAGACACACATAAGGAGGGATTCTTCTATCCGAGAATCATGCTAAAGATCTTCCTTCCTTCACTGTGTGTATCAATTTAACATATCCTCTGTAAATTACAATATTCTCTCTCAAAAAATTCTCAAAATGAGCTCCAAATTTCACCTAAAATCGATCAATTTCACTATGTACCTTCGCAATTTCTGTGTAGATACAACTTTTGCAATTTCTGTGTAGAAGGAATTATGAACTGCAATCACAATCAGTCAAGGAATTAGTGAGTTTTGACCTAATTTCAGCTACTTCAATGGCAAATTTACCAATTATTATTCAGTATCGTGGCCGATTGAATGTTGACAACAACTTTGTTGATTATAATGCAGATGATGTTATAGTTACTCCAAATATAAGTTTTGAAGATTTTGCATGTTAGAATATACGCTTAACGCTAGAGGGGGGGTGAATAGCGTTATAATAAAAAATAGCGTAAACTTGCGGAATTTAAAAATTGCAGGAATGAAATAAGTGCGATAAGTAAATAATAAGGAACGAACGCACCGATGTTATCCTGGTTCACCACAACCCGTGGCTAGTCCAGTCCCCGAGAGACTCTCTCGAGATTTTCACTAACTTCGTTAAGCTTACGGGTGCTTAACAAACCGTTACAAACTGAGAACTTGAGTCACACAAGCCTCAACTACCTTTGCTCGAAGATACCACACTTCAAGACTTCAACCAAAGGAATCACAACGTTCCTTCTTACAATACAAGGGATTAATGCTTCCCTTCAAGTGTATAAAAACACTTTGCACTCAAAACAAGACTCTCCTCAAGAGTAGATATGAGTAAAATAAATACGCTCAAGAACACAACAACTTTCGTCAAGAATTTGGCTCTCAAAAACTTATGTAATGAATAGAAAATGATGAATAAGAGAGTATGCAAGCTTTAGCAATAATATGATCAGTTGTTGTACTTAAAAGACTGATTTTAAAATGTATTTATAGTGTTGAAAACATGCACAACCGTTGCCTGATTGCCAATTAAGAATTGCTGATTTTGTGCTAAAACAATCGATTGTCTAAGTTGCATAATCGATTGTTTTCCAATCGTCCAAAAATCATTCCCATATTTTACGCATAATAATCGATTATCTAAATCATATAATCGATTATCTGGAAACGTTCAAAAAATCTTTTTCAGATTTTACTTAAAACAATCGATTATCAAAATCATATAATCGATTACTTGGCAACGTTCAAAAAATCATATTCAGATTTTACTTACAATAATCGATTATCAGAATCATACAATCGATTACCAGACAGAGTTTGAAAATATTTTGGCAACGGTCATTTACATAATCGATTATGCTATATGTATAATCGATTATATTACAGTCTTGAAAAATCGAATAGACACTGCCTCAATACAATCGATTGTCATAAGGTGAACAATCGATTATTTTGTAGCTTTGAAAAATCTGATGGACACTGCCTCAACACAATCGATTATCATAAGGTACACAATCGATTGTTTTGCAGCTTTGAAAAATCTGATGGACACTGCCTCAACACAATCGATTATCATAAGGTACACAATCGATTGTCTTGCAGCTGCCTTAACATAATCGATTATCATAAGTACATAATCGATTATCTTTGTCCAGATTTTAGAGGCATGTTTAAAAATCATTTTGGTTAAAATAAATATGCATGATTTAAAATCATTTTGCTTTAAATTAAATATGCATGATTTGATAAAAATGATTTTACGAGAGAAGCCAAGTCTTTAGTCAATTGTCGGATCAAGATCACAATTAAAGAACGACTCATGTATAACTTTATTTCTTTGCTTAATCTTGATCTTTGTTTGTCTTGTGCTTGAATCTCGTTATGTATCAATTGTGCGCTTGTGCTTGGACCTCGTCATATGTCAATTGCGCATCGTTTGTCATTTATCAAAACCTACAAATATGAACACACGTTTAGTTTAGTGCCTTGTGAGAACGTGTTTCAACATTGCAGACGTGATCTTGAAACAATTTATGATAGATACTTCATTGAATGATATTGAAATCAAATACATTATCCAAAATAGTTCTCCGCCAATAGTGATACACAATAGTATGGGCGTATGTGTATATCTTGAGCTGAAAAAAGGCTCAGAATTTACAATGTATTCCCTTTGTATAACATCGAGTGAAAAGGATATGGACATGATCTGCTATAATTCCACTTCTGTTGTGATTTCCTCAGAATGTGCACAAAACTCAGTTGTAGAGGAGAGATACAATGGTGATACAATTAAGATGATCGAGTTTGGGGATGGAGAAGACTGGAATGATACAGAATCTGATGAAAATAAAATAATAACTGATCCTCAACATATAGATGTAGAAGAAGGTCAAATTTATAAAGACAAGGCAACGATAATCAAAGTCATGAAGCACTTGGCAGTAAAGGAAAAATTTCAGTTTAAGGTGCATAGATCAAGTGTAAGCAGGTATCAAAATTTTTATTCTATAATTATGTATCTCAATGTCTATCGTAGTTCATGTTAGAAGCATAATTATGCGGAAAATAAGTTGTTGCTTGTAAGTAGGTGGTTGTACACTTTTAAGTTGTGGTTGTCACCGTCTAGTACTATATAGTCGTTGTATTGTTTCATACTAGTATTTTTAATGGAAGTGTGTATCACTAAATATCATTGTTTTCATGTTGCTCTGTTTATTTATGGAAAAGTTTATATCCTTGTTGTAGGTATTGCCTAGTATGCATCAACAACAACTGTGATTGGTATTTTAAGTCTTCGAGCCTGAAAAAAGCAAACGTTTTCAAGGTCAGAAATTTCAGCAAAGTGCACTCGTGACTCCTAAAAGACAGATCTTACGCACAACGTCAAGCTACTGCAAACCTCATCGGCATTTTTCTGATAGACAAGTATAAAGACCCAAAAATAATATACACTCCTGATGACATAATTGGAGACATGAACAAGCAGTATGGTCTTCAGATGACATATATGCAAGCATGGAGATCGAAAGAATATGCAGTTCAAGTACTGAGAGGGAACCCGAGCGAATCATATGAAAAGCTGCCAAGCTACTTTTATATGTTGGTTCTTACAAATCCTATGTCAGTGGTAAATTTGAAAAAAAAACAAGAGGAAGACTTATTCATGTATGCTTTCATTGCACTATATCCGTATATAAAATGATGGAATTATTGCAAATCGGTTGTTTTTGTAGATGGAATTTTTCTTAAATTGGCATGTAGAGGAACATTATTGATAGCATCAACACAAGATCCCACAGGTAATATCCTACCACTCGCATATGCCATAGTAGATTCAGAGAATAATGCTTCGTGGAAGTGGTTACTTTGCAAGATTTAAGGATGCATTTGGGGAAAGGGAGGGAATGTGCATAGTCCCGAACAGGCATGAAGGCATTGCAAATGCAGTGGCAACATTGTATCCACAAGTACCTCATTGTGTCTGCATATGGCATCTATGGAATAATGCAAAAAGAATTATAAAAAAAAACTATTTGTTGCTCAAAGACATATTCTTTGCTATGGCCAAAGCATACACTGCTGAAAAGTTTGATTACCACATGGCAGAGGTAGAGAAAACTGATAAGAGGGTCAAAGATTACTTAATGAATGTTGGGTATGAAAGATGGTCCAGAGCACATTCCACTATCTACAGAACTTGACAATGACTTCAAACATTGCAGAGTCGATTAATGCAGCGCTCAAGGCTGACGGTGGAATGTTACAAACCTAAAGAATGCAGTAGAGTCATTCACTGATCTTGGGAAAAAATATGTACAATACTGATGGACAATCTTGAATTGTCACATCGGATGAAGGTATGACTGGAATATGTAGATACTTGTGCATAGAATATGTAATCATGCTGAATTTACGGATCTGTTATATCTCGAACCCTTTCTGTGATTCTGTTAAACTAGTGTCCACCTGCACAAAAGCAAAGACTTTCAATTTAATGTAGAATTTATGCCTACCCCACTCCTGAAATATTAGTTGGTTTGACATGATATTAAGCTAGTTTAGTCTTGTTGGCTATCTAGTATATGTATTTTGAGGGCATCTTCTTTATCACCACTAATGATAATTTTGCAGTTGACCCTTTCGACGAGTTACTTATATTTAGTACTTGACAAGGGTAAGCAGAGAATGGTGTTCCTAAAAGATTGAACTTGCAGCCGTAGAAGGTTTCAGTTGGATGAGCTTCCATGCGCACATGCTTGGGTAGTATTAAAATACAAATACATTGATCACATTGAGTATTGCTCGGTGTACTACACCACGAAGTACCTATTGAAGACCTAAGAAATTCCAATTTATCCGGTTCCTGATGAAAGCACATGGGAAATTCTTGCAGAAGTTCTAAATGAAAAATTCTTGCCACCAGACGTGACTAAAATAATAGGAAGGCCAAGGAAGGGGAGGTTGAAGCCAATATCTGAAAGGGAACGAAAAAGGTCGATTTCATGTGGACAGTGTGGAGAAGAAGGTCACAACAGGAAAACTTGTAGAAATAATCCAAAGAGAAGATGAAATATGCAAATTTAGAATTACTTGTTATTTTACTTTACTGAATATCATAGAGATTTAGAAGAATGCTATATATCAAGAACTATATCATTGTAGAATGTCATTTGAATTTTAGATATAAATAAATATTTGACCTATCATTTAAAATCGTGTTGCAAGTTTATATTATACATCCGTTTGATTAAAAAGAAGTTGTATCAGCTATGTATCACATTTGTATCATATATATATTGCTTCTGCAACACATTTGTATCATCTATGTATCTCTTGTGTATCAACTATGTATCTCTATGTATAGGCTCTTACTCATGCCTGTATTTGAGTAGTAACAAAGCTAAATAATTGAAAACAATCGTAGCAGCTAGAAAACTATGCAAAACAGTTTTAGAAATTTGCAAATATAAGTGGCTTCATCAATACATATTTGAAAACTGTGTATCATTTGTGTATCATATCCGTATCATATGTGTATCATATCTGTATCATGTATGTATCATGCGTGTATCTGCAAGAGACACTGTATGCCGTATATTTATCATATCTATCTATAATTCACAACACAAAATCAAGGGAGAAAATACCAAAATAAACTAAACTGCAACGATTCAGTATCGTACTGAAAGTTATTAAACCTTTATAACAGAATAAGCATCTCATTATCCATACGATTCTTAAAAGTACTTATAAAATTCAAACACAAACAAATCTGATTTGTCTTCCAATAATGGCAACATAACAGAACAGAATACAAAAAACAAAATTATAGAGTTCATCCTGCAACAATGACAAAAGTAACTATTTCTTCTGCTTCCCCGCCTTATCGACCAATAATCTCACCATCACTTTTCGCGTTCAGTTCCATCTTCTTTCTAGCATAATCCCATAAGAGAGCACTAAATCTGTGCCGGTGTGCATAGGCATTGAATTTTTTAGGAGGCGTCTTGCCCTCAATGAAATACTCGGAAAATGATGTTGTAAATACACCGCAAAAATAAAAAGAACAACTATGGAACTGCAAAATCTAAAAGCAAAACAGATTGTGTTGAAAGAAATTCATACGCTTCGACTTGTTGAGGCAATCCTTCAACCAGTTTTACATCAAAGGGGGTAATCAAGTCTTTTCATTTGTAAACATTATTGCGCCAATTGATATCGTTTTTGTTTAAATATAAATGCGTGTTCACGAAAAATGAGGCAGCAACAAAGAATACTTGGCCATAGCCTTATGAACTTTGGCTTGATGAGCAGCTCCACCGCACATATAGTCATACACACGAATGCACCTATCCTTGAAGGACATCACAGTCATTATCCAATGCCATTGTTTTGCAATATTAATTTGCATTAAGACATGCTCGACAGTATACCATGGAACATTGGCATCCAAGACAAACCCCTGAATATACTCTGTAATGACATGTTTCGGATTGCACACATCACTGTCTCCATCTGTATCAATAAACGCCTGCTACAACTCATTAATTTTCTCATTGAAGTACCAATCTGTGGTGTGAATGTTACAGGTAGGTCTTTGTAATACTTCCCCTTCTTCCTCAGATAATAGAACAAAACATCAATGTGCTGAAACAAAATATAACAAATAACTAATCACTAGACGCGCTTGAAAGCTTTAAGTAGCTACAGTTTTTCAAACCAAAATCACAGAAAACAAATGAAAATGAATGCTCACTGCTAACTTAACAGTACTGAGTTTTCATGTGTACACTGGCTAAAATTTAAAAGAAAATATTGCAAAAGTAAATTTTTACATACCGAGTCATCCAAGGGCTAACCATTATATGCCAAAGTGTAAAACCAGTTTTTGTCTTCAACATGAAATACACCAAGATCATAAGCAGAATTTAGTTCACTAACATGGTTCGGGTAAATTTCATTCCTGATAACATATATACGCAAAGGAGTTATATTAAAATATAAAACTGAAAAAAAATCAAAAGTTGGAAACATACTTCTTTCTGGACCTCCCTTCTTTGACCCACGCAGCAAAAGCATTCAAAAAAGATCTGTTAACATCAGTTCCGATTCTGCTTTGAAAAGGATGCTTAATAGCATAAATTTGTTTTTTTGCTTTCGCTGCAACAACACCAGTACTGGAGCCTGAATCAAACACAGTAATGAACGGAGACTGCAGGGCATCTCTTTCTTTTTTCCATTTGCGGCGATACTTTAGAAAGTAATTCAGTATTGTACAGAACCATCTCCCCTACCACGTCATCAACACTTGCAGTCGCATAAAGAGCACCGGTCTGAGATTCAGGAACCTTTTGTTTCTCAGATTCTTCCTCCGCCTCCTCTAGCGCCGCATCAACACTTGCAGTCGCACAAACATCACCAGTCTATGATTCAGCAATCTTTTGTTTCTCAGATTCTTCCTCTGTCTCCCCTGCCACCGCATCTGCAATCTCACCAATACCGCCAGCATGTGCTACATCTAGTGTGAAAGTTACTTTAGCAACAAATATGTCAACTTTCAAACCAGAAGGTCCTTACATAGCGTTGACACCTAACTGATCTGCTGCATTAGTATCTCTTTGAGAATGTGGAACATCTTTGTCTTCACTTCCACTAACCTATTTTTTTAAAAAGGAACCGAATTATCAAAAATAACAAAGAAAATAAAAGGAAAAAGTATAGAATGTACAACTAAACACACATGACAACCATCTATTTTAACATCTTCACTGCCACCAAACTCCATATTGCTCACAAAATCATTATTGTCTTGACGACCACTGGTGTCTTTCTCTGGATGTGCACCATAATTAACTTCGCTTGCACCAAGCTATTTTTAAAAAAAAATATAGTAAGTTAACTAAAAAATAAAAAGAAATGCACAACGGAAAAGAAACATATACCTTGGAATTTATCAACTCAAACACCTCCTTGAATTTATCAGAAACATATTCCATGAAGGAATTTAACTACTTATGGAGCTACAAGATGAAACAAATAAAAACGATAATAGACTTTGAATATACAATTTGAGAAATAATTTCAAAAAAATATATACAAAAGACCAATACATACTTGCTTTACTTCATCTTTCAACTTCTGCAACTCACGGTCATAATCAACAGGTTGAATGCCTGGCACATTTTTTGGCGCCTTTTTTGGTGGCACAGGTTCCTTAATGTGTTTCGGGGGTGGCGAGACAAAATCATCGCTATCATAAATAGGATGTTTTCCCCTGTTACGTTATGTAAAATATTTATGATACTTATCGGTAACTTCAACAGGCAAAGTAACTCTTCTGAGTTCTTCAATTGTCGGAGAAATATTTTTAAACTACAAAGGTAATCAAAAGTGCTTCAGTCCTAGATGTATTAAAGATGTATAAAAACTGTATGTTTGATATATCATAATGAATTATAGTGTAGTATAAATGTATATCCCATCAAGACATAAAAGATTGTACCTTATTCCTTGTGCTGTTGAAGAAACCAGTAGAGAAGTCTTCACGGGTTGGTCTGTCTGTCATTTCCCAATTCAATATGCATAGTGTATGATCTCCAATGCGAACAACAAATTTTTGATCAACTACAGTGCAACATTCATAGAACAACACTTGTAGTGTAAGAGGAAATCCACCAATCCTATAAAACTCAGACTTCCCCCTCAACTTGTCCCTCACCGACTTCATTAGAGCTCGAAACGCAATCTTACCCCATGAAAATGACACATACTGACCACTCTCGACAAGATGGAAATCACATTTACTTATTAATATCTTCTGAGCCTGAGTGGACACTAGAAATGTGTTTATGAAATAAATGATTGCAATCTTAACTGCGTCTTTATCACACTGCCACTTCTTCTTCTCACAACAATCAATGAGTGACTTCTTTGATACCACTTCAAAACCAGAAAAAATAAGTATCCCCTAACCTATTGGGTCCATTGAATTTACCCTCAATAGGTTCATTACCACAATAAATTTAAACCACTTACAATACCAAATTATCCAAGACCAAAACATAAAATACATTTGTCATTCAATTTCACATAAAATTAGTCACACTTATCTTGAATCAGCTCCCTAAATATTAAAGAACAAATAAGTTGTGCCTGGATAGCAACTCGAGGTAAATCAAAGAAATAGCCAAAACAGCTTTCCCTAAACATCCGAAGCTGGACATCAGTCAACTTTGATTGTAAAACCGATACAATGTCTACATTAGTGTATGATGACCAATGAGTAACAGGAAACAACTCACCTACTGGGATATAGAGCTTCCAAGGCTACAAATACATGACACGAATTAAAAACAAACAAATACAAAGTAAATCCAAATTTTAAAAGAAGAGTCAATAATAGAAAAAAGTATAACTGAAATTGTATACACCTTACAAACATTGTCAGGAATTTTAACTTTTTCTGCCTTCTGAACCTTATTTTTTTTGTTTGACACCCAAATTCACTTCGTCCTCCACGACACGTTTTCTCTTGCTCTTCTTTTTCTCGGATTTTCCAACAATATCCTTTCGAGATTCTAACACTTTAACAATGTCAGAACGATTATGACTTTGCATATTTTGTTCATCAATCGATTTCTCACCTAAAACCGGGGTTGAATGAGGAGATAAACTCATCGACCTACTTTCTATTCTAATGTTGCTCGATTTCTCTATTGAAACAGACTTTGAATAAGGTGATGAACTCATCTAACGAGTTTGTTTTTTCATATTGCTCTGTTTCAAAATTGAAACTAGGTTCAATGAAAAAAAAATTTAAAAAAAATATACGAACAAAAGGTTACAGCAATTTGTGAAGAAATTAATACAAAAACTCGACCAAAACTTACAAAATCAGTCGCAAAAGCCTAAAGAAAAGCAACAACGATTCTACAAAAACACATGCAATCAAAAAAATACAAAATAAGAGGTTTTCTACTCCAAAATACTTTGAATTAGAGGAAAATAACAGAAAATGTATCTTGGTTTGTCGTCAATTTCATCAATTTTGGTTGAATTTAGGAAAAAAATCGCATAAAGAGAGAGAGAGAGAGAGATTAAGAGAGAACTCGGTTTGTAAAATAACGAATACAAAAAGAAACTGACATTATTTGAAATTACTTGGGCTAAAAATGACATTTGGGCCTTTTTTAATAAATATTTTATTTTGGGCTATTTTTTGTTAGGAAAATTTGTAGAGTGACATAGCTAGTAATTTCCCAATCTTTTTCCGCTAGAATTGCTTTTGTATTATTCGGGCTTGAACCGAAACCTTTTATTTAAGCACGAGAAGATCATATTTATCAGACCAAACTCTTGGTGGTGTAATAAACAATGTTAAGTTGTTAACTTAAACTCAAAAGATGACGGGAACATATAAAATGAAGTATAAAGGGAGTATGTAGTAAGATTGTTGGTTGAGGGAATAACAAGGGCATTTGAAGAAAATTTCACGTTTGGACGTTATTTGGGACTTTTGTGAGTAATAAAGGGACATCGATTGCAACAAGTTTAGACATGCTACCATAGTGTTAATTGTTACACTAATCCACGACGATTGTTTTATTACAATGTTACAAAAGGATATATGATCCACAAATTATTATGAACAACGATAACAATAAATTCAGTATAATTTTATAAGTGAAATTTGAGGAGAATAATATGTACGCGGCCTTATCTCTACCTATAAAAATAGAATAATTATTTTTGATAGACCCTCAACTTAAGAAAACCATAATCACAACTTTATTGAAACGAAATATTATAGTAGAAAAAACATGGAAAAGAAGCAATACGAAGCAATTCCAACAACAACAAGATAATAAGAACATTAAAATAAAAGAAACAACATGTAGTAATAAAGATTTGAGTTTGAGAAAGCAACAGAATACTATTGATACTACAGATAAGAAAAGGATACGTGTGTGACTACCTACTAGCCTTCTTCCCTAGTTTTCGACTTCCACATCTTCCTATCAAGATTCACGTCCTTGGTAAGCTACACATGTGTCATGTCATGCCTTATCACCTCTATCCAATATTCTTTTGGCCTTCCTCTACCTCTCCTCACACCCACCAATAAGGCCAACATTGCCCACCGTCTCATTAGGGCATCTGAACCTCTCCTCTTTACATGCTCGAACTATCCATTACGGGGTCTATCTCTTTTAGTATGACTACACATTCACCTCAACATCCTCATTTTAACTACTTTCAACTTTTAGAATGTGAGCTCTCGACTGGCTAACACGTTGTCCCATCCAATACAATCTGCCTAACAACCCCTCTGTAAAAACTTACTTTTAAGCCTTTGTGGTATGTTTCTATCACATAAGGCATCATATGTGCGAGCCTTTATTTCATTCATTTCACCCCAATACGATAGATGACATCATTACTTTGAATTATTTATCCAAAATACTTAAAGTTTCCTCTCTTTGGAATAACTTGTGTATCGCCTCACTTCCACGTCTGCGTCCCACAAATTACTATCGTTATTAAATTTAGTCCACCAACTGCATCACCTAGTTGGTCTTTACATTTAAGATATCTACCGACTATCTATTATGCAAAATTATCGGTCTCTCTTCTAATTAGCTCTTCTTCACCCTATACTCTATGTCGCAAAAGCTTTTTACGATCACTCTTGTAATTGACACTTCAATAGTTAAACATGCAAAAATATGACCATATATATCTCATAAAGTAAAAAGAGAAAAGCAGTAATTTAGACTCTTCGGTTTGTGAGCTCGTTGGAAGTACCGCTTTTCCACCATGTAAACTGCTAGCTTGCCCGGATCAAGAAGATTCAATTTTCTACCGTACTCCACTTCGTAACCATTCTTCAACTCATGCATATTTGCCTACTTTTTTCCTCTGTGCCAGTTCACACTATTCTTTATGATGGAAGGTTTGTAATTGTTTTACTAACTTGAGAACTAAAACTTAATTTCTAGCACGCTTTTTAATAATAAAATCCCAGAGTATTGAGGGAAATTTGTTAGCTCGATTGAAAGAGTATCGTTCTTTTTATAATCGTAGTATCCTGACCAGCTTGTGTGCACATCAATTAATTGCACGAGGCACCTCTGATATCCCACCAGCGCAGGTACCGGATAACTCTATCCACAAGGCTTGGACAGCTTAACAAAGCATATTCAGTCAATTGAAAAGCTCAAATAGCTCTATCTTCAGAGTTCAGTTCAGCTAATGCTGCTCTCGTATTCAAGACAAAATTTGCTACTTAAGACACGGTAGAAAAAGAACCACTTTTTTGACACCATCCTCCATATAATCAACAAAACCCTTTTATCTATTTTAGTTTTACAAATCACATCAAGAAAAATAAACAGAATAAATAACACACTACCACTGTGAAAGTACAGAAAAAAATCATGCTTCTTCGTCATTTTTTATGTGCTACACTTCAAAAATTCTTCGAGAGCTCTGACATCTGAACTCTCTTTTCCTACTTTTCAACAGAACATCCATAGATGAGGCCACTCCTCGAAAGCTTATTTGCGCCTCTTCATACTGAAACCATCTGTAACCCCCTTCTTCTATGGTCAAAATTCATGAAGAGAACTGGACATCTTCTCTCAAGCCATCTTATTTTGAATTTGCCGATGGATATGCACTAGAAATTCGACGTATGAAAGTCCACTTTGTGTCTTGTCTTCTACCATGTGTGAGAAAAATAACATGCCTGACAAAGAGAAATTCAAACGTTAAGAACATGCTAGTGGCAAGACCAAGAATGAACATCCCATGAAGAAAATAATTTGAGCTTCTCATTCCAAATCAATCTGACATGAGCATGCTTCATGCATGTAGAAATCCTTTGGGAAATGTTTGTATAATCATTCTTTTTGCCTCGTTGGTATTTGGCTTAAAACAAGAGTGAAAGACATCCTGCTACGATACAATAGTTCTAACCTCAGATAGACCTCGGAATACCTAGTGATATTGTTTTAAAACTTGCAGATCTGGAATGGCCAAAGGTCATTTAATAAACAAAGTGAGGATGATTAGTCATTGCAAGATCTCATATGAAGTATTTAACTAAGTATGAAAGCCACTTAAGAGTGGCTAAGGCTGGCGTTACTTAGATCCGTAACTCAGTATAAATAACATAGAAGAGAGCTGCTATAATCACCAGGCAGCTATGAATGCGCAGTTAATATTTAATTGATTAAACAGATTAAACTATTTAGATGAATTTGGTGATTAGTTATTCCGTCTTCCCTTCTCCTTTAATCCACTTCATGAATTTACAACTTTGTGTGGGGTGTGTGTGTGTGTGTGTTTTTTTTGGGGGGGGGGGGGGGGGGGGGGTGTTAAAGACTGAGGGTAGAAGTGAAAAAAGATGGCGTGGATACAAACCTGATGGATCTCCCTTTTTGCATAATTTTAAGCTGCGAAGATCAGAATGAGAACAAATCAGAAATTAGAAATATTAAGTGTTATAGGTAAGACTTCACATTTACATCCCTTTTGATTATAAGTAATGAAATGTAATAGAGAACCATCTCCTAAAAGGTAGAAGTAAAGGCCGGAGCAAATACACATAAAAAGAAGAATCATACCGGAGATAGTTACACCTTTGGCGTCTAATATCATTAATGATATCGTTGAGCTTCTTAGAAAGTGGATTATCATACTGCTGCAGAACAAACTGAGGAGAAAAAGGGATAATTCAGAATTTAAGCAGAAAGGAGCTAAATTACAATAGGTAATTGCTTTGCTTCACCAAGGGAAAAAAAACATTTGATTGCTCTGTCCATCAAATGTTGGAGAACAAAATATAAACAAACAGCATACAGGAGACCCCAACCCACCCACCCACCCACCCCAAAAAAAACAAACCCAAGTTTACTTTTAAGACAGACACATCTGACCACCACGGGTTCACAGTTTAACCGAAGCAATCAAGAATAATATATACAAATTAAATGCACTCTTTTCAGCACATGGATCAAATCTCTATATGGGGATCCTAGGAAAACAGGTTCTGAGAATGTTTTCCCCACTTTTACCTCCTCGTACATATAGAAAAATATTACCAATCAACAGGGAAAGACATGCCAATTTACCTGAGCAGGAATTTCTTCAACAGATGAAATGCCTAGCAGCTGACGGATAGCACTAGGATCTGCAGAGTTCCCAACATATATCAAACAGTCCTCGCCATTCTCGAGAAGATAGATTCCGTTGTCACTGATCTGTTCACTGGAAAGTGGAATAGAAGGAGGAATAAGAGAATCGTCATTCTCCTGCAAGTTCAGATACAGAATGAGATATAAGAAATGCAATCCTAAAATAATGTTCAAAATGAATCGAGAAAAGGAATAAAACTACCAAGCTGACTTAAAAAGGCAAAAGAAAAAAGGGAAGTAAATCCATAAATACATGTCCATACCTCTGTATCGAGTTCGTTAACGGCTATCAATCTAGGGTAGACCAGAGGGATTGCCAATGGAGTAGAGAGTGGGGAAACATAATTAATCCAGAAGGACCTACTATCAATCTGTCCATCAGTTCTAAGTCCAGTGCTTTTAAGCAAAGCTGAAAAATAAAGCAAACTTATATTAACATAGCTATTACATTATTTTTTTCAAACAAGTTACAGGAAATAGTTTTGTAGCGACAAAGAGAACAGAGGCAGGCAGGCAGACATTAATATACGCTATACATATGAAGCATTCGGAAGCTAAATGCACATAACGTTTAGATGAAAAGGGTGGGTGATCAATGATTCATTTAGCTTTTCTCGGCACTATTTTCCTTCATATGATTAACATTAGCTCTACTAATATAATACACTGAAAAAACAATATTAAAGAATAACAACCAAAGGGAACCAAGGTGGAACATAGAGGAGAGGGGTATAGGCATTTTGACCAATATGTCAACTTAAATATAAAAAGGAAAAAGAAAATTATGGGAGAGAGTTAATTGTACATTATACTGCATGTATAAACCAACTCTGTTAAATCTTTGGGAAATGAAAAGCTTGGGTAAAAGGAATGCAAGATATACCCAGTGTGTAAAGAGGAAGAAGTTTAAGTGCCTCCGGAAGAATAAGTTGTCCCGAGGATGACACTGTGGCGCAGTATTTACGATAAGAGTGCAGAATGTTGATGCAAAGGGTTGTCATTTGCTCTCTGATCTTTGAGAGAGGAGCAGTTGGCACTTCACTGGCCGCTGCATGCAGAAAAATGACATAAGTACGACTACTCTCTTAAAATAATAAACAAGGTGAAAATAAGGAACAATATTATGAAATAGCAACAGGGCATGAGATAACATTAAACATCAGAAGCAAGTAGTGTAGGCCACTTGAAGACTCATGCTAGTTATTATGTGGACCACAAAGCTGCAATTATAAGCTGTAAAGAGCTACCTTTAATAAAGAAGACCGGAGCAGTTCATAGGCACTTCTATTCCATTTATTTGGAAGCTTCGATTTTCTAGCTACAATTTTTTCATTTATCAAAAATAAACAATTAAATACACCGTGGACTCTTGAAAAGGACAAAAATAATTATTTGCTTCCGGCCAGGGAGAGGAGTAAGATGTTGAGCTCTCGTGCGGTAATTTGTTCAGTTAACTTCTAGGAGATT
Source organism: Nicotiana benthamiana (assembly GCA_034376525.1). NCBI lineage: Eukaryota > Viridiplantae > Streptophyta > Magnoliopsida > Solanales > Solanaceae > Nicotiana > Nicotiana benthamiana. Next base: position 140,007,808 of record CM067327.1, on the reverse strand, counting down.
TGGGAGATACAATATAGATTCTTCTTTGACGAAAAATCACAGGAAAAAGGGAATAAAGATGGAAGCTAAGTACAGCAGCACAAATTTCCTGCTGACTAGATTCCATGTACCAATTCATTAAATGCTAAGAGTGGTGAATGTTCACCAAGGCATTACTAGTCAGAAGAAATGTGAAACAAAAAAAAAAGGAGTTAATTAATTATGCATTTCTACGGCAAAATATACAATTTATTAATTTTCTCCTACACATCCTAACGAGTTGATCCCTGAGGGAAAACAAGGAAAGTATCATTTAGCCATTCTGCCAAAAGATATAAAAGAGGTAACATCCTACAAACACCAGTTCCCTCTACTTATTCCAGCAGTGGCAAAATTTCTTAAATTCTTTTTTGATAAGACACTTATTTTTCTTTGTCCCTCAACTTGTTCATTCGTGGTTTCACTTTCGCATAGCATCCAAAATCACATATCTAGACACAAAAGCTACAACCCAGTCTAGCAAATATTCATTCCAAATCTGCAGAACAATGGTTGGTTATGGGGATTATAGAAAAGGGGGAGTAACATTACAGAAATAATCAGATTCAACCATGGACACGTCTGCCTGATCGGTTGGAGGAGGTATCCCCGCACAATTTCAGATATATTTCGGCTATGCACATTTGAGAAAGGAGCAAAACCAGTCCAGCTATTTTGGAATTAAATAAATGCATATATTGTAAAAAAAAATGAAGTGTCAAAGATCTTGGTACAAAGGGGGGGAAAGGAGGCGTAGTCGCAGAAACCAAAGATCCTTACTGAGGCAGAAAGCACATTATAGACATAAAATTTTCCCAGGAATTTTAGCACTTCAAAATTTGGGGATTGACTGAGAAGGAAAAAAGAAGATTCCCCCCAACCATCGGGAAGGCGGATGAGGAGGCTGAACTGTGAAAAAAATATTGTACTTAAGAATGTGGCAGTGAATTAAGGCATAGTATACTCTACCTTGCTTTAAGATGCAAGCAAATTGTGTGTCCAAGTCAGCTGATCGAAACATGTTATTCAACAAAGTTGTGCAAGGCAGAGCCAAAGTTGACACTCGGATTCTTCTTTGGCCATCGATAGTAGTGTAAAGAACGGCAGACTAGAAACATAGAAACAAGCTCTAGTAAATGGCCATCAAATTGCACCACAAAAGAAAAAGGAATAAATGAGGGAGCAGGGGTAAGGAAAAATAGACATGCAGAAAGAATGCAAACAGAATAAACCAAAAACTCATTGCTGAAGATGCAAACAAATTTGTACCTGAAAAGAACATTCTGAACCATCCTGCAATTTGTCATCATGTTTCAATGTCACCATAATTGTTTTGTCACAGTCAATCTGCACAATGGAAAGCTCCTTAAATGAATACACTCAATTCAGGAGGCAGTCACACTAGCACATTCAACGGGAAATCAACAGTGTAGATATGCACACAAAAAAGGGGAACTGACAGGCAAGCTTAATTATTCAGAGCAAATAAGCAGCAGAAATGACCGTGGAAGTTTGTATTTATCAACTAAAACCTAATAAAGATAATCTGAAAAAGATGGTGTTACAGCTTCGTCGGTTGTGTCATCTCCACCCCCAAACTCGACAAAAGAACAGGATAAAACTCTATATGGTGGAGAAATCAACATCGTTCGAAATCCACTAAGAAAATCCGGAAGAGAATCGATAGAGAATCAGACAAAATAAAAATATTGAGGCTGCACCTTTGCCTCATAGTAAACTATCAACTATAGTCAAACATAATATGGGGATGCTTGTTATTCCCCAAGAAATCTGCTACAGATCTTTGAACTTAATACAGAAGCGCACAGTTAATCTATTAAATTTTAAGTTGTGCTTGTGCTTTTTGCTTGGGAAGTGCATAATCTTCTTCTAACGGGGGAGGGAGTAGAGAGATAGAGAGACAAACCGCAGGTAGATCAACATCTGTTGGAATTCTTTTACAGTAATTTCCAGAGTACTCCTGAACTTGAATTCCCTGCAAATGAAACACGGTCGACATGAATTTTACGCTTATGTTCCATAAATGCAGTATGTTGCTGCTAGTTCTATGAAAGAAGCACAGGAAGACACAAAAACTGGGAAGCATACCTGACTACATCTTACACGCATTACTGCCTCAAACCCTTGGGGCCTAGTGATGTTCCATCGAAGATCATTGTATAGCTTGGCAGAATCAGCAAGAGCAGAAAAAGGGAAATAGTAATACACCTGACACAAGAAAAACATCCTTAAAGCTCAAGCCTAGATATAAAAGATATCAAAAGGAACATGAAGTGAAGTGGCTATCATATATCATAAGTTGCATAATAAGAATGTTCATAAATTCCATTAACAGTAAGTGCATCGTAACCAAGGGCCTCGGGGAGAAGACAAGCTAAAATAGTAACAGCTTCACAGTTACCTGCCCACCAGTAGTTTTAGGGATGACCGAGATGGAGGCAATATCTACATATGATTGAGTTGTGAGAAACACGTCAACACAGACCTGAAGCAGTTGAGATCTAATTAATTGATGTGAATGGTCATAATATAAGAAGACCAAAGATGTTCTAACATACTAGTTGTGCTTAATGAATCATTCTTCCACAGGCTTTTTATGTAATTCACCTGATACTCGGCAAACTCAATAGCCATTGTCTTCAAAGTTTTATCAGCCGGCTGAAGCAACTTGTGAGCCTCCTGCAATAGGAAAATATTCAACTCTTCTGAATAAGCAACACCATGGTTTCTTTTTTTGGGGATAAGCTAGAAAAGTTTTATTCATCGCCACACTGGTGCTGGATATTACATTACAAAAACTCGGATCCACGTTACTCCTGGAGACATGTGATGAAATTTATCGCATGTCCAAGTCATATAAATGTACCATATTCACCCGAAGGCCAAAATTGACCTGAAGAAGGAATTAGAGCCCACAGAAGAGCAAGCACAGGTGGTGGTATGCTATCCCAGCATGCATTTGGCGGATTGAATGGACTAAAAGAAAAAAAAGATGTTTTGTGCTAATTCTATCATGAATAAAATCTAACTGTATCATTTTGTTCTGCTCATGGTGTAGATTGACATGTAGACGAGGTTGAATCAGTGTTACAAATGTTAGAAGCCCAACAGTATTAGAAAGGACATATTTTGGTTGTTTTGCTTCTGAAGATACAGTGCAGTTGTAACAACACACCCTTTGCGCTAGTTTATCTACTAAATTACTTTATCTTCTCACAATAAAAAAGCATCAAGTGCTGGAAAGCACTTCTCATGTGTCTGGGATGAATTTATGAATAAGTAGTTCGTATTTGAATAGAAGTGCTGAAACCAAAAATAGACAGTTGATGTGATTGGTAAAAAGGTGCTCAGTTTTTCTGTTAAAAAAAATTGAAATACCTTCTTTTATCAAAGTAATAGATTATATTAATGTCTATTGGGAACACCCTCTTTACCTTCACTATGTAGTGATAAGGTCTGCGTACACAGCATACCGGGTTTATTGTTGTTGTAATAAATTATACTCCTATTAATGGTTGGGCAAAAAAGCATGCCCGTATAGGAGAAGTAAATCAAAAAGTAGAAAACATACAAAAATAGATGATTTTCTATGAACGACAACCAATCTTCTACACAAAAGGGAACCTTATGGGTACACCAAAAAAAAGAAGGGAACAAATACTACTCCCTAACTGAATTAAGTTTAATTTATACACCCTCAAAAGCTATCCTATTTCTTTCCCTCTAAAAGACCCACACAAGTGCTAGCGACACAAGCTTTCATGCCCTGCGTCTCCCCTTCTACCATAACTCTGACTGAACATTTCCTCTTTCACAGTGTCTGGCATCACCTCAAGTAGTCATTTTTCATGTCAATCTATTGAAATGCCTATTTAATTTTCCTATTGTCCCTTTCATAAAAGTTGACAATTAAAACACAACAGCACTCACACTTATGTGAGTTAAGACTGGAAGTTTCTATGTATTCAACACTGGATATGGACAATTTTATGGCAGAGCCAACATGATAAATATGTACCAATGTTTTGGGACATTCAAATATGATATAAAGGCAAAAACTAGGGGATAGTGGATACACAACAATCTAAAAGAGACACCAGTGGTGGAGCAGCAAGAAGCCTTTAGCAATCAAGGAAAAGGCAGAACAAGAAAACAAGTGAAAAAAGCTCCTGCTAAAGGACAGATATATGCTGAACTAAAAACTGGTTCAATAAATTTACCTTTTCTGCTGCTGATAAATTGGTTCTTCCTTCAGCTTCTCTAGCAGAAAGGGCTCCAATACCAGTAGATGGCAGGACTATAAAATAGCAAGTACATCCAACACTTAGAAATGTAAAACAATTTGTGTGGCCAAAGGTGCCCAGCTCAAGCAACAGATCATTTCCAAGAAACATAACATCATAGGACTTATGAACTAGTAGTTGATGCACCAGGTGAAGGAGAAAAATGGAATTATAAGGCAATTGCCTAAAGCATGCTTCTATTTTACAAAGTATTCAGTCCAAATATTTGGTGAGAGTTTCAAAACCATGAATTTACTGAAAATACAATCCAAACATCGCTATCCTAGTAGTACTTCAATACTAAAAGCACCAGACAGTGCCACAGAAAGCAATCCATCCATGGATCATCCTATTTAAGCAGATTGCATTGGACACCGAAAGTAAAGCATAAATTAATTAAAGGAAAACAAAACAGCCAATCAGCAATGCACTGCAAACAAGAGAGGGGAAATCAGAGCTAAAACATTTTAAACACAAGCACACGGAGAAAGATATAGTCTTGATTTTAGACGCAGAAGGTTGTACATGATACTTATAGTTCACTGCACGTAACACCCTACCTGATTGAAACACAAGAAGTTTGCCTCCAGTGCTTTTCATTGCCAAGAAAGCAGCCTAAAGTAACAAAACGCAAAGTAAGAATCAATTGACCATCAGATTGATGGTTATACTTGCAATCATTCATCTGCATGCAGCAACACAAAAATAAATTTTTCCAATCTCTTTCTCAGAATGGAAAAGCCTCACGCAACCGTGGTAAGCTAAATAGTTACATTTTAGAAGGAATGCACAGAAAATACTTTTTCCATCTATGGATCAATGAGGCAATATAAAACAAGTGGATTTGTGATCAAATACAACTTGGGAAACTAACATCATGTAACGCATTGGTACCTTGACTGCAGCCCCAAAAGCTGAATCAGCAGTCCTGTTATTCTGGAACATTGTTGGGATGCTTTCTAGGAGAAGCTCTAGGTGCTGACGGCACTGAAAACACAACCAAGCAACCACATTCACATGATGCACTGAAATTCTTAATCGTTTCGCTTTAAATAAGAGGAAAATGAACAGAAAGTTGGTCAACATCACGCAGAATTAACCTCCGAGAGCTGCACAATAACATCGGTTTGAAGGGGGGTGTAAACATCTTGGACATCAGGGACTATAAGCATCAATGGCTGCAAAGGTAGATCCAGAACCAACTTATCAGAAAACAGGCGCTTCACTAACATAACCCATTTTTCCACAACCCAAATTCCATTTTAGAATCTATTTCAAAAGAACAGCGAGCAAATCATATCGGAGAACAATGGCACAAGTGAAATAGAATCCAAATATACGAGGAAGAACAAAGAGAGAACTGCATAATCAAGCGCAATAGAGCAATTAGGCAGTAAAGGAGACGAGCAGCTAATTAAGGCAGAGAAGTCCAGATGGGCAATAAAGTAACTCTTTTGTGAAGGCTAATATTTTTTCCTACCACCCTATGATTTAATCGCAGACAAGACAAGTAAAATGAATAAGGATAAGTTTACTTTGTTTTAGTAACTGCTGCTAACTCCCTCTCCCCAGATGTCTTGGTTAAAGATTTCTTTATTTTTATTCGCTTATAGAAATTCCATTAGATGATATGAGAACACACAGTTTTTTATAGAAATTCTTTCAGAAATGCATTAAGTTAATCATCTGGGTAACACCTTCCTGAAATTCAACAAGAACCATTTTACTAGTTTTGCATTCTTCCCCTTAAAAGTAATTGTCAATTCATCATTAGCACACAAAGAGAAAAAGCAAGGATAACTGATTAAGATTCAACACTGATTTCAAAGCTCCTTTTAATTTCAGATGTTAAAGCTTAATTTAGCATAATCAAACTCATTTGAATGAGTTAAACCTGCTGTAATGCTCGCTTAAGATTGTAAAAGTGGATAGTTGAGTCAAATGTAGCAACTCCAACCAATGTCCGAGGACCTTCCTGCAATAAAAGTTGTCAATGTCAAAGACAGCTCATAAATTTTCCAAGAATTAAAATTATGCATTAAAATCGAATAAAAAAGTGCAGCTTAGCTGGATAATATCACAAATAGTATTTATTCCTTAAACCATGCAGTGAACGCGAAATTCTAACCACTTGCTGACCTCATCTTTCCCAAGTCCCAGTAGATTTAAGGTAGTTGTCTTTACCACATCACCGCTGGTTTTCAGCTAGTAAAAATGACACCAAATGCCGAGAAAAGAGCTCCTCAATCGAAGACATTTAAGGGTTCAACTATAGCCTTTCGTCATGTTCATCATTTTCTTTAGACCTTCTGGAATGATTAAAAGACATTGCTTCATCACTAAGGTTTAGACAAGAGGGGTTGCTCTGATGGTAAGCAACCCCCACTTCCAACCGAGAGGTTGTGAGTTCGAGGCCTCCCCAAGAGCAAGGGTGGGAAGTTCTTGGAGGGAAGGATGCTGGGGGTCTATTTGGAAACAGCCTCTCTACCCTAGCGTAGGGGTAAAGTCTGCGTACACACTACCCTCCCCAAACCCCACTTAGTGGGATTATACTGGGTTATTGTTGTTGTTGCTGCTTCATCACTAAGGAGATGTGAATCACAGGTTATCCCATCATAATTTCTTCATCTTACAGGCAATATTTTGCCTAAAAACACAACCCCACCCCCACCCCGAAAAAAAACAACAGCCACTCAACCATAAGCTCTCTTGGATAAACCGAGGTTACCTGGCAGCATTTGCGCAAAACCGCAGTATTCAGATGGAGACAAACTGGGTTCTCCATAAATCAATTAATCATACACATCAATAACCTTTTTCGTCATCTCAAACAGACAAATTAAATGGGTACTTGCTTCAGCTAGCTTCGCTACATCAGAAGTTCTAATTAACCTCACTGATTTAGTACAAAACAGTGAAGATTTATGATGATTCCACTTTTGAAGATAAAACAAATACTTTTCTATTTCTGTAATCTAAAGGTACAAAAACTGCATGCTGCATCCCCAAAAACGACTTACAGGGAGATCAGTGATAACTTGGCTGATCGCACTGCAAGCAGCTGCAGTTGCACCGGTCTGAATGGCATTCATGGAAACGTCTATTAGGAAGAAATATACAGCCGGCATGGGATCTCGCACCTGAAATACAAGAAAAAATTCAAAGTTATTACTGCAAAATTCATGAAGTTAAATTTGAATTACGGAACTGTCAATAAATGTCTCTGTCAAAGTATTAGTTTAATTTTCCAAATGCAAGATCCTACACGTCCACAGTACTAACACCCTTAACCTATTGACTCTGCTGTCAACAGATCACACAGTATTCTCGGAGCAGTAATTTGACAAGTCTCAGAGTTCAACATTTCACATCTCCCATTCATTGCTTACTGGACCCTTCTCATCCTCCCCACATACCTCTCTAGCTTTCTCTCTGTATGTATTATTTTTATACTGCTTAAGGAGTTCAATGCTGAAAAAGATTTTGTAACGAATAATATACAGCAAAACTGTTTTCTCCTCAAGTCTAAGCTAGACAGCAAAAGAATGCTCGTCAGTAGAATATTTTCTTCTCCTTTTTCCCTTTTTGTTTTTCTTAATAAGTTAAATCAGCAACATAATAGCAGACAGATAGCAACAACCTGGTATTAAAAAGGTAACACGAGCCGACATTTGGAATAGATAGAAAAGGGTGCTGTGAACTGCAAGATTCCAGAATTACAATCCACTATGCCACAAATCTCAAATTAGAGTTTTCTTTATTATTTATTACACCCTCAATAAGCTAAATGTGTCATCTAAATTGACACAGAGGGGTAAATTTTTTATAACCACCTCATTTTCAAATTAGTTGATATTGCAACATGAATATTGAATCCTATGTATTCATTCCACTCTATTCTGGTCCATAATCTAGCTTCCCCGAATATTAAAACAAGTTTAAATAGTAAATTTGAAAGCTCAAAGATGCTTAAACTGAAAGTTCAGCGCCAGGAATATCAACTTAGTATGACATTACTTCTATAAAGTCATGTAATCACACCCCAAACAAATGTTCTAAAAGGTACCAACCATATATTCCTTGGTAGCGACAAACTCAACAGTTCCTCGGCATAGTTCGGGCCTTTCATCAGCATCTCTACGCCTGCCATCTGGACCCAAGTTGCAGTGATAGTCACGTGGAGTTTCATCGGTATGCCCTGCAAAAAGAAGCCAACAAACATAACTACATTACAGCACAATTTCATTCAAAATGCAGCATTAAGAAATTGAAAATGGTTCTACATTTCAAGTTATGCATTCGATTTATTCACTGAAGCTGATGGCAATAGAAGTTTAATCCATTTTCCTTTTAGAGTCAGTTGTTTTGGAAATATGAAATCTGTGAATAGCATGGACACTGGCCTATTGGTCTTCAACCAGGAGATTGAACGTTTTCTACTATATCACAATCATGCACATCCACTAGGAAGGGTGATTCAGGAAATACAAGCTATACCATAGAAAATGGCAGAGGTCTTGCTGTCAAAGCAGGACCAGATCACTAAAAATAGGATGGCTAATGTTGAAGCCAGCTTGTGCGCACATTATCTACATGAATCCCCAACATGAGAGAGAGAGAGAGAGAGTCGGAGATTATTTCCTTTTACTGTCCCACATCATAACATTAGTCCACTTATGAAGTTGCTCTATGGCCGGCTTAATGTATGGACTTAGTCAACCTATAGGATCGTCTTAATATATGCCAATGTTACTTTCGAACAGCACTTATATCTCAAGTTGGTCCAGAAAAGGCTATGTTAAATTATTTTTTTTTCTTCATTGTTTCTTATGAAATGCAAGGTGTATGTTGGATTTCAATCTTGAGTACCTAAATAATATCTAGAGCCGGACTCTAAACTCCAAACATCACATAACGGTAAGTTAGTGGGAATAAATAAATTTCATTCTTACCACACAAGTTACAGATGAAACGTCTTCCTTGATCAATAAACTTCACGAAAGGATTTATATAGCCTTTGCAACGAGAGCACCGAACAGGACCACTTTCCCCAAAATCAACCACCTATCAAGGAAGCAAGAAGAAGGTAAAAGAACTAGCAAATGAATTCATTCTGCCTTCAGTAAGCTACAGAAATCAGTTTACATTATTAAAGTGCTCCTACTTGCTCAGAAAATGGAGTAAGCAGAGATGATAACAGATATATAACAGGCATAAACCTAGAACTTCTGATGATTAATAGAAACAATTTCCACTCTGGGGATCACAATTCGTCCCTTTTGGCCACCAATAAGAAAAAGGAAAACCACACCTGGATGCCAAGGATCAGTACAGTCAACTGTGCATCTTACATCATCACTCACGTTAGTCCAAACCATCTCAGAATTTCTCACCACACAACAATATGCTATCCAACAATGTAAGAGGAGGTGATCACATCTTCTTCTGAGTACTCTTCCTCTTCCTCCAATTCTCGGCCGTCAAGATCACCCCCTTGGCAAGTTAGCCAAGTGAACACACACCTTCCTCAACACCCTTTGGAAAAGCTGATTACTCCCTAATGCTAACAATATGCTATTAAACAGCAGTGGTTCCACTTTGCTTTTCCCCTTTTATTAGGGTATTCGTTTTAATTTTTGCTTATTGGATGGAGGATAACTAAAAGAATATCCCTTCATCACATAAAGTATGTTCATAATGAGGTAACTTCTCATTACAGAACATCCTCAATACATTTTTCAACCTAGGTACGGAAGCGAAAGCCAGAGAGATGCAACTAATTATCCAAAAACCAGTATCATCCCTAAGTTTTCACTACCATCTCCTAAAAGCACAGATAAGAATAACAAACATTTATTAGCTCATTCCAGTTCCTGAACTATTACCTCCCCAGCACTTGACCACTGTTATATCTCTAGATATCTCGGTTTGTCTAGTGCCAGACTGATAGTAAAGTTTCAAGACTAGCTCATCTTTGTTTTACCTTTCTTTTTTCTGCTATCCTCTCCTTCAATGGTATGACCATTTTCCCGGCGCTCTTCATACCACTTAGATAGCAAGACATGTAACGCTTTTACTAACTAGAGTGTGAAATACTCGTCCAGCATAAAAAGCTGCCTTCGTCACTACTACCATCTGCTCCAAGTGACTTCCTACCACGCCAAAGGTTCATACAATAGGGTTGGCGCATCATAGGTTACAGCTAATTCTGACATTGAAAATTTTTTATGGGTAACAGCAGCCAACTTTCTTCACTCAACTAAATGTACATTTAGAAAGAAATACTCTTGCATAAGCCTTACTGATGCAAACCATAAAATATATATGAAATATCTGGGCAGAACTAATATCTCGCACTAGACAAAATTTATTAACTGCAGCTTTATGTGTACTTCAAATGTTGTAAATGAAGTAGACATACAGCCAGCCTTCTTAAATTCCCTTAGGGACCGTTGGATTAGTGGGATTAGGATATTAATCGCGGTATACAATTTCGGATTAAATTTATCTGGTGTTTGGTTATGAGTATTAGCTAATACCCGAGGGAGCACAGAGTACGGCTATTAAAATTAGAACATATAGATGGCAAAGAGTGCATTACCGGGAGGGGCTCTTCGGATGGATGAGGAAGAGCCAAGGGCTGGACCAATAAAGCCCATGGCATTGCCGAGGTTGTCAAAAAGTCAACAGTGCATGGAATCTGTTACACAAACAGCAAGGACCAAAATTAATTAAAAATGTATGGTTGATAAGCTTTTCTTTCCATAGAAAGATGAAAGAGAAACCATAAAGGAAAGAATTATGTTTAGACAAAAGAACAACGCAAAGAATTTTAGTACCTGATTAAGAGTAGACCTCATGAACCGTGGGCTGCAATTTCCAGTGTCCCTAACAATATAGTCACTTGTGGCAGGCTTCAAGTGGGGCATAAAAATAAAATCAGGAAAAACCAGTAAAACCAAAAAAAGAAGTAGATTAATTTGAACCCTTAGGAGGCAAGCATAACCAGTTGAAGAAAAGATAGTTCGTACGTAAATGCAACAGTCCAATACGACCAAGCAAGATATTATAGCCAAATGTTTTCTTTCTTTAAAGGAAATGATAATTTACCGGAGGGGGATTGGCTTGGTTGCCTTGTCGGGTTTCATGCAGAACTACAGAGGCATTTGGAATTGGGCGTGGGATTTGATTGGGATCAACCTTAGATGGGCTGGTATGACCAATAGAAGGTGTTATCGAAGCCACTGCCTGATTTGGAAGAGGAGGCGCCATTCTGTACATACTTGTTGGTTGCATCGAACCAGGAATAACAGAAGGTGGAGGCCCCTGTCAATAAGCAAACTCAGAATATGTACTTCACATGAAAGTGGAAATACAATAAAAGCAAACTGAAACCAATCTACTTGATCCAAAATATCCCCAGAATTTTAGAATTTCAATAGAAAACAAAGGAAAAAACACTTCTTATCAAAAATAAAAAAATAAAGAAAAGTACCAGGTACTTTAGGGTGTTCTTAGATTAAATGTAAATTTTGTGTGAGGTTGCTATACCTCTTCTCCTAAGTACGAAGGGATAGCTAGGTTGTTGTAGCTTCAGTTGTGAAAGATAGTTATCCTTTTCAGATGGTCCAGCCAAACTTAAGCAAACTTGTATACTTAAGATTTTATTTTTATTTTTGATAAATACATATATACTTAAGATTAAAATAATTATTATGTAAAATAGTGGCACATTGGATAACAAGTTTATAAAAGGATTTCATTATTTACGCTTTGAATTATTTTAGATAAATAAGGAAATGATACTCAAAAGACAACAACTACTACCCAGTATAGTCCCACAAAGTGGGGTCTGGGGAGGGTAATATGTAAACGGACCTTACCCCTACCCGAAAGGGCAGAGAGGTTGTTTCCAATCGACCCTCGGCTCAGTGAAGGAAAGGAAAAACAAAAACAAAAACAAAAGAGCATTAGTAACCCCAGCAGAAATAACGTAAATAATTATCTAAACATAAGAACCATAAATAAAATAGCATGCAATAATATCAGATAGTAACTACCATAAATAAAATAGCATGCAATAATATCAGACAGTAACTACCATAAATAACTACCATAAGGGAGACACCATCCAATACACAAATCATCTATAGATAGCCATGCCAAGCCTCACCCAACCCCAGGTGAGGAGTACGAAAAACTCTAGGAGCCCCTATCCTACAACCCTGATACTAGACCTCCAGACTTTCCTATCAAGGGTCATGTCCTCGGAAACCCGCATTCTAGCCATGCCATGCCTGATCACCTCTCCCCAATACCTCTTAGGCCTCCCTCTGCCTCGCCGTATGCCGACCATCGCCAGTCGCTCACAACTCCTCACCGGGGCATCAGGACTTCTCCTCCGCACATGCCCGAACCACCTCAGCCTCGCTTCTCGCGTCTTCTCATCCACCGGGGCCACCCCCACCTTCTCTCGAATAACTTCATTCTTAATCTTATCTAACCTGGTGAGCCCGCACACCCAGCTGAGCATCCTCATCTCCGCAACCTTCATTCTCTGAACATGAGAGTTCTTCACTGGCCAGCACTCCGCCCCATACAACATGGCAGGTCTAACCACAGCTCTATAAAATTTTCCCTTGAGTTTCTGTGGAACTTTCTTGTCACACAAATTTTTAATAATTTTCAAGAACATCCATATCCCAAGCAAAGATATAAAAGCTTATAAATAAAAACAAATTCTATTTGTGGAGTAAAAAGAAATAAACAATAATAAAAAATATTATTTAATGACTTTGAATAATGAAAGAATTCCAAACAACGTGTTAAAAGTTAAAAGATAAAGTATCTCACATAAGTAATTTTATTAATAGCAATCACTCAGTTTTATATGGGGGGAAAAAGATAAAAAGAAAAGCTATAATGCACAAACAACAACAACAAGAAACTCAAGTGTAATCCTACAAGTGGAACTGGAGAGGGGAGTGTGTACGCGGATCTCACCCGTACCTTGAGGTTGTTTCTGATGAACCTTCGACTCAAGGAAAGATGAAAAAAGAAGCAATGGCAACATAATGCACACAATACTAAAATGAGAATTATTTAAAATAGTGGTACATTTTATTACAAATTCATAAAAAGGCTTCTCTAATTATCTTTGAATGAATTAGAAATGACAAGTTCCTGGATATTATTGATTCTTTCTATCCTACCGTCGTGAAGCATCTCTTTAACGCAAGATTTTGATGATTACTAAAGATCATTAAACGCATAGAATTTGATTATTGACTCATCTCGTGTGACTTGTTGATCCAAAAACTTTGGTCCAGATAAAGAAATATATATCCTATGACTTCCTTCTTTTGTAGTCTATCATAGGCAAGAACTAAACATATCTCTCAGCTTCAAAGATCACATAAAATAAATTATACTCGGCTAATGAGTTTACTGGAAATTCTTAACACCATGCATCATGCATCTGAAGAAAACTCTATTATCTTGTCCCTTCAATAGCATATTCACATGACTCTATCATACCTTTTTTTATGGAAAATACATAAATTTCACCTTTCAAAACAAGTACAGTAAGATACGCATATACAATCACCTGATGGGGTGGCATTTGCCACGACTGTGTTCCATAAGGGGCACCCATGGGTGGAGGCATGCCTTGACCAGGTGCTGCAAATGGAGAGGAACCCGAAGGAGGTGGCACATTCTGCAATGATCCCGAAAATGGCGCTGGCGGTTGTGTTGTAACTGGTGTTGTGCTGACAGATGATGGACCGCCAAAAGGTGAGCGCATGCTCAGAGACTGGGAAGGAGTGCCAGATGAAACCATAGCTGGTGGAGAAGCTCCAAATTGTGGCCTCATTGTATTGCTTGGAGGAGGAAAACATCCTCCACCCTGCATCATTCCCGGCTCACGTGCAGGTGGCCCATTACTAACCAAACTAGAAATGCTTGATGGTGGCGGCACAGCTGAACCTGTTGTCAATGGCGAAGAAGCAAAAGGACTCGGAGGCCCTGGACGAGGACCCAATGCAGACGGCGGGGCTGTACCACCAATAGAAGGAGGAATTGCACCAGGAGGAGGTGGCCGAGATGCAAAGGGAGGAGCAGATTGAGCCACATGAGGAGGGCCAGTTGGTCTAGAAGCTACATTAGGAGGCAATCCAGTGTGTGGAGGACCACCACTAGGACCTCTCGGAAACACACCAGGTGGTGGAGGTCCTGGACGACTAACGGCTGGTCTACCAGCAAAAGGTGGCTGCTGCTGCCCAAATGGTGTATTATTAGGCCTAGAAGCACTAGGTGGCTGCTGCCCAAATGGGTTATTAGGCCTCGGAGCACTAGGTGACTGGTTAGGTCTATTCAGTTGTAGATTTTGCATACCATCAGCAAGTGCATTAGGGTTATAGTTGGGTGGTGGTCTATTCCCTGGTCTAGGTCCCCCTGGAGCTGCCATTGATTATTCCCAAATTTCCCACCTACACAAATTGCAATTCAACTAAGTCCCACAATCACCCGATCTCATACTCAGATATGAGATAGATAATAAACACATAAATAGAGCATTAAGGAACTGGTGAAACATAAAACTTACGAAGCTATAAATAATTTAAAAAGGGATAATAGCACTTTTGGTCCCTCGAATATTGGTAAATCTAATTTTGATCCTTGTGATATATGAATAATCAAATTTAACCATCAACTAATTAAAATGTGTGTTTATATCTTTTTATATATAATTATATAGGAAATATGTTACTTCTAAACTTCTTCATAACTTTATTACTCTCACATATGAAGTAACAGTACAAATTTAACAGAACACATTGGTAATAAATGATATAATAGTTAATAATTCATTAGAATTATGTAAATTTACAGACGGGATCAAAAGAACACTAATTAATTGAAGGTCAAAAGGGCTTAGCAAGAGCAAGATATCACAAAGATCAAAATCAGAATTTGTGGATAATTGAGGGACTATAAAGAGCGAATTCCCCAAAAAAAAATTAAAAAAAAAAGTGTCACCAGCTGAGATGTTAATGGAATTGAAGGAATTCGACGCCGGCAGCAAGAAAACGGCGTCGTGTGTTATGAACTGAGAAGGAATTCGCCGAAACCTTTACCGTGACGAGTAACCCGGTTTTCAATGATTCGACTGATTTCGATCTGAAGCAAAGACAAAACCAATTAGATTAAAAAAAAATAGATCTTTAAAAGAAAATCAAAGTCCGAAATCAAACAAATCAAATAATTGAATACATTCACATAAACATGGCATTAAACTATCATTTTGACATCGGAAAGAAATGTTAAACCTGAAGATCTAGGGGAAGGAGATAGCATGTGACAAGCTAGAGAAAAAGGATGGGGAGTGGGTGGGTTTATAGATCAGAATTTGGTGAAGATTTCACAGAGATTGGACAATTATTCAATGGGGAAGAAGGTCATTTAGATGTAGGTGTAAATATTTTAGTTTGCCTGTGAAAATAAAGATTTTCTTAATCTCCCCCTTCAAATATTATTTATTTATTTACATTTTATTACCTAGAATGTATTAGACATAACACAATTTGATTGGTCGAAACACCTGAAAATGACGTCAAATCCAGACACAACAAGATTATATGTTGGACTGTGATACCCCGTTTAATTTTGACTTGTAATTATATTCCTGGTTTTTTATAACATAATTTTTTTTCTTATTCTTTCTTTCTAAGATATTAGTTTTAACTATTAGGTAGTATCTTTGTCCCACTAACCAAGATTTGCCGAGACTCAGTTGAACTCTGACCCCATTATTAGTATGGCATTGTCCGCTCTAGATCTAGGTTCTCACAGGTTTAAAACGCTTCACTTAGAATTTAAGTATTGTTAACTTATATACCCAGCATCCCTATTGTATTTTGCCGATGTGGAGCTCTATTTACATTTATAATGTATCATATCATATAGTATTATATTATACTACGTATATCATTTTGATATATATAATATTTGAATTGATTATATTTTTTCTCGTCATTTCATGATATCATATTCCAACAATAACGAATAAACTTACAATATACAAATAAAAAATAAGATATAAGATAGAATTATTATATAAAAAGGTAGGGTAAAGGATAAAATAGTATTATTTAAGAATAAAGAAGGTCAAGTGGAGAAAATAGAAATAAGGTAACGACACGATCACATCAAATCGATCGTTCCATGAAGTGATAGTTTTTTTTTGTTCGTAATAACAAACTTAATTATACGATACAATAAAATTTAAGTAACAATCAAAATAAATATTGTATTTAACGTAACAATACGATACAATACAACAATCAACGTAGTTCAAACAAACTAAAGTATAGTTGTTGGTTAGTTTGATGTCATTTCTTGTGTTAAGAAGTGATTTTAAATTCACTCACATTAATATATTAGTTATTATCGTAATATAATTAAATTAATTAGATAACTATGTGCAAAGAGTTATGCGTTACATTTTCACATTAGATTAATTAATACAGTGAAATTCTCTAAGAATAATTTTGTTCGTTGTAATCTTTGTAATTGACAAGTAAAACTAATTGAATCACATAAAACCTCCAAAACTGTGTAGGGCCTTATGTTAAAATTATCTACATATTATCTTCGACCGCGTAACAAATGATTCCGTGCTTATAACATTTAAATCATAAGTAATGAGACACTACGTTATGACTAGTTAGATCACGTTTTCTATTGCACTCTCGTAGCCATCTTGAGCACCGATAAAGCTTGAGGTTTTCAAAATGTTTTCACAAAATAAAAAACGAGCAATACAGGTTATAAACTATAGATCAGATAGTATATGGAAAAATAAAACACATAAAAATTATAAGAATACAAATTTATTATTGAATTTCAACACAAAACCATAAACATTAGTGATAATATTCATGTATTCTAAATTTATTTTTCATCCCATTTTATTGAAATAAGCATATGATTTACGATCATTTAAGTACTAGCACATGTATATTATATATTTTTCAACAGAAATGGGCGTACCTGACGACATGCTATAATTGCGTATTTTAGTCGCTTATTACACATTAATTTACGGTACTTTAATTGAGTTTGAGCTTTAATTGCTAGTGTTTTACACTAATTGTGTGTTTTATGCCTTGTATGAGTGATTACGAGTTATATAGATGCTATGGAATGGATTCAACTGATTTGGAGCTTTAAAGTATGAGTAAAAATCCCAAGGAATTAAGTCGCAATCGTATCAAGGGTCATATTTGATAGTTATGAACAAACAAAGTCTTGAGTAGGCATATTGCATATTGTCTAGTAATATAGATATAACTTTTTTCTCAAAACTCCATTTAGACTATATAATATATGGTTGGAAATCTAACTCCAGGGGTTGCCACTTTCATGTTTTACGGTTTTCCAAATTCCAAATAAAACAGGGTGAAAAATACGGCCGAACCCGCGATCGCGGACCTGATCGCGGACTGAGGCAGTGCACTTATTAATATGCACGGCCACTAGAGTGGTCACTAGCGCACCTGTGCTAGTCCAGACCTGGAAACTTGTCGTTTTTCGTGTAAAAGAAGGTATAATTATTTGGGTCCGACCCCACTTGGTATATATACATGGAAAGACGGTATTTTGAGAGGTTGAACATATTTTTTATATAGATTCGACTGAAGGAGGCAGAGACACAATAGGTGCAAGGCGGGGAATTCTTCTACGAATTTTTCCTTCCTCTTCCTATTTTCATTGTAGTTATAACTTTTAGTATTGTAGTTTTACATACTATCATGAATAACGAATTTGTTATCTAGGGTTTTGATGGAACCTTTTATAGGATAAATTCTTGTTATGTTTTTATATAATTGAGTCATAACTTTTCTCTATTTGTTCAACTACGTTTATATTGTGGTTGGTTGAAGAGATTTCAATCGACTGTGTCTATTTAGTATGTATTACTCGGGAGAGAGTGCATATTTAGGTAGTTATTGAACAACATCACTTCCGGCGTATGTGAGGAATCAATAACCAAAGGTTTAAAGGTGGGATTAGGGATAACGAAACATCGGTTGCGGTCTAAGTGAGTTGTAATTAAAGCCAGCTAATATAACTCGAGAGAGTATGTCTAGTAAATTATCGTAATTGCTTGGGAGAGAATTACAACATGCAGGGTGCTCATGATCGGTAGAGAATACTTAGGCGAAATTATAGAAGATATAGCGGGAAGGATTCCGACAATTGAGAAAATTATAAATCTAGATCTCCTTAATCTTTTCTCCAATCTATAGTATCTTTAGTGTTAATTTATTATTTTAATTTGCTACTTAGTTAGTTAAACACAAGAATTTTAATATCTATAAGTTAGGAATTGTTCAAACTTATATTCTTGGTGATAGTAAATAATTGTAGATAAGCCTTAGTTCTATGTGGGATTCGACTTCGGACTTGTAAATCGAGTTATATTTGCAACGACCGCTTTGTCCTTTTTATAAGTCATAGCTGGGCATGATTAAATTTTAGCGATGTTGCCGGGGAACTAACAGTGTTGTTGTAGGTGTACATATTGTTAGGTTTCAAGTTTGAATTTTTATTTTTACTTTTTTGTATTTGATTTTTTTTTACTTATTAATTTGAGAAACATGGCATCTTAGAATTATTA
The DNA here is from genome assembly GCA_034376525.1 of Nicotiana benthamiana. Lineage (NCBI taxonomy): Eukaryota > Viridiplantae > Streptophyta > Magnoliopsida > Solanales > Solanaceae > Nicotiana > Nicotiana benthamiana. The sequence goes on along the minus strand of CM067327.1, from coordinate 139,988,803 downwards.
GAGTTTGATATTGGTAATTCTACTTTTGATTCTTCTTATGCGTTTAGTGGAGGAAACCACACATGGCAAAATTATCAAAATATTCCCCAGAGCGAGTTATGTTCACCAACTTAATCTTATGGATGGAATGTGTGCAATATGTGTGGTGGTAAAGATGCTCACTTTCATAGTTGTGCTTATATTTCTTATCTTCCCCCAACCCCTTACTTCGACGGCTCTTCTTTTTATTGTGAAGTTAATAAGAACAAAGAAAACAGGTATGAGTACTTGAAAAAGATCGAGGATATGCTAAAGTTCCTTATTGAATAATATGATGAGATACAACTGCGAGTACAAAGATAATGGGCAATTATTCACAACTTGGAAGCTCAAGCGAATAAATTAATTGAACATTGTAAAAGCGCAACAAGTTGACATTGTGGATAGTATCCAATATGAGTATGAATTAACTATAGAAATTGTCGTTATACTGGAGGATTTACGAGGATGAGCTAGAGGAGGAGGACGGAGTAGAAGATTAACAATCTATCTAGCTAGAATTTGAGGATGTCGATGTCGAAGAAGTAATACTAGAGTCAACCAGGGACATTGAAGATACAAATTTAATTGACTATAGTGTAAATGATGTTAAGGATGTTGAAAGTCCTGAAGTTCATGTGTTTGAGCGCATTGGTCCATACTCCAAGCATTTTTCCACATTATGTTAGGATGATGATATGAAAGTCGAGTTATCCGAGCCAATTGAAGAGTCAAGGAATGGGGAACAATGTGCATATATTCTAGAGTTCGTCTTGCCAGAAAGTTTGGATTACATACCTCATACAAAGGCCAAGGAGTACAGAATACTACATTATTTTCTTGGTCTAGTTAGATTTGTTCCACCACCCCATGACCATAATCATAATCTTGAATCAAAACTTGGGGTCCAATTCATAAACTTGGTGGAGGCAAAAAGTGATTTACATCGTGTCGCGATGTTAAATCAAGTGCTTGTTGGAAAGCAACCCATCTTTATTTTATTTTTATTTTTTTAGTTTCTTTTATTTATTGTTTTATTGTATTATTCTTGTAGTATCGATTTTTTATTTTTGGTAGCATGGAACGCAAAGCCATTGGAATGATGTAACAATAAACCAAATGGGTGTGAGGTACCTGCATGAAAAACCATGCCTCAGAGAAGTCTGAGTACCCCATGAGATGCTAGTGCTTCGGCCTTTGGCCTACCAGGGAGTTTCTCTTACCCTCTTATAGTTATGATGTGCATTGGGGACAATGCTCAATTTTAAGTGTGAGCTGAGGAGATTATCTGGGTGACTTTTCATGCCGTTTTATGTGATGACCAGAAAGGTCATCACTTATGTTGGAAATAAATTATAAGTTCTGAGGCCTTAAAAACCTTTTTTTGTCTCACCTTGATATACGTGCACAGTATGGGCGCGTAACCAAAAAGATATTTTGTGAAAATCTATAAAAAAAATAATGAACTTTGCCATTAAAATGAATTTAAGTTGACTTTGATCAACATTTTGGGTAAACGGATCCGGACCCATAATTTGACGATCCCGGAGGGTTCGTAAAAAAATATGAGTCCAAGTGTATGCCCGGAATTGAATTCCAAGGTCCCAAGCCCGAGAAACAAATTTTTGAAGAAAATTATTTCGTGGAATATTTATGAGTTTTTGGAAATAAAATGTATTTGAAATTTGATGGTATCAGACCTGTATTATGGTTCCGGAGCCTGGTACAAGTCATATATGTAATTTAGGTTTATTTTGTGAAATTTGGTAAGAAACGGACTTGAAATGACGTGAATCGGACCTTATTTGAGGAAATTGGAAAATTTAAACACTTAAGTGATTTCATGATTTTGATACTAAAATTCATATCTGTTGATGGTATTTTGGTTATTTGAATACACGAGAAATTCTGTATGATTTTTTTTGGTTGGGGTTCAAGTTTGGTTTGGATCCCCGAGGACTCGGGTGAGTTTTTGATAGGCCACGGAATGGAATTTTCACTTAAGAAATTGCAGGTTTTTCAGCTGGTATGATCAGGTCTGCAGCCTGGCTCGCAAATGCGAGAAAATCGCCGCAAATGCAAAAGGTCCTGGTCTACCTTGGGGTCGCAAATGAGAAGTTTTCATCACAAAGCGGTGTCGCAAATGCGAAAGGCCCATCATATTTGCAAAGTGGCCTGCATTTCCCCAGTGTCGCAAATGCGACAGATTTATCGCAAAAGGGACTTCGCAAATGCGAAAGTCCCTTCACAAATGCGAGAAGAGCAGACTTTCGTGTTCGCAATTGCGAACCCTGTTCGCAATTGTGATATCAGAGACTAGTTAATTCACACTTAGACGCATTTTCAGCCATTTTTCATATATTCTCAAAACATAAACTCTCTTGGGCGATTTTCAGAAAAAGTTTTATTCTTTAAATCAATTGTAAGTCGTGTATCACTAGTTTTCTTCAATCTTTAACATCTTTTCACATGATTTCAACTCAAAATCAATGATTTTCATGGGAAAAATTGAGTATATTGGGCAGTACCTAGGTTTTTCAAATTTTAGGGATTTGGACCTCGATTTGAGGTTCGATTTCAAACAAATTATATATTTGGGTTTATGGGAGAATGGATAATCGGGTTTTGGTTTTAACCATAGGTTTTGACCATGTGGGCCTAGGAAGATTTTTGACTTTTTAGCGAAAAATCTAGAAAATCTATTTTCATGCATTGGAATTGATTCATTTAGTATTTATTGATATAATTAAGTAACTTGCAGCCCCGATGACCAAGTTGATCCAGAAAGGTGCCTAGCTCAGATGGTCAGACGAGTGTGAAGCGAGCTTTGAGAAGCTCAAGACAGCTTTGACCACGGTGACAATGTTGGTTTTGCCCACAGGTTCAGGACCTTATACAGTTTATTGTGATGCCTCTCGTATTGGGTTTGATGCAGTATTGATGCAGGATGGCAAGGTCATTTCCCATGCTTCGCAGCAGTTGGAGATTTATGCGAAAAGCTATCTAGTTTATGATTTGGAGTTAACAACTATTGTTCAAGCGTTGAAGATTTGGAGGCATTACCTGTATAGCGTGGCATGTGAGGTGTTCATGGATGACAAGAGTCTACAGTATTTGTTCAAGCAGAAGGAGCTAAATTTGAGGCAGAGAAGGTGGTTGGAGCTATTAAAGGACTATGATATCACCATCTTATATCATCCGAGAAAGGCCAATGAGGTGGCCGATGCATTGAGTATGAAGTCAACCAATATGGGTAGTTTTGCTTATATTTCAGTCGGTAAGAGACCGCTTGCCTTGAATGTTCAGGCTTTGGTTAATCAGTTCGTGAGGTTGGATGTTTTTGAGCCCAAACGTATATTAGCTTGCACAGTCGCTCGTTCTTCATTGTTGGAGCATATCCGATATCGGCAGTTTGATTATCCTTATTTGTGTCTCCTTGGGGACACGATGCAGCATAGAGGTGCCAAGCGGGTTGCCTTAGGGGATGATGGAGTTTTGAGGCTGTAGGGTTGAGTTTGTGTGCCTGATGTGGATCGGCTCCGGGAGTTAATTTTAGAGGAGGCTCACAGCTCCCGGTACTTTATTCATTCGGGCGCCAGAAAGATGTATTAGGATTTGTGGCAACATTATTGGTGGAGGAGAATAAAGAAGGATATTGTTGCATATGTAGCTCGGTGTTAAAATTGTGTGCAGGTTAACTACGAGCATCAGAGGCCTGGTGGTTTGTTCCAGAAGATCGATATTCCTAAGTGGAAGTGGAAGCGTATAACTATGGACTTCGTTGTTGGACTCCCACATACTCAGAAGAAGTTTGATACAATGTAGGTTATCGTTGATATTTCATTCATATGGCAGTTTCTTATTCTTCCTAGAGGTTAGCTGAGATCTATATCCGGGAGATTGTTCGTCTTCACGATGTGCCCGTGTCTATCATTTCAGACCGAGGTACGTAGGTTACCTCACATTTTTTGGAGGGCAGTTCAACGTGAGTTGGGCATACAGGTTGAGTTGAGCACAACGTTTCATCCTCAGACGGACGGGCAGTCCGAGCGGACCATTCAAATTTTGGAGGATATGCTCAGAGCTTGTGGCATTGACTTTAGAGGCTCATGGGATCAGTTTTTTCTTTAGCAGAGTTTGCCTACAACAACAACTACCAGTCGAATATCCAGATGGCTCATTATTAGGCTTTATATGGTAGACGGTGTTGGTCGCCGATTGGATGGTTTGAGTCGCGAGATGCTCGGTTGTTAGGTACGGACCTAGTACAAAATGCCTTGGACAAGGTCGGGATCATTCAGAATAGGCTTCGTGCAGCTCAGTCCTGGCAAAAGAGATATGCCAACCAGAAGGTTCGTGATTTAACATTCATGGTCGGTGAGGGGTATTGTTTCGAGTGTCACTTATGAAGGGCGTGATGAGAATTAGGAAGAAAGGCAAGCTTAGCCTAGGTTCATTGACCCGTTTGGGATTCTTGATCAAGTGGGGGGAGGTGACTTAAAGACTTGCATTTCCGTCGAGCTTATCAACCATGCACCTAGTGTTTTATGTGTCCATGTTTCAGAAGTATCACGACGATTCATCCCACGTGTTGGATTTCAGCACTGTCCAGTTGGACAAGGACTTGTCATATGACGAAGAGCTGGTAGCTATTCTACACCGACAAACTGTTAGTTGAGATCAAAGATTTTCCCATCTATTAGTGTCCCGTGGAACGGTCAGCCTGCCGAGGCATCAACTTGGGAGTCCAATTCCAATATGCGGAGCTGTTATCCTCATCTTTTCCCCGACTCAGGCACTTCCTTCTTATGACCGTTCGAGGACGAATAGTTTTTTTAGAGGTGAAATAAATTCTGAATTCCAAGGCCTTAAAGACCTTTTTCTGTCTCACCTTGATTTGCATGTGCAGTCCTACGCGTAATCGGGAAGCCATTTTGTGAAAATCTGTAAAAAATGATGAATTTTGCCTTTAAAATGAATTTAAGTTGATTTCGGTCAGCATTTTACGTAAACAGACCCGAACCCGTGGTTTGACGGTCCCGAAAGGTTTGTAGGAAAATATGGGACCTGGGCGTATTTCCGGAATTGAATTTCCAGGTCCCAAGCCCGATAAATGAATTTTTGAAGAAAATTATTTTCTAGAATATTTATGAATTTTTAGAAATGAAATGTGTTTGAAGTTTGATAATATCGAGACGGTATTCTGGTTCCGAAGCCCTATACGAGTCTTATATGTCATTTAGGTTGAGTTTGTGAAATTTGGTAAGAAACGAACTTGAAATGACGTGAATCTGGCCTTATTTGAGGAACTTAGAAAATTTGATGTTCTTAAATGATTTCAATATTTTGATGCTAAAATTCATAGTTGTCGATGTTATTTTGGTGATTTGAATACATAAGCAATTCCTTATGATGTTTTTAGGTTTGTGTGCATGTCTGATTTGGAACCCCGAGGGCTCGGGTGAGTTTTGGTTAGACCACAGAGTGGAATTTTCACTTAGGAAATTATAGGTTTTTCAGTTGGTATTATCAGGTCTACATGCTTCACAAATGCGAGAAAATCGCCGCAAATGCGAAAGGACCTCGTCTGCCTTGGGGTGGCAAATGAGAAGCAGTCATCGAAAAAGAAGTGTCGCAAAATGCAAAAGGCCCATAGCATTTTTCAAAGTGGCCTGGATTTCCCAGTGTCGCAAATGCGACAGATTTATCGCAAAAGCGACTTCGCAAATGCGAAACTCCCTTCGCAAATGCGAGATTCCCTTCGCAAATTCGAGAATAATAGACTTCTGGATTTGCAATTGAGAACCCTAGTAACAATTGTGATATCTAAGACTAGTTAATTCACACTTAGATGTAGGGGTGAGCATAAAAACCAAAAAATCGAATTCCGAACTGGAGCGGAGTAATTCGGTATTTTGCTTTAGGTTTTTTCGATATTTTGGTCTAATTCGGTATTATATTTTCGATATTTCGGTACGGTTCTCAGTATGAGGATCTTTAAATTTCGGTATACTGAAATATCGAATTAACCGAATATTTAAAGACTGCATTTTTTGTCCTTAAGAATGAAGACAATGTTCACAGTGAAGAATGAAGACAATTTCTGTTTCTTCCCTGCTGCATATCTAAGCTGATTTTATATTCTTCCACTTATTGCTTAGGCAACTAGGTTTTTGCTTTATTTCATGAGATCGGGAAGAGTGACTCGTGAGAGAAACAGGAGTAGCAGCCATGGCTAGCACCAAAGTACAGAGGATTATGACCCAACCTATTAACCTGATCTTCAGGTTTCTTTAGAGTAAAGCTCGTATTCAGATATGGCTATTTGAGCAAAAGGATCTGAGGATTGAAGGACGTATTATTGGCTTTGATGAGTATATGAACTTGGTTCTAGATGATGTTGAGGAAGTGAATGTGAAGAAAAAAAGCAGAAAGCAGTTGGGGCGGATTCTTTTGAAAGGAGATAATATCACATTGATGATGAACACGGGGAAATAATTTCTTGTCAGCTGGATGGGAGAAGAAGTTTGAATTTTTTGGTAAAATCAATTGTTGAAACAATTGGGTTGTGGACAAGGAGCATGATGTTGGACGCACAACCTTGATTTTGGACTTTCATTTGCTTTTTGCTATTTGTAAATTCTACATGGTCTCCTTGAGTTTAAATGTCTAATACTCCATCAATGTCATGTCTCTGACCTCTTTATATAGTGAGGTCCATTTACGAGTAATTGTATGAAAGAAGTTGCTTGATACCCTAGCTATCGGCTCCCACGTCAGAAGTGCCTTCTGATGCGCTGTTGTGGTAACAAATTCCTGTTAATTGTCAACCTTCTTGTTCTTTAAAAAAAACTTACTGCTTAGGCTTGTGAATTGTGATGTTGCACTCCTTAGATCTTAAACTGAATTGTGAATCACTGAATTGTGCATGGAGAGGACTGCCAGGCGTCGGCTGCACTTTCGTGCTTAACTACTTACTGTCTGCTTATTGTTAGCATTATCAAAGAGGGTTGTCACTCCTTTGTCCTTAATCGTTAGTGTTTCTTATTTACCGATTATTAAATCGAAATCGTACTGAGCCAAAATAAAAAATATTGAACTGTATCGAAATAATTTAGTATATGATATTTGGTATACACAATTGATAAATCATATACCGAAATACCGAATGTCCACCCCTATTTAGATGCATTTTCAGCCATTTTCCATATCTTCTCAAAACATAAACTCTCTTGGGCATTTTTCCAAAGAAAATTTATTCTCCAAATCAATTGTAAGTCGTTTCTAACTAGTTTTGTTCAATCTTTTACATCTTTTCCCATGATTTAAACTTAAAATCAATTATTATTATGGGGAAAATTGGGTGTTTTGGGTAGAACCTGAGTTTTTCAAATTTTGGGATTTGGACCTTGATTTGAGATTCGATTTCAAAATAAATTATATATTTGGATTTATGGGGGAATGGGTAATCGGTTTTTGGTTCGAACCTCGGGTTTTGACCATGTAGGCCCGGGGGTGATTTTGACTTTTTGGGGAAAACTCTACAAAACCTATTTTTATGCATCGAAATTGATTCATTTAGCATTTATTGATGTAATTAAGTAACTTATGGCTAGATACGAGCGAATTGGTGGTGTAATTAAGAGGTAAAGTCGTAGTTAGGGCTTGAATTGTGGCATCGAGGTAAGTGTTTGGTCTAACCTTAGCTTAAGGGATTAGGAGTCGAGTCCTATTTGCTATGTGATATTTGTTGAGTACGGTGTATAGGCATGGTGACGAGTATCTATGCGTTGCAAACATGCTCGTGAGTCTTGTATTATAACTCTGTTTGTATTATTCATGCCTTTTGAGATGATTTCTATTGTTGAGTGATGTTTGTGGAAGAAATAGTTGTATTTGAGTATCGAAAAGCATTGGATCAAGTTGTGTAAATAATTGTGGAAGTATAATTGGCATTTGAATTTTATAGAGCATTGACTCAAATTGTAAAGCAAGTTGTGAAGTAAAAGTGAAAAAGAGAAGAGAATTATTATATTGTTTCCCTTGCTGGGATGTTGTTATTATAATGCAATCTCCCTTGCCGGGACGTTGATGCTTTTGATATTGTTCCCTTGCCGGGATTTGATTGTTGTACTATTTTTCCCTTACGGGGAACTTATTGTGATTACATTTATTTCCTTGCCCCTATTATTTGTGGTTGTTGTTTAGGTGAGGAAGAGTGTTAAAGCACGAAGGGTGATGATGTATATGATATTTGGCGAGGACGAGAGTAAAAGCACAAAGGGTGATGACGTGTATGTTATTTGTGAGAAAGAGTGTAAAGCACGAAGGGTGATGTCATGCCGCACGATGTACGATTCCGTGTCGATTATAATGATATTATGGTGAGGACGAGAGTAAAAGCACGAAGGGTGATACTGTGCAATTTATATTGATTCTTTTTTGTGAGGACGAGAGTAAAAACACGAAGGTTAATGTCGTGCACTTGTTTGATTCATGATTCTTGCTAATATTTGAGATATGGTGTTCCTTGTATTTAACATTGTCTTTCTATTATTAATTGATGTTTCTCCGCAGCATGTCCCCTCCCCCCATACTTAATTGTACACTATTGTTCTTCTTTTCTGCTATATATGATTTACTTACACAGGTTATTTAGTAGTCTGGTCCTAGCCAAGCCACTACTTCGCCGAGATTAGTGATGATACTACACTTTACACTATGTGTAGATCCCGGAGCAAACACATTCAGACCTTAGCTTGAGTGATTGCCTTCAGTCTAGTTGGAGATTCTGATGTAGTCCGGCAGGCGTCCGCAGGCCCTGGCGTTTCCATCTATCCCTTCATCCCTTTTCGTTTACATATTTTAGAAACAATGTACTATTCATTTGTCAAACCTTTTTTATAGCAATTCTAGACTGTCTATGGAGTGTGTCACCAATTCTGGTTAGATTTTGTTTAATATGTTGTGTTAGATCTACATTTAAACAGTTTTATTGTTTCTTTCGCTTGTTCAATTTTCACTGCTATTAAACTACTGATTCATATTTGTTAAAGAATTAAAAAGACAAAAAAGGTAACTTGTTCAAACAGTTGGCTTGCCTAGCTTTCATTAGTAGGCGCCATCACCACTCCCGAGGGTAGAAAATCCGGGTCATGACACTTTAGCTGTGTTAATTTAATTAATTATTTTTTTAATAGATTGAACTTTTTCCGACGATGAATCTATTAGACAACTTGTTGAGGGATTTAAGTCTAAAGAAAGAAAGACAAAAAAAAAAGATTTTCTTTTGTTAGGTAGTGTAGCAGTTACCCCTTGATTTTTCTTTGTGTTGCGGTTCTCTTTTAAAAGTTTTGTTTGAACCGAATGTAGTTAGTTTTTTTTTTGGAGTAGGAGCAATTATGTTTGTGTTTTGAATTGAAGCAATATCTCTTTGTTATGCCTTGAGAATAGTGAGTACTTTGGTTGTGACGCTTAGACACAGCTTTTGACTATAGTATAAGTACCTTAAATTGTATGGACTTAACTAAGCTTAGCTGCTTTGACTAGAGTGTCTTGATGAAACCAATCCTGAGCGAGTCATGTGTCATGTGCGTGTGAGGTTTGTTGTATTCTGTGCATTGCATTTGATGTCTAGAATTTATCACGTGTGTTTGTAAAGCGAAATAGCAGTTTCATTCAGTCTTAGAACTGATATAGGCGTTTTTTGTTGAGTCATGTATGTATATTTTACCCACCTAATTATTATGTATCGTAGTTAAACCATTTGAGCATGTAATCATGTTTCTTTGGCAACCACATTACAAGCCTTACCTATTTGTTTGAATTAATCATCTATTTGAATCTTCCAACCTCTTATAAGCACTTGAATTATTATGAGCTGTATAAAAGTTAAAGTGTGGGATGGTTGCTTTGATTTTTGAGTGGAACTAATGAAATAAGGAGAAAGATGCACTATTTTAAAAAAGTAAGCGCCACGTGAATTTTAGAAAAAGGAAAAAAGTTGTATTTGTTGTGGAAAAAAATTCCTTGATAAGTGGTGACTCTTGATGTAATTGTGCTTGTGCACATTTATGTGAAGTCGGAGTTTGGTTTGACATAAGCATGAGATTTGAATGTTAAAGTATATGTATTAAAGTGCTTAGGGAGGTATAGTCACTCTTATATCTAAATGTATCATACCCGTCCCGCAACCTACATTACAACCAAATAAAGTCCTATTTGATCTTGACTGAATAGACGCGATTAGTAGAGTAGTACACTACGGGCAAGCCTATGGTCTATATTTTGTGGCATATAAATGTTATTTCTGAGAGTGAGTGAATTCGTTCTATCTTGAGTTCCTAAGTGTTCTTAAATTTTATTTGTGGAAGTACTCTCTTTTGGTTGTGTGACAGAACTTGATTCATGAAGGAAAGGTAATGTCAGTGATCTCTATGTTAGAGTAAGTGAGTGAGTTGTGAAGAATGCGTGGTACTTGTGAGTCAAATCTTGAGGTGAAGATGTTACGCTTTTGTGTTTAGTCTATTTTAAATATTCTTGGTGTGATGAGTTAGGAGAATTGTTTAAAATGTTTGTGTATATATAAAGTGTGGGGGTGTTGATGATAGGCTATAATTGCATATTTTAGTCACTTATTACACGCTAATTTACTGTACTTTAATTGAGTTTGAGCTTTAACCGCTAGTGTTTTACGCTAACTATGTGTTTTATGCCCTGCATGAGTGATTTCGAGCTATATAGATATTGTGGAATGAATTTAACTAATTTTGAGCTTTGAAGTCTGATTAAAATTCTCAAGGAATTAAGCTGGGATCGTGTCAGGGGTCAAATTTGATAGTTAAGAACAAACGAAGTCTCGAGTAGGTATATTATACATTGTCTAGTAATATAAACATAACTCTTTGCTTAGAACTCCATTGGACTATATAATATATGGTTGGAAAGCTAACTCAAAGAGATACAACTTTGAAGTTTATGTTTTTCCGAATTTCAAATGTAACAGGGTAAAAACGTGGTCGAAACCACGATCGCGGACCTGGTCGCGGACTGAGGCAGTGCAACTGTTAATATGCGCGGTCACTAGCACTCCCGTGCTAATCCAGGTCTGGAAACTTGTCTTTTTTCGCATAAGCAAAGGTATAATTATTTGGGCCCGTCCCTACTTGGTATATATACATAAAAAGACACTATTTTGAGAGGTTGGACATATTTTTGACATAAATTTGACCTAAGGAGGCAGAGATACAATAGATGTAAGGTGAGGAATTCTTCTACGAATTTTTCCTTCATCTTCCTGTTTTTCATTATTGGTTATGACTTTTAGTATTCTAGTTTTACATACTATTATGAATAGCTGATTTGTTATATAGGATTTTGATGGAATCTTTTATAGGATAAATTCTTGTTATGTTTTTATATAATTGAGCCATGACTTTTCTCTATTTGTTCAACTACGTTTATATTGTGGTTGGTTGAAGAGCTCTCAATCGATTGTGTCTATTTAGTATGTATTACTCCGGAGAGAGTACATATTGGATATGTGAGGAATCAATAACTTGTAAGGCCCCGTGAATTTCCTACTCAAAAACCTGAATCTCGTATGCCAACTTAGGATCATGTGTTAGAAAAGCTTGCTGCGTTTCGACCTTTTGGTATGTGGCCAATTATGCGTTGCATAATCGATATGCGGGTTGTATAGTCATCGTATAACTCCCCCTTAGAATTTTGTGAAGGGCAGTTCTGTGGTGCATTATGCAATCGCAGAACAAGTATGCGGACTGCATTTCCGTCACATACCCATGCAGTTTGTCCAGATTTTTGGACCATCTTTAGGGTCCATTTTGCAGGCCGCATGTCCGTTGTGCAATTGCATATGCGATTGCAGATCATGTCGGGGCTCCTATTTTCAAATTTTTAAGACCCAACCCTATCCCATTAAAAGCACACATTAGACTATTATTTCTGCTATTTCATTGCATTTAGAGTGAGAGAGGGAGTGATCTCATAAAGTCCCTAGATAATTCTTGTCCCAAATCTTTGAAGATTGTCAAGTGAAATTGCTAGGTCTTCACCCTAAGAGGTAAAAACTTGTACCTCTTCTATAATTTTGGAATTTCCCCTAAATTAAGTGATTAGCAAGTAGGGTTCATGGTATAGGTGCTGATAATCTTGCATGCGTAAGAGATAACAGGATAATGGGAGATAATCTTGTACCTTAGTACTATTCCATGGTACTAACGTCCCTTTTGTCGGGGGCACTACATTTTAAACTAAATGTAAGTGGCTCCATTGCGGATAGTGCCGATTGCGCGTGGCAGAGTACCTTCTTCTCAAAGTCTTGGTGAGCCCCCTTTTCTCCATCAATGGGGTTATATTGTACATCTTTTGTTGTTGACTTCCACTTTTGAGGTATAGTCGAAGCCTTGTTGCCGGTATTTTCATACTTGTCTTTTGTATCCTTAGAGGCTCCGTAGACGTATGTGTGGTTTATGTATGGATATATGAACTATGTTGTAAATCTAAACTCTTCTTTTCTCTAAATTACAATAGTGTGGAACCTAATTATGGATTAAGGTTATGATATGAAATGAACTAACAATGTTGAATGTAAAACATTTCATATTGTCTAAATAAACGAAAGCATGGCTTCGTTAATCGTATTGAGTTTGATAGAAAGTATTTGATAAGGCTTTCTCAGTTGGTTTCACTCGATTGGGTGTCGATCGCGCCTCCCGAGGTTGGGGCATGACATAACTATAGGTTTAAAGGTGGGATTAGGGATAACAAAACCGTGTGTGCGATCTAAGCGAGCTGTAATTAAAGCCAGCTAGTGTAACTCGGAAGAGTATGTCTATTAAATTGTTGTAATTACTTGGGAGAGAATTATGACATGTAGAGCGCTCATGATCGGTAGAGAAAACTTAGGCGAATTATAGAAGACATAGCGGGAAGGATACCGATAATTGAGAAAATCATAACTCTAGACTTCCTTAATATTTTCTCCAACCTGTAGTATCTTTAGTGTTAATTTATTATTTTAATTTGTTAGTTAGTTAGTTAAACACAAGAATCTTAATATCCATAAGTTAAAAATTGTTCAAGTGATAGTGTATAATTGTATCTAAGCCTTAGTTCTCTGTGGGATTAGACTCCGGACTTGTAAGCCGTGTTATATTTGCAATGACCGCTTTGTCCTTTTTATAAGTTATAGTTGGGCGTGATCAATAACACTAGGTGAAACCATCGTACCCATGTCTAGAAAGCTGAGAGAAAACTCTCTCTACAATTATTCTCTTCCCCCTAAGATGGACCCATCCTCCCCCCCCCCCCCCCGCTCGCACAAGACCAATACTGCCACCAACACTAACCCCCCTCCCCCGACCCAACAGACACTAGTTCAAAACCGATGTAAGTTGAACCAACTCAAAAAGAAAAAATGAACGCCTTTAAGAAGATACTAGCAGAAAAATACTTGACGAAGTCAAGTATATACAACAGCCAATACCACCAAACGGAGGTCGTGGCCTAATCAACCACCATTGACGATTCCACTGGCCTATCATGCTCGTCCAAGAATAAAAAAAACAGGCTCTACATCCAAGTACACGTAGAGACCCCTCCAAACAATGGTGCTAATTAGGGATCATAAGTAGCCAATTGAGTATGAAGGGGAGGCCATCTTATGCAAAGGGTATGGGCGACTGGGCCATCTGCTCAAAAAATGCCCAAACCAAGGGCCAATAGAGAGAAACTAGGGAGTGAAGATGTCGACGACGACCCAGAATGACCATAGGGAGAGGACTAAAAAGTGGTGGAATTTTCATAAAGAACAAAAAGGAAAGGGATAACGGAGGGAACCAAAAAGCCATAAGGGACTAGATGCAATAGAGTGCAGACCGGGAGTCGGGATGCGCCCACTAGATTAAGGTAAGTTTTCCGTCCTTGGTAGCATCAAGGAGGGTAAGGGAGGGGAATGACTGCGGAGCAGGGTGGCGCTAGGGCTACAGAAAAAAAGGGTTCAAACAAGACAGGCCTAATAGGCACCAGCCTCGTCTAACTAGTCCCAAAAGGGACAAGCAACTTAGGCCATATGGGCCTAAGTTACAACTGTTCGGGGCATTAACACATAGCCCAATCTGAAAGCAAAAGTTACAACCTCTGCTTAATTTGGAACACGCGCAAGGTACTTGCCCCCAGCCACACACATCTCTCCTGCCTCACATGGCCTAAAGGAGAAAACACGCACCTATATCGAGTAACAACAACAACTACCCAATATAATTCCACCAAGTGGGGTCTGGGAAGGGTAGGATATACACAACCTTACCCTACCCTGGAAGGATAACCCAAATCTGATACCCCTTAACTCCAACATAAGTCAACTCATGGGGTCCACTAATGGGGTTAAGCTAACCTCACTACCGACATTACTAATATTAGGCAAGGGAAAGGGGATTTAATTAGCAATCTCCCTCACGCTCTCACACTATAATCCACCATGTTTCCCATCATCATTCCCCATCTACTAATTCGACTAATGATATCATCTCCCAAATATCTCAAATGATGAGAAATATTCATGCACGAAAACTCAGTGGCGAAGGTCTTTGCTTAATAGAAAATGGATGTACAACAGTTTGAAAAAACTTCACTAGTAGTCTAGACATCAATAATGGAAACATGCAGAGCCAAAGAGAGGATCTAGCCCCAATAATTATATCATCAACCCCACTTCCTACGGGCCACATCCCAACCTCATGGTTGGAGATGGCTCTGTAGGGTATTGCATTTTTTCGTAACTTCTTAATAGGGACAATGCCCATCTTAGTCGTCATTCAAAAACCACATTACCTGGCCAAACTAGTAAGAGCGAGTCTGAACTATGCCATGTTGAACTATGGCTACCGGTTGTGGTTGGAAAAACTCATGCAAACCCAATTTTCACAGAGCCAGCAGACAATCACCATAGATCAATTGAGTTTCCTCGTACAATAGATAAGCCATACCCTTCATTTCTTTCCACTAGTCTCCCCATACGAGGGGATCCCCAGCCCCAATGATAGGATCAAAAAATAATCACGAACACTTAGAGGCAACCAATGTAGAACTAGAGAAAATGATAGCAAGGCTCAGAGTTCCCACAACCAAATACATGCTCTTACAACAGGGGAAACAATGTAGTTCAAAGGGCTTGGGAGAGAAATGCTTATCGTAGCCTTAAAGCCAAACTCATGCGACTCAGATGTGAACATAAAACCAATAATGTCCAAATTAACCACATAGACCTCTCCTAAAATTGAGAACCAAAAGGTTTCAACAGTTAAGGGGAAAGCCAAATGCCTGAAAAGGAAGTCACAAAACAACACATGTTACTAATGGATTTCATTATCTGGAATTCTAGGGGGCTAATAGTGGGAAATTTAGGAGAAATTGTGCTGAAATGGTTAAAGTACACAAATTTTCCATGTTGGTGCTCATGCAAACCATAATGATTGAGCATAAGCACCTGATGTAGGAGCTAGCTTTCACAGGGCAAATTCAGAACTGTTAGATAATACGCTTAACGCTAGAGGGGGGGTGAATAGCGTTATAATAAAATTTAGCGTAAACTTGCGGAAACTAAAATTTGCAGGAAGTAAATAAGTGCGATAAATAATAACTTACACACAGATATATCCTGGTTCACCACAACGTGTGGCTAGTCCAGTCCCCGAGAGACTCTCTCGAGATTTTCCACTAACGTGTCAAGCTTCCGGGTGCTTAACAAACCTTTACAACT
Source organism: Nicotiana benthamiana (assembly GCA_034376525.1). Taxonomy (NCBI): domain Eukaryota; kingdom Viridiplantae; phylum Streptophyta; class Magnoliopsida; order Solanales; family Solanaceae; genus Nicotiana; species Nicotiana benthamiana. The sequence goes on along the minus strand of CM067327.1, from coordinate 139,973,004 downwards.
TGAGGACACAAGCCTCAACACCTTTGCTCGGAGTTACAACACTCCAAGACTTCAACCAAGGAAACACAAGTTCCTTACAACAAGAGAATTACAATTCTCTTACAAGTGTATACAACACTAAAACACTCAAACAAAATACTCCTTAATGAGTAGATATGAGCAAAAGAAGTAAGCTCTGGATCACAACAACTTTAAACAAGAATATGGCTCTCAAAAGCTTTATGAAATTGAATATAAAATGATAAACAAAAGTATGCAAGCTTATAGCAATGTAATGATCAGTTGTAGTTTGTTGTTGTGTTTAAAACACTGAAATGAAGCTGTATTTATAGTTGAAAAACTTGGCATTACCGTTGCCTAATTGCCAATTAAGAGTTGCTGATTTTACTCACTGCCAATCGATTGTCAAACCCCAACAATCGATTGTCTGCCAGTCAGATCAAAATTCAATCCCAGATTTTACGCTTGATAATCGATTACTTACAATCCATAATCGATTACTGGCAACGTTCAAAAAATCCTTTCCAGATTTTACCACAAACAATCGATTGTCCAGAATCAACAATCGATTACTCAGCAACGTTCAAAAAATCTTTTCCGGATTTTAATCAAAACAATTGATTATACAAAATCAATAATCAATTACCCAATAACGTTCAAAAAATCTTTTCCGGATTTTAATCAAAACAATCGATTATACAGAATCAATAATCGATTACCTGACGGTATTTGAAAACTTTACGATAACGGTCAGCTTCACAATCGATTGCACAAAGTCAACAATCGATTACTTATCAGTTTTTGAAAAACATTTTAGACACTGCCTCTTGACAATCGATTGTTATATACTCACAATCGATTATTTAATAAATTTGAAAATCACTGGAAGTCACTGCCTCAACACAATCGATTGTCATTAGTTCATAATCGATTATTTTGTGACTTTGAAAAATCTGAAGGACACTGTCTCTTCACAATCGATTGTCATTAGCTTCACAATCGATTATTTTGAGTTTTGAAAAACTTTGATGGACACTGCCTCATCACAATCGATTGTCATAAGGTTCACAATCGATTGTCATGCAGGTTTGAAGAAACCTGATGTTCACTGTCTTAACACAATCGATTGTCATTAGTTCACAATCGATTGTCATGCAGTCTTGGCTCAACATATTCGATTATCATTAGTACATAATCGATTATCTTAGTCCAGTTTTCAGAGGCATTTAAAAATCATTTTGACTAATGAAAATATGCATGATTTAAAATCATTTAGCATTAAATTAAATATGCATGATTTTGGAAAATAGTTTTATGAGAGAAGCCATGTTACGAGTCAAGTTGTAGGATCAAGATCACAATTAAGAATGACTCAATTAAACTATAAAACTTTGTCTTGAGCTTGAATCTCGATGTATATCAATTGTGCGCTTGTTTCTTGAACTTCGTCATATATCAATTTTCGCTTCGTTTGTCATTCATCAAAACCTATACAAAAGAACACACGTTTTAGTATATTGCATTGAGAACGTGTTTCCAACAATTTCCCCCTTTTTGATAATGGCAAACATTAAGCGGGATATGCAAGACAAGCAATTTATATTGACGATTCAAGACAAGTATATTCATGCAACAAGTATGCAATTTGTTCCCCCTCAATATATGAATTCCCCCTCAATTTAAGCTTATAAATATTGAGAGTTGCATACCCTTTATCTTCCCCCTTTTGCCATTAGCAAAAATAAAAGAAGAAGATGCCAAAGATGTAAATAAAACTTGGTTATTTATTGGAAAGAATTATAGCAACAGGGAAGACAATACAACATGTAAAAACAAACAAAAAGAACTACAATTATTCATTCATCATTTTCCGCCTCATCATCCGGTGCTGCTTCATATGGAACAAGACCCGCATATGGATAATGAACGTGGTCAAAATATCCATGGATCTCGTGAGTTAATTGACCGAAAGAAGAGGTCAATGAAGCAATTTGGTCGGAAATGAATTGGAGGGAAGGCTCTTGAGGCGGAGGAGCACGACGGGTTGGAGGAGGAGCAGGTGCTACATGATCACCGTCATGATGAAAGGAGGATTCCGAAATTTCCCACTTTTTGGTACTCTTTTTGAGAGGACCATTTCCAGTGACGAATCCGGTGGCTTCAAGAAAGTTCATGATGAGGAGAATATAAGGAAGAGGCCTATCATCTCCGATAGCGTCACGCATATGAATTTTGATAAGCCGACACCAATTGATGTTAGCTCCGGTAACTATGGCATGCATGAGCTTGGTGTCCTCTTGGGAAATGGTGGTATGGTTGTGCTTACGATGCTTGAGGACTCGGGTAATGAAATAGAAAATTAATCGGTAATTTGGATCCATTCCCGTAATTGTAGGACGATGGGAGGAGATATTTGGATCATAAGAAGTAAGACCGATTTGGTGTAAGAGGGCTGTTTCATCAAAAAGGGCTCCGGCCTCTCCGGTGTACCGAAAAATGTCTTCACCGTTATGAGGAAGACGGGCAATGGTATGAAGATTTTCATCGGAAAGAAGAATTTGAACACCATTAATGTTGGTGACAAGCTCACCATCATCATCCTCATGGAGGTTGGAATAAAATGCTTGAACCAATGTAGTATTGATGTAAGGATGAGTAAGGAGTAAAAATCAAGAAGTTGAGAATTTTTGAGCATATTTGCAGCAGGCCCAAATGATTCAAGATACTTGTGGGTTGAAAAGCGGGGTGGAAGAATGTCGCGCTTTTCAAATTTGGTTAGGAATCGAGTAAGCTCGATGTCGGAATTAAAATATAGAATGGAACCATCTTGATAGGGATAGTTCGGACGAGGAGGGGAAGCCGAGGTGGATGCGCCGTGCCTAGCAGAACGGGAACGTTTTGAGTGACGACCCGACATTTTTAATGAAAGCTGCTGGATTTTGCAAAGAATTAGAAAGAATTTGATATTTTGAAAGCTAGAATTGATGCTTGAATGAATGAATATGAACATATATGAAGCCTATTTATAGAGGGGAGAGTGTCTTATCATTTATGGAAGAAATCTGCTGAGAATTTAAAGCCAAATCAGTCAGAAACGGTAAAATAAATTCACTGACCGTTAGACAATCGATTGTTGAGATGCAATAATTGATTGTTGAAGAGTTATGACCTGACTTGGAACTGACACAAATCGATTGAGGAGCCAAACGGTAACAAGAATTTAAATTTCTGACATGAAATAAATATGGTAATCGATTGTTATGTTACAGTGAGCACAGAAATTTTCTGATTTTGAAAATAATCGATTATATTTTGAAACAATCGATTGTTTTGGAAAAGCCTTGCTGAATGATTGAGACGGAAATCGATTTTGCAGTTTAAAGAATCGATTATTTAACGAAACTGCATAATAAACATAAACCATAAACAATCGATTAGTGATACTGCTAATCGATTTTCAGCACAGTAAAATAATCGATTATTTGCTTGGAACAATCGATTGTTTTGTGCCAAAACTTTATAATTCCCCCTGTCTTTTAGGGCGATACCTGCAAAATAGAATTAAACGTCTCCGACGCTCAAGTCAGTAATTTGTAAAGAAGTAATAACTTAAACTAGTGTTGCCAAGTGAGAACGTGAGCTCTTAAGAAGTGTGTCCTAAAGTGTTCTTAAGAGAGTTTCGGGTACTTACCTTTCCTTCGACGTTGCCAATTACCTGTTCGGGAGGGTGATCTTTGATTGTCCTCCACTCGTTAGGCATATTCATTTCTTTTTCCAATTGTGGCGCTTCTTCTGTTGGTTGTTCCTCAGTTTCATCTTTATTTTCCTTGGGTGGTTCCTCTTGTATTTTGTCTTTCAAGCTATCTAAGATACCTGCAAGATCAAAACTGGAATCCTTTCTCGCCAAGCGAGCATTATTTTCGGAAAATACAACATGAGGGAATTCCTCCACAATTTGGGTTCTTTTGTTAAAGACCCTATATGCTTTACTACGTGAGGAATATCCAATGAAAATACCTTCATCCGACTTAGCATCAAATTTACCCAATTGGTCTTTGCCATTGTTATGAACAAAACATTTGCAACCAAAAACTCTAAAATGGGAAATATTTGGTTTTCTACCCTTATAAAGTTCATAGGGGGTTTTCATGAGTATCGGCCGAATTACTACTCTATTTAGAACATAGCAAGAGGTACTCACGGCGTCCGCCCAAAAATGTTTGGGTATCTTAGCTTCGTCGAGCATGGTTCTAGCCATCTCTTCGAGACACCTATTTTTCCTTTTCACCACCCCATTTTGTTGTGGTGTACGTGGAGCGGAAAAGGTATGCTCGATTCCGAGTTCGTCACAAAAGTCCGCAAAGAGATTGTGATCAAACTCTCCCCCATGATCACTCCTAATTGAAGTGACGGTTGTTTCTTTCTCATTTTGAACACGCTTAAGAAAATATTTAAAATTTGAAAAGCATCACTTTTATTGGCAAGAAATAAAGTCCAAGTAAATCTCGAGTAATCATCAACAATCACAAAAGCATATTTATTTCTTCCTAGACTTTCAATGCGAGAGGGACCAAATAAATCCATATGAAGCAATTGCAATGGTCTAGAAGTTGAAACAATGTTTTTAGATTTGAAAGATGCTTTTGTTTGCTTCCCCTTTTGACACGAGTCAAAAATAGAGTCATTTTCAAATTTTAAATTGGGAAGACCAACAACTAAGTTTTGAGAAATCAATTTGTTCAAAAGATGCATATTGATATGTGCTACTCTACGATGCCATAGCCAAGTATCATCCTCTTTACTCATAAGACAATCAACATATTCGGGTGAGGAATTAGCAAGATCAACCATATAAATATTATCAACTCTAAAACCACGAAGTATGATTTTGAAATCACTACGTCTAAATACTATGCATTATCCGAATCAAATAGAGCAAGATTTCCCTTGTCACATAATTGGCTTATGCTCAAGAGATTATGCTTCAAACCTTTCACAAGTAATATATGCTTAATAGAGGAATTTTCATCCTTACCGACCGAGCCGATACCGATGATCTTTCCTTTATTGTTATCACCGAAGATAACACTTCCTCCTTCTTTGTGCTCTAATTGAAGGAATTTGGATTCATCTCCCGTCATATGCTTGGAGCATCCACTATCAAGGTACCATAGTACACTTGATCCCTTCAAGCACACCTACAAAGCAAATTAATGTTCTTTAGGTACCCATGCCATCTTGGGTCCTTGGGGTTAGGCATATTATAATGGTGCGATTGAGTAACATGTCTATGACGTGTAAAGCATGCAGGAGCAATATGACCAATACGTCTACAATAATGACAAGTCACATTGGGTTATGCATCCTTCTAGGTTCATAGTAACTAGACGGATGAAAATTTCTTACTTTATTTTGAACACTATGACTATTTCGCATTTCATGAGAATTATTTCTCCTACTATGAGCTCTAGGATGGGCAGCATTTCTAGAGTGATTGTTTCTCGGTTGAGGGTCATTGCTAGGTCTTCTAAGGGGTTCAAAATTTGGCCTAAAATATGCATCATTTCTAGGGTGACTATTTCTAGGTGGTAAGTCATTCTTAGGTCTTCTAAAAAGTTCAGCATTTTGTCTAGCATGCATATTGGCTCTAGAGTTGTTGTTTCTAGGATAAGCATTTCTGCTGTTAATCCTAGGTTGAGCTTTAGGTTGTTGGGGTTTAGCGTCAACCTTTTCTTCATTCTTAAAGCCTATTCCATGCTTGGTTGATTTCAAGTTAACAAGAACATCATTCAAGTTTTTGTGCGAAGAATTAAACTTATCTAATGTGCCTTTAAGCCTACTTACTTCATTCCTAAGAAGCAAACAAGAAGTGCAATTTCTAGTAGAGCTTTCGGGCTTATCGGAACTTCTTTTTCCAAAAAACTTGTTTTCCTCTTTCAGCTTCTCATTTTCTACAACCAGTTTTTCTAAATCCTTTTCTTTCAAAGAAAGCTGTTTTTGAAAATCCTTTTCTTTTAATGAAGCATTTTCTTTTATGCCCTTAACAGTTTTTGAAGCCTTAATAAACTCAGCATATAATTCATAAAAAGCAGTTTGCATTTCTTCAAGAGTAAAGAAGTTTTTAGACGAAATTTGACATACCTCATCTTTGTTGTCTTCTTGTGCCATAAGGCAAAGATTTGTTGCTTCGTCTTCTTCTCCTTCGCTTGACTCATCTCCGGAGTCACCTCCCCAAGAAATGTATGCACGTTGCTTTTTTAAAGGTTTCTTCTCCTTTTTGATGTTTGGGCAATTTGATTTGATGTGCCCAGTTTCACCACATTCATAGCACTTGATTTGTTCGCCTTGCTTTTTGCCCTTGCGTTCATACTCCTTGCGCATGAACCCTTGAAATCTTTTTATAACGAGTCCAAACTCGTTGTCTCCTTCCTCATCAATTTGCGGTTGGCTTGTGCTCGCCTTTAGAGCTATTCTTTGCCTCCTTTGATCATCAACAAAAGGGTTAAGAATAGTAGATTCAAAGGTTTTAAGGTTACCTCTTAGTGCGTCGATGGTAACGTTTGAAACGCCAATGGATTCTTGAATTGCATCGGCCTTTGATCTCTATGCCGGTGTGAGACTTCTAAGATTTTTTCGAACGAGCTCTCTATCCGTGAAAGTTTTCTTGAGAGCATGTAAGTCATTTACGATTATTGAAAATCGCTCAAACATTTCGTCCACCTTTTCACCTTCCTTCATGTGAAATAATTCATAAGAATGGGTTAGGAAATCAATTTTTGCTTCCCTTACCTGGTCCGTACCTTCGTACGTAACTTCTAGCTTGTCCCACATCTCCTTTGCCGTTGTGCAACACGATATTTTTCTGTAATCGTCAGCATTAACAGCACAATATAATAGATTAATTGCTTTAGCATTATTTTGAACCTTTCGGATGTCATCCGCGTCATACTCATCCTCGGACTTAGGAACCCATTCGTTTTCCACCTTCTTTGTTGGAATTTGGTTTCCCTTTATTATCACCTTCCAAAGGTGAAAGCTGTTGGACTGAATGAAGATCTTCATCCTCTCCTTCCAGTACGTGTAATTTGTACCGTTGAATAGAGGTGGTCGTGTGGAGCACTGTCCTTCATCAATTCCTGCAAAAGAATCACGAGTAGAAGCCATGGATGGTTCTCTCAAACTGTTAAGTTTTCAGAGAGTTGGGCTCTGATACCAATTGTTAGATAATACGCTTAACGCTAGAGGGGGGGTGAATAGCGTTATAATAAAATTTAGCGTAAACCTGCGGAAATTAAAATTTGCAGGAAGTAAATAAGTGCGATAAATAATAACTTACACACAGATATATCCTGGTTCACCACAACGTGTGGCTAGTCCAGTCCCCGAGAGACTCTCTCGAGATTTTCCACTAACGTGTCAAGCTTCCGGGTGCTTAACAAACCTTTACAACTTGAGGACGCAAGCCTCAACACCTTTGCTCGGAGTTACAACACTCCAAGACTTCAACCAAGGAAACACAAGTTCCTTACAACAAGAGAATTACAATTCTCTTACAAGTGTATACAACACTAAAACACTCAAACAAAATACTCCTTAGTGAGTAGATATGAGTAAAAGAAGTAAGCTCTGGATCACAACAATTTTGGACAAGAATATGGCTCTCAAAAGCTTTATGAAATTGAATATAAAATGATAAACAAAAGTATGCAAGCTTATAGCAATGTAATGATCAGTTGTAGTATGTTGTTGTGTTTAAAACACTGAAATGAAGCTGTATTTATAGTTGAAAAACTTGGCATTACCGTTGCCTAATTGCCAATTAAGAGTTGCTGATTTTACTCACTGCCAATCGATTGTCAAACCCCAACAATCGATTGTCTGCCAGTCAGATCAAAATTCAATCCCAGATTTTACGCTTGATAATCGATTACTTACAATCCATAATCGATTACTGGCAACGTTCAAAAAATTATTTCCAGATTTTACCACAAACAATCGATTGTCCAGAATCAACAATCGATTACTCAGCAACGTTCAAAAAATCTTTTCTGGATTTTAATCAAAACAATCGATTATACAAAATCAATAATCGATTACCCAATAACGTTCAAAAAATCTTTTCCGTATTTTAATCAAAACAATCGATTATACAGAATCAATAATCGATTACCTGACGGTATTTGAAAACTTTACGACAACAGTCAGCTTCACAATCGATTGCACAAAGTCAACAATCGATTACTTATCAATTTTTGAAAACCATTTTAGACACTGCCTCTTGACAATCGATTGTTATATACTCACAATCGATTATTTAATAAATTTGAAAATCACTGGAAGTCACTGCCTCAACACAATCGACTGTCATTAGTTCACAATCGATTATTTTGTGACTTTGAAAAATCTGAAGGACACTGTCTCTTCACAATCGATTGTCATTAGCTTCACAATCGATTATTCTGAGTTTTGAAAAACTTTGATGGACACTGCCTCATCACAATCGATTGTCATAAGGTTCACAATCGATTGTCATGCAGGTTTGAAGAAACTTGATGTTCACTGTCTTAACACAATCGATTGTCATTAGTTCACAATCGATTGTCATGCAGTCTTGGCTTAACATAATCGATTATCATTAGTACATAATCGATTATCTTAGTCCAGTTTTCAGAGGCATTTAAAAATCATTTTGACTAATGAAAATATGCATGATTTAAAATCATTTAGCATTAAATTAAATATACATGATTTTGGAAAATAGTTTTATGAGAGAAGCCATGTTACGAGTCAAGTTGTAGGATCAAGATCACAATTAAGAATGACTCAATTAAACTACAAAACTTTGTCTTGAGCTTGAATCTCGATGTATATCAATTGTGCGCTTGTTTCTTGAACTTCGTCATATATCAATTTTCGCTTCGTTTGTCATTCATCAAAACCTATACAAAAGAACACACGTTTTAGTATATTGCATTTAGAACGTGTTTCCAACAAGAACCATGTTGTGGGCCTGTCAGGAGGCATTATCATAATGTGGAAAGATGACATCCTGAAAATTGATGAAGTCTCCACCACTAACCCACAACATAAATGTCATTGTCAAGGTAACTCCTTCTTCCACCTATTGGGTTTTCACTGCAATCTATGTTAGTAACACTTATGCTAACAAAATGACTATGTGGGACAAGCTTAGAACCATTTTTGATGGTTATAGGGGCTGCTAGCTGGTAGGGGACTTCAATAAAGTCCTAAGGGTATCAGAGGGGTAATTGTATCTCTGCCCCACGAGCTAACCTGTTCTGGCACTACATGAACCACTATAAGTTTATTGACTTGGTACTTAAGGGGAGTAAATACATCTAGACTAATATGAGGTATAAGAATATGAGTCAACTAATCTTAGAAATACTAGATAGGTGCTTTGTCAATGATGAGTTGATCCATGATTACCCTTCAAGTAGTGTGAGCCACCTCCCTAAAACACATTTCGATCATTGCCCATATTGATCAGCCTATGGCCTAATGCCTTCCATACGTCTTTTATACCTTTTAGGTTTGAACCCATATGGTGTAGTCCCCCATCCTTCCCTACTATTGTCTAACAAGCTTTTGAAGGGATGGTAGTTCTTGAAAGGAAAACTGCTCAGTTCCAGTCCCAAGTGTTGATCTGGAACAAAATTGTGTTTAACAATATTTTCACAAAAAGAAGCATATTCTTGCCAGACTTGGTGGCATTTAGAAATCTAATGCCTACTCTTTCAGCACCTTCCTTCGTAGTCTAGAAGGTCAACTCCTACAGGAATATTCTATTATTCTTAATGGTGATGAGGTCTTTAAGAAAACTAAGTCTACGATCAATTGGATAATGGAGGGTGATGCTAATACTAGGTTCTTCTATACCTAAACTCTCAATACGATAAGAAGGAACGAAATCATGATCCTGCAAGATGAGGTAGGTTACTATATTGAAGAGCAACATGAAATCCAAAACACTATCTACCATTACTGCTCCAATCAATTCACCATTGAACACCTAGTCTCATCCACACCCTGACAAAGCACTGCCTATAATAATCATACCTTATCCACTAGAGATAAATTTATGTTGAATGCCCCCTAAAATGTAGTGAAATCAAGGTAGTCATGTTCTCTTTCAAACCTACAAAACTCCCTTGACTTGAGGTCTCCACCCTCATTTCTACTAAAGATGTTGGAATATCTTTTAAGTACAAAATAACTCATTTATGTAATCAAAATTTCAATGCACTAAAATGAAGCATGAAGTTTACATAACCTATCCCATCCTCATCCCTAAGTACTCCAATGCAACAATCATCAAGAATTTAAGACATATTGGGCCATGCAACACTATACACAAATTGATTACCAAAATAATTGTAAATAGAATCAAGCTTTACTTATTCTATCATTGGCCAAAGCCAGACCAGTTTCTTATCTAATAGGAGAGCTACTGCTAATGCCATCATAATTCAAGAATACATTAGTCATTTCACTAAGATGAAAGGGAAAAATGCTAACACGATCCTCAATATTGATCTAGAAAAGTCATTTGACATATTAGAATGGTCCTTCGTCACATACACTCCGGTATCCTTCGTTTTTTCCATAATATGACCAAGCTAATCATGTCTTGCATATCTTCAAGCTCTATCTCTGTCCTGGTGAGTGGGGGTATGACTGAATTCTTTCATCCTAGTAGGGGTATCAGATAAAGGGACCTTATGTCCCCTTATATTTTCATCATGTGCATGGAAAGATTATCCAGGAGCATTGAGGTCCAAGTGCACAATGGTAGCTGGTTTCCAATAAAATTAGTCACAAATGGGCGGGAAACATCGATAATTGTGCTATCATCATAGAGACACTGCACCCTTTTAGCAACCTATCTGGCCAAAGGGTCAATACCCTAAAACCCAAAGTTGTCTTCTTCACAAACTATTATCATAATACAATATATAGCTTAAATAGGACATTGGGCATTAAATCAAACACCCTTCTTTTGGTAAATACTTAGGCTTGCCAATGTTTCATAAGAGGGCAACCAATAGGAAATTTCAGTTCATCATTGATAGTATATAAACTAAGATAATTGGCTGGAAAACTAACTTTATGAACACGACTGGAGAACTACCTTAGCAAAGTCCTCTCTGGGGTGCATCCCTAATCATGTCATGCAATACATTAGGTTACCTGCCCAGATGTGGAATCAAATTGATATGATTCTAATGAATTTTATATGGGATCCTACTGTTGTTATGAAGAAAATGCATCTGATGAAATGAGATATCATTATTAAGCATAGAGATGCAGGGGGCATTGGTGTGCATAAAGCTGATCTAATTAGGAACACTGTCAACCATGCTAGCCTGGCATGGAGGATGCATAACAACCCTAATGCCCTCTAGGCTAAAGTGTTATTTCACAAACACTGCACTAGCAATCACCACAACACTCACATTGCCTTTAGAACATGGTCTAACATAAAAATGAATGGAAAGTGTGTAGAGATTCCAATATGTGGATAGTGCATAAAGGGCGTAGAATAAACCTATATAATGACCGATGGATCCAAAACTTAGAACTCCTTGGAGTTTTGATTAGTGGACCCCCTAACAGGGGAGGGGAGAACATAACTCGGCCACCTGTCTCCTTAATGGCCATTTGAATCCTAACAACCTTTCTTTCATACTACCTGACAATGTGATTTCTAGCATAAACTTCATAATTTCTAATACTAACCCTATAAGAATAGATAAAATAGCGTGGAACAAAACCCGTAATGAACTTTTCTCTACCAGATATACTTACTCCATAGTCCTTGAGCAATTTGGAAATCTATGCCACAATCCAGATATGGACTTCAATTTTATTTGGTCAAAAAAGATACCAAACATGATAAAATATTTCATGTGGCTGCTGACCCATGACAGACTACCTACCACCAAACACCTGCAGTATAAGGGAATCATTCTCAACCCAATTGCTTTTTTTTTTTTCTGAAAATAAGAGAAATCTATTTACCATGTCATAATCAATTGTGACAATGCCAAATATTTTTGGGACAATATATCCCCGCATGAGCCTCAATAGCTATGCATATGCACCACCAAAATAAGGCACAACAAAAACTTCAGCTATTTTCTAAAATAGGGCCTATTCTGCTAATGGCAAATTTGCCTCACTAGAAACAACAATTGTTTCAATGAAAAAAGGGAGCCAATTTTCTGTAAGAATGTCGTATTTAAAGTTGTTGAATTCATTCATATGTATGGAGGATACGCTTACATTTCAACCAATATTTTACATATCAAGTGGCATCCTCTAGGAGAGGCCACTATAAACTCAACACATACGTGGCAACACTTCAAAAGGTTTTATAGGAGGATACGGAAGGGTAATTCGAAATAAAATTGGGATTGATGGAAAAAATAAATTACGACAATACTCTACATTCTGAACTGACCACTCTAATGTATAGACTAATAATGGCAATATCAAACAACTTTATGTCCTTGGAGATTAATACAGACTCAATTGAGGTGATAAACAACATCAATAAAGGCAATCTAATTTATGAGACTATTGTATGTGAATGCATGTCACTCCTAACAACACCGAGGGCATCCTCAAGTAAATCACAGCTACAGATCAGTTAATACGGTTGCAGATAAACTGTCAAGGAAGTTGGCAAGATGATAGAAATAACAGAAAATATTTTGATAGTTCATCCGATAATTACCAATAAAGCAATATGGAAAGACATTTTACAATTTTTTTTAAAAACGGGTTGTAATATTTCTATTATAGCGATAGACTACACGTTTTTTGTGGGAGTTGATACACCTCCACGTGGTTTTGTTATAACAAACAATCAAGTAGCTAGTTAATATACATAATTACTGTGTTGACAAAAAAAAAAAAACATGAGCTATCACAATAAAATGATAAGTTGGAGCTCCACCTCCACTAAATGAAGCCTAATATTTGATGAGTATAGAAGGAACACCTTTTGTTAGACTTATTTCATATTCCAATATTAATATATATGGAATATAATGATATTAACCAACTTTAATATTAATATCTAAATATTTTAACTTCCTAAAAAATGATATATAACTCTTGTGATTTACACACATCAATAGATTATAATATAAATGTATTTGTGAACAAACTTAAGTTCGAAAGAAATAACTAAATTGAAGGACACACTTTCAACTGAACCGTAGAATTACTGAGAAGTAGATTCTTATTATATATATAGTTTCAACATCAAAATGAAACAATCAACATGTAGTTAGATGGTATTTTTGGGCAACAATTTAAACCATGAGATTTTAGGTTATAAATCTTGTAAAGTTAATTTTTTATAATACAAGATAAAATACAATAGTGATTTAAAAGTTAAAATAATGTTAGAAAATTTTCTAACATTATCATTATTAATTGAAATGAGACGATTTAAATAAAGTAATACTCAATGATGATTCATATAACTTCCATCGTGGTTGTAATAGTTGTTGTTTGTCTTCAACTCTTCATAATGGAATTAATCAAGAATTAAACTTGGTTGGTAATAGCATACGTGCAATGCAAAAAACCACAAGTGACAAAAAAATTTATCAACACAAAATACGAACAGAAAGGAAAAAAAAATAACATAAAGGCAAAACGGTATATTTAGCGACCGGCAACCCAACCCGACCCAGTTGCGTAATACCCTAAACCCTGCATCCACTTCTTCCTTCACTCTCTACACCATTTTTTTGAAACCAAATGAAATGAAGTTCCATTAGTTCAAAGGGGAGAAAAAGCAGATCAAAATGAGTAGCAGAACGGCGACGTTTTGGGCTCGACTACTCCGCAATCAACTGCGGTTGGTTTCATCATCGTCCGCCGCCGGCGCAGCGAATCAGCCACATTTCCGGCATCCGCCGCTCCCGCCGCCTTCCGTACGTTTATTCTCCTCCGCATCATACCGAACACCGCAGGCGGATAGAGTAATCAGAGAGCTATTCCTCGACGTCGAAAGAGACAAGCAAAGGGAAAGGGAAGAGAGAAAGAAGAAAGGATTAGATACAGCGGATATTGATGCTGAGGAAAATGAGGATTTCATGGGCGTGGGCCCACTAATTGAGAAGCTCGAGAAGAAGAAGCTTAAGGAAGAAAAATTTAGCTATTTTGATGAGCCTACGGATTCGGATTCTGATGATGATGATGAACGGTGGACTGCTGAGGCTATTAATAAGCGATGGGATACTTTTGAAAAAAAGTTTAAGCGACATGAAGAGCTCCTTAAGAACTTCACTGATGCAGGTATGATGATTTAATTTTCATCTATGCCCTTTTGAGACCATTAATAGTTAGGATTTAAGTTATATATACCGACACTATAATATTTTGTTTTAGACTACATTTGTAATTTAATCCATTATGATATGTTACTGAGACATTAATAGTTAGGATTTAAATTATATACACCAATGCTTCAATTTTTGTATGCCACATGATAGTTTATTGAAACATCAATAGATTGGGTCTAAGTTATATACACTGACATTGTAATATGTTTTACACCGCCGCTGTAACTTTAATGTGTTATAACAAGTTACTTACAAATTTTTCTTGGTTATTAATGAATGCTATTAATACATGCATATGGTTATCAAAAAAATAGAGTCACATGCAATTACTTTTTAATTACCATTTAGTGAAGTGATTGTGTAAATATTTCTAGAACTCAAGTATTATAGTAAGATGAAGAGATTTTCGATTTTGAGTAAATGAAAAAATGATCCTTTTTGCAGTAAAATGACATTTTCCCTAGAATTTAAATGTGTATTTGCTTATGACTTCTCTCATAAGGAAATGGGGGAGGAGAGAAGAGGAAAGTAGTGCTCGTTTATTTACACAAAGAAAGCTTGATAATTGGTGGGATTAGAAGTTACCCTCAGGTTTTATGTTGTTTATAGGATGGATGTGAGCAGTACGGCCATAATGTCAGTTAATTAATGTAAATATGATGCTGGGTAGGTTTTTTCTTGGGTTTAGGTTGGAATATGGATGAGAAAATAATCACATACTGTTAGAGTTATGTTTGTCTGTGCGTATATATGTGAAAGTCACTATGTGAAAGGACTTGCAAAACAAATTGATAGCATTTTGTTGTTGAATTGGAATTGACAAATTACGGAAGTTTTGACCAGAGACTCTTGATGATGCATTCAAATGGATGAATAGAATTGACAAGTTTGAGCAAAAGCATTTCCAGTTGAGACCAGAGTATCGTGTGATTGGTGAACTGATGAACCGCCTTAAAATGGCTGAGGGTAAGGAAAGATTTCTTTTGCAGCAGAAGATAAATAGGGCCATGCGAATGGTGCAGTGGAAGGAAGCTTATGATCCCAATGACCCAGAGAATTATGGAATCATTCAACATGAGCAGGTGGGACCAAATGTAGATCTTTTAGAACATGCTGGGTTTGAAAAGGAAAAGGAGATGATTCAAGGAGGAGATGACGATGATGACATAGAGTTTGATGACATGAAAGAGAAGGATGATATATTGTTAGAGAAGCTCAATGCCATTGATGGGAAACTTGAAGAGAAACTGGCTGAATTGGACCATACCTTTGGGAAAAAGGGTAAGCTCTTAGAAGAGGAAATCAGAGATCTTGCTGAAGAAAGGAACTCGTTGACAGAGAAGAAAAGAAGACCTCTGTACAGAAAAGTAAGTGCTAAGTCTTATGCTGGTTATTAGATCCTTCATAAATTTTCTTGTTTCTGAAATCTGATCATTAAGTATCCCTTTCATGGCAATGAATTGTTTGGTCATCATCTTGGCGATGTCCTACTTTGCTAAAACTGCTGTCAGATTTGACCAGCAGTTTCTCTTCGTGGTACTGGAATAATGCAAATGTGCTGAATTAGATTTAAAATCTGGGTTGTCTTCTTTCACTCCGCTGGAGATCTTTCTTGCAGTATGAAACTTTCTCTCCATTCATTTCTGGAAACTTCATTTCTTGAGCCTCAGGTTGGGTGTTAAAAACTAATATGAAAACATTGGTTTTAACTTTCTTGCAAATGAGACTTAACTTTGGGGAAGTCGTTTTAGTTGGAATAGGTTTATCCTGCAAAATTTCTGGCAATAAAATGTAGTAAAATTACAAGAAGCATGTTGATGGTACCAAATACTCCGAGGCCAGACTCACACGTACACTATGTTCATGTGTCTAATATTTTTGTTCATAGTATATAGAAGGGAATAGGGATAGCTTTAAACTAATAACTTTTCTTATATCACTTCAGCTTCTTGATTTAATTTCCCTTTATGGCTTCCTTGAAATGATTATGGTGTTAGGAAAATTGGCTGTGTTGATTATCAAAAAGCAAAAATTTGGTCGTGTTCTTCATACTGTTAAAGGAACAGGTTAACAATCGATTTTATTTTGATAGAAGTTGTCTGGCAAGTAATGAAATTTTCCTGAAGCTCTATGGCAAGAATGAGAAACTTATTAGTTAAAGGTCAGACTCCAATCTGCTGGCCAGAAAAAGCATGCTATATATATCTTTTTTTGTTTTATTTTGCTTTTTAGCACCCATGCAATGGACAAAAACTCCTAATGTCCAGTAGATTGATCTGTAGCCAAAAAAGCTCCCTCCTTTTGTTTGGGGGAAGTAGGTGCATGTTGGCCCTCTTTCCGTGTTAGTATATCGTAGGAGACCTTTTCGTTGAGACGCTGCTAAATAGCACATTTTGACATTCTTTTTTTGAAAAACTAAATAGTTCATCTGACATGTCCATACCAAAAAATTAAGAAATAGAATAAGGAAGAGTGAAATGGACTAATCAATTCTCATTCTTGGCTGGTGCTTCCAATAATGTTATCATTTTGAGAAAGGAAAACTGGGTGATTCCAAAACGCTTCATCTAGTTTGGTTGCCTTTAAGAGTTCTCTGACCAAACAAAATGGGCAGTATACATTGAGTTGTCCGATAAGAGGGGCAATCCGAGAAGCCTCCGGCAAATTGGAAATTTTAATAAGTAATCGTTATTGAAGTAGCTCATCAGAGAGTTCAGATCAGGATTAAGTCCAAGTAATGAGAGCGTGTAATATATGCTAATATCTTCGGTATTCCTAAGACCCTCAAGTGAAATGTGAAGTGGGAACCCTGTTTCCACATTTGCATTTATTTGTTTCTATGTTGAGAACTCTTATTAGTTCCTCAAGAACGTTACATTAACATTATCACTCTCGGATGTTATGTCTATGATTCTTATGGGTATATATTCCAAGTTATTTCATAAAATCTTTGTTTCATGGAATCGGACGCGATCATTCTGTCATTTTCACTTATTGTTTCTTGACAATGGCAGGGTTTTGATGTGAAACTCATTGATGTCAATAGGACATGTAAGGTTACTAAGGTAATGCAGCTATTCCAATGGATTTCTCATTCTTTTTTAATGGAGCTTGAATAAACAATTTCACAAATTATGGCTGAAATGTGATACAGGGGGGACAAGTTGTCAAGTATACTGCTTTGTTGGCTTGTGGGAACTATCACGGAGTTGTTGGTTTCGCAAAAGCAAAAGGTCCCGCTATTCCCATTGCCCTGCAAAAGGTACAGGAGTCTGTTTATTATTTGACCATTCCATTTAAAGCCATGTTTTCATTTTGATCAATGCCTTGGACTGGATGATTTGTCTTTCAGCAACTCTACTAAAACGAGACTTTTGTTTTTAAAATGGATTGTGCAGGCATATGAGAAATGCTTTCAGAACCTACATTATGTCGAGCGGCATGAGGAGCATACAATTTCGCATGCAGTTCAAACAAGCTACAAAAAAACCAAGGTGCCAAATATCTGGAGTGTGAATTTTAGTCATTCTTTTGTTAAGCTTTTGCTAGCTCATACGCGTTGCAGATAAATCGTGACTTTCTTTTTATGCCTACTTAAAAAAAGAGGAGTCTTAGTTTTCTGTTCATAATGGGTAAAGTTTCTCTATTTTTCATTTTTTGACTCTTTAGTCTTGAACCTTTGCTTACTTGCACCTCAATGCAGGTATATCTGTGGCCCGCTCCTACTCAAACAGGGATGAAAGCAGGTAGAACCGTCCAAACAATTTTGCATTTAGCAGGTTTCAGGAATGTAAAATCAAAGGTATTGTATTATATTCTTATCAAGCAGGTCACATAATGTTGGGATTTGGTGTTTATTCTGTGCCCATCATTGTAACATCATACTCCGGCAGGTTGTTGGTTCAAGGAATCCACATAACACAGTTAAAGCTCTTTTTAAAGCTCTAAATGCGGTAAGTCAAATGTTCTGCTTATGTATTGATGCTACTCTCCACTCTGCCCCATTTCTTTGTTTTCTAACTTTGACTTCTTCCTGATTATTGTTGGATTAGATTGAGACACCCAAGGATGTTGAAGAAAAGTTTGGGCGAACTGTCGTCGAGTCATACTTATTGTAATAGGTATCCTCCAAATGTTTCTGTGGTGTGCCAAAGCTTGGCACATTTTTCGTTATAGCAGGTAAGAACTTGAAGTTCTGTTAGTCTCCTATGGTTAACATATTTTTCCATTCAGCCTTTTGTCCTCTTGCCACCACTATCCACACATTAGATTCTTCTGAGATTCATCATAGTAATAGGTGGCAAATGGTTATGGATATTTATAAACTTGTTCAATGATTGAAGTGTATATGATCTTTGATATATCCAATAGTCGGGCATTTGAACGTTGAACTTTTCTTCTATGAGGTTTTGGACTAATCAGCTATTTCTCTTGTTTTGGCAGAGCTTGAACAAAGGAGAGGACGAAAGCATGGGGCATCAATGGGTTGGCCGTCCTTTTCATAAGCTAGTTACCTCATTTCTTTTACCTTTCCGTTTGGCAGAATATGTTCTTAATTTCGTTGTGGTAGTTACAAATTAGATGATGATTGCTAGTAGAGCATATTAGAATCTCTTTTCCCAGTTCCATTCTCGACTGCTTCACAAGATTGAATGGCCAATTCTCCTCTGAATCCTCGATTCAATTGTTCTCCAAGAATGTTTAGCCAGGTATATAGGTAGTGAAGTTACAGTTGAAGATACTACGTTTATGCAGCCCGTTGTACCATCGAGGAGTTCATTTTTGGAGGGGTCATGCCTTGTTCTATGTTCTTGATGTGGTCGAAGGATAAACACTTAAAGTTTGAAAGCGAAATAAAACCAGTTTTGCAATGTTTTCCTGTATGTCGCCTGTAATACTCGTGATACATTTTGGCTGGAGACTCCCATCACGAGCCTCTTACGATCATATGATACTGAAACATGTCAAATGATCCCTGACGTTATACTGGATCCTTGAGAAGTTTTATTTTGTATCTCATATAACTGGCACTAGTTATATAAGGTTTTTTTGTTTCACAAATTTGTGGACCCTAATCTTATATTTCTGGGTCCACATAAATCTGGGTTCTCAAAACTATGAGACACAAAAAGATTGCCTCATATAACTAGTGTCAGTTATATGAAATATAAAATAAATTTTTTCCTGGATCCTTATAGCCTCGTCCATGTAATACTGGAAATACGACCCGGGGGTGGGATTTATTAGGTTCAAATAACATTTGAGGCAAAGAAAACACAGGATTTTACTAAACCATATGCAAGATCCGTCATTACAAGAATTAGCATTTATTGGTCCCATTCCAAGGGTGGTAGGGTATTGCTATTTGCTTCCCAGCTATTAAAGGTTGGAGTTTGATGATATTTATTCGTAATGTGTATATATAACGTCAAAAAAAATAGTCGGTATACGATAGCACATAAGCACCATCGTGCAAGTATAAACAATTCATTGCATAATGTAAAAGATTTTATACTACTCATACGTAAGGGAATTTAGAATTAAACTCTATATGCTCCGGTGATTGGCTAAGCTTATAAGCTGGTCAAACTAGCTTATAAGCAATTTTTGATTTATTTACGTATTTGGTAAATATTCAAAGTGCTTATAAGCCAAGTATTTATAAGTTAAATTAGCCATAAGTCATAAGTTGGTTACCCCAAACTTATGACTTTTTAGCTTATAAGCACTCTTAGTTTGATCAAGGGTTTTACTAGTTTATCTTTAATAATAATTTTTAATTCACAAAATATTTTCCCCAAAATAAATTTTATAACTTTCTTTTCGTTCCCTATTCATCGTTCATCTGGTTTTTTACAAAAAATACTTTTTAATTTATATCTTTTATAAAGTTTTTAAAGATAGTTTCGTCATTTAATAAAAGAACAACTTATCAATACTTTTCTACCAACTATCAGTTTCGACATGTCTATCCAAGCACATAAATGCTTATATACAAAATAAATTTCACCACTTAAAAATACTTTTCAGCACTTTAAGCTTATCGGTTATTTACGATCATCTAATCCAAACGGGCTCTTAAAGTTTTTAACATTAAACTCGTTGTATTATAAAATTATGACTTTTCTTATAAAACAATAAAAGAAGAAGAAGCGTATTGTAGAGAAAACGTAGAGAGAGAGAACTCTTATTGATCTGAGATCAATTATAATAGAATAGAACTTGTCTATTTATATGGGAAAAGTGACTTAGCCACCAAGTAAGAAACCTTAAAATCTCTCTGAAATATAGACATTCACCTTAAATAAAGTTTTATTTATAGCACTCCCCCTTGAATGTCTATCAATAGATAATGTGTCTCGCTAAAACCTTAACTAAAATAAAATCTACTGGGAAAAACTTCTAGAGAAGGAAAAGGAATACACATATCTAACAATATGCTTTTTAGTAGTCTCGTTAAAAATCTTGCAAGAAAAACCCAGCGGGACAAAACCTTGTAAGGAAAAAGAGTACAATGCGTATTAACTCCCCCTGATGAAAGCATCAATTCACATCCTTGAGCCTTCGCATTTCAATCTTCTGTACCATCTTCAAATATCATTGATAGAGATTTGATAAATAAATCAGCCTATTAACTTGAATGAATATGTTACACCTTGAAATCATTCCCGATAGAGATGAATTATCTTTATATGATCTTGTTGGAATCGTCATTTCAATATCAACACATAGGGGCAAAAGCTAATGCTATCATATTATCATGCTTATAATTATATCAACATACATTTGTGCATAAATTGTAATGAGGAGTGGTACATCAAGATCAAGAAATGTATATGCTTTAAGCAATTTAAATCCTTCAGGGATTGTCATAAGTTAAGTCCTATATGCCATAAAAATAGACTTTAGGTGCATATCAAATTTTCATGTCATGATAGACATATATAATGGATAAAAGTGATTGCACGCACACTATTGACTTTATACTTTCAAATGTTTGAACTGCAGGTCCAAAACTGTTTGCCTTTAATATGAAACCAATTCTACTTGAATTTTTTCTCCAGACTTAAGATCCTCATCTATATATATAGCGGTATCATAGATATCATGATGAACATTTTATATCGGTTCCAAAATATTTTTCATAAAAATATAACATAGAGATCTCTTCATTCATATATTGAGGTACGTGAACCTCTATTGAGATTTCATGAAGTGTTATGTCATGTGATCTTCTAGATCACTTACCTCCTTATTATAATTATTTTGATCATTTGATCATCTTCTTTATTAAGAAGTTTATTTAAAACCGATTTGTCCATACGCTTTAACCGTACCGTAGACTTTTTCGTTCTATGACTTAATATGAGCATTTACAATGAGAATACAATTACTTTCTTTGAGTCATCAAGTACGTCTGACATATTTTGCAATATATTACGGATGAATTATTTATTAATGAACTTCAAGTTCGTATTATCTTATTCGGGGATTTAGATGTACAAATGAGAATTCATTTTATCTAACTTTTTCTCAACTTTTATCATGTCTACCCCTAATATTAGAAAAACTAACTTGCTTCCTCAACTTTATGAAACTCACCTTTGTACGTTATGGTGTTAATCAAAATATACACCGTACATCAACAATAATAAGGTGGAATTACTTGGTTCCTGATCCTGAACCACGTGTGAGGGGAGAATGTAATATACTTTCGTATATAACGTATATCAAACTGATATATATATTTTATTTTTTTCTTGTAAGCAATAGTTTAGCTATTAAGTGGAGGCATTGAATAAATTATTTTGCTAAACCAGCTGTGATGTGACCAACTTCTCAAGTGAACTGTCTTGAATAGAAAATCTCAAAATTATGCTCTAAATTAAATTATCAAGCAAGTTACCTCGTAAACACCAAGTTGTGGGTTAATATTTGTACATGTAACCATCTTATAGATGCATCTTATGTGGTATACATGGCAAGTGAATGAACCCATATTCATCTTTGATATTTCCAGTATTCATGGGATTGAAGCCCAATTTTAGTTGGTCTATCATTTAATGAGAATATACACAAGAGAATTCGTACAGAATTTTCTAGTTCTTTAATATTTACCCATATGAATTTCTTTTATTTTTGCACATCATACTTAAATAAGCATCAATAAACCATTTATGTCAACTGAATAAATTATCAATATTGATAAAATTTAGGTTTACACCATGACATGCAGCGGCGTATGCAAAATTGTTCGTAAGCGGTGTCACAATTTTAAATACTGAGCAAATAACAATGCACTTGTAGCAACACCATATTAAAAAAATATCATTCAAATCATACAAATAAAACACAACTCATATATATTACTACAACTCTTATTGATGAATTTTAATTTTTAATTAAAAATGTATTCGAACTAATCTCATTAAGAATAATATTCAATATTCTTTTTATAAAAAACAACTTATAACAGGATACATTAAAAAAATTAAAACATGAAGAAAAGCTACTAGTTTTGATCCCATGACATCTCTTAAGGAGAAGCAACACTTGGCCAAATGTGCCACCTAACAATTAGTGTGAAGGTTGTCACTTTTAATATACTTTACTATTTTCTGTTTTTGCATTTTAATTATATATATATATATATATATATATATATATATATATATGCTTAGTAAAATTTTCCGGTGAAGCGGTATTACGAAACATCACTTCGCTTATAGTAGAACCACACATGGTGACATGTGCAATTATCAATAAACTTCGAGTTTATTATGATATAGGTTTCATATCAATAAATTTTTACTTTATTGTGGTATTTCTTTTATATATGTAGTACAAACTGGAAAATAAATCGGGTAATTTTTTGCATGTATATTACCCCGCTACAAGTTGTAGTAATAGAAGATATTAAATCTTTACTTTATTTATAGTCTCCATATAATCATCCGCTTTTGCGTATATTTTCGAAACTCAATAAGTTTCTTTAAGACTTAGTACGATACAATATCTTATGAGAATCAATTGTATTCATCCAAAAGTAGTAATAAGACTTTTCTAGAGCCCTCAATTAATTTTATACTATCATATATTCACCAATATTCATATGGTGAATATCTCTCTCAAAGTGATAGCTATACCATTATGGTCATGGTCAAAATTATATGCAAGATCTGTTTCTTGCATTATTGTTATCCCTTAATAATCACATTGTTAGAATATTATGGCATAATCACAATATGTGATCAATGACCGTTCATGCTATAAGAATAATATTATTTTCTTATTTCCTCTCAAACTTACTTCTTGAGATGAGTGTGGTATATAACATTAGCATGCTCATATTCTTCCAAAAATAAATATGTATTCATAAATCTTTGTCGCATTCCTATCACGAATGAACCATAATCTTCTATATGTACTTTACAAAATCTCATGTCAAATAGATGACAAATATTACTTTCACATAATGAAGGGTTATTTTG
Source organism: Nicotiana benthamiana (assembly GCA_034376525.1). Taxonomy (NCBI): domain Eukaryota; kingdom Viridiplantae; phylum Streptophyta; class Magnoliopsida; order Solanales; family Solanaceae; genus Nicotiana; species Nicotiana benthamiana. The sequence goes on along the minus strand of CM067327.1, from coordinate 139,949,129 downwards.
AGAATACTCATTGTTCTCATTACCACAATGATGACAATTATAATTTCGTCTATTGCCACGTCCACATCTATTGATACCTTCATAGTAATAATTTTGTCTTTTTTAAGACGTATCACATTCTCTTAAGGGAAAATGAAGCATATTCAATGGGACGAATTTTCACTTCTTGTGCTCACAATCATACACGAATTCGATCCCGACAAGGAATAGAAATTTTACCACTTCTCGTGGTTATAGTTTCTTACAAAACTCCATTAGAGTATAATCAAACTTTGTTGTCTTTGCTTGTATATAAAATTAAATTATAAAAGTTTAAGAATTTAAAAGAGAAAAATAAGGTAAAATTCTTACCTTAAATCTAAATTTTAATCACGAAGGAAATTCATGGAATAATTGACAATCATTATGCTCGATATCAAAATTTCTACTCAATTGGTTAGAGTCACGATTCACTTTAAATAAAATTTTATTTATAACAAATTTATATATATTATTAGCTACAAATTTAATAGATTTTTTATGCATATATTTATTTATATTTAATCTTTGCAAGTTGCAAGGCACTAGTACTAATTTAAATCTTTGCAATTATACTCCTACTATATGCTATACTACGTAGATCGGAAAGAAAAAGGAAAAACAAAAAAGAAAAGGTTCAGTAGAGACACACTTCGCCGTATTCTCTGCACTTCCAATATTTCACAGTTTACTTCCATTTTTGTCGAGTTTAAAGTTCTTTAACATCGTTTTAGAAGTAAACCCCGTAATAAAAATGGAAGCAAATTCAAGTGTAAACTCAAGAAAACTAATGGGTTTAGAGAAGAAGAAGAAAATAGAGGAAAAATGGAACTCCATTTTCAGCTCTAAGCACCAACTCTCTCGTGCTGATTTCCCCCTCCAATTCACATTCGGTGTTGCCACTTCTGCTTACCAGGTTTCTTCCATTTCACTGCTCCTGTCATTTTTCTCGGTACTCACCTTTTATATGTTGCACTTTGACTGTCCATAGAGTTTAACAAAGAAAGAAGAACTTTTGAAATTTGTGATCTAAAATTAATAGGAGATATCTGTATGGCTATAGATTATATTATTAAGTAGAGGCGGAGCTTATGATTTGAATTTTATGGGTTCTAATCTTTAGGATATCGATATCAGGTGGTAGTAGTTAGTTTCTGAATTTAATTTTTGTACATATTGACTGAGTTCTTAACTATAACACAAGGTTTGGACTAAAGCTACCATGTTTTGCCGAATCTATACTTAACCTTCTAGCTTTGCTCCTGTCATTAACAACTTGTTTGGATGGCTGTTACCTGTATTGTATTATATTGTTACTTTAAATACAATATTTGTTTTGGTTGTTACGTAAATTCTATTGTATCATATTATTAAATCCTTCATTACGTAACGGCTAAAAGTGTCACTTTATGGAACAAACGATTTGGTCTGGTCACGTTGTTACCTTATTTTTTTTCTATCATGTTGCCCTTGTTTATTATTAATAATCGTATTTTATCCTTTACCCTACCTTTTTATATAATAATTATACCTGGTATCTTAATTTTTATTTATAATATTGCAAGTTTATTCTTCATGTTATTGGTGCATGACATCATAAAATGGCGGCAAACAATAGTGCAATACAATATATTCAAATATTGTATACATCAAAATGATACAGTGACAATACAATAAAATACGATACGATGCAGTATGAAACAATACATAACAACCATCCAAACAAGCTATAATGGTAAAATGTAAAATTTGAAGTTAATTGTTTCTAAATACAGAAACGTGTCATTCTTTTCTAAACAGACCAAAAATAAAAGTGCATCACATAAATTGGGACACAAATAGTATTATTTTCTTTTCTAGCTCCCAGTATATAATGAGTTATTATTTGAATTTTGGTAAATGGTGAAAAGGTTGAAGGTGGAAGTAAAGAGGGAGGAAGGGGTCCTAGCATATGGGATTCTTTTTCACATACTCAAGGTAAATAGTCAACTCTCTCTGTTCTTTTTTTTTTTTTTATATTGTTTTTGTTTTTTGAAGCTTTGTTTTGGTTAGGCAAAATATGTGATGGAAGCAATGGCGATATGGCTGTTGATCAGTTTCATCGCTACAAGGTAGGTTTCCTTTCTTTTTAAATCTATATTTTTTATAACTTTTCTTTTTAAGCAAAAAGAAAATTCATTTGGCATTGGGTTTAGAAGAATTTTCAAGGGAAGATAGGTATTATTTTTTTGGACTTTATGTTTGATTTACAGGAGGTGTTAAGACGATATATGCTTTGTGTTTTATTGGTCTTTTGTTGTCTTATTATTCATGGCAGTGAATTTCTTTCTTTTTGGGTTTAAGTCGATCTTTCAAATACAGGAAGATATTGAGTTGATAGCCAAGTTGGGCTTCAAGGCTTATCGTTTTTCAATATCATGGAGTCGCATCTTTCCTGGTATTAGGTTTTTCCTTTGTTAATTCTTTTTATTTTTTTCATTCACATAGACTACCTCCATAATCTCTGTTAAAAGTAAACACGACTTTCTTGTGCAATATAAGAAACCATTATTGCTTGGAAGCTGCCTTCTCCTTTTCCAGTTTGATGATGTCGATGGAAGAACACTGTCTAGATGATAAAACCTGAAAAGTCCTCACCATATTTTAAGGTTAGGTCTTACATATGCATTAACATGAGAAGGAGAAGAAAGAACGGGCAAAGAATCTGAAGGAATAACTTCCACTGTGCCACATGAATCACAAACATATTAGGCTCTAGTAATGCTATTATTTTGGATAAGAAATAGCACCAAGAATATGCTGATGTAAGCGAAAATACATGTAGTTTAATAATGTAAAGAACTACTGAAGTCCCTAGGACTGGAGGAGTTGTTCCTGCCTAAAAGGAGTTCTAAGATAACTTAGCAGTACAGCTCAAAAAGCATAATTTTCCACAAAGAAGATGTTGATCTATAGCTCATTCCCTAAAGACTAATTCTGTTCTCTTCAAACTAAGATTATTCCATTTTAAACAATGATTGGAAAGTGTGAAAAGAGTTTTCATGAAAATTTGTCAGTAATTTCAGTTATGCTAGATATCTTATGAGACCTTTATTCTCTCTAGTTCTAAATTATAAGGTTCTGACCTTGCATTTCTAATTGTTAAACCATTTCTTGGGGAATTATGTAGTGGAATATCTGTGTTATGAGCTGACAAATTTTACCTACACTTATTATAGCATGGGGCTTCAGGTGTGCTAGATATCGTGCAAGTTAGTGCATTCTGATTTCGTGCTCAATATGTGTTATTCCATTTTTCAGTTAGCTTCAATAACTTCTGCAGCCAATTTATCATACCTACATTTAGTCAATACATGATTTTTACGCCTGGCGGCAACTCGGATCTCATGTTTTTAGATGTCTATTTACTTAGCCACTGCAGTATCTTACAGATTTTTGATAAGGTCTTCTCCACCTATGTAGATGGTTTGGGGATCAAAATCAACCATGAAGGCATAAAGTACTACAATGATATTATTGATGCACTTCTTGAGAGGGGTAAGATGTTATTGCTCCCCATCTTTAATATCAAGAATATTATTCTTTATATTAAAGCAAATAATACATAGCCTTTGGTTTTACGTATAAAAATCTACCAGCTGCTTCTACTCTATAAACATAAAGATGATGTGAAGGTTTTTATACTGATTAATCATTTCCCCTTTTTTGACCTTTAATGATGAATTCTGCCTTGTCTTTCCAGGCATTGAGCCTTACATAACGTTGTACCATTGGGATCTTCCTTTGAATCTTCAGGAATCTTGTGGCGGCTGGTTAGATGAACAAACTGTGTAAGCTCCAGTCCTTTGATTTTCCTCTGGTAATCAACACGTTATGAATTTTTTTTGGTGCTTATAACAGTGTGGGTGATGCATAGGGCAGTGCATAATTTGGTAAATACCGAATTATCGTACCGAAACAAAAAATTTTGGTATTTGGTATTTAATATTTTGGTATTCGGAATGTTATTTGGTTTAATTTTAAAAAAAAAGTGGTATTAGGTATGGTATTTGGTATTTTAAAATGAAATATCGAAATACCGATACCGTACCGAAATATATATTATATTGCACAGTCCACATATTATTAATTATAACATAAATATAAAAAATCTAGTAATTTTCTTTTCTTTATCTCTAAGTTCATCAAGTAACTCTAAGCAAGTAACAAGACATTTCTAATGATCAAATTTATTCCTTTATATACAATTTTCCCTCTCTGGGTTGATATTACTAGTTTTGGATAAAACTTTTGTCAACAGACGTTTTTAGTTTTGTACTTTTGAGTACTTTAATTAAGAATATTACATTCTATGACTCTACGCACAAGTTAGTATTCAAACTGAATAAACTGAAGTCACTAAACCGAATAAACTGAAGAAAGGAGAAAAACCGAACCATACCGAATTTAATTAGCTACGGTATTGCTATAGCATTTTAAGAAACCGAATACCGAACCGAAATCTCTAAATACCGTACCGTACTGCCGACGAACACCCCTAGTGGTGCATATGGATTTCGAAGTCTGTATCATAAACTTTTTCAACATGATTTTTGCTATTAGTAGATCCAATGTGCACTGATGTCTCTGGTTTCTGAAAATGCTGTAAAGCAAATGTATGGTGCGATTTTAAATCAAGTTCCATATGAAGTGTAGCACTCATGGGTACACTAAATCTGATCGAGGACTTTTGGTTTAATTGATCTAAGCTAGTCATAGGTTTCTGAAGGGATATTATATGAGGATCTGCAGCTTCCAGTCAGTTCCTGATTGATGTGATTATGATTGTAATGTTATTCTCAGTGAACGTCTATGAACCTGTGTTGACTCAAGAAACCATGCACCTTATTCTTTTTTTTTAGAATGTCCGTGGAGTTTTATTTATATCTCCTGCTCACAATTTTCTGCTCTTACCTAAACACTTGAAGTTAGCTAGTCATTCTTTTAAATGTTTAATTACCTTTTTTGAAGAAGGCAGGCTTTTTCCTTTTCATTTAAGCTGCTATAATGTTTATTTATCCACGTTCCTTGTGGAATAATTTGTTGACAGTCACCTCTTAACAATCAACTTGGCTTTTCGTGGCAAATATCTAGAAAGTATTTTGCCATCTATGCAGAGACTTGCTTTGCTAGCTTTGGCAATAGAGTGAAGAAGTGGATTACAATTAATGAACCTCTTCAGACAGCTGTCAATGGATATTGTACTGGTATACATGCCCCCGGAAGAAGTGAAAGTTCTTCTACTGAACCATTCTTGGTAGCACATAATCAGCTGTTGGCACATGCAGAAGTTGTTTCTATCTACAGAAATAAATTTAAGGTAGCTCTTACAATTTGAGAGTTTTCTCCATCTCACTGATAGATATGCATAGGTGTTTTTAACTAAAGTTTCTGTGGTTTATGTTATTCTTTCCTGACTTAAGCTTCCTAAGAAGTTGGGGATGACAATTTTCTGCTTTGCGATTGGTGATGACATTGGGGGGTGTTATATTTGCAGGATGAGCAAGGAGGGGAAATAGGTTTGGTAGTGGATTGTGAATGGCCTGAGCCTTTATCAGATAATTTGGAAGACAAAGCTGCTGCAACAAGGCGCCTTGATTTTCAGCTTGGATGGTACCTATTGTTATATCTGTGCCGTGGTCAGCCAAAAGTTCATGTTATAAAGGGTAGCTTAAAGTGAAAAGACCTGAGACTCTAGTCAGTCATAAAAACTGTACCACAGTGAATTTCCAGATATCTGATAGAATAGGTAGTACATATGGGCTGAAGACAGAAACCTGTAATATCATCACATAAAAGCTATTGTCTGTTGCATATGAAACCAAACACTAATGACTACGTTAACAATATTTATTTCGTGAAGGAAGTCCACGTTAAGAATTAACTAGGATTGATCGCAAAGATAGAATGTATTTAAGTCCTTATCTATCATCTCAGGTCGTGCAGTTGAAAGCATAACATATCTCACAAACTTACCAGGAAAATTATCAGAGGGGTTGCTCTGATGGTAAGCAACCCCCACTTCCAACTGAGAGGTTGTGAGTTCGAGTCTCTCCAAGAGCAAGGTGGGAAGTTCTTGGAGGGAAGGATGCCGGGGGTCTATTTGGAAATAGCCTCTCTACCCAAGGGTATGGTTAAGGTTTGCGTACACACTATCCTCCCCTGACCCCACTAAGTGGGATTATATTGGGTTGTTGTTGTTGTTGTTGTTGTTACCAGGAAAATTACCCAAATAAAAGGATTAACATATTTCACTTAAACTGAAAATTTTGATCATGAGCTACATTAATCTATCTAACATCAAGTTTATTACCTCTCTCTCTCTCTCTCTCTTTCTCTCTCTCTCGATCTCTCCCGCGATGTTCATTCTGCACCAAAAAGACAAAAATGTAACACATCAATAGTTACATAAATAACATCTAGTGCTCAGATTAGAACCCCTCTTCCGCAATTTGCCTTGTGTGAGAGGCAAGTCTCCTAACTCATAAGTTGCTATCCGAACAAAACATGCCACTTCTTGGCGAGTTTTTTTTATAAAGTGCTCCAAGACACTGCCTGGTTTCTGTCGTTATCTGATTAAGAATATCATAGCATAAACTGACTGAAAGCTTCTTCTTCTGACTTTTCCATTAGAGTATACTGCTCTGTAGTGAATGTCTGAACTCCTTTATTTTACATAAAATTTGATTTAACTGTTCCACCTCCCATTCCTGGAAGAACTTTTAGATTGCATTCATTTTCATGTCGCCATTCTGCTTACTTTCTTGCTGTGATTGCATTACTATACAAAACCGGAACTTATTTTTTAAGCGGTGCTTCTTCAAACCAACAATCCAACAAATAGATGTCTTTCCGTACTGTCACCCAATTGAAGGAAGTTATAACTCTTGTGCACCACTCACAGATTCAAGCATTGTCTAACTCTTATCCTGATTAGCAGTCTATGGTGCACTAAGAATAATTACTCCACATAATTTAAGAGGAACGATGAAGTAAAACTTGTCCAAAAGGAATGTGCCTTTCTCCATTCCCTCTTTCCAAATGAAAGGTTGATATTGAGTCAATTTTGCATCACTTTTGTGAATCACGTAGTGTGGGAGATAAACATTTTGGCTTGAAATACATGAAACTCTCGACCTTGTTATCAACGTATTAGGAGCAAATGGCGCATTCACCATCTTTGCTGTGAGTTATTACTATGTTCGATTCAGAATTTCTTTGAAATACCTTCATAAACATGACATGAAACCTAACCTTCTTGAGGCTCTAGACTTTGTACTTTAGATTCTGACTTCTATGTTACCACAACTACGCCTTAGTCCCAAGCAAGTTGAGGTCCGCTATATGAATCCTCACCGACCATGTCACTCCATTTAAACTCATCTCAGGCCAATATTAAACAAAATAGAAATAAACATAAAAAGTATTAGAAGTTCTTTATACTGTCTAACTTTTTATGTATCTTTCTGAAAATCTTGTATGCATTATCTTCTAAAGCATGTTCATAATGAAATAAGGTATCAACTGTCCGCTTATTCTTTTATGTCTGGGGAGTCATTTGGACTTTGGAGGGGTATATTAGGTGGAAGCTGTACCAGATAAAAGTATTTTTTCTTCGTTTACTTCTATTTTTTTGTGATCTCTAAACAAACAATTCTAATAGGTACCTGGATCCTATATTCTTTGGAGATTATCCTGAAAGCATGCGTGAAAGACTTGGAGATCGGCTTCCAAAATTTTCACAGCAAGACAAGGAGTTGCTTAAACATTCATTGGACTTCATTGGTCTAAATCACTATACTTCAAGATTTGTTAGTCATGCGGCAAGTAGTTTTGAAGAGAATGACTTCTATAAAATACAGGATGTGGATATAATAGGTATGTGAGACCTTAACAACTTTTGCCAATTGTTAGTGTTTTCTAGTCCATAAACATATGAGCATTTCCCTAAGTTGACTCGTTTTTTTTTCTTTTCTTTTCTTCCTGTTTCTTTCTCTGTTTTGTCATAGCTGAATGGGAAGGAGGAGAGGTGATTGGTGAGAAAGTATGGGTGATCTCTCTTGTCCATTCCTTTGATGTATACATTGGACATCATATACTGAAATGTGAACTTTTTTTGCAGGCGGCATCTTCATGGCTTTACATTGTTCCTTGGGGAATTCGGAAAGTTCTTAATTATATTGCAGATAGATATGGGAATCCACCAGTCTATATCACTGAGAATGGTATGCTGCTGCTATTCAACCATCGAGATGAGGTTCTTGAAAGGGTGTAGTACATAGTTCGTAGGTCTCTTTAATCGGAATACAGAGGTGTACTGCTGCTTTTCAACCATCGAGATGAGGTTCTTGAAAGGGTGTAGTACATAGATTTTCGTTGGTCTCGTTAATCGGAATATGGAGGTGTCGTCCAACTTGTCTAGCTTGTTACAACAACTATTCTCTCTCTCTCAATATGTATAATAGGCAAGAGACAACCTGGCGAACTGAAACATTTTAGTAGCCATAGAAAAGAAAGCAAAAGCGATTCCAGTAGTAGCGGCGTACTGAAACATTTTAGTAGCCAGAGGAAAGAAAGCAAAAGCGATTCCCGTAGTAGTGGCGAGCGAAATGGGAGCAACCTAAACTGTGAAAACGAGGTTGTGGGAGAGCAATACAAGCGTCGTGTTGCTAGGCGAAGCAGCCGAATGTTGCACCCTAGATGGCGAAAGTCCGGTAGCCAAAAGCATCACTAGCTTATGCTCTGATCCGAGTAGCACGAGGCACGTGGAATCCCGTGTGAATCAGCAAGGACCACCTTCCAAGGCTAAATGCTCCTGGGTGACCGATAGTGAAGTAGTACCGTGAGGGAAGGGTGAAAAGAACCCTCATCGGGGAGTGAAATAGATCGATCGATATGAACATCATAAGCTGCCTAGTAATAAAACCAGTTGTTGCTGATACCTTCTTCTCGTTTCGTTCTTCCATAACCAGAGGAAGAGATAAGAGGGCCCTATGGATAATGTGGTCAGAAATCTATAATAGAGTCCGACCACAACGACCTAATTGATTATCTTCAAGCATAAGGATACTAGATTACCTAGTAGAAAAGATATATATATATATATATATATATATATATATATATATATATTGTGTGTGTGTGTGTGTGTGTGTGTAGCTTTTTCATACAATATTAGAAAACGAAATATTTTCATGTTTATACTACTATTTCAGTTATACAATAAAAATGTCTTGCCAAGAAACTTCCATTTGCTTAAAATTGAAATTTCTTCTGAAGAAAAGAATTTATTTGAAAATATGACAATTTTGGAACATCCCATATTGGCAGGAGTGAATTTCTTTTTATTGGAGGGAGTAATTATTTCTGTCCCATCCTTCATGGAGGAAAGGGGGTCAGTTTAAATTCTTCTTTTTTTGGAGAAAAGAAAGTCAGTCAAGAGGATTTTGAGCGTATAGCTGACCTGGTATGAAAAGACACGTGCTTTCCTTGTCTGTTCTAGTGACTCGGTAAAATCCATGTTTGCTTGTTTATATGATGAGCTTGAGCATGATTTTCTGCTGAATGCAGCACTACAGAGTATGCTCAGAGCACTTCCATTGTCATTCTTGTTTGGCTGGACAGTCGTATGTCTATGGCTTAACCTGCAACAACGATGTGCTATGAGGTCAAAACAGTATAGTGAAAACAAATAAATTGTTGTTCTCTTACACGCTTATAGCTTCTGACAATGTCTCAAGAACGAAGACCAGAGAGCACCTTCTAATAATTTATTTCAGGTGATAACCCAATTCAGTTTTTTTTATTGCAATTTCACTTTTCATGTTCAGGTATGGATGATGAAGATGACACATCTCCTCTCCATGAGATGTTGGATGACAAAACAAGAGTTTCCTACTTCAAGGCGTACCTTGCAGCTATTCATCAGGCAATCTTGTGCGTGCTCCCAAACCCCTGTTTCACAGGCCTCGTGTTATAAACATGTATTGGCATCTAGTAGCTCATTGCTCACTTGTTCAGCATATTTCTTGGCTGCATTGTCAATCATCCAGATAAGAGGACTTACTTGCCTCCTGAAATATTCTGGTTCATTTCCCATTCTGTTTTAGGATTTTTGATGGTGATAGGGAAAATTCAGGCAACTGCAAAAATATATGAGTTCTGCTCTTGTCCCTTCTTAACCATTTTCTCCTGAAAAAGTTGGCTCCAGTGTTATTTTAGGCCTTTGTCAAAAAAATGATGGAAACTAGTTCAGCATAATGAAATGAACATTACAGCATAGGAGGAGGAACCAGCTTTTGATGCATATGATATTTTCGCATTCACATCTAAATTCTTGATCATTTTTAAATGGCTTCTCGCTACATGATTCTTGATTCTACTGTAATGGGATTAAATGTTATTTTCCTTTAATCAATTTGACTTAATGGCTATGCTGACTTCCATTTGTCTGTGGATGATGGATTCTCAACAGGGAAAATGCTGATGTGAGAGGTTATTTCGCGTGGTCATTGCTGGATAACTTTGAGTGGAGTATGGGTTATACAAAACGCTTTGGTTTGATATACGTTGACTTTAAGAACGGGCTAACTCGGCATATGAAATCTTCTGCTTACTGGTTCATGAGGTTCTTGAAAGGTGGACAAGTAAAACATGGGAAAGAAGATTAGCTAACTTCTGGTGTTATGGAGTTAGCTTCTGTATTTTTTCATTTCTGGTTTTCCCAGTGAGTGTACAACGCTTGAAGGCTCTTACATAGAAAGTTTTATCTTTCTGGTATGACAGTTTTTAATTATAACTTCCTTGTTTAAACACATGCGGATTTAGCTTATATGTACTGACAGTGTAAATAGTAGGTTACTTATCTGATTTTTCAGGTTACCAAATTAAGCTTATTAGAGATAGTTCATGTTTGTCCCCACTTGTGAAATTATACCGGGTTTTTGTTGCAAAGATAGTTCATGCATGTTGTAACTACAACAATAACAACTCGACCTTCGTCCTAAATAGTATTTTTCTTTTGTTTTTGAGCAAAAATGTCTTTAAAATGAAGGCTAAACAAAGTCAATAAAGTAATTATTACAAGGAGTTAATTTTAAGTTATTTTCTGCCAAAAGACTATAATTTATAATCACTTCAACAATTACAAGTAAATGCATATATATATATGGCCACTAGATTCTCGCTTGCTATATATAATATAATGGGGTCGCCTATGGTTGTAGTAAAGGGCAGCTAAGCTCGCGCTATGTACGGAGTTCAGAGAAGGGTCGGAGCACAAGAGTCTATTGTATGCATCTTTATTTTGTATTTCACGTGACAGCAACTCACCCGTTATGCTAATCACTGATGATTGCTGTGATAGTTAAAATTAAACCCCTTTAGATGCCTTGGAGAACTGAGATTTGACCTGCATTTAGTTGTGTTTTTAAATCTTATCAATTGCTCTATTTTTTCCTTTGCAGTTTTGTATCTTGAAATGAAACCTCATGCTTTCCTCTAAGTCGTGACCCAAACAAAAAAAAAAAAAGGGAACATCATTTCATGAAAACTTAACTGTCCTTAGAACAAATTATCTAGTGAATGGAATAAGTCTGGAAAAATCAGAAATAATAAATGCTACTACTGTCATTATTTTTATGTTTCCTTTGACTATATATTACCAAGGCAACATAAATAATTCGAGTAACTTAATTCTAGAGTAGATGTAATAAATTGATACTACTAAACTCATGTTTACATCTTGAGAAACAAAGAACAATTAAATTCCAATGGTTTCTTTCATTCGTTCTAATTGGTAGCACTGACTCATATTAACGGTGACGTGTAATAAAATTGGTGTATTTGATCTCGAGAAAATAGTCTACAAAGTGAGTAGATATAGTTGAGGATTTAAATCTTGAAGTTGGAAGAAGTAGCCAGATGCTTATATAATAATAATAATAATAATAATAATAATAATAATAATAATAATAATAATAATAATAATAATAATAAATGAATTAGAATTGTCCGAAGGGTTAACATCTGAGAAACATTTTTGGTTTATGGGTATTTTGGCTTCTAGAGGGCCGTAAAAGGAGAAGAGAGAATTGACTTAGAAATAGTGATATTCTGGAATAATAGACGACAAAAAGTAAATAATGGGGCGAAAGAGAGACGAAAGAAAGGTCCATGGTTTAAGTGGGATTAGGTGTTCATGAATGTAGCGACTAAGGTCTTTCTTGGTTAAATAGAAAATGTATGTTGAGGTACGCCTACTCAGCCATATGTGAGGTGATGCATGGTACAGTACAACAGTACTCTTAACTTTGGTTAGTCCATTTAAGGAACTTAACTACTTACGATTTTTATAAAAGGATTGAGCTTTAAGGAAAGTAAATAGTATATGGTCAAAATCAGGCTTGCATTTTTTATATAATTAATCGAGATCGAGGTGAGATAGGCCAAGGTTTAATTTCATGTCATACCAGACCGTGATACGAAATTAGATTGCCAAGCTCGTGACTCAAGGAGTGATTGAGATCTAGATCAACCAAAATCGAGATCAAGCGGGATGGAAATCAAGCAAGATCAAGGGAAGCCTGATGAGCCAAATAATGAAAAGCCAAAATATACGCAATCCGGCGAGGATCAAGGGGGAATCTCGGCTATATATTATTTCTGATTTTTCCAGACTATATATTACCAAGGCCAAGAGGCTATTTATATAGTACATTACAGAATCCTACCACTGTATATAAAGACTTCAAATATGCATGCATAAACCAGCTAAAGATATATATACGTTTCTTTCTGCTGCTGCTGTGTGTCTTTTATTCAATTGGTCAGAAGCGGAGCCAAAATTAATAAAGTTTGTAGATTCGGGATTTTAGATTTTTTAAGTTAGTATGATCTAAATTAATAATTTGCACATGTTTAATGGATTTTTGAAAATAACTATAGGGTTTGGATCAAAGCTACTAGGTTCGGCATATCTCAAAAAAGAAATCTCACTGGATTAAAAGCATAATCACCCAGTTCATAATCATTAATGGTTCGAAATTTAGTAGATAATAAAACTGTCCCTCTACCTCATGAATATCATTTATTTATTTGGAATTGTTATAAATACACTTCTATTTAAGGTGAATGTTTTTAATTAGAGAGATTCTAGAGTTCTATTCTTGGTAGATAAATCATCCTCCTCCCTATAAATAGAGGTGCTCTCTACCATTGTAAATCACTCATAACATTCTCTAAGTATCAATAAGAAGAACTCTTTCTACTCTTCTCTCTATTTGCTCTTGTTCTTGAGTTATTGTTCTTGTCTTTTATATTATTTCATAAAACGTTATCAGCACGAGACTCTACCGTCTCAAGAACCATTCTCGAAAAATCTAAGGTATTTCCCTCTTCCTAATTTAATTTTCGATTATGTCTGACATTACGAAAAGAAAGTTCGTTGCCCTTGAAATTTCGGGCAAGAACTATATGACATGGGTGTTGGATGCTGAAATCCACTTAGATGCTATGGGTCTCGGAGACACCATCAAAGATAGAGAAAAAGCATCCACCCAAGAATGTGCGAAGGCCTTGATTTTCTTGCGCCATCACCTTGATGAAGGTTTGAAGATTGAATATCTCACCGTCAAGGATCCACTCGTCTTGTGGAACGGCTTAAAGGAGAGATATGACAACCTGAAGTTGGTCACTCTGCCACAAGCACGATATGATTGGGCTCATCTGAGGCTCCAGGACTTTAAGTCCGTTTCTGAATATAATTCTGCTATGTTCAGAATTACTTCTAAATTGAAGCTATGCGGGGATAATATCTCCGATTATGATATGCTTGAGAAAACGTTTACAACGTTTCATGCCTCCAATATAGTACTGCAACAACAGTACAGAGAGAAAGGCTTTACAAAGTACTCTGAACTGATTTCTCTTCTACTAGTGGCTGAGCGAAATAATGACCTGCTCATGAGAAATCATGAAAATCGACCCACCGGGTCTACACCACTGCCTGAAGCAGATAAGGTGCACTCTCATTATGCCAAACATGAAAAGGACCATGGTCATGGTCGTAAACGGGGTCATAACCAGGGACGTAGACAAGGAAGAAATTCCAATGCAGTTCGTCAACCCCCAAGGAGAGATAACCGCCGAAAGCAGAAACGGGGTCATGAAGATCCTAAGGCAAATAGTTCAGAAACTATATGTTATCGTTGCGGTGGGAAAGGGCACTGGTCAAAGACTTGCCGTATACCAAGACACTTGGTTGACCTTTATCAAGCATCTCGAAAGAGAAAAGGCCCTGAAACAAATTTTGTCTATGACGACGATGAGGACATCACCCACCTGGATGTGGCAGACTTCTTTGAGCAACCCGAAGGAAAAATAGACCACCTAATCGGCGATGGGTCCGTGATGAAAGAAGATGGAGTTATTTGATTTTATTCTACTTATTTGTATTAGTTAGTGAATAAACTAATAGTCATTAGTATTAGCTCGTATTAGTTAGTTCATGATGCAATGTTAGCAGTAGTTCTTTAGAATATCTTCAATATGCTCAAATATCAATAAAACTTTTATTTTCCAGTAGGGGTAATCGACTAGCCTGAAAAACTAGTCGATTATCTACTATTTTCGCATTAAAACTAAAAAATAATTGATCAACAATCGATTGTCTTTGTCTAACAATCGATTGTCGTTGAGACAGTGTAATCTGGAATTTTTCAAAAATCATCCACAATCGATTGTCTTTGTCTAACAATCGATTGTCGTTAAGACAGTATAATCTGGAATTTTTCAAAAATCATCCACAATCAATTGTCTATGCATAACAATCGATTGTCTTAAAACAGTGTGTTCTGGAATCTTTCAAAATAGCCAACAATCGATTGTCTATACTTAACAATCGATTGTCTTAAAACAGTGTGCTCTAGAATTTTTCAAAATAGCCAACAATCGATTGTCTATACTTAACAATCGATTGTCTTAAAACAGTGTGCTCTGAAATTTTTCAAAATAGCCAACAATCGATTGTCTATGCATAACAATCGATTGTCTTAAGACAGTGTGATCTGAAGTTTTTCAAAATAGCAAATAATCGATTGTGTGTGTTTAACAATCGATTGTCAATATTCAACAATCGATTGTTTGTGTTTAGCAATCGATTGTTTGAAGAAAACGTTTAAACTGAAATTTTCAAACTGCAAAGTAATGGATAACATATCTGATTTTGTTAGTCAACTGTTAGCAGCAGATTTTGAAAATATTATGTGACACAAAAGAATTGAACTTGTTTATTCTTATATTCTTACATCTCTTTTGTATGTCAAACTATGGGATAGCAAATATGGATATCTCACAAAGCGAACTTGGATCAACGTCCAACTGTAAAAGTATTTGCCTAATTGATTCATGTACTACACATACAATACTCAAAGAAAGGAAGTATTTCTCTCAACTAAATATGTGTAAGGCAAACGTTACTACAATATTTGGAAGTAGTAAATTGATTGAAGGCTCCGGAAGAGCAATTGTAACTCTGCCCAAAGGCACGACGTTAATCATAGAGAATGCAATGTTCTCCTCCAAGTCTATGAGAAACTTGTTGAGTTTTAAAGATGTACGCCGGAATGGCTATCATATTGAGACAATGGATGAAGATAATCTTGAATATCTCGTCATCACAAAGAATGTCTCCGGCCAAAAGAGGGTTATTGAGAAATTCCCGTCTTTATCTTGTGGCCTGTATTGGACAAGAATTAGTGCAATTGAGGCACATTCAACAGTAAACCAAAGGGTTACTGATTCCAATACCTTTGTACTTTGGCATGATCGATTGGGACACCCAGGATCGGTCATGATGAGACGGATCATAGAAAGCTCATATGGGCATCCGTTAAAGAATTTCAAAATTCTTTCGAATAATGAATATCCTTGCACTTCGTGTTATCAAGGCAAGTTGATTATCAGGCCATCACCAACAAAGGTTGGGACTGAGTCACCCACGTTTCTGGAACGTATGTGGACCTATTCACCCACCTAGTGGGTCGTTTAGGTATTTCATGGTCTTGATAGACGCATCCTGTAGATGGTCTCATGTGTGCCTGTTGTCATCACGCAACCTTGCGTTTGCGAAATTAATGGCACAAATAATTCGACTACGAGCACAATTTCCAGATAATCCAATCAAGTCCATTAGACTGGATAATGCTGCTGAGTTTACATCCCAAGCATTTAATGATTATTGCTTATCAATCGGGATAAAAGTTGAACATTCTGTAGCTCATGTTCACACTCAAAACGGTCTTGCAGAATCGTTAATTAAACGCCTGCAGTTGATTGCAAGGCCATTACTTATGAGAACGAGGCTGCCCACTTCGGTATGGGGTCATGCCATCTTACATGCAGCAATGCTAATTCGTCTCAGACCGACGAATTACCACAAGTATTCCCCGTTGCAATTGGTTTTGGGTCATGAACCCAATATATCCCATTTAAGGATTTTTGGATGCGCAGTATATGTGCCTATTGCACCGCCATCCCGCACCAAAATGGGTCCGCAAAGAAGGTTAGGAATATATGTTGGGTTTGAATCGTCCTCCATCATTCGCTACCTCGAAACATTGACAGGCGACTTGTTTACTGCACGATTTGCAGACTGTCGATTTGATGAGACACTTTTCCCAAAATTAGGGGGAGAAGTTGGTGAAACCAAACGGGAAATTTTGTGGAAAAATGCATCATTATCTCATCTTGATCCACATACCTCTATTTGTGAAAGAGAGGTACAAAAGATTATCCATTTGCAAAGAATAGCAAATCAAATGCCTGACGCATTTACGGACTTGAAAAGGATAACGAAATCCCACATTCCCGCGGAAAATGTTCCAATCCGTATTGATGTCCCTGTTGGACAATCATCTAGTGTCATAACCAATGAGTCGAATGCATGCCTGAAGCGTGGCAGACCATTAGGTTCCAAAGATCGAAATCCTAGAAAGAGGAAAAAGAACGATCAAAATGACACCACGAAAGAATCTCATGATTTAACAAATTCTGAGGTTCATGAAGAATCCATTGAGCCCGAGACTCTGGAAAATACGGAACTATCCCTAAATCCTATTAATATTGAGGCAAATATTAATCGAGTGGATATTGTGGTGGATAATGCCTTTGCTTATAATGTAGCATCTAGAATTATGCAAGAATGTGAGGATCTCGAACCTCAATCTGTTGAAGAATGTCGAAAAAGACAGGATTGGCCAAAGTGGCAAGAAGCAATTCAATCAGAATTGAATTCGCTGGCAAAACGTGAAGTTTTTGGCCCTATAGTTGAAACACCTAATGGTGTTAAGCCTGTCGGCTATAAATGGGTCTTTGTACGCAAAAGAATTGAGGAAAACGAGGTACAAAGATATAAGGCACGCCTTGTTGCACAAGGTTTTTCTCAAAGGCCTGGTGTCGATTATGAAGAGACATATTCGCCTGTAATGGATGCGATAACCTTTCGTTATCTCATAAGTTTTGCTGTCCATGAAAAGCTTGACATGCACTTAATGGATGTAGTTACTGCCTATCTTTATGGCTCACTTGATAATGAGATATACATGAAAATTCCCGATGGACTCAAGGTGCCAAACGCGCACAACTCAAAATCTCGGGAAATGTTCTCAATTAAATTGCAAAGATCCTTGTATGGTCTAAAGCAATCTGGACGAATGTGGTATAATCGTCTTAGTGAGTACTTGTTAAAAGAAGGCTATATAAATGACGCCATTTGCCCGTGTGTTTTTATAAAGAAAACAACATCGGAATTTGTTGTACTTGCCGTATATGTTGATGACATAAACCTTATTGGAACCCCTATAGAACTCTAAAAGGCAATTGATTATCTAAAGGATGAATTCGAGATGAAAGATCTCGGGAAGACTAAACTATGTCTTGGTTTGCAAATTGAATATTTGGCAAACGGAATTTTTGTTCATCAATCTACCTATACAGAAAAGGTACTGAAACGGTTTTACATGGATGAAGCACATCCTTTAAGTACACCGATGGTTGTTCGATCACTTGATGTGAACAAAGATCCATTCCGACCACAAGAAAGGAATGAAGAGCTACTTGGTCCTGAAGTACCATATCTTAGCGCAATTGGCGCACTAATTTATCTTGCAAATACTACAAGACCTGACATATCCTTTTCAGTTAATATCTTAGCAAGATTTAGCTCGGCTCCTACGAGGAGACATTGGAATGGGATCAAACACATATTGCGGTACCTAAAGGGAACTACCGATATGGGCTTATTTTATGGCAAGAATTGCAGCCCGGATCTTGTTGGTTATGCTGATGCTGGATATTTGTCCGACCCACACAAGGCTCGATCTCAAACGGGTTATGTGTTTACCTGTGGAGAAACCGCCATATCTTGGCGATCGACTAAGCAATCAATTGTGGCTACTTCATCTAATCATGCCGAGATAATTGCTATTCATGAAGCAAGTCGGGAGTGTGTGTGGTTAAGGTCGATAATACATCATATCCAAGGCAAATGTGGTTTGAAGTGTGATAAACTACCCACAACTTTGTATGAAGACAATGCAGCATGTATAGCTCAATTGAAGGAAGGAAGGAGCTAGAACGAAGCATATTTCACCAAAGTTATTCTTCACACATGATCTTCAAAAGAATGGTGATATCAATGTTCAACAGATTCGTTCAAGCGACAATATTGCTGATTTGTTTACAAAATCTCTACCAAAGTCAACCTTCAAGAAGCTAGTTCACAAGATCGGGATGCGAAGACGTAAGGACATAAATTGATGTTCTTATCAGGGGGAGTTAAGGCGCGTTGCACTCTTTTTCCCTTACAAGGTTTTGTCCCACCGGGTTTTCCTTGCGAGGTTTTTAACGAGGCAACCAATAGGCGCATATTCAAACATGTGTACTCTTTTTCCTTACTTTAATTTTTCCCATTGAGTTTTGTTTTAAGGTTTTAACGAGGCACATCATTGAATAGACATTCAAGGGGGAGTGTTATAAATACACTTCTATTTAAGGTGAATGTCTTTAATTAGAGAGATTCTAGAGTTCTATTCTTGGTAGATAAATCATCCTCCTCCCTATAAATAGAGGTGCTCTCTACCATTGTAAATCACTCATAACATTCTCTAAGTATCAAAAAGAAGAACTCTCTCTACTCTTCTCTCTATTTGCTCTTGTTCTTGAGTTATTGTTCTTGTCTTTTATATTATTTCATAACAGGAATAGGATTCAAACCGTAATTATGCACTTAATCCACACATTACACTCTCGTAGACATAATTTGTATTTATTTATTTTCATCGAGCAATTGAGGGGCTCATTCAAAACTTACTCGAACGATTACTCAACAGGAAATGAGAGTTTCAGTTTTGTGTGATCGTAGTAGAAATTGGAAAAGAAAGAAAGATTGGACTTCAATTAATATGGTTTCTTCAGCAACTGCCCATATAAAACAAATTCTTCATTCGTTTCGTTTCGTTTTTTGTTTTATGGATTCCAATTCTGGCTCGAGAAGGATTTGCCAGCTGGAGTTTTAAAGAAACATCGCCCATATCTTCCCCCAATTTGGCAGGCATACAGATGTCAGATTGATCAAATGTCACGATCTCAATCCCGGTCGTGATGATGCCTAACACACTACTAGGTAAGTTCGACCAATTCAATAATCTTAACTATTTCATATAGTTTATGAGTTAATTAATACAGTTAATTTACTAAATCACAATACTGAAAGTCTGAAATAAAACTAAAACATGCGAAATCCCAAGTAATAAAACAACTACACAGCCCGAAGAATCCGGTGTCACAAGTCTGAGCCACTAATACATGACTATCAACCTAACACATACCGTTCTAAAGAAATGCGGAAAAGAAACAATAAGATAAAAGGGAAAATCAGGATTGCGGGCGTCATGCAGCTACCTTGATACTCCTGGATAAGCTGTTCTGTAGAGAAATCCTCACTCAACCTTAGATGTACCTGGATCTGCACACAAGGTGCATGGAATAACGTGAGTATTCCGACCCAGTGAGTAATAAATATAAATAAAGGCTGAGAATAAGAAATTCTGAATAGGCACAAAGCAATTTTATAAATACAACAGCCTGAACCAGATAGTATTCTATCGGCAAATCAATAACAACAACTATGGGAATTGCTATAACAGATAAGTAAGTAAATGACATGCAAATATGAAATGCAACACATAGTCCGGTACCCTCTAGTACTCGTTGCGGCGTGCAACCCACTTCCTTTATTTATCGTCGATGGCGCTTATTGGGGGTGTGCAGACTCCGGGAGGGCCCCCTTATAGCCCAAGCGCAAGATAAGACATATCGTGGCATCACCTAGGCCCTCGGCCTCATATCAACACCAATATGATACTGTTGCGGCGCGCAACCCGATCCCATGCTCAGTCCAAAAATCACATAAGCCCCTCGGGCACACTAATATATAAATATTCAGCCCAAACTTCATTAAGTTATATTATTTGAGTTCAAGTTTGAGAAAAGATGGTCGAGTTTGAAAAATAGTATTAATTACTAGGAATGAATTCAATAATACGTAAAAGTGGTAAGAAACCAGTAATAGCAAATCCTTGAAGGATTAAATCACTTGGAACGAAGCCAAACATAACATTTAACTCCATTATAATGATAATGAGTAAATTTCAGTTAAATACACAGTATAATCATCTACCAGGACGGACCAAGTCACAATCTCCAACGGTGCTTTACCCCATGCTCGCTATCCAACGTGCATGTCACCTCAATATAGCACTACGATGTGCAAATACGGGGTTTCAAATTCTCAGGACATCATTTACATCTATTACTCATCTCAAGCCGGCAAAAATCCTAGCTCGCTATGCCCTTGCTTTTTAAATCGACCTCCTCGTGCGTCGAATCTGACCAAAACCACAACGAATACGTCACAATAGGCTAAAGGAACAATACTCAATCGAAAAACACCAAAAATTCCGAATTGGAAAAAATCTGAGCCCCGAACCCACTTCTTGAAACTCAGAAATTCTGATACCAATGGGTTCCTTATCTTGCCACGAGTCTATACATATAAAGAACACAAAAATTGGAGTCCAAATGACCCCTCAAATCCCAATTTGAAATATCAAAACTCAAGTTTAGTTCTTCCCCTTTTTGCTAAGTTTACATGGATTTCAATGTTAATTTCACAATAAAATCCTGTTTTTAGTTCACAGGACTTACCTCCAATTACTCCCAGTCGAAGCCCTCTTTAATTTCCATCCAAAAGCTCTCAAGAATGCTCAACAATGGTGGAAATAAGACTTAGTTCGCGGATGAAATATTATTAAAACCCTTCTGTCCAGGTCCGGTTTTCTTCTACGCGATCGCAGCCCCAGGTTTGCGATTGCATTGAACAAAATTTTCAACTCCACTTTTAACACTATGTGATTGCATAAACATCATTGCGATCTCAATGCCCACTTTAACTTACGCGATCACATACGCACCCACGCGATCACGATGAACAAAATCCAGACCCCCAAGATTCCTCTATGCGCAATAGCACTCCTGCGATCGCACTGCATGAACTCCTGACCTTACACAATCGTGAACACTACCCTGCGATTGCGTAGAACAACTGATCAGGCCCCAAAAAATCCTTCTATGCGATCGCATCACTCCCTTTGCGATCGCATAGAGCAAAATGCTCTGCAACAACTGATGCCTTTTTCTGCAGTTTTTCATGGTCTAAAACTCCTCGTTAGCCATCCGATATCACCCCGAGCCCTCGGATCTCAACCAAAAGTATCAACTCATCCCAAAACATCATTCAAACTTATTCCAATCATCAAAATACCTCAAACAACACCAAAACCATCAAATTACACCGGATTCAAGCGTAAGTTTTTTTAAAATTTTTGAAACACACATTTGATAAAAAACCCAACCAAATCACCTCCAAATAGTCTGAATTTTGCACACACATCACAAATCACCTAACGAAGCTACTTTAACTCTTGGAATTCAATTCCAACCCTCAGATCAAAATCTCACGTACCAACCAGAATTCGCCAAAATACTAACTTCGCCACTAATTCTACACCAACCCTCCAAAATCACTTCCAATCACACTCCTAAGTCACAAATCATCCTCCAAAGCTAGCCGAATCATCGGAATTCATATCCGAGCCTTCTAACACATAAGTTAACGTCCGGTTGACTTTTTTAAAATAAGCCTTCCTTAAAGAGACTTAGTGTCTCATTTCCTTCTAAAATCAATCCAAATCAACTTGTTCCCACAATACATTCAAAATAAAGCATAAAGAAGTAGGTAATATGGAAACATGATGGTAACTCACGTGACGACGGGTCAGGTCGTCATATCAAACCCATGTAAACTTCTCTTTTCTTCATAATGCTAAATTTCATTGCTAATTATGGAGTATTATTATTTCATGTTGTTAGGTCAAATTTCTTATTCTGTTCCTTGATATGTTTCCTATTGTCCATGAATGAGAATGCTTTTCTATTTTCTGACATATCTTATATCTTATGAATAAAATATTGGTGTTTAACTTACATAAATATTCTAAATAAGTCTCAACTTACCAACCTCTAGCCATTAGTTATAGACTTACTAAAACTAGCCAACAAAAATTGAAAAATTATCATAACTAAAATTTTATTTATGATGAATGTCTATATTTAGAGAGATTCTAGGGTTTCTTACTTGGTGGCTAGGTCCCCTCTCCTTATAAATAGAGGGTTCTATTCCATTATAATTTATCCCAAAATAAATAAGAGTTCTCCCTCCCTACTTTTCTCTGCAATACTCTTTTTCTTCTTCTTTTATTATTTCATAACACGTTATCAGCATGAGACTCTAACCAATCGAGTAGAAGTTTTGGGATTGAGCATAATGATTGTCAATTATTTCATGAACTTCCTTCATGATTAAATTCTGGATTTAAGGTTAGTATTTTACTTTTCTCTTTCAAATTCTTAACATTCTATAGTTTTATTTTAAGTACAAGAAAAAACGATAAATTTTAATTGCAAATCTAATGGAGTTTGAAAGAAATTATAACCACCCAAAGTGGTAAAATTTCTATGCCTTGCCATGATCAAATTCATGTATGATTGTGGGCAAAGATTGAAAAGCCTTTCAATTGAATTTGCTCCATTCTCATTACCTTTAGAGATTGTGATTGCAATATGTGATAATTCTGAAAGAAGACAAAATTACTACTATGAATATATCAATGATGTGACGTGATAATAGACGAAATTATAATCGTCATTATTGTGATATTGAGAATAATATGGATTCTCAAAATAATCCTCCACTCTGTGAAAATAATAATTTTCATCGATTTGACATGAAATTTTATAAAGCACAGAAAGATGATTATGGTCCATTCATGATGTGAATGTGATAGTATCTAATTTATGAATACATATTCATTCTTGGAAGAATATGAACGTGCTAGTGGTAGTGAATATGCCACACTTACCTCTAGATGAAGGTTTGAGATGAAATAAGAAAATAATGTCATTATTATGACATGAATGGTCATTAGTCACGTACTTATTGTACGCCAAAATATTATAGCAATGTGATTATTAAAAGACAATGGTAATGCAAGAAACAGATCTTGCATATAATTTGACCATGACCATAATGATATAACTTTTTTTTAAAAAGAGATATTCATCAAATGGATGTTGATGAATCTGTGGTAGTACAAAATTAATTAAGAGCTCTGGAAAAGCCAATTATTACTATTTTGGAGGAATACAATTGATTATCATGTCAATTTATTGTGTTGTAGTAAGTCTTAAAGAAACTTATTCAATTTCTAAAGTACACGCGAAAACAATTGATTATATTGAGACTATAAATAAAGGAAAGATTTAATATCTTCTATTACTACAACTTGTAGCGGGATAATATATATGTGAAAAGCTACCCGGCTTATTCTCCAATTTGTACTACAAAAATAAAAGAATACCACAATAAAGTGGATGCTTATTGATATAAAAACTCATATCATAATAAACTTGGAGTTTATTGATAATTGCACACGTCATGGTATAAATTATCAATATTGATAATTTATTCAGTTGGCATAATTTTTTAGCCATATCAATTTAAGTATTATATGCAAAAATAATAGAGGATTCACATGTGTAAATATTAAAAGAACTAGAAAGTTCTTTACAAATTCTCTTATATTGCTTGTTCTCGTTAAGTAATAAATCAACTGAAATTGGGATTGAATCCCATGAATGCTGGAAATGTCAAAGGTGAATATGAGCCCATTCACTTGCCATGTATACCCCATAAGATGCATCTATGAGATGGTTACATGTGCTATTATTATTAACCCGCAATATGGTATTTGCGAGGTAACTTGCTCAATAAATTGATTTAGAGCATAATTTTCATATTTTTTATTCAAGATAGTTATCTTGATAAGTTGGTTTATATCAATGTTGGTTTAGCAAAATGATTTATTGAGTGTCTCCACTTAATAGCTAAACAATTGCTTATGAGAACAAAGTTATCTATATCAATTTGATATATGTTATATATCAAAGTATATTATTTTCTCCCCTCACAGGTGGTTCAGGGTCAGGAACTAAATAATTTCATCTTATTATTATTGATGTGCGGTGTATATTGATTAACACCACATTGCACAAAGATTCAAAGTTGAGGAAACAAGTTAGTTTTTCTAACATGAGGGGGAGACAAGATACAACGGTTGAGAAAAAAGTTACACGGAATAAATTATTATTTATTCATATAGATCCTTGAATACTATAATATGAACTTGAAGTTCATAAAAGGATAATTCATTTGTAGTAACTATATTCTCATTGCAAATTTTCATATTAAGTCCTAGAAGGACAAAGTCTATGGTATGCTTAAAGCGTATAGACAAATCGATTTCAAATAGAACTTCTTGATAAAGAAGATGATCAAATGATCAAAATGATCATAATAAAAGAGGCAAGTGATCTAGCAAAATTACATGACATAACACTTCATAAAATCTCATGAAAGATTCAGGTACCTGAATATATGAATGATGGGATCTCTATGTTATGTCGTTATGAAAAATAAGGAGGTTGGAACCGATATAAAATATTTGTCGATGATACTGATTATAGAGCTACATATATATAAGGATCTTAAGTCTGTAAAAACAATTCAAGTGGAATTTGGTTTCATATGAAAGACAAGTAGTTTTGGACATGTAATTCAAATACTTGAAAGTATAAAGTCAATGGTATGTGTAATCATATCTTATATGTCTAGCATGACCTAAAAACTTAATATGCATCTAAAGTCTATTATATGGCTTATATGACTTAACTTATATGACAATTCATGAAGGATTTAAGTTGCTTGAAGCATATAATATTCTTAATCTTGAAGTACCACTTCCTTAATGCAATTTGTGCACAAATATATCCTGCTATAACTATGCACATAATAATATGATAGCAAGAGTTTTCACATCTATGTGAAGATATTGAAATGACGATTCCAACAAGATCATGTGAAGACAATACATCTATTAAGAATGATGATTTCAAGGTTCAACATATTCGTTCAAGTTAATATGGCTGATTTATTTATCAAATCTCTACCAAAGATCTTTTGAAGATGGTGCACAAGATTGGAATGCAAATGCTTAAAGATGTGAATTGATGCTCTAATCAGGGGGAGTTCGTTGCACTCTTTTTTTCCTCACAAGGTTTTGTCCCACTGGGTTTTCCTTGCAAGGTTTTTAACGAGACAACCAAAAGGCGTATTATTAGATATTTGTACTCTTTTTCCTTCTCTAAAGATTTTTGTCCCATTGGATTTTATTTAGTTAAGGTTTTAACAAGGCACATTATCTGTTAAATAGACATTCAACGGGGAGTGTTATAAATAGAATTTTATTTATGGTGAATGTCTATATTTAGAGAGATTCTAGGGTTTACTACTTGGTGGCTAGGCCACCCTCTCCCTATAAATAGAGGGTTCTATTCTTTTGTAATTCATCCCAAAATTAATAAGAGTTCTCTCTCCCTACTTTTCTCTACAATACTCTTCTTCTTCTTTTATTGTTTTATAACAAAAACTAAATAATTGGGTTTTCTCTCTCAAAGAATCAGATGCAAATTTTATTAAGCGCGATTAGCACCACTAGATACAAGACAGAAAGAAAATTTCACGGATGAGGTAGCAAATAAGGTGATGAAATATAAAAATATATACAATATTCTAAATATCTAAACAAAAAAGGAATTTTTTCGATGTGTATATTTGAAATTCACTAAAAATATATAGATAAGTCAATATACAAAATTTGAGGAAGATTGAGGGTGATTTGGACTAGTTTTGTATCAAAATTCATAATCAAATCTAGTTCAAAAAGTCTTCTGCGACACATGTATCAAACATGTATCACGCATGTACATCACACATATATTTATATGGATATACATATGATACATAATTGATACAAATATGATATATATATATATGATACACAAATGATACACAGTGTGATACACATATAATTTTTTCCATGTTCAATTTTTACTTTGAATTTTCAGTTCAAACCACCTTAAAACTTCACCAAATCATTCTAAAACTGAGATTCAAGCTTCTTAAGTTGTGCCCAATCTATTCTAATAGCATCCACTCAAAACAAAGCAAAAATTTAATTTTTTGCTACAGATACCTAACTGGCTAATATTAGTAATATTTTATCAATTGGACAATTTTTGTAATGAGCTACTTATAAATGGACGTAGCTAGTAATTTCTCAAAAAAACAATGTTTCATTAGTTTTTGTTCAATAGAAAGGGAGCCTTAGTGTAACTAGTATAGTTCCCTCCATGTGAACATGAGACTATGGTTCGAGCTGTAAAAATAACTTTTTGCAGAAGCGCAGAATAAGACTTTATATATAATATTGAAACAAAAATATTTTTAATAATCAAAAAGAGTTATTTAAAATTATGTCTAGATTCATTCTCTTAAAATAATATTAATTGGTCTTATGGCATAATTTTCAATTACAGATCTAAAAATTTTAAAATTGATGACTGAAGGCAATACCTATGTTTGTAATCTTTGGTATTTGATAGCATTCAAAGATTTAACGTTATGGACTTAAATGATTGTAATGTTATTTTGGGAATTGAGCTCTTGGTATTGAATTATTAATGATTCATTTTGGCATTGAATTCTTGTCATTGAATTCTTAATGGATTTTACCATTTTTTATTTCAGATGTCCATCCTATTTGGACTATATATAAAAGGCTATATGCTTATGTTCACGAGAGGTGTGGAAGAAGTTAAAGTTTTCTCTCTTTTCTTTATATTGGTTTTCTTTTATACGATTTTTGTTATTTCTGTTCCTAGTTATATTAGAAAAATTTGTTGAATCTCGGGGATACGCTTAAAATTATTTGTTTCAGTGTGGGAAAAATATTCTTAAAGATAGTGTCTTTGACACGCCTCAAGCTAAACCTTTTATTCTCCATAATCATCCAATTTTTTCCAACATATAATTTCACTTCTAATTTCAAGTAATGAATCTCTTCGGTTATCCAAAAGTGATATTGATCAATAATAATCTAACCTAGTACTCTTTCTCAAGCAATACAAGGCGATTAGATATGATTAATCGATGGGCCATTCAATTAATCACCATATAAAATATAGTTAAACAACCATATAATAAATCCAGCTCGATTATAATAAAACTGAGTCAAAACTTCATTTAACAATTGGTTCTACCAATCCTAGATTAAATGTATAACTACTCATAGTAAAACAAGAATAAATCATAAAATTATTCATCATTCACAAAATAATGATAACAAGATGAAGAATGAAAAACTCTAATGGTGTCTTGATCTTCTCACATTTGTTCTTACCTCCAATTGATTCTAAAAATATGTTTAACTTTAACTTGGGTGAGTTTGTTGAGTTTATATAGGGTTTGGATAAGTTTTCAGTGATTTACACTTTAGCCCTTAAACTTCTTGGCTTTCCCATATCGACCGTAGTCGTGGCACGACCGCGCGATTTACGAGCATTCTGTTTTTTGCCTTCCTTCACCGCGTTCTAGCCGCGGCCAGACCATAGTCACGGCGGGCTGTTGCCTAGTTTTTCTTCACCTTTTCTTGCTCGTTTTCATCCGGTCTCTTCTCGATTGGCGTTGTATCTACATAATTGACTCCAAAATACTTTATATCCTCCTCCTAGTTCGGTGTAGTTCCTTCAAAGCACAAAAATCTCAATTAGAGCATTTTGTTATCATTTAGCACTTGAAACATTAATAAAATATGGTTCACTTCGAGCATAAATAGCATCTACATCGTATAATATAGGCTATATGTGTTAATCGGGCTGGGATGACCCGTTTTCAACCCGGTTCAATTCAAGTCAACCCGATTCAGCCTGTTACTGTAGCTTAATGTGCGGGTTGGGACAGGTTGGTCAGGGGCGGGTTTTGGACGAACATATTTTAGATAACGGTGCACCGTACCTGCTAAGCCCGTTAACGGACTGTTAACGGGCTGCAACCCGTTATCAGCCTGGTTACTGTTACAAATTTTATTTTTTTAATTTTATTATTTGGACCGTTGCCAACGATATAAATTTTATTTTAGAAAACAATCCGCTCGAACCCGTTAAGCTCGAACTCGAACGGGCCATAATAAACCAAAAATTCCCAATGCGCTATCAACCCGTTATCCCAACCTGCTTAATAGCCTGCCCAATAAACGAACGGGTTGAAGTTTTTCCCGTTCAATCCGTCCCAGCCCACCTGATAAATAGGTATAATGTATGCTTGCATAACAGGAGCTTATTGCATTGGGCTTTCCTTAATAACCTTCACTAATGTATATATATATGTCGTGATAGGCCCCACACGTATATCCACATTCAGATTTATACCCTGAATCCTAAAATTTTATGTGATGAAAGAATTCGACTTTTATATCCGCACACGAATCCTATACCTGCACTTGAGTCCGATCATAGCCCGGAAATTATTTTTTTGCATTAAATCAGAGTTAAGTTGCTCTGTGCTATTAGCTCTGGAATTTATTTATTATAAATCTCGCCATTTGGGTAGTTCTCATTGCTCACTCCACTGTTGACTTCTTTCACAGTGTTTTGACATTGATGAGTGATGACTACTCCGGTTCGAGCATGAGTTCTTCAGTAGCACCATTACCACCATCTATGGATTTCAACAAGGATCGGATACCGATGCAACTGGCTGACCAGGAATATAACGCGAAAGAGTGCAATGTATGCAGCTTATAATATAACTTTTCAACTAATGCTGACTCTACCTTACGAGGTTCGAGAAAGTGAATTTTTCGGCGTTTGGCCGATACTATCGAAAATTTTCAAATCCATGCTGGTGTAAAAGTAATCGGATATAATATTGAAAAAGGTTAGCTACTGTTGTCAGCCTAAACCAGAGGTACTTGGCTCTTCCTTCTTTTTTTTCTTCCTTTTGTGTGTATATGTGTGTGTCAGAGGTGATATACGTTTTCTGAAATGAATTTTTATTTGTTTAATTCATTCCCATGGCAATTTGGTCTTTTAATTGCTCAATCTTTGTGGATTTTGGTTTTTAAGCTGATTGACCTTCGGATAGGCTTTCTGCTGTGATAACTATGAGACATTTGTATCTATGTGGAGGATACTTTTTGTTCCGAGGAAAATGATCCCTCAATATTTGTAAATCAGTCAAGAGACCCAGAAATATCTGAAATAGACGAGGAACAAGAAGGCATGAATGATGAACCAATCCCAGAAAGAAGAAGTGAGCCCATGACGTCAAAACCAGTTGAAACGGGTTTCCACACTTTCACCTTAGATGATATCAAGGTTTCAAAATTCCCTCAAAGGATCCAAGACTTCTATACTTGGATGGTGACCAAAAATTTGGTGGAACGAGAAAAGTATATCATCCTGTCAGAATTAACTTCTCGGTTCTCAGGGATCCTCAGAGACTGGTGGAACTCACTTGGAATTCAAGACAAAAATACTTTTCTTCCTTCCCAAGATTTTGCCTTCAACATCAGGATCCTACATGAAGTTTTCTGCGGAGATACTGGCCAAAGACATGAGAAAATGCGAAGACAACTCTTCGAGATAAAGTGTGTGTCATTCGAAAGAAATGACATTGATAGACATTTTAAAAAAATGGCAAAGATATACTTTGAGATCGGAGAAAACATCAATCTGAAGCAAGCCTTTGTATCTCTCCTTCCAAAGTTGCCGGCAAGTCGAACCATGACCATCATTGAAGAAACGTTTCCATAACAGTCCCACAAATTGGTTACATCATGAAAACTATTTTCGTTGCATTGGATGATATCTGTACAAAGCGCTCTGCCTTAAAGCAAATTATCAAACACAATCCAGTGCTTGACAAAGCATGCCGCAAATCTGATCTAATCACCGGACCAGGATGTTCCCGCCACACACCAAGGAGAAGGAAAGATTTCAGGAGGTTCAAATGGCCAAAAATTCTAGATAGGATATGGAGGTCCAAGAGACGTACAAAATATTTCAGATGGAGAAGGCCAGGAAATTTTCACAAGAAAAACAGATGTTTTATTTGCCACTAGATTGGACATTTCGCAAAAAGTTGTCCACAAACAAAGAAGATTTGTCAAACTCATTGAAGAGATTGAAGACTACACTGGCATACATCTCGGAAAGGAGGAAGGGCCTTGAATCCATATTCTCTGTAGATGATGAACCGAATGAAGAAACGTTATTCTCTCTTAATATCTATGAAGAACAAGGCAGTGATCACTATCAAATTTCATAACCAGTAATCGAATCTAGGGATGAGATCAATGCACTCGCAGTCGTTCCTCAAGTAGAACTCAAAGTCTATTCATCCAAATGGGATAAACCAACTCTAGTTATTGCTTTAATCGACACCGGAGCTGCTTCCTCACTCATAAATCCTGCCGTTCTCCCTGAAGATCAATGGATACCGCATTTTAAGGATTTCAATACTGCATCAAATGCATCTTTGCCGCAATTGTCAATACAAAGCACCCCGTCACAATTGAGTTCTTTCCAGGATTGAAGTACAAAGCGAAGCTG
Organism: Nicotiana benthamiana; assembly: GCA_034376525.1. Lineage (NCBI taxonomy): Eukaryota > Viridiplantae > Streptophyta > Magnoliopsida > Solanales > Solanaceae > Nicotiana > Nicotiana benthamiana. The sequence goes on along the minus strand of CM067327.1, from coordinate 139,917,887 downwards.
CTAGGATCTGATGTACCGGGAAAGGATCTTATTATTGGATTCGATATTTACAGATAACTTAGAGATCAACTCCAGATCAAGGCTAATGGAATAGCTTTCAAAAAGCAGTTAAGACCTTATTTTGAGATTCCAAGGCTATTCCAAATCACCAATGATGAACAAGTCAAAGAGATTGAGCAAAACCTCATTGAACATTCATGTGCTGAATCACACAAGGATTTCATGAAGAAAGGAAACGCTCGTTATGGAAAAATGAAGAGTTTTTTTATCAAGGTCCCTTTCAAAAAGAATGAAAATATCAATCCAATGAAAGTCAGTCATTCAAGAATGAATCTAGATCCTTCAGCTTGCAAAGAAAGAATGTGAAGAACTTTTGGAATTTGATCTGATAGAGCCATCTGATTTACAATGGGCATGCGGAGCATTTTATGTCAACAAAAGAGCTGAGCAGACAAGAGGAAAACCCAGGTTAGTCATCAATTACCAGCCACTTAACCATTTCCTCCAAAATGATAAATTCCCTATCCCAAATAAACTCACTCTTTTCTCCCACTTATCCAAGGTTAAATATTTTTTTAAGTTTGATTTAAAGTCTGGATTTTGGCAATTGGGAATCCACCCTGAAGAAAGATCCAAAACAAGATTTTGCATCCCCGATCATCACTTCGAGTGGAACATCATGCCCTTCGGATTAAAAACTTCACATTCCTTGTTCCAAAAAGCCATGATAAAAATATTCCAACCCATCCTCCATACCTCTTTAGTTTACATTGATGACATCCTATTATTTAGTCATACATTAGAGGAACATATCAACTTGCTTCGTCAATTTGAGGCATTGGCAACACAGTACGGAATCATGCTCTCAGCAAAAAAGATGGTTCTTGCTCAAAAGGAAATTGATTTTCTTGGAATGCATTTTGTCCAAGGTGAATACAGTCTAGGACCACATATATGTCAAGAATTACTCAAATTTCCAGATACCAACCTTACAACAAAGCAGATCCAACAATTCTTGGGTATAGTAAATTATGTGAGAGATTTATCCCGAATATCTCTACATATATTTCTCCACTCACAGAGATGCTCAAGAAAAATGCTCCATCATGGGGAAAGAAGCAAGATGATGCAGTCAAAGAAATAAAGAAGATCTCGAAAAATGTCAAGTCTCTCTATATCCCTTCATACGTTAAGAAGATATTGCAAAATTATGCCAGCAATGAATATTGGAGTGCTATTCTATTTGAAGAAAAAGATGGCCATAGAAAAATATGCGGATACGCTAGTGGAAAGTTCAAAGATGCCGAATAACATTATTACTCCACTTTCAAGGAAATTCTTGCAGTAAAGAATGGAATCAAGAAATTTAATTTCTTCCTTATTCATACAGAATTTCTGATAGAATGGACATGAAGGACTTCCCAAAAGTGATTCAGCTAAATGCAAAAATTATTCTCAATCCTCAGATTCTCAGGTGGGCTCAATAGTTCTCTCCATATAAGTTTCAAGTCAGGTACCTAAAAGGAAAAGATAATATTCTTGCGGATGTTTTGTCTCGACTGGAAGAATTCTCCAAGAGATTTTCCCCAGCAAAAGTGAAGCCAAAGCAACAGATAATCAACAACTTCTTCATGTTCTCAAGTGTGCCAGGAACAAGTTCATCACATCAAACAGATCATCCACCGGAGTTATTCAACCTCATGGATCCATTTTTATTATGGTAGAAGAACTTATTACGAGCTCCAAGTTTTTCGGCAACATGGAGGATCCATTCTTAAGCCATATGGGGTCCATCCAGAATATCCGTTCTGCCATATATTCATAGCTCAAGCCAAGGATTTTTCACAAGAATTATTATGGTTTTTCTGGTACCTATGCCATCAGGATTAAATTTTTATGGAATTCAAATGCAACGTCTTCAAGGATTTTGATAGCATCGTACCAACTCTTAAAGTATTTTTGTTATGGTTCAAACCTAGAAGATATTGGTTAAAATGCTTCAATGATTCCTACTCAGCAAAGGTATTTATGTTTCATAGACCAGTGAAGATTATTAATGGAAAAGTCCAGGCGCAAGAGAGGCATCATTCTGGTGGAAATTTCCAGTGTCAATTTTATCAATGGAAGAAGAATATAGTGAGGCACAAAGAATCCTTTTTCAACAAAACATGTGCATCCCAAGAGAGATATGACCAAAAGATTGGGCAAGTTGGAATTACACAAGCAATCATCCACACTAGGAAAGAGTCCAAGAAGCAGCAAAAGAATATCAATTGCCATACGAAATAATCCGGGAAAGATTACTGAAGACATTTCCAGATTAAGGTTGCGGATTACATCTCTCAATACAAAGGAGAAAGAACATAGCAGAGAATGGTCGTTAATTTCTAGGCGTTACTACACAAGGTCCTTGAAAAGATGCCTAGAAGACTACCTTATAATCAATGAAGGATAATTACCTAAATCCCTGCTAAACACACCATAATCCTAGGTTAGCCACCAAAAAACCCTAAAAAAATATCCTACCCATGCCAAGACAAATTTCCACACTTTCCATGCTATTCGGGCCCCACTTCAACTTGTTGTCACATGTTTCCATATGCTTCCACATGCTTCGTCACATGCCACACCCTACTTTCACATGGCGTCACATGCTAAACCATGTATATTTTACCCTTTGTCACATGTTTTCAGCTGGTTTTTAGTTGTTTTGCCTAAAGTCCTTCACATGCTTTGAAGGACCCACTTGTTTGATAAGTTTTCCATGTAACATAGATTTAATTAATCATGTAAGCTTGTCTTGTAATAACCTCCTAGCCCTATATAAAGGAGGCCTTGCAGTAGTAGTAGGATCATCTTAGAATCTTTCAATCATCTAGTAACCTTTATACATGTTTTGTGATATACTACATATGAGTGCTTTCTAAATTTCCCTCTTGTTCTTTCTTTCGAATGGATGGGAAGGCGGTCCATGTATGAATAAATAGAGTAAGAATACTCTAAGAAAGTTAGCTTATTGTAGTATGAAAATTTTCTGAGTTATAAAGAGCTAACGTTGGTTATAGTACAAAGTTTTCTGAGTTGTGTAGCTTGGAAAGCTGTCCCTTATAGGTTGTTGAAGCGAGCCCCTTTTGTTGGAAAACTTTTGCGACTATAAAAAAATTAACTGTTTGTGTAGCTTGGCAAGCCGTCCCTTATGGGTTATTGAAGCCATCCCCTTTTGTTGGAAAACTTTCATATCTATGGTATACTTTGCTTTCTTAGAGTCTCTTCCTCTATTCTTTTGTATTGTGTTATGTCACCTTTTAATTTATGCTTGTTTTATAAAAAAAAATTGCAAGAGTACCCGCTTTTTCGCATAACTTCATCATACGGGAGTGAAGTAGCAAAGACAATCATGCAAAACTTCTGCATTCTAGTAGACATGCCTGAAGTAGCAAGTGTGCTGGAGTGCTGAAGTTTTATTCTCTATTTGCTAATTGCTGAAGTTTTTATTTTTGTAGCTGGCGAACATCAACTCCAGAGCTGAAGTTTTTGTTTATGTAACTGGCGAACTTCAGCTCTAGAGCTGAAGTATTTGTTTTTGTAACTAACGAACTTTAGCTCAAGTGCTGGAGTTTTTGTTTTGTAACTGAGGAACTAACCTAAATTATCTCATAAAGTCATTTTTCTTTTGTTTGTAATAACAAAAGTCATTGAACTAAGCTTATTGCACTCAGAATGTCATTCAACTAGATTTTTCAAATTTTGGATTGCCAAATACATATTTTACCCTCTATATTATAAGTATTTATATTCTTTTTATTGTTTTAAGACATTATTTAAATAAAGGTATTTTTATAATATACATTATATATTCTTGAAAATTATGCTCAATTATACTATTATTTTTCTACCAACTTTCCGACGACACAAAGTTATGTTACCGAAAAGCAGAGAGACTATCCGTATAGGGTAAAATATGCTATATTAAGTCGTGCATACTGCATAGAATATATATATATATATATATATATATATATATATATATATATATATATATATATATTTTCTGGATTGTAATAAATTTTAAATTTTTATTATTAATACTAAAATTATTATTACTAACAAATTATTCTAATTAATTTTTTATTATGCTCATTATTTTGTTTTTTCAGTATTATATATGCTCAAATACTTTTTATTTTTTAATTTGTAAATAATATTTATTTATTTTATAGGTAAGTCCATAATGAAAATTAAAAAGGAAAAAAATTATAATATTAAAAGTTATAAAAAAATAAAAAGAAGATAAATATTTATAATTTAGAGGATAAAATAAGTATTGACAACCTAAAATTTAATAAATTTAATTGAGTGACCTTTTAAGTGCAATAGGTATAATTTAGTAATTTTATTGTTACAAATAAAAGAAAAGTAATTTTTAAATTTTTTTTAAATTGTTAAATAATTATTTGAGTAATGGACTCTAAGAATAACTATATATGCATTTGACCATGGTAGATGTGACGTAGGAAACATAATTAGGGAGCATGGCCTCTCTAAAGAAAATATTTTCCATCTAAAAAGCATAGAACTTCACGAAAGTCAGTTTTCGCTACAAATCTTAAATTTATTTTTCATATTACTTGTGGTCAAACCACTGCATGTGATTTGACAAGAAAGCCAAAATTTCTTCGTGTTAACTTGATGCTGTTGCTGGACTTGTGCGCATAGAAATACAAGAATGATTAAATATGATATAACAAAATAACCGTTGGATTCTCGTTTTCCCCTTATGCTCTTGGTGACATGAACTATATGAAGATGCGGATTCAGAATTTGAAAGTTGGGATACACACTTGGATTCAATTGAATCTATTTTGTATATTGAGTGCTTACTTCTAATATATTATTATTTTGTATGGACATATATATGAAATTTTTTTCGAACTTTACGGATGCCAGTGACTCCTCTATATATAACATAGGTCCGCCTCTACTTAAGTAGAAATGCCAAGTTTGCCTTGAAGTATATATATTTATATCTATATCGCATCATGTTTTACTTTTGTTTCGTGGATTTAGGATGTAAAATATATTGATTTATATTAATTTCATGTGTTTTATGTGTAGGAATGATCCAAGAGCAATTGGGGGCGAAATGTGCGAAATTAGAGCCAAGACGGACGAAAACAGGAAAAATAAAATTTGCAGCGCCACAAGCAGTGCCTAGCCCTATCTGTGGCGCTAGAAACAATAGCTTCAATTTGGTAGCGCTATGGATAGCGCCCGACACCCGGCTGGGCGCTGGTGGCATGAAATTTGTTCAACTTTGTCCAGAATAAGGTTATTTCGGTCCTAGACCTACCCAACACGTATAAAAGCAAGACCAAACATATTTTTGAGGAGGAGAACGTGATTTTGAGAGGAAAACACAAGCACAGAGCTGCCGTGGAGGTCGAAATTCATCAAGTTTTATCTTTTCTTCCATCAAACTTAGTATTTTTTTATATTTCTTTGTATGCATTGTTGCTTGGCTGCCATGTCTATGTGGAGCTAAACTCCACATTCTAGGGTTGTGGTTATTTCATGACTATTGTTATTCAAATATTAGTTTTGATTTCTTACTATCTAAGAATCTAGAATTGAACTCGAAAGTGAAAAGTTTAATTTGCATATAGGATTGAGTAGAGCAAGTTCTTGAACCTGGGCATCTGGGAATGGATTTGCGGTTAGGATAATCATTACCTAATTGCCTTGCTTGGTTGATGTATATGAATTATAAATGTTTTCTTGTTGATTCTAACTCCATAGACATATAGGCATTAGGTTAGCTTGAATAGGCGAGTTAGAACTCGACATATTCTTATGAGCAATATTAACCATGTCAACCAATGAATTAGATGAATTAGTTAGTCAATTCAATTGAAGAATACAATAAGAACGTCAAATAGCCCATAGCCCTAGATGGTTTTCATAATATTGATAACATGAAAATTTGCTCTTCCTCTATTCAAAATTCATTATTTATTTTTATTTGTTTTAATTAATTTAGAATCAAGTACTTCTAAACTAACGTGGTAGTGATGTCTAGCTATAATTATATATTTTTAGTGTATTACATACCTTACATTTTGATATTTTAATGCCAAATTGTATAATGTTTGTACGTAATTGAGTTTATTTTATGTGTAGGTACTTTGTAGATAAAATTGGGAGCAAGGTAGAGATTTTATGTGTATTCTATATACTACAAGAATGAATTTGTTATAAATAAACTTTTATTTATAGTGAATGTCTATATTTAGAGAGATTCTAGGGTTTATTACTTAGTGGCTAAGTCATCCTCTCCTTATAAATAGAGAGTTCTATTCCATTGCAATTCATCCCAAAATCAATAAGAATTCTCTCTCCCTATATTTCTCTGCAATATTCTTTTTTTAATTATTCATAACACGTAATCAGTAAAAGACTCTAACCACTTGAGTAGAAGCTTTGTGATTGAGCATGATGATTGTCAATTGCCCCATGAACTTTCTTCATGATTAAATTATGGATTTAAGGTAAGTATTTTACTTTATTTTTCTCTTTTAAATTTTTGATATTCTATAATTTGATTTTAAATACAAGAAAATATGGATATCTCTCAAAGCAAAATTGGATCACAGTTCAATTGTAAAAATATTTATTTAATTGACTCATGTACGACACATACAATATTTAAAGAGAAGAAATATTTCTCTTATATAAGTATGTGTAAGACAAATGTTACTACAACTTCTGGTAGTAGTAATCTAATTGAGGACTCTGGAAAAACTACTATAACTCTACCTAAAGGAACAATACTTATCATAGAGAATGTAATATTCTCCTCCAAATCCAAAAGGAACTTATTAAGTTTTAAAGATATCCGTTAAAATGAATATTATATTGAGAAAATAGATGAGAATAATCTTGAATATCTCATCATCACCAAAATATCTCTGGCCAAAAAAGGATTATTGAGAAGTTATCATCTTTATCTTGTGGCCTGTATTGGACAAGAATTAGTGCAATCGATGCACATTTTATCTTAAACCAAAAGGTTACTGAATCTAATACATTTATAATTTGGCATGATCGATTGGAACATCCTGGATCAATTATAGTGAGACAAATTATAGAAAACTCAAATGGGCATCCATTAATGAATTTAAAGATTCTTTTAAATAATGAATTTCCTGGCACTTCTTGTTATCAAGGTAAGTTAATTATTAGACCATCACCAACAAAGGTTTGAATTGACCTGCATTTTTGGAACATAGACACGGGGACATTTGTGGACCTATTCACCCACCTAGTGGGTCGTTTAGATATTTTATGGTCTTAATAGATGCATCTTCTATATGGTCTCATGTGTGCCTATTGTCATCTCGCAACCTCGCGTTTGCAAAATTAATGACACAAATAATTTAATTATGAGCACAATTTCCCGATAATCCAATTAAGTCTATTAGACTTGATAATGCTGCTGAGTTTTCATCCCAAGCATTTAATGACTATTGCTTATCAATTGGTATAAAAGTAAAACATCCTGTAGCTTATGTTCACACTCAAAATGGTCTTGCAGAGTCTTTAATTAAACGTCTGCAATTGATAGCAAGACCATTACTCATGAAAATGAGGCTGCCCATTTCTATTTGGGGTCACACCATTTTGCATGCGGCAATGCTTGTTCGCCTCAAACCGACAAATTATTATAAACATTTCCCGTTGCAATTAGTTTTGGGTCATGAACTAATATATCCCATTTAATAATTTTTGGATGCGTAGTATATGTGCCTGTATCACCGCCATATCGTACCAAAATGGTCCCAAAAAAAGGTTAGGAATATATGTTGGGTTTGAATCACCCTCCATTATTTGCTATCTTGAAACATTAACGAGGGATTTATTCACTACTAGATTTTCAGACAATTGATTCGGCGAAACACTTTTTCAAAAATTAGGGGGAGAAGTTGGTGAAATTAAACGAGAAATTTTATAAAAAAATCCTTCATTATCTCATCTTGATCAATGTGCCTCTATTTGTGAAAAAAGGTGCAAAATATTATCCATTTGTAGAGACTAAAAAATCAAATTCTAGACGCATTTACAGATTTGAAAAGGATAATAAAATCACATATCCCTGTAGTGAATGTTTCAATCCGTATTGATGTCCCTATTGAACAATCTTCTAGTGTCATAGCTGAGTCAAAAGCACGCTTAAACCGTGGCAGACCAATTGGATTCCAAATATCGAATTCCTAGAAAAAGGATAACAAATGATCAAAATGACACTATTAAAGAATCCTATGAAGAAATCCATGATTTAACAAATTCTTAGATTCATGAGGAAACCACTTAGCCCGAGACTCAAGAAAATAAGGAACTATCAATAAATCAAATCGATATTGAGAGAAATTTAAATATTTGGGTATAGTGATGGATAATATCTTTGCGTATAATGTTGCATCTAGCATTATGCAAGATAGTGAGGATCTTGAACCTCAATCTCTTGGAGAATATCGACAAAAAAGTGATTTGCCAAAATGGCAAGAAGCAATCCAATCAGAATTGAATTCACTTGCAAAACAAGAAGTTTTTGGGCGTGCAATCCAAACACCTAATGGTGTTAAGCCTGTTGGCTATAAATGGTCTTTGTATGCAAGAGGAATGGGAAAAATGAGGTATAAAGATATAAGTCACGCCTTATTATACATCATTTTCACAAAGGCCTGGTATCGATTATGAAGAGACATATTCACCCGTTATGGACGCTACAACGTTCTGTTATCTCATTAGTTTTTGCTGTCCATGAAAAACTTGACATGCATTTAATGGATGTAGTTACCACCTACCTTTATGGATCATTTGATAATGAGATATACATGAAAATTCCCGAAGGATTTAAAATTCCTAACACAAATAATTTAAAGTCCCGGAAAATATTTTCAATCAAATTACAAAAATCTTTGTATGGTATAATAAAATCAGAAAAAATGTGGTATAATCATCTTAGTGGCTTATTTATTAAAAGATAGGTTATATAAATGATTCCATTTGTTTATGTGTTTTTATAAAGAAAATAACATCGAAATTTATTGTACTTGATGTATATGTTAATGACATAAACCTTATTGGAACTCCTGTAGAACTCCAAAAGGCAATTGATTAATTAAAGAAGGAATTGGAGATGAAAGATCTCGGAAAGACAAAATTATGTTTTGGTTTGCAAATTGAACATTTGGCAAACAAAATTTTGTTCATTAATCTTCCTGCATAGAAAAGGTATTGAAACGGTATTACATGGATGGAGCACATACATTAAGTATTCAAATGGTTGTTCGATCACTTGATGTGAATAATGATCCATTCCGACCTCAATAAGAGAATGAAGAGCTACTTGGTCCTGGAGTACCATATCTTAGTGAAATTGGTACACTAATGTATCTTGCTAACACTACAAGGCATGAAATAACTTTTACAGTTAATGTCTTAGCAAGATATAGCTCTGCTCCTATAAGGAGACATTGGAATGGAATCAAATACATATTACGGTACCTAAAAGGAATTACCGGCATGAGCTTACTTTATGGAAATGATTACAGTCATGATCTTGTTGGTTATACCGATGTTGGGTATTTATCCGATTCACACAAGACTCGGCCTCAAATAGGTTATATGTTTACCTGTAGAGGCACTGCCATATCTTGGTAATTGACTAAGCAGTCAATTGTGGCAACTTCATCTAATCATGCTGAGATAACTGCTATTCATGAAGCAAGTCGAGAGTGTGTGGTTGAGTTCTATAATACATCTTATTCGAGACAAATGTGGTTTGGAATGTGACAAACTACCCACAATTTTATATGAAGACAATGCGGCATGCATAGCCCAATTGAAAGGAGGATTCATGAAAGGAGATAGGACAAAGCACATTTTACCAAAGTTATTTTTCACACATGGTCTTCAAAAGAATGGTGATATTAAAGTGCAACAAATTTGTTCAAGTGATAATATGACTGATTTATTCACTAAATCTTTGCCGACATCAACATTCAAGAAGCTAGTGCACAAGATTGGGAAGCGAAAGCTCAAGGATGTGAATTGATGCTCTCATCAGGGGGAGTTAATGCACGTTGTATTCTTTTTTCCATACAAGGTTTTATTCCACTGAGTTTTCCTTGCAAGGTTTTTAACAAGGCAATCAAAAGGTGTATTGTTATATATATGTACTCTTTTTTCTTTACTAGAATTTTTTTCCATTGGATTTTATTTTAGTTAAAGTTTTAACGAGTCACATTATCTGTTGAATAAAAATTCAAGGAGGAGTGTTATAAATAAATTTTATTTATAGTAAATGTCTATATATAGAAAGATTCTAGGATTTATTATTTGGAGACTAAGTCACCCCTCCCTATAATAGAAAATTTTATTCTATTGTAATTCATCCCAAAATCAATAAAAATTCTCTCTCTATACTTTTCTATATAATATTCTTCTTCTTCTTTTATTGTTCGTAATAGAATTCGTGATTATTTAATTATTGGATATTCAATGGCTAATGATTCATATTACAAAAGCTGACAAAAGAAATAATTGCTAAGAATTGAGAAGTAAATGTAAAATGGGAAATAAATTAGAAGTTAGGCAGAATTGAAAGATTGCTGACGTGAAATTTACTGTTTTCTATGCCAGGGTCAGCGCCTCGCGCTGCCTCAGGCGCGAGATTTTCCTACTTCATTCAAGACAAGGTTATTTCGGCCCTATATGGTCTCAACATATATAAAAGGGGTCCTAAACATATTTTTGAGGAGGAGAACGTGATTTTGAGAGGAAAATACAAGCACAGAGCTACCGCGGAAGCCGAAATTCATCAAGTTTCATCTTTTCTTCCACCAAACTTAATAATTTTTATGTTTTTTTGTATGACTTATTATTTGGGTATCATGTCTATTTGGAGCTAAAACTTCACGTTCTATGATTGTGGTTTGTTGATGACTATTGTTATTCAAATATTGATTTTGATTTCTTAGTTTATCATATCGATTTATTTATTAAATCTTGCGCTTAATTATTTAATTGCTTGATTGCCAATTAAATACTATTTACAAATCTCGAATTGAACTCAAACGTGAAAATTCTATGTTGCATATAAGATTGAGAGAGCAAGTTCTTGAACCTGGGCATCGGGGAACGAATTCGCGGCTTGGATAGACATATACCTAACAGCCTTTCTTGGTTGATTTATAGGAATTATAAATGCGTTCTTGTTAGTTCTACTTTCATAGGTGTGTAGGCGTTAGGTTAGCTTGAATAGGCAAGTAAGAACTCGATAGATTCTTATGAGCAATATTAACCATGTTAACCAATAAAATAGATAAATTAGTTAGTCAATTCAATTGAAGAATACAATAGGAATAATAGATAGCCCATAACCCTAGACCGTTTTCATCACATTGAATTATAAAGTTTAGTAGAAGAAATGATGAAGCCCCGCCTCCATGAAGGCTTTGTGCTTGTGTTTTCCTCTCAAAATCACGTTCTCCTCCTCAAAAATATTTTTAGTTTTGCTTTTGTATATGTTGGGTAGTTCTTGGGCTAAAATAAACTTGTTTTAGGAAAATTTAGATGAATTTCACGCCACCAGCGCCCAGCTCGGCGCCGGGCACTATCCATAGCGTTGCCAAATTGAAGTTACTATTTCTGGTGCCACAGTTAGGGTTAGGAGTTGCCTGTGGCGTTGCACATTTAATTTTTTTTTTGTTTTCATCCGTTTTGGTTCTAATATCGCACATTTCGCCACCAATTGCTCCTCGATCATTCCTACACATAAAATGTGACGACCTGGCCGGTCATTTTAATAATTTATGCCTCGATCCTCTATTAACTGCTTTCTCCGTATTTATTTCTGCTATTTTAATTTGCCGGGATGTTCTATTTTGAGTTTCAGAGAGTTTTAGGACATTTAGTCCCTAAATGAGAGCTTAACTGTTGGAAATTTGACCCTAGTCGGAACAGTGTGAAGACGGCCTCGAAATGGGAATCAGATGGTTTCGTTTGCTCCGTTGGGTCATTTCGGGCTTAGGAGTGTGTTCGGATTGTGTTTTGGAGGTCCGTAGCTGATTTAGGCTTGGAATGCCGAAAGTCAAATTTAAAGTTTTTCGGTTCGATAGTGAGATTTCAATGGTTCGGAATGGAATTTTTAAAGTTGGAGTAGATTTGTAGTGTTGAATATGACGTGTGTAAGCATGTGTTTTTTGCTTCGCTTGAATTATTCCTATTGAATTAATAAAATTAGGATTTTCCTTTTTTATTATTTGAATTTTAGGGAAATAATTGTGTGATTTTGTACTTGTTTATATCTTTTTCTGCATTATTAATTAATGAAAGTCATAAAAACACAAAATAGAACATTTGCATTTAGGACCCAATTATATTTATATATATATATATATATATATATATATATATATATATATATATATATATATATATAGATAGATAGATAGATATATATATAGAGATAGATAGATAGATAGATAGATAGATAGATAGATAGATAGATTTACTAGTTAATAAACATTGCAAAATCAGAGAAAATAACAAAAATAGCCCTCTTTGCATTTTACTTTTAGGAATTAGTTAATTCTTGAAATCAATAAGTTTGGTTGTAGAATTAAATCAGGTCTTTGTTTTTCATTTTTTTACTAAACAAAAATTAAGAAAGGAGAAGAATAAATAAGAGAAATGAAATGAATGAAAAAAATAAAAGAGAAGAAAAAGGGCCAGCCTGCATTGGGCTAGCATCCAGCCCAAGCCAATAACCCTCAATCGCCTGGTCCAAGCATAAATCACGCCCATGCTCAGTCCATATACCCCAACCCCCAGACTCTTGAAACGACGTAGTATAGGAGTGTTACTATGTCGTTTAAGGTTCCCTAAGTGGTAAAATAATCCTGGCCCTCGATCCCTCATGATCCAGTGGCCCTGCTTTCACCTTAGAGTGTAATAAAATTGTCTGAATTGTTAAAAAACCTAGAGACCAAACCCATCTTCCTCGTGCCGTTAGCTCCATCGTCCCTCCACCGTCCGCCGCCGGCAAAAATCACTTCCGCCGGCGGCGAATCTCCAAAAACTCCCAAAAATACACCATAGCTGCTCCTCATTACGAATCCGGCCTCACTTTTCCTCAAATATCCTTAGAACCCTTCGAATAACCAAAATAGTGGTCGCCTCTTCCGCCGTACACGGCGGCGCCACCTCCAAACCTCCCCAAAATCATACCCTCGGGTCTCCTAGCATTATTCTTTCCAAATCCAAAACCAATTTCTCTCAAAACCAACTACAATCAAGCAAATTTTAGATCTAGAGTTTTATTTAAGACGGGTCGAATTTTCAAGGCATCTTGGCAAGAACAAGCATGTAACATTATTTGTGGACTCGATTCAATCCTAACTATAACCTAAACAGTAAGTTTCTCCATCTTTTTCTTTCTTTCTTTCTTTGTTTTCTTTCTCTTTGCATAAGTAAATATGTCTTTAATGCATACTTTCCGGTTCTTTCATTTCCAGTATTTATTTATTTTTGTTTGAGTTAGGGTTCTTCAATTTGGGTATCTGATTTTTGTATATCACTGTCATATGGTTTAGTGCTTATCTGATTGTGTGGTCCATGGTTGTTGCTGTTAATTTGACTTTAGTTTCAATTTTGTTTGTTTGCTGTTAATTGTTAGTTCACTGATTGTCTTAGTTTATAGTATTTATTATAATTAATTTGATTAGTTGATTGATTATTTCAATTTTTAGGATTGGTTTGGATATAGCTGAAACTCCTAGCCCTTGATTGACTAACCATGATCAATTTTTGACCAAGTCTAAGAAGGCTGAGTTTAGTTCACCTAGGTCAGTAATTTCAGAACTAAGTTAGGGGTAGCATAGACATTTTACAATGAAAATATCTTGGAGTAATTGAACTGGAACCCCCTGAAACCTTCTAAAAGGGGGTTCTAATTAAAATTTTAGGAACTTGGTAGTGTTACTTGGCTAGCAAGTCATAAACTAAAGGACTAAGTAGCTAAAAACTGAAAATTAATGAGGGACTAAGGTGTAAAGTAAAATTTCTGAATGTGGCCCTAACTCTGCCTATAAAAGGGCAGTACCCTGCCTTGAAATACAAGTTTGGGAGAAATCTGAAAATTTGAAATTCAAATTACAAAATCTAGAAGATCTTTTTTGAATCTGAAGTTCTGAAATCTATTCTTTTGACAGTAAATCTCAAGATCCAAAAGTTTTCGGATCTTAGAATTTATTTTTCGAAATCATGTTTGAGGTCAATTCTGTTGCCGAAAGATCTTATCAAGTTCTGAAGTTAATCTCTAGATTTTAAGGGTTAAAGTGAGCCAGATTTGGTTTTCAAGTCACACTTGAGATACACGCTATTGTTGTTCGTCAACTGGTTTCAATATTGAGGCTTGAATCTCATTTTACTGGGTTTCAAAATCATTCCTGTTCCATTCCTTTGCTGCTGGTTCAAGTCTGCTGTTATTGATTATCATTTGCTGTACTTCCGATTCATACAACCTTTTGTGTGGCTATATCCGGGCACTTGATCCTGTAAACTCACTTGATTATCCTGGAAATTGAGGAATGAAATGGAAAACAAGAGATGAAGCTTATGCACTATTTTCTGATTCGAAACTCCATTAATTCTGCCTTCTAAATCTACCTGTCTGGAGTAAATGTATAAGCACATTTGATTCTAACTATTGTGAAAATCTGGTGTAATTCATATGGTACAATAGCATGTGTATAATTCCTTTTAGTTAGATTACTTTAATCATGCGATTTACCTAGACTATCCCAGTATGTTTGGATGTAATTTGATGAAATCCTAGGTCTAAATGGGAAGCTGATCATTTGCTGAGCATGTTGTATGAGCTATACTAGTAATTGCCTCTTGTGTATAAACTAGCTCCATTTAGAGTCTTTAGTTTAAATCGTAAGGTTGAGGAGTTTAATGCATGGAAAATAATTTACAAATTATATAATATTTCCGGCATATTAGCTTATTAGAGCAGGCTGCTATAATTCCTGGATTTCATATATTGCTGTATGTTTATGAGGATTTTAAGTCATAAATAGTTTCAGTATAATCGTTTGGTCTTTTGGGCCAAGACATCAAATTACCATGGGCAGAATTAACATAGTTCAAACACTGCTGGGCCAATTATAAGCCCAAAACGTTGAAGGCCATGGTCAAAAGACAATTAGACCATGTGTTTGGGCCTCTCAATTTAGTAGCAGACCTGCGCCTAAGGTTTCAGCAAGGACAATTGTCTTTGTTTGAAGTTTAGGATCAATTGAATAAATCCAGATTAGCTGTATATCTTGGTGCTACTTTCTTACTATTGGGCTGTTCGTTTATTAGTACTGAGGCCCAATTCTAGCTAGCTCACATGATCAAGGCTGAAACAATTTTCTTTTCCATGGGCTGTTTTCTAAGCCCAATTTGCTGAAGACCTGAATTCATACTTAAAATTCTTGGTTGAATTTTGTAATGCAGCCTTTAGGCTATCCAAGATAAGTAGCAAATTTAACTAATGGGGTCTTCAATAATGAAGATCCTCTTGTTTGAATTTGGACTTGATCTTGAGGCCCAAACCTTTTAATACTTTCAATAATAATTAATTTGTAGTGCTAATGAATTAAGTTGTTTTAGAGACAATCATCAATCGAAAATAATAGTTCATTTTAAGATGATCCTTAAAATAATTTGAGGTGTGCCGCGCCAAATAAAATCACAAACTGTGTGGCCCTCTTTAATTACTTCATTAAAATATTTTTAACTCGGGACGTGCCATTTAGTGAAGTTTCATGGCCTACCGCAAAGTTATCAACGCGCTAGTCACTTTAGGAGCGCATTTAATGAAGCTACTTTCTTAAACTCGGGTGCGCATTTATGTGACCCAGATCCAGATCTCGATGGTGTTATAGTATGTCAAAAATCACGGGTGCATTTATGTGACGTGGTTCGAGAAGCGTTTTAATACTGTTGCAATCTTCCTAAAAATATTAATTAAAAGCGGTAAGTAATTTTAAAATTGCACTATAGGATAAAAATGTTTAAAATGAGATAATTGGCCAATTATGATAGTTTAAGTGACCGTGCTAGAACCACGGGATCTGGGGTGCCTAACACCTTCCCTCGGGTCAACATAATTCCTTATTCAGAATTTCTTGTTCGCAGACTTCATTCGGAAAGTCAAAAATTTTCCTTGATTTGGGGTTCAAGATAAACCAATGACTTGGGACACCAAAAGCCAAACCTATCCCAAGTGACGACTCAAAAAATAAATAAATAATTTCTATTCGAATAATGTCACTTAAATTAGAAAAACTCCCTTATACATTACCCTTTGGGGTGGTGTGTGAAAAAGGAGGTGTGATAGCTCTGGCGACTCTACTGGGGATAGAAAAACCCAGAACTTCGGTTCAGGGTTTAAGAATTCGAGCTTAGAATAGCTATTATACTTGGCTTTATTTATTATCTGATTTTCCTACATGTTTCATCCTAATGTGCTAAGTGCTTTACCGCTTTGATATTACCTGTATTGTATATATAAAATTATTACATAACCCTTCTCTTCTCATCTTCGGGGATGTGCTTGCAGGTCGAGACTCTCTATTCTGTTAGTGTCATATCTTAAGGTAAGAAAAAGGCCGGATAAGTTATTAAGCCGGATGGCCTTTTGGTTCCCTGTACGTAGCCCCTACTCGATTCGAGTTGTCCGCTTGAGTACACAGTCTAGAACATATACCAAGGTTTTGAACCTAGAATAGCTCGATCTCATATAGGATCCCTAGTAGGTACGCTTTCTCGCATCACGTGAATTTGTCCTAGGGGCCTCGATTGAGTCCGTCTAGGACAGGTGACTTGAAATGGAAAGACCATCTCGATGCATCCTACTTGCTATTTGTGCATTAGTTTGCTTGAGATCTGCATGATGACTGGCTTGTAAATAATGGGAGAAATTTGAAAAGAAAAAGAGGAAAAAAAAATAAAGGGAGAAAAGAATAATCGTGTTAGGGTTGAGTACGTTGGTCACATGTTTTGAAGAACCCAATACCCAAATGGTACCGAAACTATGCCAAATTATTCTTAGAAAAATCAAAGAAAAAGAAAGTTTTTCAAAAATAGTAGGTTTTGTCAAATCCACCCGAACTACACCAGCTTGATTCTCATCGGATGTGAGATACGTAGGCAACCCCCATCGGCTCCAATTTCCCTTTTGCAAAAATGGCCCAAAAACAACAAAAAATGTTTCTTTAAAATTTTGTCGGGTGATGCCATTCTTGTTTAAAATTAACCGAATGTCCCCAAAAAGGCGCCGGAAGACTGTTTTTGCAAGAATATCCACCTTGGCCATTTTCAACGGTTATCGGGCACAACCTTAAAATCATCTTCTCAAAGTGCTAAAAGGCAGTATTTGCAAACTCGGTTTTTCTTTTTTGTTTTAGGTCAAAATAAGTGATTAAATGACCTTAATAAATGTGTAGGATGAGCAATATTCAAAATGAACCTTACTCAATCATGAACAAAATCCTTTTGGAGTTGCGTCTGTGGTGGAATGATCTAGTTGAAGAAGGCAAGATGAGGTCAAAAAGTATTTGGAAGGTCTTACTGGTTTGTTCGAGATTAAGCCTCGGGGAGACATCATAAGGGCATTGGTCACATGCTGGGACCCGGGGCACAACGTGTTCCATTTTTCAGATTTTGAACTCACCCCGACCTTAGAGGAAATAGCCGGATACATTGGGAGAATTGAGGTTTGTTTAAGGAAAAAGTATTTGATTGCCCCGAGAACCGTAGCTTTGAACCGATTCTTAGACTCACTGAAGATAAGCAGGATGGTCCACAACACGGATTTGGCAGATGGATTTTGTACTTTCCACTTTATATACCAGAGATATGGCTATCTAGGATGGTTCAATAATCCGAAAAGCAAAATATGTAACAAAGGAAACCGCCAAAAATGGGGGGAACATAGATGTTTTTCTATTATGGTGGTCTTCTTAGGACTTCTGGTGTTCCAAAGGAAAGATGAAAATATCGACATACAAATAGCCGGGGTCATCAACACTTTACTCACACAAGCCAAGAGCACTCTTGCGCCCATTATAGTAGCTAAAATCTTCCGCACTTTCACAGCCTGCAAAGCCGGAGAAGACTTTTTTGAGGGGTGCAATTTGTTGTTGCAAATGTGGATGATCGAACATCTATGCCTTTGTCCTCAATTCATGAGTTATGTGTCAACAAAGAAAACCTGCATAGAGGAATTTTATACGAGGATTAATGGGATCAGTTTGCCTAAAGGGGTCAAGGAATGGACATCATACATTCGGTCTATCACTGCTAGTCAAATAGAGTGGACGTTTGGATGGTTACCTGCAGGTGAAATCATATATATGCCAGCAACTGGGCCTCACTTCCTCTTGATGGGTCTTAAGAGCATTCAGCCTTATGGTATTGGGTTTTACGACAACTCGGGAGGTGCCAAATAGTGCCAAAAGATGAAGATTTTAGTACCCAAGTAGTTGAGATTGGTCATGATGGCCAATTTCCTGAAGCAAGAGTCCGCCAGATCTGGAGCGAATGTCAATACTTGGCGGCAAATACCTGTGTACGGGATCGAGCTAAAGGAGAAGTTTCACCTGGATATCATGCATGGTATAGAAGGGATATTGTAGCTGGAAGGCCTGCCAAAAGACCTCACCTCCAGGATTTTGTCAAATCATCACAAGAACAGTGGGCTGGGTTAGCTAAGGAGAATGAATACAGGGCCAAAATAGGAGAGTTGAAAAAGCAGGTCCGAGACCTTCAATTTGAAAATAGCTTACAGGCCACAGTCGATAAAGGTGAAAATAAGAAATTAGCCAAAGAAAATGAAGCTTTACGAGCCCAAATTCAAAAAATGAAGATAGCAGTCGAAGATCCCTTTAGGAGTGCCAAAGACGCAAAACTTATAGATAATCTGATGCAAAAAGTGAATGACTATAGTTTTGACCTCAACAAAGCAGAAAGAGAATTAGCTCGGGTTCGAAAGCAATGGGCTAAAAATGTGGAGGAACGAGCACACCTGGTTAAACTGTTTGAGGAAGAGTACGATAATGAGGTCATGGGATTAAAGAAAAGGGTCATCGCAAAACAAAATGATCAAACATGCAAATGAATTCAAGGTTGAAAGAGAGCATTGCTATATGGCATTGGCACGATTAGACATGGATTTGCAGTGACTTCAGGAACAAAACCAGATAGCCGAGCAGACTTTATGGGCTAGGGGCAAACAGATAGGGCAGTTTCTTTAAGAAAATGGTATAATCAGAGAGAGGATCCTGGCCATTGCTCACTACATTACTAGGAAATGCCAAGTGCGCGAGAACATGACTCGCACCACCTTTTTTTGCAGCAGTAATGATATTTGTTAAACAGATAATGAGCGACTTGGATAGACTTCAAAGAGACATTGCATATAGGCCCGCGACGAGACCGAACGATGTCGTACATGCACCGGGAGCTTTAATGTATTCATGATTTTTATCTGAGGGTGTATTTCCTTTTCCACTAGAGTCTGTCACTTGTTTGAGTCTGTATTTTATTTTGAAGTAGGATAGTTGATTTTAGAGTTGGTATTTTTTTTCTTCACATCATAGCTTGTTAGCTGTTTTAATTTGTTAGCTTTATGTCTTTGTAATCAAAGTATTTTCTATCTATGAAAATAAAAAATCTCAAAACATTTTGCTTCTATTTACATTTATTTTCCACGAACTATGCTTGGTCTGATTCATGCAGGGTCATGATACGTTAGCAATCTCCATAGGATTCGACCGTAATCCTAAGAGAAAAGAAAAAGAAAAGAGAGAAAAGAAAATGAAAAATACAAGAGTTGGAAAAGAAATGAAAGAGAAAGAAATAAGAAGATCAAGAGAGAGATGATGGCAAAAGCAAAGTCAAGAATGAAAGAGAAAAATAGAAACGAGAGTGGAAACCAAGTGGATGAGGAAAGCTGGGATGACGCATGCAATCAGTACAAAACATGTAGAAACCTATTTAACTGTATAAGTGCATCACACCCCAACGTGCGATTAGCTATCTATTATTTGTATCAAACTAATCGTTTGCTGATGTCATATCCAGTCCAAGTTTTACAGAAACTGTGGTTGGTTTCTTGATAAACTGGCTTCATATCCCTACTTCACTAGATCAAAGGGTAGCACAGAAATGTCTTCAGAAATCACTCTGCCAGCAATTCCCATCACGGACGAAAGCCCAATCCGGGCATCCCAGCATCAGAGTCAGCAACCGCTGAGGAAAACTGGCTACTGCATCTCCGCATGATGGAGATATGGAACGCCTGGTCAAATGGAAAAGAGCCGCCTAGTGCAATTCCCGGATTTCTCGAGTTTTTCCCAAGAGTGGGGGGAACGCCACTGTCCCAATTAGTCATCCCAGCATCCCACTAGGACACCCCACCATCTCAGCTCATTTCCTGGGAACACCTTCAGATATTCGCCCCCAGATAACTATATCTAACGTAGCCCCAAACATCTTTACTGATCCACCATGCACAACTATAATACAACATGCTTTTCCAAGTCCCACCTTTGATCCTTCAACCTTCACATTCCAAACATTCACTCCCCAAATGGATCCTTTTCTGTATCCCACCTTTACTTATTCGCAGCCACATCTATTTGAGTTCACAACAGGACAAGAAAAGACTCCCAAAACTCCGAAACAGGAAGAAATGGCCTCAAACACATGCAGGGGCTAAGTGTACAGAGAAGTGTATCATATATTGATTTGTGATGTTCCCTCACGTGCATTTTCCTGTGGGATTCAAAACTCCAAAGTTTGAAAAGTATGATGGGCATGGTGACCCTATTTCCCATCTTAAGAAATACTGTAATCAGTTGCCCGGAGCTAGAGGAAAAGAAGAATTGCTCATGCCTTACTTTGGGGAAAGCTTGGTGGGTATCGCCTCCGAATGGTACATGGATCATGATATTTCTAGGTGGCACATTTGGGATGATCTTGCAAGAGACTTTGTTCGATGGTTCCTTTACAATATCGATATTACTCCAGACCAGTACTCGCTGGAAAATATAAAGAAGAAGCCCTCAGAAAGTTTTCGTGAGTATGCGATCAAATGGCGTGAACAGGCGTCAAGGATAAAACCGCCAATGGATGATGTGGAAATGATCACTGTATTTCTTCAAGCTCAGGAGGCTGATTATTTGCAGAATATGATGTCAGCCATGGGCAAACCATTCGCGGAGGCCATTAAAATTGGTGAGATGGTAGAAAATGGACTGAAAACAGGCAGAATTTTGAGCCAATAATGTATTAGAACAACCTCCCAATCCATCCAAGGCGGGTTTGGAGGAGTGACCAAAGGTAAGAAGAAAAGAAGAAACAGCCATGGCGGCCTCAGGTGCAAAGAGACACCCGCGCTCCTAGACCCATATTCTCAGATATACCCCCCCAACATTATTACCCTCATCAAGACATGGCATATGCCCCTCAACTGTATGTGGTCATGAATGGTCAACCTTTTGTAGGATTGCAACAACATACCAATAGAAACCAAGCTCCATATCCAAAAAATCAACCTCCTCCACAAAATCTCTACAATCCTCGTCCTCCACAGAATAACTTTCCTCCTAGTGAGCCACCCAGGAGGCAAACTTTTACTCAAATTGGTGAGTCTTACTTCAATCTATTTCCAAAACTTGTCCAAATGGGCTTGTTGCAACCAGTTCCTAAAATGAGGCAAAACCCAGCATCTCCTGCTTATAGAGCCGGTGTCAGATGTGCCTATCATTCAGGAGCAGAGGGGAACGATACAGATGATTTTTGGACCCTGAAAAGAGCGGTGGAAAACTTGATAGAGCAAGGAAAAATAGTTCTAAAGGATGAGGATGTCCCCAACGTGACGAATAATCCATTGCCAGCCCACAACAACGAGCCAGTGATTGGGATGATTTATGAAGATAAAGAATTTGATCCGGCACTAATAGCCATAATTTCCATCATAGATGTAGAGAAAAAGCCAAAAAGCACTCCAAAGAAAGATAAAGAGGAAAGGAAGAACAAAGTCACCAAGACAGAATCGGAAAAGAAAGTTGAAACAGTCATAGAGGTGATGCCTTCCAAAGATGGGATTCTTTATGTCCCACGATGTCGTAAAGAAAAACAACAAATTTTTAGCCCTCCGAACAGGCTTGAAATGAAGAAGGCAACCCAAATGTACATACCCAAGCGGGGGATATGTGGCTGGGGGAGAATTAAGCCATCGAGCCGAACGAGCTCGTGGTTATTGGACGCACGCCACAACAACCTATGACAGATCCTACTGCAGTACCGTGGAATTATCATAAAACAATGGTTACATACAAAGGCAAAGAGATCTCGGGGAGCTTCAAGAAAACCATCCCGTTTAGAAGTACTCCAACGTGGAAGAAGTAAACAATGCCACTAGAAAGCGTTTCCCGTCTAAAAAGCCTGTAAGTCTTGAAGAGGCAGAAACTTTCTTCCAGAAAATGAAGATGGTGGACTATGAAGTGGTTGATTAACTGCGAGAGTATCCTGAACAAGTGTCCTTGTTGTCATTGCTGATGAAGTTTCCCGAACACCAGAAGGATTTAATGAAGACCTTGAATGAAGCCTATGTGTTAGCTGAAACTTTGGTGGAGCAGTTAGAAAGAATGGCGGAAAGATTTTTTGCCATCAATCAAATTTCATTCAACAAAACTGACTTGCCCCTGGAAGGGGCTGCTCACAACAAAGCATTGCATTTAACTATCAAATGTGAGGGATATTATATGAAGAGGGTCATGGTGGACGGAGGTTCGGGGGTAGATATTTTCCAACTCTCTACACTCCAGCTGATGGAAATTGGGACTGGAAGGATTCGTCCCCACAATGTCTATGTGTGAGCTTTCGACAATATTAAGAGGGACACAATTAGGGAAATCAACCTGATTTTGACCATTGGCCCGGTGGACTTTGAGGTAACCTTCCAAGTGCTGGACCTTGGCATATCTTACTACTACCTTCTGGGCATGCCTTGGATCCATGTCGTAGGAGATGTACCCTCTACTCTCCATCAAATAGCGAAATTTGAGAATGAAGATCAGGAGATCGTAGTCCACGAAGAGGATGAAAAATCAATCTATTAGGACCCATCTATCCCATGTCTCTAAGCGAGGGAAAGCAGTGAGCACATAGTGTATCAGGCCTTTGAAGTTGTGGTAGCCTACCAATGTGAAGAGGGAAAACCCTGCCCCTAACTTTTCCTTTCAATGCATCCAATATGTTGGCCAAAGAGATGATATGACATGGATATAAGCCAGAAAAAGGGTTGGGAAAGTCTCTACAAGGGGTGGCTGAGCCAATTACCTTGCCTACCGCTGAGAAGTTCTTCGGGTTAGGCTTCCACCCGAAGCCGGATAATAGGAAATGGGCAAAAGACAGACAACGTAATGGGTGGGTTTTACCTCAACCAATGCCACATTTGTATGAGACATTTATAACGCTAAACTACAGCGAAGAAGAAGAGGAGGATGAGGCCTTCACGACCAAAGAAATTGAAGAAATATGTGGGGCGATGAGAGAGATGCTATATGAAACCGACATGGTTGAGCCGGAGAGGGCACAAGCACCGCTGAGGTGCTATTCATGGGACCAAGCGCTAAGCTCGAAAATTGGAAGGCCACACCATTCTCGATTTGGCAGGAGTCCCGGTAGACCTATTCTGCTACTTTTTCTGTATCCCAAGTTATTCCAGGGTGTAACTTGGATGTTTTCCTTAGTTTCCTATCTTTAAATTTCCAAATATATACCCTGTTATCTTCAAATTCAAAGAAATGAAATTAATATTTCATCGTTCATTCTTCTTTATTCTTTCTAATTTTGTTGTTTTCTCTTTCATTTTTTCTTTACAGTTCTAATAACGTGGCTTTAAATACCATGACATGCTTGCAGACTTCACGCCCAGATCACAACCACACTGCCTAATTCTGAAATAATGAACCATGAATCGAAATATGATGAAGAAGTGGCTTTTAGGGAAATAAATCAAGAATTAGAATAATTGGAGAATAAACCTAAGCCAAACTTGAATGATACCGAGTCAGTTAACTTGTGAACCTTTGAAGAAATACAGGAAACCAAGATAAGCGTCCACACATGTCACACCTCCTTCTTTACACGGCTACCCCAAAGGATGACACGTATAAGGAAGTTTTTCCAATTAAAGTGACATTATTTTAAATGGGTTAATTATTTATTTAAGAGTCGCCACTTGGGATAGGTTTGGATTTTGGTGTCCCAAGTCACCGCTTTATTTTAGAATCCCAAATCGAGAAAATTTTCCGATTGCCCAATTGGAGTCTGCGAACCAGAAATTCTTGAGAACGGAATTTTGTTGACCCGAGGGAAGGTGTTAGGCACCCCCGGATGCCGTGGTTCTAGCACGGTCGCTTAAACTATTACAATTGGCTAAAACTCTGAATTTTTTAACATATTCATCCTATAGTGCAACTTAATATTATTAACCGCTTTATTCATTTAGAGATATTTGCAACGTTATTAAAACATGTCTCGAACCACGTCACATAAATTCACCCGGTTCTCGACATATTTTTATATCGCTGAGACTTGGATTTGGGTCACATAAATGCGCACCCGGGATTAGGAAGATATTTTATTAATATATCGCGCCTATAGCAACTACGCGTTTGGAAATTCGTGGAAGGCCGTGAAATTCGCTAAACAACACTTCCAAATTTTTGTGAATTTTATTAAGTTAAGGAGCCCACGTAGTGCATGATTATGTTAGCGCGACTCATTAAATTTTAATAGGCAACCTAAAATGACTATTGTTTTCTTTTATACTCATCTCTATAAAAATACATCCTAATTATTTCATATGTGAGTGATGCATTTAAAGGGAGATTTGGCACCTACATTTTCAGCTTCATTCATGGCTTGTTTTGCAACTTGGGCTTTATTTAATAGCATGCCTAGGGACTGCGTTTCTTCATGTTTCGTAACTTACAGCAATTTGGAACTTCATTTGAGCCCAGAAACATTGGACTACAAGTCTATCACAGAGAATGATAACAATCTTTTTATTTGCTATTCTACAGTTGTTAACATCATACAAATGATCATTTTTGAAGTATATTGAATATATTTTAACAAAGAGGATGTTGAGAATGATTTTATCAACACATTAATAAGTTATGACTCAGATTTAGACTCTGGTATTTAAGGAAAGAATCTGAAGTACTCATCGTTCAGAGTATATGCATATACAAATGTCGAATTTCTACTACAACATAAATCATGATCACTAAGTAAATTATAAAATAAATTATTTTAATCCTACCGAAATCTTTAAAAAATTAAAGTTATAGTCTAAACACAGTCTAGAATTATTACAAGTTTATACTTATTACAACACCAGAAATGCTACTGGAAAATAATAACATTCGTAATATGATTGATACATAAAAAATAATATTGTCTTCATTATCAGCTATAATCTCGAATGTGTACAGCTATTACTTCTCAGATTTTAAGTGAGGATTGGTACCTGGAATTTCAGCAGAAATAGAAGAGCCCATGAGCAAGTTAAGCAAGGAGCAAACAAGCACAATAGCCAAATAACCAATAAACCCAGGAACTCAGGAGGTTTGAGGAGCAAATAATGAAAATAGATCTCTCTAACAGCTTTAAATTCATATTAAATCCACCTTCCACTTATAATGAATAGAACTTCGATTATTAAAGAAGACCTAATCAGAAGAACCACTTGAAATAGATTTCAGCTGAATATTAATGAAAGTGTATCTCAACGTGTATCTCTATATCTAAAATTATCCTCTTTCTTTCGAAAAATCCAAAGAAAATCCTTCCAAAATCATCTCTTCCCAAAAAAATCTCTTTATGAAAATGATAAGAGGTTCCTCTTATAACTAAAGACTTAGGGCAACATAAATCTCTTTGTTTTCCTTTTAGTCCTTTATCCATTTTTCAGTTTTTCCTAAATGGTCCTTGATTTTCTAACTTGTGTCTCAAGTTTTGGGGCTGAATTAATGGAAATTACACTTCGAACCTATACTAGAAGGTTCCAGGAGTTTGATACAAAATTTCCTATGTTCAAATGCCTTTAATACCCATGTCGCTTTTTCCTAATTACTGGCCTAAATATTTTAAACCCCGGTTCCTATCCATTTGGTCAGAAAATGACCTTAGTTAACTATTTTCAATTCATACACTAAGATTATTATCATCAACTAGGATCAAACTCTGAAAGGTTGGCCATGGCCAATTCATTTAATTGTAGATTTATGCAAAATAAACGTCCAAGGGTCAGGATTTAAACAATGCAACATTTCTACTCAGGCAAATATCACTAGAAACAATACACAGCTGAACAACACAAATTTTAGAAATACAGGGCACTAACCAATTTCAAACCAAATATGACTAATTCTGAGCTTGGCACAATAATTCAAGCAATGTCAACAAGAATAGGCTACGACTTCAAATGTTAACCAGACTATTCAAGACAAGTTATCCAGACTTAAACACAAACAAGCAAGGAGGCGAATACTCAGGACATTTAAAAGATGAGCAGATGAAACTTAACGTATTTAAACAAATGAAAATAAGAAAAATCAAATACAAAAAAGAAGCAGGACGAGATATGACTCTAGATGGAAATACCTAACCAGGATTTTTCAAAGATAAACAGGTAGAAAATATAATATGCTTAACAAATGAAAAATGGAGAAGATCAAAACAAAAGAAAATAAGGATGAGCATGTGACAACTATTCAGAATTTTTCCAAAGATGAACAAATGAAAAATCAGGAAGATAAAAGCAATAAAAAAAGACAACAAGGACGAGCATGTAAGACTGGATGGAAACAACTATTCAAAATACCTCGAAGATGAAAAAAATAGAAAGCAAATGAACTTAAACGAGTAACAATAAAGAAATCAAAAGAAAAAGAAGGCAAGGATGAACATATGATTACTCAGAACATTTGAAGATGAAAAGATAGAAAACAAATAAACTTAAACAAATGAAAATCAAAGCAAATAAAAGCAGTTAGAACAGAAAACATACGAGATTACAACAATAAAAGCAAATAAAATAGAAAGAACTTAGCTTTCTTGTCCTAGTAACCCTAAATCGGGACTCTTCCAATTTCTATGTCCGATGACCTCTTTCGAGAGGTCCTTTGACCTTCTAAGGCCTTTGCCTTACAGATTGGAGAGGGGGAAGGGTTTCAGGAGAGTGTCAATTGGTCTTGAGACAGGGTGGGGTTTCAGATTTGATTTTCAGTCATGTCTGGTTGTATTCGAGAGTCATGGGTGGAAGGGTTGTGGATGGGGACATGAGACGGTCACCAGGGACCAGTTTGAGGAGGTTCCGGTGAGTTTAGGGATTGGGGTTAAATTTCGATTTAATATTCGAAGCTATATGTTAGGATTTGAAGGAAGTGGTTTAGATGGTTGGGAAGAGGGGGAAGAGGTGGTTCAAGGGTGTTATTTTGGATTGATTTGGGGTTGGTGTCGCCGAAGACGGCAGAGCCGGCGACTCTTCTGTCGAATATTCGACGAGCTGGGGTAATTTTTGAGGGGAACTAATGGTGGGAGGGGAAAGGGGAGGTTGAGGAGGTCTAGTGGTGTAATTTTGAGGCTGTTTGGTGGCCGGCTGCCGCCGTGAGCAATTTATGGCGATAACGTTAGGGCGGTTGAGGGATGGTAGACGACGAGTTTATGGTGGCGACGGGGTGGTGATACACTGGCGCATAGATACGAGGAAGATAAAGGTTTTGTCTCTTGCATATACATATGGGTTTGGACATATTTATGGGATTGGGGTAGGGGTTTCAGGGCCGTTGATTGGTTGTGATAGACGGCTGAGATTGATTGCCCCAAAACGGTATTTTTTTGGGGCGTCTCTTACACTGACCGGATCAGGGATGGGTTATTGGGCTGGGTCTTGGGTATTTTAACGGGTATAATGCTTTGGGCCACCCAGGCTTGGCGCAATTGTGACCTGCCTGGGTTAATTATTAAAAACCTATTTTTTGTTTTTATTTATTTATTTATTTTATTTACTAATTGTATTTTAAAGATCCTAATTAGGCTAAATCACACTAATTAATTCCTAATGTGCAAAATTAATCAAAAAATGAAAAAAGAAATGAAAACCATACAATGCTAAACAATAAAATGC
The DNA here is from genome assembly GCA_034376525.1 of Nicotiana benthamiana. Taxonomy (NCBI): domain Eukaryota; kingdom Viridiplantae; phylum Streptophyta; class Magnoliopsida; order Solanales; family Solanaceae; genus Nicotiana; species Nicotiana benthamiana. The sequence continues at coordinate 139,889,563 of CM067327.1, read as the reverse complement.
CAAAATAACTACTTGATTTTTTTGTAAAAATAAACCTTAATTACCAATTGTTTTGACAAAACTATGTGAAATTAAATCCTAAATGCTTGTGCAATTTTGAATTTTTTTAGTGATTTTTATGCATGCATTAATGAAAACACACACTGATATGCACAATTAAATCCTAAAAATAAATATTAAAGAGGAAAAATCCTAAACTTGAGAATCCTGTAGGAGTAATTTCAATGGGGTAAAAATCACATGCTCACAGCTGCCCCTCTTTGCTCGGAAATACGTAGAGTTTTCGTGCAAAGACAAGTGAGCAAACATGAGCGATTTTCATCCGATTGAATACTCCGTGTGAAGCACTTTGAAAAATTCCTGACCGAACCTTGCTTCAAAGGTTGCCTACATATCCTCGGCGATAAAGGAATCAAGTTAGTGTAGTTCTGGAAGTTTTGGTAGCTGGGACTATCGTGGGCTATGATTTCACTGTTGTTGCTGCTGCTACCGCTTAGCGACTCTTGATTACACTAAAGAAAAACAACAGCTAAGCTAGCTAGGTCTATCAACTACGAGTTAAAAAATTCCTATCCATGAGTCTCTTGAAACTTGACCTCGAATCTTGGCCTGCTCTTGTAGCAGACTTCGATCTGAATCCTGATGCTCGTTAGCTGCAGTTGCTGGCTTATTCCTCAATTTTGAAACAAAACAGGACATGCGAGTCTTGAGATTTCAATCAAATTTGGGCAGTCCGTATCTCTGTCCACTTTATTATTTTGAATTCATCTCTTTTTTGTTCTTTTCTTTCTTTTCTTATTTTGGATTGTGGCTCCCACTTCCGGTCATCTCGAATTCTATGCCTTGAGGTATAACCCGCTCGGACATCAAAACAAGCAAACGAACAAATTTTTCTGCCCAGGTTTCACTGGGAAAATTTCGTGAGTTATTTACAACACCAATCTGAGCTATTTCCTAAAAACACCAAAAGTCAAGATTGCGTATCCTTTGGACTGATTGCCAGGTTATGCTGGGCAGGAGAAAGGGTCCCTGCGAGGGTTAGGAGGAGGATCCACAGGTTTTGCCGGGATAGGAATGAAAAAGTCCCTGATGGGAGTAAGAAAAAGATCCGCGGGTTATTCCGGGATGGGAATGAAAAGTCCCTGCTGGGGATGGAAGGAAAGCCATGGGTTATGAAGAAATTCTTGGGTTATGCCAGGAAATCCGCGGGTTATGCCGGGATTGAATGGAGAATTCCTGGGTTATGCCAAGGGAATCCACGGGTTATGCCGGGATTGAATGGAGAATTCCTGGGTTATGCCAGGGGGATCCATGGGTTATGCCGGGACTGAAAGAAAAACTCCTAGGTTATGCAAGGGAGATCCACGGGTTATGCCTGGATAAATGGAAGAATTCCTAGGTTATGCTAGGGGAATCCACGGGTTATGCCCGGATGAATGGAGAATTCCTGGGTTATGCCAGGGGAATCCACGGGTTATGCCGAGATTGAAAGGAAAATTCCAGGGTTATGCTAGGGGAATCTGCGGGTTATGCCGGGACTGAAAGAAAAACTCCTAGGTTATGCATGGGAGATCCACAGGTTATGCCGGGATTTGAAAGAAAAACTCCTAGTTTATGCTAGGGAGATCCACGGGTTATGCCGGGATTTGAAAGAAAAACTCCTAGGTTTTGCTAGGGGGATCCATGGGTTATGCCGGGATTTGAAAGAAAAAATCCTAGGTTATGTTAGGGGGATCCACGGGTTATGCCGGGATTGAATTGGAAAATTCTTGGGTTATGCCAGGATTTGAAGGAAAAAGCTCCTAGGTTATGCTAGGGAGGATTACGGATTATGTCGGGATTTGAAAGAAAAACTCCTAGGTTATGCTAGGGGGATCCACAGGTTATGCTAGGATAAATGTAAGAATTCCTAGGTTATGCTAGGGGAATCCGCGGGTTATGCCGGGATGCATGGAAAATTACTGGGTTATGCCTGGGAGATCCACGGGTTATGCCGGGATTTGAAAGAAAAACTCCTAGGTTATGCTAGGGGGATCCACGGGTTATGCCGGGATAAATAGAAGATTTACTGGGTTATACCAGGGGATTACAAGGAAGTGAAGGGCCACAGAGATCCTTTTGACTGTGCTGGGGATAGAGAAGGGAAGGAAAACCCTTAAGTTGTACAAAGAAGAGAAGAGTTCTACCGCTCGGACTACGTTGGGGATAGAGAAGGGAAGGATAAGCCCTTAGGCTATGCTAAGGATAGAAGAGCTTCAATTCTCAGACTATGATGGGGAGTAAAAGTGGGAGAAAAAGGGGGTCCTCAGGTTATGCTGGGGATGTAAAGAGAAGCTTCCCGGGTTAGGCCAGGGCGCGAAGGAAGGAATTTCTTGGTCTATGTTGGAGGGGGCGAAATGCAATCCTTGGGTTATGCCGAGGAAATCCACAAGCTGTACAAGGGGAAACTAGGGATTGGAATCCCATGCTATCATGTTTATTTATGAGTTTGCAGGAAAAGAATGTACAGAAAACTCCCCTTTTTGTTATTGATGCAACACCATCCTTGGTCCTTGCGCCGTTCCTTTGGTTGTGTTTACCCCGCTTTCCTTTTGTTTTTCTAGATTTAACCTGCGTCTACTTCAATTCAAAAACAAAACCAACTATTAGTTTGAACAATGATTGGGTTTGCGACCTTGTTTTGCTTGATTTCAACCTCGTTTATGTTGGACGGGAATCCCTTGACTTCGATCTTTGGCTCGTAGGTTGGCCGGGGGGTCCTCATTTTCAGGTTGGTTTTTGTTTTCTGGCGTTTGGTTATGATTTTGGTCTTGATTTCGATTTCAGGGCTTGCCTTTGGAATCTATGGTAGGAACCATTATCCTGCTTGGGCTTAACCATTCCGATCTTGATTCACCTTTGTGGACTCTTTGGACTTTCTTTTCTTTCTATTTTCCTGGTTTTGAAACGTTAGCCGTCATGATCAGCTGGGGTTGGCCAAATGCACTTGCCGATAACAGAAATTCCTCTAGTTCTTGCCAGGAGAAAACCCGTGAGACTGGCCCTGCTACCTTCTTTTGCGGAATGGTCAGGACAAAAGGGGAAAGGAATGAAACATGAATTTAGAGAGGTATGTCTCTTTTGGAGGAAAAAGGGAGGATTTATTTGGGAGTGCGTGCCAGCTTCAAATGGCAAAGACATGCTTCTTGGACTGAATACCCGGCCCAGGTCCATTTATGCTTTCTGAGTTCGAATCTTTCAAAACCAGAGAAACTTGTTCAGCCTTGAGTGGGAATATTTCCTCTTTTCGGCTGAAGACGCCCTTTTTTGGGTTTTCGCCAATCGGCCTCTCATTTCTCTTCTCCCGTCGCCCGATAGCGCTCTTTGTGAGTTTTTGGTAAACGGACTCTCTCATTTTGATTTTCTATGCTCACCGTCGCCTTATGGTGCCTGGAGGTTTTCACCGATAAGACTCTCTCATTTTATTTCTCTCAAAAATTGAAGTTGCGCCGAATCCCAACAATGATGTTTGTCACGTCCCTGAGTTGGCCAATTGATCGGAAGGACTTGGACTAGGCTTCTTGAGTAAAGGAAGTTGGATGGGAATCCACAACTTTGGAATCATTCGGGAAGGTTTATAACCAAACGAATACATTTCTACCCCAGTTTTATTTCTTATGGAATTGAGGTTTTTATTTTGATATGACTGAACCTCAGGGAGAGGTTGCGTACGTATCCTTTCGGAATCAAATCAGACGTAGTTCAGGAAGTGTTTACTAAGCTAATTTGTTTGTTGTTTTTTTTAATTATATATATATTTTTTCTTTTTTATTTTTATTTTCTTTTCTTCTTTCTCTTTTTTTTTTCTTTTATTTTTTTTTCATTCATTCCCTTTTTTCTTTTGAATAACATGTCCGGGTTCCAATGAGGGTGATCAAAGAAACGTAATCGGCTCAAAGGTTTTGCGAAGGATTGATAGTGTTTATGGTAGCGGGAAAGAAAATCCTTCGTCATTTCAATCAACCAGAGTCATTGCTGCAGGGAGTTCAAATGTAATACCTTTTTACTGCATCTACATTTACTGCTTCCTCGGGCTCGTCTCCTTCAACGTTGCCCAGGTACAATGCACCTTTAGGCAGTATTTTTTGATAATGTATGGACCTTTCCAATTTGGAGTGAACTTTCCTTTGGTTTCCTGATGGTGAGGAAATATACGCCTCAATACCAGCTGCCCGACTTCGAAATTCCTAGGGCACACTTTCTTGTTGTAAGCGCGGGCCATCCTTTGTTAGTACAACTGCCCTTGACAAACCGCAGCCATTCGTTTTTCATCAATTAATGACAACTGCTCCAAACGAGTTTTAACCCAATCGCTATCTTCAATTTCTACTTCGACAATTACTCGGAGCGAAGGGATTTCTACCTCTGCGGGTATGAAAACTTCAGTCCCATAAACCAGCAAGTAGGGAGTTGCTCCTACCAATGTGTGCACCGTGATGCGATATCACAGCAATTCAGAAGGCAACTTTTCATGGCCATGGTGCTGACATAGGATGAAATTCAGTTGGTGGTGCATGAATCAAATCACCGTGCACTGACATTGATGACATTTACGGATGAAGCTGAAGCAATCTTTCTCCATGGTCGTCCAATAATACCCGACTCGAAGTATTTTCTTTGCCAGTACATACCCGTTCATATGAGGTCCACATGCTCCTGAGTGCACTTCATTCATAATTCTTCCAGCTTCCTCGGCGTCAACACATCTCACTTTTGTTCTATTAAATCCTCTATTGCTCATTTCAGAGTCTAGAAATTTTCGGTGTCATGTCCTTCTGCCCCGGAATGATAAGCACAGCGTACGCCCCTTTGATAGGAACGTGACTCGGGGTTCTGCCTGTTCGGGGGCACGGGCTACATGATACCCATATGGACCAATTTTGGGAATAAGCTGGCATAACATTCCCATATTGGAGTAAAGTTTTTTCTCCTGGGTGGTTCCCTGGGACGGTAATTATTTTGTGGAGGGCGGGGATTATAGTGATTTTGGGGAGGCTGATTTGTTGGGGCTTGGTTTTGTTGCCCTGTTGTTGCGGTCGAGAAAATGGCTGGGCATTCATGACTGCATAAGGTTGAGGAACATAATGCATGTCTTGATGGGGATAGTAATGTTGCGAGGTCCTTTCTGAGAATACAGGTCTGTGAGCATGATGTCTTCTCATTCCAGAGGCTGCCATTGACACTTCCTCTTTCTTTTTGTTTCTTGCGATCCATCCTGCCCCCCCTTGGATGGCCTGGGAGGTTTCCCTTATGGCGGACTGGCTCAGAATCCTTCCTGTTTTCAGGCCATTTTCGACCATCTTGCTGATCTTAATCGCTTCAAAAAAAGGTTTGCCTATTGCTGACATCATATTTTGAAAATAATCTGCCTCTTGTGCCTGTAGGAAAACAGTGACTATCTCTGTCTCGTCCATGGGTGGCTTTATTCTTGACGCTTGCTCGCACCACTTAACATATTCTCTAAAGCTTTCTGAAGGTTTCTTTTTCAAGTTGGCCAAAGAATTTCTATCTGGGGCAATGTCAATGTTATACTAGAACTGCCTTACGAAATCCCGGTCTAGATCATCCAAAATATGCCATCGAGCAATATCCTGGTCTATGTACCATTCAGAAGCGATGCCCACTAAACTCTCTCCAAAATATGCCATCAAGAGTTCTTCTTTTCCACCTGCCCCATGTTGTTGATTGCAATACTTTTTCAAATGAGCGATGGGGTCGCCGTGGTCATCATACTTTTCAAACTTCGGTGTTTTGAATCCCAGGGGAAGATGTACGTGTGGGAACATGCACAAGTCCGAGTAGGACACACTCTTCTGAACACTTAATACTTGAATATTTTTAAAACTCTGTTCAAGGTTTTTCATCCTTCTTGTTATTTCATCTTGTTCAGGTGTCTTAGGGGTTTTTTCCTGCACCAGTGTGAGTTCATATGCTGGTTGAGGATAGGGTTATCTGGGTATGGGGGACGCTCGATTTGGTAGTTTGGAGTTTGAAATGTGAAAGCTGTAGGATCAAACATGGGCCTCGACACTGTAGGCTGTGCGGTGCCTGTGCACGGAGGGGCCGTAAAAATATCAGGCACTGGGCCAGATGTGAACATCGAAGGGCGGGCTTCAGAAGGGGCTTCGACAAATTTGGCTGACATGATGGGCTGCCCCAAGAGAATATTTGGGTGGCTGATGGGGATGGTGGAGGTACCCCCGACCTTGGGAAACGCTCGGGAAATCCGGGGATAGCACTTGGAGGTTCTTTTCCGTTTGTCCAGGCGTCCCACATCTCCGTAACTCTAAGTCGGAGGATCCTATTCTCTTCAGCTGCCGCAGATTCTGAGGTTGAGATCCCTACAATTGGGTTGTCCTCTGGGATAAGGATTGCCGGTAGAGTGATTTCAGATGTCATCTCTGCTTCCTTTTGATCTAGCAAAGTATCTGTGCAATGCAACTTACCACAAACCAATCACTGTTCTCTAAAAACCTAGACTTGAAACTGGAATTTCAAACAGTTAGATTGGGATACATAACAAACAGGAAATCGCACGTTAGGTATGATGCACCTACACAGTTAACATGTTTTCTATATGCTTGCAATGATCGCATGCGTCATCCCGGCATTTACTCTGAACTTCTTTTTGTTTCCTACTTCTTATTTGCTATTAGCTCTTCCTCTTATAAGAATATGGCCGAATCCTATGAAGATTGCCTACGCATCATGACGCCCCATGAATCAGACCAAGTGTAGTCCATGGAGGAAATGTTATGTAAATAACAAGATATTTTGGGATTTTCCATTTTTTATATAAAGAGAAAAACTTTGATTACAAAAGCTAACAAAATGAAAGGCAACTACCAAATTTGGACACAATAAACTTACAGACTCGAATGGTTTGTAAAAGAACATACAAACAGACTTTTAAGAGAATACAAATTTATGAGTACATTTGGACTTCAACTGGTTTTGGCGCTTGGGGGCATCATCCGGCCTTGCCGCAGGCTTTTGTGCCGAACTTCCTGGGAGGTAGTGGAGATCTTCCATCACTTGATGAACAAATGCAATGGCCGTAGCAAAAAACATAGATTTCGTCATGTCCTCACAATAGTTGCACTTCATAGTAATATATTCTGCGATTGCCCGCATCCTCTCCCTAATGACACATTTTTCTTGAAATAGACACCCAATTTGCTTGGCCCTTGCTTCTAGAGTTCATTCTATTCCTTGATTCAGCTTTTGGAATTGCCGCAAATACCTTTCTAATCCTGCTATTACTGTATAGCAATGTTCTCTTTCGGCTTGAAGTCCCTGGCTTGTTTGGCCATTTTGTTTTCAGTCGTGATGACCCTTTGCTTTAAACCAACGATCTCATTGCCATTCCCTTCTGTTAATTGCTCCAGTATGCGGGTTCGTTCCTCTGCACTTTTAATCAATTGCTTCCGAACCCTAGATAGCTCTCCCTCCGCCTTATTCAGGTCGAACCCGTATTCGGTTACTTTCTGCCGCAAGTTTTCTATGAGTTTTACATCTTTTGCACTTCTAGGAGGATTTTTTGCGGTGGCCTTCATTTTCTGAATTTGGGCTCGTAAGGCTTCATTTTCTTTGGTCAATATCTTCTTTTCTCCCTCACTGGCTGCAGCTTGCAAACTGTTTTCAAATCGTAGCTCTTGGATTTGCTTTTCCAGCCTTCCTATAGTAGCCCTATATTCATTTTTTTTGGCTAACCAATCCCACTGCTCTTGTGATGTCTCAGAAAATTCTTGGAGATGTGGTCTCTTAGCCGGCCTCCCAGGCTCTATGTCTCTCTTGTACCTTACAACGTACCCCGGTGCAACCTCTCCTTTGGATATGTCACGCACATGAGTATCGGTTGTCAAGTATTGGCATTCACTCCAGATTTGGCGCACAACGGCTTCAGGGAGTTGACTATTTGGGCTTGTCTCAACCGCACGACGACTAATATCCTCATCCCTAGGAATCATTTGGCATCTACCCAATTGTCTTAGCACTCCATACGACACATAAGGATGGATGATTCGGAGGCCCATCAGAAGGAAATGAGGTCCGGTGGCTGGCATATACACAACTTCATCCACAGGGAGCCAAAGGAATGTCAACTCTATCTGATTTGCAGTGATGACCCGTAGATGCGACACCCATTCCGTGACACCCTACGGTACTTTAAACCCATCAACCTTGTTGCATAATTCTTCTATGTAGCTCTTTGTTGGTGACCCGTAATTCACGAACCGAGGCCGGTGTCATATGTGCTCGATCATCCATATTTGTAGTAGCAAATTACATCCCTCGAAGAAGTCTCCTCCTGCTTTACAGGCGGTGAGAGCACGAAATATTTCGGAGAAGATCATAGAAGCGAGGGTACTTTTAGCCTGGGTCATTAAAGTGCTAATGACTTTCGCGATTCGTATGTCAATATTCCCATCCTTTCGCGGGAATACCAGAAGACCCAAGAAAAATACCATGACCGCAAAACATCGATGTTCCTCCCGCTTGAGCCGATTTCCTTTGCTACAAATGAGACTTTCGGGGTTGTTGAATCCTTCGATATGGCCATACCTCTGATATATAAATTGTGGGGGTGCAAAAGCCAACTGATAAGTCGGGGTTGTGAACATTTCTGTTGATTTACAAGGAATCCAGGAATTTGTGCACGGCGAGGGCCGTTGGTGCAATCAAGTATATGTGTCTCAAAGGAATTGTATGGGTCCCGATATATCTGGTGGGCTAATTTTCAACAAACCAGTGAGGCCTCCTAGGTGTGTATTGACCCTTTTCTTCCCCTCTTCCTCGAGATCATTCCACCATAGTCGCAACTACAAGGGAAGTTTCTTCATTATCGTGCTCATTCTGCACATTTATTAAGATGAATTAGTATTCTTAATATATTAAAACCGACATTTTATGAAATTCATTTCTTATTATCAAGGACCTGCTTTGAAAATACGGCCTTGCAACGCTTCAGAGAGAAGGTTTTTCAGGTTGTGCTTGCTTACCAGTCAAAATAAGACTCAGAGGTGGCCATTTGTGCAAGATCAGCCTTCCGGCGACCCTTACGGTAACATTTGGCTGTTTCCGGCAGTAATAGCACCACCTGATTTATTTTGAAACAAGTGAATAAAATCAGACATTTGTTTTCCTTGTTTTGGCATTTTTTTACAAAAGAGGGGTTGGACCCGGCAAAACAATTTATCAAAAACCCAAAATATTATTGAAAAACTTTCCCAATTTCTTTTGCTTTTGTTTTTTTTTTTGAAACCTCCGGCAGCGTTTCGGCGCTATTTTGAGCATTGGTGTATTTTTGCAAATGATTTATCTCAGCGACTCTCAGATTTCAAGTTGGTCAACATGCGGATCCAAAGCAAGTGAATGCACAAGTAGCACGTAATATGCATCAGGATGGTCTTTTCATTTCGGGTCACCTGTCCTAGACGGACCCAACCCCTGTGTTGAGTCCCCTAAGTAAAATACATGATGCAAATAAACGTTCCTACTAGGGATCCGACATGAGGTTTTGTTATATTAAGTTCAAAACCATGGTATAGGGTTTAGAATGTGCATCCGAGCGGACAACTCGAATCGAGGAGGGGGCTACGTGCCGGGAACCAAAAGGCCATCCGGCTTAGTAACTTGTCCGGCCTCTTTCTTATTTTATGGTATGACACTAACAGAATAAGGAGTCTCAACCACTGATCACATCCCCAGAGGTGAAAAGTGAAGGTTTCGTAGCAGTTCAATAGTTCAGATAATATCAAAGCGGAAAAAGCACTTAGCACAGAACATGTAATGAAATCAGAAAATGCCAAATATAACAGTTATTCTATGCTCGAATTCTTGAACCCTGAACCAAATATTCTGGGTTCCTATCCCTAGCAGAGTCGCCGGAGTTGTCGCACCTCCTTCTTTACATGGATACCCCGAAGGATGACACGTATAAGGAAGTTTTTCCAATTAAAGTGACATTATTCGAAATGAGATTAATTATTTATTTAAGAGTCGCCACTTGGGATATGTTTGGTTTTTGGTGTCCCAAGTTACCAGTTTATTTTAGAATCCTAAATCGAGAAAAATTTCCGACTGCCCAATTGGAGTCTGTGAACCAGAAATTCTTGCGTAAGGAATTCTGTTGAACCGAGGGAAGGTGTTAGGCACCCCCGGATACCGTGGTTCTAGCACGGTCGCTTAAACTATAATAATTGGCTAAAACTCTAATTTTTTGTACATATTTATTCTATAGTGCAATTTTAAAATTATTAACCTCTTTATTCATTTAGCGATATTTGCAATGTTATTAAAACACATCTCGAACCACCTCACATAAATGCACCCGGTTTCTCAACATATTTTAGTATTGCTGAGACTTGGATTTGGGTCACATAAATGCGCACCCGGGGTTAGGAAGATATTTTATTAATATATCGCGCCTATAGCAACTACGCGTTTGGAAATTCGTGAAAGACCGTGAAATTCGCTAACTACACTTCCAAATTTCTGTGCATTTTATTAAGTTAAAGAGCCCACGTAGTGCATGATTATGTTAGCGCGGCTCATTGAATTTTAAATGGAAACCTAAAATGACTATTGTTTTCTATATACTCGTCTCTATAAAAATACATCCTAATTATTTCATATGCGAGTGATGCATGTAAAGGGAGATTTGGCACCCACATTTTCAGCCTCATTCATGGCTAGTTTTGCAACTTTGGCTTTATTTAATAGCAAGCCCAGGGACTGCGTTTCTTCATTTTTCGTAACTTACAAAAATTTGGGCCTTCACTTAGGCCCAGAAATATTGGACTACAAGTCCATCAAAGAGAATGATAACAATCTTTTTATTTGCTATACTACAGTTGTTAACATCATACAAATGATAATTTTTGAAGTATATTTAAGATATTTTAACAAAGAGGATGTTGAGAATGATTTTATCAACACATTAATAGGTTATGACTCAGATTTTGACTCTGGTATTTAATGAAAGAATCTGAAGTACTCATCGTTCAATGTATAAGCATATACAAATGTCGGATTTTTTCTACAACATAAATCATGATCACTAAGTAAATTATAGACTAAATTATTTTAATCCTACCGAAATCTTATTAAAATTAAAGTTATAGTCTAAACACAGTCTAGCATTATTACAAGTTTATACTTATTACAATGCCAGAAATGCTACTGAAAATTAAAAAGATTCGTAATATGACATTGATACATAAAAGATAATATTGTCTTCATTATCAGTTATAGTCTTGAACGTGTACAACTATTACTTCTCAGATTTTGAGTGAGGATTGGTACCTGGAATTTTAGCAGAAATGGAAGAGCCTAAATGCATATTAAATCCAGCTTCCACTTATAATGAATAGTACTTCGATTATTAAAAAAGACTCAATCAATATTTCAGCTGAATATTAATGAAAGTGTATCTCAATGTGTATCTCTATATCTAAATTATCCTCTTGCTTTCGAAAATCCAGAGAAAATCCTTCAAAAATCCTCTCTCCAAAAAAAAATCTCTCTCTGAAAACGATCAAATGTTCCTTTTATAACTCAAGACTTAGGGCAACATAAATCTCTTTGTTTTCCTTTTAGTCCTTTATCCATTTTTCAGTTTTGATTGAATGGTCCTTGATTTTATAACTTTTGTCTCAAGTTTTGGGAAAGAATTAATGGAAATTACACTTTGAACCTTCACTAGAAGGTTCCATGAGTTTGGTACAAGATTCCCTATGTTCAAATACCTTTAATTCCCCGGTCCCTTTTTCCTAATTGGGGCGCCTCGACGATGATGTAGTCGTAGTAGTCCTCTGATGGGAAATCTGTTAAGATCCGCCCATGATTCATGGAACCATTCCTTCGCGTGCCGTAGCTTAGGATTCGTGCTATTGCTATTGCTTAGGGGCGTCAAGACCGGGTTCCTACTGGCCTAAGTATATTAAACCCTGGTTCCTATCCATTTGGTCAGAAACTGACCCTAGTTAACTATTTTCAATACATACACTAAGATTATTATCATCAACTAGGATCAAACTCTGAATGGGTGGCCATGGCAATTCATTTAATTGCAGATTTATGCAAAACAAACGTCCAAGGGTCAGGATTTAAACAATGCAACATTTATACTCAGGCAAATATCACTAGAAAAAGTACAAAGCTGAACAACACAACTTTTAGAATTAAATGGAACTAACCAATTTCAAACCAAATATGACTAATCCTGAGCTCAACACAATAATTCAAACAATGTAAGCAAGAATAGGCTACGACTTCTAATATTAAGCAGACCATTCAAGACAAGTTATCCAGACTTAAGCACAAACAAGCAAGGAGGCGAATACTCAGGACATTTCAAAGAAGAGCAGATAAAACTTAACTTATTTAAACAAATGAAAATAAGGAAAATAAAAAATCATATAGAAAAAAGAAGCAGGACGAGTATATGACTCTAGATGGAAATACCTAACCAGGATTTTTCAAAGATAAGCAGGTAAAAATATGATATGCTTAACAAATGAATAATGGAGAAGATCAAAACAAAAGAAAATAAGGATGAGCATGTGACAACTATTCAGAATTTTTCCAAAGATGAAGAAATGAAAAATCAGGAAGATAAAAGAAATAAAAAAAGACAAGGACAAGCATGTAACTCTGGATGGAAACAACTATTTAGAATACCTCGTAGATGAAAAAAATAGAAAGCAAATGAACTTAAACGAGTAACAATAAAGAATATCAAAAGAAAAAGAAGGCAAGGATGAACATATGATTACTCAGAACATTTGAAGATGAAAAGATAGAAAACAAATAAACTTAAACAAATGAAAATCAAAGCAAATAAAAGCAGTTAGAACAGAAAACATACGAGATTACATCAACAAAAGCAAATAAAATAGAAAGAACTTAGCTTTCTTGTCCTCGTAACCCTAAGTCGAGACTCTTCCAATTTCTATGTCCGATGACCTCTTTTGAGAGGTCCTTTGGCCTTCTAAGGCCTTTGCCTTACAGATTGGAGAGGGGGAAAGGGTTTCAGGAGAGTGTCAATTGGTCTTGAGACAGGGTGGGTTTCAGATTTGATTTCAGTCATGTCTGGTTGTATTCGAGGGTCGTGGGCGGCATGGTTGTGGATGGGGACATGAGACGGTCACCAGAGACTCGTTTGAGGAGGTTCCGGTGAGTTTAGGGTTTGGGGTTAAATTTCGATTTGATATTCGAAACGATCCGTTAGGATTCGAAGGACGGGGTTTAGATGGTTGGTAAGAGGGGGAAGAGGTGGTTCAGGGGTGTTATTTTGGGTTGATTTGGGGTTGGTGTCATCGGAGACGGTGGAGCCGGCAACTCTTCTGTCGAATATTCGATGAGCTGGGGTGATTTTTGAGGGGAACTAATGGTGGGAGGGGAAAGGGGAGGTTGAGGAGGTCTAGTGGTGTAATTTTGAGGCTATTTGGTGGTCGGCCCCCGCCGTGAGGTGATTTCCCGCGACAACGTTAGGGTGGTTGAAGGGTGGTAGATGGTGGGTTTATGGTAGCGACAGGGTGGTGATACACCAACGTATAGATACAAGGAAGATAAAGGTAAGGTCTCTTGCATATACACATGGGATTGGACATATTTATGGGATTGGGGTAGGGGTTTCAGGGTCGTTGGATTGATTGTGATAGACGGCCGAGATTGATTGCCCCAAAACGGTGTCGTTTTGGGGCGTCTCTTACACGGACCGGATCAGGGACGGGTTATTGGGCTGGGTCTTGGGTATTTTAACGGGTATAATGCTTTGGTCCACCCAAGCTTGGCCTAATTGTGGCCAACCTGGATTAATTATTAATAACCTATTTTTTGTTTGTTTTTTCTTATTTATTTTATTTCCTAATTGTATTTTAAAGATCCTAATTAGGCTAAATCACACTAATAAATTCCTAATGTGCAAAAGTAATCAAAAAATGTAAAAAAATGAAAGTTGACCATACAATGCTAAACAATAAAATGCCAAAATAACTACTTAATTTTTTTGTAAAAATAAACCTTAATTACCAATTGATTTAACAAAACTATGTGGAATTAAATCTTAAATGCTCGTGCAATTTTGTATTATTTTAATGATTTTTATGCATGCATTAATGAAAACACACACTGATATGCGCAATTAAATCCAAAAATAAATCATAAAAATAGATATTAAAGAGGAAAAATCCTAAACATGAGAATCCTGTAGGAGTAATTTCAATAGGGTAAAAATCACATGCTCACAACACAGACGAGAAAACCCTAGATGCCATAATCCAACTTCTGTTTGAGTTTAAAGGTGTGTTTGCCTGGTCGTATGACGACATGCCAGGACTGAGCGTTGATCTGGTAGTGCACAAATTGCCAACTTATCCTGAGTGCCCCCTCATCCAACAAAAATAGAGAAAATTTAAAACTGTGGTTAGTGATAAAATCAAAGAAGAGATCTCAAAACATTTGGGAGCATGAGTGATCTGAGTGGTCCGGTACACTACATAGCTAGCCAACGTAGTTCCAGTGCCAAAGAAGGATGGAAATCCCGTCTCTCCGGGTCATTGTTGAAGCTGATATTGAAGACACTGAGTGGGTCAAGACTCGTCGGAAACAACTAACCTTAATTGATGAAAAATAAATGGCTGCGGTCTGCCACGGGCAGTTGTACCAACAAAGAATGGCCCGTGCCTATAACAAGAAAGTACGTCCCACGAATTTTTAGGTGGGACAACTTGTATTAAGGCGCATTCTTCCTCACCATCAGGAAGCAAAAGGAAAATTTTATACTAATTGGAAAGGCCCGTACATTATCAGAAAGATATTGCCGAAAGGAGCATTGTATCTAGGCGACATCGAAGGGGATGATCCCGAAGCAGCCGTGAACGCAGACGCAGCAACAAGGTACTATGTCTAGGCTCCATGTAGCGATGATTCAATCCGGTTGAGATGATGAAGGCTTTCATTCCCGCTACCCAAACATTATCAACCCTTTTCGGAAACATATTTGAGCCGGTTACTCTTCTTTTACTACCCTCTTTGGAACCTGAAAATGTTATTCTAAATATATATACATATATATATATATATATATATATATATATATAACAAAAGAAAAACAAAAGAAAAAAAAACAAAATGTTTCCTGAACTACGTCTGACTTGATTCCGAAAGGATACGTAGGTAGCCTTTTTTTGGGGTTTAGTCAGAACAAAAAAAAATTCCAATTCCCCCAAAAAGTGAAACTGGGGCAGATGACATAATTGCTCAGCCATGAGCCTACCGAGATGGTTCCAAAGTTGTAATTCCGTCCAAAATTGTTTTTACCAAAAAACCTTTTCTAAGTCCTTCCGATCAATTGGTAAAGACGTGGGAGTTGAAAAACATCATTGTTGGAATCTGATGCATTCCCAAATAGTGAGAAATAAAATGAGAGAGTCTTATCGGTAAAAACCTACGGGCACCATAAAGCGACGGTTAGTAGAGAAATTGAAAATGAGAGAGTCCGTTTGGTGAAAACTCGTAAAGATCACTATCCGGCGATGGTGAGAAGCGAAATAAGAGAGGTCGATTGGCGAAAACCCGCAAAGGGCGTCATCGGCCGAAAAGAAGACACCTCCCATCACTGAAAGAGTCCTGGCAAGGTTCCTTGGTTTTGAAACACGGGTTAATAAGCTTACGAGAAGTTGAGAAAGTTTGTGTGGGTCGGGCATCCAGTTCAAAAAGCATGTCATGTCCATTTGAAGCTTGCATGCATCCCCAGATAAGTCCTTCTTTTTCCCTGAAAGGGACTCTTCTATTTAAATTTATCATGTTGCTCTCTATTTACGTGTTCCTTGAATCCCTTTCGGTCTAACTCTGATTCTGAAACTATTACAAAGAAAAGGTAGCAGGACTGATTTACAGGGTCCTGCCTAGCAAGAGCTAAAGAAAGGTACCCAGCCTCAGCGGGTGCATTAAGCCAATCTCGAGTGGCCTTGATGGTTGATGCTTTCGAAGCAAAGATATGGAAAAGGAAAGAATGTCCAAAGCTAAAGGTCCAAAGATCAGAATAAAGTGAAAAGTCAGAATCCCATGCAGGCGAGTCGTCATGATATCGTGAAGGTTGAGGCCCTTGGATCGAAAGAGAAAATGATCTTCAATCATTTTCTCCAAAACCAGTAAGCGGCAGAGGTTCTTAGCAGAAGTTGGGCCGGGATTAAGAAATTAAGGCTACAGAACCAACCACCGTTTCAAACTAACAATAGTTCTTTGTTAAAAATTGAAACAGATGCGATACGAGAAACTGTGCAAAAAGCAGGTGCAGTCAAATGAAAAACGCGCAAGTGCTGAAACAACTTTGCATCAATCAATGCAAAAGGGACGTTTCCCCTAAATTATTTCGTGCATCTTACCAAAATTAAAAAAAAGGGGAAATGAGATAAGAAAAGAAGAAAATCCCAAAAGAGGATAGTTTATAATTCCCAATACCATCCTTTAGCGACATTAAGGCTCCAATTCCTGAGTTGAGAATTTCGCCTTTAGCCAACATTAAGGCTCCAATCCCCGAGTTTAGCATTTTTCCTATATCCAACATTAGGGCTCCAATCCCTGAGTAGAACGTTTTTACTTAGCCAACATTATGGCTCCAATCCCTAAGTTGAGTGTTTTTCCTTTAGCCAACATTAGGGCTCCAATCCCTGAGTTGAGCCTTTTCCTTTTTAGCCAACATTAGGGCTCCAATCCCTGAGTTACGCCTTTTAGACATAGGGCTTCCATTCCCTAGTCTCCTTTAGCCAACATTAGGGCTCCAATCCCCGAGTTGAGCTTTTTACCTTTTTAGCCGACATTACGGCTCCAATACCTGAGTTACGCCTTTTAGACATAGGGCGTCCATTCCTTAGTCGCCTTTAGCCAACATTAGGGCTCTAATTTGTGAGTTTAGCATTTTTCCCTTTAGCCAACATTAGGGCTCCAATCCTTGAGTTGAGCGTTTTACCTTTTTAGCCAACATTAGGGCTCCAATCCCCGAGTTGTGACTTTTAGACATAGGGCCTCCATTCCCTAGCCGCCTTTAGCCAACATTAGGCCTCCAATCCCTGAGTTGAGCGTTTTTCCCTTTAGCCAATGTTAGATCGATCCCTGAGTTGAGCGTTTTCCTTTTAGCCAATATTAGGGCTCCAATACCTGAGTTGCGCCTTTTAGACATAGGGCCTCCATTCCCTAGTCGCATTTAGCCAACATTAAGGCTCTAATCCCTGAGTTGAGCTTTTTACCTTTTTAGCCGACATTAGGGCTCCAATCCCTGAGTTGCGCCTTTTAGACATAGGGTGTCCATTCCTTAGTCGCCTTTAGCAAACATTAGGGCTCTAATTTGTGAGTTTAGCATTTTTCCCTTTAGCCAACATTAGGGTTCCAATCCCTGAGTTGAGCGTTTTACCTTTTTAGCCAACATTAGGGCTCCAATGCCTGAGCTACGCATTTTAGACATAGGGCCTCCATTTCCTAATCGCCTTTAGCCAACATTAGGGCTCCAATTCCTGAGTTGAGCGTTTTTCTCTTTAGCCAACATTAGAGCCCCAATCCCTGAGTTGAGCATTTTCCTTTTAGCCAACATAAGGGCTCCAACCCCTGAGTTACGCCTTTTAGAGGACCTCAATTCCCTAGCCGCCTTTAGCCAATATTAGGCCTCCAATCCCCGAGTTGAGCTTTTTACCTTTTAGCCGACATTAGGGCTTCAATCTCTGAGTTGCACCTTTTAGACATAGGGCCTCCATTCCCTAGTCGCCTTTAGCCAACATTAGGGCTCCAATCCCTGAGTTAAGCATTTTTCCCTTTAACCAACATTAGGGCTCTAATCCCTGAGTTGAGTGTTTTACCTTTTTATCCAACATTAGGGATCCAATCCCTGAGTTGTGCCTTTTAGACATAGGGCCTCAATTCTCTAGTTGCCGTTAGCCAACATTAGGACTCAAATTCCCTGAGTTGAGCGTTTTTCCTTTTGCCTACATTAGGGCTCCAATCCCCGAGTTGCGCCTTTTAGACATGGGGCCTCCATTCCCTAGTCGCCTTTAGCCAACATTAGGGCTCCAATTCCTGATTTGAGCATTTTTCCCTTTAGCCAACATTAGGGCTCCAATCCCAGAGTTGAGTGTTTTACCTTTTTAGCCAACATTAGGGCTCCAATCCCTGAGTTGCGCCTTTTAGACATAGGGCCTCCATTCCCTAGTCGCTTTAGCCTACACTAGGGCTCCAATACCCGAATTGAGTGTTTTTTTCCTTTAGCCAACGTTATGACTCCAATCTCTGAGTCGAGTTTTTTCCCTTTTAGCCAACATCATGGCTCTAATCCCCGAGTTGTGTTTTTTCCCTTTTAGCTAACATTAGGGCTCCAATCCTTGAGTTGAGTTTTTTCCCTTTTAGCCAACATTAGGGCTCCAATCCCTGAGTTGAGTTTGTTTTCCTTCTTTTTAGCCGACGTTTGGGCTCCAATCCCCGAGCTGATGTTTCCGCAACACATCTCTGTCCCAATTTGTTCTATCATAGACAAATACAATTCTTGAGAATGAAAAACAAAGAGAAGAATAATTTTAAATATTTGTCACAAATAACTCACGAAATTTTCCTAATGTAAAACTGGGGCAGAAAATTTCATTCATTTGTTTATTATTTGAGCAGGTTTGACCTCGAAGCACAGGGTCCGTGACAATCGAAAGGATGAGTTTCAATCCAGAATAAAGGAAGGAAGAAAACAAACAAAAGAAGTGAATTCAAATGCTCAAGCGAACATGGATGCGAGCTGATCAAAACTTGATTGAAATCACAAGCTCCGCCTGTCCCGCTCATCCAATGCTGAAGAAAGAACCAACACTTACAGCTTGCGAGCATCAAGATTCAGGTCAGACCACATAAAAATAAGCTAAGACTCAAGATCAAGCTTCAGGGAATTTATAGATAGTAATCTTGTAACTCATAGTTGATAGGCATAGCTAGCATAGCTTTGATTTTCCTTTTGGTGTAATAAGTAGGTCAGCAAGAAGTAGCAGTAGCAACAGTAGTGAAATCACAGCTCGTGGTAGTCCCGGCTACCAAAACTTTAAGAACTACACTGACATGATTACTTTATAGCTAAGGATATGTAGGCAACCTCTGAAGCAAGGTTCGGTCAGACGTTTTTCTAAAATGCTTCTCATGGAGTGTCACGCAGGCAAAAATCTCTCATAATTGCTCATTTATCTTTACCCGAAAACCTTTCGTGTCTCCGAGCAAAGAGGGGCAGCTGTGAGCATGTAATTTTTGCCTCGCTTGAATTATTCCAATAGAATTCATAAAATTGGGATTTTCCTTTTTTATTATTTGAATTTTAGGGAATTAATTTTGTGATTTTGTGCTTGTTTGCATTTTTTGTGTGCATTATTAATTAATATAAGTCAAAAAATACAAAATATCACATTTGCATTTGTTGGAAACACGTTTCAAATGCAATATACTAAACGTGTGTTCTTTTGTAGGTTTTGATGAATGTCAAACAAAGCAAAAAGCGATATATAGCAGTGCTCAAGGACAAGCACAAAATGGATGCATTACAAGAAGCTCAAGACAAAGTTTAGAAATGTTATAATTGAGTCAATATTAATTGTGATCTTGATTCCTCAACTTGGCTCATAACATGGCTTCTCTACTAAAATTATTTTTCCAAAATCATGCATATTTAAATTAAGTGTCAAATGATTTTAAACTATGCATATTTACATTTGTTAAAATGTTTTCCAAACATGCCTCAAAAATCTGGGCTAAGATAATCGATTATGTACTTATGATAATCGAGTATCTCTAAGCCAAGACTGCATGACAATCGATTGTGAATTAATGATAATCGATTGTAAGTAAGTCAGTTAACATCAGGTTTTTGCAAACTGCATAACAATCGATTGTGTACTTATAATAATCGATTGTTAACTGAGGCAAAGTTTTCAAAACTCATAAAAATCGATTATGAACTAATGGTAATCGATTAGAATGAGAAAAATGTCTCCCAGTGATTTTAAATAAAATGATAATCGATTGTGGCTTTTGATAATCGATTATATATGAGACAGAGAGTTTTGAAATTAATTAATAATCGATTATTCCATTTGATAATCGATTGTTGAAGCTGACCGTTGTCATATATTTTCAATTACCTTCAGGTAATCGATTGTTGATATTTAACAATCGATGTTTTGCGTAAAATCTGGAAAAGATTTTCTGAACGTTGTTAAAATAATCGATTGTTGATTTCCGGACAATCGATGTTTTATGCCAAAAATTGGAAAGGATTTCTTAACGTTATAAATAATCGATTAGTGATTTGAAGTAATCGATTGTTGACGTAAAATCTGGGATTGAATTTTTGATCTGATAGGCAAACAATCGATTGTTTAGTCTTGACAATCGATTGTCACTGAGTAATTTCAGCAATCCTTAATTGGCAATTAGACAACGGTAAGACTGAGTTTTTCACCTATAAATACAGCTTCAACTCAGTGTTTTCACAACAACAACATATACAATTTGAGTATTTTCATTGCTAAAAGCTTTCTTACATTGATCATCATTTTCCATTCATCCATAAAGCTTTTTGAAGAGCCATTCTATTGAGCTAAGTTGTTGTGATCTTGAGCGTACTATTTCTACTCATATCTACTCATTAAGGAGTGCTTTGTAAAGTGAGTGTGTTTTGTGTTTGTAAGAGAATTGCGATTCTCGTTTGTTGAGGAACTTGTGATTCCTCGGTTGAAGTCTTTGGGATTGTTATCCCCGAGCAGTTGAAGTCTTTGGGATTGTTATCCCCGAGCAGTTGAAGTCTTTGGGATTGTTATCCCCGAGCAATTGAAGTCTTTGGGATTGGTATCCCCGAGCAATTGAAGTCTTTGGGATTGGTATCCCCGAGCAATTGAAGTCTTTGGGATTGTGATCCCCGAGCACCTAGGTGAGGCTTGTGTCCTCAACTGTAACGGTTTGTTAAGCACCCGTAAGCTTGACAAGTTTAGTGGAAATCTCGAGAGAGTCTCTCGGGGACTGGACTAACCACGTTTGTGGCCAACCAGGATACATCATTGTGTAAGTTTTTTTACTGCACTTGTTTTAATTTCTGCAAAGTTTTTAAATTCCGCACTAAAACGCTTAATAATTTTAAAACGCTATTCACCCCCCCTCTAGCGTAAAGCGTATTGTCCAACAATTGGTATCAGAGCCATACTCTCTGAAAGACTTAACCGTTTGAGAGAATCTTTCCATGGCTTCTACTCTAGACTCTTTTGCAGGTATTGATGAAGGACAGTGCCCCACAAGACCTCCTTTGTTTAACGGGACTAATTATTCATATTGGAAAGAAAGGATGCAGATATTCATCAGATCAAACAGCCCTTACTTGTGGAAGGTGTACACCAAAGGAAATGAGGTTCCTGTCAAACAGGTGGAAGGAGAATGGGTGCCAAAATCAGAAGAGGAATTCAACGCCGAGGATAATCGAATGGTCCAAAATAACTTTAAAGCTATTAATTTATTACTTTGTGCTGTTAATGCTAATGATTACAGGAAAATCTCCTGCTGCAAAACAGCGAAAGAAATGTGGGACAAGCTTGAGGTCACTTACGAAGGGACTGACCAGGTAAGAGAAGCTAAAATTGACTTTTTAACTCATGCTTACGAATTGTTCCATATGAAGGAAGGCGAAAAGGTAGACGAGATGTTTGAGCGGTTCTCATCAATAGTGAATGATCTCCACGCGCTCAAGAAGACGTTCACAGACAAAGAACTAGTTCGAAAAATCCTTAGGAGTCTAACACCGGCATGGCGATCAAAGGCCGATGCGATTCAAGAGTCAATTGGAATCACGAACGTCACCATAGACGCTCTTAGAGGTAATCTTAAGACTTATGAATCCACTATTCTTAACCCTGTTATTGATGAACAAAGAAGGCAAAAGATTGCTCTAAAGGCGAGCACAAGTCAATCACCAATTGAAGAGGATGGAGATAGCGAATTTGGACTCATCATCAAAAAGTTCCAAAAATTCATGCGAAAAGAATATGACCGCAAAGGGAAAAAGCAAGGTGAGCAAGTTAAATGTTATGAATGTGGTGAAACAGGGCATATCAAAACAAACTGCCCAAATCTTAAAAAGGAGAAGAAACCCTTCAAGAAGCAACGAGCATACATATCTTGGGGAGGAGATTCCGGAGACGAATCCAGTGAAGAAGAAAATGAAGAAGCGGCAAATCTCTGCCTCATGGCACATGAAGAAAATCAAAGTGAGGTAAGTCAAATCTCTTCTCAAAATTTTTATACTCTTGATGACATGAGAAATGCCTTTGATGAATTGTATGCTGAATTTCTCAAAGTTACAAAAACCGTCACTAGCTTAAGAGAAAGTGCTTCTCTAAAAGAACAAGATTTTCAAAAACAGTTTTCATTAAAAGAAAAAGAATTAGAAAAATTGGTTTTGGAAAATGAGAAGCTACTAGAACAAAACAAGTTTTATGGGAAAAGAAGTTCTGACAAGCCCGAGAGTTCTACAAAAATTTGTGCTTCTTGTGTAGACCTTAAGAATGAAGTAGGTAGATTAAAAGGCACACTAGATAAATTCAACTCCTCACATAAAAACTTGAATGTGGTGCTTGATAACTTGAAATCAACCAAGCATGGAATAGGCTTCATAAATGAAGAAGAGGTTGATGCAAAAACCCAACCACCTAGAGCTCAATCTAGGATTAATAACAAAAATGTCTTTCCTAAAACAAACATGCATGCTAGACAAAATATTAGGAGACCTAGACATGACCTTCCGCCTAGCAATCGTCACCATAGACATGATGCATATTTTAGGCACAACAGTGTTCATGCTAGAAGATCCCGAAATGTTCAACCTAGAAATGATTATGGTGCTCAAATTAGGAGAAATGAAAATAGAGTAAACAATGTGCATTATTCTAGCTACTATGAGCCTAGACGCATGCATAATCCAAATGTGACATGTCATTATTGTAGACGAATTGGTCATATTGCTCCCGCATGCTTTACTAGACATAGACATGCTACTCAAACACATCATTATAGTATGCATAACCCTCAAGGACCCAAAATGGCATGGGTACCAAAAGAGCATTGATTTGTTTTGCAGGTGTGCTTGAAGGAATCAAGTGTAGTGGATGCTCCAAACACTTGACGGGAGACGAATTCAAAATTCCTTCAATTAAAGCACAAAGAAGGAGGAAGAGACGGAAAAGTCGAGTTAGTTTTTTTTAAAATCGGAAGTATTTTCGAAAAATTTAAAAGACAAAATACAAGGAAGACAAAGGCAAAATTGTGGAAGAAGCTTCTTAAATTGAAGAATGAGCCAAAAGACCAAAATGAACGGAGGATGTTCAAAATCAGGTAATTGGCAAAGTCAAAGGGAAGGTAAGTACCCTAAACCCTCTTAAGAACATCCTAGGACAAAATTCTTAAGAGTTCACGTTTTTCACCCGACCACACTAGTTTCAAAGTTATTATTTCATTTATAGATTACTGACTTGAGCGTCGGAGATGTTTAATTCTATTTTGCAGGTATCACCCAAAAGGTAAGAGGAAAGTATAAATTGTCTTGATACAAGAAAAATCGATCATAATCGATTATTTATGCTTGCAATCGATTATCAGTATCAATAATCGATTATTTGTTGATTCAATTTTTTTGTTGAATGTTTACATTGCTTGATAGAATTAAGTCTCATCATTTTAGCATCCCCCTTCCAAACAATCGATTATTTGTTCTGCCAATCGATTATTTGCCAAAATCCAAACTCTCTGTGAGTGAAACAATCGATTACTATATATTGACAATCGATTATCTGTTTTAAACTTATGTTACCGTTTTGGCTCTACAATCGATTCCTGTCAGGTCATAAATATGAAAAACAATCGATTACCAAGTTTGACAATCGACTATCTTTTTCAAATTTTTTTACCGTTCTGGCGTGTAATCGATGTGTCAGATCATTTTCATTAATGACAATCGATTATTCTATTCAAACAATCGATTGTTGAACGGTCAGTGAATTTATTTTTACCGTTTCAGACTTCAAAACTCTTCAAATCTCTTCAAATCTTTTCCAATAAGTGTAAGATTCATTCCTTCTCTATATATAGGCTACACATATGCTCTTGTATACTCACTCAAGCCTCCCAAGCATCAAATTATCTTGTTGTCTTTGAAAAATCCTAGCACATCTTCTTCAAAAATTCAAGCCGCAACTCCAAACGTGCTCGTTCCAAACAAGGTGCTTCTTCTTCTCGCCATCCATATCAAGATGGATCGGTTCTATTCTTTGAATCCGATGAAGAGCTCACCCGTTTCTTAACCAAATTTGAGAAACGCCTTATTCTCCCTCCTCGCTTTTCAACAAACGCTCTTGTTGCACCATTCATTCCAGCCGCGAATATGCTAAGAGAGTGCCAACTTTTCAATTTCCTACTCCTTACTCACCCCTACTACAACATTACTTTGGTTGAAGCTTTTTACTCCAACCTTCACAAAGATGATGAGGGTGAACTCGTTACCAATGTTAACGGCATTTCCATTCTAATTTCTGAAGATAACCTCCACCTCATTGCCGGCATTCCGCATGATGGTGAAGACATCTACCAGTACATAAATGATGCCGGGGACATGATTGATGAAGCTAATCTCTTCCGCCAAGCCGGAGTCGCCTATGATGAGTCTTCTTCCCGTCGTCCCACCATAAAGGGTATGGACCCGAATTATCGTTTCATTCTCTATTTCATCACTCGTGTTCTCAAACCCCGTAAACTCAATCACACCACCATTTCCCAAGAGGATGCCAAATTTCTTCATGCCATTATCACCGGTGTTAAAATCAATTGGTGCAAGCTTATTCAATCTCATATGTTCAACGCCACCAGAGATGACATACCTCTCCCCTATGCCCTCTTAATAATGAAATTTCTTGAAGCTTCCGGGGTCAATATTGCTAATGGTCCTCTCAAAAAGAGCACCAAAATCTGGGAAATTTCGGAATCTTCCTTTCATCATGATGGTGATCATGCTCCCGCTCCTCCTCAAAATCGACAAGCCCGTCGTGCTCATCCTCCTCAGGAGCCTACCCTCCGGACTATCTCTGACCAAATTACTCAATTAACTCGTGAGGTCCATGGTTACTTTGATCACGTGCATTATGCCTATGCTCAAGTGGTGCCATATCAAGCGCCTCCCAATGATGATGAAGGGGATGGGGGTGATGAATGAGGAAATTGTTGTTTTTGATGATGTGAAATTGTTGTTTTTGATTTGTTTTTCCTTGGTTGGTTAGTTGTTGTTCGTTTTATTGTGTTTGGCTCCACCCATGTAATGTTATTTTCCAATAAATAAACTTTTGTTTATTTCATATTTTTTTCATATTCTTCCCTTGTATATATTTTTTTGCTAATGGCAAAAGGGGGAAGAAACGGGATATCAAGAAGTATGCTATATCACTCTCAACTTCATTCATGCTTAAAGTGAGGGGGAACATGAATTGAGGGGGAACATCAAATTGCATACTTTACACTTGCATACTTTACACTTGTCTTGGATTATCAAAATAATTATTGCATATATCCCGCTTATGTTTGCCATTATCAAAAAGGGGGAAATTGTTGGAAACACGTTTCAAATGCAATATACTAAACGTGTGTTCTTTTGTAGGTTTTGATGAATGTCAAACAAAGCAAAAAGCGATATATAGCAGTGCTCAAGGACAAGCACAAAATGGATGCATTATAAGAAGCTCAAGACAAAGTTTAGAAATGTTATAATTGAGTCAATATTAATTGTGATCTTGATTCCTCAACTTGGCTCATAACATGGCTTCTCTACTAAAATTATTTTTCCAAAATCATGCATATTTAAATTAAGTGTCAAATGATTTTAAACTATGCATATTTACATTTGTTAAAATGTTTTCCAAACATGCCTCAAAAATCTGGGCTAAGATAATCGATTATGTACTTATGATAATCGAGTATCTCTAAGCCAAGACTGCATGACAATCGATTGTGAATTAATGATAATCGATTGTAAGTAAGTCAGTTAACATCAGGTTTTTGCAAACTGCATAACAATCGATTGTGTACTTATAATAATCGATTGTTAACTGAGGCAAAGTTTTCAAAACTCATAAAAATCGATTATGAACTAATGGTAATCGATTAGAATGAAAAAAATGTCTCCCAGTGATTTTAAATAAAATGAAAATCGATTGTGGCTTTTGATAATCGATTATATATGAGACAGAGAGTTTTGAAATTAATTAATAATCGATTATTCCATTTGATAATCGATTGTTGAAGCTGACCGTTGTCATATATTTTCAATTACCTTCAGGTAATCGATTGTTGATATTTAACAATCGATGTTTTGCGTAAAATCTGGAAAAGATTTTCTGAACGTTGTTAAAATAATCGATTGTTGATTTCCGGACAATCGATGTTTTATGCCAAAAATTGGAAAGGATTTCTTAACGTTATAAATAATCGATTAGTGATTTGAAGTAATCGATTGTTGACGTAAAATCTGGGATTGAATTTTTGATCTGATAGGCAAACAATCGATTGTTTAGTCTTGACAATCGATTGTCACTGAGTAATTTCAGCAATCCTTAATTGGCAATTAGACAACGGTAAGACTGAGTTTTTCACCTATAAATACAGCTTCAACTCAGTGTTTTCACAACAACAACATATACAATTTGAGTATTTTCATTGCTAAAAGCTTTCTTACATTGATCATCATTTTCCATTCATCCATAAAGCTTTTTGAAGAGCCATTCTATTGAGCTAAGTTGTTGTGATCTTGAGCGTACTATTTCTACTCATATCTACTCATTAAGGAGTGCTTTGTAAAGTGAGTGTGTTTTGTGTTTGTAAGAGAATTGCGATTCTCGTTTGTTGAGGAACTTGTGATTCCTCGGTTGAAGTCTTTGGGATTGTTATCCCCGAGCAGTTGAAGTCTTTGGGATTGTTATCCCCGAGCAGTTGAAGTCTTTGGGATTGTTATCCCCGAGCAATTGAAGTCTTTGGGATTGGTATCCCCGAGCAATTGAAGTCTTTGGGATTGGTATCCCCGAGCAATTGAAGTCTTTGGGATTGTGATCCCCGAGCACCTAGGTGAGGCTTGTGTCCTCAACTGTAACGGTTTGTTAAGCACCCGTAAGCTTGACAAGTTTAGTGGAAATCTCGAGAGAGTCTCTCGGGGACTGGACTAACCACGTTTGTGGCCAACCAGGATACATCATTGTGTAAGTTTTTTTACTGCACTTGTTTTAATTTCTGCAAAGTTTTTAAATTCCGCACTAAAACGCTTAATAATTTTAAAACGCTATTCACCCCCCCCCTCTAGCGTAAAGCGTATTGTCCAACAGCATTTAGGACCCAATTTATATATATATATATATATATATATATATATATATGTGTGTGTGTGTGTGTGTGTGTGTGTGTGTGTGTGTGTTTTTCCTTTTTTAGGTTTACTAGTTAATTA
The DNA here is from genome assembly GCA_034376525.1 of Nicotiana benthamiana. Taxonomy (NCBI): domain Eukaryota; kingdom Viridiplantae; phylum Streptophyta; class Magnoliopsida; order Solanales; family Solanaceae; genus Nicotiana; species Nicotiana benthamiana. Next base: position 139,861,986 of record CM067327.1, on the reverse strand, counting down.
ACATTGCATAATAAGAGAAAATAACAAAAATAGTCCTCTTTACATTTTACTTTTAGTTTTTGATTTTTTATTAGTTTTCTTTTAAAAATTAGGAATTAGTTAATTCTTGAAATTAATTAGTTTAGTTGTAGAATTAAATCAAGTGTTTATTTTTCATTCCTATTTTTACTAAACAAAAATTAAGAAAAGAGAAGAATAAATAAAAGAAATGAAATGAATGAAAAAAATAAAAGAGAAGAAAAAGGGCCAACCTGCATTGGGCTAGCATCCAGCTGAAACCAATACCCCTCAATCACCTGGTCCAAGCCCAAATAACGCCCATGCTTGGTCCAAATACCCCAACCCCCAGACTTTTGAAACAACGTAGTTCATGAGTGTTACTACGTCGTTTCAGGTTCCCTAAGTGGTAAAATAATCCTGGCCCTCCATCCCTCATGATCCAGTGGCCCTGATTTTACCTTAGATTTTAATAAAATTGTTTAAATTTCGAAAAAACTTAGAGACCAAACCCATCTTCCTCGTACCGTTAGCTCCACCGTCCCTCCGCCGTTCGCCGCCGGTTGGAAATCGCTTCTGCCGGCAGTAAGTCTCCAAATACTCCCAAAAATATATCATAGCTGCTTCTCATCCTCCTCATTATGAATCCAGCCTCACTTTTCCTCAAATCCCCCCCGAACCCTTCGAATAGCCAAAACAGTAGTTACCGCCTCCGCCGTACACGACGGCGCCACCTCCAAACCTCCCCAAAATCATACCCTAGGGTCTCCTCACATTCTTCTTCCAAAAACTAAAACTAATTTCCCTCAAAACCAACCACAATTACGCAATTTTTAGATCTAGAGTTTTATTCAAGACGGGTTCCAAAATAAGAAAATATGCTTGTTCTTGGAAAGAACAAGCATTTAACATTATTTGGGGACTCGATTTAGTCCAAACTATAACCTAAATAGTAAGTTTCTCAATCTTTTTGCTTCTTTCTTTATTATCTTTCTCTTTGCATAAGTAAATATGTCTTTAATGTATACTTTCCTATTCTTTCATTTCCGGTATTTCTTTTATTTTTGTTTGAGTTAAGGTTCTTCGATTTGGGTCTTTGATTTTCGTATATCGTAGTCATATTGTTTAGTTCTTATTTGATTATGTGATCCATGATTGTTGTTGTTAATTTTACTTTAGTTTCAATTTTGTTTGTTTGCTGTTAATTGTTAGTTCACTGATTGTCTTAGTTTATAGTATTCATTAGAATAATTTGATTAGTCAGATTGATTATTTTAAATTTTAGGATTGGTTTGGATATAGATCAATACTCCTAGCCCTTGATTGGCTAACCATGGTCAATTTTTGAACAAGTCTAAGAAGGCTAAGTTTAGTTCACCTAGGTTAGTAATTTCAGAACTATGTTAGGGGTAGCATAGACATTTTGCAATGAAAACATCTTGCAGTAACTGAACTGGAACCCCCTAGAACCTTCTAGACTTCTAGAAGGAGGTTCGAATTAAAATTTCAGGTACTTGGTAGTGTTACTTGACCAGCAAGTCATAAATTAAATGACTAAGTAGCTAAAAACTGAAAATTAATAAGAGACTAAGGTGTAAAGTAAAATTTCTGAATGTGGCCCTAACTCTGCCTATAAAAGGACAGTACCCTGCCTTGAAATAGAAGTTTAGGAGAAATCTGAAAATTTGAAATTCAAATTACAAAATCTAGAAGATTTTTTTGGAATCTGAAGTTCTGAAACCTATTCTTTAGACAGTAAATCTCAAGATCCAAAAGTTTTCGGATCTTAGAATTTAGTTTTCGAAACCATGTTTGAGGTCAATTCTATTGCTGAAAGATCTTATCAAGTTATGAAGTTAATCTCTAGATTTTTAGGGTTAAAGTGAGTCAGATTTGGTTTTCAAGTCACACTTGAGATCCACGCTATTGTTGCTCGTCAACTTGTTTCGATATTGAGGCTTGAATCTCATTTTACTGGTTTTCAAAACCATTCCCGTTCCATTCCTTTGCTGCTGGTTCAAGTCTGCTGCTACTGATTATCATTTGCTGTACTTCCGATTCAAACTTACCTTTTGTGTGGCCATATCCAGGTACTTGATCTTGCAAACTCAGTTGATTATCCTGGAAATTGAGGAATGAAATGGAAAACAAGAGATGAAGCTTATGCACTATTTTCTAATCCGAAACTCTATTAATTCTGCCTTCTAAATCTACCTGCCCGGAGTAAATGTATAAGCACATTTGATTCTAACTATTGTGAAAACTTGGTGTAATTCATATGGTAAAATACCTATATTATCCCAGTATGTATGGATGCAATTTGATGAAATGTTAGGTCTAAATGGGAAGCTAATCGTTTGCTGAGCATGTTGTATGAGCTATACTAGTAATTGCCTCTTGTGTATAAACTAGCTCCATTTAGAGTTTTAATCGTGAGGTTGAGGAGTTTAATGCATGGAAATTGATTTACAAATTATTTAACATTTCCGACATATTAGCTTATTAGAGCAGGCTGCTATAATTCCTGGATTTCATATATTGCTGTATGTTTATGGGGATTTTAAGTCATAAATAGTTTCAGTAGAATCGTTTGGGCCTTTTGGGCCAAGACATCAAATTACCATGGGCAAAATTAACAGAGTCAAACGCTGCTGGGCCAATTACAAGCCCAAAACGTTGAAGGCCATGGTCAAAGGACAATGAGACCATGTGTTTGGGCCTCTGAATTTTAGTAGCAGACCTGTGCCTATGGTTTCAGCAAGGACAATTGTCTTTGTTTGAAGTTTAGGCTCGATTGAATAAGTCCACATTTGTTGTATATCTTAAGTGCTAATTACTTCTTATTGGGATGTTCGTTTATTAGTACTGAGGCCCAATTCTAGCTAGCTCACATGATCAAGGCTGAAACAGTTTCCTTTTCCATGGCTGTTTCGAAGTCCAATTTTCCGAAGACCTGAATTCATACTTAAAATTATTGGTTTAATTTTGTGATGCAGCCTTTGGGATATCCAAGATAAGTAGAAAATTTAAACTAAGGGGTTCTTCAATAATGAAGATCTTCTTGTTTTAATTTGGACTTAATCTTGAGACTCGAACCTTTTAATACTTTCAATAATAATCAATTTGTAGTGCTAATTAATTAAGTTGTTTTAGAGAGAATCATTAATTGAAAATAATAGTTCATTTTAGGATGATCCTTAAAATAGTTTGAGGTGTGTCGCGCCAAATTAAATCACAAACTGCTTGGCCCTATTTAATTACTTCATTAAAATATTTAGAACTCTGGACATGTCATTCATCGAATTTTCATGGCCTCCCGCAAAGTTATCAATGCGCTAGTCTCTTTACAAGCACATTTAATAAAGCTACTTTCTTAAATTCGGGTGCGTATTTATGTGACCCAAATCCAGATCTCGACGGTGTTAAAGTATGTTAAAGATCACAGATGCATTTATGTGATGTGGTTCGAGACGCGTTTTAATACTGTTGCAATCTTTCTCTGAAATTCAATTAAAAGCGGTAAGTAATTTTGAAATTGCACTATAGGATAAACATGTTTAAAATTAGATAATTGGCCAATTATAATAGTTTAAGCGACCCTGCTAGAACCATGGGATCTGGGGGTGCCTAACATCTTCCCTTGGGTCAACAAATTCCTTATTTAGAATTTCTGCTTCGCAAACTTCATTCGAAAAGTCAAAAAGTTTCCTCGATTTAGGGTTCAAGATAGACCGGTGACTTGGGACACTAAAAGCCAAACCTATTCCAAGTGGCGACTCTAAAAATAAATAAATAACCCCAATTCGAATAATGTGACTAAAATTGGAAAAACTCCCTTATACATTACCCTTCAGGGTGGTGTGTGAAAAAGGAGGTGTGACAACGTGTGTGCAAAATTTCAGGTCATTCGAATAAGATTTTATAGAGTTTTTGATCGAAAGCGTATTTATAGAGTTTTAGAGTTCTTAGGATTGAATCCATGGTTGATTCATAGTTTTGATGTTGTTTTAGGTGTTTTGACGGTTGGTATATGTTTGGATAGTGATATTAGACTTTTTGGTGCCTTTGGTTGAGGTCCTAGAGGCCTCGGGATGACTTCGGATAGTTGACGGAAGGTTTTTGGAATTTGGAATTGCAGCTTCAACTGCTGGTTTTCTGTCATAACCGCACCTGCAAGTGTTGGACTGTAGGTGTGGCGCTGCAGAAGCAGATCAGTGGTCGCAGAATCGAAAATGAGGAAGGGGACTAGAAATCACAAAAGCGGCATAATTATTGCACCTGCGTGACTGCAAATACGGATTTTGGGTCGTAGGTGCGAGATGGAGCTTTTAAGTGAGAACCACAGAAGAGGTTCCCCGACCGCAGAAGCGGTATCGTAGATACGATTGTTGCTCCGGAGATGCAAAAATTGCTGGACAGAACATATAAATAGTTGCCTAGTGAATTTGAGCTATTCTTTCACCAATTCATCCGAGAAGTGAGCTTTTGGGGAGATTTTTTTAGAGGGGATTCAAAAGAGCTTCGAGGAGGTGAGATTCTTGAAACCTAAACTCATTATTATAGTGATTTTTATCATCCTAAGCATGAAAAATAAAGGAAAATCAATGGCTAATTGAGAGTTCGGGCTTGATTAATTAGAGACCTTTGATTAATGATTTGAGAGACCAATTGAGGTCCGATTTTGGTACTTTTGGTATGACTAAATTCGTGAGAGTGTGAGGATTTTAGAAATATAAATTTTACCCGATTCTGAGACGTGGGCCCGGGGGGTGTTTTGGTCATTTTTCCTAACTTCACGTATTAGCTTAGAATTGATTAATTGTATTAGTTACTTGAGGTGTTATTTACCTTATGCAATTACTTTGAATAGATCTGGGCTATTTGGAGACGGATACTTGTGGCAAGAACGTGATATAGATTTGATTAAGCTGGTTTGAGGTAAGTATCTTGTCTAACCTTGTGTAGGGGACTCTCCCCTTAGGATTGATATTGTGATAATTAATATACCTTGTACATAAGGTGATGAGTACGTACTTGTGCTAATTGTTAAAAATTCTATTTTTATTAAAATAGACTTAATTGTGTTTTTCCTTTCTTGCTTACAATACTTGGAATTTAACCTTGCTGTTAGCCTAGAGAAGCATGTCTACTTGACTAAATGGTTCGATTTGCTTTAACTGCCTTATTTGTATTACATGAAGTATGGCAGGCTATAAATTATCTGTTTTGCTTTGGTATGAATTTGAGCATAATTGAGTATTCCTTTTTGCTATTGTTGTGAAGGCATCCCGGGAGATCTCTTGAACGAATTTATGATTGAGCTCAAGTACGAGATATCAAGAGATCCTTGGCACGTATATTGAGGATACCAAGAGATCCTTGGAATACCAAGAGATGCATAGCATATATTGAGTATACTAGGAGATCTTTGGGATACCAAGAGATCCCTAGTATGGATTGAGGATACCAAGAGATCCTCGGGATTTCAAGATATTCCTAGCATATATTGAGCATACCAAGAGATCCTCAGGATACCAAGAGATCCCCAGTATATATTGAGGATACCAAGAGATCCTCGGGATACCAAGAGATCCCTAGCATATATTGAGGATACCAAAAGATCCTTGGGATACAAAGAGATCCCTAGAATAAATTGAGGATGCCAAAAGATCCTTAGTCTATTGAGGATGCCAAGAGATACCTAGTATAGATTGAGGATACTAGGAGATCCTCGCGATACTGAGAGATCCCTGGTTATTAACCTTGTGTTCGTTTTAGCCTCTGCTTTGGTTATTGCGTTCCTTTATTTATCATCTTAAATTCTTATTGTTAGCTTTCAACTGTATTACTCATGGTATTCTGTCATACCTTATATTTTTTTATCTTATTTCCGTAGGGCCCTAACCTTCCTCGTCAATATCCAACCGAGGTTAGGCTTGGTACTTACTAAGTATCGCTATGGTGTACTCAAGCCCTCTCTGCACATGTTTTACATATGCAAATACAGGTACTCTCACTTAGTCTTATCATTCTTGAGGCGAAGCACTTCTGTAGAGATTTCGAGGTATGTCTGCTGCGTTCGTAGACCGAGGAGTCCCCTTCTATCTTTCTCTAATAGTATAACCCTTCGATATTTTCTTTTTGCTAAACATTATGGAGTTAGAGCTTCTTATGTATCTCTTAGCTTATGATAAGTGGATTTTCTGCTTTTGGGAAATGTTGTTAGTCTTAAGAAGTTGTATTGTATATGCCAAGAGGCATTTTAAATACTGTTTCATTCTGTTAGTTTTGGTTCGTAATTATTTCTTCTGAAAGTTTTGATTATTTTTCGCATTGTTTGGCTTACCTAGTCATAGAGACTAGGTGCCATCATGACAGTTCACGGAGCACGAACTGTGGTCGTAACATAAAAACACCTCATAATATAAATCAACATATTTTACATCCTAAATCGATGAAACAAAAGTAAAACATGAGGCCATATACATATAAATATATATACTTTAAGCTAAACATAAACACTTTACACTTAGTCTCTTGCTCGTTATCGAGCAATGAGACTATCAAATAAACCCTCAACTATCGTACAAGTCTCAATTATAGAGGAGCAATTTAACTTTTAACCATGCACTCTACCCTTGACTATGATTGGTAGCAGCAATAAAAATGTAGTATATGCAATCACTTATACTTTCCTTTACTTGTGCCATTCATCAAATATTCACAACAAATACAACGTACTCATAACAATCCTAGCCTTAAAAGTCAACTTAATATGTATCACAATGCACCCATGGCTTGAACTTCCAACATCGCAGAGAAATCTAATAATGTTACCTATTCCTCATGAACCATGTGCCCTCATAATAAGAACATGAGAGTAAGTTTAATCTATACAATTGAATCTCATAACAAAATATAGTTCAAGGACTCACATATATCGAAGAAAATTTATCACTCTCACAAAGAAGTCACATGCACGCAAAAAGTTCCATATGCTTGCCGATAATTTAAATCTCCACTAATGTAGGCTCACTCAATCTAAAATAAGTTAGTACTTTATATGGTTATAATGTAGGCTATGGGACGGGTAGGATATATTTAGGATTAGTAGTTCACCCTCCTAACTGTAATACATTACATAATAAACTTTAAGAGCAATTTCTTCAATTCACTTCAATTTCACAAACAATATCATTTCCCAAAATTATTTCCTCTTTTTTAAGCACCACTTTAATTTATACCCCACTTGCAAAAACAAGACAACAATTTATTCGTCTCAATTTTTTCTTCTCTTTTTTTTTCTGATTTTTTCTTTCTGATTTTTTCTTCTTTTTTTTTCTCTTTCAACTAGTCTTTTTTCTTTTTCAATTTCCTCTACTGGTATATTATTTTACGAAATAAGTGCATCTTTCTTCTTCTATTGGTTCCACTCAAAAGCCACCAAAAACTTAGCCCTTACTTTTTCTAGCGCTCATTTCACAATTAAAGTGCTATAAGAGGTAATAGTATCAAAATAATATTAATTAAGAACAAAAGAGTATATGCTCATAATATGGGTGCCAAATAAAAGTCTATGGGCTCAAAAGGTTTACTAGGGATAGATTTTATTTGTGATAAGAAATTAAGCTAAAAAATCAAAGAAGGCCTAAAATTATTTTCAAACCGAGCATCACCTAAAATTTCGCTTCAACTCACATACCGGGCAAGTTCTAGACTCAATCACAATAACATGGATTACACAAATTTCGCTTCACACATGGTACATGACACACTAAGGATGGTTTGATTCTGACTCTCAAACAATTCAATTATTCACGGAGCCACAAGATATTTAGCATTAAGCACAAAGTGAATATAAATCAAGCAAAAGAGACATAGACGTCAAAAAATATGCTACCCAATTTCATCAAGGTATCATGCCAAAGCTTAAATATGCTACTATCAAACAAGTCAAAGGAGCCTAAGTACATCAATCTTCCTCCTTTTATTTCTTAAAGTCCTAATCTATTCTAAAAAATAAAAAGCGATTATCCTGTTCAAACTACATCCCATAAAAAAGAACCGATAAACAAAGAAAAACCACAGGGGAATTATTGTTACCTAAAAAAAAATACATGTTTTTGGGTTTTTTTTCTTATTTTTTTACCCCTTTTTATCAAATTTTTATTGCACCTTAATCCCTCAAGAAAGCTGTCCAAAAAATCCATCGTCAGGAAAAGTCCACATTTCTAAATGTTTTTATTAATTAATTTATTATTTTTAACATAAACTACCAACTCTAAGAACGAGTACTATAACTAAGCTAAAATAGCATAGAAAATCACCCACAAAATCTCCTCACCCACACTTAAAATTGTGCAGTATCTTCAATGCAAAATAAAAAATAATAAGAGGGTAAAATAGACTCTCTGGTAGGCCAAAGGCCGAAGAATTTGCAGCTCACAGGATACTCAGACTTCTCCCATGTATGATCCTTTGTGTGAGTATCTCACACTTAGTTTCAACCACCTGCTCACTTTTGCACACTTCCTATGGCTTTGTTCCCTATGCTCAAAATCCTACAAAATAAAATAACACTATAAAATAATACAATAAGAAGAAAAAAATAAAAATTAAAAAAATCAGTAAAGTTGAGTTGTCTCCCCACATACGCCTAATTTATAGTAGGAATTCTAAACATATAGGATTGAACTCGAAAGTGGGAATTCTAGATTGCATATAGGAATGAGTAGAGCAAGTTCTTGAACTTGGGCATTAGGGAATGGATTCGCGGTTAGGATAGACATATACCTAATTTCCTTGCTTGGTTGATTTACAGGAATTATAAATGCATTCTTGTTAGTTCTAATTCCATAAATATATATGCGTTAAGTTGGCTTGAATAGGTGAGTAAGAGCTCGACATATTCTTATGAGCAATATTAACCCTATCTATCGATAAACCAGATAAATTAATTAGTTAACTCAATTAAAGAATACAATATGATTGTTAGATAGCTCATAAACCTAGATCGTTTTCATAATATTAATAACATAAAAATCCGCTCTTCCTCTATTCAAAGTTTATTATTTGTTTTTATAATTTTAATTAATTTAGAATCAAATACTTCTAGTTTTAATTCTTGTAGATAGTTAGGATAGTCTAATTTAGTTAATAGTTAATCACAAGTTTTCGTGGGTTCGGTATCTGACGTTTAGTCACTTTATTACTCGACGACCACGTATAGTTGCATGTGCGTTTGGCCTCAACAAGTTTTTGGCACCGTTGCTGCCGTTTAGAATTTTCGATGATGGACTTTATAGATAACTTTCTTGAGTAATTAAGGTCCAATAAAAAAATGAAAAAAGGTTAAAAAAATAAAAAAATCCAAAAATATGTCTTTTTTTTAGGTAGCAATAATCCCCCGTAGCTTTTCTTTGTGAACTGGTTCTTTTTCACGAGATGTAGTTCGTACCGGGTCGTCAGCTTTAAAAAAAAAAGATTAGGACTTTAGAAAACAAAAGGAGGAAGATTGATGAATTTAGGCTCCTTTGACTTGTTTGATAGTATCATATTTAGTCTTTGACATGTATAATGTGAGTACGTGATTTTTGGCTCACATGAATTGCTGCTACAGAATTTCCAAAATTAGATTTTTTCTTTTAATTATTTGGTATTTGGAATTATTGCATAATTTTCTTATTTGTTTGTATTTTGTGTGCACGTTTAATTTTTTTTTTTTTGCTCAAATTCTCGGATTTATTAGATGAAGTTAACGTACATCCAAGAGGTGTATAGCACCCTTCACCTACAGGATTGGAACAGGCTCCAACCATAGAAGATTGTAGGATCTCAAAATTAAGCTCTCAAAAATAAGTGTACAAGGGGGATATACAAAATCATCCCGTCCTTATATTAGGATAATTTGGTATTCAGGGGACATCAAAAGAGTATTTCTCTCCAGATGAAAAGCATTTTTTTACATGTCTTCTTCTAAAGGAGGGAAATTGAAGTCTGTCCATATTATATTCTCCCCTTGCTTCTATCGGTAATTGTTGAGGAAGGGTATACAAAATTGTTGATTCCATGATTTGCAAGCCTATCCGCTACTTTGTTCGCTTCTCGGAAGCATTGTTGCACCTTTAAGTTGTCAAAAGAGTCGATAGTGCTTGAACAGTGTCACGGATGTTCCATGGAGGCTTGGTTTTATCAGTGATGAGCAGTAGGGAATCACTTTCCACCTTAAGGTTTTTAATTCCATTATTGCTGCACCAATTCATCTCAAAAACCATTGGCATATGCAATCAACATTTTCCCATCGACATCTCTAATGATTTCACCACCTCCGCTTGGGCCAGGATTACCTCTAAAGCTTCCATATGAGTTTAACTTAACAAATTCTTACAAAGGTAAGGTCCATTTGACAGTAACGGCAGAGAATTCAAATTTTGTGAAATGTAAAACATCACAAAATTGTTTCCATTGCATGAAAAGGGGAATATTAGGGAATTGTCTGTGAGAAATCAGAATTAATTGTTGAGAGGAAAGAGAAACTATACTGTAATAATTCATTCTCTTATTTTCAAACCTGTTCTTAAATCTTGCTTTCCAGATGTGCCAAGTAATGATTGATGGCATGACTTGTAAAGCTAGTTTAATCATAGGGTTGTGACTTTTCATGGTCCACCATCTAATAATCATCTGTCTAATATTAGCAGCATCAAATCTGACACCCATTATGTTACAGAAATAAAATCAGATCTTCTTGCTAATATGACTGTGGACAAAAAGATGTTCCTTAGTTTCCTGCTCCTGGCTGGGACAACATGAGCACCTGGAGGGAAGGTGAATGCCAAATCTAGTGATATTAACATCAACAACAACTTTGTTCCTAAGAAGCCTCCATAGGAAAAAAGAGATTTTCAAAGGTTCATGCTTGTGCCATGTCATCTTGTTAACTAGTGAGTTTTCATGATAGTCCCTAATATTGTTCCAGGCAGAGTTACAAGTAAAACTTCCATATGTCGAGGCAGTCCATATAGATTGATCCATTAGATCAGAAGAGTAAATCTTAATTCTCTGAATATGTTGAACAATATCAGGAGGAAGGCATTGTTCTAGTTTACAAATGTTCCAAGTTCGTCCATTCATATATGAGGCCACCTTAATCTTAATAGAGGTAGATGCATTTCCATATTGAGAGAATTTGCCTTTGCCTGACCAATTATCCCACCAAAAGCTACTATTACCGGCATGAATCCTCCACATAATAAAATGGTCAATTTTTCATCATTCTTCTCCATGTGTGAGATTGAATGTAGCTAAACTTTCTTGCCATAGGATGAATCATCCTACAATATTTGGCCTTTAAAAATTCTATCCACAGAGAAGTATTAGATCTGAAGATCCACTACAATTTAGATGCAAAGGTATCTGCAATTTCCTGTATCGGTCTTATACCAATTCCTCCTTCTTTGGTAGGGATACATAAATTTTTCCTTGAAGCCCAATGGTGTTTTTGTTTCCCCTCCATATTTCACCAAAGAAAGTTAGCAAACACTCTTTCCATTTGAGTGAAAATAGTCTTAGGTGGTTGGCAGATTGATAGCAGATGAGTAGGAATAGAAGTCAAAACATGCTTAATCAAAATAATTTTACCTTCAGCAGATAGTAGAGTGCTATTCCATGAGCTTAAAAATACGGTGCATTTACATTTAGGATCCAATTTTATATTTTTAGACTAATTGGTAAGTTAATGTTTCATAAAAATGAAAAAAAATACAAAAATAATTATTTTTGCATTTTTATTGTTTAAATTCGAATTTTTGGTAGTTTTTTAAATTTGGTTTTTAATTATTTGTATTAATTATTATTCAAAATTAATTAGTATTTTTAGGCTAATTTAATTTTAAGATATGATTAAGGTTTTAATTCTTAAATGTTGAAAAAAGTAAAGAATTTTGAAATAAAATAAAAGAAAAAGGAAAGGAATTGAAGAGAACCAGACTTTGGGCCAAATTCATGAAATTCCCTTAGGCCCAAACCATTTTCTCCCATGACCCATCCAAACCCACTCAAAACCGACCCAAACCAGCTGGTTTAACCCAGTTCAACTTTTGTTTTAACCAAACGACGCCGTTTAGAGTTCCCCAGTCTTAAGATAATCCGAGCTCAATTCATGTTGACTTACAAGCTTACATGGCCTCCAAGCCATTTCAGTAGTTGTATAATTGTATATTGATTCTGTATATTTGATGTATATAGAGTGTATATGATGGGCTATGATGATATATGTTCTGGGCTCATGTGTTGGGCCACTGACACTTATGAGCCTAATGGGTCATATCTGAGCCCGGGTCGTTTGACCCAATACCCCACCCGGTCCGGTTGTTTTTTTGTAAATATATTTGTAAAGGTTAGGTAGGAAGCTTCTACACATTAGATATTTTCATTTTTCATTTTCCCAATACCGACTCTTCGTTCTCTCAATCTCTCCTCCTTCTCTCTACTTTCTCTTTCTAGATTCTCTGTGATTTACTCGGTTAATCTGAATATTGACATGGTATCAGAGCCTTACAACGATCCGATCATGTTCATTTGCATGTCGGTGTCTCTTTTGAACATTTGTTTGACGGTTTTTGAGGATTTATCTGAGATTGAATGGTCGATGATGATTCCGACTTTTATCGGACATGGTTCAGAGTATTTTACATCATGATATCCGGGTGTATCTTCGTGACCTCAACGTTTTAAGAACCTCTGTCGGTTTTGGGTGATTTTTGGTGAGTCATCGGTATCTAGGGTTTTCGGTGGTTTTGACTTGCTGTTTTACCGTCTTCCGGTGGTCCGATTCTCATCTCGTGGATGTTTAGGTACCTTTCCGACATCGTTTCTCATATTTCCGGTGACCGACTCGACGTCTGAACCTAGGGTTTCATACACAGGGTTTTCACTATCATTTGAAGGCCGATCTTCTTCCGGTAGCGAAGAAGGAGGGTAACTTTATCTTAAAATTCAATATTACCTGATTTGTGTGTACAGAATTGGTTTTGTATCTGAGTAGTTGGCTTTGTGTGTGGTTATTTGATTTGTTACACTCTGGTTGTTGAACGTGTTTTCTTTGTTGATGTGTCATGGCTGTTAATACCAATACTGGTACTTTGGACTCTACCAGTCCTCTATTTCTATACTCCTGTGATGTTCCCGGGGTATCTCTTGTCCCCACCCCCTTCTCGGGTGATGGTTATGGGGGATGGAGGAGAAAAATGGTTGTTGCTTTGACTGCCAAAAATAAAATTGGTTTTATAGATGGAACCTGTCCTCGACCAGCCACTAATGTGGATCAACAAAGGTTATGGGATAGGTGTAATAGTATGGTAATTTCATGGCTAACTGCTTCTATTTCTCCTGCGATTGCTGAGTCCGTGCATTATTCTGATACTGCTGAAAGCATATGGTCACAACTTCAGGCACGATACCAATAGGACCAAAATTTATGAATTGAAAAGAGAGCTGTCCAACACCTCTCAAGGGTCCTTAGATATAACATCCTATTTTAATAGACTCAAAGGTCTATGGGATGAACTTGAATCTATGTGTGTGAACCAAGGCCAAAGGTGTGTGTGTGTTGCCAAAGAGGGTATAATAAAGAAAAATGATGAAAATAAAGTGTTTCAGTTTTTAATGGGCCTCAATGACACATACATGGGGGTGCGGAGCAATGTTCTAATGATGCAGCCTCCTCCAAACCTTGACAGTGTGTATAATTTGCTCCTGAATGATGAAAAGCAAAGGCATGTCCAGTCTCCCTCTCATTTTAACCCGGACTCTGTATCTTTCAATGCCTACACTAACAGGAAGCCAGTTGACTCTAGTAAGGTTGCAATGCCCAATGCTTCCTCTTCTTTCAAACAAAGAGTCAATTTTGATCAAGGTAGAGGGTCATTGTTCTGTAGATACTGTAAGAAGTCTGGACACTTAATTGATAAGTGCTTCAAACTTCATGGGTATCCACAAAATACAACTTTCAAGGGGAGGAAATCTGGTGCTGCTAATATTGTTGCTTCAAATTCTGATGGTCATTTGTCTGTTCCTCAAGGGAATCCCCCTGCCAGCCATGAATCTGTCTCAAAAATAGATGGTCAGTGTTCTGTGATACCTGGGTTGAGCAGTCAACAGTATGATCAGCTGATGAATCTATTACAACAAACCCAGTTAGGGGGGTTCCAATGCTCAAAATCCCTCTCCCATGTGTGCTGTCAATTTTGCTGGTACTATGCTAACTGAGAGCCCCATTTCTGATTCCAAAGTTTGCATGCTTACTAGTATTAATTCTGTATCTTGGATAATAGATTCCGGTGCCTCTAATCACATGACCCATGACAAACAATTACTTTTTAACCTTACACCTTTATCTGTCCCTTATCTTGTGACTCTTCCTAATGGATACAAAGTAAAAGTAACATGCACAGGCTCCTTTCAACTGACTCCTTCTATTATTCTTCATAATGTACTGTTAATTCCTTCTTTCACACACAAAGTTTTTGTCCATAAGTTGGCAAAGGAGTTACATTGTATAGTCATGTTCACTGAACATTCATGTTTACTCCACATGCTACAGGGCCCTTCTGGAAGCCAGTGGATCTTGGTAAACAAGCTGCTGGTTTGTATAAGCTGACATGGGTTCCTCCTTCCTCTTCTCTATCTTCAACTAGTTCTGTTTGTTCTGCTTCTACTTCTTGTGATGCTAGCAAGGTTACTGTTTTGTCTTCCATGCCTATCTCTTGTAATGATACCATTCTGTCTGATAATAAAACTGTTTCATCATCTTTACATGTAAATAGTTCCAATTGTAATAATGATTTGAATTCTGATATGAATTACCTTTGGCACTTAAGACTTGGTCATATTCCTTTTGCACATATGAGATGTATTTCTGGTCTGTCTTTCCCTTTTGCTTCCAAACAGCCTTTCCCTTGTTCAGTCTGTCCTATGGCCAGACAAACTAGGCTTTCCTTCCCTGACAGTTCCATTAAAACATCTAAACCCTTCCAACTGATTCATGTAGACACCTGGGGACCTTATCACACTCCAACCTTTTCTGGTTGTAGATACTTCTTGACAATAGTTGATGATTTTTCAAGGGCAACATGGAACCACTTGCTAGGATCTAAAGGCAATGCCTTTTCTATGCTTAAATCCTTCATTTCTCTGGTTAAGACCCAGTTTCATACTGTGGTTCAAACTGTTAGAAGTGATAATGCTTTGGAGTTGGGTTCTAGCAATGAGGGTATTGCATTCTTTAGCAGCCAGGGAACCATCCACCAAACTTCCTGTTCTCACACTCCCCAACAAAATGGGGTTGTTGAAAGAAAACACAGAACCCTTCTTGAGACATGTAGGGCTTTACTTTTCCAGTCTGGGTTGCCTACATCCTTCTGGGGGGATTGTTTATTAACTGCTACATACTTACTTAACAGAATACCTACCAGATTGCTACATAACAAATCTCCTCATGAACTTTTGTATGGGAAACCTCCTACTTTTCACCATTTAAGGGCATTTGGCTGCCTTGCCTATGCCACTGTACCAATCCCTCAAAGGGACATATTGAGGCCTCGAGCTATCCCTTGTGTCTTCTTGGGCTATCCTTTTGGCAAGAAGGGTTACAAATTATATGATCTTACTTCCAAGAAATGTTTGGTCTCCAGAGATGTCATATTTCGTGAATCATGTTTTCCTTTTAAGTCTGCTTCTCCTGCTGTTTTTCCTTCAGCTTCCTCCTTTCCTTATGTTCCTTCTGGAGAAAATGATGATCTGACTGATTCTCCCATGCCTACTGCTTCCTCCTTACCTTATTTTCCTTCTGGAGAAAATGATGATCTGCCTGATTCTCCAACTGTCCCTTCTCCCTCATCTGTGCATCAGCCTTCTCCAGCTTCTGCCTCTTCTGATTCTATTCTTCCTTCTCCTCCCATTCTGCCTTCATCTCCTTCTGCTCCTGTCCTCAGAAAGTCTACCAGACAACATAATCCCCTACCTTAAGGATTATGTCTGCCAACTCCCTGCCTTCTCTGGCTCTTCTTCCTCCTCTTTGGAATCTGAACCACTGTATTACTCTCAGGCTGCTTCAGTTCCAGCTTGGTAGGATGCCATGAGAAAGGAGTTTGAAGCCTTGGACACCAACCAAACTTGGGATGTTGTTCCTCTTCCTCCTGGTAAGAAACCCATTGGTTGCAAATGGGTTATAAAATTAAGTACAAGGCTGATGGGTCTATTGAAAGGTATAAGGCCAGACTTGTTATTAGGGGGAATACTCAAGTTGAAGGGGTTGATTTCACAGAAACTTTTTCTCCTGTGGTCATAATGTGCACTGTTAAATGTTTGATTGCTGTTGCTGTGAAAAAGAATTGGAATCTGTTTCAACTTGATGTTAATAATGCTTTCTTGCATGGTGATTTGGATGAGGAGGTTTACATGAAATTGCCTCCTGGCCTGACTGTCTCTGCTACTGTTTCTAATTCTGTTTCTCCTACTTCTTCTCCTCTGGTTTGCAAACTCCAAAAATCTCTTTATGGGCTGAGACAGGCTTCCAGACAATGGTATGCCAAGTTGTCTCATGCTCTCTCTCTCAGAGGATATAACCACTCTTTGAATGACTATTCTTTATTCATCAAAGGCACACCTGGGTCTTTAGTGATTCTAGCAGTGTATGTGGATGATATTATTATCACTGGGGATGACAATGATGAAATCACTGCCCTGAAACTGATTCTTGATGATCAGTTTAAAATCAAGGACCTAGGGTCCTCTCATTATTTCTTGGGTATTCCGATGTCTCCTGTTCCTGGTGGAATGATCCTCAATCAGCAGAAATATATTTCTGACTTGTTGCATCAGTTTGACTGCTCTAATGTATCTTCTGTTGTCTGTCCTTTGGATACAAATGTCAAACTTCTTGCTGATTGTGGTGACCTCTTACCCTCTCCTGATCAGTTTAGGAGTTTAGTGGGTAAGCTCTTATTTTTGACACATACTTGTTTTGCTGTGCAACATCTGAGTTAGTTTCTCAAGTGCTCCAGACTCCCTCATTATGACTGCTGCTCTACATGTGTTGCGATATCTTAAAGGGACTCCTTCTATGGGCCTTTTTTACTCTGCCAATGATGATTTCTCTTTGAGTGGTTATTCTGACAGTGATTGGGCTGCTTGCCCTGATACCAGAAGGTCTGTTACTGGGTTTTCTATTCTTCTGGGTGGTTCCCTGGTCAGCTGGAAGTCTAAGAAACAACCTGTTGTCTCTTTGTCTTCTGCTGAGGCAGAATATCGAGCCTTGAGCAAACTTGCTGCTGAACTCTCCTGGTTATCTCGCTTATTGTCTGATCTTGGTGTTTCTGTTTCCCTTCCCATTTCTGTATATTGTGATAGCCAATCTGCCCTACACATTGCTACTAATCCTGTTTTCCATGAATGCACAAAACACATTGAGGTGGACTGTCATTTTGTGCGTGATCAGGTCAACGCTGGCTTCATTAAGTTGCTTCACGTATCTACTTCTCGGCAACTGGCTGACTTACTCACAAAGCCTCTTATTGGCACTGCCCTGCATCCGCTGCTGTCCAAGTTGAAGGTGGTGTCCCCCTCCAACTTGAGGGGGGTGTTGACTTACAAGCTTACATGGCCTCCAAGCCATTTCAGTAGTTGTATAATTGTATATTGATTCTGTATATTTGATGAATATAGAGTATATATGATGGGCTATGATGATATATGTTCTGGGCTCATGTGTTGGGCCACTGACACTTATGAGCCTAATGAGTCATATTTGAGCCCGGGTCGTTTGACCCAATACCCGACCCGGTCCGGTTGTTATTTTGTAAATATATTTGTAAAGGTTAGGTAGGAAGCTTCTACACATTAGATGTTTTCATTTTTCATTTTCCCTATACCGACTCTTCGGTTCTCTCAATCTCTCCTCCTTCTCTCTACTTTCTCTCTCTAGATTCTCTGTGATTTACTCGGTTAATCTGAATATTGACAATTCATCCAACGATGGAAAACACTTTCATCATTTCAATTAAAACTGTCCTAAGATCTGCAAAAATTGTTTAGTGCAAACAACCCCCCCTCCCGCCGTCCATCTCTATCATAGATAATTCTAGCGCCGCCTCGAGGAAATCCACCATTTTTACCGGCAATACCACCTCCAACCAGTCCCAAACCTCAACCACAATACCCCCATGACTTCCCCTTTTCAAATCCACCATCAATAACCTTCAAATCATCACAAAGCTGAGCTAATTTTAGATATAAAGAGGTAGAAAAAAACGACAACCAAAAATCTCTTGATTTCTTTGAGCTTCAAAGACCGTTTAGGGCCTAAATTGATGTTTCTCATTGGTTTTTGGCAAGAACCTGTGAGATACACCAACTTTGGCTCGAAATCAGAATGGAAGCCCGTTCAAGCCATCTTTCTGTTTTCTACTATTCTAGGTATTTCTTTGATTCCCATCATTTTTGTGTTGTTTTTTCTCATGTTCATTTTCTTCTGTCTTGTTCCTCTTTTATCTCTTATCTTTTCTGTCATTCTTTGTATGCATTTCAAGTTGCAGCTATCTATTTCTTCTCATGTCGTTCTTCTTTTGTTAGTTCTAGTTGATATTTGTTGCATGTTTAAAATTATGTCATATTAGTAATTATCAGCATATTAGTGTAATCAACATTTTCTTGTTTAGTATTTTTTTCGATGTTTTAAATAATTTTTTTCTTGCATGTTTATCATTTGTATTTCTTATTTTGTTATGCTCCATTTATTTTTCTTTTGATGCCAAAAATGGTAGAATTGCTGGGTTCACTTATTTGTGGCCTATGGTTTCTGATCTCAAGTTGAGCTTGAAGGGTTTAGAAGCGCAAAGACCATAGAACGTGCCAATGCAGCAACCCAAAGGCCTTGGGTCAACTTGACCCTTTTGGTAGGTTAAATATAAAATAGGGGGTTTAAGGGGTAGTTTAGGGCATTTAGGTGAAAGAATATTGTATAACTGACTGAGGAAGTTTCTTGGAAGGTGGGAGGAGGACTATTATGAAATTATAATATTTGAACTAAGTGTATTTGAGCAAAAATAAAAATTGACTAAGGTTTTAAGCTAAAATGAAAATATTGAAAGGTGCAAAGTGCAAAAGTAGTGGAATTCTACAACGCTAAGTGTCTTGCTTATAAAGGCACCTTAACTTGATATTAAAGGTAGAAAAAAAGATAAAAAATTTGAAAAACTGAAACGATTGTAGATTTTTTCAAAGTTTTGAGTAGATTAGAAACTTCTGATCTTTTCGTTAGTTAGAATTCCTTGAAAAAACATTTGAAAAATCACAAATTCTCATTCTGGGTTGAGATGGTTTGAACTCTAGTTTTCTTTTGAAAATTTTGGGTTTGGTTTTTACTTGGAAACACTGTTACATTGGCTGATTTTTTGGGATTGAAAAAGGGTTTAATATTTTGCTGGTTTCTTGGATTCCAAATGTAAATTGAAACTGTTGTTCTGCTGTTAACTGCTGCTGCTTAGTTACTGCTGATCTCACCTTCTTCTTCTGAAGTTCTATAGCTATTTTTGAATTTATCCAGGTACATTTTCGAATCCTTGCAATGAAATGTGAATGTTGAATGAAAGATGGTGCTCCCATGTCAAAATTTCAGCCTCATTTTAAAGTTTGATCTTAATAGTCTTGCTATGGCTCGATCTTGATCAATTAGTTTGTCTACAGTTTTAATTGAGCTTGTATAATTTCAATAAATGTTATATACTTGTTTGTAATCGTAAGTTTGGACTTTCAGTTTATTTTGGTGGCTGCCAAGTGTATTTGAATGAATTTCTAGTTCATTTGTAGGACTCTAATGACCTGATATATTGCTATTTGACTCACTAGTTTAATGTGCAGAAACCAATAACTTTGATGTATCTGTGGGTTGTATGCTCTTGAGGAGTCGATAACTTTTTGCTCAAATGATATCAATTTGGGGGTTCTTAAGGTTGTCATCTTTGAGTTTTGATTGGAATACCCTGTACTTAGTATAGTAGTATATGCATGCTGGTAAAATAAAGTCTTCTTAATGAATTGGTCTATTAATTGTCTTGGATCTAATATTTGGGAATTGGACAGAGTTGAGTCCATGTTAGCATTTGTATTCTTATGAAATCATGTTGGTAATGAGCTGGGATCGATGTTGAGTTTCCTTTTAACATTTCTGATATTGAACGAAAGTTTAGAGACCCAACTTGGGTCTTGTCTTCATTTTCTCCTTAGCCCTCAAATACTTTGGGCCATGAGGCTGCAAAGCTGAAGCGCAGGTCTTTTCTGCTGGGCCTGCCCATTTCTACCTTTGGTCTTAATGTTGAATATGACATAAGCTACCTTTTCTTTAAATAACCAAACTTGTTTTCTTATTCAATGCAGATCCTCTCCCGTTAAGCTTGCTTGAATGCTAGAGTTATAGGCACGAGGAACATAAACCCAATTTATAATATGTTATTGATTAGAATTTGTTAATAACTGAGGAGAGCCGTGGTAGATGAACGATTAATTATGGCCCTCAATATTTTGACCAATGTTAGACAAATAGACTGGAGGTGTGTTGTGTCAAATAAAACCTTAAAAAATTAGTATGTTTATCCTTAGAATTCGAGGCACGCTATTTAGCAAATTTTCCATGACCCTCGGAAATTTAAAATGTATAGTTGCTTTAGGTGCGTAATGAAAATTACTTTCCTTAACTCGGGTGAGCATTTCATGTGATCTAAATTTAAATCTTACCAATGTTGAATAGAACATGTCTCGTACTCCGGGTGCATTTCATGTGGCGTGATCCTAAGACGTGTTTTAGATGATGTTGAAATCTTTCTTAAAATAGTTAAAAGCGGTTTAATAAGTTAAAATATACCGCAAGCTAAAACATTTATTAAAATCAGATAATATACCAATTATGATAGTTTAAGTGACCGTGATAGAACCACGAAATCGGAGGGTACCTAACACCTTCTCTCCGGTTAACAGAATTCTTTATTCAGAATTTTTGGCTCGCAGACTTTAAAAGAAAAGTAAAAGTCTTTCTCGATTTGGGATTTAAAATAAATCGGTGACTTGGGATACCAGAAAACAACCAATCCCAATGGGCGACTTTGAATAAAGTTGAATAAATAATCCCATTTTAAATAATGTCACTTTAACTGAAAAAATTTCCTTATGTACCACCTTCGGGTGGTGTATAAAAAGGAGGTATGACAGCTCCGGTGATTCTGCTGGGGACCCAAACCCAGAATCTTTGGTTTAGAGTTCAAGAATTCGAGCTTAGAATAGCTGTTATGAGTGGCTTTATTTATTATTTGATTCTTGCATATTTGAGCCTAATGTACTAGATGCTATTTTTACCGGTTTGATATTGTGTGAGCTGTATATAAACTGTCACGAAACCTTTCTTCTCTCTGAGTCTTCTAAATCATCTGGAAAGTGTGCACTTCATGTAACTTCTTTTCTGTTAGAGTCTTACCCCAAATTTTAAACGAGGTTCGGACAAGATTCAAAGCCGGTGAAGCTTCTGTATTCCCGGTACGCTTCCCCCCTCGAGTTGTCCTCTTGGGTAAGCCAGGTCTAGAACAATAAACCTAGGATTTAAACCTAATATAAAAAAATCTCATGCCGGATCCCTAGTAGGAACCTTTGTTTGCATCACGTGCATTTGACTTTGGAGATTCAACACAAGGGTTGGGTCAGCATAGGACAGGTGTACCTAAAATGAAAAGACCATCCTGATGCATCCTACTTGCTACTTGTGCATTTATTTGCTTTGCATTTGCATGCTGACTGGCTTGTTAATAATAAAATGAAGTTGGGAAAAAAATAGCAGTGTGAGGGTTAAGAGAGATAATTACCCAGTTTGAAAACCTATGTCTAAGAGTTAGTGAAACTCTGCCGAATTTTAAAAAAAAGCAAAATAAAAAAAAGAAAATCTTGTTTTTAGAAAATAATTGTTTTTGTTAAATTTGCCCGAACTATGCCAGTTTGATTCTCACCGGATGTGGGATACGTAGGAACCTCCATCGGGTCCAACTTTCCTTTTGTAAAAATAATCGAAAAAGAACAAAATTTTATTTTTATTGCAGATAAGCAGGTTGGTGCCATTCTTGTTTAAGACAACCCGAATGTTCCCAAAAGGGCGCCGGAAGGCCTTTTTGTAAGAACAACCACCTTTTGATCATTTTTCAAATTTTTGGCCGGTTAACAAGCACAACCATAAAATCTTCTTCCCCGAAGTACTAAAAGGCCGTATTTGCAAAGTTGGGTTTTACTTTGAAACAAAATTTTTGAAAAATAGTGTTAAATCTTTTGTTTTGATTCAAAATGAGTTATTAAATCACATTAACAAATGTGCAGGATGAGCACAAATGAAAGTGAACCCTTCACAACTCTTAAAGAGATCCCCTTACCGCTCCACATGTGGTGGAGCAATTTGGGAAAAGGTAGTAGAGTAACTGTGTTAAAGGTTCTGGGTGGTCTTATTGGACTTTCGAACATCAAGTTAAGATTGGACGTGATTAAAGCCTTGATAACGTTTTAGAATCCAACTCGAAATGTGTTATGTTTTTTAGACTTTGAGCTCACGCCCACACTAGAGGAAATTGCGGGTTATGCTGGCCTTAACGGAAACCGTAGAAGTCGGTACCTAGAGTCACCAAGAGTAGTATCTCCTGGAAAATTTTGGGATATGGTGAGTATTAATCAGGATATTCAGGATTGAAATTTATCTTAAGGTATTGCACTTTCCAGTTTTTGTATCAACGCTACGTAACCCCCAGGGTTTTGAAGCACCGAATACTAGTTTGACCTATGCCAGAAATAAAGATAAATGGAAGGCAAGGCGGGGTTTGGCTTTTATTGTAGCATTCTTGGGTGTTTTAATCTGTCCGCGAGAAGACGACAATATAGAAATGGGCCTCGTGGGAATGGTTGATGTTGCAATCAAGAAAGCTAATAGCACTTTGGTTCCCTTGATCCTATCTGAAATTTACCGAGCTTTGACTATCTGTCGAGAAGGGGGAAAGTTCTTCCAAGGCTCCAATCTGCTACTATAATTGTGGATACAAGAGCACCTCTGCCACCGTGTTGGGTATATGAATTACGGTATGACCTATTTGAGTTGTATCGAAGAATTTGAAAGCCGAGTTGTGGGCGTTGGATTCCCCGAGGGTACTGAGGCTTGGTTTGCACGCTTGAGCTCTTTGACTTCCGATAAAATTAAGTGGGAATTTGGATGGCTTCCTTTCACCGAGGCAGTATACATGTCAGTTGAAGTGTGTTATCTTCTCCTAATGGGCATCCGGAGCATCACGCCATATGCTCTTCACCGGGTTTTGTGCCAACGGGGGTAGATTTCAAACCGTTCCGCATGATAAAGATTTGGGTAGACATGTCATCGAATTGGGCCCAAACGCCATATTTTTGGAAGGAAGAATTCGCCAGGTGTGGAATGAATGTAGATTTCTTGAACCTAAGACTATGGTGCAGGATCTTGCTAGAGGTGAGGTAGACCCCAAGTACATTGTTTGGTTCGGCAAAAGGTTTTTGATTCCTGAAAGACCTGCTAAGAGAGCCTACGTTCAACAATTTACTAACGACTCGCAAGAACAGTAGGGTTGGTTGGCAAAAGAACAAAGCTATAGGGCCAAAATATGTAAATTAGAAGGACAAATCAGGGACCTCGAATTTTCCAAAAGTATCCAAGCTTCCGCAAATGAAGGGGAAAAGAAAAAGCTAACTCAGGAAAATGAATCCCTCAAAGCTCAAATCCAGAAAATGAGAATAACAGCTAGATACCTGGAAAGAAGCCGAGCGGATGAAAGGCTTACAAGCATTTTGAGAAAGAAAACACTTGAGAGTCAAGATGACTTAGAAAGTCTGAAGCCAGTCTAGCAAAAGTCCGGGCCCAATTGGCAAAGAATGCAGAAGGGAGGGCACAATTTTTGCAACAAATGAAAAGAAAATATCAAGGGACAATCACCAATCTGAAAAGAAAGTTAACTACCCTTGAGAATGAGGCGGCTCAGTAGGTCAAAGACATTAAAGCTGACTTTAAAGCTGATAGGGAACATTTCTATGCTCTGATGGCTCTGATGGAGGAAGAAATGCAATAGCTGCAAAATCAAAACCATCACGACAATCAGGTGTTAGAAGCTAGGAGTCAACAAATCGGGTGTCTACTCCAGGAAAAAGGTAGAATCCAAGAGAGGGCTAGAGTCATTGCCGACTACATTTTCACGAAATGCCAAGCATGTGAGGACATGACTTAGACCACTTTCTTCACTGCAGTGATGACATTTGTCCGCCAAATAATGAGTTATTTGAAATGGCTTCAAGGGGATCTCACATGCAGGCCCGTGGCGAGATCGAATGATGTCCCAGGGGCCCCAGGAGTCGAAGCTTTAATGTATTCCTGATTTTCCATTTGTCGAGTCCGTATTTTAATTTATTTTAAGTTAGTTTGCAGCTTTAAATTCTAAAAAGTGGGTAGTTTACAGTTTTTTGTGATAGAAAGTTTAGTAGTTTTATTAATAAAAATAAAAAATTCCCAAAAATTATTTCTTTATTTTTGCATTTATTTTTTTGAACTACGTAATGATCTGATTCACGCAGCGTTGTGATATGTAGGCAATCCTCATCGGATCCGGTAATGATTTTTGTGAATAATTCCAATAAAAAAGATGTAAAAAAGAAGAAAAATCAAAACAAAATGAGAAAAAAAGAGAAAGCAAGAAAAGAGATGAAAGGGAAAGAGTGGAAGTTTGAAAGTGGAAAGAAGAGATCGGGAAAATAAGTAAAGCCGGGATGAAATATGAAACCGTTGCAAAACACATAGAAATTCATTTAACTGTATAGGTGTATCACACCTCCAACGTACAGTTACCTATGTGTTATTTTCTTCAACTGACCATTTTGTTGCTGTTATCTAGTCTAGATTTTATAGTAAGGTGGTTAGTTTTGTGGTAGTCTGGCTTCGCATCCATACTTCATGAGGTCAAAAGGATGCATCAAAATATCTTTGGAAATGACTCTGCCAACAATTCCCATTATGGATGATAGTCTGATCTCGGGCATCCCAACCTCACAATTGGCAGCTGCCGAAGAAAACTAAATTTTACGTCTTTGTATAATGGAAATGTGAGACCTGGGCCAATGGAAGAGAACCACCAAGTGCAATCCTAGAATTCCCCGAACTCTTTCCTAAGACAAGTGGTACCTTCAACGTCCCGATCAATCACCCAAATACACCACTAGGATACCCTACTATTGCAGCTCATTTTGTTGGAACACCTTCTAAGGCTCGCCCCTGGTGTTAATGTCAGGTACGACTTCAAATATCTTCACTGCCCCACTTTGCTTGGCTACGACACAGTCTACACTACCCAGGCCTAACTTTGACCCATCATGCTTCACGTTCCAAACACCATCCTTTGCACTGGAACCTACACAATTTCCCACCTATACTTACTCTCAACCATCCCGGTATGAGTTAACCGAGGGGCAAGAAAAGGCCACCAAACTCTTGAGCAAGAAGAGATTGCAAGAAAGATGAGAAGTGTGGAGCTGAGACTCAAAAACATACAAGGTCTGAGTGGACAGAAAAGTGTATCCTATGCTGACTTGTATATATTCCCTCACGTGCGTCTACCATTGGGATTTAAAATCCCAAAATTCGAGAAATATGATGGGTATGGGGATCATTTTTCGCACCTCAAGAAGTATTGTAACCAACTACGGGGAGCAAGTGGAAAGGAAGAACTCCTCATGGCCTACTTTGGAGAAAGTTTGGTTGGCATCGCGTCTGAATGCTATATGGACCAAGATATAGCTAGCTGGCACATTTGGGATGACCTTGCTCGAGACTTTGTCAAGACGTTTCAGTACAACATTGATATTGCCCCTGATAGGAACTCATTGACAAATCTAATGAAGAAGTGCTCGGGGTAAAGCCTCCAGGTAAAGCCTCTAATGGATAAGATTGAAATGGTCACGGTCTTCCTTCAAGCCCAGGAGGTCGATTATTTTCAAAAAATGATTTTCACGATGGGTAAGACGTTCGCTGAAGCCTTAAAAATTGGCGAAATAGTTGAAAATGGGTTGAAAATAGGTCGAATCTTGAGCCAATCTGCTATAGGGGCTACTTCCCAAGCCATCCGGTGTGTTCGAAAGGAAAAGGAAGAAACATCGATGACAACTTCTAGTGCAAGAAAACCCCGCACTACTAAATCTATTTTCTCTGAAAGAACCCCACAACATTGTTATACTCACCAAGATATGACCTTTGCTCCTCAGCCATACACAGAAGTGAATGCTCAACCTTACGTCAAGCCACAACAACAACTCAATCGGAACCGAGCTCCATTTCCCAAAAATCAACCTCCTTACCAAACACGTTACAACCATTAACCTCCACATAACAACTTCCATACCCGGGGGACACCCAAGAAGACAAACTTCACACCCATGGTGAGCCCTATTCTAGAATGTTCCCAAAATTTGTCCAAATGGGTTTGTTTCAACCCGTACCTCCGAATAGGCAAAACCCAGAGTCACCCTCTTACCAGCACGGTACCCGATGTGCCTATCATTCAAGGGTAGAAGGGCATGATATGGGAAATTGCTGGACTTTGAAGAGGGCTGTAGAAGATATTATAGAACAAAAGAGAATAATGCTAAGGGACGATGATATCCCCAATGCAACCAACAATCCGCTACCGGCTCACAAATTCGCTTATAGGAATGATTTGTGAAGATAAGAAGTTTTACCCAGCTTTGAAAGCCATCATTGACATAGACAATGTAGAAAAGAAAATAAAGGCTGCCTCGAAGCAAGACAAGGGAGAGAAAAAGAACAAAACCACCCCTCAGAAGTGGGAAAAGAAAGTGGAAATTGAAACTGGGGCAGCACCCCCCAATGATATCGTTCTCTATGTCCCTATAGGCCACAAAGAAAAATAGATGTCATTGAATCCTCCCAGGAGATTTGAGCTAAACAAAACTACTCAAATATATGTGCCTAAAGGGGGCTACATGATGCGGGGGCCAATAATTCCACCAAGGCTGAGTGAGTCCGTGGTTATTGACCGCGCACCACAAAGGTCCGTGACAGATCCCACCGCTGTGCCCTGGAACAGTAACAAATCAGTAGCGACTTACAAAGGCAAAGAAATCTTAGGAGAAGTTGAAGAAAATAACCCGGCTAAGAAGAATTTCAATTTGGAGTTGGAGGAGGTGAACAATGCCACGAGAAAGTGTTTCCCACCTAAGAAGCCGATAAGTGCTGAAGAAGTAGAGGCGTTCTTTTAAACAATGAAAGTAGCAGATTACGAGATAATGGACCATCTTCAAAAATCTCCCGCTCAAGTATCTCTGTTGATGAACTCTACTGAACATCAAAAGGTATTGATCATAACTCTCAACGAAGCCTATGTACCCGTTGAAACCACCGTAGAACAGTTGGAAAGGATGGAAAAAAGATTTTTTGCACTCAACCAAATCTCCTTCAGGAAGAATGATTTGCCTCAGAAGGACCACACACAATAAAGCCCTTTACCTGGCAGTCAAATGCGAAGGTTACTATGTGAAAAGGGTTATGTTAGATGATGGTTCTGGGGTAGATATTCACCCAATCTCAACTATGCAACGTATGGAAATTGGTACTGAGAGAATCAGACCCACCAATGTCTATGTACGTGCCTTTGTTGGCACTAAAAGGGATACAATAGGAGAGATTAATCTTATTCTGACTATTGGCCCAGTAGATTTCGAAGTAACCTTCCAAGTGTTGGACATGGACACTTCCTACAACTTTCTTTTGGGGAGGCCATGGATTCATGCAGCAGGGGCTATGCCTTCTACTCTCCATCAGATGGTGAAATTCAAACACGAGGATCAAGAGATTGTAGTTCACAGGGAAGATAAGCAATTTATTTATCGGGACCCGTCAGTCCCATGTCTTGAAGCAAGAGAGGGACTAAATACATAGTCTATCAAGCTTTTGCGATCGTGGTCGCGGACCAGTGAAAAGAAGGAAACCCTTGACCTCCACCCTTCCTTTAAAATGCATCAATCATGGTTGCCAAAGAAATGATCTGGCATGGCTACGAACCCGGGAAGGGGCTCGGGAAATCATTGCAAGGAATAGCTGAACCTATCACCCTGACTGCCAGTGAGAAGTTCTTTGAGGTAGGCTTCCGACCCACGGCAGTTGATGTAAATGGGCAGATGATAGAAATAATGATGATTGGGTCTTGCCTCTACTAGTGCCACATCTGTATAGAACATTTGTCAAGCCCAAATACAATGAGGAAGAGGAAGATGAAGCCTTTACGGTCGAAGAAATTGAAGAAATCTGTGGGGCTATGAGGAAGATATTGTATGAAACCCACATGGTTCAACAGGGGAAGGCTCAAGCGCCGTTCAGGTGCTATACATAGGACTTAGTGCCAAGCTGCAAAATTTAAAGACTACGCCATTCCAAATCAGGCGGGATCTCAGTAGACCTGTCCTGCCACCTTTTCTGCATCACAAGTTATTCCAGGGTGTAACTCGGATGTTTTATTTGGTTTCCTATGTTTTAATTTCTAATGTAAACCCTGTTATCTTCAAATTCAATGAAATGAAGTCAATGTTTCATTGTTCATCTTCCTTTGTTCCTTCTGATTTTTGTTATTTTATTTATTCTTTTAGTTCTAGTAATGCGGCTTTAAATAACATGACATGCTTGCGGACTTCATGCCCAGATCCAAACACATTGTCTAACTGTGAAATAATGAACCAAGAACTGAAATATGATGTAGAAGAGGCTTTTCGGGAAATAAATCGAGAACTGGAGCAATTTGAGAATAAACCTAAGCCGAACTTAGATGATACTGAGCCGGTTAATTTGGGTAGTTCTGAAGAAGTCGAAGAAACCAAGATAAGCATTCACACAGATGTAAACCCGAGATGCATTAATCCAACTCCTGTTTGAGTTCAAAGATGTGTTTTCTTGGTCATATGATGACATGCCAAGACTAAGTATTGATTTGGTGGTTAATAAGTTGCCAACTTACCCCAATTACCCCCTTTCCAGCAAAAACAAAGAAAGTTTAAAATTGATATTAGTGACAAAATCAAAGAAGAAGTCACAAAACAATTGAATGTAGGGGTGATTCGAGTGGTTCGGTGCATCACATGGCTAGCCAATGTAGTGCTAGTACCAAAGAAAGACGGGAAGACCCGAGTGTGTGTGGATTACAGAGATCTAAATAAAACAAGTTCCAAAGATAACTTCCCTTTGCCGAACATCCACATCCTTATTGATAACTGAGCCAAACATAAGATGTATTCTTTCGCATATTGTTACGAATGATATCACTAGGTGTTGATGGATGAAGAAGATGCAGAAAAGATAGCTTTTTCCACACCATAGGGCATATACTATTACAGGGTCATGCCCTTCGGTCTGAAGAAATGCCGGGGCAACCTACATGAGAGCCATGATCACCATCTTTCATGATATGATGCACCAAAAGATTGAGGTGTATGTGGACGACATGATCATCAAGTCCAAGACCCAAGATGACCATGTTCGGGATTTGAGAAAATTCTTTAGCGGCTGCGCAAATATGATGTGAAGGTAAACCCAGCTAAATGTGCATTCAGGGTTCCTTCTGGAAAATATCTGGGAGTCATAGTTAGCCGGAGGGGCATCGAGTTAGATCCGACAAAGATAAAGTTTATTCAGGATTTGCCTCCTCAGAGAACCAATAAAGATATGATGAGCTTATTAGGTATATTGAATTATACCAGCCGGTCCATTGTTCAGTTGACATTAACGTGTGAAACTATATTTAAATTGCTGAAGAAAGAATCGACAATCAAATGGACAGATGAATGTCAAGAAGCTTTTGATAAAATCAAAGAATATCTGTCTAACCCACCAGTCTTGGTCCTACCTGAATCAAGGAGGTCTCTGTTCTTGTATCTGAAAGTCTTGGAGAATTCTTTTGGCTATGTCCTCGGGCAACATGATGTGACCAAAAAGAAAGAACGGGTAATCTACTATCTGAGCAAAAGGTTTACCAGTTATAAAGCTAAGTATACTTTGTTGGAAAGAACCTACTGTGCTTTAGCTCGGGTCGCTCAGAAGTTGAGGCATTATTTGCAAGCCTACACCACCTACCTCATAACCAGATTGGATCCTTTAAAATACATATTCCAGAAACCAAATGCCCATAGGAAGGTTAGAAAAATGGCAGATCCTGCTCGCTGAATTTGACATGGTCTACGTCACTCGCACGGTAATAAATGCCTAGGAGTTAGCAGATCATTCGGCTGAAAACCCGGTTGATGATGAATAACAACCTTTGAACACTTCCCGGATGAAGAGGTTAATTTGTTTGAGGCAATATCCGAAGATACTGATGCTTGGAAAATGTTCTTCGATGGAGCGGTAAACGCAAAAAGTGTTTGAATTTGGGGTGGTTTTGGTCTCACCCACTGGTCAACATTATGCAGCCACAGCCCGGCTTCAATTTTTCCGCACAAACAAAACTGCTGAGTATGAAGCCTGCATCATGGGTATAAACATGGAAATCGACCAGGACGTCAACAAGTTTTTAATCACGGGGGACTCAGATCTGATTATACGGCAATGCCCTGGGGGAATAGGAGACCCGAGATGTCAATCTTGTCCCTTATATGTAGCATGTGGAAGATCTTGGCTTGAAATTCAAGCCCATAGAGTTCAGGTACATCCCTTGTTGTCACAATAAAATGGCCGATCCACTTGCTACTTTGGCCTCGATGCTGCTATACCTAGGAAATGCTCGCATAGATCCCTTGGAGATCTGAATTCGGGAAAGGCACGGTTACTGTAATATTGTTGAGGTAGAACTAAACAGTCAGCCATGGTATCATGACATCAAAAGATTTCTAAAAACCAAAGAATACCCTGAGCAAGCTAGTGGAGACCAAAAGAGAACCATTAGATGGCACACAAGTGGTTTCTTTCTAAGTGGTGATGTATTGTACAAAAGAAATCCGGACCTCAACTTGTTAAGACGTGTTGACGTAGAGGAGGCTGGAAGAATCATGTATGAAGTGCACGCATGAGTATGTAGACCCCACATGAACAAGTATGTCTTGGAAAAGAAAATCCTTCGAGAAGGCTATTACAGGATAACCATGGATAGAGACTATTTCAGCTTTGTTTGAAAGTGTCATCAGTGTCAGGTGCACGGTGATTTGATTCATGCACCGCCCACAAAACTGTATCCCATGTCAGCAATTTGGTCATTTATTGCTTGGGGCATAGACGTCATTGGACCAATCGAGCCAAAAGACTCAAATGGGCACAGATTCATACTATTCGCCATTGACTACTTCATGAAATGGGTTCAAGCCATCATCTTTCTGATACGTAACCAAAAAAACTGTAGTAGATTTTGTGCACTCCAATCTTATCTACCGTCTTGGTATTCCTGCAACTATCATCACAGATAACGCTGCAAATTTGAATAGTCGTCTGATGGAGAGATATGCAAATAATTCAAAATAACGCATCAGAACTCTACTCCTTATCAACCTAAAGCCAATGGTGTTGTTTTAGCAGCAAACAAGAATATCAAAAAGATTTTGAGAAAGATGATTCAAAGTTCCAGGCAGTAGCACGAAAGTTTCCTTTTGCATTGTTGGGATATCGCACTATGATGTGCACATCAGTTAGAGCAATCCCATACCTCTTGGTTTATGGCACTGAATCCGTAATACCCACAGAAGTTGAAATCCCTTCTCTCCAGATCATTGTTGAAGTTGAAATTGAAGATAGTGAGTGGGTCAAGACCCGTCTGGAATAGTTAACCCTGATTGATGAAAAATGAATAGCTGCAGTCTGCCACAGGCAGTTGTACCAACAAAGAATGGCACGTGCCTACAACAGGAAGGTGCGACCCAGGAATTTTGAAGCGGGGTAACTGTTTTTAAGGCATATTCTTCCCCATTATCAAAAAGTGAAACAAAAATTTGCTCCTAATTGGAAAGGCCCGTACATCATCAGGATATTGCCAAGAGGGGCATTATACTTGGGAGATGTTGAAGGAAATGATCCCGAAGATGCTGTGAACGCTGATGCAGTTAAAAGATACTATGTTTAGTCTTTCCGCAACGACAACATTGTCCGGTTGGGATGAAGAAGGCTTTCTTTCTTAGTGTCCAAATATTTAACCTTTTGCAAACCCTTTGAGATGGTTACTCTTCTTTGATTACCCTCTTTTGAACCTCAAAGTGTCATTGAAAAAAAAGAAAGAAAAGAAAGATACAAAAAAGGAAAGGAAGGAAAGACAAAGAAAATAATTAAAAAAAAGACGGAAAAAAAGAGAAAAGAAATGAAAATGAGAAAAATAGGAAAAAGGAAAGGAAAAGAAAAGAAAGAGAAAACAAAAACAAATTAGAAAAAAACAAAAGAAAAAGAAAAAACAAAGTTTCCCTGAAATACCTTCAACTTGATTCCAAAAGGATACGTAGGCAGCCTCTATCTGGGTTTCAGTCACACCAAATTAAAAATTCAAATTTCCCCAAAAAATAGTTGGGGCAAATGTTATAATGGTTCTGTGATGATCCCACCTGAATGGTTTCAAAGTAATAATTCAATCCAAATCCTTTTTACCCAAACCCTGTTCAAGCCTGATTGAAAATGGTTTTACAAGGTCCCGCTTAATAAAAGCCAAGTCCAAAAATAGTACCTAGCCTCAGCAAGTGCATCGAGTAAACCCTGACTGGCTATGATGGTTGATGCCCTGAAATCAACGTTACTGAAAATGTAAAGAAACCCAAAGTCAAAAGGCCGTAGTGGTAGAATAAAGTGAAAGGGCCAAAGCCCCATATGGGCGAGCCGTCATGAGAAACCCTGAAAAGGTTTAGTTACTCGATTTTGGAGAGAGTTCAATCTTCAAAAAAGCCAGTAAGCAGTAGAGGTTCTTACCAAAAGTTGGGCCAAGATCAAGTGACCAAAACAATCAAGGCCACAAATCCAATAAGTGTTTTAAACTAACAATTGTTCTTTGTTTGAAAATTTGAAACAAGTGTAATACAAAGCAATCGTGCAAGAAGCAGGTGCAACCAAAAAGGAAATACACAGGAGCTAGGAACAGCTTCGCAACAATGATCAACCCAAAAGAGAAGTTTCCTCCAAATTCTTTCCTGCATTCTTTTACTTAAAAGAAGAAGAAGAAGAAAAAGAAATATCCCAAAATCATGGTAGCATAGGGCCTCCAATCTCTAGCTGCATCCTTTCCAACATAGGGCCATATTCCCTAGTTATCCCTGGCATAACCTAAGAACCCTTTTTCTTTTGTCCCGGCATAACCCGTGGACCTCCCTGGCATAACCCAAGGACCTTTTTTCTTTTGTACCGGCATAACCCGTGGACCACCCTGGAATAATCTAAGGACCTTTTTTCTTTTGTCCCGGCATAGCTCGTGGACCTTCCTAGCATAACCTAAGGACCTTTTTTTTATCCCGGGATAACCCGTGGACCTCCCTGACATAACCTAAGGACCATTTTTCTTTTATCCCGGCATAACCCATGGATCTCCGTGGCATAACCCAAGGACCTTTTCCTTTTGTCCCAACATAACCCGTGGACCTCCCTGGCATAACCAAAGGACCTTTTTTCTTGTCTCGGCGTAACTCGTGGATCTCCCTAGCATAACCCAAGGACCCTTTTTCTTTTATTCTAGCATAACCAGTGGATCTCTCATGCATAACCCAAGGACCTTTTCCTTTTGTCTCGGCATAACCCATGGATCTCCCCGGCATAGCCCAAAGACCTTTTCCTTTTGCCCTAGCATAACCCGTGGACCTCCTTGGAATAACCCAAGGACACTTTTTCCTTTTGTCCTGGCATAACCCGTGGACCTCCCTGGCATAACTCAATGACCTTTTCTTTTGTCCCGACATAACCCGTGGACCTCTCTGCATAACCCAAGGATATTTTTCCTTTTGTCCCGGCATAACCCGTGGACCTCCCTGGCATAACCCAAGGACCTTTTTTCTTTTGTCCCAGCATAACCCGTGGACCTCCCTAGCATAACCCAGGGACCCTTTTTCTTTTCTTCCGCATAATCCATTCAGCTTTCCAGCATAACCCAGAACTCCTCCCAATTTAGGACTTCACGCCCTACTCCCAAGGATACACAACCCTGACTTTTATTACTTTCAATAAAAACAGTTTAAATTTTGTTGTAAATAACTCACAAAATTTTCCTAATGTAAAATGAGCAGAAAATTTTTGTTTGTTGTTTGTTTGTTTTTGGTGTCTAAGCAGGTTTTACCTCGAGGCATAGGGTTCGAGATGACCAAAAGAAGGAGTCTCGATCCAAAATAAAGAAAAGTAGAGAAAAGAACTAAAAGAAGGGAGCTCAGAGTGCTGAAGCGGAGAAAGATGTAGATTGCTCGAAATTTGATCGAAGTCACAAGCTTTGCATGTCCTGCCTTGATCCAAGCGCTGAAGAATAAACCTATGGTTGCAACTAACGAGCATCAAGATTCAGGTCGGAGTCCACAACAAGAACCAGCTAAGACTCAAGATCAAGCTTCAAGAGCTTTATAGATAGGAATCTTGTAACTCGTAGATGATAGGATTAGATAGCTTATCTTTTATTTTTTATTTTTGGTGTAATAAAGAGTTCGACAAGCAGTAGCAGCAATATCAACAGTAGAATTAGAGCGTCTCATTTGTTCCGGCTACTAAAACATCCAAAACTACACTGACCTGATTCCTTTATAGCCAAGGATATGTAGGCAACTATTGATACAAGGTTCAGTAAGACTCTTTTCAAAAATGCTTCCCATGGAGTGTCAAATAGGGAAAAATCCCTCATAATTGCTCATTTTGTCTTTGCCCGAAAACACTTTGTGTCTCCCCGCAAAGAGGGGCAGGTGTGAGCATGTGATATTTGCCTCATATGAATTGCTCCTACAGAATTTCCAAAATTTGATTTTTCGTTTTAATTATTTGGTAGTTAGGAATTATAGCATAATTTTTTGTTTGTTTGTATTTTGAGTGCACGTTTAATTTTATTTAATCCCTAAAAATATAAAATATGCTGTTTTTGCATTTAGGATCTAATTTTATGTTTTTAGACTTATTAGTAAGTTAATGTTTCATAAAAATGGAAAAATCATAAAAAATAACTATTTTCGTATTTTTATTGTTTAAATTCGAAATTTTGGTAGTTTTCTTTAAATTTTAATTATTATTTAAAATTAATTAATATATTTAGGCTAATTTAGTTTTAAGATATGATTTAGGTATTGAAAAAAGGAAAGAATTTTGAAATAAAATAAAAGAAAAAGGAACAGAATTGAAGAGAACAAGATTTTGGGCAAAATTCATGAAATTCCCCTAGGCCCAAATCGTTTTTCCTCATGACCCGTCCAAACCCACTCAAAACCGGCCCAAACCATCTGCTTTAACCTGGTCCAGCTTTTGTTTTAACCAAACAGTGCTATTTAGAGTTCCCCAGTCTTAAAATAATACGAGCCCTTCATCTCAATTCATCCAACTGTGGAAAACACTTTCATCATTTCAATTAAAACCGTCCTAAGATCTGCAGAAACAGCTTAGTCCAGACAAAACCCCCCTCCGTCCATCTCTATCATCTCTGTCATAGATAACCCTAGCGCCGCCTCGAGGATATTCGCCATTTTCACCAGCGGAACCTCCTTCAATCAGTCCCAAACCTCAACCACAATAACCCCATGGCTTCCCATTTTCAAATCCACCATCAATAATCCTCAAATCATCACAAAGTTAAGCCAATTTTAGATCTAAAGAGGTAGAAAAAAATGACAACCAAAAATCTCTCGATTTCTTCAAGCTTCAAAGACCGTTTAAGGCCTAAATTGATGTTTCTCATTGGTTTTTGGCAAGAACCTTTTGAGAAACACCAACTTTGGCTCGAAATCAGAATGGAAGTCCGTTCAAGCCGTCTTCTTGTTGTCTACTATTCTAGGTATTTTTTTGATTCCCATCATTTTTGTGTTGTTTTTCCGTGTTCATCTTCTTCTGTCTTCTTCCTCTTTTATCTATTATCTTTTCTGTCATTCTTTGCATGCATTTCAAGTTACATCTGTCATTTTCTTCACATGTCGTTCTTCTTCTTTTGCTAGTTCGAGTTGATATATGTTGCATATTTTAAATTTAAGTCATATTAGTAATTATCAACATATTAGTGTAATTAATATTTTCTTCGTTAGTATTTTTTGATTTTTTTTTATTTTTTTGCTTGCCTGTTTATCATTTGCATTTCGTCTTTTGTCCTGCTCTATTCATTTTTCTTTTGATGCCAAAATTGGCAGAATTGCTGGGCTCACTTATTTGTGGCCTGTGGTTTTTGATCACAAGTCGAGCTTCAAGGGTTCAGAAGCCCAAAGGCCATAGAACTTGCCAACACAGCAACCCAAAGAACTTGGGTTAACTTGACTCTTTTGGTAGGTTAAAGGTAAAAACATGTAGTTTAAGGGATAGTTTAGGGGATTTAGGTGAAATAATCTTGTAAACTAACTGGGAAAGTTTCCTGGAAGGTGGGATGGGGATTATTCTGAAATTTTGATATTTGAACTAAGTGTATTTGAGCAAAAACAAAAATTGACTAAGGGTTTCTAAGCTAAAATGAAAATACTGAAAGGTGCAAAGTGCAAAACTAGTGGCATTCTACAGCCCTAAATGCCTTGCCTATAAAGGCACCTTATTTTGGTATTCATGGTAGAAAAAGAAGGATAAAAAGTCTAAAAAGCTGAAACAACTGGAGTTTTTTTCAAAATTCTGAGTAGATTGGAAACTTCTAATCCTTCCATTAGTTAAAATTCCTTGAAGAAACATCTGAAAAATCATAAATTCTCATTCTGGATTGAGATAGTTCGAACAATGGTTTGTTTTGAAATTTCTAGGTTTGTTTTTTGCTTGGAAACACTATACGTTGGCTGATTTTTTTGGGATTGAAAAAGGGTCTAATATTTTGCTGTTTTCTTGGATTCCAAATGTGAATTGAAACTGAGGTTCTGCTGTTAACTACTGCTGATCTCACCTTCTTCTGAAGTTCTATAGCTATTTTTGATTGTATCCAAGTACATTTTCGAATCCTTGCAGTGAAATGTGAATGTTGAATGAAAGATGGTGCTCCCATGTCAAAATTTCAGCCTCATTTTAAAGTTTGATCCTGATAGTCTTGTTATGGCTCGATGTTTATCAATTAGTTTGTCTACAGTTTTAATTGAGCTTGGTATAATTTCAGTAAATGTTATGTAGTTTTTTGTAATCGTATGTTTGGACTTTTAGTTTATTTTGGAGGTTGCCAAGTGTATTCAAATGAATTCTAATTCATTAGCAGGGCTCTAATGACCTGATATATTCTTGTTTGACTCACTAGTTTCATGTGCAAAAACCAATAACTTTGATGTATCTGTGTGTTGTATGCTCTTGAGGAGTCGATAATTTTTTTCTCAAATTATATCAATTTGGGGGTTCTTAAGGTTGTCATCTTTGAGTGTTGATTGTACTACCCTATACTTAGGATAGTATTATATGAAAATAGGTGTATGCATGCTGGTAAAAGAAAGTCTTTGAGTTTGATGTTAAAGGTTTTACTTGACTTGTGCTCACTTAGGGCTTAATGCTTAATATCTCGTGATGTTGTGAATACTTGCATTTGTTGAGAGTCGGAATGGGGCCTTTCTTAGTAAGTCATGTGCCATGTTTGAAGTGAGATTTTGTGTAGTCCATGTTATTGTAATTGAGTCTAGAACTTGACCTGTATGTGAGTTGAAGCGATATTTTAGGTGAGACTTGGTTTGAAAAATAATTTTAGGCTTTCTTTGATTTTTTTGAGCTTTATTTCTTATCATAAATAAAATTTGTCACTATTAAACTCTTTTGAGTCCATACTTATTTATTTGGCACCCACATTACGAGCCTATAACCTTTTGTTCTTAAATGACATAATTCTGATCGTATTACCTCTTATGGCACTTTAATTGTGAAATGATCGCTAGAAGAAGTAAGGACCAAGTGTAGGGTGGCTTTTGGATGGAACCAATGAAAGGAAGAAAGGTGCACTTATTTTGTAAAAGAATACACCACTAGCAAAAATTTAAAAAGAAAAAAGACTAGTTGAAAGAAGAAGAAAAAGGGAAGAAAAAAAAAAGAAAAATTCAAAAAAAATAGAAGGAAAAATTTAGAGAAAGAGAAAATAATTTTGGGGAATGATCTTGCTTGTGAAACTGAAGTGGATTGAAGAAATCACGCTTAAAGTTTATTATCTGATGTATTAAAGTGCTTAGGAGGGTGAACCACTAATCGTAAATATATCCTACCTTTTCCTTAGCCGACATTACAACTATATAAAGTCCTAATTTATTCTAGATCTAGTGAGCCTACATTAGTGGAGATTTACATTATGGGCAGGCATATGAATTTTTTTTGTATGCATGTGACTTCTTTGTGAGAGTTAGAGAATTTCTTTAATAAATGTGAGTCCTTGAACTATATTTTGTTATGAGATTCAATTGTGTGTATTTAACTTACTCTCCTATTCTTGTTATGAGAGCACATGGTTTCATGAGGGATATGTAACATTATTAGATTTTTCTGTGATGTTGGGCGTGTTTATGCCATGGGTACATTGTGATATATATATATATATATATATATATATATATATATATATATATATATATATATATATATATATATATATATATATATATATATATATATATATATATATATATATATATATATATATATATATATATATATATATATATATATATATATATATTCGTCTGTTGAGGCTAGGATTATTATGAGCATGTTGTCTTTGTTGTGAATATTTGATGAATGACATAAGTAAAGGGAATTGTAAATGATGGCATAAGCTACAGTTTAATTGTTTCTACCAATCATAGTCAATGGTAGAGTGTATGGTCAAAAGTTGAATTGCTCTTCTATAGTTGAGACTTGTACGTAGTTGGAGATTTATTTGATAGCCCCATTGCTCGAGAACGGGCAATAGTTTAAGTGTGGGGTGTTGATGTTCAGTTTAAAGTATATATATTTATATGTATACCGCCTCATGTTTTACTTTTATTTCGTGGATTTAGGATGTAAAATATGTTGATTTGTATTAATTTGATGTGTTTTTATGTCTAGGAATGATCCGGAAGCAATTGAGAGCGAAATATGCGAAATTAGAGCCAAAACGGACAAAAACTGGAAAAATTAGAATTTGCAGCGCCTAGCCTCCCTGTGGCGCCAGAAACAATAGCTTCAATTTGACAACGCTATGGACAGCACCTGGCGCCGGGATGGGTGCTGGTTGCGCGAAATTTGTCTAACTTTGTGCATGACAAGGTTATTTCATCCCTAGACCTACCGAACACATATAATAGCAAGACTAAACATATTTTTGAGGAGGAGAACGTGATTTTGAGAGGAAAATACAAGCACAGAGCCTCCGTGGAGGCCTGAATTCATCAGTTTCATCTTCCACCAAACTTAGTATATTTTTTTTATGTTTCTTTGTATTTGTTGTTTGGCTACCACTTCTATGTGGAGCTAAACTCCACGTTTTAGGGTTGTAGTTCTGTCATGACTATTGTTATTCGAATATTGATTTTGATTTCTTGATTTATCGTATTAGTTTGTTTATTCAATCATGCACTTAATTATTTAATTGATTGATCACTAATTGAATACTATCTACGAATCTAAAGTTGAACTCGAAAGTGAAAATTCTAGATTGCATATATAGAGCAAGTTCTTGATCTTGGGCATCAGTGAATGGATTCGCGGTTAGGATAGACATATACCTAATTGTCTTACTTTATTGATTCACTTGAATTATAAATGCATTTTTGTTAGTTCTAATTCCATAGACATATATGCATTAGGTTAGTTTGGATAGGCGAGAAAGAATTTGACAAATTCTTATGAGCAATATTAACCATGCCAACTAATAAACTAGATAAATTAGTTAGTCAATTCAATTGAAGAATACAATAGGAATGTTAGATAGCCCATAACCCTAGATCATTTTCATCACATTGATAATATAAAAATCTGCTCTTCCTTTGTTTAAAGTTCATTAGTTATTTTCGCTTTAGTTTAATTACTATAGCATCAAATACTTCTAGTCTAATCCTTGTTTAGATAATTAGAAAAGTTTAATATAGTTAATATTAATTACGAGTTCTTGTGAGTTCGACATCCAACTTTTAGTAACTTTATTACGCGTATGCTTGCTTGTGCGTTTGGCTGTAGCAATAACTAACTTTACTTTGGTTTTTTACTTCGAACTAAATTTACAGGCCGAGCGACAATGTTGGTTGGTTTTATCGAGCTGCAGGAGAGCCATCTCAAGGGATTAAAGGAATAAACACTTGAATAATATTTATTTAAATTTTGTCTATTTGAGAATTGAGATTTCATCGTTATTGTATAAGTATTTAGGCGTGGAACCATATGAGGTCTCACGTTCAATCTATATAAATTCTTTCATTTTCTTAAGCGGTGATGGATAGATTTACCATGAAATAAGAGGTCTAGTTAGATATATATTGGAACTTCTTGTCTTTAGGCAGACCGCTACCTGTAGCTGCCTTAGTTATGTTACTAATTTCTCCATTTGTTTTAACTCTTGCAAGTATTGCGCGAATTCGATCAGCAACCATATGCCAAACTCTGGTGCTATTTTGCATATGGTTTGACCAATGTATAGGATATAGCATTGCTGGTCTACATAATACTATTTCTACCTGGGAACTACGGATAATTGTCAGGTATGACTTAAGTAAATAATACCATATTTGTTACGATCCCAATTCGCTCTTCGTAAATTGTCCTGACGGTACCTAGTCTCTACGACTAGATAAGCCTAATAAATGCGGAAAGTAAATGAAACTTGCGGAAGAAATAATTAAAAGCCAAAAATAACCGAATGAAATAGTATTAAAAATGTTGCTCGGCATATACAATACAACTTCTCAAAGCCTAATACACTTTCCCAAAATATGGAATCTCATGAAACAAAAAGCCTTTAAATATCTAACAGTGTCTAACTCCAGAATATTTAACAAAGAAAAGAAATATAGAAGGGCTAATGTTTAAAAGCGAGAACAGAAATGGACTCCTCGGTCTGCGGGCGCGGTAGATGTACCTCGAAGTCTCTGGAGCAGTTGCCTCACCTCAAGGGTGGTAGGACTGGGTCGAAGTACCTGGATCTGCACATGAAAAACATGTGTAGAAAGGGCATGAGTACACCACAACGATACTCAGTAAGGTACGTTAGGGCACCTATAGGGTTCAACTACAACTATGTTTGATAATCAGAAATAGGGTAAATTCTTGAAATCATCGCAAGGAGAAGGTGTTAGCACCCCCAGGATCCAGTAGTTTGGTTTCCGGCCAGATATTTCTTTGTAAATTTGCGCAATCAACATGTAAATAAACAAGGCTCAAATAATTGGATACCCAAGTGTTTGAAAAATGATTAAGTGAAGCAAAGTTTTGAAAGAGTTATAACTAAGCATGCTGATGAATGTAAAAAGGGTCCTTGGTTTGTTTGTAATATTAATCACATCAATGCAGTATCCGGTAATTACTCCTTAAAAGAGGAGTTACACATGGTATTAGCATATCGGTCATCATATCTATATCTTTCCGTCCCACCCCGTTAAGGTATTTAAAGCACGATTTTGTCTCGAACTCTATTGTGTGCTACTACCCGTCCAATTCCCATTAGTTCCGGAGGAATTTTAGGACTACTATTCCTATAAGATGGAAGATTTTTTAGGCTGGATCTTAGGTTTAAAGGAAAAAACTCTAAGGTAACATGCAAAACACATAGGACTGCATTTAAAAGGGAAACATGTAGGCAGTTAGAAGGCTCATATAAACCTCTGCAAATAATGCACATAAAAAGCATGGCTCAAGCACAATTAAACTCTAAATTTTACAAGAGTCCCAAAGCAGGGGATTTGAGTCTGAACCAGATTCATTATATAGCTCAGATAAGAAGACCGAATTAGGCGTGCCTGCTGGTTGTAGTAGTTGCTAATTAAACGAAGGCAGAGTCACTTTTATCATTATTATTGCCTAAGGCTTGCCTAGGCGTAATAGTGATGCCCTATAGCATGATATCTATTACTGATTAGGAGTGAGTAAAATAGTAAACAATTCTAAACAAGCGATTTGGATCCTATAGGTATGCTTTCTAAACCGTATTGATAAAAGGATTAGGTTGTTTAAACTGATTCAGAATAGTACGAGTCAAACTGATTTTTTTAAAACTAAACTGGTTTTAGATCCTATAGGCGTGCACTCTATTATAGCTGATTTTTATTCCTACAAACATGGTATCCAAGTATTAAAGGCTAGTTTTGGTCCTATAAGCATGGTATCTAATTGGACATAAAGTGGAGTACACATGATTTATTTGATCACTGCGAAATTCCTATAGGCATGATTTTTTATTAAATTTTAATTTTAATCTTATAGGCATGACATCTAATTTCGAAGATGATTTAACCTTTGTGGGCATGATGTCTGATTATGGCCATTATATCCCATAGCATGATGTCTAAGTGTGGAAATAAAACATGCAGAATTTATTATAAAGATCCTATAGGCATGATGTCTATATGTGGAAGTAAAACATGCAAAATTTATTAAATAGATCCTATTTGCAGGTTATCTACCCTTTCTAATAACTTAAAACATGAATAATTACCCTCATCCCCTTTCACTAGCCAACCCCAATGTTGTTTACAAATTATTACACACCAAATACTTGAATTACAAAAAAAGTGCAGAAGTAAGAAATTACAACCGAAAAAATCCTGATCTTGACTTCCTATCTGAGTTATATAATTAAAATCTTCAAATGCCAATGATGTTCAATCCTTTCTTATACCTGGGTGTGTGAAAGTTTCTTAAGGGTCTCAAGGGACCTTGGCAGTGCTTACACCCAGACTTGCATAACCATATAGAAACGAATGCGGTATGGAAGGGCCATCACTTATGTGTCCAAGTTCGGAGGGAGCTCAAGGGTACCAAGGCAATGCTCACACAAAAGGGTCAAAACCTAGGTTCTAAGAATATAGTAGAAGTTCAGAACAAAGGTTGACCAAAACTGCGTTGGAAATCATAAGTGGTGAAATTGATTTTGAAAATAGTAGTAGTAAAGCTCAAAATACATAGAATAAGTAGTTACACAAAGGGGTCGAGGGTCTTTGTAATATATTGTATGAAGCATATGACCCCAGGAAAGGGCAAGTTTGGTCATGCACAACAAAAAATAATGCTGGCTTGCCCACAAACCAACCAAAGGAACACAAACACATAGAAGGGAAATGGGGTTTGGGATTCATAAGTCAGGAAATCACATAACAGAGTACATATATAGGGAAACATTAATCTAAAAGGGGAAGGGATTAGGGTGTTAGATAATACGCTTAACGCTAGAGGGGGGGTGCATAGCGTTGTAATAAAAATTAGCGTAAACTTGCGGAATTTAAAATTTGCAGGAAATAAATAAGTGCGATAAATAAGAAAGAACACACTGAAGTATTCTGGTTCACCACAACCCGTGGCTAGTCCAGTCCCCGAGAGACTCTCTCGAGATTTCCACTAACTTGTCAAGCTTTCGGGTGCTTAACAAACCTTTACAACTTGAGGACACAAGCCTTAACACCTTTGCTCGGAGATACTACACTCCAAGACTTCAACCAAAGGAAACACAAGTTCCTTCACAACTTGAGGACACAAGCCTCAACTACCTTTGCTTGGAGATACAACACTCCAAGACTTCAACCAAAGGAAACACAAGTTCCTTCACAACTTGAGGACACAAGCCTCAACTACCTTTGCTCGGAGATACAACACCCAAGACTTCAACCAAGGAAACACAAGTTCCTTCTTACAACAAGAGAATAACAATTCTCTTCAAGTGTACAAAACACTAAGCACTCAAACGAGACACTCCTTAATGAGTAGATATGAGTAAAAGAATAAGCTCAAGATCGCAACAACTTTCGACAAGAGTTTGGCTCTCAAAAACTTATGTAATGAATATAAAATGATAAGCAATAGAGTATGCAAGCTTATAGCAACTATATGATCAGTTGTTGTGTGTTTTTCTTTCTCAAAAGACTGAATTGAAGCTGTATTTATAGTTGAAAAACTTGGCATTACCGTTGCCTAATTGCCAATTAAGAACTGCTGATTTTACTCTGTGACAATCGATTGTCAAGAAG
Source organism: Nicotiana benthamiana (assembly GCA_034376525.1). NCBI lineage: Eukaryota > Viridiplantae > Streptophyta > Magnoliopsida > Solanales > Solanaceae > Nicotiana > Nicotiana benthamiana. The sequence continues at coordinate 139,817,640 of CM067327.1, read as the reverse complement.
CCACAATCGATTGTTTGCCAATTGTTCCAAAAATCAATCCCAGATTTTACGCTTATCAATCGATTATCCAAGATCAACAATCGATTATTGGCAACGTTCAAAAAATCATTTCCAGATTTTACGTAAAACAATCGATTATACAAAATCAATAATCGATTATTCAGCAACGTTCAAAAAATCCTTTCCAGATTTTAATTTCAACAATCGATTATAGAAGATCAACAATCAATACCTGACGGTATTTGAAAATATTTTGGCAACGGTTAGTTATACAATAGATTATACTAAGTTAACAATCGATTATATATCAGTCTTGAAAAATCAATTTAGACACTGCCTCGTGACAATCGATTGTTATATACTCACAATCGATTATTTAATAACTTTGAAAAAGTCTGGAAGACACTGCCTCAACACAATCGATTGTCATATGTTCACAATCGATTATTTTGTGACTTTGAAAAATCTGATGGACACTGTCTCTTCACAATCGATTGTCATTAACTTCACAATCGATATTTTGAGCGTTGAAAAACTTTGATGGACACTGCCTCATCACAATCGATTGTCATAAGGTTCACAATCGATTGTCATGCAGATTTGAAAAATCTGATGCTCACTGCCTTAACATAATCGATTGTCATTAGTTCACAATCGATTGTCATGCAGTCTTGGCTTAACATAATCGATTATCATAAGTACATAATCGATTATCTTAGTCCAGATTTTAGAGGAATGTTTAAAAATCATTTTGACTAAAGTAAATATGCATGATTTAAATCATTTAGCATTAAATTAAATATGCATGATTTTGTAAAAATAATTTTACGAGAGAAGCCATGTCATGAGTCAAGTTGTCGGATCAAGATCACAGTTAAGAACGACTCATGTAAAACTATAAAACTTGGTCTTGTGCTTGAATTTCGTTATATATCAATTGTGTGCTTGTACTTGAGCTTCGTCATATGTCAATTTGCGCTTGTTTGTCATTCATCAAAACCTACACATATGAACACACGTTTTAGTATAATGCTTTGAGAACGTGTTTCCAACAATTTCCCCCTTTTTGATAATGACAAACTTTAAGCGGGATATGCATATTAAGCAATTCATAATGACGATTCAAGACAAGAAAAGATATGCAATAAGTATATGGATATGCAATTTGTTCCCCCTTAATATATGAATTCCCCCTCAATTTATGCCAATAAGTATTGAGAGTGCATACCCGTTATCTTCCCCCTTTTGCCATTAGCAAAAAAAATGTAATAAGATGGCAAGGATTGAAAAACAAACTTGTTTATTTATTGAAAAGAAAGCGTGATTACTTAAAGAAAGTACAATAACTCAAAATAATGGCAGTACAATCGATTATTGATACGAGATAATCGATTCTTAGACGACAGAAACCATTTTTTCTGAAGAAGACTCGATTATTGCGCGTCATGCTTTATAATTCCCCCTACCTTTAGGGCGATACCTGCAAAAATTCGTTAGACGTCTCCGACGCTCAAGTTAGTAATTTGTAAAGAAATAGTAATTTAAACTAGTGTGGTAAAGTGAGATCGTGATCTCTTAAGAAGTGTGTCCTTAGGTGTTCTTAAGAATGTTTCGGGTACTTACCTTTTCTCCGACGTTGCCAATTACCTGTTCGAGAGGGTGATCTTTGATCGTCCTCCATTCGTTAGGCATTTTAGTTTCTTTCTCCAATTGTGGCGCTTCCTCCGTTGGTTGTTTCAAAATTTCGTCTTGAGTTTCCTTAGGCGTTTCCTCTTGTATTTTGTCTTTCAAGCTATCTAAAATACCTGCAAGATCAAAACCGGAATCCTTTCTCGCCAAGCGAGCATTATTTTCGGAAAACACAACATGAGGGGATTCCTCCACAGTTTCGGTTCTTTTATTAAAAACCCTATATGCTTTGCTACGTGAAGAATAACCAATGAAAATTCCCTCACCGGACTTAGCATCAAATTTTCCCAATTGATCTTTTCCATTGTATGAATAAAAACTTTATAACCGAATACTCTAAAATGGGAGATATTTGGTTTCCTTCCCTTGTAGAGTTCATACGGGGTCTTCATGAGTATTGGCCTTATGACTACTCTATTTAAGATGTAGCATACGGTACTCACGGCATCTGCCCAAAAATGTTTGGGAATCTTAGCCTCTTCGAGCATGGTTCTAGCCATCTCTTCGAGACACCTATTTTTCCTTTCCACCACCCCATTTTGTTGTGGTGTTCGTGGAGCGGAAAAGGTATGCTCGATACCGAGTTCGTCACAAAAGTCCGCAAAGAGATTGTGATCAAACTCTCCCCCATGATCACTTCTAATTGAAGTGACGGTTGTTTCCTTTTCGTTTTGAACATGTTTAAGGAAATATTTAATATTCTGAAAAGCATCACTTTTATGGGCAAGAAATAAAGTCCAAGTAAATTTGGAATAATCATCAACAATAACAAAAGCATAACGATTTCTTCCTAGACTTTCAATACGAGATGGTCCAAATAAATCCATGTGAAGCAATTGCAATGGTCTAGTAGTTGAAACAATGTTTTTCTATTTGAAAGATGCTTTTGTTTGCTTCCCTTTTTGACAAGAATCACAAATAGAGTCATTTTCGAATTTCAAATTGGGAAGACCAATAACTAAGTTTTGTGAAATCAATTTGTTCAAAAGATGCATGTTTATATGTGCTACTCTACGATGCCATAGCCAAGTATCATCCTCTTTGCTCATAAGGCAATCCACATATTCGGGTGAGGAATTTGCAAGATCAACCATATAAATATTATCCACTCTAAAACCACGAAGGATAATTTTGAAATCACTACGTCTAAATACTAAGCATTCATCCGAATCAAATAAGGCAAGATTTCCCTTGTCACATAATTGACTTATGCTCAAGAGATTATGCTTTAAACCTTTAACAAGTAATATATGCTTAATAGAAGAATTTTCATCCTTATCGACCGATCCGATGCCGATAATCTTTCCTTTATTGTTGTCACCAAAAATAACACTTCCTCCTTCTTTGTGTTCTAGTTGAAGGAATTTGGATTCGTCTCCCGTCATGTGCTTGGAGCATCCACTATCAAGGTACCATAGTACACTTGATCCCTTCAAACACACCTACAAAACAAATTAATGCGTTTTAGGTACCCATGCCATTTTGGGTCCTTGAGGGTTAGGCATATCATAATGATGCGATTGAGTGATATGTCTTTGTCGTGTAAAACATGCAGGAGCAATATGACCAATTCGTCTACAATAATGACAAGTGACGTTGGGATTATGCATCCTTCTAGGTTCATAGTAATTAGACGGACGAAAATTGTTCACTCTATTTTCGACACTATGGCTATTGCGCATTTCATGAAAGTCATTTCTCCTACTATTATGAGCAGCATTTCTTGAATAATTGTTTCTAGGTTGAGGGCCATTTCTAGGTGTTCTAAAAGGTTCAAACTTCCTTCTAGTGTGTGGCCTAGAATATGCATCATTCCTAGAGTAGTTATTTCTAGGTGGTAAGTCATTTCTAGGTCTTCTAAAGTGTTCAACATTTGGTCTAGCATGCATATTGGTTCTAGGGTTGTTATTTCTTGGATGAGCATTTTTTTATTAATCCTAGGTTGAGCCTTAGGTGGTTGGGGTTTGGCTTCAACCTTTTCTTTAGGCTCATTCTTAAAACCTATGCCATGCTTGGTTGACTTCAAATTAACAAGGACCTCATTCAAATTTTTGTGAGAAGAATTAAACTTATCTAAGGTGCCGTTAAGCCTTTCTACTTCATTTTTGAGATGCATGCAAGAAGAACAATTTCTAATAGAGCTTTCGGGCTTGTCGGCGCTTCTTTTTCCGAAAAATTTGTTTTCCTCTTTCAACTTCTCATTTTCTAAAACCAGTTTTCCAAATCCTTTTCTTTCAATGAGAGTTGTTTTTGAAAATCTTTTTCTTTTGAAGAAGCATTTTCTTTTATGCTTTTAACAGTATTTGAAGCTTTAATAAATTCACTATATAACTCATCAAAAGCATTTTGCATTTCTTCAAGGGAAAAGAAATTTTTAGAAGAGATTTGACATACCTCATCTTGCTTGTCTTCTTGTGCCATAAGACAAAGGTTTGCGCTTTCCTCTTCTTCTCGTTCGCTTGACTCATCTCCGGAGTCTCCTCCCCAAGATATATATGCACGTTGCTTTTTGAAAGGTTTCTTTTCCTTTTTGATGTTTGGGCAATTTGATTTGATGTGCCCGGTTTCTCCGCATTCATAGCAATTTATTTGTTCTCCTTGCTTTTTGCCCTTTCGTTCATACTCTTTTCGCATGAACTTTTGAAATCTTTTGATAACGAGTCCAAACTCGTTGTCTCCGTCCTCATCAACTTGCGGTTGGCTTGTGCTTGCCTTTAGAGCGATTCTTTGCCTCCTTTGATCATCAACAAGAAGGTTAAGTATAGTAGATTCATAAGTCTTAAGATTACCTCTTAATGCGTCGATGGTAACATTTGAGTCGCCAATGGACTCTTGAATCGCGTCGGCCTTTGATCGCCATGCCGGAGTGAGACTTCTAAGGATTTTTCGGGCAAGTTCCCTATCCGTGAAAGTCTTATTGAGAGCATGTAGGTCATTTACGATTATTGAAAATCGTTCAAACATTTCATCCACCTTTTCACCTTCCTTCATATGAAATAATTCATAAGCATGGGTTAGGAAATCAATTTTGGCTTCCCTTACCTGGTCCGTACCTTCGTACGTAATTTCCAGCTTGTCCCACATTTCCTTCGCCATTGTGCAACACGATATTTTCCTGTAATCGTCAACATTTACAGCACAATATAATAAATTAATTGCTTTAGCATTATTTTGCACCTTTCGGATATCATCCGCGTCATATTCTTCTTCGGACTTGGGAACCCATTCGTTTTCAACCTTTTTGGTTGGAATTTGATTTCCCTTTGTTATCACCTTCCAAAGATGAAAATTGTTTGCTTGAACGAAGATTTTCATCCTCTCCTTCCAGTACGTATAGTTTGTACCGTTGAATAGTGGTGGTCGGGTGGAGCACTGTCCTTCCTCTATTCCTGCAAAAGAGTCACGAGTAGAAGCCATGGAAGTTTCTCTCAAACTGTTAAGTCTTCAGAGAGTTGGGCTCTGATACCAATTGTTAGATAATACGCTTAACGCTAGAGGGGGGGTGAATAGCGTTATAATAAAAATTAGCGTAAACTTGCGGAATTTAAAATTTGCAGGAAATAAATAAGTGCGATAAATAAGAAAGAACACACCGAAGTATTCTGGTTCACCACAACCCGTGGCTAGTCCAGTCCCCGAGAGACTCTCTCGAGATTTCCACTAACTTGTCAAGCTTCCGGGAGCTTAACAAACCTTTACAACTTGAGGACACACGCCTCAACACCTTTGCTCGGAGATACAACACTCCAAGACTTCAACCAAAGGAAACACAAGTTCCTTCACAACTTGAGGACACAAGCCTCAACTACCTTTGCTCGGAGATACAACACTCCAAGACTTCAACCAAAGGAAACACAAGTTCCTTCACAACTTGAGGACACAAGCCTCAACTACCTTTGCTCGGAGATACAACACTCCAAGACTTCAACCAAGGAAGCACAAGTTCCTTCTTACAACAAGAGAATAACAATTCTCTTCAAGTGTATAAAACACTAAGCACTCAAACGAGACACTCCTAAATGAGTAGATATGAGTAAAAGAATAAGCTCAAGATCGCAACAACTTTCGACAAGAGTTTGGCTCTCAAAAAACTTATGTAATGAATATAAAATGATAAGCAATAGAGTATGCAAGCTTATAGCAATTATATGATCAGTTGTTGTGTGTTTTTCTTTCTCAAAAGACTGAATTGAAGCTGTATTTATAGTTGAAAAACTTGGCATTACCGTTGCCTAATTGCCAATTAAGAACTGCTGATTTTACTCTATGACAATCGATTGTTTGCCAATCGTTCCAAAAATCAATCCCAGATTTTACGCTTAACAATCGATTATCCAAGATCAACAATCGAATATTGGCAACGTTCAAAAAATCATTTCCAGATTTTACATAAAACAATCGATTATACAAAATCAATAATCGATTATTCAGCAACATTCAAAAAATCCTTTCCAGATTTTAATTTCAACAATCGATTATAGAAGATCAACAATCGATTACCTGACAGTATTTGAAAATATTTTGGCAACGGTTAGTTATACAATCGATTATACTAAGTTAACAATCGATTATATATCAGTCTTGAAAAATCAATTTAGACACTGCCTCGTGACAATCGATTGTTATATACTCACAATCGATTATTTAATAACTTTGAAAAAGTCTGGAAGACACTGCCTCAACACAATCGATTGTCATATATTCACAATCGATTATTTTGTGACTTTGAAAAATCTGATGGACACTGTCTCTTCACAATCGATTGTCATTAACTTCACAATCGATTATTTTGAGCGTTGAAAAACTTTGATGGAAACTGCCTCATCACAATCGATTGTCATAAGGTTCACAATCGATTATCATGCAGATTTGAAAAATCTGACGCTCACTGCCTTAACACAATCGATTGTCATTAGTTCACAATCGATTGTCATGCAGTCTTGGCTTAACATAATCGATTATCATAAGTACATTGTCGATTATCTTAGTCCAGATTTTAGAGGCATGTTTAAAAATCATTTTGACTAAGTAAATATGCATGATTTAAAATCATTTAGCATTAAAATAAATATGCATGATTTTGTAAAAATAATTTTACGAGAGAAGCCATGTCATGAGTCAAGTTGTAGTTAAGAACGACTCATGTAAAACTATAAAACTTGGTCTTGTGCTTGAATCTCGTTATATATCAATTCTGCGCTTGTACTTGAGCTTCGTCATATGTCAATTTGCGCTTGTTTGTCATTCATCAAAACCTACACATATGAACACACGTTTTAGTATAATGCTTTGAGAACGTGTTTCCAACATAGGGGATACATTGTATAACCCCAGCAAGGGTCTGGTTTGGTCATGCACAATAATAGATGATGCTGGTATGGACACAAATTATACTGCAGAGACATGAGCAGAAGTGGACATGAATGAGAAACTGAAGCAACTTAAAGAAACATATTGTTGTTGAGACTTAAAAAACGTAAACTAGGACATACCAGTAGAGAAGCAAAATGCAGAAGTGTAAACCAAACAAGAGTTCATAGTCTAGCCTTGGCTTTTAGACGGCTAGACAAAGCAATAACACAAGTAGCAGTAAAGAAAGGGAGTGTTTTAAGTGTAAGTGTGTGTTCTGAACTCAAGTTGTTCGTGTCTTTGAAAAAAGAGAGGGTAGGTATATATAGTTTTGAAAACGAGTAGAAAATAACATAATCAGTAAAGTCTTAACACAAACATGGAAATAATCACCATTATAATCAATTAACCCAAGTGGTTTCCTTTAATTAAGGAATCATGGCTTAACGGATACTAACAAGTTTCAATTAAGGAAAGAAATCAGTTTGGGAAAGATTGATTATTGCCATATAAGGGGCAGTAAAAGGATGAAGTAAATAATCAAGTCTAAGTGCAAAATAAGCTTATTTTGGGAAATAATTTAGCAAGGCAAAACATCATAATAAAGGGAAAGGAATTAATTAATTTAAACAATCGGGTAAAATTAGGGTTCATATAAGAAAAGCTTTTGCAATCAGCCGCAAAATCAAGATCAATCAAGGAAGAAACATGATTCTGCACTTCAATATATAAATAGAGTGAACAGAAGCATCCGACATACGAGGCCAACATATTGGCAAAAGAGACAACAAAAATATATGGTAGTGGCAGAAATAAACTAGGATTCGGTAGTAAGAAAAATATTCGAAGTACAGTAGTTAAGTAGGTCAAGTAGTCACATAGAATCAACAATGAAGAAGAACATAGTATTAGGTAAGAGAAATCAAAAACAACTAAAGGTCTCACAATAGTAATAAGTGAGAAAAACTTCTAAGAAACTAAGGGCTTCAATAATAGTCAAGATTAAGAGATGATAGGAACTCGGAAACTGATAAGTCAAACAAGGAAAAGAACTTAATCAAGCAAATATACACTCAAACAAACTAGGATTATTTCAGAACTCGGATAAGACCAAAAGACCTAGAGTTTTCAATATGTTGAATCAAACAGAAGGAAAGCATAAACAAGGTGTTTGAGCATAGTAAAATCATGAACATCACCAAAAATCAAGGAAGAGGTCATTAAAAGCTTAAAGGAAAACCCTAATCATTGAAAAATGAATAGTTGTTTTGAAAGAAAATCGAAGTACCTTATGGAAAATATTTAAAAAGGTCATAGTAAGCACACATCTAAGATGGACCTGAAAGAAATTGAAAGGTATTAGAGATTAGGGTTTCATACAACCCAAAAAAGTGAGAAAGACTTTGAAAGTTAACGATCTAACGAGAAAAAGTCAAGGATCGACCTTGAAAGGCCATGGATTCTCGGAGAAGGTCATGGATGGCCAGAGAAAGGCCATGGATAGAAGTTGAGCAAGGAATGGACCAGATTCCTTCGAGGTCTGACCATGAAACACAAAAACAAACATCCAGGACCCATAGGAGGCCAATACACATCTCCAATAGCCACGAGATGCCATGGATTAGGTAGGGGTTGAGGTAGATTAGAGTGGGATTAGATGGCGACGACTAGGGTTCGTGCGATGTTTCAGAGAGAATTAAGAGAAGAGGGATTCAATGGCGGCGTTTTCTGAAGAATGAGGTAGGTTTAGGGGTTTTTCTGGGTTATAAATTGTAAGGGCAAATATTAGTCGTTGATATGAATGATCAACGGCCTGGATTAACGAGGGTAGGTGGGAATCTGGGTTGAGTTGTTTAATTGGGTTAGGGGTCGGGTTTGGATGGGAATTGGGCCGAGGAAATGGGTTTAATTTGAGGTTAATTAGACTAAAAATTGAAATGCAATTGCGCTAGATTTTAAATAGCCATTTTCCTATTTAATTTATAAAAAATAAAAAAATAAATTTCAAAAAATAAATTAAAAGCACTAAAATGATTTATAATATATAATTAACAGTATAAAAAAATAGGAAATGATTTTATGAATATAAACTATTAATTGTTAAAAGAGGCTAATATTGTAATTATATGCAATTTAGCTTAAAAAGACTAAATAAACAGTATATAAAAATATGAAAAAACTATATTAGCTATATTGTAGCATAAATATGAAGATCCAATAAGTGAATCATCAAAAATAATAATTGTGAACTTAATTTTTGGAATTTTATGGATAAAAAAGAGAAATAAACTAATAAAAAAATTATGAATAATATATATATATATATATATTCCAAGTATTTTGTATATTGAATATACATAGAAAAAAATTAGGTGTCAAAAACTGCCCATCTTTACATGGGAAGGATGAAAGAGTTATCGGGTAAAGATATGATGGCTATTTTGACTGAGCAAAATGATTTCGGAAGATTCGGCCGCACCCTGATTGTTGAGGTGCTAACATATCCCTGCTTTTGCAAGAATCTGGTCGTATGTAGTTCAAGATCCATCGGCGGAGTATGCCGACGGGTACTTTCCAAGAACAGATGCAATATCTCAGGCTTGGTGAGTGGATGGTTTACGAGAATAGTTAGGTTTGATGTGTCTGCGGGAACTAGAGCAGAAATGCTCCTACCGGGATGGCTGTTGCTGCCGATTTACCTAGAAATAAGTAATACAAGCATATATTGTGCGTAAATTTAGACATGATGTAAATTTCTGTTTGACCATAAATGCCGTCTTTGAATGCTTAAGATGACGTCTTTAGACGATGATGTTCTGGTCCATGAAGCGTATAATAAAGGATTCGCAGGCCATGAAATGATGCCCTCGACCTATGAGGATGGTGTCTCCGAACAATTATGCCTTTGAGTAATGATATGCAAAAAGATTGAAAGGGATCCTCAGGCCATGACATGGTATTCTCGGGCTATGAAGATGGTGCCTCCGAATAATGACGCCTTTGGATGAGTTGGCGATATTTCAGCCCATGAAGGATGCAGTAACATGTGGAAATCTTTCATCCATGCAATGTGGCGATCTTTCAGCCGTGGAATGTGGCAATCTTTTAGCCGTGCAATGTGGCGATCATTCAGCCGTGCAATGTAGATGGAGACATTATTTGGTCTTGGAAGGCAAAATGGCAGCCTTATGTAGATGGGAAGGCATAATAGTAGCCTTATGCAACGCACATTCAGATAGAGGTAAAGATTAACCTCGGAAGACAGAATAGCAGCCTTATGCAAACTGGAAGGCAGACTAGCAGTCTTATGCAATGGAAGTAGAGGTAGAGCTTAATCTCAGACGGCAGAATAGTATCCTTATGGAGATTGGAAGGCCGAATGGTAGCTTTATGCAAGTTGAAAGGCAGAATGATAGTCTTATGCAAGTTGAAAGGCAGAATGGTAGCCTTATGCAAGAAATCAAATAGCAAATGAAGGTAAAGTTTATTAGCTGATAGCAGGTTGCTGCGTAGTGATTATTAGGAGCATTGTGACACACGGAGCATTACGGGTATGTGTTGAAAGCAGATGTTGGTAAGTGCAATGATTCAGAGAATCACATTCTTGAACAATGATTGTTCTATGAATGTACAATATGTTCCATGATTTTGTAATTCGAGCGCCCGAATCCAAAGAAAAATCATGAGTTTTGTAAATGGGACGGTTAGTTTGTATCCCCGCTGGCTTTGCTTGACTTGTTCGGCTTTGATTTGGTGATACCATTTGTATTATTAGGGTAGCTTTTCTAAATGAAGCAGTTTCAGTAATAAACATGTATGCTTTTGTAAAGGTATCACATAGATGTATAATAACAATAGTTTTTATATAGCGACGACTGTGATGCGATTCGAGACACTGCAACCTCTCTTGCTACAAATTTTTAAGGGTCATCCTCAAAATTCTTCCCCAGTTTGATGGGTTGACGTTTTATGCAGTTGCTCATTCAACGATCGGCTAAAATTAACTCGGAATTTTGAGGGTCCTCCTCAAAATTCTACCCCAGTTTCCAATTTCGAGAGAAAATGAAAGTTTTATTGAATTATGACATAACCCATAGGGCTGCCTACGTATCACCTCTTAAATTGGAATCAGGTCAGGCGTAGTTTAATTTTCATCATATAAGGAAAGTATAAAGATTACACATAGTAATGGTTGACTGCGTCTGAATTCATCGGTTTTAGCCAGACTTCCCCATCTATTTCTGCAAGTATGAGGGCTCCTCCTGTCAAAGCCCGGTAAACCATGTATGGGCCCTGCAAGTTGGGAGAGAACTTTCCATTGGCTTCTTCTTGATGCAGAATTTTTTTCCAATACTTGCTGTCTCAGTGTGAACTGTATTGGCTTGACTCTTTTGTTAAAGGCTCTGGACATTTTGTTCTGATAGGGTTGGCCATGGCAAACTGCGTTCATTCTCTTTTTATCTATAAGGGCTAGTTGCTCAAAACTCCTCTTCCCATTCTACATCTTCGAACTTAGCTTCATGTATGATCCTAGGAAGGAATTTCTACTTCAGCTGGAATGATGGCCTTTATACCATAAACCAATATATAGGGAGTTGCCTCGATTGATGTGCAGATTGTGGTGCGATACCCCAATAGGGCAAATCATAACTTCTCGTGCCACTGTTTATGCTTCTCTATCATTTTCCTCAATATCTTCTTGATATTCTTGTTGGCGGCTACCACAGCTCCATTCATTTTAGGCATGTAGGCTGTGCAATTTTTGTATATGATCTTGAAGGTTTCACACATAGCTTTCATCAAGTCATTGTGGAGGTTGGAGCCATTATCAATAATGATTGACTCTAGAATACCGAATTGACAAACAATGCGGTCGCAAACAAAGTCTGTCACGACTTCTTAGTCAGTGCTTTGTAAGATGCTACTTCGACCCACTTGGTGAAATAGTCAATTGCCACTAGGATAAACCTGTGTCCATTGGAAGTGGAAGGCTAGATAGGTCCAATGATATTCATTCCCTATGTAGTGAATGGCCATACTGAGTTTATTGTGTGAAGTTCGCTTGGAGGCACCTTTATAATGTTTGCATGTATCTGGAAGCGATGGTATTTCTGGACATACTGGTTACAGTCTGTTTCCATAGTTATCCAAATGTAACCGGCCTAGAGTATCTTCTTTGCTAAGATAAAACCATTCATACGTGGACCACAAGTCCCAACATTAATTTCCTCTAGCAGCTTAGATGCTTCTTTTGCATCAACACACCTTACTAATCCCAAATCAGGAGTCCTCCTATACAGGATTCCTCCCCCGTGAAAGAAGTTGTTGGGCAATCTCCAAAGTGTGCATTTCTGAGTATGATTGGCTAGCTCCCGGTATTCTTCTTCTTCCAAATATTCCTTGATATCATGAAACCAAGGCCTTCCGTCTGCTTTCTCTTCAACATGTGCACAATAAGCTGGCTAATTATGAATTTTCACCAGAATGAGATCAATGAAATTCTTGTTCGGATGCTGTATCATAGATGATAGGGTAGCAAATGTATCGGTGAACTCATTTTGGATTATGGGAACATGTTGGAATTCAGTCTTCGTGAACCTCTTTCTCAATTCCTGTACATGATTCAGATACATGATTATCTTAGAGTTCTTGGGTTCTCATTCTTCTCGTATTTGATGTTAGAGAAAATTTGAATCTCCAATCACTAGCAGCTCTTGCACTTTCATGTCAATGGCCATTTTGAGCCCTAAGATGCATGTTCATATTTGGCCATGCTGTTGGTGCAGGGGAACCTGAGTTTTGCAGACACTAGATAATGCTGACCGGTTTCTGATACCAAGACTGCTCCTATTCCAACTCCTTTGGAGTTTGCTGCTCCATCAAAGAATATTCTTTAACTCTCATAGGATTCTGCAATATCTTCTCCTATGAATAATACCTCATCATCAGGAAAATATGTTTTCAGGGGTTCGTAGTCTCCATCCACGGGGTATTCAACAAGGTGGTCTGCCAGTGCTTGCCCCTTAATCGCCTTTTGAGTCACGTAGACAATGTCGAATTCACTCAACAAGATCTGCCATTTGGCTAGCTTGCCAGTGGGCATGTGCTTATGAAAGATGTACTTCAAAGGGTCCATCCTTGATATGAGGTACGTGGTATAGGCACAGAAGTAATGTCTTAGCTTCTGACCTACCTAAGTCAAAGTATAGCAGGTGCACTCCAAAAGAGAATACCAGGCCTCATAGTAGGTGAACTTCTTGTTGAGATAGTAAATGGCTTGTTCTTTTTTCCCTATTTCATCATGCTACCCCAAAACACAACCGAAAGCTCCATCTAACACTACAAGGTAGAGTAATAAGGGACTACCTGGCTCGGGCAGAACTAAGATTGGTGGTGTTGACAGGTATTCATTGATTCTAGCGAAGGCCTTTAGGCAGTCATCAGTCCATTCAGTAGTGGTTTCCTTCTTTAACATTTTAAAGATTGGCTCACAGATAACTGTAGACTGTGCTATGAATCAACTAATGTAGTTTAGCCTTCCCAGGAAACTCATTACATCTTTCTTTTTCTTCGACGGTGGTAGTTCTAGAATTTCTTTGACCATTGATGGGTCCAATTCTATTCCTCGGCAGCTCACGATAAACCCAAGCAGGTTCCCAGCAGGAATCCGAAATGCACACTTTGCGGGATTAGTTTTATATTGTACCTCCGTAGTCTATTGAAAAACTTCCTCAAATCTTCTATGTGTTAGTGGTCTTCTTGGATTTAATGATAACATCATCCACGTATACCTCTATCTCCTAATGTATCATATCATGGAAAATGGTTGTCATGACGCTCACGTATGTGGCCCCTGCATTCTTCAGGCCGAATGGCATCATCTTGTAACAATACACTCCCCCAGCGTAGTGAAAGCCGTTTTCTTAGCATCTTCATTATCCATCCAGATCTGATGATAACAAGCGAAGCAATCTATGAATGATTATGGCTCATGCTTGGTGAAATTATCGATCAAGATATGTATATTTGGCAAAGGGAAGTCGTCTTTCTGACTGGCCCGATTGAGATCCCAATAGTGACACAGACTCTGACCTTCCCATCCTTCTTTGGTATTGTCACAATGTTGGCTAACCATGTTAGGTACTCAACCACCTTGAGAACCTTAGCTTTGATCTATATGGTGGCTTCTTCATTGATTTTCAGACTCATATCAAGTTTGAACTTTCTAAGCTTTCGCTTTATCGGAGGACACATTAGATTGGTTGGCAGTTTGTGAGCCACAATAGACGTACTTCGACCAGTCATGTCATTATATGACCAGGCGAATATGTCCTCACACCCCTTTAGAAACTCTACGTGTTCTTTCTTCTCTGATGGTGATAGGTGAATGCTGATTTGTGTTTCCTTGACGTTTTCTATGTATCCCAAGTTAACAATTTTGGTTTCTTCCAGGTTGGACTTAGATTTGTTCTAAAAGTTCTCAACCTCTTTGACGATCACCTCAGGTATGTCATCTTCTTCTGAATTAATGTCCATTTGTTGTGTTGTCTCATTGCATATCACAGTCATTGGTTCATCAAGATAAGATATAGTAATACTATATAAGTAAAGTAAGGAGGAAAATGATAAAAATAAATATTAATTCATTAGAAAAATCAAATATGCTTTGATAAATTGAATAATGGTTTCGAACATTGAAGATCTTATGGCGAAAATTTAAAAATGTGAAAAAAATAAAATCGTGAACCATGCTTGTTTTAGCCTTGCTACCCTGAGGCTCGTTGGGCTCTGGTGGTACTGATGGTCCAATTTTTGAGGTATTCCCCTATGCTCACAGCTTGTACAGAATGACCTTCCTCCACTCCTCCTCGAGAATAACACATCAATCCATATCATTGTCCTCTAAATATAAATTTGTCACTAATGCGATTGCTTCTTCTTCATCTGTCCCATAAATGATGTTGACCTATTGGAAAGCCTGTTCCAGGTGTGGTATTGGTTGCTCTAACGAGTAGTAAGGATCGTGCTATGGTGGCGACCAGCTATTGAACTCCTCCCAGGTGTATTCATATCCTAAACCAAAAGTAGTGCCATGTTTCTTGAGTTTTATAGGTTTAGAGATCCCTTGGAGATTCTTGCCGAGTCCTTTGCCAGATTCGTACCCACTCCAATTAAGTATACTCTCAATATTGTTATCCCACTATTTGTCTTTGTCTATAATATTGACTCGCTCGATGTGGTGGTAAGTTTCTCCACACAACTTTCTTCTTCCTCCAATTTCTGTAATGGGTTGGCGACTATATATGTGGTTGTTGCTGCCCCGTGAATGATCACTTCCTGATTATTCCATTTGCATTTTATGGCCTGATGTAGTGCTGATGCTATGGCTTAAGCAGCATTAATCAAGGGTCGTCCTAGCAGCAATTTCTAGGAGGCTGGCACATCTATCACTTGAAAATAGACCTCGAACCAAGTTGGTCCCATCTGCATACACACAGACTAATCTCACAGATGGTGGACGTTTGAGAACCCTCAAAAGTTTTTACCTTAATTGCTCATTCTTTTATCTCATGCAGCCCTTTGCCCAACTTCTTGAGTGTTACCAAAGGACAGATGTTAAGGCTTGAACCTCCATCGATCAGGATCCCGGTGATGAAATAGTCAATGCACTGTACAGTGATGTGCAATGCTTTGTTGTGACCTAGCCTTTCAGGAGGCAACTCGTCCTCATAGAAGGTGATTTTATGGCTTTGTAGCACTTGGGCCGCCATATTAGCCATTCCCCGCCGGCAATATTACTTGGTACATAGGCTTGACTCAGTACCTTCAACAGAGCATTCTTGTGTGTTTTAGAATTCTGTAGTAGTGAGAGGATGGATATCTGTGATGGCGTCTTGTTTAACTGCTAATTGACTGAATACTCCTTGGCATATATTTTCCTCCAAAGTGTGAGCACCTGATTTTCATCCTATAAGAATTACTCCCATAAGTTAAAAATAAAATAATTTCTTTCAGTGTTTGCAATTGGTTGGATTTTCGTGGCATTTTTTGTCAATTGTTTGCATTTTGTCTATGCATTTTAATTAATGAAAAATAAAAACAATGTGTTGTGTGCACATTTAGGATTTATCTTTGAATTTTAAGAATTAATTAGTAATTAAGTTATTTTATAAAATGGAAAATCACTAAAATAGTTTAACTTGCACTTTTAATTTTGAACTTTGATTTGTGAGTAGTTTTCTTTTAACTTATTTTGTTTCTTACTATTATTGTAATTATTATTTCAAGTTTAATTAGTATTTAAGATTTAATTATGGTCTAGGTTCTAATTTAGATTTATTTCAATTTTTGAAAAAAAAGAAGAAGAAAAGAGTTTTTGATAATAATAATAAAAATGAAAGAAACATGAAAAGAAGGAGAAGGCTCAGTCTGTGGGCCATTATTCCAAGCCAAAGCACCAGTACCCGTCTAAATACCATGCCCCAACCCAGTCTAATTCCACTCCAACCCCAAACGACGCCGTTTAGGTCATATTTAATCTGGGCCATTCATACCATTTGATCCAGCTGTCAGGGCCATATTCCCAGTCCCTTACATCGCTCTGAAAACCTCAGAGACCAGATCGTCTTCTCCATCTCATATCTCTCACCATGCGTAACCCTAAGCCTCTATGGTTATTTTTTGTGATTCAGCCCCCTAAACTCCACCGAATTAATTCCACGGAACCATTAAAGCACCCTTATGCTAAATCCATGAACGATTTCACTCTAATCCTCTTTGAATCTCTCAAATCTAGAATCAAAATCAGAACACTTCATGCAAGGTCACCCCTCAAAAATTACCCGCTTGATCCTAGCCTGGGTTGCCTCTAAATGGTGTGCCTCATCTGTTCTTAACAAAGAACAAACGATCTATACCGGTCGAGACCAAATCAGAGTTACCTGTGGTTTTTCAAACTCAACCGGTAAGTTTTCTTTCTTTGCATTGTTATTCATTCTTTTGCTTTGTCTCTCCTTAATTATCTTACCCTATACCTTTCCCCTCATATGCTTTAGGTTTGTGAACAAATTCCTCTCGATTGTATGACTAGGCTTTTCGCAATTTTTGTATTAGCTTTAGGTCTTCTTATTAGTCAGTCATTTTGTCTTTTTGGATTTGTTCTGGGTCTCTTTTTTTTTCTCCCGTTAGTTGAACTATATGAGTTCCTTGATCCGCTTATTTTATTTTGATTAATGAGTTTAAACATTTTATTAGCAGTTAATGCTTAGATAAATAAAGTCAGGTCCATAATTAATTCGTTGTCATTTTAGGCTAGGTCTTTAATTTTACCTTTTTGTTTCTGTTAAAATATGTTCTAGGCTTTTTGTTGCTTTGGAAGCTTTGTTTTAGTTTCAATCTGGGTCGACCAATATTGTAATTGGTTTATAGATGGCAACAGGCCTAATAAAGACCCAACTTAGGGGTCTATGACCCAATTAGCTCAGCTAACCCATTTTTGGTAGGCTTTAGAGGTAAAACAGGTTAATTGAAGGGTAAACTAGGAAATGTACTTAGGGAATCTTGTAGTAACCACCTAAGAAACCGTTAGAAACTTCTAGCAGGGGTCCACTGTTAAACTTTCGTTCAATGACTTGGTTAACAAGTGATAAAATGAAGGACCTAAGGGGTAAAATGAAATCTAAAGATTGCCCTAATGTTCATCCTATAAAAGCATTAAAAACATAGGCTAAGGGGAATTCTAGGAAAAATAATACAAAAATTGCAGTCTATTGTTGCATTGAATTCGATTGATTTTTCTGTACTTCCTTTAACACCTGAAAGCAGTGGTTCTTCATTGTGGAATTTGAACGATTTGAATTTGGGTTTTAAGTTTGTTTTCAATTCGAACCTGTGGTTAAAAAAAATTGAATTCAGGTCTATTGAGAATTTTGGGTTGAAGTTGCTTGATCCTGGTTTATTATTCCACTGACTGAGATGGTGTTGACCTCTACTGCTTATAGCCGACCTCTTATTTTGTCATTTTTGCTTCCCAGGTATTCCTCTATTCATGAGCAACAAGTGAATATTAGCTATGTGATTCGATGGAAATTTGATAGAATACAAGTTGCATTTATTTAATTTTTTGTTTCTCCTACTGTTTTTGATACGTTATAGTAGATTCATAGCTATAAATTTCAATCATTATTCTCCTTTCATTACTGGTGTATTTCCAATCTATATATGAGAATGAGGTCTTATGAAACTATATGTGTGAGTAGGATTAAATCTGGGTTTGTAATGATAAATAGGCTATGGACTTTGGCAGATTCAGTTGTATTTTGGTTTGATGGTGTGGATCACTGATCTCTGCTGAGTTCCTGTAGAAGATCAGTTGTGTTTTGACCTTATTTATTTGCTAAGTGTTGGCTTGTGTATATAGTGACTTACATAGACCCTGTTATGGTAAGCATGGGCACTTGTTGAGTTTCATATTTTAGACCCATGTTCATCCATTAGATAGTCGGTTTTATAACTAGGAGTGACGTCATGGCTCTCCCCTACAGTTATGGTGTTTAATCTTAACAACATTGTGGCATTTGAAGTACAAGTGGCAATGTTTTGTTTCGAACACCTAATCTGAGGTTCAATGTCATTTTATCTTTCTTAAATGGTTAGTTTGGTTCTAAGGCAAGAGTGAAATGTCATATAACTTGGGTATTTGCATTTCAAAAGGTTTTTTATGAATATGATGTTTGTTTAACTTCTGGATATCTCTAGGCACTCGTTAGTTCATCATATTTTGCTTTCCTTTTTCTTTTTAAAATCAACATTGGGATCAAACATTGTTTTTTGGGTTTGCCATAGCTGAGGTTTGAGATGAGATGATGAATAGTTATGAAATTGGAGGTCGTGGAATACATGCATTAATTTTTAAAAGAAATATGTTTTGACTTAAATGGTTGCTAGGTTTGTTCAATTCTTGAATTTATTAATGTTAAATGGACTCAAATGCATTTGGCATTTAAATGTTGAGCCTCCGTCGTTGGCCCATATGTAACCATAGATCCTCCGAAATCATACCACTAGGTTGGGCTTCACTTGGAGCCCAATATCCCTACATGCTTAGCCTGCAACAATGGCTAATTACACCAGGCTTTACCAGTTAGGCCCTTGGTCCGTTTTTATGTTTGTCTAGTCCTCTTGCCTAAAATAATTAATCCTTCTATGCATGATCCGTTGGTTAGTTTAAGTAAGATTTTAATCGTATTTAGCTATAGCCAATTAAGCCCCTAAATCAACGGAGATGTGCTGTACTAAGGAACACAAATAATGTATGGCCCTCATGAATTAGCTTAAAACCCTTAAATTAGAATTGAGGAGCACCATGCCAAACAAAATATTTAAATGCACGGCCCTCATCTAATTAATTTGTTCAACCCTTAGAAATCGAGGTGTGCAACTTAGCGAATTTTTTTGGCCCTCGCAAATTTGAAAACATGCAATTGTCTTAGGCGCGTTAGTTAAATAATTTACCTTCCTAAATTCGGGCGCGCATTTATGTGACCAAAATCCAAATCCCAACAATATTAAAATATGTCGAAGACCGTGGGTGCATTTATGTGACGTGGTTCAAGACGTGTACTAATAGCATTGAAATTTTCCAGAAATAATAAAAGCGGTTAAAAGGCTTAAAATGCACATAGGTTCAAAATGTGTTAAAATCAGATAATTAAGCCGGATATAACAGTTGAGCGACCGTGCTAGAACCACGGAACTTAAGAATGACTAACACATTCTCCCTAGTTAACAGAATTCCTTACCTAGATTTCTGGTTCGCAGACTGTAATACAGAGTAAATATTTTCCTCGACAAGAAATTTAAATCGGTGACTTGGGACACCATTAATTATCACATGTGGAGACTCTAAAATCTTTAAATAAATAAATCCCATTTTGATTGTCCTTTAATTGAAAAAACTCCCTTATCTACGCCCTTCGCTAGGTGTAGTAAGAAAAGGAGGTGTGACAGCTCTGGAGACTCTGCTGGGAATTGAACCCAGAATCACTAGTTCAAGGTTCAATTCGAGCTTAGAATAATTGTTGTATTTGGCTTTGTTTATTATCTGGTTTTTATTACATGTTTGGACCTAATATGCTAAGTGTTGCTTTTTACCGATTTGATATTATTTGAAATGTATATAAACTACTACAAAATCTTTCTCTTCTCATCTTTGGGGATGTTCTCACTGGCCGAAACTCGCTATTCTGTTAGTGTCATACCTCGAAATAAGAAAGAGGCTCAGACAAGCTACTAAGCCGGATGGCCTTTTGGTTCCCGGTACGTAGCCCCATTCTCGAATTTAGTTGTCCGCTCGGGTACACAGTTTAGAACGTATACCCAGGTTTTGAACCTAGAATAACTTAACCTCATGTAGGATCCCTAATAGGAATGCTTATTTGTATCATGCATTTGACTTAGGGAACTCAACACAAGGGTTGAGTCTATCTAGGACAGGTGTACCCAAAATAATAGACCATCCTGATGCATCTTTTGTGCTACTTGTGCATTTATTCCAAATTACATGCCGGCCGACTTTTGAAAAAAAACGAGAGGATGATTTGGCAAAGAAAATAATAGTGTGAGGGCACCCAAAATTTTGAAAAAAAAGAATGATATTGTTAATGTTTTCAAAAAAAAGGAAAAAGAAAAATTGTTTTTCAATTTTGTCAAAATTGCTCGAACTACGCCGGTTTGATTCTCACAGGGCGTGAGATACGTAGGTAACCCTAATCGGGCCCAACTCATTTTTTAAAAAATAGCCTCAAAAGAACCAGATTATATTTATGATAAATAAATAAGGTACTTCTCGTCAAAATTAGCCAAATGTCCCAAAAAGGGCGCTTAAAGGCTGCTTTTGTAAGAACAATCGCCCTTGATTCTTTTTCAAATTTTGGTTGGTAATAGGCAGAGCTATAAAATCTTCCCCCAAAAGTGCTGAAAGGTCGTATTTGCAAAGCCGGACTCGTACTCTTGAAATGAAAATCTGAAAAGCTTTATTTTGTTTTGAGTCAAATAAATCATGATTTTTGCTTAATCACCCTAATAAATGTGCAGAATGAGCACGAATCGAAATTTGCCAATAACAAGCATGAACAAAATCCCTTTGGAGCTGCATATGTGGTGCAACAATTTAGGTTAATCAGGGCAAGACAAGGTCAATGCGTACTAGGGAGGTCTCACTGTGTTGTTGAAAATTAATCTTAGAGGGGACATCATAAATGCGTTGGTTACATTTTGGGACCCAACCCACAACATATTTCATTTTTCAGATTTTAAACTCACACCAACCCTGGAACAAATAGCCAGATATGTCGGGGTTCCCAAAATTCCTCTGAAAAACCATTACTTGATTGTGCCAAGGACCGTCCCTGTACACAAGTTCTTGGATTCACTAAAGATAAGAAGGGGGGTTCACAACCCAAATCTGTTAGCCGGTTTTTGTACTCCACTGTTTATATACAAGAGGTACGGGCCCCGGAAAATAAAATTTGTAGTAAAGAAAACCAACCCAAATGGGAGGAACACAGATTTTTTGCATTTATGGTATTCTTCTTGGGCCTCTTGGTGTTTCCCCGGAAAGATGGGAATGTTGATATACTGATAGTAGGGGTTGTCAGCACTTTGCTTACTCAGGCTAAGAGTATTCTCGCACCTATGATATTATCTGAAATCTTTCGTGCCCTCACAGCATGTAAAGCCGGAGGAGACTTCTTTGAAGGATGCAACTTGTTGTCACAGATGTGGATAATTGAACACCTGTGCCATCGTCATCAATTCATGAGTTATGGGTTGTCGGAAAAGAGCTGCATAGAGGAATTTTGTACCAGAGTTGATGGGTTTAGATTGCCAGAGGGAGCCACAGAATGGGTACCATGTCTTCGAGCCATAAGTGCACGTCAAATAGAGTGGACGTTTGGGTGGCTTCCCATTGATGAAATTATATATATGCCATCTACCGGGCCTCATTCCCATTTGATGGGTCTCAAGAACATCCAACCTTATGCTCTACACGGGGTACTGAGACTGTTAGGGAGGTGCCAAATGGTTTCCAAGGATGAAGACATTAGTCTCCACGTGGTCGAGATTAGTTCCAATGGTCAGTTTCATGAAACAGCAGTCCGCCAAATTTGGAGCGAATGCCAGTACTTGACAGCGAACGCTCGTGTATGTGACCTGTCTATTAGTGAAGTTGGACCGCGGTACCTTGCTTGGTATAAAAGGGAAGTGGAGTTTGGAAGGCCGACTAAAAGACCACATCTTCAGGAATTTGCTGAGGCATCACAAGGACAGTGGGACTGGTTAGCCAAGGAAAATAGATACCGGGCCATAATAGGGAAATTGGAAAAACAGGTCAAAGATCTTCAATTTGAGAATGGTTTACAAGCTGCGGCGGACGGGGGTGAAAAGAAAAGACTAGCCAAAGAAAATGAAGCCTTGCGAACCCAAAATTAGAGAATGAAAATAGCCGCAAAGAATCCTTCCAGAAGTGCGAAGGATGAGAAGCTCATAGACAATCTCAGGCGGAAGGAAGGGGAATATGATTTTAACTTGAACAAAGCAGGGGTGTCCGGAAGCAATTGGCCAAATGTGCAGAAGAACGAGCATGCATAATTGAACAATTTAAAGAAAGGTACGACAACGAGTTTGCGAGATTGAGAAAGAGAGTCATCATTGTTGAAATCAAAATGGTTAAGCAGGTAAAGGAATTCAAGGCTGAAAGAGAGCACTGTTACACAACAATAGCACAGCTAGAAAGAGATTTGCAGAAGTTTCAAGAATTGAATCGGGTAGCTGAAAAAACTTTAGAATCCAGGGCCCAGCATATCGGGCGATTATTGCAAGAAAAGGGTGTTATAAGAGAGAGGGTCTGCAGGATCGCTTATTAGATCACAGTAAAGTGTAGCAACTGTGAAGATATGATGAGGTCCATGTTTTTTTTCCACCGCAACGACCTTCATTCGTCAACTGATGGAAGATCTTCACTACCTCCAAGGGGACTTAGCAGGCAGGCCTGCGGTGAGACCGAATGATGTCCCGCAGGCCCCAAGAGCTTTTGAGGCATTAATAAAGTCGGGATTGTCGCTCAAGTATGTATTTTCTTTTATTTGAGTCTGTAGTTGTTTGTTGTGTCTATTGTTTTCCCTTTCCTATCAGAGTCTATTGGTTTTGTTTTGAGTCAGGAGTCTGTTAGGTGTAATCAAAAAATGTTTTACTTTATGATAATTGAAATTCCCAAAATATTTTTTTCGGTACTTATCTGCCAGAACTACGGTCGGTCTGATTCATGCGGGGTCATGATACGTAGGCAATCTCCGTAGGACTTGAACATAACAAAAATAAGGAAAAGAGAAAAGAAAATACTAGAAAAATAAGAAATCATGAGAGATACAATGTTAAGTAAAGGACAGAATAACAAAACAAAAGAACGCAGGGAAAAACAAGCTTAGCAAAATTGAAGAAAAAAGGAAGAAGAAAAAGAAAACAAGAGAGAAAAGAAAAGTGGCATAGGATAAAAGCCAGAATGACACAAGCAGCCAATCTAGTGCATAATAGAAACCGATAAATGCTTACGTGCATTAATCCCCGAATATATGGTTTCCTACATGTTGAATCCTAATCGCTAACAAGTTTGATGTTTATCCAATACAGACGGGTGGTTAGTTGCGGCATTTTGGCAACCCACCCCTACAACACTCAGTCAAAAAACAAGCTGACTATGGCCAATCAAGAGCCTGGCGCAAGTATCATTGACCCCTCAAGAGAGGTGGAAGAGTTGGATGTCAAAGCAATGAAAGAAGAGGTGTATAAATTGAAGCAACAGATGGCTGAAATGTATCAAGCTTGGGTAAAAGGGCAACCACCACCAACTTATCCTTCCATCCCGGTCTTTATCCCACCATTAGCCTAGTCACATGATCACTCTGCCACTTATCCACCACCAAGATTTCCCATCTATCAACAATACTAGGGCACAACTTCCCAGACACCCCAGCTCCACCACCTAAAGATGTTCCACACTCTCCTCCACCAGTTGCTCATATCTTTGTGGCACCTCCACCCGCTACACTCCATAGATCATCAGTGAACCTTTGTTCCAAACTCATGATAAACAGTATTACCCCCAGAGCCCACATCCAAATCTCCAGAACCCTACTCATACACTCCTCATTTTGAAATCCCCGCAGAGGCTGAGAAACCAACCAAAAATCCCGAGCAAGAGGAGGTGCTCAGGAAAGTCGAAAGTCTAGAGCAATCATTCAGAGATATGCGACGGCTGGGAGGCCAAGTGGGTGTGGCTTACTAAGACCTCTGTTTGTTCCTAGATGTACAATTGCCGCCAGGCTTTCAGATGCCCAAGTTCGACTTGTATGACGGCATGGTGACCTAGTGGCACACATGCAAGGTTTTTGTAGAAAGATTAGAAGAGCGGACGGGAGAGATGAGTTACTGATGGTGTACTTCAGTCAAAGTTTGAGTGGCTCAGCTTTGGAGTGGTACCCAACAAGATCATGGTCGATGGTAAACGTGGGACGATCTAGCCCAAGCATTAGCATGCCATTTTCAGTACAATCTTGAAATTATTTCGGATCACTTGACCTTGACGAAACTAGAAAAGAAGCATAATGAGACCTTTAGAGAGTATGGCTTCCATTGGAGGGAGCAGGCAGCAAGGGTTGACCGGCGAATGAAGGAAAGCAAAATGGCAGATTACTTCTTGCAAGCGTTGGAGTCTATGTATTTTGGTCACTTGGTATCGGCAGTTGGCAAGTCTTTAACAATGTAGTAAAAATGGGGAGCATGGAAGAGGAGGGACTCAAATATAACAAGATTATGAGTTATTCAGCAATCAAAGCAACCAACCGGGCAATCCAAAGCGGGATGGGGGAAGCAATCAAAAATAAGAAGAAGGGGAAGGTAGCAACATTTGACTCAGGGACTTGGTTCGGGTCTCGAGGTTCACCACATTATAACCAGCCCCGACATCATCAGCAAACCTATCCCTACACTCTATATAGCACACCACAACACTACTACCGACCCCCGACCCCAATTTTTCCGTCCACCATGCACAAACAAACAATCAACCTCCCGGCCACGCAGAATGGCGAGCGCCAACCCCACAAAATAATTACCCAGCTCCACAAAATACTTATCCACCTTCAAGAGACTACTAAAACTTCCCTAGACCAACTTTCCGAACCAATCAAGCTTTTAAGAATGAGAGATTACAGAAGAAGAAAACTTTCACTCCACTAGGAAAATCCTATACCAGCTTATTTCATAGGTTGAGACAGTTAGATATGTTGAGATCGATTGAAGAAAAGTTGCCAAATCCTCCCCCGAGAAATCTTGATTATTCTGTCAGTTGTGAGTATTGTTCTGGTGCCCCGATACATGACACAGAGAAATGTTGGCATCTGAAAAATGCTATCCAAGAGCTTATTAATTCACATCGGATTGAGGTGCAAGCCCCAGAAGCACCCAATATTAATTAGAACCCGATGCCTGCCCATCAAGAAACAAATATGATTGAGATAGTGCACAAAGAGTGAGAGCCCAAAAAGCCTTCGCAAACTGTCATGATGATCCGAGCTAGTGAGTGAAAGCCGTTTAAAAATCTAACAAGCGAGAAATTGATGCTTAAGTTGAGTGGAACAAGTAGTGTGACTTTTGTGGTGGTCAAGAAGAAATCCTAGGGAGATGGGATAGTGAAACAAGGAAATAAAAAAGTGGTGGTACCTGGGGCGAGAAACAAGCTGGTTGTAGTCGTGGAGGGTTGCACAAAGCCCGTCGTTATCAAACCTGTAACTCAGCTCCTAATAATCAACAACAAGGCCATCCCTTGGAATTAAGACCGAGTAACAGTGACATACAAAGGGAAAGAGGTTAGAGAAGAAGTTTGTGAGACCCATGGATTGACTCGTTTGGGGAGGTGCTTTGCCCCCGAAGATTTGAGAAAACCCAAACCTTCCAAGGATAACGCACTGCTAGTGAAGAAAGTTTTGACTAAAGAGGAAGCAGAGAAATT
The DNA here is from genome assembly GCA_034376525.1 of Nicotiana benthamiana. Lineage (NCBI taxonomy): Eukaryota > Viridiplantae > Streptophyta > Magnoliopsida > Solanales > Solanaceae > Nicotiana > Nicotiana benthamiana. Next base: position 139,791,533 of record CM067327.1, on the reverse strand, counting down.
TCTGAAAAAGATGAAAATGCAAGACTATTCTATTGTGCAACAATTGAGGAAGATGCATGCTCAAATCTCGCTATTATCGTTATTGATTCATTCGGACGAGCACCGTCGGGAACTATTGACGATCCTAAACGAGGCCCACATTCCTGATAAAATCTCAGTCAATCACTTGGAAAAGATAACCAACAATATTTTTGAGGTAAATAGAGTTTTCCGACGATGAGTTTCCCGTAGAAGGTACCGAGCATAATAGAGCCCTCTATCTCAGGGCGAAGTGCGAAGATACTGTAGTTACTCGAGTGTTGGTTGACAACGTTATAAGTGCAACTATTTGACCTCTTTCCATGTTGAACAAGTTGAAGGTGGATGATGAAAGAATCCACAAGAACAATATTTGTGTGTGAGGGTTCGACGGCGGGGGAGAAGATTCGGTTGGTGACATAATGCTCGAACTAACAATCGGACCAATTGATTTTACCATGGAATACCAGGTGCTAGATGTGGCTGTCTCTTATAACCTTCTATTGAGGCGACCTTAGATCCATGCCGCTAAAGCGGTCCCCTCTATTTTACATCAAATGGTGAAATTTTATTGGGACCGACAAGAAATAGTGGTTCACAACAAAGATAATCTATATGCTCACACTGATGCTATTGTGCCACTCATTGAGGCAGATGATGACAAGGGGACTTGGGTGTATCAGGTTCATGACACGATATCAGTGAAGAAAGTTCCAAAAGGGTTGTGTGTCCAACGCCGAAGCTAGATGTTGCATCAGTCATGGTGGCTGTTGAAATGTTGAGGAATGGGTTTTTTCCAGGAAATGATTTAGGGGCATCACTTCAGGGTATCGTACAACCGGTGTCTCTCCCCAAAAACATGGACATCTTTGGTTTGGGTTTCAAACCCACAATTGTAGACATAAAGAGAGCCAAAAAAATGAAGCAGAAAGCGTAGGGTCCTCCCCCAGCCTGCGCCGGGTCTCTTCAAATCATTTGTGAAGCTCGGCACCAAGGAGCGCCCGACGACATTAAGTCTCAGTCTTATGGTTGGTCTTGATAAAGAATTGCTCAAAAAGTTCAAAATGCTATTTGAAGATGTGAATGTTGTAGAAGAGAAGAGGGCTCTAGTAAGGCATATGTGCAATTTGTGGGGCCCTGTGCAAAAGTCAACAATTGGGAAGTTACTCCTCTCCCGACCAGGAAGGAGTCTTGATAGTTTCTTAGATTTTTCTTTTAATTTCTTTGGATTATTCCAAGGTTGTAATTCAGAGTCTATGTTTCATCCATTTGAATGTGTAAACCTTGTTATCTTTCAAATTCAATGAAATGCAATTTCTATTTTCATCAGTTCTGATAGTCTTTATTTTTCTTTGCTTTTCTTTTCCTTCTTTTACAGTTCTTTTTATGGTAGCTCCAATGATATGACATGCATATGGACTCTTTGGCCCAGTCTTGAAAGTCAATCTAATTTAGAAATCATATTTCAAGAGATAGAATGTGAGGATGAACTAGAATATGATGAGGAAAAGGCATTTGAAGAAATTAGTAAAGAGTTAAGCCACTTTGAGGAAAACCCCAAGCCAAACCTGAACGATACAGAAGCAATCAATCTAGGGGACCCAAATAATATCAAAGAAACTAAAATAAGTGTCCATATTGAGCCACAACTTAGGTAAGAAATAATCGAAGCGTTGCTTGAATATAAAGATATTTTTGCGTAGTCTTATGGCGACATGCCTGGGCTGAGCACTATTCTTCTATGGGGCCGCCAACATGAAAGGCATGCGGACAGAAGCAGTACTTATTTTTGAAATGGGGAATCACTTCCCCCGTTACAGCTCAGCTTCGCTTCTATTGCACTAACAATATGTCAGAATATGAGGCATGCATTTTGGGTTTGAGATTAACTGTAAACATGGGTGTCCAGGAAGTCTTGGTCTTGGGGGCCTCGGACCTTCTAGTGAACCAGATTCAAAGGGAGTGGAAAACATGAGATTTGAAGCTAATACCACAGCGGCAATATCTGTATGATCTTTATCAACGATTCCGGTCAGTAGAGTTCATCCATATCCCAAGAATCCACAACGAGGTTGCTGATGCCTTGGCCATCTTGGCATCGATGTTACATCATCCAGATATAGCATATGTTGACCTGCTGCATATCCAAGTCCATGATCAACATGCATACTGTAAAGTGGTGGAAAAGGAGCTTGATGGTGAGCCTTGGTTTCACAAAATCAAAAATATATCAGGACGGGTGTGTACCCGGTACAAGCCACAAGTGATTAAATGAGAATAATTCGTCGCTTATCAAGCAAATTTTTCTTTAGTGGAGGGGTATTGTACAAAAAATGCCAGATCTTGGTTAGTTGAGATGAATATATGCTAGACAGGCCACGACCATCATGACAAAGGTACATTCCGGGGTTTGTGGACTGCACATGAGTGGATATGTTTTGGAAAAGAAGATTCTCTGAGCAAGTTATTATTGGCTCACCATGAAGTGATATTGTATCAGTTTGGTGCGAAAATGTCATCAATATTAGGTGCATGGATATTTGATTCAATCCCCGCCATCTGAATTACATACAATGTCCGCACCATGGCCCTTCGTTGCTTTGGGCATGGATGTCATTAGCCCCATCGAGCCAACAACATCAATGGGCACAGGTTTATCCTTGTGGCTATGGATTATTCACCAAATGGGTTGAAGCCAAAACTTTCAAGTTTGTGACTAAGAAACCCGTTGTCAACTTTGTGCATTCAAATATCATTTGTCGGTTCGGGATCCTGAAGGTAATCATCACCGATAATGAAACAAATCTCAATAGTCATTTGATGAAAGCGGTACGTCAGCAGTTTAAGATTACACACCGCAATTCCACCCCATACCGCCTAAGACGAATGGAGTAGTTAAGGCAGCCAACAAGAACATAAAGAAAATACTTGAGAAAATGGTGGAGGGTTCTAGGCAATGGCATGAGAATCTACCCTTCGCATTATTGGGCTATCGCACTACTGTTCACACTTCAGTAGGGGCAACACCATAATTGTTGGTGTATGGCATAAAAGCAGTAGTATCAGTAGAAATTGAAATCCATCCCTTTGGATTATCGCTGAGGCAAAAGTTGATGATGACGAGTGGGTCAAAACTCGCCTGGGGAAATTTAGTTTGATTGATGAGAAAAGATTAGCAGTTGTTTGTCACCGCCAGTTATATCAACATAGAATGACAAGAGCATATAACAAAAAGGTGCACCCAAGGAGGTTCAAAGTGGGTCAGTTGGTATTGAAATGTATCCTCCCTTATCAGGCGGAGGTAAAGGGCAAGTTCGCCTCGAATTGGCAAGGGCCGTTCATCGTGTCAAGAGTGTTGTCCAATGGGGCCTTGTATTTAATAGATGTAGAAGGCAAGTGTATAGAAATGACCATCAATTCCAATGCAGTTAAGAGATACTATGTATGATTTTCTTGGGGTAAACTGTATTTGTTTGTACTTGGCATATTTTGGAGATTGGAATGATGAAGGCATTTTGTTCTGTTATCTAAACACTTGATCTTTTGTCACCCCTTTTGAGCTTTAATTGTTTTCTTTCATACCCCTATTTCGGAATCAGTGGCAAAATCAGGAGAGCAAGCATGAAATATAAGTAAGGAAAAGGGAAGGACAAAAAAGAGAAGAAAGGGAAAAGAAAAAAAAACAACAAAGAGAGTAAAAAGAAAGAAAAAGGGAAAGAAAAAAAGAAAGAAAAAGAAAAGAAAAGAAAAGAAGAAAAAAAAACAACAAAAGAAAAGAAAGAAAGAAAAGAAAAGAAGAAAAGAAAAGAAGAAGAGAAAGAAATATCACAGCAACAAAGCAATTTCATAAATTACGTTTGATCTGATTCCTTTTAAGGATACGTAGGTAGCCTCACGGTTCGATCCCATCGAAACAAAAGTCCAAAAGTCCCCAAGCCAGAAACTGGGGTAGAAATTGTAGTTGTTATAAGAAATGTGGTTCTAAAAGTTGTAATTCTAAACCCATTAGAATTATGTTGAGCCTTTAATACCCTTTCTTTCTAACCCTGTCTAAAAGCCCGCATTACGGTCCAAAGAAAGACCTTCCGATGCCAAGTCGAGCAAGTTGAGGTGATTCATATCAAGGGAAACAGCCCGGTACAAGCAGAAAAAAACAAAAATGAGATAGTCTTTTTGGTGAAAACCCTCACGGGCACCATAAGGCAACGAAAGCTGGAAGAAATGAAAGATGAGAGAGTCTTACTGGTGAAAACCCTCACTGGCACCGTAAGGCAACGTAAGTGGAGAGATGAACAAATGAAAGAGGTATGTTGGTGAAAACCTATTCAGAACACTACAAGACGAGCAAGGTCAATGTTTGGTTGAAGAAATTGGGCTGAAGAAATCCAGGGCAATGGAGCATGGCGACTGAAAGCCGATTGGTTAGGCAGACCGGGGGAGACTAAGCCGAAGTGCATGTCATGATCACTGGCACTAGTTGTTCCCCACAAATTAGTTTATTTTCTTTCTTCATATTGGCAATCACCTCATTTCAGATTCTTCTCATTCTAAAACAACTCATAGTCATTGTATTTCATTTTTCTTTCAAGTTTCCATTTTCTCTAAGATTTTTTCAAGGTTGATTTTGTCTAAGCAAGTAAGAAAGAAACTTCAAAGCTTACTATCAGCTTTGAAATTTCAAAGCACAGTATGGCTAGAACATACCAAAGATAGTATGAGGTAAAGTGGGCTATAAGGAATCACTGAGAGCTTCATCAGTAGAATGATTCGGTAATTTCAGTAAAGATACAAAGATTCTGACATGGGTAAGGAATGTGACACAATGGTTTGGGTATAGAACTCTCAGTTCATCTAAGGCCATAGGGTTGAAAGGTCAGCCAGAAAATCAGGGGGCTCATAGTCAATCCGAGGAAGCTAGCCACGACAGAGCATAACAGTAGGGAGGCCATTTTCAGCAATAATGCTGCAAGTTAACCACCACATTTTAAACTGACAAGATTTTTCTTTGATTGAAACAGGGGCAGAAAATTCTGGATATCTCGGAAAATCCTCTATAGGGGAAAAGCAATTATCAAGCCTGTATGCCTGTAAATTTAAGGACCCTCTTGGAAAATAGGACCTAGTTAACGTTAATAATCGGGAAAAACAAAAAGAGCATAAGTGGATTTAAAGGGTTGCATGTTTGAAGTAGGGTTCAGCCACTAGTTGTCAGGGCCTTCTTGGAAAATAGGACTTAGTTTAAAATTCAAAAAAAACAATGGGTAGCATAGCTTAGCATAAATTTCCCTCCAATAATATAAGTTGGTTTCACTTTTGTTCTGGAAATAGGATTCATATAGGAGTTGTCAGGATGCTCCTGGAGAATGGGATCTAGATTTTAAAAATGAGTAGCAAAATATAGCATAAGTGCACCACCCAGGGAATAAAACCTGGTCTAAAAATTCGTATGTTTTAAGATAGAATTCAGTCGGAAATTTTCAAGACCCTCCTGAATAATGGGGCTCAGCTTTAGGATTTTCATTAGTTAATAATATTTAGCATAATTTCTACTGTAGGGTAGTATAATTCAAGCAAGGAACTGTCACTCTTACGATGAAGTTTGACTTCGAATTGTCATGACCCTCTCGAATAATGGGACGTAGCCTTAACATTTTCTTAGATAACAAGGTGTGGTGAAAAGTGTACCCTTAGAGAATATAGTTTTAATGTTGTCGTTAGATAAGAATTTTCAGGACCTTCCTGGATAATGGGATGTAGCTTTAATTGGCGGTTGCCAGCAGGCATAACTTAGATTTAAAATTGGCGCTTAATTGAGAATTTTCAGGACCCTCCTGAATAATGGGACTTAGCTTTGAGATTTACATTAAAAAACAAAAGTTAACATAGGTTCTGTCATAGGGAAGAATAATAAGACTTGATTTTGATTTTTCAGGACCTTCCTAGATAATGGGACGTAGTGTACCTACTGTAGATATAACCTGGTTTAGAACTGTCTTAACTAGGAGTTTTCAGGACCCTCATGGATAATGTGACGTAGTTATAAGGTCGGTTCAAATAACAAGATGTAGTCAAAGCTGTACATTTAGGAAATGTAGGTTAGGTTAAAATTGTCGTTAGTCAAGAATTATCAGTACCCTCCTAGATAATACGACGTAGCTTTAATACTTTCTTAGATAACAAGACATAGCGAAAGTAATATCTTTAGAAGACATAACACACTTCTTAAAATTGTCATTTAATTAGGAGTTATCAGGACCCTCCTGGATAATGAGATCTAGCTTTCAAATCCTTAGAATAATTGGCAACATGATTCGGTTTAACACTCACATATGTATCCAGCTATCAAACTGGTGCAGAAAAGTTTCTTTGTTTTGTCTATTTCCTTGAAATCAGGAGCCCACAAGGAGAACAAGGGAATATATTCATATTTTGGTAATCAGGCGCCCACTTGGAGAACAAGGGAATACAACTCAAGTTTCGGTAGTCATGGGCCCACCTAAAGAACAAGGGAATAAAGTTCAAGTTGCTGGCAATCAGGCATCCACCTGGAGAACAAGGGAATACAACTCAAGTTTTGGTAATTAGGAGCCCACCTGGAGAACAAGGGAAAATAATTCAAAGTTTTGGTAATTAGGAGACCACCTGGAGAACAAGGGAATACAATTCAAAGTTTCAACAATCATGTGCCCACCTGGAAAATATGGGAATACAGCTCAATTTTTTATAGTCAGGAGCCCGCCTGAAGAACAAAGGAGTATAATTCAAAGTTTTGGTGATCAGAAGCCCACCTGGAGAACAAGGGAATACAATTCAAGTTTCGGTAGTCAGGAGCCCACCTGGAGAACAAGGGAATATAATTCAAGTGTCGGTAGTCAGGAGCCCACCTGGAGGACAAGAAAATATAATTCAAGTGTTAGTAATCAGATGCCCGCCCGGAGAACAAGGGTATGCAATTCAAGTTTCGGCAATCAGGCGCCCACCTGAAGAACAAGGGATATAGGTCAAGTTTTGGCAGTTTTTCCCCCACCTGGAGAATAAAGAGAACACGATTCAAAGTTTTGACAATCAGGAGCTTACTTGGAGAACATGGAACACAATTCGAATCCAACAATCAGGCATCCAACTAGAGAAGAGGAAACATAGAAGATTACAATTCAAGGTGGCAAAAGGAGTTTTATAGGAAGAATACAGGTCAACAAGGCAATAAGGATCAAAAGCAAGTTTGAAGACCTAGATAGGTTCTTTTGTAATTTGTAGATTATAGTTTCGTCTAGCTTCATTTTATTTTGACATGCTGTAATAAGGGGATCTAGTAAGCAGTAGCAGCAACAACAATATCAGTAAAAATCACAGCTTCATGGTGGTCCCAGCTACTAAACATTCCTGAACTACACTGATCTGATTCCTTTTTAGCCAAGGATATACAGGCAACCTCAGATGTAGGGTGCGGTCAAATATTTCAAAAATGCTTCCCATGGAGTATTCAAACGGTCAAAAGTCACTCGTATCCTCTCACTTATATTTGCGTGAAAACTCTTCATGTTTCCGAGCAAAGAGGGACAGCTGTGAGCACGTGATTATTGCCCTATGTGAATTACTCTCATAAGTTCAAAACAAAATAATTTCTTTCAGTGTTTGCAATTGGTAGGATTTTCGTGGCATTTTTTGTCAATTGTTTGCATTTTGTCTATGCATTTTAATTAATGAAAAATACAAAAAATGTGTTGCATGCGCATTTAGGATTTAGCTTTTTATTTTAAGAATTACTTAGCAATTAAATTATTTTATAAAATGGAAAATCACAAAAATAGTTTAACTTGCACTTTTAATCTTAACTTTGATTTGTGAGTAGTTTTATTTCAAGTTGTTTTTTTCTTACTATTATTGTAATTATTATTTCAAGTTTAATTAGTGTTTTAGGTCTAATTAGGTTGTAGGATCTAATTTAGATTTTATTTCAATTTTTGAAATAAAAAAGAAGAAGAAAAGAGTTTTAGAAAATAATAATAAAAATGAAAGAAACATGAAAGAAGCAGAAGCCTCAGTATGTGGGCCATTATTCCAAGCCCAAAAACCAGTACCCCTCCAAATACCCATGCCCCAACCCTGTCCAATTGCACTCCAACCCCAAACGACGCCGTTTAGCTCACATTTAATCTGAGCCATTCATACCATTTGATCTAGCGGTCAGGGCCAAATTCCCGAGTCCCTTATAATGGTTCGAAAACCTTAGAGACCAGATTGTCTTCTCAATCTCATGTCTTTCATCCTGTGTTACCCTAAGACGCCATGGCTATTTGGTAATTTAGCTCCCCAAATTCCACTGATATAATTCCACGGAACCGTTAAAGCACCCTCATGCTAAATACATCAACCATTTCACTCGAGTCCGCCTTGAGTCTCTCAAATATGGAATCCAAAATCGGAAAACTCCATACAAGGTTACCCCTCAAAAATTACCCGCTTTTTCCCAGCTTGGTTCGCCTTGAAATGGTATGCCTCATCTGTTCTTAACAAAGAGAAAATGATCTATACCATTTTGTGACCAAATTAGAGTTACATGTGGTTTTTCAAACTCAACTGGTAAGTTTTCTTGCTTCGCATTGTTATTCATTCTTCTACTTTGTCTCTCCTTGATTCTCCTACCCTTTACCTTTACCCTCATTTGCATTAGGTCTGTGAACAAACTCCTCTCCATTGTATGACTATGTTTTTCGCAATTTTTGTATTAGCTTTACATCTTCCTATTAGTCAGTCGTTTTGTTTATTTTGGATTTGTTCTAGGTAATTTTTTTGTTTTCTCCCCCGTTAGTTAAACTATATGAGTTCCTTGATCCACTTGTTTTATTGTGATTATGAGTTTAAATGTTTCATTAGCAGTTAGTTGCTTAGATGAATAAAGTCAGGTCCATAATTAATTTGTTGTCATTTTAGGCTAGGTCTTCCATTTTACTTTTTTGTTTCTGTTAAAATATGATCTGGGCTTTTTTGTTTGCTTGGGAAGCTTTATTTTAGCTTCAATCTGGGTCCACCAATATTGTAATTGGTTTAAAGATGGCAACGATCCCAATAGAGACCCAATTTGAAGTCTATGACCCGATTAGCTAAGCTGACCCATTTTTGGTAGGCCTTAGAGGTAAAACTGGTTAATTGAAGGGTAAACTAGGAAATGTACTTAGGGAATCTTGCAGTAACCACCTAAGAAACCCCTAGAAGCTTCTAGCAGGGGTCTATTGTTAAATTTTCATTCTATGACTTGTTTAACAAGTCATAAAATGAAGGACCTAAGGGGTAAAATGAAATATGAAGATTGCCCTAATGTTCAACCTATAAAAAGCATAAAAAAACTTAAGCTAAGGGGGAATTCTGGGAAAAAATAATACAAAAATTAAAGTCTACTGTTGCTTTGAATTCGATTGATTTTTCTGTACTTTTTTTAACACCTGAAAGCAATGGTTCTTCCTTGTTGAATTTGAACGATTTGAATTTGGGTTTCAAGTTTGTTTTCAATTCGAAATTGGGTTTAAAAAAACTGAATTAAGTCTATTGAGAATTTTGGGTTGAAGTTGCTTGATCCTGGTTTATTGTTCCATTAACTGAGCTGGTGCTAACCTCTACTGCTTATCGTTGACCTCTCATTTTGTCGTTTTTGCTTCCCAGTTATTCCTCTATTCATGAGCAACAAGTTGCATTTATTTTATTTTCCGTTTCTCCAAAAGTTTTCGATATCTTATAGTAGGTTCCTAACTATAATGTCAATCAGTATTCTCCCTTCATTACTAGTGTATTTTGAATCTATATGTGAGAATGAGGTCTTCTGAACCTATATGTATGAGTAGGATTAAATTTGGGTTTGTAATGATAAACGGACTATGGACTTTGTCACATTCAGTTGTATTTTGGTTTGATGGTGTGGATCACTGATGTTTGCTTAGTTCCAGTAGATCAGTTGTGTTTTGACCTTGTTTATTTGCTAAGTGTTGGCTTGCGTATATAGTGACTTACATAGACCTTGTTTTGGTAAGCAAGTGCACTCGGTGAGTTTTATATTTTAGACCCATGTTCATTTATTAGATAGTCGATTTTATAATTAGGAGTGCTGTCATGACTCTCCCTTACAGTTATGGTGTTCAATATTAAGAGCATTGTGGCATTTGATGTACAATTGGAAAGGTTTTGTTTCGAACACCTAATCTAAGGTTCAATGTCATCTTATCCTGCTTAAATAGTTAGTTTGGTTCTAAGGTTAGAGAAAAATGTCATATAACTTGGGTATTTGCATTTCAAAAGGGTTTTTTTAATATGATGTTTGTTTAACTTCTAGATATCTCTAGACACTCGTTAGTTCATCATGTTTGGCTTTCCTTTTTCTTTTTAAAATCAACATTGCGATCAGACATTGTTTGGGTTTGCCATAGTTGAGGTTTGACATGAGATGCTGAATAGTTATGCTATTGGAGGTCGTGGAATACATGCATTAATTTTTGAAAGAAATGTGTTTTGACTTAAATGGTTGTTAGTGTTTGTTCAATTCCTGAATATATAAAGGTTAAATGGCCTCAAATTTATTTATTGATTTATATGTTGGGCCTCCATCCCTGGCCCAAATGAAACCATAGATCCTCTAAAATCATACCACTAGGTTGGGCTTCACTTGGAGCCCAGTATCCTAAGCGCTCAGCCTGTAGCAATGGCTAATTAAACCAGGCTTTACCAGTTGGGCCCTTGGACCATTTTTATGTTGGGCTGGTCCTCTTGCCTAAAATAATTAATCCTTCTACACATGATCTGTTGGTTAGTTTAAGTAAGACTTTTAATCATATTTCGCTATAGCTAATTAAGCCCCTTAATCAACAGAGGTGTGTTGTACTAAGGAACACAAATAATGTATGGCCCTCATGAATTAGCTTAAAAACCCTTAAATTAGAATTGAGGCACACCATTCCAAACAAAATATTTAAATGCACGACCCTCATCTAATTAATTTGTTTAACCTTTAAAAATCGAGGTGTGCCACTTAGCTATTTTTTCGTGGCCTTCACAAATTTGAAAAAATGCAATTGCCTTAGGCACGTTAGTTAAATAATTTACCTTCCTAAATTCGTGTGCGCATTTATATGACCCAAATCTAAAACCCAACAATGTTAAAATATGTCAAAGACTGCGGGTGCATTTACGTGATGTGGTTCAAGACATGTTTTAACAGCGTTGTAACTTTTCAGAAATAATAAAAACGGTTAAACGGTTTAAAATTCACATAGGTTCAAAATGTATTAAAATCCGATAATTAAGCTGAATATAATAGTTGAGCGACCGTGCTAGAACCACGAAACTCGGGAATGCTTAACACCTTCTCCGGAGTTAACAGAATTCTTTACCTGGATTTCTAGTTCGCAGACTGTAATACAGAGTCAACCTTTTCCTCGATGCGAGATTTAAATCGGTGACTTGGGACACCATTAATTATCCCAAGTGGCGACTCTGAAATCTTTAAGTAAATAAATCTCGTTTTGATTGTCCTTTGATTGGAAAAACTCCCTTATCTACTCCCTTCACAGGTTGTAGTAAAAAAAGGAGGTGCAACACAAAGATCATCTGGACCAGTCTCAATGAGGGGAGGCCGATGAGAGGCATGCTTTCTTGATTTGACTAGATGTTCAGGGGTATAGACTCTATCAGTTTTTGTCATACCCTGAGCTGTGGTATTCTCTTTGATTCTGACATTACCCTTCTCCTTGCCTCGGTTGTATAATCCCAGGGTATGGCATTTGTCTAGAATTGCAGCATGATAGACATCACCACTGGGATTGGCGCTGCTATCTTCTCTTCAAATGGAACATGTTTTTTGGGTGGCAAAACTGCAACCTCAAATGGTGCTGGTGCCTTTACTGATGGTTCTTCTTCAAATCAAGAGGCATAGACACATCTACCTTGGTGTCCTTAGATGGTTGGATCTGAACTATAATCGGATTGAGAGTAAATGCTGATTGTTTTGGGTCATCACCTTATGCAATCAATCTAATGGATCAGGGTCCCAATCATCCTCAACTTCAATCATGTGAATTCCCCTACACTTATGGTCTGGTAGAGAGTTGTTGCGGATGTTCAGAGTGGTTTCCTTTGCTACAATGACTTTGTTATCAATCAGAGACTTTATCTTGTCTTTTAAAGAGTGACATTCATCGATGGTGTGTCCCTTCATGCTAGAGTGGTATGCACAATACTTGTTTGGGTTAAACCACTGAGAAGGATTCTCATGGTTGTAGCAGGGACGGGGGTTGCATAATTGGCAATTTTGAGTCTCTCGGATAGTTGGCCAATAGGCTCGGTGATGGCTGGTATTATTTTGGAGGCCTTCGATCAAAATTAGGTCGAGCCCTATGGAAGTTTTGGCATGTGGGGGTGATTGGTAATGAGATGGATGGGCATTATAAGTTTGGTAGACATGAGCGGGTTGGGAATTTTTGGGTGAGGTAGGCTGATATGTAGAAGGTGGATATGACTGATAAGTCCATGGTGGAGCTTGGTAGGAGGAAGTTTGATAATTTGGGGTTGGCTGATATTTGAGAGGAGGTATTGGGTAAGTTTGGTATTTGAGGGGAGACTTGGTCGTTTGTTCGACCATCACAGCCCCTACGTCCCTCTTCTTAGACACACCACAAGACTACAAGGCCTTATTTGTAGCTTGCAAGGCCTTGAAGTTTTTCACTATACCATTCTTAATACCTTTTTCAATTTGTTCCCCTACCTTGATAATGTTAGAAGACTTATGATTCTCAACCACCATCAATCGTTCATAGTATTGCTGGGTCTTGAGCCCATACAAAGAGCTTGTTCATTTGTTCCTCTTATAAAGCGGGTCTGGCCTTAGTATTTTTGGACCTCTAGCGAGTAGCATACTCGCAAAATGTCTCCATGGGCTTCTTCTTTAGATTCTGATATAGAACACGTCTAACGTGTTCTCTGTGTTAACCGAAACCTGCCTATAAAATAAGATGCCATACCTACCCAGTTCGACCACTTCTTAGGATCTTGGCTGATGTACCAAGATAGCGCATCTCCTTTAAGACTCCTCATGAACAGCTTCATTTGGATCCTTTCATCTTTTCCTACCCTTACCAGCTTGTCACAGTATGTTCTCAGATGGACCCTTGGATCACCTATACCATCAAATATTTCGAACTCAGGAGGTTTGTACCCCTCCGGTAGTTCGATATCCTATTGTATGCATAAGTCTTCAAAGTTCAATCCTTAGATCCCTTTACTTCCCTCGACTCCCTGAATTTGGCTGGTTAGTTTCTTAAGTTCTTTAGCCAAGTTTTTGATGAGTATATCCTTTTCATCGGACTCGGGTGTGCATGACATAGGTTGGGTGGAGAATGTCATGGTCTCCACATATATGGAATTATTTTTGTGGACTGGTGTGTGGGCATGGAAATGGTTATTTGCGGAGTTTCACGATTCTGGGATGAGTAGTTGAATGTTGTTTGGAGTATGGTAAGTGTTGCATTGGTTCTTTGTTGGAGCAGTGGGATGATTTGGTTGTTTTTGAGGAGATATATGGTTTTGAACATTGGGGAAGTTGGTGTCGGGGGTGCTGAGGGAGAAGGACAGGTTAGCCAAATTCCAAACCTGATCGAGCTCTTCCTGAAACATCAACAATTTTTGCCCAAGTTGTGATATGTTTTCATTTGGAATCTGAATACCATGTCCATCAGTGGCCTCTGCTATTGTGTTTTCTTTTCTGATGTTCAAATCTTCCATTTTTCCTTTATTCTTGTTCTTAACAGGACTAAGAGGAGGAGTGGGTGGAGGTTTCTGGATCTCATAAAATAGGATAATGTTGGTAGAGTCACCCACTAACCTTTGGGTAGAGGAATAACAAAACAAAAAATAAAACAAAAAGGTAATCAAGTTAGCGAGGATCATAAAAAGTGTTGCAATATTTAAACACGTTGTACATGAATATAAAGCAAGCCCTAATTTAGGAACCTCGTTGTGCCCAAGGTGGCCTAAAAACAAGTTGATTTGGAGAACTTGGAATGCTGAATGCCTCATTTTATTGATCAAGGTAACACGAATCCCAAATCGACATTAAATAAATAGGAAGTAAAGCTACTAATAGCCACTGGACTTGTTACATTTTAAAGCAAAGAAGATAAATTCCTATCTTCTTGGTCCCAGAAGGACCTTCCCTAGATTCGGCATCCTTGGCTCCTTCGAACAGCTTTCCCAACTCATGAAGTCCCAACAACAGGTATGCTCTGGCTAGATATCCACCTTCAGCCCCTTTAGCCTCTTGACAATCTTCAACCCTTTTGAGAAACTTTCTTTCTAGTTCCACTATTCCTCGCTCCAAGTATCCAGTCTTTTGTTGGCGTTGGTAGCCATGTCTTTTGATTACTCGATCAGCTTCTGGTTAGACTCTTGTACTTCACGATGTTCATTTTCGCACTCGCAGATCCCTTTGTGAAACTAATTGTACTTGACTTACGTTTCGGCCTTCTCTTCTATAATCATGTAGCCTCCAACAAACCTCGACTGGCCCAAACCATCATGGTTGTCTTCCAACCAACCTAAATATAAAGGAGTACAATTGGCGTGGTATCTGTCTGGCTCTATGGTGTCTCTTCTCATTACAATGTTTCTATGCCACATGTGTTGGGCTTGGCACTTATAAGGACTATCATCGCCTTGAAAGTCAGATGAAAGTGGCTCATCTTGTCTACCTTGGGTATGAATTGCTTCTACCAGCTTGCCTCATAGCTTGTAGAGGGACGTAAGGGTATGTTCCCCTAAGACCAATTAGTATCAGGAAAGGTGCATCTCAGGATCGAGCGATGAATTCCTCTGTCAAAAACCATTCGAACATCCACTGAACTTGTTCCTCGATTAGATTATCAAATAACTCAACCCATCCTTTAGCATCCTTAGGCTGAGCGAACATGCCAAGGATGTAATTCGTTCTCTTTGGATGATGTGAAGCGATGTGATCATCCCAGTCCCTATGCTGAATTTCTGATCGATATTCGCCCTTTTGGAGATGCTCTATAAGCCAAAGTTGAAGTAGCAGATTGTAGCCTTCAAAGTGTTTTGCTCCTTATTGGCACTTTTCTATGGCTCGGTATATGTCTACAATAGTCATGGGTACAATGCTGAATGACTGTCCACCAATTCCCTCCATTAGGGTTTTGGTTACCATAGCCAGCCTAGTATGAATTCTACCTTTCTTCATTAGAAATACAATCAAACCCATGAAGCAAAATATGAAGAAGAAAACCATGTGATGGACGTATCCCAAGGAAGTAATGAAAAACTCGCCAGAGTAGGTACGGTAAGATTTGATATGACTGTACGTTTCATACAAGTAGTCAAAAGGGGTGTATGAATCCTTCAGGCATTCTAACTCTAGATTCTTTTTCAAACTCATCATTTAAGGAAGCCCCTACCTTTGTGATCTCAGGCATTAGCAAGCCCATAGTTTCCCATACTAGACCAGCCAATATTCCTATTTCCTCCAGCAAAGGTGTCATTTCATTGCCCCAAAGCAAAAATCGACCCTTTCACAACCAAAAATAATGTGGCAGCTTGTATGATCGTGTTATTAGGTTGGACCTCCAAACGGGATGGTAGATTTTCCAGATATTTTATGACGATATTTTGATCACTAGAGTGTAAATCTTTTCACCAGCTTAGCAACTTTGGGAACATGTTAGTGACCATGCCGAATTTGGGGACTTCTTGCCTCATATTTCTGCAAGGCAAATAGGGTTAGACCCTTCCCCCACCAGATTAGACTATATAATGATTAGCATGAAGCATCTAGTTCTTTTTCAGGACCCAATTTAGGATAATGAGTGCCACCTCGGAGAAAGTGCCCCCAAGTAAGCCTCATCGGTATTTCACATAAAATCGAACAAAGATTTTTCTGTTTTTGGACTATCCCAAAAAATTTCCCGACTCAAATCAGCAATAAAACTTCCTAATATCATACCAAATAATTGACAACTTGTCAATTAACTAATACAAGTCTCCACCATACTGAAACCACCGAGTATTGATAAATGAGAACAATACTCAACATAAGACTATAATAACAAAAGAATACTTATGACAGTAAATTAATGACTATGGAGCGACTCTAAGAGTTCAAAGAAAAGAGTATAACAATATAATAAAATCTCCGCCTACGCGAACAAGAACGAGGCTCACCAAGAACTACCAACCTATGCACTCTAATTAACGAAATTCTCGCCCACATCAACTACTGTTTCTGTAAAAAAATTAGCACGGAATGCGTCGCTAGCTCAGTGAGTAATGACACTTAATCACAACTGATTTTATTTGAGGATAAGTCAGAAAACATGCTAGTATCTCAAATAGAAAATAACATAAAGATGCCCTTTCTGAAACTACAAATATTTTTCAGTAGCATCATGTTTTTTGTAGTATAATACAATTAACAATTCAGTAATAAGCTCGATAACCACTGTATGATATCAATATTCAGATTTTGGGAGGTTTCAATGAACAGATCATGTAATCGGTATAACTGTTGACTTCTTTGCAAGAAGTCATATATAACGGTACTCACTACTCGAGGAAAATTATGCTAGTTCTACTTTTCCACTAGCGAGGGATATAACGCTAATCGATAATTACAAGGTGCACCAGGTCTAACGAATCCTCCGTTAGCTACGGGATCCTTCAATGTCTGCTCCTATTTATACTTATATCTGTAATCCGTATATACTAGTAAAAACTATTTTAAAATAATATAGCGCATTTCGGTTCTTATCAAATTATATAATTTCTTTTCGACAACAGTAAATTCAAGTAACGGTAAAACAGATCTAGTGACAACGAAAATATATAAAACTACGGTATTCATTTCAAATAACTATTTCATTATTATATCGAGTAAAAGACTTGTCCCACATGAAATTCAAAATAATCGGTAACATATTCATAATAAAATTATGTGTAAATCATGCAAGTTGTAAAAACACAAACTACGGTAAAATTACTACTCATCTATTCATACCAACTAGTCAAAACTCGACTTCTTATCGATCCAAATGCTCAATTTGTGTACAATCTATAAATCAATATAAATCTAGTGTTATCACTCTTGAACTTTATAATCTATCTCACTTTCAGTAGATTGTTTTTTTTCTCTTATAACCGACATTTTATTTTCTCTATACCACATTCATTCGAATATGTATCATCTTTATATAAAAAATAGAAAATAACTATCTGTGGCTAATTTATTCTTCCAAACTTCACATCTTTGTACTACTCCTTTACTAACTCATAGAAGGAATTTGCAGAATTAGTAATAATAAGCTTACATCTTGTATCCTCTTAATAAATTGTTAAAAATATAACAAATTAATTAAGTTCTTTGTTGCTATCTCCATATTATTCTAAATAATAATCTGATATTTTTTCCAACTAATACATCAAATATAAAAAGAAAAAATTGATTTCTTGTTCATGACCATTCTTGCATTCAAATCAATTGGAACTCACCGAGTTACTCGTATCACTATTTAACTGAAACCATGATAAATCAAAGACACTCATATCAATGGAATAATAAGATTTACCTTGAATTTAGAAATAACAATGGTTGATAATAATAATATTGAAGCACCAGGTTACTAGCGGAACTCTGCTTGATTTTCCCCTACTTTGGAACCCTAAGCTTCGTTGCTTTCTCCTCTATGGGGTTCTTTTTTCTTTCTATGCTTTAGTTTCTACTTCTTCTTTGACGCAGCTTTGCTGCAATTCCTTTTTTTCCTCTTCTTTTTTTTTGTTTTGCCGTTCTAGTGGGCCTTTTCCCATCTTTTAATTAGGTTAGGTTCCCCTTTTTTTGTTAATTCTTTTTTTTTAAAACACTAGTTCATTTTTTTCTTTCCTTTTTTTTAAAAATTAAATTAAATTATTTACTAATTATTCCTATAAAGAGGAAGATTTTAGGCTGGCTCTTAGGTTTAAAGGCAAAAAGGCTAAGGAGACATACAAAACACATAGGACTGCATTTAAAAGGGAAAAATATAGGCAGTTAGAAGGCTCATATAAACCTTCACAAATCATGTACATAAATGGCACGACTCAAACACAGTTAAATATTGAATTTTAAAACAGTCCTAAAGCAGGGGATTTGAGTTAGAACTAGATTCATTATATAGCTTAGATAAGAAGTCCGAATCAGCCCTACATGCTGGTTGTAGCAGTTGCTAATTAAACAAAGGCAGATTCAATTTTATCATTATTATTATCTAGGCGTAATAGTGATGTCCTAGGATCATGATATGTATTACTGATTAGGAGTGTAGTAAAACAGTAAATAATTCTAAACAAGCGATTTGGATCCTATAGACATGCTTTATAAATCATATTGATAAAAGGAGTAGGTTGTTTAAAATGATTCAGACCAGTACGAGTCAAACTGATTTTTCAAAACTAAACTGGTTTTAGATCCTATAGGCGGGCTCTCTATTATAGTTGATTTTTATTCCTATAGACATGGTGTCTAAGTATTAAAGGTGGGTTTTGGTCCTATAGGTACGGTATCTAATTGCACATGAAGTGGAGTAGGAAGGATTTATTTGGTCGCAGCAAAATTCCTATAGGCATGATTTCTATCAGAATATTGATTTAAATCTTATAAGCATGACATCTAATTTTGAAGCTAATTTTAACCTTGTGGGCATGATGTCCTATTATAGCCATTAGATCAGATAGGCATGATGCCTAAGTGTAGAAGTAAAACATGCTGCATTTATTAAACATATCCTATAGGCATGATTTCTATATATGGAAGTAAAACATGTAGAATTCATTAAACAGATCCTATAGGTGTGTTATCTACCCTTTCTAATAACGTAAAACATGCATAATTACCCCCATCCCTTTTCGCTAGCCAACCCCAATGTTGTTTATAAATTATTACACACCAAATACCTAAATTACAAAAGAAGTGCAGAAATAAGAAATTACAACCGAAAGAAGCCTGATCTTTGTCACACCTCCTTTTTACACACCTGAGGGGTATATAAGGGAGTTTTTCAAATTTAAGTGACATTATTCAAAATGTGATTATTTATTCATTTTTATTCAGAGTCGCCACTTGGAATATTTTAATTGGTGCCACAAGTCACAGCTTTTATTTTAAATCCCAAATCGAGAAGATTTTGATTTTGCTTTTGAAGTCTGCAAACCATAAATTCTGAATAAGAAATTTTGTTAATCCGAGGAAAGGTGCTAGGCACCCTCGGATTCCGTAATTATACCATGGTCACTTAAACTATCATAATTGGCCTATTATCTGATTTTAATACATGTTTTAACCTATTGTACAATTTTAACTTACTAAACCGCCTTTATTTATTTTCAGAAAAATTCAATGTTATTTAAATTATGCCTTGAACCACGCCATATAAAATGCACCCGCGGTTCACGGCATATTATATTTAACATTGTTGAGAATTGGAGTTGGATCACACGAAATGCATACCCGATTTAATGAAAATTACTTTAAATTGCACGCCTAAAGCAACTACGCAATTTAAAGTTGGCGAGGGTCATAGAAAATTCAGCTAATGGCACACCTCGATTCTAAAAGGTTATTATTAATTAAATGAGGGACATGGGTTTTTTAATGAAAATAGCGCACCTCAAATCTAATTTTAGAGGATGTTTCAAATTATCTTTTGAGGGCCATAAACTATAGTTTACTTAATATGGCACGCATCAATTCATTTTTAAGATATTATGCTTAGCCAAAGTCACCTAAAGATACTTGGATATTTCCTAAGTTGAGTTCTTTTCTAACATTGTTAAAATCTGCCTACATAGAATACCATTTAATTCTAGTTAAACCCCCATAGTCACAGCTATTCTACAGCAAATGAATCCATATCGAATTCGCTCATTCACTCCCACCGCTTTAGCAATGCAGGATGTAACCAATAACTAGAGAATTTGAATCATGAACTAATACAAATGGCTCAACTAATAGAGTAGCCACAATATTGATCAATCTTCAAAATAAAATAAACCAAAAAAAAAAATGCTCGCCCATTTAAAACTTAAAAGGCAAGACACAAATATGAGAAAACGAAATAACTGATCGACAAAATAAAATATCAACAATCATGCTTTGAATCACAGCACATAAAACAACTTGAAGATGAAATTGGCGAAAATCATAGTGAAGAAGAATAAGAATGAACCTTTTACCAAATTTTATTTTGAACTCTATTCGTGAACATGCCTCTCAATACAACCCCAAAGCCAAGCGAACAACAAATTCGGACCAAATTGGACTTGCAAATCTCAAAAGCAAACTCGAGGAACCCAAATCTGCCCGAAAACCTCGCCGAAAATCTCCAACCTCGATGATGATTTAAACCAACTTTGAACCTCAGCTCACAGCCAAATTTGTTCTGACTTTCCTCTCAAAATAGGATTAAAAATAGAAGCATATCTGAAGTAGAATCAAATACATTTTAGTACAATAGAGATGTCGAAAATATTGGTACAACCGATAGGCCAAAAGTGACTTATTAATGTCGCCATTGTGTCTCAAGAAACACGGTAATCGGTTTGAAATTGCCTGTTATAAGGACAATCGAGGTGTGAATCTCACTCTCGAATCTTGGCTGGGGTGAGGCTTTTTGGAGATGATGACGTGGGGTAAGGGGGATGTTTGTTTTGGTGTTACAGTGTTCAACGACTACTTGCTGTTTGAAGTCTATTGAGGCTGATGCTTCTGTGATTTCCTTCATGAGCAGTAGCTTATGGTTAGGAAGAAACCATGGAAGATGTCACGTTCTTTGGCTGAAGGAGACGATGAAGGGAGGGGGGTCGTGTCTCATATGTGGCGCTGCAGCTTTTCATTTTTTTAGGGCAACTTTTTGGTCCTCCTGTTTTTTGTCATTTTTTGGCTTTTTTTTTATTTTTTAGACAAAATGCTGATTAGTAAGGTTTTTAGGTATAGGTCTATGTAGGGATTAGGTACTATTATACAGGAAAAGGGATTAGGTTAGGGGTATGGCCATTATGAGCTTAGAAAATATGGGTTAGGTCTGGGGTTGCTCGAGTCCAAGTTTTATTCTTTCTCCACAAATGAGACTAAATATGACCTCATTTATTAATTAGTCCTACCTAAATGAAATAAATGTTAAAATAAGACTGACTATTGAAATGAATTATTTTTTTGGTATTTTTCAAATGACTACAAAACATTAATGGTACAATTTTTATAATTTTCATTTTTCTTGTAATAAAATAGATATATTAGGCCTATATTAAATACTTATGTTCTAAAATATGAAAAATCTTGGGGAGGGTAAAAAAATCACATGCCTACAGCTGCCCCTCTTTGACTGGAAATGCAAAAGTTTTTAGACAGAATGACTAGATAGTTTTTTTAACCGACCCTTATTTGGAGAGAATGAAAGCTTAATGAAAGGAGAATATGACCGGCCATGGTATCTGAGCTGCCTACATATCCTTGGCTATGAAGGAATCAGGACACACGTAGTTCAGAAGTGAATGAGGTGATGGAGTACTGAGGTTGAGAGCCGAGCGTGGTGCCGTTGAGGTTCTGGTCTGTGATCCCGTTATTATATCAAAATCAAAATTTAAAAGACTAACTAAGCCTATCACCTACGAGTTACAAGATTCCTATCTATAAATCTTGTGAAGCTTGATCTTGAGCCTTGGTTGGTTCTTTCTGCGGATTCCGACATGAATCTTGATGCTCGCTAGCTGCAAATGCTGGTTCATTTTTCTTCAGCTCTTTGGATCAATGCGGGACATGTGAAGTTCGTGACTTCAATCATATCTTGAGCAGTATGCATCCTTCTCCACTTCAACACTTTGAGTTTATTTCTTTTTGTTCTTTTCTCTTCTTTTTTTTATTTTGGATTGAGACTCATTTTTTTGGTCATCTCGAGCCCAGTGCCTCGAGGTCAAACCTGCTTAGACACCAAAACAAACTAACAAACGAAATTTTTCTTCTCCAGTTTTCACTAGGAAAATTTCGTGAGTTATTTGTAACTAAGATCTAAACTATGTTTTTTGAAAGTGATAAAATAAGGTTTGTGTCTTTAGGAGGAAAAGGAGACTAGGAAACAAAGGCCTTATATCTAAAATCTCAACTAGGGATTGGAGCCCTATAATGAAAAAAAAGGCGACTAGGGAATTGAGGCCCTATGTCTAAAAATTTCAACAAGGGATTGGAGCCCTATGTTGGCAGAAAAGCGACTAGGGAACGGAGGCCCTATGTCTAAAATTTCAAATAAGGATTGGACCCTATGTTGACAAAAGGCGGCTAGGGAATTGAGGCCCTATGTCTAAAATCTCATCTAGGGATTGGAGCCCTATATTGGCAAATGGCGACATGGAATGAAGGCCCTATGTCTAAAAATCTCAACTAGGGATCGGAGCCCTATATTGGCAAAAGGAGACTATAGAATAGAGGCCCTATGTCTAAAATATCAACTAAGGATTGGAGCCCTATGTTGGAAAAAGGTGACTAGGGAATTAAGGCCCTATATGTGACGATCCGGTCGGTCGTCTTAAGAATTAACATCCCGATCCCCTATTAACTGCTTTCCCAAAGTTCATTTAAGCTATTTTGGTTTGCCGGGATGTTTGGTGTTGGGTTTCAATGAGTTTTGGGACACTTAGTCCCTAAATGAGAGCATGACTGTTGAAAAATGGTCCGTAGTTGGAGCAGTGTGAAGACGACCTCAGAATGGGAATCCAATATTTTCGTTAGCTCCATTAGGTGATTTCGAGGTTGGAAGCGTGTTCAGAATGTATTTTGGAAGTCTATAGCTCATTTAGGCTTGAAATACCGAGTTTGAATTTTTAAAGTTTTCGGTCCGTTAGTGAATTTTTGATCTTAGGGTCGAATTGGAATTCCAAAAGTTGCAGTAGCTCCTTATGTCATTTGGGACGTGTGTGCAAAATTTCAGGTCATTCTGGCATTTTTTGGTTAGGTTTTTTATCGAAAGTGTATTTTGATGAAAGTTGAAAGATTGGTGCATGTTTCCGGTCATTTAAGGTCTTCCGTCATTTAATCGAGTTTCCAGTGTTGTTTTAGGTGTTTTAAAGATTAATACATGTTTGAATAGGGTATTAGGTGTTATTGATGCTTTTGGTTGAGGTCCTAGGGGCCGTAGGATGATTTCGAATGGTTGACGGAAGGATTTTTAAAGTGTGGAAATATCAGTCTTTGCTGCTTCTGGCATTTCCACATCTGCGGATTGGGAACCGCAGATGCGGTTCCGCAGATGCGACATCGATGACCGCAGAAGCGGTTTTGGTCAAGATTGTTTATTTTCGTAGATGCGGTGTTTGATCCGCAGAAGCGAGACTGCATCTGCAAGGAATAACCCTAGAAGCGGATTTGGGGCATTTAATGGAAAATCGCAGAAGCAGTTGATTTTTCCGCAGAAGCGGAAATCCCTATTCAGATATAGAAATTTCGAGGATTAGATTTCATAAGTTAGAAAAATCTAATTGAGCTCGAGGAAGAGTGAGAGGGTTATGAAGAGAAGACTATTGGGTAACATTTCTTTAATCTCTTCTAGGTTATATTTCATCATTTTGTAGTTAAATCTACCATTAAAATTCGAATTTGGGATCAAAAATTTGAAAACATTAGGTGAAACTTCATAGGCTAAACTATTGGATTTTGAGTGGGTGTTTGACATCCAATTTGGGAGATTTTCATATGGTTAGAGTCGTGAGAGTACGAGAGTTCTTGAAATATAAAAGATATTCAATTCTGAGATGTTGGCTTGAAGGACATTTTGGTCATTTTACCTAATTTCACGATGTAGCTTTGAATTTAATAGTAAAAATCAGTTGTTTGCGATGTTATTTTCAATGTGTAATTGAATTGAACAGATTTGGGCCATTTGGAGTCGGATACTCATGGCAAAGGCGTAATTTCTAGTTGATTTTGGAGCTGATTCGAGGTAAGAGGCTTGTCTAACCTTGTGTGGGGAACTTTTCCCTTAGGATATGTTATTTGGTAATTGAGTGTCTTGTACGTGAGATGACGAGCGCGTACTTGAGATAATCGTTGGAAATCCATTTTTTTAAGATATTGAGACTGAATTTTCTTTCTTACTTGCTTTATCTTACTTGCAATTATAACATGTGTTAGATTAGAAGGACATGTTTAGTTGGTTTAATTTTCCTACTTACTTAAGTTGCCGTAACTGCACTACGTGAGACATGTTAGGCTAGATCTATCTGTTGTTTGCATTTTTGCACTTCATTTCTGAATATTCTCTTATTGTGGTTGCGCATTTAATTTGGGACTACGGGTTAGATTCCTAGGAGATCCCCCCGTGCATATCTATATTTGGGACTACGGGTTAGATTCTCGGGAGATCCCCCCTGAATATTTATATTTGGGACTGGGGGTTAGATTCCTAGGAGATCCCCATTCATATTTATATTTGGTACTACGGGTTAGATTCCAAGGAGATCCCCTGGCATATATTTGAGACCACAGTTTAGACTCTTGGGAGATTCCCCCTGCATATTTACTTGGGACTACGGGTTAGATTCCAGGGAGATCCTCTTGTACACTTATATTATGGACTATAGGACGGTATCCTGGGAGATCCTCGTTATTGGTATTGACATGGTAATGGACTACAGGACGGTATCCTAGTGTCACACCTCCTTTTTACACAGCTACCCCGAAGGATAAAAACATATAAGGGAATTTTTCCAATTAAATGGACATTATTCAAAATGGGATTATTTATTCATTTAGAGTCGCCACTTGGGATAGGTTTGGCTTTTGGTGTTCCAAGTCACCGGTTTATTTAGAATCCCAAATTGAGGAAATTTTTCGACTGCCCAAATGTAGTCTGCGAACCAAAAATTCTAAGGAAGGAATTTTGTTGACCCGAAAGAAGGTGTTAGGAACCCCCAGATCTTGTGGTTCCAGCACGGTCGCTTAAACTATTACAATCGGCTAACAATTCTGATTTTTGTACATGTTCATCCTATGGTGCAATTTTATATTATTTCTCTACCGCTTTTAATATGTTTTGAAGAAATTTTCAATGTCATTAAAACATATCGCGAACCACGTCACATAAATGTGCACGCAGTTTTTGTTATATTTCAACTTCATTGAGATTTGAATTTAGGTCACATAAATGCGCACCCGTACTTAGGAAGATAAAATTATTAAAAGCGCGCCTAAAGGCGATCAACGTGTTATTATCTTTTCGGGAGTTTACATTTGCAGTCATCACACACAGCTTGGGCTTAAGTAATACCTGGAATCAAAGCAAAATGAAGGAAGGAGGTAGATTCAGCAAATTCAGCAGGAAATCAGCTCAGAAATCAATAACTCAAACTTGTTATGAACCCAAGGATAGCATAGAATAACCCAGGAGGATTTTAATACCCTACACAATTAACAACCCAACTCAAAATAGCTTGAATAAGACCCTAACCAACTCAAATTGAGCCCAAGACTAATATTGGAAACCTAACTCTTCAAATATACCTATTTCAGATCATTTTTTCTATCTTATATAGCTTAATTTCTACTGGACAACTGAGAGTTAGAATTATTCTGAGGAAAGGGGATCATATAGAACAGTAACACCAATGAATTTCAGAGAATTTCAGAATTTTTAAAAACTTTGGATTTCTGGACGCTTTTTAGGAGTTTTTTGAGATTTTTTTGGCTTCAAAATTTCTGGGAATTTTTAGGGAGTTTCAAACTATGTCCTCACCCCCCCCCCCCCCCCTTTTTGAATGAATTAGGGTGCCCCTTTTATAGCCAAAGGCTAGGGAAACCCCTTTATTTTATTTTAACCACTAGTCCCTCTTTCAATTTTCAGATTTTACTTACTTGGTCCTTTATTTTCTGACTTGTTTCCCAAGTTACTGCACTAAAACTACTGAATTTCATATTATGACCTTCTTCTATCAGAGTTAAAGGATTCTAGCATTGTTTCCTATTTATGGAATACCTATGCTACCCTTGTTTTTATCCTGAAATTACCAGAACTAAATCAACTAAACCCAATACTACCCTTCTAGTATTGTAAAACTACCATTTCTACTAAGCTAAATCTTAAAAACTAATTAATGCTAACTGACAGCTATAACCAAAACCATAATCAAATTTGAACCATTAGTCATAAATAATCAAAATTCAGTTCAAAATTCTCAAATTACTAGACCACAAGTTCAAACCAAAGGCTGAAATTAACATAATTAAAAGAAACATGCAAAGTTACACTAACATTCCATCCTATTACTGAAAAACTAATTCTAATTCATACCCATTATCAAATTATCAACTAAAATGTGGAAAGTCACAGAACAAGAACTAATGCTAAGCTAAAAAATTTAAAACTAATTCGACAGAATCATCAAGTAAGACATTTATAAACAGGAACCAGAAGTTGATTTTACTTAGGCTAACTAAAATAAAAATTGTAATCGAAATAAAGGGTAACCAAAAAAACTAAAATCAAATCTGAATAGAACTGTTCATTATTTCCAATTAAAACGAATAATTAAAACTAAAACTAGGCAAATTTTCAACAAAGAAATAAAAAATAAAAACAAACAGAAGAAAGTGGACACTTATTGATTGATCTTCAACTAGACAATTGGATTCGACTTGAATCCCTAAACGGAGTTACATGTCGAAACGAACATGCAACTTCATTTGGGGACTCAAGTATGGCTTTCAAAGTCCTTCTTAAAATTAGGTTAATTTTTAGATTTGAAATTCGGAACATTTGAGGGTTTTCGATGGACATAGGGTTCATTTTGAGTAGAGGAGGCCAATGGGAGTATGGAATGTGTTTTTGGAAGCCACTGGAGCCGGCGTCGCCGTAGATGGCAGAGTAGCCGCTCCTTTGATCGGATATTCGAGGCATTTGGTTGGGTTTTGAGGGCTAAGTTATGGGGTTGGAAAGAGGAGAAGACGGGGAGTATAGGGTGTTAATTTGAGTGGATTTGGGGTTATGCCGGCGGCGGCGCCGATTTCCAGCCAGCGGAAGGTGGTGGAGAGACGGTGGGGATACAGTGGTGTTACATCGGAGGTCGGTTTGGTACGAAAAGGATGATTTTTTTCTCTGAGGGTTGTGAGTATCATTCAGACACTTTAATTAAAAATGTGAGGCTAAACATGGGTCGTTGGATCAAAGGAATGAATGGCTGAGATCAAATGGACGTCAAACGACGTCGTTTGGTGCCTCCTCTAGCTGGACCGGGTATAGGGTTTGGGTCTAGGTTGATTTGGTGGGTCTGGTGGTTTTAGGCCAAGGTTTATTGCTAGAAATTGCCGAAATCATGGCCTTTTAATAAAGACCCAAGTTATATGCATTTTTCTCTCTATATTTTTATTAGTTATATTTTCAGATTTTAATAATAAAAAATAAACTACAACATATTTAACTTCTACAAAATAGACGAAATAAACTTTTACAATAACCTAAATTCTAAATTTTAAAATAAAATTGACCAAATATAAGAATAACAAATTTTTGTTATTTTCAATATTAATAAACTAATAACCCAAAAGAAAAATGTAACAATTAAGTCCTAACAAACATGTCATTTTTGTATTTTTTATGAATTATATTACATAAAATTCACAACATGCAAATAAACACAAAATTATGCAATTAATTCCTAAAAATTCAAATAATAAAAAAGAAAAATGCAAATAAACACAAAATCACGCAATTAATTCCTAAAAATTCATCTAATAAAAAAGGAAAAATACGAATAAACATAAAATCATGCAATTAATTCCTAAAAATTCAAATAATATAAGAAAATTCCTAATTTTAATGAACTTTATAGGAACATTTCGAGCGAGGCAAAAATCACGTGCTCACAACTGCCTCTCTTTGCTCGGAGACATGAAGGGTTTCCAGGAAAGATAAACGAGCGACTAAGACATTTTTGCCTGCTTTGCGTTCCATGAGTTTGAAAACTATCTGACCGAACCCTGCTTCAAAGATGCCTACATATCCTTGGCTATGCAGGAATCATGTCAGTGTAGCTCTGGAGTGTTTGGTAGCTGGGACTACCACGAGCTATGACTTCACTGCTGATGCTGGTGCTACTTCTTACTGACCTCCTTATTACACCAAAAGAAAATCAAAACTAAGCTAGCTATGCCTATCAACTATGAGTTACAAGATTCCTATCTATAAATCACTTGTAGCTTGATCTTGAGTCTTAGCAGGATTTGTCGTGGACCCCAATCTGAATCTTGATGCTCGTAAGATGTAGGTTCTGGTTCTTTCTTCAGCATTGAAATCAAGCGGGACATGCACGACTTGTGACTTTGAATCAAATTTGGGCCATCCACATCTTTCTTTTCAACCATTATGGATTTGTTTTCTCTTTGTTCTTTTATTCTTTTCCTTTGTCTTAGATTGAGATTCGCTCTTCCAGTCATCTCAAATAATATGCCTTAAGGTAAAACCTGTTCGGACATCAAAACCAACAAACGAACGAAATTTTCTGCCCCAGTTTTCACTAGGAAAATTTCGTGAGTTATTTGTAGCATAAACCTAAACTATTTCTATTGAAAACAATAAAAATTGGGATCGTTTATTTTTGGAAAGATTACCAAGATATGCTGGCAGATAGCTGGGTTGTGCAGGGAAAAGAAATGGGTCCCTGCTAGGGATATGAGGAGAATCTTCAGGTTATGCCGGGATAGGAATAAAGAGTCTCTGCTGAGGAAGAGGAAGAAAATATCCACGGTTTATACCGAGACGTATGACAGAGATTCCTGGGTTATGCCAAGGAGATCCGTATGTTATGCCGAGATTGAAAAAGACTCCTAGGTTATGCTAAGGGGATCCGCAAGTTATGTCGAGATTTGGAAAAAGACTCCTAGGTTATTCTAGAGGATCCGCGGGTTATGCTAGGATTTGAAAGAAAAAGACTCCTGGGTTATGCCAGGGGGCATCCGCGAGTTATGCCGAGATAGGAAGAAAAGACTTCTGGGTTATGCCAGGGAAATCCACGGGTTATGCCGGGATTAAGAAAAGGACTCCTGAGTTATGCTAAGGGAGTCCACGGGTTATGCTGGGATAGGAAGAAAAGACTCCTAGGTTATGCCAGGGGAATCTACGGGTTATGCCGGAATTAAGAAAAGGGCTCCTGAGTTATGCCAGGGGAATCCACAGGTTATGCTGGGATAGGAAGGAAAAGACTCTTGTGTTATGCCATGGGAATCCAAGGGTTATGTCGGGATTAAGAAATGGGCTCATGAGTTATGCCAGGGGAGTCCACAGGTTATGCCGGGATAGGAAGGAAAAGACTCTTGGGTTATGCCATGGGAAGAAAAAGAGAAAGTTCCTCAGGTTATGCTGGGGATAGAAGGAAATTGGTCCTCAAGTTATGCTGGGGAAATGAAAGAAACAAAAGTCCCTTAGGTCATGCTGGCGATAGAAGAAAGAAAGATCCTTCAGGTTATGGTGGGGTAGAGAGAATGGAATCGGGTTATGCCGGGGAGTAAAGGAAAGGAATCCTCAGTTTATCCTGGGGAGAGTGGAGTATGATCCTTGGGTTATGTCAGGGAGGTCCACAGGTTATGCTGGGGAGAGCTAGGGCATGTGGTCCTAGATTTGGGGAGATGGAGTCGAGGATCGGGGTCCTATACTACCATGGTTTGTGATTCTCTTTCTTCTTTTCTTTTATAAAATTGCAGGAAAATATGTAAAGAGAACCTCCCTTTTGGTTGATCATTGCTGAAAAGTTATTCTTAGCTCTGGTGTATTTTCTTTGGTTGCATTTTCCATTTATCTCATTGCTTTGGATTAAACCTGTTTCAAATTTTCAAACAAAACACGATTTGTTAGTTTGAAATGGTGGTTGGTTTTGTGGTCTTGATTTGCTCGATCCCGACCTCACTTCTATTGAGAAAACCTTGGGCTTTCCAGACTTTGCCTTGTTGGTTGATAAGGAGATCTCATCTTTCAGATTTATTTCGCCTTCATAGGCCTTTTGGTTATGATTTCTTTGCCCCGATTTCCATTTCAGAGCCTTTGGGTATCCTGCCTTTTGAACTATGTTGAGGTGATTAGCTCACTCGGGCTTAACCCTTCTAATCTTCATCTTGCCTTCATGGGAATTGGACTTTGATTTTCTTTCTTTCTACCTTTCTGCTTCTGAAGCGTCAGCCATCATGGCCAGTCAGGATCGGCTAGATGAGTCGGCTGAGGTTGGGTATTTTAGTCCTTGCCAGCCGAGCCCTGTGAAACTGGTCTTACCCCCTTTTCTTGCGGAATAGTCATGAAATCAAAGTTAAGACGGAGGGGATTCAAGGAAGCATCAAAAGCAATCATATGGATTTAGAGAGAAGTGTCCATTTTCCGAAAAATAGAAGGACTTTTCTGGGGGTGCATGCCGCATCAAATGGACATGACATGATTCTTGGACTAGATGCTCGACCCATACACATTTCCTGCTTTTATTGACCCATATTTCAATCTTTCAAAACCAGGGAAACTTGCCCGGGCTTTTATGGTGATATATCTCATTTACGGCCGACGACGCCCTTTGCGAGTTTTTGACAATCGACCTCTCTCATTTCTCTTCTCCAGTCGTCTGATAGTGCTACTTTATGATTTTTCACTAAGCGAACTCTCTCATTTTATTTTCTCTACTCGCCATTGCCTTATGGTGCCCGAAGGTTTTCACCGATACGACTCTCTTATTTTATTTTTCTTAATTTGAATTGTGCTAAATCCCAACAATGGTGTTTGTTGTGTCCCTGCCTTTGCCAATTGATCGGACGGACTTGGGCCAGGTTTTTGGGTAAAGGAAATTGGATGGAGACTACAACTTTGGAACCATTTTGGCGAGTTCATGGCCGAACCATTATATTATCTACCCCAGTTTCGTTTTTGGGGAATTGGGGTTTTTATTTTGATATGACTGAACCTCATGGAGAGGCTGCCTACGTATCCTTTCGGAGTCAAGTCAGACGTAGTTCAGGAAACCTTTCCTATACTAATTTGTTTGTTGTTTCTCTTCTTTTTTTTATTTTTCATTTTTCTTTTGTTTTCTTTTTTTTCCTTTTTTTTCTCTCTTTTGTTTTTTTTAATAGCACTTCCGGGTTCCAAAGAGGGTGATCAAAGAAACGTAACAGGCTCAAAGGGTTTGCAAAGGATTGATAGTGCTTAGTGTAGCGGGAAAGAAAAGCCTTCGTCATTTTAATCAGCCTGAATCATTGCTGCAGGGTGTTCAAATGTATTACCTTTTTACTGCATCTATATTCACTACTGTTTCAGGATCCTCTCCTTCGACGTCACCCAGGTACAATGCTCCTTTTGGTAGTATCTTCCTGATAATGCATGGACCTTTCCAGTTCGGAGCAAACTTTCATTTATCTTCCTGATGGTGAGGGAGAATACGCTCTCTATACAAGCTGACTGATTTCGAAATTCCTAGGGCGCACTTTCTTTTTGAAAGTGCGGGCCATTCTTTTTTGGTACAACTGCCCATGAAAAACCGCAACCATTTGTTTTTAGTCAATTAGTAACATATGCTCCAGCTGAGCTTAACCCACTCACTATCCTCAATTTTTGCTTCGACGATTATCTAGAGCGAAGGGATTTCTACTTCTGCGGGTATAACAGCTTCAGTCCTACAGACCAATAAATATGGAGTTACCTCTACCGATGTGCGTACCGCGGTGCAATATACAAGCAATGCAAAAGGCGTTTTTAATGCCATTGTCTTGAGCTTTGAATCATTTTTCTCAAAATCTTCTTGATGTTCTTGTTAGCTGCTTCGACGGCATCATTGTCTTTGGCCCGGTAAGGCGTGAAATTTCTATGTGTTATCTTGAATTATTCACATATTTCTCCCATCAGGCAACTATTCAGGTCGGCAGCGTTGTCTAAAATGATGGTTATAGGAATACTAAAGTGGCAAATGAGGTTGGAATGCACAAAGTCTACTACAGCTTTCTTGGTAACTGACTTAAGTGTGATGGCTTCGACCCACTTTTTAAAGTAATCGATAGCAACCAATGTGAATCTATGTCCATTTAAGGCTTTAAGTTCAATGGGCCCAATGACGTCCATGCCCCAGGCAACGAATGGCCAAGGTGCTGACATAGGATGCAATTCAGTTGGCGGTGCATGAATCAAATCATCGTGCACCTGACATTGATGACATTTCCTAACGAAGCTGAAGCAGTCTTTCTCCATGGTCATCCAGTAATATCCCACCGGAAGTATTTTCTTTGCCAATACATACCCTTTCATATGAGGCCCACACACTCCCACGTGTAGTTCGTGCATAATCCTTCTGGCTTCCTCGGCATCAACACATCTTAGCAAGTTGAGATCTGGGGTCCTTTTATATAAGATATCGCCACTCAAGAAGAAAACATTTGCGTGCCGCCGAATGGTTCTCTTTTGATCCCAAGTGGTCTGCTCGGGATACACTTGTGTTTTTAGAAATTTCTTGATATCATAATACCAGGGCTGAGTATTGGATTCTGCCTCGGTCACATTACAATACCCATGTCTTTCCCTAATTTGGATTTCCAGGGGATTGATGTAGTAGGCATTTTCGGGGTAAGGCAACATGGAGGCCAAAGTTGCGAGTGCATTTGCTAACTCATTGTGATAGCGAGGAATGTAACTGAATTGTACCGACTTGAATTGTTTGCTGAGATCCTCCACATGCTATTGACAAGGGATGAGTTTGACATCTCTCGTTTCCCACTGTCCTTGGGCTTACCGGATAATCAGATATGAATATCCCATTATTAATAATTTCTCGACGTCTTGGTCAATAGCCATATTCATTGTCATGATGCATGCCTCATATTCAGCTATGTTGTTGGTGCAGAAAAACAGAAGCCGAGCCGTAGATGGGTAGTGTTGACCAGTGAGTGAGATTAGGATTGCCCGAATTCCTACACCTTTCGCGTTTACTGCTCTATCGAAGAACATTTTCCAAGTAGCGATGTCTTGAGGTGTTATCTCCGCCGAATTCACTTCTTCATCCAGGAAATAGGTGATCAAGGGTTGATATTCATCATCAACTGGGTTCTCGGCTAGATGATCGTCTAATGCTTGGGTCTTCATTGCAGTGCGAGTGACGTAGACTATCTCGAATTCAGTGAGTAGGATTTGCAATTTTGACAATCTCCCTGTGAGCATCAGTTTTGGAATACATACTTCAATGGATCTAGTCTTGTTATAAGGTAGTTGGTGTGGGCTTGTAGGTAATGTCTCAGCTTCTGAGCCACCCAAGTTAAGACGCAACAGGTTCATTCTAGCAAGGTGTATGTGTCCTCGAAACTGGTAAACTTCTTGCTCAGGTAATAAATGGCCTGCTCCTTCTTTTTGGTTACATCATGCTGCCCGAGAATGCAACCAAAAGAGTTCTCCAGGACCATCAAATATAGAAACAATGGCCTTCTCGTTTCCGACGGGATCAAGACTGGTGGATTAGACAGGTAATCTTTAATTTTGTCAAAAGCTTCTTGACACTCGTTAGTCCATTTAATTGTTGCATCCTTTTTAACAACCTGAATATGGGCTCACACGTATAGGTCAACTGGGCGATGAATCGGCTAATATAATTCAGTCTTCCCAACATGCTCATTACATCCTTCTTGGTTTTCGGGAGGGGGGGGGGGGGTAGCTCTCGAATGGATTTTATCTTTGTTGGGTCAAACTCAATACCTCTTTGACTGACGATGAACCCTAGGAGCTTGCCCGATGGGACCCCAAATGCACACTTGGTTGGATTTAATTTCAAATCATACTTGCGAAGCCTTTCAAAGAACTTTTTCAGGTCCCATACATGATCACATTGAGTCTTAGACTTGATAATCACGTCGTCCACATATAATTCTATCTCCTGATGCATCATATCGTGGAAGATAGTGGTCGTAGCCCTCATATATGTTTCCCCAGCATTCTTTAAACCAAAAGGCATAACCTTGTAGCAATAAGTACCCCAAGGAGTGGTGAAGGCAGTTTTCTCAACATATTCCTCATCCATCAACACTTGGTGATATCCTGCATAACAATCCACGAAAGACTATATCTCGTGTTTGGCCCAGTTGTCAACAAAGATGTCGATATTTGGCAAAGGGAAATTGTCTTTGGGACTAACCTTATTTAGATCTCTGTAGTCTACACACACCCGGGTTTTCCCGTCTTTCTTTGGCACCGGGACTACATTGGCCAACCACATGGTGTACCGAACCACTCAAATTACTCCCGCCTCCAACTACTTTGTGATCTTCTCTTTGATCTTATCACTGATATCAGGTTTGAACTTTCTCTGTTTTGTTGGACTGGAGGGCATTCTGGGTAAGGAGGCAATTTATGAACCACCAAATCAACACTCAACCCTGGCATATCGTCATAGGACCAAGCAAACACGTCTTTGAATTCAAAAAGCAGTTGAATCAGTGAGTCCCGGATTTCCTCATTCACTTGGAATCTTATTTTGATT
Organism: Nicotiana benthamiana; assembly: GCA_034376525.1. Lineage (NCBI taxonomy): Eukaryota > Viridiplantae > Streptophyta > Magnoliopsida > Solanales > Solanaceae > Nicotiana > Nicotiana benthamiana. Next base: position 139,756,979 of record CM067327.1, on the reverse strand, counting down.
TCCCTGGTTTCGCCGGGACACCCAAGTTAATCGGTTCAGTGTCATTTAGATTTGGCTTAGGTTTATTATCAAAATGTTCCAGTTCTTGATTGATTTCCCTAAAAGCCTCTTCTTCATCATACTCCGGTTCTTGGATCATTATTTCATAATTAGGCAGCGTGTTCGGATCGGGGAATGAAGTCCGCGAGCATGTCATATTATTTAAAGCCGCATTATTGGAACTGAAAGAAATTAAATAAAAGGAAAACATCAAAATCAGAAAGAATAAAGGAATGTAGACGATGAAATATTGATTTCATTTATTTGAAATTTTAAGATAAAAAGGTTTACATTTGGAAACTAAAGGACAAAATACTAAAGGAAAACACCCAAGTTACATCTTGAAATAACTCGCGATGCAAAAAAAGATGGCAAGGCAGGACTACCGGGCCTCCGGCCTGACAGCGAAATTCGTAGCCTTCCAATTTTGTGATTTGGCATCCGCTCCCATGTAGGGCACCTCAGCGGTGCTCGAGCCTTCTCCAAGCTAGACCATGTTAGCTTCATACAATAACTTTCTCATTGACCCATATATGTCTTCAATTTCATCCGCTGTGAAGGTCTAATCTTTTTCATCATCACTGTACTTGGGCTTCACAAATGTTTCGTACAAGTGGAGTATAGGTTGAGGTAAAGCCCATCCATTACGCTTTCTGCGATTTGCCCATGTTATATCCTTTGGTGTTGGGTGGAAGCCTAACCCGAAAAACTTCCCTGCATTAGGCAAAGCAATTGGCTTAATTATCCCTTGTAAAGAATTTTCGAGCCCCTTCCCTGGTTTGAATCCTTTATGTATCATCTCTCTAGCCACCATGATTGAGGCATTGGAGATGAAAGGTTGGGGACATGGTTTTCCTTCTTCGTGTTGATCAGCTACTACAATTTTGAAAGCCTGATAGACTATACGCTCACTTCCTTCTTTGGCTTTGAGGTAGGGGACAGAGGGATCGCAGTAAATTGACTGTTCATCTTTACCATGGACCACGATTTCCTGGTTCTCATGTTCAAATTTCAACATCTGGTGTAGGGTAGAAGGCACAGCTCCCGCTGCGTGAATCTATGGCCAACCCATGAAGTAATTGTAGGATGTATCCATATCTAACACTTGAAATGTCACCTCAAAATCAACCAGACCAATGGTTAAGACGAGATCAATCTCTCCTATCGTCTCTTTTAATTCCATCGAAAGCTTGGACACACACATTATTGGGGCGGATCCTCTCCGTCCCGATTTCCATTCTTTTCAATGTTGAAAGTGGGCATATGTCCACCTCGGAGCCTCCATCTACCATTACTCTTTTGACGTAATAGCCTTCACATTTGACGGTGAGATGCAGGGCTTTATTGCGGCTTCCTTTGGAGGCAAACCGTTCTTACTGAATGTAATCTGATTAATAGTGAAGAATCTTCTTTCTAATTGTTCCACGGAGGTTTGAGCCGGTACGTAAGCCTTATTAAGTGTTTCGGCTAACACTTTCTGGTGCTCCAGATAATCCATCATGAAGGATAACAAAGGACTTGTTCAAGGAACTTCTGGAGTTGGTCCACTACATCATAGTCCGGCATTTTCATCTTTCAAAAGAAGGCCTCCGCCTCTTCGGCGCTTACCGGCTTCTTGGATGGGAATCGCCTTTTGGTAGCACTGTTCATTTCCTCCAAGTTAAACTATTTCTTTACAGGGGGGCTTTCTTGAGTTTCCCCAGTGATTTCTTTCCCTTTGTATGTCACCACTGTTTCTTGATAGTTCCAAGGGACTGCAGAAGGATCTGTCATACGCCTCTGAGGTGTGCGACCAACTACCACGGGCTCGTTCAGCCTTGGCAGTTTAGTTGGTCCCTGCACCACATAGGTTCCTTTGGGTACGTACATAGTCCTGTTTAACTCAAATATCTTTGGGGGACTCAGAGTCGGCTGCTTTTTCTAACGACCCTGTGGGACGTAAACAATAGTTTCTTTGACAGGTGCCGGCTCAGTTTTAGCCTCAACCTTCTTTTCAACTTCTGAGTGCGTGGTTTTATTCATTTTCTTTTATTCACCTTTCTTGGAGGCCGCTCTTTGCTTTTTATCTGCGTCAGCAATAGCTACTATGGCTTTCAAAGCAGGGTCAAATTCTTTGTCTTCGCAGATCATCCCGATTACTGGTCCATTGTTGTGGTTCGGTAACGGGTTGTTATTCACATTCGGGACATCTTCATCCCTCAATATTATTTTCCTTTGTTCAATTAGATCTTTCACAGCTTGCTTTAGCATCCAATAATTTTCTGTGCCGTGTCCTTCAACCCCTAAATGATAAGCACATCGGACACCCCGTTGGTAAGAAGGTGGCTTAGGGTTTTGTCTGTTTGGAGGCACAGGCTGCAAGAGACCCATTTGGACCAGCTTTGGGAACAGGCTAGAATAAGACTCCCCAACTGGCGTAAAGTTTTTCCTTCTGGGTAGCTCCCTGGGACGGAAATTGGTTTGGTGAGGGTAAGGATTACAATGGTTTTGGGGAGGCTGGTTTCTCAGGGCATGGTTCCTGTTGATTTGCTGTTGTGATCGTGCAAATGGTTGGCATTCATAACTATGTAAGGTTGGGGAGCATAATGTATGTCTTGATTGGGATAATAGTGTTGAGAGGTTCCTTCCGTGAACATGGGCCTCTGAGCATGATGTCTTCTCATACCGGAGGCTGCCATTAAAGCTTATTTTTTGTTTTTATTTCTTGCGACTCCTCCTGCCCCGCCTTGGATGGCCTGTGAAGTTGCCTGATTGCTGACTAACTTAAATATTCCCTCTTTTCAAACAATTTTCTACCATCTCGCTAATCTTGATTGCTTCCGCAAAAGGCTTGCATATTGTTGACATCATATTTTGAAATAATTTTCTTCTTGTGCCTGGAGAAAAATAGTGACCATCTCTACCTCATCCATACGCGGCTTTACCCTCGACGCCTGTTCACGCCACTTGATACATATTCTCTGAAACTCTCTGAGGGCTAAAATTCAAATTGGCCCAGGAGTTCCTATCTGGCGCAATGTCAATGTTGTAGTGAAATTGCCTTACAAAATCTCTAGCAAGATCATCCAAGATATGTCATTGTGAGACGTCTTGGTCCATATACCACTCTGAAGCAATGCCTATCAGACTCTCTCCAAAGTATGTCATTAACAGTTCTTCTTTTTCGCCTGCCTCATGTAATTGGTTACAATACTTTTTCCAGGCGAGCAATGGGGTCGCCATGACCATTGTACTTTTCAAACTTTGGCGTTTTAAATCCCATGGGAAGATGTACATGCGGGAACATGCACAGATATGTGTAGTAAACACTCTTTTGCCTACTCAAGCCGTACATGTTCTCCAAGCTCTGCTCAAGGCTCTTCATTCTTCTTTCTATCGCATCTTCAAGCATTTTAGGAGTTTTATCCTACACTAGTGTAAGTTCATGTGATGGTTGAGGGTAAGTGTATGTGTGGTATGAAGGAGGCTCAGTTTGGTAATTGGGAGTTTGAAATATGAGAGCTGTCGGGTCAAAAATGGGTCTCGGCACTGCGGGCTGTGTGGTGGCTGCACATGGGGGAGCTGTGAAAATATTGGGACTGTGCCTGAGATGAACACTTGAGGGTGGACTTCAGAAGGTTCTCCAACAAAATTGGCTGGTATGGTAGGCTGTCCCAAGAGGATGTTTGGATGGCTGATAGGAATAGCGGAAGTACGCCCTAACCTTGAGAAGAGCTCAGGAAATCCAGGGAAGGCACTCGGAGGCTCTTTTCCATTCCTCCATGCATCCCACATCTTCATGACCCTAAGTCGTAGGATCCTATTTTCTTCGGCTGCCATAGACTCTGAGGCCGGGATTCCTCTAACCGGGCTATCTTCTGAGATGGAAATGATGGCAAAGCCATTTCCGATGACATTTTTGCGCTTCCTTTCGATTTGGTGAAATACCGATGTGATGCCAGTTTACCACAAACCAACAACCATTTCTAAAACCTGGACTGGAATTTGCGTAACAACAACAAACGGTTAGTTTGAGACAGATAACAGATAGGGAATCGCACATTGGGGTGTGATGCACATATACAGTTAATGGATTTCTACATGTTTGCGATGGTTGCATGTGTCATCCTGGCATTTATTTCAATTTCCCTTTTTTATTTCCAATCTTTATTTTCCTTGCTTTCCCTTTTTGTATTTTTTCCCCCCTCTGGTTTTCCTTTTGTTTTGGTTTTACTCTCTTTCTTTCCTTTTGTTCCTCTCTCTTTTCTTTTTTGTATTTTGTTTTTATTTTTAAGAATACAATCAAATCCTATGAATATTGCCTACGTATCATGCCCCACATGAATCAGACCGAGTGTAGTTCATGAAAAATAAAATGAAAGCAATAAAATATTTTTGGAATTTTCAATTTTCATAATAACAAACTTTGATTACAAAGACTGACAGGTTCAAATAAGCAACTAGCAAACTCTGACCTAAAAAGAACTACAGACTCGAAGAACAACTAAACATGTGTAAAAGAAAATACAGACTCTAAGACAAGCTGACAAACTCTAAAGAAAAATACAGTATTCAGGAATCACAAATACATTAGGGCTTCAATTGCTCCCGGAGACCGCGAGGCATCGTTCGGCCTTGCCGCAGGTCGACTAGCTAGATCACCTAGGAGGTGATGAAAATCTTCTGTTACGCGGTGAGCAAAAAGCATAACAGTGGTAAAGAACATAGATCTAGACATGTCCTCATAGCTGTTACATTTCATTGTGATTTAGTGAGCGATTCCTTTGATTCTTTCTCGTATGACACCTTTCTCCTGCAATAACCGCCCAATCTGTTCAGTTCTGGCTCCTAAAATTTGTTTGGTTGCTTGATTCTACTTTTGAAGCTCTTGCAAATCTGATTCAAATTGTTCCAATGCTGTGTAACGATGTTCTCTTTTAGTTTTGAACTCTTTTGCTTGTTTCAGCAATTTTTTCCGCAATGACGACCCTTTTCTTTAACCCTGACACCTCACCGTAGAACTTTTCTTTTAATTACCTAATCAGAAGTGCTCGTTTTGCTGCATTTTCAACCAATTGTTTCCCAGCCCTGGCTAGTTCCTTTTCTGCTTTGTTCAAATCAAAGCTGTAGTCATCCACCTTCTGTCTTAAGCCATTTATAATTTTTGCATCCTTGGCGCTTCAGACGGGGTTTTCTGCAGCAGCTTTCATCTTCTAAATTTGGGCCCGAAGTGCTTCATTTTCTTTGACCAGTTCCTTCTTTTCGCCTTCATATGCGGCGGCTTGCAAATCTTTCTTGAATTGCAAATTCATGACCTGCTTCTCCAGTTTGCTTATCGTTTCCCTGTACTCATGTTCTTTAGCCAACCACTCCCATTACTCTTGTGATGCTTCAACGTATTCCTGGAGATGGGGCCTTTTGGGCGGCATTTCAAACTCAATTTCTCTCCTATGCCAAGTAAGATATCCTGGCGACACTTTGCCTTTGGACCAATCCCATACACAAGTGTTTGACGTTACATATTGGTATTCATTCCAAATTTTGTAGACTGTTGCTTCGGGGAATTGACTATCAGGTCCAATCTCGACTACTCGGGTACTAAGATCTTCGTCTTTTGGCACTACCTAACACCTTCCAAGTTGTCTCAAGACCGGGTGCGGGGCATAAGGCTGGATACTCCTAAGACCCATCAGAAGGAAATGAGGTTCTGTTGCCGGCATGTATATGATCTCGTTCACAGACAACCATCCCAGTGTCCACTCTATTTGACCGGCAGTGAGAGACTGAAAGTAAGATGTCCCTCTTGTCGCTCCTTCGGGCAAACCGAGTCCTTCAATTCTTGTGTAAAACTCTCCTTGCAAGTTTTCTCGGCGGACCCATAGCTCATAAATTGGGGACGGTGGCATAGATGCTCGATCATCCACATTTGCAATAATAGATCGCACCCCTCAAATAAATCTTTCCTGGCCTTGCAAGCTGTGAGAGCGCAAAAGATTTCAACTACTATCATAGGTGTGAGTGTGCACTTGGCTTGGGTGTGTAGAGTGCAGACAACATGTGCTATTTTTATGTCGATGTTCCTATCTTTCCTTTGAAACACCAGAAGCCCAAGAAAAGCCACCATAAAAGCGAAGCGTCTGTGTTCTTCCTATTTTAAACGGTTTCCTTTGCTGCGGATTTTGTTTTCTGGATTGTTGAACCCCCCCTATGTGACCATATCTGGTATTCAGCAATGAAAAGGTACAAAACCCCTCTGCCAGGTTCGGGTCATGTACCACTCTGCTTATCTTTAATGTATCTAAGAATTTGTGCACCACTACAACTCTTGGAGCAATCAAATACTTGTGTCTCAAAGGAAGCTCAGCATTTCCGATGTGCCCAGCTATTTCTTCTAACGTTGGGGTAAGTTCATAATATGAGAAGTGGAACACATTGTGCACCGGGTCCCAGCACGTGACTAATGCTCTTATGATGTCTCCTCGGGGAACAATCTCCAATAGCTAGGGAAGGCCCCCCAAATATTTCTTCACCTTGTCCTGCCCTTCTATACCTAGATCATTCCACCACAGCCGCAATTCCAAAGGGATTCTGCTTACAAATAAAAAAGGTTCGTTTTGGATTGTACTCATCCTGCACATTTATTAAGGGGAATTAGTGACTTATGACTTTATTCCTGTTTGACTTCAAAAATCAAAGAATTGACCCCTTTCTTCTTATGAAATTTTTTTTCTGAAACCAAAGGCACAGCTTTGCGAATACGGCCTTTCAACACTTCCGGAGGAAATTTTTTTAAGGTTGTGCCCGCTAGACGGCCAAAGATACAATAAAGACTCAAAGGTAGCCGTTTGTGCCAAATTAGCCTTTCGGCGTCCCTTACGGGAACATTAGGCTAATCTTGACAACGACGGCATCACCCAATTTATTTTAGGACACCAAATAAAAATTTGAAATTTGTTTTTCTTTGTTTTGGCTATTTTTGCAAAAGGGAGGTTTGACCCGATGGGGGTTTCCTACGTATCTCACACTTGGGTGAGAATCAAACCGGCGTAGTTCGGGAAAACATTTTGTCACAACCAAAATTTTGTTGAAAATCCCCTTTTCTTTCTTTTGTTTTTTCCTTTTTCTCTTTCTTTTTTTTCTCTTTGTTATTTTTTTTCAAAAATCCGGCAACATTTCGGCGCTATTTGAGCATTGGTTTTGCAAAAAAAAAATGGTTACTCTCAGTCAACCGTAATACCACTATTTTCTCAATTTTCTCCCCTTATTGACAAGTCGGTCAACATGCGAATCCAAAGTAAATTAATGTGCAAGTAGGACGTAATATGCATCAGGATGGTTTTTTCATTTCAGGTCACCCGTCCTAGACGGACCCAACCCTTGTGTTGAGTCCCCTAAGTCCAATGCACGTGATGCAAACAAACGTTCCTATTGGAGATTCGACATGAGGCTTTATTTTACTAAGTTCAGAAACTGGGTATTTGTTCTAGACTGTGCACCCGAGAGAACGACTCGAGTCGAGGAGGGGTCTACGTACCGGGGACCCGCAATATCGTCTGATGTAGTAACTTATCCGAGCCGCTTTCTTATGTTAAGGTATGACACTAACAGAATAGGGAGTCTCGACCAGTGAGAACATCCCCGAAGATAAAGAGAGAAGGGTTTCGTAACAATTTATATAACATTCATCCAATATCAAAGCGGTAAAGCATTTTGCACATTAGCATGGAACATGTAGGAAAATCAGAAAAAGCCAAATATAACAGTTATTCTAAGCTCGGATTCTTTAACCCTGAACTAGATATTCTGGGTTCGATTTCTCCAGCAGAGTCGCCAGAGCTGTCACACTTCATTCTTACAGGGCTACCTCGAAGGATAACAACGTATAAGGGAGTTTTTCCAATAAAGGTGACATTATTTGAAATGAGATTATTTATTCATTTAGAGTCGCCACTTGGGATAGGTTTGGCTTTTGGTGTCTCAAGTCACCGGTTTATTTAGAATCCCAAATCGAGGAAATTTTTCAACTACCCAAATGGAGTCTACAAACCAAAAGTTCTAAGTAAGGAATTATGTTGACCCTAGGGAAGGTGTTAGGCACCCAGGATCCCGTGTTTCTAGCACGGTCACATAAACTATTACAATTTGCTAACAATTATAATTTTTGTACATGTTCTTCCTATGGTGCAATTTTAAATTATTTCTCTACCGCTTTTAATATGTTTTGAAGAAATTTGCAATGTCATTAAAACATGTCATGAACCACGTCACATAAATGCGCATGCAATTTTTGACATATTTCAACTTCATTGAGATTTGGGTTTGGGTCACATAGATGCACACCCGTACTTAGGAAGATCAAATTATTAAAGACGCGCCTAAAGGAGACTAACGTGTTATTTTCTTTGTAGGAAGTCGTGAAATTCGCTAAACGGTATGACCCGTATCTCTAAACATTTTAATATAATCATTTAAAGAGGGCCACACAATGTATGATTTTTATTCTAAAGCCAACCCTAAAGAGCTATAATTTTCTGCTAAGCGTTATGAAACACTACTATTTAAGATAATCAAGAGAAACAACCTGCGTTGGGACTTTGGTATATAAACGGCAAGGCCCACGTCTGGATATGAGGCTGTCCAATTTTGGCTTGCGTGATCCCACAACCAGTTTATTGAATTCGATATGGACTTCCGACGACTACATGATTAAAATGTGCAGTATTTGAGCTACAAAGAATACTTGTTTCAACATCAATGCAAACGAGTAATTCATTTTTGAATCCAATTTTGAATCAGTAGCTTATTTTGGGTCTCTCCCATAAATGAATACAATTGCTATTCCTGAATTAAAATACACTAAAATTGGTGTTCGTGCTAACTTCTATGACAACTAAATATTCGATTATGAACCGCAGGTACATGTAAATCAATATCAAAGCCCCTGATAGTTTCTAGTTGAACAAAATCAAACAGACACATAATAATCAAAATATGTAACACTAAGGCTAACAATAGGCTCAATCATCAAAATTCGAATAATTCGGTTCAATTTACAAATAAATTCACAGCTGCTTTAGTACAAGAAAAGGAACATAGTTTTGATTATACTAAAAGAGGTACTTAAAATATATGACACTATAATATCTTCAAACAATAGGCAGTAATGTCATTATCCATTTACTGAGTTTACATTTACAGTCATCACACACAGCTTGGGCTTAAGTAATACCTGGAATCAAAGCAAAATGAAGGAAGGAGGCAGAGTCAGCAAATTCAGCAGGAAATCGGCTCAGAAATCGATAACTCAAGCTTGTTATGAACCCAAGGATAGCATAGAATAACCCAAGAGGATTTTAATACCATACAAAATCAGCAACCCAACTCAAAATAGCTTGAATAAGACCCTAACCAACTCAAATTGAGCCCAGGACGAATATTGGAAACCTAACCCTTCAAATATACCTATTCCAAATCATCTTTTCTATCTTATATAGCTTAAATTTCTACTGGACAGCTGAGAGTTAGAATTATTCTGAGGGAAGGGGATCCAATGGAACAGTAACACCAAAGAATTTCAGAGAATTTCAAAAAATTTGCAAACTTTGGATTTCTGGACGCTTTTCAGGAGTTTTTTGAGATTTTTTAGGCCTCAAAATTTCTAGGAACTTTTAGAGATTTTCATACTGTGTCCCCCCCTCCCCCCCATCCCCCCTTTTTGAATGAATTGGGGTGCCCCTTTTATAGCAAAAGGCTAGGGAAACCCCTTTATTTTATTTTAACCACTAGTCCCTCTTTCAATTTTTAGAATTTACTTACTTGGTCCTTTATTTTTTGACTTGTTTCCCAAGTTACTGCACTAAAACTACTGAATTTCATATTATGACCCTCTTCTAGAAGATTCTAAAGGATTCTAGCATTGTTTCCTATTTATAGAATACCTATGCTACCCTTATTTTTATCCTGAAATTACTATAATTAAATCAACTAAACCCAATAAAACCCTTCTAGTATACTAAAACTACCATTTCTACTAAGCTAAATCTTAAAAACTAATTAATGCTAACTGACAGCTATCACCAAAACCATAATCAAATCTGAACCATTAATCATAAATAATCAAAATTCAATTCAGAATTCTCAAACTACTGGACCACAAGTTCAAGCCAAAGGCTGAAATTAACATAATTAAAAGAATCATGCAAAGCTACACTAACATTCCATCCTATTACTGAAAAATTAATTCTAATTCATACTTATTATCAAATTATCAACTAAAAAGGTGGAAAGTCACAGAATAAGAACTGATGCTAAGCTAAAAAAAATTAAATCTAATGCGGCAGAATCATCAAGTAAGACATTTACAAACAGGAACCAGAAGTTGATTTACTTAGGCTAACTAAAATAAAAATTGTAATCGAAATAAAGGGTAACCAAAAAAACCAAAATAAAATCTGAATAGAACTTATCAGTATTTCCAATTAAAACAAATAATTAAAACTAACGCAAGGCAAATTGTCAACAAAGGAGTAAAAAATAAAAACAAACAGAAGTAAGTGAACACTTACTGATTGATCTTCAACTAGACTGCTGGATTCGACTTGAATCCCCAAGCGGAGTTACATGTTTGTTTTTTGTCAAAACGAACATGCAACTTCATTTGGGGACTCAAGTATGGCTTTGAAAGTCCATCTTAAAATTAGGTTAATTTTTAGATTTGAAATTTGAAACGTTTGAGGGTTGTTTGAAGGACACAAGGTTCATTTTTGGGTAGAGGAGGCCAAGGAGAGTATGGGGTGTTCGAGGCATTTGGCTGGGTTTTGAGGGCTGAGTTTTGAGACAAGACAGGATTTATTGTTACTCGGTATGGTTGATTTTGACATTATTTTGGGCATGGACTGGTTGTCATCCCATTTTTCTGTTCTTGATTGTCACGCCAAGACCCTGACGCTGGCTATGCCAGGTATTTAGCTTGTTGAGTGGAGTGGTACTTTAGATCACTCTCCCACTAGAGTTATCTCTTTCCTTGAAGCTCAGAGTATGGTTGAGAAAGGGTATGCAGCATATTTAGCCTATGTGAGAGATGTTAGCGTAGATACCCCTTCTATTGATTCTGTCCCAGTGGTACAGGATTATCCCCATATGTTTCCAGCTGATCTTCCGGGCATGCTGCCTGATGGAGACATTGATTTTGGCGTTGATTTGTTGCCGGGCACTCAGCCCATTTCCATTCCTCTATATTGTATGGCTCTTCCTGAGTTGAATGAGTTGAAGGATCAGTTACAAAAATTGCTTGATAAGGGTTCTATTCGACCTAGTGTTTCACTGTGGGGTGCTCCTATCTTGTTGGTGAAGAAGAAGGATGGTTCTATGCGTATGTGTATCGATTATTGCCATTTGAAGAAGGTTGCCATGAAGAACCATTATCCTTTGCCTCGTATTGATGATCAGTTAGACCAGCTTCAGTGCTCACAGGTGTTTTCTAAGATTGACTTGCACTCGGGTTACCATCAGCTGAAGATTTGGGAGCCAGTTATTCCGAAGACTACCTTCATGACTCGATATGGCCATTACGAGTTCCTTATTATGTCATTTGGGCTGACTAATGCCCCAACAGCTTTTATGATGCACGGTGTGTTTAGGCCATATCTCGACTCGTCCGTTATTATTTTTATTAATGATATTCTGGTGTATTCCCAGAGTCTGGAAGATCATGAGCAGCACTTCAGGACCGTGCTTCAGACCTTGAGGGAGAAGATGTTATATGCAAAGTTCTAAAAATATGAGTTCTAGCTGAGTTATATGGCATTCTTATCCACGTGATTTTGAGTGAGGGTATTCAGGTGCATCCGAGGAAGGTAGAGGCCGTGCAGGTTTGGCCCATGCCGTTCTTAGCTACAGAGATTCACAGTTTTCTTGGTTTGGTGGGCTACTACTGTCGCTTCGTGGATGGATTTTCATCGATTGAGGCCCCTATGAGTAGATTGACCCATAAGGGTGCCCCATTTCAGTGGACAGGGGAGTGGAGGCGAGCTTTCAAAGCTCAAAATAGCTTTTACTACAGCCCCAATTTTGATGTTGCCTATTGGTTTGGGGTCTTATACTATCTATTGTGACGCCTCAAGAGTTGTCCTTGAAGTGGTGTTGATGCAGGACGGTAGGGTTATTTCCTACACATCCAGACAGTTGAAGATACATGAAAAGAACTACACTGTCCACGACCTTGAGTTAGCTGAATTGTTCATGCCTTGAAGAGCTGGCGTCATTATTTGTATGGTGTGCCTTGTGAGATCTACACTGACCACCGGAGCTTGCAGCACTTACTCAAGCAAAAGGATCTCAATATGCGTCAAAGGATGTGGTTAGAGCTGCTGAAGGACTATGACATTACTATTCTGTATCACCCTGGCAAGGACAATGTGGTGGCGGATGCCTTGAGTCACCGGGCAAAGAGTTTGGGTAGTTTGGCATATTTATCAGCTTTGGAGAGGCCTATGGTGATGGATGTAAAGGCCTTAACCAGTTAGCATGTGAGATTGGATCTTTCGGTACCCAGTCGGGTTCCAGCTTGTCTCGTCTCTCGGTCTTCCCTTTCTGATTGTATCCGGGAGCGGCAGTATGATGACCTTCATTAGCTTGTCGTTTAGGACAAAGTTCAGTGTGGAGATGCTAGGGATGTGACCATTGGAGATGATGGGGTATTGAGGATGTAGGGCCAGATTTGTGTGCCCAATGTTGATGATCTTCGAGAGTTGATTCTAGCATAGGCCCATAGTTCACGGTATTCCATCCATCCGGGTGACCATTAAAAGAACCCCCAATAATTTATTGGGCACTGTATGAAGTATCTGAAATATAGGAAAGAAATACTGCGAAGATGTATCAGTACTTGAGGCAGCACTATTGGTGGAGGCAGATCGTCATAAGAATTAATGCCCCGATCCCCTATTAACTTCTTTCCTCTAGTTCATTTATGCTATTTTGTTTTTCCGGGACGTTCGGTGTTGGGTTTCAGTGAGTTTTGGGACACTTAGTCCCTAACTGAGAGCTTAAATGTTGAAAAATGGTCCGTAGTCAAAGAAGTGTGAAGACTACATCGAAGTGAGAATATGATGCTTCTGTTAGCTCCGTTAGGTGATTTCGGGGTTGGGAGCGTGTTCGGAATGTATTTTTGATGTTTGTAGCTCATTGAGGCTTGAAATGTTGAAGTTTAAATTTTTGAAGTTTTCGTTCCTATAGTGCATTTTTTATCCGAGGGTCGGATTGGGATTCCAAAAGTTACAGTAGCTCTGTCATGTCATTTGGGATGTGTGTGCAAAATTTCAGGTCATTTGGACGTGTTTTGGTTAGGTTTTCTATCAAAGTGTATTTTGATGAAATTTGAAGTTCTTAGGCTCAAATCTGTGATTTAATCGAGTTTCTGACATTGTTTTAAATGTTTAGAAGATTGGTACAAGTTTGAATATGGTATTAGGTGTATTGGTACTTTTGGTTGAGGTCCCAGGGGCCTCGAGATGATTTCGAATGGTTGACGGAAGGATTTTTGAAGTTTGGAAATATCAGTCTTTGCTGCTTCTGATATTTCCGCATATGTGGCTTGGGAACCGCAGATGCGACATCGAAGACCGCAGAAGCATTTTTTGTCAAGATTGTTTGTTTCCGCAGATGCGGTGTTTGGTCCGCAGAATCGAGACCACATCTGCGAGGAATAACCGTAGAAGCGGATTTGGGGTATTTAATGGAAAACCACAAAAGCGGTTGATTTTTCCGCAAAAAGGGAACTGCAAAAGCGGTTAGTGGTCCCCAGAAGCGGAAATCCCTTCTTAGATATAGAAATTTGGAGGGTTAGATTTCATAAGTTAGAAAAATCAAATTAAGCTCAGGGAAGGGCGATTTTTAGAGGGTCTTTAAGAGAAGACAATTGGGTAACGTTTCTTTAATCTCTTCTAGTTATATTTCATCATTTTATAGTTAAATCCGCCATTAAAATTGGAATTTTGGTTCAAAATTTGGAAAACATTGGGTGAAACTTCATAGGCTAAACTATTGGGTTTTGATCGTGTGTTTGACCTTCGATTTGGGAGATTTTTATATGGATAGACTTGTGATAGTACAAGGGTTCTGGAAATGTAAATATTATTCAATTTCGAGACATTGACTTGAAGGGAATTTTTTGTTATTTTACCTAATTTCACGTCGTAGCTTGGAATTTAATAGTAAAAACAGTTGTTTGTGATGTTATTTACAATGTGTAATTGAACTGAATAGATTTGGGCTATTTGGAATCGGATACTCGTGGCAAAGGCATGATTTCTAGTTGATTTTGGAGCCGACTCGAGGTAAGTGGCTTGTCTAACCTTGTGTGGTGGGCCTTTCCCTTAGGATATGTTATGCGGTAATTGAGTGCCTTGTACGTGAGAGTGACGAGCGCATACTTGAGTTAATCCTTGGAAATCTATTTTCTTAAGATATTTAGACTGAATTTTCTTTCTTACTTGCTTTATCTTTCTTGCAATTATAACATGTGTTTGATTAGAAGGACATGTTTAGTTTGTTTAATTTGCCTACTTACTTAAGTTGCCTTAGTTGCACTATGTTAGACATGTTAGGCTAAAACTATCTGTTGTTTGAATTGTTGTACTTCATTTCTGAATATTCTCTTATTGTGGTTGTGCATTTAATTTGGGACTACAGGTTAGATTCCATGGAGATCCCCCCTCCTGCATATTTATGGACTATCGGTATTTTTAATTGCCGGGGACCCCCCCCCCCTTGCATATTTATATTTGGGACTACGGGTTAGATTCCCGGGAGATCCCCCACCCCCTACATATTTATATTTGGGACTACGGGTTAGATTCTTGGGAGATTCCTCTGCACATTTTTATTTGGGACCACGGGTTAGATTCCCGGGAGATCCCCCATGCATATTTACTTTAGGACTACTGGTTAGATTCCCGGGAGACCCCCCTGCACACTTATATTATGGACTACAGGACGGTATCCTAGGAGATCTTCGTTATTGGTAGTTACATGGTAATGGACTACATGACGGTATCCTGGGAGATCCTCGTTATTGGTATTGACATGCTTATAGACTACGGGACGGTATCCTGGGAGATCCTCATTGTTGTTATTGACATGGAAATGGATTACAGGACGGTATCCTGGGAGTCCACGTAATTGGTGCTGATATTGAGCTGTCTTATTCTGTGTTATCTTACCCTCGGTGTGTTGCTTGTTGTTTGTGTAATCTGACTTAATTCACAGTGGTATTCCATTAGTTCTGATTATTTCACACTGTTGCTAGTATGTTTATTATATTGCTTAATCTCAGTAGGGCCCTCACCTTCCTCGTCACTACCCAACTGAGGTTAGGCTTGGCACTTATTAAGTACCGTTGTAGTGTACTAATGCCCATTATGTGCATGTTTTTTTCTTCGTGTGCAGATCATCAAGGTACCTCTACTCTGATGCATTATCCTTGAGACAAGGAGTTATACGGAGACTTCGAGGTATATCTGCAGTGTTTGTAGACCATGAGTCTCTATTCTGATCCAGCTTTAGTATTTAGTTTATAGTTTATTCGGTTTATTCTCAGTTGTTTAGATATTTTGTAGTTAGAGCAGCATACTATGTTTCTGTTAGCTTGTGGTTCTCGTGTGTTTCTAGGTTTTGGGATTGAGTTGTAGACTTTCATATTCTGTTTGAGTTATGCAGGCCGGGCGGCCTCATATGCAGTTATTATTTTGATATGCTTAGTTTTCTTAAATCATTCCGCAAGTTAAGTTGTAATTTCCGCATTGTGAGGCTTACCTAGTTGTAGGAACTAGGTGTCATCACGACATGTTCATGGAGGGTGAACTGGGGTTGTGACACTATGTCTAAAAAATCTCAACTAGGGAATGAAGGCCCTATGTTAGCAAAAGGCAACTAGGGGAATGGAGGCCCTATGTTGGCAAAAGGCGACTAAGGAATGGATGCCCTATGTCTAAAATCTCAACTAGGGAATGGATGCCTATGTTGGCAAAAGGCGACTAGAGAATGGATGCCCTATGTCTTAAAAAATCTCAACTAGGGAATTGAGGCCCTATGTCTAAACAATCTCAAATGGGGAATAGAGGCCCTATGATGGCAAAAGGCGACTAGGCAATGAAGGCCCTATGTCTAAAAATATCAACTAGGGAATGAAGGTAAGGACCTATGTTGGCAAAAGGCGATAAGGGAATGGAGGCCCTATGTCTAAAAATCTCAACTAGGGAATGAAGGTAAGGCCCAAGGTTGGCAAAAGGCGACATGGGAATGGAGGCCCTATGTCTAGAAATCTCAACTATGGAAGGGAGGCCATATGTTGGCAAAGGCGACTAGGGAATGGAGGCCCTATGTATAAAAATCTCAACTAGGGAATGGAGACCCTATGTCTAAAATATCTTAACTAGGGAATGGAGGCCCTATGTTAGCAAAAGGCAACTTGTGAATGGAGGCCCTATGTCTAAAATCTCAAGTAGGGAATAGAGGTCCTATGTTGGCAAAAGGCGACTAGGGTATGGAGCCTCTATATATAAAAAAAAATCTCAACTAGGGAATAGAGGCTCTATGTTGGAAAAAGGCAACTAAGGAATGGAGGCCCTATGTTGGAAAAAGGCGACTAGGGAATGGAGGCCCTATGTTAGAGAAGGGAAACTAGGGAATGGAGGCCCTACGTCTAAAAATCTCAACTAGGGAATGGAGGCCAAATGTTGGCAAAAGACAACTAAGGAATGGATGCCCTATTTCTAAAATCTCAACTAGGGAATGGATGCCCTATGTTGGCAAAAGGCAGCTACGGAATGGAGACCCTATGTCAAAAAATCTCAACTAGGGAATGGAGGCCCTATGTCGGCAAAAGGAGACTAGGGAATGGAGGCCCTATGTCTAAAAATCTAAACTAGGAAATGGAGGCTGTATGTTGGCAAAATGTGAGTAGGAAATTGAGGCCCTATGTCTAAAATCTGAACTAGGGATTGTAGCCCTATGTTGCAAAAGGAGACTAGGTAATGGAGGCCATATGTCTAAAAATCTCAACTAGAGAATGAAGGCCCTATGTTGGTAAAAGGAAACTAGAGAATGGAGGACATATGTCTAAAAATCTCAAGTAGGGAATGCAGGCCCTATGTTGGCAAAAGGCGACTAGGAAATGGAGGCCCTATGTCTAAAATCTCAACTAGGGATTGGAGCCCTATGTTGCAAAAGGCGACTACGGAATGGAGGCCCTATGTCTAAAATCTCAACTAGGGATTGGAGTATGTTGGCAAAGCGTAAAAATAGATATTGAGTCCTAAGCTACCATTTTTTTTCTTATCTCTTTTTTTCTTCTTTTTTTCATTTTGTTTTCTTTTTTATTTTATTTCATGGAATGAGTAAATGCAGGAAAAAAATTGGAGAGGAATTTTATTTTTATGGATTGTTGCTGCAAAGCTGTTTCTAGCACTTGCGTATTTCTTTTTCCTCTTTTTTTGTTGCACCTGTTTCTTGCACGGTTGCTTTGGATTGCACTTGTTTCAAATTTTCAAACAATGAACAATTGTTAGTTTCAAAAGACATTGGCTTTGTGGCCTTGATTGTTTTAATCACTTGGTCTCGGCTAGGCTTCTTTGATGAAGATCACAACTGTATCTGTTTGTTCCCTAAGGACCGATTCATTTCAAACCCTGGAGAACCTCTGATTTTTTCAAACTTTGCCATGATGGCTAGTTGGTGGAACTCAACCTTTTCGACTTTATTTTGCCTTCGTAGGCCTTTCCCTTCTGATTTTTTTCTTTTCTTTTCTTCGTAACATTGGGGAACTTTTGGCTCCTCAAACATTGTTGCAATGGCTAGCCGCGTGGGACTTAATCTTTTCCAACTTTATTTCGCATTCGTAGGCCTTTCATTTTTCACTTATTTTTTCCAACTTCAATTTCAGAGCATTTGGGGCACCTTGGATTTTTAAACCTTTGCCCAAGCAGTTAGCCACGTAGGACTCAACCGTTTTAACTTCATTAACTTTTTATAGGCGCTTCAATTTGATTTTCTCCTTCCAAGAGTTTTGATTTCAAAGCATCGTCTGCCATGGCTAGTCAGGGTCGACTTGATGACTGTGATGAGGCTGGGTGTCTTTCTTCATATTAGCTCACGCCTAATGAGAACCCTATATATCAGTCTTGTCATCCTTTCTCTATCTTAGCTTTGGAACAGTGTTAGATCGAAAGAGATTCAAAGAAAAAAAATGGAATGGAGAATGAGTTTAAAATAAGAAATCCCCCTTTCGGCAGAAAGGAAAGAAGGACTTATCTGGAGTATATGCGGGCTTCAATGAACATGACATGCCTTTTGGATTGGATGCCTGATCTGTGTAAATTGTCCGACTCTTAGAAATTTATTACAACTTTTGCTTCAAATTTTGAGAAACCTTGCCACGACTTTGTTGATGCTGATGGTTGTGAGCATCCTCTTTTTGATCAGGGGTTCCCTTTGCGAGTTTTTACGAGCTGACCTCTCTCATTTCTATTCTCGCCATTGCCTTATAGTGATCTTTGCGAGTTTTCACTAACAATACTCTCTCATTTCAATTTCTCTGTTTATTGTCACCCTACAGTGCTCGTGAGGGTTTTCACCAAT
Source organism: Nicotiana benthamiana (assembly GCA_034376525.1). Taxonomy (NCBI): domain Eukaryota; kingdom Viridiplantae; phylum Streptophyta; class Magnoliopsida; order Solanales; family Solanaceae; genus Nicotiana; species Nicotiana benthamiana. Next base: position 139,738,325 of record CM067327.1, on the reverse strand, counting down.
AAGACTCTCTCATTTTGTTGTATCATATCCAAATAACTCTCTCCTCCCATTGCGAACCTCTTTGCATATTGATCGAAGGACTTGCACAAGGTTTTCGAGTAAAAATGATTTGTAATGAGTTACAACTTTGGTTTTCGGGTAAAAATGATTTGTAATGAGTTACAACTTTGGAACCTTTCAGGCGAACCCGTCGCGGGACCATTATAACTTCTGTCCTAGTTTCACTTTTGGAAAACTTAGATTTTTATTTTGGTGTGACTGAACCCCAGAGAGAGACTGCCTACATATCCTTTCAGAACCAAGTCGAACGTAGTTCAGGGAACTTTTTTATAATTTTCTTTTTTTTCTGTTTTGTTTTGTTTTCTCTTTTCTTTTTCTTTCCGCTTTCCTCTCTTTGTTCATCATTCTTTTTCATTTCAACTTCTTTGTCTTTTCTTCCCCTTTTCTGTATATTCTTTTTCTTGTTCCTTTTTTATTTTTCATCTCATTTTTTTACTTTTTTTAAGAACACTTTCAAGATCCAAAGAGGGTAACCAAAGAAGAGTAACCGACTCAAAGGGTTTGCAAAGGGTTGATAGTATTTGGATTGCAAGAATGAAAGCCTTTGTCATCCCAATCGGAGAATATTAATGTTATATGAAGGATCAAATATAGTACCTTTTGACTACTTTTGCACTGAATGTTGTTTCAAGGACATTTCCTTGGGATGAATATTAATGCTATATGAAAGATCAAATATAGTACCTTTTGACTATATTTGCATTGACAGTTGTTTCAAGGACATTTCCTTTGATTTGTCCCATGTACAATGCACTCTTTTCGCAGTAATCTTGTTGCAATATATGGACCTTTTCAATCTGGAACCAATTTTCCTTCAGTTGTTCCACCTCTTTGTTTTATTTTCTTAAACTTGCCTTTGTTGTTATCTAATTCTTGATTCATTATTTAAAGGGTCTGATAGCGTTTTAGGATCTAGACATGAAGTCCGCAAACATGTCATGTTATTGAAATCTGCATTTAACATAACTAAAAAGAGAATAAGAAAGAAAAATGACAAGATTAAGAAAAGAGACATTCCTAGACAATGAAATATTAATTTCATTTGATTTTTTATTTTTTTTTTCTTTTTTAAAATTTTATGAAGATAGAAGGGTTTACATCGAAAAGTAAGACAATAAGGTAAAACATCTAGATCATACCCTGAGATAATCCGGATGCAGAAAGGATAGCAAGATTGGCTACCGAGACTCTCATCTGATGGGGAACTTTCAGGCTTGGCGACCGTTTTATGGCTTTCTTCTGTCTTGGAAATGGCTATCATGGCCTTCAATGCTGGATCAAATTCATCATTTTCACAATTTATTCCGATTATTGGCCCAGTGTTGTGAGCAGGCAACAAATGGTTCATCACATCAGGAGCTTCTTCATCCCGAAAAATAATTCTTTCAGCTTCAATCATATCTTCAACTGCCCTTTTGAGGGTCCAACAGTCCTTTGTACTGTGGTCCCCTGCTCTAATGTGATATTCACATCTAGCATCAGCTCGGTACGAGGGGGACTTGGGATTTGGTCGGTTTGGGGCCACTAGGTGCAGCATACCTCGTGGAACAAGCCAGAGTATGATTCACCAATAGCGGTGAACTGATTCTTTTTGAAAGGCTCTCTTGGAAGAGGATTATACCGGAAAACATTTGATTGGGGGTTATATGGAGCTTGGTAAGTATGGGAATTTCTGGGAGGTGGAGCTCAATTTTGTGTACAATATTATGATTGCTGCAAGGTTGCGCGTTTATCACTGCATACCAACAAAACCAACCACCTAAACAGAACCTGGTTAATAAGCTCACACCAACAACCTGATTAGTTTTGAGACATTTCACATATAGGAGATCGAACATTGGGATGTAATGCACCTAACAGTTAATGCTTCACCATGTGTTTGAACGGTTGCATGTTTCATCCTCATCTTTTCAACCCCTCCTTTTTTTAACTAGAGCTCTTTTCTTCATTTTTTCTTCTCTTTAATCACTCTTGATGATTTTTTTTTCATCTCGTTTTTGCCGCTGTTTTATTTTTGCACTCCCTTTTTTTGTCACTCTTTTATTTTTTTCACTCTTTTCTTTCTTTTCTACTCAATTTTTTCTCAGTTTATTTTCACTCAGTTTATTTTATGGCTATTATCAAATCCGATGGGAATTGCCAACATATCATGACTCCACATGAATTGGATCTTATGTAGTTCAGGAAGATTGAGAATTTAATAAACTAACTCCTTTTTATCTTTTTATAAAGTTCATACCATAAAGCTTTAAGGCAAAAAAATTATTTTTAATTTTTTTTATTTTGTTTTTTGGAATTTTTTTTAAAAAATGCTTTAAACGAAGAAAGAGCTTTTTTTCAGATTTTTATTTTGATAAAAATTCATTTTCTTTTGATTGGCACTTTTAAAACTTCAAAAGTAAAAAAATATATTTTTTTGTTTGAAAAGAGGGACTTTTTAAGAAAATATTTTTGGATTTTAACCTCTTAATTTTAGAAAGAGGGACTTTTTAAGAAAAATATTTTAAATTTCTGAGCTCTTATTTATTTACAAAAATACTTCGAAAGAAAAGCAAAAATATCTTTTGGGCTTCAATTTTTCAATTTTTTTTTTGATATTGACATTTATAAAAGAAAGACTTCTAAGGAGTATTTTTTGGATTTTTGTTTCTGCTTGTTTTTTGGATTTTTTGGAAAAATGCTTCAAAATGAAGGAAACCCGTATTTTGAATTTTAATATTTATTGATTTTTATTTTTTCGTATGAAAGACATTAGAAAGAAGAAAACTATTTTTGAGTTTAAAAAACTTCCTCATTATTTTTGAATTTTCTAAGGAAAGATTCCTAAAGAAGGAGCTAAAGGAAAATGTTTTTAGATTTTTGAAAATTGGGGTCAGAACCGATGAGGTTTGCCTACGTATCTCATATCTGGTGAGAACCAGACCCGCATAGTTCGGTCAGATTTGACAGAACACAAAAACATGGCTCTTTGAAGATTTTGGCTAATTTTGAAATGAGTTTTCTTTTTCAGAATTTTCGAAATACATGCTTCTCACTTTTTTTTTATTTTCTCTTTTTTCTTTTTCCTTTTTTCTGATTTTTCCCTATTCTAGCGGCTGATCAACATCCAAGCCGGAACAAAAGATATGCAGGTAGCACGTAAGATGCATCAGGATGTTCTTTCTAATTTGGGTACCCTATCCTAGACAGACAACCCATGTGTTGAGTCTCCAATGTCAAATGCACGTGATGCAAACAAACGTTCCTACTAGGGATCCGGCATAAGGCTATGTTATAGTAGGCTTCAAAACCTAGGTGTATTGTTCTAGACTTGGCATACCCGAGCGGACAACTCGAGCCGGGGGGGACAACATTCCGGAAATACAGAAGCTTCACCGGCTTTGAAACTTGTCCGAACCTCGTTCTAAAATTGGGATAAGACTCTAACAGAAAGAAGTCACATGAAGTGCATACTTCCTAGATGATTTAGATGACTCAGAGAGAGGAGGATTCCGTAACAATTTTATATATAATCCAAATAATATCAAAGCAATAAAAGCGGCATTTAGCACATTAGGCTCAACATGTAAAAATCTGATAAACCAAGCCAACTATAACAGTTGTTCTAAGCTCGAATTCTTAAACTCTGAATCGAAGTTCTGGGTTTGGATCCCCAACAGAGTCGTCAGAGGTATCACACCTCCTTTTTACACACCCGATGAGTATATAAGAGAGTTTTTCCAATTTAAGTGACATTATTCAAAATAGAATTATTTTTTCATTTATATTCAGAGTCGTCACCCCGAATATTTTAATTGGTGTCCCAAGTCACCAGTTTTATTTTAAATCCCAAATCGAAGACATTTCGACTTTCCTTTTGAAGTCTGGGAACCAGAAATTCTAAAATAAGGAATTTTGGAGGGAAGGTGTTATGAACTCCTGGATCCCGTGGTTCTAGCACGGTCACTTAAACTTTCATAATTGGCCTATTATCTTATTTTAATACATGTTTTACTATGATACAATTTTAACATATTAAACTGCCTTTAATTATTTTTTAAGAAGATTCAACGTTATTTAAAACACCTCTTGAACCACGCCATATGAAATGCACCCGCGATTCATGGTATATTTTATTTAACTTTGTTGAGAATTGGAGTTGGGTCACATAAAATGCACACCCGAGTTTAAGGATATTAATTTAAATTCTGCGCCTAAAGCAACTATGCACTTTCAAGTTTGCGAGGGCCATGGAAAATTTAACTAATGGCACTCCTCGATTCTAAAGAGTTATTATTAATTAAATGAGGGATGGATTTTTTAATGAAAATGGCTACCTCAAGTTTTATTTTAGAGGATGTTTGAACTAATCTTGATGGACATTTTTTATAGCTTACTTAATATGGTAGGCATCAATGCATTTTAAGAGATTATGCTTAACCGAAGTCACCTAAAGATACTTGGATTTTTCCTAAATTGAGTTTGTTCTAACATTGTTAAAATCAGCCTACACAGAATACCAATTAATTCTAGTTAAACCCCCACAGTCACAACCATTGTACAATAAATTAATACATATCGAATTCGCTCATTCACTCCCACCACTTTAGCAATGCAGGACGTAACCAACAACCAGAGAATTTGAATCATGAACTAATACAAATGACTCAACTAATAGAGTAGCCACAATATTTGATCAATCTTCAAAATAAAATAAACCAAACAAATGCTCTCCCATTTAAAACTTAAAAGGCAGGACACAAATATGAGCAAATGAAATAGCAGATTGAGAAAATAAAATATCAATAATCATGCTTTGAATCACAGCACATATAAAACAACGTGAAGGTGAAATTGATGAAAATCATGGTGAAGAAGAATAAGAATGAACCTTTTGCAAATTTTCTTTTTAACTTTTATTCATGAATATGCCTCTTAATACAACACCAAAGCCAAACGGACAGCAAAATGGGACCAAATTGGACTCGCAAATCTCAACAGCAAACTCGACGGAACCCAAATCTGCCCGGAAACCTCACCGAAAATCTCCAACCTCGATGATGATTTAAACCAGCTTCGAACCTCAGCTCGCAGCCAAATTTGTTCTGACTTTCCTCTTGAAATCGGATTAAAGACATAAGCACAGACGAAGTAGAATCAAATACTTTTCAGTATAATAGAGATGTCAAAAATATTGGTACAACTGATAGGCCAAAAGCAACTTATGAATGCCACCATTGTGTGTCTCAAGAAACACGGTAACCGGTTTGAAATTGCATGTTATAAGGACCAAATCGAGGTGTGAATCTCACTCTCGAATCCTAACTGGGGTGAGGATTTTTTGAGACAACGACGTGGGGGAAGGGGGATTTGTTTTGGTGTTACAAAGTTCAACGGCTACTTGGTGTTTGAAGTCTATTAAGGCTGATGCTTCTGTGATTTCATTCAAAAGCAATAGCTTATGGCTAGGATGAAACCATGGAAGATGTCTCGTTCTTTGGCTGAAGAAGACGATGAAGGGGGGGTTGTGTCTCGTCTACGACGCTGCAGCTTTTGATTTTTTTTATAGGGTAGCTTTTTGGTCCTCTTGTTTTTTGTCATTTTTTGGCTTTTTTTATTTTTTGAGACAAACGGCCGATTAATAAGGTTTCTAGGTGTAGGTCTACGTAGGGATTAGGTACTATTATATTGTTGTAGGAATTAGGTTAGGGGATGGGCTTAGAAGTTATGGGCACGGTCTAAAATTAGGCCTAAAAATAGGTTGTTTGAGCCCAAAGTTTATTCTTTCTCCGTGAACGGAACTCAAATACGACCTCATTTATTAATTAGTCCTACCTAAATAAAATAACAGTTAAAATAAGACTGATTGTTAAAATAAACTTTTTTTTTAAAAAAAAAATTTTCAAGATTAAAAATGACTACAAAACATTAATGGAACAATTTTGTAATTTTCATTTTTCTTGAAATAAAATGAAGTAAAAGAGTAAATATTAGTTGAAATAGCTATATTAGGCCTATATTAAATACTTACGTGCTAAAATATGAAAAATTTTGGGGAGGGTCAAAAATCACATGTTTACAATCTTGACTTCCTACTGAGTTATATAATTAATCACTTCAAATGCAAATGATGTTCAAAGTCTTTCTCATACCTAGGTGTGTCAAAGTTCCCTAAAGGTCTCAAGGGACCCCAGGCAGTGCTAACACCCAGGCTTGCATAACCAGACAGAAATAAGTGCAGTGTGGAAGGGCCATCCCTTATGTGTCCAAGTTTAGAATGAGCTCAAGAGTCCCAAGGCAAGGCTGACACAAGAGGAGTAGAACCGAGGTTCTAAGAATATAGTGGAAGTGCATAACAGAGATTGACTAAAACTGGGTTGGAAATAATTAATGGTGAAAGTGATTTTGAAAATAGTAGTAGTAAATCTCAAAATACATAGAATCTGTAGTTACACAAAGGGGTCGAGGGGTCTTAGGAATACATTGTACGAAGCATATGACCCCAGGAAGGGGCGGGTTTGGTCATGCACAACAATTGATGATGTTGGCCTACCCATAAACCATCAAAGAAACACAAATACATAGAGAGGATACGGGGTTTGGGATTCATAAGTCCGCAAATCACATAACAAAGTACATACATAAGGAAACATTAATCTAAATGGTAAAGGGATTATGGGATACATTGTATAACCCCAGCAAGGGTCTGGTTTGGTCATGCACAGTAATAGCTGATGCTGGTATGACACAAACCGTACTGCAGAGACATGAGCAGAAATGGACATGAATGAGAAACTGAAGCAACTTAAAGAAACATATTGTTATTGAGGCTTAAAAAAAAGTAAACTAGGACATACCAGTAGAGAATCAAAATGCAGAAAGATAAAGCAAACAAGAGTCCACAATCTAGCCTTGGCTTTTAGCCGGCTAGAAAAAGCAATAGCACAAGTAGCAGTAAAGAAAGAAAGAGTTTTAAATGTAAGTGTGTGTTCTGAACTCAAGTTGTACGTGTCGTTGAAAGAAGAGATGGTAGGTATTTATAGTTTTGAAAACGAGTAGAAAATAAGGTAATCAGTAATGTCTTAACACAAACACGAAAATAATCACCATTAGAATCAATTAACCCAAGTGATTTCCTTTAATTAAAGAATCATGGCTTAACGGGTACTAACAGGTTTCAATTAAGGAAAGAAATCAGTCTGGGATAGATTGATTTTTGCCATATAAGGGGCATTAAAAACATGAAGTAAATAATCAAGTCTAACTTCAAAATAGGCTTATCTTGAAAAAGAATTTAGCAAGGTGAAACATCACAGTAAAGGTAAAGGAATAAACTAATTTAAGCAAGCGAGTGAAATTAGGGTTCATAAAAGAAAAGGTTTTGCAATCAGTCACAAGATCAAGATCAAGATCAATCAAGGAAGAAACAAGATTCTGCACTTCAGTATATAAATAGAATAAACAGAAGCATTAGGTATGCCATGCGAAACACATTGGCAAAAGAGATAACACAAACATACAGTAGTGGCAGAAATAAGCTAAAATTCAATAGTAAGAAAAATACTCGAAGCACATTAGTCAAGTAGGTCAAGTAGTCACATATAATCAATAGTGAAGAAGAACATAGTATCAGGTAAGAGAAATCAACAGTAGTCTCACAATAGCAATAAGTGAGAAAAACTTATAAGAAATTTAGGGCTTCAACAGTAGTCAAGCTTAAAAATGATATGACTCGGAATCAGATAAGTCAAACAAGGAAAAAGACTTAGTCGAGCAAATATACTCTCAAACAAACAGGATTGTTTCAGAACTCGGATAAGACCAAAAGACCTTGGATTTTCAACATGCTTAATCAAACAGAAGGAAATCATAAACAAGGTGTTTTAGCATAGTAAAATCATGAACAACACTAAAAATCATAGAAGAGGTCTTTAAAAGCTTAAAGGAAAACCCTATTGTTGAAAAATGAAGAGTCGTTTTAAAAGAAAATCGAAGAGCCTTATGGAAATTACTTTAAAAGTCCATAGTAAGCACAGATCTAAGATAGATATCACAACCCAAAATCCACTAAGGGTCTCGATGGCACCGGACACTGATGTCAGGCAAGCCAACCAAAATACTTGATTACATTCAAACTTTAGTACATGTTTAAAATCATTTTTTTATTTTCTTAATACAACAAATAAAAAAGAATGAAATTTACAGGAATAACTATAAAGTCTTCTACAAACTAAATGTTGAATAATCCTAAATCATCCCAGAATCCGGTGTCACAAGTGCATGAGCATTTACTAAGAAGGAAATAAAATACAACAATCGTCTGGAATACACTGGAGAAAGTAAAAACAATATACTTGAAGGGACTATACTAGCTGCAGGTCACCTTGAATAATGCAACTTACCTAGTCCCAGAATCATCCGTGCTGCTACACCCAGTAGGCCATTCTTAACACATGAGCCTGTGCAAACAAATGCACAGAAGTGTAGTATGAGTACAAAGAAACAATGTATACTCAGTAAGTATCCCGTCTAATCTCGAAAAAGTAGAGATGAGAGGTCGACTTCGACATTTACTAAGGGTCAAATAATATGGTGTCAATAATACATTCAATCGTGGACTTCTATAGACATGATTTTTAATCCAGCAGAAGGAAACAAGTACACCATTATTACTTTATACAAAATTTCAAAAATTACTTTTCACTATTTATCCAAATATTCTCACGCCATGAAGAGGCAGTAGCAACTTTAATAAATTCAAGGCAACAATACAAGCATGCGCAAATCATGCCGAGGCGTACGACTCGCTCCAATAGAAAATAAACTATGCACCGCCGAGGGTCGAACTTCGCATACCATATATGCATATATTACACCGCTCGAGAATCATTCATGCGACGGGGTCAAACATAAATAAACACAACAATCAGTCAATCAAGAATTCATTAGGGAGAAATTATCCCAAGAAAATCCAACTCTCTTTTTAAAATTCAAGAAATGAAGTGTAATCTTATTAGAAATTCATTTACTCATTCAATGTGATTTAAGCAATTAAAGCAACCAATAGGTTCACAAATAATCCAAGTATAGCTTGCTTTTGGTTCCTAAGTACCGGGACAATAGCATAATAGTAGCTACGCACGGACTCTCATCACCTCGTGCGTACATAGCCCCCACAATTAGGAGCACATAACCAATTATTTCACCTATTGAGGCAATTCCCTCTTACAAGGTTAGAAAGGAGATTCACCTCGCTTCGAAGATCCATAACCAGCATTCCATGCCCTGTCGAAGACTCAAATCGATGCAAAAATGCTCCAAAACTAGCCAATAATTATATAACCCCATTAATATATTTTCAATAACTAATTATAGTCCAATTTATACAATTCTTAACCCCTAACAAAAAGTTGAGAAAATTGCTCTCAGGCCCGTGTGCCCGGATTCTAAAATTTTCAAAAGACAAAGTTTACCCATGACCTTACGAACTCAAATATATAATTTATTCTCAATTCCATGCCCAAAATCGTAGTCAAAATAAAAAAAATCTCAATTTCTAGGTTTTTCTTTAATACCCCAAATTTTCCTTTAGATTCTCATGAATTTTGATGTTAAATCAATGGTATAATCACAAAATATAATTGAAAATTAGTTAGAGGAACTTACCCAATTATTTGATACGAAAATTTACTCTCAAAATTGCCCACTCTCGGACCTAGGGTTCAAAATATGATAAAATGAAGCAAAAACTCGAGTTACACATCTAAAATCAAGCTGCAGATGTCGCATTTGCGATCCAATTGCGAACCTCGCAAAAATGAAGAAAGCCTTTGCAATTGCGAAAAAAGAAAGGCTGGAAAAGGTCTCATTTGCGACAAAAAGTTCGCAATTGCAAACCGGGCATCGCAATTGAGAAGGATATATTCGCTATTGCGACCATACCAGAAGCAGCAGTTTTTTCCGACACAAATATAAGCATAACTTCCTCCTATGATGTCCAAATTCGGTGATTCTTTTTGCTATGGCTCCTTAATTACAATACGGATCTAAGGTTCAATAGAAACTGAATTTGGATCTCATTTGCTTAATTTGGTACCACTTTATTCCCAAAGAAAATGACGTTGAAACATCAAATAAGAGCGCAATACAACCCGAAACACACCCGAGGCCCCGTCCAATCACACACCTCCGTCCCATAACATAACACGGACCTTCTTGAAGCCTCAAATCACGTCAAACAATGCTAAAACCATGAATCGCACTCCAACTCAAGCATAATGAACTTTAAATTTTCAAACTTCTATTTTCGATGTTTAAAACTATCAAATCACGTCAGCGGACGAAAATTTTTGTAGACAAGTCATATTTGACTTACGGACCTACTGCCACTTCCGGAATCGGATTCCGACCTCGATATTAAAAGTCCAATCCCGATCAAACTTCTCAAAAATAGTCAAATTTCTATCCTTAGCCAAATGACTCCAAAATGACCTACGGACCTCCGAATTAACTTCCGATCACGCTCCCAACTCTAGAATCACCATACGGAGCTATTCACATACTCGAAAATGGACATCAATAACACTGAAATACACTTCAATCCAAACTTATAAAATTTCTTCTAAAATGCTAACTTCCATAATGGGCGTCAAAACGCCCCCGGGTCATCCAAGACCCGATCCGGGCATACGCCCAAGTCCGAAATCATCATACAAACCTATTGGAACCTTCAGATCCCGATTCCAAGGTCGTTTACTTAAAAATCCAATCTTAGGTAATACTTTGAACTTTAATCTTCTAAAATGAGAATTCTCTTTCCAAATCAACTCCAAACTTCCCAAAATCCAATTCCGACCACGCGTACAAGTCATAACACCTGATATGAAGTTGCTCATGGCCTCAGACTACTGAACAACGCGTTAGAGCTCAAAATGATCGGTCGGGTTGTTACATTCTCTCACACTTAAATATACGTTCATCCTTGAACGTGCTGAGAACTACACTAAAGTAGTCTGAAATCACTGTTTAACACCTCATACACCTTACTGTGCTACCACAACTCGGTTGAGCATATTGGCTCAAAGAATTTTGAAGATATTCCTTTTTTATTCAGGCAAATAAGCTTTAGAGCCCAATTCTAACATCCACAATTCTTTGCCAGGCCTGTTTCTAACATACGAACATTGTATCAATCACCACACAATGCACCAGAACATGACTGCATATCGTTTCTGATTTCATACCTTTCACCGCTTTACTCACAGGACCACAATAACATTCTCTTATCCAATTTAGTCAAAATTCCACGAATCTGAAGCTCCCATTGCCCCTCATGGCATATATGGGTCTCGTTCTAACTCTTACAATACCGACACAATGGAAGAGATATGTAGAAATTCATAACCAACTGCTGAATCAATAAATCATTCGGTCTATACTCCTAACAAGAACTATCACCCCATTCTGAACCCAATAATGGTCTTAGCTCTTTAATATACTTCAGATAATCAAATTGCACTACTAAATTCAATGATCTTATCTCACCGATTACAAACCGCTCAGGCTATAAGCTACCTCGATATGACCAAAAGCCTCATATGATGCTACAAGTGCCAATAGGCTACCATATCGAACGTGATACAACGGAAAATGAACTCTGGAAGGAACTATTCAACTCACGCACCACTATGGATTTTCCTTAGAAAAAGGGAAACAAAGCATATAATACTAGTATATAGAAAATTGTACTCACATCACACTGTTGCGGTGCACAACCCGATCAAAATAATATATTCATGGCGGTGTGCCATCCGGTCCACACTTAGAATTCATATAAGGAGATATACATCGAGCTAAATTTCTCATCACAATAAAATACTAAGTATCGATCACAAGCACGCTAAATGCATAATACCATCCCTGGGGAACATATAGCGCCATAAGCTACAAAACTCAATCACATCTGAGGTTTGATAACGATCTAAATCACAAAAGCCACCCCGCTCATACGACATCATCTCTACGTGGAACCTCAACACATAAGAAATTCACCAAGCTGTCTGACAACTCGCATGGCACAATATGTCATTACATGAAATAGCTAATGACAAAATAACACCCTGAATACTCCTCCATTAAGGAGTGTTGTGTTGAAATGAACACATATGGCCTGATATAGAGCCCATATTTACATTTAAATCCATCCACTGACCTCAAGTCGACCCTGATCGTATCAAACTAGGGCTATTACCCTTCAAAGCACACTAACTTTCCTTTTCTCATTACACACAAGAACAACCATCACAACAAGAGTAATCCTCCGCAATCCACAACCCAATAAGCAGAGTGATCTCTAGGCATATATTGTCAAATCAATGATATCATTCAACATTCATACTTGGTTTAAGTCGTTAATCAATCCAATGACTACCTGCCACACTTATACAATCTTCCTGTGGGAAACACTCCCACATCCTACCATAATAAATAACTGGGTCGTACCTCCAAACCACCAACCGCACTAATGCTATATAATGATCAACAATCATTAACCAGGATGCAAAGCGCTTTTTACAAAACACGATCTCAGGTGACGCTGAAGACAATACCAACTTACCTTAAACAACGAAACTTCTTTCTTGCTCATCCGAGCTCGTGACATCCTTGTCGACACTGAAATGCTACCTTGATCTTCACTTCAAATTCCATACCACTCATTGCACCCAACATGCCAATATACGATAGAACTCATTTTTCATCATAGCTTCAAAACCACTGTTAGACTAACACTTCATCATATAAAATATTCCACTTAACTTACTTCAGGAAGACCATAGCAACACACATGTGAATTCTCATGATCGTAGAATATGCGAATCTCTAAGTAGTGGTCTAAACCATCATAGCCCTTCTGGGATCCACCTCCACATAATAGGCCACAATGGTAGAATACTTTCTGAATAACTCTAACAAAAGCAGCCAACAAGCCTCGCACGCACCATCACAATTCACTTGCATAACTTGATCACGCTGAAAGAACTGATCATTACCAGCAACATGACAATTCGACTATGGCTGACCAATTCCTCTTCTTCCAATTTGTCCTTGATCACCATAGAAACAATGATAACTCCATTCAATATTTAACACACTCCATCTGTACTCTTTTCGAATGACCTTGAATCACGAGACTATGTTGTCTCAAATCCCACGAACCATTTTGGACCTCCCAATTGCTACATTGCAAGTAAAAACGTCATTAGACATTTTGTTCCTCTTCTCATAAGCTACTATCAAGCTTGATTCTTAATCATACCCATACGCTCGGGCTGTTGTTGAGAGCCACCCACTCTGACTTGACATCAAATATAATCAATTCCATAAATCTTCTAGCACATGAATACCCCATTGGTGAAGCACCTGGCAGAATCATTCCCTTGGAATCCGCATCTTTACAAAGCACAATCCTGAATCCTTCCCCAAGTCTGAACATGGGCCAATAAGGCCAACGATAGCCCACCGTAAATAATTCATTTGCTCAATTTACCACCTATGTTCTTTTCATGTAGCTGAGATAACCCATCAATATGCTAATAATCAGAAATCTAGCAAGTAATTAATCATGCAACCGCATCATAGGCGGTGGGATTCTCCTACTTAGCTCGAAGCCACTATTACACAACTCTGGAATTTACCGGGATTCTTAATCTCTTATTGACAAAACCTTGCGAAATCAACTACCAAACTTCTTGAAATCTTCTGTAAAACTCCCTTTTTATATTTTGAATCATCAAACACATTTGCACAACCGTTCTCTTTGTTGTATAACCAATAGAATTCTTCACAGAAGCTTCGGCAACCATGCAATTGCAAACCTGCTCACAGGGAATAACCCACCTGTGGAAATAAATTTCCAATATTTTCTAATGTTGCTGCACATGGTACTATCACCATGACATCAATAACTCATCCTGGGTCCGAGCTAACCTCTAGCTGCATAAGTCCTTTCACCCCTCGTGGGCATCAATTAAATGTGCAGGAACATCCTTCCCATTCAAAGTTATATTGTATCCTTCTTCATTTCAAGCAACTCATTTCCGTTATACCATGTCTCCTGCCACATAATTGCCTATACTTCCGATTAAATACGTAGACCCCAATCACAATCACTAATAATCTCAAATCCCTCTGAACTCTTCTTAAGGTACGTGGCCATCCTACTACAAAGCCCATATGCAACTCTGCCACACTCCCACTTTGGGCAAACCGGCTTCCTTAATCAACTACTCGACCATCGCTTTATATACTTGGCCTTTTAGAATTTTTAAACACTGTCTGACACTTCCCACATGTTCTTCATCGTCCTTTGTTGTTCAATTGTTGCCTTAAATAAAATCCTTCTTTATTGTTCTTGGACCCACAAATGCTACTGACTTGAACTTTATGTAGATCATCTTTCTCAAGCTATCGACATTAGAAACACCGATTCAATCCTGAACCACCGCACTATGCAATCTCTGACAGTTGCTTTTTCAATACTATCTCGCCATTTCCTGCTCACAAGGAAAATTGTAGAGGATCATAACACCGCTGAACCTAGTACATTCAATAGGGACAATGAAACCTCATTATAGGAGAAAAACTCCACCACGCTTGCAACACCAAGCCTCGCTACTCCATCAGCCAAAATCTAGACATTCATAGGCCAATCGTTTTTCTCTTTCCAGGGATAATTACCGAATCTCTAAACCATGCACTGTGTAAACCTCCCTTAGGTCATTCACTGCCCCTACACGTAGGCAAACATCCCACCATCAAATCAATACTGGGGAACAACCGTTCATAAGCATCATGGAAATTTGTGCCTAGCCTTAGAGCCCTCAAAGGTACCGCTATTGAGCTGAAACGACGGAATATACTTCCATAAAGCGACAATAATAGTCCGATCAACTATGCCGAGAAAAACATCCCGCACCACATCTGTAGCACCATTTACATTTCTTCAATTCTCGATTTATAACAAGCAGCTTTCGTGGCATAAGATTGAGTAGGGAAGAAGAAACAAAGACATAAGCCTCAAGGAACCAAATCGCACGATAAGGAATCAAGAAGAGAAGTACTTCTAACAGTCTTGCAGCCTCTCGAGGATAAATACAGACATGTCTGTATCGATCCATGAGACTCCACTAGACTTCCTCATGACTCGTGAGACATTAGGAACCTAGTGCTCTAATACCATGTCACGACCTAAAATCCACTAAGGGCCGAGATGTTGCCGTACACCACTGTCAGGCAAGCCAACCAAAATACTTGATTAAATTCCAACTTTAGTACTTGTTTAAAATTATTTTTTTATTTTCTTTATTCAACAATAACGAATAAAAAATTTACAGGAATTACCATGAAGTCTTCTACAAACTAAATGTTGAATAATCTGAAAATCATCCCAGAACCCGGTGTCACAAGTGCATGAGCATTTACTAAGAAGGAAATAAAATACAATAGTCGTTCGGAATACAGTGGACAGAAAGTACATACAATATACTAGAAAGGACTATACTAGTTGTGGGCCACCTCGAATAATGAACTCACCTAGTCCGAGGCCATTATTAACACATGAGCCTGTGCAAGCAAATGCACAAAAGTGTAGTATGAGTACAAAGAAACAACGTGTACTAAGTAAGTATTCCGTCTAAGCTCGAAAAAGTAGAGACGAGAAGTCGACTTCGACACTTACTAAGGGTCCAATAATGTGGTGTCAAAAATACATTAAATCATGGACATTTATAAACATGATTTTTAATCTAATAGAAGGAAAGAAGTACACCATTATTACTTTTATAGGAAATTTCCAAAATTCCTTTTCATTATTTATCCATTATTCTCAATCCATGAAGAGGCAACAACAACTTTAATAAATTCAAGGCAGCAATATAAGCATGCACAAATCATGCCGAGGCGTACTGCCCGCTCCAACAGAAAATAAAATGTGCACTGTCGAGGGTCAAACGGTAGGAACAATAAATGCATTTATTAGCCCGCTCGCGAATCATACATGCGACGCACTCAAACATAAATAAATACAACAATCAGTCAATCAAGAATTCATTAGGGAGCAATTATCCCAAGAAAATCCAATTCTCTTTCAAAAATTCAGGAAATGAAGTCTAATCCTTTTAGAAATTTATTTACTAATTCGATTTGATTCAAGCAATTCAAGCTATCAATAGGTTCACAAATAATTCAAGTATAGAATACTTTTGGGTCCTAACTACCCGGACAATAGCATAATAGTAGTTATGCACGGACTCTCGTCACCTTGTGCGTACATAGCCCCTGCAATTAGGAGCACATAACCAATTATTTAACCTATGGAGACAATTCCCTCTTACAAGGTTAGAAAGGAGATTCACCTCGCCTTGAAGATCCATAACCAACATTCCATGCCCTTTCTAAGACTCAAATTGATGCAAAAATGCTCCAAAACTAGCTAATAATTATATAAACGCAATAAAATATTTTTAATTACTGATTATAGTCAAATTTATAACAATTCTAAACCCCGAACAAAAAGTTGACAAAATTTCCCTCAGGCCCACGTCCCCGCATTCCAAAATTTTCAAAAGACCAAGTTTACCCATGACCTTACGAACTCAAATATATAATTTATTCTCAATTCCATGACCAAAATCATGGTCAAAATCAAAAATCTCAATTTCTAGGTTTTTCTTTAAACCCCAAATTTTTCTTTAGATTATCATGAATTTTAATATTAAATCTAAGGTATAATCACAAAATATAATTGAAAATTAGTTATAGAAACTTACCCAATCACTAGATACGAAAATCCACTCTTAAAATCGACCACGCTCGGACCTAGGGTTCAGAATATGATAAAAAGAAGCAAAAACTCGAGTTACACAGCTAAAATCAAGCTGCAGATGTTGCATTTGTGATCCAGGGTTCGCAATTGCGAACAAAGAAGGACTGGAAAAGGTCGATATTGCGATAGATATGTTCGCAATTGCGACCATACCAGAAGCAGCAGTTTTTTCCGACACAAAAATGAGCATAACTTCCTCATACGATGTCCAAATTCGATGATTCTTTTTGTTATATCTCCGTAATTACAAGACGGATATAATGGTCCAATACAAACTGAATTTGGATCTCATTTGATTAATGTGGTACCCCTTTATTCCCAAATAAATTGACGTTGAAACATCAAATAAGAGTGCAATACAACCCGAAACACACCCGAGGCCCCTGGGACCGCGTCCAATCACACACCTCAGTCCTATAACATAACACAGACCTACTTGAAGCCTTAAATCACGTCAAACAACACTAAAACCATGAATCGTACTCCCATTCAAGCTTAATAAACTTTAGATTTTCAAACATCTATTTTCGATGTTTAAACCTATCAAATCACGTCTAATTGACTTCAAATTTTGCAAAAGTGTCATATTTGACGTTACGGACCTACTGCCACTTCTGGAATCGAATTTTGACCTCGATATCAAAAAGTCCACTCCCGGTCAAACTTCTCAAAAACCTTCAAATTTCTATCTTTATCCAAATGACTCCAAAATGACCTACGAACCTCCAAATTCACTTCCGATCGCGCTCCCAACTCCAGAATCACCATACGAAGCTATTCACAGACTCGAAATACCAAACAGACATCGATAACACTGAAATTCACTTAAAGTCAAACTTATGAAATTTCTTCCAAAATGCTAACTTCCACAATATGCACCAAAACGCCCCCGGGTCATCCAAGACCCGATCCGGGCAGACGCCCAAGTCCGAAATCGTCATACGAACCTACTGGAACCTTCATATCTCAATTCCAAGGTCGTTTACTTAAAAACCCAATCTTAGATAATTCTTTCAACTTTAAGCTTCTGAAATGAAAATTCTCTTTCCAAATCAACTCCAAACTTCTCGAAATCCAATTTCGACCATGTGTACAAGTCATAACACCTAAAATGAAGTTGCTCATGGCCTCAAAATACTGAATGACGCGCTTGAGCTCAAAACGACCGATCCGGGTGTTACAATAGATCTGAAAGAAATTGAAAGGTCGTAGAGGTTAGGGTTTTAGAGAACCCAGAGAAGTGAGAAAGACTTTGAAAGTTAACTATCTAATCAGAAAAAGTCAAGGATCAGCCTTAAAAGTCCATGAATGGTCATAGAAAGGTCATGGATGGTCGGTGAGAGGTCATGGATGGTCGGTGCAAGTCCATGAACGAAAGTTGAGCAAGGACTAGACCAGATTCCTTTGAGTTCTGGCCATGAAACCATAGAAAAACAAACACCCAAGATCCATAGGAGGCCAATATACATCTCCATTGGCCATGAGAGGCCATGGATTAGGCAGGGGTTGAGGTAGATTAGGGTGGGATTAGATAGCGGCTGCTAGGATTTGTGTGAGGTTTCAAAGAGAATTGAGAGAAGAGGGATTCAAGAGTGGCGTTTGGTGAAGAAATAAGGTAGGTTTAGGGGTCTTTCAAGGTTAAAAATAGTAAGAGTGAATATTGGCCATAGATTTGAATGATCAACGACCCGGAATAAAGAGGGTATGTGGGAATTCGGGTTGAGTCGTTTAACTGGGTTAGGGGTCAAGTTTGAATGGGAGTTGGGCCAAGGAAATTTTGTTAAATTTGGGGTTACAATTAGGCTAAAATTGAAACGCAATTGGGCTAGATTTTAAATAGCCCTTTTCCCAATTTAATTTATAAAAACTAATAATTAATTTCTGGAAAAAAAAATTAAAAGCACTAAAACTATTTATAATATATAATTAAGACTTTAAAAATATAGGACCTGATTTTATGAATATAAACGCAATTAAATCTTAAAAGAGACTAATATTGAAATTATATGCAATTTAGCTTAAAAAATACAAAATAAACAGTATATAAAAATATGTAAAAGTTATCTTACATATATTTTAGCATAAATATAAAGATCCAATAAGTGAATCATCAAAAATAATAATTTTGGACATAATTATTGGGATTTTATGGATAATAAAGGGAAAATAAATTGATTTAAAATCCTTCAAAATTTATGAAAAATAATTAAATACTTGGGAATACTTATATATGTATATACTGTGTAGCCCTTTTTCTAACTCGAGGGACTCCAACTGAGATTCTCTTTTCGAGAATCCTTGACTTTCAAGTGCCATGA
This sequence comes from Nicotiana benthamiana, assembly GCA_034376525.1. Lineage (NCBI taxonomy): Eukaryota > Viridiplantae > Streptophyta > Magnoliopsida > Solanales > Solanaceae > Nicotiana > Nicotiana benthamiana. The sequence continues at coordinate 139,719,086 of CM067327.1, read as the reverse complement.
ACCATTCAGCTAACCCTTCACCATCAATCTCTTCTAAATTTGCCAGACATGCCTCTAATGGATCTTTAGTAGTCAGGGCCATATCATCTTCTTGCAGGATCACATCTACTGCCTCCACCAGATAGTAATTAGCATATTCGCTGGGTCTCTTCATAGATTGCTGAACATTGAATATGACTTCTTCATCATTCGGTCTCATTTTTAATTCCCCAGTCTCACAATCGATCAATGCTCTTCCAGTGGCCAAAAATGGTCTACCCAAAATGAGAGGTATCTCCTCATCTACCTGAAAATCCAGAATAACAAAGTCGACTAGGAACACGAACTTCCCCACTCGCTCCAACACATTATCAAGAATACTAGTTAGCCTTTTCACCGTGCGATCAGCCAGCTGTAGCAGCATCAAAGTTGGTCTAGCTCTGACACTGCCCAGCTTGGTGTACAATGCCAGCGGCATCAGATTTGCTGGCTCCCAAATCACATAATTCTTTTGCAAAGGCATAACTCTCAATTGTGCACGGAATAGTGAAGCTACCTGATCAAACATCTTTTGAGCCATCGATCTTGTTACTACTGCACTACAGGTCTGTGTTAGAGTCACATTGGACAGATCATGAAAATCAAACTTCCCTGACATTAGATCCTTTATCATCTTGGCATAATCGGGCATCTCCCTCAGAGCATCCATCAGCGGAATATTCAACTGAATATGACGCAACATCTCCATGAATTTCTTGTATTGGTCTATCTTCTTTTGTTTTACCAGTCTATGAGGGAAGGGTGAAGGTATCACCCTTTGTGCATTGACTGTTGACTTCTCTCTATTGGAATTTTTTGGCACAAGAGGTGCCATATGTTCTGCAGCTTGCTCATTCATCTTTTCTTTGTATTTTTTCTCCTGACTCTGCTCAACCACCACTTCAGTAAGCTCTGTTGGTCCCTCCACCTCTAATGGCGCTGGAATGACTGTCGTATTCTCCTTATTAGCTTGTATAATCTCATGTTCTTTGTCTAAATCTCTCCCATTCAGTAGACTTACTGCCATCAGCTGATTTGGGTTTTGCTCCTTGGGGTTTATGTTTGTGTCTGCAGGCAAAGCTCCCTGTGGGCGGTTGTTAGAGCCATGGACAGCTGTCCCAGCTGCATTTCAATGTTCTTTATGGCTGAATCATGCACTGCCAACTTTTCCTGCACTTTATTATCTGTCCCAATGAGTTTCTGAAGCATACCCCTAATTTATATCATGTTGCTATCTTGCTGGGGAGGTGGTTGATAAGTTAGTTGATGTTGATTTTGTTGTGGATAGGCATGTAGTTTCTAATATGGTACTGGCACAAATTGGTTTTGAGGGTTCATTCCCCAGGCTGTTGCAAGTTAGGTCTGTACTGCTGATTTTGTGGCAGTCTCCATTGTCGTGCTCCTTGTCTCTGACCCCCATAGTTGTTAACATAATTCACATCTTCCCTCGCCCCTTGATTTTTGCCTTCTTCCCTCCATGAACACATATAAGACTGATTAATACAAGGTGTACATAGTCCTCCATTTATTGTATCAGCAATGTGTACCTATTTTATGCCCATCTCATCAATCTTCTTTATCAATATGCTCATCTGGGTCATGAGTGTGTCCATATTCTCTGCATGTGAATTATTTGGGTCAAGAGGAACTAAATGCACTATGGGTGCTAGTGTTGTAACTCTAGTCATCCACCTTGAATTTTGTGACATCTTGTCAAGAAGGATTTTGCACTTATTGAATGTCTTACTCAAAAATGTACCTCCAACTGAAGCATCCACATTTGTCATTAGATTGTCATCTAACCCCATGTAAAATCTATGGCCAAGCATCTTGTCTGAAATGCCATGGTGAGGGCACTTCACTAGCATCACTTTAAATTTGCCCCAAATTTCTTGCAAAGACTCAGTCCGTTGTTGCTTATATTGCAATATTTCATCAACCCGTCTTCCAGTCTTGTTGGGCGAATAGAACTTATTCAGGAACTGCATGACTAATTCCTCCCATGTGACTATAAAATTGATAGGGAGCAATTTTAGCCTTGTCTGAGCTTGTCCGGTCACAGAAAATGGGAATCTTAACAACTTGATAGCTTTTGGGGTCACATTATGCTGCCTTTGGGTCATACATATTGACAGAAATTTTTTTAGGTGTTGTTGAGGGTCTTCAATGTGTGACCCGGAGAACAATCCTTTATTCTGCAGTAGATGTACCATATTGTAGGTTATCTGAAAGGTTTCCGCTTGGATTGCGGGCACAGCTATGGTAGTGGCCAAGTTATCAGCTATGGGTTGTGCCCAGTCAAAAAGTGCAGCTTCGGGCACAAGAGGTGCCACTACTCCCGCATTGGGGTTTGCTAGTGGATCCTTAACATTTCCAACAACATTGTCTGCGTCACCCATGTAAAATTCGAGCAGGTGTGATTGTTGGGATTGTTGAAGTCTCTTGTTGGCATGGTTCAATTCCCTGAATGTTTTCTCGGAGTCTAAGAGTCCTTCTAGCAGTTCTCCAGTCCTCAAAGAACTTCTAGGCATACACCTGATTTCCACAAGAGTTCAAACATTAGCATTTCAATTAAAAGATTGGGTATAGAGAAAACTGACTACACTAAGAATTTTTGTACTTCTTTCAATTGTAATTGATAATACCGTAAATTCCCCAGCAATGGAGTCAAAATTTGATAATTCCAAAATATGCCTTATAAAAAGACACACACGGACGTAGCAAATATATTCTGAGTATTTTTTTCCCAAAGTCAAACCACAGGGAATTAACCTATCAATTACCTTTGTCGAACTTACTAAATTCAAGAAATTAATTTATCCAAACTTTGTAGTTCACAATTGATGATATATCTAACAACTAAACTAAGAATAAATAACAGCTGAAAATTAACTAATCTTGGTTTGTAAACAATTGGAATAAGGTCCAAGGTAATGGTTTCCCCTGTTATTGATTTCCTTAGTTGAATATGTTTTATAACTGAGACTTAGTTGTCTCCATCAACCATGAACGCTCCAGCTATCATAAATCTTTCTTAAGCAAATATGATAATTTACTAAATGTACTTTCTCAAGCGACGCTAGCTAGATTCACATTACGGTTCACTTATATTGCACTCGAGGTATCGTTATCTCTAATCCAACCTCTAAACCCTCGGCTATGACTCTCGTCTATACTCCGGGAGTGATGTTGTTCATACAATCACCTAAATATGCACTCTCTCACAAGCAGATATATACTAATAGAGGCGGATAATTTAGGGCCCTTTCAACTAACCACAATCAAAATGTAGATGAACAAATAGAGATTAACAACTAAATCAAAACTATATTAATATAACAACCAAGTCATCTCCAACGGGTTTCACCAAAACCTTAGATTAAAGTATTTAGCTACTCATAACAACGTAAGATAAAACTACTAAATTATTCATACTGGAATAGTTGCAAGAATAATAGAAGAGAAAAAGAACTATTATGTTTTGCGTGATCTCTCACACTTGTGCTTCTTCCAAAAGTGATCTCAAAATTAAGCCTCTCTTGACTTGGGCGAGTTTCTACATCTTATAAGGGTTTTACCAAAAGTTTCCCTGAATTGACACTTTGGCCCTTAAATTTCTAGATCGTGAACAGTTCACCGCGGCCGTGGTGTGGACCACGGTGGACCTCGGTGAACACTGCCTGGGCCATTTTTTGTGTTTATCTCCTTGCTATGCTCTGCTGTCCACCGCGGTTGTGGTGGACTTGTGTCCAGTCATTTCTTTTGCTCTTTTGTGTTCGGGTACTTCTTGAGTGGGTGTTTTCATCGCATTATTGCCTCCAAACACTTCATGTTACTTCCTCACATATAATATTCCCTGCGAAACTAATTAGCACCACTTAAAGCATTTTATTGGCAAATTACCTTACAAAATAACAACAAAGCATGGGAAATTAAGGTGTAAATATCAACTATATAGCCTATTATCAAACACCATTCTATAGTCCCAAATATACATATCCAATAGGTTTTCCGGGATACCATCCCGTAGTCCAACTCATAGTGTGCGGGGATCTACCGGAATCCCATTCAGTAGTCCCAAATATAAATACCAGTACTGGGAGAATCTACCGAGTGCATTCCCGTAGTTCCATATAACTGTGCATGGGGATCTATCGGAATCCCACACGCATAGTCCCAAATGTAAACAGACAGGGAGGAGCTATCGGAATCCCACACCAATAGTCCCAATATAAATACACAGCAGCAACAAGAAATACTCAAGAAATGTCAATTTCCATATTAAGGCAAGCAAGTAAGTGTAGTCTAGCATGCTTCACAGAATTCAGGTAATGCAGTTTGAGCAAATAAAGCAATTAAATCACTTAGACATGCTTTCCTAAGCTAACAACAGGCTTAATAGTGCAAGTAACAAGAACGGGAAAGAAAACATACTAGTAAGTACTCAATGAAAAACCGAGTTTTCAACAATTAGCACAAGTACGCACTCGTCAACTCACATACAAAGCATTCCAATTAACAATAATACGAAATTCTTAGGGGAAGGTCCCCCACACATGGTTAGGCAAGCCACTTACCTCGAACCAGCTCAATCAACTTAAACCACGCTCTTGCCACGAGTACTCGACTCCAAATAGCTCAAATCTATTCAATTCAATTTCATAATGTAAATAACACTTCAAGTAACTGGTTCTACAAAGAAATCCTAAGCTAATACGCGAAATTAGGTCAAATAACCAAAACTCTCCTCGGGCCCACGTTTTGGAATTAGGTAAAATTTATATTTTCAGAATGCTTACACTCTCACGAGTTCATGCATACTAGAATTAATCCAAATCTAAGGTCAAATTCCCAATGAAAATTCAAATTCTTGGTATAATAACTTTCTTCCAACTTTTCCCCAATTTTCACCTCCAATACGAAATTAAATGATGAAACTAATTATAGATTGATGGAATATAACTAGAAAGGGTTAAAATGTTGTTACCTAATGATATTCTCTTCAATTTCCTCTTAAAATGGCCTTCTCCCGAGCTCCAAATTGAATATCCAACTTTTGAAACTAAACCATCAAATTTTCACATTTCTGCCCAGCTAATACCACAGATGCGGTCCCTGTGGTCCCGCTTTTGTGGACTAATGGTCTCACATGTGACCTTTCACTTAAGACTAGCTTACGCATCTGCGACTCTGCGACTCCCCATCCGCAGATGCGGCACTGCTCCTGTGGAAATTTTACCGCTTTTGTGGCTCTTACTGAACCTCCAATTTTCAATTCTGTGATGCCAAATGTCGCTTCTACGGCTCCGCACCTATGGTGCCACACTCACAGGTACGGTTATGACAGAAAACCAGCTGAAGCTACAAAATCCAAACTCCAAATTCTTCCGTCAACCATCCAAAGTCATGCCGAGACCCCCGGGACCTCAACCAAAGGCACCGACAAGCCTAATAGTATTGTCGAAACTTATATCAATCGTTAAAACACCTAAAACAACATTAAAACAGCGAATCAACCACAGATTCAAGCCTAAGAACTCCAAAACTCTAGAAATATGCTTTCCATCAAAAAGTCAATCAAACCTCGTCTCAATAACCTATTGCATACACATCACATTCAAACACTACAGAGCTACTCCAACTTCCAGAATTTCATTCCGTCCCTCGGATCAAATTCTCACTATCAAACCAGAAAACTTCCAAATTTGACTTTCGGCATCCCAAACCTAAATTAGCTATGAATCTCCAAAACACGATCAGAACACGTTCTTAAGCCCAAAAACACCCAACGGGGCTAACAGAACTATCGGATATCCATTCCGAGGCCATCTTCATATTGTTCTAACTACAATAAACTTTCCAACACTTAAGCTCTCATTTAGGGATTAAGTGTCCCAAAACTCTCCGAAACTTAATACCAAACATTCCGGCAAATCAAAATAGCATAAATAAAAACGGAAAAAGTAGTTAATAGGGATTGAGGTGTTAATTCTTAAGACGACTGGTCGGGTTGTCGCAATACTTTGAACATCACTTTTCCTACAAAATAATTTCATGATCAACTACATTATCTCGTAATTTTCACAACAATAATAATTAATTCAGTATATCCCACAAGTGGGGTTATGGGATTATCTCGTAATCTTTAAGTAATCTTGAAATAATTGTATTGCATCAAAACACATGAGCTATCGAAATAGACCTACCACCTAAGGTTAATAAGTTACCTTGCCAAGCTTGAATCCTCTTTTGAACCTTAACCCGGATCATCATAAAAGCATATTTTCCTTGAATTATAAAATATTGGACACCCAAGATAAGCAAAAAGAAAATCATTTGACTTTATATTTGTTACCCCTTCAATTGTGTTGATATAATAACTTAGAGCTCGATTATGCATATAAATTCACTACAAATAACTGGAATTAGCTACGAAATTTGTCTCTACTATTTTGCTAAACTAGAATAGAATTTTTGGATGATATATCGCTAATCCGTTGCAAAGAAGGATTAGAGACGAATTTTTTTGTATATCCGTTGCCAATTTTTATTTTTTAGTAGTGATTGCACTCTTATCTCTATAATCATTTGACCCAAAGTCATTTCATACTCCTCCAAACCCCCACGGCTACATCCAACGTCCACCTAACCTATGAGGTAAAGATAATGATACTCTAATTCAATATAATAAAACCATAATAAGCTGAATTTTCAAATAAAGCATTTACTCTACAGGACAAAGCTTCATACGTTAAGATATATAATATCGGAGACAATAGATCACCTTGTCTCTAGAAGATTGAAAGAACCCAAATGCTTGGCCATTTAGTAACACTAAATGCTTGCTACCAATCTCCACATCATGTCAATGAGAGTTTCACAAGATTTCATTTTCCTTAAAACTTAAGTGAAAAAGCTAAGAAAATCGATCATATACTTTTTTCATGTCCAATTTTATCACCACTCACAATATATGGACCTTCAACTTTACTTCAACATTATCAAAATGATTTTAGAGTGAGACTCGAAATATGTAAGAAACAAAGATCAAAATATGTTCCAATATATATTTTATGAGTCTATTATGTATGATATAACGTAAAATATTTTTCATATTCTACAAAATGAAGAGAATTACTTCTCACACTTATAATTCAGTGTTACTTCTCAAATATATCCATGTACTATTGAATATAGTATTTAGAAACGCTTCGTTATACTATTGGTACTTTTGAGTCCCTACTATTACACTATTAAATATTTGTAGCCTTTCATTAATGGAGGGGACACATGTTCATTCCCTGTGCAATTTTCAAACCCAAATTATAGTAGCCGTCTTTTATTAACACACGACCCACCCAATTCAATAACCAGCCCCACTTAAATGAAAACCCTCGTCTATTTCATAATCGTATTTTCTCTCTACACTAAAATGATTTTCTCAACATTTTGGTGTTTCCTCCATATATAAATTTGAATTTGCTTGTATTAGTTCTATTTTGTTTTTTTCCCTTATTAATTCAGATTGTATTATATAAGTGGATAAGTGGATGCTCAAAGTCTGAATCTAGTTCTTCTTTGAAAAGAATGTGCTTTTGTGATAATATTGTCAATCATTTCCCTTCAACCACTGTTTATAACCCTAGTAGGAGATTCTATAAGTGTGATACATATCTACATATTTATATAATTTTAATATTTTAAACAAAATTTCAATTTTGTTAGTTTTCTCATTATACGTTGTCTGGATTTTGTTTGTAAGAATAAATCATATGTTTTTGGGAGTGGCAAGACAAAGTCTTACCGGACAGAGCTTTGGTTGTAATAAACAATCTCAAGTCGAAGTTTGATGTTGCTCAAGTTCAACTTAATACCCTGAATATTGCATTGGATGCGTGCAAGATTGAAAGGGACAGACTAGTGGAAAAAGTGAATACATTAGAGGCTTATATTGTTGAAGCGAACAAACCAAAAAAGTTGGAAGAAAAAGTGTTGAAGTTGAAAATGTTCATTATATTTTCATGTGCGTTGTTTGTTGGATTTGTTGTGGCTTTCATGATTAAGTGAATATCTGAATAGGTTGCATTGTGTTGGTGGACATTATGTAGTATTTTGGAATGAACTTTTTGATTTCATTACTTTATTTTGTATCTTGGATGAAGTTAATTGCAATGGAGTTTTTTGTTTCATGTTCTTGCGTTCAGTTCTTCTTAATTAGTGGGTATTAAAAAGGTATTGATTGCAATAAGAGCTATGGTTTTCATCAATTAGTTTTGTTGCACCATTTGCTTGCATTATATAGTAATCAATTGCACCTCATCAATTAGTGTTCTTGCATTATGTAGTAATTAGCTTTGTTGTACCATAATACACCTGCATATTTTAAGTGATTACAACTGTAGAACTATAGAATATACCTGCATATTTCATTAACTATACCAACTGCAGTAGTTTGTTGTTTGCTGACATTTTCAAGTGAACACAACTGCAGAATACACCTACATATTTCAGTTGCTTACCAAGTATAATTTCAGAACATTACAATCGTCTAAACTATAAATGGAAAAGACATAAGTATATAAAAGTAGAACTATCATAACTTGAAAGCCATGATCAACACAATAGCAAAATAAAGGCAACATCATTGGCATTAATCATTAATCATCTAAAATATACTGTCACAACAGTAAATACATGTTTTGAAAATTGGATGTCATTCTACAACCCTAAAAACTTACACTACTAAGTTATAAGATGACATCCATTTCAATTTTCAATACCAACAATATAAAAGACCATTAAATACTACAAAAGTATTGTCAGATTGCACTAATTACGTTCCAAAAATAAATAAAAAAGTCCCAAACTTTAGGTTCATTTTCCTTTTCTTGCTTGCAGCTTCCCAATCCTCTATTGCCTTTGTTTCTCTAGTTGATTCCCAGTTGTAGCAGACTGTCCCTTTCAGGTAAGTGTTGGTGGTGTATATGAAATATCTCTGGGCTACTAACTCCATTGGTGTCACTTGTGAAGTTAATTGATCTTGTCCCGGTTAGTATAGTTATTTTTTTGTCTCTTTTGAAGTCTTGTCATAATTTCTAATATATGGTCATCGGCCTAACAGTAGCATATTCATCATTGCCAATTTTAGGATGTTAGCATCTACATTCTTTCTTGACTTTCCATCTTTCCTAATTGTAGGTGTTGGCATAAAAGTAAAATCATTGCCTTGACTGGATTTACATACTGGAGGCGCTGATAAGCTTATATCTTTTTTGTTTCCTCACCTATTAAAGATCTTTGCCTCTTTTGAGGTTGCTTTGCCTTGACTTTCCCTTTTGATAGATGTTAAATAAAGAAGTTAAATGAAGTAATAAATACAAATACAACTAAATAAAAAAGAATATGATAGATTTACCATGCCACATGTCCTTGGATTATGTCTGATTGTCCATATTTACCACAAGTCATGACCCTACCCTTTCTGTACAAAGACCACCCTTATTTTATTTTAATTGCATCATTATTCTCCATGTTCCTCTTAACCTTTGGCCTGCCAGCCATCTTCACAAAATTTGGTGGTTCCATGCTTGAGAAGGTTCAATTTTACAAAAAATTTCACATGTAACAGGTTGTAACTTGTGTTTATATGTCAATAAGTATGTCTCCTTACTGAACCACTAATGCATTCCTATTATTGGGTCTATATTCTTATGGAGTATACTTCAATAGCATGAGGGCATGGGATTCCACTAAGACCACACGCCCTGCAAGTACACATCCCAAAATCCAGCCTAACCAAATATTTATCACCTCCCTCAGACACTTAATACTCACTATCACCATTTGCATTGACTTTACAACATTGAGTAATCTGTAGATACTCACTGCAATTGCATGCTTTTTGGGCTGAATTCAGTAGCCCATGTCTTCACTTTATCTTCATGTCTCCTTATCACGTCCATGACCTTAGTCTCATATCCTCCAATATCTTAATTATTAGCTTGAATCTAGCATCAAAATCCATTTGTTAAAGGATTCAGTCAGGTTGTTATCAACTGATTCATTCCTGCATATAGTACCTAAGTAAGCTCTACACCAAGCTTGGGGTGGATACTTGAACAGACCCTCAGCAGCCTCCTTCTTCAATTCTCCTCATTTCTTTAGTTGATCTTTGAACTCTTCTTTATACGTGGCCCATGCACACCACCAAAGTAGCTTGTTGTGTTCTCCTGTGTTAAATGATTTGCATTAGTTGGCCTCAATATCCTTGACACAGAATTTGTGGTGTGCTTCTGGAAGGATAGTTCTGACGGCTTCATTTAATCCCTTGATATTTTCAAATCAACCAAAATAAACTTGTATCACCTAGTTTGTATAAAACACCAACGTAAATGAAACAAGAAATACAATGAAACAAGAAAGTTACCTTTTGTATGTCTGACATGAAAGTAATTCCTTCACCATCCTTGAGGTTAAAATAATTCTTCAGTAATTCTATAAACCAAATTCAACCTTTGTTTCCTTGTCAACAATTGCACATACCAAATGGTAGAAGTGATTGCTACTATCCTGACCAACAGCAACTAACAATATTCCCTTGGCCTCCCCGCCCCGTCCCGCCCCCTCCCCCATCCCACCCCCCCAAAAAGTACCATCAACACCAGTATTTGGTCTAAGCGCCAAACTAAAACCCATATTCTCATGACCCAAAACTAAATTCGGTCATTATAGCGCCTATCATAGAACTAGGCAAGCCGACACACTCCCAAAATAATTCTGTATTTCATTAAAAGATATATAAAAGCCTTTTTCATACTGAAATTTCATAAAAGAGTTCAACTCGAAAACAAAATACGAAAACAAATAGCCCGACATCGGGGTGTCACTAAGTCATGAGCAACTACTACAAACTTTTCTGAAAAATAGCAATACTAACATAGTCTGGGAGTAAACAAAATACACTAAAGGGAAGATAAACAAAGAGAAAAGCAGGACTGCGATTGCCAGGCAACTACCTCGCTATCTTTGGTTAAAGTCTGCAATTAGAATAGAATCAACAACCTCTATCGTGGCCTGAGATACCTGAACCAACACACAAGGTGCATGGGGTAACATGAGTACACCAACTCAGTAAGTAACAAGTCCAAACTATGGATTGATAGGAAGTGGCATAATAAACCTCAACAAGTAATAGAAATAAATTGTGCAGAAAAAGTAGGCATGCTTTCAATTCAAGTACTCAACTCAAGTAGTACAGTAAATACAGATCTAGACAATGCGAAGCATAAAGCTCAGCTAATTTCTACATGCCAATGCATAGAATGCATGAAACTGTACCATGTACGTCCACTCTCAAGTGCTCAATCACTCAGTATTGTATATGGACATCCGGCCCAAGGAAGATCCATCTCGGAATATATATACACATCACTGACAACAATCACTCAGTACCGAGGAAGGCCATTCCAATCCTATGGAGAAGATCCAACTCTAGGTATAAATACTTCGGACAAGATCTATGTCCATGGAAGATCCATCCCTCAATCATATGAACTGCACTTACTAGGGGTTTGTTATAGACTCAAGAGGGGCTCTGAAAGACCTAGCGTTATCATAATCATCAACATAATTGTTGTGGGTGCAGCCCGATCCCATAATTGTCACACATAATCAGGCTCTCGGTCTCACTCATTCATCACTCTCCAGTCTCACACATGGGCTTATAATGCCATGAAAACTAGCTCGGAACAATGATATGATGTACCGATAAATAAAAACATAGGCTGAGACATGATACAAAAACATGAATAAGACTGAGTATAGAATATCAATGAAACTGGTGAGATGACAGGAAGAAACGACCACTCGGGTCCCAATAGTATCGGCGTACAACCCTAACATGATGTCTAGCATGATTTACAACCTCATTTACTTAATCACATGATGGAAACACGAATATTAGCAAGAAAGAGTTGCTAAATGGTGCCATAAAATGAACCATGTCCTGATTCTCATGGTGCATTCCCACACGCTGATCATTTGGCATGTACGTCACCTCAATACTAAATACATAACACATAGTTCGGGGTTTCGAACCCTCAGAACCAAGTTTGGAAGAGTTACTTACCGTTATTAAGCAAAATCCTACTCCCTGACGCCCTTGCCTTTTCACTCGGCCTCCAAATGCTCCAAATTTATTCATAATCAGTACAATACCATCAATACACGCTAATGGAATGAATTCCACAAGAAAAACTATCAACTTAGACCAAAATCCCAAAATTCACCCAAACTTAGCTCCCGATACCATGTCTCGAAATCTGACAAAAATCACAAAACTAGAAAGCTCATTCACTCAAGAGTCTATACATACAAAATTCACCAGAATCCGACTCCATTTGGCCCTCAAATCCTCAAATCAATCCCTCCAAAATTCCAAACCCTAATCCCTCATTGTCACCCCTAATCTTCACTAATTACATGATTAAACAATGGGAAGTCATCACATATACGAGTCTTAGGGCTCAATCAAATTACCTCACTCATAATCCCTTGAACCCCTCCTCAAAATCGCTCCCAAAAGATTTAAAGCTGACTAAAATGGTGAAGAATGAACTAAAATTCGCGAAGTCCACAATTTATACTTTGTGCCTAGAGATACTGCATCTACAGTCCAAATGACACTTCTGGAATGCCGCACCTACAGAAAATCCATCGTAGGTGCAGTTCCCACTTATTCCCTTAGAATCTATTTATGCGGTCACAATATCGCACATGCGGTCTCGTAGGTGCATTCCATTTCTAGCACTTGCACTTCTATCCCCAAACCGCTCATTGTGACGACCCAATGGGGCCATCACTTATTTATTTTCCACTCTGTACTTTCAAGGCCTTAAGACCTCCTCTCGAGTTTCCTCAATTTGCTTGTGCATTTCTAGCGCGTAGCCGGAAAGCTTAGATATGGATTATGTGAGAAAACACTGCTGATTGTTTATATAAAATTGAACAAATTTGACTTTGGTCAACGTTTTGGGGTAAACGGACCCGGACACGGACCCATGATTTGACGGTCCCTGAGGGTTCATAGGAAAATATGGGACTTGAGTGTATGCCTGGAATCGGATTCCGAGGTCCCAAGTCCGAGAAATGAATTTTTATGTGAAATTGTTTTCTAGAAATAATTAAAGAAAATAGAAATGAGATTTGATTAGAAGACTGGGGTATCGGGCCCGTATTTTGGTTCCGGTGCCAGGTACAAATCTTCTATATGATTGGAGCTCTTCCTGTAAATTTTAGTTGAAACGGATGTCGTTTGACGTGTCTCGGACCCGTAATGGGAATTTTATGTCTTATGAAAATTTTGAAGAAATCATGAGTTTTGAGGCTTGATCCGATGTATATGATATTATTTTGGCGATTTGATCGCATGGACAAGTCCGTAGGATGTTTTTGCAGTGGTGTTTATGTTTGGTTTGGAGCCCCGAGGGCTTGGGTGAGTTTCGAGTAGGTTTCGGGAGGTCTTAGACTTAAAACACCATATATTGCAGGTCAGGTGCAAGCTGCAGGTTCCGGCACGTGGCCGCGATCTTCTTCACACGGTCCGCACTGACAGCTTCAGAGAACTCACAGCCTTCAGTTCCCCTAGAGCGGCTGTGTCCGTTTTTGCACAGTCCACAGCGTGAGCCGCGTGGCCATGGCCACCCTCATAGGGTCTGCTGCCAACTTCAGAGGACCGGCAAGTTTCAGCTCCACTAGCACGGCGGCGGCCGCCTTAGTGCGGTCCGTGGTGTGATCCGCGCGGTCCGCGCTGGAGGCTCAGGAATTATAAATACACGGGATTTTTCAGTTATTTCTCACTTTTCAAAAAAAACAAAACCTAAGAGGCAATTTTCTAAGCAATACTTCTTCTTCAAAGCGATTGATAAGTGTTTTCTGACTCGTTTTCTTCACTCTTTAACATCTTTTAAGATAATTTCAACATCAAATTGAAGGTTTTAATGGGTAAATTCAGGTATATTGGGTAGGACCTAGAATTTTGCTAAATTGGGGGTTGGACCTCAATTCAAGGTCTGATTTCAAAACTAATAACATAATTGGATTCGTGGGGGAATGGGTTACCGGATTTTAGTTCGAACCTCGGGTTTTGACCACGTTGGTCTGTGGGGCGTATTGGTCATTTTATCTAAATTTGCATCTTAGCTTTAAATTAAATAGTATAATTAGTTGCTTGAGATGTTATTTACGAGATGTAATTGAAATAAATAGATTTGGGCCATTTGGAGTCGGATACTCGTGGCAAAAGAGTGATGTCAAGTTTATTTTTGGAGCCAATTGAGGTAAGTAGCTTGTCTAACCTTGTGTGGGGTACCTCCCCCTTAGGATATGATGTTTGTCGATTGAATGCCTTGTATGTGAGATGACAAGCGCGTACTTGAGAAAATTGTTGGAAAATTTGTTTTTACTTGAAGTATTTAAATTGAATTTTTTTGCTGACCTGTTCATTTTAAATTATGAGTCTATTCTATGCTAGTTTAGAGAGGTATGTTCATTTGACTTGCTCGCCTAAGTGTTAAACTCTCCTATTTGTACTCTACATAGATGCTTGGCTAGTATTTCCTATTTCTTGTCCTGAGTTATGTATCTTTCCTAATGTTTGGGTTGCTATTGTGTGTTTTTAAATTAGGACTACGGGTTGGCCTCTCGGGAGATCCCCCTGCACTTGATATCTTCTGGACTGAGGGTGCGGGATACCAAGAGATCCCTGGCATATGAGATTGTAAGATTTGAGGATACCAAGAGATCCTCGTGATACCAAGAGATCCCTAGTGAATATAATGATGATACCAAGAGATCCCTAGTGAATATAATGAGGATACCAAGAGATCCTCGAAATACCAAGAGATCCCTAGTGAATATAATGAGGATACCAAGAGATCCTCGGGATACCAAGAGACCCCTAGTGAATATAGTGAGGATACCAAGAGATCCTCGGGATACCAAGAGATCACTAGTGAATATAATGAGGATACCAAGAGATCTCTGGGATACCAAGAGATCCCTAGTGAATATAATAAGGATACCAAGAGATCCTCGGGATACTAAGAGATTCCTAGTGAATATAATGAGGATACCAAGAGATCCTCGGGATACCAAGAGATCTCCAGTGAATATAATGAGGATACCAAGAGATCCCCGGTTATTATTTCTTGTTGTGAGTAGTGTTCTTTGTATTGGTTTGTTCCATTTTCTATTATTGTTTCCCTTATTTATCCTATTTAGATTCTCGCTGCAGACTTTATCTATACTATTTTTTTCTTATCTTATCATATTATATTTATCTCAGTAGGGCCTTGACCTTCCTCGTCACTACCCAACCGAGGTTAAGCTTGGCACTTACTGAGTAACGTTGTGGTGTACTCATGCCTCTTCTGTGCATGTTTTCATGTACAGATCCAGGTACTTCATCTCAGACGCACTATCATTAAGGCGGAGAGATCTAGAGGAGACTTGATGAGATCTACACCGTCCACAGACCGAAGAGTTTCCTTCCTTATTCTACTTGTAGTGTTCAGATTCTATCATACTTTTGATGTAGACATTCTGGAGATTAGAGCATTTAGTATTTTCCTTTAGTCTGTGCTCCCGTGAGTTTCCGGGTTTTGGGATTAAGATGTGGACTTTCCAATTATTTTTGGGTTTTAAATGCCAAGTGGAACTTGTATTCCGCTTTTCTTCTAGTTTTTGCTTAATTTAATAAAATGATTCCTCCAGTTATATAAGTTTCCGCATTGTTAGGCTTACCTAGTTGTAGGAACTAGGTGCCATCACGACATGTTCAAAGAGGGTGAACTTGGGTTGTGACACTCATGCCCGCATCTTTGAGCCTTTGTCTAATCTGTAGGCCTCGCACATGCGGTTCCCACTCTACATGTACGGTTAAGACAGAACTAGCAGCTTCAACTGAACTTTCAAAATTTTAAACTCTCCATGTACCATTCTAAATCATCCAAAGCCCCTCGAGACCTAAACCAAACATACTAACAAGTCATATACCAACATACGAACTTAGTCGAACCTTCGGAACACTTAAAACAACATCAAAACACCAAATTACTCTCGTATTCAAGCCTAAGAACTTCTAAACTTCCAAATTCTGCAGACGATGCTGAAACCCATCAAATCACCTCCAAATGACCTAAAATTTTGCAAACACGTCAAAACTGAGACCACGAACCTACTCCAACTTCCGGAATTCCATTCCGACCCTGATATCAAATTTTCCATTGCCGACCAAAATTGCCGAATTTCCAACTTTCGCTAATTCAAGGCTAAATCTACCACGGACCTCCAAATCACACTCCGGATGCGACCTAATGGAGCTAACGGAACCATTAGAATTCACATCCGAGATCGTTTACTCATAGTCAATATCCGGTCACCATTCCAAACTTAAGACTTAACAAAAGAGACTAAGTATCTCAAGTCCTCTCTGAAACCACTCCAGACCAGAACCAACTGACCCAACATGTCGTAACATAGCTGAAGAACACAAATAGAAGCAAAAATGGGGAACAAGGCTATAAGTCTCAAAATGATCGGCTGGGTCGTTACATCCTCCCCCTCTTAAATAAATGTTCTTCGTCAAATGGGTCTAAAAACATACCTGAAGCCTCAAATAGGTGTGGATATCCACTCAGCATCTCCCTCTCGGTCTCCCAAGTAGCCTTCTCCATGGGCTGACCTCTCCACTGCACTTTCACTGAAGCTATATTCTTTGATCTCAACTTTTGTACATGTCGCTCCAAAGTAGCCATTGGCTCTACATTATAAGTCAAATCACTATCTAACTGAACCGTGCTGAAATCCAAGACATGAGATGGATCACTGATATACTTCCGAAGCACAAAGCAAGCTCATAAGCCACCTCCCCAATCCTCCAAAGCACCTCAAAAGGCCCAATGAACTGATAACTTCCCAAATCTCATAACACCCTTCATGGGTGAAACTTTCAGTAGAACCTTCTCTTAAACCATATAAGACACATCACGAACCTTTCTATCAGCATATCACTTTTGTCTTGACTACGCTGTATGAAGCCGCTCCTGAATCACGTTCACTTTGTCCAATGCATACTGAACCAAGTTTGTACCCAAAAGCCTAGCCTTGGCCAGCTCAAAACCAACCTACTGGAGATCTACACCTTCTCCCATATAAAGCCTCATATGAATCCATGTGATTACTCGACTAATAACTGTTGTTGTAAGCAAACTCCGCACCCCGCAAATTTTTATTTATTCGAGTATGTAAATAAATTGCAAATACGATCCAAGTAATAAATGTCCAAGTTTCTTTTGGGTCCCGTCATACCTACTCCCTCAGTAAAGAAGAAGACATCTACAATTTTCCATTTCGATTTTTCTAAGGACATGCAAATTGATTTGTCCCTGATATCTCTTAGGGCATTGACACCCTATTGATCGAATCTTGCCTTGTGTCAGTTAGCGGGAGGGAATAGCAGGCGTAAGGGAAATGCTTGCTTTAGGAGTGGTGAAAGTTTTCCTAGGATTCTGCTGGAGTTGTCTTATCGAAAGCTAAAGGTAGTTCACCTAGGGGAAGATTCTTGAGCGGTAGAAACTAGTCCCACGAAACCCCAAAATTGATGACACAGGCGCACAACATATCCTCTAATACTTTTGTGCTCAGACTGTCTGTCCATCTGAGGGTGAAAAATTATGCTCAACTCAATTTGGGTACCCAACTCTCGCTGCGTAGTCCTCCAAAACTGCAATGTAAACTGATTACCTCTACCTAAAATGATAGAAACTGGGATACCATGCAGGCAAACAATCTCTCATATATAAATCTCAGCTAACCACTCTAAAGAATAGGTACTACACACAGGAATGAAGTGCACATACTTGGTCAGCCGATCCATAATCACCCCAATAGCATTGAACTTCCTCAAAGTCCGCGGGAGTCCAACTACAAAATTCATAAAAACCCACTCCTACTTCTACTTTGGGATCTCTATCTGCTAAAGCAAGCCACCTGATCTCTAATGCCCAAACTTCACCTGCTGACAATTGAGACACCAAGCTACAAACCCCACTATATCTTTCTTTATTTTCCTCCACCAATAGTGTTCGTCTCAAATCCTTTTACATCTTCGTGACACCAGGATGGATGGAATACCGCGAGCTGTAGGTCTCCTTTAGAATCAATTTTGGAAGCCCATCTACATTGGAAACAAATATCCGTCCCTGCATCCTCAATACCCTGTCATCACAAATAGTCACATCTTTGGCATCGTCTTGCATAACCTTGTCCTTGGGAACAAGCAAATGAGAAACATCATACTGGCACTCTCTAATACAATCAAAGAAGGAAGACCGAGAAACAATACAAGCGGTCACACCTCTTTTTTACACACCATTCCGAAGGATAGCGTATAAGGGAGTTTTTCCAATTTAAGTGACATTATTCGAAATGGGATTATTTGTTTACTCAGAGTCGCCACTTGGGATAGGTTTTGCTTTTGGTGTCCCAAGTCACCGGTTTATCTTGAATCCCAAATCGAGGAAATTTCGAATTTCTAAATGGAGTCTGCGAGCAAGAAATTCTTAAGTAAGGAATTCTGTAAACCTGAGGGAAGGTGTTCGTACCCCCGGATTCCGGTCTTTCTAGCACGATTGTTTAAACTATTATAAATGGCCTAATATCTGATTTTAATACATGCCATCCTGTAGTGCAATTTTATAAATATTTACCGCTTTTAGTTAATTTTATGGAAATTGAACTTCGTTTAATTCATGTTTTTGGATCACGTCACATGAAATGCACCCGGATCCTCGATACATTTTATTCAACGTTTTGGGATTTGGATTTGGGTCACATAAAATGCACACCCGAATTTAGGATGGTAAAATTATTAGAGAACGTGCCTAATGCGACTAACGTGTTATTAACTTTCCGAGAGGCCATGAAAATTCGCTAAATGGCACATCCCGAGTTTTAAATATTTTAATGAAGTAATTAAAGAGGTCCACGCAATTTGTGAATTTTGTTTGGCGCGGCGCACCTCGTCTTATTTTAAAGGCCATCCTAAAGGGACTATTGTTCTCTATTAAAGATTATATCTAAAGGCCTAATTAATTAATATTATTAATAAACTACTATTAAAAACATTCAAGGAATTAGGGCCTTAAGCTCAAGTCCACCCTTAAATAAGAGGAAAACCTCTTAATTCAAACATGCTACTTAACTTGAGAGGCCCAAAATTGTACTATAGAATTGAACCAGTAACTTAAAAAAAGTCAGATCTTTAGCATATTGGGCCTAAAACACTGGCCCATGTATGAGGCATTTTGGTCAGGTTTCAAGGTGTTACCCAATCGTGGGCCTCTTGTGCAGGCCCAAATAAAAAGTGAAATAGGATTAAGACTCTTGAATTGAGACTTCATGGTCTCATGGATTATTAGATTACTGGGCCTGTTATTATACAAAGGCTGACAATACCTGGGCCTAATATTAAGCCAACATGCCCAAATTTCGTTTACAGAAGAGTGTGGACTATTTTGTCCCACCATGAGCCCTCAATCTGATACTGGTTTTTCTCAAGTAGACCTGGCAATCTCAATCGTTAAAAATTCAAAACTCATATTTTAACTTGTTTGCAGTATAATGAATTATTACATTACATCTGGAAATCCAATGACCTCTAATGTCAATCAATAACTCCCTTAAACGACTTAGTCAAGGACGAAACATCATATGTAACTACTACCATTAGTTTCTAAAATTTTAACAAAACAAACATGATAAGCAAATTAAGTCAAAACAGTCTATCTTCCGATTGGAGTCTATGTTAATACATTCTATCAAGACTAGAGCTGACATGAGTAAATCAAATCATATTGTAAACTTGATACGAACCTAGTCCATATGAAAGTCCAACAGTCCAATACAATCCAACAGCCCAATACAGTCCAACATAGTCCAAATAGTCCTATATATACAAATGAAGCAATTGTCCAAAATAATATTAAGCTAGGTATTTAAGCTAAATAATAGTCACAGACAATTCATGTGAAAACAAAACAACTCTTCATCATTTAACTTTCAAATGTTGTTCATACATGTTGACCTAATCTTCAATATCACTTGATTCAGATGTACCTGGAAATTTGCACAAAATGAAGTGAAATTGTGGTCAGCTAGGCAGACAGCAACACACAGCAGCAATCGAGTCGATTTTAAACCCATAAAATAATGTCACGCGGCCCAGGAGTTGATTTCAGATGAATAAACACCAGTAAACAAACCAAAACAAGCTTGAATGAACCAAACTAAATTTGAAATAAACCTCAGCAACCCCTGAACCCTTGATTACCAAAATCATTAAGACTTAAGCCATTTCTATCCCTCGGTAAGCTGGAGCTTTTGATCTGGAACTTTGAAGCTCAGAATCACCCTAAACATGCAATGGAACAGGATTTGTTTTTAGTTTTATTGCGTGAAGTTTCAGAACCTATTTAGTAGTATTTTTTGCCTCTCCTTCTTTTAGACCTCTCCCCAAAAACCTCCTCTAAACAAGGCAAGGGGTGTGCTTTTTGTAGGAAAATCCTAGGGCAACCTTCAGATTTTATTTTTAGCCTAGGTCCCTCAATTTTCAACTATTTAGTCCCTAGAATTTTTGCTTGTTACTCAAGTCAGACCAATTAAATCTTGAATTTCAAATTAAAACCCCATCTAGATGGTTCTAGTGGGTTTCAAGTTAGTTACTGCATTATTCTCTGTTTCAAAGTACCCAAAACACCCCTGAAATAAGTCTGTATTACTAGACTGGGTTGACTATACCAGACCCCTTTAGCTTGGTCAATGCTGACCATGATTAATTACCAAGGGTTTGAATTATTTAGCAACAAACAAATATCAACAGATTGAAATGCAAAGTCAGCCATTCTAATTTTAAACTTAGGAAAATCAGAGTTAAAAACTACTATTAACCATTATTAATCAACTGAAATTCAAGAATCAAAATGTATCAATTAACAGGCTCATATTATCAGTGTGAATCAAAGAGAAGAAACCAAAACTTGGTAAACCATAAATTAGTTGATAAAACAAACAACTAGATCAGTTCAAGAGAGCTTGACAAGTATACTTAAACATGCATTTTTGTAAACCAATCTGATTCCCATAATTAGGCAAATCCCAACTAACCTTACTCAAGAATCAATCACGAAGAGTGAACTATCATACAAGGCTACTGTGATTTAATTAAATTAAACTAAAGCCTAATCTAAAATTTGAAATTGAACCTTAACAAACCAATAGAAATGAGATGAATTTAAACATGAAACTTAGCTTAATTCTACTAGTTCGGACTCTAGGGATCTACATACATTACTCCCGAACCCTAGCTTCACATTTGAAGAGTTGCAGAGACAGTTGAAGGATTCAGACGGTGGCTTGAAGGTAGGAGAAATCAAGGGACCGGAGGTGTTATGTTTTGGATGGTTTGGTGGTGGCGACACTCTATCGGAGTTTTTCTTTTCACTTTAATATTCAAAAAGCTAGGCATGTATTCGACATGAGAATTACAGATCTAGGGTAAGGGAGGTTACAAGAATCTAGGGTGTTAGTTTGGAGTCGATTGGCATCGGCGCCGCCGTGGGCGACGGAGCAGCCATTGATTCAAACAAATATTCGACGACACTGGCCGATATTCGATGGGCAACAATGGCAGATCTAGAAAGAGGAGTTAGAGGAGGTGGGGTGGTGTTCATTTGGAGGTCATCAGAGAATCGTCGCCGGCGGAGGCGATTTTTGGCCGGCGACGGATGGCGGATAGCGGAGGGCGGTGTGATTAAGGTTTGATCTCTAAGACAAGGTACCAGGTCTCTTTTGGGAGTTGAGGGGTGTTTGAGACCCTTATATATGAAGCTTACCTGGCTTCACCAATGTTCGATCTACAAGAATAGACGGCTCTGATTAAGTCTTGCCCAAACGGTGTCGTTTTGGGCTGGGGCTGCACCGGATGTGGATCTTAGGTCGAACCAGGTTTGATGTGGGATTAGGTAAGGGTTTGGCTTACTTGGGCTAACTAATTATTTGGAAACTGCCCAAAACAAAGGGTCTTTGATATATATATATATATATATATATATATATATATATATATATATATATATATATATATATTGATTTTTGTTAAATACAAAATTAAAGAATAATAAAGACCTAATTAAATTAACTAACTTTCAAAATTAACTAACTCCTAATTTAAAAGGGAAATAAGACAAATTTGGAAATTCAAAAGTAAAAATGCAAAGAGAAACATTTTTGTTACTTTTTTCCGTTTCTGTGATATTAACTAATTGATGAACCTAAAATATTAAAAAAATGATATCCTAAATGTAAATGTACTATTTTGGTATTTTTATTAATTAAAATTCACTCAAAATGCGAACAAACACACAATTATACAATTAAATTCTAAAAATTACACAAATAAAGAAAAATCTTAATTTTAAGAATTCTATAGGAGTAATTTCAACTACACAAAAATCACATGCTCGCAGCTGCCCCTTTTTGCTTGGAGACACGAAGGGTTTCTAGGCAAAGATAAATGAGAAATCATGAGAGATTTTTGCCTGCTTGACACTCCATGAGAAGCATTTTGAAAAGCTTGATCGCACCCTGCTTTAGAGATTGCCTACATATCTTCGGCTAAAGATGAATAAGGTCAGTGTAATTCAGGAGTGTTTGGTAGCTAGGACTACCGAAGCTGTGCTTTCACTACTGATGATGTTGTTACTGCTTACTGACCTCTTTATTACACCAAAAGAAAATCAAAGCTAAGCTATCTATGCCTATCAACTATGAGTTACAAGATTCCTATCTATAAATCTCTTGGAGCTTGATCTTGAGTCTTAGCTGCTTTTGCTATGGACTCCGATCTCAATCTTGATGCTCACACGTTGTAGGTGTTGGATCTTTCTTCAGCATCAGATCAGAGCGGGACCGGCGGAGCTTGTTATTTCAATCAAGGTTTGATCAGCTCGCATCCATATTCGCTTCAGCATTTCAATTTCTTTTGTTCTTTTTCTTCTTTCCTCTATTCTGGATTGAGACTCATCCTTTCAGTTGTCTCAGAACCTGTGCTTCGAGGTCAAACCTGCTCAAATAACAAAAAAACGAACGAACTACCCCAATTTTGCACTAGGAAAATTTCGTGAGTTATTTGTGACAAAAATCTAAACTTTTTCTTTTTCTTTGTTTTTCATTATCAAGAATTGTATTTGTCTAGGATAGGACAAATTGGGGCAGAGTCCTAACGCGAAAACGTCAACTCAGGGATTGGAACCCTAACATTTGCTAAAGGGAAAAGCACCTGATTCAAGGATCGGAGCCCTAATGTTGGCTAAAAGGAAAATGTTCAACTCAGGGATTGGAGCCCTAATGTTGACTAAAGGAAAAAGCGCTCAACCCAGGGATTGGAGTCCTAATGTTGGCCAAAGGAAAATGCTCAACTAAGGGATTAGAGCCTTAATGTTGGCTAAAGGAAAAAGCGCTCAACTCAGGGATTGGAGCCCTAATGTTAGCTAAAGGAAAAATGCACAACTAAGGGATTGGAGCCCTAATGTTGGCTAAAGGAAAAAACTCTCAACTCAGGGATTGGATCCCTAATGTTGGCTAAAGGAAAAACGTTCAACGCAGGGATGCCCTAATGTTTGGCTAAAGAAAAACGCTCAACTCAGGGATTGGAGCCCTAATGTTGGCTAAAGGAAAAATGCTCAACTCAAGAATTTGAGCCCTAATGTTGGCTAAGGAAAAACACCCAACTCAAAGATTGGAGCCCTAATGTTGGCTAAAAGGAATAATGCTTAACCCAGGGATTGGTACCCTAATGTTGGCTAAGGAAAAACGCTCAACTCGGGGATTGGAGTCCTAATGTTGGCTAAAGGAAAAACGCTCAACTCAGGGATTGGATCCCTAATGTTGGCAAAAGAAAAAACACTCAACTCAAGGATTGGAGCCCTAATGTTGGCTAAGGGAAAACGCTCAACTCAGGTATTGGATCCCTAATGTTGGCTAAGGAAAAACGCTCAACTCAGGGATTGGAGCCCTAATATTGGCTAAGGAAAAATGCTCAACTCAGAGATTGGAGCCCTAATGTTGGCTAAAGGAAAATGCTCAACTAAGGGATTGGAGCCCTAGTATTAGCTAAAGGAAAGAATGCTCAACTCAGGGATATGAGCCCTAATGTTGGCTAAAGGAAAAACGCTCAACTCAGGGATTGGAGCCCTAATGTTGGCTAAGGAAAAACACTCAACTCATGGATTGGAGACCTAATGTTGGCTAAAGGAAAAACGTTCAACTCAGATATTGGAGCCCTAATGTTGGCTAAGGAAAAACGCTCAACTCGGGGATTAGAGCCCTAACATAGGCTAAAGGAAAAACGCTCAACTCAGGGATTGAAGCCCTAATGTTAGCTAAGGAAAAAACACTCAACTCAGGGATTGGGGCCCTAATGTTGGCTAAAGTTTGGTATTGGGAATTCTAAGCTATTCTCTTTTGGGTTTTCCTCTTTTATCATCTTCTTTCTCCTTTTTATTTTAATAAGATGCAGGAAAGAACTTGGAGAAAACTTCCCTTTTGCATTGATTATTTGCTGCAAAGCTGTTTCAGCACTTGCGCATCTTGTTTTTTACTGCACCTGCTTTTGCATGGTTGCTCGTATCACACTTGTTTCAATTTTCAACAAAGAAAAATTGTTAGTTTGAAATGGTGGTTAGTTCTATGGCCTTGATTGCTTGATCCCGACCCAACTTCTATTGAGAGCCTCTGTTGCTTGCTGGTTTTGAAAATCATCCTCTCATTCGAGCCAATGGCCTCAACCTTTAGGATTTCATGACAACTCGCCCGCGTAGGGCTTCGGCTTTTCACTTTATTCCACCCTTGGATCTTTGTCTTTGGACATTCTTTCATTTTCCATATCTTTGCTTCGAAAGCATCAACCATCTTGGTCATTCAGAATTGGCTTAATGCACCCGCTGATGTTGGGTACCTTTCTTTAGCTCTTACTGGGCAGGGCCCTGTAAACCAGTCATGTTACCTTTTCTTTGTAATAGTTTCGGAATCAGAGCCAGATCGAAAGGGATTCAAGGAAAAAGTATGTAGAGAGCAAGAGGATTAATTTTAAATAGGAGTATCCCTTTCGGGGGAAAAGAAGGACTTATCTGGGGATGCATGCAAGCTTCAAATGGACATATGATGCTACTTGGACTGGATGCCCGACCTGCACAAACTTTCTCAACTTCTTGTAAGCTCATTGACTCGTTTTTCAAAACCAGGGAACCTTGCCAGAACTCTTTCAGTAATGGGAGGTATCTTCTTTTTCGGTCGACGGCGCCCTTTGCGGGTTTTTGCCAATCGACCTCTCTCCTTTCTCTTCTCATCGCCCGATGGTGCTCTTTACGAGTTTTAACCAGACAGACTCTCTCATTTTCAATTTCTCTACTCGTCATCGCGTTATGGTACCCGTACGTTTTCACCAATAAGACTCTCTCATTTTATTTCTCTCAATTTGGACTGCATCAGATTCCAATAATGATGTTTTTGAACTCTCACGCCTTTGCCAGTTGATCGGAAGGACTTGGACAAGGTTTTTTGGGTAAAATAATTCTAGACAGAATTACAACTTTGGAACCATTTTGGTGGGTTCATGGCTGAGCCATTATGTCATCTGCCCCAGTTTCATTTTTTGGAGAATTGGGATTTTTATCTTGGTGTGACTGAACCCCAGAGAAGAGGCTGCCTACGTATCCTTTCGGAATCAAGTCAGACGTAGTTCAGGAGTGTTTCCTAAACTTTTTTTTTGTTTCTCATTTTTTCCCTTTTTTTCTTCTGTCTTTTTATTTCCTTTGTTTTTCTTTTTCTCTTTTATTTTGTTTTTTGTTTTTTAATAACATTTCTAAGTTCCAAAGAGGGTGGTCAAAAAAGAGTAACCGGCTCAAATAGATTTAAAAAGGGGGTTGATAATGTTTGGGTAGCGGGAATGAAAGCCTTCGTCGTCTCAACCGGACTGAATCATTGCTACAGGGAGCCTAGACATAGTACTTTTTTACTGCATCTGTGTTCATTGCTGCTTTGGGATCATCCCCTTTGATGCCGCCCAGATAAAATGCTCCTTTCCGCAGTATCTTTCTGATGATGTACGGGCCTTTCCAATTAGGAGCAGATTTTCCTTTTGGTTCCTGATGGTGAGGAAGAATGCGCCTTAATACAAGTTCTCCCACCTCAAAATTCCTGGGGCATACTTTCTTGTTATAAGCACGGGCCATTCTTTGTAGGTACAACTGCTCGTGGTAGACCGCAGCCATTCGTTTTTCATCAATCAAGGTCAATTGTTCTAGATGTGTCCTGACCCGCTCAATGTCTTCAATCTCAGCTTCAATGATAATATAGAGAGACGGGATTTCCACCTCCGTAGGTATACTACCTCAGTTTCGTAGACCAAAAGGTAGGGAATTTCTCTTATTGATGTGCGCACTATTGTGCGATACCCCAATAATGCGAAAGGTAGCTTCTTATGTGCCTGGAGCTTTGAATTGTCTTTCTCAAAATCTTCTTGATATTTTTGTTTTCTGCTTTGATGGCACCATTGGATTTGGGCCGGTAGGGTGTAGAGTTTCGATGCGTTATTTTGAATTGTTCGCATATCTCTCCCATCAATTGGCTGTTCAAATTTGCAGCGTTATCCGTGATGATAGTTGCTGGGATGCCAAAACGACAAATGAGATTGGAATGCACAAAATCCACCACGGCTTTCTTGGTAACCAATTTAAGAGTGATGGCTTCAACCCATTTTGTGAAGTAATCAATGGCAAACAGTATGAATCTGTGCCTATTTGAGATTTTCGGCTCGATCTTCCCAATAATGTCCATGCCCCAGCTGTGAATGGCCAAGGTGCTGGCATGGGATCCAGTCCTATGGGAGGTGCATGAATCAAATCAACGTGCACATGACACTGATGGCATTTCCGGGTAAAGCTAAAACAGTCCCTTTTCATGGTTATCGAATAATAGCCCGCTCAATTTTCTTTGCTAGAACATACCCGTTCATGTGTGGTCCACAAACTCCTGTGTGTACTTCATGCATGATTCATCTAGCCTCGTTGGCGTTAACACATCTTAACAAATTGAGGTCTGGGGTCCTTTTGTACAATACCTCAGCGCTTAAGAAGAAACCACTTACTTGTCGTCTGATAGTTCTCTTTTGGTCCTCAGTGGCTTGCTCGGGATATTCTTATTTTTTAGAAACTATCTTGATATCATGGTACCATGGCTAGATGTTTGGTTCTGCCTCAGCCTCATTTAAGTACCCATGTCTTTCCCTGAACTGAATTTCCAAAGGATCGATGTGGGCATTTCCTGGGTAGGGCAACATCGAGGCCAAAGCGGCAAGTGCGTTAGCTAGTTCATTGTGACAGCGAGGGATGTACCTGAACTCTATTGTTTTGAACCGCTTGCTAAGATCTTCCATATGCTGTCGGTAAGGGATAAGTTTGACATCTCAAGTTTCCCATTCTCCTTGGGCTTGCCGGATGATTAAATCTGAATCCCCATAATTAAAAACTCCTCGATATTTCGGTCAACTGCCATGTTCATACCCATGATGCAAGCTTCATACTCAACTGTATTTTTTGTGCAGAAGAACCAAAGTCGAGCAGTGGCTGGATAGTTCTAACGGTAGGTGAAATTAAAACTGCCCCAATTCCAACACCCTTTGAGTTGACCGCTCCATCAAAGAACAATTTCCAGGTAGTGGTGTCTTCAGATATTGCCTCCACCGGATTCACCTCTTCTTCTGGGAAATAAGTGTTCAGAGGTTGGCACTCATCATCAACCAGGTATTTAGCTAAATGGTCCGCTGAGGCTTGGGCCTTCATCGATGTTTGAGTGACATAGACTACGCCAAACTCGGTGAGCAAGATCTGTCATTTTGCTAACCTCCCTGTATGCATTGGCTTTTGAAATATGTACTTTAGAGGATCCAACCTGGTTATGAGGTAGGTGGTGTAGGCCTGCAAGTAATGCCTCAGTTTTTTAGCAACCCAAGTTAGAGCGCAGCAAGTTCTTTTCAGCAAAGTGTACTTGGCCTCATAGCTGGTGAATTTCTTACTCAGGTAGCATATGGCATGCTCTTTCTTTGCAGTGATGTCGTGTTGCCCCATAACACAACCGAAGGAACTTTCCAAGACGGTCAGGTACATAAACAGTGGCCTCTCTGGCTCAGGTGGAACCAAAACCAGTGGGTTAGACAAGTAGTCTTTAATCTTATCGAAAGCCTTTTGACAGTCATCCATCCATTTGACCGCTGCATCTTTCTTTAGCAATTTGAATATGGGTTCACATGTGGAAGTCATCTGAGCGATGAATCGAGTAATATAATTCAATCTTCCCAACAAGCTCATTACGTCCATTTTGGTCTTTGGAGGAGGTAAATCTCGAATAGACTTTATCTTTGTTGGATCTATCTCAATACCCCTCCAGCTGATTATGAATCTCGGAAGTTTGCCTGATGGGACCCCCGACACATATTTGGCTGGGTTCAATTCCCCAAGGTGTGGTAAAGGCAGTTTTCTCTACATCCTATTCATCCATTAACACCTGGTGATATCCTACGTAACAGTCCACGAAAGACTATATCTTATGTTTGGCACAGTTATCAACAATGATATGGATATTGGGCAATGGGAAATTGTCTTTGGGGCTTGCTTTGTTCAAATCTCGGTAGTCCACGCATACTCGGGATTTTCCATCCTTCTTTGGCACTGGAACTACGTTAGCTAGCCATGTGGTGTACCAAATCACTCAGATCACTCCTGCTCCCAACTATTTCGAGATCTCTTTTTTGATTTTATCACTGATATCAGTTTTAAATTTTCTCTGTTTTTGTTGGATCGGGAGGCACTCAGGATACGTTGGCAATTTGTGCACTACCAGATCAACGCTCAGTCCTGGCATGTCATCGTACGACCAGGCAAAAACATCTTTAAACTCAAACAGAAGTTGGATTATGGCATCCTAGGTTTTCTCGTCTATGTGGATGCTTATCTTGGTTTCATGGATTTCTTCATAGGTTCCCAAGTTAACCGGCTCGGTATCATTCAAGTTTGGCTTAGGTTTATTCTCAAATTGTTCTAATTCTCAATTTATTATCCTGAAAGCCTCTTCTTCATCATATTCCAGTTCTTGGTTCATTATTTGCAATTAGAAAGCATGTTTGGATCAAGGCGTGAAGTTCGCAAGCATGTGATGTTATTTAAAGCCACATTACTAGAACTGAAAAGAAGAAATGAAACAGCAAAATCAGAAGGAATAAAGAAGAATGAATGATGCAATATTAATTTCGTATCTTGGAATTTGAAGATAACAGGGTTTACATTTGGAAATTTAAAGATAATAAACTAAGGAAAACATCCAAGTTGCACCCTGGAATAACTTGGGATGCAGAAAAAGTAGCAAGACAAGTCTACCGGGACTCCGCCTGATTGGAAACGGTGTAGCCTTCCAATTTTGGAGCTTAGCTCTTGGTCCCAAGTACAACACCTTAGCAGTTCTTGCGCCCTCTCCCCGCTGAACCATGTGGGTTTCATATAGTATCTCTCTCATCGCCCCACATATTTCTTCAATTTCTTCGGCTATAAAGGCCTCATCCTCCTCTTTTTCTTTATTGTACTTTGTCTTTATAAACGTTTCATACAAAATGTGTTGGTGGTTGAGGTAGAACCCACCCATTTTCCTGTCTGTCTTTTTCCCATTTCCTATCATCTGGCGTCGGGTGGAAGCCTAACCCAAAGAACTTCTCCGCGGTAGGCAAGGTAATTAGCTCAGCCACCCCTTGCAAAGACTTTCCCAACCTTGTTCCTGGCTTATATCCATGTCGTATCATCTTTTTGGCCACCATAATGGATGCATTGGAGAGGAAGGGCTGAGGGTAGAGTTTTCCCTCTTCATACTGGTCGGCTACCACAGCTTCGAAAGTCTGATACATTATGTGCTCATTGCCTCCCCTCGCTTCAAGACATGGGATAGATAGGTCCTGATAGATTGATTATTCATCCTCTCTATGGACTACGATCTCCTGATCTTCATGCTCAAATTTTACCATTTAATGGAGAGTAGAGGGCACAGCTCCTGCTGTGTGGATCCAAGGTCTCCCCAGAAGGTAGTTGTAAGATGTGTCCATGTCCCGCACTTGGAAGGTTACCTCAAATCCAACGGGCCAATGGTCAGAATCAAATTGATTTCCCCAATTTTGTCCCTCTTAATACCGTCAAAAGCTCGCACACAGACATTGTTAGGAAGGGTCCTTCCAGTCCCGATTTCCATCCCCTAGAGTGTAGAAAGTGCGCAAATGTCTACTCCCGAGCCTCCATCAACCATGACCCTCTTCACATAGTATCCCTCACATTTGACAGTTAAATGAAACATTTTTTTGCCCCTTCTGGGGGCAAGTCAGTTTTGCTTAATGAAATTTGATTGATGGCAAAGAATCTTTCTGCAATTCTTTCTAACTGTTCCACTAAAGTTTCAGCTGGCACATAGGCTTCATTCAGGGTCTTCATTAAAACCTTTTGGTGTTCAGGAGACTTCATCCACAATGATAGAAAGGACACTTATTCAGAAAACTTGCACAGTTGATCAACCACTTCATAGTCTGCCATCTTCATTTTCTGGAAGAAAGCTTCTGCCTCTTTAGGACTTACAGGTTTCTTAGTCCGGAAACAATTTTTAGTGGCATTGTTTACTTCTTCTACACTGTAGTACTTCTCAACGGGATGGTTTTCTTAAGGCTCTCCTGAGATCTCTTTGCCTTTGTACGTAACCATTGTTGTATGATAATTCCACGGTACTGCAGTAGGATCTGTCATAGGCTGCTGTGGTGCACGTCCAACAATCAGGGGCTCGTTCGGACTCGATGGCTTAATTGTCCCCCGTACCACATAAGCCCCCTTGGGTATGTACATTTGGGTTGCTTTCTTCAGCTCAAGCCTCTTTGGAGGGCTCAAAGTCTACTGCTTTTCTTTTCAACCTCGTGGGACATAAAGAATCCCATCATTGGGAGGCATCACCTCTATACCTATTTTAACTTTCTTTTCTGGTTCTGTCTTGGTGACTTTGTTCTTATTTTCCTCTTTATCTTGCTTTGGAGTGTCTTTTGGCTTTTTCTCTGCATCTGCGATGGCAATTATGGCCTTTAGTGCTGGATCAAATTCTTTATCTTCACAAATCATCCCAATCACTAGCCCGTTGTTGTGGGCTGGAAATGGATTATTAGTCACGTTGGGGACATCCTCATCCCTTAGCGCTATTTTGCCTTGCTCTATCAAGTTTTCCACCGCTCTTTTCAGGGTCCAGCAATCATCTGTATCATGCCCCTCTTCTCCCGAATGATAGGAACATGTGACACCAGCTTTGTAAGCGGGTGATGTTGGGTTTTGTCTCGTTTGGGGAACTGGTTGCAACAAGCCAATTTGGACAAGTTTTGGAAATATATTGGAGTAAGATCACCAATTGGAGTAAAATTTTGTCTCCTAGGTGGCTTACGAGGAGGAAAAATATTCTGTGGAGGACGAGGATTATACTCATTTTGTGGAAGAGGTTGATTTATTGGATATGGGGCTTTGTTTCTGTTGGCATGTTGTTGCGGTCTTACAAAAGGTTGAGCATTCATGACCACATACGCTTGGTGAGCATATGTCATGTCTTGATAAGGGTAATAATGTTGGGGAATATGTATGAGAACATGGGACCTGAAGCTGCCATGGATGCTTCTTCTTTCTTCTTATTTTTGGTCACTCCTCTAGAGCTGGCTTTGATGGTTTGGGAGGTTGCTCTAATAGCTGATTGGCTCAAAATTCTACCTGTTTTCAGTCCATTCTCTACCATCTCACTAATTTTAATGGCCTCCCGCGAATGGTTTTCCCATGGCTGACATCATATTCTGGAAATAAATAGCCTCCTAAGCCTGAAGAAATACAGTGACCATTTCCACTTCATCCATCGGAGGTTTTACCCGTGACGCATGTTCACGCCATTTGATCGCATACTCGCAAATATTTTCTGAGGGCTTCTTCTTTAGATTTGCCAACAAGTTCCGATCTAGAGCAATATCAATATTGTATTGGAACTGTCGAACGAAGTCTCTTGCAAGATCATCCCAGATGTGCCATTGAGAAATATCCTAATACATATACCATTTCGAGGCGATACTTACCAGGATTTCCCCATAGTAAGCCATGAGCAATTCTTCATTTCCTCCAGCTCCATGCAATTGATTACAGTATTTCTTAAGATGGGCAATAGGGTCATCATGCCCATCGTACTTTTCAAACTTTGGAGTTTTGAAACCCACAGGCAAATGCACGTGAGGGAACATGAACAAA
Source organism: Nicotiana benthamiana (assembly GCA_034376525.1). NCBI lineage: Eukaryota > Viridiplantae > Streptophyta > Magnoliopsida > Solanales > Solanaceae > Nicotiana > Nicotiana benthamiana. The sequence continues at coordinate 139,686,609 of CM067327.1, read as the reverse complement.
TCAGTGTATGACACGCTTTTCTGTCCACTTAGCCCATACATGTTTTTGAGGATTTGCTCCAGGCTTCTCAACTTCTTTTCCATTTATTCCTATTTCAGAGTTTTCGAGGTCTTTTCTTGTCCCGCTTTGAACTCAAATGGATGTAGCTGCGAATAAGTATAGGTGGGATACTTAAGAGGCTCCATTTGGGGAGTTAGTGTTTGGAATGTGAATGTTGAAGGATCTAAGGTAGGCCTTGGCAATACAGTGCGCTGTAGCTACGCATGGTGGAGTAGTAAAGATATTTGGGATTGCATTGGATATAGTCGTCTGGGGCCGAACCTTCGACGGTGTTCCCACAAAATGAGCTGAGATGGTTGGGTGTCCTAGGGGGATGCTGGGATGACTGATTGGGACAGTGGACGTTCCCCCCATTCTTGGGAAAAGCTCGGGAAATCTTGAAATTGCACTAGGCGGCTCTTTTCCATTTGACCAGGTGTCCCATATCCCCATCACGCGGAGACACAATAGCTGGTTTTCCTCGGTGGTTGCTGACTCTAATGTCGGGATGCCCGAGATTGGGCTTTCGTCCGTGATGGGAATTGCTGGCAGGATGATTTCTGATGATATTTCTGTGCTACCCTTTGATCTGGTGACGTAGGGAGTGAAGCCAATGTACCGAGAACCAACCACCGTTTCTATGAAACCTCGACTGGAATTTGATATCAGCAAACAATTAGTTTGAGACAAATAACAGATAGGTAATCGCACATTGGGGTATGATGCATATACACAGTTAAATGGGTTTCTCATGTTTTGCAACGATTGAATGCGTCATCCCGGCTTTCCTTATCCACTTGATTTCCACTCTTGTTTCTTTCATTCTTGCCCTTGCTTTTGCCATCATCTCTCTTTCTCGATCTTCATATTTCTCTCTTTCATGTTTCTTTTTTCCACTCTTATTTTCTTTCCTCTCTTTTCTTTTTTCTTTTTCACGGTCGGATCCTATGGAGATGCCTACGTATCATGACCCCGCATGAATCAAACCAAGCGTAGTTCGTGGAAAATAAATGTAAATAGAAGCAAAAGGTTTTGAAATTTCCATTTTCATAGATAACAAATACTTTAATTACAAAGCTTCAAAGCTGACAAATTAAAACATCTAACAGGCTATGAAGAACAGAAGAAATACAGACTAAAAAGTCAACTATCTTTATTAAGAAGAAAATACAGACTCGAACAACTTGATAGACTCTAGCGGAGAGAAAATACAGCCTCTGGCGGAAAAGGAAATATAGACTCAGTATGAAAATCATGAATACATTAAAGCTCATGGTGCCTGCAGGACATCGTTCGGTCTCACCGTAGAACTATATGCAAGATCATTTTGAAGTCTATCCAATCACTCATTATCTGTTTAACAAATATCATTACTGCCGCAAAGAAGGTGGTGCGATTCATGTTCTCACATGCTTTGCATTTCCTAGTAATGTAGTGAGAAATGGTCAGGACCCTCTCTCTAATTCTACCCTTTTCTTGAAGCAACCGCCCTATCTGTTGGGCCCTAGCCCTCAAAGCCTGCTCGGCTATTTGCTTTTGTTCTTGAAGACGCTTCAAATCCATTTCTAATTGCGCCAATTCCATGCAACAATGCTCTCTTTCAACCTTGAATTCCTTCGCCTGTTTGATCATTTTGTTTTCTGTGACGATGACCCTTTTCTTTAATCCTGTGAACTCATTATCGTATTCGTCTTTCAACTGCTTAATCAGGCGTGCCCGTTCCTCCGCGTTTTTAGCTAATTGCTTTCGAACTCCGGCTAATTCTCTTTCTACTTTATTGAGGCCAAAACTATAGTCATTCACTTTTTGCCTCAGATTATCTATAAGCTTTGCGTCTTTGGCACTCCTGATGGGATCTTCGACTGCTATCTTCATCTTTTGAATTTGCGCTCGTACGGCTTCATTTTCTTTAGCTAATTTCTTATTTTCACCCTTATCGACTGTGGCTTGTAAGCTATTTTCGAATTGAAGGTCTTGGACCTGTGTTGGAAACACGTTCTCAAGGCATTATACTAAACGTGTGTTCATATTTGTAGGTTTTGATGAATAACAAACTATGCGCAAATTGACACATGACGAGGTCCAAGCACAAAGCGCAAAATTGATATATAACGAGATTCAAGCACAAGACAAAGATCGAGATTAAGTTTAATATGAGTCGGTATTTAATTGTGATCTTGATCCGAGATTAAGTTTAATATGAGTCGGTATTTAATTGTGATCTTGATCCGACAACTTAAACTCAAGACTTGGCTTCTCTCGTAAAAACATTTTTAACAAATCATGCATAGTTAATTTAGAGCAAAATGATTTTAAATAATGCATATTTACTTTAGTCAAATGTTTTTTAAACATGCCTCTAAAATCTGGACTAAGATAATCGATTATGTACTTATGATAATCGATTATGTTTAAGTCAGCTGCTTGACAATCGATTGTGAAGTTATGACAATCGATTGTGTTAAGGCAGTGAGCATCAGATTTTTCAAATCTGCATGACAATCGATTGTGAACCTTATGACAATCGATTGTGATGAGGCAGTGTCCATCAAAGTTTTTCAAAGCTCAAAATAATCGATTGTGAAGCTAATGACAATCATTGTGAAGAGACAGTGTCCATCAGATTTTTCAAAGTCACAAAATAATCGATTGTGAACTTATGACAATCGATTGTGTTGAGGCAGTGTCTTCCAAACTTTTTCAAAGTTATTAAATAATCGATTGTGAACCTATAACAATCGATTGTCAAGAGGCAGTGTCTAAATTGATTTTTCAAGACTGATATATAATCGATTGTTAACTTAATATAACTGATTGTATAACTGACCGTTGCCAAAATGTTTTCAAATACCGACAGGTAATCGATTATTGATTTCTTATAATCGATTGTTTTAATTAAAATCTGGAAAGGATTTTTTGAACGTTGCTGAGTAATCGATTATTGATTTCTTATAATCGATTGTTTTAATTAAAATCTGGAAAGGACTTTTTGAACGTTGCTGAGTAATCGATTGTAGATTTCTGACAATCGATTGTTTTACGTAAAATCTGGAAATGATTTTTGAACGTTGCCAGTAATCGATTATTGATCTTAGATAATCGATTGTTAAGCGTAAAATCTGGGATTGATTTTTGGAAGAACTGGCAAACAATCGATTGTGGTAATTTGACAATCGATTGTCACTGAGTAAAATCAGCAATTCTTAATTGGCAATTAGGTAACGGTAATACAAAGTTTTTCAACTATAAATACAGCTTCAATTCAGTCTTTTAAACACAACAACACACAACAACTGATCATACAATTGCTAAAGCTTGCATACTTTATTGCTTATCATTTTATATTCATTACATAAGCTTTTGAGAGCCAAATTCTTGTCGAAAGTTGTTGCGATCTTGAGCGTATTCTTTTTACTCATATCTACTCTTAAAGGAGTGTCTTGATTGAGTGCCAAGTGTTTTTGTACACTTGAAGGGAAGTGTTAGTCCCTTGTGTTGTAAGAAGGAACTTGTGTTTCCTTGGTTGAAGTCTTGGAGTGTTGTATCTCCGAGCAAAGGTTGTTGAGGCTTGTGTCCTCAAGTTGTAACGGTTTGTTGAGCACCCGTAAGCTTAACAAGTTAGTGGAAATCTCGAGAGAGTCTCTCGGGGACTGGACTAGCCACGGGTTGTGGCGAACCAGGATACATCGGTGCGTTTGTTCTAATTTACTTACTTATCGCACTTATTTATTTCCTGCAATTTTTAAATTCCGCAAGTTTACGCTAATTTTTATTATAACGCTATTCACCCCCCCCCCTCTAGCGTTAAGCGTATTATCTAACAACCTGCTTTTCTAACTCTCCTATTCTGGCCCTATATTCATTCTCCTTAGCTAGCCCGGCCCACTATTCTTGTGATTATTCAAAAAAATCCTGGAGATGAGGACTTTTGGCGGGCCTCCCAGCTACAATTTCCCTTATATACCAAGCATGATACCCAGGTAAAACTTCTCCTTAGGTCGATCTCATACATAGGTATTTGGTGCCAAGTATTGACGTTCGCTCCAGACCTGGCGAACTCTTGCTTCAGGAAATTGGCCATCAGGACCAATCTCAACTACTTGAGTACTGAGATCTTCATCTTTTGGAACTATTTGGCACCTCCTGAGTTGTCTTAAACCCGATACGGAGTGTAAGACTGAATGCTCTTAAGACCCATCAAGAGGAAGTGAGGCCCAGTTGTTGGCATATATATGATTTCATCCACAGGTAACCATCAAAACGTCCACTCTATTTGATTGGAAATGATAAACCGAAAGTATTATGTGCATTCCTTGACCCTTCAGGCAAGCTGATCCCGCTAATCCTCGTATAAAATTCCTATATGCAGGTTTTTTGTGTTGACCCATAACTCAGGAATTGAGGACGATGGCATTAATGTTCGGTCATCCAAATTTTCAACAACACATTGCACCCCTCAAAAAAGTTTCCTCCGGATATGCAGGCTGTGAGAACGGGGAAGAGTTCAGCTACTATCATGGGCGCAAGAGTGCTCTTGGCTTGGGTGATTAAAGTGCTGACGACCCCGGCAATTTTTATGTCGATATGTCCATCTTTCCTTGGGAATATAAGAAGTCCTAAGAATACCACCATAAAAGCAAAATGTCTATGTTCCTCCCATTTTTGGCAGTTTCCTTTGCTACATATTTTGTTTTCCAGATTGTTGAACCCTCCTAGGTAACCATATATCTGGTACATAAATTGCGGAGTACAAAATCCAGCTGCCAAATCCGTGTTGGACCGTCCTGCTTATCTTTAGTGAATCTAAGAATCTATGCACAGCTACAGTTCTTGGGGCAATCAAATACTTGTGCCTTAGAGGAACCTCAGCACTCTCAATGTATCCGGCTATTTCCTTGAGGGTCGGGGTGAGTAAAAAATCTGAAAAATGGAACATGTTGTGTGCCGGGTCCCAGCATGTGACCAATGCTCTTATGATGTCTCCCCGAGGCTTAATCTCTAACAAGCCAGTAAGACCTTTCAAATATTTTTTGATCTCATCTTTCCCTTCTTCGCCTAGATCATTCCACTATAGACGCAACTTCAAAGGGATTTTTTTCATGATTGAGAAAGGTTCATTTTGAATCGTGCTCATCCTGCACATTTATTAAGGTGATTTAATCGCTTATTTTGAAGAAAAAGGGACTCCATTTTATTTTATTGAAAATTTCAAAAACAAAAACCCGGCTTTGCAGATACGACCTTTTAGAACTTCTGGGAAGAAGATTTTAAGGTTGTACCCGCTAACTATTGAAATGATCCAAAGTGGATGTACTTGCAAAAATAGCCTTCTAGCTTTTAGGGACATTCGGCTTATTTTAAACAAGAATGGCATCACCCGACAAAATTAAAAAGAGTTTTTTGTATTGTTTTTAGGTTATCTTTGCAAAAAGGGAAGTTGGACCCGTTGGGGTTGCCTACATATCTCACATCCAGTGAGAATAAAACTGGCGTAGTTCGGGCAGATTTGACAAACCAACTATTTTTGAAAACTTTTCTTTGAATTTTAAAAAATATTTGGCAGAGTTTCTGTACCATTTGAGTATTGGGCTTTCAAACAGGTGACCAACCCTAACACTAACACTATTATTCTTTTCTCTTTTTTTCTTTTCAAATTTCTCCCATTATTTACAAGCCATCCAGCGTGCCGATCCGAGGAAAAAAATACACAAATAGCAAGTAGGATGCATCATGATGGTATTTTCATGTCAGGTCAACTGTCCTAGACGGACCCAACCCCTATGTTGAGTCCCCTAAGTCAAATGCACGTGGTACAAGCAATCGTACCTACTAGGAATCCAATATGAGGTCAAGTTATTCTAAGTTCAAAACCTGGGTATATGTTCTAGACTGTGTACCCGAGCGGACAGCTCGAGTCGAGGAGGGGGCTACGTACCAGGAACCGAAAGGCCATCCGGCTTAGTAACTTGTCCGCCCTCTCTCATAGTTTAAGGTATGACACTAACAAAATAGAGAGTCTCGACCAACGAGCACATCCCCGAAGATGAGAAGAGAAGGTTCCGTAACAATTTTATATATACAATTCAGGCAATATCAAAGCGGTAAAGCACTTAGCACGTTAGGATAAAGTATGCATGAAAATCAGGTAATAAATAAATCCAAGTATAATAGCTATTCTAAGCTTGAATTCTTAAACCCTGAACCGACGTTCTGGGTTTGTATCCCCAGCAGAGTCGTCAGAGCTGTCGCGCCTCCTTTTTACAAACTACTCCGAAGGATAGCGTATAAGGGAGTTTTTCCAATTTAAGTGACATTATTCGAAATGGGATTATTTATTTACTCAGAATCGCCACTAGGGATAGGTTTGGCATTTGGCATCCCAAGTCACCAGTTTATCTTGAATTCCAAATCGAGGAAATTTTGACTTTCCGAATGGAGTCTGCGAACCAAAAATTCTTAAGTAAGGAATTCTGTTAACCCGAGTGAATGTGTTAGGCATCCCCCGGATTCCATGGTTCTAGAACAGTCGCTTAAACTACTATAAATGGCCTAATATCTAATTTTAATGCATGTCATCCTATAGTGCAATTTTAAAAATATTTACCGCTTTTAGTTAATTTTAAGGAAATTGAACATCGTTTAATTCATATTTTTGGATCACGTCAGATGAAATGCACCCGTATGCTCGACACATTCATTCAACATTTTGGGATTTGGATTTGGGTCACATGAAATGCACACCCGAATTTAGGAAGGTAAAATTATTAGAGAATGTGCCTAAAGCGACTAACGTGTCATTAACTTTGTGAGAGGCCATGAAAATTCTCTAACTGTCACATCTCGAGTTCTAAATATTTTAATGAAGTTATCAAAGAGGGCCACGCAATTTGTGAATTTTGTTTGGCGCGGCACACCTCGTCTTATTTTAAAGGCCAACCTAAAGGGACTATTGTTCTCGATTAAAGATTGTGTCTAAAGGCCTAATTAATTAATACTATTAATAAACCATTATTAAAAGCATTCAAGAAATTCAGGCCTTAAGCTCAAGTCCACCCTTAAACAAGAGGAAAACCTCTTAATTTAAACATGTTACTTAACTTGAAAGGCCCAAAATTGTGCTATAGGATTGAACCAATAACATAAAAAAATTCAGATCTTTAGCATATTGGGCCTAAAACACTGGCCCAAGTATAAGGCATTTCAGTCAGGTTTTAAGATGTTACCCAATCGTAGGCCTCTTGTGTAGGCCCAAATAAAGAGTGAAATAGGATTAAGACTCTTGAATTGAGACTTCATGGTCTCATGGCTTATTAGATGACTGGGCCAGTTATTATACAAAGGCTAACAATACATGGGCCTACCATTAAGCCAATAGGCCCAAATTTCGTTTACAAAAGAGTGTGGACTGTTTTGTGCCACCATGAGCCCTCAATTTGATACTCGTTTTGCTCAAGTAGACCTGGCAACTCTTAATCGTTTAAAATTCAAAACTCATGTTTAAACTTGTTTGCAGTCTAATGAATTAAAAACAATGACCTTTAATGTCGATCAATAACTCCCTTAAACAATGACCTTTAATGTCGATCAATAACTCCCTTGACTGCCGTAATCTTCTTAGGATCTATCTGAATACCCTATCTTGATACAACCTGACTCAAGAATGCAACTGAACTCAACCAAAACTGACATTTCAAAAAATTAGCATATAATTGACTGTCCCTTAAAGTCTGGAGAACAACTCGAATGTGTTGCTCATGCTCCTCCCAGTTGTGAGAATAGATCAAAATATCATCAATGAAGACAATCACGAAAGAACCCAAATAAGGCTTGAACACTCTGTTCATCAAATTCATGAAAGTTGTTGGGGAATCTGTCAACATCTTTAAGAACTTATAATGCTTGTACCGAGTGCGAAAAGGTGTCTTAGGGACAATGGATGCCCTAATCCTCAACTTATGGTAGCAAGATCTCAAATCAATCTTCGAAAACACTTTGGCGCCCTGAAGCTGGTCAAATAAATCATCAATCCTCGGCAATGGATAATTTTTTTTGATGGTGACTTTGTTTAACTGTTGATAATCTATACACATCCTCATTGATCCATCCTTCTTCTTAACAAACAACATCCGCACACCCCAAAGTGAGACACGACGCCTAATAAAGCCTTTATCTAGCAAATACTACAACTATTCTTTCAATTCTTTCAACTCTAGCAGGGCCATAAAATACGGCAAAATAGAAATAGGCTGAGCGCCCGAAGTCAAATCAATTCAAATGTTAATATCCTTGTCGGGTGGCATACTCGGTAGATTTTCAGGAAATACCTCTGGAAACTTATAGACAACAGACACAGAATCCATAGGAGGAACCTCAGCACTAGAATCACGAATGTATGCTAAATAGGCCAAACATCCCTTATCAACCATACGCTGAGCCTTCATATATGCCATGCTGGTAGAATGACCAGGAGTCGCTCTCCACTCCAAATAAGGCAACCCCGGCAATGCTATGGTCACGGTCTTATAATGACAGTCCAAGATAGCATGATAAGGGGATAACCAATCCATCCCCAAAATGATATCAAAATCCACTATATCGAGAAGTAGGAGACATATTCTAGTCTCAAGACCCCCAACAACAACCACACACGAATGATAGACTCGATTTACCATAATAGAATCACCCACCGGTGTAAATACATATACAGCAGCACTCAAAGAATTAGGATGCACAACCAGATAAGGAGAAAAATAAGATGACGTAAAGGAATATATGGACCTTGGATCAAACATGACTGAAGCATCCCTACTGCAAATTGAAACTGTACATGTGATAGCTGCATTGGAGGCCTCGGCCTCAAGTTTGACTGGAATAGCATAACATCGGGGTTGCATCCTACCACTCTAGACTACATTCCGAGGACGACCTCCTGCTGGCTGGCGTCCACCTCTAGCTGCCTGACCTTCACCTCTAATGGCTAGACCTCCACCTCTAACGGCCTGACCTCCACCTCTAACACCTTGACCCCTACCTCTAGCTGGCTAAGGAGGCAGTGGAACACTCAATGTTGGAACCATAGCACGAGAACCTGGATGCTGAGAACTGCTCGAAGCTCAAGGGCAAAACCTAGCAATGTGCCTTGTATCGCCACAAGTATAACAAGCCCTCGACTGCTGAGACTACTGACCCTGAAACTAACCTTGAAGGCCTAAGTAACCACCCTAAAAACTCTAGAGCAAAGGTGCACTGATAGGAGCTGGTGGAGAACTATAGGGCAACTAATTAGAATACTGCATATGAGAACCACAGCCACATAGAGCACCGTGAGTTGCCTGAAGTGCTGAATGAAACGGCCTGGAAGGTGTTGAAACACGTTCTCAAGTCGCTAAAACTAAACGTGTGTTCATATTTGTAGGTTTTGATAAATGACAAACCGACGTGAACGGAACATTGACATATGCCGAAGTCCAAGCACAAGAGAAACAAAGATCAAGATTAAGTAAAGCAACAAAGTTATACATGAGTCGTTCTATAATTGTGATCTTGATCCGACAATTGATTCAAGACTTGGCTTCTCTCGTAAAATCATTTTTATCAAACCATGCATAATTTAAAGCAAAATGATTTTCACACATTTCATTTTAACCAAAATGAATTCTAAACATGTCGTGTACACCAGATTTTACAAAGCTGTAAGATAATCGATTGTGTACCTTATGATAATCGATTATGTTAAGGCAGTGTACACCAGATTTTACAAAACTGCAAGATAATCGATTATGTACCTTATGATAATCGATTATGTTAAGGCAGTGTTCACCAGATTTTTCAAAGCTACAAGATAATCGATTATGTGCCTTAGACTAATCGATTATGTTGAGACAGTAAGCATCAGATTTTACAAAGTAACAAAATAATCGATTATGGCTTTTCTGGTAATCGATTATATTGAAGACCGTTGCCAAAGTATTTTCAAACATTGAAAGATAATCGATTATGTACAATCAGACAATCGATTATGTTAAGCATAAAATCGGGGATTGATTTTGAACGTTGTCAGGTAATCGATTATACGATTTGGATAATCAATTATTCTGCTTAAAATCTGGGAATGATTTTTAAACGATTGACAGATAATCGATTATGCAGAATCAGATAATCGATTATCTAGCACAAAATCAGCAATTTGTGATTGGCAATTAAGCAACGGTTTTGGGTGTTTTGAGCACTATAAATACAACTCAAATTCACTCTTCTAAGCACAACAACTGAATACATTCTTGCTAAGCTTACATACTCTCTTTGCAATCATTTTATATTCATTTCATAAGATTTTGAGAGCCAAACTCTTGACGAAATTGTTGTGTTCTTGAGCGTATTGTTTTTACTCATATTTACTCTATAAAGAGAGTCTTGTCTTGAGTGCTAAGTGTTTGTACACACTTGAAGGGATAGTCTAATCCCTTGTTGTAAGAAGGAAAAGTAGTTCCATGGATTGAAGTCTTGAGGTGCGGCATCCTCGAGCAGGTTGAAGTCTTGTAGAGTGTATATCTACGAGCAAGTGTAACGGTTTGTTAGGCTCCCGTAAGCTTAACAAAGTTAGTGTAAAACTCGAGAGAGTCTCTCGGGGACTGGACTAACCACACGTTGTGGTGAACCAAGGATAAAATTCGGTGTGTTCTCTCCTTATCCTTTCAATTACTGCACTTACATTATTCCTGCAATTTTAATTCCGCAAATTTACATTGTTTTTTATTATAACGCTATTCACCCCCCCCCCCTCTAGCGTTAAGCGTATATTCTAACAATTGATATCAGAGCCTAACTCTCTGAAACACTTAACAGTTTGAGAGAAATAATCCATGGCTTCTACTCGTAACATTAATGCAGGACTAGGTGAAGGACAATGCTTCACAAGGCCACCACTCTTTGATGGCACAAATTATACCTACTGGAAGGAGAGGATAGGATTTTCATTCAATCAAACAACTTCCAATTGTGGAAAATCATAAAGAATGGAGAACAACTTCCAACTAAAAAGGTTGGAGATGAACTCGTCCCGAAGTCGGAAGACGAATACGATATGGACGATATCAGAAAGGTGGAATATAATGCAAAGGCCATCAACATGCTATTTTGTGCTGTAAATCCCGATGACTATCGGAAAATCTCATGTTGCACCACGGCTAAGCAAATGTGGGATAAATTGGAGATCACCTACGAAGGCACGGACCAGGTAAGAGAAGCTAAAATAGATTTTCTAACCCACGAATATGAACTTTTTCATATGAAGGAAAGTGAGAAGATAGACGATATGTTCGAACGATTTTCAAAAATCGTTAATGATCTTCATGCTCTCAAGAAGACTTTCACGGATAGGGAGCTTGTCCGTAAAATTCTTCAAAGTCTCACTCCGGAATGGCGCTCCAAAGCCGACGCTATTCAAGAGTCAATCGGCATCACAAATGTCACAATCGACGGGCTTAGAGGTAATCTCAAAACCTATGAATCTACTATTCTTAACCCTCCTTTGGATGATCAAAGGAAGCGAAGAATCGCCCTCAAGGCAAGCACGGCTCAACCTCAAAATGATAGGATTCAAGCGACGAAGATAACGAGTTCGGATTCGTTATTAGGAAATTTCACAAGTTCATGCGAAAGGAGTTTGAACGAAAAGTTAAGCGACAAGGAGACCAATTAAAGTGCTATGGATGCGGAGAAATCGGGCACATAAAATCAAATTGTCCAAATACCAAAAAGGAGAAGAAGCCCGTCAAGAAACAAAGAGCATACATCTCTTGGGGAGGCGACTCCGGAGACGAATCAAGTGATGGAGAAGGAAACGAGACCGCAAACTTGTGTCTTATGGCACACGAAGAAACTCAAAATGAGGTATGTACTTCTTCTAAGAACTACTTCACTTTAGAAGAAATGCAAGATGCATTTGATGAGTTGTATAAAGAGTTTATTAGCGCTTCTAAATCTATAAAAGATTTAAGAAAACAATTTTCTTCAAAAGAAAAGGATTTTGAAAAACTCACTCTTGAAAATGAGAAATTAAAAGAGGAAAACAAGTTTTATGGCAAAAGAAGCGCCGATAAACCCGAAAGCTCAAATAAGGATTGTACCTCTTGCAAATCTCTAAAGGAAGAAGTAGAAAGTCTTAGAAGCACTTTGCACAAATTCAATTCTTCACACAAAAATCTCAATGAAGTGCTTGTAAATTTGAAATCCACTAAGCACGGTATAGGCTTTAAACACGAGCCAAAAGAAAAAGTTGAGTCCATTCCTAAACCACCTAAAACTCAACTTAGGCAAAATAAAATAAATGTCAGCACTCAACCTAGAAATTTTAATCCTAGAATTGCAACTCATCCTAGAACAAATGCTAGAAGAAATAGTGGCATGTATAGACCACCTAGACAAGATTTTCGAAAACCACATCAAAACTATATTCCTAACAATAGAGTAAATACTAGAAGAAATATTGGCATGTATAGACCACCTAGACAAGATTTTCGAAAACTACATCAAAACTATATTCCTAAAAATAGAGTGAATAAAGTTAGATCTCTAAATTATTATCATCCTAGAAGAATGCACAATCCGAATGTCATTTGTCATTATTGCAATAAAATTGGACATATTGCTCCCGCATGCTTCACTAGGCATAGACATTTCACTGCAGGACAATCACACCAATATGTTGCACCTAACGCACAAGGATCCAAAATGGCTTGGGTACCAAAATCTCATTAATTTGTTTTGTAGGTGTGTTTGAAGGGATCAAGTGTACTTTGGTACCTTGATAGTGGATGCTCCAAACATATGACCGGGGATGCATCAAAATTCCTTCAACTAAAACCCACGGAAGGAGGAAATGTTATTTTTGGAGACAATAACAAAGGAAAAATTATCGGCATTCGATCGGTCGGTAAGGACGAATCCTCCTCCATTAAGCATATTTTGCTAGTTAAAGGTCTCAAACATAATCTCTTGAGCATAAGTCAATTATGTGACAAGGGAAATCTTGTATTGTTTGACTCCGAAGAATGCTTAGTTATCCGTCGTAGTGATTTTAAAATTATTCTTCGTGCTATTAGAATGGATAATATCTATATGGTTGATCTTGAAAATTCTTCATCAAGTTATGTGAATTGTCTTTTGAATAAAGAAGACGACATGTGGTTATGGCATCGTAGAGTAGCTCATGTAAATATGAATCTTTTAAACAAACTAGTTTCACAAGAATTAGTAATTGGTCTTCCAAACATGAAATTTGAAAAAGATTCTACTTGTGATTCACAAAAAGGGAAACAAACAAAAGCCTCTTTTAAATCCAAAAATGTTGTTTCAACCACCAGACCCTTACAACTTCTTCACATGGATCTTTTTGGACCATCTCGTGTCGAAAGTCTTGGTGGAAATCTTTATGCTTTTGTAATTGTTGATGACTACTCTAGATTCACATGGACGTTATTTCTTGCTCATAAAAGTGATGCCTTTCATGCTTTCAAAAGTTTTCTTAAACGTGTTCAAAATGAAAAGAACACAACCATCACTTCCATAAGAAGTGATCATGGGGGAGAGTTCGATCACAATCTCTTCGCGGATTTTTGTGACGAACTCGGTATTGAACATACCTTTTCGGCTCCACGTACACCACAACAAAATGGAGTGGTGGAACGTAAAAATCGATGTCTCGAAGAGATGGCTAGAAACATGCTCGATGAGGCTAAGATTTCCAAAAAGTTTTGGGCGGATGCCGTGAGTACCGCAAGCTATGTTTTAAACAGAGCTATCATTAGACCGATACTCATGAAAACTCCCTATGAACTCTATAAGGGAAGAAAACCAAATCTTTCCCATCTTAGAGTCTTCGGTTGTAAATGTTTTATTCACAACAACGGAAAAGATAACTTGGGAAAATTTGATGCGAAATCTGATGAAGGAAATTTTCTTGGCTACTCATCACGTAGCAAAGCATATAGAGTGTTTAATAATCGAACCAAAACTGTTGAGGAATCTCCTCATGTAGTATTTTGTGAAAATGATGCTCGCTTGGCGAGAAAGGATTCTTGTGTTGATCTTGCAGATGCTTTAAAGAAAATCAATCTTCAAGACGAGGTACAAAAGGAGGATCCAAAGGAAGTTCAAGATGAAGTCATGGAACAACCTTCGGAAGAAGTACCACCACAAGAAGAAGAATCGATGATGCCTAAGGCTTGGAGGACGTCTAAAGACCATCCTCTTGACAAGGTAATTGGCAACATCGAGAAAGGGGTAAGTACACGAAACCTTCTTAAAGATACTGTAGGACATATGGCTTTTGTTTCACAAATAGAACCTAAAACCATTTCTGAAGCAATTGGGGATGAGCATTGGACCTTGGCAATGCAAGAGGAGCTTAACCAATTCAAACGTAATGATGTTTGGAAATTGGTGCCAAGACCCGATAATCACACCATAATTGGTACGAAATGGGTTTTTCGGAATAAATTAGATGAAAATGGTATAATCACTAGAAACAAAGCTAGGCTAGTTGCTAAGGGATATAATCAAGAAGAAGGCATTGATTATGAAGAAACCTATGCACCCGTTGCACGCCTAGAAGCCATTCGTTTATTACTTGCTTTTTCATCATCTATGAATTTCAAGTTATTTCAAATGGATGTCAAAAGTGCCTTCCTCAATGGGTTTATTCAAGAGGAAGTGCATGTTGAACAACCCCCGGGCTTTGAAGATTTTACATCTCCCAACCATGTCTTCAAGCTTAAGAAAGCTTTATATGGTCTTAAACAAGCTCCTCGAGCTTGGTATGAACGTCTAAGTAAATTTCTCTTAGACAATGAGTTTGAAAGGGGGAAAGTTGACACCACACTTTTTATCAAAAATAAAAACAATGACATTCTATTAGTTCAAATTTATGTCGATGATATTATTTTTGGTACTACTAATGATTTTCTACGCGAGGAATTCTCTAAGTTAATGACTAGCGAATTCGAAATGTCAATGATGGGTGAGCAAAACTTCTTCTTGGGGCTGCAAGTAAAACAAATGAAAGAGGGAACTTTCATTTGCCAATCCAAATATTGCAAGGAGTTGCTAAATCGCTTTGAAATGAGCAACGCCAAAGCAATGGCCACCCCAATGAGTACATCCGATCATCTTGACAAAGATGAGAAAGGTAAGGAAGTAGACACCAAGAAGTATCGAGGTATGATCGGATCTCTTCTCTATCTTACTGCTAGTAGACCGGACATCATGTTTAGCGTGTGTTTATGCGCTCGATATCAATCATGTCCGAAGGAGTCACACTTAACTGCGGTAAAACGGATTATGAAGTATCTTGTTGGAACAATAAATGTGGGACTATGGTATCCCAAAGATTCTTCATGCCAACTTGTTGGCTATTCCGATTTCGATTTTGCGGGTTGCAAATTGGACCGCAAGAGCACTAGTGGCACTTGCCATTTGCTCGGTAGCTCCTTAGTTTCTTGGTTTAGCAAGAAACAAGTTAGTGTTGCGTTATCCACAACCGAGGCTGAATATATAGCCGCGGGGAGTTGTTGTGCTCAAATCCTTTGGATGAAGCAACAACTCTTGGATTATGGTCTTAGTATTGATCATGTTCCTCTTCGATGTGACAATACTAGCGCCATAAGCTTGACGAAGAATCCTATTCTTCACTCAAGAACGAAACACATAGAAATTAGACATCACTTTATAAGAGATCACGTTCTCAAGGGCGATGTCGAAATTGAATTTGTTGAAACCAAAAATCAATTAGCCGACATCTTCACAAAGCCATTAGAGAAAGAGTCCTTTTTCCGCATTCGTAGTGAACTCGGAATTCTTGACTCCACGATGATCTAATTCATGCATTGCATTTGTTTTAAATAATTACTAACATGAGCGTCGGAGGCGCCTAATTCTTTTTTGCAGGTATCGCCCCAAAGACAGGGGGAATTATCAGACACCGGTGCAGAATAATCGATTTCTCTGAAGTCAATAATCGATTATTCCCCATTTACGTTTTATGTTTATTATGCTGGAAAATTGACATAATCGATTATACAACACTACAATCGATTATCTAACAGTTTTGGCTTTGCAGGATTTTAGTTGTTAAATACAAAAATCGGTTATCACATATCCCTAATCGATTATGTTGACATTTATTTTCAGGTGTTAAGTCACTGTGTGACAATAATCAATTATTTAAAACAGTGTAATCGATTTTCCTATTACCGTCTCGGATGTCCGTTACTACATTTCCTGAAATAATCTATTATCTCAAAAGCACAATCGATTATTCCCCGAGTCAGAAAATCACTGGGCACACTATGTCAAAATAATCGATTACCATAGTTCCATAATCGATTATTCTCAGTCAGTATTTCAAAATAGTTACCGTTTCTGACCGTTTGCTCCTTAAAATTTTTGCAGATTTCTTAACTTTAATGCAATTTCATTCTTCACATTATAAATAGGTGCATTATATCTTCAATGTCTTCACTCAAACATCAATCTTAGCTCCCAAATTCTCAAAAATCCCTCAAAACTCTTCAAAGGCTATTACTATTTATTCAAAATGACGGGCAAAACTTCCAAACGAGCTCGTTCCGGCAAAAATGTTGCCTCCTCTTCCGTCACTCGTCCACTAGTTCATTGTTATAAAGATGGTTCTTATTTACGATTCAATAGTGAAGCCGAACTTATGCGCTTCATTGAAAAATTTGAAAATCGGGAAATCCTTCCTCCTCGATTTTCCACGGATCTTTTCCTTCATCACAGCGCCCCTCCATCCACAGCAAATATGCTTATGCAAAGCCAACTCCTTGAATTCCTATATCTTCACACTCCTTACATTCACCCTCCTCTAATTCGGGCCTTCTATTCAAATCTCGAGAAGTACGAAGATGGTGAAATTGTCTCGAACGTCAATGGAATTTCAATTCCTCTATCTGAGGCAAATATTCAAGCCCTCACTAAACTCCCGCACAATGGGGACATTTCTCTCTATACTAGGGAAGAAGGTGCGTTATTTGATGAACAGCTTCTCTTCACCCAAATTGGCATCGGTGAATTTATTGCAACTCCGGACCATCGTCATCCAACCATTACAAACATGCTCCCGGAATATCGTCTAATTTTTTATTTCATCACTCGCGTTCTAAAACCGCGAAAATTCAATCACACAACTATCTCTCATGAGGACTCAAAACTCATGCATGCCATTATCACCGGGGCTCGCATCAATTGGTGCAAGTTCGTCATGACTCACTTATATGATGCAATTAGGGAAGATAAGCCACTCCCCTATGTTTTTGTTGTTATGACCATTCTTGTTGCTTCCGGTATCGACACCTCCGTTGGTCCTCAAAAAAAGGCGACAAAACATTGGGAAATTCAAGAATTTTCATTTCCCAATATCGGTGAACATCCGCCTCCTCCTCCACCTCAAAGACGTCGTCATCCGGCCCCGTCCGATGCATCCCTCCAATCTATTTCCGAGCAACTTTCCTCCTTGTCAACATCCCTAAATCGTATTGATATGAATGTCAATCGATTGACTCACGAGCTCCATGGATATTTTGATCACGTCCATTATCCATATGCCCAAATTGTCCTTCGGGAAGATGTATCGGATGTCGAGACGGAAGTCAATGATGATAATGAATAATGTCTTGTCTCTTTATTTGCATAATATTCTGTCTTTTATTTTTATGTATTTGCAATATTGTTTAATCAATAAAGAGTTAGTTATTTTTTTTGCTAATGTCAAAAGGGGGAAGATATGGGCATATGCACACTAATACATATTGGCATAAATTGAGGGGGAATTTATAACTTGAGGGGGAACTCGTTGCATATCTATATACTTGTCTTGGATCGTCATTATAATTAATTAATATGCATATCCCGATATTGGTTTGCCATTATCAAAAAGGGGGAAATTGTTGAAACACGTTCTCAAGTCGCTAAACTAAACTTGTGTTCATATTTGTAGGTTTTGATAAATGACAAATCGACATGAACGGAACATTGACATATGCCGAAGTCCAAGCACAAGAGAAACAAAGATCAAGATTAAGTAAAGCAACAAAGTTATACATGAGTCGTTCTATAATTGTGATCTTGATCCGACAATTGATTCAAGACTTGGCTTCTCTCGTAAAATCATTTTTATCAAACCATGCATCTTTAATTTAAAGCAAAATGATTTTCACACATTTCATTTTAACCAAAATGATTTCTAAACATGTCGTGTACACCATATTTTACAAAGCTGTAAGATAATCGATTATGTACCTTATGATAATCGATTATGTTAAGGCAGTGTACACCAGATTTTACAAAACTGCAAGATAATCGATTATGTACCTTATGATAATCGATTATGTTAAGGCAGTGTTCACCAGATTTTTCAAAGCTACAAGATAATCGATTATGTTGAGATAGTAAGCATCAGATTTTACAAAGTAACAAAATAATCGATTATGGCTTTTCTGGTAATCGATTATATTAAAGATCGTTGCCAAAGTATTTTCAAACATTGAAAGATAATCGATTATGTACAATCAGACAATCGATTATGTTAAACATAAAATCGGGGATTGATTTTTGAACGTTGTCAGGTAATCGATTATACGATTCGGATAATCGATTATTCTACTTAAAATCTGGGAATAATTTTTTAATGATTGACAGATAATCGATTATGCAGAATCAGATAATCGATTATCCTAGCACAAAATCAGCAATTTGTGATTGGCAATTAAGCCACGGTTTTGGGTGTTTTGAGCACTATAAATACAACTCAAATTCACTCTTCTAAGCACAACAACTGAATACATTCTTGCTAAAGCTTACATACTCTCTTTGCAATCATTTTATATTCATTTCATAAGATTTTGAGAGCCAAACTCTTGACGAAATTGTTGTGTTCTTGAGCGTATTGTTTTTACTCATATTTACTCTATAAAGAGAGTCTTGTCTTGAGTGGTAAGTGTTTGTACACACTTGAAGGGATAGTCTAATCCCTTGTTGTAAGAAGGAAAAGTAGTTCCTTGGATTGAAGTCTTGAGGTGCGGCATCCTCAAGCAGGTTGAAGTCTTGTAGAGTGTATATCTACGAGCAAGTGTAACGGTTTGTTAGGCTCCCGTAAGCTTAACAAAGTTAGTGTAAAACTCGAGAGAGTCTCTCGGGGACTGGACTAACCACACGTTGTGGTGAACCAGAATAAAATTCGGTGTGTTCTCTCCTTATCCTTTCAATTACTGCACTTACATTATTCCTGCAATTTTAATTCCGCAAATTTACATTGTTTTTTATTATAACGCTATTCACCCCCCCTCTAGCGTTAAGCGTATATTCTAACAGAAGGATGGACCCTATCAAAAGAATACTTGCCTCCAGATGAGGCACCACTGAACCTGCTTGAATAGTTGGTCCTCTTATCAAACCCCTGACCACTCCCATGTGATAGAACAATCTCAACTCTCCTGGCAACATTGGCCGCATCCTGAAAATAAATCTCGCTCCTTGTCTCCTTAGCCATCTGCAATCAAATCATCTAAGCGAGTTCCTCAATGAACTTCGCAACCTTTCTCTCTCAATGGGAAGTATGATAAGAGCATAACGGGCCAAAGTAATGAATCTGGTCTCGTACTGAGTGAGAGTCATAGAACCTAGCTGGACGCACTCAAATTGCCTCTGATTGTCCTCCCTATGAGTGGTAGGTATAAACTTCTCCATAAATAGCTGAGAGAACTGATCCCAAGTCAATGCCGGTGACCTAGTTGGTCTATCCAAACAATAATCCCTCAATCAAGACTTGGTGGAACCTGCCAGATAAAAAGCAGCAAAGTCGACCCCATTGGTCTCCACTATCCCCATGTTCCGACGAACCTCGTGACAAATGTCCAAATAGTCCTAGGGATCCTCTAATGATATACTGCCATAAGTAGTAGTGAAAATCTTGGTGAATTTGTTCAACCTCCACAAAGCATCAGCAGACATAGCTGCTCCATCATTTGTCTAAGCCACAACACCCGGCTGAACTACCTCAACTGGATGAGCTACTAGAGTCCGAAATTGAGGAGCCATATGCTCCAGAATACTTGTAATGGGAGTTTGTGCTACTCCCCTAGCCTAAGAGACGGGTGGTGCTACAGGAAGTAAGCATGCCTGAGCGACACTCTCTATAAGGCCTACTAGATGGACCAAAGCATCCTGGAGTACTGCTGTAGCGATGAACCCCTCTGGGACCTGAGCTGGCCATGCTGGAGTGGTCTTGGCTGGAGCCTCATCATCAAACTCTACCTGAGGCTCCACCGCTGGTGCTGCTACTTTGGGCTGAGCCCTGCCCCTGCTTCAGCCTCTAGCAAAACGTCGACCTCATCCTCTGCCTCTCATAGGAGCTGCAACTGAGGGCTCGGGCTGCTAATCAGTGAATGAAGAAGCACATATTCTCACCATCTCGAAAGAACATTGTAAAAGTTCAATTAACATTGAGAAATCAAATCACACGATGGAGAAGAATAGATGTGAAGTCATTCCTAAACTCTACAGCCTCTGGGGATAAGCACAGATGTCTCGGTACCGATCCCTCAGACTCTACTAAGCTCGTCCATAATTGTGAGATCTAAGCAACCTATAGCTCTAATACCAACTTGTCACGACTGGAATTTCTCGCCGTCGGGATCATGATGGCGCATACTAGTGAAACCTAGGCAAGCCAACTACTCCGATTAATTTAGCCTTTTCATTTTTATCTTTACCAATTATAAGTTAACATAATATAAACATCGAAATAATAATGAGGAAGAACGGAATTAACAATTTAACATTATACAAATACGAATCCATAATAGATTTCTACACATAACTGGAGTCACAATCTCACTGACTATCTAAAAATACGACAAATAGTGATCTAAACAAAGAAAATACATATCTATCTCAGGATTAAGTAGAACATAATGAAAATAGGGTAGAAGGGGACGCCAAGGCTTGCGGGTGCCTGCAGGACTACCTCGGGTCTCCACTGGACTAAAGGCAGCAACCTCGAACTACGGTTGAAGGGTCCAGTACCGAAATCTGCACAAAAGAGTGTAGAGTGTAAAATTAGTACAACCAGCCCCATGTACTGAGTAAGTGTCGATCCTAACCTTTGCGAAGTAGTGACGAGGCTAGGACGCGACAACCACATAAACCTGTGCAATTAAATTATATACGAGAAGCAATAATAACAAGAATGAAACATAATAAGATGAGAAAAAGGGGAACATGTTGAGGGGGATATCAAGTTATGATAATGAGTATAGAAACAAAGTAAAAATCAAACTTGAAGCAACAGAAATAATAACACAGAAACAAGTGCACGACGTCACCCTTCGTTCTTTTACTTTTTTCCTTACATCAACAAAAATGACACGGCATCAAAAACGTCATGTGGACTTGCTCGTGCGACAAATCACCAAAATAGCACATATAACTACAAGTTTTGCATCCAAATCAAAGAAAAATTTGAAGAACTCTTAAAGTTTCCAATTTCACAACCGAGGGTCCGATTCATATCATATGAATTTCATTTCTTGCCAAATTTTATAAGCACAACCTAAATACCATACTAAACCTGTACCAGGCTCTAGAACCAACATATGGGCCCGATATCATCAAATTCAAACATCTTTAAATTTCCAAAAACTCCTAAAATTTCAGTTAAATAATTTCTTTCAAAAAGTCATTTCTTGGGCTTGGGATCTTGGAATTCAATTCTGATCATACGCCTAAGTCCAATATTTTTTTGGACCCTTCAAAACCATCAAATCATGGGATCGGATCAGTTTACCTAAAATATTGATCAAAGTCAACTTAATTTTAATTTTAAGGACAAAATTAGCATTTTCTCAAATTTTTCACATAAGGGTTTTCCGGATATACGCTCGGACTATGCACATAGATTATGGTGAGACAAAAGGAGGTTTTTAAGGCCTTAGAACACAGATTTAATTTTTAAAACAAGTGATGACCTTTTGGGTCATTACACCCTCCTCAAAATCACTTCCAAAAGCTTCAAAACCAACTAAAAATGGTGAAGAATGAACCAAAATTCACGAAGTCCACAATATATATTTGTCACCTAGAGATACTGCATTTGCGGTCCAAATGACACTTCTGCGACACCGCACCTGCGGAAAATCCATCGGAGGTGCGGTTCCCACTTATTCCTTCAGAATTTGCTTCTGCGGCCACAATATCGCACATATGGTCTCGCAGTGCGCTCCAATTCTCGTACCTGCACTTCCAGACCCAAACCACTCATCGCACCTATGGTTCCAATTCCGCAAGTGTGGTTAAGACAGAACCAGCAGCTTTAGCTGCACTTTCCAAATCCCAAACTCTTTGTTAACTATCCGAAATTATCCCGAGCCCCTCGGGACTCAACCAAACATACTAACAAGTTATATATCAACATACAAACTTAGTCGAATCTCCGAAACACTCAAAATAACATTAAAACACCAAATTATCCTCAGATTCAAGCCTAAGGACTTTCTAAATTTTGCAAACAACACCGAAACCCATCAAATCACTTCCGAATGACTTGAATTTTTCATACACGTCAAAAATGACACCACGAACCTACTCCAACTTTCAAAATCTATTCCGACCCCGATATCAAATTTTCCACTGCCGGCCAAAATCGCCAATTTTTTTTAACTTTCACCAATTTAAGCCTAATTCTACCATGGACCTCCAACTCATATTCTGGATGCGCTCTTAAGACCAAAATTACCTAACAGAGCTAACAGAACCATCAAAATTCACATCCGAGATCATTTACTCATAAGTCAATATTCGGTCAACTTTCCAATCGTAAGCCTTTACAAAAGAGACTAAGTATCTCAAATCCTCCCTGAAACCACTCCAGACCAGAAGCAACTAACCCAACATGTCATAATATAGCTAAAGAACACAAAAAAAAAAGCAGAAATAGGGAAATGGAGCTACAACTCTCAAAACGACAAGCCAGGTAATTACATCTTCATTGCTTGAAAGCAGATATATATATCATAAGAAATCTTCTTTTCCCTTCAGCAAGTGTGTTTTTTGAAAGATTGATAACAATATCACTTCAAGAATTACTTTCCTTAATGCAATAACATAAGCCACAAGCTTATTGTATTCATCAGTAAAACTGCCTTTTAGAGTCTCAAATATCGTCCTCTTTTCCTTCTTGCACTTCACATGTCTAATATTTAACTCAAATATCCTCTTCAAGATAGCCCTCATATTCCTAACCTTATATTTTGGATCATCTTTTAACTTACTCTTAAAGTATTGATCTATTGTGTGATAGTTAATAATAGAATTATCAAATGAAGCGCCACAAATATGGTTTTGATTTAGGGTCTTAATTTTAACACTAGCATCCCCTTCCTTGGATACTAAACAAATAAAAGGGAAATCTTTTATTTTTGTGCAGTGCAAGTATACCTAACCCTAGTCTTGTCACTCTTCTCCAATTTCAATTCTTTCTTATTGGCCAAATAATACAACTTAAAACACTATCTAGATCTACATTATCCTTATGCAACTCCTCGTACTCACTAAGAATTTCAGATATCTCCCTTTATTTTTGTAATTTTAACAATTTCAGTTCTTCAGAATCATACCCATCAGAATCAGAACTAGAGTCGGATCCTATATTAATCAAGCTACAATCAGTGCCAACCTCATCCATATTATGGTGTACAATATTAGATATACTATGTAAGGGAGGATCACATTCATTAACAACAAACTAGATAATTACTTTATATTCATTACAAATTAGCTTCAACAAATGTCTAATCCCCTTCAATCTCATAAAGTGTACCGCAAGGGCCTTCAAATATTAGTTGTTAAACCCCTACACCTTAAATTTTCTGTAAACGCATTGACTAAATCAACAAAAGATAAAAAGTCTGAGTCATACCCTTTTTTAATGTGCTCACACTTTCTTTGGGTATAGCACTTGTGGCTTGCAAATCTAGTCACCGCCATAATTAAATATTGAGTCAATTAATATCATCATTTGACTTTCTGCAAGCATGCAACAAAGAAAAGATAGGAAAAATATAAGAAAACAGTAAAGGAACTAGCAAAAGAGGCATAAAAAATACGAATAAACATATGAGGTCCTCCCTCGCTCCCTCCCGTCTCCCTCCCCTCCCCCCCCCCCACACAAAATAAAGAAAAATAGAATCTGCATCTAAAGTGGCACTATGAGGGTCCTCCCTTAATAAAAAATTCATAACACAACAAATAATGCCTAAAATATATGACATACAAATGATATAAAGGACCTATTGCTTTACTAACAAACAAAAAGTAACCAAATTTATATAGAACTATCTAGATAACAGTAGAATATAAACAATACAAAAAGAAGACACCCTAAACCACCTTTAAGAAGTTATTCGAGACCCTAAGACACAAACCCTATATCAACTAGAACATTCAACAAAATTGCATAACAAATCAACTAAAAACGAAAAAGGGAACAATTTCATGAAGAATGATGGTACCTTTGAACTCATCCAACCCTAAATCGCCAAACTTCATGTGCATTAGGACCTTTACCCAGTACAGAACTTCAGATTAGAAAAGAGAGATAAAACTAGGGCTCGTATAAAATGGGAAGTGTCGTTTCATTTAAGTGTCACTGGCTATTGAATTAGGTGGGCCAGGTCCTAATAAAAGACGGGTATTATAACTTGGATCTGAAAACTGCACAGGGAATGAACATGTGTCCCCTCAGTTAATGAAAAGGTATTAATATTTGGTAGAGTACGGTAAGGACTTAAAAGTACCAATAGTATAATGAAGTCTTTCTGAATACTATATTCAATAGTATATGGGTATATTTGACCCTTTATCGTTTATTAAATTCCTAAAACTTTTTATTGCTACTTTGTCCAACATCTATATATTATTATTATTATTCATTTTTAGTACTCAAATATTTCATCACCATTTAAATGAAAATATTTTTACAAATTTTTTTCTTTGTTTGGGGTTTTTTTTTTGTAAAAGCAAAAATTAATTCATAAACTTTCCAATTTTTTATTTACCACTTTTCCAGGCTAATACCTACTCGCACTGGGTATTTACACCTATCCTATAAATGAATAACACATGTCATTTTGTTTAACCACATTTCTTATTATATAACCATAATTAACTACCATATATTTTTCATATAATTTTAAATAATAGTATAAAAATACTTAATAATTTTGCTATTATTTTCATGTTCCCAATGTTAACATCAATTTGAACCAGCGGCAAATTACTGAAAACCCAAGAAACCAATTTGGAAAAACTCAAGTTTTTTAGTAAGAAGTTCATTTGTTCAAAAAGTTCATTTCCGTCCTGGTACTTTTATGTATTCAATGAAAGATAACTCCATATTTATTGAAGTTGTATTTGTAATTTAGTTTTGTTTATTCCTAAGCAAAAAGTGACTTATGCTTGCTTGCATGATTTATCTCCCACAATATATTCAATTGAGTTTTTGGCATAATATTGTTCATTAATTTTGCAATTGCATCATTGAAAAAGCAAACTTCAGCTTCTTGTTAAATCGACAACGAAGGGTAAAATCAATTTTAGAAGAAACACCAAGGGAAATAAAAGATAGAAATGTGACAGTAACCCTAAATTTTATCGCGGTGCTTTATTAGATATACTTCATCTTTAAAAAATGTATTATGTGAAATAGGACTCCTAATAAGCTTTATTTGTTGTTTATGGTTAACTTAACTAAAAATTAGGGGTGGGCATACTACTGATCAAATCGAAAAAATCGGCCGAACCGTAAATTTTGATTTTTCGATTTGATCGGTTTTTCGATCGATTCACGACTTTAAAATTATTAATTTTCGATTTTTGATACGATACATGATATATAATTAAATCGAAACAACGAAATTTAGGGATATCACTATTAAAATATTTCGACTCTATCCGTATAAAACTATAAGTTATAAGTTATAACAAGTATTGTCCAAGCCCAATTACTCAATTGCCCAAATGTCCAAGCCCACCTCAGTACCTCACCGGCTCACCCAATTTAGCGTCAAAATCCGTCATAACTCATAGACACAATTTAAAATTTTAGGTCTAGGGTTCTTCAGTTCCTCTTCGTCGATTCTCAATTTCTAAGTTCCTCTCCACTCTCCAGTCTCCTCTGCGACAGTGTGACTGCGTCTGTGTCTCTGTGTGCGAGTGTGCGACTGCGACGGTGTGCGAGTGTGCCACTGCGACTGCTGCCTTCTTCCTCAGGTTAGTGCTGCCTTCTTCCTCGGTTACAAGTATTTCTGTTTTGATTCTTTTGAATGATTTGTTCTTGTTTTGAATACAAGAAGTGACATTTTCGGCTAAATCATTCTCTTGTTTTGAATACAAGTATTTTCGGCTACAAGCTACAATTTCATCTTGTATTTTCGGCTACAAGCTACAATTTCATCTTGTATTTTCTATTTCTGTTGCTCTTTGTACTGAATGATTTATTCTCTATTTTGAATGATTTATTCTCTGTTTGGAAAATTTTTAATTAAAGAAGTTTCTCTCTGTGGCTATCTTTAACATTCCATTGTGTTCTCATTAAAGAAGTACACTCCTTAATTGTGTTTTTATTCGATTTTGTATAGATGGCAGAAGTTGAAAGTAGAGTAAGTGAGGTAGGTTCATCTGATAGCGAACCTACTTCTTCACCTACAAATTCAGTTAGTCAAGACCAAAAAAAAAATAAAATCTGTACAAACTAGATCACTTGCTTGGGAATATTTTGAAAAATTTAAAGATTTTAATGGAGATGGCAGAGCAAAGTGTAAATATTGTGGTCGTGATTATAAGGCTAATTCACGATTGAATGGAACATCATTGAATACTCATTTAAAGAAGTGTCTAAAAATACCACGAAAAGTTGATAATACTCAAATACAATTGCGTTTTCAAACGGATGGGCAAATTAATGGTGGGGTGCTTTGGAAATTTGATCAAGAACTAGTTAGGAGAGCTTTAGTTGAGATGGTAATTGTGGAGGAATTACCTTTTAGCTTTGTTGAAAAGAAAGGCTTTGAGAAGTTTAGAATATGGCATGAAGTTATCAAGGTTTTTAGTTCTTAATTTCCTTGTTCTTTTCTGGGGTGTTGGTAGCAGTGATATGGTTTGATGAAAAGAGCAATAAATAGCTGAAATTAATATTTTATTGATTTGATGGATAAAAAAGTTGCGCATACAAGGTGCATTAAAAAGTTGATGAATTTTTCAAAACAAGGTGTATGCGGGAGTAGAAATCCAGTATCAAAACATTATCCTCCGGAAAAAAAATACATTAATCATCAACACTAACTGAAATATCAGTTCCGACAGTAGACTTGATAAAAGAGGTCCACTAATATGTGCTAGTGTGGTTTCAACTTTTTGAATGGTTTTCAGTTCCTCTATTTGTCTATTGTCCAGAGCGTCGAAGGACCTATTTCCTATGCTTTCCTTCTCTGCCTCTTCTAAACTTCCTAGATTCTCTTTGCTATTTCTAGCATCACAAAATCAACTCTGAATATAAGTTCCTAAAGCCCCGTTTGGCTGGGCTATGGTGAGACTTGAGAGGCTCTCCTTCTCTACACATTTAATAATTTTTCACAATATTGAATGATGAAATTAAAACACTGATTGACCGAATTGCTTATCTTCAAATCTAAAATAGAAAGGGAGAGCTTCTCTTTTCTTAACATGAGTAGAAGAAAACATGAACACCTCCAATGCAGCTATTGTGTCAAGAAGGAAGTGGAATGGTTAATTATATCATGTGACTATTTCTTAGTGCATAGTAGTTTTCATTATTGCTGATAGGCTACATTATCATAATGTTACGAGGAATAAAGGAGTACATGTCCTTCAAATAAGAAAAGAAAAGGAAAGGGCTGTTGAGTAGACTTGTTGTCATGCAAAACAGTCGGGCTTTATCTTTCTTTGCAATGTCCAAAAGTTGTGGCATCTCTTGGAGAATACCTTTTCTTGACGCCTGAGTGGCATACTGGTCTCATCCATTGCTTTCTTACTCATTAAGTGAGCATAGCTATATCTACCTTTTGAAAGTGCAATCACTATCCCTGTTTGATCAGCATATATAACTGCCTTTACCTTTCTTTTAAGTCAATCATTTCTTGCCTGAGCAGGATGGAAAGCAATGATCCCTTGACTAAAACGAAAGCAAATGAAGAGTACCTGGAAGCTAAAGAGGAGGTAAATGATTCTGCCATTGTTATTAGTTTATTTTTAGTCTAAACTTACCTTCTGTTGGGCCTAGAAAACTGCAACACAATTTGATTTTTTCCCATTTCAACTGTTTAAATTTTTGGGTATGGCAAAATGGAATATTTGCCTCTACATTGTCGATTGTCCTTTAACTTTATATACTAAGTTGCTTCAACCACTGTTATGCAGAAAATGACATTGTCAGAGCTGTTCGGAGATCTTACTACAGGATCTGAACAACACACAGGTGGTAATTGTGTTTCGTTTTAGCTTCATATCCCCAAGAATTCTTCTTTTCATTCTCTCGTCCTCAAGGAGACTTTTGTCAGAAATTCTGATCCACATTATACTCAAACCTTTAGGTTGAATATATAGATTTCTTCATGGTCTCCTCTTGTACAGTTCTTTTTCTTTACAAACACACTCATTATACACAGACATGCATCTTGCCAACATGCAAGTCCAAGTATCTATTATGATAAAGAAGTAGAAATTACTATTCATTTCTTAGAGAATTTCTGAAATGCCTGGTTTTTCAAATACTGGCCCAAAAATCAAGTAGATTCTTATTGATATCAGGGTTTTCCAGATATTGCCCCATAGATGTAACATGTCCATTTTAATGGTCACATAGGTTTTGCTAAGAAAGTATGAGACTAAGGTCTTTGGTTATGGCTTTGCCTCATCACTATGTTAGCTCATCATATTTTACTTTCTTTTATGTTCTGAACGATTTCCAATTATAGAAAGGGAATAAGATGCACTTTTGGTGAGCTATCAATGTTTTACTTCATATACCTATTCGGTTAACTTGCTTAACCAATGTCTGTTTTGTTTCTTTTCTTTTTTGTTTTGGGAGGTGTCTGGATGGACTAGTACCCCAGGTCTTTGTGAAACCAATTTCACATGAGAACTCTCTTTTCTCTATCTTCAATAAATTGGAAAAAGGTCAAATTTGTACCTTGAACTTTGCGAAATGGTCCGGATTTCGCCTTCGTTAATAGTTGGGGTTAGATCTAGCCTCGGCGTTATGAAATTCGGGTCGATTTACCTTATTGACTAACGACATAAGCTTTCTGACACATGGCCTTTTTTACAATCGAAAAGGGGTCAAATTTGCCCTTGAACTATGCCAAATGGTCCAGATTTGCCCACTTCTGTAACTCTACTCTCTCCCACAAGGGTAAGTCTAGCCCACTAAACATGTGTCAGTGCACAGAACCAAATGGTTTCTCTATAATTGATATAATGCTAACCATATGACGTAAATTTAAGCCTATGTATAGATACCTGGGTTATATTCTGTATAATGCTTGGAAGATGTTAAGGAGAAAATATGAGGTTGTAGTACAAGGGAAGTACTAAGGTATATGGACTTTTTCTGCCTTCTCTTAGCTCCCAAATTAAGACCAGAGGGGTTGCTCTGATGGTAAGCAACCCCCACTTCCAACCGAGAGGTTGTGAGTTCGAGTCTCCCCAAGAGCAAGGTGGGAAGCTCTTGGAGGGAAGGATGCTGGGGGTCTATTTGGAAACAGCCTCTCTACCCAAGGGTAGGGGTAAGGTCTGCGTACATACTACCCTCCCCAGACCCCACTAAGTGGGATTATACTGGGTTGTTGTTGTTGTTGTTGTCTTAGCTCCCAAATTAGCTTGAATAAAAGTTGCTGGACGTATTTGCATTATCTATTTTTCTGTGTATTGTGTGTAAGCCTATTAATTATAGGATACAGACTGATTTTAAGATATATTTACCAGCAGAGGGGAGGAAGGAGGAAACCAAGATTTCACTGGAATACAACAACGACATGAAGAAGGCAAGACTCCATTCAACACTGGTTACTCTCCTCAACGATCCTGTGCTATCTGATGTACCCAAAAAACCAACTCTCATGGATGTGGACACCCTTATCAGTTTGGAACTTGGGAGTGCCATGCGCATCTCTATCCTCAAATTGGATGGCAGCTGCTTTGGTACCTCATCTCACTGTTATTAGTTGTGAACTTTTTTTTTGTTGAATTAGACAAAAATAAGCAGTTACAACTTACATATATTAATTTTCTGCTTTTGCCGTGAAGATGTAACAGTGATGAATTCCGCGACAGTTAAAGACTTGAAACAAGCTGTTCGGAAAAGGATTGATGACAGTGAGCAATCTAAGATGGGCCATCGGCATATTTCTTGGTATGGTGCTTGAAATGTTTATAGGGACTACATAACTTGGTGTTCTCAGAGTTGGCTCATGATTTCTTCATAGGCGTCTTATGGATACATGCTCCTTTTCCTCTTTGTAAAGGGAATAAAAGTGCTACAAACTCAAACACGGAAAAAAAAAATTGTACATGTGCTGTAAGAAGTTAAATATGTTTCGGTTCTCAGAAGCAAAAAGAAGAGAGTAAACTGGAGACAGGAAAAAAACAAGGGAAAGGGTTGAAGCTTGCTAAATCCGAAATTTGCCAAGAGGAACTGAATTTGAAGGTAACCTCAGAATGATGATATGGTGCTGGACCTGCTGGTACCTATTCATAGAGGATCTATAGCTATCTTTTGGGGTGTAACCTAGAAAGAGCGAGTGACCAGGTATTCACCAAGCTGAATTGCTGCCAGCCATTGTAGGTGCCTCTGAAGACATTGTAACATAACTCACCAACACTTTTGACAAACTACAATTGGTTGATTCATTAGATGTTTCTGTCTACTTTAATGGAGAATATTTGATGCACATAAATCCTTCTGGAACCCTGGCTCGTATAAGTGCTAGTACTTTCATTTCCATGCTGAAGAAAACAAATCTGTTGGCGCACTGATTCGTCATTGCATTGCTTTGGCTCACTTGATGTTCTAGTGTATACTAGCCGGAACTTTGTTTGATCTTTTAGCTTCTATACTTTACTATAGTTTTAACATCAATACCTTGTTCAAGATTTCATTTTAATGGTCAAGCATAGATCAGTTGAGCTATAGCTTGATCATACTCGTTTTGAGCTACTTGTAGAAATGCTAACATTTATTTTCTCTCCCTTTTACTAACTTGAATATTTATTGTTGATACACAGGAGGCATGTCTGGTCAAATTTTTGCCTTTTATTTCACAATGAGAAGTTACTTGATGATACTGCTAAACTTCAGGGCTACGGCATTAGGAACAATGCTCAGGTATTCTACTTTGATGCTCACATTTATGTTGCAATTACATTACAATTTGTTTTGCAGATGATTACCCATAGTTATCTCCAGAATTTGTAGATGTACCTGATATCAAACTGCAATCTAATTGTAGAAAACACTCATGAAACATTTTTTTTGACCAGAGTAGAGTTTCAAAAACCTAATCTCCCATGAGTCACAATTTCAGATGTTGATATCAGATTGCAGTTGTCACTCACCTTTGGCTTATTGGTATTAAAATCCCTAATGAAGGAAATCAGCTTCGCAGATTGCAATAGAACCATCCTTATCGTGTGCCTATGGGTTCGCTATATCTTAGAATAAACAGGTGTTTAAAGCCATAACAAATTCTGTTAGACTAGATAAAGCCAATGCTTCAAATAGCCTCATCTCTAGTCAAGTCAAATTAGTATTATTAATAGTTCCCAAAGAACAGTGGTTCACAACATTGTAGTCACTTGAATTACCCACTAATTAAAACTATTATGTAATGTTGTTACAAAGTCTTCTAATATTCCATGTGGTAGAGGTCAAATGCACGGAGTTGAGCTTCTTGTAATCCAGGGGTTAATGCAGTTTTGTAACGCATGCCATGTCCATATCCCTCGAATATACTTGATTTCAATTTCATGCTGATTAGACCTTAAGTTTCGTGAAGTGCTTCATTGGAAACTGGGAAAGATACATTAGCTTAATACGTGCAACTTAGCTAGTACCCACGTCAGAAGCATGGGTAAAGCATGGGTAGTACTATTTACAGTTAGCCCTACTGAAGCTCTGTAGTTACAGCATTAGTATCATATAAGTAAATAACAACTGCTAGATGTCTGACTCAATCTCTCCCGAATACAACTATAGTGCAAAGACTAATGCAAGCTTCAACATGGATCAGTAATGCATTGATGTATTGGGTATTACTATATTAGGTCGCAGCTCTATAGTGACCACTTCCATAATTTTGAATTATCCTTGGGAGCTCAGAACAAATCAAATCATCAGGAGAGCCAATTCTGGCAATTTCCAAATATTAGTAATCTGATCATAACAATATCGTGCTTAATATTCTTGAATGATCAAGTTAATGAAAGAACTTCTATTTATTGAAAACTACAGTAATTCCAAATCCTTGCAGAGGAACTGGATTGGGATTTCTCGTTGCCTTCAGAACAATTTGAATTTCAAGGGTGATGTCTTATTTGTTTGTCCTGCAAATCATTGTGAATTTGTGATCTCTTGTCCCGCAGATTGCTTGTGGAAAATGGAAATAGACCTTTTGGTCTATATTGTACTGTCTTTACCTTTAAGCTCCATAATTGCTGGTATTTTCTATGCTTTAAGGGTCTTCCTTTTCTGTTTTGTGAAATAGAACGAAACTATATCAAATGGTTAGGATGGAGATGTGAATCGTCCTCTAAAAGAGGACTAAGTTTTATATTCCAAATATTTGCTCTCTTAAAATAGTGAAAGTAGGAATCCGTTTTTTGTTGGCCTCTTGTAAGATCTTGTGTGATTCTCGATTCGTTCTTGTCTAACTTGAGAAGCTCGGCAGGTGCAATTCATTCCCTATGTCATCTTGAGGGCCTCAAAAAAGCATTCGAAGAGGAGAAAACACCGATTTTTTCATGGCCTAAGCAAAAGAGGACGAACAACTGATTAGATTACTGCATACAGAAGCCATTGAATGCTTCTATCTAGCTTCTAACCAGTCGGATGTAATAGCAGCCCTGGTGTAAAACCGAGGGAAAAAAAATCTAGCCTAGGCGCCTTCTCAATTGCCTAGTTTTGAGATGAGCTTAAATGGACTGAGATGGCCAATGAGTATTCAAATAGCTGAGCTCTACTTTTTTGGATTGGGGTCTAGCTGTTGCTATTGTAACAACTGCCTAGCTTTGTAAAATATAGCTACAGGAGGTACCAAAGAAATTTTATGTTAGATTTTTCCCTTACTTACTAATGCTCTTTTGTTTTTGTTTTGTTTTTTGTTTTTCCTCTCCTTCTCTGCCCTTTCGGGTAGGGGTAAGGCTCGTCTACATATTACCCTCCCAAGACCCCACTTTGTGAGATATTACTGGATAGTTGTTGTTGTATTTTTCCTTACGTAGAAAGCTCTTTGGTTAATATTGTTACTTTCTATAATGTTTTCTAGTTTGGAAGTAAATGTTGCAATTCACGAAAAGATTACTTCCTAGCGAATACTTAGGAGTCGTTTGGTTGGAATATAATTTATATCGATATAACATATGTCGTTAAAAGTTATATTGAGATAAATTATGTTGGGATTAGTTATGCTGAGGTTGTTTATTTCATTGTTTGATATGTTGTATTAAGAATGATAATTACATAATTTTTAAAAAGAAGGTATAAGTTATACTAGTGTTAATTACCCCACCTTCTATAAAATACAAGTTATCCCAGTGTTAAAATTAACACCGGCATAACTTATACTTGATTTGCTAACCAAATAGAGTATTAAGATGATATTAAATTTTTATATTAACCTTATACCAAACGATCCCTTAGTCTTAGCATTTATAACCAATATTTGTGTACAAATCATTAAATGTAAATTTATTCCTAGTGATCAGTTAAGTTGATCTTCAGATTGGTGCTAGAATCGTTGGCTCATCTGCTTTTGGTTTAACTTGATTTTGGATGAGGTGCACAAATAGCCCCTTTTGGACTGCTATTACCAAAATTTAACAAGGATTTAAGATTTACATGATACAAACTGACTATATTTTAAATAGCGTATCTAAAAGCTATTCTACCTTGTTTTTTTACTCAAAAAGACACTAAACTGAACATATCAAAAGGCTAAACATAAAAGCATATATTTTTTCTTTATTAGGATAAATAAGGATAGGGCATTAGAACAGAACAGTGACCAAATATTATACAGGATATTTACATATAAATAAGATCTATATTGTACAGAGTGCAACAAACACCCGTGTCAAATGACCTACTCTACCAGCCAAGTAAAAACCTAACTACATTGACCATCAAAACATGACTTTAAAGAATGAAATCTAGCAAGAGTAGACCACAAAGAGACCCAATTGACTAACTACTAGAAATACATATTTCTGTTTACCGACTTCTCATGTTATAGCCTACCAAACGTATCAGATTCAAAAGTCCGATTTCATAAGCTGCATTCGTGGCTTTACCGTGACATCGTCAAAGGGTATCACCTGCTCTACATGGATGTAATCTCTTGTTTTAAGAACCTGCAATAAACACAGGTGATTTAAATGCCATTTGCGCAAAGGAGAGGAAAAAAGGTGCAACGAGAATGTAGAAAAATGATAAGAGGTATTAATTACATACCAAAGTTTCAAAAAACATCCTTGATGCCTCCTTTCGTGTTTTACCAACTAAAAGACCGTCCATGGAGAGAGATTTTCTCCCACGCTCAGATTCCTTAATAAACAAGGTTTGGAGGTACTTGGAAACAGCCCTAAGTAAACAAACATCATTGTGAAAAGACGTTGATATATTAGTTCATAAATAATAGCATCTAGCTATAAGCATGTCAAGGAAAATATTAAGATAAAATCAGAATAAATAGCAGACCCTATCTAGAGGTAAAAGAAAGGAAGCCAAAGCCATGCTGGTTCAACTACTGCTTATCAGGCCAAGCTTTATCGATCGAACATCTTAATATACCATATTTATTAGTTGGCAAAAAGACCAACTAGACTTTCTGCAGGCACTATAAGAGGGGTAGCTAAATCAGAGCAAGAAGGCAAGGGGACAAGAGATGGGGTAGTTCATCCGCTACTCTAGACGGGAATTACTTCCTTCAATGCCAATACTTGCCAAGGAAAACGAAAAGACGAGAACATAAAAGAACGATCACAAGTTTCATTAAAACATAAGGTGAGAGCCACAAGAAAGAAAAAAACGCAAAACAAGCGAGAAGCGGGAATTTAAAAAGGTCCTTCCCCGGACGCATTTCTGTTGTGAAAATATTGAGCTTCGCGGGTTACTTGACAATTTTGTACCCTTACTGATCAATGAGCGAAAAGGCAGGGAAGGAGGGTAATATTTGCCTGAAATGCCACGCCTGTTAGAGCAGCAGAATAACAGGAAACAAAGGGACAAGCTACACACCTAGTACGAGAAGACCATCCACTGTTGTCGGTGATACGGGTGACATCAGCATCAGGTAAATAGTCATCAGCTGCTTCAGCTTCATCATCATCATCATCGAAGTTCAAAAACCCTAGATACCAACATCAATGCACCACAGCTAAGAGCATGGAATCACAAACACCTTTGAGAAATCTTGCAAAAAACTCCCAAATAATCTTTACATTAATGAGGTTGGCACCATGGTCCCTTTTTTTTAGTTAAATATAAATAGTTATCTTAGGTGAAATGTAGCATTGGTCTCCTCTCTCCCATAGATACAGCTATATACATTGTAAATTGTTCCTATAAACGAATTCTGGGTTAAGACATTAGGCTTCAGACATTCTCTCAAACTCTTCGAAGTGTGTCACTTATTTCTTCACATGTTTAAATGCAACGGGGACAAAGATAAGAGTCACAACATTCGTCAATGTTTACGTTAAGGTGAGACCTTCAAACCAATTTTACAACAAATAACATCAAATCAAATGCAGATTTGTAAAGCCATCATCGAATTTACATTGCCGTTAGAAAATTCAGATACAAAGTTCTGAAATCTATTAAGTAACCAAACATGCCAACTGCCATTGCAAATTCAAAACTATTTTCATCCTAATCCAGTTTGACACTCTTTCTTTTGAAGCTATTGGAAGTTTTTAGGTCTTAAAAAGTTGCAGATGAGGGAAAACAAACCTGTATCATCTCCAGCAGCTGAATAATCCAGATCCTGCTGAAAATACAACAAATGAGAAAAGCACAATTCAGCAGAGAGAAGATATCAAAGAAAATCTCTTCATTAAAGCAAAGAAAAACAGCATCATTTCAAGCCCATTTCGACAAAAGCAACTGGCTAACAAAAAATCTATTAGTTTGGAAAAGCAAAACAGCGCAAGACTAAAGGGAACATCCAGCGTACATGTTCATCTACATGATGACAAAGTTTCTCATATGTATTACTACCCAAAAAGGTTTACCAATCACTTATAGCCAAGACTATAAATTATCCAACTTCCAGAATCTTTACGGAAGCTCTAATTAGTTCCTTTTCAGCACAAATTTGTGATGCCCTAGAGTTTGTAATAGGTTATTTAGCAAAATTAATTAAGATGAGCGTATTGACGTTTTCTGTACTCAACTTTCTTACAAAATTCAATAGAAGCTATATTTTAAGAGTACTCCAGTTTTGCTGTTCATAATTGTCTTTTTAAGGCCTAAATAAAATCTGCTTTCAGCAGTGGCGTTTTACTATCTTGACATCTCACACTATCTATAACGATCTAGAAGTAATCCTGGGCACTTCTATCAAGTACATCAAAACAGAACAAATAATGTTTATCATACATGTGTGTGTGTGTATAGAGAGAGAGTACTGAAACTCCAGAAAACAAGAGCACATCGAAACTCGAAATTTAGCAGAACTTACATCAAGGTCCTCCCGATCGGCATCAGATAAATCTGCAGCCACCGCATTGTAGGAGAAATCCTCTTCTTTACATGGATATTGTCCAGCTCCTATGGAATGATCCAGCATATAATCCATTTCTTCATATACAATATCCCTGTTAGGTGGGTCAGTTCCTGTAACATTATCAGCAAAGCTCTGGTTGTCATTCTCTGCTACAGCATTTTCTACATTAGTTGCATCTTTAACTGTAGCACTGTCTTGGGCAGCCTCCAATAAAACTGCATTGCCTATCATATTTTCAGTTCCATTTCCAGTTTCAGAAGTAAAGCAGTTGTTTTCTGGCCACTCACTACCATCCACTAGGTTTTCATCGTTCAAATTTTCCAGAGCCTTATCAACTTGAGCAGCCAGTGTATGACTAGGTGGTCACATGATACTTCTGCTAAAATAAAAGCATCTTCCTTTCCGGACTCATTAAACGAATCGGCCATAGGTAGACCTGCTATTACATCACCATCGCCACCTAACCCGCCATTATTATGACATGACAATAATTCTTCAGCAGCAGTGGCGATATCTGTTGCTTCAGCTGCCTGAGAACCTGAAAGGCAAGTTCCATGTGGTCCTACTTCTGCTGCATTGTCTGAAGGTTCAAGGTTAAAGTCATTGGGCACCGCAGCATCAGTGATGGCGTCCTGCCGCAGTTGAGAGGCATCACTATTTAAACATTGGCCATGCTCATCAACATCCCTGTTCTCAGTTGGAACAGAAGCCTCAACAGCTCCTAATATGCTATCATCTCTAGCTACATACCATTCATTGCTTCCTTCTATTCCACT
The DNA here is from genome assembly GCA_034376525.1 of Nicotiana benthamiana. Taxonomy (NCBI): domain Eukaryota; kingdom Viridiplantae; phylum Streptophyta; class Magnoliopsida; order Solanales; family Solanaceae; genus Nicotiana; species Nicotiana benthamiana. The sequence continues at coordinate 139,648,706 of CM067327.1, read as the reverse complement.
CTATCTTTCAACATGTGGTTCATTGAACACCACGGCACGCTGTTCAACCAAATTTGAGATGGAATTTTCAGTATACACAGCAGTTAGCTGTGGGTCAACAGCCATCCCAGTACAAGAACAGCTAACATCACTAGAAGAGACCTTCACCGTACTCAAGTCAAATTTTTGCTTATGTAAAGAAGCCAGTTCCACTGACATAGCTGCATCAAAATCAAATTCAGTCAATATGATGAACTAGTATTCATTACAGGAAAGACCATTGGTATTATGCAGCACCGGAAACAAAGTTTAGAGGAAGGCAATAATGTAACTTCTCCTAACATGAAACAATTAGCAAATGAACTTAAAAACTTTAAAACATGTGCTTGTACTTTGAGGGTGTCTTCAGAAAAGCTATCTGACAGTACTTGACATAAAGTCCAACTATACGTGTTTGCCAAACACATCAGTTTAACAGCTCCACCAGTGTACATCCGAGTAGAGAGGTGTTAAATTAATCAATGGAAACGAATCTCCAAGGGACTTGAGGTGTAACTAGCTCATATAAGCACTTCAACGGATTAAAAACGGACAATATGTCATCTTTTATAATGCTCTCAGTTGTTGATCCACAACAAAAACAATTGCATGATTCAACAAAGAAGGAGATAATCAAATAGCAGAATGGGTAGAGTTGTACGCTGAACCCACCAGTTAATACCGCTTCTCTGAAAATTTCATCTTCCAACAACTTTTTCTGGATTGCTGCGATTTCAGCATGTATGCAAGGAGCTTTCTTCCTTTTGCGGCGTATGTCCCCAGCATATATCAACTGTTGTCTTATCATACTATCACAAATGCAAATATGCTTTGTCAGTCAGTTAAAGGGTGAGGCGAGTCAAGCTATTTAAACAAAAACCAAATTTTCAGTTCATCGAGGAATAACTTATCAGGAAAAAAGTATCTCACCGGGAAATAAGGCAGAATTGACAAAATAAAAACTAACTATTTGGAGTGATAGTAACTGAGGTAACCTAACTGAATTGGCCATCATTCAGATCCCACATCAATTCACTACTAGATAGCAAACACTGGAATAGCCACTAGAAGGGTCAGCTATTGGCATGCCGCAAACGAACAAAAGAAAGTCAGTTCTTTTTCTGTTTTAAATGTAAAAGATAATAATTCTTTAGTGGACTACAAACAGGTGAAGATGTATTATGATAGCAAGGCAGTAAGGGTTTATTCAAAGTTAATGCAGCTTACAAGAGGATGAATTATTCAAACCGGCAGATAGCCAACTGGCCTTGAAAACACATCTGGAAAACAAAAATTCCTCACAAAGTCGCATGTTTTGTGTGGCTACTGGCTAAAGAAGCAGTCCTTACACAAGATAATTTGATTAAAAGAGGTTTCATCTTATGTTCCAGAAGCTTTTTGTGTGGGGAAACAGCAGAGACAGTCAACCATCTCTTCCTTCACTGTAAGGTAACAGCTCATCCATGGAGAATTATTCTTAATCTCAAGGGCATTTCCTGGACCATGCCTGGGAAGGTTACAGATGCTCTCAATGGCAGGGAGGAAACAGGCCTACAAGCAAAGGATAGGACCAGAGGGAGAACTATCCTGCTTGAATTTGGTAGACAATTTGGAAGGAGACAAACTCCGGGTGTTTTGAGAATGCAGAGAAGGGGGTGCAGAAGATCAAGTTAAGTGTTATTTTGCTGTTGTGTTTTTGGTGTAATCAGATCTACACAAATGATACTGTCACTATTATTGATGTTTTAGATTCAATATGGAGAGAGGACAGTAATAGTTAGAGCCTCTTTTAGATATGGTTTCGGAACTATCTAAATACTGTTTTGCCACATATGAATTATGAAATATAGAAAAAGTTACCAGTTCCAAAAAGATAATCAATTCTCTTTCCACTTTTTTTGGGGGGTAACTATGGTTCGAGCCAGCTAGCGAGCCTCGACTATTCTACAGTGTACCTACATCCTCCCACCACAACAGGCACTGTATAACTCTGCCCACCAATACATAGGCATAGATGGGAATAAATCACTTAGCGCTTTTGTCTCTGCCGAGATTCGAACCCTGGTCTCCCATGGTCTTTATTCCAGCTTCATCGACCGCTAAGCCCCAACCTTGGTTGCACAATTGGAAATGATGGAAAAATGTGTTAGAGGTATCTCCGATCCAACCAAGAACCAACTTGATTATAAGAGGATCTGTTCAGGATCATTAGGAAGTTTAGGTTGTTCTATTTGTCATCAACATTATATTTTTTTAACAGCACTGATACACGAGAACCAGAGTGCTAGACTATAATTCAAGATAACAGTTGCCAGATCGCTGAAGCACTAAGGAATAGGTTACCCCAATAACAAGGGTTGTGCACTGAAAGTTGACTGGGAAAAACAAAGCAACAAGACGACGCGACCACAACAAATGTGCAACATCGAAGCAAAGCCTACAAAAGAAATGCCTTTGACCATTGGATCGGAGTAAGACCAGCACCTAAACTCTGGCACACACTAAGGAATTCAGTAATGCAAGAGCATCTAGACCAAGATTTTATTAGCTACAGATGCAGATCTTATTTAATATAGACCGAAAAGCAGAGCCAAGAAAATGCTAGTTCCTATTTTCAGTCCGCTTGATGATATGGATCCATTTATAATTGTTTGAGGTCAGAGATACTGGAGGTTGTGAGTTCGAGTCTCCCCAAGAGCAAGGTGGGAAGCTCTTGGAGGGAAGGATGCTGGGGGTCTATTTGGAAACAGCCTCTCTACCCAAGGGTAGGGGTAAGGTCTGCGTACACACTACCCTCCCTAGACCCACTAAGTGGGATTATACTGGGTTGTTGTTGTTGTTGTTGTAACGTCAGAGATACATTTTTATTCCTTTCATATGGTTTAATTCTGCTATATTTTGACCACGATAGGAAATACAAATCACCTGGCAGAGTGATATAAACTGATGAAAAACCAATATGTATTTGCAGGAAATGAAACAAAAAAATACAGATGATGGAACATACTCTCCATGCAAGACCATGATATCATCCATAAGAACATTCCTCCTTTTCCTGGCACTCATTCGGGAAGCAGAACGGGGACGCTTGCTTGATGTTATCTCAGAAGGTGGAGGAGTAGGCTTAAGCTTCAGTGCTGAAGATCTTCGTCCAACTGAAATGGTAATGAAGATTGTAAGCTGGTCATAGGTTCAATCCTTGCATGTGACATAATATTATCCTTACTTTGACAGGCATATTATAAACATTACTCTTTGCAGAATTGTGGCAAATAATTTGGAAAGTTGGAATGCTTCACAAGAATCAGAAAAGAGGATATATGGCATATTCTAAAGAAGAAGAGCCCATCATTAAGATGAAAAATAGTCACCCTTTCATTTTATAAAGTCTGAGAGGAGAGTTCTAATGTACCTAGGATAGAAGAAAGCAAATCATCATCATCAGGAATAAATCCTGCAGTCTTTTTGGAATGGACCATCCTTCAAGATTCAGCTGAGTATAGACTCTGCTCTGTTAGTGTGCTCTCAGCGTAACTGCGCTTCCTTCCTGAAATGAATTTACCACTAGCATCAGCTTCATTGATCCCAGCCAAGTAATCCGGTGTAGCCTCTGGAAAAATACTCCGAGGTAAATCAACAAGCCCTCCTGGCATCAATAGAATCTTTTCAGGAGGTGGCAAGGCAGAAGCAGCTGAACCGCTCATAATTTCCACGTGACGATCTTCTAGAAGGATAGTATCCGTTTGATTAGTTGATTTGTTAGATTCTTTTGGAATGTCTTCACATGAAACAGGTTCTTTCACGGGATTCTCTTTTGAAATTTGTTCTAAATCAACTTCTGCATGACATGTTTCAACTGGAAGTGTAAGAGTACATTTGCATTTTGCAAACAACATTACAATAAAGCACACAGATATATATCCAAGAAACCTAGAACTCTAGCAGAAATACCTGAAGCATGCGATTCCTCCTCTCGAGAAGTTTCTGGTGGGTGGAAACCCGAAAAAGTAGATGCTGGCTCATCATTAATAACATGCTCAGACCTAGACATTGATGCATCAAGTTGAGCAGCATTACAACGATTAAGAACATGAACCTGGGCACCATTGGCGTCTTCAGCAAAAACACTTTGCTCCAGAGAATCAATGGTCTTTGGTGTCTCTAAGCAAGTTATATCTTGGGATTCACCAGCTTCCAAGTTTCCTGGACTTGCAACGTTATTTGAGACTGCCTCAGGTGATCTCTGATTACTTGGTGAAATATCTTCAGGAACAGGCTGGCCAATGCTACTTAAAGCAGAAACATCATGGTCAACTTTTCCGGAACTAATTCCATTTGGAAGTGGAGCCTCGTTGTGGAAGCCACCAGGGGTAGATACATCAACCTTGTCTACGTCAGAAAGCATGCACTGCGTGTTCCTCTCATTTGTTTGACTATCAGATGCAGCAATAATCTCATCTGCACATTCTAGTGCAGATGATTTTGAATTATCCTGGTGAACAGCAGCAAAGGATGGTCCAGATGCTACAGCGGGATCACTTGATTTCACAGGATCAATTGCAACTTCGCTCGGAGGTAGCTGACCATCCAGCACCAGTTGTTTGTCACACGTGTTGCCTAAATGGTAACCACTCTCCTTAGGAATCACGAAGTGAACAGTATCAGCATTCGAGCCATCAGTTAGTGCTTGATTTTCTAGAAGTTCACTCCCATTATTCACGTTATTTTCACAAGAGAGATTCTCCGTATTTCCTTTTACAGCATATTCCATTAAATGACGATCTTCCAGTCCAATATGGTCCTCACATGCTGATGTTTCCTGAATGTTAGACAAGTTTGGTTCTTCCGCCAACCCAGGATTGCATGGAGCATGATCCATGAAATCAGCATCGCCATCAACTCCATCAATCTGCGCAGAAGGAATAGGTGTTGATCATTCTAGCAAGAATGCTAAGGTACATAAATGAGATGTTTGACACAAAAAACAACAAATAGTCGACAACCAGCTATTATATATGGAATAAAGAACAGATAGACTAGTTACCATGCTCTCAGAATTTGCAGCCATCTCTTCATTGTGCTCTTCTTGTTTGAGTGGTGTCATTGGTTCAACGGATGCTAGAGGATCAGCACTAACATCAGCAAATTTTTGTGTCAGATAGTCATATGATTTAAACTGTAATAATACAGTATTGTAGCCTGATGGATTGACAATCAAACTCCTTTTAAAGATGTTTGATCTGCCCGAACAGAACCCCAAGATTAGAAGTCAAGAGAGTCGGAAAAAAATTCAATAGAAAGAAAAAACATCAAGCTGCAATGTTTTTGGCTCATTTCAAGCCAAGAATCCAACCTGACGTATTAGCTCTGGTATTAAATAACCCTATTTAGTACTAGATGGATTCTGCATCAATTACTTAGTAAACCATGCGTATATAAGTTTTTGGCAAAATTCATCTTGGCAGTAGGGTACTCATACACTTGAAAGAATCTTAACTGCAGAGAGAAATGTAAATATAATAAATTTAAGGTACAGTGAGCCTCTAGCATACAAGGTTACAGAGCTTTGTAAACTAGATTGGACAAGTTTCACCACAGTAATATCAACAAAATCACACTCCTTCTCGCTACTTACCGGTAAATCCAAGGGGATTTTAGAAACTTAACTAGGTAAATGGCATGCAGTTATAATCAGGTATGAAATGGCTCAAATCTGTCACACAAAATGAGGACATAATGGGAGGTAAATAAAACCATATCATAGTTTTAAATTAGATGAAGCTCCTAAGAAACTTGGTGCTGAGAACATTCTGCAGAAATATGTCCGATATATATATATATGTGGCTTTAATTAGAAATATCCTTATGGACATGGAGATCGGGGAATTTGTAACAAGCAGTGTATAATTTGAGATCAACCTCACACTAGCATCTCCAGCAGCAGCAACCTTGTCCAAAAATAATTCCTGTTTGCAATTAGAAGTCCAAAATCAGAATGGAAGATAGATAAAATGACATAGCACTATAATACACATTTCATCATTTATCAAAAGGAAATACAAATTTCTACGTAAAAGGAGCACATGTCTTACATCAATGGAGGACTACAGATTAACAGCTATCGGACATAATTCATGTAGAAAATACGCCATTAGCAACCATGAAGCTTGAACAAGATTTTTTCAGTTAGGAAGTTTCTCTTTCTCGTGACAGGATAAATAAAACAATGTACACCATGACCGATTATTTTTCCCTAGAGATCCTCTAGAAAGAATTTTGTATATCCCCATAAACATATACTTCTTTAATGCACCTGTCTGTGCAACCTCATGGCCTAGAAGTTTAGGAGATCAAACACTCGTTAACTTCGGCGTCACGTGGAAGTTATACGATATGGCTGCAGGTTGGTCGATATCCATATATTTTGGATCCGGCCACAAAGGTGGAATGGGTACGAGGAGGCTACTCTGGTACCGACTTCATTATGGCGCCAGTGGAATTATAAACCACTGGTTATAAATAATATAAGTATGATCGATCCAATCCCGAAAGAAAAGGAAAAGAAAGGTCCAATGTTCATATATGCTTTAGTCCCCTTTGGTCTATCTATGGTATGGAAGAGAAAGATTCACCTCTACAACGGGGAAGCAGAAAACCCCCTTGTAGCTGCGAAAAAAAGAGGTGTTCGTTAGAATGAGCCTTTGAGACAGGATCGTAGGGTTCCGTTGGATTTGTCGATTGGAATTCTAAGCTAGTACATCGCTTGCAGCCCAAGCTAATACCTGCTTCTATATGAATATTTATTCAAGGACTGATGGTGGTGGTTTCCAAGTTGCTTTATAAGATAGGGTCATCTGCCACAAGATCCTAGGCCGAAAGATACATCCGGCCAGGAAACCATCCCTTCTCTTCTGCTGAGTCAGGTAGTCAGGAGCTCTCTTCCCAATGGCTTGACCGGGTCTCTGTGTTCTGCCAACAGGACCTTTGTTCGTTAGTTGCACCGGGCGAAACTGCTTATACCACTCACTAGCCATTAGAGGCTAATTTAGTTCCGCAGGCAGATCCTTTGGTTCCATCTTTGAGTGGAGATCAGATCAATAGCAATATGGAAATCCATGACTTAGCCACTTTGTCATCAGGAATAAAAGAACGCCAGCCCTGTCATCGGACTATTGGACATTAGCTACTTTCGGGATCCCAATTCGGCAATACCTTTTGCCATCACCGGACCAGACCTTCGGTCCTTACACTTCGTTCCTTCTCCCCTCTGCTCTGTGTTATTCTCCATGAACTCTGCCTTCCATACCTTTTCTCAACAAGAATCTCATTGCGGCATTGGGATCCCGTGTCCTTGGCCTATTGAATATATCCAAATCGTTGGTGATTGGCCATATGAGGTTCGAAACTTGCCTTTTTCTTTAGTGACACCGAGGTTTATGAGATTGATGAAGGGAAATAGAAGAGTAAAGGCCAAAGAGATGGTTTTTAATCAACAGAAGGGACGAAGAAAAGAAAATTCAAAGAAAATTCTTTGTCCTTGGAGGGGCGAAGGTTCAGAAGCTTTTCTTTCTCGTGGTACCGAAGTTTTCCTTATCTGGGGATCTTTGGATACCAAATCAATAGGTCGACATGAGACTTTGTTGGATTGATAGAACCTTCTCTATGCCGACCAAAAACCCTCTCTTTACTCAATGGATAGCGTTTATTCTCTTTCAATCAACAAAATGAGAAATGGGGGAGAAAGAAAAAAAAGAGGTCTTTATTGAAGAGGCTTTGCACCTTGTAATAGGACGAATGCAGATCCAGAAGAATGGTATGGGCTTTCGAAAAGATGAAGATGCAAGGGGTAAAGAGACAGCCTTTTGAACAAGCAAGCTGACATAAGGATTCTAGCTCGCTCCCACTTAGAGCAGATGGAGATTCTTGGACGGGGAAAAGCGGCACTCGGCATCTATAAACAAGACCCAAAACAAAGCCATACCATGCCCTCGGGAGAAAGTAGTGATGATTGCCATGAATGCTGCCCTAGAGGACGTGTACAAGAAGGTCTTTGCCGATTCCTATTAACATGGTGCATCTCTTAGTAGAGGGGCGTGAAAAGTGGAGACTTTGACCGAATGAATAGGGATCAATTGATAGACATTTTTCTTGAGGAAGACAATCCAGGATGAACGCTTTTTCATTCGCTATGCACTGACAGGATGCATACTCGCGTGATCAATCGATGGACGGGGGAATTGCGTGAATGATGAAACCGGCCTAACCTAAAGCCAAGGCTCTTCCCTCTCTTGATGGCGAATCTTGATTGCCTGACACTAGGAACCGATTCGGAGAAAGAAGAAGCATGGCATGAGATAGGCAGCGGATCAATTTCCGATAGCGAATTACTTGACTCGATGGATGGAGGGAGAGCCCTCCAACTCAAGCACGAAATCAATGTTGTGTCAACAATCATCAAGAGGGGTACCACTAAGCGAGATCGAGACCAGCCCCTTGTATAGGTATAGGGTGGAAAACCTGCGCTTCTTCAAATATCCCATAAATCTAAATAAAGTAGGGACTTCAAAGCTTGACTAACAAGTGAGAAAGTTGACTTTGAGAAAGAAAAGGGGTGCCCTAGCTGCAATAAAAAAACAGGTCTAACGAGCGAGAAAGGCCCCCTTACTATAGATAGGGCGTAAGCGCTTTACTAATAACATATATAGGGCTGACTTTTTTCAGCTTGATCGGAATCGATTCTATGATTGAATAGCAGAAGTGCTACTTAGTAGTAGAAACTCGGAGAGACAGACAGAGAGGGGACTCTTTCATACCTGCTAACTCCTAGGATGAGAAGTAGGTCCCTTGGTTTTTGCAGGAAGAGTTCCAGCCTTTGTTGCCCCTCGGTAGAGTGAGTCTACTTAGCGAACTTGCAGGACGCGGAGATCTATTGATCAATATGAATCTCGAGAGTGGATGGTTGATCGCCGCCTCCTTGTCTTGGAGGCTCTCCGACCGGGGAGGGGCTTGGTATCGTAACCTTTTCTCTCGGAGTATGTGAAATAGAGTGACGAACTCATTTTTATTCGGTCATAGGTTGGTCCAAGAACGAGAGTCGGCTTCTAACATTAAGTCCGTTGTTCCTCAGTAGCTCAGTGGTAGAGCGGTCGGCTATTAACCGATTGGTCGTAGGTTTGAATCCTACTTGGGGAGATTTTTTAGTTATTGCTTTTCTGACCTAGCGACCCCTGTTCTTCTTCTTTGTTTCTAAACTAGCAGAATCGTGGGACATCAAAGCGGTAAGTCGATTATTGGTTTTTATTCCTCACTCTCGTATAGGTTAACTTGGTTCATTCCATTCTTAGGGATACGAAGGATCCACTGGAAAGACTCGAGTAGTATCTTGATTAGCCGGAAGGAATTAGTCTCCACTAGCGTCATTCGAAGAACGAACAAGAAAAGGGTTACTGTTTAGGATAGATGGATGTGGCCCAATGGCTAAAGCTCTGCCAGCTTCTTGTAGACTGAACTCTCTTCTTTTTAGGCTCCGAGTTCTTATTTGGGGGGATGGTCTAATTTACTAGCGGCAACGAAGTTCTTGGTAATTAGCAAGGGGGAAGGAGGATCTCCACTCATTTCATTCATTCAGTGCCTGCGGTGAGGCGCGACCCACAAAAAGCGAAGGGGGAAAGCTTGCTTTGCTTGCTGTAGCCCTGTTTTTGTAGATTAGGCTTGGTAAGCGTAAGCTATATTTAAGTAGGCTCGTAGCTTCGCTCAGCAGAAGAGCCTGACTTTTTATTATATTAGTAAAGCGCTAGCGCCCAACCTATACAAGGGCTTTGAAGGGATAGGGGAAAAAAAGAAAACAAAGAGGGTCATTTTCTTTTAGGAACATGGCACCTTCATTCACTTGCTCATGAACTCGCAGCTTCGCCATAAGCGACGAGGGGGGGGGGGGGGCTGGGGAAGGCCGACGACTACATGAGGGGGAAGCTTTCGTAGAAGCTTTACCCCTTGCTTTACAGAGATAGTTATGAACTGACTAAATGACTAGATTCTCCCGAAACGCTAGCTAAGCTAATCGTCTTAGTTCCCTTCAATTAAATCAATAAGCTTTTTGATTGATTCAGGGCACCGCCCCCCTTCTTAGAATTAGAACCCATTGAGGGGGCCTCGGCCCGGGAAGGGGAGAGTGGACGAGTGGTCAAAAGCGGCAGACTGTAAATCTGTTGAAGTTTTTCTATGTAGGTTCGAATCCTGCCTCTCCCACTTGTTTGTTGTTGACTTCAGAGAAGATAAAAGAGGCATTCGTCAGCGTAGGAAGGCCAACCGAGCGAAGCTCTTTCTTTTTTTTGGCCGTGCCGTGAAGTGAAATTGTATCGTATGTTAGTTAGAGAGGTTGGCGAACTACTACGATCTATAGATTTCCCATCTATATCCAATCCCAACGAGAATAGAAGCGAGTTGCTTCCGGCCTGTCTTGTAGTCGTAGTCTTTTGGCTTATGTAGTCGTCGGCCTTCCTACACGCATGCGTCCGCCAGAATGCCTCCTTGGTTCGGGACGAAGCCAAGCAAATACATACGATAGGCGAAGGAAAGAACCCCATTTCATAGAGCCTGGGGAACGCAAGTTTGATCGAGGATTGGAGAGGAGAGGTGGAAGAAAGGGCTCGGGATGGATTTAGGAGTCTTTGTGCGAGCCATATGCGGTGAGAGTCGCATGTACGGTAACGAGGGGAGTTTGCGTCTATACGTGTAGTGTGGTGCTTAGGCCTACCCACCCTATTTTTTCCATGATCTATGGGTCTACTGGAGCTACCCACTTCGATCAATTAGCCAAGATTTTGACCGGATACGAAATCGCTGGTGCTCGATCTAGTGGTATTTTTATAGGGATTCTATTTATCGCTGTAGGATCCCTATTCAAGAACTGCAGTTCCTTTTCGGGCGGCTGTAGGACGGTCGCCTATAGGTGGTAGGGTAGGGTGGGTGGTACTTCTCAGATTGCGGCCAATATTCCTAACCGCACGCGGGCTGGGCTTAGAGCGCGTGAACTCATCACTAACTCGTAAGGGCGTTGAGACCATAGCATGTTACACGAAAGCGCCGCTTTCACTTTAGTGTTGTCACACAGCTGCCCGCCTAGAAGAGCAACTCGCTTTGTAGTGTTGTCACACAAGATAAGCACGTCGCCCGCCTGCTGGCCGGGCGAATCGAAGTTATCTTCCGGTCAACTGTCCACCCAGTCAAGCGCAAAAAACACAGTAAAATCACGCAACGCACGCTGCTGGTGTGCTTCCTGCTCACGAGGAAAGAAAGAAGAGCGAGAGGGTTCAGTTCAGATTTGCCTGTTTGCAGCATGGGAGCAGATTCCCCAAAAAATCCGTGGGAACAATGAAAAAAAAAAGATACCTCGGTAATGAAAACTATAGGGGGCTGTATTGGCGATATCCAACGGTGAACAGCTGCCCAAGAAAAGCCGCCTGAAAGTCCGAGGACCTTTAGTAATGTACTCTACCCCCTAACCAGCAGCCTTCGTGCCAAGCAAGACCTCCCTTGTCCCTTTCCTTTCTCCATTCCGCCTCCTTCTTTGCTTTGTTCCAATAGAGTCTAAGGCAAAGTGGTTCCTATGCCATTTAACGAAAGGGAACGAACAACCTTTCATTTCCGGGTTAATGGATTGGATTCAGTCAGCCTCACGACATAATCAGAGTGAGGCTTTGGTTACCGGCAAACGCTTCTCCAAAGGCGACCCTCTCGAGTTTCCAGCTGTTTCCGTCATTGAAGTAGCCTTTTCTCGACCAAACGAAAGAAGTCACTATCAAACAGCTCGCCCTATTGAAGTACCAAAGGTGTGCTCAGCCCGGTGACTAGTAAATGGGGTTGCCCTTGAATTGAATTGATGAGGTCGGAAAGAGGGAAGTAGGGCTCCAATTGACTAAAGGTTGGTTCTTCACTTTCCTTTAGAATGGAAGTTGCTATGAAGCCCCTACTACTTACTTTGTTTGATTCAAAAGGCGAACAGCCCCCCAACTAGTTGTATGGGGTGGGGTGCTTGTGAAAAGCTGCTTTGGATAAGAGTAATTTCTAAGAAAAGGAAAAGTCCAGTATTTGACGAAGATCTTTCTCTCAATAGATAGGAATGAGTGATCGATATAGGGGATTAGATCCATCTGCTCTTTATCTCACAATTTTTTGTGATAAATATATATATATATATATATATATATATATATATCGTTTATCTATCTCTTGTCTATCCGTCATTGATTCTCAAGTCAAAAGACTTAGTTTTTGGGTTCCCCGAAGCCCCGAATGGAATAGATCGTTTCTGCCAACGAAATGAACGCGGAGCCCGTTCCGAATGCTTCTATGATCCGGAAGTTCTCGCGAAGAGAATAAGATGCTGCTCCCCTTCCCTCTTTCTTTTCCCGCTTTTCTAATCTTCCCCTCTAACGCGGGCCGGGCGGCGTCGGGCGCGGGAGGAAGAAACCTATGAGAAGACGATCGTCTGTTAGGTCCTTTTTTTCAGTGAAACACAGGAAAGCGCCCTCTTTCTGTCATCCCTGCAGCTTTCCAGATTTTGTATTGAATGTATGGCGTAGCTAGGACCCTTCAAATTCTGTTTAAGCCTATGTTCAAGCCAAACCCACCCCTATTTTACTAAGGCTAGAAAGAATGCCCACCAAGTTCAGATAAGGGAATGCTTTCCCCAACCATTAAAGGAAAGGCTCGACGAAGGGAGGGAGGTGCGGCGGGGGAAGGAAAACACTTTCGGAGATCGAGATTTTTTTTCATCGAAAACGAAGAAGGCCGAGGATGGCCTACGGTGCGTCTTATCTGAAGGGAACATGCTTTTTTGACCGTCGTGGTATGATTTCCGGGCCCTCTCCTCGTTCCGCCCTTCCTATTAGGATAGCTGCCTTCGGGCTTTCCCTGCCCTTTATAATAAAAAATTCCAGCTCGGCCCGAGAAAGCGCTGGCAACACCAGAAAGGAAGGGGTCCATGTAGCTGCTGTGTCTGCCCCTTCTTAGTCAATGGGGCACAGCAGCTTCGGCATCTACTACAAAAGAGAAAATCCACTTCAGATAACCACGTCTCTGCTAGGCAGCGTGTGGAATGGCCGAGAGCGGACCTTTTAGGATATATAATCCAAGTCGAGAGTAGAGTTACAGGAAAAGCCGTATGATGGAAAACTACTTTCACGTTTGGTTCAGAGAGCACTTTTTTCGTTGAGAATTCCTCGTTCCCTTTCGTGTGAATTCCCCAGCGGCAAATTCAAAACTTGTGGGGCCCTATCTATTCCATCTCTCGAGCCCCGAAGAAAACCCCCTACCCTTCGGACTCCATATATCTTTTGACTCTATATATGTGGGCACTTGATATCTATGAGGGTTCACCCACCCCGGTTACAGCATTCCTTTCTATTGCGCCTAAAATCTCTATTTCTGCTAATATTTCATGTGTTTCTATTTATGGTTCTTATGGAGCTACATTGCAACAAATCTTCTTTTTCTGCAGCATTGCTTCTATGATCTTAGGAGCACTGGCCGCCATGGCCCAAACGAAAGTAAAAAGACTTCTAGCTCATAGTTCAATTGGACATGTAGATTATATGCGTATTGGTTTCTCATGTGGAACCGTAGAAGGAATTCAATCACTACTAATTGGTATCTTTATTTATGCATCAATGACGATAGATGCATTCGCCATAGTTTTAGCATTACGGCAAACCCGTGTCAAATATATAGCTAATTTGGGCGCTCTAGCCAAACCGAATTCTCTTTTGGCTATTACCTTCTCCATTACTACGTTCTCATACGCAGGATTACCCCCGTTAGCCGGCTTTTGTAGCAAATTCTATTTGTTCTTCGCCGCTTTGGGTTGTGGGGATTACTTCCTATCCCTAGTGGGAGTAGTGACTAGCGTTATAGGTCATTGGGCGGCTGGAAGGTTGCCACGAGTAAGTAAGTTTGGGGGACCGAAGGCGGTTCTCCGTGCACCAGAAACGTAGCTTACCGAATTAGTTCCGACACGGATGAGAATGCATGCTACGAAAGATAGGTTCGAGTATGATACATCAACCATCTACTCAATATCCTTTTACGAGTCCACAATGACTACACGAGATGAACCTTGGTTCGGTGAATTGAAGTTGGCCTTAGGTGTAATAGGACTCCCAGTTACTGCATGCAATCGTATACTGAGGTGCTCCCCGTCGGTTGTTGGAACCACGCGAGCCGGGCCGGGTCTCGATTCAGAAATATGAAGGGCCCAAAAGTCTAAATAGGTGGTTACAAATTCCCCATCTCATTGGGGTGGAAAAAAAATCGACATCTCGATGTGATACATCCCTTTCGATTTTTGTTGGGAAAGAACGGCGAAGTCCATCCGAACCGTCCAATGAGAATAAGAGGAGAGCAAAGCGCCAATGGCGCGGGAAGCGCATGCGAAACGGGCACGGAGAAAAAGAAGTGTGGAGGAGAAGCAGCCGAGCTCATTCCCTTTGCTTCCTGGGCCCAAAGCAGTGCAGCCTTTCCTTGCCAAATCAAGGATTTGGGGCATCTTGCTATGCTACAACACTATAAAAATCCATTTTGATTAGTAATATATATGAATAGAAAGATAAAAATCCATCCATCTATCCTATCCGATTTAGATTTTTATATCTAAAAAAGAATCGATTTCATTCAACGTTTGATTCAAAGAACTGCGCTTAGCCCCCCGCTCATGAAACGGCTCTGCTGCAATGGATGGCAGAGGTTCCGTAGTACCCGAAGCACTGGAGTGCTCCAGTAGCCGGGAAGGGGCCTAGAAGTGCCTACTACTACACCACACTGCACTTGGCTCTAGACATTTACAGAGCTAACCCCTGTCTAGTGCTTGGCAGAGTTAAGGGGGCTTCAATCCTTACTCTTTATCCCCATCTTCGCCCAATGGGGCCGTACTTATTCCGGGGGGAGCCTTTGAAAAGCACTGTTGAGAGGAAGATCCTTGGCCCTTCTTCATTCTCTACAGGGTTCCAAACCTTTCTTCAAAATAGGTGACAACGAGCCAGGCAGAGATGGAAGAGATCAAACACGGGAATAAGAAGCAAGCTCACCTTCCTTTTTGATCATTTTGATAGAGGGGGATGAATAAAGGGGACAAAACAGACTCGCATTTCTCATCGAACAAAAACAGGAAAAGAATCATATTGAAAACGCTCCTAACCCAACCCCTTCCTTCTTAGAGCCCGTGTATTGTAAGTGATCCGAACCTGCCCGGAGCGAGCCTCCCATAGAGGCAAGTGAAGTTGGTGAGCCGTATGATGGGCAACTATCTCCTGCGGTTCGGAGAGGACCCAACTGTTAGTTAGTACCCCCTTAGTTTCGGGGTGGACCTTTTCACTCTATTTTATTATATACGCTTAGCGAAAAGAATATTTTTTAGTACACCTAGGACATGGATTCTATATGAACCAATGGATCGTGACAAGTCGTTACTACTAGCAATGACTTCCTCTTTCATTACTTCATTCTTTCCATATCCCTCTCTTTTGTTCTCAGTTACTCATCAAATGGCACTCAGTTCATATCTTTAAGTTCGATCATTGACAAGGTTCAAAGAAAGGGTGGGCCATTGATAAAGAATTGATGGAAAACCACAATGCTAGCAGATGGCGGGCCTCCGCTTTTCTTTTCATTAATGAAACCCGCCAGTTATTATGAACTCAAACAAAAAAAAATGGATTTAGAAGGCTTGTTCAAAAGAAAAAAAGACGTGGGTGGCATTATGACTGGGGTGTCAGTTAGAAAGGTTCTTACAATGTTCGTTCAATCAAGCATCATTCTTTTTTTCTTAACATATGGAGAGGGAAGAGGGCTTTCTTAGAAGGGCTTGGGACCTATGAACATAACAACACAACAAAATGATGAAATGGAGAAGAATGAACGGGAGGCATCGGAGGAAGGACTAGCGAACTTCTTACTTGTGTTTGCTTAACTACTTTACTGACTTGGGGTTATTTCTTGTAAGTGGTATACCTACACCCCGCACGCACACTCACTATATCTATATACGTATAAGTTTCTAGCCTTTCGAAAAAGCCCCTCTCCCTTCGTCTACGCGCTTCTGCTTAGTATGTCGTTTATATGCTTCTTAATAAGCCAGAGGCCCCTCTTTTTTGTTCTTCTTTTGCTTGCGCACCAATACAGGGGCTAAGGGACCCAATTCTTAAGACTCAAGATGCAACTTGCGGCAGTCTTTGATCTAGCTATAAGGCTTCGAGCTGGCTCAGAATACCCGGCTTTAGATCTTGATGCAGTCAAACTTGACCCTATTTCAAGGTTGCCGCTAAGCAACATTTTCTGATGATGGTGAAGAGTATTCTTCCACAATGTCTGTTGGCAGGTCGGTTCCAGAGTTAGAGTCTCAAGCTAGGGATCACCACTTCCTTTAGCAGAAGCTCCGATATGAAATAGAAATCGTTATAGATAGACTTTGAGATGCTTGAATAGCTGCAGTCTAGCCTTTTCGTTAACTAGATCTCCTACCTCCACTGTTAATAAGTGGCGGCAAGACTCGAATCCTGGACCTCTGCCTGCTCTACTATGGTAAATTGAGTGAACCGACTCATCTAAAAAACTTAGATATCAGAGAGGGAACACTTTTATTTAGTTAATTATGTATTAACAACTAGTATGTTGTTGCTGAGTTAGAATACCCCAAATAGTGTCATTTGAACACTTGGTTAAATAAGAATTTTGAAGAAAGTCAAGCGCACCAAGTGCGTGTGATAACTAGAAATTCACAATTAGAAAGAGTCTATAGTTTCCCATAGAAAGTATGTGGTTCAACAGTTTCAAGATTTAGGCAGAGTTTTGGTTATGTCTATCTTATCCACCATATATATTGTTAGAATATACGCTTAACGCTAGAGGGGGGGGGGGGGGATGAATAGCGTTATAATAAAAAAACATATAAACTTGCGGAATTAAAAATTGCAGGATTGAAATAAGTGCGGTAATTAAATAATAAGGAACGAACGCACCGAAATTATCCTGGTTCACCACAACCTGTGGCTAGTCCAATCCTCGAGAGACTCTCTCGAGATTCCACTAACTTCGTTAAGCTTACGGGTGCTTAACAAACCGTTACAAACTGAGAACTTGAGTCACACAAGCCTCAACAACCTTTGCTCGAAGATACCACACTTCAAGACTTCAACCGAAGGAATGAAAACGTTCCTTCTTACAAACACAAGGGATTAACACTTCCCTTCAAGTGTATACAAACACTTAACACTCAAGACAAGACTCTCTTTAAGAGTATATATGAGTAAAATAAATACGCTCAAGAACAACAACTTTCGTCAAGAGTTTGGCTCTCAAAAACTTATGAAATGAATAGAAAATGATCAATATGAGAGTATGCAAGCTTTAGCAAGAATATGATCAGTTGTTGTACTTAGAAGACTGATTTTGAGTTGTATTTATAGTGTTCAAAACCCCCACAACCGTTGCCTAATTGCCAATCAAGAATTGCTGATTTTGTGCTAAGATAATCGATTATCTGATTTGCATAATCGATTATTTTCCAATCGTTCAAAAATCATTCCCAGATTTTAAGCAGAATGATCGATTATCCAAATCGTATAATCGATTACCTGACAACGTTCAAAAAATCATATTCAGTTTTTACGTAGCATAATCGATTATCAGATTGTGTATAATCGATTACCTGACAACGTTCAAAAAATCATATGCAGATTTTACTTAGCATAATCGATTATCAGATTGTGTATAATCGATTATCTTTCAGAATTTAAAAATACTTTGGCAACGGTCATTTGCATAATCGATTATGCTATAAGGATAATCGATTATCTTTTATATTTTGAAAACTTCGGACTACACTGTCTTAACATAATCGACTATCATAAAGTACATAATCGATTATTTTACCGTCTTGTAAAATTTGATAGACACTGCCTCAACATAATCGATTATCATAATGTGCATAATCGATTATTTTATAGCTTTGAAAAATCTGATGGACACTGCCTCAACATAATTGATTATCATAAGGTACATAATCAATTATCTTGTAGCTTTGAAAAATCTAATGTACACTGCCTTAACATAATCGATTATCATAAGGTACATAATCGATTATTGTTCAGCTTTGTAAATCTGGTGTACATTGTCTTAACATAATCGATTATCATAAAGTACATAATCGATTATCTTTGTCCAGATTTGAGAGGCATGTTTAAAAATCATTTTGGCTAAAATAAAATGTTTGAAAATCATTTTGCTTTAAATTAAATATGCATGGTTTGATAAAAATGATTTTACGAGAGAAGCCAAGTCTTGAGTCAATTGTCGGATCAATATCACAATTAAAGAACGACTCATGTAAAACTTTATTTCTTTGCTTGATTAAAATTTTGTGCGTCTTGTGCTTGGACCTCGTTATGTGTCAATTGCGTGCTTGTGCTTGGACCTCGTCATATGTCAATTGCGCGTCGTTTGTCATTTATCAAAACCTACAAATATGAACACACGTTTAGTATGTATTGAGAACGTGTTTCAACAATTTCCTCCTTTTTGATAATGGCAAACCAATATCGAGATATGCATATTAGATAATTCATAATGACGATCCAAGACAAGTATATAGATATGCAATTAGTTCCCTCTCCACATATGAATTCCCCCTCAATTTATGCCAATAAATATTAAGTGCATAGCCCTTATTCTTCCCCCTTTTGACATTAGCAAAAAAAAACATTAGTAAATAACTTGTTTATTGATTAACCAAAAATCCTAGTACATAAAAAGAGACAATGAAACATAGAACAACAAGCTAAAAAAAAGAAATTATTAATTTTCATTATTAATTTCCGGCTCGGCATCCAGTACATCTTCCCGAAGGACAATTTGGGCATATGGATAATTGACATGGTCAAAGTATCCATGAAGTTCATGGGAGAGACGTGTGACATTCATATCGATGCGAGTCATGGAGGTGGACAGAGACGCAATTTGCTCGGAAATGGTATTGAGGGATACATCGAACGGGGCCGGAGGACGACGTCGCTGAGTTGGAGGAGGAGGTGGATGCTCACCGATATTGGGAAATGAAGATTCTTGTATGTCCCAATGTTTCGTCGCCTTTTTGTGAGGGCCGACGAAAGTGTCGACACCGGATGCAACAAGAAGGGTCATAACGACAAAAGCATAAGGGAGAGGCTTATCTTTCCCAATAGCATCATACATATGAGTCTTGACGAACTTGCACCAATTGATGTGAGCTCCGGTGATGATGGCATGCATGAGTTTTGAATCCTCATGATATATAGTTGTATGATTGAATTTCCGCGGTTTTAGAACGCGGGTGATGAAATAAAAAATTAAACGGTATTCGGGGAGCATGTTTGTGATGGTGGGACGACGATGGTCCGGAGTTGGAAAAAATTCACCGATGCCGATTTGAGTAAAAAGAAGTTGTTCATCAAACAGAGCGCCTTCTTCCCTAGTATAGCGTAAAATGTCTTCCCCATTGCGCGGAAGTTTAGTGATGGCTTGAATATTTGCCTCAGATACAGGGATGTGAACTCCATTGACGGTCGAGAAGAGTTCATCATCTTCGTCTTTCTCGAGATTTGAATAGAAGGCCTGAATTAAGGAAGGATGAATGTAAGGGGTGTGAAAGTATAGGAAATCATGGAGTTGGCTTTGTAGGAGCATATTTGCTGTGGATGGAGGGGCGCTTTGACTAAGAAATCGATTAGTGGAAAATCGAGGAGGGACGATTTGTCGATTTTCAAACTTTTCAGCGAAGCGCATAAGTTGTTCTTCACTGTTGAATCGTAAGAAGGAGCCATCTTTAAAACAATAAACTGGTGGACGAGTGGCGGAAGAGGAGGCAACATTTTTGCCGGCACGAGCACGTTTGGAGTTTCTGCCCGACATTTTGAATAAGTAGTAATAACCTTTGAATGAAATTTGAGAAATTTTGAGAGTTTGGGAGATAAGTTTGATGTTTGAGTGAAGAAATTGAAGACTTATAGCACCTATTTATAATGAGAAGGATGGCATTGCATTGAAGATGAAAATCTGCAGAAATTTAAGAGACAAAACGGTCAGAAACGGTAACAATTTTGAAATACTGACTGAGGATAATCGATTATTGAATTATGGTAATCGATTATTCTGACACAGAGTGCACAGTGATTTTCTGACTCGGGAAATAATCGATTATACTTTTGAGATAATCGATTATTTTAGGAAGTGCAGTAATGAATAGCCGAGACGGTAATCGATTATACAGTTTAAAAATCGATTATTGTCACAATTAACACCTGAAAAATAATGTCAACAAAATCGATTATAAAAATTGATAATCGATTTTTATATTTACCATCCAAAAACCTGCAAAGCAAAAACTGTTAGATAATCGATTGTAGTGTTGCATAATCGATTATGTTAATTTTCCGGCATAATAAACATAAAGCGTAAATAATCGATTAGTGATACTTGCTAATCGATTTTCCGGCATAGTAAGCATAAGACAAAAAGAAGTGATAATCGATTATCGACTTTAGAGGAATGATTATTCTACACCATCGCCTTATAATTCCCCCTGCCTTTAGGGCGATACCTGCAAAAGGGAATTAGGCGCCTCCGACGCTCAAGTTAGTAAATTTTTTTTAAAAGAATAATGCAATGCATGACTTGGATCAATGTGGAGTCAAGAATTAAGAATTCTTTCTCTAAGAGCTTTGTGAAGATGTTGACCAATTGAAAACGTGATCTCTTAAGAAGTGTGTCCTAAGGTGTTCTTAAGAGTGTTTCGAGTACTTACCTTTTGTTCAATGTCGCCAATTACATTGTTGAGAGGATGGTCTTTGATTGTCCTCCACGCGTTAGGCAGTTTCATTTCTTTCACCAGTGGTGGCGCTTCCTCCGATAATTGTTTCAAGATTTCATCTTGAATTTCCTTTGGATTTTCCTCTTGTACTTTGTCTTGAGGACTTATTGTGTCTAAAATACCTGCAAGATCAAAACCAGAATCCTTTCTCACCAAGCGAGCATTATTTTCGGAAAACACAATATGAGGGGATTCCTCAATAGTTTCGGTTCTATTATTGAATACTTTATATGCTTTGCTACGTGATGAATAACCAAGAAAAATTCCTTCATCGGATTTGGCATCAAACTTTCACAAATTATCTTTTCCATTGTTGTGAATAAAGCATTTACAACCGAATACTCTAAGATGGGAGAGATTAGGTTTCCTTCCCTTATAGAGTTCATAGGGAGTTTTCATGAGTATTGGCCTTATGACTACTCTGTTTAAAACGTAGCATGCGGTACTCACGGCATCCGCCCAAAATTGTTTGGGAATTTTAGCCTCATCGAGCATGGTTCTAGCCATCTCTTTGAGACACCTATTTCTCCGTTCCACCACTCCACTTTGTTGTGGTGTACGTGGAGCAGAGAAGGTGTGCTCAATACCGAGTTCATCACAAAAGTCCGCGAAGAGATTGTGATCGAACTCTTCCCCATGATCACTTCTTATGGAAGTGACGGTAGTGTTCTTTTCATTTTGAACACGTTTAAGAAAACATTTAAAATTTTGAAAAGCCTCACTTTTGTGAGCAAGAAATAGTGTCCATGTAAATCTAGAATAATCATCAACAATAACAAAAGTATAACGATTTCTACCAAGACTTTCAATGCGAGATGGTCCAAAGAGATCCATGTGAAGAAGTTGCAAAGGACTTGTAGTTGAAACAATATTCTTAGATTTAAAAGATGCTTTTGTTTGCTTCCCTTTTTGACAAGAATCACAAATAGTGTCATTTTCAAATTTCAAATTTGGAAGGCCAATAACTAAATTTTGTGAAACCAATTTGTTTAAAAGATGCATGTTGATATGAGCTACTCTACGATGCCATAACCACATATCATCTTCTTTACTCATAAGACAATTCACATACTCTGATGAAGAGTTTTCAAGATCAACCATATAGATGTTATCAATTCTATAACCACGAAGAATAATTTTAAAATCACTACGACAAAAAACTAAGCATTCTTCCGAATCAAACAAAACAAGATTTCCCTTGTCACATAATTGACTTATGCTCAAGAGATTATGTTTTAGACCTTTAACTAGCAATATATGCTTAATGGAAGAGTATTCATTCTTACCGACCGAGCCAATGCCGATAATTTTTCCCTTGTTGTTATCTCCAAAAATAACATTTCCTCCTTCCTTGTGTTCTAGTTGAAGAAACTTGGATGCGTCTCCGGTCATGTGTTTGGAGCATCCACTATCAAGGTACCAAAGTACACTTGATCCCTTCAAACATACCTACAAGACAAATTAATGAGTTTTTGGTACCCAAGCTGTTTTGGGTCCTTGAGAGTTAGTTGAAAATGCTGTTGTGCTTGACATGCAGTTAAGTGTCTGTGTCTAGTAAAACAAGTAGGAGCAATATGTCCTATTCGACTACAATAATGACAAATGACATTAGGATTATGCATTCTTCTAGGTTGGTAGTAGTTGGAGGTACGAAAATCGTTTGCTCTATTTTTGACAATATGGCTATTGCGCAATCCTTGAAAATCATTTCTCCTACTGTTTGTTCTAGGATATGCAGCGTTTCTAGAATAATTGTTTCTAGGTCGAGTATGTCTAGGTTGCGATTGTTGAAGGCCATTTCTAGGCGTTCTAAAATGTTCAAAGTTTCTTCTAGTGTTTGGTCTAGGATGCATATTGATTCTAGGATGGTTATTTCTAGGATGAATGTTTATTTTATTTATCCTAGGTTGAGCCTTAGGTTGTTGGGGGATGGCTTCAACTTTTTCTTTAGGCTCGTTTTTGAAACCTATGCCATGTTTGGTCGATTTCAAATTGACAAGAACATCATTCAAATTTTTATGAGAAGAAATGAACTTAACTAGGGTGCCCTTAAGTCTTTCTACTTCATCTATTAGATGCATGCAAGAAATACAATTTTAACTAGAACTCTCGGGTTTGTCGGCGCTTCTCTTGCCGAAAAATTTGTTTTCTTCTTTCAACTTATCATTTTCCAAAATCAATTTTCCAAATCTTTTTCTTTCAAAGAGAGTTGTTTTTCAAAATCTTTTTCTTTCAAAGAAGAATTTTTCTTTACGTCTCTAACAGTTTCGGAAGCTCTAATGAATTCACTATACAATTCATCAAAAGCATTTTGCATTTCCTCAAGAGAAAAGAAATTTTTTGAAGAAATTTGACGTACCTCTTCTTGATTGTCTTCGTGCACCATAAGACAAAGATTTGCGGTTTCGTCTTCTTCTTCCTCACTTGACTCGTCTCCGGAGTCACCTCCCCAAGATATGTATGCTCGTTGTTTCTTGAAGGGTTTCTTCTCCTTTTTGACATTTGGGAAATTTGATTTAATGTGCCCAATTTCTCTGCATCCATAGCACTTTACTTGATCTCCTGTTGTTTGCCTTTTCGTTCATACTCTTTTCGCATGAACTTTTGAAACCTCTTAATAACGAGTCCGAACTCGTTATCTCCGTTGTTTGAGTCCTCATCATTTTGAGGTTGAGACGTGCTTGCCTTGAGGGCAATTCTTTGTTTCCTTTCATCATTAAAAGGAGGGTTAAGTATAGTAGATTCATAGGTTTTAAGATTACCTCTTAGTCCGTCGATGGTGACATTTGAAATGCCGATAGACTCTTGAATCGCGTCGGCCTTGGAACGCCATTCCGGAGTGAGACTTCGGAGAATTTTTCGGACAAGTTCCTTATCCGTGAAGGTCTTCTTAAGAGCATGTAGGTCATTGACGATTTTTGAAAATCGTTCGAACAGGTCATCGATCCTGTCGCTTTCCTTCATGTGAAACAGTTCATATGCATGGGTTAGAAAATCAATTTTAGCTTCTCTTACCTGGTCCGTACCTTCGTACGTGATTTCCAGCTTATCCCACATTTGCTTATCCGTTGTGCAACATGATACTTTTTTGTAATCATCAGCATTTACAGCACAAAACAATAAGTTGATGGCTCTAGCATTGTTCTGCACTTTTCGGATATCATCCGCATCGTATTCGTCTTCAGATTCTGGAACCCATTCATTTTCAAGCTTTTTGGTTGGAATTTGTTCTCCCTTTGTTATAACTTCCCATAGATGAAAATTATTCGATTGGATGAATATTCTCATCCTTTCCTTCCAGTACGTACAGTTTGTGCCGTCGAACAGTGGTGGTCTGGTGGAGCATTGTCCTTCACCTATTCCTGCATTAAAGTCATGAGTAGAAGCCATGGATTGCTTCTCTCAAACGGTTAAGTCTTTCAGAGAGTTGGGCTCTAATACCAATTGTTAGAATATACGCTTAACGCTAGAGGGGGGGGGGGGATGAATAGCGTTATAATAAAAAAACATATAAACTTGCGGAATTAAAAATTGCAGGATTGAAATAAGTGCGGTAATTAAATAATAAGGAACGAACGCACCGAAATTATCCTGGTTCACCACAACCTGTGGCTAGTCCAATCCCCGAGAGACTCTCTCGAGATTCCACTAACTTCGTTAAGCTTACGGGTGCTTAACAAACCGTTACAAACTGAGAACTTGAGTCACACAAGCCTCAACAACCTTTGCTCGAAGATACCACACTTCAAGACTTCAACCGAAGGAATGAAAACGTTCCTTCTTACAAACACAAGGGATTAACACTTCCCTTCAAGTGTATACAAACACTTAACACTCAAGACAAGACTCTCTTTAAGAGTATATATGAGTAAAATAAATACGCTCAAGAACAACAACTTTCGTCAAGAGTTTGGCTCTCAAAAACTTATGAAATGAATAGAAAATGATGAATATGAGAGAATGCATGCTTTAGCAAGAATATGATCAGTTGTTGTACTTAGAAGACTGATTTTGAGTTGTATTTATAGTGTTCAAAACCCCCATAACCGTTGCCTAATTGCCAATCAAGAATTGCTTATTTTGTGCTAAGATAATCGATTATCTGATTTGCATAATCGATTATTTTCCAATCGTTCAAAAATCATTCCCAGATTTTAAGCAGAATAATCGATTATCCAAATCGTATAATCGATTACCTGACAACGTTTAAAAAATCATATTCAGAATTTACTTAGCATAATCGATTATCAGATTGTGTATAATCGATTACCTGACAACGTTCAGAAAATCATATGCAGATTTTACTTAACATAATCGATTATCAGATTGTGTATAACCGATTATCTTTCGGAGTTTAAAAATACTTTGGCAACAGTCATTTGCATAATCGATTATTTTATAGCTTTGAAAAATCTGATGGACACTGCCTCAACATAATCGATTATCATAAGGTACATAATCAATTATCTTGTAGCTTTGAAAAATCTATTGTATACTGCCTTAACATAATCGATTATCATAAGGTACATAATCGATTATTGTTCAGCTTTGTAAATTTGGTGTACATTGTCTTAACATAATCGATTATCATAAAGTACATAATCGATTATCTTTGTTCAGATTTGAGAGGCATGTTTAAAAATCATTTTGGCTAAAATAAAATGTTTGAAAGTCATTTTGCTTTAAATTAAATATGCATGATTTGATAAAAATGATTTTACGAGAGAAGCCAAGTCTTGAGTCAATTGTCGGATCAAGATCACAATGAAAGAACGACTCATGTATAACTTTATTTCTTTGCTTGATCATGATCTTTGTGTGTCTTGTGCTTGGACCTCGTCATGTGTCAATTGCGTGCTTGTGCTTGGACCTCGTCATATGTCAATTGCGCGTCATTTGTCATTTATCAATACCTACAAATATGAGCACACGTTTAGTATGTATTGAGAACGTGTTTCAACAGATAACAATGAACTTTGTCCAACACCATTAAACAGGATAGAGCAACGCTTAACTTGCGGTTCCTGACACAATGGAGCATCTTAGACAAGATGAAATTGAGGATTTGTTATTGTCCCCTCCAGCTGTTGCCTCCATGCAGATTGCTGGAAGCAATGGCTTTGGCCATAACATAGAGTTCATGTCTCAAGCTTACTTCAGAAACAGAAGCTCTGAAATTGATATAGAGGTAGAGGATGATACATCAATTGCTGATAAAGATCAACCCCTCCCCATATTTCTCAAGGTACTTTTTTTCTCTCTAACCAATCTTTCATTTCTCAGAAATGTTTCAAAGAATCAAATTGTTGATATATGTTTCAGAGTTTTGGCATCTTCCATTTAAATGGTCTTTGAATGCAGTTCGCGGATGTTGAGTACAAGGTGAAGATTAGCCAAGCTTCCTCCAACAATCCTGTCAAGGCAGTTGTATCGAAGGTAGCTTCCCAGTTTGAGCATGACAATTACAAGCAGATACTCTAGGGTATAACAGGAAGGGTGAAATTCTTGCCTTAATGTGGGGCATTCTGGCAGTGGGAAAACAACCTTGTTAAAGATATTGGGAGGAAGATTGCAAGAAAATGTCAGAGGAACTGTCACATACAATGACATCCCATACAATACAGCTATCAATAGGAGGTATATTACCTATCCATCAATAATTCTTTTTTCCTTCTCTCTTTCTATTGCCCTAAAACAAAGAATATAGAAAAGTCTTTCTTTCAATGTACATGATTTTGTATTAACTTCCATACCGAATTGAGCAATGTTGTGCTAGGTGGGTTTCGTGACACAAGTTGATGTGCTTTTCCCACAATTGACTGTAGAGGAACCCTTAGTTTTTGCTGCATTCTTAAGACTTCCAAGCAAGATGAGTCGACGTCAGAAGTATAAAAGAGCTGAAGTGATTATAAAAGAATTAGGCCTGGAAAGGTATGTGAGCTACCTTTCCATGAACTTCCTTCTCGCCCTTGATTACAAAGCACCACAATCTAAAACTGTCAAAAGAAATTGAACATGATTGTTGCAACTGTTCGTTCCTGAATTTCACAATCATAGACGTCGTCACACGAGAATAGGTGGAGGACTTATTAAAGGCATATCTCTGGGAGAGAGAAAAAGAACTAGCATAGGGAATGAAATCCTTGTTGATCCTTCTCTCCTCTTGCTCGACGAACCAACTTCAGGGCTTGATTCGTCCTCCGCAAGGAAAGAAGGACTCGGTTCCCCTTTCCGTCTTTCAATAGCATATAGAAAATAGATTCAAATTGACAAACCACCAAAAGGGTGAGAAAAAGGGGGCAAGTGTACATTAGGCCATGTGCAACAAACAAAGTACAAGGATAGCACCGTACCCTCATTGTCCTCAATCTTTGGCACATCAGGATCGAGATCGGCAGAAACTCACTCGGTCTGTGCGTCTACCGGGGCACCATACTTACTTTTTTATTTATGATATAAGGAGTGCACGGAACATCATACAGAGTGAATAGAATTCACTCTATACCCATATCCCTGGAACAACTGTAAAATAAACTCCATCTTAGTCTACCCGACTTTGACTTTTACTTGAAAGAGTAAGATTTCGCCTCTGTTGTTGAAAAGTCACGACCCGTTGGGGGATTATTCTAGACCCGCCTGCTGGCCCTAAATCTATCTTACTCTTCCTAGGTCTATTCCACGGATCGGTGGATATGAAATAGAATGAATTCAAGGACAAAGTCGCCGGTATACTGTGATCCAGATCCAGGAAGGGCCAGACATGAATCGGAAAGAGCAACTTTCCTCATAGAAAAGGTGCGCGCTAAAGCTAGCAGCTCTTTTTCGCGATATAGGTGTAGTTTAATTAATTCAGTACTTAAGGTGTTCCCTCGTGAAACGAATAAAAAAAATTCAGGTTGGCTTTTCGCCGTGCTCCTTTTTTTCAGTTATAGGGCGGAGAGAGGGAGGCAACTGAAACTTTTAGAGTCGAGTTTACGCTCTTTCCTCCTCTTTCGATAAGCTTTTCCTAGCCGTAGTCGTACTCAAGTACCCTTGCAGGGGAATCCACTTCTGAGATGGAGAGAATCCCAGGATGCATATGCTCTTTTTAGGGTTGAAGGAAGAAGTAAGCACTGCTATTGGACTTCTTTGTGGTATGGCAGCAGTAGCAAAAAAAGAAGCTGCTCACTCTGCTTTACCGAGAATGGGGTGACTATCATACGGAAATGAAACTAGTAAAGTAAGATGCCGGAACTCTTGCTTTCATCTTGTCTTTACTTTTCCCCCCATCCTCCCGTCGCCTGTCCAGTCAACTCTGATACCCGAATCTCATTTTGTTTGAAGTTTATTGGACATGAATGAACCCAAACAGACGTACCCGCTGCTTCTGCTTTCTGCCATTTGGGTTCTGTTTCATAATGTTATTAGCGGACTCCATTTATTGAATTTGGTCTAGCTATTTTACAAGCTTATGTTTTTACGATCTTAATCTAATTTTAGTAGACAACTGACTTTCTTAATAAAGAGAAGTTGGGGACATATTAAACCTCCTACTATAAGAGCAATTCCCTGGGACCGGAAGGGGAAAGATTGAATCTTGAATACTGAGCTCCCGGCTAGCAAGATCGGGAGGGTTAGTGTCCTCTTAAGAAGGAATACCCAACTTCTGGGGTCAGCTTCGATCACGAGGAGAGAAGAACGGACCATTGAAAGCCTCAATTCCTATCCGCCCAAGGTAGAGAGTTCGATTTCAAATCCAACGATTTATTGACCTACGAATCCGCTATTACGCAACTCTACCCTTCTCCGCAAACTCTTTCAGTTTTTGGATGCGCAAAACATCCTATTCCCCTTTACGACGACTCGGTGACCTTTGACACGTTAGACCTGGTTGCACGTAAACTTTACTTTCGCTTTTCGCTCGTGCAGTTGGACTGACTAGTGACTATAAATTAAACCTTGAGACCGAGCCCTGCCTCTCACCTTTCGGTTTATTACAAGGAAAGACTAAAAAGAAAAAAAGGAAGCTTTCGGCGGACACAAGCCCTCAGAACTTGATACTTGGACACCGGGAAGATTTCCCCTTGAGACTGGGTCCTCCGTTTGGAACTGCCCTTTTCCTTTCCAAAGTGGAATTCCTCCTTGCTTTCCCCTTTGACCTGTGCCAAGCTCCACTTTTGCTATTGCCAGGTGGAATGATTCATTCAACCTCGGTATCGGCAACCAAGACACCCTTCTCTGTCGAATGAATCTTCAAATCGTCATCTTCAAACCACGACTCCGATCACGGTTTCCACTTGACTTTATCTCAGGTGACAGGGGCAGGAGAACACTTCACAAAATGCGCTTTGACAGCGAGCGAGATCATTGAAATTCAATCAGAACAGCACTGGGTGAGTAAGATATAGGATTCTTGTCTGAGTCGCGTGGATCACAAAATGGATCTATGATTTCAAGTCCACTCGTTGATTTCGAGAAAACCGAATCAATTGGCTTTTTTCCCAGCGATGCCTCCAACTCGAGATTTTTCTTCATAGAACTGGCCATCAAATGTATATTCATCCATCTATCAGCTGCGTCTTCTTTAGTGAATGAAAGAGGGACTCGTTTCATAGGTAGCAAGGATAGGAAGAAGGGGTTCAATGAAGGCTGCTGTTGAGGTTTTTATTCCAACTAGCGAGGAAATGCCTTGTTTTGGTCATGTAGAATGAATGTGAAAAGCAGAATCCTCATAATCGTATGATTCAGATACCCGATGAAATGAACAGATAAAAGATCAGGATAGCCGGGATGACCTATTTCAAGATCAGATGATCCACCTCTTGTCCGCTTGGGAGGGCTAACTCGGATAGGTCAGATACGAGGGAAACAACCCATAAAAGAGAGATCGGATGCCCTTTCCGATGCAGTTCACAATGGGGAGCTGCCAACTAGCTAAGCTAGGTAGTTTGTTGTTAGAATATCTATCCTAGTAGGAAGATGGAAAGAATATACTATACACTATAGGAGAGTCAAAGAATAGGCCTGTTGGAACTATATCAAAATTAGAATGACAAGGAATATCTGTATCCGTATATAATAAGTTGGGCTCTATCCTTCCCGCCCACCTCATTAATATCTGGAGGGAAGAATCCGAGGGTAGCCTGATGATTAAGGGACAGGGACACTGTCAAAAGGGTATGGTTCTTTTGTATCACCCCGGATGACGCACATTGCTTTAAATAAAGCGTAGTGAATAATGCACCAGACTGCCTAACCAGTTGAACCGTTCTGTTATAGAACGGGTAAGCCGTCAGGTCAAAGTACGTATTTGAGGATTGCCTCTCCATGACAGATGTCTTCCTCCTCATTTTCCAATAACAATTAAAATAGGCTTGACCCTTCTGCTTGGGTTATTTGTGGCTGCTGGACCCTCCGCATAATCTTTGATTATTGACTTCTCCGTAATCGAACCTGCCATCGCCCTTGTTGATAACCTGTCCTTGTAACTTTCCTATGTATGGTCTCTCCACTAAGCTTTGATCTACGCGCACTAGCTTTCTCGGAGACTAATGCCCTTCTGCTGGTCTTTCGTCCATTGCCTATGGTCTTTGGTAAGTAGTCTATAGTTCACTTTCGTCTATGGCCTGCCCCGCTCTCTTTTCAACTTAGTTATTAGTACTTCGGAGTGGTGCATATCTCCTACTTGGATATTGAATTAATCTTATGCTTGTCAGGTCCACTCCCCTGTCTTCTCTTGCCTATCGTCCACTTCGGTGACTTCAACCCCGGAAAGATGATCTCTTCCACTAACCTCTTCCCGTGAACTTCTGGAGTCCCTATCTAATAGTCACCCCCCTCCCTTACTGACTAAGGCTAAGGTGGTGTCAACCAAAGGGGCAAGAAGTTCTCACATGAATAGACGTTTGAATATTCGCTCAGTACTTGAACCTTCGATCACTCGGATTCGTCGTTCACCTTCTCAAACTGACGAAGCCTACTCGACCTTCGTATTCCCTGCCCGCATACCTGAATGAAGGAAAGTAATAGCTAGAAAAACAGGCTATTCCATTGTTGGCATAAGATGAACCGAGGAATCCAACCAAATATGAATGAATAGGCATGTGGGAACAGCATTGCTTGCCTTGATTCAATTGATTTGAAGCGGCGGTTATACTATACATACATAGTTTTCACTAGGGTTTTTACCGAATTGTTCACAAGCCCATCAGAAGCAACCTTAGCAGAAAGCCACTCTTCCAGAGTCTCGTCCATCGTCTGCTTGGGCGACTATTTCATAGCCTTTAGATCTTCCTGTGAGTTAGGCCTAATACTCTACTATATAGGATAGGCTAGGCTCCTTCCTCTGTTCTTTTTAATATTCACTAAACCGAAAGTCTTGGTTTCAATGACTCCCCAAGCCATGGCCTATTTGATCCTTCAGAACCAGCTTCAGCATTGAGTAAAGAAAAGAAGAATTCACTATTGGATCCTTCGGCCGTGTGGACATCAAAATCTTCACTTTCATGAGCAGGGATATTTAGCTATTTAGCCTTAGAGAAAGGCTGACTTGAGAGCCCTAGTACCTTACTTTTAGAGAAGAAGGACAACTCCGTTCGTGATTCCCGGGTGGGGATCACTTCACTCCAGCTCCTGTCGAGTCTTCTTGTATCTTTCCTTGAAAATCGACTAAGCGCGAACAGAAGCATCTATGAGCGAGAACTAGAACAGATAGGACGAATACGTGACCAGAGAATGAGATGGGAGGCGTGACTACGTGCTCTTATGCTGAAAAGTGCCTCTTATCCGCCCTAAAAACGTGCGAGAATTGCAATGCAAGCGGCGAAACTGCAGCAACAGCCCCTTTCCTTAGAGTCAAGTGGCGGAACGCCCCTCGAATCTTGTCTTCGGCTGCTAACCACCTGCGCAAGGGCCTGTTATATATAGGAGAGATTAGGGAGATGAGGCAAGGAAGGGATCAAGGAAAGACCCGCCAAAAATTAAATGTTCGATGATAGAATCTTTGGAATCGTTAGCAAAAAGAAAATGAGACCTTTTCTTTTGCACGCTTTTTTACATTTCAGTTCAGATACCTTGATCGACTTGCACCTTTGCACGCTCGACGGCTCCCCCATCCCACCTGGCCCATTCTAGCGGAGAATAACCTCAATCCGTAGAAGCTGCATCCTGAAAGGCTGAGTGATTTTGCGAGTGATCAAGATATCAACCACATAAATAGGTAGTAAAATGGTTATGGACCCACGATGACGAAAAGTAAGTGATGCATCGGACTTAGAAAATCTTAGGCCAAACTAAATGTTGATCAGTAAAGACAAGAAAGCTTTTAAGTGTAGACGACTACTTGTACTTGAAATTCCATTCCTTTATCCGGTGGGAGGGTTTAGAGCCAGTTAAGCCAATAGCATATCTAGCCAAAGCTTCAGAAACACTAGCTACATCAGTAGATCATTGATTAGCATACCTCCTCTGAATATTCTACGTGTACCCTAGTTTCTATTACTATTAATTCGAATTAATCCAGTAATGCATACAGCCTTGACTCTCATAAAGAGCAGGAAGATTAGCGTCAACTCATTCAATGAATGTTCTTTCATTCAACACACGGATGAATCCTACTTTGTATTAGTCATTTGTCTGAAGAGAATAGACGTATAGCAGCTCTCTCTCATAACAGAACGAAAGCAAGCAAGAACGACATGGGCGCTTACCCTATCGACCGAAGCTACTATCCTAAAATAAGAAACTCCTAAATTAAAGAACTACAGGAAAGGTAATATACTGAGCTAGCCTCCCGTTATGCACCAATGCTTGAACATGACCGTTAACCTTTACCAAAAGAAAGAAGAGCTATTGGTCAGTTTCCTATAGTTGACCGATACAGCTCGACCGATTGAGACAGGGCAGATGCTACCGATGGAAGGGATCTAATTTGAAGAAGTATTGTGGACTGATTCCGACCCTTTACCAGAAGACAAGAGATTCGCGGTATGGCTTTAGAAAAGGTATTCATTATACGGATATCGTTTAACGAATTGCCCGATTGCCGATTCACTGCGCCTACCAATGATGCCTTTCACTTTCAGACAGTTCCTCACGCATGAAAGGACTTCACTTAGAAAGTCAAGATAAGAAAGGATAAAGGATGGTCTACGATCAGGGAATGCCTTTTTTGATAAAGAGAATTGGCTGTAGAGAGAGCGCCTATCTCTCATAAGAGAAGGAGAGCCACTTTTTTTGATAGTATATTAATGAGTAGGACTTAAATTCCAAGTGCTCCTAGCTCAAAAACCACACACAGTTAAAGACATGGAGGCCCATAAAACTCATAAATAATAGACTAAGAAATATACGTGGCATACACTTCCTGTGAGAAGTTTTCATCTTAATGAATCAAAGCAATTTATAAAATGCTACTTTTCTTTCTGCAACAAGTAAGACTACTTTTTCTTATCATACACCCCTATGAATGAATGAATCTAAAAAATGAGACTCCTAATCTAGTCCCCCTTCTCTCTTTCTTCAAAGACAGAGGTACACACAACAGGAAAAAAACCCAAAAATAGAAAGAGAAAGAAGTAAGTCAAAAAATAGGAAATACTGCTAGGTGGCTAGCAGATTAGCAGCAAAGTACACTTTTACTTCCTTTTGGCACAACAAAACAAGGTAGTAATACGAGAGAAAGTGGTCCAGTAATCTTCTCCAGCAGGGTGGCCATAGTGAGATAGAGTGGTGAAACTAGGTTCCGAATAAAATAGAGCGAGGAGGGAAGGCAAAAGCTATGACATTGGAATCCACTTCAAGGTTCAACTCCCCGAAGCATTTCGTCGATTACTACGACCTTCCTCCTCTCTGGGTGCCTAGGTATCCACCATAAGACTTTCCTCCTTTGAACCTCGCCCTCTCGTCACGCTTGCCGACAACCCGCTTTCTATCCCCCGAGCACTCAGTGGAAGAAGAGGAATCAAGTCATGCAGTCAGATTTCCAATCCTTGCTCCCGCAGTCAGTCCTTGGGGTTGATCTCTAGGTTCTGATTCTCCCTCATCTGATAATAGAAGTACCTCCGTAAGGACTCCATCTCAACATCAATTCGCATTTGATGGCTATTTTACTTGAAAATTTTCATTAACGCCTTCCGCTTGTAGACAGACAGAAAGCAGAAAGAGAGCCCGAGGTGCTGACCCGCCGCGAGGCAGGCCCGTCTATCCCGATCGGGATGATAAGGACTTGTCCTTCCTTGAATTAAGACTTGAATGAAGCAGAAACCCGGGGGAAATCTCAAAAAAAAGAGTCTCGGTTCACTCTTCACCATAGTAGTGTCGCATAAAAAGCGGCTCCTTCCCTTCGCTATAAGCTGAGTTCCCAAG
Source organism: Nicotiana benthamiana (assembly GCA_034376525.1). Taxonomy (NCBI): domain Eukaryota; kingdom Viridiplantae; phylum Streptophyta; class Magnoliopsida; order Solanales; family Solanaceae; genus Nicotiana; species Nicotiana benthamiana. Next base: position 139,614,448 of record CM067327.1, on the reverse strand, counting down.
TTGGGGAGTACAGGTCCCAGGTCTTTCCTTTCCTCTATGGCAGGAAGTCCCTCCAGCTTGTCTGGTTTACCGGGCTACCTATTCAAAGATGAACTAATTACCTTTGGTTTCTTCTAATGGCAGGCCTGTGCCTCCTCTATTCCTGCTTTCCGGGGTACCTCTTCATCTAGTATTAGACGATTCTATTGATTTCTTCTCGGTGTAATACAAAGGTTTGGAACCCTAGGACTCTTTCTCGTGAATTAGGTTCAGTCAAATAAATAGATGGATTGCCCTTTCCTATCCTGGAAGTTGATCCTCGTTGCCCAAAACCAACAAAGGTTCTAAGAGTCAAGTAAATGGTGGGACCTCCTTCCGAGAACTCCGATTAACTTATCTTATTGAGCCTCTCTCCTAGGGTTGGTTTTCTCATCTGATCCTAAATCATTCAACAACCTGAGTGTTGTAGCTCTCTTGTTCTTGGCTGCTAGATGAGGAGCTGGGTAGAGAGATAATAGATCCTCCCCCTAGGATGGTAGCTTCTATTCCTTGATTGCCCCGCAAGTTAAATAAGGGATTCTAATTCTTCTTGAAGCCAAATAAGGGCATAAACCACTATATAGAGTCTTGAGTGCCTTCCCTTCGGAAACCAACTAAGGCAACTCCGATTGAATGCGAAATCCCGCTAGCCATTATTCCTATGAACTCCTAGATCCATGAAGGACATGGGCACATGTAAACCGGTGTAGCTAAGCGAAGAGCGGAAAGAAGGAATCAGAAAATCAATGCATTCCTTCTTAAACTTACCGGTCTGACGATATCTTAATCTAAGAAAAGAAGATTTAATAAGAAAATAAAATTTCCTTTTTCGGGTAAAGGTTTAATTAAGAATTCCAGGTGGTCCAGTGGATGGATTAAGCTATTGATCAAATCATAGGTCAAGGACGGAACGAAGAACCAACGTTTTTCTTCCTCCTCTATTATCTACTAAGATTGTAATAGATTCGTGCTTTCTGTTCCCCGAGGGAACGTAACTAGCACTATAATTCCGAGTCACCGTGAGCCCGCCCTACAGATCCCCTTTGTTCAAATGGGGAGGGGTCATACCTTCCCCGCCATTTAGTTTCATAAGTCTAAATGATTTGGGGCACAGAATCTGCCGTAGATGTGAAATTTGCTAATTTTCATTCTCAGCTTTCTCATCACATGAGTGAGACATAACTTCTTATCATAAGAATAGTGTACTAGAAATCAGATTTTGATTGGTTTGAGGATTTCGACCTTGAACTAGAAGAGGTTCTGTTTTCTTTGGACAGGCAGGAAGAGAGATCGGGATGATGGAGACTTGAAGAAGTATAGCATAAATCAAATAGAAGGCTTGTTCGTAGATCAGCACAAAGCTATCAATCCAATACGATCCAAGATGAGTAACCGAGTTCTTCTTCCAATGGTTGGCACGAGAATCCCTCTCAAAGGGGAAGAATCTGATTCGATCTCCGGGCTTATAGCCAACCTATGAACAATGGTCAGTCTCGTCTAGTTGGTCTCTTTCTTGGCATCAAGAGTCGTCAGTACTAAAAAGGCCCTAGCATTACCTTCGGGAAATCTAGGAGGACAGCTCGCCGAGCCTACGGTGGACGTCGGTTGGGTTGTCGACAATTACGACCATTCAAAGGCATTTTTCCATTAGCTGGAGTAGGAAGGGGGCTGACGTCGATAAGTTATTATATATAAAAGATAATTAAGGCATTAGGAATCTGGGTAATCATGCACTTCACGTGGTATTTATTAGGATTAGGACTGAGAAAAATTATCGCTTATTTCAGACAGCCCGGACCATTGCTTTTATCGTCAACAGAGAGAGCCGCTCGATAAAGGAAGTCGGCTTTGGTAAAAAATCATTCCTTTGCCGGGCGCTAGTCAAAGTAGTAAAATAGGGCAACTGGGCAAGTAGCGAGCAGGAGCAGTGTTGGGCTTGGTGGTCGTTAACGGGAACAAATGAAGAGGCGCACAACACCCTACGCACTCGATTGGCTAGTCAAAGTCAAAGCGGACAGCTTCTTTTCAGTGGGTCACCAATAGAACCGTAGGTTCTTCAGAATCCAACATCGGGACCACCTTTAAAGTTACCCGGTCTGGTTCTAAATCAGCCGTTCATTCAACACTGCTACAACCTCCGCACGCATTCGTCGACCGACAGAAGTGATTTTTCAGTTTGTTATGGGTTCCAACCCATGGACCTGGTAGCAGACAGTTCGAACGATGGTTGTGTCCTGAACCCAGTCAGCGGCACATCTCCTATCTCCTGGAGAAGCGGCTGAACAGCTACGAGCAGCTAGTTTCCTGGAGAACGGCGGGAGACGCTAGGCAAGACTTAAAAGCTGTAGCGAACAACCATCTGGTAAGAGGTTTTTCCAGAAAGCAAAAACCTGAAGGTTAGCCTTGCATGAACTAGGGAAAGATAGAACTCAACTTCACACTGGTTAGCAAAACCCTAGAGCTTCCCTGCTTCGGTAGAACCTTCTACTTTACCAAGTCAAAAGTTTAAGCTGGGACACCACGTCGATTAACCTTGCGTTCCGCCATCACATATTCAACTTCCTTCGATAAGGAAGTCGTCATCCTTTTCGGTGGCCTCTTGGGAATGCCTCTTGTAGGGTCTTCCATGTCTGGATGGTATGTCTTTAGACACCCCACTTGGAAGACAGGGTGGATCTTTAGCTTGGAAAGAAGCTGAAGTTTTTAGGCAACTTGTCCTACTTTCTCTATGACGGGGAATGTCCCCTCATACTTGCGGCTGACACCCTTACTAAAAAAGAAGGAAGGATTTTTTGCAATAGTGGATTTTTTTTTCTCAAGCTTCCACTTGGAAATTCAGTTTCATGATTGAGTTTCCCCTTTCTTCTACAGATGGGGGTCCAGCCCTCACATGAAATTGCCTATGAGATCGCATTCCATCGGTTTTTTAAGATTGGAGGTCTCCCTCTAGTGCTAAATAAAAAAGATCTTTGAGCAAGGGATAGCTTTTCAACAGGCGAAGAAAGGCCTCACAAAACACTTCATTCCCAAAGGAAGGAGCAAATGCAATCGAGCCACGAGGAAACGAATAGTGATGCAAGTCTTCATCAAAGCTCACACGCTAAGTTTGGAACCCTTACCCTTTCCTGCGATAACCAAAGCATCAAAGACATCGGCCACCTAGTAAAAAACCGACAGTCAATGAAGAAAAATGCTTCAATTATGGACATCCCAGTGGGCCCCCTCACATCAGGTTTTCGAGAAAGAAGAAATAAGAATTGCTTTTAACTTTCTATCGACACTCTTCTCTGTTCTAGATCCTTTCCTCACTGAGGACCATGGGCCAATAACTTCAGATACAAAGCATGATTTTTCCAAGACGTGCAAGGCGCCCCCCAGCCTTCCAACGGGAAAGACTTCAACATAAAAGTTAATTTCTGTTCTTCCTGTTCCTGCACAGACGTATGCTCAGTTGAAGCTGGATTTAGAAAGGATCAGCTGCGGTGCATATATGATATTTTAAGGACACGAAATATTGGACTAGACTATTCCTTATGTAGATGTAGTGGATAAGCTCTCCGTGTTGGGATAGGCGTACGGATTTCCACAGCTATTCTAAGAGCGTGCTGAATCCAACCGTTGCACATTCCCCTTTTGGCTAAACCACCACTTCAGGCTAACACTTTTGCCTGGCTGGCACTTACTCAAGTTAGAGTTTTGCGCTCTCTCAAAATGCCTGCACGCCTGCGAGTGTTCTCCCCGGTCCTGCAAATTGAGCTTCCGAAAGGGGTGCTTGCTGGAGCAGCTCAACGAGATGTGGGTTCAATTATACTATGCCTCATACTAGTAGGTGTCTGCGCCATTGGGCTGGTGTGCTTCTGCTCCTGTTCGGGCTCACTCAGCAGAAAGCTAACTCTCTTCTCCTGCTTTAGCTTGAGCCCACCCGGACAGACTCTGGCATGATACCCGTCACCATGCATAGGTAATAGCATGTCCCAATGCTATCTTCCTTGAAGTTGCTGCTCAATATGATCTTGTTTTCGGGGGAGGAGCCACTAAATGGACAACCGGAGCACTGTCGGGTCGATAGCCCTTGATCCGAGATCTATTTTTAACAAAAAAGAGTTGGATTTGCCAGACTTAGCCGAAGAAGACTGTTCGTATAGTAGTAGGTTTGAGAACCTGTTCAAACCATCTCATAGGTCGTCCGCAGTACAAAAGGTCAATTCAATTGCTATACTAAGCTTTCTTTTGCGCCCTGGAATGAAGCATTATTCAAAGACAGTAGGCAAGGCACAATAAGGAAGTGAAGTAGGGTCGGCAGATATAGGCTTCTCTTCTATTGAATAAGTGGACTTCCCCCTTTGACTTGAGCATTGAATTGACTCTTCTTCGATAGCTTTCAAGTGCTGAACCCGAGCCAATTCGTTTCGTAGTCGTAGCTTATTGGCCTGAGATTCTCCATTGAGTGGTTCATACTTACGACTTGGATTAACTTTCATAATATCTGTATGGGCTCGAATGGCGTGAGCCGCATGCGGGGAGACCCGCACGTACGGTTTTTAGGGGGATCTGGTCGAAAAACCGGCCGGCGCCCACCCGACTAGAGGGACTGAGAAATTAATTGAGTACAAAATTTATCTTCAACGCAAAGCTTTTTGGTTGATATTCATGTCAAAACCACCAAACAGAGTTGTTGCTTAACTTCTTGTGAAGCAACCTAGTTGTCGGCTACAGAGACGACAACCTCGGCAAAGAGGCAAGCTTTGCTCTGATACCATGTAATCAGAGAGAATAACTTGTTGTATTTCTATTCATGAATACATGAGATTTATACACTTATACAAGACTCTATCAAAGGAAACAAAATCAAACAAAATAAAGGAAAATATCTTAAGGATCAGCTTCTATAATTGAATCACCAATATTTGCAAAGTAATCTATTTATATCTCACTAATTATTTTGTAATAAATGCTAGTAAAGCATAATAGTATAGCACATTAGGCGGCACTTTCTTCATTAACTGTCTTATGCATCAACCGTAGAGGTGCACGTGGACTTGGTTGGTTCAGATTTTATCAAAATTAAATCAAACCAATTATATCAGTTTGGATTGGTTCGTTTTTATTGGGGTTTTTGGATTTTTTTGTTACATGAACTTTATTTCAATCTTACTTTGTGAAGATTATCCATAAAATTAGATAAGTGAATATATGTTTACTAATACTTACAAAATTGACAAACATATGATATATTAAAATATTCTTATTAAAGAATATTTCAGTAACACATGGTAGTATTTTCTTAGTCATCTAGTAACAATTTTTGTTGATGTATGCTTTCAAGGCTATCCGAATTTAATAATTAAATATACAAATCAATATGATACCTAAGTAACGATATATTCTATTTATTTTTAAATAATTATTAAAATACCACTTCAAATCTGAAAAAGATATAAGAAACATTGATATATGAATATGGAATAACTAAAAGATGATTGACGCATTTCAATAATACTTTATAAGAAAGCAATATATTTCATTATTTAAAATAAATAAAAATAAATGCACTTCATAGTTCTATTAAATATTACATCTTATTAGAGGATCCTAAATATGTTTAGATATCTTTTTGAAGAAAATCCAATACAAAGAGTTAAAAGTATATGTGAATTTTTTTTATATATGTCGGTTTGGTTCAGGTATTTTTACTCAATACCAAATCAAATCAAACCAAACCTAATTGGGGTTTTAAATCGGATTGGTTTGACTTTATGATTTGATGCGGTTTTCCGTTCGTTTGAAGTCCCCTAGCAGCAAGACTCTCTATTAGTCGGGGCCCAAAGCAGGTCTTAACATGGAATGACAAACAAGAAAAAGAGAAAACTATTATATATTGGCACTCTTTCCGTCCCAATTTATGTGATGGTATTCTAATTTCGAGAATCAAATAAATTATCGTTTGACCATAAGTTTTTCATATGTCTTTTAATAGCATTACAAAACCAACACACATAAAAACAACATAGGCAAGAAAATGAATACGATAAGTTTTCTCAGGCTTCTATGTCACGACCCAAATCGAAGGGCCGCGATGGGCACCGGGTGCATTACTCGATCGAGTACCAACATAACATATCTTTCTTATTATACTATTATTGGTAAGTGAGCTAGAAAATCTGACATGAGATAATAAGAATAAAACATAAGGGAATGCTCAACATATGACGACCAAACATGATATACAAACTTATACATGTGACATACGGGCCTATTAGGCCGACATGACTATTTGAAAACTAAAAACATAGGCCGACAAGGCCATATAAGTATCTGTATACATGACATCTGTCTACAAGCCTTTAAGACTGCATAATATCATAAAAGGTTGCGACAAGGTCCCATTATACCAATCAATACATGTACTAATCATTCTGACCAAAGAAGCAACTCCAATGCAAATAGAGCGCACCAACACCTTTTGCTAAGCTGATAGCCTACTTGGAGGACTCTCGACCTTTCTATCAAGACCCACGATCACGAAACGTAGCATCCCCTGGCATAAAGGATGTCGGTACGAATAATATACCGAGTATGTAAGGCAGGAAAACATAAACAAGAACAGTAATGTAAAGAGGGATAGAGGAGATACAACCTGTAACATCTAGGTGCCTCTAGGGCTACTGACATGAAATGCATCATATATGTATATATATGTACATATATATATATATATATATATATATATATATATATATATATATATATATATATATATATATATATATATATATATATATATGTGTGTGTGTGTGTGGTCATCAGCATCATCATCATCATCATATCGTACCCCGCCTCAAAGAAGACTTGATAAAAACGTACCTGGCCATCATAAGGCTCGGTAGAATCGTACCCGGCCACGTGGAGCTCGATAAAACCCAACTGATCTGTGGTTGCACAATATGTGCCGGACCTTGCTGACTATAGTGCGGCTTGGTAGAGTAAAATAGATACATATATATAATGCATGTAGGACTAATTGGAATCATATTCTGAACCTTTTAGAGGGACATAAGGTCAATATTCTCCGTACACGTTATTAGGAATAATCCTTCATCAAGAATCTTATAAGAATCAGGAAAGACCAAAAACATCGATAACATAAGAATAAGAATAAGAGAAGAAACCTCAACATCCGTTGTTCCATAAGAAAGGAAACAATGTAAGTACTGCTAGCTTCATTGGATTATGTACAATCGAGGTCATGCAAAAGAAGGAAAAGTATAGCCTCACATACCTTGTATATACTGCCAATCCTCAGGCTATTCCAATGTCATGACTCATTAGCTTACAATAGGATAAATGACACTATCGGTAATGCTTAAGCGTCATAACTATTATGTACCGACCACAACCTATTTTATGATGAAATAGATATAAACGGTCAAGTTACAACTCGTACAAGCATAGATAATGAAAGGAGAAGCACAAACTTACCTTGGACTGAGTAGAACCACGAAACCTAGTCCTTCTCCATCAAAAAATCAGTTCCCCAACACAGCTACATTATGGAGAAAGAGAAACTAGCTAGCTGTCAGAGCTTTTCGGCGCTAGAATCGCATTGTAACATCCTAAGGTTTATGTGAAATCTTTTTGTGGAGAAAAGTTTCAGGGGTGAAATTTGATTCTCATGGTTTGAAATATGAGAGAATTATATGAGTTTATAAGCCCTTAAATGTCCCCTCTTTTCCGACTTTGGGGTTTTTAATTTTGTCCACTCCTTTTGGCAAGTAGGTGATGCACCTACTTGTCACCTACTAATCTATGCAGGCTCGTAAAAATATAATAATATCTTTACTTAGATACCGTATAGATGAAAGGTTAAATGCACTGAAAACTAGACTCATAGATCTGTAATTTGGTATGTATATAATGCCTTTGTTCCAAGTATGTTGGGAGAAAAGTACATCTACATTTTACCTAAATTTCAGCATATTATGAATGCAACTTGTGATGACCTTTGCCAACGTTTTGTTCCACAACACGCTTGACTTAGAAACATAACACATTAATATCATACAACTAAAATAACTCATTACTTAACCTCCTCATCAGGTTAATAACCCTAGTCTCACCCCAAAAGTATATGTTATAATATTCCAAACTTGTGGACTTTCGATGAAACTTATTTTCTTCAATACATTTAGTGTCTAAAATACATAACTACAACAGTTTAATTAAGCCAGGTGTGATAAAGCAACCATATTAAAACCACAGAATTCAGGAGTGCTTAACACCTTCTCCCGGATTAATAGAATTCCTTACCCGACTTTTTGGTTTTGCTGATTTTAAATAGAGTCAATTTCCTTGAATTGGAAATTTTAAGTAAATGGTGATTTGGGATACCGTAAATATTTATTCCAAGTGGAGACTCTTAAATTAAAATAAATTAATCCCTTTCAAATAATGTCACTTGAATTGGAAAAACTCTTTTTTTTCTATCTCCTCGAAAAAAGGAGGTGTGACAGCTATGACGACTCTGCTGGGGATAATACGAATTTGAGCTTGATGTTATTATTGTATTTTTTAGCCCAATGTGCTAATTGCCGATTATTTACCACTTTGATATTAATTGAATTATATTAAACTATCTTCTTATGCCTCCCTCATAAGTCTTCTGAATTTATGGTGCACACGTGCGCGTGGCCCACTTTTCTGCTAGAAGTCATACCAATTAGAATGAGGCTGGGTCAAGTAAGTAGGCCGGGTAGACTTTCGTGCTCCTGGTACGTTGCCCACATCTCGGCTCAAGCTGTTTGCTTGGGTAAGCCATGTATAAAATACTCCCCCCAGGATTTAAACCTAGAATAACATAACCTCATACTGGATCCCTAGTAGAAACATTTTTTTCCATCATGTGCATCTGACTTTTGGAACTCAACACAGGGGTTGAGTCCGTCTAGGTCCATCGTGATGCATCTTATGTATTACTTGTGTATTATGTTTGATTTGGCTTGTGCATGTTGACCGGCTTCTAAAAGATTATAAAATAAAATAAAAATATACAAATTAAGGGAAAACTAGAAGGGAGGAAATTTACCCAGTTTTTGAAAAATCTTATATTTACCCCAAAAAGATTATTACAAAAATAAGCCTAAATTTTTCAAGAAAAAAAGTGTCATCTATTGCTAAAACATTTACGAACTACGCGGGTCTGAACTACGCGGGTCTGATTCTCACCAGATGTGAGATACATAGGCAATCTCCATAGGGTTGGGACCCATCTTGCAAAAATAATATTTTTGAATAAAGGGGAAATATGTCTAGTTTTTTTTTATCAAAAAGAAATAAGCAAATCCAGTTTCGGCTAATCCTCAACGGTCTTTGTCGGAATAGCTTTAGAACGTCTTCAAAATTGTCGAGTGCTATTCTCGCAAGAGTTGACATGTCCGTCAATTAGGCATCACTTTTACCATCATGCTCATCCAGACCCTAAAGTTATCTTTTCGTATGAAGGGGCCATAATTAAAAAATCCACCATCTCTTTGATTTTTCTTAAAATAGAGTTATCGACAAAAGATTGTTTACAAAGTTAGTGCATTGATTCTGTCTTCTGAGGCTAGTGTCAACCCTAACCTTAATCACCTACAGGTACAAAATGAGCACTATCCAGAACACACCGTTGATGGTTGTAGATGAGTTTCTACTTCAGCTTCAGATGTGGTGGTATGACTTAGGAGAAGATGGTCAAGAATGGGTCACTAAGTATCTAGGAGCCCTTACAAATATTATGAAAGTTAAACCACCTCGAATGGCGTGAGCCGCATGGGGGGAGACCCGCACGTACGGATATTAGGGGGATCTGGTCGAAAAACCAGCCGGCGCCCACCCGACTAGAGGGACTGAGAAATGAATTGAGTACAAAACTTATCTTCAAGCTTTGCCTTATTCTGATCGTTCAGAGGGCGATCGTGAGTCACTGAATGAAGTCCTCCGTTTCTTACGGAGGTTTGACCCGCAGCGAGGCAGAGATGACTAAGTGACATATGGAATATGGCGACGACAACAACATGTCGTAGAAGTAGATAACAAGTGGAGCCAATGATCCACCAAGACTAACCTATCTACAACTACATCCCCGAGCGGCAGTCAAACGGGGGCGTGAATGCGAGATGCCAACGGAATGATCGGCCGGACAGAGGCTAGGGTTGCTTCCTTCCCACCGTGTCCTTCCTTGTGTGTCGGAGATATAAAGCGAGTGCATCGAAAAAGAACAGGAACTGGATCGATCAATTCTATGGTGAAGCATCCTAAGCATAAGTGCACACTGACACGATCTTTGCCGAGAGATAGGAGCATTTGGTGGAACCGGTGAACTACACTTGCTTCTGGATAGATGTGTGGGACAGAGGGCTCGTAGTACCTGCTGCCCACCCTTCCTCCTCTGCTTTGAGAACCGTGTGAATGGAGAGTGGTCAGAAGAGAAGGAGGTCCTCATACGGAGTCACACACTTACTTGAGCAGTGCGGGCGACTGGGGAATGGGTCGAATAAACTCCCATGAGGTCGGAAAAATAACAGACGAAGCTTTACTTAGATAGGGCTTTGATTGGGATATTATTTTCTTAGTGATTGGAAAGGGGGGCGCCTGGGTATGATATTGAAAGGGAAGGCGGAAGCATCAAATGGCGAAGAGAGGCGGCTCGGCAGGGAAGAAATGGGAAATCGTCAAGGATGACTTCTTTGTTGGCGGAATGAAGGGCTAAATAGCAAGAGTGATTCTCTGAGCCGGTCTGGATTTCAACGCCTCGGGAAACTGGTCGAGATAGATGACGGCACCTTTTTCGCCTCTTCCTTACCGGTAGGGCAATCTTCTCTTATGGCCTTCACCCCCCGCCCGGAAATAGAGAACCAAGCCCCTTTCTGATCCATTCATTTCTGCAAGCAGGGAGGATCCAGAGCATTGCCCACTCCTATTCAAGTTTATTCCTCGCCCACAAGCACCCAACCTTCCTTTTGCTCTTCCTCGGTTTGCCTCCACGAACGCGCCACTGAGGATCCCTGCTCATATTCCAAAGGCGCTACTTCAATTCAAGCGCAAGCCCCCCTTCTATTGCATAACTTATAAAAGCTATAAACAAAGTACCAAAGTGGTTGCGGGAACGATACGCATTGGTTACCGGTGAAGGCTTCCTAAGGCGACAAGCTTTCCATACTAGTTGTTACCTTACGCTGCCATTATTCCAATATTATTGAATAGCATGGCCTGGGGCTAAGATAACTCAAGTGGGAGAGCCGTGTTATGGGTGACCTTATTGCACGGTTCAGAGAGCACTTGTGTATGTGATGCAAGTGAATGTCTATGAAAAAGCTGTCGTAAAGTTTCGTTCTTCATTCCGTCGTCGACCCTATCTATGTTTCTATGATGGCCCAAGAACACGCTCATTCTTCAGCCGTAGAGAGACTTTTGTATTGTGAGGTACCATTACGAGCTCAATATATACGAGTGTTATTCTGTGAAATAACTCAAATTTCAAATCATTCACTTGCTCTAACTACTCATGCTATGGATGTAGGAGCATCAACTCCGTTCCTGTTGGATTTTGAGGAGCGGGAGAAATTGTTGGAATTCTATGAAAGAGTCTCGGGAGCCAGGATGCATGCCAGTTTCATACGACCACGTGGAGTGGCAAAAGATCTACCTCTTGGCTTATGTATGGATATTGATTCATTCACACAACAATTTTCTTCTCGTATCGACGAATTAGAAGAGATGTCAACCGGCAACCGTATCTGGAAACAACGGTTAGTGGATATTGGTACTGTCACTGCACAACAAGCAAAGGATTGGGGATTCAGTGGTGTAATGTTAAAAGGTTCTCGGATATGCTGGGATTTGCGAAAAGCAGCACCTTACGATGTTCATAACCAATTGGATCCTGACATACCAGTAGGTACCAGAGGAGATCGCTATGATCGTTACTGTATTGTATCGAAGAGATGCGACAAAGTGTTCGGATCATTGTGCAATGTCTTAATCAAATGCCTAGTGGCATGATCAAAGCTGATGATCGTAAGCTATGTCCTCCATCACCATCTCGAATGAAACTATCCATGGAATCGTGCGCCGTGTGAAACGTATATCATTGCCATTCTTAACTGAGACTCAGGTTAAGCTCCGTCTCGGAACCTTATGGGGTTAGGAGTAAAGCATCCCGAGGTTGGCGCATCTCGTTGAGCGTGGAGAAGCATTGGGAACCCTAATTTTTTTCTTCGGAGCCGTTTCTTTTTCCGTCCCCGCGCCTCGGCATAGCGCTTCACTTCCGCTTCTTCGGAAGAATCAACTTACGTCTCCCTTCTTCATTAATTTGGAGGATAACTAAGCTGGCACGCCACAGTTGGTTGCTGGCACAACAGGGTGGTGCCTTACCGCACCGCAGGCGGACGCGCGGCATCGTTCGTGGTGGTGCTTCAGGATTCCAATGTACTGCGTCCAAGATCAGAACGAGCTTACCGGTGGACCACTGCCGTCCCATTCTTGAGTGAGCTGGAGCACAACCATCTTATCCACTGAACTAGCTAGAAGCTATCCCTTCGGGTCGAAGCACTAAAAGAAAAGGACCGGGAAATGTGGCGGCATAGAAACCACGGGACCCCCTACTAGTAAAGGGAAAATGTGTTAGAATATACGCTTAACGCTAGGGGGGGGTGAATAGCGTTAAAATAAAAAACAATATAAACTTGCGGAATTAAAAATTGCAGGGTTGAAATAAGTGCAGTAAGTAAATAATAAGGAACGAACGCACCGAAATTATCCTGGTTCACCACAACCTGTGGCTATTCCAGTCCCCGAGAGACTCTCTCGAGATTCCACTAACTTCGTTAAGCTTACGGTGCTTAACAAACAATTACAAACTGAGAACTTGAGTCACACAAGCCTCAACAACCTTTGCTCGAAGATACCACACTTCAAGACTTCAACCGAAGGAATGAAAACGTTCCTTCTTACAACCACAAGGGATTAACACTTCCCATCAAGTGTATACAAACACTTAGCACTCAAGACAAGACTCTCTTTAAGAGTAGATATGAGTAAAATAAATACGCTCAAGAACACAACAACTTTCGTCAAGAGTTTGGCTCTCAAAAACTTATTAAATGAATAGAAAATGATGAATATGAGAGTATGCAAGCTTTAGCAAGAATATAATCAGTTGTTGTACTTAGAAGACTGATTTTGAGTTGTATTTATAGTGTTCAAAACCCCCACAACCGTTGCCTAATTGCCAATCAAGAATTGCTGATTTTGTGCTAAGATAATCGATTATCTGATTTGCATAATCGATTATTTTCCAATCGTTCAAAAATCAATCCCAGATTTTAAGCAGAATAATCGATTATCCAAATCGTATAATCGATTACCTGACAACGTTCAAAAAATCATAGTCAGATTTTACTTAACATAATCGATTATCAGATTGTGTATAAGCGATTACCTGACAACGTTCAAAAAATCATATACAGATTTTACTTAGCATAATCGATTATCAGATTGTGTATAATCGATTATCTTTCAGAGTTTAAATATACTTTGGCAACGGTCATTTGCATAATCGATTATGCTATAAGGATAATCGATTATCTTTTATATTTTGAAAACTTCGGACTACACTGTCTTAACATAATCGATTATCATAAAGTACATAATCGATTATTTTACAGTCTTGTAAAATTTGATAGACACTGCCTCAACATAATCGATTATCATAATGTGCATAATCGATTATTTTATAGCTTTGAAAAATCTGATGGACACTGCCTCAACATAATCGATTATCATAAGGTACATAATCGATTATCTTGTAGCTTTGAAAAATCTAATGTACACTGCCTTAACATAATCGATTATCATATGGTACATAATCGATTATTGTTCAGCTTTGTAAATCTGGTGTACATTGTCTTAACATAATCGATTATCATAAAGTACATAATCGATTATCTTTGTCCAGGTTTGAGAGGCATGTTTAAGAATCATTTTGGCTAAAATAGAATGTTTGAAAATCATTTTGCTTTGAATTAAATATGCATGATTTGATAAAGATGATTTTACGAGAGAAGCCAAGTCTTGAGTTAATTGTCGGATCAAGATCACAATTAAAGAACGACTCATGTGTAACTTTATTTCTTTGCTTGATCATGATCTTTGTTCGTCTTGTGCTTGAACCTCGTTATGTGTCAATTGCGCGCTTGTGCTTGGACCTCGTCATATGTCAATTGCGCGCCGTTTGTCATTTATCAAAACCTACAAATATGAACACACGTTTAGTTTAGTGCCTTGAGAACGTGTTTCAACAATTTCCCCCTTTTTGATAATGGCAAACCAATATCATTTTGCTTTGAATTAAATATGCATGATTTGATAAAGATGATTTTACAAGAGAAGCTAAGTCTTGAGTTAATTGTCGGATCAAGATCACAATTAAAGAACGACTCATGTATAACTTTATTTCTTTGCTTGATCATGATCTTTGTTCGTCTTGTGCTTGAACCTCGTTATGTGTCAATTGCGCGCTTGTGCTTGGACCTCGTCATATGTCAATTGCGCATCGTTTTTCATTTATCAAAACCTACAAATATGAACACACGTTTAGTTTAGTGCCTTGAGAACGTGTTTCAACAATTTCCCCCTTTTTGATAATGGCAAACCAATATCGGGATATGCATATTAGATAATTCATAATGACGATCCAAGACAAGTATATAGATATGCAATTAGTTCCCCCTCAACATATGAATTCCCCCTCAATTTATGCCAATAAATATTAAGTGCATAGCCCTTATTCTTCCCCCTTTTGACATTAGCAAAAAAACATTAGTAAATAACAAATTTATTGATTAACCAAAAGTCGCAATTATAAAAGGGACAATATAATGTCAACATAATTGATTATTGATACTTGATAATCGATTATGTACTTAAGAGAAATCGATTATTCTTAAAAGAAATTGATTTTTCTGCACCAGTGCTTTATAATTCCCCCTGTCTTTGGGGCGATGCCTGCAAAACAGAATTAGGCGCCTCTGACGCTCAAGTAGTAATGAAAAACAAAAAAAAAAATGCAATGCATGACTTAGATCAACGTGGAGTCAAGAATCCCGAGTTCACTACGAATTCGGAAAAAGGACTCTTTCTCTAAAGGCTTTGTGAAAATGTCGGCCAATTGAGATTTGGTTTCAACAAACTCAATTTCGACATCACCTTTGAGAACGCGATCTCATATAAAGTGGTGCCTAATTTCAATGTGTTTTGTTCTTGAATGAAGAACGGGGTTCTTCGTCAAGCTTATGGCGCTAGTATTATCACATCTAAGAGGGATATGATCGATACTTAGTCCATAGTCCGAGAGTTGTTGTTTCATCCAAAGGATTTGAGCACAACAACTCCCCGCGGCTACATATTCAGCCTCGGTTGTGGACAACGCAACACTTACCTATTTCTTACTAAACCAAGAGACAAGAGAGCTACCGAGCAAATGGCAAGTGCCACTAGTGCTCTTGCGGTCCAATTTGCAACCCCCAAAATCGGAGTCGGAATAGCCAACAAGTTGGCATGAAGAACGTTTGGGATACCATAGTCCCACATTTATAGTACCAACACGATACTTCATTATCCGCTTAACCGCAGTTAGGTGCGACTCCTTCGGACATGATTGATATCGAGCGCATAAACATACGCTAAACATTATGTCCGGTCTACTAGCAGTAAGATAAAGAAGGGATCCGATCATACCTCGATACTTCTTGGTGTCGACTTCCTTACCTTTCTCATCTTTGTCAAGATGATCGGATGTGCTCATTGGAGTGGCCATTGCTTTGGCGTTGCTCATTTCAAATCGTTTTAGCAACTCTTTGCAATATTTAGATTGACAAATGAAAGTTCCTTCTTTCATTTGTTTCACTTGCAACCCCAAGAAGAAGGTTAGCTCACCCATCATAGATATCTCAAATTCGCTTGACATTAAATCAGAAAATTCCTTGCACAAAGCATTGTTTGTAGCACCAAAATAATATCATCCACATAGATTTGAACTAATAAAATATTATTGTTTTTATGCTTAATAAAAAGTGTGGTGTCAACTTTCCCCCTAATGAACTCATTTTCCAAAAGAAATTTGCTCAATCGTTCATACCAAGCTTGGGGAGCTTGTTTAAGACCATAAAGGGCTTTCTTAAGTTTGAAAACATGATCGGGAGATTTAAAATCTTCAAAGCCCGGGGGTTGTTCAACATAAACTTCTTCTTGAATAAAACCATTTAGAAAAGCACTCTTTACATCCATTTGATATAAATTGAAATTCATAGAAGAGGCAAAAGCAAGTAATAAACGAATAGCTTCTAACCTTGCTACGGGTGCATACGTTTCTTCATAGTCAATTCCTTCTTCTTGATTGTAACCTTTTGCTACAAGCCTAGCTTTGTTTCTAGTGATTACACCATTTTCATCTAATTTATTTCGAAAAACCCATTTCGTACCAATTATGGTATGATTGTCGGGTCTTGGCACCAATTCCCAAACGTCATTTCGTTTGAATTGGTTAAGCTCCTCTTGCATTGCCAAGGTCCAATGCTCATCCCCAATTGCTTCGGAAATGGTTGAGGGTTCAATTTGAGAAACGAAAGCAGTATGTCCTAAGGTGTTCTTAAGATTGTTTCGAGTACTTACCCTTTGTTCAATGTCGCCAATTACCTTGTCGAGAGGATGGTCTTTGATTGTCCTCCACGCGTTGGGCAGTTTTGTTTCTTTCTCCAGTGGTGGCGCTTCCTCCGATGATTGTTCCAAGATTTCATCTTGAATGTCCTTTGGGTTTTCCTCTTGTACTTTGTCTTGAGGACTTATTGTGTTTAAAATACCTGCAAGATTAAAACCAGAATCCTTTCTCGCCAAGCGAGCATTATTTTCGGAAAACACAATATGAGGGGATTCCTCAACAGTTTCGGTTCTATTATTGAATACTCTATATGCTTTGCTATGTGATGAATAACCAAGAAAAATTCCTTCATCCGATTTGGCATCAAATTTTCCCAACTTATCTTCTCCGTTGTTATGAATAAAGCATTTACAACCGAATACTCTAAGATGGGAGAGATTAGGTTTCCTTCCCTTATAGAGTTCATAGGGAGTTTTCATGAGTATTGGCCTTATGACTACTCTGTTTAAAACGTAGCATGCGGTACTCACGGCATCCACCCAAAATTGTTTGGGAATCTTAGCCTCATCGAGCATGGTTCTAGCCATCTCTTCGAGACACCTATTTTTCCGTTCCACCACTCCATTTTGTTGTGGTGTACGTGGAGCAGAGAAGGTGTGCTCAATACCGAGTTCGTCACAAAAGTCTGTGAAGAGATTGTGATCGAACTCTCCCGACGGTTGTGTTCTTTTCATTTTGAACACGTTTAAGAAAAAATTTAAAATTTTGAAAAGCCTCACTTTTGTGAGCAAGAAATAGTGTCCATGTAAATCTAGAATAATCATCAACAATAACAAAAGCATAACGATTTCTACCAAGACTTTCAATGCGAGATGGTCCAAAGAGATCCATGTGAACAAGTTGCAAAGGTCTTGTAGTTGAAACAATATTCTTAGATTTAAAATATGCTTTTGTTTGCTTCCCTTTTTGACAAGAATCACAAATAGTGTCATTTTCCAATTTCAAATTTGGAAGACCAATAACTAAATTTTGCGAAGCCATTTTGTTTAAAAGATGCATGTTGATATGAGCTACTCTACGATGCCATAACCACATATCGTCTTCTTTACTCATAAGACAATTCACATACTCTGATGAAGAGTTTTCAAGATCAACCATATAGATGTTATCAATTCTAAAACCACGAAGGATAATTTTAAAATCACTACGACGAAAAACCAAGCATTCTTCCGAATCAAACAAAACAAGATTTCCCTTGTCACATAATTGACTTATGCTCAAGAGATTATGTTTTAGACCTTTAACTAGCAATATATGCTTAATGGAAGAAGATTCATTCTTACCGACCGAGCCAATGCCGATAATTTTTCCTTTGTTGTTATCTCCAAAAATAACGTTTCCTCCTTCCTTGTGTTCTAGTTGAAGGAACTTGGATGCGTCTCCGGTCATGCGTTTGGAGCATCCACTATCAAGGTACCAAAGTACACTTGATCCCTTCAAACATACCTACAAGACAAATCAATGAGTTTTTGGTACCCAAGCTGTTTTGGGTCCTTGAGAGTTAGGTGTAAAATGCTGTTGTGCTTGACATGCAGTTAAGTGTCTGTGTCTAGTAAAACAAGCAGGAGCAATATATCCTATTCGACTACAATAGTGACAAATGACATTAGGATTATGCATTCTTCTAGGTTGGTAGTAGTTGGAGGTACGAAAATCGTTTTCTCTATTTTTGACAATATGGCTATTGCGCAATCCTTGAAAATCATTTCTCCTACTGTTTGTTCTAGGATATGCAGCGTTTCTAGAGTAATTGTTTCTAGGTCGAGTATGTCTAGGTTGCGATTGTTGAAGGCCATTTCTAGGCGTTCTAAAATGTTCAAAGTTTCTTCTAGTGTTTGGTCTAGGATGCATGTTGATTCTAGGATGGTTATTTCTCGGATGAATGTTTATTTTATTTATCCTAGGTTGAGCCTTGGGTTGTTGGGGGATGGCTTCAACTTTTTCTTTAGGCTCGTTTTTGAAACCTATGCCATGTTTGGTCAATTTCAAATTGACAAGAACACCATTCAAATTTTTATGAGAGGAATTGAACTTATCTAGGGTGCCCTTAAGTCTTTCTACTTCATCTTTTAGATGCATGCAAGAAATACAATTTTTACTAGAACTCTGGGGATTGTCGGCTCTTCTCTTGCCGAAAAATTTGTTTTCTTCTTTCAACTTCTCATTTTCCAAAATAAATTTTTCCAAATCTTTTTCTTTCAAAGAGAGTTGTTTTTCAAAATCTTTTTCTTTCAAAGAGGAATTTTTCTTTACGTCTCTAACAGTTTCGGAAGCTCTAATGAATTCACTATACAATTCATCAAAAGTATTTTGCATTTCCTCAAGAGAAATTTTTTTTTTTGAAGAAATTTGACATACCTCTTCTTGATTGTCTTCGTGTGCCATGAGACATAGATTTGCGGCTTCGTCTTCTTCATTGTCGCTTGATTCGTGTCCGGAGTCACCTCCCCAAGATATGTATGCTCGTTGTTTCTTGAAGGGTTTCTTCTCCTTTTTGAAATTTGGGCAATTTGATTTAATGTGCCCGATTTCTCCGTATCCATAGCACTTTACTTGATCTCCTTGTTGTTTGCCTTTTCGTTCATACTCTTTTCGCATGAACTTTTGAAACCTCTTAATAACGAGTCCGAACTCGTTATCTCCGTTGTTTGAGTCCTCATCATTTTGAGGTTGAGCCATGCTTGCCTTGAGGGCGATTCTTTGTTTCCTTTGATCATTAAACGGAGGGTTAAGTATAGTAGATTCATAGGTTTTAAGATTACCTCTTAGTCCGTCGATGGTGACATTTGAAACGCCGATAGACTCTTGAATTGCGTCGGCCTTGGAGCGCCATTCCGGAGTGAGACTTCGGAGAATTTTTCGGACAAGTTCCTTATCTCTGAAGGTCTTCTTAAGATCATGTAGGTCATTGACGATTTTTGAAAATCGTTCGAACATGTCATCGATCCTCTCGCTTTCCTTCATGTGAAACATTTCATATGCATAGGTTAGAAAATCAATTTTAGCTTCTCTTACCTGGTCCGTACCTTCGTACGTGATTTCCAGCTTATCCCACATTTGCTTAGCCGTTGTGCAACATGATATTTTTCTGTAATCATCAGCATTTACAGCACAATATAATAAGTTGATGGCTCTAGCGTTGTTCTGCACTTTTCGGATATCATGCGCATCGTATTCATCTTCGGATTTTGGATCCCATTCATTTTCAACCTTTTTGGTTGGAATTTGTTCTCCCTTCGTTATAACCTTCCATAGATGAAAATTATTCGATTGGATGAATATTCTCATCCTCTCCTTTCAGTACGTATAGTTTGTGCCGTCGAACAGTGGTGGTCTGGTGGAGCATTGTCCTTCACCTATTCCTGCATTAAAGTCACGAGTAGAAGCCATGGATTGTTTCTCTCAAACGGTTAAGTCTTTCAGAGAGTTGGGCTCTGATACCAATTGTTAGAATATACACTTAACGCTAGAGGGGGGGTGAATAGCGTTATAATAAAAAACAATACAAACTTGCGGAATTAAAAATTGCAGGATTGAAATAAGTGCGGTAAGTAAATAATAAGGAACGAAGGCACCGAAATTATCCTGGTTCACCACAACCTGTGGCTAGTCCAGTCCCCGAGAGACTCTCTCGAGATTCCACTAATTCCGTTAAGCTTACGGGTGCTTAACAAACCGTTACAAACAAAGAAATTGAGTCACACAAGCCTCAACAACCTTTGCTCGAAGATACCACACTTCAAGACTTCAACCGAAGGAATGAAAATGTTCCTTCTTACAACCACAAGAGATTAACACTTGCCCTCAAGTGTATACAAACACTTAGCACTCAAGACAAGACTCTCTTTAAGAGTAGATATAAGTAAAATAAATACGCTCAAGAACACAACAACTTTAGTCAAGAGTTTGGCTCTCAAAAACTTATTAAATGAATAGAAAATGATGAATATGAGAGTATGCAAGCTTTAGCAAGAATATAATCAGTTGTTGTACTTAGAAGACTGATTTTGAGTTGTATTTATAGTGTTCAAAACCCCCACAACCGTTGCCTAATTGCCAATCAAGAATTGCTGATTTTGTGCTAATATTATCGATTATCTGATTTGCATAATCGATTATTTTCCAATCGTTCAAAAATCAATCCCAGATTTTAAGCAGAATAATCGATTATCCAAATCGTATAATCGATTACCTGACAACATTCAAAAAATCATATTCAGATTTTACTTAACATAATCGATTATGAGATTGTGTATAATCGATTACCTGACAACGTTCAAAAAATCATATGCAGATTTTACTTAGCATAATCGATTATCAGATTGTGTATAATCGATTATCTTTCAGAGTTTAAAAATACTTTGGCAACGGTCATTTGCATAATCGATTATGCTATAAGGATAATCGATTATCTTTTATATTTTGAAAACTTCGGACTACACTGTCTTAACATATTCGATAATCATAAAGTACATAATCGATTATTTTACAGTCTTGTAAAATTTTGTAGACACTGCCTCAACATAATCGATTATCATAATGTGCATAATCGATTATTTTATAGCTTTGAAAAATCTGATGGACACTGCCTCAACATAATCGATTATCATAAGGTACATAATCGATTATCTTGTAGCTTTGAAAAATCTAATGTACACTGCCTTAACATAATCGATTATCATAAGGTACATAATCGATTATTGTTCAGCTTTGTAAATCTGGTGTACATTGTCTTAACATAATCGATTATCATAAAGTACATAATCGATTATCTTTGTCCAGATTTGGTAGGCATGTTTAAAAATCATTTTGGCTAAAATAGATTGTTTGAAAATCATTTTGCTTTGAATTAAATATGCATGATTTTATAAAGATGATTTTACGAGAGAAGCCAAGTCTTGAGTTAATTGTCGGATCAAGATCACAATTAAAGAACGACTCATGTATAACTTTATTTCTTTGCTTGATCATGATCTTTGTTCGTCTTGTGCTTGAACCTCGTTATGTGTCAATTGCGCGCTTGTGCTTGGACCTCGTCATATGTCAATTGCACGTTGTTTGTCATTTATCAAAACCTACAAATATGAACACACGTTTAGTTTAGTGCCTTGAGAACGTGTTTCAACAAAATGGAAGTGCGCTCCTGCGCACCAGCTGAAAAGGCCCTTTCCCTTCTTAATAATATACGGTAAGCTTTATAGCTCCAACCTAGTGAAATGGCTTTGATGCCCTTTGTCTAGGTTGGGTTGCTGGATACAGGATCCTCGTAGTAGGCTGGACCAAGATCCAGCCAAGAGAGGGCAGTCTTTAGAAACAACAGGTTGCAAAAGCAAGAGAACGCTTCGCGTTTTCTTATTTTCTTCCCGCCCTAGGAGTAGCACAAAAATAGGGATTAGCATTAATGACCCAATGATAGAGCACTAACACCTTCCTCGTTGGGGCTCCGCGCACTGGGAAAAGATTGACGCGACGGGAAATCGACCACTAGTTACAAAGCTCCAATAAGGTATCGAGAGGGCTATCACAGTTAGGTGCGAATTGATTACCCAAATTTGTAAACTACCCCTCTTCCTATTTAGGGAGTTGAGGCGAAAAATGGCTTGATGAACCGTTCGCCACGCACCGGCCACATTCACTTGCTTATAGTAGAGGCTGTAAGTACACAGTTCCCCACAAGTAGGCTGCTTTTTCCAGAACACAGTCCGAGATAACCGTAACAGTGTATATATAGAAATATATCTTCGATGCTGTCATTTCGAAATGTCCGCTTCAACCGCTGTTTCACCCCCCAAAGAGCAAAGTTGGCTTGATGAGCGCAGATGAGGAAGCGGGTGCAAGAAAACCAATAATCTCTTTCTTGTCCTTCTACATAAGGTTAAGGGGCAAAGAGAAGCGCTTTTGCTATTGAGAAAGCGAACAGTCAGCGCGAAGGTTCAAGAGTTAGCCGAGCGTTAGCAAAGCTAGATTCTCATAGCGAGGCGCTGTAGTAGCGCCGAAGCCCTATGTGCTATAATGCTGAGCCAAGGACGTTTCGCCTTCTCTATAGAGGTAGTCAACTGAGTTCTGAACGAATTAGCTCCTTGGTAATGGCTTAATCTATACATAGAAAGACCGATGATGGGAAACTACCACGTTAGGTTTGGAGAGAGATGGGACCGGTTATATAATAGGGGAAGCAGATGCAAGCTTTTTCTTTCAATAGCCGGCCAAATGACAACAGGATCATCGGTCTACTCTACCTCAATTCACCATTTCGAACCTTATACATAAGGTTTTTCCGTACCAGCTCCTTCTACCTATACCGTAGTTGAAGCACCTAAAGGAGAATTTGGTGTCTTTCTGGTCAGTAATGGAAGCAATCGTCCCAACCCTCGTAAAATAAGAGCACCTGGCTTTGCCCATTCACAAGGACTTGATTCTACGTCCAAACATCACATGCCAGCAGATGTGGTCACCATCATAGGTACTCAAGATATTGTGTCTGGAGAGGTGGATAGATAGGACTACTAGTTGCTCGATCAGGACCCTAGCTTTATTGCGAGCCAAAAACCCAATTTATACGCCACATTTCTTTATTTAAGGAGATTCTATCCAATTATCAGCCCCGATGCGGAAAGGAGTAAAGAAAGAAGAGTTGAAGACGGCTTACCAGTAAGAGAGAACCCTCTCATCTCGTGGCTAGGAACATCTATGTAGATGGGATTGGATTCATAGTGCCAGTTAGGGGTAGGTATAAACCTTCATTCATCTTCTTCGATCTTCCTTGGAATATCCATCATCTTGGTCTCGACCTTGTTGAGCTCTCCCTGATCGAAAGTTCCTATTTTGCTGCCTCTTCGACCGTCTCCGAATCCCTAATAAATAAGAGTACATGGTGACCTAGATGGATAAGTTCTTTCCTTACCTTAGCTGAGCCTTATGTCCCTTCAACATTCCTATTCATCTTGCCTTGTCTTGGGCACCGCAGTGGACTGATTATCCTATATATAATATCTACTCTAAAGATTAGAGGATAGAGGGTCTCCCTTCCACAGATTCGATTGGGATTGATTCTCAGGATCAAGCCCTTATCAGAGGCATGCCTACCGACACCTGTCAAAGTCTTCGGCTTGCACGACGTCTCCTTCCGTTTTGCTCCAGCTATGAAAGAAAAAAATGGGCACAACACTTTATTCCTACAGCTCTTTGTTTACTTCTGGCCTTTCCGAACTCCTACATGGGCGGAGTCAGATCTTGGCGTAAGCTCCTTTCCATAGGCAATCTACTCAAGAGTTTAGGCCCCTAATTCGGTCTATGTCTGGGCTGCTGCCATACTCAAAGGCGAGGGGCTCCAAAGCGATCGGCCTCAGAGGAGAGGGGAGGCAACTTGGGATTCTAGGAAAAGTGCTTTTTTTGTATATAGGCCTTCGTATAGGATAGGATTTTCATTCCTCCCGCCAAAGCTAGAAAAGAAAGGAGCTCTCTCTTTTTTCCATCCTTCTTTTTATTTTAAAGGCATATAGTGCGTTCTCGCTTTCAGGGGGAATTCAAGTCAAAATCTAGTACAAGGAGGAAGTGAAAGGCTAGCTACCATGTACGGTACAGAGTATGACTATAATAAATCATAGAGCAGTGGGGAGCATGCCTATCCCATTAGATATCAATTGAGCTTCTTCTTTCCTAAGATCCTGGACGTGGTACTGACGCATGATCTTGGTTACTGGTTTGACCGCTTTGTTGGCAAGTCATGTAAGGAAAGGTCTGTTCATTTGTCCAGAAATATGTTTTCGGCCTATCTATCGATTGAACCAGGGGCTGGGCTTTTGTTGACAGACATAAGAAGTGGGATTAAGAATAGGGGAATAACAGCTCTACTTATACTTCTGCTTATGGAAAGACATAAGAAGCACCCTATAAAACATGCAAGATCTCTTAGTAAGCCCTTGTTGGCATATCAGGTGCCATTGAACACGATCCAGGGAAAGCATCTATCTATAGTGATAGTGATCCATTGCCTTGACTTGAGTCTCCACCACATCTATTTCCTGCCCACTTGTAGCGGTTGGTTAGGCTAGGCCGGTTAGAACGTCTCCGCAGTTCTCGATTCTGATTGAACTAGGGAGGATCAGTATTGCTGGGGGAGATTGTTCTTCCTCAGCTGGCTTGTTAACCATGGTCTCTTGAAGGTTTCATTCTTTTACCAGCTCTCCCAGCCAACAACCTGCTAACCCTAAGCTTGCAAGCACCTTGGTCACATCTAAGTCCCTATTCTATTATTCTATTTGGGATGGAAAGAAAAAGATCTGCCTTTTGCGGGAAGAATCGCTTGAAAGCATGGGATGGGCCTTCCCTTTCTTTACGTCATCCACCACCCTGTCCTATCCACTCTCCCCAAATCTCTACTCGTAATTTGAAGAAGAAAGATAAGGAAATCCAATTAGAGATAAGCTGCCCATGAGCATCATGGCATAGGTAAAAGGGAACGAGGAGGAAAGCTCCCCCATCTTGTTCTCTTTTTCTCCTTGAGTCGGTTGAATCGAGGGTTCCAAACCTTCAAAAAGTGATAGGTATGTGTTGTTTCTTGGCACTCTCTTAGACTGTCTATCCCTTTATACCTGGGTATTAAAGCCAGAAAGAAAGTAGCTTCTTTGATATGGTTCAGTAAATAGGAATCCCTGTGATACAGTAAACATTTGAAGAACATAGGAATATGGGTCCATATAGGAATGAAGAAAGGGCATGATAGGCTAGTTTGATTCCAAGCCAAGCAGCAGTGCATGATCAGTCATCTCGGGCGGGGAATTGCATTCGCTAATAGAGCTTCCTACGATCGCACCCTAGGAGAGTGCAAATGGCAAGTTGAATGGTCTGGTTCCACTTAGTAGCCCAAATCCGCCCCTTTAACACGCAAGTACGCTTTAGCTACTACGCTTCGAAACAACTCATAGGCTTACTTCGAAGTAGGAGCTTGAACTCAAGTATTAGAATGAGTCTTATTAGGTTTTCCATGGGGGAAGGCTCCCCCCAACCCCCGTGAGTCCCGTCCTGCCCTGCCTTGAACTAGAACTCAGAAATCAGTACACATAACTATAAGAGAGTAGCTGCCAAAACAAGCTCCCTAAGGTCGCACCTATGATCTGAAGGAATCGCTTGAGAACTAACTACATACCTGAAGTTAGCTTGTGTGCGCATAGCGTTATCTTATCATTGAATACTTCCTTTAGACGGCTAGAAAGATGTTATTTGTGTGGTCCGTTCTAGTGACAGCATTTCAACTCTATTGTATTTAAGTAGGAGCCGTTGTTTTTGCTTTGTTTGCCGGATTGGTACGCTTTCTTTTCTAAAAACCCTTCTCTCATAGGTCGTTACATTTCAGGCCATTTACGATCGTTTAAAGGGCCTTATATTATAAAGAATAAAGAAAGTCAAGATTGTTCTTGCGGAGAAAAGCCTACTTACTTGCTCTTGCTGCTTTTAATTTAAGAGCAAGTCGGTCTAGCTTCTTACTCTTTCACCTTTCAAAGAAGTCGAAATAGAAAGGGGTAGGAAAGCTAGCTGAAGATGCATAGAATGCCCTGTTACGAAGAAGCCGATTCGCCACTTTAAGAAAGTATTTTCGAACTAATGCCACATCTTCAACTTTGACAAGGAAGGAGCAAAAGGAGTAAGGGATTAGAAAGGTAGCGCAGTGGAAGCAGCAGTCCCTATTTCACATAGCCCTTTATTGGGTAAAGTGAATTAGAATAGGCGGGTTGACATTCAATCAGAATAACCGTTGTTGTCTCTTTTCTGCTCTCCTCTCTACAGAATCCGGTCTCAGTTGAATAACCCTTCCTATTGAATCCGATGCTCTAGAAGAAGGTAATGAAATTTTTGATGCATCGAATGCCATGCCATGGTTGGCTCTTGGGGAAGGAAGGAGAGCGATTGGCATGAAGTAGGGCAGAAAGAGGGGATTCAGGTTCTCTTTTAATAGGATTGGATTTGCTGCTTGCCTTCCGAACCTTGATCCATCTAGTTCTATTTTGACTAATCCGAATATGTGTACTGAGTAAAAGCAAAATTTCTTCTCTCAATTCTTGGCAGAGGGAAGCCCCATGCCCGACCGAACCGAGGCTGGGGTAGATAGAGGAAGAGAAGATTTATTGAATGCTCTCGGGCATTAATTGAGGTAGTAAAATATTATGTTTCAGAAGGATCTTTCTTGGTAATAAAGTCTTCAATCTGTCAGGAAGTAGCCCAATCTTCATCTACGCAAAGATGAATTATTGCTTATTCGACCGGTCCTACCCCGGCTTATTAGGAAAGGACCTTCTCTTATCCCGGATGACTTGAGCTTGTCTTGGCTCTCTTCTTTGACAAATAGGACTTTTCTTTGATGGTTTGGCACACTTAGCTTTCGATCGAGAAAGACGGGAATTTGTGAAAGCGGGCTTTATTGCCCCATGTCTTACTTATAAAAAAAAGGCAGGAACTTATTAGCACAGATGACTTGCTTGCATACCTTCTCCGAGATATGGAAACGGGGTTCAAATACAGGCTGACATTAAAGGAAATGCTTTTAGCACACACCTAAAAAATCGTGTACTTGGGAGCCCCGAGACTTCCTTATAGATACAGACTTTCCGCACTGCCAAGGGTGGAATACACTTTACAAAGGATCTACTTAACTAGAAAATGAGCATTTCATACTTTCCCGCTCTACTTCCCAGTCAAATAGAGGTCTTTCCAGTAAAAGGAGGTCGTGTACCACTGTTCGAGTTAAAAAGAAGAAAGGGGCTGCGATAGAAAGAGAGGGCACAAGAGAAGCAAGATACGACATTCGTTGGAACAAAAGAGAGCAACAAAAAACAAGTTAAGTAAAGATCTGGTTGATTCCATTCGTCAGTCACTAAGGGAAATGACTCTCGATTGAGAAAAAACTTGCCACCTTTTTTGTATCCATTTCGCGGATTAGGTTCCAAGCGAAAGATACCAAAAGAAAGGAGCGCGCTACAGGACACTAGCTGGCCTTTACATGGGCCCATCCCAAGCTCCCTGCTAAAAGATTACAATAAAAGAGAAGCTTCACTTGACTGTTTTCGTTTGTTTGATCAAGCGGATTGATAGCGGATCGAAGGGAGTGCGATAGGGCGTCATCTATCCGGGTCGGTGCTAGACTCCTTTGTGAATCAGTCCCTTTCCTTGTCTTCAAGAGTTCGGTTAGTTGATCGAGAAAGCGGTATGACCGTAAAGCTTAGCCTTGAGTTGGACTGCGGTCCCGCGAAGCTGGTATCCTTAGACCGCCTAAGAGACTTTCCGACTGTCGAAGGAAGGAAGTTCACTTTTTAGTGACCAGAAATTGACTAGTTTATTTAATTGACTTAAAGATCTTTCTTTGTATTTTACTAGTTAAGGCCTTCGATCATCTGTCGGTGAGGTCGATCGAAAAAGTGAAAGCTTCATGGAACCCCGTCTTTTTTAGCATCAACCACTTTTTCCCATCCCAAGTAATGTTATGAACTTTCACTCCCTATATATACTAGAACCTCGAGCCTCTTACTTCTTTCTGTGCAACAGGCGTTGATTGATGGGATAAAAGAAGCACGCTGTGGAATTGAACCGTAATCTTTTTCCTTAAATGGCGAAAGTCGAGAGTGAAAATCTAGACTCGAAAGCATACGCTTGTTAGAGGTGATCCCCGCCTCCCATTTTGCCTAATCCATTCGTTCACAGCTTCGCCACTCTACCGAGGGTCGAGCTACCACGCTCTTGAAACCTCGTAAATTTGCTTTTCTTCAATGAGAATATGAAGAAAACTAGCAATTTTGATCCCCAGCCCCACTTGGTGTTTGAGCACCACAACCTTCACTGGCTTTACACAACAAAATGAATTCGTCAATTCGATGCGATAGGGGACTGGATGGGTCATCCAATTCGTCACTCAGTTGGTGAGGTCAGAAAGGAAGGAGGCGTTATCAAGTAAGTCGGTTATAAGCAGCGATAAAATGCAGTTCCACCCCTAACTGGATTGCGCCTTTGAGGTTTTGAAAGGCGTGAAAATCCGAGACTAGCGATGAAGTGGCATAGTTGAAGAAAGTGAGACTAAGGGACGAAAGGTCAAACCCAGAAATGTGCAAGAGAGACCTAGTAAAAAAACTTTTTCGCGCGAAAGCCGTTGCTTGTTCCATAATTTGCTGGGATGGGAAGTATAGATACAAAGGCAGAAAAGGAGGCGTCGGCTCTGAAATGATGGAAGATTGAATCATTCCTTCATTCTATTCCAGCTATTCTTTTCCGGTGGGTTATTTATTCATTAGCTAGAGAGATAAGAGCTTCGATTCGCAGGCAGGATCTAGAAATCGGGCACTATCTATATATAGTTGCTTCTAGCTCTGCAACTAAACTAAAGGCTCTGGAACATAGTATATGCCTAGATTTGGTGATGCAGATAATGCGGTATCTCTTGGAATTGGGGCGAATCCAGATGAAATTTACCAAGTCAAAGCAAGGGGTTGAAAAAGCACCACAAGGGACGGGAACGACGTCCTAAATAAACAAGAGTTTCTTCAATAATGGCTTGGTCGAAAGTCGTAAAGAAGGCTCATGATAAGCAGCTAACATAAACTACTACCGTAAAACGCATCCTGTGGGCGGCCTTCAAAGGCTATCATTTGTAGGACGAGACGCTAACCTACGCCCGTACATTTCAACCTGTCTCCTTGGGACTTAGCTCTGAAGATGAATTCTCGGTTAGCCGATTACCTTGCCCGGTTAGGAGAACAGTTAGAAGTAGGAAAAGATGCCGACACTGAACAGTTAAAGAATTCTCCGTCGCTTCAAGATTGCCAGCCTATTCACTTTGAGCTGAAGCAGACGCTGCCCATGGAGAGCCTTTTCCTTTTTGAACATTTGTGTGCCCATAAGACTTGACAAAAATTGGGCTTCTAGACGCCTTACAATAAATAAGCCCCTCTACCCTCTACTCTAGTTAGCTTCTATCTCTTTCTCCAACCTTCGATGATCCTCCTGCAGGGAAATCATCGAAGTCAAGAAGAAGTGATGGGCCTGATCTTCCGATATCAATATCTTATCCCTGAGCTAAGCTCCAAAGCCTGGATTTCTTCCTAAAGCTAAAGTAAGGGAAAGGCCCCGGTCGGTTCTCCCTTTCTTTCCTGATTATCTGTTTCTCTAGTCGTATAATCATACCATTCTGCCATACTAGTTTCATAATTCATTCCACGTGGAACATCGTCTAGCTAGGGAACTCTTCATCAGACGATTTCTTACATGATTATTTTTGTGAATTCGACGTAGAAGAAGTTCGCCTTGCCTCCCTTTATTAAGTACTGGGCTAAGGGCGCACCCCTAACCTAAGAGTTCTGGTTATGACCAGCTGAAAACATGCCCTCTAGATGCCTTATAACCATCCTTTAAGCCTATTCCCGCTTATGCGTACTTCATGGCTGATAGGCCTACAGACTCTTGACGCCCCGGAATAGCCTTGCTTTCGCGTTGCCCCTCCTTCCTTAGATCAGGTTAGCACTTATGTTGCTTCACGCAACTATGTTCAATCAATTGAGTAGAGAGGGCAATTGAATCAGTCGTCATCCTTCGCTCTTGTGCCAAAGGCTCTCTTACCACAGGTCGCCATTCCATCCTTTTTCGAAAGAGTAGATGCTTTTCTCCTCATATTTTCTATTTAGTCAGCACTCTTGTCTGTCGAGTACTTTTAGTAGTCTTGCTCTTCCTTCCTCCATTGCTGAGGTTAGCTCTATATTTTTGTCGTGTACTTTTTCTCTCCTTCTAATTCTAAGGATTAAGTCTTCCGCTAAAATAACAAAAAAGAAAGGAAAGCAGGGAAGAGGACTAAGCTCTGTCCGAGAAGATTGGGTACAACTTCATTCATGCCGAGCGGCAAGAGGGGTACTGTTCTGCCTCGACCATTCTTCACTTCAGCCCGACAGGCTCCTCAAGGTCATATAGCCCATGTCCTTCGCTTCTTTGCAATAAGACTGTACTTTCTCTTTCTTATCTCACCATCGGTGATGGTGACGATTCTTTCCAGCGTAGAAGAAGACTTCCGGGCTACCCTGTGAAAGATGAGGGAAAAACCTTCCATTGAGAGGACGAATGTCGCTCCAGTTTTATAAACACCTCTGCCTGAGAAGGTTGTTGTAATGCAGGAAGTGGCATCTCTACCGAGAGTTGAAGTAATTCTCCCCCAGCCCCAGTTTAGAGATTTCGTCAGCGGGGTCATTCTCTTTGAGATAGCGTTGACCGTCAATCCCTTAGATTTCGACTTTGGGATTCGGAGAGGTCTACGAACCTGTGCTTCGGCTTTCGTTGGCGGGCTTTCATCATCCATCACTGTCTGGGCTGGGCTGTCGTTGTTAAGACGCGCATCCGTACACACTAGACTCCTTTAAAAATAAAAAAGGGCTTCTTGTCGGCAAATACCCCCTTCTCATCAACATATTTGAAGCATTGGTGAAGGGTGGAACTTTTTCAGTCCCAAAGTGCGCTCTTTCGACTCTCCAGCCCTTGAATTTAAAGATCTGGCGACATTTTCTCATACCTTTGCCAAGCATGTCCTTGAGGGCCTAAATGATGCCACCCTCATTGCAACAATTGGTGACATAGGGGGGATAGCCGGACAGAGAAATTAGCCTTCATGGGGCTCCCGTAGGGTCTATTCCACCAACAAAAACTGGGGCAAGAGCGTCTTTCACAGCTGATTCAACAACATCCATTCTTTTTATTCTACCGAGATCAGAAGCAGAAGGTTAGGCACCAAGAAGCGATAGCCTATGAAAGCAGAGAAAACTCGAAACTCCTAAAACTAAGGCAACCTTTCTCCTTGTTATTTCTCTTAAATAAGGGATAGCACCAGCCTAATCCAAGAATGTTGATTCTTCTCTTTGAAAAGACTTTGGCTATTCAAAGCAATCTGCCCAATGAGCTACGGCTAGATGAGCTAAGGCCAGGGGATTCCTTTCTAGAAATTCCTTAATAAAAGAATACAGGATATTATACTTCTTTATATATGCCAACTGCAACTGATCCACTTGAGCAAGAGGAGCTTGCCCAAAAACAAGAAAGAGATACGCGAAATCAACCAAGACAAGCACACCGCAATCAACAGGTAATCCCACATCAGATTGTTCATTGAGTGCGGAGGAAGCAAATGTAGAAAAAGAACAAGCAAGAAAGGGAGAGTAAGCATCAAGTCTCTTAGTGAGCATGGTAATCTGGATAGGCAGTCTGGTGGGAGATAGAACACCACCTTTCTTCGGTGGGTATGAGTGTATCTTGATAGCCCATGATCAAAGATATAGGTATGAGAAATTCAAATGATAACGAAATTAATGGAAAGATTAACACGAGACCTTAGATTGACACTTTAGGGTGCATTCCATATGTAAAAGGTGTCACCATCATGTTGATGTTGCGGAAGTCATTATTGAAGGTTAGTGCAATTATTTCAGGACTGGACTGAATCCCTCATTCGTAGGTATATCCCCGGTCCCATATGAAACTTCCTTATCCTCGTCTTAGTCTTAGGACGCTCCTTTCTAATAGAAAGAAGGCTTGAAAGCAAGCGTAATGGAGCCCAACTAGCTCACTACGACAACGAACAAGAACGACTACGCTATGACACTTTGTATAGATAGCATTTAAGCTCTTATTAGTCGAGCAGTGCTCATTAGTCAAGTTGGGAAGGCCCAGCGAACTATATTGGTTCGGTTCTTCCTTAGTAGATGAAAAGAACATAGGACGGGGGTGAGAAAGAAATCAAGATCTTCTGTCAAAGGCTACAGCTTTCCACTGTTGGTAATTGATCTAGATGCCAAGAATCAGACAAGGAACTGACACTTGACTGAAAATGTTTTTGCCGTGCGCGTCGACGTAACCGCAGCTAAATCAAATAAGGATGATAAAAGTAGCTGCAATTGCTATTGAATCTGCTGCTCATGGAAGGTTTTACGAAGTGCCAGTACCATTTCATTTTGCATAACACATTCTTGGGCAAGTGAATAATAGCACAGAAAGGTTAATAAAAGTATGTCTTATTTTGCTCCTTCCTCAGGTGAAAGCGGTCTTGATGCGGAACTAGCAGTTTTTCTTATATCAATTCCATTTCCACTCCCCTTTATGATTCGACTGGCTAGAGTATCGTAGCAATTACCATGTCTTTGGTCTAGCCCTTGCATAATTAAAGGCTATTCGCCCGAAGATACGTGTTTGGACTATTCGTATCTACCAGAGTGGAATAGCTGTGGTTGTAAGACGTTGTAAAGAGAAAAAGGGGTTCTTGTCTTACTTCTTAATGGCGTCTCTTAGCTGCCATCTTGGGAGAATTGATCGCGTTGACCTTTAACTACTTGCTGGTTGAGACAGCATTTGATGTGCCATTTGTGAAAGGGAAAACTGCGGAATAGGGAAATGGGAAGATACCTGCAAGCAGACTCAATCTCAATCAAAGACTATTCTACGATCTTTTTCAAAGAACTGAAGGACTCGCTAAGAGAGAGTTTGAAATAGGGCTAGAGGGCGTAAGGACTAAGAGCTGTGAGACATGAACAAAGACGAATCCAAAATACAATTGACCGACAACAGAAAAAAATACTACATGGAAGACAGGACCATATACGGCCACAGAGAGAGTTCGTCAAGCACTAAAAGGCTTATTCGCTGACTGATTGATTGGCTGAATGAAGACAGAAGGAAATCACCAAGCAAGACGGAGATTTTATTGACTTGATACAGTGACGGACTAGAATGAAAAGCTTTGGCAAGGCTTGGACTACTGCAAAATCATAAGTTAGGGAATGGACAGCCTGGAAAGCACAACCGGATTGGCCAGTTCAGTTCCCCGTTCCCCTTCCTTATACTAATAGGCTGCCGTAAATTATAAAGCATCCATAGCGGAACCCGATCTTTTGAGATTAGACAAGAATTGGGCTTTGCTTTTGTCACTATAGTACAAACCCCAAAATTTGCACCTGTATTAAGGAAATCGTTTTCAATAGTCAATCGAGGCCGAGTCTCACTCCTGTAGGTGGTGTGACCGTAGCTATGGAATCATGTCCGGCTGTGACCGAGTTAGGGATGGTATCAGAGCATCATCAACCCACACTTGATCGAGAGGAGGAGACGCCGTAAACACAGTTGAGGGAATTGAGCACCGGTAAGTATCGTGTTGTCCCCCGGGGCATTCACTATTCTTATTTTAAGGGTTTAGTCTATCCCCGAGTGTTTTCCGCCTTCTTTTAGCCTCAGTGAACCAAGTTCAGTGATCTAATCAGCCTGAATCGGACAAAAGAAACTCTAACTCGAAGGATGGGATCTAAACTTTCTCGAAAGCTTGCAAAAAGTGATTCCCTCGAGAGAGCTTGCAAGTCCAAGATCAGCTGTTCAATGAAACTCTAGAAAGAAGGGCATGAAGCTTTGGCTCATTAGGCTTTGACATGGAATAAAGGAAGGGAAGCATTTCGCTGGCCTTCAAGATCCTTGATTGAGTAGATCCGATCGAGAGGGAGTTGAAGTTCTTCGAGGGGAAATAGACTTTTTGAGTTTAGGGGCTTACCTTATAGGAGTAAAGGCAATAAGTATAAAGGAAGAGTTCATAGGCAGATCGAAGTCAAAGCAAGGTTTATAGCAGTAAAGCATTAGGCTATGGCATTTCACTTTCTTTGCTATCTATCCTTGATGAAGGAAGGCAAGTCAGCGGTCAGGCGAGTGTGAATATATAGAGTCTCTCCCTTGAAAAAAATATGCTACTTTCATTTATTAGCAGTACTTCAGTCAAGGAAAGACATTTGCGCTGAAATCTCCGTTCTTCCATGCTTACTTATGCGCCAACAAGCCTAAAGAAACTAGCTCTTGCAGCTGTAGCTAGGGTCAAGCCAGTTCATGAATGGGACCATTAGGGTTGTGGTATTCTAAAGAGTTCCTGAACTAAGTAGTTAAGGAAGCTCCTGAGTTTCTGATGTTCTATTAGAGTTAGAAACAGAGGTGATAAAAGCTCTTACTAGCTCATAATTTGAATTACGACAGCTGATGACGGGTCTAGAGACCTTTTTGCCTTGAGAAAAGCTCTTATAGGAGAGGGTGTTGAGGTCCTCTTACTAGTTCCTACTTCGCTTCAAGAATGTAGCTGAATATAGCTGTTAGAGCTAGTTGCCTCTTTGTAGCTGTTCTCCTTCCTGGTGCTATTTGGACTAGGACTCCTGAAAGTCCAATAAGATGATCAGGAAGAAGGGGCTATGGTCATTTAAGGAGTAAGCTTTTCCGGACTGAGATGAGGGGATAATCTAAGACTTATTGTGTTCCCGTCCCGCTATTCCTTTGTGGAATGAGCCCATATCGTAATGCCTTAATCAGTTAGTTAAGGCTGTTCTAACTGTACTACATATACTGAATATCCTTGCTTCACTTTAGGAAATGCATTGATTTCACTGTCAGGCTAGCTCTCCGCCTCACACCACTCTTAAGAATTGGCACCGCACCCTTACCCTCCGGTCACTTCACTTGGCTTTAGTGCCTGACTTGTTGTTATTTATACACCGGTTTCTAACCGTTCACCACTTCAGTGACCCTTTCCTTGCGGATAACAGCAGCAACAGAAAGACTATGTACCAGAGCCCTCACAGTTGGGACTGAAATAGGACTAATGTTGACCTGACCTTTCTTGATTAGAAACTGCTTAGCAAACTCTAGGCGTCCACTATCCCCGGTCAGAGATCAGAGATATTTATTTTGATATGGTCATCTGAAGCTCCTCCATGGCTTCCTCGTAAAGTTCTGCTACGTGCCTATCCCCGATGACAATGTCATCACCGAGAATAGCGTACTTCAGAAACCTTTTCTTTTGGAGTAACGCGAGCCTGGATGAACATGAATTTCTTATAGAAAGAAGAGTCGCATTGTAAGAAAATGGATAGCAGCAGTAGTAGCTGACGAACCTGTCAGTATTACAGCTAAATGAACATTGCGACCGTCTTAGCCTTACCTTAGCGCATACCTCGATAGCGAAATCGATAGATGTTCTCATGGAGCGGAAACTAGGTCCAGTGCCAATAAAGGGAGAGTCTGATGATGAGTTGAAGCTGCTCTGCTAATGCCCTGGCTAAGAGACGACTTATATCTACATCCATCCTCATAGTAAGAAAAAGCCAGTGAAAGCTCTTTTCTAGGCGCTTATTTCCACTGGTGCTTAACACATGATTTGTGGAAATCTTCATTCCGTACATCTCCTCGTCAATTTGAGCATGAGCTCGTAGCCTAGGTTATGGGGGAGAATGAATGGCTCTGTGACTCCATATTTCGCCTTGAAGGTAAAGCAAAGCTACGTCTCGCCAAAGGGCTTACCCGACCCCCACCTACATCCATCCCCTATTGCCTTTCCTCGTTTATGGAGAAACCTGTGCGTAGGTTTGAATGACATGGTTTGATTGTTTTCTCATTAATTCGGGATCCCTACCTCAGCGGTGCCGAAGTTTGGTTATGCCTCGGGCTCGGGGCTCTATCCTGCGCCCCCCAAAAAAGGTTCCCAGAAATAGAATTTCGCATAATGCAAAATCTGAGGGAGGCATAATATAATAGATAAAGCAGCCGCGGAGTTGCTTTTGATTTTTTATGGGAGTTGCGGCCGACCTGGGTTCCATTCCTGGGGCTCCAGTGTGGCGAACGCCCCAAAAGGAGAAGGAAAAGAGAATTGGTGATGGAAGAAAGAAAGGTTGGTCAACAATTTGGTAAGTTTGCTTCTACACAAAAACGATTTTGAGGATGAGCACAGAAAGATGCATAAAAATAACAATAGCGGTATATAGAGAGGAAGGGCGCTAGTGCAGGAAAGGCAGAAGTTTGAAAGGATTGGCATGATAAGACGAGATTCATCTGGAAGATGAGAATGTCGATTCGTGGGTGGCCGATGTATATATTAATGAAATGTCCAGTATCCCGCAATTTCACCTTTTTGATAAACAAGGGATTAAATCACATCAAGGGCGAACTTCTGGATTGAGCTTACGAGGACTGTCATTTCAAGGACGATTAGTCCGGATTTGACCGATGTCGACAGTCTCGCCACGGCCTATTTTCTTTTTCTGGAGAAGGGCCTGTCGAGTGAGATAATGAACGATGCCCCGATAATCCTGCAGCTATGAGGAACAGGGGTTATCCATTTCATAGCGTAGGCAAGGGTGGGTGAACGAAGTGAATTTTTACGCTCAAACAGTGAGAGACGGGAGCTCGAGCTTAGAGATTAGCCTCAGGCCGGACAGAGGTCAGGGGAGGAGCACAGACAGATGGCTTCTTAAGATTTCACTTCTAGTAACCCTACGGATGTAGTTAGAAGGCGAACGGGGTCCCAAAGCCACGATAAGGAAGGCTGAAATCTAGATTATACATAGCATCTAGAGCACGCTGGTTCAAGTCCAGCTCGTGACAAGACCTTTGGTCATTGAATCTCTCGGCGCCTCTTCTCCTTAGACGGAGGATGACTCTCCCATGATATGAGACAGCCTCTTTTTCCTAGTTAGGACATTCGGATAGATTAACCCCTAAAGGAGATCCCATCTCTCTTATTCTTTCTCGAGTTACAGGGAAAGATCACGGCTGCATTTAGGAGTGAAAGCAAGGGAGTGAGAGTTTAGGTTTCTTAGGGTAGACTGAAGACCAAGCCAATCTCGATTAGAAAAAGAAAACTTATTGCAACTATGAACGTGAACAGATGCTTTCTCATTAGACTATTTTAACCGATTGTTTATGTCGACCCTACGCTACGATTCTTCTTCTTTTATGAAATTTATAGTTAGATGAACACAGCTCTGCTACATGACGGAGTGATCTTTCCCTCTTATGAAAGTCGGTATCTCACTTTCGAAAGAGAGTCTCGACGTGGCGGTGTAGACCTAGCTCCATAGCTGGGCTAGTCACTGGCTAGAGGGCGACCGACCTACCTGACCGGAGGCTGCCGAGAATGTTATGTAAAAAGGACCAAGGAGGATCCTATCCTAAAGGGGAAGGAGGAGGAGTAGGAGCTAGCTTTAGGGGCGGAATCGAATGATTACGAGATAAACAATGAGACAAATGAGAGCACTTAGACAATTCACTTTGAGTACAGGGAAGTCTGCTGGTAGGAATTCCTCAGGGCGTATTACGGTTTTTCACCGAGGGGGTGGATCGAAGTTATTGCAGTGAAGAATTGATCTGAAACGAAGCACTTCTCTATAGGCATTGTAGAAAGGATAAAATATGAGCCTAATCGTTCTTCTCGAATCGCTCCAGTACGATAGACTGGGGGGGTCTGCCAGAGAAAATGCAAGACGATAGAAGAGTTCGCTCCGCCGCGTAATCTTCGAATCAACCACGACTACCATCTGCGGTCCATTTTCGTTCTCTTCCCTGCCCGGGAAGGGGGATCAAAGAAAGGTACGTTGCTTCTCTCCTGGACGGATGGCGACTTATGTAGTGGTCGGCCTTTCTACCAGAATGCCTTCTTGGTCGAAGAGCCCCTTTTTTACTAGTAAGGACGCAGGAAGCAAAAAAACTTGCAAGAAGGACGTTTTCTTCTCTGCCCTCTCCTCTCCAAAGGCCAAGGGAGAGACTGCATCCCTTTCCTTCGGTAGCTCTTTTGGTTTCCCAAGGATAGCGGTAGCTGGGGCAAAACCCGCTTTCTTCGCTCCGCGAATAAGAGAGAAAGTCAGAGGAAAAAACACGTTCTCTCTTTGCGAGATCCAAAAGTGGAGAATGCATAGCATTCTATGGGTACATAAGGATCAAACGTAAAGCAGCGCTCTCTTGGCAGAGTTTTAGGCGGCAAGGGACTTTAGGGCTTGTTGGAGCTTCTCAGCATAACGAATCGAAGCCGAAGACGGATCAAGGTAGCTTTCCTGCCAAGGCGATAGGCGAAGGGCTGAAGGATGGAACGTGCAAAGTAGATCGTGCACCTGTTGTGTGACCCGTTGGTCCTAAGCATTGTCTTGTGCGAAGTGACCCACTTATAAGAGCTCCCCTTTATGTCAGGGGAGCACTAAAATGCAACTTCGATCGGATGAGGGTATCAAATCCCGCCACTGAGATGTCCAGCGGATTCCTGGGCCTTGACGAATGGCCGACCACCTTTCACGTTAGAAGAGCAAAAGGCCCAGGGCATAGCAGGATGAACCAATGTGAATGAGTGTAAGCTTCGTTGCCCGAACACGATTGGTGCTGACCACACTAGGTGCTACAGTGGTAGCAAGAGAGGTCAGGCGGTGAAATTGAGAGGTTGTCACTGAGCATTCCTAGTCACACGGGAAAAGAGGTCAAATGGCAAGGCCATACGCCCGTTTGGCTCCTCGCGGAGTATAGCTCACATCCAAACATTTGATTGGGGAACGGGGCAGCACCCATGAAGCTCTGGCGGAAAGGGAATGCCTGTCAAGCCGTATGCCCATGGGTGCAGGATTCTTCAAAAAAGCGCGGGCTGACTCGGAGACCTGGGACCTTGGCTTAGTAATGAATGAAGGTAAGCTCTTCGAGCTTTCTCCGCCAGCAGCTTATGTAGTGGTCGGCCTTATAAAGATCGCTAAGCCTCGCTTCCCTCTCCCCTTCACTTATTAATTAAGTGGAAAATAGTCGTCGGCATTCTATAAGCGACTTGACCGAGTCTACGAAGCTTTGCTTTTCTTGTAGTCGGCCCGTAATGCCTCCCTTCATTTGCTTGTCTAATGCCTATTATTTAGTGCTAGAAGCTAACCGCCATAAGCTCACCCTTCGGGTCTCGCTTCCAGCGCAGGAGGCCAAGCATTCTACCAGACGTCCCGGCATGGGAGCCCCGTTCGCCTTTGGTACTTCAGTAGATCTTGTAAAATAAAAAGCGTTACTTCAGCCTTAACTACAACTACATTACGCAAGTCCCGCCGATACCTACCTATAGAGTCACATTAAAATAAAACAGTACCAGTGACGGCGACTTTCTAGGTTTATGGATTCAGTCAGCTAAACTCCATCAAACTCCTCAATCAATATCAACAAGATGTCGTGACCGCTTAGGCTTGGTTTACTTTGGTTTGAATGTAAACTAATATAAGCGGCGTTTATTCAAACAATGGGAACCGAAGGTTTCCTTGTTTAGTAGTACGAAAGTAGTTCTACTATTAAGATGTTTAATATTAATAAGAAATATTCAGTGTCGTCGCTGTAGAACAGAATGTCGTTTGCCTTTACTTTGACTTTCTGAGAAGGACTTAAGTAGCTAAGTTTCCAAAGGTGAACCCCCCCTGTCCTTTATAGTATAGTCGTAAAGGGCTTCTCAGAAAAGTCAGGAAGAAGGCATTCGCAAGGCCGAACACTATCTCATAGGCATTCTGGTGATAAAACCGACGACTACACGGCCTTATACCAAGTCATGAGCAATAGCGAAGCCTAGCCGCCGTTTATAGGCGAAGGGACGAAAGCCCGACGAAGGCCTATGCTACAGTAAGAAAAAAAGTACGTTGAGGTTACGAAGTCACTTAGCCATATACTATACAAAGGGAAATGCGTCGATACAGAGTCATGTCAGCTGTGGATATAGACTAGGCTATAAGGAACAGAGTCAACAACTATGGACCGAGACTACACTAAGGAACAAGGAAGCTTGACTAAGAAAAGAAGTCAAGGAACGAAGCTGTTTCTCTAATAGCCCCATTGAATAGGAGGGCGAAGGATTTTTGAAAACGTCTTTTTTGTCTTCTAAATGAATTTTTTTCTATTTAGACAGAGGGGGCTTCAAGTTCTTAGGAAGATCCGTACGAGACATCTCACGTACGGTTCAGGAGCCGAGCCCCTGCGCAGGGGATTAGGTTAATACTTGTATAATAGCCAGTCATTAATTGGAAGCAGGCAAGATGTTGATGAATTGCGATTGGTCTAAACCTTCGACTAGCGACTTATTACGACCTGCCCAGAATGCCCATACAGACTAAGACCTTATTCACACAGCGAAGAAAGGCCGAGAGGGCAGGCATCTGGCTGCTTCTTTGCCATGCGCTTTGCTTCGCTTTATTTTATAGAAGAAAGAGACCAAATGAGAGTGAAAGGCAAGAGCAAGCGATAGAAAGGAGAGTCCCTCGCGCGAAGAACTACTACTACTAAAGAATGGTGAGACCATTAGTGAAAGAAGGACCAAGGAGGATCCTATCCTAATGAAAAGGGAGGAGTAGGAGGAGTCAGTTTTCTTTGAAGATCAAGGAACGTAGTGTCGGACAATAATGCCATTCGGAAGAAGTCTTTTACAGAAGAAAAGCCTGTTACGAGTAAGTGGAGAGGAAAGATCTCCAGGGATTCTTATTTTGCCCAAGTTGTTTCGGAACCGGAAAAAAGAAGCGATTTTTCGCACAGCTTGCTCATAGTGCATGTCCCACTTGTATATCTTATTTGGCCGAAGAAGCATCGGACAGGTTGGAGTTCTTACCTTCTTGGGACTTCATGGACCAAGATCTGCTTTTATTATATGGACAATACCGATCTACTTTAGTAGATCATATGGATGTAGAAAAAGCTTCTAGTTTGGATGAAATAGAAACATCTCTTTTCCATTTCTATTTACCCAGTTCATATCTTTGTTGCGTGTGTTCCTGGGAGGAACTCGATCTCGAAATACCACCTAAATAACTATGGCCAGAGAGTCAAATAGGTCGGGAAGAAAGAGTCTGAGGTCGGGTCGGACGACATACATCTTGGTTGGTTCCACCACCACTAGAGATTGGACATATATATAATCTTTCTTCTAAAAAAGGGATTCTTATATATATATTTTTAAAATAGCTGCAAGAACAAAACGGGGTGCAAAAAACCGAAAGCCCTTCTTTTATTTAAGTTCCTCCTAGATACATGGCTTACATACCCGGCTCAACATTCTTGGAAAACAATCGAATCGAGGGTTCGGAGGAGAATTGGCCATTCAATCTTGTGAACTAATCGAGACCGAAATTGGTAAAAGAGATATGAACGGAGAGGAATAACCAATAGATGAAAGAACATGAAACCATTCTGTTTCAATAGAGGTACGAGAAACGGTTGGGGGCAATGAAGTAGGTGAAGTGGTTGGATTTTGCGAGTTGTTCCAACCACTGCTGGATGTGATTCCAAGAGCCGAACGAGAATGAATACCACACAGAAGAGTCAAGACCAGGCTCCCTAATGGAATGTTTAACCGATCCATTCCGGATCGACCGAATTGGTACGGAAGTTGTAACATGGGAAAACCACGGAAAACACGACTTATTTGAATAACCCGGTGACCTACCAATTGTAGAATTATGATTTTTGGCAAGCAATAAGCACTTAAATAATACAATTCAAGTGTACCATCTTCTTTCTCATTTCGAGGAAAAGGTGCGGAAGGAAAAGGAAACAACGGAGGGATCCGAATCGGACCTATATGGGAATGACATGAAAAGTCTTTTTCAAAACCTAGAATTAAGGGCGTTACGACGATATACGAGAGGAATAAAGAAAAACTCGTGATTGTTGTGGAGGGGAAGATTTGTTTATGATATAGTTCAAGAAAGAGTCGTCTCATTTCCTTACTTCTTTCTAATTCATTCACTTCAAGACTGGTTCTGAACGCCGCCTAACATCATCTTCAACCAACCTTCACTGTACTTTCGGTGTGACCACTAAAGAATTGCTTATACACTAAGCAGCTGCTTAAATACGTTTACTAAAAGATTGACTTTCATTCATTATCATTAGTCCAGCATGAAACTAAGAAAGAGAGATGTGCCTAAGGCGGCATGTAAGCAAACTGTGCAC
Source organism: Nicotiana benthamiana (assembly GCA_034376525.1). Lineage (NCBI taxonomy): Eukaryota > Viridiplantae > Streptophyta > Magnoliopsida > Solanales > Solanaceae > Nicotiana > Nicotiana benthamiana. The sequence goes on along the minus strand of CM067327.1, from coordinate 139,571,931 downwards.
GCTAAGAGAAGAGGAGAGATGTTCGCAATTACTACCACAAGAAAGCCGCCCCCTATCTTCTAAAGGGGCCCGTCACTTCGTTCGTACCTTCTTGGCTTAGGCTTCCAACTGAACAACACGGCCTTGCCGCCCCGCCACTAGCAGAAGCTAAATGCTTGAAAAGCGCGCTAAGAAATGTTGATTCTGTCGCCCTTTCTGTGCAATAGTCTACCAGTAGCGGAAGAGAGGGTTACCGTACATACAAGAGTCTTCCAGTTCTTACGGAAGCTCTTTCTTACCAGTCAATCAAGTAGTACAAGAACTGTATCTTATCTTATAGCCCGGCGCGGCGGGTCTCCTTTTAAATTAAGTAGATAGAAGAAAGTATTAAACAGATAAGGAGTAGGTGAGTGAGTGAGTCCTCACTAACCTGAGCGATTTCGATCACCTAGCAGGCCTTTTATTTGGTAGGTAACATCGCCAAAGCGTATCATCAGATTTGACTACGAAGGAAGGAACTCGAAGTGAAAGGGCACCGTCTTGTGCAAGGCAACGATAGTTGGCCCTCTATCATCTTCTATCTGGTAGACTTGGTAAAAGGGCCCCGACTTATTTGCAGAATAAGTGTTCGACCGCGGCTTTCCCCATTTTTTTGGGGGGATCAAGTTCCTTGCCAACTGCCACCTATCGACCCGACCTCTTTTCATTTGTTTTGGATATTTCCAAACCTAGCCTAGCCTTCGTAAATCACACTAAAGCGGACACCCAACTATGAAAAAGCCTCCTTAAGGGGGGTTAGGTTAGTCAATCCGGCCCGAGACGCGTTCGTTGACAAACCCGCCATAGGACTTCCTACTTTTCAATAGAGCGGAGGCAAACTGATCAACGAGAAAGTGGCCCTACTCACTACAAACGAATACACCACAAGATCGAACTGCACTCATGCCTCTCCCGCATCAAGTTGACCGTCCCCCGATGTAGTGATTCTATCAATCATGTACGTAGGTAGGACCCTCCATTTTGATTGGTATATCATGAAAAAAGAAAGCCATTTGCACCAGGCGCACTGCGCTTTCCCTTGGCCAGATGTTCGCCATTCTATGTCAAGCAATGGTGACCCACTGAAGACTGGAGCTTCGTAACATGTTGACGAAGGCCCCCGAACTGAGGGTTCGGTTAGTAGAAGGGACGAATTTGCCTCCATGGAAGAAGAATAGCCCCGCTCTCTAGCCGACTGATCCCGTTGATCATATAACTGGGAGGGAACGTGTCACATTAGAGGTGAACAATCAGAGGTGTCCTCTAATCACCACGACTAGGCTGGTCCCTCTTTTAGTAGACTCAACTATGAATATTCATGAAGAAATGAAATGCCGGGCTCTTTCTTTCACTGCTAACCCTAAGAAGTTTCAACATGCTGAAACTTTCTGTTTCGTCGAGCCCCGAGCTTGTGGTCCTCCTTTGAGTGTGGGCTCAATTGAATGAATCTGTCAAGTCAAGGAAAACGTACGTAGCAGCAACGATGGTGCATCGCCTATTTATCGTTCTCGCTCGGGAGCCAAAACGAACACGCCTGCTACCTACTATACTGGACCTTCGACCATGCATTCTACCTTTGTTGAATCAAAACCAACACCACTGCATTGCGCTCGAACAGTTGAGCGGCCACCGGCCAGCAACTTCCGTGCACAGATATAGATTCATTCTTCGTACCTGGTCCAGCCTCACAACCCTTCGCGGGTTGGTAAGAAGTCAGTCTTGTTTGGTAAGACGGAATTGGACAAAGAAAAGAGAGTGTCGACCGGAACAATGGCAAACAACGTACGTACATAGATAACTGCTCCTCCCCTGATCCTTAAGGCTTTAAGGCGAACCGTATGGCGGCTGGAAAGAAAGACGACTCACCTTCTCTGTTGTCAGTGAGAGCTATTTGAGTATCCCCCGTTGACCTTCTTTTGTAGATAGAATCTTCAATGAGAGGAAACAAGCAACCTTACTAAGAAAGGTGCTTGTTGAGTAAGGCCGGCTTTCGAGCCCCCCTTTACTAGGTTGGGCGCTCGAACACATCTTTCTCATATCGATCAAGGCTTTCCTTGAGTTTGTACTAAGGGGCAAGAAGCAAGGGCATAGCAGCTGCGCAAAGTTACGCCTTACTGCATCCGTTTTTTTGCAGGAGTGCTAACGCTCGACCTTACGTTTTCTTCCGCTTGCTCTACAGTACGAGCCTCATACAGAGCCGCGCTCCTTTTATATGATGAAAAGAAGGGGGGCCGGCCTCTTTTCCGTACCAATCCTTATTTACTACTACATCTTTTTTGGGGTTTATAGCTCAGTTGGTAGAGCATTGGGCTTTTAACCTAATGGTCGCAGGTTGAAGTCCTGCTATACCCAAACCTACCTTACACTCTACTATGAATAAGGATGCATAGTAGCCTTCATCAAAGATGACTCTTTGGCTGCTAGACTCGCTTCGGCAACTTCGCCCTTTATGTGACAAGGGGGTGAGCCGCTCCAAGCGGAAAGCGATAGTGAATCCCGAACTTGCCCACGCTCATCCAAACCGGCCTCAAAAAGCGATCGTAAAGCGAAGCCCTTCCTTCCAATCCAAGCCGGCGAAGCCGCCCTATATCTAACCACCGCTCACCCCGATCACATATTGGCACGTTCATGATGCATCATAATCAAAAGGCCGTAAAGTAAAGAAGACTTATGCATCAGTGTACTGTCATGATCACATATTAGCTCGACTTTATTGACGGCTTGAAGGAGAAGCCGCCTATTTCTTAGGGCAATGGGCGCTCCATCCTCCTAACTCCTTCCACTTCTCCCAGGGACAGGAACTACGGCTTGACCTTCAGAGAAGAAGTCCGTGGGATCCTCATTCTAGGGCGCCTGAGAGTGAAAGGTTATCCCTTCTCAACGCTGGAAGCTAAGCAAAGTCACGAAGCTGGTTGACTACGCTTGAGCAGAGCTCAGACCCGGAGGTGGTGGCTGAATTTGCCGCAAAAATCAGGAGCGAGCAAGACTATCTTGGTGAATGCGATAAGAACTGGCTGCTCGCCGCAGCAGAGTGCTTTGCCCATACTGCTATCCGTCACCGAAGCGCTCAAGGGATTTGTGCTTGGATGTCGGATCAGGTGACTCTATCCAATCCATGCGGCAAATCTGTTTGTGGTGGAAAAAACTCAACAATAAAAAGAAATAAATAGAATATAGAAAATCATTGAATTTGTTTGCTCCGATGCAAGAGATCGGCCCCGAAGCAAGATATGGTGGGTGCCAACAACATTCACTTGTTAGGAGTAGGGGCTGAAAAGAGCTCTTTGTATAGGTTGGGTTTTCTGGGCTTTGATACTTACCTTCTTATTATTAAAAGGGGAAGGTTTAATAAAGGAGCTTTTCAGCCCTTTTGCTGGATTGTTGGTCCGCAGCCCCGCCCTATTGAATGAATAAGGAGAGGCTTATCGATGACCGAACCACTCTTATTCTATTCCTTACCTCACCCCCCTTTTCACTTAAAGGAAAAGCCAGAGAAGGGGGCCTACTGGAAACCCTCGCCTTCGGCTGCATACTGAAAAGGCCGGCCATGAAGGGACGTCACGACTATCCTTCGTGGGAATACCGGGCTTTATATGATCCTGATCAGGGATCAGTATATTTTAATATTCTGGATCCTTATGTGCATTTTTTGTTATTCTAGCGGCGACAGATATATTAGTAAACAGGAGCCGCTATCGCTCACCCGGCTGGATGTCAATCTGACGGATGGATAGGCGTAGCAGAAAAGAAAGGGTCAATTACAAGAGGAAGGTGGAGGAAAAAAGACGAGAGAGCAAGATTCAGGAGGCTCGCAGCTACCACGGCCGTAAGCACTCCGCTCGTTCGTAAGCCCCTTTAGAGATAGGGGCGAAACAGGAGCTTACTTCGAGTATTTATGACTCTGGTGGCAACACGTGACAAGCGAATGACATGATTCTCGAGGAGTTACACGACGGCCATGTGATGATGCATCAAATAGACTCAAGGGTGGATGACTCAGTAGGTCCTTGTATGGACTGATTCTGTTCCCCACAGGGAGATCTTTAGAGGAAATAGGAGTGGACATCTATATGGGCTTCATGTGATTCGAAGCCAACCACTATGTATTGCAAGAAAGTCCTATGTGTACCTATGTATACCTAATGAAAGCCAGCAAGAGCCTCTTAACACTTACCTGCCTAAACAAAGCAAGATTCAAGAATAAATCCATTACCAGCAAGATACGATACGGCTTAGCCAAAAAAGGTGAGCGCCTAGCGCGAGCCTTATTGAAAACGGCCTAGCTAACGAGCAATCTTTCTAAAGAAAGAAGCAAGGGCGCAGCAGCTGCACAAAGTTGCTTCTTGGGGCAATCCGTTGTCTTGCTCGTTAGCGCTTGACTAATAAGATAGAAAGAGCCTTTCTTGCTTGTTTATAAAGTCAAGCTTTGGCGGTAGGGTTGGGGATGCTTGCTGGGGCACTCGTGCCCTTACTAGTTTTGGGGCTTTGATTGGCAAAAGCGATTTTCACCTTCTAGCCAGCAGTTGCCAGATTAGCCTTCGGACTTTCCTTACCCGCCGATATTGAGAAAGAAGAGATCTAAAGGTTGGACATCCATTGCTGCCGTGATGACGCGGTTGAATGTTCATTCGATCCAATACCCGGCTGATCAAACATATCCTTGGGTTCGATCCAGCAAGTGATTCCCTCCCCGAAAGAGGGATAGTCATTAGCTCATGAAAGGAATGCCAGGAAGAGAGATAAGCAGTTGGCGGGGACAATCCATTATCGGTCCATATTTGGTAGATCTACCCCTCTCATCCCCTGATCCTTTATCTACCGTTCAATCTATTGATTTTATTTTTTCTCAACTGGCCTATTACGCACTCGGGCCAATCTACTACACGCTATAATGGTCTTTTGGATTTTATCTCCTACAAAAATAGCAAGTGGTTGGCCGTTCGATCGAGTCCATCCTTTGAAATCGTACCCTCCCAGTATGCGTGAGTCTTCCGCCGATTGACAGAAATTCCACCCGGAATTCGAGAATGGTCCATCCCACCATAATGGATCTCTCATACCGCTACGTACTAGTGGATCGATTTAGGGAAGGAAATAAATGCCGATGTTGCAATTCTTCCCATCCCGATAAAGCGAGTCACCCGTGATTCGATAGTTCCATTTTCCGTTGATGCAGGCCGATTGGGATCCAAGCAATCAAACCACCGTGTTTGTTCCTCACCCTCCTTCCAATCAAATCTATTCTAAGGTGAACGGAGGCAGGGGAAAGAAAGGAGGGATTGACCGACCGACTTGAACAGATCCATAACCAGTTTCCATCTGTCGTGAATGAGGGAATTAAGGCGGGTATAGTCGAACTGAACTGCTTGATTCTAAGGTGGGTGATAAGCAGCTGTATCCTTATCAAGCCTACCATCTCTTCTCACGAAAGACTTTCCATCCCGTCTCTGAAAGTTTTGCAATATAAGTGGCCCTGCTTCAAAGCCCCAGAAAATCCCCCTTACTCTTTCTCTATAAAAAAAATACCTTTCCCCTTTCATTAATAATATATGGTAAGCTTTGAAAAGTAACACGCTTCCGACAGGCAATTAATCCATAATATCATCCATCGTTGGCATTATTGGAATTAAATCACCCAACTCTTATTCAAATCCCATCTACACACTCCAGCTGCTTCCTTTTGAGCTAGTCAAGCAGGCGTTGAACACGGACTATGACTCTCCCGCCCCTTTGACAGCAATTACTGCACTTGACGTCGGATCTCCTCATTTTCAAAGGGGGATAAGCGAGAAGCCGCTTTGCATGGTAGACTCGCTCCTACCTGCAACTAAGTCTGCTTCTATATCCTCCTATTATCTTAGGGGGTAATCAAGCCGGTACTTGTGGATTCAGGGGCGGCATCAAGTCAGAAGAGTGTCGCAGAAAGATGAAGATCTGCACTTCCCTTTTACAACATAGGAGTGAGGGGGCCTCGTTCCTAAAAAGCCTTTTCCGATTGCCTCCGCCCCTATCTCTTAAAGCTACAGCATCCCACCGATCCCCGAATCGGCTCTGCTAGTTGGCTTTGTTGCTATCAAGGCATAGCATTCTATGGACTCTTTCCCACGTCCAGAAATGGTATGCCAACAAACACCTTTTCTCCTTAGCCAACCAAAGTCTTCTGATGGCAATAATTGCGTCTCCCGTTAAAAGTAAAGTGGTGTTCTCTCTAGGCAGGTAGAAACCTACTGGTACTACCAAGGTCTTCTGAGCAGGATATGTAATACATCCATAAGGACGACGTCACACCAGACGTCCTGCTTTAACTTCTCTAGCCCCAACTGATCTACCATCTCCGTGGACGCTATCTTATCCAAACTCCCAGCATCAATGATTATCTTTGCACTGGCCAATTCCGACATAGATTTTGAATACAGCCTTCCGCCTTCTCCTCCTTTCTGCTAACGTTGCCACACAATCTAACGACAGCGAAATTGTCTCCTCTCCTAAGCTTGAGAACCCCCGCTATGTTTCCGACTTGAACTTACCTTTAGAGCTTCCCAGGCTCGAAAACATTCACTCTTCCATCTTCAGCTGGTCTATTCTGAACTGCCCTAGCAGCATTCATCCGTCTGAACATTGGAACAGTAACGAGAAAAATGCCCCACTCCTCCACATTCATAATAGTTACGAGATCACCTCTGCTGAGCCTTTTCTTGTCTCCTCTGCAGCAAGCTCTGCTGGCCTCGCACTCCAAACTGATGGCGTCTCGACGTTCTCCTGTCACTCTTTCCCTTTAAGAAGTATGTAGAAAGGCTCACGTCTTTTGGCTTCCTATAAACCCCTCCTAGGTTGTGGCAACTTTATACTCCTCCTGAGGTGTCTTGCCGTATCTAAAATGACATCGAGCATCCAGCTTCACCACTGCTGCCTGCTCTCTCCTTCTTCGGCACTTCCCAGTCCACAACAGACCTGGTCTTCTCTTGATCCATCTGAATCACACCCTTGCTGATCTAATGGCCAAGAAATAGCACTTCCATCTGAGTACTCTTTCACGTACAGCCTCTTTTCCTGCTACACCCGGAACACTGTACTCAGGGTTCCAAACCTCCAGTGAGTGACTATAAACGATTATGTCATTGAGGTTTTCCACTACAAACTAGTCAAGGTAACGGTTTGAGTTATACATATAAGTGCGGAAGAAGACCTGAATTGGGATGATATTCATAGATCGCTTGCTCTTTGTGTACGTTATGGAGTCTCCACTCCATGTTGAAAGCTCTTTCAAATAGCATGAGCGTTGAAAGTCTTCAATTCGACTAGAGCGTTAGATTCTTTTTTTATTTTGACTTCTTTCAAAGGGCAATGAATGGGAGTAAAGGGGTTCAGTAGAGTTTGTCTCTTGAAAATGGTTTTATTTATTTATTCTCTTGAAGGTCTTTTTCTCAGACAGACTAGTCAGAGAATTAGGGTGCTAAAAAGAAGCCAAAACCTGCTTGTTTAAAGAATCAAACTCTTACTGTCGGCTTTTTCTTTTTTTATTTTATGATCGAGGAAACCCTTTTTGTTATATGCCCTATACCCTCCCAATTTCTTATGTACACAGGAAGGATCATAATTCTTTATGTTTGGATACCAAGCTATCTTATCAATATATTTACAAAAAGCCTTCGATGTAGTGATGAAATTGTTTTTCTAATCTCCCGCAGTCACCCACCATGATCGGAGCCGGAGGAAGAGGGTTCAGGTCACCCGTCCCCTTGACCCAGACACGGTGATACTTAATCAATCCTATTTGTTTTGTTCATTACTAAAATGAATCGAATCCTATCAAATATTTATATTGATCCTTTGAATTACTCATATATATCCTATGAATTTCATTTTGCACCGGAAACTATTCTAGGAGAAGTTCGAATCCGTTCCGTTCGGATATTGATTGGTCTTGGTTTGACATGGTTTACGCGTTACTGGTTCCCGGAAGAGTTAATATCTCCATTAGCTAAACCATTTCTTACCCTGCCTTTGGATTCGTGTTTTGTTCGTACACAATCAACGGAGGCCTTCCCGACATATGTTGCAACGTCTCCAATAGCATGCTCTTACTTCGACTTTCCCTTAATAAGTCATCAAATTTGGTGCTTTTTGATCCCCTGTTGCTATGGGGAAAAAAGGACGAAATACAATCGATTCCTCCATTTAAGTGGTCCTCGCTTCTCCTTGTTCCTGTTCCTAACTCCTCCCTGGGGAGTTCCCAATGTTTGGCACTTTCCATACTTCATGGGTGCAACATCAACAAATTCGCTCATGATCAAGTTAAGACCTAAGGTCTATGACCATATTATGTTAACTGTTCGTATTTCGTTCATTCCATCGGTATGCTCCCAGGTACATGTAATTGTGATCCGTTTGCCATAACCAAGGGGTCTTTCCGTAGAAACCTCCACGAACAATCGTTGTTTTTTGATGGTTTTCCGCTTCTCAGAGCTGCTCTTTCCACACCTCCGGATATCTGGTGCCAAATTGTCGCCCCTTTCCTTATTTCTTTGATAATAGAGTTGGCTATCTTTGTGGCATCGATTGCACAAGTTCGTGAAGAGGGCTGGACGAGTGGAATGAGGGAAAGCGGCTCGATCAACAAAAAAGAAGAGTAGCCTCTCTAGAACCTGGCAAAGTCATTATCAATGAATTCCCGAGCAATTCTCAACCAACGTATGCGATTCATTCCCGTAAAGATTATAACACACAAGAAGACTCCTTACCGCTCCGTGGGGAGCGGGATGAGTGATACATCTGGCGAGCGCCGTGGAAGAATGCAAGCAAAGCTGGAGCTCGGGTATTGATATATTCCATCAAGAGAAAGGAGGCAGACTGGTAAGAAGGCCGACCATATGGGGGGTGGGGGGCAAACCGAAAAACTCAGCTTTTCGAAGCGGACCAATCTTCCGTGCCCCCCTTACTATCTCTTAAAAAAAGCCTGCGGGAAGCGCAAAGAGCTAAGCCACTAATGTTGTGGCGAAGGTTAGACCTCATAAAGTCAGCGAAGCTAAGGTTTCGTATGTGTTATATCCTTTCGATCGAGCGAGAACTTATAAGGAATGCCTTCATTGCCCTTTGAAAAAAGTAAAAAAAAATAGCGCTAGGGAAGAGAGAAAGTAGCAGAAGTGCTTCTAGATCTCATGGAATAAGGCAGAATTTCAAATAAAACTTTCCACCTCTTGCTTTCATAGAAAAAAGAATTTAGGAGATGAAATCCCGATTACATTACTCCAGGCCAAAATTTTAATTGAAAGAGCAAGCCAGAGAAAAGAAGCGTTTAGATAATACCTTTTTTAGCTCATCTATTGAAAAAGGGAGCCCCCTTGATCACCTGAAGAGAATTTTAGGCAGAATTGGCAAAATTATTACTGTGAGGATTGAGCTGCCAAAAGAGATTATCCTCCTTTGGGCTGCAAGATAAGATTTATGCAGTCCGTAGAAAAATAAAAAGAAGAAAGTATTCCGAAGCCAAATGCTCTTGGATGGGTAGTTGAATAGGGGGATAAATCCTTTTTTCTCCTTTATATTGAATGTAGTCAATCACTATGAGGTCATGAGAAACCTTGTGATTTGAAATTATGACATACATCTCTGAGGAGAGTGGTGCGGCCAAACATCATCCCAGAAGTGAATCAGCTTACCATTGCCCAACCAAAGTCTAGCCCAAGTTCTGCCTGAAAGTCTCTCTTTTAAAAAATAATACCTTTTCTTATGCAGGATATTTAAGAGGTGGGTTGGTCAATCCATTTTTGCCGTTGGAGAGGCACTTAGCAGCCAAATATGAGCACTTTTTCTTTTCCTTTGGTAATTTCCATAGCCACTTCATAAGAAGGTCTGATTTGGTTGAAGCCTCCTCACGTCCACGACCGGTTGAGGTCATGGCAATGCCCTCTTGGTCACTTACCATGATGTCTCGCCCAAGCACGTTACCCTCTTTGTAACCGTGCTCTGATAGAAGGCTCGAATTTTCAATAAATATCATAAGAGAAGATGCGGAAGCAAAGAAGGTTGTGCATCTTTTTTCTCTCATGCTTTCCGTTGGTCAACAACCAACTAACGACAAGTCTTTCTGAATTGGAAGCAAGAAGCGGAACTAGAAGAAAACTTTCTTTCTCTTTATAGATAACCAATTCATTTTCAAATTCTCCTTCTAATTCATCTTCCCCAGCGGAATTAGGTTTATCTCTGAGGTCACACGAAGGTTCGACTAGTAGCACTCTGTCGGACGCCAATTCAGGGGATATTACTAGCACTCAAGTTTTGAATGATATCACCGCTCTTTTTGAGCAACGAATGGAAGTAGGAAAGAATTTACACCAGAATGGAGTCCAATAGAGTTCTGCCAAGCGATTTTTGGGGAAGAAGCGGTGAATGACCTATCTTTATTGAAAGACATCTATTGTGATCTAGCGGACCATGGAATGCTAAGTTGGTATTGGGAACCAGCATGAGACTTTCTAAATCTCATTTGCAATAGTCCAGGAATGACATAGCCTTCCTGTGCAATGGGTGTATTAACGTACTAAGTAAGATCATCTAATATATTCGACTTTGCTTGCTTGCACGACCGCCACACTCCTCTTTGCTTTCAAAATAAAGTATTTCTTCGCTATCTTTCTTTGAGCTCCTATGCAATAGATCCTACTCCCTAAGTAGAATCAATAAGAAAAAGGGATCCATTTAAAGGAATTCATGCTGATTGCCTAACTTCGGGTACTTTGAAGGCTCACACTACAACAAGAGTCCGAGCGACCAGGAGCAGGCTTGAATACAGAAAGAGATTTGTACTGTTTGCACTTACTTACCCATTTGCTTATTAACAAAGACAGCTAGGTTCGCTTACCCCATTTTTGCCTACCAATGATAGAGGAAGGCTTAACTCAGACCCGAACCCCCCATAATTGCTTCCACTTGAAGAGACTGACTTGCGCCCATAAGTACTAGACTTTGATAAGGGAATGGGGAGGCGGAGATATTTAATACTGGAATCGTAATTGTAAAAATATAATCAAAACTTGCTACTTGAAAGCACCTATTAAAGAAGAGGGACTCGATTAAAGGACTTATACAAGACTTATTCCAGACCTTATTCCTTCGCATGCTTCTAAGGCTCGAACTCGTCACTAAGTACGAGAGCTCTAATGTCATGTCAAACCTGAAAGCGGATGCGAGAAAGATGTCAAAAATCTACTTAGGTTCAGATTGGAATTTATCTTCTTGCCCTGCTTGCCACCACTCTGAAAGCCTGATTCGCAGCTCTCTAAATCATTCCGAAATAAGTTAGGGGTAGGGGTCTAGCTCATCTAAGCCTAGGATAGGACCTTGTCTAGGAACCAACTTCTTTCTATTTTAGAATAACAAAGTCTCAGTAAACCGTTCTAAAGCCCACCCTCAAGCCGTCAGGCTTTCCCAGACTCATCTCGCCGGTGAAATTTTATTATCTGTCCTACCTCCTATGAGCCCTTAGCAGACCAAGCTTCCTTAGCGTACTGAGCCTACCTATTCAAGAGAATAGAGCCCAGCTACAATGGTATTTATTCTCATTTTGAGGGAGATCCTTTATAGAGGTTGTCCATCTACGAATTAGTGATCCAACTGGGCATTTTACGTATGAATTTGTGCTCCAAGTATGGGCTCTTGCCCTCTCTCCATATAGGAAGAAGAAGGCAAGACTAAGTCATTTAGTTGTTTTCTATTTCCATTCTGCCTTCACCATGCCTACCTTGTAAAAAGATTCTCCAACTGATGATTTTTAAGTTTCGGATATGAAGTCTTAGGCTTCCATTTTTGTTCTATGTTTTCTTTATTCGCCGGGGCGCTCAGTTCCTTCCTGTTCCCAGAGCTGAGGCATTGTAGTGCAGCTCCTGCTGAAGGCTGCTTTGTTTGGGAAGACGTGCTCTTATTATTTTCTTGCTGCTGCGGCCTCAATACAATTCTGACTATCCTCTTTTTTCTTTTGCGTGCGACCCGTGATGTTTTGTTCCTTTCTTTCTTTCTTGCTCTATCGCTTTTTTTGAGGGCCTCTCGGACCCTATTTTCAATAGTGTTCTTTAGCGGGAGGTATGTCTCAGCTAATGCTTTTGTTTCAAATAAAAGCATCTGCTCTTTCGGCATCTCTTTCGCTTGTCCAGTTACCTCTTCTTTCTCAAAAAGAAAAAGTAGGAAACCGGTCTTGAAGCCCTAAACAATAGCGATAGCACGAATCATAAGCTACGGCACGCGAAGGAATGGTTCCATGAATCATGGGCGGATCTTAATAGATTTCACATCAAAGGACTACTATGACTACATCATCGTCGAGGCGCCCCGGTCTGAACATGCCATGTTGGTTGACAAACCCAAGGACAAAGTTTGGGGGGAGCGGGCAGCCCGAAAGGATAGTTCCTGAGGTTCTAGAAAATAATAAAAAGGAGCGTGGGTACATACAAACCTGACAAATGGGATAAGAATCATTTTTTGAGCGATCAACCAACCCAACCCCAATACTGACTCGGCTCGGAGCGAGTTTGCATATTAAGTAAATAGAAAGAGAGAAACCTACTTCCGCTCGGTTGCTTATGATAGACCAAAGAGAGGCACTAATAGAGTATAGCAAGCTGCTCGTAAGATAGCAATAACTTGATTGCAAGCTTACCAACCAATAGCTACAATACCACATTCCACTAGTCATATTGATTTGATTAGCTTACTGTTTGCGACAAATTTCGTGTACGGAAATTAATAACTGCAATCACGAAACAAATGTAAAGCAAAATGCTTTTTTAATAAAACTTGTGAGTACAACTCTGTGTATCCCCTAATTCTTGTCTCTAATTTGTTTTCCTTGATTCGAGGGATGAAGCAATGTATTTCTCGAGCGCAGGATGATGTGCTCCTTGTGATTTACTTGATTGTCAAGAAGAGTTAGTAGCACTTCGGATTGATCACGAGGGACAACTTCTCTTGATCACTCCTTCTTGTTTTCTTCAATTCGAGGGACAATGTAGTGTATTTCTCGAATGAAACGAGTTCCTATCAACATGGTGCATCTCTTAGTAGAGGGGCGTGAAAAATGGAGACTTTGACCGAATGAATAGGGATCAATCAATAGACATTTTTATTGAGGAAGAGAATCCAGGATGAACGCTTTTCTCATTCGCTATGCGCTGACTGGATGCGTACTCGCGTGATCAATCGATGGACGGGGGAATTGCAAGAATGATGAGACCGGCCTTACCTAAAGTCAAGGATCTTCCGTCTCTTGATGGCGAATCTTGATTGACTAACACTAGGAAGCGATTCGGAGAAAGAAGAAGCATGACATGATATAGGAGGCAGATCAATTTCCGATAGCGAATTACTTGACACGATGGATGGAGGGAGAGCCCCCCAACTCAAGCACGAAATCAATGTTGAGTCATCAATCATCGAGAGGGGTACCACCAAGCGAGATCGAGACCAGCCCCTTGTATAGTTATAGGGTGGAAAACCTGTGCTTCTTTAAATATCCCATAAATCTAAATAAAGTAGGGACTTTAATTCTTGACTAACAAGCGAGAAAGTTGACTTTGAGAAAGAAAAGGGGCGCCCTAGCTGCAATAAAAAAACAGCGCTAACGAGCAAGAAAGGCCCCTTACTATAGATAGGGCGTTAGCGCTTTACTAATAACATATATAGGGCTGACTTTTTTCAGCTTGATCGGAATCGATTCAATGATTGAATAGCAGAAGTGCTACTTAGTAGTATAAACTCGGAGAGACAGACAGAGAGGGGTCTCTTTCATACCTGCTAACTCCTAGGATGAGAAGTACGTCCCTTGTTTTTGACAGGAAGAGTTCCAGCCTTTGTTGCCCCTCGGTAGAGTGAATCTACTTAGCGAACTGGCAGGACGCGGAGATCTATTGATCAATATGAATCTCGAGAGTTGATGGTTTATCATCGCCGCCTTGTCCTGGAGGCTCTCCGGCCGGGGAGGGGCTTGCTATCGTAACCCTTTCTCCCAGTGTATGTGAAAAAGAGTGACGAACTAATTTTTATTTGGTCATAGGTTGGTCCAAGAACGAGAGTCGGCTTCCAACATTAAGTCCGTTGTTCCTCAGTAGCTCAGTGATAGAGCGGTCGGCTGTTAACCGATTGGTCGTAGGTTTGAATCCTACTTGGGGAGATTTTTTAGTTATCGCTTTTCTGAACTAGTGACCCCTGTCCTTCTCCTTTGTTTCTAAACTAGCAGAATCATGGGACATCAAAAGCGGTAAGTTGATTGTTGGTTTTTATTCCTCACTCTCTTTTTGGTTAACTTGGTTCATTCCATTCTTAGGGATAAGAAGGATCCACTGGAAAGACTCGAGTAGTATCTTCATTAGACGGAAGGAATTAGTCTCCACTAGCGTTATTCGATGAACGAACAAGAAAAGGGTTACTGTTTAGGATAGATGGATGTGGCCCAATGGATAAAGCTCTGCCAGCTTGTTGTAGACTGAACTCTCTTCTCTTTAGGCTCCGAGTTCTTTTTTGGGGGATGGTCTAATTTACAAGTGGCAACGAAGTTCTTGGTAATTAGCAAGGGGGAAGGAGGATCTCCACTCATTTCCTTCATTCAGTGCCTGCGGTGAGGCGCGGCCCACAACAAACGAAGGGGGAAATCTTGCTTTGCTTGCTGTAGCCCTATTTTTGTAGATTAGGCTTGGTAAGCGTAAGCTATATTTAAGTAGGCTCACAGCTTCGCTCAGCAGAAGAGCCTGACTTTTTATTATATTAGTAAAGCGCTAGCGCCCAACCTATACAAGGGCTTTGAAGAGATAGGGGAAGAAAAGAAAACAAAGAGGGTCATCTTCTTTTAGGAACATGGCTCCTTCATTTACTTGCTCATGAACTCGCATCTTTGCTAGAAGCAACGAGGGGGTGGCTGGGGAAGGCCGACGACTACATGAGGGGGAAGCATTCGTAGAAGCTTTACCCCTTGCTTTACAGAGATAGTTATGAACTGACTAAATGACTAGATTCTCCCGGAATGCTAGCTAAGCTAATCGTCTTAGTTCGCTTCAATTAAACCAATAAGCTTTTTGATTGATTCAGGCCGCCGCCCCCCTTCTTAGAATTATAACCCATTGAGGGGGGCCTCGGCCTGGGAAGGGGAGAGTGGACAAGTGGTCAAAAGCGGCAGACTGTAAATTTGTTGAAGTTTTTCTACGTAGGTTTGAATCCTGCCTCTCCCACTTGTTTGTTGTAGACTTCAGAGAAGATAAAAGAGGCATTCGTCAGCGTAGGAAGGCCAACCGAGCGAAGCTATTTCTTTTTTTTTGCCGTGCCGTGAATGAAATTGTATCGTATGTTAGTTAAAGAGGTTGGCGAACTACTACGATCTATAGATTTCCCATCTATATCCAATCCCAACGAGAATAGAAGCGAGTCGCTTCCGGCCTATCTTGTAGTCATAGTCTTTTAGCTTATGTAGTTGTCGGCCTTCCTACACGCATGCGTCCGCCAGAATGCCTCCTTGGTTCGAGACGAAGCCAAGCCGATACATACGATAGGCGAAGGAAAGACCCCCATTTCCAAGCGCTTGGGAACGCATGTTTGATGGAGGATTGGAGAGGAGAGGTGGAAGAAAGGGCTCGGGATGGATTTAGGAGTCTTTGTGCGAGCCGTATGCGGTGAGAGTCGCACGAACAGTAACGAGGGGGGTTCACGTCTATATGTGTAGTGTGGTGCTTTGGCCTACCCACCCTATTTGTTCCATGATCTATGGGTCTACTGGAGCTACCCACTTCGATCAATTAGCAAAGATTTTGACCGGATACGAAATCACCGGTGCTCGATCTAGTGGTATTTTTATGGGGATTGTATTTATCGTTGTAGGATCCTATTCAAGATCACTGCAGTTCCTTTTCGGGCGGCTGTAGGACGGCTGCCTATAGGTGGTAGGGTAGGGTGGGTGGTACCGCTCAGATTGCGGCCAATCTACCTAACCGCGCGCGGGCCAGGCTTAGAGCACGTTTAACTCATTACTACCTCGTAGGGGCGTTGAGACCATAGAATGTTGCACGAAAGTGCTGCTTTCTCTGTAGTGTTGTCACACAGCTGCCCGCCCAGAAGAGCAACTCGTTCTGTAGAGTTGTCACACAAGATAAGCACGCCGCTCGCCTGCTTTCCGGGCGAATCGAAGTTATCTTCCGGTCAACTATCCACCCAATCAAGTGCAAAAAACACAGTAGAATCACGCAACGCACGCTGTTGGTGTGCTTCTTGCTCGCGAGGAAATAAAGAAGAGCGACAGGGTTCAGTTCAGATTTGACTGTTTGCAGCATGGGAGCAGATTCCCCAAAAAATTCTTGGGAACAATGAAAAAAAAAAGATATCTCTGTAACAAAAACAATAGGGGGCTGTATTGGCGGTATCCCACAGTGAACAGCTGCCCAAAAGAAAACCGCCTGGAAGTCCGAGGACCTTTAGTACTGTACTCTACCCCCGAACCAGTAGCCTTCGCGCCAAGCAAGACCAACCTTGTCCCTTCCCTTTCTCCATTCCGCCTCCTTCTTTGCTTTGTTCCAATAGAGTCTAAGGCAAAGTGGTTCGTATGCCTACTTAACGAAGGGGAACGAACAACCTTTCATTTCCGCGTTTATGGATTGGATTCAGTCAGCCTCATGACATAATCAGAGTGAGGCTTTGGTTACCGGCAAACGCTTCTCCAAAGGCGACCCTCTCGAGTTTCCGGCTGTTTCCATCATTGAAGTAGCCTTTTGTCGCCCTACCAAACGAAAGAAGTCACTATCAAACAGCTTGCCCTATTGAAGTACCAAAGGTGCGCTCAGCCCGGTGACTAGGAAATGGGTTTGCCCTTGAATTGAAGTGATGAGGTCGGAAAGAGGGAAGTAGGGCTCCTATTGACTAAAGGTTGGTTCTTCGCTTTCCTTTTGAATGAAAGTTGCTATGAAGCCGCTAGTGCTTACTTTGTTTGAATTAAAAGGCGAACAGCCCCCCCAACTAGTTGTATGGGGTGAGGTGCTTGTAAAAAGCTGCTTTGGATATGAGTATTTCCTAAAAAAAGGCAAAGTCCGGTATTTGACGAAGATCTTTCTATCAATAGATAGGAATGAGTGTTCGATATAGGGGAATGGATCCATCTGCGCTTTATCTCACAATTTTTTTGTGATAAATATATATATATATATCGTTTATCTATCTCTTGTCTATCTATCATTGACTCTCAAGTCAAAAGACTTCGCTTTTGGGTTCCCCGAAGCCCCGAATGGAATGGATTTCTGCCAACGAAATGAACGAGGAGCCTGTTCCGAATGCTTCTACGATCCGGAAGTTCTCGCGAAGAGAATAAGATGCTGCTCCCTTTCCCTCTTTCTTTTCCTGCTTTGCTAATCTTCCCCTCTAACGCGGGCCGGGCGGCGACGGGCGCTGGAGGAAGAAACCTATGAGAAGACACTCGTCTCTTAGGTCCTTTTTTTGAGTGCAACACAGGAAAGCGCCCTCTTTTTGTCATCCCTGCAGCTTTCCAGATTTTGTATTGAACGCATGGCGTAGCTAGGACCCTTCAAATTCTGTTTGGGCCTATGTTCAAGCCAAACCCACCCCCTATTTTACTAAGGCTGGAAAGAATGCCCACCAAGTTCAGATAAGGGAATGCTTTCCCCAAAAATTAAAGGAAAGGCTCGACGAAGGGAGGGAGGTGCGGCGGGGGAAGGAAAACGCTTTCAGAGATCGAGATTTTTTTTCATCGAAAACAAAGAAGGCTGAGGATGGCCTACGGTGCGTCTTATCTGAAGGGAACACGCTTTTTTGACCGCCGTGGTATAATTGCCAGCCCTCTCCTCGTTCCGCCCTTCCTATTGGGATAGCTGCCTTCGAGCTTTGCCTGCCCTTTATAATAAAAAATTCCGGCTCGGCCCGGGAAAGTGCTGGCAACAACAGAAAGAAAGGGGTCCATATAGCTGCTGTGTCCGCGCCCTTCTTAGTCAATGGGGCACAACAGGTTTGGCATCTACTAAAAAAGAGAGAATCCACTTTAGATAACCACGTCTCTGCTAGGCAGCGTGTGGAATGACCAAGAGCGGACCTTTTTGGATATATAATCCAAGTCGAGAGTAGAGTTACAGGAAAAGCCGTCTGATGGAAAACTACTTTCACATTCGGCTTAGAGAGCACTTTTTTCGTTGAGAATTCCTCGTTCCCTTTCATGTGAATTCCCCAGCGGCAAAATAAAAACTTGTGGGGCCCTATCTATTCTCGAGCCCTGAAGAAAACCCCCTTACCCTTCGGACTCCATATATATTTTGACTGTATATATGTGGGCACCTGATATATATGAGGGTTCACCACCCCGGTTACAACATCTCTTTCTATTGCGCCTAAAATCTCTATTTCTGCCAATATTTCACATGTTTCTATTTATGGTTCTAATGGAGCTACATTGCAACAAATCTTCTTTTTCTGCAGCATTGCTTCTATGATCTTAGGAGCACTGGCCGCCATGGCCCAAACGAAATTAAAAAGACTTCTAGCTCATAGTTCAATTGGACATGTTGGTTATATTCGTACTGGTTTCTCATGTCGAACCATAGAAGGAATTCAATCACTACTAATTGGTATCTTTATTTATGCATCAATGACGATAGATGCATTCGCCATAGTATTAGCATTACGGCAAACCCGTGTCAAATATATAGCTGATTTGGGCGCTCTAGCCAAAATGAATCTTATTTTGGCTACTACCTTCTCCATTACTACGTTCTCATACGCAGGAATACCCCCGTTAGCCGGCTTTTGTAGCAAATTCTAATTGTTCTTCGCCGCTTTGGGTTGTGGGGCTTACTTCCTAGCCCTAGTGGGAGTAGTGACTAGCTTATAGGTCGTTGGGCGGCCGGAAGGTTGCCACGAGTAAGTAAGTTTGGGGGACCAAAGGTAGTTCTCCGTGCACCAGACACGTAGCTTACCAAATCAGTTGCGACACGGATGGGAATGCATGCTACGAAAGATAGGGTCAGGTCTGATACATCAATCGTCTACTCAATATCCTTGTCGAGTCCACAATGACTTCACGAGTGAACCTTGGTTTGGTGAATTGAAGTTGGCCTTAGGTGTGATAGGACTCCCAGTTACTGCGCGCGATCGTATACTGAGGTGCTCCCCGCCGGTTGTTGGAACCACGCGAGCCGGGCCGGGTCTCGATTCAGAAAGATCAAGGGCCCAAAAGTCTAAATAAGGGGTTACAAATTCCCCATCTCATTGAGGGCGGAAAACGAATCGACATCTCGATGTGATACATTCCTTTCGATTTTTGTTGCGAAAGAACGGCGAAGTCCATCCGAACCGTCCAATGAAGAATAAGAGGAGAGAAAAGCGCCAATGGTGCGCGAAGCGCATGCGGAACGGGCACAAAGAAAAAGAAGTGTGGAGGAGAAGCAGCCGAGCTCATTCCCTTCGCTTCCTGGGCCTAAAGCAGTGCAGTCTTTCCTGGCCAAATCAAGGATTTAGGGCGTCTTGCTACGCTACAACACTATAAAAATCAATTTTGATTAGTAATATATATGAATAGAAAGATAGATCCATCCATCTATCCTATCCGATTTAGATTTTTATATCTAAAAAAGAATCGAGTTCATTCAACGTTTGATTCAAAGAACTGCACTTAGCCCCCCTGCTCATGAAACGGCTTTGCTGCAATGGATGGCAGAGGGTCCGTAGTACCCGAAGCACTGGAGTGATCCAGTAGCCGGGAAGGGGCCTAGAAGTCCCTACTACTACACCACACTACACTTGGCACTACACAATTACAGAGCAAACCCCTGTCCAGTGCTTGGCAGAGCTAAAGGGGCTTCAATCCTTACTCTTTATCCCCATCTTCGCCCGGGCTAACGGGGCCTTACTTATTTAGGGGGGAGCCTTGAAAAGCACTATTGAGAGGAAGATCCTTGGCCCCTCTTCATTCTCTACAGGGTTCCAAACCTTTCTTCAACATAGGTGACAACGAGCCAGGCAGAGATGGAAGAGATCAAACACCAGAATAAGAAGCAGGATCACCTTCCTTTTTGATCATTTTGATAGAGGGGGATGAAGAAAGTGGACAAAACATACTCGCATTTCTCATCGAACAAATACAGGAAAATAATCATATAGAAAACGCTCCTAACCCAACCCCTTCCTTCGTAGAGCCCGTGTATTGTAAGTGATCCGAATCTGCCCGGAGCAAGCCTCCCATAGAGGCAAGTGAAGTTGGTGAGCCGTATGATGGGCAACTATCTCTTGCGGTTCGGAGAGGACTCAACTGTTAGTTAGTACCCCCTTGGTTTCGAGGTGGACCTTTTCACTCTATTTTATTATATACGCTTAGCGAAAAGAATGTTTTTTGATACACCTAGGACATGGATTCTATTTGAACCAATGGATCGTGACAAGTCGTTACTACTAGCAATAACTTCCTCTTTCATTACTTCATTCTTTCCAAATCCCTCTCCTTTGTTCTCAGTTACTCATCAAATGGCACTCAGTTCATATCTTTAAGTTCGACCATTGACAAGGTTCAAAGAAAGGGTGGGCCATTGATAAAGAATCGATGGAAAACGACAATGCTAGCAGATGGCGGGCCTCCGCTTTTCTTTTCATAAATGAAACCCGCAAGTTATTATGAACTCAAATAAGAAAAATATGGATTTAGAAGGCTTGTTCAAAAGAAAAAAAGACGTGGGTGGCACTATGACTGGGGTGTCAGTTAGAAATGTTCTTACAATGTTTGTTCAATCAAGCAGCATTCTTTTTTTCTTATCTTAAGGAGAGGGAATAGGGCTTTTTAAGAAGGGCTTGGGACCTATGAACATAACAACACAACATAATGATGAAATGAAGAAGAATGAATGGGAGGCATCGGAGGAAGGACTGACGAACTTCTTACTTGTGTTTGGTTAACAACTTTACTAACTTGGGGTTCTTTCTCGTAAGTGGTATACCTACACCCCACACGCACAGTCACTATATCTATATACATATAAGTTTCTAGCCTTTCGAAAAATCCCCTCTCCCTTTGTCTACGCGCTTTTGCTTTGTATGTCGTTTATATGCTTCTTAATAAGCAAGAGGCCCCTCTTTTTTGTTCTTCTTTTGCTTGCGCACCAATCCAGGGGCTAAGGGACCCAATTCTTAAGACTCAAGATACAACTTACGGCAGTCTTTGATCTAGCTATAAGGCTTCGAGCTGGTTCGGAATACCCGGCTTTAGAGCTAGATGCAGTCAAACTTGACCCTATTTCAACGTTGCCGCTAAGCAACATTTTTTGATGATGGTGAAGAGTATTCTCCCACAATGTCTATTGGCAGGTCGGCCTCCGGAGATTTAGTCTCAAGCTAGGGATCACCCCTTCCTTTAGCAGAAGCTCCGATATGAAATAGAAATCGTTATCGATAGACTTTGAGATGCTTGAATAGCTGCAGCCTAGCCTTTTCGTTAACTGGATCTCCTACCTCCACTGTTAATAAGTGGCGGCAAGACTCGAATCCTGGACCTCTGCCTGCTCTACTATGGTGAATTGTGTGAACCGACTCATCTAAAAAACTTAGATATCAGAGAGGGAACACTTTTATTTAGTTAATTATGTATTAACAGCTAGTACATAGTTGCTGAGTTAGAATACCCCAAACAGTGTCATTTGAGCACTTGGTTAAAAATGAATTTTGAAGAAAGTCAAGCGCACCAAGTGCGTGTGATAACTAGAAATTCACAATTAGAAAGAGTCTATTGTTTCCCATAGAAAGCATGTGGCTCAACAGTTTCAAGATTTAGGCAGAGTTTTGGTTATGTCTATCTTATCCACCATATATAACAATGAACTTTGTCCAACACCATTAAACAGGATAGGGCAACGCTTAGCTTGCAGTTCATGACACAATGGAGCATCTTAGACAAGATGAAATTGAGGATTTTTCATTGTCCCCTCCAGCTGTCGGCTCCATGCAGATTGCTGGAAGCAATGGCTTTGGCCATAACATATAGTTCATGTCTCAAGCATACCTCAAAAATAGAAGCTCTGAAATAGATATAGAGGTAGAGGATGATACATCAATTGCTGATAAAGATCAACCCCTCCCCATATTTCTCAAGGTACTTTTTTTCTCTCTAACCAATATTTCATTTCTCAAAAATGTTTTAAAGAATCAAATTGTTTATATATGTTTCAGAGTTTTGGCTTTTGCCATTTAAATGGTCTTTGAATGCAGTTCGTGGATGTTAAGTACAAGGTGAAGATTAGCCAAGCTTCCTCCAACAATACTGTCAAGGCAGTTGTATCAAAGGTAGCTTCCTAGTTTGAGCATGACAACAACAAGCAGATACTCAAGGGTATAACAGGAAGGGTGAAATTCATGCCTTAATGGGGCCTTCTGGCAGTGGGAAAACAACATTGATAAAGATATTGGGAGGAAGATTGCAAGAAAATGTAAGAGGAACTGTCACATACAATGACATCCCACATAATATAGCTATCAATAGGAGGTATATTACATATCCATCAATAATTCTTTTTTCCTTATCTCTTTCTATTGCCTTAAACCAAGAAAATAGAAAAGTCTTTCTTTCTATGTACATGATTTTGTATTAACTTCCATACCGAATTGAGCAATGTTGTGCTAGGCTGGTTTCGTGACACAAGATGATGTGCTTTTTCCACAATTGATTGTAGAGGAACCCTTAGTTTTTGTTGCATTCATAAGACTTCCAAGCAAGATGAGTCGACGTCAGAAGTATGAAAGAGCTGAAGTGATTATTAAAGAATTAGGCCTGGAAAGGTATGTGAGCTACCTTTCCATGAACTTCCTTCTCGCCCTTGATTACAAAGCACCACAATCTAAAACTGTCAAAAGAAATTGGAACATGATTGTTGCAACTGTTCATTCCTGAATTTCACAATCACAGATGTCGTCACATGAGAATAGGTGGAGGACTTATTAAAGGCATATCTGGGGGAGAGAGAAAAAGAACTAGCATAGGGAATAAAATCATTGTTGATCCTTCTCTCCTCTTGCTCGACGAACGAACTTCAGGGCTTGATTCGTCCTCCGCAAGGAAGGAACGAGTCGGTTCCCCTTTCCGTCTTTCGATAGCATAAAGGAAATAGATTCAAATTAACAAACCACCAAAAGAGTGAGAAAAAGGGGGCAAGTGTACATTAGGCCAAGTGCAACAAACAAAGTACAAGGATAGCACCGTACCCTCATAGTCCTCAATCTTTGGCACATCTGGATCGGGATTGGCGGAAACTCACTCAGTCTGCGCGTCTACCGGGGCATCATACTTACTTTTTTCTTTATGATATAAGGAGTGCACGGAACTTCATGAAGAGTGAATAGAATTAACTCTATACCCATATCCCTGGAACAACTGTAAAATAAACTTCATCTTCGTCTACACGACTTTAACTTTGACTTTGACTTGAAAGAGTAAGTTTTCGCCTCAGTTGTTGAAAAGCCAGGACCCATTGGGGAATCTATTCTAGACCCGCCTGTCGGCCCTAAATCTATCTTACTCTTCCTTGGTCTCTTCCACAGATCAGTGGATATGAAATAGAATGAATTCAAGGACAAAGTCGCCGGTATACTGTGATCCAGATCCAGGAAGGGGCAGACATGAATCGAAAAGAGTCACTTTACTCCTAGGAGAAAGGGTGCGCGCTAAAGCAAGAGCAGCTCTTTTTCGCGATATAGGTGTAATTTAATTAATTCAGTACTTAAGGTCTTCCCTCGTCAAACGAATAAAAAAAATTAGGTTGGCTTTTCGCCGTGCTCCTTTTTTCAGTTATAGGGCGAAGAGAGGGAGGCAACTAAAACTATTAGAGTGGAGTTACGCTCTTTCCTCCTCTTTCGATAAGCTTTTCCTAGCTGTAGTCGTACTCAAGTACCCTTGCAGGGGAATCCACTTCCCAGATGGAGAGAATCTTGGATGCATATGCTATTTTCAGGGTTGAAGGAAGAAGTAAGCGCTGCTATTGGACTTCTTTGTGGTATGGCAGCAGTAGCAAAAAAAGAAGTTGCTGACTCTGCTTTACCGAGAAAGGGCTGACTATCATACGGAAATGAAACTAGTAAAGTAAGATGCCGGAACACTTGCTTTCGTCTTGTCTTTACTCTTCCCCCCATCCTCACGTCGCATGTCCACTCAACTTTGATACCTGAATCTCCTTTTGTTTGAAGTTTATTGGACATGAATGAACCCGAACAGACGTATCCGCTGCTGCTGCTTTCTGCCATATGGGTTCAATTTCATAATAATATTACCGGACTCCATTTATTGAATTTGGTCTAGCTATATTACAAGCTTATGTTTTTACGATCTTAATCTAATTATAGTAGACAACCGACTTTCTTAATAAAGCGAAGTTGGGGACATAGTAAACCTCCCATTATAAGAGCGATTCCCTGGGACCAAAGATTGAATCTTAAAAGACTGAGCCCCTGGCTAGCAAGATCGGGAGGGTTAGTGTCCTCTAAAGAAGGAATACACAACTTCTGGGGTCAGCTTCGATCACGAGGAGAGAAGAGCGGATCATTGAAAGTCTCAACTCCTATACGCCCAAGGTAGAGAGTTCGATTTCAAATCCAACGATTTATTGACCTACGATCCGCTATTACGAAACTCAAACCTTCTCCGCAAAATTTTTCAGTTGTTGGATGCGCAAAACAACCTATTCCCCTTTACGACGACTCTGTGACCTTTGACACGTTAGACCTGGTTGCACGTAATCTTTACTTTCGCCTTTCACTCGTGCAGTTGGACTGACTAGTGACTATAAATTTATCCTTGAGACCGAGCCCTGCCTCTCACCTTTTGTTTCATTTCAAGGAAAGACTAAAAAGAAAAAAGGAAGGTTTCAGCGGACACAAGCCCTCGAGACTTGACACTCTGACACCGGGAAGCTTGCCCCTTGAGACTGGGTCCTTCGTTTGGAACTGCCCTTTTCCTTTCCAAAGTGGAATTCCTCCTTGCTTTCCCCTTTGACCTGTGCCAAACTCCACTTTTGTTGTTGCCAGGTTGAATGATTCATTCAACCTCGGTATCGGCAACGAAGACACCCTTCTCTGCCGAATAAATCTTCAAATCATCATCTTCAAACCACGACTCCGATCACGGTTTCCAGTTGACTTTATATGAGGTGACACGGGCAGGAGAACACTTCACAAAATGAGCTTTGACAGCGTGCGAGATCTTTGAATTCAATCAGAACAGCACTGGGTGGGTAATATATAGGATTCTTGTCTGAGTCGCGTGGATCACAAAATAGATCTATGATTTCAAGTCCATTCGTTGATTTCGAGAAAACCGAATCAATTGGCTTTTTTCCCAGCAATGCCTCCAACTCGAGATTTTTCTTCATAGAACTGGACATCAAGTGTATATTCATCCATCTATTAGCTGCGTCTTCTTTAGTGAATGAAAGAGGGACTCGATTCATAGGTAGCAAGGATAGGAATAAGGGGTTCAATGAAGGCTGCTGTTGAGGTTTTTATTCCAACTAGCGAGGAAATGCCTCTATTTGGTCTTGTAGAATGAATGTGAAAAGCAGAATCCTCAGAATTGTATGATTCAGATACCTGACGAAATGAATAGATAAAAGATCGGGATAGCCGGGATGACCTATTTCAACATCAGATGATCAACCTCTTTGTACGCTTGGGAGGGCTAACTCGGATAGGTCAGATACGAGGGAAACAACCCATAAAAGAGAGATCGGGTGCCCTTTCCGATGCAGTTCAGGATGCGGAGCTGCCAACTAGCTAAGCTAGGTAGTTTGTTGTTAGAATATCTATCCTAGTAGGAAGATGGAAATAATATACTATACACTATAGGAGAGTCAAAGAATAGGCATGTTGGAACTATATCAAGATTAGAATGACAAGGAATATCCGTATCCGTATATAATAAGTTGGGCTCTATCCTTCCCGCCCACCTCATTAATATCTGAAGGGAAGAACCGAGGGTAGCGTGATGATTAAGGGACAGGGAAACTGTCAACAGGGTATGGTTCTTTTGTATCACCCCGGATGACGCACACTGCTTTAAATAAAGCGTAGTGAATAATGCGCCAGACCGCCTAACCAGTTCAACCGTTCTCTTATAGAACGGGTAAGCCATCAGGTCAAAGTACGTATTTGAGGATTGCCTCTCCATGACAGATGTCTTCCTCCTCATTTTCCAATAACAAATTCAAATAGGCTGGACCCTTCTGCTTGGGTTATTTGTGACTGCTGGACCCTCCGCATAATCTTTGATTATTGACTTCTCGGTAATCGAACCTACATCGACCCTTGTAGATAACCTGTCCTTGTAACTTTCCTATGTATGGTCTCTCCACTAAGCTTTGATCTATGCGCAGTAGCTTGCTCGACGACTAATGCCCTTCTGCTGGTCTTTCGTCCATTGCCTATGGTCTTTGGTAAGTAGTCTATTGTTCACTTTCGTCTATGGCCTGCCCCACTCTCTTTCAACTTAGTTATTAGTACATCGAAGTGGTGCGTACTCTCCTGCTTGGCTATTGAATGAATCTTATGCTTGTCAGGTCCACTCCCCTGTCTTCTCTTGCCTATCGTCCAATTCGGTGACTCCAACCCCGGAAAGATGATCTCTTCCACTAACCTTTTCCCATGAACTTCCGGAGTCCCTATCTAATAGTCACCCCCCTCCCTTACTGACTAAGGCTAAGGTGGTGTCAACGAAAGGGGTAAGAAGTTCTCACATGAATAGACGTTTGAATAATCGCTCAGTACTTGAACCTTCGATCACTCGGATTCGTAGTTCACCTTCTCAAACCGACGAAGCCTACTCAACCTTCGTATTCCCTGCCCCCATACCTGAATGAAGGAAAGTAATAGCTAGAAAAAGAGGCTATTCCATTGTTGGCATAATATGAACCGAGGAATCCAACCAAATATGAATGAATAGGCATGTGGGAACAACATTGCTTGCATTGATTCAATTGATTTGAAGCGCGGTTATACTATACATACATAGTTTTCACTAGGGTTTTTTACAGAATTGTTCACAAGCCCGTCAGAAGCAACCTCAGCAGAAATCCACTGTTCCAGAGTCTCGTCCATCGTCTGCTTAGGCGACTATTTAATAACCTTTAGATCTTCCTGTGAGTTAGGACTAATAGACTATATAGGATAGGCTAGGTTCCTTCCTCTGTTCTTCTTAATATACACTAAACCGAAAGTCTTGGTTTCAATGACTCCCCAAGCCATTACCTATTTGATCCTTCACAACCAGCTTCAGCATTGAGTAAAGAACAGAAGAATTCACTATTGGATCCTTCGGCCGTCCGGACATCAAAATCTTCACTTTCATGACCAAGGTATAGCTATTTAGCCTTAGAGAAAGGCTGACTTGAGAGCCCTAGTCCTTTACTTTTAGAGAAGAAGGACAGCTCCGTTCGTGATTCTCGGGTGGATATCACTTCACTCCAGCGCCTATAGAGTCTTCTTGCATCTTTCCTTGAGAATCGACTAAGCATGAACAGAAGCATCTATGAGCGAGAACTAGAACAGATAGGATGAATACCTGACCAGAGAATGAGATGGGAGGTGTGACTATCGTGCTCTTATGATGAAAAGTACCTCTTATCCGCCCTAAAAACGTGCAAGAATTGCAATACAAGCGGTGAAACTACAGCAACAGCCCCTCTCCTTAGAGTCAAGTGGCTGAGCGCCCCTCGAATCTTGTCTTCGGTTGCAAATTACTTGCGCAAGGGCCTTGTTATTTATTGGAGAGATTAGGGAGATGAGGCAAGGAAGGGATCAAGGAAAGACCCTCCAAGAATTCGATGTTCGATGATAGAATCTTTTGAATCGTTAGCAAAAAGAAAATCCGACCTTTCTTTTGCACACTTTATTACATTTTAGTTCAGATACTTTGCTCGACTTGCGCCTTTGCACGCTCAACCGCTCCCCCATCCCACATGGCCCATTCTAGAGGGAATAACCTCAATCCGTAGAAGCTGCATCCTCAAGGGCTGAGTGATTATTCAAGTGATCAAGATATCAACCACATAAATAGGTAGTAAAATTGTTATGGACCCACGATGACGAAAAGTAAGTGATGCGTCGGACTTAGAAAATCTTAGGCCAAACTAAATTTTGATCAGTGAAGACAAGAAAGCTTTTAAGTGTAGACGACTACTTGTACTTAAAATTCCATTCCTTTATCCGGTGGGAGGGTTCAGAGATAGTTAAGCCAATAGCATATCTAGAAAAAGCTTCAGTAACACTAGCTACATCAGTAGATCATTGATTATCATACCTCCTCTGAATAGTCTACGTGGACCCTTGTTTATGTTACTATTAATTCGAATTAATCCAGTAATGCATTCAGCCTTGACTCTCTTAAAGAGCAGGAGGTTTAGCGTCAACTCATTCAATGAATGTTCTTTCATTCACCACATGGATAAATCCTACTCTGTATTTTCTAGCGGACAGTCATTTGTCTAAAGAGAATAGACGTATAGCAGCTCTCTCTCATAACAGAATGAAAGCAAGCAAGAACGAAATGAGCGCTTACCCTATCGACCGAAGCTACTATCCTAAAATCAGAAACTCCTAAGTAAAAGAACTATAGGAAAGGTAATATACTGAGCTAGCCTCCCGTTATGCACCAATGCATGAACAAGACCGTTAACCTTTACCAAAATAAAGAAGAGCTATTGGTTAGTTTCCTATAGTTGACCGATACAGCTTGACCGATTGAGACAGGGCAGATGCGACCGATGGAAGGGATCTAATTTGAAGAAGTAAGTCATTTGTGGACTGATTCCAATCCTCTACCAGAAGACAAGAGATTCATGGTATGGCTTTAGAAAAGGTATTCATTATACGGATATCATTTAACGAATTGCCCGATTGCCGATTCACTGCGCCTACCAATGATGCCTTTCACTTTCAGACAGTTCCTCGCGCATGAAAGGACTTCACTTAGAAAGTCAAGATAAGAAAGGATAAAGGATGGTCTACGATCAGGAAATGCCTGTTTTGTTAAAGAGAATTGGCCGTAGAGAGAGCTCCTATCTCTCATAATAGAAGGAGAGCCACTTTTTTTGATAGTATATTAATGAGTAGGACTTAAATTCCAAGCGCTCCTAGATCATAAACCAAACACAGACAAAGATATGGAGGCCCATAAAACTCATAAATAATACACTAAGAAATATACGTGACATACATTTCCTTTGTGAAGTTTTCATCTTAACGAATCAGCATTTCGTTGATTACTACGCCCTTCCTCCTCTCTGGATTCCTAGGAATCCACCCTAAGCCTTTCCTCCTTTGAACCTCGCCCTCTCGTCACGCTTGCCGACAGCCCGCTTTCTATCCACCGAGCACTCAGTGGAAGAACAAGAATCAAGTCATGCAATCGGAAATCCAATCCTTGCTCCCGTAGTCAGTCCTTGGGGTTGATCTCCAGGTTCTGATTCTGCCTCATCTGATAATAGAAGTACCTCCGTAAGGACTCCATCTCAACATCAATTCGCATTTGATGGCTATCTTACTTGAACATTTTCATTAACGCCTTCCGCTTGTAGACAGACAGAAAGTAGAAAGAGAGCCCGAGGTGCTGAACCGCAGCGAGTCAGGCCCGTCTATCCCGATCGGGATGATAAGACTTTTCCTTCCTTGATTTATTACTTGAATGAAGCAGAAACTCGGGGGAAATCTCAATAAAAAGAGTCTCGGTTCACTCTTCACCATAGTAGTGTCGCATAAAAGCGGCTCCTTCCCTTCGCTATAAGCTGAGTTCCCAAGTTGGGGAGTACAGGTCCCAGGTCTTTCCTTTCCTCTATGGCAGGAAGTCCCTCCAGCTTGTCTGGTTAACCGGGCTACCTTTTCAAAGATGAACTAATTGCCTTTGGTTTCTTCTAATGGCAAGCCTGTGCCTCCTCTATTCCTGCTTTCCAGGGTACCTCTTCATCTAGTATCAGACGATTCTATTAATTTCTTCTCGGTGTAAAACAAAGGTTTGGAAACATGAGACTCTTTCTCGTGAACTAGGTTCAGTCAAATAAATAGATGGATCGCCCTTTCTTGTCCTGGAAGTTGATCCCCGTTGCCCAAAACCAACAAAGGTTCTAAGAGTCAATAGATCCTCCGCCTAGGATTGTAGCTTCTATTCCTTGATTGCCCCGATAGTTAAATAAGGGATTCTATTGCTTCTTGAAGCCAAATAAGGGCATAAACCACTATATAGAGTCTTGAGTGCCTTCCCTTAGGAAAACAACTAAGGCAACTCCGATTGAATGCGAAATCCCGCTAGCCATTATTCTATGAACTCCTAGATCGATGAAGGACATGGGCATATGTAAGCCGGTGTAGCTAAGCTAAGGGTGGAAAGAAGGAATCAGAAAATCAATGCATTCCTTCTTAAACTTACCGGTCTGATGATATCTTAATCCATCCAGGTGGTGCAGTGGATGGATTAAGCTATTGATTATATCATAGGTCAAGGACGGAACGAAGAACCAATGTTTTTCTTCCTCCTCTGTTCTCAACTAAGATTGTAATAGATTTGTGCTTTCTCTTCCTCGAGGGAACAAAACTAGCATTATAATTCCGAGTCACCTATCGAGTATGTGAGTGAGCCCGCCCTATGGATCCTTTTGTTCAATGGGGGAGGGGTCATACCTTCCCCGCTTGCTTAGTTTCATAAGTCTAATTGATTTGGGGCACAAAATCTGCCGTAGATGTGAAATTTGCTAATTTTCATTCTCAGCTTTCTCATCACATGAATGAGACATAACTTCTTATCATATAAATAGTGAACTAGAAATCAGATTTTGATTGTTTGAGGATTTCGACCTTGAACTAGAAGAGATTCTGTTTTCTTTGGACAATCAGGAAAGAGAAATCGGGATGATGGAGACTTGAAGAAGTATAGTATAAATCAAATACAAGGCTCATTCGTACATCAGCACAAAGCTATGAATCCAATCCAACCCAAGATGAGTAACCGAGTTCTTCTTCCTATGGTTGGCACGAGAATCTCTCTCAAAGGGGAAGAATCTGATTCGATCTCTGGGCTTATAACCAACCTATGAACAATGGTCTGTCTCGTCTAGTTGGTCTCCTTCTTGGCATCAAGAGACGTCAGTACTGAAAAGGCCCTGGCATTACCTTCGGGAAACCTAGGAGGACAGCTCGCCGAGCCTATGGTGGACGTCGGTTTGGTTGTCGACGATTACGACCATTCAAATGCATTTTTGCATTAGCTGGAGTAGGAAGGGGGCTGACGTCGATAAGTTATTATATATAAAAGATAGTTAAGGCAATAGGAATCTGGGTGATCATGCGCTTCACGTGGTATTTATTAGGATTAGGACTGAGAAAAATTACCGCTTATTTCAGACAGCCCGGACCATCGCTTTTATCATCAACAGAGAGAGCCGCTCGATAAAGGAAGTCGGCTTTGGGAAAAAATCATTCCTTTGGCGGGCGCTAGTCAAAGTAGTAAAAAAGAGCAACTAAGCAAGTAGCTAGCACGAGCAGTGTTGGGCTTTGTGGTCGTTAATGGGAACAAATGAAGAGGAGCACAACACCCTAAGCACTCGATTGGCTAATCAAAGTCAAAGTGGCCAGCTTCTTTTGAATGGGTCACCAATAAAACCGTCGGTTCTTCAGAATCTAACATCGGGACCACCATAAAAGTTACCCGGTCTGGTTCCAAATCAGCCGTTCATTCAACACTGCTACAAGCTCCGCACGCATTCGTCGACCGGCAGAAGTGCTTTTTCAGTTTGTTATGCGTTTCAACCCTTGGACTTGGTAGCAGGCGGTTCGGACGATTGTTGTGTCCTGAACCCAGTCAGTGGCACATCTCCTATCTCCTAGAGAAGCGGCTGAACAGGTGCGAGCTGCTAGTATCCTGAAGAACTGCGGAGAGGCTAGGCGAGACTTAAAGGCTGTAGCGAACAACAATCTGGTAAGAGTATTTTCTAGAAAGCCAAAACCCGAAGGTTAGCCTTGCATGAACTAGGGAAAGATAGAACTCAACTTCACACTGGTTAGCAAAACCCTCGAGCTTCCCTGCTTCGGTAGAACCTTCTACTTTACCAAGTCAAAAGTTGAAGCTGTACACCACATCGTTTAACTTTGCGTTCCGCCATCAGATATTCCACTTCCTTCGACAAGGAAGTCGTCATCCTTTCCGGTGGCCTCTTGGGAATGCCTCTTGTAGGGTCTTCCATGTCTGCATGGTATGTCTTTAGACACCCCACATGGAAGACAGGGTGGATCTTTATCTTGGAAAGAAGCTGATGTTTTTAGGCAACTTGTCCTACTTTCTCTATGATGGGGAATGTCCCCTCATACTTGCAGCTGACACCTTACTAAAAAAGCAGGAAAGATTTTTTGCAATAGTGGATTTTTTTTTCTCATCCTTCCGCTTGGAAATTCAATTTCATGATTGAGTTTCCCCTTTCTTCTACAGATGCTGGGGGTCCATACCTCATAGGAAATTGCCTATGAGATCGCATTCCATCGTTTTTTTGAGATTGGAGGGCTACCTCTAGTGCTAAATAAAAAAGATCTTTGAGCAAGGGCTAGCTTTTCAATAGGCGAAGAAAGGCCTCACCAAACACTTCATGCCCAAAGGAAGAAGCAAATGAGCAATCGAGCCACGAGGAAACGAATAGTGATGCAAGTCTTCATCAAAGCTCACACGCTAAGTTTGGAACCCTTACCCTTTCCTGCGAAAATCAATGCATCAAAGACATTGGCCACCTAGTAAAAACCCGATAGTCGATGAAGAAAAATTCTTCAATTACGGACATCCCAGTGGGCCCCTCACATCAGATTTTTGAGAAAGAAGAAATAAGAATTGCTTTTAACTTCATATGGGCCCTCTTCTCTGTTCTAGGTCCTTTCCTCACTAAGGACCATGGGCCAATATCTTCAGATACAAAGCATGATTTTTCCAAGATGTGCAAGGCGCCCCCCAGCCTTCCAACGGGAAAGACTTTAACATAAAAGTTAATTTCTAATCTTCCTGTTCCCGCGGCACACGTATGCTCGGTTGAAGCTTGATTTAGAAAGGATCAGCAGCGGTGCATATATGATATTTTAAGGACAAGAAATATTGGACTAGACTATTCCTTATGTAGATGTAGTGGATAAGCTCTCCGTGTTGGGATAGGCGTTCGGATTTCCACAGCTATTCTAAGAGCGTGCTGAATCCAACAGTTGCACGTTCCTCCTTTGGCTAAACCACCACTTCAGGCTAACCCTTTTGCCTGGCTGGCACTTACTCAAGTTAGAGTTTTACGCTCTCGCAAAACGCATGCACGCCTGCGAGTGTTCTCCCCGGTCCTGCAAATTGAGCTTCCGAAAGAGGTGCTTGCTGGAGAAGCTCAACGAGATGTGGGTTCAATTCTCGCTATGCCTCATCCTAGTAGATGTCTGCGCCATTGGGCTGGTGCACGTCCGCTCCTGTTTGGGCTCACTCAGCAGAAAGCTAACTCTCTTCTAATGCTTTAGCTTGAGCCCACCCTAACAGACTCTGGCATGACACCCGTCACCATACATATGTAATTGCGTGTCCCAACATGATCTTGTTTTCGGGGGAGGATCCACTAAATGGACAACCGGAGCACTGTCGTGTCGATAGCCCTTGATCCGAGATGTATTTTTAACAAAAAAGAGTTGGATTTGGCAGACTTAGCCGAAGAAGACTGTTCGTATTGTAGTAGGTTTGAGAACCTGTTCAAACCATCTCATAGGTCGTCCGCAGTATAAAAGGTCAATTCAATTGCTATACTAAGCTTTCTTTTACGCCCTGGAATGAAGCATTATTCAAAGACAGTAGGCAAGGCACTATAAGGAAGTGAAGTAGGGTCGGCAGATATAGGGTTCTCTTCTATTGAATAAGTGGACTTCCCCCTTTGACTTGAGCATTGAATTGACTCTTCTTCGATAGCTTTCAAGCGCTGAACCCGAGCCAATTTGATTCGTAGTCGTAGCTTATTGGCCTGAGATTCTCCATTGAGCGGTTCATACATACGACTTGGATTAACTTTCATAATATCTGTAAGGGCTCGAATAGCGTGAGTCGCATGCAGGGAGACCCGCACGTAGGGTTTTTAGGGGGATGTGGTCGAAAAACCGGCCGATGCCCACCCGACTAGAGGGCTGAGAAATTAATTGAGTACAAAAATTATCTTCAAAGCAGAGCTTTTAGGTTGATATTCATGTCAAAACCACCAAATAGAGTTGTCTCTTAACTTTTTGTGAAGCAACCTAGCTGTCGGCTACAGAGACGACAACCTCGGCAAAGAGGCAAGCTTTGCTTGATACCATGTAATCAGAGAGAATAACGTGTTGTATTTCTATTCATGAATACATGAGATTGATACACTTATACAAGACTCTATCAAAGGAAAAAAAATCAAACAAAATAAAGGAAAATATCTTAAGGATCAGCTTCTATAATTGAATCACCAATCTTTGCAAAGTAATCTATTTATATACCACTAATTATTTTTTAATAAATGCAAGTAAAGCATAATAATATAGTACATTAGGCGGAACTTTCTTCATTATCTGTCTTATGCATCAACCGTAGAGGTGCACGTTTACTTGGTTGGTTAAGATTTTATCAAATTCAAATCAAACCAATTATATCGGTTTGGATTTGTTCGGTTTTATTGGGGTTTTTGGATTTTTTTGTTACATGAACTTTATTTCAATCTTACTTTGCGAAGATTATCCATAAAATTTGATAAGTGAATATATGTTTACTAAAATTTAAAAAATTGACAAACATATGATCTATTAAAATATTCTTATTAGAGAATATTTCAGTAACGCATGATAGTTATTTTCTTAGTCATCTAATAATAATTTTTTGTTGATGTATGCTTTCAAGGCTATCCGAATTTAATAATTAAATATACAAATCAATATGATACCTAAGTAGCGATATATTCTATTTATTTTTAAAAAATTATCAAAATACCACTTCAAATCTGAAAAAGATATAAGAAACATTGATATATGAATATGGAATAACTAAAAGATGACTGACACATTTCAATAATACTTTACAAGAAAGCGATATATTTCATTATTTAAAATAAATAAAAATAAATGCACTTCATTGTTCTATTAAATATTACATCTCATTAGAGGACCCCAAATATGTTTAGATACCTTTTTAAAGAAAATTCAATACAAAGTCGGGGCCTCTAGGGCTACTGACATGAAATGCATCATACATATATATATATATATATATATATATATACATATATATATATATATACATATACATATATATATATACATATACATATATATATACATAAATATATACATATATATATATATACATAAATATATACATACATATATATACATAAATATATACATATATATATATACATAAATATATACATATATATACATACTTTTAACAATAAACGTGTGGTCATCATCATCATCATATCGTAGCCTGCCTCAAAGAAGACTCGATAAAAACGTACCTGGCCATCATAAGGCTTGGTAGAATCCTACACGGCCACGTGGAGCTCGACAAAACCCAACTGATCGGTGGTTGCACAATATGTGCCGGACCTTGCTGACTATAGTGCGGCTTGGTAGAGTAAAATAGATACATATATATAATGCATGTAGGACTAATTGGAATCATATTCTGAACCTTTTAGAGGGACATAAGGTCAATATTCTCCGTACACGTTATTAGGAATAATCCTTCATCAAGAATCTTATAAGAATCAGGAAGTACCAAAAACATCGATAACATAAGAATAAGAATAAGAGAAGAAACCTCCTCATCCGTTTTTCCATAAGAAAGGAAACAATGTAAGTACTGCTAGCTTCATTGGATTATGTACAATCGAGGTCATGCGAAAGAAGGAAAATTATAGCCTCACATACCTTGTATATACTGGCAATCCTCAGGCTATGAAAATGTCATGACTCCTTAGTTTACAATAGGAGAAATGACACTATCGGCAATGTTTAAGCGTTATAACAATTATTTACCGAGCACAACCTATTTTATGATGAAATAGATATAAACGGTCAAGTTACAACTCGTACAAGCATAGATAATGGAAGGAAAAGCACAAACTTACCTTGGAGTGAGTAGAACCACGAAACCTAGTCCTTCTCCATCAAAAAAATAAGTCCCATAACACAGCTACATTATTGAGAAAGAGAAACTAGCTAGCTGTCCGAGCTTTTCGGCGCTAGAATTGCATCGTAACATCCTAGGGTTTATGTGAAATCTTTTTGTGGGGAAAAGTTGCAGGGTTGAAATTTGATTCTCATGGTTTGAAAGATGAGAGAATTATATGAGTTTATAAGCCCTTAAATGTTCCCTTTTGTCCGACTTTGGGGTTTTTAATTTTGTCCACTCCTTTTGGCAAGTAGGTGATGCACCTACTTGTCACCTACTAATCTATGCAGGCTCGTAAAAATATAATAATCTCTTTACTCAGATATCGTATAGATGAACGGTTAAATTTTATGAAAACTAGACTCATAGATCTGTAATTTGGTATGTATATAATGCATTTGTTCCAAGTATGTTGGGAGAAAAGTACATCCACATTTTACCTAAATTTCAGCATATTATGAATGCAACTTGTGATGACCTTTGCCAAAGTTTTGTTCCACAACACGCTTGACTTAAAAACATAACACATTAATATCATACAACTAAAATAACTCATAACTTACCCTCCTCATCAGGTTAATAACCCTAGTCTCACCCAAAAGTATATGTTATAATATTCCAAACTTGTGGACTTTCGATGAAACTTATTTTCTTCAATACATTTAGTGTCTAAAAAACTACAACAGTTTAATTAATTCAGGTATGATAAAGCAACCATACTAAAAACACAGAATTCAGGAGTGCTTAACACCTTCTCCCGGATTAATAGAATTCCTTACCCGGCTTTTTGGTTTTGCGGATTTTAAATAGAGTCAACTTCCTTGAATTGGAATCTTTAAGTAAATGGTGATTTGGGACACCGTAAATATTTATTCCAAGTGGCGATTCTTTAAATTAAAATAAATTAATCCCTTTCAAATAATGTCACTTGAATTGGAAAAACTTTTTTTTTCCTATCTCCTCGAAAAAGAAGGTGTGACAGCAATGACGACTCTGCTGGGGATAATAAGAATTCGAGCTTGATGTTATTATTGTATTTTTGGCCTAGTGTGCTAATTGCCGCTTATTTACCACTTTGATATTATTTGGATTGTATTAAACTATCTTCTTACGCCTCCCTCTTAAGTATTCAGAATTTATGGTGCACACGTGCGCGTGGCCCACTTTTCTGTTAGAAGTCATACCAATTAGAATGAGGCTGGGTCAATTAACTAGGCCGGGTATACTTTCGTGCTCCTGGTACGTTACCCCCATCTCTGCTTGGGTAAGCCATGTCTAAAATACTCCCCCCATGATTTATACCTAGAATAACATAACCTCATACTGGATCCCTAGTAGAAACATTTGTTTCCATCATGTGCATCTGGATTTTGGAACTCAACACATGGGTTGGATCCGTCTAGGTCAGGTGTACTCCAGAATTGCAAGACCATCGTGATGCATCTTATGTGTTACTTGTGTATTATATTTGATTTGGCTTTTGCATATTGACCGGCTTCTAAAAGATAATAAAATAAAATAAAAATATTAAAATTAAAGGAAAACAAGAACGGAGGAAATTTACCCAGTTTTTGAAAAATCTAAATATTTACCCCAAAAAGATTATTACAAAATAAGCCTAAATTTTTCAAGAAAAAAAGTGTCATCTCTTCCTAATACATTTACGAACTACGCGGGTCTGAACTACGCGGGTCTGATTCTCACCAGATGTGAGATACATAGGCAACCTCTATAGGGTTCGGACCCATCTTGCAAAAATATTATTTTTAAATAAAGGGGAAATATCTGTAGTTTTTTTTATCAAAAAGAAATAAGCAAATCCAGTTTCGGCTAATTCTCAACCGTCTTTGTCGGAATAGCTCTAGAACGTCTTCAAAGTTGTCGAGGGCTATTCTCGCAAGAATTTACATGCCCGTCAATTAGGCATCACTTTTACCATCATGCTCATCCCGACCATAAAGTTATCTTCCCGTATGAAGGGGCCATAATTAAAAAATCCACCATCTCTTTGATTTTTCTTAAAATAGAGTTATCTACAAAAGATTGTTTACAAAGTTAGTGCATTGATTCTGTATTTTGAGGCTAGTGTCAACCCTAACCTTAATCACCTACAGGTACAAAAAGAGCACTATCCAGAACACACCGTTGATGGTTGTAGATGAGTTTCTACTTCAGCTTCAGATGTGGTGGTATGACTAAGGAGAAGATGGTCAGGAATTGGTCACTAAGTATCTGGGAGTCCTAACAAATATAATGAAAGTTAAACCACCTCGAATGGCGTGAGCCGCATGGGGGGAGACCCGTACGTAAGGTTTTTGGGGGATCTAGTCGAAAAACCAGCCGGCGCCCACCCGACAAGAGGGACTGAGAAATTAATATAGTACAAAACTTATCTTCAAGATTGCCTTATTCTGATCGTTCAGAGGGCGATCGCAAGTAGCTGAATGAAGTCCTCCGTTTCTTTCGGAGGTGCTGAGCCGTAGCGAGGCAGAGATGACTAAGTGACATATGGAATATGGCGACGACAAAAGCATGTCGTAGAAGGAGATAACAGGTGGAGCCAACGACCCACTAAGACTAACCTATCTACAACTACATCCCCGAACGGCAGTCAAACGGGGGCGTGAATGCGAGATGCCAGCGGAATGATCGGCCGGACAGAGGCTAGGTTTGCTTCCTTCCCACCGCGTCCTTCCTTGTGTGTCGGAGATATAAAGCGAGTGCCCCAGAAAAAAACATGAACTGGATCGATCTATTCTATGGTGAAGCATCCGAAGCATAAGTGCACACTCACACGATCTTTGCCGAGAGGTAGGAGCATTTGGTGGAACCGGTGAACTACACTTGATTCTGGATAGATGTGTGGGACAGAGGGCACGTGGTACCTGCTGCCCACCCTTCATCCTCTGCTTTGAGAACCGTGTGAACGGAGAGTGGGCACAAGAGGAGGAGGTCGTCATACGGAGTCGCACACTTACTTGAGCAGTGCGGGAGACTGGGGAATGGGTCGAATAAACTCCCACAGGTTCAGAAAAATAACAGACGAAGCTTTACTTAGATAGGGCTTTGATTGGGAATTTTTTTGCTTAGTGATTGGAAATGAGGGCGCCTGGGTATGTTATAGAAAGGGAAGGCGGAAGCATCGAATGGCGAAGAGAGGCGGCATGGCAGGGAAGGAATGGGAAATCGTCAAGGATGAATTCTTTGTTGGCGGAACGAAGCGCTTAATAGCGAGGGTGATTCTCTGAGCCGGTGTGGATTTCCAACGCCTCGGGAAACTAGTCGAGATAGATGACAACACCTTTTTCCCCTCTTCCTTACCGGTAGGGCAATCTTCTCTTATGGCCTTCACCCCCCGCCAGAAAAATAGAGAACCAAGCCCCTTTCTGATCCATTCATTTCTGCAAGCAGGGAGTATCCAGAGCGTTGCCCCCTCCTATTCGAGGTTTTTCCTCGCCCCACAAGCACCCAACCTTCCTTTTGCTCTTCCTTTTGTTTGCCTCCACGAACGCGCAACTTAGGAGCCCTACTCATATTCCAAAGGCGCAACTTCAATTCAAGCGCAATCCCCCCCTTCTATTGCATAACATAAAGAAGCTATAAACAAAGTACCAAAGTGGTTGCGGGAACGATACAGTTTGGTTGCCGGCGAAGGCTTCCAAAGGCGACAAGCTTTCCATACTAGTCGTTACCTTACGCTGCCAATGTTCCAATATTATTGAATAGCATGGCCTGGGACTAAGATAACTCAAGTGGGAGAGCCGTGTTATGGGTGACCTTATTGCACGGTTCAGAGAGAACCTGTGTATGTGATGCAAGTGTACGTTGATGAAAAAGCTATCATAATGTTTCGTTCTTCGTTCCGTCGTCAACCCTATCTATGTTTCTATGATGGCCCAAGAACACGCTCATTCTTCAGCCGTAGAGAGACTTTTGAATTGCAAGGTACCATTACGAACTCAATATATACGAGTGTTATTCCGTGAAATAACTCGAATTTCAAATCATTCACTTGCTTTAACTACTCGTGCTATGGATGTAGGAGCATCAACTCCGTTCCTGTGGGCTTTTGAGGAGCGGGAGAAATTGTTGGAAATCTATGAAAGAGTCTCGGGAGCCAGGATGCATGCCAGTTTCATACAACCAGGTGGAGTGGCACAAGATTTTCCTCTTGGCTTATGCATAGATATTGATTCATTCACACAACAATTTGCTTCTCGTATCGACGAATTAGAAGAGATGTCAACCGGCAACCGTATCTGGAAACAACGATTAGTGGATATTGGTACTATCACTGCAATCAAGCAAAGGATTGGGGATTAAGTGGTGTATTGTTAAGAGGTTCTGAGGTATGCTGGGATGTGAGAAAAGCAGCACCTTACGATGTTCATGACCAATTGGATCCAGACATACCAGTAGGTACCAGAGGAGATCGCTACGATTATTACTGTATTTGTATCGAAGAGATGCGACAAAGTATTCGGATCATTGTGCAATGTCTTAATCAAATGCCTAGTTGAATGATCGTAAGCTATGTCCTCTATCGCGATCTTGAATGAAAGTATCCATGGAATCGTGCGCCGTGTGAAACGTATATCATCGCCGTTCTTAACCGAGACTCTTGTTAAGCTCCGTCTCGGAACCTTGTGGGGTTAGGAGTATAGCATCCTGAGGTTAGCACATCTTGTTGAGCGTGGAGAAGCATTGGGAACCCCAATTTTTTTCTTCGGAGCCGTTTTTTTTTCCATCCCCTTGCCCCGGCATAGCGCTTCACTTCCGGTTCTTCGGAAGAATCAACTTACGTCTCCCTTCTTCATTGATTTGGGGGTAAAGGAACCGTCTACCAGTTGGGAAGCTAGACATCAAGTAAGTGGTTTGATGAGGATAACTAAGCGGACACGCTAGAGTTGGCTGCTGGCACAACAGGGTGGTGCCTTACCGCACCGCAGGCAGACGCGCGGTAGCATTCGTGGTGGTGCTTCAGGATTCAAACGTACTGCGTCCAAGATCAGAACGAGCTTGCCGGCGGAGCACTGCCGTCCCATTCTTGAGTGAGCTGCAGCGCAACCATCTAATCCACTGAACTAGCTAGAAGATATCGCTTCGGGACGAAGCACTAAAAGAAAAGGACCGGGAAACGCGGCGGCATAGGAACCACAGGACCCCCTACTAGTAAAGGAAAAATGGAAGTGCGCTCCTGCGCACCAGCTGAAAAGGCCATTTCCCTTTTTAATAATATAAGGTAAGCTTTATTGCTCCAACCTCGTCAAGGGGCTTTGATGCCCTTTGTCTAGGTTGGGTTGCTAGATACGGGATCCTCGTAATAGGCTGGACCAAGATCCAGCCGGGAGAGGGCAGTCTTTAGAAACAACAGGTTGGGAAAGCAAGAGAACGCTTCGCGTTTGCTTATCTTCTTCCCGCCCTAGGAGTAGCACAAAAAGAGGGATTAGCATTATTGACCCAATGATAAAGCACTAACACCTTCCTCTTTGGGGCTCCGCGCATTGGGAAAAGGCTGATGCGACGGGAAATCGGCCACTAGTTACAAAGC
Source organism: Nicotiana benthamiana (assembly GCA_034376525.1). Lineage (NCBI taxonomy): Eukaryota > Viridiplantae > Streptophyta > Magnoliopsida > Solanales > Solanaceae > Nicotiana > Nicotiana benthamiana. The sequence goes on along the minus strand of CM067327.1, from coordinate 139,530,193 downwards.
TCCAATAGGGTATCGAGAGGGCTATCATAGTCAGGTGCGAATTGATTACCCAAATTTGTAAACTACCCCTCTTCCTATTTAGGGAGTTGAGACGAAAAATGGCTTGATGAACCGTTCGCCATGCACCGGCCACATTCACTTGCTTATCGTACAGTCTGTAAGTACACAGTGCCCCACAAGTAGGCTGCTTTTTCCAGAACACAGTAGGAGATAACCGTAACCATGTATATATAGAAATATATCTTCGATGTTGTCATTTCGAAATGTCCGCTTCAACCGCTGTTTCACCTCCTAAAGAGCAAAGTTGGCTTGATGAGCGCAGATGAGGAAGCGAGAGCAAAAAACAATTAATCTCTTTCTTGTCCTTCTACTTAAGGACAAAAGGCAAAGAGGAGCGCTTTTGCTACTGAGAAAGCGAACGGCCTGCGCTAAGGTTCCAGACTTAGTCGGGCGTTGGCGAAGCTAGATTCTCATAGCGAGGCATTGTTGTAGCGCCGAAGCCCTATCTGTTATAATGCTGAGCCAAGGACGCTCCGCCTTCTCTATAGAAGCAGTCAACTGAGTTCTGAAAGAATTAGCTCCTTCGTAATGGCTTGATCTATAGATAGAAAGCCCTATGATGGGAAACTACCACGTTAGGTTTGGAGAGAGATGGGACCGGTTATATAATAGGGGAAGCAGATGCTAGCTTTTTCTTTCAATATCCGGCCAAATGACTACAGGATCATCGGTCTACTCTACCTCAATTCACCATTTCGAACCTTATACAGAAGGTTTTTCCGTACCTGCACCATCTACCAATACCGCAGTTGAAGCACCTAAAGAAGAATTTGGTGTTTTTCTAGTCAGTAATGGAAGCAATCGCCCCTACCATCGTAAAATAAGAGCACCTGGCTTTGCCCATTCACAAGGACTCGATTCTATGTCAAAACATCACATGCCAGCAGATGTGGTCACCATCATAGGTACTCAAGATATTGTGTCTGGAGAGGTGGATAGATTGGACTACTAGTTGCTCGATCAGGACCCTAGCTTTATTGCAAGCCAATAACCCAATTAATATGCCCCCTTTCTTTATTTAAGGAGATTCTATCCAATTATCAGCCTCGATGCGGAAAGGAGTAAAGAAAGAAGAGTTGAAGACGGCTTAACATTAAGAGAGAACCCCCTCATCTCGTGGCTAGGAATATCTATGTAGATGGGATTCGATTCATAGTGCCAGTTAGGTGTAGGTATAAACCTTCATTCATCTTCTTCGATCTTCCTTAGAATATCCATCATCTTGGTCTCGACCTTATTGAGCTCTCCCTGATCGAAAGTTCCTATTTTGCTGCCTCTTCGATCGTCTCCGACTCCCTAAAAAATAAGAGTACTTGGTGACCTAGATGGTCAGGGTCTTTCCTTACCTTAGCTAAGCCTTATGTCCCTTCAACATTCCAATTCATCTTGCCTTGTCTTGGATACTGCAGTGGACTGATTATCCTATATATAATATATACTCTAAAGATTAAGAGGATAGAGGGTCTCCCTTCCATAGATTCGATTGGGATTGATTCTCAGGATCGAGCCCTTATCAGAGGCGTGCCTACCGACACCTGTCAAAGTCTTCAGCTTGCACGACATCTCCTTCAATTTGCTCCAGCTATGAAAGAAAAGAATGGGCGCAACACTTTATTCTTTTCTATCGCTCTTTGTTTACTTGTGGCCTTCCCGAACTCCTACACGGGCGGAGTCAGATCTTGGAGTAAGCTCTTTTCCATAGGCAATCTACTCAAGAGTTTAGGCCCCTAATTCGGTCTATGTCTGGGCTGCTGCCGTACTCTAAAGCGAGGGGCTCCAAAAGCGGATGCGATCGGCCTCAGAGGAGAGGGGAGGCAACTTGGGATTCTAGGCGAAGTGCTTTCTTTGTATATAGGCCTTCGTATAGTATAGGATTTTCATTCCTCCCGCCAAAGCTAGAAAAGAAAGGAGCTCTCTCTTTTTTCCATCCTTCTTTTTTATTTTAAAGGCATATAGTGCGTTCTCGCTTTCAGGGGGAATTCAAGTCAAAATCAAGAACAAGGAGGAAGAGAAAGGCTAGCTACCAGGTACGATACAGAGTATGACTACAATATATCATAGAGTAGTGGGGAGCATGCCCATCCCATTAGATATCATTTGAGCTTCCCCTTTCCTAAGATTCCGGACGTGGTACTGACGCATGAACTAGGTTACTGGTTTGACCGCTTTGTTGGCAAATCAAGTAAGGAAAGGTCTGTTCATTTGTCTAGAAATATGTTTTCGGCGTATCTATCGATTGAACTAGGGGCTGGGCTCTTGTTTACAGACATAAGAAGTGGGATTAAGAATAGGGGAATAACAGCTCTACTCATACTTCTGCTTATGGAAAGACATAAAAAGCACTGTATAAAACATGCAAGATCTCTTAGTAAGCCCTAGTTGGCATATCACGTGCCATTGAACACAGTCCAGGGAAAGCATCTATCTATAGTGATAGTGATCCATTGCATTGACTTGAGTCTCCACCATATCTATTTCCTACCCGCTTGTAGCGGTTGGTTAGGCTAGGCCGGTTAGAACCTCTCCGCAGTTCTCGATTCTGAATGAACTAGGGAAGATCGGTATTGCTGGGGGAGATTGTTCTTCCTCAGCTGGCTTGTTAACCATGGTCTCTTGAAGGTTTCATTCTTTTACCAGCTCTCCCATCCAACAACCTGCTAACACTAAGCTTGCAAGCACCTTGGTCACATCTAAGTCCCTATTCTATTGTTCTAGTTGGGATGGAAAGAAAAAGATCTGCCTTTTTCGGGAAGAATCGCTCAAAAGCACGGGTTGGGCCTTCCCTTCCTTTACGTCATACACCACCCTGTCCTATCCACTATCCCCAAATCTCTACTCGTAATTTGAAGAAGAAAGATTAGGAAATCCAATTAGAGATAAGCTGTCGATGAGCATCATGGCATAGGTAAAAGGGAACGAGGAGGCAAGCCCCCCCATCTTGTTCTCTTTTTCTCCTAGAGTCAGATGAATCGAGGTTTCCAAACCTTCCAAAAGTGATAGGTATGTGTTGTTTCTTGGCACTCTCTTAGACTGTCTATCCCTTTATAACTGGGTATTAAAGCCAGAAAGAAAGTAGCTTCTTTGATATGGTTCAGTAAATAGGAATCCCAGTAATACAGTAAACATTGGAAGAACATAGGAATATGGGTCCATATAGGAATGAAGAAATGGCATGATAGGCTAGTTTAATTCCAAGCCAAGCAGCAGGGCATGATCAGTCTTATTGTGCGGGGAATTGCATTCGCTAATAGAGATTCCTACGATCGCACCCTAGGAGAGTGCAAATGGCAAGTTGAATGGTCTGGTTCCACTTAGTAGCCAAAATCCGCCCCTTTAACACGCAAGTACGCTTTAGCTACTAAGCTTCGAAACAACTCATAGGCTTACTTCGAAGTAGGAGCTTGAACTCAAGTATTAGAATGCGTCTTATTAGGTTTTCCCTGGAGGAAGGCTCCCCCCAACCCCCGAGAGTCCCGTCCTGCCTTGCCTTGAACTAGATCTTGGAAACCAGGACACATAACTATAAGAGAGTAGCTGCCAAAACAAGCTCCGTAAGGTTGCACCTAAGATCGCTCCTAAGATTTGAACGTATCGTTTGAGAACTAACTGCATACCTAAAGTTAGCTTGTGTGCCATAGCGTTATCTTATCTTTGAATACTTCCCTTAGACGGCTAGAAAAATGTTATCTGTGTGGTCCGTTCTAGTGACAATACTTCAACTCTATTGTATTTATGTAGGAGCCGTTGTTTTTGCTCTGTTTGCCGGATTGGTACGCTTTCTTTTCTAAAATCACTTCTCTCATAGGTCGTTACATTTCAGGCCATTTACGATCATTTAAAGGGCCTTATATTATAAAGTATAAAGAAAGTCAAGATTGTTCTTGAGGAGAAAAGCCTACTTACTTGCTCTTGCAGCTTTTAATTTAAGAGCAAGTCGGTCTAGCATCTTACTCTTTCACCTTTCAAAGAATTCGAAATAGAAAGGGGTAGGAAAGATCCCGTGTACCTTGTTCAAGTTGCGGATCTCCTTCATTAGCTTTGAGTTCATTGTTGTTCTTCTGGTTCTCCTTTAAAAGGGGTCGTGGGGGAAAAGCCCCAGCCCCCTACATGCATTAAGCGACGACGGCTCAAACGAAGCAAACCATTTCTCATAAGAGAATAGAAAATCACAAGAAAGGTTCGATCAAAAGTGACTAGAAAAGAGGCGGTCGAGAAGGAATAAGTGGAAACTATGTTGATTGAGTGCAATTTCTAAATTAGGAAAGATTACACACAATCCTACCAATCTAAATCAAAGTTTCTAACAGTGAAAGGCTGCCCCTGTCGGCGGGTTTCTTAGGTCCATGTAGTCCAAATCTCCGCTTAGGAAAGAAGTCCAAGTTTACTTTTTGCGAAAGGGAAAATGGCTTTCTGTTAGAGAGTGATCGAGATAAATTTTCAGTTGGGAGCCATTCTTTTGCAGCTAGGAGACATTGTTGTTATGTTTTCCAGTTATGAGCCATTGTTGTGTGGTCCCTTTCGAGCGGTTCCTTCTTTTCTTTATTTGATGATTTAAAGGCGACAGCTCTTTTCACCAAGGAATTGGGGCTTAGATATGAGCTATATCACATACACAAGAAGGAAGAATGCCTTAATGGACGGGTACGCTAAAGAAGGGGAGTCGCTTGCTTGTTTGGTGTGTTTGAAACCGGGTTGTTTAAAGCTACCCTTTCTAGAAGAAAGAGAACCTGGGCCCAGGTCTTGGTGTATTTTAACATGATTCTCAATACGCTATCTGAACTAGGATAGCCAGTAAGGAAAGGTGGGACAAAGAAAGCTCTACTTCGGGTAGCTGGGTGCATCAACCTCTTTCGTTCACAAGAGAGGGGACAAAACTTAAGGAGCTTGGACTACTCAACCGATAGGTATAGGGGCTTGTTTCCACAACTGAAAGAGAATATGAAGTAGGATCGGAAGCAGAATAAGATTGAGGAGCGGGGTAAAACCATTCTCAGAAGAAGCAGCTTTTGCAGTCAGTAAGAAACTCCTCAATCAAGATGAATGAGACCTTTCATGGAAGTCTTAGTTGGACTCTACACCGCTACACACTTTACGTTGATCTAGATGATAACAAGGCCTTTCTTCCTCATGAAGAAGGAGTAGACACCTAGCTTTCATCTGTCTGTTAAAATATAATGCTATGCCTTTTGTCCTTGAGAATCGGCTGGGTATAGCAGGAAAGAGTTTGACAATCTAATTACATATCACATAAGATGGGTACTCCCGATATTGTCTTGGGAATTTTAAGTATATATAGTAGCGTACTGGACTCCATCTACATAAGTAGAAGCATTCAAGAATCACTTGACAGTTCTTATTTCAATTTTTCGACTCTCATCTTGTTAATTGACTTCACCGCAATACTTATCCGAAGACAGGACAAGTTGAAAGAGCTTCGGTAGTTACACTTTCTGTCTCGCGTAAGAAAGAGAGTTTAGAGTGCCATACAAAGAACCTTAGATAAGGGGATTCCTCCCATTGACTCAAGTTCAGAGTCAACCTTCCACACAAGGCAATCTTCTGATAGAGGGGAAGAGGCAGAGCACAACCGCTTCTGTGGCACAAGATGCGCTGGTATTGCAAAGGAAGGAATGAGTACACAACGTTCGCATAAGCTACTCGACCGACGAAAGATAAAAGGAGAAAGGGAGATGACTCTAGTTTTTGAGTACCCTGAGGAAGGTACCAGATCGACTTCTATTTGTAGCGGATCTTACTTACATCGGTTCTAGCGCTTTCTCTTGATTCTATTTTTGAAAGATCTTTCCTTGCTCTGTGGAATGCCCGGTTTAGCTAAAATCATCTCGTTAGCTTTTAGAGTCATCCCAGGATCTTTGGCTAATGCCATGTGCTCCAAACTTGAACTCAACTTCCTTTTTTCACCAACATCCGCTTCTCGCTCAAGAAACTGGTGAAAGTCCTTTCCCTTTGCTGCAGCTTTCACAGTCCCACTCCTTCTCAGACCAGACTGGGTTGCATTGCTGTACCTGCATATCTTCTTCCCGATGTCCTGTCTTAAGGTTCCCCCGAGCTACTTTATTAAAGCGGAATTTTGCTCATCGTTTGCGTCTTTAGTCGAAAGCTATTTCTTTTATGATTCATTCTCTCACTTCTTGATGACTTTCTTTTTCATTCAATAGCACCTCTCCTATTAAAGAAGGAGCTTTCTTCACCCCTACGTACGGAAGGCCCTTCTTCAAGTGTGCCCTTTCCCCAGCCTCCAATCGTCTCAGAAGAGAAGACTAAGCTCAGACGAATTGCATTCCGCCCCGGCCCCTCCTTAGTGACTTTGTCAGGAAAGGGAATAGTGCAATAAATAGAGCTTCGGCTCAGAATTTGACCTTCTGTAGACGGAACTTTAGACTTTTGGATAGGCCTGAAAAAGCCTAGACCAAAGGTGCCTAATAGCCTAGCCAGACTCATCGGGTAGGGAATCACATCCTCAGCGAAGCCAGTAAGCAAGCCCAAGTCCATGCAAGAAGGCCCACCGGATCTATCCAAATTCAAAGCCCATCAAAGACTCTCCTACAGGAAAGGATATGAGTCCATCCAAATGATATTAAGCAAAATCCTATTCTGGAAAGAATTGCAAAGTAAGGGATTTAAGTCTGCTAAGAGATTTCATATCTCTCCCACGTGTGATTCATCCTAACAACTATTGATTAGGTTAAAAAAGTACACATGCAAAAAACTAATTAAAAGGGCAAAAGAGACGAAAGCCAAAGCATTGACTTAAGAGGGGGGCGAAGAGATATTCGCCTTTGACTTCTTCCCCGCCTACTGACTGCTACTCGGCTAGATGCTCCTATTTCTTATTCGTAGATCGTAGATTAAGATGTTATTAGGCAAGGAAAATCAGTCCTTTCATTCTTTCCTGAGAATAGATCCCTAATAGCTCGCAGATGAGGAATTCTTCCGCTACGACCCATAGGGGAGCTAATAGGTCTTGCTTTGCCAAAAAATCCCTCCTCACTCTTCTATTTATAAACTTTTGGGGTAAGAAGCATCCGATTCAATGTCTTACGCATGATTAGAGTTAAGGGAAGGATTGAAGCTAGATAGTAGGCGGGGGAAAGCTAGCTGAAGATGCATAGAATGCCCTGTTAGGGAGAAGCCGATTTGCCACTTTCAGAAAGTATTTTCGAACTAATGCCACATCTTCTATTTCAACAAGGCAGGTGCAAAAGGAAAAGGAGTAAGGGCTTAGGAAGGTAGCGCAGTGGAAGCAACAATCCCTATTTCGCATAGTCCTTTATTTGGTAAAGTGAATCAGAATAGGCGGGTAGACATTCAATTAGAATAACCGCTGTTGTCTCTTTCCTGCTCTCCTCTGCTACAGAATCCGATCTTAGTTGAATAACCCTTCCTATTGAATCTGATGCTCTAGAGGAAGGCAAAGAAATTTTTGATGCATCGAATGCCATGCCATGGTTGGCTCTTGGGGAAGGAAGGAGAGCGATTGGCATGAAGTAGGGCAGAAAGAGGGGATTCAGGTTCTCTTTTAAAAGGATTATATTTGCTGCTTACCTTTCGCACCTTGTTCTATCTAGTTCTCTTAATTCTTGGCAGAGGGAAGCCCCATGACCGACCGAATCGAGGCTGGGGTAAATAGAAGAAGAGAAGATTTATTGAATGCTCTCGGGCATTTATTGAGGTAGTAAAATATCATGTTTCAGAAGGATCTTTCTTGTATTAAAGTCTTCAATCTGTGAGAAAGTAGCCCATTCTTCATCTACGCAAAGATGAATTACCTGATTATCCGACTGGTCCTACCCTGGCTTATTAGGATAGGACCTTCTCTTATCCCGGATGACTTGAGCTTGTCTTGGCTCTCTTTATTGACAAATAGGACTTTGCTTAGATGGTTTGGCACGCTTAGCTTTCGATCGAGAAAGATGGGAATTTGTGAAAGCGCGCTTATTGCCCCATGTCTTACCTATGAAAAAAGGCAGGAACTTATTAGCATAGATGACTTGCTTGCATACCTTCTCCGAGATATGGAAAGGGGGTTCAGATACTAGCTGGCATTAAAGAAAGCGCTTTGAGCACACACCTAAACAATCGTGTACTTGGGAGCCCGAGACTTCCTTATAGATACAGACTTTCCGTATTGCCAAGGGAGGAATAAACTTTAAAAATGATCTACTTAACTAGCAAATGAGCATTTCATACTTGCCCAAGCTACTTCCCAGTCCAATAGAGGTCTTTTCAGTAAAAGGAGGTCGTGTACCACAGTTCGAGTTAAAAAGAAGAAAGGGGTCGCGATAGAAAGAGAGGGCACACAAGAAGCAAGATACGACATTCGTTGGAACAAAAGAGAGCAATAAAAAACCAGTTAAGTAAATATCTGGTTGATTCCATTCGTCAGTCACTAAGGGAAATGACTCTCGATTGAGAAAAAACTTGCCACCATTTTTGTATCCATTTCGCGGATTAGGTTCCAAGCGAAAGATACCAAAAGAAAGGGAGCGCGCTACAAGAAACTAGCTGGCCTTTACTTGGGCCCATCCCAAGCTCCCTGTTAAAAGATTACAATAAAAGAGAAGCATCACTTGACTGTTTTCGTTTGTTTGATCAAGCGGATTGAAGGGAGTGCGATGGGGCATCAACTATCTGGGTCGGTGCCGGACTCCTTTTATGAATCAGTCCCTTTCCTTCTTCAAGAGTTCGGTTAGTTGATCGAGAAAGCGGCATGACAGTAAAGCTTAGCCTTGAGTTGGACTGCGGTCCGCGAAGCTAGTATCCTTAGACCGCCTAAGAGACTTTCTGACTGTCGAAGGAAGGAAGTTCACTTTTTAGTGACTAGAAATTGACTAGTTTATTTATTTGACATAAAGATCTTTCTTTATATTTTACTAGTAAAGGCCTTTGATCATCTGTCGGTGAGGTCGATCGAAAAAGTTAAAGCTTGATGAAACCCCGTCTTTTTTAGCATCAACCACTTTTTCCATCCCAAGTAATGTTATGAACTTTCACTCCCTATCTATACTAGAACCTCAAGCCTCTTTCTTCTTTCTGTGCAGCAGGCGTTGATTGATGGGATAAATGAAGCACGCTGTGGAATCGAACCACAATCTTTTTCCTTACATGGCGAAAGTCGAGAGTGAAAATCTAGACTCGAAAACATACGCTTGTCAGAGGTGATCCCCGCCTCGCCATTTTGCCTAACCCATTCGTTCACAGCTTCGCCACTCTACTGAGGGTCGAGCTACCACACTCTTGAAACCTCGTAAATTCGCTTTTCATCAATGAGAATATAAAGAAAACTAGCAATTTCGCTCCCCAGCCGCACTAGGTGTTTGTACACCACCACCTTCACTGGTTTTACACAACAGAATGAATTCGTCAATTCGATGCGATAGAGGACTGGATGGGTTATCCAATTCGTCACCTAGTTGGTAGAGGTCAGAAAGGGTGGAGGCATTATCAAGTAAGTCGGTTATAAGTGGTTGTGCTCTCGCTACCGGAAAAAACTTTTACACGCAAAAGGCGTTGCTTGTTCCATAATTTGCTGGGATGGGAAGTATAGATAGAAAGGCAGAAAAGGAGGCGTCGGCTATGAAATGATGGAAGATTGAATCATTCCTTCATTCTATTCCAGCTATTCCTTTCCAGCGGGTTATATATTCATGAGCTAGAAAGATAAGAGATTCGATTCGCAGGCAGGATATTGAAATCGGGCACTATCTATATATAGTAGCTTCTAGCTCTGCAATTAAACTAAAGGCTCTGGAACATAGTATACGCCTAGAACTGGTGATGCAGATAATACAGTATCTCTTGGAATTGGATCGAATCTAGATGAAGTTTACCAAGTCAATGCAAGGGGTTGAAAAAGCACCACAAGGTACGGGAACGACGTCCTGACTAAGCAAGGGTTTCTTCAATAATGGCTTGGTCGAAAGTCGTAAAGAAGGCACTGGATAAGCAGCTGAAATAAACTACTACCTTACAACGCATCCCGTGGGCGGCCTTCAAAGGCTATCATTTGTAGGACGAAACGCTAACCTACGCCCGTACATTTCAACCTGTCTCCTTGGGACTTAGCTCTGAAGATGAATTACCGGTTAGCCGATTACCTTGCCCGGTTAGGAGAACAGTTAGAAGTAGGAAAAGATGCCGACACCGAACAGTTAAAGAATTCTCCGTCGCTTCAAGACTGCCACCCTATTCACTTTGAGCTGAAGCAGACGCTGCCAATGGAGAGACTTTTCCTTTGTGAACATTTGTGTGCCCATAATACATGACAAAAATTGGGCTTCTAGACACCATACAATAAATAAGCCCCTCTACCCCCTACTCTAGTCAGCTTCTATCTCTTTCTCCAACCTTCGATGATCCTCCTGCAGGCAAATCATAGAAGTCAAGAAGAAGTGATGGGCCTGATCTTCCGATATCGATATCTTATCCCTAAGCTGAGCTCCAAAGTCTGGATTTCTTCCTAAAGCTAAAGTAAGGGCAAGGCCCCAGTCGGTTCTCCCTTTCTTTCCTAGTTATCTGTTCTCTAGTTGTATAATCATACCATTCTGCCATACTATTTTAATAATTCATTCCACGTGGAAAATTGTCTAGCTAGGGAACTCTTCATCAGACGATTTCTCTTATGATTATTTTCGTGAATTCGACGTAGAAGAAGTTCTCCTCGCCTCCCTTTATTAAGTATTTGGCTAAGGTCGAACCCCTAACCTAAGAGTTCTAGTTATGACCAGCCGAAAACATGCCCTCTAGATGCCTTATAACCGTCCTTTTAGCCTATTCCCGCTTATGCGTACTTCATGGCTGATAGGCCTACAGACGCCTGACGCCCCGGAAGAGCCTTGCTTTCGCGTTCCCCCTCCTTCCTTAGATCAGGTTAGCACTTATGCTGCTTCACGCAACTATATTCAATCAATTGAGTAGAGAGGGCAATTGAATCAGTCGTCATCCTTCGCTCTTGTGCTAAAGGCTCTCTTACCAAAGGTCGCCATTCCATTCTTTTTCGAAATAGTAGATGCTTTTCTTCTCATATTTTCTATTTAGTCGCCACTCTTGTCTGTCGAGTACTTTTAGTAGTCTTACTCTTCCTTCCTCCATTGCTGAGGTGCGCTCTGTATTTTTGTCGTGTACTTTTTCTCTCTTTCTAATTCTAAGGATTAAGTCTTCCGCTAACATAACAAAAAAGAAAGGAAAGCAGGGAAGAGGACTAAGCTCTGTCCGATAAGATCGGGTATTCAACTTCATTCATGTCGAGCGGCAAGAGGGGTACTTTTCTGCCTTGACCATTCTTCACTTCAGCCCGACAGGCTCCTCAAGGTCATATAGCCCATGTTCTTCGCTTCTTTGCAATCGGACTGTACTTTCTCTTTCTTATCTCACCATCGATGACGGTGACGATTCTTTCTAGCGTAGAAGAAGACTTCCGGGCTACCCTGTGAAAGATGAGGAAAAAACTTTCCATTGAGAGGACGAATGTCGCTCCAGTTTTATAAACACCTCTGCCTGAGAAGGTTGTTGTAATGCAGGAAGTGGCATCTTTACCGAGAGTTGAAATAATTCCCCCCAGCCCCAGTTTAGACATTTCGTCAACGGGGTCATGCTCTTTGAGATAGCATTGACCGTCAATCCCTTAGCTTTCGACTTTGTGATTCAGAGAGGTCTACTAACCTGTTCTTCGGAATTCGCTGCCGGGCTTTCGTCATCCATCACTGTCTGTGATGGGCTGTCGTTGTAAAGACTCGCATCCGTACAGACTAGACTCCTTTAAAAAGGGCTTCTTCTCGGCAAATACCCCCTTCTCATCAATGTATTTGAAGCATTGATGAAGGGTGAAACTTTTTCAGTCCCAAAGTGCGCTCTTCGACTCTCCAGCCCTTGACTTTATATGATTGTCGACATTTTCTCATACCTTTGCTAAGCATGTCATTGAGGGCCTCAATGATGTCACCCTCATTGCAACAATTGGTGACATAGGGGGGTAGCCGGACAGAGAAATTATCCTTCACGGGGCTCCTGTAGGGTCTATTCCACAAACAAAAACTGGGGTAAGAGCGTCTTTCACAACTGATTCAACAACAGCCATTCTTATTATTCTTCCGGGATCAGAAGCAGAAGGCTAGGCACCAAGAAGCAATAGCCTATGAAAGCAGAGAAAACTCGAAACTCCTAAACCTAAGGCAGCCTTTCTCCTTATTGTTAGAATATACGCTTAACGCTAGAGGGGGGGTGAATAGCGTTATAATAAAAAACAGCGTAAACTTGCGGAATTCAAAAATTGCAGGAATGAAATAAGTGCGATAAGTAAATAATAAGGAACGAACGCACCGATGTTATCCTGGTTCACCACAACCCGTGGCTAGTCCAGTCCCCGAGAGACTCTCTCGATATTTCCACTAACTTCGTTAAGCTTACGGGTGCTTAACAAACCGTTACAAACTGAGAACTTGAGTCACACAAGCCTCAACAACCTTTGCCCGAAGATACAACACTTCAAGGCTTCAACCAAAGGAATCACAATGTTCCTTCTTACAATACAAGGGTTAACACTTCCCTTCAAGTGAATAAAAACACTTTGCACTCAAAACAAGACTCTCCTTAAGAGTAGATATGAGTAAAATAAATACGCTCAAGAACGCAACAACTTTCGTCAAGAATTTGGCTCTCAAAAACTTATGTAATGAATAGAAAATGATGAATAAGAGAGTATGCAAGCTTTAGCAATAATATGATCAGTTGTTGTTTCTACAAGACTGATTTGAAGATGTATTTATAGTGTCAAAAAACATGCATAACCGTTGCCTAATTGCCAATTAAGAATTGATGATTTTGTGCTACGACAATCGATTGTCTAATTGGCACAATCGATTGTTTTCCAATCGTTCTAAAAATCATTCCCAGATTTTACGCAGCATAATCGATTACTGGCAACGTTCAAAAAATCATTTCTAGCTTTTACTTAAAACAATCGATTATCCGAAATATACAATCGATTACTTGGCAACGTTCAAAAAATCTTTTTCAGATTTTACTTCAAACAATCGATTATCAGAAATATACAATCGATTACTTGGCAACGTTCAAAAAATCTTTTTCATATTTTACTTCAAACAATCGATTACTAAAATCCTATAATCGATTATCTGACGGAGTTTGAAAATATTTTGGCAACGGTCATTTACATAATCGATTATGCTATATGGACAATCGATTATTTTTCAGTCTTGAAAAATCTTATAGACACTGTCTCAACACAATCGATTGTCATAAGGTTCACAATCGATTATTTTGTATCTTAAAAAAATCTGATAGACACTGCCTCAACACAATCGATTGTCATAAGGTACACAATCGATTGTCATGAAGATTTCAAACATCTGACGGACACTGCCTCAACACAATCGATTGTCATAAGGTACACAATCGATTGTCTTGCAGCTACCTTAACATAATCGATTATCATAAGTACATAATCGATTATCTTTGTCCAGATTTTAGAGGCATGTTTAAAAATCATTTTGTTAAAATAAATATGCATGATTTAAAATCATTTTGCTCTAAATTAAATATGCATGATTTGATAAAAATGTTTTTACGAGAGAAGCCAAGTCTTGAGTTAAATTATCGGATCAAGATCACAATTAAAGAGCGGCTCATGTATAACTTTTTTTAATCTTGATCTTTGTTTGTCTTGTGCTTGAACTTCGCTACGTGACATTTGCGTGCTTGTGCTTGGACCTCGTCATATGTCAATTGCGCATCGTTTGTCATTTATCAAAACCTACAAATATGAACACACGTTTAGTTTAGTGCCTTGAGAACATGGTTCAACAATTTCCCCCTTTCTGATAATGTCAAACCTTAATCGGGATATGCATATTAGATAATTCAAATGACGATCCAAGACAAGTAATGGCAATCATATGCAATTAGTTCCCCCTCAGCATATGAATTCCCCCTCAATTTATGCGAATAAATATTAAGTGCATAGCCCTTATTCTTCCCCCTTTTGACATTATAAAAAAAAATAGAATAAGTAAATAACTTGTTTTATTGATTAATCAAAAATATGATTACATAAAGGAGACAATAAAAGATAGAATAATAAGCTAGAAAAGCAAATAAAGACATTATTCATTATTATCATTTTCCGTCTCGTCATCCGGCACTGCTTCATAAGGAACAAGTCCAGCATATGGATAGTGAATATGATCAAATTATCCATGGATCTCATATGTCAATCAATTGACGGAGGTGGACAAAGAAGCAAGTTGGTCGGAAATAGTTTGAAGTGTGGGAGCTTGAGGACGACGCGTTTGAGGATTTGGAGGAGGAGCAGGAGCCGCGTGTTCGCCGTCATGGGGAAAGGAGGATTCGGAAATTTCCCATTTCTTGGTGCTCTTTTTGAGAGGACCGATAGTGGTGTTGAACCCGGAGGCTTCAAGAAAATTCATTATAAGGAGGGTATAGGGAAGTGGTCTATCGTCCCCAATGGCATCAAGCATGTGAATTTTGACGAACTTGCACCAATTGATGCGAGGCGCAGTGATAATGGCGTGCATGAGTTTTGCGTCCTCTTGGGAGAGAGTGGCATGATTATGTTTGCGTGGTTTGAGGACTCGGGTTATGAAGTAGAAAATTAAATGATATTCAGGGAGCATGCCCGTAATGGTAGGACGACGATTGGATAGATTAGGATCATAAGCTCCAAGTCCTATTTGGTTTAGGAGAATTCGTTCATCAAATAAGGCGCCGGCTTCTCTAATGTAGAGAGAAATGTCTTCCCCATTTCGAGGAAGGTGAGAAATAGATTGTAAGTTTTCTTTGGTTAAAAGATTTCAACTCCATTTATGTTTGACACAAGATCACCATCGGCGTCCTCATGAAGATTTGAATAGAACGCTTGAATCAAGAGAGGATTAATATGAGGATAGGTAAGATATAGGAAATCAAGGAGTTGGCATTCCCTAAGTATATTTGCGGTTGCAACGGGGGCGCTGGATTCAAGATATTTGCTGGTGGAATAACGAGGAGGAAGAATTTCTCATTTTTCAAATTTTGTCAAGAATCTAGTTAGCTCGGTTTCAGAGTTAAACCATAAAAGAGACCCATCTTGGTAAGGGAAATTGGGAGGAGGAGGAGCAGCTGAAGAAGATGCACCATGTCTGCCGGAACGAGGGCGTTTGGTGTGTCTGCTCGTCATTTTAAATAAGTAGTAATAGCTTTAGTAAGAAATTTGAGAGATTTTTGAAAGTTTGGGAGATAAGATTGATGCTTGAGTGAAGAAGTTGAAGACATATGGTACCTATTTATAATGAGAAGGATGACATTGCATTTAAGGTAACAATCTGCAGAAATTTAAGAGGCAAAAAACGGTCAGAAACGGAAAAAAATTTGCACTGTCCGTTACACAATCGATTATGGAATAGAAACAATCCATTGTTATGGAGTTTTTGAATTGTAATCGGAAATGACACAAAATCGATTGTGGGAATCTTGTTGGACCCAAACTGTAACAAAGATTTTGAATTACTGACTGAAGATAATCGATTGTTGAATTATGGTAATCGATTGTTCTGACACAGTGTGCATAGTGATTTTCTGACTTCGGAAAATAATCGATTTTACTTATGAGACAATCGATTGTTTTAGAAAGGCAGTAATGAATATCCGAGACGGTAATCGATTATACAGTAAAAAAAATCGATTATTTAATTAACATCAAAAACCTGCAAGGCAAAAAACAATTTGAACAATATGTTGATTTTCCGTCATAATAAGCATAAGACGTAAATAATCTATTAGTGATACTTGCTAATCGATTTTCCGGCACAGTAAGCATGAGACATAAAGGAATGATAATCGATTATTGATGTAACTATGGATTGTTCTACACCATTGCCTTATAATTCCCCCTGCCTTTAGGGCGATACCTGCAAAAGAGAATTAGACGTCTCCGACGCTCAACTTAGTAATTTGTAAACAAATAATGACTTAGATCAATGTGAAGTCAAGAGTTCCGAGTTTACTATAGATTCGGAAAAGAACTTTTTCCCTAAAAGGCCTTGTGAAGATGTTGGCCAATTGAGAACGTGATCTCTTAAGAAGTGTGTCCTAAGGTGTTCTTAAGAGTGTTTCGAGTACTTACCTGTTGTTCAATGTCGCCAATTACCTGTTCGAGAGGATGGTCTTTGATTGTCCTCCACGCGTTAGGCAGTTTCGTTTCTTTTTCCAGTTGTGGCGCTTCCTCCGATAATTGTTCCAAGACTTCATCTTGAATTTCCTTAGGAGTTTCCTCTTGTACTTTGTCTTGAGGACTCACTGAGTTTAAACTACCTGCAAGTTCAAAACCAGAATCCTTTCTTGCCAAGCGAGCATTATTTTCGGAAAACACAATATGAGGGGATTCCTCCACAGTTTCGGTTCTATTATTGAATACTCTATATGCTTTGCTACGTGAAGAGTAACCAATAAAAAATCCTTCATCGTATTTGGCATCAAACTTTCCCAAATTATCTTTACCATTGTTATGAATAAAACATTTACAACCGAATACTCTAAGATGGGAAATATTTGGTTTCCTTCCCTTGTAGAGTTCATTGGGAGTTTTCATGAGTATTGGCCTTATGACTACTCTGTACAAAACGTAGCATGCGGTACTCACGGCATCCGCCCAAAAATGTTTGGGAATCCTAGCCTCATCGAGCATGGTTCTAGCCATCTCTTCGAGACACCTTTTTTTTTCTTTCCACCACTCCATTTTGTTGTGGTGTGCGTGGAGCAGAGAAGGTGTGCTCGATACCGAGTTCGTCACAAATATCCGCGAAGAGATTGTGATCGAACTCTCCCCCATGATCACTTCTTATTGAAGTGACGGTTGTGTCCTTTTCATTTTGAACACGTTTAAGAATACATTTAAAATTATGAAAAGCTTCAATTTTATGAGCAAGAAATAGTGTCCATGTAAATCTAGAATAATCATCAACAATAACAAAAGTATAACGATTTCTACCAAGACTTTCAATGCGAGATGGTCCAAAGAGGTCCATGTCAAGAAGTTGCAATGGTCTAGTAGTTGAAACAATATTTTTCGATTTAAAAGATGCTTTTGTTTGCTTCCCTTTTTGACAAGAATCGCAAATGGAGTCTTTTTCAAATTTCAAATTTGGAAGACCAATAACTAAATTTTATGAAACCAATTTGTTTAAAAGATGCATGTTGATGTGAGCTACTCCACGATGCCATAACCACATATCATCTTCTTTGCTCATAAGACAATTCACATACTCAGATGAAGAATTTTAGAGATCAACCATATAGATGTTATCCATTCTAAAACCACGAAGGATAATTTTAAAATCGCTACGGCGAAAAACTAAGCATTCATCCAAATCAAATAAAACAAGATTTCCCTTGTCACATAATTGACTTATGCTCAAGAGATTATGTTTTAGACCTTTAACTAGCAATATATGCTTAATGGAAGAAGGTTCATCCTTACCGACCGATCCAATGCCGATAATTTTTCCCTTGTTGTTATCTCAAAAAATAACGCTTCCTCCTTCCTTGTGTTCTAGTTGAAGGAACTTGGATTCGTCTCCGGTCATGTGTTTGGAGCATCCACTATCAAGGTACCAAAGTACACTTGATCCCTTCAAACATACCTACAAGATAAATTAATGAGTCTTTGGTACCCAAGCTGTTTTGGGTCCTTGAGAGTTAGGTGTAACATGCTGTTGTGCTTGACATGCAGTTAAGTGTCTATGTCTAGTGAAGCAAGAAGGAGCAATATGTCCAATTCTATTGCAATAATGACAAATGACATTAGGATTATGCATTCGTCTAGGTTGATAGTAGTTGGACGGACGAAATTTGTTTACTCTATTTTCGACAATATAACTATTGCGCATTTCATGAAAATCATTTCTCCTACTATTTGTTCTAGGATATGCAGCATTTCTAGAATAGTGATTTCTAGGTTGAAAGCCATTTCTAGGTGTCCTAAAATGCTCAACGTTTCTTCTAGTGTTTGGTCTAGGATATGCATCATTTCTAGAATAGTTATTTCTAGGTTGAAGGCCATTTCTAGGTGTCCTAAAATGTTCAAAGTTTCTTCTAGTGTTTGGTCTAGCATGCATGTTGATTCTAGGATTGTTATCTCTAGGATGAACATTTGTTTTATTTGTCCTAGGTTGAGCCTTAGGTGGTTGGGGTTTGGCTTCAACTTTTTCTTTAGGCTCGTTTTTAAAACCTATCCCATGTTTGGTCGATTTCAAATTAACACGAACTTCATTCAAATTTTATGAGAAGAATTTAACTTATATAAGGTGCCCTTATGTCTTTCTACTTCATCTTTTTGATGCATGCAAGAAGTACAATTTTTACTAGAACTCTCGGGTTTGTCGGCGCTTCTTTTGCCGAAAAAATTGTTTTCTTCTTTCAACTTCTCATTTTCAAAAATCAGTTTTTCCAAATCCTTTTCTTTCAAAGAGAGTTGTTTTTCAAAATCTTTTTCTTTCAAAGAAGCATTTTCCTTAATGTTCTTATCAGTTTTGGAAGCTTTAATGAATTCACTATACAACTCATCAAAGGCATTTTGCATTTCCTCAAGAGAATAGAAGTTTTTGGAAGAAATTTGACATACCTCTTCTTGATTGTTTTCGTGAGCCATGAGACAAAGATTTGCGGTTTCGTCTTCTTCTTCCTCACTCGACTCCTCTCCGGAGTCGCCTCCCCAAGATATGTATGCTCGTTGTTTCTTGAAGGGTTTTTTCTCCTTTTTGACATTTGGGCAATTTGATTTAATGTGCCCGATTTCTCCGCACCCATAGCACTTTACTTGATCTCCTTGTTGTTTGCCTTTTCGTTCATACTCTTTTCGCATGAACTTTTGAAATCTCTTAATAACGAGTCCGAACTCGTTATCTCCGTCCTCGTTATTTTGAGGTTGGCTTGTGCTTGCCTTGAGGGCGATTCTTTGTTTCCTTTGATCATTAACAAGAGGGTTAAGTATAGTAGATTCATAAGTATTAAGATTACCTCTTAATCCGTTGATGGTGACATTTGAAATGCCACTAGACTCTTGAATCGCGTCGGCCTTGGAGCGCCATTCCGTAGTGACACTTCGGAGAATTTTTCGGACAAGTTCCTTATCCGTGAAGGTCTTCTTAAGAGCATGTAAGTCATTTACGATTTTTGAAAATCGTTCAAACATGTCATCTACCCTGAGAAAATCAACTTTAGCCTCTCTTACCTGGTCCGTACCTTCGTACGTGATTTCCAGCTTATCCCACATTTGCTTCGCCGTTGTGCAACATGATATTTTTCTGTTATCATCAGCATTTATAGCACAATACAATAGGTTGATGGCTTTAGCGTTGTTCTGCACTGTTCGGATATCATCTGCATCGTATTCATCTTCGGATTTTGGAACCCATTCATTTTCAACCTTTTTGGTTGGAATTTGTTCTCCTTTCATTATAACCTTCCACAGATGAAAATTGTTCGATTGAATGAATATTCTCACCCTCTCCTTCCAGTACGTATAGTTTGTGCCATCGAATAGTGGTGGTCAGGTGGAGCATTGTCCTTCACCTATTCCTGCAAAAGAATCACGAGTAGAAGCCATGGATTGTTTCTCTCAAACGGTTAAGTTTTTCAGAGAGTTGGGCTCTGATACCAATTGTTAGAATATACGCTTAACGCTAGAGGGGGTGAATAGCGTTATAATATAAAACAGCGTAAACTTGCGGAATTTAAAAATTGCAGGAATGAAATAAGTGCGATAAGTAAATAATAAGGAACGAACGCACCGATGTTATCCTGGTTCACCACAACCCGTGGCTAGTCCAGTCCCCGAGACACTCTCTCGAGATTTCCACTAACTTCGTTAAGCTTATGGGTGCTTAGCAAATCGTTACAAACTGAGAACTTGAGTCACACAAGCCTCAACAACCTTTGCTCGATACAACACTTCAAGACTTCAACCAAAGGAATCACAACGTTCCTTCTTACAATACAAGGGATTAACCCTTCAAGTGTATAAAAACACATTGCACTCAAAACAAGACTCTCCTTAAGAGTAGATATGAGTAAAATAAATACGCTCAAGAACGCAACAACTTTCATCAAGAATTTGGCTCTCAAAAACTTATGTAATGAAAAGAAAATGATGAATAAGAGAGTATGCAAGCTTTAGCAATAATATGATCAGTTGTTGTTTCTAGAAGACCGATTTGAAGATGTATTTATAGTGTCAAAAAACATGCATAACCGTTGCCTAATTGCCAATTAAGAATTGCTGATTTTGTGCTACGACAATCGATTGTTTAATTGGCACAATCGATTGTTTTCCAATCATTCCAAAAATCATTCCCAGATTTTACGCAGCATAATCGATTATCTAAGACGTATAATTGATTACTGGCAACGTTCAAAAAATCATTTCCAGATTTTACTTAAAACAATCGATTATCAGAAATATACAATCGATTACTTGGCAACGTTCAAAAAATCTTTTTCAGATTTTACTTCAAACAATCGATTATATGAAATATACAATCGATTACTTGGCAATGTTCAAAAAATCTTTTTCAGATTTTACTTCAAACAATCGATTATTAAAATCCTATAATCGATTATCTGACGGAGTTTGAAAATATTTTGGCAACGGTCATTTACATAATCGATTATGCTATATGGACAATCGATTATTTTACAGTCTTGAAAAATCTAATAGACACTGTCTCAACACAATCGATTGTCATAAGGTTCACAATCGATTATTTTGTATCTTAAAAGAATCTGATAGACACTGCCTCAACACAATCGATTGTCATAAGGTTCACAATCGATTATTTTGTAGCTTTGAAAAATCTGATGGACACTGTCTCAACACAATCGGTTGTCATAAGGTACACAATCGATTGTCATGCAGATTTCAAACATCTGATGGACACTGCCTCAACACAATCGATTGTCATAAGGTACACAATCGATTGTGTTGCAACTACCTTAACATAATCGATTATCATAAGTACATAATCGATTATCTTTATCCAGATTTTAGAGGCATGTTTAAAAATCATTTTGTTAAAATAAATATGCATGATTTAAAATCATTTTGCTCTAAATTAAATATGCATGATTTGATAGAAATGTTTTTACGAGAGAAGCCAAGTCTTCAGTTAAATTGTCGGATCAAGATCACAATTAAAGAGCGACTCATGTATAACTTTGTTTAATCTTGATCTTTGTTTGTCTTGTGCTTGAACTTCGCTACGTGACATTTGCGCGCTTGTGCTTGGACCTCGTCATATGTCAATTGCGCATCGTTTGTCATTTATCAAAACCTACAAATACGAACACACGTTTAGTTTAGTGCCTTGAGAACGTGGTTCAACACTTATTATTTCTCTTAAATAAGAGATAGCACCAGCCTAATCCAAGTATGTTGATTCTTCTCTTTCAAAAGACTTTGGCTATTCAAAGCAATCCGCCCAATGAGCTACGGCTAGATGAGCTAAGGCCAAGGGATTCCTCTCTAGAATTTCCTTAATAAAAGAAGACAGGATATTATACTTCTTTATATATGCCAACTGCAACTAATTCCACTTGAGCAAGAGCAGCTTGCCCAAAAACAAGAAAGAGATATGCGAAATCAACCAAGACAAGCACACCCCAATCAACAGGTAATCCCGCATCTGATTGTTCATTGAGTGCGGCGGAAGCAAATGTAGAAAAAGAACAAGCAAGAAAGGGAGAGTAAGCAATTAAGTCTCTTAGTGAGAATGGTAATCTGGATAGGCAGTCTGGTGGGAGATATAATACCACCTTTCTTAGGTGGGTATGAGTGTATCTTGATAGCCCATGATCAAAGAGATATGTATGAGAAATTCAAATGATAACGAAATTAATGGAAGGATTAACACGAGACCTCAGGGTGCATTCCTTATGTAAAAGGTTCACCATCATGTCGATGTCGTGGAAGTCATTATTGAAGGTTAGTCCAATTATTTCAGGACTGGACTGAACCAATCATTCGTAGGTATATCCCCGGTCCCATATAAAACTTCCTTATCCTCGTCTTAGGTCTGAGGATGCTCCTTTCTAATAGAAAGAAGGCTTGAAAGCAAGCGTAATGGAGCCCAACTAGCTCACTACGACAACGAACAAGAACGACTACTGTTGGAAATAACGCTTTACGCTAGAGGGGGGGTGAATAGCGTTTTAAAAATATTAAGCGTTTTAGTGCGGAATTTAAAAACTTTGCTGAAATTAAAACAAGTGCAGTAAAATAAACTTACACAATGATGTATCCTGGTTGGCCACAAACGTGGTTAGTCCAGTCCCCGAGAGACTCTCTCGAGATTTCCACTAAACTTGTCAAGCTTACGGGTGCTTAACAAACCGTTACAGCTGAGGACACAAGCCTCACCTAGGTGCTCGGGGATCACAATCCCAAAGACTTCAATTGCTCGGGGATACCAATCCCAAAGACTTCAATTGCTCGGGGATAACAATCCCAAAGACTTCAATTGCTCAGGGATAACAATCCCAAAGACTTCAATTGCTCGGGGATAACAATCCCAAAGACTTCAATTGCTCGGGGATAACAATCCCAAAGACTTCAACTGCTCGGGGATAACAATCCCAAAGACTTCAACTGAGGAATCACAAGTTCCTCAACAAACGAGAATCGCAATTCTCTTACAAACACAAAACACACTCACTTTACAAAGTACTCCTTAATGAGTAGATATGAGTAGAAATAGTACGCTCAAGATCACAACAACTTAGCTCAATAGAATGGCTCTTCAAAAAGCTTTACAAATGATGATCAATGTAAGAAAGCTTTTAGCAATGAAAATACTTAAATTGTATATGTTGTTGTTGTGAAAACACTGAGTTAAACCTGTATTTATAGGTGAAAAACTCAGTCTTACCGTTGTCTAATTGCCAATTAAGGATTGCTGAAATTACTCAGTGACAATCGATTGTCAAGACTAAACAATCGATTGTTTGCCTATCAGATCAAAAATTCAATCCCAGATTTTACGTCAACAATCGATTACTTCTAATCAATAATCGATTATTTATAACGTTAAAAAATCCTTTCCAATTTTTGGCATAAAACATCGATTATCAGGAAATCAACAATCGATTATTATAACAACGTTCAGAAAATCTTTTCCAGATTTTACGCAAAACATCGATTGTTAAATATCAACAATCGATTACCTGAAGATAATTTGAAAAAGTATGACAACGGTCAGTTTCAACAATCGATTATCAAATAGAACAATCGATTATTAATTAATTTCAAAACTTACTGTCTCATATATAATCGATTATCAAAAGCCACAATCGATTATTAATTAATTTCAAAACTTTCTGTCTCATATATAATCGATTATCAAAAGCCACAATCGATTATCATTTTATTTAAAAACACTGGGAGACATTTTTCTCATTCTAATCGATTACCATTAGTTCATAATCGATTTCTATGAGTTTTGAAAACTTTGCCTCAGTTAACAATCGATTATCATAAGTACACAATCGATTGTTATGCAGTTTGCAAAAACCTGATGTTAACTGACTTACTCACAATCGATTATCATTAATTCACAATCGATTGTCATGCAGTCTTGGCTTAGAGATACTCGATTATCATAAGTACATAATCGATTATCTTAGCCCAGATTTTTGAGGCATGTTTGGAAAACATTTTAACAAATGTAAATATGCATAGTTTAAAATCATTTGACACTTAATTTAAATATGCATGATTTTGGAAAAATAATTTTAGTAGAGAAGCCATGTTATGAGCCAAGTTGAGGAATCAAGATCACAATTAATATTGACTCAATTATAACATTTCTAAACTTTGTCTTGAGCTTCTTGTAATGCATCCATTTTGTGCTTGTCCTTGAGCACTGCTATATATCGCTTTTTGCTTTGTTTGACATTCATCAAAACCTACAAAAGAACACACGTTTAGTATATTGCATTTGAAACGTGTTTCCAACAATTTCCCCCTTTTTGATAATGGCAAACATAAGCGGGATATATGCAATAATTATTTTGATAATCCAAGACAAGAGTAAAGTATGCAATTTGATGTTCCCCCTCAATTCATGTTCCCCCTCACTTTAAGCATGAATGAAGTTGAGAGTGATATAGCATAATATAGCATACTTCTTGATATCCCGTTTCTTCCCCCTTTTGCCATTAGCAAAAATTTACACAAGGGAAGAATATGAAAAAAATATGAAATAAACTAAAGTTTATTTATTGGAAAATAAAGATAACGGAAGTAATCGATTATTGATACAGTAATCGATTGTTTGACGGCGATTTTCCTGTAGAATACTTGAGTATTTTGCGTCATGTTTTAGGGTGATACCTGCAAAAAAAATGTTAGACGCCTCCGACGCTCAAGTTAGAAATTATGTAAGAAATAAAATGCAATGCATGACTTAGATCAACGTGGAGTCAAGGATCCCGAGTTCACTACGAATTCGGAAGAAGGACTCTTTATCTAAGGGCTTTGTAAAGATGTCTGCCAATTGGCTTTTTGTTTCAACAAATTCAATTTCGACATCGCCTTTTAGAACGTGATCTCTAATAAAATGATGTCTAATTTCAATGTGTTTTGTTCGCGAGTGAAGAATGGGGTTCTTCGTCAAGCATATGGCACTAGTGTTGTCACATCTAAGAGGAATGTGATCAAGACGTAGGCCATAGTCCAAGAGTTGTTGTTTCATCCATAGGATTTGAGCGCAACAACTCCCCGCGGCTACATATTCAGCCTCGGTTGTGGACAACGCAACACTAACTTGCTTCTTACTAAACCAAGAAACTAAAGCGCTACCGAGCAAGTGGCAAGTGCCGCTAGTGCTCTTGCGGTCCAATTTGCATCCAGCAAAATCGGAGTCGGAATAGCCAATAAGTTGGCATGAAGAACCTTTGGGGTACCATAGACCCACATTGGTAGTATCGACAAGATACCTTAGAATCCGCTTTACCGCAGTAAGGTGAGATTCTTTCGGACATGATTGATAACGGGCACAGACGCACACGCTAAACATGATGTCCGGACGACTAGCAGTAAGATAAAGAAGAGAGTCAATCATACCTCGGTACTTTTTGATGTCGACTTCCTTACCTTTTTCATCTTTGTCGAGATGATCGGATGTGCTCATGGGAGTTGCTATTTCCTTTGCATTGTTCATGTCAAAACGTTTAAGCAGATCTTTGCAATACTTGCTTTGACAAATGAATGTACCTTCCTTCATTTGTTTTACTTGTAATCCCAAAAAGAATTGTAACTCACCCATCATGGACATCTCAAATTCGCTAGTCATTAAGTTTGAAAATTCCTTGCATAGAGCATTGTTAGTAGCACCAAAAATGATATCATCTACATATATTTGAACTAGCAAGATATCATTGTGTTCATGCTTGACAAATAAAGTTGTGTCAACTTTTCCACGAATAAAATTATTTTCTAAAAGAAATTTACTCAACCTTTCATACCAAGCTCGAGGAGCTTGTTTTAAACCATAAAGGGCCTTTTTGAGTTTGAAAACATGATTGGGAAAATTAAAGTCTTCAAAACCGGGGGGTTGCTTTACAAAAACTTCTTCTTGGATAAAACCATTTAAAAAGGCACTTTTCACATCCATTTGATATAAAATGAAATTCATAGAAGATGCAAAAGCAAGCAACAAACGGATGGCCTCTAATCTAGCTACTGGAGCATATGTCTCATCATAATCAATCCCTTCTTCTTGATTATAGCCTTGAGCCACAAGCCTAGCTTTGTTTCTAGTGATTATGCCATTTTCATCTAATTTATTTCGAAAAATCCATTTCGTACCAATTATGGTATGACCTTCGGGTCTTGGCACCAAATCCCAAACGTTGTTACGTTTGAATTGGTTAAGCTCCTCTTGCATTGCCAAGGTCCAAAATTCATCCCCAATTGCTTCAGAGATGGTTTTGGGTTCAATTTGAGAAACAAAAGCAGTAAGATCTAAGGTATTTCTAAGGGAGCTCCGGGTACTTACCTTCCCTCCAACGTCGCCTATTACCTGATTTTGAACATCCTCCGTTCATTTTGGTCTTTTGGCTCATTCTTCAATCTACGAAGCTTTTTCCACAATTTTGCCTTTTGAATTTTTTTTTCGAAAATACTTCCGATTTAAAAAAAACATAAGTTGACTTTTCCGTCTCTTCCTCCTTCTTTGTGCTTTAATTGAAGGAATTTTGAATTCGTCTCTCGTCAAGTGTTTGGAGCATCCACTACACTTGATTCCTTCAAGCACACCTGCAAAACAAATCAATGCTCTTTTGGTACCCATGCCATTTTGGGTCCTTGAGGGTTATGCATACTATAATGATATGTTTGAGTAACATGTCTATGTCTAGTAAAGCATGCGGGAGCAATATGACCAATTCGTCTACAATAATGACATGTCACATTTGGATTATGCATGCGTCTAGGCTCATAGTAGCTGGAATAATGCACATTGTTTACTCTATTTTCATTTCTCCTAATTTGAACACCAAAATCATTTCTAGGTTGAACATTTCGGGATCTTCTAGCATGATCACTGTTGTGCCTAAAGTATGCATCATGTCTATGGTGACGATTGCTAGGCGGAAGGTCATGTCTAGGTCTCCTAATATTTTGTCTAGCATGCATGTTTGTTTTAGGAAAGGCATTTTTGTTATTAATCCTAGGTTGAGCTCTAGGTGGTTGGGTTTTTGCATCAACCTCTTTTTCATTTATGAAGCCTATTCCATGCTTGGTTGATTTCAAGTTGTCAAGCACCACATTCAAGTTTTTATGAGAGGAGTTGAATTTATCTAGTGTGCCTTTTAATCTACCTACTTCATTCTTAAGGTCTACACAGGAAGCACAATTTTTTGTAGAACTCTCGGGCTTGTCAGAACTTCTTTTCCCATAAAACTTGTTTTGTTCTAGTAGCTTCTCATTTTCCAAAACCAATTTTTCTAATTCTTTTTCTTTTAATGAAAACTGTTTTTGAAAATCTTGTTCTTTTAGAGAAGCACTTTCTCTTAAACTAGTGACGGTTTTTGTAACTTTGAGAAATTCAGCATACAATTCATCAAAGGCATTTCTCATGTCATCAAGAGTATAAAAATTTTGAGAAGAGATTTGACTTACCTCACTTTGATTTTCTTCCTGTGCCATAAGGCAGAGATTTGCCGCTTCTTCATTTTCTTCTTCACTGGATTCGTCTCCGGAATCTCCTCCCCAAGATATGTATGCTCGTTGCTTCTTGAAGGGTTTCTTCTCCTTTTTAAGATTTGGGCAGTTTGTTTTGATATGCCCTGTTTCACCACATTCATAACATTTAACTTGCTCACCTTGCTTTTTCCCTTTGCGGTCATATTCTTTTCGCATGAATTTTTGGAACTTTTTGATGATGAGTCCAAATTCGCTATCTCCATCCTCTTCAATTGGTGATTGACTTGTGCTCGCCTTTAGAGCAATCTTTTGCCTTCTTTGTTCGTCAACAACAGGGTTAAGAATAGTGGATTCATAAGTCTTAAGATTACCTCTAAGAGCGTCTATGGTGACGTTCGTGATTCCAATTGACTCTTGAATCGCATCGGCCTTTGATCGCCATGCCGGTGTTAGGCTCCTAAGGATTTTTCGAACTAGTTCTTTGTCTGTGAACGTCTTCTTGAGCGCGTGGAGATCATTCACTATTGATGAGAACCGCTCAAACATCTCGTCTACCTTTTCGCCTTCCTTCATATGGAACAATTCGTAAGCATGAGTTAAAAAGTCAATTTTAGCTTCTCTTACCTGGTCAGTCCCTTCGTAAGTGACCTCAAGCTTGTCCCACATTTCTTTCGCTGTTTTGCAGCAGGAGATTTTCCTGTAATCATTAGCATTAACAGCACAGAGTAATAAATTAATAGCTTTAAAATTATTTTGGACCATTCGATTATCCTCGGCGTTGAATTCCTCTTCTGATTTTGGCACCCATATTCCTTCCACCTGTTTGACAGGAACCTCATTTCCTTTGGTGTACACCTTCCACAAGTAAGGGCTGTTTGATCTGACGAATATCTGCATCCTTTCTTTCCAATATGAATAATTAGTCCCGTTGAACAAAGGAGGTCTTGTGGGGCACTGTCCTTCATCAATACCTGCAAAAGAGTCTAGAGTAGAAGCCATGGAAAGATTCTCTCAAACGGTTAAGTCTTTCAGAGAGTATGGCTCTGATACCAATTGTTGGAAATAACGCTTTACGCTAGAGGGGGGGGGGGTGAATAGCGTTTTAAAAATATTAAGCGTTTTAGTGCGGAATTTAAAAACTTTGCTGAAATTAAAACAAGTGCAGTAAAATAAACTTACACAATGATGTATCCTGGTTGGCCACAAACGTGGGTAGTCCAGTCCCCGAGAGACTCTCTCGAGATTTCCACTAAACTTGTCAAGCTTACGGGTGCTTAACAAACCGTTACAGCTGAGGACACAAGCCTCACCTAGGTGCTCGGGGATCACAATCCCAAAGACTTCAATTGCTCGGGGATACCAATCCCAAAGACTTCAATTGCTCGGGGATAACAATCCCAAAGACTTCAATTGCTCGGGGATAACAATCCCAAAGACTTCAATTGCTCGGGGATAACAATCCCAAAGACTTCAATTGCTCGGGGATAACAATCCCAAAGACTTCAACTGCTCGGGGATAACAATCCCAAAGACTTCAACTGAGGAATCACAAGTTCCTCAACAAACGAGAATCGCAATTCTCTTACAAACACAAAACACACTCACTTTACAAAGTACTCCTTAATGAGTAGATATGAGTAGAAATAGTACGCTCAAGATCACAACAACTTAGCTCAATAGAATGGCTCTTCAAAAAGCTTTACAAATGATGATCAATGTAAGAAAGCTTTTAGCAATGAAAATACTTAAATTGTATATGTTGTTGTTGTGAAAACACTGAGTTAAACCTGTATTTATAGGTGAAAAACTCAGTCTTACCGTTGTCTAATTGCCAATTAAGGATTGCTGAAATTACTCAGTGACAATCGATTGTCAAGACTAAACAATCGATTGTTTGCCTATCAGATCAAAAATTCAATCCCAGATTTTACGTCAACAATCGATTACTTCTAATCAATAATCGATTATTTATAACGTTAAAAAATCCTTTCCAATTTTTGGCATAAAACATCGATTATCAGGAAATCAACAATCGATTATTTTAAGATCGTTCAGAAAATCTTTTCCAGATTTTACGCAAAACATCGATTGTTAAATATCAACAATCGATTACCTGAAGGTAATTTGAAAAAGTATGACAACGGTCAGTTTCAACAATCGATTATCAAATAGAACAATCGATTATTAATTAATTTCAAAACTTACTGTCTCATATATAATCGATTATCAAAAGCCACAATCGATTATTAATTAATTTCAAAACTTTCTGTCTCATATATAATCGATTATCAAAAGCCACAATCGATTATCATTTTATTTAAAAACACTGGGAGACATTTTTCTCATTCTAATCGATTACCATTAGTTCATAATCGATTTCTATGAGTTTTGAAAACTTTGCCTCAGTTAACAATCGATTATCATAAGTACACAATCGATTGTTATGCAGTTTGCAAAAACCTGATGTTAACTGACTTACTCACAATCGATTATCATTAATTCACAATCGATTGTCATGCAGTCTTGGCTTAGAGATACTCGATTATCATAAGTACATAATCGATTATCTTAGCCCAGATTTTTGAGGCATGTTTGGAAAACATTTTAACAAATGTAAATATGCATAGTTTAAAATCATTTGACACTTAATTTAAATATGCATGATTTTGGAAAAATAATTTTAGTAGAGAAGCCATGTTATGAGCCAAGTTGAGGAATCAAGATCACAATTAATATTGACTCAATTATAACATTTCTAAACTTTGTCTTGAGCTTCTTGTAATGCATCCATTTTGTGCTTGTCCTTGAGCACTGCTATATATCGCTTTTTGCTTTGTTTGACATTCATCAAAACCTACAAAAGAACACACGTTTAGTATATTGCATTTGAAACGTGTTTCCAACAACTACGCTATGACGCTTTGAATAGATTGCATTGAAGCTCTTATTAGTCGAGCAGTGCTCACTAGTCAAGTTGGGAATACCCAACGAACTGTATTGGTTGGGTTCTTCTTAAGTAGATGACAAGAACATAGGATGGGGGTGAGAAAGAAATCAAGATCTTCTGTCAAAGGCTACTAGCTTTCCACTGTTGGTAACCGATCTAGATGCCAAGAACAAGACAAGGAACTGACACTTGACTGAAAGCGTTTTTACCGTGCGCGTCGATGTAACCGCAGCTAAATCAAATAAGGATTATAGAAGTAGCTGCAATTGCTATTGAATCTGCTGCTCATGGAAGGTTTGACGAAGTGCTAGTACCATTTCATTTTGCATAACGCTTTCTTGGGAAAGTGAATAATAGCACAGAAAGGTTAGTAAAAGCATCTTTTATTTTGCTCCTTCCTCAGGTGAAAGCGGTATTGGTGCGGAATTAGAAATTTTTCTTAAATCAATTCCATTTCCACTCCCCTTTATCATTCGACTGGCTAGAGTAGCGTAGCAATTACCATATCTTACTCTTTTGGTTTTGTGTCTTGCTTGCTGTAAATGGAGAGATTCCGTTGTGCACGAATAGGTCTTGCTAGAATCAGTTCTTTGAATGGCTTGTGCAAGAATCCGATTCCCCTTTACCTTAGGACAAGACTGAAGGTTTTGGAAGAAATGCCACATCGTCAACCGGCTGGAAAGTGGATGCAGAATTACCCATCGAACAAGATTCCCAAAGGCCCCTAAAGAGAGAGACGAGTGCGCTCAAGCGGCTATAGCCCGATCTTCTCCCGGGTTGAGGAGGAAGGGGCATCCAAGACAGTTTTCACCTAATTGAATTGAACTGCTAGAGACTTCCTTGGGCGAGTAGCACTCGGGGATAAGAAGGCTTGAGTAGTGCCAATTTTCACTATGCTAAGTAATTTCTATAGTTAAGTGCTTTGGTCTCGCCCTTTCTTAATTAAAGGCTATTCGCCCGAAAATACGTGTTTGGACTATTCGTATCTACCGGAGTGGAATAGCTGTGGTAGTAAGAAGTTGTTAAGAGAAAAAGGGGTCCCTGTCTTTCTTCTTAATGGCGTCTCTTAGCTTCCATCTTGGGAGAATTGTTCGCGTTGGCCTTTAACAACTTGCTCGTTGAGACAGCATTTGATGTGCCATTTGTGAAAGGGAAAACTCCGAAATAGTGAAATGGGAAGATAGCAAGCAGACTCAATCTCAATCAAAGACTATTCTACGATCTTTTTCAAAAAACTGAAGGACTCGCTAAGAGAGAGTTTGAAATAGGGCTAGAGGGCGTACGGACTAAGAGCTGTGGGACTTGAACAAAGGCGAATTCAAAATACAATTGACCGGCAACAGAAAAAATACTACGTGGAAGACAGGACCGAATGCGGCCACGGAGAGAGTTCGTCTAGTACTAAAAGGCTTATTCGCTGACTGATTGATTGGTTGACTGAAGACAGAAGGACATCATGAGCAAGACGGAGATTTTATTGACTTGATGGACGCTAGTGACAGACTAGAATGAAAAGCTTGGGCAAGGCTTGGACTACTGCAAAATCATAAGGTAGGGAATGGACAGCCCAAAAAGCACTGCCGGATTAGCTAGTTCAGCTCCCCCTTCTCCTTCCTTATACCTGTAGGCTGACGTAAATTATAAAGCTTCCATAGCGGAACCCGATCTTTAGAGATTAGACAAGAACTGGGCTTTGCTTTCATCACTATGGTACAAACCCCAAAATTTGCACCTGTATTAAGGAAATCCTTTTCAATAGTAAATCGAGTCCGAATCTCACTCCAGTAGGTGGTGTGACCGTAGCTATGGAATCATGTCCGGCTGTGACCGAGTCAGGGATGGTATCAGAGCATCTTCAACCCACACTTGATCGATAGGAGGAGGCGCCGTAAACACAGTTGAGGGAACTGAGCACCGGTAAGTATCGTGCGTATCCCCCGGGGCATTCACTATTCTTATTTAAAGGGTTTAGTCTATCCCCGAGTGTATTCCGCCTTCTTTTAGCGTCAGTGAACCAAGTTCAGTGATCCAATCAGCCTGAATTGGACAAAAGAAACTCTAACTCGAAGGATGGGATCTAAACTTTCTCGAAAGCTTGCAAAATGTGATTCCCTTGAGAGAGCTTACAAGTCCAAGATCAGCTGTTCAATGAAACTCTGCAAAGAAGGGCATGAAACTTTGGCTCATTTGGCTTTGACATGGCATAAAGGAAGGGAAGCATTTCACTGGCCTTCAAGATCTTTGATTGAGTAGATCCGATCGAGAGGGAGTTGAAGTTCTTCGAGGGGAAATAGACTTTTTGAGTTTAGGGGCTTACCTTATAGGAGTAAAGGCTATAAGTCTAAAGGAAGAGTTCATAGGCAGATCGAAGTTAAAGCATGGTTTATAGCAGCAAAGCATTAGGCTTTGGCATTCCACTTTCTTTGCTATCTGTCCTTGATAAAGGAAGGCAAGTCAGTGGTCAGGCTAGTGCGAATATATAGAGTCTCTCCCTTGAATAAAATACGCTATTTTCATTCATTAGCAGTACTTTGGTCAAGGAAACACATCTGCGCTGATATATCCGTTCTTCCATGCTTACTTACGCACCAACAAGCCTAAAGAAACTAGCTCTTGCAGCTGTAGCTAGGGTCAAGCCAGTTCATGAATAGGACCATTAGGGTTGTGGTATTCTAGAGAGTTCCTGAACTAAGTAGTTATGGAAGCTCCTGAGTTTCGGATGTTCTAATAGAGTTAGAAACAGAGGTGATAAAAGCTGTTACTAGCTCATACTTTGAATTACGACAACTGATTGATAGGTCTAGAGACCTTTTTGCCTTGAGAAAAGATCTTATAGGAGAGGGTGTTGAGGTCCTCTTACTAGTTCCTACTTCGCTTCAAGAATATAGCTGAATATAGCTGTTAGAGCTAGTTGCCTCTTTGTAGCTGTTCTCCTTCCTGGTGCTCTTTGGACTAGGACTCCTGAAAGTCGAATAAGATGATTAGGAAGAAGGGTCTACGGTCCTTTAAGGAGTAAGCTTTTCCGGACTGAGCTGAGGGGATAATCTAAGACTTATTGTGTTCCCGTCCCGCTATTCATTTATGGAATGAGCCCGTACAGTAATGCCTTAATCAGTTAGTTACGGCTGTTCTAACTGCACTACATATACTGAATATCTTTGTTTCGCTTCAGGAAATTCAGTGATTTCATTGTCAGGCTAGCTCACTGCCTCACACCACTCTTAACAATTGGCACCGCACTCTAACCCTCTGGTCTCTTCACTTGGATTCCATGCATGACTTTTTGTTATTTATGCCCCGGTTTCTAACGGTTCACTACTTCGGTGACCCTTTCCTTGCGGATAACAGGAGCAACAGAAAGACTATGTACCAGAGCCCTCACAGTCGGGACTGATACAGGACAAATGTTGACCTGACCTTTCTTGATTGGAAACTGCTTAGCAAACTCTAGGCGTCCACGATCCCGGTCAGAGATCAGAGACTTTTATTTTGATTTGGTCATCTGAAGCTCCTCCTTTGCTTTTGGAGTAACACGAGCCTGGATGAACATGAATTTCATATAGAAAGAAGAGCCGCATTGTAAGAAAATGGATAGCAGCAGTAGTAGCAGACGAACCTGTTAGTATTACAGGTAAATGAACATTGCGACTGTCTTAGCCTTACCTTAGCGCATGCCCCCATAGCGGAATCGATAGATGTTCTCATGGAGCGGAAACTAGGTCCAGTGCCAAAAAAGGGAGAGTCTGATGATGTGTTGAAGCTGCTCTGCCAATGCCCTGGCCAAGAGACGACTTATATCTACATGCATCCTCATAGTAAGAAAAAGCCAGTGAAAGCTCTCTTCTAGGCGCTTATTCCCACTCGTGCTTAACACATGATATGTGGAAATCTTCATTCCGTACATCTCCTCGTCAATTTTGGCATGAGCTCGTAGCCTAGATTATGGGGGTGAATGAACGGCTATGTGACTCCATATTTCGCCTTGAAGGGAAAGCAAAGCTACGTCTCGCCAAAGGGCTTACCTGACCCCCACCTACATCCATCCCCAATTGCCTTTTCTCATTCATGGAGCGAACTGTGCGTAGGTTTGAATGACAGGGTTTGATTGTATTCTCATTAATTCGGGATCCCTACCTCAGCGGTGCCGAAGTTTGGTTATGCCTCGGGCTCGGGGGTCTATCCTGCGCCCCCAAAAAAAGGTTCCCAGAAATAGAATTTCGCACCATGTTAAATCTGAGGGTGGCATGATACAATAGATAAAACAGCCGCGGAGTTGCATATGACTTTTTATTGGAGTTGTGGCCGACCTGGGTTCCATTCCTGGGGCTCCAGTGTGGCGAACGCCCCAAAAGGAGAGGGAAAAGAGAATGGTGATGGAAGAATGAAAGGTTGGTCAACAATGTGGTAAGTTTGCTTCTACACGAAAACGATTTTGAGGATGAGCAGAAACAGATGCATAAAAAAAACAATAGCGGTATATCAAGAGCAAGTGCGCTAGTGCAGGAAAGGAAGAAGTTTGAAAGGAGTAGGATGATAAGACGAGATTCATCTGGAAGATGAGAATGTCGATTCGTGGGCGACCGATGTATATATTAATAAAATGTCCAGTATCCTTCAATTTCACCTTTTTGATCAACAAGGGATTGAATCACTTCAAGGGGGGAACTCCTGGGTTGAGCTTACGAGGACTGTCATTTCAAGGACGATCAGTCCTGATTTGACCGATGTTGACAGTCTCGCCACGGCCTATTTTCTTTTTCTAGAGAAGGGCTCGTCGAGTGAGATAATGAACGATGCCCCGATAATCCTGCAGCTATGGGGAACAGGGGTTATCCATTTCATAGCATAGGCGAGGGTGGCTGAATGAAGTGAATTGTTACGCTCTAACAGTGAGAGACGGGAGCCCGAGCTTAGAGATTAGCCTCAGGCCGGTGAGAGGTCAGGGGAGGAGCACAGATAGATGGCTTCTTAAGATTTCACTTCTAGTAACCCCCGGATGTCATTAGAAGGCGAACGGGGTCACCAAAGCTACGATAAGGAAGGCAGAAATCCAGATCATGCATCGAATCTAGAGCACGCTGGTTCGAGTCCAGCTCGTGACAAGACTATCCTAGATCATTCGATGCACTATGCATGAACACTATCCTAAAGGAGAAGGAGGAGGAGTAGGAGCTAGATTTAGGGGCGGAATCGAATGATTAAGAGATAAACAATGTGACAAATGAGAGCACTTAGACAATTCACTTTGAGTACAGGGAAGTCTGCTGGTAGGAATTCCTCCGGGCGTATTACGGTTTTTCACCGAGGGGGTGAATCGAAGCGATTGCAGCGAAGAATTGATCTGAAACGAAGCACTTCATCTATAGGAATTGTTGAAAGGATAGAATATGAGCCTAATCGTTCTTCTCAAATCGCTCCAGTACGATGGACCGGGGGGGGTCCGCGAGAGAAAATGCAAGACGGTAGAAGAGTTCGCTCCGCCGCATAAGATCCTCGAATCAACAACGACTACCATCTGTGGTACATTTTCGTTCTCTTCCCTGCCCAGGAAGGGGGATCAAAGAAAGGTAGCTTGCTTCTCTCTTGGATGGATGGCGACTTATGTAGTGGTCGGCCTTCCTACCAGAATGCCTTCTTGGTCGAAGAGCCCCTTTTTTACTTGTAAGGACGCAGGAAGCAAAAACACTTGCGCGAAGGACGTTTTCTTCTCTGCCCTCTCCTCTCCAAAGGCCAAGGGAGAGACTGCATCCCTTTCCTTCGGTAGCTCTTTTGGTTTCCCAAGGGTAGCGGTAGCTGGGGCAAAGCCCACTTTCTTTGCTCCGCGAATGAGGGAGAAAGTCAGAGGAAAAAACACGTTCTCTCTTTGCGAGATTCGAAAGTGGAGAATGCATAGCATTCTATGGGTACATAGGATCAAACGTAATGCAGCGCTCTCTTGGCAGAGTTTTAGGTTGCAAGAGACTTTAGGGCTTGTTAGAGCTTCTGAGCGTAACGAATCGAAGCCGATGACGGATCAAGGTAGCTTGCCTGCCAAGACGATAGGCGAAGGGCTGAAGGATGGAACATGTAAAGTAGATCGTGCACCTGTTGTGTGACCCGTTGGTCCAAAGAAATGTCTTGCACGAAGCGACCCACTTAGAAAAAGCTCCCCTTTATGTTTGGGGAGCACTAAAATGCAACTTCAATCGGATGCGGGTACCAAATCCCGCCGCAGAGATGTCTGGGCCTTGACAAATGGCTGGCCACTTTTTATGTTAGAAGAGCAAAAGGCCCAGGGCATAGCAGGATGAACCAATATGAATGAGTTTAAGATTCGTTGCCCGAACACGATTGGTGCTGACCACACTAGGTGCTACCGTGGTACAAAGAGAGGTCAGGCGGTAACAATTGAGAGGTTCACTGAGCATTCCTATTCACACGGGAAAAGAGGTCAAATGGCAAGGCCATACGCCCGTTTGGCTCCTCGCGGAGTATAGCTCACATCCAAACATCTGATTGGGGAACGGGGCAACGCCCATGAAGCTCCGGCGAAAAGGGAAGGCCTGCCAGGCCGTATGCCCATGGGTGCAGGATTCTTCGAAAAAGCGCAGGCTGATTCAGAGACCTGGGACCTTGGCTTAGTAATGAATGAAGGGAAGCTCTTCGAGCTTTATCCGCCAGCGGCTTATGTAGTGGTCGGCCTTATAAAGCTCGCTAAGCCTCGCTTCCCTCTCCCCTTCACTTATTAATTAAGTGAAAAATAGTCGTCGGCATTCTATAAGCGACTTGAGCCAATCATTCAATAAAGAAAATAAGTAAGAAAAACAAAGGTGAACAAGAAGGGAATAATCTCTCAAGCCTCGGAGGAGAGCAATCTGTTGTGGAAAAAAGGCAATTGCCTGGAAAGATCCGACTAAGCCAATCTTGATTCTCTCTGAATGCTTCAAAGAAGAAGAGTTAGCCGGGAATCCAATTTATGCGCTTGTCTTCCTTGCTGGATGTGGAACGGTAATTCATCCTCAACTGGATAGAAGAACTTCGCCTTTCTTCTTCTTCCTGAAATTAAATGAAGAGAAAGAAGGTGCCCGGCCTAAATGACTGGTGGAAAAAGCTCTTTTTGTTGGTCAAGACCTTTTGTTGAACTAAGTAAGTCTGTTTTCTAAGAGAAGTAGTTTTCCTCTCATGGATTTCTTCCCGTTCAAGCCAGAAAATCCCCGTAGCTAAAGCTATCCAAGTGTGAAAGTGAAATTCATGCGGGCGCGGATGCCATCGAATGGGCTCTTTGCCACAGAATGTGATGTCTTAGAATCTCCTTCCTTGAAAGCTTCCGTTTTTCAGTTCAGAATCCGATGTGAGGAAAAGAATCCTAGGTCAAGGCAGTAGCACGGTACAGGATCAGTCCCTTATTCTCAGTGCAACGTGTGAAATGACTTTGTCAAGAGATCGATCTTAGGATACCGACAAAGGAAGAAGGTGGATACTACTTTGATTCTGATTCGTGCGGAGGAAGACTGATTTAGAGGGGTAGGCATTCCCGTCCGCCCTTACACAGGGCCCCCCCTAGAAAAAAGAAATGCGGTACAGGCTGTGATCACACGCCAAACACAAATCTGTCATTCTTATGCTTCAGCTTAAACGGGACAAAAGTAGCTATCTGGCACACTAGGGAGTCCTCAACGTATGAGTCCATAAACTTGCTAGCTAAGACTGGATCGTCAAAGACCGGATTCCTTTTCTTATTACCTTCCTTATCTCTCCTAAGGGTCTTGCCCTAGGCATAACCTAGATACAAAAAGTTCTAACTATCGAATCAAAGCAAAGAGGAACCTTTCCCCATTTGACGAGATAAAGAAAGGAAATGAGCCCATTGATTCACCTATCTGAAGCTAAAGGAATGAAAGCATTAGAGTCTTGATCCCCTGCTTTACCTGAAATGAAACCTCTCAAGCCAGGGAAAGATTGACCGTCGGGTTCATTTCCGAGTCAGGACAGAAAGAGGCCAAGAGTGACTACTCGATAGAAAAGGGGTTGCCCCTATGAATAAGGGAAGTGACTAGCCATATTTCTTAGGCCAAGGAAGGAAAGAACAGTAGAACTAGCGTAGCGGGACATGACAGCGGTTGGGGAGAAGGAAAAGCTATCAGACATCAATCCAATGAGCAGACAAAGCGGCTTGGCCGATGGGTCAGGAAGAGAGAACGACTATACTTTATGAGTTAGAACATTAGGAACCTTACACCCAAGAAATTAGCCAAAACAGTAGAGAAGATCAGAGACGGGTTTAGCGAGAAAATTAGCTCACACCTATCTTTGATGAAAGAAGCCGCAAGTTTAGGTAGAAAGAACAGCCAGTGTCAGAGAGATGACTTCTGTTGAACTCTTCCTTTACATGAATGGAATGAATTCCTTAATGGAATTGGAATGGAATCCGGGATCCAAGTAGATTAGGTTAAGTCAAGTATGAGTTCAACCCTTTTCTCATCGGGCCAGGATCGATAGCCGTTCAACCTGAGGAAAGTGCGGTCAGATTCAGAATCTCCAATGTCTTGGTCTTTACCTTCGCTTCGAGGGACAAGCACCGCATCTAGGTAAATGACCTCTAATTGAATTGATCCACCAGATCTTCCATCTACGAAAATGGAAGAGATGTCTGTTAAGGTCGCCTTCATGAAAGCAAGAAAGGAAGCAAGTTTAGCGAACATAGAGATGGAAAGAGATGGATTTTGCCCAGCTGTTGTCAGATCAATTACCATTCATTCTTTAATGTAATAGGGAACGGGCAGAGCTTCGGCTATCAGGAATGGGAGATAGCCTATGACTAAAAGCGCCGACTATCTATGAATGACCAGGATCGGAATGCCAATCGACGAGATGAGCCTACGAAAGACTTAAAGTTAAGACTATGATGACTGGCATCCTCACTTCCGCAATGAAATTAAGTTGATGGAGTAGCTAGTGCCCTTGAGTTATTCTCTTGGGTATCGCCTTCTCTCATCGTTAAAGGCGCCGCAAGGCACTCGACTAGAAGGAGTGGATGTTTGGCATGCAGGGAAGACTCTGACTATGCGCTGGCACTAGCCCTGGGCATGGATTCTTATTTGATTGAAGGAACGGGACAGGAGAGAACCGGAACCATATCATTCACACATTCAGTTTGATCTTATCTGCGCTATTGCCCGATCATAGTTGTACTGTATTAGATTAGTTATCCGTCTCCCCTGCCCTATTAGAATAGTCTGGTCTGTAACAACACAACCTTAAAGGAAGCCATTCCTAATAGGAAGTTTCCAGTCGTCTTTCTTGAGTAGCGAGAAAAGAGAGGAAATGGACTATCTGGTTTGGCCACTACATTTTATGAAAAAGGTAGAGATGAATCCCAAAGAGCAAAAGGAAATAGGCTCTTAGATAGGGCATTCCCGCTTAGCCCCTGTCTTACCTAAACCGCTGTTTGCATGTTAGCACGAGAGCGGATCGGTGAATCGAAAATGCTTCTTTGATTGTTGAGTAAGGAAGCGTAGCAGGGGAAGGGGATAGCACCGGTCTTGACTCTAATACTATTCTTCTTTGAGTAGATGTCGGCATAACCACTGCTATTTCATTTGCAGCTCTTACCTTTGAAGGAATAAGTATTGCTTTGGCTTGATTGCTTTCACCAGGTCTAGCTAGGCTGGGAGTCGATTAGCCCGCGTTGTGCTAAGATAAGTGGCACTTGAATTGGAAGTAGCCATCGGCCAGGTCTTGGATAGATCTCAAGCGGGCTTGAACTGCTTTATTCGATCTTCAGCTGGCCAGAAAAGCTGCTGAAAGAGAAGAAAAAGAAAGGTGGTACTAAAAAGGGACTGCTACCAATTAAGCTAGAAAGAAGATAGTATGCGCCGGGTAAAGTGACTTACTTGAATGGTGAGCTATCCTATAAGACTAAGAAGCAGGTAGAGAGAAGGATAACCTCTTTGAAAAGGACAGAGCCGCTGGGCCGCTACTTACACATCTGGAGTTCCGGATTGAACTAGGGAACAGAATTCAAGGGCAACAAAGGCCCTTAGATAGTACTTCATCTATGAATAGAAGAGATTTTCTTTCTAGTAGAGCTCATCACGACCATCATAACCTAACTCCAGGACTGCTACGGGCACTGATCCTTCTATTCAAAGTTTCCTTTCTCCTCTTGAATGTAGTTTGTACTACAGCTCTCTAAAGTGAAGGTTATTCAGCAGTCTAAGCAAGTCACTCTTAACCCAATAGTGAATTCAGATATGCTGTGCTAGGAGCTAATGAAAGTTATCTAGATCATCTAACTCAATAGGCTAGCGGTGCTTAATATGTTCCTAATCTATGAAAGAAGAGTAGAATTCCCCGGAAGAAGATTTTCCCAGTGGAGAATAAGCTGTAAATCTTAGTTCTCGAAAGCGAGTGAATATGTCTTCCTTATAGCTCTTTCCTCCCTTTGCTTTGGTTGTGTTTAACCGCGGTTAAACACAAAGAAATGGTTCTTTGGCTAATAGTAATAGTTCGAGCGGGTAGCAGTCTAAAAGCGAATGAGCTAACTAATATATAAGTATATAGAGCTGAGCGAGTAAGCAAGAAGAATATATTGACCGTAGAGGCATTTCCCCTTCTTTCATCACCATTGAAAGCGCTTTGTCCCGCCTATCAGAAAGGCCCCCACCCATCTCTCTAACTTCAGAGAGCCGCTAAATAATGAGGTTAGGCATCTGCTTGAGAAGGAAGAAGAAAGGTTGGATCTGCTCTTAAAGAAGACGTTCCGCGGAGAAGAGTTAGAAGTACGAGTTCAGTTCCTATTATAGCATCAGCCACGCTTGGGCGAAGACGAACTAAAAGCAAGTCCTTTTTAGCATAAGACTCAGATAAATATAGGGTTACCATCCAGTTTTGAGATTAAGGAAAAAGCAGTGATTAGCTATTAGAGGAAAATAATTATGCAACAGCGGATATGCGACATCGAATATATATCCTTTCAGTCAGGTTTATCCTCTCAAGCAAGCTTTCCCTCTCGGCTTCGTTAACTGGACTTGAGAACAACGCATGAATTCCCTTTTTTAGCATTTCCATACTTGCTTAATACACTAATTCAGTTTTATTCTGTTAAGCTATACCTTGCCTTGAACCATACCTCGTGCTTGCCCAAGCAAGAAAATGGATGCGCTAAGGCTAGATTAGAATAGTTTAAGCTTTCGCGCTAGCGCGCATAATCAATCCGTTGCTTCTTTCCTAATCCCATCGGCCATAACGTGGTCTATCTGGGTTGGTCTAACTCCTTGGCTTGGATATGGTTATTATTCCCTGGTCACAGTAAGAAAGGATAAGCTATATATAAATACACCTCGAATGGCATCGTAAAGCTCCTTGCAATATATCGTTATGAGGATGGGACGACGTGACGGATTGGAAAGAACTTTTACCATAGCCACTTTCACAGGTATCAGATGACCATAGGGCT
Source organism: Nicotiana benthamiana (assembly GCA_034376525.1). NCBI lineage: Eukaryota > Viridiplantae > Streptophyta > Magnoliopsida > Solanales > Solanaceae > Nicotiana > Nicotiana benthamiana. The sequence continues at coordinate 139,488,517 of CM067327.1, read as the reverse complement.
AGGCTTATTCGATCTCATTTATAAGCTATTTTATGAGGTAAGAAGAAGGAAGAAGCAGCGGGATTAGTGACATCTAAGACTAGTTTCACTTCCATACTCGCTTACTACAGCTGCTTATTTCCTCTTATCGACAAGCAAGGAGTTTTCTCACCAAATAGCAGCTGCACCGATGAAACAAGGGAGTTCTTTCGCATAGACAAGGGAAAACAATCATTCAATGAGGTATGGTACCACACAAGAAAGACAAGTTGCAGCTGATTGTAGACCAATGAACAAGTGTATCTATTTATTTCGACATAAGTCTCAGCTTTCAACCGATTAGCGACTATTCCATCGTAACCACTTTTCCTTAAACGGGAAAGTTCCTCCAATAGAGGAAAGCAGGGAATACAGTGATATCCGACTTTCGGCGGAGAAGCCGTAGACTAAACTGAAACCTACACTCTTTCTTGTGTGCAATGAGCGGCTACTAGTTAGAATTGATTATTTTCGGTGTTTAACACCAACTCCTTTTATAAGCTCTTCTTAAACCATAGGCAGGGAACTTAGTAACCTAAGGTGAATCCACAGAGCGAGGACCGCTAACTACACTCTTTGAATCTCTTACTAAGCCTGTGTTTGAGCTCTATGCCTTTGCCTTAGCGCGTCTTGGCGAACCCCCGAGCAAATCACCCTGATTAGCGCTATTGCTCGGTTAGCATTAAGTGAGAAGGCACTGAAGAAAGGAAGATATATGAGACCTCGAATCAAAGAACCCATACATTTCAAAAAAAAAAGTAGAGAAGATCAAAGAAATGGAACCTAGAGAGAGAAGAAAAGCTTAGCGAGGAGATCAGGAATGAGGTGGAGATCGACGACATTCCAAAGGTAAGACGACGACGAGTTTCCTCTGAGAATCAGGTACAAGAATGTATTGTCGCTGCAGTTAACGACCGAGGACGAAGAGAGCAGATATTATAAAGACCGCAAAGAGAGCTTTCGCAAAGGTTAGCGGATAAGAAAATTGCCTCCCATCCATCCTTCCGACAACGCATTCAATAGCATAAGGCTTTGCTATTTCACCTATCATCCAGCAAGTAAACTACCTTAATCCCCTGCCTGGCCGTAGCAACTACAGTGACTCTTGGAATCATGCACATGGCTCCATGTCGACCAGGCATAATAATGGGAGGCCTAACGAGTGCTACGAGTGAATGCGTAGCTTGTCTTCTCTTATTCAATTTAGAGTTACAGGTTAGAGGGAACCCCAAAGCAGCCATTCTGTTAAGAGCTATTTTCCCTACTTCTTTCAAAAATGTGTATCATCATACTGAATCTAGCGCAAAGCACGGAATGATTATAGGAAGTTTGCTACTTACCCACGGAGCGGTAAATCAGTTCCTTCTCTAAGACCTAACTGCGTTGTCAAGGGAGATCCTTCAAGAGCACATCTCGGATAGGGAGGGATTTAATCCAGCCACAGGTTCCCCTACTGCTACCTTGTTAAGAAAGGAGGGTCAGCTATATACCTTTTATTTAAGAAGGGCCCCGTGGATTTTGCCATGTCCAGGTATCTATCTTCCTGTGCAATTCCTTAGCCCAGTAGCTTTTTTTCACGTCACGCTCTAGGCGGTAGAAAATCTTTTGCAATTCCTCGATTGTCATTGGACAGAGATTCCTTTTTCCTTTCCACTGGCGAAAATCCTCTTCCCCCGGATTAATGGATTATTCGGATTCCATGGATCGTCGGGGTAAAGTTGCTTCATTTTTGTTATAATTGATCTTGTTATGAGCTCCGGGTCTTCAGCCGGTGCTGGCGCCAGCGGCAACGCCTCAGGAACCCCCTGCTATTCTTGCTGTTCAACAGCAGCGCCCTTCTCCAAGAACAATTGTTTGAGGACTTCTTTATCAGAGAAAGCTAATGAGGGGGTGACCTCAGGGGGACATGACTGAGGTCCCTTCTAGGTTCTGATGGACCGACGGCTGGGGGTTGCTCGACGACCAGGGGCGGTTGTTATCCTGACCTGGGGTTGGAGCCAACAGGGAAAGTGAATTCCATAGATCTGTTTGGGAAATGGAATGAGTAGGGCTCACTTGCCGCACTTCCTCCCCAATCTCAGGTGCAGGGGCAGCGTCCGAAAGTCCTCTGATAAAAAAGGACGACGGGGTCGGGGCTGATGCGGGGGCAGGCTCCACCGGTAATGTGTGGAAGAGGGTAAGATTTCTATGTGGATAGGACGTATCAACACCTTTCGCATATTTACATTTTAATGGAAATATAGTAGAATAATATAGTGTTGGGTCTTGAGGACCAGGATGACCGAAGATCAAAACCTAAATGTGGCAGGGATTGATCATCGAAGCCTCGGCAATAACGATTAAGGAATTTGAGCGCTGATGTAGCTAAGATCCACCTTCATAGTCAATTCATTAGGGTTGTAACCTTCTACCCGGAAAAGTATCCGCCATTTTTTTTATCTGTTATGCCTCACTGCTATGGGAATTCCTAAAGCAAACTGCAATCGCAGTTTATCAACCACTCACAAGACCACCGAGGTCTTCGACTTAGCTCCCAAAGGTAATCCACCCGGCCCTTTCCCAACCTATACAAGGAGAGTGGAAGATAACGAAAGGGAGACAAGGTCCTAACTAAGTAGAACAAAAACTCCCATTCCATTTATCATATCAGTCGAGTCGATCCGGTCCGTTCTTATCTATAGACAACGAAAGAGATCACTAATGACCTCGCGGATGGAGAGGGATTCGAACCCCCGGTATTCCTATCAATACTTCAGTTTTCGAGACCGGCTCTTTCAACCGCTCAGACATCCATCCTCTCCCTCTCCCGTTGGTCGAGTGACTTCGTACCTATTTCGAGTGACTTCGTACCTCTTTCGAGTGACTTCGTTCACTTCGTACCTAGGTACTTCGTTCACTTCGTACCTAGGTACTTCGTTCACTTCGTACCTTCTCGTAGGTCGTACCTACGGTCGAATGAGTTTTACATAGTGAATCGAATTCGAGCGACTTTGTACCTTTCAGTCGAATGCGTTTCACATAGTGAAACTAAGCTACTACGTACCTCTTCGAGCGAGCTATAGATTCGTTGAACATAGTTCAACTCATTCATCTACTTCATTCACTACGTTCACTACGTATCTCTTTCGAATGAGTCTCACATAGTGAAACTAAGCTACTACAAACCTCGACCAAGGGTCGAGCAACTCCTGTTGGTCGTACCTACCCAGGAGCCGTTGCACCCGGTGCTAAAGCATGGGTGTTTTGTATCTATTGAGCAAAAACGGGTTGTGATTGTATAGCGGTATCTGAAAACATATCTTGGGGACGCCTTAACGCGCTCATGGTATCATTATGAATATACAAACCAAAACAGTGAAAGCCTAGGATTATACATGCCCAGTTGAGATGTGATATGATTGCATCACGATGTCTAAGGACACGATCCAGTAGATCGTTGTATCAAGTAGTTGGATCATAGTTTCTTACCATAAAAATGGCTGCATGTGCAGCAGCACCAACTAAAAGAAATCCACCAATCCACATGTGATGTGTGAATAATGACAGTTGTGTACCATAGTCAGTAGCCAGATATGGATAAGGGGGCATGGAATACATATGGTGAGCTACAATAATGGCTAAAGAGCCTAACATTGCTAGGTTAAGAGATAATTGAGCATGCCATGAGGTTGTTAGGATCTCATATAGGCCTTTATGGCCCTGACCCGTAAATGGACCCTTGTGAGCATCTAAAATCTCTTTTAGTCCATGAACAATGCCCCAATTGGTCCTATACATGTGACCCGCTATTAGAAAAAGAATTGCAATAGCTAAGTCTTAAATTAATAACAGCCACAGACCGCCAGTTACTTGATCTAATCCTCCACGAAAGGTAAGAAATTCAGCATATTTTGACCAATTCAAGGTGAAAAATGGGGTTGCTCCCTCGGCTGGGATAAAGTTGAGCCATAAGATCACGATTCAAGATAAATTCATGAGGAAGTGGTATCTCCTTAGGATCGACTCCAGCGTTTAGAAATTGGTTAATCGTTAAAGATACATGTACTTGATGCCACGCCCAAGCGAGATAACCAAGTCCGAGTAGACCGGCCAAATGGTGATTCAACATAGATTCAACATCTTGAAACCAAGACAATTTTGGAGCCGCTTTATGATAATGAAACCAACCAGCAAAAAACATTTAGGTTGCAAAGACCAATGCACCAATTGCGGTACAATTGAGTTGTAATTCACTAGTTATTCCAGATGCTCTCCAAAACCAGAGGTTATTTTTATTCCTCGGAAACCCCCGCCCACATCACCATTCAAGATTTCTTGGCCCACTATTGGCCAAACCACCTGAGCACTAGGCCCAATGTGAGTTGGATCACTTAGCCTCGCTTCATAATTGGAAAAACGAGCACCGTGGAAATACATGCCGCTCAGAAAATGAAAGATGATGGAGATTTGCCCGTTATGGGCACTAAATACTTTTCGTGAAATCTCCTCCAAATCACTAGTTTGGCTATCGAAATCGTGAGCATCAGCATGCAGGTTCCAGATCCAAGTTGTAGTATCAGTCCCTTTAGCTATTGTCCTTGAGAAATGGCCCGGTATGCCCCATTCCTCGAAAGATGTTTTTACAGGAACAAGCAAGGCTTTATATTTATCTACTATAGGGAGAGAACCCAAATCCCCCACTAGCAGCATTTCGGCTGCTCCAGCTGGAACAAGGACAAAAGTGGCTACAACCAATCACCTTGCTACCGTTGTTGAACAACTAAATTTCCACTTGCAAGTTTTTGAGCTCGAGGAAGAAAGTCTTTTTGATACCACTGACCTTATCTTTGATGGACTTTGTGAGCAGCTGCTTTCACTTCACTCCATGAATCCCATCCCCAAATTGAGTCAATTTTCATCAGCACAAGCTGAAGAAGTGGTTGAGTTGGCGGTTAACGCCATGTTAGAGAAATACACATTCTCCGTATCATCCTTTCTACAGATGCAATTGGATTTAATGACCGGGGGGTCAATTCCGAATTATATCACTTTTTTTAGAAAGGATACTATAAGTTATATTAGTTATAATTTTTTCTATTTTGATTTCGAGGATGAGCCGGCCGATCCTAACATCTTTTATGTATGAGGAGCCGGACGTCAAAGCACTGTCGCCCCTATCCTTTAAATTGATAGATTCCCTTTTATTATCACTGTTGGAAGATTTTTGACGACGACTTGGTTAGGGCGGTTCACAATTTCTTTGCTTTGCTTATTCCAATACTAGGAATGGGTTGGCTTGGCCAATTTATTTATAAAAACCATTTTTTTAGGCCAGCGCGAAGGAATAAGAAACTTGAACTGCACTTTTTCCTTCACCGGGTAAGGATCTCCGCCCTTGACCCAAGACTGCTAACACCGAATAAATCATGAATCTACCCTTGCTATTGTTGTTTTTAATATATATAAAATTCCTGCCAGTCTTTCGGTACCAGCTCTTGTTCTTGATGTGGCTCTCTTTAGGAAGTTGCGGAACAGAGTATAGATGCTCCGCTCCTGTTCTTTCTACGACAATTGTGGATTCGCTAAACTGAAAACTGAGTTTCCATAGCTTGAACAAGACAAGATTTCATATAGAGCCCTTGAAAGGTGTAAAAGTGAAATAGGGAGGGATTAGCAGCTTGATCAGCTTAATAGGTAGACATGGATGAATCTCAATACGAATGAGGGACTCGACGACAATAAGAGGTGGATGCATCTTTTCAATATTCATCAGAAGCAGGAGGAGAAGAAGTGAACCCAAATATGTGGTCGTTCATGCTGTCTTCACCTTCACTTGCCATGGTAAATGCTCAGCCTTGCCATATCCCACGCTCATAGCGAAGACGTGAACAACAAAGGTCTATGCGAATGGACCAAATCGGATATGATTGAATAACCGAACAGTTAGGGTACGTAGTAGTAACTAAGGGAGAGGAAATGAGTGTAACAAAATAGGTACGAAGTGAACAAAGTACCTAGGAATCTTCAAAGCGACTAAATGAGTTGATAAACGAATAGTGAAACGTACGAAGCCGTTTCGCTGTGTGAAACTCATTTGAAACGAATCGTTCAACTCATTCAGAGACTTCATTCACTACGTACGTTGGTCGAGTGATTGAACTATGTTCAACGAATAGTGAAGCTGGCTAGTCCGAAGCAGCACCATGGGCTCTATTCTATGGTCTACGGTTTCGCACCTTTCTAGGTCAATTACATCTTTTCCTGCTCCCAAAACCAAGAGAGAAGAACTAGAAAATGTATAAGAGAATCGAGAATCAATGGACATGCACTATTTTCATGATCAAATGGTGACTTTGCTCTCTAAGATACCGTCTGTGATGTACGATTTGATAGCTATTTTATGAATAGCTCAATCGATCCATTCTCTTTGAAGAGCTCAATTACAAGGAAGGCTGATGCGGAGTACCACAACCACTAGGAAAGGAAGCAGCAATAGACCAAGATGCGAAGCTTACAAATTCCTTATCCGGGAAAAGAAGAAAAGAAGCAGGTCAGCCCAAGGGGCTTACTTATTCATTTGAACGCATTCAACAATTAGAGAATTAGAGACTAAGCTAACAATTGACTACAGAAACGGGGAAACAAAAAATTTTTATCTACATAGTCTACTCTACATAGGGCGCAACTCCAGGGAGAGTAAGACACCGAGACTTTGGTGCCTAAGCAATAGGTTTTCCTCCCCCGCGCTTACCCACCATATGGGTCCTATTCAACCTCTCTATCGAATAGTCAACTCGAAATACCCTTCCTTTAAGTGTCTAGGTTGCACTTTCTTGATTTGGCTTGATAGCATTACCCATGACAAATAGCAGACTTCAAGAAAGATGAACTGATCGTATCTTGATTGCATCTACTCTCCCTCCGTGAGGTACAGAATTCGAGTGACTTTGTTCACTTCGTACGTTGAACATAGTTCAACTCATATAGGATTTCTTTAATGCACCTGTCTGTGCAACCTCATGGCGTAGAAGTTTACGAGAACAAACACTCGTTAACTTTGGGGTCACGTGGAATTTATACGATATGGCTGTAGGTTGGTCGATATCCATATGTTTTGGATCCGGCCACAAAGGTGGAATGGGTACGGGGAGGCTACTCTGGTACCGACTTCATTATGGCGCCAGTGGAATTATAAACCACTGGTTATAAAGAATATTAGTATGATCGATCCAATCCCGAAAGAAAAGGAAAAGAAAGGTCCAATGTTCATATATGCTTTTATGCTTTAGTCCCCTTTGGTCTATCTACGGTATGGAAGAGAAAGATTCACTTCTACAACAGGGAAGCAGAAAACCCCCTTGTAGCTGCGAAAAAAATAGGTGTTCGTTAGAACGAGCCTCTGAGGTAGGATCGTAGGGTTCTGTTGGATTTGTCGATTGGAATTCTAATCTGGTACAGCGCTTGCAGCCCAAGCTAATACCTGCTTCTATATAAATATTTATTCAAGGACTGATGGTGGTTGTTTCAAAGTTGCTTTATAAGATAGGGTCATCTACCACAAGATCATAGGCCGAAAGATACAACTGGCCAGGAAACCATCCCTTCTCTTCTACTGAGTCGGGTGGTCAGGAGCTCTCTTCCCAATGGCTTGACCGGGTCTCTGTGTTCTGCCAACAAGACCTTTGTTCGTTAGCTGCACCGGGCGAAACTGCTTATTCCACTCACTAGCCATTAGAGGCTAATTTAGTTCCGCAGGCAGATCCTTTAGTTCTATCTTCGAGTGGAGATCAGATCAATAGCAATATGGAAATCCATGACTTAGCTACTTTGTCATCAGGAAAAAAAGAACGCCAGCCCTTTCATCGGACAATTGGACATTAGCTACTGTCGGGATCCCAATTCAGCAATAACTTTTGCCATAACATCAGACCAGACTTTCAGTCCTTACACTTCTTTCCTTCTCCCTCTGCTCTGTGTTATTCTCCATGAACTCTGCCTTCCATACCTTTTCTCAACAAGAATCTCATTGCGGCATTGGGATCCCGTGTCCTTGGCCTATTGGATATATCCAAATCGTGAGTGATTGGCCGTATGAGGTTCGAAACTCGCCTTTTTCTTTAGTGACACCGAGGTTTATGAGATTGATGAAGGGAAATAGAAGAGTAAAGGCCAAGGAGATTGTTTTTAATCAACAAAAAGGACGAAGAAAAGAAAATTCAAAGAAAATTCTTTGTCCTTAGAGGGGCGAAGGTTCGGAAGATTTTCTTTCCCGTGGTACCGAAGTTTTCCTTATCTGAGGATCTTTGGATACCAAATCAATAGGTCGACATGGGACTTTGTTCGATTGATACAACCTTCTCTATACAGACCGAAAACCCTCTCTTTTCTCAATGGATAGCGCTTATTCTCTTTCAATCAACAAAATGAGAAATGTGGGAGAAAGAAAATAAAGAGGTCTTTATTGAAGAGGCTTTGCATCTGAAATAGGACTAATGCAGATCAACAAGAATGGTCTGGGCTTTCGAAAAGATGAAGATGCAAGGGGTAAAGATACAGTCTTTTGAACAAGCAAGCTGACATAAGGATTCTAGCTCGCGCCCACTTAGAGCAGATGGAGATTCTCGGACGGGGAAAAGCGGCACTCGACATCTATTAAACAAGACCAAGAACAAATCCATACCATGCCCTCGGGAAAAAGTAGTGATGACTGCCATGAATGCTGCCCTCGAGGACGTGTACAAGAAGGTCTTTGGGAAAGAACGGCGAAGTCCATCCGAACCGTCCAGTGAAAAATAAGAGGAGAGCAAAGCGCCAATGGTGTGCGAAGCGCATGCGGAACGGGCACGGAGAAAAAGAAGTGCGGAGGAGAAGCACCCGAGCTCATTCCCTTCGCTTCCTGGGCCCAAAGCAGTGCAGTCTTTCCTGGCCAAATCAAGGATTTGGGGCTTCTTGCTACGCTAAAACACTATAAAAATCCATTTTGATTAGTAATATATATGAATTGAAAGATAGATCCATCCATCTATCCTATCCGATTTAGATTTTTATATCTACAAAAGATTCGATTTCATTCAATGTTTGATTCAAAGAACTGCGCTTAGCCCCCCTCCCCCCCCTTTAAACGGCTTTGCTGCAATGGATGGCAGAGGTTATGTATTACCTGAAGCACTAGAGTGATCCAGTAGCCGGGAAGGGGCCTAGAAGTACCTACTACTACACCACACTACACTTGGCCTCACACATTTACAGTGCTAACCCTTGTCCAGTGCTTGGTAGAACTAAGGGGGCTTCAATCCTTACTCTTTATCCCCATCTTCACCCAGGCTAACGGGGCATTGCTTATTCAGGGGGGAACCTCAAATAGCATTGTTGAGAGGAAGATCCTTGGCCCCTCTTCATTCTCTATAAGGTTCCAAACCTTTCTTCAACATAGGTGACAACGAGCCAGGCAGAGATGGAAGAGATCAAACACGGGAAGAAGAAGCAAGCTCACCTTCCTTTTTGATCATTTTGATTGAGGGGAATGAAGAAAGTGGACAAAACAGACTCGCATTTCTAATCGAACAAATACAGGAAAAGAATCATATTTAAAACGCTCCTAAACCAACCCCTTCCTTCATAGAGCCCGTGTATTGTAAGTGATCCGAACCTGCCCGGAGCGAGCCTCCCATAGAGGCAAGTGAAGTTGGTGAGCCGTATGATGGGCAACTATCTCCTGCGGTTCGTAGAGGACTCAACTGTTAGTTAGTACCCCCATGGTTTCGCGGTGGACCTTTTCACTCTATTTTATTATATACGCTTAGCGAAAAGAATGTTTTTTGATACACCTAGGACATGGATTCTATATGAACCATTGGATCGTGACAAGTCGTTTCTACTAGCAATGACTTCCTCTTTCATTACTTCATTCTTTCCATATCCCTCTCCTTTGTTCTCAGTTACTCATCAAATGGCACTCAGTGCATATCTTTATACGTATAAGTTTCTAGCCTTTCGAATAAGCCCCTCTCCCTTCGTCTACCTGCTTCTGCTTAGTATGTCGTTTATATGATTCTTAATAAGCCAGAGGCCCCTATTTTTTGTTCTTCTTTTGCTTGCTCACCAATCCAGGGGCTAAGGGACCCAATTCTTAAGACTCAAGATGCAACATACGACAGACTTTGATCTAGCTATAAGGCTTCGAGCTGGCTCAGAATACCCGGCTTTAGAGCTTGATGCAGTCAAACTTGACCCTATTTCAAGGTTGCCGCTAAGCAACATTTTCTGATGATGGTGAAGAGCATTCTCCCACAATGTCTGTTGGCAGGTCGGCTTCCAGAGTTTGAGTCTCAAGCTAGGGATCACCACTTTCTTTAGCAGAAGCTCCGATATGAAATAGCAATTGCTATAGATAGACTTTGAGATTCTTGAATAGCTGCAGCCTAGCCTTTTCGTTAACTAGATCTCCTACCTCCACTGTTAATAAGTGGCGGCAAGACTCGAATCCTGGACCTCTGCCTACTCTACTATGGTGAATTGTGTGAACCGACTCATCTAAAAAATTTAGATATCAGAGAGGGAACACTTTTATTTAGTTTATTATGTATTGACAGCTAGTACGTCGTTGCTGAGTTAGAATACCCCAAACAGTGTCATTTGAACACTTGATTAAAATAGAATTTTGAAGAAAGTCAAGCGCATCAAGTACGTGTGATAACTAGAAATTCACAATTAGAAAGATTCTATAGTTTCCCATTGAAAGCATGTGGCTCACCAATTTCAAGATTTTGACAGAGTTTTGGTTATGTCTATCTTATCGACCATATATAACAATGAACTTTGTCCAACACCATTAAACAGGATAGAGCAACGCTTAACTTGCAGTTCATTACACAATGGAGCATCTTAGACAAGATGAAATTGAGGATTTGTCATTGTCCCCTCCAGCTGTTGGCTCCATGCAGATTGCTGGAAGCAATGGCTTTGGCGATAACATAGAGTTCATGTCTCAAGCTTACCTCAGAAACAGAAGTTCTGAAATTGATATAGAGGTAGAGGATGATACATCAATTGCTGATAAATATCAACCCCTCCCCATATTTCTCAAGGTACTTTTTTTTTCTCTAACAAATCTTTCATGTCTTTGAATGCAGTTCGTGGATGTTGAGTACATGGTGAAGATTAGCCAAGCTTCCTTCAACAATCCTTTCAAGGCAGTTGTATCAAAGGTAGCTTCCCGTTTGAGCATGACATTTACAAGCAGATACTCAAGGGTATAACAGGAAGGGTGAAATTCTTGCCTTAATGGGGCCTTCTGGAAGTGGGAAAACAACCTTGTTAAAGATATTGGGAGGAAGATTGCAAGAAAATGTCAGAGGAACTGTCACATACAATGACATCCCATATAATACAGCTATCAATAGGAGGTATATTACATATCCATCAATAATTCTTTTTTCCTTCTCTCTTTCTATTGCCTTAAAACCAAGAATATAGAAAAGTCTTTCTTTCAATGTACATGATTTTGTATTAACTTCCATACCGAATTGAGCAATGTTGTGCTAGGTGGGTTTCGTGACACAAGATGATGTGCTTTTTCCACAATTGACTGTGGAGGAACCCTTAGTTTTTGCTGCATTCTTAAGACTTCCAAGCAAGATGAGTCAACGTCAGAAGTATGAAAGAGCTGAAGTGATTATTAAAGAATTAGGCCTGGAAAGGTATGTGAGCTACCTTTCCATAAACTTCCTTCTCGCCCTTGATTACAAAGCACCACAATCTAAAACTGTCAAAAGAAATTGGAACATGATTGTTGCAACTGTTCATTCCTGAATTTCACAATCATAGATGTCGTCACACGAGAATAGGTGGATAAAGGCATATCTGGGGGAGAGAAAAACAACTAGCATAGGGAATGAAATCCTTGTTGATCCTTCTCTCCTCTTGCTCGACGAACCAACTTCAGGGCTTGATTCATCCTCCGCAAGGAAGGAATGAGTCGGTTCCCCTTTCCGTCTTTCGGCAGCATAAAGAAAATAGATTCAAATTGACAAACCACCAAAAGAGTGAGAAAAAAGGGGGCAAGTGTACATTGGGCCATGTGCAACAAACAAAGTACAAGGATAGCACCGTACCATCATAGTCTTCAATCTTTGGCACATCTGGATCACGATCGGCGGAAACTCACTCGGTCTGCGCGTCTACCGGGGCACAATATTTACTTTTTTCTTTATGATATAAGGAGTGCACGAAACTTCATAAAGAGTGAATAGAATTATCTCTATACCCATATCCCTGGAACAACTGTAAAATAAACTCCATCTTAGTCTACCCGACTTTGACTTTGACTTTGACTTGAAAGAGTAAGTTTTTGCCTATGTTGTTGAAAAGTCAGGGCCCGTTGGGGAATCTATTCCAGACCCGCCTGCCGGCCCTAAATCTATCTTACTCTTCCTTGGTCTCATCCACGGATCGGTGGATATGAAATAGAATGAATTCAATGACAAAGTCGCCGGTATACTGTGATCCAGATCCAGGAAGGGCCAGACATGAATCGGAAAGAGTCACTTTCCTCATAGGAGAAAGGGTGCGTGCTAAAGCTAGAGCAGCTCTTTTTCGTGATATAGGTGTAATTTAATTAATTCAGTACTTAAGGTCTTCCCTCGTCAAACGAATAAAAAAAATCAGGTTGGCTTTTCGCCGTGCTTCTTTTTCTCAGTAATAGGGCGGAGAGAGGGAGGCAACTGAACCTTTTAGAGTCGAGTTTACGCTCTTTCATCCTCTTTCGATAAGCTTTTCCTAGCCATAGTCATAATCAAGTACCCTTGCAGGATAATCCTCTTTTGAGATGGAGAGAATCCCGGGATGCATATGCTCTTTTCAGGGTTGAAGGAAGAAGTAAGCGCTGCTATCGAACTTCTTTGTGGTATGGCAGCAGTAGCAAAAAAGAAGCTGCTCACTCTCCTTTACCGAGAAAGGGGTGACTATCACACGGTAATGAAACTAGTAAAGTAAGATGCCGGAACACTTGCTTTCGTCTTGTCTTTGCTCTTCCCCCCATCCTCCCGTCGCATGTCCACTAAACTCTGATACCCGAATCTTCTTTTGTCTGAAGTTTATTGGACATGAATGAACCCGAAAAGACGTACCGGCTGCTTCTGCTTTCTGCCATATCGGTTCAGTTTCATAATAATATTACCGGACTCCATTTATTGAATTTGGTCTAGCTATATTACAAGGTTATGTTTTTACGATCTTAATCTAATTATAGTAGACAACCGACTTTCTTAATAAAGAGAAGTTGAGGACATAGTGAACCTCCTACTATAAGAGCGATTCTCTGGGACCGGAAGGGGAAAGATTGAATCTTGAACGACTGAGCCCCCAGCTAGCAAGATCGGGAGGGTTAGTGTCCTCTTATGAAGGAATACCCAACTTCTGGGGTCAGCTTCGATCACGATGAGAGAAGAGCGGACCATTATAAGTCTCAATTCCTATCCGCCCAAGGTAGAGGGTTCGATTTCAAATCCAATGATTTATTGACCTACGAATCCGCTATTACGCAACTCAACCCTTCTCCATAAACTCTTTCAATTGTTGGATGCGCAAAACAACCTATTCCCCTTTTTGATGACTCGGTGACCTTTGCCACGTTAGACCTGGTTGCACTTAATCTTTACTTTCGCCTTTCACTTGTGCAGTTGGACTGACTAGTGACTTTAAATTAAACCTTCAGATCGAGCCCTGCCTCTCACCTTTCGGTTCATTGCAAGGAAAGACTAAAAAGAAAAAAGGAAGCTTTCGGCGGACACAAGCCCTCGGGACCTGACACTTGGACACCGGGAAGCTTTCCCCTTGAGGGTGGGTCCTTCGTTTGGAACTGCCCTTTTCCTTTCCAAAGTGGAATTCTTCCTTGCTTTCCCCTTTCAGCTGTGCCAAACTCCACTTTTGCTGTTGCCAGGTGGAATGATTCATTCAACCTCGGTATCGGCAACCAAGACACCCTTTTCTGTCGAATGAAAATCAAATCATCATCTTCAAACCACGACTCCGATCACGGTTTCCAGTTGACTTTATCTCAGGTGACAGGGGCAGGAGAACACTTCACAAAATGCGCTTTGACAGCGAGCAAGATCTTTGAAATTCAATCATAACAGCACTGGGCGGGTAAGATATAGGATTCTTGTCTGAGTCGCGTGGATCACAAAATGGATCTATGATTTCAAGTCCACTCGTTGATTTCGAGAAAATCGAATCAATTGGCTTTTCTTCCCAGCAATGCCTCCAACTCGAGATTTTTCTTCATAGAACTTGCCATCAAATGTATATTCATCCATCTATCAGCTGGGTCTTCTTTAGTGAATGAAAGAGGGACTCATTTCATAGGTAGCAAGGATAGGAAGAAGGGGTTCAATGAAGGCTGCTGTTGAGGTTTTTATTCCAACTATCCAGGAAAGGCCTCGTTTGGGTCACGTAGAATGAATGTGAAAAGCAGAATCCTCAGAATTGTATGATTCAGATACCTGACAAAATGAACAGATAAAAGATCGGGATAGCCGGGATGACCTATTTCAAGATCAGATGATCCACCTTTTTGTCCGCTTGGGAGGGCTAACTCGGATAGGTCGGATACGAGAGAAACAACCCATAAAAGAGAGATCGGATACCCTTTTCGATGGAGTTCACGATGCGGAGCTGCCAACTAGCTAAGATAGGTAGTTTTTTGTTAGAATATCTATCCTAGTGGGAAGATGGAAAGAATATACTATTCACTATAGGAGAGTCAAAGAATAGGCCTGTTGGAACTATATCAAGAATAGGATGACAAGGAATATCCGTATCCGTATATAATAAGTTGGGCTCTATCCTTCCTGCCCACCTCATTAATATCTGGAGGGAAGAATCCGAGGGTAGCCTGATGATTAAGGGACATGGACGCTGTCAAGAGGGTATAGTTCTTTTGTATCACCCCGGATGATGCACACTGCTTTAAATAAAGAGCAATGAATAATGCGCCAGACCGCCTAACTAGTTGAACCGTTCTCTTATAGAACGGGTAAGCCGTTAGGTCAAAGTAAGTATTTGAGTATTGCATCTCCATGACAGATGTCTTCCTCCTCATTTTCCAATAACAAATTCAAATAAGCTTGACCCTTCTGCTTGGGTTATTTGTGACTGCTGGACCCTCCGCAAAATCTTTGATTATTGACTTCTCCGTAACCGAACCTACATCGACCCCTGTTGATAACCCGTCCTTGTAACTTTCCTATGTATGGTCTCTCCACTAAGCTTTGATCTATACGCACTAGCTTCCTCGGCGACTAATGCCCTTCTGCTGGTCTTTCGTCCATTGCCTATGGTCTTTGGTAAGTAGTCTATAGTTCACTTTCGTCTATGGCCTGCCCCGCTCTCTTTCAACTTAGTTATTAGTACTTCGGAGTGGTGCATACTCTCCTGCTTGGCTATTGAATGAATCTTATGCTTTTCAGGTCCACTCCTCTGTCTTCTCTTGCTTATCGTCCACTTCAGTGAGTCCAACCCCGGAAAGATGATCTCTTCCACTAACCTCTTCCCAAGAACTTCCGTAGTCCGTATCTAACAGTCACCCCCCTCCCTTACTGACTAAGGCTAAGGTGGTGTCAACCAATGGGGAAAGAAGTTCTCACATGAATAGACGTTTGAATATTTGCTCAGTACTTGAACCTTCGATCACTCAGATTCTTCATTCACCTTCTCAAACCGATGAAGCCTACTCGACCTTCGTATTCCCTGCCCGCATACTTGAATAAAGGAAAGTAATAGCTAGAAAGAGGCTATTCCATTTTTGGCATAATATGAACCGAGGAATCCAACCAAATGTGAATGAATAGGCATGTGGGAACAACATTTCTTGCATTGATTCAACTGATTTGAAGTGGCGGTTATACTATACATACATAGTTTTTACTAGGGGTTTTTACGGAATTGTTCACAAGCCCGTCAGAAGCAACCTCAGCAGAAAGCCACTCTTCCAGAGTCTTGCCCGTCATCTTCCTAGGCGACTATTTAATAGCGTTTATATCTTCATGTGAGTTAGGCCTAATACTCTACTATATAGGATAGGCTAGGCTCCTTCCTCTATTCTTTTTAATATACACTAAACCGAAAGTCTTGGTTTCAATGACTCCCCAAGCCATGACCTATTTGATCCTTCAGAACCAGCTTCTGCATTGAGTAAAGAAAAGAAGAATTCACTATTGGATCCTTCGGCCGTGTGGACATCAAAATCTTCACTTTCATGAGCAGGGATATTTAGCTATTTAGCCTTAGAGAAAGGCTGACTTGAGAGCCCTAGTCCCTTACTTTTAGAGAAGAAGGACAGCTCCGTTCGTGATTCCCGGGTGGGGATCACTTCAGCGCCTGTAGAGTCTTCTTGCATCTTTCCTTGAAAATAGACTAAACGCGAACAGAAGCATCCATGAGCGAGAACTAGAACAGATAGGACGAATACCTGACCAGAGAATGAGATGGGAGGCATGACAATCGTGCTCTTATGCTGAAAAGTACCTCTTATCCGCCCTAAAAACGTGCGAGAATTGCAATGCAAGCGGAGAAACTACAGCAACATCCCCTCTCCTTAGAGTCAAGTGGCTGAACGCCCCTCGAATATTGTCTTCGGTTGCAAACCACCTGCGCAAGGGCCTTGTTATTTATAGGAGAGATTAGGGAGATGAGGCAAGGAAGGGATCAAGGAAAGACCCGCCAAGAATTTGATGTTCGATCATAGAATCTTTGGAATTGTTAGCAAAAAGAAAAGCCGGCCTTTTCTTTTGCACGCTTTTTTACATTTTAGTTCAGATACCTTGCTCGACTTGCGCCTTTGCACGCTCGACCGCTCCCCCATCCCACCTGGCCCATTCTAGCGGGGAATAACCTCAATCCGTAGAAGCTGCATCCTCAAGGGCTGAGTGATTATGCCAGTGATCAAGATATCAACCACATAAATAGGTAGTAAAATTGTTATGGAACCACGATGACGAAAAGTAAGTGATGTGTCGGACTTAGAAAATCTTAGGCCAAACTAAATGTTGATCAGTGAAGACAAAAAAGTTTTTAAGTGTAGACGACTAATTGTACTTGAAATTCCATTCCATTTTCCGGTGGGAGGGTTTAGAGCTAGTTAAGCCAATAGCATATCTACCAAAAGCTTCAGTAACACTAGTTACATCAGTAGATCATTGATTAGCATTCCTCCTCTGAATAGTCTACATTGACACTAGTTTATATTACTATTAATTCGAATTAATCCAGTAACGCATACAGCCTTGACTCTCTTAAAGAGCAGGAGGATTAGCATCAACTCATTCAATGAATGTTCTTTCATTCACCACACGGATGAATCCTACTCTGTATTTTCCAGCAGACAGTCATTTGTCTAAAGAGAATAGACGTATAACAGCTCTCTCTCATAACAGAATGAAAGCAAGCAAGAACGAAATGAGCGCTTACCCTATCAACCGAAGCTACTATCCTAAAATCATAAACTCCTAAACTAAAGAACTATATGAAAGGTAATATACTGAGCTAGCCTCTCGTTATGCACCAATGCTTGAACAGGACCGTTAACCTTTACCAAAAGAGAGAAGAGCTATTGGTCAGTTTCCTATAGTTGACCGATACAGCTCGACCGATTGAGACAGGGCAGATGGGACCGGTGCAAGGGATCTAATTTGAATAAGTAAGTCATTTGTGGACTGATTCCAACACTTTACCAGAAGACAAGATATTCACAGTATGGCTTTAGAAAAGGTATTCATTATACGGATATCGTTTAACGAATTGCCTGATTGCCGATTCACTGCGCCTACCAATGATGCCTTTCACTTTAATACAATTCCTCGTGCATTAAAGGACTTCACTTAGAAAGTCAAGATAAGAAAGGATAAAGGATGGTTTATGATCAGGGAATGCCTTTTTTGTTAAAGAGAATTGGCCGTAGAGAGAGCGCCTATCTCTCACAATTGAAGGAGAGCCATTTTTTTTGATAGTATATTAATGATTAGAACTTAAATTCCAAGCGCTCCTAGCTCAGAAACCACACACAGACAAAGACATGGAGGCCCATAAAACTCATGAATAATAGACTAAGAAATATACGTGACATACACTTCCTTTGTGAAGTTTCATCTTAATGAATCAAAGCAGTTTGAAAAATGCTACTTTTCTTTCTGCAACAAGTAAGACTACTTTTTCTTATCATACACCCTTATGAATGAATGAATCTCAAAAATGAGACTCCTAAACTAGTCCCCACCCCCTCTCTTTCTTCAAAGAGAGAGGTACACATCACAAGAAAAAAAACCCAACAACAGAAAGAGAAAGAAGTAAGTCAAAAAATAGGAAATACTGCTAGACGGCTAGCAGATTAGTAGCAAAGTATGCTTTTACTTCCTTTTGGCACAACAAAACAAGGTAGTAATACGGGAGAAAGTGATCCAGTAATCTTCTCCAACAGGGTGGCCATAGTGAGATAGAGTGGTGAAACTGAGTTCCGAATAAAAACAGAGCGAGGAGGGAAGGCAAAAGCTATGACATTGGAATCCACTTCAAGGTTCAACTCCCCGAAGCATTTCGTCGATTACTACGCCCTTCCTCCTCTCTGGGTGCCTATGTATCCACCGTAAGCCTTTCCTCCTTTGAACCTCGCCCTCTCGTCATGCTTGTCGACAACCCGCTTTATATTCCACGAGCACTCAGTGGAAGAAGAGGAATCAAGTCATGCAGTTGGAAATCCAATCCTTGCTCCCGTAGTCAGTCCTTGGGGTTGATCTCCATGTTCTGATTCTGCCTCATCTGATAATGGAAGTACCTCCGTAAGGACTCCATCTCAACATCAATTTGCATTTGATGGCTATTTTACTTGAACATTTTCATTAACACCTTACGCTTGTAGACAAACAGAAAGCAGAAAGAGAGTCCGAGGTGCTCACCCGCAGCGAGTAAGGCCCGGCTATCCTGATCGGGATGATAAGGACTTGTCCTTCCTTGAATTAAGACAATAATGAAGCAGAAACCCGGGGGAAATCTCAATAAAAAGAGTCTCGGTTCACTCTCCACCATAGTAGTGTCGCATAAAAAGCGGCTCCTTCCCTTCGCTATAAGCTGAGTTCCCAAGTTGGGGAGTACAGGTCCCAGGTGTTTCCATTCCTTTAAGGCAGGAATTCCCTCCAGCTGGTCTGGTTAACCAGGCTACCTATTAAAAGATGAACTAATTGCCTTTGGTTTCTTCTAATGGCAAGCCTGTGCCTCCTCTATTCCTGCTTTACGGGGTACCTCTTCATCTAGTATCTGATGATTCTATTGATTTCTTCTCGGTGTAAAAAAAAGATTTGGAACCCTGAGACTCTTTCTCGTGAACTAGGTTCAACCAATAAATAGATGGATCGCCCTTTCCTGACCTGGAAGTTGATCCCCATTTCCCAAAACCAACAAAGGTTCTAAGAGTCAAGTAAATGGTGGGACCTCCTTGCGGGAACTCCAATTAACTTATCTTATTGAGCCTCTCTCCTAGGGTTGGTTTTCTCATCTGATCTTAAATCATTCAACAACCTGAGTGTTGTAGCTCTCTTGTTCTTGGCTGCTAGACGAGGAGCTGGGTAGTGAGATAATAGATCCTCCCCCTAGGATGGTAGCTTCTATTCCTTTATTGCCCCGCAAGTTAAATTAGGGATTCTAATGCTTATTGAAGCCAAATAAGGGCATAAACCACTATGTAGAGTCTTGAGTGCCTTCCCTTCGGAAACCAACTAAGGCAACTCCGATTGAATGCGAAATCCCGCTAGCCGTTATTCGTATGACGCCTAGATCCATGAAGGACATGGGCTTATGTAAGCCGCTGTAGTTAAGCAAAGAGCGGAAAGAATGAATCAGAAAATCAATGCATTCCTTCTTAAGCATACCGGTCTGATGATATCTTAATCTAAGAAAAGAAGATTTAATAATAAAACAAAATTTCCTTTTTCGGGTAAATGTTTAATTAAGAATTCCAGGTGGTCCAATGGATGGATTAAGCTATTTATCATATCATAGGTCAAGGACGGAACGAAGAACCAACGTTTTTCATCCTCCTCTGTTTTCTACTAAGATTGTAATAGATTCGTTCTTTCTCTTCCCCCAGGGAACGGAACTAGCACTATAATTCCGAGTCACCTATCCAGTATGTGAGTGAGCCCGCCCTACGGATCCCCTTTGTTCAATGGGGGAGGGGTCATACCTTCCGCGCCCGCTTAGTTTCATAAGCCTAATTGATTTGGGGCACAGAATCTGCCGTAGATGTGAAATTTGCTAATTTTCATCCTCAGCTTTCTCATCACATAAATGAGACATAACTTCTTATCATAAGAATAGTGAACTAGAAATCAGATTTTGATTGGTTTGAGGATTTCGACCTTGAACTAGAAGAGGTTCTGTTTTCTTTGGACAGGCAGGAAAGAGAGATCGGGATGATGGAGACCTGAAGAAGTATAGCATAAATTGAATATAAGGCTCGTTCGTAGATCAGCAAAAAGCTATTAATCCAATCTGATCCAAGACGAGTAACCGAGTTCTTCCTCCTATGGTTGGCACGAGAATCCCTCTCAAAGGGGAAGAATCTGATTCGATCTCCGGGCTTATAACCAACCTATGAACAAAGGTCTATCTTGTCTAGTTTGTCTCCTTCTTGGCATCAAGAGTCGTTAGTACTGAAAAGGCCCTGGCATTACCTTCGGGAAATCTAGGAGGACAGCACACCGAGCCAATGGTGGACGCCGATTTGGTTGTTGACGACTACGACCATTCAAAGGGATTTTTCCATTAGCTGGAGTAGGAAGGGGGCTGCCGTCGATAAGTTATTATATATAAAATATAATTAAGGCATTAGGAATATGGGTGATCACGTGCTTCATGTGGTATTTAATAGGATTAGGACTGATAAAAATTACCGCTTATTTCAGACAGCCCAGACCATCGCTTTTATCGTTAACAGAGAGAGCCGCTCGATAAAGGAAGTCGGCTTTGGGAAAAAATCATTCCTTTGCCGAGCGCTAGTCAAAGTAGTAAAATAGGGCAACTGGGCAAGTAGCGAGCATGAGCAGTGTTGGGCTTTGTGGTCATTAACGGGAACAAATGAAGAGGAGCACAGCACCCTACGCACTCGATTGGCTAATCAATGTCAAAGCGGCTAGCTTCTTTTGAATGGGTCACCAATAGAACCATCGGTTCTTCAGAATCTAACATCGGGACCACCTTTAAAGTTACCCGGTCTGGTTCCAAATCAGCCGTTCATTCAACACTGCTACAACCTCCGCACGCATTCGTCGACCGGCAGAAGTACTTTTTCAGTTTGTTATGCGTTCCAACCCATGGACTTGGTAGCAGGCGGTTCAGACGATGGTTTGAGTCCTGAACCCAGTCAGCGGCACATGTCCTATCTCCTAGAGAAGGAGCTAAACAGCTGCGAGCCGCTAGTTTCCTGGAGAACGGCGGGAGAGGCTAGGCGAGACTTAAAGGATGTCGCAAACAACCATCTGGTAAGAGGTTTTCCAGAAAGCAAAAACCCAAAGGTTAGCCTTGCATGAACTAGGGAAATATAGAACTCAACTTCACACTGGTTAGCAAAACCCTAGAGCTTCCCTCCTTCGGTAGAACCTTCTACTTTACCAAGTCAAAAGTTTAAGCTGGGACACCACGTCGATTAACATTGCGTTCCACCATCACATATTCCACTTCCTTCGACAAGGAAGTCGTCATCCTTTCCGGTGGCCTCTTGGGAACGCCTCTTATAGGGTTTTCCATGTCTGGATGGTATGTCTTTAGACACCCCACATGGAAGACAAGGTGGAACTTTAGCTTGGAAAGAAGCTGAAGTTTTTAGGCAACTTGTCCTACTTTCTCTATGATGGGGAATGTCCCCCCATACTTGCGGCAGACACCCTTACTAAAAAAGAAGGAAAGATTTTTGCAGTAGTGGATTTTTTTTTCTCATCCTTCCGCTTGGAAATTCAGTTTCATGATTGAGTTACCCCTTTCTTCTACAGATGCTAGGGGTCCAGCCCACATAGAAAATTGCCTATGAGATCGTATTCCATCAGTTTTTTAAGATTGAAGGGCTCCCTCTAGTGCTAAATAAAAAAGATCTTTGAGCAAGGGCTAGCTTTTCAACAGGCGAAGAAAGGCCTCACCAAACACTTCATGCCCAAAGGAAGAAGCAAATGAGCAATCGAGCCACGAGAAAACGAATAGTGTTGCAAGTCTTCATCAAAGCTCACACACTAAGTTTGGAACCCTTACCCTTTCCTACGAAAACCAAAGCATCAAAGAAATCGGCCACCTAGTAAAAAACCGACAGTCGATGAAGAAAAATGCTTCAATTATGGACATCCCAGTGGGCCCCCTCACATCAGGTTTTTGAGAAAGAAGAAATAAGAATTGCTTTTAACTTCCTATCGGCCCTCTACTCTGTTCTAGGTCCTTTCCTCACTGAGGACCAGGGGCCAATAACTTCAGATACAAAGCATGATTTTTCCAAGAGATGCAAGGCGCCCCCCAGCCTTCCAACGGGAAAGACTTCAACATAAAAGTTAATTTCTGTTCTTCCTATTCCCGCGGCAGACGTATGCTCGGTTGAAGCTGGATTTAGAAAGGATCACCAGTGGTGCATATATGATATTTTAAGGACAAGAAATATTGGACTAGACTATTTCTTATGTTGATGTAGCGGATAAGCTCTCCGTGTTGGGATAGGCGTTCGGATTTCCACAGATATTCTAAGAGCGTGCTGAATCCAACCGTTGCACGTTCCCTCTTTGGCTAAACCACCACTTCAGGCTAACCTTTTTGCCTGTCTGGCACTTACTCAAGTTAGAGTTTTGCGCTCTCTCAAAACGCCTGCACGCCTGCGAGTGTTCTCCCTGATCCGACAAATTGAGCTTCCGAAAGGGGTGCTTGCTGGAGCAGCTCAACGAGATGTGGGTTCAATTCTCGCTATGCCTTATCCTAGTAGGTGTCTGCACCATTAGGCCAGCTAAACTTGCTCTGATCTAGTGTGCTTCCGCTTCTGTTCGGGCTTACTCAGCAGAAAGCTAACTCTCTTCTCCTGCTTTAGCTTGAGCCCACCCGGACAGACTCTGGCATGACACCCGTCACCATGCATAGGTAATAGCATGTCCCAATGCTATCTTCCTCGAAGTTGCTGCTCAATATGATCTTGTTTTTGGGGGGAGGATCCACTAAATGGACCAACAGAGCACTGTCGGGTCGATAGCCCATGATCCGTGATCTATTTTTAACAAAAAAGAGTTGGATTTTCCAGCCTTAGCCGAAGAAGACTGTTCGTACAGAAGTAGGTTTGAGAACCTATTCAAACCATCTCATAGGTCGTCCGTAGTACAAAAGGTTAATTCAATTGCTATACTAAGCTTTCGTTTGTGCCCTGGAATGAAGCATTACTCATAGACAGTAGGCAAGGCACTATTAGGAAGTAAAGTAGGGTCGGCAGATATAGGCTTCTCTTCTATTGAATAAGTGGACTCCCCCCTTTGACTTGAGCATTGAATTGACTCTTCTTCGATAGCTTTCAAGCGCTGAACCCGATCCAATTCGTTTTGTAGTCGTAGCTTATGGGCCTGAGATTCTCCATTGAGTGGTTCGTACATACGACTTGGATTTACTTTCATAATATCTGTAAGGGCTTGAATGGCGTGAGCCGCATGCGGGGAGACCTGCACGTACAATTTTTGGGGGGATCTGGTCGAAAAACCAGCCGGCGCCCACCCGACTAGAGGGACTGAGAAATTTGTTGAGTACAAAACTTATCTTCAACGCAGAGCTTTTTGGTTGATATTCATGTCAAAACCACCAAACAGAGTTGTTGCTTAACTTCTTGTGAAGCAACCTAGCAGTCGGCTACAGAGACGACAACCTCGGCAGAGAGGAAAGCATTTCTCTGATACCATGTAATCAGAAAGAATAACTTGTTGTATTTCTATTCATGAATACATGAGATTTATACACTTATACAAGACTCTATCAAAGGAAACAAAATCAAACAAAATAAAGAAAAATTTCTTAAGGATCAGCTTCTATAATTGAATCACCAATCTTTGCAAAGTAATCTATTTATATCTCACTAATTATTTTGTAATAAATGCTAGCAAAGCATAAAAGAATAGTACATTAGGCGGCACTTTCTTCATTAACGGTCTTATGCATCAACCGTAGAGGTGCACATGGACATGGTTGGTTCAGATTTTATCAAATTCAAATAGAACCAATTATATCGGTTTGTATTGGTTCGGGTTTATTGGGGTTTTTGGATTTTTTTTGTTACTTGAACTTTATTTCAATCTTACTTTGTGAAGATTATCAATAAAATTTGATAAGTCCATATATGTTTACTAAAATTTAAAAAATTGACAAACATATGATCTATTAAAATATTCTTATTAGAGAATATTTCTGTAACACATGATAGTTATTTTCTTTGTCATCTAATAACAATTGTTTGTTGATGTATGCTTTCAAGGCTATACGAATTTAATAATTAAATATACAAATCAATATGATACCTAAGTAACGATATATTCTATTTATTTTTAAAAAATTATCAAA
This sequence comes from Nicotiana benthamiana, assembly GCA_034376525.1. NCBI lineage: Eukaryota > Viridiplantae > Streptophyta > Magnoliopsida > Solanales > Solanaceae > Nicotiana > Nicotiana benthamiana. Next base: position 139,463,914 of record CM067327.1, on the reverse strand, counting down.
ATATCACTTCAAATCTGAAAAAGATTAAAGAAACATTGATATATGAATATGGAATAACTAAAAGATGATTGACGCATTTCAATAATACTTTATAAGAAAGCGATATGTTTCATTATTTAAAATAAATAAAAATAAATGCACTTCATAGTTCTATTAAATATTACATCTCATTAGAGGATCCCAAATATGTTTAGATATCTTTTTAAAGAAAATTCAATACAAAGCCTTAAAATTATATATAATTTTTTATATATATGTCGGTTTGGTTCAGGTATTTTTACTCAATACCAAATCATATCAAACCAAACATAATTGGGGTTTTCAATCGAATTGGTTTGACATTACGATTTGATGCGGTTTTCAATTCGTTTGAAGTCCCCTAGCAGCAAGACTCTCTATTAGTCGGGGCCCAAAGCAGGTCTTAACATGGAATGACAAACATAAAAAAGAGAAAACTATTATATATTGGCACTCTTTCCGTCCAAATATATGTGATGGTATTCTAATTTCGAGAATCAAATAAATTATCGTTTGACCATATTTTTTTCGTATGTCTTTTAATAGCATAACAAAACCAACACACATAAACACAACATAGGAAAGAAAATGTATACGATAAGTTTTCTCAGGCTTCTCTGTCACGACCCAAATAGAAGGGCCGCGATGGGTACCGGGTGCCTTACTCGATCGAGTACCAACATAACATATCTTTCTTATTATACTATTATTGGTAAGTGAGCTAGAAAATCTGACATGAGATAACAAGAATTAAACATAAGGGAATGCTCAACATATGACGATCAAACATGATATACAAACTTATACATGTGACATACGGGCCTATAAGGCCGACATGACCATTTGAAAACTGAAAACATAGGACGACAAGGCCATATAGGTATCTTTATACATGATATCTGTCTACAAGCCTTTAAGACTTCATAATATCATAAATGGTTTGGACAAGGTCCCACTATACCAATCAATACATGTACTAATCATACTGACCAAAGAAGCAACTCCAATGCAAATAGAGCGCACCAACACCTTTTGCTAAGGTGATAGCCTACTTGGAGGACTCTCGGCCTTTCTATCAAGACCCACGATCATGAAACGCAGCATCCCCTGGCATAAAGGACGTGGGTAAAAATAATGTACCGAGTATGTAAGGCAGGAAAAACATAAACAAGAACAGTAATGTGAAGAGGGATAGAGGAGATACAACCTGTAACATCTACGTGCCTCTAGGGCTACTGACATGAAATGCATCATACATACATATATATATATATATATGTATATATATATATATATATGTATATATATATATATATATATATATATGTATATATATATATATATACTTTTAACAATAAACGTGTGGTCATCATCATCATCATCATATCGTACCCCGCCTCAATGAAGACTCAATAAAAATGTACCTGGCCATCATAAGGCTCGGTAGAATCGTACCCGGCCACGTGGAGCTTAGCAAAGGTCATGTGGACCATAAGGTCAATATTCTTCACACAGGTTATTAGGAATAATACTTCATCAAGAATCTTATTAGAATCAGGAAGTACTAAAAACATCGATAACATAAGAATAAGAATAAGAGAAGAAACCTCAACATCTGTTGTTTCATAAGAAAGGAAACAATGTAAGTACTGTTAGCTTCATTGGAATATGTACAATCGAGGTCATGCAAAAGAAGGAAAAGTATAGCCTCACATACCTTGTATATACTGCCAATCCTCAGGCCATGAAAATGTCATGACTCCTTAGTTTACAATAGAAGAAATAACACTATCGGTAATGTTTAAGCGTCATAACTATTATGTATCGACCACAACCTATTTTATGATGAAATAGATATAAACGGTCAAGTTACAACTCGTACAAGCATAGATAATGGAAGGAGAAGCACAAACTTACCTTGGACTGAGTAGAACCGCGAAACCTAGTCCTTCTCCATCAAAAAATCAGTCCCCCAACACAACTACATTATGGAGAAAGAGAAACTAGCTAGCTGTCTGAGCTTTTCGGCGCTAGAATCGTATAGTAACATCCTAGGGTTTATGTGAAATATTTTTGTGGGGAGAAGTTGCAGGGGTGAAATTTGATTCTCATGGTTTGAAACATAAGAGAATTATATGAGTATATAAGCCCTTAAATGGCCCCTCTTTTCCGACTTTGGGGTTTTTAATTTTGTCCACTCCTATTGGCAAGTAGGTGATGCACCTGCTTGTCACCTACTAATCTATGCAGGCTCGTAAAAATATAATAATCTCTTTACTCAGATACCGTATAGATGAATGGTTGAATGCACTGAAAACTAGATTCATAGATCTGTAATTTGGTATGTATATAATGCCTTTGTTCCAAGTATGTTGGGAGAAAAGTACATCAACATTTTACCTAAATTTCAGCATATTATGAATGCAACTTGTGATGACCTTTGTCAACGTTTTGTTCCACAACACGCTTGACTTAAAAACATAACACATTAATATCATACAACTAAAATAACTCATAACTTAACCTCCTCATCAGGTTAATAACCCTAGTCTCACCCCAAATGTATATATTATAATATTCCAAACTTGTGGAGTTTCGATGAAACTTATTTTCTTCAATACATTTAGTGACTAAAATACTTAACTACAACAGTTTAATTAAGCCAGGTATGATAAAGCAACCATACTAAAACCACATAATTTAGGAGTGCTACACCTTCTCCCTGATTAATAGAATTCCTTACCCAGCTTTTAGGTTTTGCAGATTTTAAATAGAGTCAATTTCCTTGAATTGGAATTTTTAAGTAAATGGTGATTTGGGACACCGTAAAAATTTATTTCAAGTGGCGACTATTTAAATTAAAATAAATTAATCCCTTTCAGATAATGTCACTTGAATTGGAAAAACTCTTTTTTTTTCTATCTCCTCGAAAAAAGGAGGTGTGACGGCTATGACGACTCTATTGGGGATAATAAGAATTCGAGCTTGATGTTATTATTGTATTTTTTGGCCAAATGTGCTAATTGCCGCTTATTTACCATTTTGATATTAATTGAATTGTATTAAACTATGTTCTTATGCCTCCCTCCTAAGTCTTCTAAATTTATGGTGCACACGTGCGCGTGGCCCACTTTTCTGTTAGAAGTCATACCAATTAGAATGAGGTTGGGCCAATTAACTAGGCCGGGTAGACTTTCGTGGTCCTGGTACGTTGCCCCCATCTCGGCTCAAGCTGTCTGCTTGGGTAAGCCATGTCTAAAATACTCCCCCCAGGATTTAAACCTAGAATAACATAACCTCATACTGGATCCCTAGTGGAAACATTTGTTTCCATCATGTGCATCAGACTTTCGGAACTCAACACAGGGGTTCGGTCCGTCTAGGTCAGGTGTACTCGAGAATTGCAAGACCATCCTGATGCATCTTATGTGTTACTTGTGTATTATGTTTGATTTGGCTTGTGCATGTTGACTGGCTTCTAAAAGATAATAAAATAAAATAAAAATATAAAAATTAAGGGCTAGGAGGGAGGAAATTTACCCAGTTTTTTAAAAATCTCAATATTTACCCCAAAAAGATTATTACAAAATAAGCCTAAGTTTTTCAAGAAAAAAAGTGTCATCTATTCCTAAAAGATTTACGAACTACGCGGGTCTGATTCTCACCAGATGTGAGATACATAGGCAACCTCTATACGGTTCGGACCCATATTGCAAAAATAATATTTTTAAATAAAGGGGAAATATGTCTAGTTTTTTTTATCAAAAAGAAATAAGAAAATCCAGTTTCGGCTAATCCTCAACCTTCTTTGTCAGAATAGCTTTAGAACGTCATCAAAATTGTCGAGGGCTATTCTCGCAAGAATTGACATGTTCGTCAATTAGGCATCACTTTTACCATCATGCTCATCCCGACCCTAAAGTTATCTTTGGATGTATGAAGGGCCCATAATTAAAAAATCCACCATCTCTTTGATTTTTCTTAAAATGGAGTGAGCCGCATGCAAGGAGACCCGCACGTACGGTTATTAGGGGGATCTGGTCGAAAAACCTGCCGGCGAGAGGGACTGAGAAATTAATTGAGTATGAAACTTATCTTCAAGCTTTACCTTATTCTTATCGTTCAGAGGGCGATCGTGAGTCACTGAATGAAGTCCTCCGTTTCTTTCGGAGGTGCTGACCCGCAACGAGGCATAGATGACTAAGTGACATATGAAATATGGCGACGACAACAGCATGCCATAGAAGGAGATAACAGGTGGAGCCAACGACCCACTAAGACTAACCTATCAACAACTACATCCCCGAGCGGCAGTCAAACGGTGGCGTGAATTCGAGATGCCAGCAGAATGATCGGCCGTACAGAGGCAGGGCTGCTTCCTTCCCACTACATCCTTCCTTTTGTGTCAGATATATAAAGCGAGTGCACCGGAAAAGAATGGGAACTGGATCTATCTATTCTATGGTGAAGCATCCAAAGCATAAGTGCACACTCACACGATCTTTGTCGAGAGATAGGAGCATTCGGTGGAACCGATTAACTACACTTGCTTCTGGATAGATGTGTGGGACAGAGGGCTCCTGGTGCATGCTGCCCACCCTTCCTCCTCTACATGAGAACCGTCTGAACGGAGAGTGGGCAGAAGAGAAGAAGGTCCTCATACGGAGTCGCATACTTACTTGAGCAGCTGGGGAATGGGTCGAATAAATCCCATGGGGTCGGAAAAATAACAGACGAAGCTTTACTCAGATAGGGCCTTGATTGGGATTTTTTTTCTTAGTGATTGGAAAGGGGGGCGCCTGGGTATGATATACAGAGGGAAGGCGGAAGCATCGAATGGCGAAGAGAGGAGGCTCGACAGGGAAGGAATGGGAAATCTCAAGGATGACTTCTTTGTTGGCGGAACAAAGTGCTAAATAGCGAGAGTGATTCTCTGAGCCGGTATGGATATCCAACGCCTCGAGAAACTGGTCGAGATAGATGACAACACCTTTTTCCCCTCTTCCTTACCGGTAGGGCAATCTTCTCTTATGGCCTTCACCCCCCCGCCGGAAATAGAGAACCAAGCCCCTTTATGATCCATTCATTTCTACAAGCAGGGAGGATCCAGAGCATTGCTCCCTCCTATTCGAGGTTTTTTCTCGCCCCACAAGCACCCAACCTTCCTTTTGTTCTTCCTTCAGTTTGCCTCCACGAACGCGCCACTTAGGAGCCCTACTCATATTCCAAAGGGGCTACTTCAATTCAAGCGCAAGCCCCCCTTCTATTGCATAACTTAAAAAAGCTATAAACAAAGTACCAAAGTGGTTGCGGGAACGATACGCTTTGGTTACCGGCGAAGGCTTCCAAAGGCGACCAGCTTTCCATACTAGTTGTTACCTTACGCTGCCATTTTTCCAATATTATTGAATAGCATGGCCTGGGGCTAAGATAACTCAAGTGGGAGAGCCGTGTTATGGGTGACCTTATTGCACGGTTCAGAGAGCACTTGTGTATGTGATGCAAGTGAACATCTACAAAAAATCTACCGTAAAGTTTCGTTCTTCGTTCCCTCGTCGACCCTATCTATGTTTCTATGATGTCCCAAGAACACACTCATTCCTTCAGCTGTAGAGAGACTTTTGAATTGCGATGTACCATTAGAAGCTCAATATATACAAGTGTTATTCCATGAAATAAGTCGAATTTCAAGTCATTCACTTGCTTTAACTACACATGCTATGGATGTAGGAGCATCAACTCCGTTCCTTTGGGCTTTTGAGGAGCGGGAGAAATTGTTGGAATTCTATGAAAGAGTCTCGGGAGCCAGGATGCATGCCAATTTCATACGACCAGCTGGAGTGGCACAAGATCTGCCTCTTGGCTTATGCATAGATATTGATTCATTCACAAAACAATTTGCTTCTCGTATTGACGAATTAGAAGAGATGTCAACCGGCAACCGTATCTGGAAACAACGATTAGTGGATATTCGTACTGTCACTGCAAAACAAGCAAATGATTGAGGATTCAGTGGTGTAATGCTAAGAGACTCTGGGGTATGCTGAGATGTGCTAAAAGCAGCACCTTACGATGTTCATGACCAATTGGATCCTGACATACCAGTAGGTACCATAGGAGATCGCTATGTTCGTTACTGTATTCGTATCGAAGAGATGCGACAAAGTGTTCGGATCATTGTGCAATGTCTTAATCAAATGCCTAGTGTCATGATCAAAGCTGATGATCGTAAGGTATGTCCTCTATCACGTTCTCGAATGAAACTATCCATGGAATCGTGCGCCGTGTGAAACGTATATCATCGCCGTTCTTAACCAAGACTCAGCTTAAGCTCCGTCTCGTAACCTTGTGGGGTTAGGAGTAAAGCATCCCGAGGATGGAGCATCTTGTTTAGCGTGGAGAATCATTGGGAACCCGAATTGTTTTCTTCGGAGTCGTTTCTTTTTCCGTCCCCCCGCTCCGGCATAGCGCTTCGCTTCCAGTTCTTCGGAAGAATCACCTACGTCTCCCTTCTTCATTGATTTGGGGGAAAAGGAACGTCTACAATTGGGAAGCTAGACATCAAGTAATTTGTTTGATGAGGATAACTAATCTAACACGCCGGAGTTGGCTGCTGGCACAACAGGGTGGTGCCTTACCGCACCGCAGGCGGACGCGCGGTAGAGTTCGTGGTGGTGCTTCAGGATTCCAATGTACTGCGTCCAATATCAGAATGAGCTTGCCGGCGGACCACTGCCGTCCCATTCTTGAGTGAGCTGGAGCGCAACAATCTTATCCACTGAACTAGCTAGAAGCTATCACTTCGGGGAAGCACTAAAAGAAAAGGACCGAGAAACGCGGCGGCATAGGAACCATGGGACCCCCTACTAGTAAAGGAAAATGCAAGTGCGCTCCTGCGTAACAGGTGAAAAGGCCCTTTCCCTTTTTAATAATATAAGGTAAGCTTTTAAGCTCCAACCTAGTCAAGGGGCTTTGATGCCATTGCTGGATACGGGATCCTCATAGTAGGCTGGACCAAGATCCAGTCGAGAGAGGGCATTCTTTAGAAACAACAGGTTGGGAAAGCAAGAGAACACTTCACGTCTTCTTATCTTCTTCCCGCCCTAGGAGTAGCACAGAAATAGGGATTTGAATTATTGACCCAATGATAAAGCACTAACACCTTTCTCGTTGGGGCTCCGCGCACTGGGAAAAGGCTGGCGCGACAGGAAATCGGCCACTAGTTACAAAGCTCCAATAAGGTATCAAGAGGGCTATCACAGTCAAGTGCGAATTGATTACCCAAATTTAAGGCGAGAAATGGCTTGATGAACCGTTCGCGCGCACCGGCCAAATTCACTTGCTTATCGTAGAGGCTGTAAGTACATAGTGCCCCACAAGTAGGCTGCTTTTTCCAGAACGCAGTCCGGGATAACCGTAACCGTGTATATATAGAAATATATCTTCGATGCTGTCATTTCGAAATGTCCGCTTCAACAGCTGTTTCACCTCCCAAAGAGCAAAGTTGGCTTGATGAGCGCAGATGAGGAAGCGGGAGCAAGAAAACCAATAATCTCTTTCTTGTCCTTCTACTTAAGGTTAAGGGGCAAAGAGAAGCGCTTTTGCTACTAAGAAAGTGAACGGTCAGCGCGAAGGTTCAAGACTTTGCCGAGCGTTAGCGAAGCTAGATTCTCATAGCGAGGCGCTTAGAGTTAGCGAAGCGCTGTAGTAGCGCCGAAGACCTATGTGCTATAATGCTGAGCCAAGGACGCTCCGCCTTCTATATTGAAGCAGTCAACTGAGTTCTGAACAAATTAGCTCCTTGGTAATGGCTTAATCTATAGATAGAAAGCCTTATGATGGGAAACTACCACGTTAGGTTTGGAGAGAGATGGGACCGGTTATATAATAGGGGAAGCAGATGCAAGCTTTTTCTTTCAATAGCCGACCAAATGACTACAGGATCATCGGTCTACTCTACCTCAATTCACCATTTCGAACCTTATACTGAAGGTTTTTCCGTACCAGCTCCTTCTACCTATACCGTAGTTGAAGCACCTAAAGGAGAATTTGGTGTCTTTCTGGTCAGTAATGGAAGTAATCGTCCCTACCGTCGTAAAATAAGAGCACCTGGCTTTGCCCATTCACAAGGACTCGATTCTATGTCTAAACATCACATGCCAGCAGATGTGGTCACCATCATAGGTACTGAAGATATTGTGTCTGCAGAGGTGGATAGATAGGACTACTAATTGCTCGATCAGGACCCTAGCTTTATTGCGAGCCAAAAACCCAATTTATGCGCCCCCTTTCTTTATTTAAGGAGATTTTATCCAATTATCAGCCCCGATGCGTAAAGGAGTAAAGAAATAAGAGTTGAAGACAACTTAACAATAAGAGAGAACCCCCTCATCTCTTGGCTAGGAACATCTGTGTAGATGGGATTGGATTCATAGTGCCAATTAGGGGTAGGTATAAACCTTCATTCATCTTCTTTGATCTTCCTTGGAATATCCCTCATCTTGGTCTCGACCTTGTTGAGCTCTCCCCGATCGAAAGTTCTTATTTTGCTGCCTCTTCTATCGTCTCCGACTCCCTAAAAAATAAGAGTACTTGGTGACCTAGATGGTCAGGGTCTTTCCTTACCTTAGCTGAGCCTTATGTCCCTTCAACATTCCTATTCATCTTGCCTTGTTTTGGGCACCGCAGTGGACTGATTATCCTATATATAATATCTACTCTAAAGATTAAGAGGATAGAGGGTCTCCCTTCCATAGATTCGATTAGGATTGATTCTCAGGATCGAGCCCTTATCAGAGGCGTGCCTACCGATACTTGTCAAAGTCTTCGGCTTACACGACGTTTCCTTCCATTTGCTCCAGCTATGAATGAAAAGAATGGGCGCAACACTTTATTCTCTTCTACCGCTCTTTGTTTACTTCTGGCCTTCCCGAACTCCTACACGGGCGGAGTCAGATCTTGGAGTAAGCTCCTATCCATAGGCAATCTACTCAAGAGATTAGGCCCCTAATTCGGTCTATGTCTGGGCTGCTGCCATACTCAAAGGCGAGGGGCTCCAAAAGCGGATGCGATCGGCCTCAGAGGAGAGGGGAGGCAACTTGGGATTCTAGGCGAAGTGCTTTTTTTGTATATAGGCCTTCGTATAGGATAGGATTTTCATTCCTCCCGCCAAAGCTAGAAAAGAAAGGAGCTCTCTCTTTTTTCCAGCCTTCTTTTTATTTTGAAGGAATATAGTGCGTTCTCGCTTTCAGCGGGAATTCAAGTCAAAATTTTGTACAAGGAGGAAGCGAAAGGCTAGCTACCAGGTACGATACAGAGTATGACTATATTAAATCATAGAGCAGTAGGGAGCATGCCCATCCCATTAGATATCATTTGAGCTTCCCCTTTCCTAAGATCCTTGACGTGGCACTGACGCATGAACTTGGTAACTGGTTTGACCGCTTTGTTGGCAAGTCAAGTAAGGATAGGTCTATTCATTGGTCCAGAAATATGTTTTCGGCATATCTATCGATTGAACCAGGGGCTGGGCTCTTGTTGACAGACATAAGAAGTGGGATTAAGAATAGGGGAAGAGCAGCTCTACTCATACTTCTGCTTATGGAAAGACATAAGAAGCACCCTATAAAACATGCAAGATATCTTAGTAAGCCCTTGTTGGCATATCAGGTGCCATTGAACACAGTCCAGGGAATGCATCTATCGATAGTAATAGTGATCCATATCCTTGACTTGAGTCTCCACCACATCAATTTCCTGCCCGCTTGTAGCAGTTGGTTAGGCTAGGCCGGTTAGAACTTCTCCGTTGTTCTCGATTCTGATTGAACTAGGGAGGATTGGTATTGCTGGGGGAGATTGTTCTTCCTCAGCTAGCTTGTTAACCACGGTCTCTTGAAGGTTTCATTCTTTTACCAGCTCTCCCAGCCAATAGCCTGCAAACCCTAAGCTTGCTAGCACCTTGGTCACATCTAAGTCCCAATTATATTGTTATATTTGGGATGGAAAGAAAAAGATCTGCCATTTGCGGGAAGAATCGCTCGAAAGCACGGGATGGGCCTTCCCTTCCTTTACGTCATCCACCACCCTGTCCTATCCACTCTCCCCAAATCTCTACTCGTAATTTGAAGAAGAAAGATAAGGAAATCCAATTAGAGATAAGCTGCCCATGAGCATCATGGCATAGGTAAAAGGGAACGAGGAGGCAAGCCCCCCCATCTTGTTCTCTTTTTCTCCTTGAGTCGGATGAATCGAGGGTTCCAAACTTTCCAAAAATGATATGTATGTGTTGTTTCTTGGCACTCTCTTAGACTGTCTATCCCTTTAAACCTGGGTATTAAAGCCAGAAAGAAAGTAGCTTCTTTGATATGGTTCAGTAAATAGGAATCTCAGTAATAAAGTAAACATTGGAAGAACATATGAATATGGGTCCATAGAGGAATGAAGAAAAAACATGATAGGCTAGTTTGATTCCAAGCCAAGCCGCAGGGCATGATCAGTCTTATCGGGTGGGGAATTGCATTTGCTAATAGAGCTTCCTATGATCGCACCCTAGGAGAGTGCAAATGGCAAGTTGAATGGTCTTGTTCCACTTAGTAGCCCAAATCCGCCCCTTCAACACGCAAGTACTCTTTAGCTACTAAGCTTCGAAACAACTCATAGGCTTACTTAGAAGTAGGAGCTTGAACTCAAGTATTAGAATGAGTCTTTTTAGGTTTTCCCTGGGGGAAGGCTCCCTCAAACCCCCGTGAGTCCCGTCCTGCCCTGCCTTGAACTAGAACTCGGAAACCAGGACACATAACTATAAGAGAGTATCTGCCTAAACAAGCTCCCTAAGGTCGCACCTAAGATCTGAAAGAATTGCTTGAGAACTAACTGCATACCTGAAGTTAGCTTGTATGCGCATAGTGTTATCTTATATTTGAATACTTCCTTTAGGCGGATAGAAAGATGTTATTTGTGTGGTCCGTTCTAGTGACAACATTTAATTTCTATTGTATTTATATAGGAGCCGTTGTTTTTGATTTGTTTGCCGGATTGGTACGCTTTCTTTTCTAAAAACCTTTCTCTCATAGGTCGTTACATTTCAGGCCATTTACGATCGTTTAAAGGGCCTTATATTATAAAGTATATAGAAAGTCAAGATTGTTCGTGCGGAGAAAAGCCTACTTACTTGCTCTTGGTGCTTTTAATTTAAGAGCAAGTCGGTCTAGCTTCTTAGTCTTTCACCTCTCGAAGAAGTCAAAATAGAAAAGGGTAGGAAAGATCCCGTGTACCTTGTTCAAGTTGCGGATCTCCTTCATTAGCTTTGAGTTCATTGTTGTTCTTCTGGTTCTCCTTTAAAAGGGGTCATGGGGGAAAAGCCCCAGCCCCCCTACATGCATTTAGCGACGATGGCTCAAACGAAGCAAACCATTTCTCATAAGAGAATAGAAAATCAAAAGAAAGATTTGATCAAAAGTGACTAGAAAAGAGGCGGTCGAGAAGTAATGAGTGGAAACTATGTTGATTGAGTGCAATTTCTAAATTAGGAAAGATTAGACATAATCCAACAATTCTAAATCAAAGTTTCTAACAGTGAAAGGCTGCCCCTGTCAGCGGGTTGCTTAGGTCCATGTAGTCCAAATCTCCGCTTAGGAAGGAAGTCCAAGTTTACTTTTTGCGAAAGGGAAAATGGCTTTCTGTAGAGAGTGATCGAGATAAATTTTCAGTTGGGAGCCATTCTTATGCAGCTAGGAGACATTGTTGTTATGTTTTTCAGTTATGAGCCATTGTTGTGTAGTCCCTTTCGAGCGGTTCCTTCTCTTATTTTTTCGATGATTTAAAGGCGATAGCTCTTTTCACCAAGGAATTGGGGCTTAGAGCTATGAGCTATAACACATACGCAAGAAGGAAGAATGCCTTAATGGACGGGTACGCTAAGGAACGGGAGTCGCTTGCTTGTTTGGTGTGTTTGGAACCGGGTTGTTTAAAGCTACCCTTTCTTGAACAAAGAAAACTTGGGCCCAGGTCTTGGTGTATTTTGACATGATTCTCAATACGCTATCTAAACTAGGAAAGTCAGTAAGGAAAGGTGGGACAAAAAAGCTCTACTTCGGGTAGCTGGGTGCATCAACTTCTTTCTTTCACAGGAGAGGGGACAATACTTAAGGAGCTTGGGCTACTCAACTGATAGGAATAGGGGCTTGTTTCCACAACTGAAAGAGAATCTGAAGTAGGATCGGAAACAGAATAAGGTTGAGGAGCAAGGTAAAACCATTCTCAGAAGGCGCAGGTTTAGCGGTTAGTAATAAACTCCTCAATCAAGATGAATGACACCTTCATTGAAGTCTTAGTTGGACTCTACACCGCTACGCACCTTACGTCGATCTAGATGATTACAAGTCCTTTCTTTATCATGAAGAAGGAGTAGAGACCTAGCTTTCATCTGTCTTTTAAAATGTAATGCTATACCTTTTGTCCATGAGAATCGGCTGGGTATAGCGGGAAAGAGTTTGACGATCTAGTTACATATCACATAAGATGGGTACTCCCGATATTGTCTTGGGAATTTTAAGTATATATAGTAGCGTACTGGTCTCCATCTACATAAGTAGAAGCATTCAAGAATCATCTGACAGTTCTTATTTCAATTTTCCGACTCTCATCTTGTTAACTGACTTAACCGCAATACTTATCCAAAGACAGGACAAGTTGAAAGAGCTTCGGTAGTTACACTTTCTATCTCGCGTAAGAAAGAGTGTTTAGAGTGCCATACAAAGAACCTTAGATAATGGGGATTCCTCCCATTAACTGAAGTTCAGAGTCAACCTTCCACACAAGGCAATCTTCTGATAGAGGGGAAGAGGCAGAGCACAACCGCTTCGGTGGCACAAGATGCGCTGGTATTGCAAAGGCAGGAATGAGTTCACAATGTTCGTATAAGATTCTCGACCGACTAATGCTAAAAGGAGAAGGGAGATGACTGTAGTTGTTGAGTACCCTGAGGAAGGTACCAGATCGACTTCTAGTTATAGCGGATCTTACTTACATCGGTTGTAGCGCTTTCTCTTGATTCTATTTTTGAAATATCTTTCCTTGCTCTGAGGAATGCCCGGTTTAACCAGAATCATCTCGTTAGCTTTTAGAGTCATCCCTGGATCTTTGGCTTATGCCATGTGCTCTAAACTTGAACTCAACTTCCTTTTTTCACCAACATCCGTTTCTCGCTCAAGAAACTGGTGAAAGTCCTTTCCGTTTGCTGCAGCTTTCACAGTCTCACTCCTCCTCAGACCAGACTGGGCTAAATTGCCGTACGTGCATACCTTTGGCCCGATGTCCTGTCATAAGGTTCCCCCGAGCTACTTTATTAAAGCGGAATTTTGCTCATCGTTTGCGTCTTTAGTCGAAAGCTATTTCTTTTATGATTCCTTCTCTCACTTCTTCAAGACTTTCTTTTTCATTTATTAGCGCCTCTTATTTAAGAGAAGGACCTTTCTTCACCCCTACGTAAGGAAGGCCCTTCTTCAAGACTTCCCTTTCCCCAGCCTCCAATCATCTCAGAAAAGAAGACTAAGCTCAGACGAATTGCAGTCTGCCCCGGCCCCTCCTTAGTTACTTTGGTCAGGAAAGGGAATAATGCAATAAATAGAGCTTTAGCTCGGAATTAGACCTTCTGTAGATGGAACTTCAAACTTCTGGATAGGCCTGAGAAAGCCTAGACCAAAGGTGCCTAATAGCCTAGCCAGACTCATCGGTTAGGGAATCCCATCCTCAGCAAAGCCAGTAAGCAAGCCCAAGTCCATGCAAGAACGCCCACTAGATCTATCCAAACTCAAAGCCCATGAAAGACTCTCCTACATGAAAGGATCTGTGTCCATCCAAATGATATTAAGCAAAATCCTATTCTGGAAAGAATGGCAAAGTAAGGGATTTAAGTCTGCTCAGAGATTTCATATCTGTCCCACGTGTGAATCATCGTAACAACTATCGATTAGGTTAAAAAAGTGCCCCTACACATGCAAAAAACTAATTTAAAGGTCAAAAAAGACAAAGGCCAAAGCATTGACTTAAGAGGGGGGAAAAGAGATATTCGCCTTTGACTTCTTCTCCGCCTAGTGACTGCTACTCGGATAGATGCTCCTATTTCTTATTCGTAGATCATAGATTAAGATGTTACTAGCTAAGGAAAGTCAGTCCTTTCATTCCTTCCTGAGAATAGATCCCCAATAGCTTGCACATGAGGAATTCTTCCGCTACGACCTTTAGGCGAGCTAATAGGTCTTGCTTTGCCAAAAAATACCTCCTCACTCTTCTATTTATAAACTTTTGGGGTAAGAAGCATACAATTCGTCTTAAGCATGATTAGGGTCAAGGGAAGGATTGCAACTAGATAGAAGGCGGCGCGGGAAAGCTAGCTGAAGATGCATAGAATGCCCTGTTAGGGAGAAGCCGATTCGCCACTTTAAGAAAGTATTTTCGAACTAATGCCACATCTTCTACTTCGATAAGGCAGGTGCAAAAGGAAAAGGAGTAAGGGCTTAGGAAGGTATCGCAGTGGAAGCAGCAATCCCTATTTCGCATAGCCCTTTATTAGGTAATGTGAATAAGAATAGGCGGGTTGACATTCAATTAGAATAACCGCTGTTGTCTCTTTCCTGCTCTCCTCTGCTACCGAATCCGGTCTTAGTTGAATAACGCTTGCTATTGAATCCGATGCTCTACAGGAAGGCAATGAAAATTTTTATGCATGAATGCCATGCCATGGTTGTCTCTTGGGGAAGGAAGGAGAGCGATTGGCATGAAGTAGGGAAGAAAGAGGGGATTCAGGTTCTCTTTTAAAAGGATTGGATTTGCTGCTTGCCTTCCGCACCTTGATCTATCTAGTTCTATTTTGACTAATCCAAATATGTGTACTGAGTAAAAGCGAAATGTCTTCTCTCAATTCTTGGCAGAGGGAAGCCCCTTGACAGACCGAACCGAGGCTAGGGTAGATAGAGGAAGAGAAGATTTATTGAATGCTCTCGGGCATTTATTGAGGTAGTAAAATATTATGTTTCAGAAGGATCTTTCTTGGCATTAAAGTCTTCAATCTGTGAGGAAGTAGCCCATTCTTCTTCTACGCAAAGATGAATTACTGCTTATCGACCGGTCCTACCCCGGCTTATTAGGATAGGACCTTCTCTTATCCCGGATGACTTGAGCTTGTCTTGGCTCCATTCATTGAAAAATAGGACTTTGGTTAGATGGTTTGGCACGCTTAGCTTTCGATCGAGAAAGACGGGAATTTGTGAAAAGCGTCCTTATTAACCCATGTCTTACCCATAAAAAAAAGGCAGGGACTTATTAGCACAGATGACTTGCTTGCATACCTTCTCCGAGATATGAAAAGGGGGTTCAGATACATGCTAGCATTAAAGGAAGCGCTTTTAGTACACACCTAAACAATCGTGTACTTGCGAGCCCCGAGACTTCCTTATAGATACATACTTTCCGTACTGCGAAGGGAGGAATACACATTACAAAGGATCTACTTAACTAGAAAATGAGCATTTCATACTTTCTCGCGCTACTTCCCAGTCCAATAGAGGTCTTTCCAGTAAAAGGAGGTCGTGTACCACAGTTCGAGTTAAAAAGATGAAAGGGGCTGCGATTGAAAGAGAGGGCACAGGATAAGCAAGATACGACATTCGTTGGAACAAAAGAGAGCAACAAAAAATAAGATAGGTAAAGATCTGGTCGATTCCATTCGTCAGTCACTAAGGGAAATGGCTCTCGAATGAGAAAAAATTTGCCACCTTTTTTGTATCTATTTCGCGGATTAGGTTCCAAGCGAACGATTCAAAAAGAAAGGGAGCGCGCTATAGGACACTAGCTGGCCTTTACTTGGGCCCATCCCAAGCTCCCTGCTAAAAGATTACAATAAAAGAGAAGCATCACTTAACTGTTTTCGTTTGTTTGATCAAGCGGATTGATAGCGGATCGAAGGGAGTGCGATAGGGCATCATCTATCTGAGTCGGTGCCGGACTCCTTTGTGAATCAGTCCTTTTCCTTGTCCTGAAGAGTTTGGTTAGTTGATCGAGAAAGCGGCAGGACCGTAAAGCTTAGCCTTGAGTTGGACTGCGGTCCCGCGAAGCTGGTATCCTCAGACCGCCTACGAGACTTTTCGACTGTCGAAGGAAGGATGTTCACTTTTTAGTGACCAGAAATTGACTAGTTTATTTAATTGTCTTAAAGATCTTTCTTTATATTTTACTAGTTAAGGCCTTCGATCATCTGTCGGTGAGATCGATCGAAAAAGTAAAAGCTTGATGAATCCCTGTCTTTTTTAGCATCAACCACTTTTTCCCATCCTAAGTAATGTTATGAACTTTCACTCCCTATCTATACTAGAACCTAGAGCCTCTTTCTTCTTTCTGTGCAGCAGGCATTGGTTGATGGGATAAAAGAAGCACGCTGTGGAATCGAACCACAATCTTTTTCCTTACATGGCGAAAGTCAAGAGTGAAAATCTAGACTCGAAAGCATACATTTGTTAGAGGCGATCCCCGCCTCCCATTTTTGAATAACCCATTCGTTCACAGCTTTGCCACTCTACCGATGGTCGAGCTACCATGCTCTTGAAACCTCGTAAATTTGCTTTTCTTCAATGAGAATATAAAGAAAACTAGCAATTTCGCTCCCCAGCCCCACTTGATGTTTGAGCACCACCACCTTTACTGGTTTTACACAACAGAATGAATTCGTCAATTCGATGCGATAGCGGACTGGATGGGTTATCCAATTTATCACTCAGTTGGTAGATGTCAGAAAGGGTGGAGGCATTATCAAGTAAGTCGGTAATAAGTGGTCGTGCTCTCGCTACTGGAAACTTGGCAGCGATAAAACATAGTTCCACCCCTAACTGGATTGCGCCTTTGAGGTTTTGAAAGGCGTGAAAATCCGAGTCTAGGGATGAAGTGGCTTAGTTGAACATAGTGAGACTAATGGATGAAAGGTCAAACCCAGAAACGTGCAAGCGAGACCCAGTAAAAAGACTTTTTTGCGCGAAAGCCATTGCTTGTTCCATAATTTGCTGGGATGGGAAGTATAGATAGAAAGGCAGAAAAAGAGGCGTCGGCTCTGAAATGATGAATGATTGAATCATTCCTTCGTTCTATTCCGGCTATTTCTTTCTTGCGGGTTATTTATTCATGAGCTAGAGAGATAAGAGTTTTGATTCGCAGGCAGGATATAGAAATCGGGCACTATCTATGTATAGTAGCTTCTAGCTCTGCAACTAAACTAAAGGCTCTGGAACATAGTACACACCTAGAACTGGTGATGCAGATAATACGGTATCTTTTGGAATTGGAGCGAATCCAGATGAAATATACCAAGTCAAAGCAAGGGGTTGAAAAAGCACCACAAGGGACGGGAACGACGTTTTGACTAAACAAGAGTTTCTTCAATAATGGCTTGGTCGAAAGTCGTAAAGAAGGCACCGGATAAGAAGCTAACATAAACTACTACCGCACAACGCATCCCGTGGCGGCTTTCAAAGGCTATCATTTGTAGGACGAGATGCTAACCTACGCCCATACATTTCAACCTGTCTCCTTGGGACTTAGCTCCGAAGATGAATTCCCGGTTAGCCGATTACCTTGCCTGGTGAGGAGAACAGTTAAAAGTAGGAGAAGATGCCGACACCGAATAGTTAAAGAATTCTCCGTCGCTTCAAGACGTCCAGCCTATTTTCTTTGAGCTGAAGTAGACGCTGCCCATGGAGAGCCTTTTCCTTTGTGAACATTTGTATGCCCATAAGACATGACAAAAATTGGGCTTCTAGACGCCTTACAATAAATAAGCCCCTCTACCCCCTACTCTAGTCAGCTTCTATCTCTTTCTCCAACCTTTGATGATCCTCTTGCAGGCAAATCATCGAAGTCAAGAAGAAGTGATGGGCCTGATCTCCCGATATTGATATCTGATCCCCAAGTTGAGCTCCAAAGTCTGTATTTCTTCCTAAGGCTAAAGTAAGGGCAAGGCCCCAGTCGGTTCTCCCTTTCTTTCCTGGTTATCTGTTCTCTAGTCGTATAATCATACCATTCTGCCATACTATTTTCATAATTAATTCCACGTGGAAAATCGTCTAGCTACAGAACTCTTCATCAGACGATTTCACATATGATTATTTTCGTGAATTCGACGTATAAGAAGTTTGCCTTGCCTCCCTTTATTAAGTACTGGGCTAAGGGCGGACCGCTAACCTAAGAGTTCTTGTTATGACCAGCCGAAAACATGCCCTCTACATGCCTTATAAGCATCCTTTTAGCCTATTCCCGCTTATGCGTTCTTCATGGCAGATAGGCCTAACAAACGCTTGACGCCCCGGAATAGCCTTGCTTTCGCGTTCCCCCTCCTTCCTTAGATCAAGTTTGCACTTATGCTGCATCACGCAACTATATTCAATCAATTGAGTAGAGAGGGCAATTGAATCAAATTAAAATAAAAAAGTACCAGTGACGGCAACTTTCTAGGTTTATGGATTTAGTCAGCTAAACTCCATCAAACTCCTCAATCAATATCAATAAGATGTCATAACCGCTTAGGCTTGGTTTACTTTGGTTTGAATGTAAACTAAAATAAGTGGCGTTTATTCAATCAAAGGGAACCAAAGGTTTCCTTGTTTAGTAGTACGAAAGTAGTTTTACTATTAAGATGTTTAATTTTAATAAGAAATATTCAGTGTTGTTGCTGTAGAACAGAATGCCGTTCGCCTTTACTCTGACTTTCTGAGAAGGACTTAAGTAGCTATGTTTCCAAAGGTTAACACCCCCTTGATTTTTATAGAAGTCGTAAAGGGCTTGTCAGAAAAGTCAGGAAGAAGGCATTCGAAAGGCCGACCACTATCTCATTGGCATTCTGGTGGTAAAACCGATGACTACACGGCTCTATACCAAGTCATGAGCGATAGCGAAGCCAAGCCGCCGTCTATAGGCGAAGGGACTAAAGCCCGACGAAGGCCTATGCTACAGTAAGAAAAAAAGTACGTTGACGTTACGAAGTCACTTAGCCGTATACTAAACAAAGGGAAAGGCGTCGGTACAGAGTCACGTCAGCTATGGATATAGGCTAGGCTATAATGAACGGAGTCAACAACTATGGACTGAGACTACACTAAGGAACAAGGA
This sequence comes from Nicotiana benthamiana, assembly GCA_034376525.1. NCBI lineage: Eukaryota > Viridiplantae > Streptophyta > Magnoliopsida > Solanales > Solanaceae > Nicotiana > Nicotiana benthamiana. The sequence goes on along the minus strand of CM067327.1, from coordinate 139,444,747 downwards.
AGCATGACTGAGAAAAGAAGTCTAGGAAAGAAGCTGCTTCTCTAATAGCCACGTTGAATAGGAGGGCGAAGGCTTTTTGAAAGTCTTTTTTGTCTGGTAAATGCATTTTATCTATTTAGAGAGAGGGGGCTTCAAGTTCTTAGGAAGAGCCGTACGAGACAGCTCACGTACGGTTCGGGAGCCGAGCCCCTACGCAGGGGCTTAGGTCAATACTTATATAATAGCCAGTCATCAATTTGAAGCGGGCAAGATGGTGATGAATTTCGATTGGTCTAAACCTTCGACTAGCGACTTATTGCGACCTGCCCAGAATGCCCATACAGACTAAGACCTTATTCACACAGCGAAGAAAGGCCGAGTGGAAGGGGGCAGACAACTGGTTGCTTCTTTGCCATGCGCTTTGCTTCGCTTTATTTTATAGAAGAAAGAGACCGAATGAGAGTGAAAGGCAAGGGCAAGCGATAGAAAGGAGAGTCCCTCGCGCGAACTACTACTACTAGAAAATAGTGAGACCATTAGTGAAAGAAGGACCAAGGAGGATCCTATCCTAAAGGAGAAGGAAGAGTAGGAGGAGTCAGTTTTCTTTGAAGATCAAGGAACGTAGTGTCGGACAATTATGCCATTCGGAAGAAGTCTTCTACAGAAGAAAAGCCTGTTACGAGTAAGTAGAGAGGAAAGATCTCCAGGGATTCTTATCTCATTCCATTCTAGTGGCTCAACCAGTAAGCAATGGCGAAAACTAAAAAATCCTTAGTTTCCCGGTAGAACCCTATTTCACCCAAGTTGTTTCGGAACCTGAAAAAAAGAAGCGGTTTTTCACACAGCTTGCTCAAGTGCAGGTCCCACGTGTATCTTGTATTTTTCCGAAGAAGCATCGGACATGTTGGAGTTCTTACCTTCTTGGGACTCCATGGACAAAGATCTGCTTTTATAATATGGTCATTACAGATGTACTTTAGTAGATCATATGGATGTAGAAAAAGCTTCTAAGTTTGATGAAATAGAAACATCTCTTTTCCATTTCTATTTACCCAGTTCATATCTTTGTTTCGTGTGTTCCTGGGAGGAATTTGATCTCGGAATACCACCTAAATAACTACGGCCAGAGAGTCAAATAGGTTGGGAAGAAAGAGTCTGAGGTCGGGTCGGACGACATACATCTTTGTTGGTTCCACCACAACTAGAGATTGGACATATATATAATCTTTCTTCTAAAAAAGGGATTCTTATATACATATATTCTTAAAATAGCTGCAAGACCAAAACGAGGTGCAAAAAACCGAAAGCCCTTCTTTTATTTAAGTTCCTCCCAGATACATGGCTTACATACCCGGGTCAACATTCTTGGAAAACAATCGAATCGAGGGTTCAGAAGAGAATTGGCCATTCAATCTTGTGAACTAATCGAGACCAAAATTGGAAAAAGAGATACTAACGGGGAGGAATAACCAATCGATGAAAGAACATGAAACCATTCTATTTCATTAGAGGTACGAGAAATGGTTGGGGGCAATGAAGTAGGTGAAGTGGCTGGATTTTGCGAGCTTCCAACCACTGCTGGATGTGATTCCAAGAGCCGAACGAGAATGAATACCACACAGAAGAGTCAAGACCAGGCTCCCTAATGGAGTTTAACCGATCCATTCCGGATCGACCGAATTGTTACTGAAGTTGTAACATGGGAAAACCACGGAAAACACGACTTATTCGAATAACCCGGTGACCTACCAATTGTAGAAGTATAATTTTTGGCAAGCAATAAGCACTTAAATAATACAATTCAAGTGTACCATCTTCTTTCTCATTTCGAGGAAAAGGTGCGGAAGGAAAAGGAAACAACGGAGGGATTCGAATCGGACCTAAATGGGATGACATGAAATGTATTTATGAAAACCTAGCATTAAGGGCGTTACGACGATATACGAGAGGAATGGAGAAAAAATCGTGATTGGTGTGGAGGGGAAGATCTGTTTATAAGATAGTTCAAGAAAGAGTCGTCTCATTTCCTTACTTCGTTCTAATTCAATAACTTCAAGACTGCTTCTGAACGCCGCCTAACATCATCTTCAACCAACCTCCACCGTACTTTCTGTGCGACCACTAAAGAATTGCTTATACACTAAACAACTGCTTATATACGTTTACTAAAAGACTGACTTTCATTCATTATCATTAGTCTAGCGTGAAACTAAGAAAGAGAGATGTGCCTAAGGCGGCATGTAAGCAAACTGTGCACGCTAAGAGAAGAGGAGAGATGTTCGCAATTACTACCTCAAGAAAGCCGCCCCCTATCTTCTAAAGGGGCCCGTCACTTCGTTCGTACCTTCTTGGCTTAGGCTTCCAACTGAACAACATGGCCTTGCCGCCCAGCCACTAGCAGAAGCTAAGCGCTTGAAAAGCGCACTAAGAAAGGTTGCTTCTGTCGCCCTTCCTGTGCAACAGTCCACCAGTAGCGGAAGAGAGGGTTACCGTACATACAAGAGTCCTCCAGTTCTTACGGAAGCTCTTTCTTACCAGTCAATCAAGTAGTACAAGAAATGTATCTTATCTTATAGCCCGGCGTGGTGGGTCGCCTTATAAATTAAGTAGATAGAAGAAAGTATTAAATAGATAAGGAGTAGGTGAGTAAGTGAGTCCTCACTGACCTGAGCGATTTCGATCACCTAGCAGGCCTTTGGTAGGTAACATCGCCAAAGCGTATCATCAGACTTAACTATGAAGGAAGGAACTCGAAGTGAAAGGGCACCGTCTTGTGCAAGGCAATGATAGTTGGCCCTCTATCTTCTTCTATCTGGTAGACTTGTTAAAAGAGCCCCGACTTATTTGCAGAATAAGAGTTCGACCGCGGCTTCCCCCTTTTTTTGGGGGGGATCAAGTTCCTTGCCAACTGCCAATTATCGACCCCGACCTCTTTTCATTTGTTTTCGATATTGCCAAACCTAGACTAGCCTTCATAAATCACACTAAAGCGGACACCCAACTATGGAAAAGCCTCCTTAAGGGTGGGTTAGGTAAGTCAATCCAGCCCGAGACGCGTTCGTTGACAAAACCGCCATAGGAATTCCTACTTTTCAATAGAGCAGAGGCGAACTGGTCAACGAGAAAGAGGCCCTAATCACTACAAACGAATACACCACAAGATCGAACTGCACTCATTCCTCTCCCGCGTCAAGTTGACCGCCCCCCCTATGTAGTGATTTTATCAATCATGCACGTTGGTAGGACCCTCCATTCTGATTGGTATATCATGAAAAACGAAAGCCATTTGCACCAGGCGCACTGCGCTTTCCCTTGCAAGGATGTTCACCTTTCTAAGTAAAGTAATGGTGACCCACCGAAGACTAGAGCTCCGTAACATGTTGAGGAATGCCGCCAAACTGAGGGTTCGGTCAGTAGAAGGGAAGACTTTGTCTCCACGGAAGAAGAATATCCCCGCTCTCTAGCCGACTGATCTCGTTGATCATATAACTAGGAGGGAACGTGTCACATTATAGGTGAACGATCAGAGGTGTCCTCTAATCACCACGACAAGGCTGGTCCCTCTTTTAGTAGACTCAGCTTTGAATATTCATGAAGAAATGAAATGCCGGGCTCTTTCTTTCACTGCTAACCCAAAGAAGTTTCAACATCCTGAAACTTTCCGTTTCGTCAAGCCCCGAGCTTGTGGTCCTCCTTTGAGTGTGGGTTCAATTGAATGAATCTATCAAGTCAAGGAAAACGTACGTAGCAGCAAGGATGGTGCATCGCCTATTTATCGTTCTAGCTCAGAAGCCAAAATGAACATGCCTACTACGTACTATACTGGACCTTCGACCAGGCATTCTACCTTTGTCGAATCAGAACCAACGCCATTGCATTGCGCTCGAACAGTTGAGCGGCCGCCGACAAGCTACTTCCGTGCGCAGATATAGATTCATTCTTCGTACCTGGTCCAGCCTCACAACCATTCGCAGGTTGGTAAGATGCCAGTCTTGTTTGGTAAGACGGAATTGGACAAAGAAAAGAGAGTGCTCGACCGGAACAACGGCCAACAACGTAATTACATATATAACTGCTCCTCTCCTGATCCTTAAGGCTTTACGGCGAACCGTGTGGCGGCTGGAAAGAAAGACGACCTCACCTTCTCTGGTGTCAGTGAGAGCTATTTGAGTATCCCTCGTTGACCTTCATTTCTAGATAGAATCTTCAATGAGTGGAAACAAGCAACCTTACTAAGAAAGGTGCTTGTGGAGTAAGGCCGCCTTTCGAGCCCAAGCCCCTTTACTAGGTTGGGCGCTTGAGCGCATCTTTCTCATATCGATCAAGGCTTTCCTTGAGTTTGAAATAAGGGGCAAGAAGCAAGGGCGTAGCAGCTACGCGAAGTTGCGTCTTAGCGCATCCGTTTTCTTGTAGGAGTGCTAACGCGTGACCTTATGTTTTCTTCATCTTGCTCTGCAGTACGAGCCTCATACAGAGCCGCGCTCCTTTTATATGATGAGAAGAAGGGGGGCTGACCTCTTTTCCGTACCAATCCTTATTTACTACTTCATCTTTTTTGGGGTGTATAGCTCAGTTGGTAGAGCATTGGGCTTTTAACCTAGTGGTCGCAGGTTCAAGTCCTGCTATACCCAAACCTACCTTACACTCTACTATGAATAAGGATGCATAGTAGCCTTCAAAGATGACTCTTTGTCCTTTAGACTCGCTTCGGGGACTTTGCCCTTTAAGTGACAAGGGGGTGAGCCGCTCCACCCCGATCACATATTGGCACAATCATGATGCATCATAATCAAAAGGCCGTAAAGTAAAGAAGACCTATGCACCAGTGTACTGTCAGGATCACATATTAGCTCGACTTTATTGAAGGCTTGAAGGCAAAGCCGCCTATTTCTTAGGGAAATGGACGCTCCATCCTCCTAACTCCTTCCACTTCTCCCAAGGATAGGAACTACGGCTTGACCTTCGGGGAAGAAGTCTGTGGGATCCCTCATTCGAGGGCGCATAGATAGTGAAAGGTTATCCCTTCGCAACGCTGGAAGCTAAGCAAAGCCACGAAGCTGGCTGACTACACTCGAGTAGAGCTCAGACCTGGAGGTGGTGGCTGAACTCGCCGCAGAGTTCAGGAGCGAGCAAGGCTATCGTGGTGAATGCATTAAGAACCAGTTGCTCACCACAGCAGAGTGCTTTGCCCATACTGCTATCCGCCGCCGAAGCGCTTAAGGGATTCGTGCTTGAATGTCGAGATCAGGGGACTCTATCCAATCCATGCAGCAAATTTGTTTGTGGTGGAGAAAACTCAACAATAAAAAGAAATAAATAGAATATAGAAAATCATTGAATTTGTTTACTCCGATACAAGAAATCGGCCCTGAAGCAAGATATGGTGGGTGCCAGCAACTTTCACTTGTTAGGAGTAGGGGCTGAAAAGAGCTCTTTGTATAGGTTGAGTTTTCTGGGCTTTGATGCTTACCTTCTTATTATTAAAAGGGGAAGGATTAATAAAGGATCTTTTTAGCCCTTTTGCTGGATTGTTGGTCCGCATCCCCGCCCTATAGAATGAATAAGGAGAGGCTTATCGATGACCTAACCACTCTTATACTACTCCTTACTTCACCCCCCTTATCACATAAAGGAAAAGCCAAAGAAGGGGGCCAGCTGGAAACCCTCGCCTTCGGCTCCATACTAAAAAGGCCAGCCATAAAGGGACATCACGACTATCCTTTATGGGAATACCGGTCTTAATATGATCCTGGTCAGGGATCAGTATATATTAATATTCTGGATCCTTATGTGCGTTTATTTGTTATACTAGCGGCGGCAGATCTATTAGTAAACAGGAGACGCTATCGCTCACCCGTCTGAATGTCAATGTGACGAATGGATAGGCGTAGCAGAAAAGAAAGTGTCAATTACAAGAGGAAGGCGGAGGAAAAAAGATGAGAGAGCAAGACCCAGGAGGGTGGCAGCTACCACGGCCATAAGGACTCCGCTCGTTCGTAAGTCCCTTTAGAGATAGAGGCGAGCCAGGAGCTTACTTCGAGTATTCATGACTCTGGTGGCAACACGTGACAGGCGAATGACATGATTCTCGAGGAGTTACACGATGGCCATGTGATGATGCATCAAATAGATGCAATGGTGGATGACTCAGTAGGTCGTTTTATGGACTGATTGTGTTCCCCACAAGGAGAGTTTAGAGGAAATAGGAGTGGACATCTATATGGGATTCATGTGATTTGAAGCCAACCACTATGTATTGCAAGAAAGTTCTGTGTGTACCTATGTATACCTAATGAAAGCAAACAAGAGCCTCTTAACACTTACCTGCCTAAACCAAGCAAGATTCAAGAATAAATCCATTCCCAGCAAGATACGATACGGCTTAGCCGAAAAAGGTGAGCGCCTAGCGCGAGCCTTATTGAAAATGGCCTAGCTAACGAGCAATCTTTCTAAAGCAAGAAGCAAGGGCGCAGCAGCTGCACGAAGTTGCTTCTTAGGGCATATCCGTTTTTTTGCTCGTTAGCGCTTGACTAATAAGATAGAAAGAGCCTTTCTTGCTTGTTTAGTAATCTCAAGCTTTGCAGTAGGGTTGAGGTGGCTTGCTGGGGCACTCGTGCCCTTACTAGTGTTGGGGCTTTGATTGGCAAAAGCGGTTTTCGCCTTCTAGCCAGCAGTTTCCGGATCAACCTTCGGACTTTCCTTACCCGCCTTTATTGAGAAAGAAGAGATCTAAAGGTTGGACATCCATCGCTGCCCTGATGACACAGTTGAATGTTCATTCGATCCAACACCCAGCCGATCAAACCTATCCTTGGGTTCAACCCAGCAAGTGATTCCCTCCCCGAAAGAGGGATAGTCGTTAGGTCATGAATGGAATGCGAGGAAGAGAGATAAGCAGTTGGCGGGGACGATCCGTTATCGGTCCATATTGGGTAGATCTACCCCTCTCATCCTCTGATCTTTTATCTACTATTTAATCTATTGATTTTATTTTTTCTCGACTGGCCTATTACGCACTCGGGCCAATCTACTACACGCTAGTAATGGTCTTTTGGGTTTCATCTCCTACAAAGATAGCAAGTGGTTGGCCGTTCGATCGAGTCCACCGCTTGAAATCGTACCCTTCCAGTATGCGTGAGTCTTCCGCCGATTGATAGAAATGCCGGCCGGAATTCGAGAACGGTCCATCCCACCATAATGGATCTCTCACTACCTACTAGTGGATCGATTTAGGGAAGGAATGAAATGCAGATGTTGCAATTCTTCCCATCCCGATAAAGCGAGTCACCCGTAATTCGATAGTTCCATTTTCCGCTGATGCAGGCCGATTGGGATCCCAGCAGTAAAACCACTGTGTCCGTTCCTCACCCTCCTTCCAATAAATTCTATCCTAAGGTGTCCGGAGGCCGGGGAAAGAAAGGAGGGATTGATCGACCAACTTGAACAGATCCATAACCTACTTCCATCTGTCCCGAATGAGGGAATTAAGGCGGGTATAGTCGAACTGAAATGCTTGATTCTAAGGTGGGTGATAAGCAGCTGTATCTATATCAAGCCTACAATCTCTTCTCACGAAAGACTTTCCATCCCGTCTCTGAAAGTATTGCAATATAAGTGGCCATGCTTCAAAGCCGCATAAAATCCTTCTTACTCTCTCTCTCTCTATAAAAAAAACCCCTTTCCCCTTTCTTTAATAATATAAGGTAAGCTTTGAAAAGTAACACGCTCCCGACATGCAATTAATCCATAATATCATCCATCGTTGGCATTATTGGAAATAAATCACCCAACTCTTATTCAAAGCCCGTCTACACACTCCAACTGCTTCCTTTTGAGCTATTCAAGTAGGCGTTGAACACGGACTGAGACTCTCCCGCCTCTTTGACAGCAATTCCTGCACTTGACGTCAGATCTCCTCATTTTCAAATGGGGATAAGAGAGAAGCCGCTTTGCAGGGTAGACTCGCTCCTACCTGCAACTAAATCTACTTCTATATCCTCCTCTATCTTAGGGGGTAGTCAAGCCGGTACTTGTGGATTCAGGGGCGGCATCAAGTCGGAAGAGTGTCGCAGAAAGATAAAGATCTGCACTTCCCTTTCACAACATAGGAGGGAGGGGGCCTCGTTCCTAAAAAGCCTTTCCGATTGCCTCCGCCCCTGTATCATAAAGCTACGGCATCCTACCGATCCCCAAATCGGCTCTGCTAGTTGGCTTTGTTGTTATCAAGGCATATCATTCAATGGAAACTTTCCCACGTCAAGAAATGGTATGCCAACTAACACCTTTTCTCCTTATCCAACAAAAGTCTTCTGATAGCAATAACCGCGTTTCCTGTTAAAAGTAAAGCGGTGCGCTCTCTACGCTGGTAGAACCCTACTCGTATCACCAAAGTCTTTTGAGTAGGATATGTAATACGTCCACAAGGATGACGTCACACCAGACGTCCTACTTTAACTTCCGTAGCCCCAACTGATCTACCATCTCCATGGACGCTATCTTATCTAAACTCCCTGCATCAATGATTATCTTTGCACTGGCCAATTCCGACATAGATTTTGAATACAGCCTTCCGTCTTCTCCTCCTTTCTGCTGACATTGCCACACAATCTAACGACAGCGAAACTGTCTCCTCTCCTAAGCTTGAGAACCCCCGCTATGTTTACGACATTAACATACCTTTAGAGCTTCCCGGGCTCTAGGCTCGACAGCGATCACTCTTCCATCTTCAGCTGGTCTATTCTGCAATCCCCTAGCAGCATTCGTCTGTCGGAACATTGGAACAGTATCGAGAAAAATGACCCACTCCTCCACATTCATAACAGCTACCAGATCCCCTTTGTTGAGCCTTTTCTTATCTCCTCTGCAGCAACCTCGGCTGGCCTCGCGCTCCAAACTGATTGCGTCTCGACATTCTCCTGGCGCTCTCCCCCTTTAAGAAGTATGAAAAAAGGCTCACATTTTTTGGCTTCCTATAAACCCCTCCTAGGTTTTGGAAACTTTCTACTCCTCCTGAGGTGTCTTGCCGTATCTAAAATTCTCTCTCTCTATAAAAAAGCATACGAAAATGGGCGAAGAGCTTAACCACTAATGTCGTGGCGAAGGTTAGACCTCATAAAGTCAGCGAAGCTAAGGTTTCGTATGTGTTACATCATTTCGATCGAGTGAGACTTATTAGGAAGGCCATCATTGCCCTTTGAAAAAAGTAAAAAAAAAATAGCGCTAGGGAAGAGAGAAAGTAGCAGAAGTGCTTCTAGATCTCATGGAATAAGGCAGAATTTCTAATAAAACTTTCCACCTCTTGCTTTCATAGAAAAAAGAATTTAGGAGATTATATCCTGATAACATTACTACAGGCCAAAATTTTGTTTGAAAGAGCAAGCTAGAGAAAAGAAGCGTTTAGATAATACCTTTTTTAGCTCATCTACTGAAAAAGGGAGCCCCCTTGATCACATGAAGAGATTTTTAGGCAGAATTGGCATAATTATTAGCGTGAGGATTGAGCTGCCAAAAGAGATTATCCTCTTTCGGGCTGGAAGATAAGATTTATGCAGTCCATAGAAAAATAAAAAGAATAAAGTATTCTGAAGCCAAATACTCTTGGATGGGTAGTTGAGTAGGGGGATAAATCTTTTTTCTCATTTATATTGAATGTAGTCAATCACTTTGAGGTCATGAGAACCTTGTTATTTGATATAAATTATGGCATGCATATCTGAGGAGAGTGGCGCGGCCAAACATCATCCCAGAAGCGAATCAGCTTACCATTGCCCAACCAAAGTCTAGCCCAAGTTCTGCCTGAAAGTCTCTCTTTTAAAAATAATACCTTTCTTTATGCAGGATATTTAAGAGGTGGGTTGGTCAATCCATTTTTGCCATTGGAGAGGCACTTAGCAACAAAATATGAGCACCATGGATTGTTCTTTTCCTTTGGTAATTTCCATAGCCACTTCATATGAAGGGCTGATTTGGTTGAAGCCTCCTCACATCCACGACCGGTTGAGGTCACGGCAATGCCCTTTTGGTCACTTGCCATGATGTATCGCCTAAGCACGTTACCCTCTTTGTAAACTTGCTCTGATAGAAGGCTCGAATTTTCAATAAATATCATATGAGAAGATGCGCAAGCAAAGAAGGTTGTGCATCTTTTTTTCTCCCATGCTTTTCGTTGGTCAACAACCAACTGACCCAGTTTTTATGACAAAGATTTCTGAATTGGAAGAGCAAGAAGCGGAACTAGAAGAAAACTTTCTTTCTCTTTATGAATAACCAATTCATTTTCAAATTCTCCTTCTAATTCATCTTCCCCGGTGGATTTAGGTTTATCTCTGAGGTCCCACGAAGGTTCGACTAGTAGCACTCTGTCGGACGCCAATTCGGGGGATATTACTAGCACTCAAGTTTTGAATGATATCACCGCTCTTTTTGAGCAACGAATGGAAGTGGGAATGAATTTACACCAGAATGGAGTCCAATAGAGTTCTGCCAAGCGGTTTTTGGGGAAGAAACGGTTAATGACCTATCTTTATTGAAAGACATCTATTGTGATCTAGCGAACCATGGAATGCTAAGCTGGTATTGGGAACCAGCTTGGGACATTCTAAATCTCATTAGCAATAGTCCAGGAATGACATAGCCTTCATGTACAATAGGTGTCTTAACGTACTAAGTAAGCTCATCTAATATATTCGACTTCGCTAGCTTGCACGACCGCCACACTCCTCTTTGCTTTCAAAATATAATATTTCTTCGTTATCTTTCTTTGAGCTCCTAGGCAACAGATCCTACTCCCTAAGAAGAGTCATTATGAAAGAGGGATCCATTTAAAGGAATTCATGCCGGTTGCGTAACTTGGGGTACTTTCAAGGCTCACACTACAACAAGAGTCCGAGCGACCAGGAGCAGGCTTGAATACAGAAAGAGATTCATACTGTTTGCGCTTACTTACCAATTTGCTTATTAACAAAGGCAGCCAGATTCGCTTACCCCTTTTTTGCCTACCAATGGTAGAGGAAGGCTTACCTCAAACCCGAACCCCCTATGTTTGCTTCCACTTGAAGAGACTGACATGCGCCCATATGTACCAGACTTTGATAAAGGAATGGGAAGGTGGAGATGTTTAATACTGGAATCGTAATCGTAAAACGATAATCAAAACCTGCTAGTTGAAAGCACCTATTAAAGAAGAGGGACTCGATTAAAGGACTCATACAAGACTTATTCCAGACCTTATTCCTTCGCATGCTTCTAAGGCTCGAACTCGTCATTAAATACGAGATCTCTAATTTCATGTAAAACTTGAAAGCGGATGCGAGAAAGATGTCAAAAATTTGCTTAGGGTCAGATTGGACTTTATCTTCTTGCCCTGCTTGCCACCGCTCTGAAAGCCTGATTCGCAGCTCTCTAAATCTTTCCGAAATAAGTTAGGGGTAGGGGTCTAGCTCAGCTCTAAGCCTAGGATAGGACCTTGTCCAGGAACCAACTTCTTTCTATTTTAGTATAACGGAATCTCAGTAAACCGTTCTAAAGCCCACCATCAAGCCCGTCAGGCTTTGCTAGACTCATCTTGCCGGCAAAATTCTATTATCTGTCCTACCTCCTATGAGCCCTAAGAAGATCAAGCTTCCTTAGCATACTGAGCCTACCTATTCAAGAGAACAGAGCCTAGCTACAATGGTATTTATTCTCCTTTCGAGGGAGATCCTTTATAGAGGTTGTCCATCTATAAATTAGTGATCCAACTGGGCATCTTACGTATGAATTCGTGCTCCAAGTATGGGCTCTTGCCCTCTCTCCATAAAGGAAGAAGACGGCAAGACTAAGTCATTTAGCTGTTTTCTATTTCCATTCTGCCTTCGCCATGCCTACCCTGTAAAAGGATTATCCAACTGATGATTTTTAAGTTTCGGATGTGATGTCTTAGGCTTCCATTTTCGTTCTAGGCTTTCTTTATTCGCCGGGGCGCTCAGTTCCTTCCTGTTCCCAGAGCTGAGGCATTGTAGTGCAGCTCCTGCTGAAGGCTGCTTTGTTTGGGAAGACGTGCTCTTATTGTTTTCTTGCTGCTGCGGCCACAATACAATTCTGGCTATCCTCTATTTTCTTTTGCGTGCGACCCATGATGTTTTCATCCATTCTTTCTTTCTTGCTCTATTACTTTTATCGAGGGCCTCCAGGACCCCATTGTCAATAGTGTTCATTAGCAGGAGGTATGTCTCGGGTAATGCATTTGTTTCAAATAAAAGCATCTGCTCTTTCGACATCTCTTTCGCTTGTCCAGTAACCTCTTGTTTATCAAAAAGAAAAAGTATGAACCCGGTCTTGAAGACCCTAAACAATAGCAATAGCACGAATCCTAAGCTACGACACACGAAAGAATGGTTCCATGAATCATGGGCGGATCTTAACAAATTTCCCATTAGAGGACTACTACGACTACATCATCTCCGAGGCGCCCCTGTCTGAACATGCCAGGTTGGTTGACAAACCCAAGGGCAAAGCCAGGGGGAGGGGGCAGCCGGAAAGGATAGTTCCTGAGGTTCTAGAAAATAATAAATAGGAGTGTGGGTACATTCAAACCTGACGGATAGGATAAGAATCATTTTTTGGGCTATCAACCAACCCAACCCCAACACTGACTCGGCTCGGAGCGAGTTTTCATATTAAGTAAATAGAAAGAGAGAAACCTACTTCCGCTCGGTTGCTTATGATAGACCAAAGAGAGGCACTAATAGAGTATAGCAAGCTGCTCATAAGATAGCAATAACTTGATTGCAAGCTTACCAACCAATACCTACAATACCACATTCCACCAGTCATATTGATTTGATAGCTTACTTTTCGCGACAAATTTCGTGTACGGAAATTAATAACCGCAATCACGAAACAAATGTAAAGAAAAATGCTTTTTTTAATAAAACTTGTGATTACAACTCTGTGTATCCACTAATTTCCTTGATTCCAGGGCTGAAGCAGTGTATTTCTCGAGCAAAGGATGATGTGGACCTCATTGTGATTTACTTGATCGTCAGGAAGTGTTAGTAGCGCTTCTGATGATCACGAGGGACAACTTCTCCTGATCACTCCTTTTTGTTTTCTTCAATTCGAGGGACAATGTAGTGTATTTCTCGAATGAAACGAGTTCCTTGTGATGTGTTGAATCTTCAATGATCTTCCATCAGCACTTCAGATTGATCTTGAGGAAGAACGTCACGTGGATTTCTCCTTGCTTGTTAGAGAACCTTGGAGAAGACTATTACGTTGATCCCTTCTTGTGATCGATTTTAGTACTAGCGTGGTTCGTTTCGGCCGTGTCATTAGCGTCAATGATTATCTTTCCATCTCACCAATGTCATGATCTTTTCCTTTAAGACGAAGCATCTTGGTGTAGGGTGACTGACGATGCGGTGATATATGCAATACTTGGGATCATCCACCTCTCTAAGATCTTTCACCGCGTCACTGAGATTCAATGATTCCATCATAGGCCCTTTCTCTACAGCCTAGAGATCCTATAAGCTTTCGGGGCTCTGTAGATATGGGAGCGGATTCAGTGAAAAAGGAGGCTCAAGTGGTTCATCCGCTTATTCAAGGGATATTCTAAGAAGAAAGTACGCTATTCGTCGATGAGGGATCTATGGTAGCTCGTCTATCTCTTAGTATCGATGGCAGGCCTACTTTTACAGCTTGAGACTTCCTTTGCCTTTGAAGGCTGGAATCCAAGAATCGTGGACTAGAGCCCTTATCCTAGGTCGATGTGCCACCAATACATTCTACCTTTGAAATCTGGCTTTACCTGGGCCGCTTCTCGACCAAGATCCGTTCGATGGATGTCACCGTGCTTGTCTCTTCTCAACTGCATTTGGCTTCTATTTAAGACTTTTTGAATATTGAATCTAATTTTGATTATCGAATCTAACTACTAGCATGGGTCCTGGCAAAGACCCCTTTTTCGTTCGAGCAAAGGGCGCCTAACCTGAAAGAGGAAATAGGGGTTTTCCTCGATGCGAAAGAGCTAGATCAGTAGTTTATCCGGGACGAATTCCTACTTAATTTTTTTAGTAATGGTAACGAAGGTATTCCAAGGGAAGCTCGGGTCGACCTATGTCTCAGTAGCTGCCCGAGAAAGGACCACTCAATAAAGACAGGTTCTCGCAACTGCCTTTCAAAGAGGACCTCGAGAGGTAAGCCATGGAAGTACCGCTAGGTAGGGAGCGAGCTACTACTTCATTGGATGTCTGATGAAAATGGGGGCTTCCAACTGAGATTCATGAAGAAAAGAGAGGACCCGACGTCACAACCTGTGTCGACCCTATGAAAGAGTATGCCCTAGTGGAACTAAGAAGATCAAATGACCCGACAGAGCAGGAAGTGACCAAGTGCAATTGACTACAGAACCTGCCGTTTACCGTCGATGCTAAAGCAAATAACCAAGGCTTTCCTATTGATTTCGCAGGCAGTTGATTTTTCATGCTTTGGTCTCATTATCTCACCTAGCGAGACCCCACCACAGAGAGCTAGGCCTGGGTGCAAGTCAACATATTAGAATATCAGACTGATGTGGCATTCCCGACTTGAAAAGGGTTGCTAGACTTCAAGATGGGTCAGCTAGACCTAAGTAAGTTGGCATCGAATGAGGATTGTAGTAAGGAGTTTTGCGATTTGACTACTTTTTAGTTGAAGAACCTAGTGATGCTATTCCTACTCCTTCGGAGTCTTCTGTGGAGCTTTCTTCTCTGATGCAATTCCGAGTGGAAGAACTTCTGACTTCCCCCAAAGAGCTTAATAGCTCTAAGTGAAGCTCCTGAGTTTCCACTAGCCCCTTTTCTAATTGAAGGAAGAAAGCTATTGAGCCAATCATTCAATAAAAAAAACAAGTAAAGAAAAAGAAAGGTGAACAAGAAGGGAATAAGCTCTCAAGCCTCGGAGGAGAGCAATCTCTTGTGGAAAAAAGGCAATTGCCTGGCAAGATCTGACTAAGCCAATCTTAATTCTCTCTGAATGCTTCAAAGAAGAAGAGTCAGCCGGGAATCCAATTTATGCACTTTTCTTCCTTGCTGGATGTGGAACTGTTATTCATCCTCAACTGGATAGAAGAACATCGCCTTTTTTCTTCTTCCTGAAATGAAATGAAGAGAAAGAAGGTGCCCGGCCTAATAGACTGGTGGAAAAAGCTCTTTTTGTTGGTCAAGACCTTTTGTTGAACTAAGCAAGTCTGTTTTCTAAAAGAAGTAGTTTTCCGTCATCAATTTCTTCCCGTTCAAGCTAGAAAAGCCCCGTAGCTATAGCTACCCAAGTGTGAAAGTGAAATTCATGCGGGCGTGGATGCCATCGAATGGCCTCTTTGCCACAGAATATGATGTCTTAGAATCTCCTTCATTGAAAGATTGCGTTTTTCAGTTCAGAATCCGTTGTGAGGAAAAGAATCCCAGGTCAAGGCAGTAGCACGGTACAGGATCAGTCCCTTGTTCTCAGTGAAACGTGTTAAATGACTTAGTCAAGAGATCGATCTTAGGATGCCGGCAAAGGAAGAAGGTGGATACTACTTTGATTCTGATTCGGGCGGAGGAAGATTGATTTTAAGGGGTAGGCAGTCTTGTTCGCCCATACACAGGGCCACCCAAGAAAAAAGAAATGCGGTACCGGCTGTGATCACATGCTAGACACAAATCCGTCATTCTTATGCTTCAGCTTAAACGGGACAAAAGTAGCTATCTGGCACATTAGGGAGTCCTCAAAGTATGAGACCATACACTTGCTAGCTAAGACCTGGTCGTCAAAGACCGGATTCCTTTTCTTATTACCTTCGTTATCTCTACTAAGGGTCTTGCCCTAGGCATAACTTATATACAAAGAGTTCCAACTACCGAATCAAAGCAAAGAGGAAACTTTCCCCAGTTGACGAGAGAAAGAAAGGAAATGAGCACATTGATTCACCTATTTGATGCTGAAGGAATGAAAGCATTAGAGGCTTGATCCCCTACTTAACCTGAAATGAAAACTCTCAAGCCAGGGAAAGATTGACCATCGGGTTCATTTCCGAGTCAGGACAGAAAGAGGCCAAGAGTGACTACTCGATAGGAAAGGGGCTGCCCCTATGAATAAGAAAAGTGACTAGCCTTCATTCTTTGGCCAAGGAAGGAAAGCACAGTAGAACTAGCGTAGCGGGACATGACAGCGGTTGGGGAGAAGGAAAAGCTATCAGACATCAATCCAATGAACACAAAAAGCGGCTTGGCCGAAGGGTCAGGAAGAGAGAACGACTATACTTTCTGAGTTAGAACATTAGGAACCTTACACCCAAGAAAGCACCCAAAGCATTAGAGAATATCAGAGACGGGTTTAGCGAGAAAATTAGCTCACACCTATCTTTGATGAAAGAAGCCGCAAGTTTAGGTAGAAACAACAACCAGTGTCAGAGAGGTGACTTCTGTTGAACTCTTCCTTTACATGAAGGGAATGAATGCCTTAATGGAAATGGAATGGAATGCGGGATCCAAGTAGATTAGGTTAAGGCAAGTATGAGTACAACAATTTTCTCATCGGGCCAGGATCGATAGCCGTTCGACCTGAGGAAAGTGCGGTCAGATTCAGAATCCCCAATGTCTTGGTCTTTACCTTCTCTTCGAGGGACAATCACCGCATCTAGGTAAGAGGCATCTAATTGAATTGATTCACCGGATCTTCCATCTACGAAAATGGAAGAGATGTCTGTTAAGGTCGGCTTCATGAAAGCAAGAAAGGAAGCAAGTTTAGCGAACATAGAGATGGAAAGAGATGGATTTTGCCCAGCTGTTGTCAGATCAGTTTCCATTCATTCTTTAATGGAATAGGAAACGGGCAGAGCTGCGGCTATCAGGATTGGGCGATAGCCTATGACTAAAAGCGCCAACTATCTATGAACGACCAGGATCGGAATGCCAATCGACGAGATGAGCCTCCGAATGATTTAAAGTTCAGATATGATGACAGGCATCCTCACTGACGCAAGGAAATTGAGTTGATGGAGTAGCCAGTGCCCTTCAGTTATTCTCTTCGGTATCGCCTTCTCTCAACGTTAAAGGTGCCACAAGGCACTCGACTAGAAGGAGTGGATGTTAGGCACGCAGGGAAGACTCTGACTATGCGCTGGCACTAGCCCGGGGCATGGGTTCTTCTTTGATTGAAGGAACGAGACAGAAGAGAACAAAAACCATATCCTTCACACATTTAGTCTGATCTTTTCAACGCTATTGCCCGATC
The DNA here is from genome assembly GCA_034376525.1 of Nicotiana benthamiana. NCBI lineage: Eukaryota > Viridiplantae > Streptophyta > Magnoliopsida > Solanales > Solanaceae > Nicotiana > Nicotiana benthamiana. Next base: position 139,427,533 of record CM067327.1, on the reverse strand, counting down.
ATAGCTGTAGTTTATTAGATTAGTTATCCGTCTCCCCTGCCCTGTTGGAACAGTATGGTCTATAACAACACAACCTTAAAGGAAGCCATTCCTAATAGGAAGTTTCTAGTCGTCTTTCTTGAGGAGCGAGAAAAGAGAGGAAATGGACTATTTGGTTTGGCCACTAAATTTTATGAAAAAGGTAGAGATGAATCCCCAAGAGCAGAAGGAAGTAGGCTCTTAGATAGGGCATTCCCGCTTAGCCCCTGGCTTACGTAAACCGCTGTTAGCACGAGAGTGGATCGCAGAATCGAAAATGCTTCTTTGATTGTTGAGTAAGGAAGCGTAGCAGGGGAAGGGGATAGCACTGGTCTTGACTCTAATACTATTCTTCTTTTAGTAGATGTCAGCATAACCACTGCTATTTCATATGCAGCTCTTACCATTGAAGGAATAAGTTTTGCTTTGGCTTGATTGCCTTCACCAGGTCTAGCTAGGCTGGGAGTCGATTAGCCCGAGTTGGGTTTAGATATGTGGCACTTGAATTGGAAGTAGCCATCGGCCAGGTCTTGGATAGTTCTCAAGCGGGCTTGAACTGCTTTATTCGTCCTTCAGCTGGCCAGAGAGGCTGCAGAAAGAGAAGAAAAGGAAAGGTGATACAAAAAAGGGACTTCTAACGATTAGGCTAGAAAGAATACAGTAAGCGCCGGGTAAAGTGACTTACTTGAATGGTGAGCTATCCTATAATACTAAGAAGCGGGGAGAGAGAAGGATAACCTCTTTGAAAAGGACAGAGCCGCTTGGCCGCTACTTAAACATCTGGAGTTCCGGATTGAACTAGGGAATGGAATTCAAGGGCAGCGAAAGCCCTTAGATAGGACTTCATCTATGAATAGAAGAGATTTTCTTTCTAGTAGAGCTCATCACGACAATCATAACCTAAATCCAGGACTGCTACGGATACTGATCCTTCTATTCAAAGTTTCCTTTCTCCTCTAGAATGTAGTTTGTCCTACAACTCGCTAAAGTGAAGTTATTCAGCAGTGTAAGCAAGTCACTCTTAACCCTATAGTGAATTCAGATATGCTGCGCTAGGAGCTAATGAAAGTCATCTAGTTCATCTAACTCAATAGGCTAGTGGTGCTTATTATGTTCCCAATCTATGAAAGAAGAGTAGAATTCCCCAGAAGAAGATTCGTCGAACGGAGAATAAGCTGTAAATCTTAGTTCTCGAAAGCGAGTGAATAAGACTTCCTTATAGCTCGTTCTTCCCTTTGCATTGGTTGTGTTTTACCGCGGTTAAACATAAAGAAAGGGTTGTTTAGCTAATTGTAATAGTTCGAGCGTGCAGCAGTCTGAAAGCGAACGATCTAACTAATATATAAGTATATAGAGCTGAGCGAGTAAGCAAGAAGAATATACTGACCGTACACGCATTTCCCATCTTTCATCACCATTGAAAGCACTTTGTCCCGCCTATCAGAAAGGCCCCCACCTATCTCTCTGACTTCGGAGAGCCGCTAAATAATGGGGTTCGGTATCTGCTTGAGAAGGAAGAAGAAAGGTTGGATCCGCTCTTAAAGAAGACGTTATGGGGAGAAGAGTTAGAAATATGAGTTCAGTTCCTATAATAGCATTAGCCACACTTGGGCGAAGACGAACTAAAAGCAAGTCCTTTTTAGCATAAGACTCAGATAAATATAGGGTTAGCATCCTGTTCTGAGATTAAGGAAAAAGCAGTGATTAGCGATTAGAGGAATATATCTATGCAACAGCGTATATGCGACATCGAATATATATATCCATTCAGTCAGGTTTTTCCTATCAAGTAATCTTTCCCTCTCGGCTTCGTTAACTAGACTTGAGAACAGCGCCTGAATTCCCATTTTCAGCTTTTCCGTACTTGCTTAATACATTAATTCTGTTTCATTTCGGTAAGCTATACCTTGCCTTGAACCAGACCTCGTGCTTGCCCTAGCAAGAAAACGGATGCGCTAAGGCTAGCTTAGAATAGTATAAGCTTCCGCGCTAGCGCGCTTAATCAATCTGTTGCTTCTTTCCTAATCCCATCGACCATAACGTGGTCTATCTGGGTTGGTCTAACTCCTTGGCTTGGATATGGCTATTATTCCCGGGTCACAGTAAGAAAGGATAAGCTATATATAAATACACCACGAATGGCTTCCTAAAGCTCCTCGCAATATATTGTTAGGAGGATGGGATGACGTGATGGATTGGAAAGCATTTTTACCATAGCCACTTCTACCGGTATCAGATTACCACTTGGCTAGGCTAATACGATCTCAATTATAAGCTATTCTAAGAGCTAAGAGGAAGGAAGAAGCAGCACATTAGCGACATCTAAGACTAGTTTCGCTTCCTTACTCGCTTACTACAGCTGCTTATTTCCTCTAATCGACAAGCAAGGAGTTTTCTCACCAAATAGCAGCTGCACCAATGAAACAAGGGAGTTCTTTCGCAGAGACAAGGGAAAATAGTCATTCAATGAGGTATGGTACCACACAAGAAAGACAAGTTGCAGCGGATCGTAGAC